>CM062816.1:551243678-554147950 GCA_031772625.1 Pinus tabuliformis
TTCCATGAAATTGTTCCATAGCAAATAATCATTGCCATCAAATAGTAGAATTTCCTTGAAGATATGCCTTCCATATGATCCATATTTGATCATGAATTTTCCCTCCAATGATTACACTATTTAAGGGTAATCTGATCTGATACTAATTTTGGAAACACTGAGCGGGGTTTGAATCATTATTTCACTTTTTTTTCAATTTAGTATCACTTGCACTTAAACCAATCATATCATATCAAGAGTACATAGGAATTACATTAAAAATTATTTATATTACAAGGGAAGCTACTAACTGGAAGCACTACAACCCTAGGTTTTACCAGCGTCCATTGGAAGGAGGCAACAACCTCATTAAGGAAGCTCGAACTTCCTTACCTAGCACCACCCTGCCACCCTTTATAATAAAAATTAGAATAAAAAATCTTGGGCTCTCATACCAAGGATATAATGACCCAATTACAACGTTCCTTAAACACTGCTATCTTACTAAGACCATTTACAACTTCTATATTGCCCCTTTTTCATGTCCTACTTGCATATTGTTGTGACTCTCACTTTAAACATGCAGTCTATAGAGATATTCAATATATAATCCAATAACAAAAGAGAGATTTCATTTCATACCTTAAATTTACAGTATCTTCTTACTTACTGATGTGCTCTGAGATTTGTCCTAGGCTTTGACTTCAAGGTGCCCTTAATCTGGCCTGTGATTCTGCTCAAAGAATCTCCCTTAAACTTCCTTCCAATTTTCCTTTCAATAGTTGTTGAATAGACTTCAATATTTCTTGGATAGCAAACCTTTTTCAACTTGAAATTGACCTTGGAAAGCACAAAAGGAATGCACTTATAATCTTATAACACTACCTCAACATAGGTTGAACAATCTTCAAGATGTGGCCTAGGACAACTTCAAGAAAAGGCTCACACACTTCCTCATAAATAGTCTTGAAGAGGGTTAATATGAATCCCAGAAGGAGGCCTCATAGTAGGTCATAGTCTTCCTCAAGCATACCAAAAATTTCATCAAGTGAAGCCTCAGGTTTTGCTTCAAATTTCAAATTTATGCCTAAGATTGTCTCAAAGTAAAACTCATAATTTTTCCACCAAAATGCGTTTAGACAAGGGGTTGAAATTTAACCTCAAATAGAGGCTTTAGAATGCTTCAAGAGAGCCTCCAAAAAATTAGATAGGGATGAAATTTATCTCAAAAGAGGGACCTCAGAGCAGGCCAAAGATGCCTTAAAAAATACAAGTTAGCCCAGCGAATAGCCACAAATGATAGACCAAAACAGAGATAGATTTAACCCTGATCAATGTTCTTCATATCACCTTCGCTCCTCCCTTTGAGTTTCAATATGCTCCAGATTCTTCTTGTCTCAGATGTTCCAAGTTGGTGACCTTTTGATGCTCCACGAGAGGTTATTTATATGGTTTGGAAGGGGGCCCTATTTTGGAGCCGACCTAAACTAGGACACACACACACACACACACACACACATATATATTGAAAAGACACCACCAGTACAGAAGCCAACCTGATGAATAATAGGGATTAATTAATTGTTTTGACCATGAAAATTAGGACAGACTTGATTGAATGAGGACCAACTTGAGCACTCAAATTTTTGGGCCAAATCAAATTTCAATAGAGATATTCTTCTAGGGGCAACTTGAATATTTAGACCAAGGATTCTTGGGTCATGAAATGGGGACACACCCATTAATGGCTTCAAACTTGAATATCTCTTCAACCAAGAGGACCCACAAGGCATACCACCTATCAAACAAAATGGCATGACAAGGGCTACCAATATAGAGTGTCCTTGCATCCAAATTCACTAACTTGTGCATGCATATCATCAAACAAATGTTGGTCCATTCACCCTTTGACATCAATGACAATTTCTTCCAACAAAAATAGGGGTTAGAAAGGCATGAGTATTACAAACCCCACCCCTTAAAGGAACATCCTCGGTGTAACTATAACTAGAAGGCAAAAGAACAAAACAAATATTTATAATCATAACTCTTGTATCCACTTAATAATTAAACAAAAACAAGTAAGTACCCTTATTCATTCATCTATCTCCTAGGTTGCTTCATTAGGTCCAAAGTGATTCCATTGCATATTACCTGCTCTATTACTTGATTCTCGAGCACGTTCTATCTCCGGTCCAAGATGCATAGTGGTTTTGGTTGGAACTCTCCTTAGGTTCCACCTATATCACAGACCAATCAACAATATGATTAGTGTCATGTACATACTTCTTAAGCAAGTAGATATGAAATACATTATGTGCCTTCACAATGGATACTAAGGCTAGTCTATAAGCTGCTGGTACCACTCTTTCCAAAATCTAAAACAATCCTGAAAATCTAGGTTCCGACTTAGCACCAAATCCCACTTTTTGTGATATCTTCCTTAGTTTGATGCAGAGATACACATGCTCTCCCACTTGAAATTCCTTGTGTATTCTCTATTGATCTGCATAACTTTCTTGCCTATCTCAGGCTGCTTTTAGGTTTTGCCTGATCTTGATCACTTCTTGCTCCATTTCTTTTAGCATGTCAGGTCTAAAAACCGCTCTGTTCACTAGGTCATCCTAGCTAATAGGAGTGTTACATTTCTAGCCATATAATGCCTTAAAAGAACTCATATTTAGTGACTCTTGATACCAATTGTTGTATGTTAATGCCATTGATGGCAGGTATTATTCCCACTTCTTTGGTTGATGCATGACATACATTCTTAGAATGTCCTCTAAAATTTGGTCCACTCTTTCTGGTTGGCCACCTGTCTAAGGATGATATGTTGTACTAAAAGCTAGTTAGGTTCCAAAACCAACAAACAAATTCCTTCCAAAAATTGGAAGTGAACTTGGCATCCTGATTTGAGATTATTTTCTTAGGTATGCCATGCAATCTGAATATTTCCTTCATGAATATCTGAGCTATGTCAATGGCTTTGTGGGTGGACTTGATAGCTATGAAGTGAGTTGCTTTACTCAACTTGTCCACTACCACCATAATGACATCATGATGTTTGGTTATTTTCAATAATCCTATAATGAAGTCCATAGATATGACTTCCCACTTCCATTTAGGAATTGGGATTGGTTGTAGCAATCATGTTGGGTTCCTGCATTCTACTTTGACTTGTTGGCATTCCAAGCACCTAGCAATGTATTCAACAACTTCCTTCTTCAATCATGGCCAAAAATACTTTTCTTTATGGTTGTTATCATTTTCTGATAACCAAGATGACCTGATTAAGGTCTCTTATGAAACTCATCCATGATGAGCTTCCTTAAGTCAACTACACAAGGTACATACCATCTGTCTTTGAACAATAACATACCATCATTAGTGATCTTGTAGCTCTTGCTCATTGATTCCTCGGGCTCTTGCTACAAACATTCCTTCACATTCTAGTAATTCTCATCATGTAGCAATGCCTCTTTGATCCTTTCTTTGACATCAATCTCACAAGTGCTCATGGCCACCAAATGGGCACTTGCAAACTTCTACTAAGTGCATCTACTACCTTATTTTCCTTTCCTTTAATGTGCTTTATCTCAAAGTCAAATTCATTGATAAGATTTAACCATCTAGCCTTTCTTGCATCTAACTTGGTCTAGTCAAACAATTATCTCAACCCTCCATGATCTCACATTGGCAAAAAAATTATTGCGAGCAAGTAGTGCCTCCATATATTTAGTGCATGCACAATTGTTGTGAGTTCCAAGTCATGGGTGACATAGTTCTTTTCATGTTCATTTAATTTTCTTGATTCATAATATATCACATGCCCTTCTTGCATTAGGACTCCACCTAGTCCATACTTACAAGCATTTGTACAAACCAAGAAATCCTTTTTTGGATCAACTATCCTCAAGATAGGTGCATGTGTGAGCAAATGTTTGAGTTGTTCAAAGCTAGTTGTGCACTTTGATGTCCATTGAAACTAAACTTAACTCATTTCCTTTGTAAGGTTGTGATTGGACACCCAATCTTTTAAACATATTGAATGAATTTCCAGTAATATTTGGCTAATCTCATGAAATATCTAACCTCTATGACATTTTGGGGAGTGGACCACTCCATTATGGCCTTGATCTTTTCAAGGTCCACAACCACTTCCTTTGAAATGACATGCCCAAGTATTGAACTTGTGTTTGGAAGAAATCACATTTGTTGAGCTTGGCATACAACTTATGCTCCCTCAACAATTACAACACTACTTTCAAATGCTCTTCATGCTCCTCTCTGGTCTTCAAGTAAACCAAGATGTCATCCACAAAAACCAATAAAAATTTGTCTAAATACTGGTTGGGTACATTGTTCATTAGGCACATAAATGTAGTTGGTGAATTTGTGAGTCCAAATGGCACCACCACAAACTCATAGTGTCCATATCTCATCTTGAAGGATGTCTTTTTCCTTCATTCAGACCTGATGATAACCAGATATTAAATATATTTTAGAGAACACCACAACCCCTCTTAGTTTATCAAACAAGTCATTGATTCTGGGTAGTGGGTACTTGTTCTTCACTATAGCTTTATTCAACCATCAATAATCATTGCATGGATGAATTGTGCCATTTTTCTTCTTTACAATCAATGTGGGGATCCCCAAGGTGACACACTGGGTCTAATGTACCCCTTATAATAATTTTTTTTTAGTTGCATCTTCAAATCCACTAGTTCTAGCATACTCATATGATATGGATCTTTCGAGGTTGGCACTGCTCCAAGAATCAACTCAATGGAAAAAGTTGATATCCCTTCCGGGTGGAGATCCTGACATTTCTTCTTAAAAATATATTATTGAACTACTTCAACACCAAGTGAGTTTCAACTCTGACCTCGATGCTTTCTGACTCATTCATCACTTGGACTGCATACAGGAAACATCCTTTTCTGCTACATATTTTTACTCGTGGCATTGATCTTTTCTTGACCATGACATGCTTCCTTATCCTCTGTAGCGTCACTTCCTCGCCCTTAATGATGAGGCACTCCAATGACTTGTTGTAAGAGTGAATTTTGGTTTTTATGGGCCACTAACTAATCCATGCCAAACAGAATGTTATACGATCCTAATGGAAAAACTTTAGGGCAACTAAAGTGTTCATGCCACTTATCCTCATGGGGCATGATTCCACTAGGTTTGTCACACACCTTTTTGTTATTGTGGCTAGTTGGACCAGCAATGATTTCTCACGAGCTTTCCTTTGCAAAGAATATTTATCTACAACATTCGGGATGATATAGATGAAATTAGAACATGGGTCAATTAAATTGAAATAAGTTGGTTAATGACCATACCTTCTGTCTCAATTACAAAATCTTGATGGTATGCCTACCTGTTTTCCAATGTAGTGTAAATTCGTGGCACATTCTAAGATACATTGTTTATTGTTGTTGCCTCTTTCACATTATACAACCTTGTGCCATTTTGTTGTTACCTAGGGCAGTAATCTACATAGGATGGTTCTCTCCACATTTCTAACAATGCAAGGTCCTTTCCTGAACCCCTCAACCTCTTCTCTTATTGGTTTAGTTAGATAGTTTTTGCTCGAAGTAGTGACTTTTTGTTGAAACTCATTCTTGGTACAATCGGTAAACTTCACATTCCTCTCTCCCTTCTTATATCCTTAGGTTTTCAACCTGTTAGCGCTTGAAATTTCACCTCAGGCTGAGAAAGGTAAACCTCAAGGCTACATCAAACCATTTAGCCTCGTAGCTAGCCCTACGGGGCAGGAGAAGGCTCTCTCCGGTCAATCTCGGCAGATCTTCAAAGGGATGAGATGACCAACAAGGTAACACTGATATTAGGCTAGTAAACTGATTAAAAAGGTTGATTTGGGGTTTTTTGGGTTTTTGGTGGCAAATTGAGGAATTGCAATTTTGGGTGCGGGGATTGGACACAGTTTCTGCAGGGGGGTTCCTTGGGGCAAGGTAGGAAACAGTATTGATGCTTTTGATTGAGGTGGATGATCAGGAATGAAAGATGAGGAGCTAAAGAGAGCAAACAATGACTTTGAATTCCCTTTAGACAGTAGAAAAACATGGAAATTAAACAAATTTAAAAGCAGAGCATGGCTAGCATGAATTCTTACTTTAACACTTCATTTGTTTAATGTGCAGCAGTAAAGAAAGGAAATGAATCACATAACAAAGCTTACAAGAACATTGAGAAACACACCATCAACACATGAGTCCACAAGAATCCCAAGATGACTGCAAAACCCTGGTCTTCCTTAGCCAAAAATTGCAGAGATACAGTGAAAATATACAATGATAGCTTCTCCCTCAAGAGTCCAACCTTCCAACCTCTGAAAATGATTAAGAAAATACTAATATAGGCATGACAACCTCTTCCCTTGCCTCTAGGGGTCGAGCTCATCCTTCTAGGAGCTGTTTCAACCAATTCTAAACTGAGCACTAAAATCTAGGCAGTCAAAACAACTTGCCTCTATAAGCTAGGAAACCAATTCATTCATTAAATGTTCACCTTTTTCATGAATGAATCTTCTAGAAGTGTTAAACAAGAGTAAAAGTGTCTTAGAGTTACAAAAATTACATCAAAGATAATCATCTTCAACCCCCAAAAAGTCAAATTGAGTCAAATCTGCGTTTTCTGGGCTGTACAGTGCAATCTGGCAAAGTCTGCTCAACGGGTCGCGCCCCTTTGGAGCTCTGTTTGAGGCACTTTCAGGTGTCAGAATTGGGTGCAGGATAGCTCGTTGGAAAGGTCTTTGAGTCTACTTTCCAACCCAACTAGAATTTTTCAATTTGGAGTTCATTTGCCCTGTCAAAAACCAATTCTCCCAAGACAGCTTTCTGCAGTTCAAAAAAGTGGCAGAAAGTCAAATTTTGCATGTATTTTGACCTTCTGGAGGCCCAAAACTCCATAAAACCTCAAGTCCATCCATGGGCATATGTAACTTTGCATAAAAAATCAGGAAATGCTGAGTTTTTGTGAAAAGGAGTTGCCATGACAAAGGGTCTCACCGGGGGTGAGACCCGTTGAAGAGCCAAAACCTGTAAATTACCAAAAAATGCCAAAATTACCCAAAATTCTCAAATTTTTTTGGGATTTGAGCTGTGGCTAGGCTATTGAGTGCCATGATCTTTGAGTGAAGCCTCAGCCAAGATATGGAGGGGATCAGGCCTCTTTCTCCTTTTTTGTGCCTTGGCCAAACTCCTTGGATCCGACGATTGTAATTTTGGCATTTCTCTAAAACCATGACACCTGTGCAAAAAGTGAAGGAGGTTTTTCGTCTTTGGCATGTTATGGACAAAAACCTCTCTCAGTTTTCCAAAATTCATATTTTATTGCTCTGAAACATCATTTGAGTGCAACTTGTCCCGATGTGTGAAACAAGGGATTTTGTCGAAATGGAGCGAAATGAAGGGGATAGGGGGCTTCTAAATTCTTGGGGAAATTTTTGGGAGTGGGGAGGGATGTTAGGAAGTAGGGGAAAGTGGAATCTCAGAGATTGAGTGAGGGGAAGGGGTCGAAAAGGGCAAAACACAGGTCAAACCTAGAAAATTGCCAGGTTGTAGCTAGAAACTAGGGTTTGTGCAAAAATGAGGAATTTGGCGGATCTAAGGGATGGGAAGTGTTTGATAAGGTACCTTAAGGATAGGGAAAGGTGTGTGAACATCAGGAAACAAGTTTTGCTGGTGATTTGACCATCCAAGAGAAATTGCCTTCAAAACCTAGGAGAGGGAAATGAGCTTGCCTAGGCACAACTGAAGCATGAATAAGTTGTAAAAAAGACTCATTAGACACTGAGATGATAATGAAACCCTATGAATGATGATAGACTCAGCTGAATGATGACATGGACTGCCATTTGGACAAATTTTAGAAGAGTGAAAGTAAACCCTAGACCTAATGCCTAGTGACCAATTTTTGCTTGAAGACTCACTGAAATGACAAAATTTGACCTTGACACTTCAAAATCACTTTGTAAGAGCACATTTGATCACTGGAGGAAGGCTAGAAAGACTGACACTAACACAACCAATTTCCCTTGAATTTAGTCTTATCTCTCTTTTTCTAGTATGTTCAGAACTTGACCTTGTGTTTGGACTTCTCATAGAAATATTTAGCCTTTTGGATAGTGTCCTCTAATGTTCTTGGCTCATCAAACTCAATCTTGTCTCGATAAGCTTGTGGTAACCCACTAAGGTACCTTCTCATCTCTTATGTATGGCACATACCTCAACAACTCCAAAAATATATTAGTGTACTCATCAACAGTAAGATGCCCTAGCTTATGCTCATGGAATTCTTTAACTTTGCTATCATAGTACCTCTCAGATAAGTACTTCTCCCAAAAATATTTCTCAAACTTTCTCCATGACAGTTCCTTCTCCCTCATGTCCTTAACATTTCTCAAATCCTCCCACCATATATCACTTTTCCTTTCAAGTTGAAAATGGCTACTCTAGCCTTCATGTTTTCAAAGTAATCATGCACTCTGAAGTATTTCTTCATTCCCACAACTAAGCTTCTACCTTTTCAACCTACTTATTTCTCCATTCGAGGTAGGGGGATTTTCTTTCTTAAACTCTTATGATATTTATCACTTCTCACTTATTCTTTGTTGATGGTGGATTCGAGTTATAGTGCTCAACGACTGGTCATGGCTATTTGACTCTCTTTTTGGAGTGTTGAGTGGAATTTCTCCCCTCACTGTGTCTTCACTTGCTTTCCTATGTCATTTCCTTGACTTGTTTCCTTCTACCCTATTGGTTTCCAATATTTTCTTTTGGATATTCGATGGGCTTTGCTTAAATTTGTGCCTTCCTAGAGAGCTGAGACCAAGCTCATGTTGCTTTTGCCTTTGCAAGTTTGAGTATATCTACAAAATCATTGCATTCATCATTGATTGTCTTTCTTGTGCTCTGATAATTTCATTGTTTTCCTTGCAACTTTTCAATTTAGATCTTAATCTCCTTAGACTATCCATCTAATTAGGGGATTTTTCCTATGATTTCTTCCCAATTGGATCCTCTTCTCATTTATGATGGGATCTATTTGTACTATATTGTACCATTCCTCTACTTGATCCTCAGTTTCTTGCTAGAATTTTGTGTTTTGTGTCTTCTTATCTCTCTCTCTCTCTCTCTCTCTCTCTCTCTCTCTCTCTCTCTTCTCTCTCAAATCCCATGTTAATATGCTAGTTATAAAATAAAATAACATATTATAAATCTATCAAGTCAACAATCATATCAACTGTAAGTTTAAAATCATTAGATATTTGTATATAGAAATTAAACTATCAGCTTAAGTGTTTATCCTATGTTCATGTGTTTGAGCCTCTTCAGGTCTAGCATTAAGCCTTCACTTTGATACCACTTTGTAATAGTCCCCTCACACCCTTTGTAATATCTCAAGATATGGAAGGTATTACATGATGATTTAACACGGCCTCCAAAGTTTATTAAGAATATGGGTTTACAAAAATCCTCCCTTTTCAAATTTTGTGGAATTAAATTATAATTCCATCATCACATCTAGCTCGCCAAGAGATTTTTGGTGATATAAACTTTATTCTCAATTCGACTCACGGAATGAAAGTTATGTCTATTTGAAGTTTACCCAAATACATAATGCCACATCAAGAAGTGACTTCCACATAGCATCCACGTGTAGTCCACGTGGCTTTTCCATGTTGTCGCAGGTAGTTCCACATCACCCAAGGTCCCTTACATGGCATTCACGTAACTCCTATTGGGTCCCTGTGGCATTGCTACATTATTATAACACGAGGTCCCTAACACGATCACATCACCTCAACCCATGACAAGCTTCCCCATGTTGAACCCCCCAGGTTAAATCATGCTAGACCATAGGAGACTCAGGATGAATGCGGGTCATTTATCAAACACGCACCCCGATTGCATCGCCCAAAGGGTAGTGCCTCTTTAATGAAGGACCCAAGGTGGGAAGCGCTATGTTGGACCCTAAGCTCCTGTTAAATCATGGTAGACATCATGTGGGCACCAGGGTGAATGTGGGTATTGATTAGATTCGCACCGTGATTGCAATGCCCATAGAGAGACACTGATAAGAGTGCTAGAGATTTGATCTAATGCGTAGTGGGTGATCCTTTTAGTTGACAACCCTAACAGAAGGAAATGTTTCATGAAAATTTCTCCCACCATTGCCATCATCCAATTGTAAAATCCCAATGAGCCATAAGCATTGATGAGTAGCGTGGTGGTCCCTCAAGTTGACAAGTCTGACAGATAAAAAATTCACAACTGCCACCACCATTGCCAGTTTTATGTTACATTACATGTGTTACGATGATGAACAATGGGTAGTGGCAAGGTTCTGCCTCAACATAATATGATCCCACACTATCTTACCATTGCCATGTAGCATCCAGTGGCACTGCCACGTCAACAATGGCACATGGGCCCCAACAATCCCACTTCATATTGATGATGCTTTTGTGTTATGTCTGGTTCCAGGGAAAACCTGACGATACAAAGTAATTTTAATCGTTAATACACCCCAGACCTTTGGATCTATGGATCCATTATCGCTTGGGTGTGATTTAGCCTTACATCCACCTGGGCCTTCACAAAGTTTGAGCTCTTAACTTGATCCAGATCTTGGATATGAGTGCCAACAATAGAAGGATAACTTGGTTAGGAGCCATATACAATCTCAGGAAATCTCAATAGCTTCAGATCAATCTAAAACCCACTCTTTGGGAAAACTCGATTAAGCATCAAATCATCAAAGGGCACTAGACCTTAGTTCCTTGGGAGTTAAGCCCCTAGTTTCGGCCACAATCACATAGTGGATTTGGATTAAGCCTTTGTGCCAAGGGCCAAGGATGCATTTGAGGAATTTTACAAGGATTCCTTAATACTATGGCGGCTACCTAAGGATTTCCTTGGTCCGAGCATAGCCTCTCACAACATTGCACCATGTTAAAACAATGAATCTTAGGATATTACAACTAATTGCAATACACAATTATATACAACAACATATAAGTGTAAACCCCTGGTTGATTTTCCATGTAAATAAAATTGGACCAAGGTCATGGGAAACATATTCCAAGTTGAATGTTGGGAAAGCCACTTTAGTGGGCATCATTTGTGATTAAATAATGGTTATGGAAATTGGCAAATGCAAAGTGGCAATAATTTACATTTAATTATGAAAATAAAGGAAAATAGGAGAAAAGGAAGGTGAAGAGACATATATTTGCATGCAAGGGAAATTAGAGGAAAAATGAAGGAAAATGAAAAAAAATAGAGGCATCAATTATAAAAAGTCTTCAGAGGATCAGTTCACAACTTTTGTCCATTCATTTTTGGATATCTTGTTTCATTCCCTTATTCTCCCATACTCTTGCACACTTAGAGCATTATTGGATCACTTTGGCATACATTTGGATTTGGATAAAGAAGGCAGAGGAAAGTAGGGAGCGAAAGGAAATAATTGGATCGACAGCTACAGTTGGATTGCTTTGCAGGTAATAGGTTGCATGTATGTTTTCCATGCTGATTTTTGGATGCATGGTATACGCATGTGATTCTTTGGTTATGTGTTGTTATTGGCATGGAGATTTTCCCGGGCTGACAATGGTTTTAGCCTTGCCTTGCCATTTGCTAGATAGTTATGGTGTTGTGGGTTTTTCCACTTCTTCTTTTTTTGGTGCTCAGATTCCTTATGGTTATGGGTTGGAAAAAACACTCTAGAAGCCCTAGAACAACTTGGGTTGAGTTACTAGTTCTTGGAGTCATTGGTTGGGACAAACACTCTAGAGCCCTTGGTGGGTTGAGTTACTAGTCCCTGGAGCCGTGGTTGGAACAAATTCTCTGGAGCCCTAAAAGGTTATGGGTTGAGTTACTAGTTCCTGGAGCCTTGGACAACTTGGGTAGAGACCGATCTAGTTGGTGTTAGTGATTTTTGGACCGTAGAGGTGGAATCACTATGGTTGAGGGTTGAGGTGGTTTGGCCTCTGGAAGCCTTGGTTGGTTTTGTTTTGGTTTAACCCATGAGATCCCACATTCATGCTTGGAATATGGTGCATGGGTGATTGGCTAAAAGAGAGATTTGGTTCAACCCAATATATGTTCGGGTGGTACGTGGAAGTCCCTAACTTGGTTGGTATTTTCATATATTAATAAGAGTTATTTCCTACTGTGATTTATGAATACTTGTAGTGATTATGTTGGTGATATTATGGTTGAGTTGCCATGGTTTCTATGTTGGTTATTTGCTAGTTATATGTTGGTTATGTGATGTAATTTATCTATGGCTCTTGACATGTTTTGATAAGTTATTGATTGGTGGATGAATGCATGGAATAACAAGTGCTATTGCAGCTAGCTAGAGAGGGCTTATAGCCTTCTTATTGATTTTCAGATGAAGACTATCAATTTATGATCAAATATGCATTCATGACCTATAGCTTACATGTTTTCCATATGTTTGACGAAATGTCTGTTATGGATTAGGCAGTCTAGGTCAAGTTCTTTCTTTAAGTTTGAATGTTTGGCATTATCATCATGTAAAATGTGATTTTGGAAAGTTACAAGAAATTCTAGGCAGTGGTCTGGAAGTTGGCCTGAAAAGGTGGCATAGATCCTAAAACCGCATGCTCAGAACTAAAGGATTTAGGCCATAACCACATGGAAGCAGGCCTATGCATGTGGTTGGAGGCCTATAACTGCACCCTTGCCTTGTTGTGCGTGCAATTGGGGTGCTAGGTCAAAGAAAAAAGGTTCCAACTTAGTGACTGATCACATGGGGCAGTTTCCAACTCCTGAGTGATTTGTAGTCCCTATTGGATGTCTGTAAGTTGTCAGTGTGTCAACCCCACTTCCATAACTGAAACTTGGAGGTCAGTTCATGTCATAGTGACATTCATCTCATGTTTACCCTAGCAAGCTTGTGAAATTGGGTAAATGTGGAGTGAGGCAGTTACAGGGTGGTATCAGAGTGAGGTCACAACATTGGACCTTGAGGTAGATGTAATTGTTATGCATTAATGTTAGTTGTCGATATGTTTGTTATGCATGCATGTTAGTTGTTGATATGTTTTCTATGCATGCATTGTGATGGTCATTGTTGTAGTCTTGTGTCATTATGATGATGTTGGTATGTTATGATATTGATCTGTTAGTGTCATTATGTATATATACATGTATATCATGCTAATCTAGATTGATTTGTGCAGATGAGATAACCTCCCCTAAAACACACTAAGGTATGTTTGATTATGTTTATATTTGGTTTATCTAACATGGTATGTTTGCAGGAAGAAGAATATCAGAGATGACGAGCATAATGGTGGATTATAGTTCACATGACTCTCCTTATAGATCAACTGAGCAACAAGGAGATGAGTACTCTCCTGACATAGCAGATACACTAAGAAGTTTAAAGGAAGAAATCAAAAGTTGCAAGGTAGATAATGACAGGATAATTCAGTCACAGGAAAGGCTTTCCAAAGCTCAAGAAAAGTAAGTAGAGGTTAATACATTGATCCTTTAGAGCTTATCAGATTTGCAAAGACAAGAACATACGAGAATCAATTATGGATAGAAGGAAAGGACAAAAGGGCCCTATGGTAGTAGGTTTCATAGAGGGCATAGGTCAGATAGGGATGACATAGTCAGAGGTGGCAGATGGTTGGATACACTTGATAGGAGAGGTAGTGGTTATGGGTTCTATTCTAGTTTGAGATCAGAGAGACATCATGGTCATCACCACTATCATCCTTATAGGAGGAGTGAGAAGCAATACTTGTTGGATGAGTTCAAGAAAGCCAAGCCTCCTACCTTTGATGGATAGCTGAAGAAATCGAAAGATGCAGAAGCATAACTACTTGGGATGAAGAAGTTCTTCGAGTTGCATGATTTACAGAGAATATGAAAGCCATGATAGTTATTTTTAGTCTCAAAGGGAAAATGGATATATAGTGGGAAGATGTGAAGTGTGTTAGGGGCATCAGGATAGAGGAGTTGAGTTTGCATGAGTTTAAAAGACTCTTTAGAAAGAAGTTCTTGTCCAAAAGGTATTACGATGGAAAGGCTAAGGAGTTCTAGGAGTTGAAGATGGGTTCCATGATGGACGAAGAGTACATGGCTATTTCTCGAGTTGTTGAGTATGTGAAATATCATAAGGATAATAAGGCAAAGGTTCAAAGATTCATCAATGGACTATCTTTAGCATTTAATGATCAAACTGAGTATGATGATCCTCAGTCATTGGAAAGTTGAAGCATTATTATGAGCATTCTAAGCATAAGTATGAGCCTAAGCGTGATTGGAAGGGGAACGAAAAGACTAAAGGAAAGTGGGATAAGAAGTGAGGAATACCTCAGGATGCACGCTGTTGGGTTGTGTTATATTCTTTCCACGAATAGCCCACGTAGTTAACCGGGGGGTTAGAGGGGGGCAGAGCCCCCCCTTTGTTGTGTCGATTGCATAGCGCAGGGGTCACAGGGGGTTTGAGGGGTGCAGGTAACCCCCCTCTATGGGGTTCAGGGCAGCGCCCCGGAAAATTTTGTTTTTTTGGACCGGCGGACCTACCTATGGTTTTGTGCATGATTTTGCACATGGTTTTGGACGCGATGGTTTTTCGGTCCATGGTATTGGATACTTCGACATGTATAAATATGTAATGTAACATTGAAAGGAACATGATGAAAATCAAGCTGGTAGTCCTGGTTTTGGGATCCAGGGGAAAATCTCTGTGTATATTTGTTTTATGTGTTATGCCCTCGCATTGTTTATTTTATGTGTTTTAGAATTAGTATGCAGGTAATTTCTATACGGGGTTAAAACCTACACAGGTAACAAGGATAATGCAACGTCATACAAGAAGTTCAATGCAATTGACAGAGGACATGGGTCTCAACCTGAGGAGTAGAACAAAGGTGATGATAGGAAGAAGTGTTGGACTTGTGGTGGAAAGCATCACAGGAGAGATTGTCGACAACATCAGGGTGGCAAACCTCAAATTTACATTGCTCAGGAGGCACAAACAGTTGGAGATGTTGGTCAGAGTATTCCTCAAATTTATGTAGCAGTAGATAATAGGAAGGTTGATCATCAGGCATCTATTATCGAGATGGAAGGTAAGCTTTGTGATCAAGTTGTTTATATTTTGATTGATCCTGGATCTAATTATAGTTATATTAGTCCTGACCTGGTGGATAAGTGTGGCTTGAATAAAGAAGTGCATGCAGAATCTTGGTTGGTGCAGTTGGCTACAGGGACCAAGAAAAGAGTTCATCATTGGGTGAGATATTGTGCATTTGAGTTGAATGGTATGTCTACATCAACACATCTAAATGTGCTTCCTTTGGGTTCATATAATATGTTGTTGGGCATGGATTAGTTGTACATTCACAAGACTAAAGTGGACTGCTATGATAAGGATATTAAGTGTCTAGATAATGATGGAGAAAGAAGAATTTTGCAGGGTAAGAAGAAGCTTACATTAGTGAGAATGGTTACAACTATGCAGGCAAAGCGCAGTAGCAGGAAAGGATGTGTATTATTTGCAGTTCATATTTCCAGTGACAAAGGGAAGGATGTTGAGGATGATGAAGTTCTGAAGAGGAATCCAATTTTGTAGTAGTTTCAAGATGTGTTTCCAGCAGAGATTTCAGAGTTGCCTCCTCATAGGGAAGTGGACTTTTCTATTGAGTTGATGTCGGGAGCAGCACTAGCATCAAAGGCACCTTACAGGATGAGTACTCCGGATTTGGTGGAATTGAAGTTGCAGCTTAAGGAAATTCTTGATAAGGGATACATTAGGCCAAGTGTGTCGCCTTGGGGTGCACTAATGTTGTTTGTAAAGAAGAAGGATGGTACTCTCAGGTTGTGTATTGATTATAGACATCTGAACAATGTGACAATCAAGTACAGGTATCCTTTGTTCCGGATCGATGATTTGTTTGACCAGTTGAAGGGAGTAGCAATGTTCTCAAAGATTGACATGATATCAGGATATCATCAGGTGCACATCAAGGAAGAAGATATTTAAAAGACCACATTTTGTACTAGGTATGGGCATTATGAGTTTTTGGTGGTTCCTTTTGGTCTTACTAATGCTCCAACTACTTTCATGTGTTTGATGAACAATGTGTTGTGTCCTTATCTAGACAAGTTTGTGATAGTGTTTATTGATGACATATTGATATATTCTAAGAATGGGTAAGACCACGCATAACACTTGGCAACAATGTTGAGACTATTGAGAGATCATCCATTGTATTCCAAGCTCAACAAGTGTAATTTCTTTCAGACTCAAGTTCATTACTCGGGACACGTTGTTTCCAAGAAAGGTATAGCAATGGATCTAGAAAAGATTAATGCTACCATGGAGTGGCCAACTCCTAGGAATGTGGATGAGGTTAGATCATTCATGGGACTATTAGGTTATTACATGACGTTCATCAAGAACTTCTCACAGATTTCCTATCATATTACATCTTTGTAGAGGAAAGGAAATAAGTTTAAATGGACTGAGGGGTGTGCAACTAGTTTTGAGCAGTTGAAGAATTTGCTTACTAATACTCTAGTCTTGAAGATTGCAGGTTCTAATAAGGAGTTTTTGGTATGTACATATGCTTGCAAGAGAGTACTTGGTGAAGTCCTGATGCAAGAAGGACAGGTGGTATGTTATGAGTCAAGGAAGTTGAATGAGAATGAGCAAAACTATGTGACTCATGATCTTGACTTGGAAACTATCCTTCATGTGTTGAAGATGTGGAGGCATTATCTTCTTGGTAGGAGGTTTGTCTTGATGAGTGATCACAATGGGACGAGGTACTTGTTTGACCAACCTAATATGAATGTTAGGTAAGTTACATGGTTGGCTACCCTCAGTGAATTTGACTTTGAGATCAAATACATCAAGGGCAGGGAGAATAGGGTTGCAGATGATCTCAGTAGGAGAGTGCAAGTAAATCACATTGCAGTAGTAAGTTATTATGGGACAAAATTGTAGGATTAGATCTTGTAGGAAGGACAACATGATGACAAGTACCAGGAGCTAAAGTAGAGATTCTAGTAGTAGGGTGAAGGTGATAGGGATGAGGAGTATCACCTCACAATAGGTGGCTTGGTGAGATCTGGGAATAGGATTTATGTGTCGAATAGAAATGAGCTCAAGAAGCTTATCGTGAGGGAGTTTCATGTCAAGCTATATTTAGTTCACCCAGGATATTAGAAGGCTCTGACTACAGTTAAGAAGTTATATCATTGGTTGAACTTGAAGAAAGAGGTGGATGAGTTTGTTGGGAGATGTTTGGATTGTTAGCAGGTAAAATCAGAGTGTAAGCATCCATGTGGTTTATTACATCCTATTCCAATTCCATAATGGAAATGGGAGGTCATTTCCATGAACTTCATTACGGGTTTGCTGAGGACATCGAGACAACATGATTCCATCATGGTTGTAGTTGACAGGTTAAGTAAGATAGCTCACTTCATTGCAGTAAAGTCTACTAATTTAGCTAGTGAAGTAGCTCAGATCTTCATCAGGGAGATAGTGAGATTGCTTGGCGTTCCCAAGAAGATCATATCATACAGAGATGCCAAGTTCACTTCCAGGTTCTAGAAGGAATTGTTTGTAGGTTTGGGAACAAAGTTGGCTTTTAGTACAACTGATCATCGCAGACAAATGGACAGGCAGAGAGATTCAACTGGATTCTTGACGACATGTTAAGGATGTATGTCATTCGTCAGCAACAGAAGTGGGAGAAGTATCTTCCATTGGTAGAGTTTGCATATAATAATGGGTATCTAGAATATTTGAGGATGATTCCATTTGAGGCTCTTTAGGGGTAGAGTTGTAATACTCCTATAAACTAGAGTGATCTAGTGAACATGGTGTTGATTGGACCAAACATGTTGGCAGAGATGGAACAAGAAATGCAGGTTATCAAGAGGAATTTGAAGGCAACACAAGATAGGAATAAGATTTATGTAGATTAGCATAGGGAGTTCGAGGAGTTTTAGTTTGGGGAGCATGTTTACATACGCATCAAGCCCAAGAGGAGCTCCTTGAGGATTGGGTCTTGTGCCAAGTTGGCACCTCATTAATGTGGACATTTTGAGATCCTTGAGAGGATTGGACTAGTGGCCTACAGACTTGCACTGCCTCCGACAGTGAAAGTCCAATATGCTTTCCAAGTTTAATTGTTTAAGAGATATGTCCAGGATGTTGATCATGTGATTGATTGGTTTGTATTCTGGGTGGAACCAGAGAGAGAATTCCATCCAGAACCATGATGCATATTTCAATGGAAATAACTCATGCTCTAGAACCAAGCAATCGAGCAGGTTAAAGTGCAGTGGAAGCACTTTGGGTCTGATGAAACTACATGGGAGATGGCTGATCAGATGCAAGCTCTATATCCTTCATTATTTGTTAGTTCAAGCAAATGAGTTTTTGGTATATATGGATGTTATTGTAAATACCGCAATGAGTTGTGTTATAAAGCTCTAATAAGTGATATGTTTGTTTTGTTTTAGTAGGATGTCATTGTAAATACTGCATCGAGCTATGTTATAAAGCTCCATGGGTAATATGTTTTGTTTTTAGTAGTTTGTTGGTCATAGGTGTCATTGAACACCGAGGACGGTGTTCCCCCAAGGGGGAGGGGTTTGTAACAACCCCTGGTTGATTTTCCATGTAAATAAAATAAGACCAAGGTCATGGGACATGTATTCCAAGATGAATGTTGGGAAAAACACTTTAGTGGGAATCACTTGTGATTAAATAATGGCTATGGAAATTGGCAAAGGCAAAGTGACAATAATTGGCATTTAATTATGAAAATAAAGTAAAATAGGAGAAAAGGAAGGTGAAGAGACACAAATTTGCATGCAAGGGAAATTAGAGGAAAAATGAAGAAAATAAAGGAATCAATTATAAAAAGACTTCAGAGGATTAGTTCACAACTTTTGTCAGTTTAGTTTTGGCTCTCTCATTTCATTCCCTCATTCTCTCATACTCTTGCATAGCTAGAGAATTCTTGGAGCACTTTGGCATACATTTGTATTTGGAGAAAGAAGGAAAAAGAAAGAAGGGAGCACAAGGAAACAATTGAATTGCTTTGCAGGTAATAGGTTGCATGTGTGATTTCCTTGTTGATTTTTGGATGCATGGTATATGCATGTGATTCTCTTGTTATGTGTTATCACTAGCATGGATATTTTCCTCGATTGATTATCATTTTAGCCTTGCCTTGCCTTTTCCTGGATAACCATGGTTTTCCCACCTTTTTTTTCTTTTTGTGCTCAGGTTCCTTATGGTTTTGGGTTGGAACAAATGCTCTAGAAACCCTGGAACATCTTGGTTTCAGTTACTAGTTCCTGGAGCTATTGGTTGGGACAAACGCTCTGGAGCCCTTGGTGGGTTGAGTTACTAGTCCCTGGAGCTATGGTTGGAATAAACGCTCTAGAGCCTTGGAAGGATGTGGGTTGAGTTACTAGTTCCTAGAGCCCTAGACAACTTGGGTAGAGACCAATCTGGTTGGTGTTGGTGATTTTCGGACTGTAGAGGCAAAATCACTATGGTTGAGGGTTGAGTTGGTTTGGCCTCTAGAAGTCCTGGTTGGTTTTGTTTTGGTTTAATCCATGAGATCCCACATTCATGCTTGGAATATGGTGCGGTGTTGATTGGTTGAAAGAGAGATTTGGTTCAACCCAATCTATGTTTGGGTGGTACGAGGAAGTCCCTAACTTGGTTGGTATTTTCATATATTAATAAGAGTTATTTTCCTACTATGATTTATGAATACTTGTAGTGATTATGTTGGTGATATTATGGTTGAGTTTCCATGGTTTCTATGATGGTTACTTGCTAGTTATATGATTTAATTTATTTGTGGCTCTTGACGTGTTTTGATAACTTATTGATTGGTGGATGAATGCACGGAATAACACGTGTTATTGCAACTAGCTAGAGAGGGCTTACAGCCTTCTTGTTGATTTTTAGATGAAAACTATTAGTTTATGATCGGATATGCATTCATGACATGTAGCTTACACGTTTTCCATATGTTTGACGACATTTCTATTATGGATTAGGCAGTCTTGGTCAAGTTCTTGCTTCAAGTTTGAATTTTTGGCATTTTCATCATGTAAATTATGATTTTGAAAATTACAGGCAATTCTAGGTAGTGGTATGGAAACTGACCTGAAAAGGAGGCACCAATCCCGGAACCGCATGCTCAAAACTAAAGGATTTAGGCCATAACCGCATGGAAGTAGGCCTGTGCATGCAGTTGGAGGACTATAAATGCACCCTTGCCTTGTTGTGTGTGCGGTTGGGGTGCTATGTCAGATAAAAATGGTTCCATCTTAGGGATTGATTACATGGGGTGGTTTTCCATCTCCTGAGTGATCTGTAGTCCCTATGGGATGTCTGTAAGTTGTCGGTGTATCGACCCCACTTCATAACTAGAATTTGGAGGCCGGGTCATGTCATAATGACACTTGTCTCATGTTTACCTTGACGAACTTGTGAAGTTGGGTAAATGTGGAGTGAGGCAGTTACACTAAGTATGTATAAGCACATAAAAGCATCACATCATTCATGCTCATTTAATCTCCAATTTATAAATTAGACTCATTTAAAATGACCTACAACCAAGTTATGGCAAGGAACTACCCAATATCATAGATATAAGTTAATAACTTATGACATGGCAAAGCCATATATCAACCATTAACATAACAAGCATAATCATCATTCATAATTCATATATGCATAAATCATTACACTTATCTGATTGCTTTAAGATGATTGGCAACTAAGGGAGGGACTTCAATTCTCCACTTGACCATAGGCCAGCTACACCACAACTTTCTTGTAACCAACGACCCCCTAGCCAGATCTAAAGTATAAGGGGATGCTCGCTGAGGAAATTCACCCAAGGCTCAGCTGGGGCATTACTCAATTCTAGGAGTTTAAATCCACTATCTAGGTGGTTTATCGGTTGTATTTTCAAAGGAAGCACTGCAAGAGCTTGTATCCCACTATCTATGCAATTTATCAACCTCACAACAAGCACCACAATGGCTTTGTTCACCCTACCAAGTGATTTATCATCCTTACAATAAGCACCTGAGGGATTTATCAACCCATTTATCAAGCACTAACTGGTTTATTAACTTATTCAGCAAGCACCCAAGTGGTTTATCAGCCCATTCAACAAGCACTAAGTGGTTTATCAACTTATTCAACAATGACTTACTAGTTTATCAACTTAGTCAGCAAGCATTTGTGGCTCAATCCTCTGAGCCTCCCACTAGCCGATCAGGCTTGAACACACATAATCTAACGACCTCAACACCTTAATATAAGGGAAAACACCCCAATTTCAAAGCAAATGACTTGGTTTCACTTCCAACATTACTCCTTTGCTCCATGTTCAACATCCCACAATTCTTTCTCTGTTATCCTCTCATCCTCTTTGCTAGCTTTTTCCTTCTCGCCTCTTGTTTTTCCTTGATTCCACTTGTATGATGTGAGACTACATAACTTCCTTTCCCTCACGTTATGGAATCAAGAAGACGCGAGCACTTTCTCCCTGCTCAATCACATCTTTTCACCTATTAGGTGGTGGTTTAGTATGTTATGCCCCAACTACCACTCCCCCACTTATCCGCTCTCCCTCAAACTTGGATCTGTGTGTGCCTTCCTTCACGCCAACATTTCATATTTTTATTCAAGAAGACAAATTAATATTCAAATTGTTTACAAGATTTGTCCTATCCAATTGTGGCTTCCATGTTGGTGTTTACGATTATGATTACGTATACAAGAAAAAGGACAGAAAGGTGGGACTGTTATAACCTGCTTTTCTTGTTTTTACTCATTTATATTTCCTATTGCATTTACTAGCTCTTTTTGTGTGCACATTATAATTCACTTTCAGATAAATAATTTTTCGAGATGAATAAATGTTGTTAGTGAATGTATTTTAGTAATAGTTTCCATTTCCAACTTGTCTAACAAAATCAACTTAATTTACCCATAAATATCCCCTCTAGTCAAATTACTACAAGTGTCTCTATATGAACAAAAATTTCACGAGTACACTTCTACTCTTTAATAGATCATTCTAGATGATATGCACATAAAATATACTTTGTCTTGGAATAGTGGGTTCTAATCAACATACGTATCAATATTGATATAATCAATACCAAAGGTGGGATAATGATCCATTGACATCTTTAGGTATGCATGCATTTTCAAGGTGGTGGTAAAATGATCATAACATGAGAGACTGTTATTAAATCTATTTTGTTTATGCATGGTGAAAGACATGTGGTCACTAAGGAAAAGGGATTGTTTGTCTTTATTGTGCTCCCCTCAGTCATATCTTCAGAGCAACTGCTTATGGCTTGCCCTTGTAGCTGCATGTAAGCTTGTGGGTAAGTACCATTTCCAACCTATGACATGGATGGAATTTCTATTAGGTAGGAAGTAGATATGTCACTCCTCCAATTGCAATCATACATATTTCACACTCCCTCCATACAACCCTTACTCATTTGTAAGTTTAATTAGAAAATTTCCATTCATGTATTTCCATACATATAGAGACAAATATCTTAACACTACTCAAAAAAATTATAAATCATATTAGCATGTTTACAAAATCACATTCAAATGATAACATGTTAGATAATAATAATAAGTCTAGTCAAGGAGAGACATTGCATACAACTCCTTTTGAGGAAACTTTGTCCCAAATATTTAAAAGGTAAGGAAATTCATGATGCATCATCTATGTCTTCCCAGGTGGAAGAACTAGGACCATAATTATACCATTATACCTTTACTTGGTCCACCAAAATCCAAGTTATCAAGTTTCTTGATCCAAGATGTTGGTAGTGTCAAGCTTTAAGATCCCTTCATTTGAGACCTACAAGTTACTTATATCAAGTAAATGAGACAAATTTGCAATATAATGTCATAAAACAAAAATATGTAAAGCATCAGGCATGCAGCCTCGGGGTTTCAACAAAATAAAGTGAGACATGACTAGTTCTAACCTTTTTATAATCATAAAATGTCCTACAAACCATGGTGATAATTTATCTCCTTTCCCAAATTGAATAGAACTCTTTTAGGTCTTATTCACAAGAATACTTTATCCCCATTTTTATAACTTTTTTCCATTCTATGTGCATTTAAATGGATTAATGTTTATATTGTGCTTATTTTAATCTTTTTCTCACCATTTCCATTTGTTTTTCCATCTCTTAAATGACTTTATGTTCAACCATTACTCTCTCTTCTAATCTATCCCAATTGAGAGGGGTCTTGCAAAGTCTCTCGTATAAAAACTCAAAAGGATCCATCTTGATTGAATTATGATAACTATTGTTTAGGAAAAATCTACCAATGGTAAATATTCCTCCCATTGATTCTATTGGTCCATGGCATACATTCAAATCATATATTTAAATACTTGTTTTACTCTTTTTGTTTGACCATTTATCTTTGCATGATATGTTGTACCAAGGTTGAGTCAAGTTCCTAAATCTCCTTGAACCCTATCAAAATATGTTCCTAAAATATGATCCATGGTATTAAATAATTTTCTTAGGAACTCTATACAATCTTACTATTTCATTTACAAATACTCTAACCACTTATGGTACTTGGTAAGTTGTTTTTACTAGAATAAAATGTGCACTCTTTAGTAATGTATACATAACTACTAGGATAGAATAATGTATCATTTATGTCATTGGCAATTCTACTATAAAATCCATCGATATTACTTCCAATTTTGTTTATACAATTGCATGCGGTTGTAGTAGTCCCATTGGGTGCTAATCTTAAACTTTTACTTGCTAACATTACAAGCATCTTGCTACAAAATTCATTAAATCATTCTTCATTCCTACCTAAGAAAACAACAATTTTAAATTTGCATACATTTTTTTCACTCTGAGATGAGATACATACATAAATTGATGAGTGTTTCTTATTATTAAATTGTGAATCTCTTCATAATGCAGTCCATAATTGCTTTTATGAAATATTAATAAACCATCTCAATTTAAGGTATATCCTCATACTTAGGGATTTTCATTATATCATATTCTAATACCATTCTTACTTCTTCGTAATATTTATCATGTTGCTATAAACCCAATATTTATTCTATGAGATTAGCCTTTTATGGCAAAATGGAAAATATATGAGGTTTAAGGTTCCTTTATTGTATGATATGCCAAAATCATATTCACTTCAAAGTTGAGACCATCATCATTGTCCAACATTTAATTAATCTTGTGTAAAAATATATCGAAGGCCATTATGATCAATGTTAAGTTTGAATTTCCATCCTACCAACTAATTTCTCCAAAGTCTAAATGCACACACTATTGCAACAAGTTCTAAAGCATAAGCCACATAGTTTTCTTCATGAAGAGTAAGTAATCACTCTACTATTTTGCATCATTAGACCTAGTGCTCACGTGGAAGCATCTATACATAATATAAAATTTGCTCCATAAAGTGTCATTTGTTGTTTGAACTTATTGAAAGTTTGTTCATGTGCTTATATCCATGTGAATTTTTTATTTTTCTTGTGCAATTCTATACGATTTTCTATTTTTTTAAAAGCCTTATACAAATCTTCTATGATATCTGAGTAATCCTATAAAACTTTATATTCATGTGCATTAGTCTGCATTAAAAACTCCAAAATAGCTTCTATCTTTGTTAGATCTACTAAAATTTCTTTTCATGAAATAATATGTTCAAGATAATGAATTTTATATTGGAACAATGAACACTTTAAATGTTTGGTGTGCGTTTATGTTATTTAAGGCACAACAAAACTAACCTTGAATGTTCCTCATGCTTTTTTATTATATGAGACTAGATTAGAATGCCATCTAGAAAAAATAGCACAAAATTATCCAAATACTTTCATAATACTTAATTTATCAAACTCATAAATATTGTTGGGGTATTAGTCAAATTAAATGATACCACCTCAAATTTATAATGTCTAATTTATGTTCTAACTATTTCGTTTGGAATATTTTCTTCCTTAACTCTCAAGTAGTGATATCTAGATCATAAGTCATTTTTAAGAAAATATCGTGGCCCATTTCATTTTGATAAAAAATATCTTCAATTTTGGGAAAAGGGTATTGGTTTCTAATGGTGCCTTTGTTCAACTATCTGTAGTGAATACAAAGCCTCTATGACCCATCTTTCTTTCATACCAAAATTATTGATGCTTCCTAAGGTGTTCTACTAGGTTAAATCAACATTGTGTCTAATATCTTAAAGTGCCATCTATAACTCTTGTAATTATGAATTGGTCATAAGATATAGAGCCTTGGAAATAGGCTATGTTCATAGTTTATTTTCAATAGTGAAATCCAACTCATAGGAGATAATCCAAGCAACTCTTCCAAAACTACATTAGGAAATTCTAAAAATATAGGATGTTGTTCTATATCCATTATATCTTTCTTCTTGTTTATAGCCACTACAATGTACATCCAATAGCCATTTCTAAAACTTTTTTTGTTGTTGTAAGGTTGAAATGAATCCCGGAGATATTGTTTTCTTGGTTCCCACTAAAATTATTTTTCCTTGAAACATTTATAATATGAAGCATCTTGCAATTGTAATCTACAATTGCTTCATGGGTTTCCAACCAATCCATAACAAGGATTATATCATAAGATCCCAATGTGGTAGTATATGAAGGCACATGAGTAATGTGCACCTCAAATTATTATCACAATCTTTTAACAATTGTCTACTTGAAGCCATATCATCCAAGTTAAAATCCATTTACTTGATTGCCATAAACCAAAACTAGAAAATGCATTCAAAGAAGTAGCTCGTGGATCAATTAACAAAGAAAAAATAAAATTGTTTATTTTACATATGGTATTTAAGACCATGGATAGACATTATGTTTGATGGTTGTTCTTTGCAACATGAATCCTGTGTGCTTTGCCCATATCTCCCATTGTTGCCTATATCTTCTCCTACCTAGTCAAATTGTACATCCGTGGACAACTCTTTGAAGGTGACATCCTTCACATGCCCAATATCCCCTTCTAGTGGGTTGTATTGTTTTATTTGAGTGAAATTAGATACAACATTTTATTATGTCTACTATACGTGTGCACCTCTCCACTACATATGGGCCTAAGGATGGCCCCTGTCTCCCTATTACCTGTCTATAAACTACCAAAACATGATTTCTTGGTGTTTCTATATGCCTTGTAAATGATCTAGAACCTTCCCTAGCTAAATGACTCTACTTAGGCCCTGTTGTAGTTGATGGTCTAGGTGGTATGGGTTGTCCTCCACTCAACCCTTCTCAACAATCAATGTTCTTTGAATAATTTCATGTAAAGTGCAAGCCATCATTTTATGAAATTTTGTTTTAATTGGGTAGTTCAATCTATATGTAAATTTATTTACCTTTAACTTCTTTGTGTTCAAGTGAATGGCTTATCTCAAAATCTCCATGAATCTAACTTCATATTTTGCCACAATTCTACTTGCTTTCCTTAGTGCATTAAACTAATTAATTGCCTTCCTATGTATTCTATGAGAGGTAACATTCTTGGAACTATTCCTCAAATATTTCCCAAGTTATCTAAAAAATATCTAACCTAGGTTGTGGAAATATTATCTTCCACCATAATAAGGTTCTTCCCTTAAGTTGGAAAATATCCATCTGCACTTTATGATTAGTAGTATAATCATGTAATGAGAAGCACATGGTCATGCCCTTTGACCATGGTTTAGCCATACTTCCATTAGTAACACCCAAAAACTTAGGAAATTTTACCTTTTTCAATTCTCTATGTGGGTTGCCTCTAGGTGGATTCATTGATCCTTCACTTAGAATTGAATTACCACTGACCTCTTTTTCTAGTTGGTTATCACTGCATCAATCATTATTTAGAATGACCACATCAAATTCCTAACTTCACCAATATGAGTGCTTGTTATGATCTCCCTCTCTTTGTGGCAAAGGTTGTGTTGTAGCTTGGGCTTGATGTCATAAATGATCTTTTACTTCTCTATCTCTACCTCTATCTCTTTTCTAGTCCATTACAACATTGTATGTATGTTTGCCATGATTTAGTTTCTAGTTCACTCAAATACTATCAAAGAAATAACCTTGCTATCAATAATGTATGTGGGTCCATAGACCAAATGTGTGAAACCATGTTGTAATACCATATGTAGTGCCTCCATTAACTCTATAACTAAGCCAAGTTATTAAAGTAAGACTATAGCTTTTTTTATAATTACAGTTCACTATAAGAATTGTCGTGAGGTTTTAAGTACTCTCAATGCTATTCAATAGTTAATCACATGTGTGTGTGACCCCATTATCTCAGTAACATTAAAGAAATGCTATCAATTCTTTATAATTAAATAAGATCACACTTAAGCCACTTTTAATCTCCACATAATTTCACATTGCTTAATAATATAACTAATACATGAATTTGACTATATAATTTCAATAACAACAAAGCTCCTATTACATAATACAATAGTAGAACAATGTCATGAAACAAATCTACCTTATAAGAATACACAATCTAGTTTTTATTTTTCTTAACTCCCAACCAAGACACCAAACAATTACTCAATCAAATTTGTCCAAATTATTAAATCTTTCAAGCACAATTTAAATACTATTGCTATAACATATTCTTCTTCCCAATATATCTTCAAATTAAAACTTGTACATGTTCGTCACTTCCATACATCACCCCATTCCAACAAGAATATGATTTCTAAGTATTCATGAACTTGTTCATGTAATATAATGAACTACTAATGATGCAAGGCCAATTTTCAACTTAACAAACTATCTTTTATTTTATTCTCTATCATCAATCATAAGCTTCCAACTTAGTTACTATGCATAAGCCATAATGTTTCTACCTAAGCATGTTTAAATGCAATTTGTATACTAGTGAGAAGTCATTTTAGAATGAGGGAAAAATCTTAACATTGAAGTCATCCTATCAATATATTTTTGTACCCATAAAACCCTAGGCTCCTTTCGCTAAAGCAACAATTAGATTTAAAGAAGAAACAATTGTTATTCTTGTTCATGAAATCCATAAAAATTTCACTTAACCGACACTACAACAATTCTTTTCCTAAGGAAGGTGGTTGCTTGTTTTCACTTATTAATATTTCTAGTAATATAAGAAAACTTAGATGAAATCACATGCAATATCCCCTTAAAAACCCATTTATGGCTTAAGTTCTAAGCAAAATCCACCAATAAATGTCCTTGATTGAATGGAGAATGTCCTATGTGCATAAAGTTGCACATGTTGGTTTCCTCTACGTAGCCCAAGTGTTGCACATGGTCTACTCCATTATGAGGTGTGCAAACTCCTGTCAAGTTTGAAAAAGTTCTTCATGTGTTCCAAAATTTAAACAATCATTCTTCTGAAAACATAAAGGTTTATATACGGATTCAAGTAGGTGATAAGGTGATTTTAATGATTTATAGAAGGCATAACCTGCCAATGCGAACAACAATTTGTAAGAATCCCATTTCCAAACCAATATTTTGAATTATGATCACATAAGATCTTAACAATTTCCAAAAACTTACCTCTATCTCATAAAATTGTGCATGTATCCTTTTGAGTGTTTAACTCCAATCTTGGTCCCCAAGAGTGCTACAATTTTAGCTCCAAATTCCCACTTGCATATTTCATGAAAGCTGATTTGACTCCCTATCATATCTTTAGGGTACTCTTCTTCCTTTGAAGCCCCCAAGTTGCAAAAGCTATATTAGGATTTAGTATAATCAATAACAAATTCTCTGCCATCCACCATAGAAAATTTTAATGTTAGAATAACCATCTAGCGTTAGCATTAGGGAGCATATTGTGACATCCATGGCCACCCTCTCTTTCTCCTTATAGTACTTGAGCAAAAATGCCACACATCTTCTCATGTAAAGAGCTTAATTATTAATGCACTAATATGCATATTATCTTTCGAGCCACATGGCTTTTCCATGCATCATTCTAATTTCTAATTAATTTAAATTCATATTATTCATTAAACTCTTAACCACTTTTCCTATTTTACTCATTTATGTTCGTGTTACCTTTTCTAACTCTTTTGATGTGTGCACATGATGATTTACTTTTAAATAAAACACCTCTAAAATATGAGATGAATAATTTATATTATGCATGTATCTTAGTATTTAGTTTCCATTTCAAACATGCTTAATAAAATCAACCTAATATACCCATAAATATCCCCTCTAATTAAATGACCACAATTATCTCTATATGAGCAATGCTTTTATGAGAGCACTTATTATCTTTGAGATATCATTCTAGATACTATGCACACAAATGGTACTTTGTCTCAAAATAGTACATCTCAATCAACACTATTATCAATATCAATATGGTTAGTACGAAGGCGAGATCATGATCACTCTACCCCTTAGGTACGCATACATTTTCATGGCGGGGGCAAAATATATGTAACATAGTGAGACCACTATCAACTACATTTCATTTGTGCACGGTGAGAGACTCTTAGTCACTAAGGAATAGGGATTCACTATCCTTATTCCATGCCTCTAAGTCATACCTTGTGAGTAACCATCTACGACCCGTTGTTATAGCAACATGTAATCTCCTAGGTGAAGTAACATCCCCAACATGTTACATGAAGGGAGTTGCTAGTAAGAAAAATGTAGGGATGCTACTCCTCTCCCAATCATACATATGTCACACCCCCTCCATATAGCCCTTACCCATGTTTAAGTTTAATTTGTGTATTTTCATTCATGTTTTTGTACAAATTTATAAACAAATATCAAATAACATTGCTCAAAGCAATTATAAGTCAGATTAACATGTTACAAAATCATATTCAGATGAAGACATAGTCTCTTGATCCCATCTGAAGTCCATATAGCTTGATTCATTCTAGAGTCCATATGCATGTGATTCTTTCTTGTCACATTTGAGAAAACATCAATAGTTTTGCAGAAACAAATCAATTCAACAATACAAGTTATGTCTTTATTATCGGATACCTTAAGTCCACCATCAATTATGGTATTCGACAATATCAAGTAATTCTCACATGTTCATGATTCATACGTAATCATCGCATCAAATATTAACAAAATATTATATAAATCAAAAGAGCTTCAAGCATAAATATAGACCAAGTGCATTATTCATTAACAACGTTTGAATGATCTGCACTTCACGAATGGCCTCAAAATATATGTTAAATAGTAATGATAAACTTAGCCAAAAGAGAGCCATTATAAGGATGATCCATGATACCCTCTATTAAGCTTTTGAATATAACTTTAACTACGTGATGCAAGGAGCCATTGATATCAATAAGACTCAAAGGATAAAAAGGAGGTTGAATCACATGGAGTAAGCTATCCTATCCAATATAAAAAATGTTGTATGAATCAACATGATTTAATATGCAACAATTAGGTTATCCATCATGAAAACCATGCGGACATGCCCAATTTCTTTTAGAGGAGAAATGCCTATGGATGAACTAATAAGGATCTTATTTTAGGAAGTGTTGACAAGACAAGACCCAATTAAAGTTTTTATTTATTTATTTTATTTTATCTTATTTATTTGAAATAAGAAAGCTCTTTTAATTAATGGTCCAATAAGTTGCAATAAATCTTATAGAAATAAAAACAAATTATGAATTTTTTTTGATAAATCTAATAATAGCAAGTATTGCATGGCGATGTAGTTTCTATCAGAAAAGTTTGAAAATATAGAAGCTGAGCTGGATTAACACTTTCTCTCAAATGGATTTTTGGAGTTAATTAGCAACTATTTTTCACTTCATTAAATGAATCAGAGAGTCATCTTCATGGTCATCTGCTGGTGTCACTTTACGATTGGTGCCGACCAAAGAAAGGCACAGATAATAGTAACATCAACAACTCATAAGTCTTGTAAGTTCTGAAAAATCTTCTTGATTAGAATTTAGAGAGATATTTACGTATAAGTTGTGACATCTGGTTATGGAGACAAACTCGTGTAAAGGGCATGCAAGAAATTTAGATAATTTGAAAAATTAATTACCATTACTCGAGGTTCAATCGACCCCCCAACACCCCCCCCGCCCTAACCCGCCCACAAACAAATCACTGATGCTATGAACTAACAATCGTTCTATGGTACACCTACATTTGACATTCAAGCCTATAAGTTAATTCCAAAGAAAATAAAATTGAAATGAGCATATATGTATATTTGTGATGGGTTCAATTTTATGCTTAAAAACAATGGTAAAAGTCCATTACTTTTCTTTTGCATGCCAACTAATTTGAACAAGTGAATGAAATATTTCCCACCAATTTGATTCCTCAAGATATTTGTTGCCATTATCTTGACTCTCTATTTGTGTTGCTACACTTAGGTTGCAGAAACCATTACGACCATTGACTCCATTATCAAAATTGGGATTTTGAATATTCCCTCAATTGTAGAGAGGTGCAACAAGATAAGACACATTGCACAACAAAGTAAATTTCGCTGATACATGCGTTGAAATGAAAAGATATGGCTTAAACCCGATAGGGAAAATCCAAATGGGAGATTGAACATAGGAATATCAATATGTATATATAGGTAGAAACATCATAATAGGGTGCCTCTTTCACTTCAGAAGTGATATAATTACACGTTAAACCCCCATGTTTAATATATCTTCTAAACCCTTCCATGAACCTTAATAAAATTCATTAAATTTTGTATCAAGGAAATAACTGGTTTGTACATCATAAAGAATGGATGAACTGGCATTTGAAGTAACCATTATGTTTGTGCACAAACTTAGCAAAATGCAGAAGATCACGAAGTTCCTGAACAATACCAACTTCATTCTCCGAATAATACATAGTGTAGGCCTTGCCATAGCAGCAAATGAAAAAAAAATTGGGCAACAATATGATTTTGGCAAAAATCTCATCGAATGCTCCTCAACTAAACACTTCGAGTTGTTTATGTATTTGTGAGGTTGCGATTTTTTGTGCTTCATTGTTAGTATAAAAAATGCTTGAGACCTCGAATTACAAAAAAATCATGTTTTAAAGCAACTCTCATTACAAAAAAACAACCCATAAAGAGGTTGAAAGTAAGACAACACAACATAGTCAAATCTAAAGAAATTTGTGTATTTGTGAGGTTGCCATTTATTGTGCTTCATTCTTAGTATAAAAAATCGTTAAGACTTGGAATTACAAAAAATCATGATTTAAAGCAACTGTCATTACAAAAAAAACCTATAAAATAGTTTAAAGTAAAACAACACAACATAGTAAAATCTAAAAAAATACAAAGAATAGAAAAAGCAAAGAAATTTGAGAAATAATAAAATAAAAATCTATAAAAACCAATAAAAAAATATCGTTAAAAAAATAAAAGCTCTTTAATAAAGTTCAATTCTATTGACTAATAAAATAATATAAAACCAAATTTTAATATATTACAAAAACAATTATCTATTTAATAATTTTAATTAATTAACACATTATCTATCTAATACAAACATAATTAATAGAAATTCAACGACCATATAGCCATAAATAAAAAGTATTTTAATTAATTTAATAATAAAAAAAGCCAAAATTAAAACTTCCTAAATGCCAAGTGGGAAGAGGAAAGAAATCTAACTATATGACTTAGATCCCTAATTCAACAAAATGAAACAAACAAATCAACTATCCATCCATCTTTGTTCGCTGATGTGAAACAGGAGAGTAACAGCGATGCTTTTAATCTTTTTAAAACAGTTCTGCTTTTATTCCTTTTGAAACGCAAAGATACAGAATCGGACTAGGGAACAGCAGTGGCCCGCCGGAGAGATCGTGATGCCACACCCATGACTTGATACACGATACCCATGACTTCATTCAGTAGCATGCAACAGCGACCTTAAGCTATCCATCTTCACCTTTCAGTTGCACGGTTTGGAAATTTGCTCTGCCCAAACTCAAACTCTGCAAATTGACCAAGTCACTAAGATGGAGATCTCATACAGAAAACGAATTCTCTATAACAATCTGACTATCAGAAGCTTAATCTGCATTTCGCTGGTTCTGCTACTTTTAATTAGTAGAACTGCAGCTACCCAACAAGAGATCGAAGATGAGGATGATGATTTAGAGGATCTGGAAGAACTCGAAGAAATTGAGAATGATGATGGGAAAATCTCAGGGGCCGAGGCAGTGAGCAGAGCGCAGAAAATAGTTGCAGATCTCACAAACGACAATGCAGAGAGAATTTTGAGCTCCCATGAATATGTGCTATTGTTAGGTTACGCGTCCTGGTGTGCAAGAAGCTCTGAATTGATGCCAGAGTTTGCATTTGCAGCAACAGCGCTGAGTGATATGGGTAGTCCTGTTTTGCTTGCAAAAATGGATGGGGATAGACACACTAAGGCTGCTTCCAAGTATAATATCAAAGGATATCCCACCCTGCTGTTTTTTGTTAATGGTACTTCACAAGTCTATACAGGAGGCCTTGGCAGGTGAGTTTTAATTAATTAATTAATTTTTAAAACGATGCTCAATGCAAAAATGGATTTATTTTGGTGACATCCCAGGTCCGAGGATATCTATTTTGCCAAAGTCTATGCTATAATAAACCTGATCTGGAACCTATTTTTGTTTCTGTTCTTTTCCGGTTCCCGTTACCATTCTTGTTCCTGGTCCTACCTTGATGCTACTTTAGTACATTAGTAATCATATTTAAATGCATAAATAAGCGTATGGGATTTTGCAGTTCTTATTTCCAGAGATCCTCAAGCAGTTTTACTTGTTGGGTTCCTGTGTCCTGTTTCCGGATCGTCCGGGACTTGCACCTGGCTTCATGTTACAAATATTGTGTCCAACGGTAACTTGGCAAAGTTAAAAAGCAGTTCCTTCTTGAATTGCCAATTAACAATCCTGATAACACTCACCAGAGAGAATGGAACCCTGGGGGGCGGTCCACTACACCAACATCACCAGTGATCCAATGCTCCATTGGCTTTATTTCATTTTTTTAATGCCCAAATTATTGTAGAAGGTTTTGCAGTTTTGGAAGCCATTGAATCTTTTCACTTTCACATAAAACAGAGACTCTAATGCCATGAGTGGTCAGGCCCAACAATTGCAGTCTGCAATTCTTAAGCTGTGTATATAACTAGATCATGCCAAAGGGCAACTTGAGGCCTTTGTTACCCGCTCAAGCTTTTCGCCATTTTTTAATATGTAGATCTAGCTGGCTAGAGTAATTTGTATCATGCGGCTGCTAAATTAAATATAAGACAAACGATTAGATCATGGGTCATTAGGAATTGGAGCACATTTTACACTCGAGAGTGCGGATTTCCACCATTAGAGGGTCGCTTAGTCCTTGTCGTCCCTGTCCCTCCCTAACAATACGAAGGGGATAAAGAAATTCATTTTCTGGGACCTTTTTTTTCCCTTCCTCTGGGTTGTGTGAATTTCAATTGTGATTGAAATAGCTTTCCATGTTGTCATGCAAGCATTTTGGCAAACACAAGCATGCCTGCATACTTGCATATCTCTCTATATGTGCGGGTGTGTGTAGACATGTAATGCAGATTCCATTGCGCTTGCCATATAATCTGTTCAATTTCGGAAGGTGCATTTGCCCTAATTTTTGGGCAAGATCACCCTTGTTCCGGTTTTCCACATCAGTTTTGTTTAGGTAATTTGTAATTTCCGTTTCACCAGGGACTTAGGAATGCCTAGGAAACGTTCTGAAATTGTTGGGGACATTATTGGGGACTTGGGGACGTTTGGGTCATACCCGTGCTGTTCCAGGCAATTTTCAAGAATGTTGAGGGTATGACCTCGATGTTGCTTGAAAATTTAGGGGATGCGAGGTTGTCGCTAGAGTTAGATAACGTCTCTGCACACACACACATATAAAAAAGAAACTAAGGTCTATAATCCCGCAGGCCCCTTGACAGTAAAAAGGAAACCCTAATTCTGCTCTCTATTTTCTCACGGGCCTACTCTCTTCTCACTTTTAAAGTTTCATTTCTTTAAAGATTTTTCATTTTCCGTGGACGGACAAAATGTTAAAGGCCAAGTTGAAGGAAATGAAAATCCCTGTTTGAGGTTTGTGACACTAGTCAATGATGGACTAGGGATTTCCAAATAAGTGGATGTGCCACCTTTTTACGGGAAACTGCCAATGAGCATATTATCATGTACCGGGCACCCTTGTGTCTGGCGTTAAGTCATGCCTCTGGAAAGTGAACAGAAAGCTGGGTCAGGCATTAAGACATGCCACTGTTCGAGTGAATGGAAAGCTGAAATTGCTTGGGCTTACAAAGCTCGTATCTTGAGAATCTAATTAGTAGTAATATTTTTTTTTTATGAATATAGAGTTTAGACTATGTAGTGTGACGCGTGAGTCATGAACTATCAAACTATCATGTTGTAATTTTGTCACTTGGAAGACTTTAAAGACATTGATGATTGGACCATCTCCAATCTCATGAAGTTATTTCGTATTTTGATTTTGTAATATCATATACTTGTTCTATTTTGATGTTTTATAATTCATATTTGTCATGAATTCTAATTTTTTTAAGTATTTCTTATTTTCTGAATATATATATATATATATATATATATATACGCACTGTAATAGCTTAGCTTTGCCCTAGGGTCCCTTAGATGACAAGGGTTTTCAGCAAAAATCTCTTTGTTTCTTCAGTAATGAAACAACAATTTACTCAGTAGTACAACACATGAATAAACAATATGATCCGCCATAAGTAGCATTATTCACTTAACATGTAATACAATATCCAACAGAGTACCATAATTCAGCCAACCAACAGATTTGTCAACATTCCAGTATAAATTCCAAATTCAACAGAGTTATAATCAACGAGCAAAGGTATCCTATTTTACTATCCAATGACTCGAGCTGCAGACTGGAAGTAATTTTAACAGCTCATAATTCCTTTGCGAATTATGACTTCAGGAATGCTGACTAGCCTTCGGATGAGTTCCCAACATCTGCTTCAGAAAATTAACCCAGAACCAATAGACTTCGACTTCAGGAATGGGGTTGAGTTACCTCAGAATGACAATTGAGCTTGCTCAGGATGGGTGACTGAAACTCTGCCTTAAGTCTGCCTCCAAATTTCCTTCGAAAATCCTTGCAAAATCTGTCTCAGGGGCACAAATTTCCTCAGGAAGTTTGGGTCTGTTACAGAGTATAATTAGCCTCAGGAACCTTGTAATATTCTAGGGCAATTATGCCCTATAGGTTCCTAGGGTTTCCAGCAAATTCCTCTGTCCACATTCAGATAATGACACAGGAAATTCAAGTAAGGTAATTCTTTGGCAAAATTCAATCAATACATTATATTTTGAAATTCAACAGACTTACACTACTGTGTTTACCAAATTCTAACTATACTAAACTAGTCGACAATCTGGAAGAATGTTCAGTTAATAACCAGCTAAGTTAAGACTGATAATGTCCTCCTTTCTGCATAAGGCTTCCTTCCAGAATCCATCAAACCCTCATCACTACTTACAAACTGTCTCATGGGAGTTCGCACTGGTTATAACACTGGGTGAGACCTAGCTGGACCTTGGTCAATCCTTACGACTTCTGTACAGAAGCACGAAGACTACCGTAAACCCTCCGTCTTAATTTGAATGAATTCTGGTTAAGTTCAGATCAGCTACAGACCTCCAAATAGCCTTAAAGCAGAGTTCAACTTCAGACGGAGCACCCGGCCTACCTTGTACCAATGAAAAATCTGCTTTAGTGCTGTGATCTTCAGACTTAGGCTCTTTTGTCTCAGGCGGTTTGTCATCTTCAGGACAAAACTTCGAGGATCTGCTTCAGATGATTTGCAGCTGCCCAGAGATTGTCTTGCTGACCTCAGAGACTTTCAGTGCAGAAGATCCCGGCCTCCAGCTACAGAAGACCTCGGCTATCTCAGGAAAACCTCGTCAATTTGCCTCAGGGACTTGGGCAATATGCCTCAAAGGATCTCGGGGTGCCTCAGGCTTCAATCTGGGCTACAGTAAACTTCAGCTGTTCCAGGAGAAAATGTTAATCTGCAAATCTGTTTCGGCCTACCTCATATCACTTGTTTCACGGGGAACGTGCTTAGAACTTTGATTTGCCTCAATTTCCAATCTAGTCTTGTACAAGACCCTCACTGCTTCTTCAGAGAATGAAATTTCCTGTGGCCATAACAAAGAAACAAAATAGAAAAGATAAAGAAGAGTGACTAGGTAGGGTGGGATCACCTCCACAGAAACTAGCCCAACGAGAAAATGGGGTCCTAAAACCCTCAGAGCCTTAGGCTCAAAGAAAACAGAGATAAATGGTCCAATCCAAACCTGCCTCAAGTGATTGAAATCCTCTTGTATTTATAGATTTCCTTGAGGGGGGTTTTCTCTTTAATTAATTGAGTGAGGTTCACACCAAGCCCCAACTGCCCCATAACTTGCCCAAACATTGGGTATTTTGGTGTTGTCCCCTTTATCAAGGACTATAGCCTATGGAGATCGATAGGCTACTTTGCCCCTTGGGCCAATAATCCCTCTGGGACATTACAAACCGTCCTGGATCTCTATCTCAGGGCAAGATTTACCTCAGGAACTTCGGGTTTGCTACAAAGTATAACAACCCTCCGAATAGCCTCAAGAACCCTTCCGAAACTTTGGTTAGGAGGCTTCCATCCAGCCTCAAAAAAATCATTTTTTTTCCTCAAGATAAACTTGCAGAGTCTTTGCTTCAGGGATTCACATTCTTCTCCAGGAAATTTGTCTCTGTTATACATCAAAACCCCAACTTGCATAACCTCGGGAGAATTTCGGTTTTCTTGCCCCAGCTGGATACTAAATTTTGCCTCAGAAAGGGACTGATTTCAGGCAATTTGATCCCACGATTTGCTAATTTCCTCAAGCCAAAGCTGCTTCCAATAACCTGTGCCACAACAAGAAAAAAAGTGACTAGGTAGGGTGGGATCACCTCCACCGAAACTAGTCAAAGAAGAGAAAGGGGTCTTAAAACCCTCAGAGCCTCAAACTCAAAGAAAAACAGAGACAAATTAATCCAATCCAATGCTGATCCAAATGATTCTAACTCCCTTGTATTTATAGATTTTCTTGTGGGGGTTTTCCCTCCTTAATTAATTGAGAGGGGTTCATGGCAACCCCAACTTTGGGCTTTTTTGCCCCAACTACCCCAAAACTTACCCCATGCTGCCCAAACATTGGGTAATTGGGGTTTTCCCCTTTATCAAAGACTATAGCCTATGGGGATTGATAGGCTACTTCGTCCCTTGGGCAATTAATCCATAGGGGACAGTATATAGATAGATAGATATTCCAAGGAAACGCCTCGTGGAAAACCCTCCAATTTCATTCCCGTGATCCATGGATGGTAAACGGGATAACTATCAGCCCTGATTACAGAGCCTAACCCTGAAGGATCAAGAAAGTCGAACTTGTGACCTCTCCTACTTTTTGAGAGAGATATATCACATCTTGATCAAAACCATGTAAGCTAACCCTCGAGGCTTATATATATATATATATATATATATATATATGTAAGCTAACCCTCGAGGCTTATATATATATATATATATATGTAAGCTAACCCTAACCCTCGAGGCTTATATATATATATATGTTAGCTTACATGGCTTTGATCAAGATGTGATATATCTCTCTCAAAAAGTAGGAGAGGTCACAAGTTCGACTTTCTTGATCCTTCAGGGTTAGGCTCTGTAATCAGGGCTGATAGTTATCCCGTTTACCATACATGGATCACGGGAATGAAATTGGAGGGTTTTCCACGAGGCGTTTCCTTGGAATATCTATCTATCTATCTATTATTGCTGCCCCCAACATGTCATCCCTTGAAAATTTTGGGGGAGTGCTCTTGCTGTTCCTGAAACTCGTTCCCCTGCCCCCACTGTTCCTCTGTTCCAGAAACTATTGGAATATAGGTATATGCCCTTTGTATGCTCCAAGTTTGTTGCACCAAGAGAATTAGGTGCACTCTACAGTGTGGGGTAGAATACACGTGTCATGTTGTAGGTGGAAAAGAAAAAAAAAACTCAACCCCGGCTCTTCAAGTGCTAAGAGGTTTGCACGGGGGTTTCTTTTTAAACCTCTTGATTCTTAATGAGCTTAATCTCATCATCTCAGTCCTTGTTGCAGTGAGAAATGGGGTGCACTCTACAACCCGGGGTGGAAGAGATGTGTCACATGTGTGTGTGGGTATAAAATGAAATGAAAGAAAAAATTGATGTTTGATGTCTAATGTCAAAAGGAAAAAATTAGCATAGATCCATCTTGATCCCAGATATTTTAAGCACCAGAGGTTTAAGCCTGTTTTATTTTTATCTCTCTTTTTGCTTAATACATGCAGGGTTAATGCGAGTTATGTTATTCTGCATCTCTGAAACCAATTGTAGAATTAGAGATCTTTATCACATTTAGCACCTTTCATTTGCTGTGTACAGTACATTTGCAGCATTTCCAGGCTCACTGATTCTGCCTTCAGAAGGCTAGCACAGGTGCCTACTTAACTGTAGAATACATTCTGTCAAACAGTTAGGTCCCCCATTTTGGCAACTGAGTGAAGTATCTTTATTTCATGTTCAATGCCTTCTCTGGTTGAAGTGTGTCACTTTGGAGATAACTGGATAATTAGACAGGTGGGAATAGCTATATGGATACTATGAGATTAACAGGCAGATCCTTTTAAAGATGCCGTGGAACTACATTCAATGGAGAAACTATATTGCTTCATCTGGGAGACATTGTTATTCTCAAATCTAATTTAGTGTCGCAGTTTGCAGCTGGGATAGGATTTTTAGAAAAGATATTAATTTTCTTGAAGTTGGAGCCAAAGCAGGCATACTTACTGTCCTTCCTTTCACGGGGAGGGGGAGGAAGCATGCTCTTACTTTGGCTGAAAATCTATGATTTTATGATCCATGCATCTTCTGTGTATTAATGAAATATATGATACATTTGTTTTAAAAAAAATCTTTCAAGCATAGGTTTCTGTATATTCAATGTTAATTACCATTTATATGGTTTTATCATATTTGCTGTACCTATTTGTGTTCAATGCATACTCGTTATTTCCTTGTAAGGCTCACTTATAATTTCGTGGTCAAACAGAGATGAAATTGTGATTTGGGTGCGGAAAAAGACTGGAGTACCTACCATGAGGCTTTCTTCTGTATCTGAGGCTGAACAGTTTTTGAAGAGAAATCAAACTTCTGCTGTTGGCTTGTTTGAAACATTTGAGGTATTCTTGCTATCAAATAATGATGGTCAATAATGGTGACTTTCATGATTGTTAATTTACTAACATCTGCTTGTATTCTTTGATACCTTATCAGTGGTAAATTATGAATATTTATATGACAGAAGAACATCATTAAGCCAGAGTTCATCAAGGTGATAACCCTGAAATGTTACCTGCTTCTGTTATGTTGACTATATGATTAGTGTGTACCAAAATTTGACTTGAATACCAATTAGAAATTCTTTTGCCATGTTCTCTTATTAGTAATACGATCTTGAATACCTCTTGATGCTTATTACTTGCAATTCAAGCAAAATTTTGAAAGGACATTTTTTCGGAAAAGTCCATAAAGTTGTGAGAATTTTGAGTGGAGATGTCTACCACCTCAATTTGTTGAGAGCCGAGTCTGTCCTATAGTGAATTGTGTTTTAAAGTCATTTATCCACCGAGGATTATGTGCAAGGTATTCCATGTCTCTACATTAGGATTTCATTCCATATTAATAGTCTTCTTAAAAGTAAATCATTGGGCTTATCCAGGTTGTTAGCCTTGCCCATTACTATTCTTTTCTCAAATTCGTTAGTATTTTGCACAAATGCATAAAAAACATTGAGGCTATTGAAACCCTTTCTGTTTTATGCCACTTCTTGTATATTGCATTTCTCACCTCATTTGAATTACTTGATAACAAGCATGGCCTCATTTGAGGTTCTTGTTACTTCTCAAATTGTATGTTAGAATGATAAAAGCTCCAACCCACACTATAGAATCCAAGTGGAACCTGGATAGGTCACCCACTGTTGCCTCAATGAGCTACCTTTTCCTCTTTAGGCTGGCTCTCCTCTAGGTCTAGGGGGCTTCTCTCAAGAATCACTAGGGCATAGGCAATAAGGAGCAGGGTGATATCACAAGTAACCCTAGTGATCAAGTTGGGTTTAAGAGAAAAAGGAAATATTGGTGATGGAGGGATTTGAAAATTAGTGATAATATTTAAAGGCTACAGAGTCAAGGGAATATTAATGACGAGAGGATATCAAGAAGAATTACCCTCCTTAGGTTGGTTACTCAAAATAATGGATTAGGGGAGAGACTAGTATCTAAGTTGTATCGCACAAAAAGTGATCACTCAGCCAAAATCATTAGGTGGTCGAAATGCACCATGTTAGTATGGGTTTTACACATTAAAATCCACTTTCACACAAGGAAATAGGCTAAGGAACCACTTGTTGAGAGGTTTGTCATTGATGTCAATGCAAGGCATCACAAAGATTTTACAAGAATGGTACAAGTATTTTACAAGAATCCCTAAAACATGTATTATCTTTGCACTAAAGATTGACACATCACAAACACACTAAGGACAAGCAAGTAGGCTCAAATCTAGTAAGATAAATATCTTTCGCTAATACAATGCAGCATGGAGGTTTCTTTGGTGTATTTGCTTCGTTTATATGATCATAAAATATAATGGAGTGACTGCGGATGTTTCATCTTAGGATGGTATTGATGATGGACATGAGAGGAGAATTTGACAAAGTACTGATAATTGTTTTAATTGGGGACACAATAAATTGCTTCTTTTCATGAGATTACGTTGAACCTGCCCTTCTTCTCAATCATCCTTTTTGCAGTTAGTATTTGATGTGTGGGTGACTCCAGACGGAATGAAGGCAATCAACTCTGCATCATATTTTGTGAAAATTGGCAACTAGGGCCAAACTCCATGTAGGTCATCTTATTTCTGGCAGCTGATATTTTTCTTGGGTCCCTTTCATCAAGAGGTGTAGGATTGATCTAAAGATCATCCTATTCCGATAAGGATTTATGGAGTTATGAATTTATTTGTGTTATGAGACAATTCGTCAAGGTCGACCAGCAACCAAATAAACCCCATGTGCTCAACGTTTTAGTATAAAAGGAGATGACTTGAGAGTCATTTCACACACACTTCTATTTTGATTTCTCTCCACTTGTCTTGGGTTTTAGTGGAAGAGAAATCTAGGAGTGGAAGCCCTAGACATTGGAGGAAAGAAGACTAAGGGAGCCGCCCTAGAGGAGATGCCCTAGCCCTAGACGCAGTCAAAAGGAAGGCTCTACGCAGGTTTCTATAGCTGTCAATGGAAGCCCTAGACGCTGTCAAAGGGAATTCCCTAACGCAGACCTAAAGGCTGCCCTAACGCAGTCCTAAAGGCTGCCCTAAAGGCTGTCCTAAAGGCAGCCCTAACGCATCCAAGAAAGCAGCCCTAACGCTATCCTAAGGAAGCCCTAACCTACGTTATCTCAAGGGTATCCTAGCCGTTGTTAAGATGAAGATAGATGCTGTCCTAAACACACCAATGATGCCCTAGCCGCAGGCATAAGGTGCCCTAGACGCAGGCCTAATGCGGCTAAAAGGGAGGACTGTTTGAGGAGAATTTGAGGGCTCAAACATGCCCAGGACAGCAGTATAATAAATGGGACAGCAAGATATGCTAAGGTAAATGGGACAGCTGGGCTACTTGGTGCAGCAAACAGTGGAATAGCAAGCACTCATAGACAACAGCATGTTGGGACAGCAACTATGATGGGACAGCAGCAAGGGGACATCAGCAAGGTATAGTATGAATGTTAGGGACAGCAACTACAGCCATATATCTAGGCAACAGTGGCAAGGGACAGCTGCATAATAAATGGGACAGCAGGATATGCTAAGATAAATGGGACAACTAGGCATGGTGCTTGGTCCAGCAAACAGTGGGACAGCAAGCACTCATAGGAACAACAACTATGATGGGACAGCAGCATGTTGGGACAACAACTATGATGGGACAACCCAATGACATAGGACAACAATGACAATTGTGCAGCAGTGGCACAAGTGGGACAACAGCTATTACATGACAGCAGCAAGCATGGACAACAACAAGCATGACAAGCATGGTAAGCATGGCAAGCATGGACAACATGGATAGCAGTGGCAAGCATGGTGCTGCAAACACATGAGACATGCTGTATGACAACATGGTTCAACAATGGCACATGGGACAATAGTGCAGCAGTCATGAGGTCCAGCATTATGATGATGGGTGCAGCACGGTGCAGCATGGTGAGGTGCAACATGATGACGAGATGCAACACAATGATAGGTGAAGGAGTCACCTTGGAGAATCAATTGAAGCAGCTTGTTTTCAACTGATCTCATGTATCATTTTCTTAGAGATGATCCATGCTCTTATCTAGATAAGTCAAAGTGTTGACTTCTGTTGTAAATGTACTATCTCTCTCTCTCTCTGCTGAACTATTGAAGAACATATAAGAAGAATTGATCAAGGGTTTCCCCACATTGTGGTTTGTCCTTGGCTAGCGCCACATCTTGTGTCCTCTTGTCTTGGCATGTCTTCAGCGATTTATGTTTATGTTCTATCTGCAGTTTACTTTAATGCTGATGTGATTGCTAATCTGGAAAAGATATTAAGTTAACTGTCAAAATTGAAATAAATTGCTCTAAGCATAGAACATACATAAAATCAACATATTTGAAATAATGCATTAAGGTAGTTACATGCCACAAACGTCAAAGGTGAGGATTTGCGATGTGAAGAGGGTTCTGTTGTCGATTCCTGTAGAGTGCAAACATAAACATTAGATACCTTCTACCATCAAACTTGGAAGCAATCCCTAATACGTAAGTGGGACTAAGCGTGAAAGAAAATTTATTTTGCACAGGTCGGCTCCATTAGGCCTCCTATTATCCATATATATATATATATATATTACCTCACTGAACAGAAGACATCAACTCGATGAAGAAGCAAGACAATGAAGTATGTTGAACAAAAGGAAACCTTAGCTACCTGAGAAAAAATTGTTGTATTGCTGATGCATCTCTGAGGTGATGTCGGCTCCAGGAATGAAGAGAGGTCAGCCCCATTAGGTCTCCCATCATCCATATATATATATATAACCTCACTCAAAAGAAGACATCAACTCGATGAAGAAGCAAAACAATAAAGTAGGTTGAACAAAAGGAAATCTAAGCCACCCGAGAAAAAATTGTTGTATTGCTGATGCATCTCTGAGGTGATTGTTTATTGGCTCTTGGTGGAGACACAACTGAAATGAAGGAGATTGGACGGGCGTTCAAGCAAGCGGACAATGTGGTTTGAACTCTGCAATGGATATAATGTGTTCTGAGATTGGTTCCAGTTCGAAAAGTCTAATAACATTTAATTTTGAGATCTGTGGGCTTGAAAAACACATTCAAAGAACATGAGAACAGATCAGAGTTGTGTTGAGGTTTTGCGTAGAGACTTCTAAGTTCTACAAGCGAATCTGTTAAGGGGACACTGTCCTTTTATAGAACATAATTTGCAGACATATAGTTTCTGGCTTTAAACGTTGACTAGTGGAAGATTGGTCTAAAAATTTGGTGAGAGAACGAACTTTATATGGTGGAAGCAGGGTCCACATAACTCGGCACCTGTGAGAGCAAACCTCAAACCTGTTTTTGAGGAGCAAGCCCAGACTCTGTTGATTAGTAGTTCTCGGCCCTATTGTAGGACAGACCTCGGCCTTATTCTTTAAACAAACCTTGGACTGTGGAAAGACAAAACTCAGCCCCCTCCTCTTGGTGACTGTATTTGGATCTGTGGTGACTATTTGGAGACTTTGGAGTAGACTCTTGCTATAATGAGCAGAACTCAGTCTTGTGAGTGAGCAATCTTGAAGATCTTTTTGAACATTCCTGAAGCCTTTTGGAGCAGACCTTGATGCAGACTCAAGGCACACTTTGGGCAGACCTGGAGCAGACTTGAGGACACCTGTTGAAGTTGATCTTGGAGACCCCTGGAGCAGACTTGAAGACACCTGTTGAAGCTGATCTTGGAGACCCCTGGAGCAGACTTGAAGACGCCTGTTGAAGCAGCTTGGTTCAGACTTGAAGACATCTGTTGAAGCATGTTTTGAAGACCCTTTTGGAGCAGCTATTAGAGACAGTGTTTTGTGAGTATTTCGATAAAATTTTGAAAGATTAGCTTGAGAGGATTGTTGTCCTCATAACCAGGTTGGTGCCTGGACTAGCTTGAGAGGATTGGTGCCCTCATTAAGACCAGGTTGGTGCTTGGATTTGCATTTGAGGATTGGAGTCCTCATTTAAGGTTGGAGCCTTGAAAAAATTGATGATTTTGTTGTACATGTTGGAGCCTAAATTTTGCAAAAGAGGATTGGAGTCCTCATCATTATTTTCAATAATAAAGTTATTTTTTCGTTCTGACATCAATAGTGCTTTGTATTGTGGAAAATCTCAACTGTCATAATAGAACAATTGAAAGAAACTATGATTTTTACCCTCCACTTCTCAGTATTTCCAACACCACTTTGCCTAAGTTACTTCTGTTAATTAATCCACTTACATGAGAATAACCCGTAAATTCATTAATTTTATGTTATTCTATAACTTTACCCATTTAAGGGAAAATAATTTAATATATTTTCAATCACATTTTCCGTTTCCATAGGAATAATTCAATAAATCATTTATTTATTTATTATTCTTCAATATTTTAAACATTCTCAATGCTCATATAGATAATTTATTAAATCATTATTTATAAATTATTTCTTACCTATTTTACCATTTCACCTAGAAGTTTTTTTTCCTTGGAAAAAAGCGTAATTTTATTAACATATTGAAATAAAATTACATTTTGTAGATACACGACTAAAATGTTTTCAGGAAAAAAGTGTAATTTTATTAACATATTGAAATAAAATTACATTTTGTAGATACATGACTAAAATGTTTTCAGAGATAAAGATCACATGGATCTGTCACAATAATGGATTGAAGCCCTCATAACTGAGCAAACAAGAAAAAACCTAATAAGAATGCCTAACGACCTGTATAGTTGTAGAAATCATCCACTTTTCCTTTCTTCCCTTTCCTCTTTTTTACCTCCTTCTGAACCCGAGGCAGGTTGGACGATAGCCAAAGCCATATCCACCAAATTTGCAGCAGGGGTGAGCTCCTTTTCTGATTCTGAGCTCTCCAATACATGAGATCTCTTAGTTCCTGGTAATGTTTCTTCCTTTGTTGCTGCTGCTTTGGTGACTATAGGATTTGGTGTTATTGCCATCTCTGTGTTCTGATTGGAATCTATGGTCTTTTTACGGTGTTCAACCTGTTTGACTGTTAGAATCATTTCCTCATTTTCTTTGCTGGGTGGGATCCCTTTGATCCTCCTCTTCTAAGTTCTTCCTTATCTGAAAGAGGGGTCTCATAGCGCTGCCAATTTTTTGATTTAACCCATTGCACTTTCCTCTTATTTGTTGGTTTTTTAGCCAGTGGGAAGCTGTCTTGTAAATCTCCTGTTTGGTTACATATGCGGCATCTGAAAGCCGTATTTTCATAATTAAGGCTATATATCCACTAGAAATGGCCATTCTTCAACTGTATGTGATCTGGCAGCCCCTTGCTGAGGTCAATCTCCACACAAATGTGGGCATCTTTGAAAAGTCCTCATGTTATTCTCTCGTTGTCTGTTTTTATAAATGTTCCTAGTGCGTTTCCTATGTTTTCTAGTGCTTGGTGATGATAAAAGGGGAGTGGGAGGTTTGGCATATGAACCCAGACAAACCTTTTTGTTACTTCCATGGTTATGAGTCAAATTTTGGAAACCAGGGTGTAGTAAATAGCCCAACTCTTCCCCAGAACCACGGTCTTTCCTCCATAATTTTCTGGTAATCTTCTTTTGAAAAGGGGTGTACCATGAAAAAACTTTTTGAGAATAAGTAGTTGTCACACTCTTTGGTCCAATTTGTGTAGACCCACTTGTAAAGGGCTTCAAATTTAGGTCAAAACTCGTTGAATCTGCAGATTACAACCTATTTACGAAAACATGAGAACATGTTGTTACCTTGTGAGTTCTTGATCTCTAACTGTGGGTATTTCTCCATCTTTTCCACCATGTAGGTTTAGGGCCCAAGCACAGTTCCTATAGGCTCTGTGGCATTGGTATGTCCTGCTCCACCTCTAGCAACTTCTTTATAGGAGATTGATGGTGCAGATCCTACACCTCCACATAGTCCCAAGACCAAGAAAAGAGTGGAGCCTCTGCTTATCTTGTATTCTTTGAGAATCCTCTTGTCTTATAGCAATTTCCCTTTTGAGATGTGCCTTTGTTCTACTTTTGGGAGTCCCTCTCGCTGGTGAATCTTGTTTTTGTGGCTCTCCACTAAGTCTTTGTCCATGAACCAAATCAATATGGATCTACCTGATAGGGTTTTAATGAATATTTGGAAGGCCCTATTTGTCTTTGTGCACGCTGGTGATTGGGTATCTTTCAAGCTAGGATGGAACCTCTTAACCCCAGTCGAGATTTCTTTCAACCCAAGATATGCATGTAGGGGAACGACATTTCCTTCATCCCTAAGTGTCTTCCAATCAAATACTTCGTCCACTTCTTATGAGGGTCTGATGAGGAGATAGTTCTAGATCTGGAAATAGGAAGAAAAAAAACCTTGAAAAAAGGTAAAAGCACGGGTTTACTGTTAAACATCAACGTATTGTCCATAAAACTATGTTGGCCAAAGGGAAGAAAACTACGTGTTTTACTTGAGATATCAAATCACCCATGTGTGTAGGTATCTGCGTTGTCGTGGGTTGCAAACCTAACTTGTCTGTGCATCCATAAGAAAATGAAAAAGTGGGAGGGAAGTATTCGAACATAAGCCCTGACAAGCCATCCTGCCACAATCTCTCCTTATGTTCATAACTACCAGTAGAGCAATCTTTGGGTTGCTTGTTAACATGTTGAACCATAATTTTTCCTTCGTCGCGATTCCAAACTTGGGGAGCGTCCACGGTTTCAAACCCACGTTTGCCCTCTTGTTCTAGAGTCGTGCAACAACGGATGGGTGGCCATTTCGCCACAGTCAGAGCCCAAAACCATTCACCTCTGAAGCCATGGAGGAAACTGAAACTGACATCCCCGAGCCTCGATCCTCCTTTAGCGCCAGAAGCAGGCTCCTGTTCGGTGACGACAATTTGTGCAGTCCTGCAAAGAGAAAAAACCCTAGCGCTTTGCTCCATATATTTTAGTCAAAGAAGTAATTTAATAAACTCAATGCTTATTAATTATTTCTAACTATTTTACCCCTTTTTCATTAATTAACTCAATAAATCATTATTTTTTATTAAATTACCTAAACAAAGGTGATTGACCATTATTTTTGACTTTTTCGTCTCACAAATAATAATAAAATACCATATTGATTAGATCTTGATTTGGTCCAACATATTTTATTATATTTGACCTCATCAAATGTAGTTAGCATTTTATTATAAATAGAAACGTTTTCCTCTTCATTTCACATGATCCATTTTCATTGCCCAACCTATGATCCTATAACTCTTGAGATTTCTCCACTAGAAGCTCTCCACTTTTTATCTTTTGTTTTGGATTGATATGCCCTTTGGACAGAGGGAACCACACAAGCTGCAACAAGGGTTACACATGACCCTTGCCAAGGAGGAGGTCCTTTTAACCCTCTCAAAGTGGAGCTTCTCACCAACTGAGCATATTATAACAGTTTTCTTTGGGTTAATGGAGAGTGCATTTGTTGTACTATATATCTGTCTTTTTTTTCTTGGTTTATTTTGCATATCTAATGAAAAGCTACATTAATATGTCCTACTTCTAGGGTTTATAATTAAATCCTCATTTTTCTCTCGTTGGACTACTAGCTATCCATAGAGAAAGCATTTTTGCTAACCCTTGTGCAAGAAGACATCCAACACTAAGGATGGGTAATCTCTTATCCAATTAGGGAAAACTATAAAGTCAAAAACTCACTAGAGAGGATTCTTCAATACCCTTAACCCAAGGATCAACAATGGCATGAAACAAGCCAAGCATTTTATAAAGGAACCCCCACGAGGATCTGCCTAGCAAAGAGGCTCAACGATTACATCGCACCAATAAAGGAGGAGATGAGGTTTAGCACATTGATCTCTCTTTCCATGTGACTCTTTGCCCCTTGGTGGATCCATTTCACTATGCCTTATGGTGATCTTGAATCACTCACAAATTGAAACCCTTTAAAATAGTTTAGATGGAACCAAGAAAGAAAAGCGTTCTAAGTCAAAACATATATCACATATTAAACTCAAAATCCCAATAAACACCAATAAATATTTTCATTAATCCCTAGGGAGAGTAATAGTCCCAATATCCAACCATGAAATACAAATGAGGAAGTCCTCTTTTATATAGATGAGGCAATGAACTTCCTTTACATTAAAATAATATTATTTGGGGAATTTTCTTAAATATAGCAAGAAAATTCTAGATCTAGTCTACTTCTTGAAACTAAATAAAATAAACTAAAATGGTGAAATCCACATATATAATGAGACATAATAGATCTCCACAAAAAGGTGGATCAATCCATTCAACTAGGGAAGAAAAAGTCCATAAATTATTATTCTTTGAAAATGATGACCAACATACCCTTGATTCATGCTTGAAATAGTTATTAAACTTTGAGTGATGTGTCCACATCCCAAGAAGCGGTCCAACTTTTGGCATTTGACTTGATCCAAGCTAAAATCTAAAATAGTAACCCAATGACTTGCATAAGAGGCTTCCAGTAGTTAGTCTGACCATTTTGTCTCCCACATGTGAGCTTTAAAACACCCAACTATCCCATGAATTGCCTTGTGGAGAAAACACCTTGCAAGATAAGCCCATCATTTTTCTTGAGGAATATGGTCCATGTTATGAGGATTCCAACAAGCTACGATTTGACTAATTTGAACCTAGGGCGTTATCTCTAAGCCCACTTGAATCTTGCCACGTGTAAGATGGGAATGATTGTTTTTGTTTGGATGAGTGACGCCCTAGTTGATTGATGGATTTTGGCATTCGGGTTTTGTCTGGAGTGTGATTAACTTCAACTTCGACATAAAGTTTTCCCATGCATGTTGAGGAATGACCTCCATTAGCCATTTTTATCCTTTCTATGTTGGTAGGGGAGAGAGTACGACCACTTTAGAGGAGTGATTTTTGCTAGATGCCTTTTTCATTTGCCAAACTTTCTATGTGCCATGTCAAATATACATTGTGTTGAACATTTTGAGCCCTTGTACGTAGACCCAGGAGCCCTGTGCATTGGGAATCATGAATTACCTTGAGAAACGCGAAAAATGGCCACCATAGTCTTGTCTTCAACTTGCCTTGTTGAATAAAAGTGTGGATTTTTTTTTAACCATGGTGAATCGGTAACTCGTTGGAGTAATCTAGGGGAGGTCCAAGATCAAACCTAGCAGTTGCCACTAGAACACTAAGAGTATATCCAACAACCCGTATGCCAAATATACTAGGAATTTATGACTTAGCAAGAGCCGAGACTCCATGAGGGTGGGGGAGCCTACTCCTTGAGACTTATCACAACGGGCCAAATATTTCCCTCCATGGGATTTGAAACTATGTGGAGGGGATAACATCCCATTCTGCTAAATAAAAGTAAAGAATTTAACTATATTTACTCTTGTTGGAAGGAGGGTAACAACTGGCTCCAAATGTGGGACATGTCCTCCACCTCGGAGGTTGTGAGAACCCCAAAATCTCACCATTATACATGAGCAACAACCAAAAACAAACAAGTTGTTGCAACTACTGTCGAAGTGGACTTATTCATCTCCTACCCTACTCTAACATGCTTGAAGTGGCACTGTTAGGTGAAATCAAATATCCAATTCAGCCACTTCAGCAATGCATCAATCCATTTCCTTGTGCTTCTGTGCTTGATCATCATTTAAAATAGAGAGGCACTAAATATTTGCTGTTTGTGTGCTGAAATTGCTATGACCATCAAGCCAAAAGTGCATTTGGGAACTTGCATAATAGCTATATCTTTTAGTAAACTTGCAAATAGAAAGGAGTTGCCACAAGATTTGTCAATTGAAGTTGGCTAATATATGTTAAATTTTCTAACCCCAAAACTTGGCAAATTATTTCCTTGTTGAAAATTAAATTTATTACAGCTCATAGAATAAAAATAAAAAATATAATGGAAGCAAATGAAACCAATTTCTACAACACATAGCAAAATATTTTTTCCCTTAAAATTAGTTGCTCATTAAAATAATATCAAACTGCCCAAGGGCTCCCTTACTGGGAAAATGGCCCATTAAAACCAAATACAAGCTATAGTAAAAATTTCAGAATTTACTAGGCACTTGTACGACCTGTATGAGCCTCCAAAGTTTCTTAGATCAACCCTTTGGACCTACTGCTCTCTTGGCCTACTGTATGAACTTGCACGTGTTGAAAATGTAACTATGCTCAGTCTTCATAATTGTTATTGTACTTACATCGTTATATATTTATTGTAAAAGTGAAAAAGAAGAAAAAGAAAATTATTTTTGAAGCATGGGTTTTATGTTATTTTTATTTATTAACTCCGGCTACTGTCACTTCGGGGCTCCCGTAGCCGGATATGATCCAAGAGTATGGGTACCTCAAGGATCCTGCCCCACATCTCCTGTAGTCTTCCTGATTACAGCTCGGTGTCTCCCCACCTCTTCTCTAGAGGTACATGAGTACTCATGGCACAATCGTCATCATCCTCTACCTCATTCTCCGCCTTAGCTGGCGCTGCCTTGGAGTCAGATGCCTCTCCCTTATTCTTCTTCCTTGAACACTGGTTCGCATAATGCCCCAGTTCACCAGAGTTGAAGCATTTTATCTTGGAGAGGTCCTTTTTCTTCCTCTTCCCATGCTCTCCCGCAGATGCCAGAGCTACATCCTCTTCCTCTTCTTTCTTGACTCGGGCCCCTTTGCTGTTGCTTCTCATCTTGGTCTGCCGTTTGATCTCTTCTTGGCGAAGAGCTAGTCACAATTTTTCCCATCTTGGAAGATTCGCTGTGCCCAAAATACTCTAAACGAATGTCTCCCACTCCTCGGAGACTACATTTAGGGCGGTCCTCAACATCAACTCCTGATCCGGCATGGCCCCTATGGAAGTCAGTTGGTCCCGGATCTCCTTCAACTTGCTGAGGAAGTGATCAATCTTCTCCCCCTTCTGCATCTGTTATCACTGCAGTTGATTCTCTAGTAGCATTTTCCTCTGCACGGAAGTGCCTTGATACAATGTTGTCAAGGTATCCCACATTTCCTTTGCCATATTCTTCTCGGCAATATGCTGAAATACATGATCCTTGACCCCATCAAGGATTATGCACTTTGCCTTGGCCATTGCATCCTCATACCTTTCATTATCAGTTGGGTCGACTGGGATAGCCATGGTTATCAAGGCGAAGGCCTTGATACGATGTCTATCTAGAAGAGACAGGATGTTGGCCTTCTAGATGACAAAGTCGGATGCTCTGTCCAACCTGTCCCGATCCCTCAGTCCGTTCATTGCCATCTCTGCTTTTCTTTTTGACTCCTCTGAGTCTCTACTTCCCTCCTAGAAGTTCTCTCTTCGACTCCTGCTGAGGCTCTACTTCCCTCCTGGAAGTTCTCTTCTAGACTCCCTCTGAGTCTCGATTTCCTTCTCGGAAATCCTTCTGCCAACAGTCGAATCGCACCTCTCCGATCCCCTTTCCTCTTGCAATACTGATTTGGATTTCTTGGCTAGAAACTCGCCTAGGTAGCGACTCCCTCTACCTTGGTTCTGTCCCGTTAGGTACTGTTCTGTTTGAACAACAACAATACCCCACCAACTTCACACTCCACAATTTGCCCATAGCTTCGTAGGCCCCAGTAGCTAAAGAAACTAAGCCACTTAGCTCTGCGCAATCCCCGCAAGGCTGATTAGCTCCTTTGGCCAACTGCGTCACTCCTACCTGGTTGAGTAGGATGACGTGGCTCCTCGTGAGCCTCTTCTACCTTTCTCTGCCTTTGCGTTGGCCTCTCTCTGGCTCGAAATGATGACGCATGCCGTCTGTGTCACTCCTTCTATGCTGCTTTCTCTAAGGAACAACTCTGTCTCTCGAGACATCTGTTTCTACTACAAATTCTCTGATTCAGCGGGTACCTTCAGCTCTCATGTGCTCTGCAATTCTCTGATACCATGTTGAAATTTCTAAGTTTAACTTGTTAGAAATTGTTCTTGCACTATCTGGTTTATTTCACCTACTTGTTTATTCCTTTAACAAGTTATTTAACCATATAAATACTGAAAATAAACACAAATGCAGTCTCAACCATCTACAAATCATCAACTAAAAGAAATAGACAAACACACAAGGGACACCGTTATTTTTGGACAATTGTCCTCGGAAAATCCCAACTTGGGAAAACCGATGTAGCTGTTCTGAGGGTTTTATTATTAAGCAACTTTTCTTGAGTACAACTGGGTACCAAACTAGCTCACCCGACAGAGAAATCAACCTAGCAGTGATACTTCTCTTCGGAAGCAGATATTCAGCAAGTTTGCTCCACGAAAAACTCTCCAACGCCTCTCTGAGGCTTAGCGTCAGCCCTCCTAGCCTGTGTCAGCCCGGAACCCTTTGTGTCGGCCTCCTGATGCTCTGCACAGGCTCTCTAGCCCTCTATGTCACTCACGTAGGCCTTGGTAGCCTTTGCGCAATCCCTCTGGCCCTCTGCGTGGCTCCTGATGGCTCTGCGTAGCCTTCTCTGCCTCTGCGCTGGTCCTTCGGCACTATCTTCGCCTCTCTGCTATGCACTCACTGCCCCTCCCTGCAACTTTGATCACTGGTTTGATTTCTCTCTGGCCCTCTACGTCACTCACGTAGGCCCTGGTAGCCTCTGCGCAATCCCTTTGGCCCTCTGCGTGGCTCCTGATGGCTCTACGTAGCCTTCTCTGCCTCTGTGCTGGTCCTTTGGCACTATCTTTGCCTCTCTGCTATGCACTCACTGCCCTTCCCAACAACTTTGATCACTGGTTCGATTTCTCTGAGAAAACCCCGCACCAGAAAATCGAACTAACTGATCAACTTGGTGTATCTCCAACTGACCCTCAAGTCTCCTCTTATACTTTTTCTGTTGAGCCTTCAGCGGCCGAGATTACATCTCTAATGAACGACTAAGATTAGATTTGGCTTGGTCCATGTCATTTTGAACCTTCTAACCCAGTTTTATATTAATACCTATTAATATTTTTAGTTTCCTAAGTTTAGACTTAGGAACCCATTAAAAATATTAATTATTTTAATATCTCTGTCACTGGGTAGAATTCCCAAACCATTTCTGGGTCTTGGAGATTTCATGTGCTTTAGCCTCTCCACCAATTTTCATGGCTAGAGCACATCCCTTGCTACCCCAAATCAACAACTCACACAAATTAGCCAAACACTCAAATGACAAGTGAATGAGAAATGGAAGGGAGAGAGGTGCTTATAAAGCATTTTTTCCCTCCAATTTCCCTTTCCCTCCGCTTCATTTCCAAAAAAGAAAAAAAATAAAAAAATTCGAAATTATGGACAGTTTGTGCCTTTTCATGTTTGACGGGTCCTATACGGGTTCGATGAGGGTTTAATGGGATATCCGTGGGTTTGATACGGGTAGCTAGGTCTTATGAAAACTTGCTGGGTCCGGGTCTAGACCGCAGGTTCTATGTGGGTGACTTGGCCCAACCATAGACCCGTCCTTACTCGCGGGTTTAATCCAGGTGGTGCTTCACTGCCGCGGAAGCAAAAATAGGAAATGAGAAATACTAGCACACAAAAAATGGACACGGTTGTTTTGGACAAAGTCCCTGGAAAAACCCAATGCGGGAAAACCAGTGTAGCAATTGAGAGTTTTTTTTATTACGCAATAGTGAAAATCTGAGTACAATCTTTGGAAGCCTAATTGGCTATCCAATCAGCAAGATTTGACTGAAAATATTTGGAGAGAAGCTTCTCTCCCTCCACAAGCAAACCGCGACCTCTGAAAACTGGTCGTCCAACCGTTGCGCAGGCCCTTATGGCTTATGATCGATCTGCGCGACTGTGTTGGGAAAACCCGTGCGGTCCTTGCCGCTGTACTGGGAAAATTCGGGCGACTGTAACTGCGACCCGTTAAGAAATTCAGCGCGACCCTTGTGGCTGTTCTGAATTAGCTGCGCCGTGGAATACTTCAGTCACTCGCTTCTGCCTCTTCCAGATCACTATCTCTGCCCCTCTGATACTTTGCTACTCAATCTCTGACTTGATCACTCCTGCTGGATCACATGCACTGGAGAATCAATTTGTTTAGATCACTACATATCTGCAACTGGTCTCACACTCTCAAGTGCTTCTCACCTTCAAGTGTTCTCCAAAGGTATATTCTCCATCTACCAATCAACTTCTTATAATCTCCAGTTGAGACTTCAACGACCATGATTAAAACTTAATCAATGGTTGAGATTATTTTCTAAGTCAATCCATGTGTGTATCTAGATAATTCACACCTTTCTCAATTAATTTCTATTAATTAACCCTTTTTCCTAAGTTAGACTTAAATTTTTTAAATTATGGTCAATTAATTTAATTGCGTCGTCTCTAGGTGGAATTTCCAGAAACGGTTTCTAGGTTTTGGAGATCTCATGTGTTTTAGCCTCTCCACAAAGTCTTGAGACTAGAACATCATCCGGTGCTACTAAAACTAACACTCCCTCTTAGTGAGGAAGGTGTTCTAGTGCTGAATTATTCCAACATCTTGTCTCTGCATCACCCTCTATACACGCTGCTAATGTCTGGCCACTGTGACTCCTTGGCACTGCCACCAACCATTCTGCAACTCTGATGCTGCATCTATGTTGCTGCTGACACTGCTATACTATTGCCTACTCTCCATTTGCACTACAACTCCCTCTCATCTATTGTTGCTGCTCCTATAACTACTGCAACTAAGAAGCATCTGAAATATTGAATCAACTGTGTCTCTGTGCTGCATCTGTTTCCTGAGCATCTGACTGCTACTAGCTTCTGCACTGTCCACTGAAGAATCTCCACTGTCGCTAACTCAGCATTGAGCCACCTGCTCTACTGTCAAATTGCATCTGTGCTCCTCAACACCTGATTGCAACAAGTCTGCAACTGTCACTAGAGAATCTGAATGCATCAACTGACATTGATCCATCCTGCTACTGAATTTTGTGGGCCCTTGTAGCAAGGTAATGATCCATGAGGAGGACACCTCAATGGACTCTACCCAAACTCTGCGCTGCTCTGCGATTATAGCTCCATATCGCCCCACATCTCTCCTAGAGGTATAGCTGCAAACATGGCGAAATCTTCCTCCAACCTAGAGGACAATTTGTCTATCTCTGTGGATGCTATCGCCTGGTCCTGCTTTTTTGACTTGTCTTTCTTCCTGAGAGGACACTGCCTACTGTAGTGGCCAAACTCGCCACACTTGAAGCACTTGACCTTAGATAGGTCCTTTTTCTTCTTCTTCTCCCCTTGTCCCTGATTGAGACCCTTTGATGCAAGGGCCACATTTTCTTCTTCCTTCTCACCCTTCTCACCCTTGCTGCTGCTTCCGCTGATGGAGCTCTTTACTAGAGCTCGCCTCATCTCCTCCTGCTGCAGGTCTGACCACATTCGGTCCCACCTTGGTAAAGTGTCTTGTCCCAAGATGCTTTGGACAAAGACTTGCCACTCCTTTGAGACACTGTTTAGGGCCAAATGCACAAGCTCTGTAGGTTGAGGCGCTTCCCCAATGACTGCAAGCTGATCCCAAATTTCGTAAATTTTGGTGAACTTCTGCATCCCTTCACCCTTCTGCATCCTGATGTTTATCAACTTCTCTTGCAGGAACATCTTCCGTTGCTTGGAAGGATTCTGATATAGTTGAGCGAGAGCATCCCACATCTCCTTGGCCGTATTCTTGGCCGATATATGCGAGACTATATGGTCTCAGACTCCATCCAAGATCATCTGCTTCGCCTTAGCCATCTCTTTCTTGTATTCCTTCAGTTGATCCACATCATTCGGTACTGCCACAACATTCTCTGCATAGGTCTTCAGGCCAAATTCATCTAGCAGGAAGGACATCCTAGCCTTCTAGATGACATAGTTGGAAGCTCCCTCCAACCTATCCTGATCTCTAAGCCCAACTGTGGCCATCTCTGAAATACTCGAAACTTAGATAAAAAAACTCCCTCTGTGTGTGCACTTTCTCTTCCACCCAGTGTTTTAAAAACCAACCGGTTTAAACCGGAAACCTGTCAAACCGACAAAAAAACCGAGTTCGAGCCCCCAATTCGCCTAGAAACCACAAAAGCTGGTCCTAACTGCCCGGTTTAGGACGGAACCGACCAGTTTATGTTCTAACCGGTCAGTTTCGTCTTAAACCGGTCGATTAGCTGCCAAGGTCGCGAAGGACCCACGCAACGCATTTTAGGAAGGTTCCAGGGTGTTTTGGAGGGAAAATAAGGGTTGTTTCCCTCCAAAAACACTCTCCAAGCCTTAAAATGAGCTCACCCCCCTCATTTGCCTCACACATCTCATTTGGAGTTTTTGTGAGTTTGATTGGGAGCTTGGAGAGCGTTGAGTTTTTGTTGGAATAGTGGAACAACAGAGAGTTTGAGCTAAGTAGTAGTCATCATGCCTCCAAAAGCCAAGGATACTGCATGGGCTCATTATGATATGATAGATGGCAAAATGATCTGCAAATATTGCCAAAAATCTATTGAAGGAGGGGGTATTAACCAATGTTTTAAAACTCCGACTCTGACTCTGACTCGGTCGAGGGTCGAGTCCGACTCAGTATCGACTTGGTCGGCTCGATTTCAATGACTCGATCGTTGTAAAAAATACATTAAATATTTATTTTTTATAAAAACACATAATTTTAAAGATTTTCATTCATGTTTCCAAACACACAGCATTAGAATATAGATAGAAGACAACATATGATCAAAGTAGGCTCATGAATATATCCATTATATCAAATTGGTACCCAGTGCACTGTCCAATACATACACGATGATGATATAGAGATCAAAACAAAAACACATAACCAAGGAGGCTATAAATGGCCTCTACAACAAAAGTTTGTGACCAGTATTACTGGCTACTGCTAGAGTTGCCAACATCATCTGGCTTAGTGTTACTTGGGAGCGGGAGTGAAAGCGGGGAGCGAGTGCGAAAACGGGAGCAGGAGCGACATTTTCAGAAGCTCTCGGTTTGGGAGCGAATCCCGAAGGAGTTTGACAACCAATGTCACTAACATCAAGGTACATAGAGGGATTGGTGCTATTGATTAAATACGAGTTCCATACCCTAATACATGACAAAATTCAATGGAAACATTGCAATCCCCCAATCCTGAAATCCTCTAAAACTGATAAGTTTGCTGGATCTTGAATGAAATCTAAAATTCTACTTTCTCCATATGAAATCCAATGAGGCCGAAACCACTCTCAAACATCTTGAGTCATTTCATGGTAATGTTAAAAATTTAAGTAAGAGGATGAAAATGAAGATTAAGGAGAATGTCACTTTTACTTTAAGAATTTAACATTACCATGAAATTTGAATAGCATATCAATACTAGGAGAGGGGAATGGACCCCAAAGACAAAAAACCAATTAATAAAACCATTTGGAGTCCCCCACACTTAGAAAAAACATTAAAAAATCAAAAAACTTGCATTTTTGGGGGTTCACTGGCCGCTTTCCTTGACCCATCTGGGTTGATACAGACTCCGCCGGCTGAACCGGTTCAACCACCGAGTTGAAATTTTTTTGGCCGACTCGGACCAACTCAGTCGAGACGGTTCCGAGCCGGCCGGGTTTAAAAACACTAGTATTAACAGGTTCAAGCAACACTTGGCTGGGATAAGAGGCCATGTAAAGCCATTTGGAGCACCAAATGAAGTAATAGGGCGTATTAGGGCAGAATACCTTCAAAAGTTTGAGACTCAAGTCATTGAACCAATAGAGAAGTTTGTGAGTCAAGCAGTTGTAAAGTTTGGGAGTCGAGATCCAACCGAGTTTGATCCCGATGAGAAGTTTCAACTTTCAAGTGATAATGATGATCACTAATATCATATATGTAGATTTATAGTAGGTCAATGTCCCCATAGTTTGTAGGTTTTGTTTTTGAACTCTAGAGGCCATTTAGAGCCTCATTAATTATATATTTTGTTGCTGATATGTATTGCACTTGGTGCCATTTTGATATATTCAACTTTACATGGTATATATATTAGCAAACTTTGCATATTTTGTGTCTATTGGTTTGGAATCATGGTTTTAAATCTTAAAAATAGTTTTTTTTTCATTAAAAAATAATTATTTCATGTATTTTTTTAAAACCTGTTCATGTGGATCTAACCAGTCCTAGTTTGATACTTGATTTATTAGGTGGACTGGTCTGGTCGCTGGTTCTGGTTTTTAAAACTATGCTTCCACCTGGCACTGAATCTGCTCTAGCAAACTGTTGCAAACCCTCTGTGCCCAGACAAGAATTTGCTCTCCGAAAATTTACGTCGTTGCTGCTCCTGGCTGCGTTGCACTTGCGGCTTTTCCGTACTCGCGCAACTGTTCAATCTGAACTTGCGTGATCCTTGTGGCTGTAAAAAAGATATCTCGTGCGGCTCTCGTGGCTGTTCTGTGCTAACCCATGCAATTCTTTGAAAAATTCGTATTGCAGCTCCCTCTGGGCTGTGAATTTTTCCTTTCCCCTCTGAGCTTCCTGTCCGTCAAATAAGCTCTGATCCTGTGTGAAAATTTCCTTGAAATACAACAACTGGAAATTAATTCTCTTAACTGGTTAATGATTTATTAATTTTATAGATCAATACCGAATCAATCACACTGCAATTTCTTCACCAAAAATAAATACTGCGGAAGAAAAAATAAGAACTGAGAAGTACTAGCACACACACATTTAACACGGTTGTTTTGGACAAAAGTCCTAGGAAAATCCAATGCGGGAAAACTAGTGCAACAACTGAGGGATTATTTTACTATGCAATAGTGAAAATCTGAATACTATCTTTGGAAGCCTAGCTGGCTATCCAGTCAGCGAGATCTGACAGGAAATATTTGGAGAGAGGGTTCTCTCCCTCCAAAAGCGGACCCTGGCCTCTGAAAACTGGTTGTCCAACCTCGGCGCAGGCCCTCACGGTTTCTGATCGATTTGCGCGACTGTGTTGGGAAAACCCATGCGATCCTCGTGGCTGTACTGAGAAAATTCGTGCCACCATAACTGTGACCCATCAAGAAATTCCGCGCGAACCTTGCGGCTAATCTAGATTAGCGGTGACGTGGAATACTTCAGTCATTGGCTTCTGCCTCTTCTGGATCTATAAATCCTCCTCCGAATCACAATCTCTGCCCCTATGACATTTTGCTACTTGATCTCTAACTTGATCACTTCCGTTGAATCACCTGCACTGGAGAAGCCTAGTTCACTGAGTATCTGCAACTGGTCTCACACTCTCAAGCGCTTCTCACCTTCAAGTGTTCGCCAAAAATATATTCTCCATCTACCCATCAATTTCTTCTTATAATCTCCAGTTGAGACTTCAATGACCATGATTAAAACTTAATCAATTGTTGAGATTATCTTTTAAGTTGATTTGTGCTCGTTTCTAGTTAATTCACACCCTTCTCAATTAATTTCTATTAATTAACCCCTTTTCCTAAGTTAAACTTAGGTAATTTTAATTATGGTCAATTAATTTGATTGAGCCATCTCTAGGTGGAATTTCTAGAAACAATTTATGGGTTTTGGAGAACTCATGTGTTTTAGTCTCTCCTCAAAGTCTTGATACTAGAACATTATTCGATGCTACAAAAACTAACATTAACTAGGTCAAACATGTTCTTCATGCTTCTAGGGTTTACTTGAGTCAAACAGAGTCCTTATCATATGTATAAGACCCGTCTTGGGCATTTGTATCATGAAAGAAAAAAATATTTTGAGTCAAGAAAGTCAAAAAGATCTCCATCACCAAGTCAACCTTGTGGAGGGCTATTTGACCCCATGAAAAGGCTATATATTGATGATGACTTCGACCTCTTTGGCATCCATCTATCACAAGTTCGATCTGCAACAAGAAGAAGAGAAAGACAAGTGCGAAGGTGAAGAAAAAGAGCAAAAGTCAAGGAGAAGAAGAAATTTGAATTTTTGAGCCTCCTCTCTCTCACACGTGCGAAGTTTCTAGGGTTACTGTGCGAGTTGCAGGGCCGAGAATTGCATGCCAAAGTTGCAGACCTATTCAAGAGGGCCGAAACCTTGACTGGATTAGTTTTTGATAGAGTTGACCTTTGTTGACTTTGGGAGACTGACTCATTTGAAGGAAGATCTTTTGGAGGGCTGACTTGGTGATTGGAGAAGGTCTTGGTCTTGGATGTCTCATTTTGACTTGGTTTTATAAGAAGAAGAAGAGTTTCACTAGGTCTTCCCCTAGGAGAGGGGTTTTACCCTGGCCGAGAGCCTACATCTTGTGTCTTTTGTTCTTGTGATCTTCATACATCTATGATTTAGTAATTGCTTGATGAAAGAAGAAATAATAAAGAATTAAAGGCCAACACAAAAATCACAAGTAATTATCAAGAAAACAGGAATCAAAACCCTAATTTCCATCTAGATTGATTTCTCAACAGCACGACCCCTCTATGAATGTATGGTCGTGCATACGACTTGCTGTATAATTACGCTATATGACAACTATACGATCACGTTGTATGGCCGTTGTACGGTTGCAAGACCTACAAGTCTACACCCTGCAAGTTTGTTACTCTATATAGCTCCCCTGTGGGTTGATCACTTTGCTTCAATTTTTTGCTTGTTGTCTTCATGAACTTGATCACTGAATGAAATCCATTTATCACCCAATCAATCAAGATTTCCTTGAATCGCTGTCCTTCGTGTCTCAATAACTCAAGGTGTCTTTGTCCTTCACCTAACATCACTTTTATAATTTAGAGTTATTGACTTAATCAATTAATCATTGAGTTCTAAGTCTCCATAACTCTAATCTCTCATTGAGATTGGCAGTTGAGATTAAGTCCCAATCAATGGTCTAAATTCATCTAATTCACTAATGTAGATACTTTCACATTTCATTAGATTAAACTCACTTCTATAAAATGAACTTCGCTTTAATAATTTCTTTACTTAAAATGATTTTGCTAAGGGGAAGTCTTTGAATGACTTCCACATGTCTTGACACTTAGACCTGTGTGGAAGTACTTGTCTAAGCTACAAACATCAACACTCCTTCCTAGCGAGGAAAGTATTTTGTACCACTCCAAGCTTGTTCTTGTAAAATACAAGCTTCACTTTAACCAAGGGTTTCGTCAAAATGTCTGTAACCTGCTCATTTGTGGAGTTATACTAAATCTTAACTACTCCCTTTTGGATCCTATATCTGATGAAGTGATATCTGATTTCAATATGCTTGGACTTGTCATGGAACATTGCATTCTCAGAGGGTTTGATACAACTCTTCTTATCACAATATATCATCGTAGGCTCCAACTCTTGATCAAATAACCTTGCAAGTAACTTGCAAAGCCAAATGGCCTCACAATTCTCCATACTTGTTGCAATGTACTCTGCCTTTGCTGAATTGAGTGCTACTGAAGTGTGCTTCATGCTGAACCATGGTATCATTTCTTATCTTAATAAGTTGAAGCAACACCGCGAAGTACTTTTCTTGTCTGCCTCACTATTTGCCCAATCTAACTCTATATATCCTTGTAGTCTCACTCCATCACCTCCAAGATATCTTAGACCATACTCCATTGTACCTCTCAAGTATGTGAGCACATGCTTCGTTGCTAACCAATATGCATCCCTTGGCTCCATCGTGTGTTGATGTTTTAGGTAGCATCGATAATATTCTCTTGTGTGGGCCGAGTGGGCTAAGTAATGGGGCTTTACACCCATAGACCCATGGTCCATGGTATTCTAATCACCCATGGTATAGACCCATGGTATTGCACCCTTCAGAAAAGTATAAGGGTTAGTGATTCGTCTTGTGGCTTGGAAAAAGGGTCGAGAGGGTTGAAGAGACCTGTGAAGGGTCGAGCGAGCTAGTAGGGGTAGAGGATCAGGAGTAATAGACTTGTAAGGTTGAGTAAGGACCAATAGAAAGGACATAATCTGTAGATCTGGTGGAGCGAAATGTTCCTTCGAGCTCTACTAGGAGAAGGCTGAGAGAGCCTGTGGTGGTTGGCAAGAGAGCATCTTGTGGAGGAGAGGGTTTAGTAGGCCTTAGACAACCCCTTAAGGGCTTGTGGAATGTGGCTTGGCAAAAGAGTTGAGAGGGCTGAGCAGAGCACAGAGACGTGTAGGGGCATGAGACATTAGGAGAGAGGTTCTCTTAAGTAAGCAAAAGATCTGCATGAGTAATATTGGAGGTTTGCTGTAAGTGAGATACTCAATTATGTCGAGTCCAAGGAAAGAGCACGAGTAGGAAAGGAGGTCTATATTAGGCAGATCAAGGACAAATTTGGGGCTTGATCTGCTGGATCAGATTTGGGGCTTGATCTGCTGTATATGTAATTTCCTCAAGGGCCATTATCCTAGGAAGGGAGCTCAAGTAGGTTTTGAGAAGAATTTAATGAAGAACTATTGATAGGGCAAAACTTGTTTGTAAACCATTTACTGTGCATGATCTAGTTACAGGTTTTATAAGTTCCACTGTGTATAATTTGTTTTTGGTTTGGCACGTCAGTTTGTTTTATTTAATTAGTCGGGTTAAAGTTAATTTGACATTGTTACCAAATCTAGTTTGTGTGTGTGTGCACTGACTCTAGTGCCCCAAAATCTAACACCACGAACTAGCTGAAGGTGTTCACGTAAAAACATATATCTGGCCTACTGTTCACCAAATACTTTTAGTACCCTATCAACTATCTATACAATGTGGGATTTGCCAAATTTGGATCTGAAGTCAAAACCTTCTTAGATCAATGATCATAGGCGTAGCCATAGTCCTACAGTCCTCCATCTCGAATCTCCTTAGGATCTCAATTGCTTACTTCCCTTGACCAAGGAAGATTTTTCTTTACCTCTACCATACCTTTAACCCTAAGAAATAATGCATCAAGCCAATGTCTTCCATCTCAAACTCTCTGAATCCAAATCAACTTTCCAACCTATTATGAGCTTCTCTGCACTAGTAAGAAACACGTCACCCACGTACAACACCAAGATAAATGGACCAGTCCCAACAAGTATGAAGTATAAGTTAGGATATGCTTCACTCTTGGTGAAGCCCATTCTTAGCAAGTAAACATCTAACCATGGAATACTATGCCCTCGATTCTTGCTTGAGTTTGTACAAGGCTTTTTTAAGCCTACACACGACGCTCCATCCCATGTACCTGAAAGCCTTGAGGTTGTTTTATGTACCCTCCTTCTTAGTAACCCTATTGAAAAATGTTGTCACAATGTCTTCACATCCACTTGATGTATCGTCCACCTCATGACTGAGGTAGTGGATATGACATTTCAAATGGAAGTATATCTAGCGATTGGAGCAAATGTCTCTTCATAGTCTCCTCCCACTTTTTGGGAGAACCCTCTCACCAAAAACCTCACCTTGAACTTTTCGATATTACCATTTGTAGGATGCCTGATTTTGAAGAGCTGACTAGAACTCACCATTGACTTCCTTTTTGGTCTCGACACTATGTCCTACACATTATTCTTCATGATAGAGTTGTATTCCTCCACCATGGAATCCCTTCAAATCTATTTATCCGCTACTTCCTTAAAACTAGAAGGCTCAGAATTGATGATGCTACTCATAAGTGCCATATAGTTAGGAAACTTCCTTTGAGGCTTGCTCTCCCTTAATGTACTCCTAGGAGCCTCAACATGCTCCTAAGTATCCCTCAATGTCATTGTGAACCATCGAGGTCTTTGATGGAACTGGAATGGGTAACTGACTCCTCCTCCCCACCTGAAGTTTGATTCCCTGAATTGGAAGCCCTTGAATGTTGTTCAACCTTTTGTGCCCCTTGCTCCTAATCCTCTGTAATTGGTAAGGGCTCATGAGACTTCCTAGATGCCAAGTTCTCGAACTTCACATCCCGACTCACAACTATCTTTCTTTGCACTAGAATGAAGATCCTCTATGCTTTTGAAATCTTGTTATATCCCACAAATATGCCCTTCTTGCTTGAGGGCCCCAACTTTATCCTCTTTTCCATAGGTACATGGATGTATACTAGACAACCAAAGATACAAAAGTGCCATATTTCTTCCTTCACCCTAGTGAATGCCTCCTCTGAAGTGTTTCCCCTTAGGATCTTGTGATGACCCCTGTTTTGAACACACTGTCATATTACATGCATATGCCTAAAGAAACACATGTAGATCCTGATCATGAATCATAGCCTTGGCAATTCCGATGATGGACGTGTTCTTTCTTTCTCCAACACTATTATGTTGTGGGCTGTATGAGACTATAAACTCCCTCTTGATCCTTGCCTCTTAGTAGAAATCCTTAAAGTCATTGGAAGTGTACTCATCCCAATTGTCGGACCTCGAGACCTTGATCTTTCTTCTTGCATGGTTTTTCACAAGACCCTTAAGCTCTAGAGACCAATTGAAGACCTCATCCTTGGTCTTTCGAAAGTAGATCTAGGTTTTCCTAGAGATTGAGACTATCAACTCCGTCTTGATCCCTGCCTCCTAGTAGAAATCATTGAAGTCATTGGAAGTGTACTCACCCCCATTTTTATAACTCACGACCTTGATCTTTCTTCTTGCATGGTTTTTCACAAGAGCCCTAAACTCTTGAAACTAGTTGAAGACCTCATCCTTGGTCTTCAGAAAATAAATCTAGGTTTTCCTAGAGAAGTTAGCAATCAATGTCACATAGTACAAAGCTCCATGTACTAATGTCATTGACATCAGTCTGCACACATCTTAATGAATTAGATCTGAGATCCCCTAAGACATGTGTTCGCTGCTTGGGAAAACAACCTTGGCATTCTTGCCAAGTGCACACCCTTTGCACACTTCTTGCAACTCCATGATGACTAGTGACAATCTCCCTTAGAATTGGTAATGCCTTGTAGTGCAGGTGTCCCATCCTCCTATGCCAAAACTCACACAGGTTGTCATTACTATGCACAAAGGGTTGAATCGACTTACCTTATAACCTATAAAGATTGCTTTTCTAACCCTAATGACCTCTCCTTTGTTAGGAAAATATCCCTTTGGACAAAAGAGTACTTTCCCTTTCTGAAACACGATGATAACCCTGTCCTCCATAACTGAGTTTGAGAGCAGATTCTTCCTAAGTCTCGACACATATAACATGTCCTTGGCTTCCAAAAATCACTTGACCTAAGTTGAAACAAAATAGGCTCCATCTCTTTGACTACATACTTGGCATCATTACTAAGCTCTACATGAATATCTGAGTCTTTCTCCATCATACTACTAAATAGCTCCCATTTTGCTGTCATGCAACGAGATACACCACTGTCCAAGTACCATGCACTCTTTGTGATTGTGCTGGTAGAAAGGTAGGAGACTAGTGAAAAGTCCTTTTCAAACTTCGCAACAAAATCATCCAACTAGGTTTTTGCTGGTGCTATTACCTGTTGCAGTTTCCCTCATTGTTCTTCTTCTTTGGACATTGAGATGCATAATGTCCATTGTTGTGGCATATAAAGCACTTTATCTTGCACATGTCTTTCTTCCTTGGTTGTGAGGTTGACCCTTCACCTTTAACCTTCTTGCTAGAACCATTCCCTTTTCACTTTTTTGTTAGATTTCCTTGAAGCTAGAACTTGATATTTAATTCCTAGCAAAAATTTACTGAATAAACACACAACTAGGTTCCTAACAAAAATATTCAGCGAAAGCAAAAAACGATATGAATTACAATGATACACAAATTTTTGCCCAACAGATCAATTCATCATCAATAAAAACCCAAAACCTACTTGGGCTCCCATCCTAGGATAATGGCCCAACTTAGAAAATACAGATACAATAACCTGGATCTAATTTAGCAGATCTGCCATGGTTTGGTGCTCAATCTCACTTGCAGATCTAGATCTCCAGCTTCTTTGCACTCTGTTATCACTTACAACAAAATTGTTCGAATGATGCCTTTCCTTCCTTCTGTTCATCTATACTACAACAACAATGTTAAGCTGAATATTTCCGTGTGTCGGCCACTAGAACCAAGACATTTCTCTTTGAGATTAGCCATACATACCAGTGTGTGTTTGTTTGAGTTTACCTTGATGAGGGACTATTGAACCAAACCCTTGAATTATCTCTTTTCAAACTACGTGACATATGGAGTGCAACAGAAAGCCTATAGATAATCTTCAAAAACACTCCTCTTGGATGCCCTAGGCACTGGTCTCCTATCAACCCAAAGGTTGTCTCTGGGAGGCTTCTATATCTTCTGAAGCACTTGTGTGACAGGAGATAGAATAAGCTACAACATCTTTCTAGCACCGTTGCCGGGGAATGAGTCAGAATATTTTTTGCTGGGTACGACAATTTTAACATTCCCTTTGTCGAGTGAGCAAGGGAAGTGTGGGTTGAAGATCTCTCACCTTGGCGACTCCACTGTTAGAATCTTATTGTAAACATCTTGGCGACTCCACTGTTTGAATCTTATTGTAAACACCTTGGCGACTCCATTGTCTATATCCTTATTTGGTCATCTTGGCTTTCAAGAGGCCTCATACTCGCTCTGATGCTAAACAACATAAAACCTTCCCTACATTTGAACTTGAGATCACTCACATAGAGGGGTTTTCAAAATGGACATTCCTGCATTCTTGGCCAACAAATTTGTCCCACTGGATTTTTCTTCTATTACTGGTTATCCCCATCATGTCCCTGATTTTCATGAATGGTATACTTATTTGCCTAGCTTCAGTGGAAACACAGATAGAAGGTCAGACCAACACCTCAAGGGTTTTCATGAATGCATGGAACAACAGGGTATTATTTTTGAAGATGTGAAAATGAAATTGTTCATGTATTCTTTAGAAGAAGATTTTAGATTTTGGTGCAGAACAATACCTCGTGGTAGCATATCTTCTTTAAAGAGATTTCACACAACATTTAATCATTTTTGGAAAAGATTATATGCACGGGATGCTCTGTTTGAAGATTGTTGTTCACATTTTAATGTTGAAAATATTTCTAAGGTTAATTATCCTGCTGAAGATGTTTGTGGGGCTCAACTCCAAGAAGATATCTACTCACATCAAGAAGCATCACCCAACAATCAAGAATGGGAAGAAGGAGACATCATCAAGCTGCAAATAAACCCTCAGAGATCTCATTCTACCGAATTTGATGATTCTCCTTCTTATGATTCGAATGAATCCGATGGGAAGTTGAGCAATGCAGGAATACAACAATCATAGTCATGGGAAGCTGCACAAAAAGAGGAGGCCCACCAAGAGGTTAATAAAGAGGCTCCAGTTTACGATCCACATCCTTCAAATGGAGAACAAGTTCAAGAAGCTGATATTAAAGTTGATAAAGATTCTTCGATCTATGATTCAGATGATTCAAAGGAGGATGAGATTGTTGCAGACTGTCAAAGGGATCTACTTACAAACAAGTGGGGATAAGATTACCAACAACAACTCCTTTAAAAGAAGCCCAAAGTTGAAGAGCCCAGTAATGTCGGTGGCTGCCTGTTACAAAAAGATTCCTCCTTGGAAACTGTTCAAGAAAGGGAGACATCCATAAATTTTTCTCATCAGTTCCATGATCCAGTAGCTGACTATATGGCATCTTTCTTTGGTCAGCAGTTGATCTCAATTATGAGGTATGTATTAAATGTTTTACCTCAAGATTTCAAATTGTGCATGCCTATTTTAGTCACGGATTTTCAAGAACACATCCAAATTAGAAGGTTCATGGAAAAGATTAAAAGAATTGAACATTAAATATTAGTTTGGGGGCAGTGGTGCATACCTGTTTTAGTTGTCGACTTTCAAGGGAACAATGGCATAAGGTCTAGTACTCAGATGCTGGGCTGGTATCATTGGAAGGTTGACCTATGCATAAGTAAGAGTTATATATAAATAAGCTCACTTTGTGAGTGTTTAATTTCTAGTTTTTAGTGTTTATAGTTCTACATTTCGTTATTATGAGGAAAGGACTCCCAACAAATAAAGTTCCATGGATATTTTCTGGTTTTATAGCTTCAATATATTTTTGACTCCATGCCCAATGGTGAAGGCTACTAGTTTGCTGGTGCTCAACACCTTGCTAGCAAGGCACTGTCCCCAATTGGAGCCAATGTTATCACTTACAACAAAATTGTTCAAATGATGCCAAGTGATGTCAAAAGAATGCAAAAGAGCAGAGAAGCTTGCAGTCATCCTCCAAGCCGCAAAAGGACTCAACGCCTACATCAGACCCTCTCCATTGTATAGTGCTCTGAACAAGCTTTCCAACGACATGTGGAAGTCGAAAAATGGTGTCCTGGATCAAAATATATGATTTGCTGAAGTTTCAAGGACTAAAGCCTCAGGAAGGAAAGAATATCAGAGATCACATATCGAAGGTCCAGAATATTGGAGATCACATATCGGAGGTTCAGAGCATCAGGCAAATCGGTGCATCGCAACGTCGGAGGTCCAATACATTGGAGCAGGCAGCATTGGAGCTCGGAGGAGATAGAAACATCGTCAATCAGAGGATCGAAACTTCTAAAAGTGCAAACCATTAAAAAGTTGCGATATTGGTAAAAGTTCCGGTAACATTAGAAACCACTGGGGAGCATCGATAAGGATTAACAAAGGATTTCATTGCAAAACCAAAGGTGGGTGGCCCTTTTCTCTCTCCTCTAGTAAGGCATGTGGCATCATATGATTGGTTCTGATAAGCTACAAGTAGTAGCATATGATTGGCTCTAATAAAGGCACATGGCAGGCGGTTTTGGTGTTTTTAGGGGCCTAAGGGGGGCAAATTTGGGTGACACGTGTCACCACTAAGAAAGTGCCACGTGGAGAGATGACGTCATATAAGAGGTCGACATATCGGAGGTTGAGGATGTCGGCACTTTATAACAGTTGGCACTTGAAAAAGTTTCGATAAGGGGGCTTCGATATTGGGGTTGGCACATGGTCGTAAGAGCTCAACGAAACAAGGGCGCAGAGTAATTAACAAAGGGAGAAGGTTCCCTAGGCCCAGACAGGAGTTTGAAAGCTTAGCACCTTAAGGCTAAGCGGCAGGTCACGACCCTCGGTATTATGGGATACACTTTTCAAGGAGCAATGGAAAAGGGCCAAGGGCATCAGAACTCGTTGTTTTCGTAATGTCTTTTAAGAATAAAGTTTCAATAAGGCAAAGCTCCGATCTAACACTAATGCAATAATACAGGACATATTGGGCTTCGATAGTGTAATACATAGAGTTATGAGATGGATGGGTCGACAACTGCAAGATTGATTGCGGGAATAGAGGAGTTGGTCTCAGAAATAATGGCGACTGTCAAAAATCAATGGGTCAAGGCAACAAGGACCACGATCTGAAGGAAAGAGTGTTGGGTCTGCCTTGAGGTGATACAAGCCATCTTTGTGCCCCGAGGCACGTCTTTCGAGAGAGTGCTACGAGGCTGATGATTAATATTTTATTTTCTTAGTTGGGCCATTATCCCTAGTTTGGGAGCCCAAGTAAGATTGGTGATTAATTTATTAATGAAGAACTGTTGATTGGGAAGAAATTTGTTTGTGTGTGATTCAGATCAAGTATTATTTTTTCATGCTTCTGCTATATTTTTTATGATTTAGGAATCTGGCCATGTATTCGTTCCACTTATTAATTGTTGGGAACTGAATACTGGGTGCTAGGTTCTGAAAGTCTAACATGCTTTTTCCATCCCTTTGGTGTGCCTTTTACTTCAATGATTTTCCTTTATTTAGTGCATAGCATGAGAGCCCAAGCTTTCTTTATGTTTTTCCAGTATCCCTTTAAAATGTAGCAGTTTCTTGCTCATCGGGGTTGGGACATTCAAGAGTTCTTTTATATGAAATACTAAATGTTTTGAGGAATCAAGTGATGGCTAATGAGAAGGGTAGAGTTGATGCTAGGGTTTTGCCCACACAATAAATATTGTCCCAACCATCTTTTGCATTTTACATTTTCTTTCATTATGGCTTTATATGCTTTTAACTTTCTTTTAGCTGCATCAACCTCTAAGGCCAAGTTTCTGAGCCTTGACTCAAGGATGTGGATATAGGGTGCCAATCCCAATGACCAATGACTACCAACCCAAAGAATGGAGATGGATAACAGAGAGAGATGAAAAGTGGTAAGTATGGATCACCTTGTACATGCTATATCAATTAGTGCCTTTCTAGTAGTGCCCTTCCTAAACTCTAAGGCCTCAGAGGAGGTCCTAGTCAAGGGCTAACCTCCCAAGTGAATTTTGGGAACAAGGATATAATCAAGATTTTTCAATCATCAATTTGCCTCATGATCCATATCAATATGCACATAACATTAAATGAAAGCACATGATTGCAAGAATGGTTAGAGTACCTGCCAAGAGATGGCCCACCTTCCTTCAAGAAGAAATTCTAGTTGGGAGAGAGATCTAATTGGAGCCTTAGGTGGTGAACTCTGGCAAAGTGTTATGTGTTGACCATCATGGGCTGCTGGTTGGTTGGCTATCAAATGAGGAGAAAAAATTTCTCCTATGGGTTACCCACTTTTGGTGGGTAACATTTGGCTCCAACTCAGGGGCATATGCTTGCCGCAGAGCACATGATCCATGTGCTGGAACGAGGAGTGCATGAGAATCACAGCAACCCATGGTGCTCCTAGACCTATTACTTGTACATTGACAACTTGTTGATAGCAACTGAGCAGGGCGCTGATCATCACCCTTGCGATATAGAATAAAATAATACTAAAGTAAAATATTAGCCAAAACATGAATAGTATCAAAATAAGGACGCACACACAATAATGCAAGGCACACAATCCTTTGCTAACAGTCTACAAATATTTGCATTCGGTTTCACTGAAAGGTGTGAGGTGCTTGCCATCCACTAGTGATGACAAGGGCCCCCCATCAAGGTTGGCTATGTAAAAATAGTTATCCCCTACTTTTTGATGGACCTTGTATGGATAAGGATCATCTTTAACAAGGATTAGATCCTTGAAATCTTTTCCTTGTTTCTCTACCCACTGTTTCTTTTTATTGTTTCTATGTCTTTGTCTTTTGGCTTTGTAGGAAAACAACTGATTTACTTGGCATAGATTCCCCCCACTTTCCTCAACCCCTGGTCTCCCAAGGATATTAGGCTCTAAGTGTTTCCATGCTACCTGCAGGTTTAAAGGCTTAGGGTCCCCTTCCATCTTGCAACGCCTTTCAGGCAGAATGGGGAGGGGGAGAAGATCTCATTCAACGATATCTTCAACATGCTCTACTCTCCCAATAGTACACAACAACTAATGCATATTCTGTATTTTCACTTAGAATATGGACATCACTATCTTCTCCTTGATGACTATCACCAATGGAATAATATTTTCAATCATCTTCTGTACCGGGGAAAACCCATTATATTCCAGCAAGCCTCTATAAGCTGCTGCAAATACTATATTCCCTTGTATTATTTAATTAAACCCTTTAAAGCTCATGAACCTTAAACAAGAAGAAAAAATGATGAAATTAGTTCATACAAAGATGTTGCCTCAATTAATTCATCTTCTGTTCTTCCCATCAAATTGTGGAATTCATTCAGGCCTGGGACTGATTTGAAATTTAGGGATTGTAATGCAAGAGTGCATATCCAGGTGTTAACAGCACCTACCTATAGAGTTGAGACAAGAAAAAAGAAAAGGCCAGCTCCAAATTTTCACCACATGCTGTTGGCCTGTTAACACCTAGATTTGCTTGTGCAAATGGAAGGGTAAGAACAAGCTAGCTTTCATCAGGTTGGTATTTAGGGACAATTACATCTGGATTCACAGAGATTACAAGCATTTCAAGGGCATGCTCATCAATTTTTGGGAAAGTTACTATTTTTAGCAGGCTTCCTATTTTTAGAAGCCCAAGTTTGAAGGTTTGCATGTTAGAGTTGATCACATATTTGGGATCGTTGCGAGCTCACAATGCCAATGAGCTTTTTAGTTTTTCCATGTGACATGTGAGACACTGCTACTTTTAGTAGTGAGGGTTTCAAGGCTTATATGATGATTTTGAGCATGTATTCAGATTCCTTACAGAAAAATGAATTTGATGAGACTGATTTTGTTAATATGTAAGATAATGCTATTTTTAGGCATGCTATATTTGGCAGTGACCTAACAGCAATTCCCTTCGTTTTTCACCTTTCATATTTTTTAGCAGTGTTCCAAGGGCACACATGCCCTTGGGTTGGGTGCATGCCTCCCATATTTTCCATGTTCTCGAGATGATGTGTTGCTTGGGGAAATGTTTTCCCACGCCCCCCTTTTTGGGGAAACTCGGGAAACGCATGGGAAATGTTTCCCTAGTGTGGGGGACGCATTTCCGCAGAAGGGAATGCCTTCTTACCTTTTCTATCCTTTTACTTAAATTTTTAATATTACCAATAATTGTTTTAGGATGCTTGAGAGTGGTGCCAACCTCATCTGAATTCTTATGGAAAAAGTAGAATTTCATATCCCATTCAGAATTCAATATACTCAACTGTTTTCAAGATTTCAGGGTTGGCAGGATTATAGCATTTCCACTGGATCGCACAATGATGAATTTTCATGGGATAAATTGTTATTGTTGGGATTTTATAATTATTATATTTATATTTGATAGTTTTAGAGATGGGGACCCCTATGCTAGGGACCTCGATGCCCGCCCATCACCCCCGATTTTTCCTAAAATTTAGGAGTTCTCCCACATGTCTTCCTACTTCTGCACTCCCCAGCCCTAGAAACTTGGTGAAACATAGTTTAGGAGTTGGACTGCTATTTTTGGCATGCCTGTAGTTAACAATGCTATTTTTAGTAAGCGGGGTGCCATACTCCTTGTTCCAGTGAACAGTTGGGGACTGGTTGGAACTATGCAAGTGGAATTCTTTTTAGTGTGACACGTGGCAACCAATCCAGCCTCTTCTCATCTAGAAAACCCTAGGCACCTTCCTTGAATATATTTGGCAGTTTGCTGAAATTGGGTTTTCATGGCTTCTGTTCTGTTTTCAGTGGATGACTCATCATTATTTTTGGAAAATGACTCCTAGGTTAGTTGATTCCTTTCTGCTAATTTTGGAAAATTGGGGGATTGGGAGATGATTATTTTTGGCTTGGTTGACATCATGGATTTGTTGCATGGTAGATGAAAATTTATTTTTGGAGACGACTGATTCTAGAAATTTTATATTGGCGAGGCATCTTAGTTGTCTTAAGTTAACATGTTATAAATTCTTAATAGAATTGAGGAAGATTGCATGAATTAGTTTATTTATGGAGAAGGTCGGCCCCCTTCTTAGTGAGAGTTGTAGCATTATTTGTGGACTCATGAGCCACGTAACGACAGTCACATTTTAAGTGGAGATATCAGCCAAAACTGTGACCCAAATATCCTTTATGGAGGTGTCAGCCAAAAATAATCGTTTATGGCTCTCATTAGCCTTCTTTTTTATCATGAGACCATTTGTTCAAAAGAGCTTTCTCGAATTCTTCATTAGAAAGTGCCATTATCTGATTACGGTAAAGTGATTGCCACCACATGTTAGCGTCATTTTGGAAAAAAAAGACATATTGTAAATCTTCAAGTATTTTTTGGTATTTTGACTTATGATTTTTTATGAATTCTTCAATAGTAGGACCATCATCTTTTCCTATAAAATTCATCTTGCTATAACCCCTAAAACAGATTGAGGGTTAAAAAAAATCACTCTTTGGGCAAAAAATTTGAAATTGTCACAACTCGGCCAATATAGTTCGGAATTCTTATACCATGTTTTTGGAAATGGAACAAACACTTTGCATCCTCCCATGTCACTGAAATTGCAATCTGGGCACCCTGTGAACTCAGATTTGCGCTGCAAGTTTCTTGCTGTCACAAATTTTTTCTGAAAATATAGTTGGTTTTAAATCAGCGAGATCTCTTCCATCCAGATTCCGATTTAGTCAATTTTTTTTTGGATTTGGGTATTGTCTAGAGAGGAATTCAAATTTGCAATTAGTTTTTGAAAATACAACACCAAATCTCCAAAAATTGACCTGAAAGTCGCCGCCCACAATTTTCCATCAGAAAAATTTCTGAAAAATAGCTGATTTTAAATCAGTGAGATCTCCTCTGTTTGGTCTTCGATCAGAGGATTTTTTTTTTTATGAATTGGAGTGTTTTTCGAGAGGAACTCAGATCTATAATTAGTTTCTGAAAATTCTGCACCAAAATTTCCAGATTTGATCTGCAAACTCATCGCCCACTAATTTCCTAAAAAGAAAATTTCTGCAAAAATAAAAAAATATCCCCACTTTGCCCAGGAAGGAGCTCTGATACCACTTGTCATATGCTTGCAAATATATTAAAATTTATGAGAAAATAAATTCAAGAGCCAATTTGAGAATAACATAAAATGCCTCTTTATAAATATCAAACTCTTGAGATAGAGTAACACCATACAATCACTCCTTAAGGAAGGAGAACACTCCACAAGCCATATGCTTGTCAATACAAAACAATACTCGACATATCTCCAATGAAGAGTCTCTAGCCTCTATATAGGCTTCATTCATAGTACATACAATACCATGAGTCCTCAATACCATACATCCAATACCACGAGCTTATTTTATTTACAACACATTATTCCCTAATTACTTGTGGTGCCTTGCATAATGCGGGTCAACCACTTTATTTATTAACTATGGCTCGCTTATTAACTAACTAACTAATTGTGGTTCCTTTTTATAACGGCGTTCAATCACTTACAATCATCATTAATGTGGGTAACCACTTATAGGCTTTATTTATTAAACTAACTAATTGTGGTCCCCTTTTTTACATTATACCTTTGGGTACAACCCTAGGTAGCCCATATTATCCACCCCTAGGTATACTACAGCAGATCCGAGTTTTTATTGGTGCAGAAACAGGTCGAATTTTTGCCCTTCAAGATCAGATTAGGTTGAGGTTCTTGGACAACTGTTTGACTTGACTAGTAGGTTGTTGGACTAGGTTTGACGAAGTCTACTTTGCTGTGTTGAAATTGTAACTAGTGTTGGTCTTCATAATGTAATGTAATTTCATCATCAAAATATTTATTATATTCATTATTCTTATTTTATTTTTGGTCAAAGCATGTTCTTCATGCTTATAGAGTCAAAAGAGTAAAAAATAATTTAGTATGAGTAAAAAAGAAATGTATTTGAGTCGAACCCCATTTGGACTTTTGTAAGAATAGAAAAATAATTTTTATTTTGAGTCAAAGAGTCAACACGAGACCAAGTTGGCCCTCCTTGGACAAGTTGGCCTATGTGGCATCCATTTGACCCTCCTGGATAGCTATAAATACAAGTCATCTCAAGCTCTTGGAAGATCATTCATTCACTCAACACATCACATCGATTTCTGTGCAAACACAAGAAGATAAATTAGCCAAAGTCAAAGGAGAGAGAAAAGATGAGTTTTCTGCCCTAGTTCTGCTCACACGTGTGAAGTTTTATGTGGTTTTCTGAGGGTATTACAGGGCTGAAATTCAGCCTCTATTGCAGGACCAGTTTTTTTATGGTTCTGACAATATTTCAGAGATTTTGATCAGCATTGAATTTTGTTGACTTTGACTTGATTGGAGGACACTTGCATGAGGGTTGACTTGGATCTTTGTGGCAGTGTTTGTTCTTGGTCTTGGGTATTGGATATCTCATTTTGATCTGATTCTATAAGAGAAGGATTGTTGGATTTTCGCCCTTGTGGGGTGTTTCCCTGGCTTGGGGCCTAATTTCTTGTGTTCTTTGTCTCTTTGTGATCTTTATGCTTGAAGTTTTGTATAATTGCTTGATGAAGAGAACATAAAATTAATAAGAAGACAACTAACATTCATAAGTAATTATTAAGAAAGAGGAATCAAGCATTAAACTATCTAGCACTTGGTTTCTGAACATGTTGGTTAGTCTGACGTTGTGATTGTCTAGAAGATCTAGGTGTGTCTCTTGTTGAATTGAAGAATCTCTCTAAAGAAAAGGTTGCTGGGTTTTTCCCCATTTGGGTTTTCCTAGGGTAAATGTTTGTATTATTGTTTGGCTGCCTCTTTATGATCCTACTAGCATTTAGTTTCTGCTGTTAAGAATTTTGTTTAATTTCTTTATGACAAATATAAATGCAAGAAAATAGTAACTAAAGAAATCATAAAAAGTAATTATCTGTTTAGAAGATCCTGTGAAAAATCAACATGGTATCAGGGCCAGGTTAAAAGGGTAATTAACTTATTTCAAGTTAATCTTTAGGGTTTGATCTTGCCCTAGTCCAACTTTGATTGTAAGGAGGATGCAAAGTATCTCTAGAGAAAACCAAGATCTGTTTGTGCCCTAGAAGATCCATTATGCCTATATGATATATGTTTTCAAGACAAGTCAAAATCCAAAGCTTGTGACAGAATCTAAGGATCCCTGTGATGGTTAAGTAGAAGGGTCAATGTCTGTAGATTGCAGTGGTAATTCAAGAAGGCTGAGAATCTCAGGTTTGCCTCAGAGATATTGGTCTAAGACTGGGATCCATTCTTAAGGCTGAAGTATACTTGGAAAAGATCGACGTCTTAATCTATGTTAGGATAGGCTGAAAGGCCTCAGTCCATTTTAGTAGACCGAAAAAGACTCATAGTTTGTTACAGAGGTCCCAAAAGACCTTAAGGCTATTGCGGTAGACCAAGAAAGGCCTCAAAGTTTATCACAGTAAAGCCTCAGACATAGCTCAAAAGCTCGAAATACCTCAGAAGCTAAATTTAGTTTCAGAAGGCTGGATACGACCACAGGTGACTAAGAATCATCCACATTGATCGAGAAATATCAACCAACAAGAATTGAAGAGGTTGTGTCTCTTGTTTTCTTGAGAAACCGAGATGGTGTCTCTTTGGGAGAAGCAACTCAAAGGAGTTTGAAAATATTTCTGTTTGAAGATAAGCCAACAAGGTCATCCTTTGTGCATGAGGTCTACTTTCAATCCTTGAGTTATGGAAGGCACTGCACATAAAAGAAGGGATTGGACTAATGTCTTAGTTTGAAGCGTTTGATGAACCTCATGCCCAATTCCTCTTGAAGATCTAATATGGCTACAAGATACAATACATATTGTCTAAGAAGAAGAACTGATATTTTAGTGTAAATGGCAAGTTTCATGTAACTCAAGCTTCTGGCTACTAAGTCTAATACAAGATAGAGTTAGACTTAAGATAGAGTTCATATTGATTAAAGACATTGTTTCCATACAAACACATTACAATGATGTTCAATGATAAGTATGAGGCCTGGGAATACAAAGGCCAAGCAAAGCTATAAAGAAGTCTGCCAAAAGTCTGAAGTTTGATGCTTGGAATATAAGGTATGTATCATTGCTCACTTTGCTTATAGTGATTTTGTTTGGGATCAAAGGTTCTTAGACTTCAACTAGAAGGAATGATCTCTAAATAGCCTTGTCAATGAATATGCTTGACTTGTATTAAAGTTGTTTCACAAGAGATTAAACAGGATTGTGATTTGCCCCTCAGTCAGATCATAGGACTGTGTCAAAGATCTAATCTTCTACCTCAGAGTAACAGATCCTTGAAGAGCAGTTATGATAACAAATAAAGGAGTCCTTTTATCTACAAGGTCATTGATGAGATTCTCAAATGATCTTCAATTATGCTTGTGAAATATACTACGGATCTGTAGCATGAAAGTCATCACAATTTGGATTGTGGCTCAAGGCAAGACAAGGCCAGTTAAGGGAAATATGTGATATGTACACGTGTTGAACATTTGAATATCAAAACTATGTTTTCTTTGAAGACATTTCTTTGTATGTAAGCAAGATGTTTTGAAAAATCTTGAAGTATCAATGCTATTTGTTGAACCTTGCACTATTAAGAAAAAGGCCTTGAAAGATGCATTGCATTTGTTGCTAATATTGATTATGCCAGGGTGTTTGGGTACTAAAAGATGAGACATATTTTGCATGGATGTTCAGCCCTAGAATCTATTCTTTGCAATGAAAAGGATCACTGTCACTAATATACATTTGAAGAAAGCCACATTGATGAAGCAAGTTTGTTGGATATGACAAAGAGGTCGAGTCCTCTTTTCAAGTTTGAAGACCAAAGTCCTCTCAAGAAAGATGAGTCATTTGCAGAACTTGATGTACCCTTATTATTTCTACTGCTATGATGAAGGATAAGCTCTTGGGTTGAAAAATTCAAAATCAATGTTCAGTTGAGAATACATATGTTGAAGCAGTGACCAAGAGAATTGACACATTACAAAGTCTCTTGGACTTGCAAGAGGTGTAAAATGAAACTAGGGTTTCTCCTAGAAGGCTAAAAGTCTTGGATGTAAAAATCCTAGGGTTTAAAACCCTAGATCTAGATTAACGTTTCTGTCGAAAGAAGAAACCCTAGCTCATGCAAGGAAGGAATGACATCATGCTGATGATGCGAATGAGGTTGATGAGTTTGCAAGATGGATGCATGAAGGCTAACATCAAGAGGGCGCTGACATTTCCCTATAATCCTCAAAAGATAAGTACTTTATATCTCTCTCCCTTTATTATTGTTGTTGTTTTTACTATTAGTTAGCCTCTTATCTTTATTTCTTTTTGTTGGGTTATAATTGTTCTTCCATGGCCCCCTAGTGAGGATTGCAGTTACATAGAGAACTCTGCCCAAACTCTAGCAGTAGATGCAACAAGTGGAAGAACGAAGCAAAGCTTGTGACAAGAGGACTTTCCAAGAATCATTGATTTGTATTGAGAGATGTTGTACGAGATGAGATCCGAGCTTAGAAGGAGCAGGCATATCAACAAGTTTGTAGTATACCTTGATTGTGCCGAAGATAAGTAAATGATGACTTCCAAATGGATATGCAAGATCTAGCGTGCAACATATGGCAAAATAGAGCAAGAGTTGAGAATAGAAGGTTCTCTTAAAAAGAGGGAGAGGATCATAACAAGACGTTCGTTGCAATTGTGAGGTACACTTCTATTAGAACTATTATCGTTGCTTTGAAAATTACATTAGGTGGATGCAAAGATCGTTTTTCTCAATGAATTAATTGAAGAGGAAGAAGTGTACATAGAGCTACCTTAGAGCTTTGAGGCACATGAGAAGGAGTCTCATGATTGAAGAAGACTTTGAACGATCACAAGCAAACACATTGGGCTTGGTATTTTTGGATTGATGGATCAAGGTTGATTCTATATGATTTGTCTCTGACGGAAGTGGAAGGAGTCATGTGTCGAAGGGAGTTGCTGTGGCAGAAATAATTGTTTCTATAACATAGGGAGCAGTTAGAGAGCCTTGGTTTAGTAGCTTTAGAGGGAGTTGACCTTTGAGTTCTAGATGATGTTCTGTCAGGGTAAGGGAGCAACCAGGATTACCACAACAGGATATGTCTCAGTGTGATAGGGAGCACCTAGTTAGGGTGACATGAGAGCAGTTGTGGTGGTTGATCCAGTGAGGGAAGCATATCATTTTATGGTGGAGCCTAGGCATGTAGCTCAACATGTGTTGGAGTACCAACATGGTATAATTGGTCATGGCGAAATCAATTATGGTTTGAGATATATCTCAAACGAGTGAAGTACAACTGCAAATTTAGATTGGGTAGAGAGTGCAGAAGACAGAAATAGCTTATCAGAATTTTGATTTAGACTGGCTTCGTTATGATTTTCTTGGATGAGAAGGAAACAAGCATCTGTCGCACTTAGTATTATTGAGGCTGAGTATATTGCAGCTTGGTTGGCAAGTTGAGAAGCAGTATGGCTTCATAGGCTACTTGCAGGATTGTCTTGATCAGGTGTAGGTGACGACCATGATGACAGGTTGAAGCACAATGAGATCCAATGCCAAGACATGGTACAAAAAAGCAGTATGGCTCTAGTACTATTCTATAGTTAAGTGGATTGCTGACAAAGCCTTTGTCCAAGATGAAGTTTGTATACTTTGAGGACAAGCTTGGTGTGATTGAGCATGTCTCTTTCAGCAAGAGGGAGTGTTGAAATTGCAACATCAAGGATAGTCATTCTCCCTAGGTCAAGTTGACTAGGATTAGGGAATTTGGTTCAGAATCTTGATGTGATAACATCATGGACAAATATTCTCCCTCTGTAAAGTGTTGATTTGTAGTAGCATCGGATGTGCTCTAGCCATGAAAATTGGTGGAGAGGCTAAAGCATATGATATTTCCATGACCCATAAATGGTTTGGGGAAATTCCACCCAGTTAGAGAGATATTAAAATAATTAATAATTTTAATGGGGTTCCTAAGTCAAAAATTTGGAAAATTAAAATATTAACGGGTATTAATATAAAACTGGGTGAGAATGTTCTAAAAGACATGGATTAAGCCAAATATAATCTTAGCTGTTGATTAGAGACTTAATCTTGGCCGTTGAAGACTCAACAAGAAAAGTATAAGAGGAGTCTTGAGGGTTAGTTGGAGACACACCAAGATTGATCAGTAAGTTCGATTTTTCTAGAGCGGGGTTTGCTGAGAAAATTCGAACAAGTGATCTGTTGCAGCGAGGGGCAGTGAGTACATAGCAGAGAGGCAGAGATAGTGCCTGAGGGCCAACGTAGTGATTAGAGAGGTTGACGCAGAGGTAACCATAGCTACGTAGAGGCAGCAGGAGCCACACAGAGGTAGCTAGACACTGCGCAGAGGCTGAGGGCCCTGCGTGGGTGACGTAGAAGGCCAGAGAGCTGACGTAGTGAGGCAGAATGCTGACTTAGAGGGTTCTAGAGCTACGCTGAGGCTAGCAAGGCTGACGTAGAGCCTTGAAGAAGCGCCAAAAGGATTTTCGTGGGGCAGACTTGCTGAATATTTGTCCCCGAGAAGAGGTATCACTACCGTGTAAAATTCTCTTTTGGGTGAGCCAGTTTGGAACCCTAGTTGTACTCAAGAAATCTGCATAATAATAAAACCCTCGACACTGCTACATCGGTTTTCCCGCATTGGGTTTTTCCGAGGACGATTGTCCAAAAATAATGGTGTCCCTTATGTGTTTGTGTAGTATTTCAGTTGCTGATCTGTATATGAGTGAAGGCTGCATTTGTGTTTATTTTCAGTATTTATATGTATAAATAACTTGTTAATGAATAAACAAGTAGGTGAAATAAACCAGATAATGCAGTAGGAATTTCTGACGTGTCAGATTTAGAAATTTCAACATGGAGCATTACAGATCACAGGAGGACTGAAGGCACCGACAATATCGAAAATTTGCAATAGTAGCAACTGTCCCGAGAAACAGAGCTGCTCCTAAGTAGAAGGCAATAGAGGAGTGAGGTAGAGGGCCTGTGTCATCATTTCGAGTCAGAGAGGGCCAGCGCAGAGGCAGAGAGAGGCAGAAGAGGCTCACAAAGAGCCACATCATGCTACTTAGCCAGGTAGGGTTGACACAGTTGGCCAGAGGAGTGAGTCAACCTTTGCTGGGATTGCACAGAGCTAAAAGGCTCAGTTTCTTCAGTTGTCGGGGTCTAGGGAACTATGGGTAGATTGTGGAGTTGGTGGGTGTTGTTTCTTTCGGAGCAGAACAATACCTAACGGGATAGAACCAAGGTAGAGGGAGTCGCTGCCTTGACGGATTTCTAGCCAAGAAATCAAGATCCGAATTGCAGTTGCAAAGAGGATTGGAGAGGAGTGGATCGACAGTTGGCAGGAGGATTTCCTGTGGGGAAATCAAGACTTAGAGGGAGATTTCCAAGAGGGAAGTCGAATCTTAGAGGGGGTCCAGAAGAGGAGCGGAGATGGGAATGAACGGACTGAGGGATTAGGACAGGTTGGATGGAGCCTCCAACTTTGTCATCTGGAAGGCCAGGATCCTGTCAGTCCTAGATAGATATTGCATCAAGGGCTTCGCCTTGAGAGCCGTGGCTATCCCAGTAGACCCAGTTGATAATGAGAAGTATGAGGATGCAATGGCGAAGGCAAAGTGTATAATCCTTGATGGGGTTAAGGATTGTGTCGTACCACATATTGCCGAAAAGGACACAGCAAAGGAGATGTGGGATACTTTGACGACATTATATCAGGGCACTTTGGTGCAGCGGAAGATGTTACTAGAGAATCAACTGCGGTTGTATCAGATGCAGAAGGGGAGCAGATAGATCTATGCATCCTTGGATTGCAGGAGATTCGGGACCAACTTACTTCCATAGGGGCCATGCCGGATCAGGAGTTCATGGTGTGGACCCCCCTAAATGCAGTTTCCGAGGAATGGGAAACATTTGTCCAAGGCATTTTGGGCAGAGCTACTCTTTCAGGATGGGAAGAGATGTGGGCAGCTCTTTGCCAAGAAGAAATCAGAGGGTTGACAGAGGCGGGGAGTAACAACAAAGGAGGTCGAATCAAGAAAGAGGAGGAGGATGCGGCTCTGGCATCTGCGGGACAGCAGGGGAAGACGTAGAATATGGACATCTGTAAGGTAAAGTGTTTCCATTGTGGGGAGTTGGGTAATTATGCAACCCAGTGTCCTAGGAAGGAGAATAAGGGAGATGCTTCTGACTCTAAGGCGGAGAAAGAAGTTGAACCTAGTGACGATTGTGCCATGAGTGCTCATGCACCTCTAGAGAAGAGGTGGGGTGACATTGAGCTGTAGTCAGGAGGACTACAGAAGATGAGGGGCAGGATCCTTGATGTGCCGAAACTCTTGGATCATATTCGGCTACGCGAGCCCCGAATGACAGTAGCAGGATGACGGATGTTGGTAGAAGCAAGATGCGATGAAGCGACAAGGCAGTGCTAGAGTGCAGAGGTCTGTAGCAGTGCAGTGGGGGTTGCAACAGTGCGAGAGGCACAATAGAGGTTGCAGCAGTGCGAGAGCCATAGTGGAGGTTACAACAGTGCGAGAGGCACAAAGGTGGTTGCAGCCATGTAGAGGCAGCAAAGGGAGCACCAGATAGTAGCAGAGATAGCTTTAGCATCAGGAGGCTTTCATACTGACAAGGATGTCAGAGTTTTGGGTAGATTAGTTACTTCTCAGTAATTGAGTTGTAGTACAACAGCTAGTAGTGGTAGTGCTATGGGCAACATGATGCAGCATGTTGAAAGGGAGTTGCAGTACAGATGTAGTAGTGGAAATGGCAGAGGCATGGGCAGCGGTACAGGAGGCAACAATGCAGTCGATGTAGGGCATCAGGCCCAGCATCAGCACAGGTACCGTTACTGGAGGATCAGTGTGATGTTCAGTGGTGGAGCATTACTAGAGCACTTTACTCGCTAAGATGGAGTGTTGATTTGTGGTAGCATCGGATATGCTTCAGCCATGAAAATTGGTGGAGAGGCTAAAGCACATGAGATCTCTAAGACCCAGAAACGGTTTGGGGAAATTTCACCCAGTTAGAGAGATATTAAAATAATTAATATTTTTAATGGGGTTCCCAAGTCAAAACTTAGGAAAATTAAAATATTAATGGGTATTAATGTAAAACTGGGTGAGGATGTTCAAAAGGCATGGATCAAGCCAAATCTAATTTTAGCCGTTGATTAGAGACTTAATCTCAACCATTGAAGACTCAACATGAAAAGTATAAGAGGAGGCTTGAGGATCAGTTGGAGACACACCAAGATTGATCAGTCAGTTTGATTTTTCTGGAGCGGGGTTTGCTGAGAAAATCTGAACAAGTGACCTGTTGCAATGAAGGGCAGTGAGTACATAGCAGAGAGGCAGAGATAGTGCTTGAGGGTCAGCGCAGTGACGAGACACTGAAGCAGAGGTAGCAGGAGCCACGCAGAGGCATCTAGAGATTGCAGAGAGGCTGAGGGGCATGTGTGGGTGACGCAGAAGGCCAGAGAGCTGATGCAGTGAGGCAGAAGTCTGACGCAGAGGGTTCTAGAGCTACGTTGAGGCTAGCAGGGCTGACACAGAGCCTTGGAGAAGCGCCAGAAAGATTTTCGTGGGGCAGACTTTTCGAATATCTGTCCCCGAGAAGAGGTATTACTCCCGCATAAAATTCCCTATTGGGTGAGCCAATTTGGCACCCTAGTTGTACTCAAGAAATCTACATAATAATAAAACCCTCAGAACTGCTGCACCGGTTTTCCCGCATTGGGTTTTTATGGGGACGATTGCCCAAAAATAATGGTGTCCCTTGTGTGTTTGTCTAGTATTTTAGTCGCTGATCCGTATATGAGTGAAGGCTGCATTTATGTTTATTTTCAGTATTTATATGTATAAATAACTTGTTAATGAATAAACAAGTAGGTGAAATAAACTAGATAATGCAATAGGAATTTCTGACGTGTCAGACTTAGAAATTTCAACATGGTATTAGCACATTACTGATCACAGGGGGACTGAAGGCACCAACAATATCGGAAATTTGCAGCAGTAGTTGTTGTCTAGAATTGCTCCTAAGCAGAAGGCAACAAAGAAGGAGTGACGCAGAGGGCTTGCGTCATCATTTTGAGTCATAGAGGGCCAACGCAGACGTAGAGAGAGGGCCAACGTAGAGGCAGAGAGAGGCAGAAGAGGCTCACGAAGAGCCACGTCATCCTACTCAGCCAGGTAGGCTTGGTGCAGTTGGCTAGAGGAGTGAGTCAGCCTTTGCCGGGATTGCGCAGAGCTGGAAGGCTCAATTTCTTTAGTTGTCGGGGCCTAGGGAGCTGTGGGCAGATTGTGGAGCTAGTGGGGTGTCGTTTCTGTCAGAGCAAAATAGTACCTAACAGGACAGAACCAAGGTAGAGGGTTGGAGAGGAGCGGATCGACACTTGGTAGGAAGATTTCCAGTGAGGAAATCAAGACTTAGAGGGAGATTTCTAGGGGAGTCGAATATGAGTGGGAGTCTAGAAGAGGAGCGGAGATGACAACGAACGGACTGAGGGATCAGGATAGGTTGGACAGAGCCTCCAACTTTGTCATCTGGAAGGCAAGGATCTTGTCAGTCCTGGATAGACATCGCATCAAGGGCTTCGCCTTGAGAACCGTGGCTATCCTAGTAGACCGAGCTGATAATGAGGAGTATGAGGATGAAATGGCAAAGGCAAAGTGCATAATCCTTGATGGGGTCAAGGATCATGTCGTACCACATATTGCCGAAAAGAACATGACAAAGGAGATGTGGGATATATTGACGACATTGTATCAGGGCACTTCCGTGCAGCGGAAGATGCTACTAGAGAATTAGCTGTGGTCATATCAGTTGTAGAAGGGGGAGTAGATAGATCTATACCTCCTCAGATTGCAGGAGATTTGGGACCAACTTACTTCCATAGGGGCCATGCCGGATCAGGAGTTCATGGTAAGGACCGCCTTGAATGCAGTCTCTGAGGAATGGGAGACATTTATCCAAGGCATTTTGGGCAGAGCTACTCTTCCAGAATGGGAAGAGATGTGGGCAGCGCTTTGCCAAGAAGAGATCAGACGGTTGATCGAGGTGGGGAGTAACAACAAAGGAGGTCGAATCAAGAAAGAGGAGGAGGAGGATGCAGCTCTAGCATCTGCGGGACAACAGGGAAAGACGAAGAAGAAGGACATCTGCAAGGTAAAGTGTTTCCATTGTGAGGAGTTGGGTAATTATGCAACCCAGTGTCCCAGGAAGAAGAATAAGGGAGAGGCTTTTGACTCCAAGGCAGCTTCGGCTAAGGCGGAGAAAGAAGTCGAGACTGATGACAACTATGCCATGAGTGCTCATGCACCTCTAGAGAAGAGGTGGGGTGACATCGAGCTGTAGTCAGGAGGACTACAGAAGATAAGGGGTAGGATCCTTGATGTGCCGAAACTCTTGGATCATATTCGGCTACGGGAGCCCTGAATGACAGTAGTAGGATGACGAATGTTGGTAAAAGCAAGATGCGATGAAGCGACAAGGCAGTGCTAGAGTGCAGAGGTCTGTAGCAGCGCAGTGGGGTTGCAGCAATGCGAGAGGCACAATAGAGGTTGCAGCAGTGCGAGAAGCACAGTGGATATTACAGCAAAGTGAGAGGCACAAAGGTGGTTACAACAGCGCAGAGGCAACAGAGGGGGCACCAGATAGCAGCAGAGGGAGCTTCAACATCAAGAGGCTTCCAGACTGTCAAGGATGTCAGAGTTTTGTGTAGATCAGTTACTTACTTCTTAGTAACTGAGTTGTAGTGCAATAGTTTGCAGTAGTAGTGCTATGGGCAGCATGATGCAACATGTTGAAAGGGAGTTACTGTACAGATGTAGTAGTGGCAGTGGCAGAGGCATGGGCAGCGGTATGGAGGCAACAATGCAGTGGATGTAGGGCAGCATGCCCAGCATCAGCATAGGTACCGATGCTGGAGGATCAGTGTGATGTTCAGTGGTGGAGCATTACTAGAGCACATTCCTCGCTAAGAGGGAGTGTTGATTTGTGGTAGCACCAGATGTGCTGTAGCCATGAAAATTGGTGGAGAGGCTAAAGCACATGAGATCTCCAAGACCCAGAAATGGTTTGGGGAGCTTCCGCCTAGTTAGAGAGATATTAAAATAATTAATATTTTTAATGGGGTTACCAAGTCAAAACTTAGGAAAATTAAAATATTAATGTGTAATAATGTAAAACTGGGTGAGAATGTTCTAAAAGACATGGATCAAGCCAAATCTAATTTTAGTCGTTGATTAGAGACTTAATCTCGACCATTGAAGACTCAACATGAAAAGTATAAGAGGTGGCTTGAGGGTCAGTTGGAGACACACCAAGATTGGTCAGTCAGTTCGATTTTTCTAGAGCGGGGTTTGCTGAGAAAATTCGAACAAGTGATCTATTGCAGCGAGGGGCAGTGAGTACATAGAAGAGAGGCAGAGATACAGCCTGAGGGTCAACGCAGTGATAAGAGAGGCTGATGCAGAGGTAGCAGGGGCCACGTAGAGGCAGCTAGAGACTGCACAGAGGTTGAGGGGCCTGCGCGGGTGGCACAGAAGGGCAGAGAGCTGACGCAGTGAAGCAGAAGTTTGACGCAGAGGGTTCTAGAGCTACGTTGAGGCTAGCAGGGTTGACGCAGAGCCTTGGAGAAGTGCCAAAAGGATTTTTGTGGGGCAGACTTGCTGAATATCTGTCCCCGAGAAGAGGTATTACTGTCGTGTAAAATTCTCTGTTGGGTGAGCCAGTTTGGCACCCTAGTTGTATTCAAGAAATCTGCATAATAATAAAACCCTTACAACGGCTGCACCAATTTTCTCGCATTGGGATTTTCTGGGGACGATTGCCCAGAAATAAGGGTGTCCCTTGTGTTTTTGTCTATTATTTCAGTTGCTGATCCGTATATGAGTGAAGGCTGTGTTGTCGCGCGGATTGACACGACAACGCTCAGACCGGGGGCTGTCACTCTGATCCCCGATCCCTCCGTTTAAGCCTGTCTCCCGCGGCTAAGGGGGGTAGACCCTGTGAGATGATGTGACCAACTATCGACCAGTTGGTTGGGAGACACGAGACACGATGTAAAAAAAGCACGCGATGATTTGGTTAATTTAGCAGACCAGTGCCTTGTGGAGTTAATGTTTAAATGATTACTTTTTAAATGATATAGAAACATGGACCATGAACAGCAACCATCTATCATCAGCTAAATCACATGACCAAAATGATATCCAGCGATTGAAAACTTCGAAAAAGATAAATGCTTAAAACCACCACGAATCATAAACCATAACCAGATATCAAGTTCGCATCTCGGCTTGAAAATTTAGCATCTCACCATAAAACATATAACGCGAAAGCTCCTGAGACTTGCAAAAAATAATTTTCCACAAAATTTTTATTTTATTTTATTTTATTTTTTTAAAATCTTTTTCAATTTTTATTTTTCAATATGATGGAAATTTAAAAAAAAAATCTAAAAAAAATTAAAATTCTAAAACTAAATTAATTTTAAAACTAAACTTAAAAAATAAATTAAAATCTAACCTAAAGACTAATTTTAATCTAAGGACTAAATATTTAAAAAAAAAAGATTTTACATCTAAACAAAACTATGGAAATTTTAAACTAAAGCTAAAACATTAAAATTAAATCTAAAAAAAAAAAAAAAAAAAAAAAAAACTAAGTTAATCAAACTAAAGCCTAAGTTAAAAAAAAGGGCAAAGTCACATTTTTATTTGATTTTTATGGATTTATATGAAACTATTTAAAAAGGAGGAAAATCTACATACGTTAATAAAACGAATTGAAATCTAAAAAAAAATAAAAAAAACTACGCTAACTTATGGGGTAACGCAAACCTAACTTAAAACAACAAATACGCAGGTATATACACAAAACGACGGCGAACCAATTCATAAATCGATTTACCTGCGGAAATGAACCGTTGGGTTTCATACAGTCGACGGCGGCAGCTAAGCATTCGATGGATGTAATACGCAGTTACGAGGAGGCTTGCAGTCGGTTCTATTACTTGGATAGCTTGCGTATGAAAAACCTGAAGATGCCCTTTCTATGAATCGAATTTTACCTGAGCTTGATAGATCAGTAGACAACTAATTATTTTCTTTGCGGCTTTGATACCCAGGCCCACGGTTTTGCAGGTTCAATTTAGACGGCAGACAGAGCAGCGTGGAGAAGTATATTAGATTTTCAACAATTGCATAAGAAACGAATACGTCAAACCTTGAGAAAACCGATGAGGTGAATACGCGAAAGAAACTGACGGAGATGGATAGAAAGGCCTGCGAGTCGATTTTGAAGTGCTGTTTTCTTCCCCTGTTTCCGAGAGCCAGTTAACACGTGCACACAAAATGTATCTGCGTCCTCATGCAAATTCTGAGCATTATGTTTGTAATGCAAGATGACCCGCATATATTTATCAGAAAAAACGTGCTCTTTTGTATCGGCAGGCAAAGGGAAACGGAAAAAGCACAATCCTTTGCAGAAATTTTAATATCTCCTTTCAGGTTGAAGTTGCAGGTAAAGGAAGGCGTGCTGGCAGGCTAGGGGTTTGCTGAGGCAAGAACGGCTTACGTTAAAATTTCTTGGCTGATGTCCACGTGCGTAACACCAAAAACACATCTAACTTGACCTCAGTTTGATGGCGGACTGGAATATGATCACAAAACTTTCTGCTCATGAACCTCTGAAGAGAAACCCTGTTCCTACAATTTCAAGAAAAAACCCTAATTTTAAATCTGCATAAAAAAAAATTTAAAACCCTAGAACAGCTAAATTTGAAACCCTAAGACAGCTGATTAATGTACAAATTTTTGGCCCCTGAAATGCCAGATTTAGCAATAACAGCAGTAATTGTTTTCAATATATCAGAAATTTTGAACTTCACTGTGAACAGAAGGAAAATCTCTCAATGTAAAGCAGAAAAGAAACTCTTAATGATTAACCCAGGGAACAATCAGCTGGGCTCTGCACAGAAAGTGCTTGCGGGAGTTGGCTGGTTCAGCCGAGAACTTCCCCGAACGCCCACAAAATTTCCTTCAAAAAATGTTTTCCTGCACATCTCAAACAACCATCAGCAAAGAGAGAGAGAAAGCTGCTAGATCTCAGGAAATAATGGAGATACCTGCCATTATTTCAGAAACCCTAGCAGCCCTCAAACCCTAGCAGGTGAACAAGATACCTGTGCTCACACTACTCTAAAAACAAGCTATGATTAATGGCTGAAAACTGAAATATGCAGAAAATTAAAGATCTCACAGCAATTCCAGAGAGCAACACCAACACGATTTTGAACCCCAAAGTCTTTTTATTAACCAGAAAATCAGATTACAAGAGAGCTTTTTCAGTACAGACTCACAGATCAGATGATCTCAAATGACTCCCTAAGACCCTATATAAAGGAAATGATCCTAACGGCTAGTTCGAGTGATCCATGTAGAAATGATCTCGACCGTTGATGAGGATCAAGACATCTCTTGATCTCATCCGTCGATTTATTAACTTAAAATATTATTATTTTATTAGTTAGGGTTTTTGCTTCATTTTTTTTTTTATTTTTTATTATTTTATTATTTTTATTCATTTTTTAATTTTTTAATTCATTTTAAAATGGATCACTGAACTAAGCCCTTTCGGAAACATCACCTAGGACCTAGGACTTAGGACTCATGAGGGGATTTAAAACATTTCTCGACCCTCAGGACACATTACATCATGACTTTTACAAAATTACATCTTAAGGGACAAACCCATTTAATACAGACCCTCACAAAACACCCAGCTCTGCGACACAACGATAATCTAGCAGATCAACATATAAGATTCTCCTAAAGTTCTGATGACAAAATCAATCCCGGCTTTGGGGTCAGGTTTGAAGGAAAACTCTGCCGATCCGTGGATCGGTGAGACAAAAAACCTTCCGGGACGTAGATTATCATCAGAAAGTTAGGTCCACCTAGGCAAATTACATACATGACTCATGTCTGCTAAGATTATTTACAGTTAAAACATGTAGGCTGGGTTTACAATCAAAAAGATCAAACTGCTGATGATGGCAGGATGGCACGGACATGCTGATCAGGTGCTGCATCTTTCTGTCAAGAAAAAACGGGGTGCACTGCATGGGTAGTTGACCAGTAGGGGTCAACATCTGGCTCTACTTGGGGACACGTTGCTGCTTGCAGGAATGTGAGAATCCAGAATCTGCATCCATACAACACAAAAATAAGTAGCGTCCATCCAAAAATCAGCATATACGTTAAGCACAATAAAGATAAAAGCTCTTCATTTATTAACTATCTAAAACAGAAACGAAAATGCGGAAAAAACAAGGAGTAGGGTTAGAAATACGATACAAAGGATGCCCTACGGCATCAGATGTGTTCAATATAGTGCATACTGAGCATTTGCCTGCTTTCAGGCAAATCTGTCGGCTGCTTGTCGGATGTGCCATGTCCAATTTTGCATATGGTAGGACTCTTTCCTATCCGAAAATCAAGCTGCTCACGGCCGTCTGATGCATCAAATCTTCGTCTAATCTTCTTCCTCTTGCGCTTCTTCTTTCTGGCAGGATGAATTATTGATGATCTGGAACTTTCTGTTTCGAAACTATCAGATGAAGTGTGTAAGATATGCATGCTAAGTCCCTTTGTGTCTTGCATCTGATTTTTATCGTTTTTAAGCTTATCTGGATCACCTTCAATTATCCACCTAATGACCTCCTCATAGTAAGATGGAACTTGTTGCGGCAAACGAGAAGGCTCCTGGTTTCTCTTATCATCTGACCATTGTTGAATCTTTTGACCTTGTATTCTAATGGCATCCATCTGACTAGAGCATTCATCCCTTATAGCGTTGATTTGCATGGCATGGTGTTCTTGCATGTGTTTTATTACTTTATCATTTTTTTCCTCTATGTCCATCAAGCAATGTTGCATGAAATTTATTTCTTCTTTATGTTTCGCTTGCATGTTTCCAATTTCCGTTTCATGTTTAGTTTTCATGGCCTCAATTTCCTTAGCATGCTGATTTTGCGTGTCCTCAATCTCCTTATTACGTTTTTCCAGATGGGTGCGTAAAGTTTTAACATCATTGATAAGATTAGTTTGGTTGCTTTCCAGATTTTTCACCAGCATCTTTAAATCTTGTATTATTTGCTTTTGCTCCTCCTTTTCATTGTCATTTATCCTTGATTTTTCACTATCCTGAACGTGATCTGACATATTTTGATCTTGAACTCTTTCTTCAACAGCTGAATTACTTTCTTTCTGTTCAACAATTTTAGAAGTAGAAGGCAAGCTGTTTGGACTATCATATCTATCTTTAAAAGCATTGAGAATGTCTTGTAAAGAAGTGAAAAAATCATTAGGAAAGTTATTAAACCAATTCAAGGCATCACCCTCTAAAGAACGGACGAATAGACGCATCTTGAAATCTTCATTATTATATTGAGGAAATCTACAGTATAAGATCATTACACAAGTAAACATGTTTAAATGCCTTTTAACAGCGACCGAATCATCACCCGAGAACTTAAGTAATTTACCAATGGCCTCTTTCGGAAGATCATGGAGATTATCAGTAAAATGACATGGTTTAAATGAATAATCCATGATGAACAATAAGGGATCAGATGGATGATAGAACTAGCTCTTTGCTCAAGAAAATCAAAAGAAGAAAGGAGTGGAGTCGCCACTTGAACAATAAAACTGATTCTAAGATCCAAGAAGTAACCAACAAACAGATATGCGGGAGGCTTCTTGTCTGGGAAAAAATAAAAAATGGAGTCGCCACCCAAACAAGAAACACACCGAAGAAATGCTGCTGATATGTGATGAAAAGATGCCAAAATATTGAATCTGCCAGCTCAAATGAGAGATGAGAAGATGAGAAGATGAATGATGAAAAGTCGTTGAAATGCCAAGAAAACAAAGTCCCCGGCAACGGCGCCAAAAATGTTGTCGCGCGGATTGACACGACAACGCTCAGACCGGGGGCTGTCACTCTGATCCCCGATCCCTCCGTTTAAGTCTGTCTCCCGCGGCTAAGGGGGGTAGACCCTGTGAGATGATGTGACCAACTATCGACCAGTTGGTTGGGAGACACGAGACACGATGTAAAAAAAGCACGCGATGATTTGGTTAATTTAGCAGACCAGTGCCTTGTGGAGTTAATGTTTAAATGATTACTTTTTAAATGATATAGAAACATGGACCATGAACAACAACCATCTATCATCAGCTAAATCACATGACCAAAATGATATCCAGCGATTGAAAACTTCGAAAAAGATAAATGCTTAAAACCACCACGAATCATAAACCATAACCAGATATCAAGTTCGCATCTCGGCTTGAAAATTTAGCATCTCACCATAAAACATATAACGCGAAAGCTCCTGAGACTTGCAAAAAATAATTTTCCACAAAATTTTTATTTTATTTTTTTAAAATCTTTTTCAATTTTTATTTTTCAATATGATGGAAATTTAAAAAAAAAATCTAAAAAAAATTAAAATTCTAAAACTAAATTAATTTTAAAACTAAACTTAAAAAATAAATTGAAATCTAACCTAAAGACTAATTTTAATCTAAGGACTAAATATTTAAAAAAAAAGATTTTACATCTAAACAAAACTATGGAAATTTTAAACTAAAGCTAAAACATTAAAATTAAATCTAAAAAATAAAAATAAAAAAAAAACTAAGTTAATCAAACTAAAGCCTAAGTTAAAAAAAGGCAAAGTCACATTTTTTTATTTGATTTTTTTATGGATTTATATGAAACTATTTAAAAAGGAGTAAAATCTACATACGTTACTAAAATAAAACGAATTGAAATCTAAAAAAATAAAAACTACGCTAACTTATGGGGTAACGCAAACCTAACTTAAACCAACAAATACGCAGGTATATACACAAAACGACGGCGAACCAATTCATGAATCGATTTACCTGCGGAAATGAACCGTTGGGTTTCATACAGTCGACGGCGGCAGCTAAGCATTCGATGGATGTAATACGCAGTTACGAGGAGGCTTGCAGTCGGTTCTATTACTTGGATAGCTTGCGTATGAAAAACCTGAAGATGCCCTTTCTATGAATCGAATTTTACCTGAGCTTGATAGATCAGTAGACAACTAATTATTTCTTTGCGGCTTTGATACCCAGGCCCACGGTTTTGCAGGTTCAATTTAGACGGCAGACAGAGCAGCGTGGAGAAGTATATTAGATTTTCAACAATTGCATAAGAAACGAATACGTCAAACCCTGAGAAAACCGATGACATGAATACGCGAAAGAAACTGACGGAGATGGATAGAAAGGCCTGCGAGTCGATTTTGAAGCGCTGTTTTCTTCCCCTGTTTCCGAGAGCCAGTTAACACGTGCACACAAAATGTATCTGCGTCCTCATGCAAATTCTGAGCATTATGTTTGTAATGCAAGATGACCCGCATATATTTATCAGAAAAAACGTGCTCTTTTGTATCGGCAGGCAAAGGGAAACGGAAAAAGCACAATCCTTTGCAGAAATTTTAATATCTCCTTTCAGGTTGAAGCTGCAGGTAAAGGAAGGCGTGCTGGCAGGCTAGGGGTTTGCTGAGGCAAGAACGGCTTACGTTAAAATTTCTTGGCTGATGTCCACGTGCGTAACACCAAAAAACACATCTAACTTGACCTCAATTTGATGGCGGACTGGAATATGATCACAAAACTTTCTGCTCATGAACCTCTGAAGAGAAACCCTGTTCCTACAATTTCAAGAAAAAAAAAAAAACCTAATTTTAAATCTGCATAAAAAAAAAATTTAAAACCCTAGAACAGCTAAATTTGAAACCCTAAGACAGCTGATTAATGTACAAATTTTTGGCCCCTGAAATGCCAGATTTAGCAATAACAGCAGTAATTGTTTTCAATATATCAGAAATTTTGAACTTCACTGTGAACAGAAGGAAAATCTCTCAATGTAAAGCAGAAAAGAAACTCTTAATGATTAACCCAGGGAACAATCAGCGAGGCTCTGCACAGAAAGTGCTTGCGGGAGTTGGCTGGTTCAGCCGAGAACTTCCCCGAACGCCCACAAAATTTCCTTCAAAAAATGTTTTCCTGCACATCTCAAACAACCATCAGCAAAGAGAGAGAGAAAGCTGCTAGATCTCAGGAAATAATGGAGATACCTGCCATTATTTCAGAAATCCTAGCAGCCCTCAAACCCTAGCAGGTGAACAAGATACCTGTGCTCACACTACTCTAAAAACAAGCTATGATTAATGGCTGAAAACTGAAATATGCAGAAAATTAAAGATCTCACAGCAATTCCAGAGAGCAACACCAACACGATTTTGAACCCCAAAGTCTTTTTATTAACCAGAAAAATCAGATTACAAGAGAGCTTTTTCAGTACAGACTCACAGATCAGATGATCTCAAATGACTCCCTAAGACCCTATATAAAGGAAATGATCCTAACGGCTAGTTCGAGTGATCCATGTAGAAATGATCTCGACCGTTGATGAGGATCAAGACATCTCTTGATCTCATCCGTCGATTTATTAACTTAAAATATTATTATTTTATTAGTTAGGGTTTTTGCTTCATTTTTTTTTTATTTTTTATTATTTTATTATTTTTATTCATTTTTTAATTTTTTAATTCATTTTAAAATGGATCACTGAACTAAGCCCTTTCGGAAACATCACCTAGGACCTAGGACTTAGGACTCATGAGGGGATTTAAAACATTTCTCGACCCTCAGGACACATTACATCATGACTTTTACAAAATTACATCTTAAGGGACAAACCCATTTAATACAGACCCTCACAAAACACCCAGCTCTGCGACACAACGATAATCTAGCAGATCAACATATAAGATTCTCCTAAAGTTCTGATGACAAAATCAATCCCGGCTTTGGGGTCAGGTTTGAAGGAAAACTCTGCCGATCCGTGGATCGGTGAGACAAAAAACCTTCCGGGACGTAGATTATCATCAGAAAGTTAGGTCCACCTAGGCAAATTACATACATGACTCATGTCTGCTAAGATTATTTACAGTTAAAACATGTAGGCTGGGTTTACAATCAAAAAGATCAAACTGCTGATGATGGCAGGATGGCACGGACATGCTGATCAGGTGCTGCATCTTTCTGTCAAGAAAAAACGGGGTGCACTGCATGGGTAGTTGACCAGTAGGGGTCAACAGGCTGCATTTGTGTTTATTTTCATTATTTATATGTATAAATAACTTGTTAATGAATAAACGAGTAGGTGAAATAAACCAGATAATGTAGTAGGAATTTCTGACGTGTCAGACTTAGAAATTTCAACATTGTATTAGAGCATTACAGATCACAGGAGCACTGAAGGCACCAACAATATCGGAAATATGCAACAGTAGCTGTTGTCTCGAGAGATAGAGCTGCTCCTAAGCAGAAGGCAACAGAGAAGGAGTGACGCAGAGGGCCTGCGTCATCATTTTGAGTCAGAGAGAGGGCCAACGTAGAGGCAGAGAGAGGTAGAAGAGGGTTACGAAGAGCCACGTCATCCTACTCAGCCAGGTAGGCTTGACGCAGTTGGCTAGAGGAGTGAATCAGCCTTTGCCGGGATTGCGCAGAGCTGGAAGGCTCAGATTCTTCAATTGTCGGGGCCTAGGGAGCTGTGGACAAATTGTGGAGCTGGTGGGGTGTTGTTTCTGTCGGAGCAGAACAATACCTAATAGGACAGAACTAATGTAGAGGGTTGGAGAGGAGCGGATCGATAGTTGGTAGGAAGATTTCCAATGGGGAAATCAAGACTTAGAGGGAGATTTCTAGGAGGGAAGTCGAATCTCAGTGGGTGTCCAGAAGAGGAGTGTAGATGACAATGAACGGAATGAGGGATCAGGACAGGTTGGACAAAGCCTCCAACTTTGTCATTTGGAAGGGCAGGATCCTGTTAGTCCTGGATAATCATTGCATCAAGGGCTTCACCTTGAGAACCGTGGCTATCCTAGTAGACCCAGCTGATAATGAGAAGTATGAGAATGCAATGGCAAAGGCAAAGTGCATAATCCTTGATGGGGACAAGGATCATGTTGCCGAAAAGAACACGACAAAGGAGATGTGGGATACATTGACAACATTGTATCAGGGCACTTCATGTAGTGGAAGATGCTACTAGAGAATCAACCGTGGTCGTATCAAATGTAGATGGGGGAGCAGATAGATCTATACCTCCTCAGATTGCAGAAGATTCAGGACCAACTTACTTCCATAGGACCACGTCAGATCAGGAGTTCATGGTGAGAACCGCCCTGAATGCAGTCTCCGAGGAATGCGAGACATTTGTCCAACGCATTTTGGGGAGATCTACTCTTCTAGGATGGGAAGAGATGTGCGCAACTCTTCGCCAAGAAGAGATCAGACGGTTGAGCAAGGCGTGGAGTAGCAGCAAAGGAGGTTGAATCAAGAAAGAGGAGGAGGAGGTTGCGGCTCTGGCATCTGCGGGACAGCAGGGGAAGACGAAGAAGAAGGACATCTCCAAGGTAAAGTGCTTCCATTGTGGGGAGCTGGGTCATTATGCAACCCGGTGTCCCAAGAAGAAGAATAAGGGAGAGGTTTCTGACTCCAAGGTAGCTCTGGCTAAGGCGGAGAAAGAAGACGAGACTGATGACGACCGTGCCATGAGTGCTCATGCACCTTTAGAGAAGAGGTGGGGTGACATCGAGATGTAGTAAGGAGCACTACAAAAGATGAGGGGTAGAATCCTTGAGGTGCCCAAACTCTTGGATCATATTCGCCTATGGGAGCCCCGAATGACAATAGCAGGATGACGGATGTCAGTAGAAGCAAGATGTGATTAAGTGACAAGGCAGTGCGAGTGCAGAGGTCTGTAGTAGCGTAGTGGGGGTTGCAACAATGCGAGAGGCACATTAGAGGTTGCAGCGGTGCGAGAGGCACAATGGAGGTTACAACAGTGCGAGAGGCACAAAGGTGGTTGCAGTAGTGCAAAGGCAGCAATGGGAGCACTAGATAGCAGCAGGGGTAGCTTCAGCATCAGGAGGCTTCCAGACTGACAAGGATGTCAAAGTTTTGGGTAGATCAGTTACTTACTTTTGGCTAACTCAGTTGTAGTGCAATAGTTATCAGTGGTAGTGCTATGGGCAACATGATGCAGAATGTTGAGAGGGAGTTGCAGTACAGATGTAGTAGTGGCAGTGGCAGAGCCATGGGCAGCGGTACAAGAGGCAACAGTGTAGTGGATGTAGGGAAACAGGCCTAGCATTAGTACAGGTACCGATGCTGGAGGATTAGTGTGATGTTCAGTGGTGGAGCATTACTAGAGCACATTCCTTACTAATAGTGAGTGTTGATTTGTGGTAGCGTCGAATGTGCTGTAGCCATGAAAATTGGTGTAGAGGCTAAAGCACATGAGATCTTTAAGACCCTGAAATGGTTTGGGGAAATTCCACCTTGTTAGATAGATATTAAAATAATTAATATTTTTAATGGGGTTCCTAAGTCTAAACTTAGGAAAATTAAAATATTAATGGGTATTAATATAAAACTGGTTGAGAATGTTCTAAAATACATGGATCAAACCAAATCTTATCTTAGCTGTTGATTAGAGACTTAATCTCGACCGTTGAAGACTCAACAGGAAAAATATAAGAGGAGGCTTGAGGGTCATTTAGAGACACATCAAGATGGATTAGTCAGTTCGATTTTTCTGGGGCGGGGTTTGCTGAGAAAATTCGAACAAGTGATCTGTTACAATGAGGGGCAATGAGTACATAGCAGAGAGACAGAGATAGTGCTTGAGGGTCAGTGCAGTGACCAGAGAGGCTGACACAGAGGCAGCTAGAGACTACGCAGATGCTGAGGGACCTACCTGGGTGACGCAGAAGGCCAAAGAGCTGATGTAGTGAGGTAGAAGGTTGATGTAGAGAGTTCTAGAGCTACTCTGAGGCTAGCAGGGCTGACGGAGAGCCTTGGAGAAGCACCAGAAGGATTTTCATGGGGCAAACTTGCTGAATATCTGTCCCCGAGAAGAGGTATTACTGCCGTGTAAAGTTCTGTGTTGGGTGAGCCAGTTTGGCACCGTAGTTGTACTTAAGAAATCTGCATAATAATAAAACCCTCAGAACGGCTGCACCGTTTTTCCCGCATTGGGTTTTTCCTGGGACGATTGTCAAAAAATAACAGTGTCCCTTATGTGTTTGTGTAGTATTTCAGTTGCTGATCTGTATATGAGTGAATGCTGCATTTGTGTTTATTTTCAGTATTTATATGTATAAATAACCTGTTAATGAATAAACAAGTAGGTGAAATAAACCAGATAATTCAGTAGGAATTTCTGACATGACAGACTTTGAAATTTCAACATAAAGTATGTTGACCAAGATTAGGGAGAATGGTCTGACAAAAGACAATCATTCTTCTTGTGTCAAGTATTTTGACTAAAATTAGGAAGAATGGTGTTAGAGGCCTAGAATCACTTAGTTGAGTGGGTGCCCTTCAACATTAGGGTCAAAGTACTCTTTAGATAGTTGAGAGCCTATTTAGCATTAGGCCCAAAATTACTTAGGTAGAGTGTGGCCCTGGAGTTTCACCACAAGTCAAAGAGATTGACCAGGATGATGGTGAACCGGGACTAGTCAGTATACCATGGGTCAGAGGCACCGACTAGAATCATGGTGACTAGTTGATGTACCATGTATTAGGAGTACCGACCAGGATTATGGTGAGGATACACCATAGGTCAGAGGCACCGATCGAAATTATTTTAACTTGTTGATGCTGATGATTTACGATGTGTCATAATTGTTGACTAGGATTATGGTAATGAAATGATGTTGGTGTTGATAATGAATTGTTATAACCTTTTCTTAGAGAAATTTGTCAACATGAGAACATTTAGATAGTCATTATGAATACCTCCTTAGCTATGAGGGAGTGTTGAATTTTTGTAGCTCTTGTCGATATCCATAATTAATATTTTAGCCCTTCATGTATTTGTAATGATAAATATAAAACATGTTCTACATGCTATTGTCAATAGAGAAATTTTAAGGCATGTCCTTCATGTCCTTTTTAAAAGAGATAAATTTGAATTTTTGGATCCAAAACAAGCCAAGTCGGCCCTCCTCCTAGTCAATTTTGTTAGGCGTAATGCATGGGTGAAGAAACTTAGGAAAAGTGGGTCGATGTGCATCTTAGTGGAATGTGGGGGCCACTCACCCACAAATAATATGCACTCCATGGTAAGCAATTCTTTTTTCCTAAGTAAGGTTGATATTAGAGATGGGACCTGTTGTCGCGCGGATTGACACGACAACCCTCAGACCGGGGGCTGTCACTCTGATCCCCGATCCCTCCGTTTAAGCCTGTCTCCCGCGGCTAAGGGGGGTAGACCCTGAGAGATGATGAAGACCAACTGTCGACCAGTTGGTTGGGAGACACGAGACACGATATGATAAGCACTAGATGGACTTGATTAATTTGGCAGACCAGTGCCTTAAGAGATTGTTATTTAAACGATTACTTGTTAGATGATATAGAAACATAAACCGTGAACAGCAATCATTTGTCATCAGCTAAATCACAATGCTCTTAGAATGACCAAGACGATATCCAGCAACTGGGAATTTTGAAAAGATAAATGCTTTAAACCACCATGAGAGTCATAAATCATTAACCAGATATCATATTTCGTGTCTCGACTTGAAAACATGATAATTCCCGAAAAAATAACTAGATCTGACAAAATTTTTCAAATTATATTATAAAAAATGAAAATCTAAAAAAATTATGAAACCTAAAACCTAGAATCTAAACAAAATTAAATCGAAATTCTAAGAAAATATTATACACAAATCCTAAACTAACAAAACTTAAATCTTCTTGCATTTAAATTAAAATCTAATATTATCAAAGCCTAAGTCCTTTTATTTTATTTTTTATTTTTCATATAATAAAAATCTATATAAAAGAAAACGATTTACTATAAAAATTAAAATCTACAAATTAAAATCTAAGGAAAACTTAACTCTAAAACATAAAATTAAAATCTATATAAAACAAAATTATGCAAATATTAAATCGAAACCTGAACTATGCTAACCTACGATGTAAAACGTTGAAAACCTAAAAAATAAAATCGTGACCATAGCTATAGCATACGATACAAATAAATAAAAAAAACGAGTGATTACCCTAGCCTGAAGCGTAAAACATTAAAACAGCGAAACATTACCTGAGCGTTTGTAAATAGAACGATAAACTCTTGCCCGGTGATGGATGTCTTGCGATTTCCAGCTCTCGACGCGGGGTTTTCGACGGCAATAAGAAAAATTCGAGCACGCAGAAAGGAACGGCGAGTTCAATTTACCTGCTACTGACTGTCGGCGGCCACAAAAGAATTCAAAACCATTTTTGCAGGGTTATCTCGCCTGACTGATGCACGCGTTTCTCTTTTGATGGCGGCAGGAGGAAAAATAAAAATCGATTTAAGCTGGGCTTTCGATTTTCAACTGAGCACTGATTATTGGAGTTTAGACGCACTGCAACCACCGATAAATTGACAAATGCCGAAATTCCAAAGTCGTATCCCGTTTATAAATCGATGGATTTTAGATTTGAAGCCACTGTTTGTCAGCGTTGAGGAATACTGGGCACTTCTTAGCAAAGGATTACAGGTTCGCATGCGGTTATGAGACTCAAGGACGCAGCACGCAGGCAGCAACATACGCTCTCAATTTCTTCCCACGCAAGCAGACAAAATGACTTCCGTATACCCTTCATGTATTGCTTGGCCGTTGCTGTAAAAATTTAAATTTGCTTCATGTACAGGTGACGTCCAGAATCAATTTGCAGTTTTTGAAGGCAAGTAGACCATGGGTAATTCGAACTGTGACCTGAAAACAATGAAACAGGCAACCAGAACCTGGAAACAATAAAAATAAATAAAACCCTAATGAAAAATCTGTATAAAGCAAAAATTTCGAAACCCTAGATTAGCTGATTAATGTACAGATTTTTGGCCCCTTAACAGCCAGATTCAACAATGAGCACAGGAATATTTTAAAGAAATAAAGATTTCAGATTTTCACTGTGAAGAACTTCAGAAAATCTCTCATGCAAATTAGAAAAATAAACCGAATGATAGACCCAGGATCAAATCCAACTGGGCTCAGCAAAAAATGCTTGCGGGAGTTGGCTGGTTCAGCCGAGAACTTCCCCGAACGCCCACAAATTTCCTTCAGAAAGGGTTTTCTGCACAACTCAAAACAACCATCAGTAAAGAGGGCAAAAATGCTGCTAGATCTCAAAAAGTAATGGAGATACCTGCCATTACTTCAGAAACCCTAACAACACTCAAACCCTAGCAAGTGAGCAAGATACCTGTGCTCACAATACTCTACAATTAGCTATTATTAATGGCTGAAAATAAAATATGCAGAAAATTAAACAATCTCACAGCATTTCAAGAGAGTAACACCAGCAAGATATGGACCCCAAAGTCTTCTTTTATTAACCAGAAACAGATTTACAAGAGAGCTTCCTCAGTACCAGACTCACAGATCCCATTATCTGAAATGACCCCTAGGACCCTATTTAAAGGAAATGATCCCAACGGCTAGTTCGAGTGATCCATGTCGAAATGATCTTGATCGTCGATGAGGATCAAGACATCTCTTAATCTCATCTGTCGATTTATTAAAAAATGATATTTTGCATGCATTCACTTAAAATATTATTATTTTATTATTTTAGGGTTTTTGCTCTATTTTATAATTTTTTATTGCTTTTTATTTATTTCATTTTTAAAATTTTTAACTTTTATTTATTTTATTATTTTATTATTTTCTCAAATGGATCATCGAACTAAGCCTTTGGAAACATCACCTAGGACCTAGGACTTAGGACTCATGAGGGGATTTAAAACATTTTTCAACCCTCAAGACACATTACATCATGACTTTTACAATTTACATCTTAAGGGGACAAACCCACTTAACATAGACCCTCATAAACCACCCAGTTCTGCGACACAACTATAATCTAGCAGATTAACACACTAGGATTCTCCTAAAGTTCTAATAACAAAATGCATCCTGGCTTTGGGGTCAGGCTGAAGGAAAACTCTGCTGATCGTAGATCGGTGAGACGAAAAACCTTCCGGGACGTAGATTATCATTAGAAAGTTAGGTCCACCTAGGCAACTTTACATACATGACTCTGATCTGCTAAGATTATTTACATTTCATACATGCAGACTGGGTTTACAATTAAACTGATCAAGCTGCTGATGACTGTAGGCTGGCACGGACACGTCGTTCAGGTGCTACCCCTTTCTGCCAAGAAAAGAGGGGGGTGTACTGCATGGGTAGTTGACCGGTAGTGGTCAACAGGACCCACATGAGACTCAAGGCCAACAAGCATAAATAGGAGAAGACGAGCAACATTTGGGGCCTTTTGACAATTTGAAAACTCATTGTTGCTTTGGCTGTTCAGCTGAGCTACAACGTGCTGCTTAGCACAAGAGCTTCCCAAGGAGTGAAGCTCACCCTTTCTTCGGTGGACCTCGAGTGCCACCCTAGGAAGGTCTTCCTTTTCATTTGGAGACAGAGAGAGACATATCCCACAGGGAATCACGCTGTCTGGGTTCAACAGGGACACAATAGAGAAAGCCACGCAGTCTTGGAGGAGTAAAGGTGTTGGGAATTGGGTGTGAAGTGTTGTTAGAGTATTTCTTGACCAATTTCCAGCCTAGAAGAGTGAATCTTCAGTAGAAGAGGGAGCATAAAACTGAGAATGTTTTCTGTGCTCTAAGAATTGTGTTATCCCCTACAGGACTGCGTAGTCATTGGTGCGGGTTGTCTAAGGGGAGTCTTGGTTGGAGGATTGAGGTGTTGGGTTGCTGGGATTTTGGCTGGAGGCTTATTTAGAGGGTATTTCTAGCATTTTGTGAGGAAGAAACAAAAAACTCAGCTACAGGTGCAAATTTCTGGTTTTGGAGGAGGGCCAAGTTGTGGGAGGCCAGATTTGGAGGGTCAAAATAGGAAAAACCCTTTCTGGGTTTTTGGCAAGGAGTCCACCCCTAATTTTACAGAATTTTTTGGGCAGTTTTGAGGGGGAAAATTAGGGCCTGAAGTCAGCCAATAGTGCAGAAACATAGGGCCAACACAGTTTTCTGGAGAGCAACACTTCTATAACAGTTGGGCACTTTTGTACTGATCACCTGAGGCTTGTAGCTTGGCTTGTGCAAGCCCATGTGCACTTCTATTGTACTCCAACAATTATACTTAATAAAAATTGGCCAGTGGGGTGTTCCAGGCAAAATTTCTGTTATGTGTGTTTACTGAGTAAATTTTTGTTTTGAAATTATTGCATGTCTTTGTTATCACTGCAAATTTTCCATTAGGAATATTGTAATGGTATTAGAGCATGTTCTTGGCCAGGGTGGGGAACAGGAGCAGGTGATGCTACCTAGATACCAAGGAGTAGTCTTCCAGAGAGGCCATGGTAGAGGTAGAGGCAGGGGTCGAGGTAGAGACGAGATCCCAAACTCGTTTTCAAACACCAAGGTGGAGAACTATAGATGTGGGATGGGCAATCAGGTGGACAATGAGCAACCCATGCCAATGGGTGAGAACCAAGTTTTGGAGGAGCTGCTGAGGATAAATTAACAGATGTTGAGGCAAGGGAAGCTCATGATGGACATGATGTAGCAGGTTATGGGGCTGCCAACGAGTGGAAGGCCAAAGGGAGAGCCTCAAGGTGATGGGGGTTCTAGAGAAGGAGGGGGCAACTGTACTTATCAACCCCCACATACTGCCCAGCATGGGCAGGTTGGCCGTCCTACTTTGCCTCATTTTTTGGAGTAGGCCCAACCGGAGAGGGAGCCAAACCCAGTTACAGATTTGGTCCGCTTAGTTGCATCTGGTATTGATGAGTATGAGGGGTTGGATTTGCGGATTAAGCGGGTGATGTTTTTTGGGGAGTACATTCACCTCAAGGAGAGGCGTACTACAGGGGCTAGAGCCCACTATAGAGGGTGAACATCCAACCAGGTTATGCAGAAGATAGCAGGGAAGGTTACACTTCCAAACTTTGATGGGTCGACAAAGATTTCGGCCAAGGCATGGTTCCAAAGCTAGACACGTATTTCCACCTGAACCCCATGCTATATGGTTTGCTACTCTTCACTTGGAGGGGGATGCCCAAGAGTGGTGGTATCATGGACTAATCACATTGGGACACATCGATATCACCACTTACAGAGATTTCACCCAGAGCCTGCTGGAGAGGTTCGAGAGGAAAGACCCCAAGTTGCATTTTAGGGAGTTAGCCCATCTGAAGCACACTAACAACGCAGAGGCTTACATTACGGAGTTCCAAAGACTAGTAGTGATGTGACATACATCTTAGAGGCCCGACTGATCATGCTATTTGTGGAGGGGCTTGCTGAGCCTTTGCGTGGTTGGGTGAGGGCTTACAAACCCACATCACTTCCGGATGCTATCTCCAGGATTCGGGATATGATTGATGTAGTGCTGAAGACCTGGGATTTTGTTCGCGCTAGACCGACGACCCCACAAGGGAACCGAAACACTAGGCCACCATAGCGGGATGGAGGACGTGGCCAGATGGATGATGAGACCCAAAGAGACCTTAGGAGGAGGAGGTTGTGTTTCACATGCCAGGAACCTTGGACACCTGGGCACAAGTGCACCAAGGGTAAGGCCCATTTCATTGAGGTGTATTTAGACAGTGAGCCAGATGAGGAGTCCGAGATGGGAGCCGAGCAGGGAGATGAGGGAGGACAGTCTTAAAGAGGGCCACCACCACCACACGTAGAGTAGGATTGTTTGCGTCATTTGGGGGAGTCCTTGCTTCACTTCGGGGAGTGCCGAAGTACTTGACACGTAGGATCACGGGGACAATACAGGGGCAACGAGTTAGTGGATAGTGTGGCCACCCACAACTTTATTGTAGCTTAGATGGTGGAGCGTAGGGGCATCCAGATAGAGATGTTTGAGGGTTTCTCTATTCTGGTGCCAGGAGACTGGACCATGCAGTGCACGAAGTATGTTCCTGGGTTGACTGTGAGGATGGGGAACTACTCGCTCACTGATGACTTTTTTGTAGTTGATGTCCTAGACACCAACGTGGTGTTGGGTGTTCAGTGGTTGTATTTATTGGGGAGGGTCACCGTTGATTGGCAGAAGTTGGAGATGGAGTTTATGGGGCCAGATGGGAAGTTGGTGTTATTGAGGGGAATTCATTATTATCCACCACAAACAGTTTCAACTCACTGGATGGAGACCAATCTACGACATGGAGACATAGAGTGGGTAGTTGAGTTGAGGATCTCGAAGACAGGGGTTCTGAAACAGTGTGTGCATCCAGACATATTGGCCTTGTTGGAGAGGCACCAGGGGGTTTTTGGGGAGATCCCACTAGGTAGACAACCATATCGTGGGTTTGAGCACACCATTGAGTTGGAGGATGGAGTGAACGTAGTCATCACCACCCTCTATAGGCACCCAAAGGCCTATAAGGACGAGATGGAGAGGGCCATCCAGGTGTTGTCGAGGTTGGGTCACATCAGGCCTAGCTCGAGTCCCTTCGCTTCTTCTGTGGTGTTGGTGACGAAGAAGGATGGGACACTATGCATGTGTACTGACTAGGGGGCCCTCAATAAGAAAACATTGAAGAACATATATCCCATCTCACGCATTGGTGAGTTGATGAATGAGCTTAGAGGGGCAAAATACATCTCTAAGATAGATCTGCGCTCGAGATATCATCAGATTTGGGTAGGGAGCAGGACATTCCTAAGACTCTCTTCCATTGGCACTATGGACATTTAGAGTTCTTGGTGATGCTTTTTGGGCTAACCAATGCTCCGACTACATTCCAGTCATGCATGAACCACATGTTTCGTGGGCTGTTGAGATGTTTTGTCCTTGTTTTCTTTGACGACATACTCATTTATAACCGGATTTGGGAGGAGCACCTTCAACACTTGGAGGTAGTGCTTCGCATACTTGAGGGGCAACAACTGTATGCGAAGATGTCCAAATGTGAATTTGGACTAACATAGATGTTGTACCTTGGGCATGTGATTGGGGAGGATGGAGTGAAGGTACACTAGAAGTTCAAATCCATACTGGATTGGCCCACACCCAGGAACGTGACAGAGTTGAGGGGGTTCCTGGGCATTTGCACATACTATAGGAGATTCGTGAGGGGATTCTCACAGCTTGCAGTACCCCTCACCGATTTGACAAAAGGGGAGCTTTTGAGTGGACGTAGGTGGCACAGGAGGCCTTTAAGCGCCTCAAGAGGGTTATGAGCAATTGCCCTGTCTTAGCTTTACTGGATTTCACGCGGTCCTTTGTGTTGGAGTGTGATGCTTCAGGTGAGGGAGTTGGGGCCGTGTTGACACAGGGAGGCCATCCTATTGCATTCGAGAGTAGGAAGCTGCTACCCCATGAGCGGTTGTACTCGGTGTATGACAAGGAGATGTTGGCCGTGATGCATGCACTGGCCAAATTCAGGCAATATTTGGTGGGCAACCGGTTCAAGGTGAAGACTGATCACAACAGTCTTCGGTTTTTCTTGGAGCAACAATCATTAGAGGAGAGACAACAAAAATGGGTGAGTAAGCTCCAGGCTTACGATTTTGAGATCGAGTATGTGAAGGGCAAGCATAACATGGTGGCAGATGCCCTCCCTAGGAGGCCCGTAGTACTATCTTTGATGAACCTTATGCATGACTGGAAGGCTCAACTCTTGGTTGAGTACTCCAAAGCCAGGTAGGCTTGCGAGGTTTTGGATGGCACCCACAGGGATGACAGATTTCGGGTGATGGATGTTGTGATCTACTACAAAGACATGATATATTTGGTGCTAGGATCTCAGCTTAAGGAGAGGATTATGTAGGCAGCTCACGATTCCCTCTTAGCAGGACACCTAGGCTTCCTCAAGACATATTGTGCTATTAGAGAGAGATTTTCATGGCGGGGGCTCAAGGGGGGTGTGTTGAGGCACATGCGGCAGTGCGTAGGCTATCAAAGGAATAAGGTGGAGCTGTTACATCCCGTCGGTTTATTACATCCGCTACCCATTCCTGAGAGGAAGTGGGAGAGTGTGTCCATGGACTTTATCATGGGGCTCTTTGTTGTGCAGGGGCGAGATTGCATTTATGTGGTGGTCGACAGATTGGCCAAGTTTGCCCATTTCTTTGCCATCTCATCGAGATCTTTAGCCTCCCAAGTGGTCGAGTTATTCTTTCGGGAGATCTTCTGATTACATGGACTCCCCAAGACCATTGTTAGTGACAGGGACAATAGGTTTATGGGGCTTTCTGGCAGGAGTTGTTCTGGTTGGTGGGGATGGAGCTTACACCCAGCACTAGCTATCACCCCCAGATAGATGGGCAGACCGAGATCGTGAACAAGTGGTTGGAGGGGTACCTACGCAACTATGTGACGGGCCAACAGAGAGCGTGGGTCAAGTGGCTTCATCTAGGAGAGTTTTGCTACAATACCACTTATCATATGTCGATTGGTATGTCTCCTTTCCAAGCACTTTATGGATATGATGCACTCTCTTTTTCTGACATGATGTTTGGAGATAGTAGGGCCCCAGGGGCAAAGGATTGGGTTCAAGAGAGCTAGGAGATTCTCCGAGCTCTCAAGAACAACTTGCAGGTGGCTCAAAATCAACAAAAGATGTATGTTGATAAGCACAGAGTGGAGAGACAGTTTGAGGTAGGGGACATGGTCTACCTACGCTTGCAGCCATATAGACAATCTTCACTTAAGCAAAAGGGGGCAGAAAAACTTCGATCTCGGTTTTATGGGCTGTATAAGGTGGTCAGGAGGGTTGGAGAGGTGGCTTATGAGTTGGAGCTACCTTCAGAGAGCCGGATCCACAATGTGTTCCATGTCTCATGCCTGAAAAAGGCATTGGGGCAGCAGGTTACAACAACGACTAAGTTGCCTCCCTTGGATGATGAGGGGCACTTGGTTTTGACACTTGAGTTCATATTGAACACCCAGGAAAGGAGGTTGAGGAACAGGGTGATCAGGGAGCACTTGGTCAAATGGAAGGATTTGCTAGAGGAGGATGCTAAATAGGAGAGTAAACAGATTTTGCAACATCCGGCTTTGCAGTTCCTTGGGGTCAAGCAACATCTGGGAGGGGAAGACTATAATGTCCCCTCCTAATTATTTTCCAAAGCTGAGAGGAACAATTTTGTCAATTTTGTCATTTTTGCCCTAATGCAAATTTTGGTGAAGAAACTTAGGAAAAGTGGGTCGATGTGCATCTTAGTGGAATGTGGGGGCCACTCACCCACAAATAATACGCACCCCATGGTAGGCAATTCAATTTTCCTAAGTAAGGTCAAAATTAGAGATGAGACCCACATGAGACTCGAGGCTAGCAAGCATAAATAGGAGAAGAGGAGCAACATTTGGGGCCTTTTGACAATTTGAAAACTCATTGTTGCTTTGGCTGTTCAGCGGAGCTACACATTGCTGCTTAGCACAAGAGCTTCCCAAGGAGTGAAGCTCACCCTTTCTTCAGTGGGCCTCGAGTGCCACCCTAGGAAGGTCTACCTTTTCATTTGGAGACAGAGGGAGACATATCCCACAGGGAATCACACTGTCTGGGTTCAGCAGGGACACAGTAGAGAAGCTCCACAATCTTGGAGGAGCAGAGGTGTTGGGAATTGGGTGTGAAGTGTTGCCGGAGTATTTCTTGACCAATTTCCAGCCTAGAGGAGTGAATCTTCAGCAAGAGAGGGAGCTTAACACTCAGAATGTTCTTTGTGCTCAAAGGACTGCGTCATCCCCTACAGGATTGCGTAGTCATTGGTGTGGGTTGTCCAAGGGGAGTCTTGGCTGGAGGATTGAGGAGTTGGGTCGTTGGGATTTTGGTTGGAGGCTTATTTAGAGGGTATTTCTAGCATTTTGTGAGGAAGAAACAACAAACTCAGCTACAGGTGCAGATTTTTGGTTTTGGAGGAGGGCCAAGCTGTGGGAGGCCGAATTTGGAGGGTCAAAACTAGGGAAAACCCTTTCTGGGTTTTTGGCAAGGAGTCCATCCCTAATTTTACAGAATTTTTTGGGGAGTTTTGAGGTGGCAAATCAGGGTCTGAAGTCAGCCAGCAGTGCAGAAACATAGGGCCAGTGCAGTTTTCTAGAGAGCAGCACTTCTACAACAGTTGGACACTTTTGTACTGATCACCTGAGGCCAGGTGCACTCCTTCCATCTTCTATTGTACTCCAACAATTATACTTAATAAAAATTGGCCAATTGGGTGTTCCGGGCAGAATGTTTGTTATATGTCTGTTTACTGAGTAAATTTCGGTTTTGAAATTATTGCATGTCTTTGTTATCACTGCAAATTTTCCATTAGGAATATTACATAACAAATGCATGAGGATTGTTAGTGTCTGAACCTTTTTAGGGTCTCTTCCTTTCTACTAAGAACAGACCTTTTTCCAAGCAACCATGTTGCCTGTTCTGCTTGGTTAGATTCCATGATTTGTGTTTCCCTGTTTTTGATCTGGATCTGTCTCAGAAACAGCCAGGATCCAGCCCTGATACATATTGATATCTACAAATAGCCAAGATATGGTCATCATCCATATGATATTGAAATCGTGGTCTGTCTTGTCCCAAAAAGGAAAAAAGTAAAAAAGATTAAAGCAAAAAAGTCATGAATGGTTGTATGAAATACAGGCAATGTATACACTGTGTGAATGGCAGCAAAAAATCATGAACAGTTTCCCTGTACTGTACTCACTTCATGAATGATTATATGAAATATATGCACTTTATGCAATGCATGCAGCAATCTTGAATAGTTGCCATGTATGCACTATTTACATATCAGATTTAAAGGTGAATAATTAATGGAAACTCTCTTCGTGTTATATTTTCAAATCAATGAATGGTTTTAAAATTGATTTTTTTATGTTTCTTTTCATGGATATATATATATATATATATATATATATATTGACGGAATAATCTCACACCAACCTCACACATTTAAGTGAAGAACAGGGGTGCACATATATATATATATATTGCTATTGAAGGAATAATCTCACCCCAACCTCACACATACATGTGAAGAATGGGGTTGCAGGTATCATGCTAGTTTCCCTGAAATTTCTGAATGGAAAGCGGATCAACTGCCTGCTGCATAGGTGGCTGGTAACCCCAAAGGACTCTCTGAGATCTGATTTTGAGAACTCTATAAAATTAGCACAAAAGCATTAACCAATCAAGCTAACCCTTGGGGTTATATATGTATATATGTATAAAATTTGTTGTATCTATACCAATTTCAGTGTAACTTAGCTAGGCGATAATCTTTTCATGGATTTCAATTTGATTGGTGATAGTTCAATTTTATGTTTTGTAGATTTTGATTTTGTGAAAGTGAACTCCAACAGGAGTTTGAAAAGGAACTTAAAATATATCCAAGGAAATGTTTTCTACATCCCTGAATATAGATTGCCTCAAAAAATTAATAAAATTGAGGACATTCTATGTATGCAAATCATTAGCGTAAATGTGGTCTTTTATTCCCTCATAGCATGTGATCAATTAACACATTTGATGCCAAAGGCATGCATTTTATTTTCTTTGGAGACATACTATGCTCTTTGGACCTTCTTAAAACTCATGTAACAAAGGTTAGTAATTTGCATGCCCGACAGGAAAGTTGACTATTTAGTATTTATTGAATGATCAATTGTGATTTTGCCATTCGGGACACTTGAAAATTTATGCTATAGGTTTGTACTTGGTGCTCTGGATTATTGCTTAACATGGGCGAATTTGCAGGGGGTTGCTTATGAAGAATTTGTTAAAGCAGCTATGGAAGACAATGATGTTCAGTTTGTTGAAGTCAACAAGGTAGAAGTTGCTACATTTCTCAGTCCGGAGATAAGTGGCCTACCTTATTCACTTGGTCTTATAAAGAGTGAACCAGAAAAAAGTGTTTTATTTGGTAAGTTTTAAATTCAAGGTTAAGATTCCTTTTCTAGTTCTATCACCTAAGTCAACCAAGAAATATTGTGAATCAGATAATGTTATGGTTGACTTCCTCAATCTTTGTAGTTTTGACTATCGAGATGCTTTCTTTCAAGTGAAATGCAGTGTGGCTGTTTCATTTTGCCTCCCTAAAAGTCTGGGGTTCATTTAATAGTGAAATTCATATACAGTATACCAAAAGGTGGTCAGCCAGATGGTGATAGCTCCTCTGTTATGTTCCCTTCCAGGAAAAGGATAAATATACATAAAAGAATGACACCCATTTCTGGATTTTTTTTGTCTTAGGTAACTATTGAACAATTACCATAACGATGTTTTAAAAAGCTTACTTGAGTATAAAAAACAGTACTACAGAAGAGATAGGCTGACCTGCATTTGTGGTAAATTACAATGGCAGTTGCGCTGACCAGGCTGGCTTTATAAAACACCCCCTTAACCTCACCGATAACCAGAGGTGGTTACCTTGCTAACCCGATTTCTGATGTGCAGTTATGAAAATGGGGTCACAATTTTCGATATACATATATATAGTAAAGCTCTCCAAACCCTAGCTAGGGAAACCATCATTTATATCCAGATTTGGTTGCTCCATAAAGATCCTCAATAAGCTAGCATACACCGACAAGTCCTGTTTGGCACCTTCACTTGTCTCACACAAGTGAGCAAGATCATCTCCCTCTAGATTTTCGAAATAAAGCACTCCAAGTCGTAATAGGATTTTCAAATGCCATAACACCCTAGTATTCTTCTCTCACAGGAACTGCTTGCTCCTCTAATACCATACCCTACCTTATTGCTTGTCAATGTCAAAGTCAACAACACAGAAATTCATGGGACTGAGGCTCACAACAACGTAATGTTGTAAGAGCTCGAAACAAAGTGCTCTATCTGTATCAGGATTAGCATACATTCTCCTATTGCTGTGCCCTACAAAAATATCTACTAGATTGTGTGTTCCATTACTTTTGGACGTGTTGTGAATAATCCCCATGCATACCATGGTAGTCAAAGATGGTTCGTAAGGCATTACTTGCACCAATGGTTCTGCTCAGATGGGCATAGCTTTTGGGTGCAAGTCCTTGGGTTACCTCCCTGTCCAGAGGCTAAATTAGTAAATTATCACCTCAGTTATGGTTAAATATGGATGAGACTCCTCCCATGGCTTGAAATGCGTTGTAAATGCTCCAACAATGAGGAAATTTTCTGTCTTACTAGCAAACAACTTCCCAAGCTGTCAAGGATCACTTGGATGGTCCTAGAATGAACTTTGTGACTAGCTTTGGGGTAGTCTCAAATCATCACTGTCTTGTGGTCACTAGCTACAACACTTGAAGTAGAGAAGAAATTGTTAAAATGGAAGATCTCCATCAACCGAGCCCTACTTAGCACTCATAGAGAGGAGGGAGTCATCTATAAAATGGTTGTGATCATATTTGAACAATTCAAGAGAACGATGCTCTGAATCTATCCTTGGAGATGAGCAAACTATTAATGAATAACCCAGAGCATTCTCTGGCGAAACCTAAAATAAGCTGTCAAGGGGCATCCATGTCACATGGATAGATGAGGGGAATAGAGATATGGCATTACTAATACACAGAGAGGTCGATGCATTAATGAATAGAGTGTTCATTGCTACACACCTCAGACCAAAACCCAAATTAATCAACATCTTTCAAATGAAAGACCAATCAGTTTGATCATAAGCTTTGTCAAGATCTATCTTCAGGAAAAGTGATTGTTGGCTAGTCTCTTGGCCCACTTGAAAGCTTTCCATGTGGAAAATGCAGTGTTATGAATATATCTCTGCTAAACAAACCCTGTTTCCTCATACCACTCTGGATACCAGGTAAAAATAGACCAATTAGAAATCCAGAGAGATCTGCTTGAAACTTTCTGTTTATAGTGAGCAGCATCTAATAATTCAAAATTGGTTGTGTTTAGATTTAATGTCTTTGGAAGTAGAACATGAACAAATATATTAACTCTGCACACTTTCAGGTCCTAAAAATTATTTATTCACCATCTGCTGGTCATCCAAATTTAAATTGGTCCTATTCAGTTTGGATGTTTGATTGGTCTAAGATACTGGAGCGTGTTCTTTGATCTCTGCCTCCTCTGACTCCTGACAACTGCCTCTAGGTTCATATTTAAGCTCAAGGGCATCGAGATGGTGTATTTAAGCTCAACGCAGTGCTTTCTCCAGTTATTATTTTCATGTTGGTATATCGTTTTTTTTTGAGGCCTGTAAGATAATTTTACGACTGTCCAAGCATAGTGGCATCGCTGAGGTGGTATAATGGTCAAGGTGGTTTTTCAGAGAATTTAATGAACTGGACCATCTTTTCAAACACAAGTTGAATGCTAGCATCAAACATGCAATTGATTATGCCAAGCAGTTGTCTCCTCTAATTATATCTCTGACAACCTAAGTTGCACTGAAACAGATATGGAAACGGATATGGATGCGGGGTTTGAAACGGATACGACAAATTTACAAAAAATCTGGATACGATACAGTAGGAAACAGCACATAATATCTATATATATCTATATATATATATACATGTATGTATAAAATAAAAATTTCATATTACCATTCATATTTTAGAATCTAGATTATATCTAAAGACTAAAAATACATAATCAATTATCATTTATGATCTATCATGATTCATCATCATCAATTCAACATAAACATTGTCATCATCATTAACGATTATTATAACATTCATGATTCAACATATCATCAAGTTTTTGTTTCAAATTTCAAACATCAAGTTATCAACATGACAAGTTACATGGACACCATCATTACCAAAATTAATAATGCATACTAATTACTACATAGTACAAAGTACAAAATGAACTATGACTGGCGGTCTACTATCATTATTCATAATTCATATGGTTGTTCAAAAGTTTAAAAGTTAAAACACCATCATAAATTACATTTACATATCATCAAATATGTCTTCATCCATGCCACTAGAAGGTTCCACATCCTCTCTAGAAGTGGGACTGGGAACATTGCTGCCATGTCCACTTGAAGATCCACCTATTGGTGACTCAGCATCAAACAAATACATATGACACATGGCATTCAATGTCATATCCAAGTCAGGCAACTCTAGTTCCACGTCCCATAATTTGGTGGGCCGAAATTTGTATTCATCTCTCTTGTGTGACAGAAGGCGAAGGTTTGAATGAACATACACTAGTTCCTCAACTTTCTTAGAGCCGAATCTGTTTCGCCTCACTGAGTGGATGAAGCCGTATGTACTCCAGTTCCTTTCTGTTGAAGAGGAACTAGCAACCTGTGACAAGATCTTGATGGCCAATTTTTGGATATGTGGAAGTGCCCCACCATAGAAGTTCCACCACTCAATTGGACTTAATTTGGTCTTGTCCCGCATATACTCAATATCACAACCCCAACCCTCTGATCCCACAAAATGAGAAAACTGTGCACGAATCCGAAGGCCAATTTCGGGATCTACAAAAAGCTTTCTAAAAGCATTTTTAAATCCTTTTGTGACTTCTGGGTCTTTGTTTGGTGCAGTTCTTTCTGAATCACGTAGCAACTCTGTAGCATAATATTTTGGATTCACTGCATAGGCTAAAAGGTGGAATGGGGTGGTCATCTTGTTCCACCTTTTGGTCAATATATCTTTTACTTCTCTGTAAAAGAATTTATTCGGGTAATTCTCCTTGGCATTTATAACCAACCTTATCTTCTCTATCATGGAATCAATGCCCTCATACACCTCTCCCAAAGTGGGCATATCTGTGTCAAACATACGGAGCAAATCTACAATTGGTTTAGTAAATGCCAAGAGGTACTCCACCCTATCCCACCATTCATCGTCAACAACCAACTGTTTCATTGCTTGTGCTCTATCAGATTGGTATTGCCTCCATTGGTTCCAAAGAGAATTGCATACCATTGATTGTAATGCATCTTTCACCTGCATAAGCCTTATTAAGACTATGATGTGAGAAGCAAATAGAGTCTCGGTAACCTGTAGGTGCCAAATTGCCAATGCTTCAAATTTCAACAAATTAAAAATCATAATTTAATTTGATTGAATAACTATTATGATTCACGAATCATGACATTTGAGAATCCAATTTATATATTTGAGTTTAGAGTCAGAAATTAGAATTTATGAAATATTTAATAAACTTTAAAGTATAGGTACGTTAAGGAGCTTTAACTTAGCAAATTCCCTATAGATGCCTTGGGACATGTGGTGGTTTGTGATAAAGGCTTGAATTTCTTTTGCCTCTTCAAAAATAACTCGAATGCACTCAATTTGCTTCCCCATCTTGCTCAACATGAGGTTCAATGAATGTACAGCACAAGGGGTCCAAAAGATGTGCTGATATTTGCCTTCAATAATTAGGCCTGTTGCTCTACACATCGTTGCATTGTCAGTTATTACCTGGACAACATTTTGAGGCCCCACCAATTCAATTGCTTCAATCAAGATGTTAGTAATGAATTGAGAATCATTCACTGCCTCTCACAATCCACTGCCTTCAAAAACATTGCCCCCTGTGGGCTCTGAGCAATCACATTGATCAAAGGCCTATTTCTTTGATCTTTCCATCCATCAGAAATGATGGACACCCCTGAAATGAGCCATGAATGACGAATGGGGCCTAATTTAGCCTCCAAATCTAACTTTTCAGCACTCAACAATGTGGTGCGTACCTTCTCATATCCAGGGCTCTTGTACCCTCTTGGGGCTTCATTCACTGTTTTTACCATCTTTGCCCAGTAAGGAGATCACACAAGGTTAAAGGGAAGATCATTTGCATAAATGCATTGGGCTATAGCTGCATCTGCTATCTCTTGAGCGTCATTATTAGGACTCTTTTCAAGCGGTCCCAAATTTGACCGCTTTGAACAAACAATTCCATGAGAATGAAGTGGAGGCTTTGATGAAGATGCTTCCAACCTTGTTGGGTGTTTTAAATGCGAGGTAGAATTCGCCTCATTTGCTTTAGCACCTGCCTTGCCTTGTTCTCTCTGATATTTTGCAAGTTTTGCTTTGCTTAAACCATTTCCATCTGTCCCATTCTGTTTAGGTGGGCCACTGCATATTCGAATCCCATTGCCTTGTAACCCAAGCAAATGTGCTTTAACTCATGTGTATGATCCCTTATACTCCTTTTTACACTCACCGCAAACCCATGCCAATGATCCACCTCCTGGGATCTTCCTAGCAGTGGTTACATATTTCCAAAATGGTGACTTTGGATCAACTTTAGGGGCTGATTCAATTTCATGTTCCACTTCCTCTGCCTCATGAATGGTTGAACTTGAAGTTGCCATGAATGATGATGATGATAATGTAAATGAAACTGAAAAAGAAAATTGACAAATATCATATATGTATTTCAAAAGTTCAAAACAAGTTACAATTTACAAACTTAAAATTAAAAAAAATTAAAATATGTATCTCAGTCTTCAGATCCCAAGAAAACCCTAGTAAAACTGAACAACAAACCGGAACCCTAGTGAACATGGACATCACAAACCCTATAATGAGGAAGATGGGTGTCAATTCTCATAAATATAACCCAAACCCAGTGAACAACCAAGTTTGCTAGTTGGTGTCAAAGGTTAGTTAAGTGGTTTGGGTAATTTTCTAAAGTTTATAAAGATTTTAAACATTGATCAAGTGTTGGGTTCTATGTAATTGGTTTTATGGCAAGCAGCTAATTCATTTGTAACATTTACATTGTCAAATAAATGAAGCAAACAACTAATTCATTTGTAACATCCTTACTCAGAAATTACACTGGAATGGGTCAAACTCCAAAACCAAACAGGAGATGTTAGAATTCATTCCAAAGGTGTTTCAGGAAGAGGAGAATTCATTGCTGTGCAAGCCATTGTAATTGGAAGTACAACTCAATGAGTTTCATGTACAATACGCATCTGGATTTCAAATAAGATACCTTTGTGATATAATTAAGGAAGAGTTGTTGGCAGTCATAGAATATGGAAATGCAAGCAGGTAGAAGCTATTAACTCCTTCCTAGCTTTATTTCTAAAGGAAAAGAATCCTTCTTGCTTTGCAAGATTTTGGCCTATTTTTCATGCAACACTTATTATAAGATCATGACCAGCACCATGGCGGAAAGGATGAATACTGTCATCAAAAAGCTGATTTTGAAAGAACGGAGCAGGTTTGTATCAGGGAGACAGACATATGGGAACAATGTTCTAGTAGAATATGCAGTGTAGCAAAAAGTAGAAGAAAACAAGATCCATAGTCATCAACCTTGATAAATATATGAAATATTGCTGTGAAAAAGGATGTCATCATCAAACAAAGAAATCTGGTATTAATGGCTGGCCATAAAGCAGGGTTATTTAGTGTACAGTGAAATCACAAGCTAGGATGCTAGACACGAACAATTATGTATTGAGAATCTACAACTGTAACAGTAAAACTAAAACTGTAAAAGTTAAATTTTAAAACTGTAACAGTAAAACAATAAACTTAGAAGTTAAAAGTTCACTGACCTCTCGGCGGCGTTGGGCCATGAAACAATTGAACATCTACAAAAGTCCCAAACCCAAACTAGTCTTGAACCTCAACGATGATGTTACAACTTTCAAACTTCAATTTCAAGTCAACTGTCTCGGCGGCGATGAATGTTTCAACTTCCACGATAATGTGTAACGAATAAAATATATATAAATAATGTTAAATAATGTAAATGATAATAATCATAAATAATAATTAGTTAAGCTAGTAATTAGGTTGAAGAGACACTTGCCTGATATATAAGCAAGTCTCTCGTTCTCATTGTAAATCATCTTATTCTTATTCATTTAATATATAATATTTGTATCCTCATGGATATCTTGATATTCCAATTCTTTTGGAGTAATTAATCTATAGAAGGAACTTTGTTCACTTCATTTGGTATTAGAGCAGTTCGGTCCTCTAGGTTGCTTAACCGGTGCACAGAGCTCGTTCTCCGATCCAGGTCCTTGACCATCAAATTCGTTAAAGTCATTGCCGTTAATGCGTTTAGCTACCAGTTTCTGGAGATTCTCCATACTAGTGTCAGGCCTTTGGCCATTTAAAAGATTAAAAAAAATAAAAATAAAAATATATAGAAAAAAATCAAATTCAATAAAAGAAAATAAAATAAGTACATATAAAGATTAAAAAAAAAGATTTAAAAATAAATAATTAAATTTTGAAGGAGAACATTTATATATATAAAAAAGGTTCTACATTATTGATAAAAAGTTCGTAATAAAGATGAGAGGGAATCTTTCCAAGTATATTTAAAACTTTTTACGTGGAGAAGCCCGTGGTTTTAGAAACAACCCAAGGTAATTGCCCATGGTATTTTAAAAGTAAAAGAAAAACAAAAGGGATACAAAATCTCTTTACGTGAAAGGTAAGTTTTACTTTTTACTTAAAAAGTATGGTGAACATCGTGACCCTGTCATATGAAAAGACGTGACCTTTATATTTATTAAGTGTGGTGACATCATAAAAGTTTATATTAAGTGTGACTTTTATATTAAGTGGGGTGACCTAAAAAAAGCTATCAAGGGAGTAATTAAGTATATAAAAAAGGGACCAATTTATTATTAAAAAAAGAAGTGAAACTATTATTATTATAAAATAATAAAGTTATTTTGAAAAGGGGTCCTAATATAAAGAAATACATACATATATAGAGAGCAACAATATAAAGGAGTATTTTTTTGAATAAAAGGGTATTCAAGTTTTTAACAATCCACATTAAACGAGAATATTTAAAAAAAGTTGTTGAGGAGACCTTTATATTTATATATATCTATCCACTAAATATTTATGAAAAATTAAAGGTGATTTTAAGGATAAAGGGAATAAGTAGAAAAAAAAAGAGAATATTTGAAATATATATATAAAAAAAGGGGAGATAAAAGAAGTAGAAAAAAAATATGGAATGTCTAAGTAATGAAAAAAAACAAATCCAAAGACATGTAGAACAAATAATCACAATACTTAAGCGACAACAGGCTGAGGAGAGAAAGAGAATGGAATCCCTATTCCAAATCTTCCAAGATGGACGTCCATCATCACTCCCACAGAATGATGTAATCCAGTGTACCGAGAAAGTGCAGCTAAAAGATCAAGAGAATGGCAAAATAGCCAAAAGTCAACAAAACAAGAAAGTGTTAGAACACGAACATAAAGATCTTGTGGATATGCATCACAAAGAAATAATGGAAAAGGACGAAGAAATTTCTCGTCTCAAGGACCACGTCGAAAAATTACTTGCGCAAGTGAAGAAGACTAAGGTCACAAAGAAAGAACTCAAGAAGCACTTATCAAAACAAGAAGATGAAACTTTGCGTTTAAAGAACCTTAATAAAAATTTATTAGAACAAATTAGAGATCTAAAAGATGAAAATCTTAAAATTCAAAACATTGAAAATAAGGTTGATAAATCAGAAATCAAAGAACTTTTACAACTGAAAAACCATAATCAAAGTCTACTCACTCAAATTAAGAAACTTAAGGATGATAAGAAGGCATTAAAAGATAAGTTAGAACAATTCACTAAAGAAGAAGTATCGAAATCTATAGTTGCAACAATTCAAGTTGAAAATAAGGGAACGAATACCGATCCAATCAATTTGACAACTCAAGAAGACAAGTTAGTTGAAGAAACGACACGCTTAGATGTTGCAGTTCAAACAATGAAAATCCCAAGTGAATGTTACATAACCAACTCAACAACATCTTTGCCAGAAGAAAATATAAAAATTGCAGCATACCCAATAAGGGAAAATCAAACCAAAAAAGTTCCCTATTGGCATCCGAATCATGAGAATAGACGAATCAACCATGCTACATATCTGACCATTTAGACCAGAAACAAAAAAATGATGTTCCAGAGAATAATGACGTAACATCAACTCCGTCTTACGCTGAAAAGTCGTTACAAAATTCCAGTTGATCAGAATATTCCACAGAAGATTAATTTAGGATGGTCTAATCCCTTCTCGGTGCGACAATTTTGTATGTCACTAAGAAGATCATATCAGCTTGTATCAACGAAGATGATTGTCCCGAGAAAGAAGTCATTTTAATCTGAAAAAGAGATCAAGCCTTTTTCATCGACAAGCTTTGAGGACAAAGCTTTTTGAGGACAAAGCTTTTTGAGGAAGGAGGCAATGTAACGAATAAAATATATATAAATATGTTAAATAATGTAAATGATAATAATCATAAATAATAATTAGTTAAACTAGTAATTAGGTTGAAGAGGCATGTTTGATAGGACACGACTCTTCATGAAGAGACACTTGCCTGATATATAAGCAAGCCTCTCGTTCTCATCGTAAATCATCTTATTCTTATTCATTTAATATATAATATTTGTATCCTCATGGATATCTTGATATTCCAAGTCTTTTGGAGTAATTAATCTGTAGAAGGAACTTTGTTCGCTTCATAATGCTTCACGATAATGGCAAATGCAACTCTCCGCAGCTATATAAACGATAATGCTTCACGTTCACTCCACTTTTAGGTTAGGGTAAAGTGTAAACCGCATAGTTGTAACTTGAAATAAACCAAATCAACCATTCCCGGCGGACAGATGCAGACATTGTGCTGAAACGTTTTTTTTTCATCAAATACGTTTCACGATTTTCCAAAAACGTTTTAAATTTTTTTAATACATTTCACGATTTTCCACCCTGTGATATATAGGGTTGGTTAATTCAAGATTTTGACTACAGCAGGTACTTCATGTTTGTATATAGTTATACACATGTAGTAAAATTACAAGTTATTAGCTGCATTATTAGTCAAGGATCCAATTATGCAAGCATCTACAGTCTCATCAGCAGCCTAAGAATAATCATAGCATGAGCAATTCCAATTCCATGCGAAGGCATCTTTCACACAGTGAATTTAGCATATAAACCATTCTAGCAATATAAACATGATACTCATTGCTCACTTCAATTATGATAGATACTTATCTCAAAATAAGACAGGGCAACTAAGTTAGAGACTGCAACTTTCTGCCCAACCGTAGATTGGGCTGCACTGTGGTTTTTCTTGCAACCCAATCACCCCTGAGCCAGATGAGGAGGTATGCTCAAGGGATGAGACCAACACTGCCAGATGAATATACTGCAGTCAATCTTCAGTTGGGGAATCCAGAGCTCTGCCACCTCCACATCAATAAACACAAGGGAATCCAAAGACCTATGTCTCCACCCTCAATCAAGCACAAGGGAATCTAGAGACCTCTGTTTCCACCCTTAACCAAACACAAGGGAGTCTAGAGGCTTCACCTCCACCCTTTCATCATATAGACCCAGTGGTTCCACCCAATGAAGGGAGCCAAAAACTCACTGCAGAAACCAGAAAACCAAGGAGACATAGACTTCAAGATTTTCCTTATCAAGAATCCAAGGAACAATCTCCACCCTTCTTGTCATGGGAATCCAGAGATTATGGTGCTCACCTGAAGGAAATTTTGTTAGTATTTGTATTGCTCAACCGGATTATTTTTCTCTTTGTTGTGCTGTAGAAATGTAGGAATCCTTCTTAAATGCTGTTGCCTTCAGTTTTCTTCGGTCCAAGGATGTGCACAGAAATTCCTCTCTGTATTTTGCCAAGCCTTCCCTCAGCCACTTCACTGTCAACACATGTCCATTGTCTATTGTAGCTTTATAACAGGTTCCGTGTCTGCTTCTCCCCACAACTTCAGCAGGTGAATGTGACAACTCCTCAGCTGTGAATGATAGTGTTTCATGTAGAAAGAAAAGATCCCCGACAACAATACAATGATCACTTTCTGTGCAATTATCCAGGTCTCTTCAGTGTCTGTATGATGGATTATCAGCACAATACAATGATCACCTTCTGCATAGATGTCTGGGTCTCTTCAGTGACTGTATGATGGGTCCTCAGTAGCAATGCAATGATCACCTTCTGTGCAGATGTCCAGGTCTCTTCAGTGATTGTATGATGGGTCATCAGCAACAATATGATTACCACCTTCAGCGCAGATGTTCCTGTCTTGCCTGTTTGAATGTCCTTTTCTCCGGCATTTTCCTTTGCGTACTTTGTTAGTTCTTTCTCTGCCTATGTATCCTCCCTGTAGCTGTTCGTTCCCCGCTTTCTTTTACCCAGTGCGCCTCCCCTGTGGCTGTTCGATTCCCATCTTCAGGTTGTTATTCTCCAGTCTTGCCAGAATCTTCATTTTGTTTTGTGTCAGTCTGGCCAGCATCTTCCAGGGCAATAACATTGGTGCCATATAATTCTTTGTCCCCCTTTAGATTTTTTGTTTGTTAGTTTCTTGTCGCAGTGGGTAGCCAACTCTTGCATGCTTTTAGCCACCAATGGGCTTCCCTCTGATTGGTGATGTGGCCATTCAATCACTGTTGCACACCTGTCAGCCTCCTTGGCTGAGACAAAACCATAAAATCCCAAGCAATAGTCCCCCTCAACTTTGGAAATCTGTCCCTAGAGTTAGCCCATCTTTTCTTTAATTGAATAATTACATTATTTACAATGATGGAGAAATTACTAGGGGCTATCAGAGCTTGTGACATGACCATTTATATGATATTTTACTCATGCCAATGCCCCACATTTACATATGTTTTTCACATACACTGATGAGATTTCTCCTCAAATACTTGTGCACTATTCATCTGTTTTGATATGTCCCAATGTTGAAGAACACAAGAGCTTACCCTGGGAAAACCCACATGGGGGAAATACCCAGCAACCTTTTCAATAGAGAAATTCTTCAGTTCAACAGAGATACATCTTAGATAAACATTAGGTCAAACTTGGTCCATCCTCCTGGTCAAGTCATCTGCCCACAGAATTTTGTCTGATTAAGTCTGTCTTTTGCCATCTACAGAGCTCGATCCATCCACATAGATTTGTCTATCACAGAGACAGGAATTCAGCTATCACAGAAATTCACTCTTCAACAAAGGGTTTCCACAGTGATTTAGCCTTCATCACAGAGAGAAAACAGAGGCTCGTTCCAACACTTCTAGAGAGAAGTTCGTCCTTCACCAAGCCCTTCATTTCGTTCTCCCTTTTTGTCTCTTACGCATGGCTCAATAGAAGATATGTGTGATAAACGGACTGCACAATAAGAGGAGGTTGAACCACTTATATATATGATTTTTGAGGGGCTGAATGGGTGCCTTTTGTAGGCTGGGCCGACTTGACTAGGAGGTTGACTTCATCTTTTTGGAGCCTTAAATGTTTAACTTTACAAATTCAAATTCCTTTTTTACAACTGACATGAAGAACATGTCTTTACTATTTTTCTTTCTGACTTGAGCATGAAGAAAATGCTTACAAATACATTAAGGACAAAAATAATAATTATAAAGACCGACCATAGTTACAAAATTCAACATCCCACTATGTATAATAATCCTTAAATTGCCAGGTGTTCATCCTTTAACTTTGAATGGCCATTACTTTTGCATATGGAGTCAAAGGTATCTCAAACAATGTTGCACGAAGCGGGAGCGAAGCGGAAGCGTTTTTTGGAAGCGGGGACGCCGAAGCGTCATTTTCCAAAAATCTAGGAAGCGAAGCGTCCGCGGAAGCGTCTGCTATATATATATATTTTTTATATTTTTTTGCATTTATACTCAAAACAAACATCCCAAATACCAAATTAATTGTAGAAGACATGAAAACATGCATATTTTTGCATAAATCAAGATAGATATAACATCCATTGTACATTAATGATCTAGAATCTAGATTCTTCTCCTCTTGTCTAGCCTTTGCCTCTACCTCGATTGTCTAGGGATATTAGTCAACATTGCCCAATTTTGATCAAACTACCTAATTCAAGACTTAAAATATGGTAGAAAAAGCTTAACATGTTTGATCGATGATTTTGACTTGATTGAAAGGTAACTTTTTGCTAAGGGCGTGCCGCGTGACAAAGGAGTTCAACAATTAACACCACCAACACCAGGGTACATATAGGGCTTGGTGCTCTTGATTAAATGCTAATCGCATACCTTCATACTTGATATAATCTAATGAAATGCCACAATTCCATTGATCTTGAATACCTGAAAACTGTTAAGTCTGCTGAATTTTGAATAGGATATGAAATTCTATTTTCTCCATATGAAGTCCAATGAGGCTGGAACCACTCTCAAACATTCTGAGTCATTTCATGGTAATGTTAAAAATTTAAGTAAAAGGATGAAAATGAAAAATAAAGGAGAATGTCACTTTTACTTTAAGAATTTAACATTACCATGAGGGAGCATCTGCTATATTTATATTTTTTTTTTGCTTTCATTTGTCACCCTAACCCAAGGTGGACCCACCCCCAACAAACAAACTCACCTAAAATTTAAAAAAAAATTGAAAAAAAAACGATTTTCTAAATGCTTTTCCGGAAGCGTACGAAAGCGTCTGGGAAGCGCCTGGGAAGCGTCTGGGAAGCGCCGTACGAAGCGCGCTTCGGCGCTTCGGAAGCGCCAGCGCTTCCAAATTTCCAGGAAGCGTCTAAAAATTTCGGAAGCGCGCTTCCGGCCAAGCTTCCTAGGCGCTTCCGTACGGGACGCGCTTCGGGGCTTGGAACCGGGGGGGGGGGGGGGCGCTTCGTGCAACACTGATCTCAAATAGCCCATGATGTTGAGGTTGTCATGAAAAGATTTTTGATCGATACAAAACCATGAATTTTATTTTGGCATCTCTACTAAAAGATAAACAATTTAGCATCTTATTCCTTTGGAGGCTGACTAATAAAAGGTACTACTTTCTTCTATTTTTATAACAACTATTTTGATTATGAGAGTTTTTTTTTGTTTCATTACTTTTTTTGTTTAATTGCATCTTATGCATGAGCATTATTAGCCTTAGTTTTTGTATTAGTAGGTGATCAAATGCTATGCTGGCACCTTATCTTTTAAGGGCTTCATTCCCTACTTTTGTATTTTGGGGTTCATTCGATTGCCTATCTTGTTGTTGCATTAAAAGGGGCTATAAAATGACCATTGTGATTGGCTGTTGATGTATCTATGAGAATCCTCTTGAGTTACTGATTGGTTGAGGTTTGGCGGGTTTCTTGCAATCATATTTTTATTTTATTTTGATGTTTGTGTCACTGCAATCAGACAATGATGTGCTCTGTAAAATGGCAGCTACAGCTAAATGATTCTTCCATGATTGCAGATGATTATACCCATTTTGATGTGGCACCAGTGAATAGAAGTTGGGGGTGATCTGAATAGGATCCTGGATGAAAGACACAAAATGGCCGAGCAAGGTTGAATCAGTTTTCAGGCTAATGTGGAAAACTATAAACTTCTGTGGCTTTAATTTTTAAGTCCCATGTTATAAACATAACTATAAGTACAAATGTTAATTAATTAATTAAATGAAAAGTTTAAGGGGCACGTATCCTTTCACCTCATGACCAGTCAATGCTGTAAGTAAACCATAAAATATGTATTGATTGATAGAATGAATAATAATGATGATACAATTCTGTTTACGCACATACAAAATGGGTTGTTGTTACATTGGTATCAGAGCCAAGTGCCATCCATACATTCAGCCACAAATTCTTTAGAATAGATGTGGGTAATCCCTTCAATGGGAAATCAAATTGAGTCAAGTTGCACTATGACCGCAATCCTGTGTCTGTTGTTGTTGCTCTTTTCTGCCATACTGCTGCTTTGCAGTTGTGTGTGATATCCCCATCTAAATAAATTTTGCAAAGTCTAATCCGATTTTGCAATTTTGACATTAGAAGTGGATTTCGATGATTTTGGGGACTTAGGAAAGTGGGTGGAGTAGACCCCACTTTGATTTTGGAGGCAAAGAAACCATGCGCATTAGGAAAAAAAAGAAAAATCGAATTGCTAGTGGAATGTGGGGGCCACAAGGAGGCAATTTGAACTCCCTAAGGAAATTTGCACTTGTGGAGGAGGAGAGAGAAAAAAGGAGGTGCAAGCTAGTGGAGAATGGGGTCGACCAGGTGATAGAAGACCGACGATTACAAATAAGACTATGAGGCTCTCATTTTGGATCTATCGCCTTTATTATCTTCATAAAATCGGACTCTCTTGTGGTTGTGGAGTGTAGGAAGAGCAGTTTTGTTTAGTACAGGAATTCCAAGCGGAAATTCCACCCTCATTTCAATTTAGGGCTTCTCTTGGGCTTCACTGTAGGAGTTTTACCCAACTCTACGCATTTCTTGGGCGCAGAGGCAATTCGTGGAGCATCATTAGCAACAGTTGGAGTTGGTTCGTGGCTCCAGGTATTTGTAGAGACATTTCCCATAGTTGAGGTCGGACTTTGGGGGTACTTTGCAAGGCAGAGATTGAGGCTAATTCTTGGGTCAAATTTCTTCAGTTTGGCAGTGCGCAGAGCTCACTAGATAAAGCTTGCGCAGGAGTAAGAGGGGGCTTATTTCTGGTGGAATTTGTGCTGGAGAAAAAGGTAGTTTCCGGAGGGGATTTTGTGTGGAATTTTGGTGGCATTTCAAAGGAGAGTTTGGGCACATATTTGTAGAATTGTTCCAGCAGTGCGTACAACCAGCTAGAGAGGGCAACTTGAATTTTTTGGGGGCTTCCGGGTCAGTCGAAATCAACCCAAACCCTTCTTGGGTTTTTGCAAGTTTGTTGAAAGGACTTCATAGCTATTTTTGTAGAATTTTCTGAGTAGTCCTCGTGCAGCTTATATTATGTATTGATTGTGCATGTGTGGTTAAAATTATATTTGCTGTAGATTAGTTCAGTTTTTGATATCCATTGTTATTTTCCTTAGTTAGAATTTTATAGTGGTATCAGAGCATGTTTTTGGCCAGCTGTGGGCACAGGAGGAGGTGATGCCACCCTGGTATGTTGGAGTAGTATTTCATAGAGGTAGAGGCTGAGGCAAAAGAGGTTGAGGTAGAGGAGAGGGTCTTGACCCTTGTTCAGACATTGAGCTTGAGCACACTAGGGAGCATGAAGTTTGGGACAGAGAACACATGGAGAACGAGGAGGACAATGAGCAGCGTAGATAGGGTTGTTAGGGATAGGCTCTAGAGGAGTTGATAAGGAAGAACAGGTCTATGATGGACATGCTGGCGCAATTAGTGGAAATGCAATTGCAGAATCAATAGGTTCAAGCCAACAATGGAGAAGGTGGTCTGTGGACAGGAGAAGGAAGCCTCAAACATGCATGCACAACCCAACAGAACAACACCCATGCGTATGGCTAGTCTAGCCGTCCTACCATGCCTCATTTTCTGGATATACTTGAGAGGGGGAGAGAACTAGATGCTTTTGCGGATTTGCTGAGGTCTTTCTCAGATGGGATCAATGAGTATGATGCATTGGATCCCTGTGTCAGAAGGGCTCTATCATTTGGGGAGTTTTGTCATCGTATAAAGGGGGCCAACAACAACAAAACCAGGATACCCAAAAGTTGGGGGGAAAGATTACACTCTCAAATTTTGATGTGTCAGCTAGGAGTTCGGCTAGGGCATGGATACAAAAGCTAGACAGTTACCTCCTATTGAACCCCATGTGATAAACATATGCGATTACTCTTGCCACTTTGCACTTGGATGGGGATGCCAAAAGTGGTGGTACCACAGGTTGGTTACGTTGGGACACACCACCATCACTTCCTACACAGAGTTCTTGAGGAGACTTATTAAGAGGTTTGATAAGAAGGACCCAGATTTACACTTCTAGGAATGATCTAACTTGAGACAGATAGGCAGTGCAGAGGCGTACATGACAGAGTTTCAGAGATTTGCCGTGATGGTTTCTAATATTTCGGAGGTGAGGTTGATCATGCTATTTATTGAGGGGTTGTCAGAGCCATTGCATGGATGGGTGAGTGTTGATAGGTCCATATCTTTGCAGGATGCTATCACTCAGACTAGGGACATGCTTGATGCAGTCCCTAAGACCAGAGCACCAACACCTTCTAGACCCACCTTTCCTCAAAGAGGTAGAGACATTAGGCCTTCGCAGAGGGAGTTAACAAGACGGGGGCAACTTGATGATGAGACCAGGAGGGATCTCCGGAGGAGGAAGCTCTGCTTCACCTGCCAAGAGCCATAGGCCCGAGGGCACAGATGCATTAAGGGCAAGGCCTATTACATAGAGGTCTTTTCGGATAGTGAGCCGAAGGAGGATACAGAGCATGAGGCTGTTGGAGGAAAAGGTGAGCCTCAGGGTGTAGGAGGAGACATGAGTTTCACAGTGCCCACAGGCGGGGTCATTGCTTCACTCATGGGGGTTCTGAGGTATTTGACACTAAGGATTAGAGGCACCATTCAGGGGCAACATGTGACGATGTTGGTAGACAATGGTGCCGCCCACAACTTTATTGATGCTCAGATGCTAGAGCAAAGAGGGTTACACATAAAGAGCCCTTTGAGGGTTTCTCAATACTGTACCAGGGAACCAGACTATGTATTGCATGAGATATGTCCCCAAGTTGACCTTGACTATAGGGAACTATTAAGTCACAGATCACTTTTAGTCTAAGTCACATGACACGAGGACACGAGACATGGAGGACACGTAAATACGAGTATTCAACACGAAACACAGCGACCTCGGAAACAGGTAATGAGGGACACATTTTATATATTTATTATAATATATATATATATATATACATATATATACATTTTATATATATTTACTAAAATATATATATATATATATATATATATATATATATATACCAAAATATAATGACGGACGCATTATCTATATATATACCAAAATGTAGTTCTTGATCCATATTAAATTGCAGGTTGCATCTTATTTAATCAAATTAAAATATAATTACTTCAAAGTTCATAGTTCATTTTTAAAAAATAAATAGAATCAGAATTTAGAAACTAGAATGTCATATGCTTGGTCTTGATTCTTGAATGTTCAATGTTCATTGTTCATGTACAAGCACATAAGAAACTACTAACTATAAATTTAGAACTTAGATATTAAAACCGTAAAATGCAGATTTTCCATTAAGTCATCAAAATCAAAATGTATTACTGTTTACATAGACACTGACTCCTGAGAGAATGCCACTGGAAAATACAAAAGAGTAGATACAAAATAAGTAGGAATATCATAGCTTGTCACTGTCGTGACTCGTCAGTGGTACTGGTCATGACTCACGAGTCACTAGCCACTAGCCACTAGCCAGTGAGCCATGAGTCCACGACTCATCACTCTATCAATAGTCCATGTCCTCCATGTCATAATCACCATCACTACCACTACCATCTGACTCTACTCCATCCTCCTCCTCTATGCCCAATCCAAGATTTGCTGCTGCATTTGTTGGTGTGGAGGATGACCCCTCAAGATACTCTGACTCATCATCAAAAGTCACTAGCTCTAGCATTGGGTCATTAAGATCCATGTTGGCTAATGCCAACTCAACACTGTCGTCCAAGCCCATATCATCAGGAAACACATCCCACCTCTTTGTCTTTCCCTTCAACCACTCCTGCCTTTGCCTGTAAATAAGACGAAGGTTGTTGTGCACATACAACATTGTCTCTTCCCTGAATTGCTCAAGCTTACTCTTTTTCAAACTATATAGATTCCCATAAGTGCTCCAATTCTTCTCACAACAAGAAGATAAAGTAATTTGAGAGAGGACCCTCAAGGCTAATTGTTGTATAATAGGGCATGTTGCCCCATGAGTTGCCCACCAAGCATAGACATCTTTGAGCCCCCTATCTCCAAGTACATCATACCCCACAAATCTCCTGGCGCCAGTGGAGAACTCTACAAAGCCTTCCTCCACCTCAAGAAAAGATGCTCTATCTTGAAATATACTTTTGAATGCTATCTTCCTCCCCTGTGAAATCTCTCCATCCATGTGAGGAGGGTATCTGTGTGAGGTCGCACCATGGAGCCACTCTTGACTGGTGTACTTGGGATTCAAAGAGTGAGGTAAGCAATGCAAAGGTGTGCAATTTTTATCCCACCAAGAGATAAGAATATCCCTTATGGTGGACCATAAGCTCTCTGTCGATGTCTCATATCCAGGGAACTCATTCTCCATAACAATAGTCTTCACAGACTCAATCATGGAATCCCAACCCTCATAAACCTCTCCTAAGATGGGCTGGTCAGTGTCTGTAAACCGCAAGAAAGAAATGATAGGGTTCATGATCTTTATGGTAAGATCCACCCTCTCCCACCAACCATCATCTAACACTGTGTCCTTCACCTTTTTTGAAGCAGTTTGATCCGTCTTTCTCCAAAAAGACCAAAGATCTGAAATAACCATGGACCCAAGAGCGACCTTCACCTCCTTCAACGGTTCAACCTCTTAAGCATGATGAATGAGGAAATAAACCGAGCATCTGCAATCTTCAACAATGATAGATGTCTGTACTCTTTATATATTGTGAGGGCATTGGTATGGTTTTGTACAAAATTTCGGATATGGCGTGCATCCTCAATAAGATTGCCAATCCATGTCACATCTGAAGCAATAGATTTGAGCGCTAAATTCAAAGAATGAACAATGCATGGTGTCCAAAATACTTGTGGATATTTAGTTTCCACAATCAAGCCAACAACTTTGCAAACAGGTGCATTATCTCAGATCTGTGATGATTATGCACAGAACTTTCAATGCCTACATCTTCAATAACTTTAATAAACAACTCACGCATAAATTGTGCATCCTTGTATTGTCCAAGAGCATCAACTGCTTTCAAGAAGACCGGTCCATTTTGAGAATATACCATGAAATTGATGAGAGGATGGCGTGTTGTATCTATCCATCTATCAGAAACAATACTGACACTAGATAAGATCCATGATGATTTAATAGGTTGTAGAATTTTATCCACCTCCTTCCTTGCCTTAACCAACAATGTGGTTCTAAGCTTCTCTGAACTTGGAGGCACATACCCAATTGGAGCCATATCAACTAGAACTCGGCACATTTCAATAAACAAAGGAGACCGTGCAACATTAAAAGAAATGAAGTTGAGATGGAAAAAGAATGCCGTTATAAGATCAACCTCATCTCGCTTCTCACATTGAAAAATCTTGTCCATTGGACCACCACAAGTTTGGGCTGCTCTCTTTTTTGTTTGCTGAATTTCAGCCCCTCTTCCAAATCTACTGCTACTAGCATTCCTCAAGAATGGAAAAGGATCTTCATTTTTCTAATTTTCCTGCTTGCTGCCAGGGGCATCCTCCCTTTCCAAATCCATTCTTTCTTTAGCACTAATCTTTTTGCATGCTCTAATTCCACAAGGAAGGCCCAACAAATGGCTCTTAACTCGAAAGTAAGGTCTCTTAAATTCACCCTTGCAGAAATCACAAGACCAAAGCACATTCCCTCCCGCACCAACCTTTGGCCCTTGTTTCTTGGTTACATACTTCCATAGAGGGTATTTCCTTTGTTGTGCTTATTGTCTTGCTACAATAGCATCATGTGTTAATGCTGGCTGAAAAGCACTTAAAGCTTCACTTGAAGCACTTGGGGCACTATGACCAACAGAATTTGAAACAGAAGAACTTGGGGGGGGGGACCACGAAAAGCACCAACCTTGTCTTTACTTTGATCTCTGCCAGCTGCCTTGGACGATTGAGCCATTAATCTTCTTGATGTTATAAAGTCCACACTCCACGGGTGTAATAAAAATGACTTGCAAGTGCAAGTTGTCAGTTGCAACATTCGCCAAATCCTTCACCTACAAAAAAAACGATTAAACAATTAGCTATAAATATCATTATGGGTTTTATATATAAATATATCAGTTCAAACTTCAGCAATTGAATGTTTCTAGTTTTGTTGGGACTACCAAATTGGTGAATGTCATTTTTTGGTGGCCCATTGCTTTATTTGTATTTACAATTGCATCAATCATACACAATACGAATACATGTCTCAATATCCTATCCTCTCCTCTCAGACACCCTTATTATGGAATGGAATATCATTGCCTTCACTATTACAGTGTGATTTTTCCTTCTTTTCCTTCTATTCTAACACATAAAAATGACAATAATTAAGGTACAGACGATTAGCAAGTTTTCCATTCAATATAGCGCTCAGATTGTGTGGGTGAGAATGAACCACAAACACTTATTGCATGACTGTGAATAAAAACACCTAGAAAGGTGGGACTGTAATCAATCAATGGAGTTTATAGTTATTGCAACAACGACAAGGACTTTCAGGAATTCTCGAATTGCATTTTTTTGCAATTTTTTTTCATTTTTTTTTAATGTGGATGCTTTTTAAATTTTTAATGTATTTTTTGGATTGCCCAATCAAATGAGTCATAGAATGGTAGGCATTCCATAAATGTGGGAAATGCAGTAGAGGTCAAAAATGGCAATATTTTCGGTTAGGTTTCACTGGGCAACTAGGCGGGAGCTTTGTGTATTTTTAAACCAACACATTCAGATTTTTAATTGTGTATTTCTAAACCTTCACATCCAGGTTTTTAATGGGGTTCATAGACATTGAGAGTTGATTGAAGGTTTAAATGAAGAAAACGTTGAGTGAAAGAGAGGTCGAAGAAGATGAACCCAAACGTCCTTTATAGAATCTAGTGCCAAATACATGCTAAATTATATAACTTCGCTAAACGAACTATAGTCTATAACAGCGCTGCAACTTGCAACGTATACGAGTCTACGACTCTACGACTTACCTGAACCTCACACCTGGTAGATACTAGCACTACTGCACCACGTTGCGAAACTTTCCAGCGACCAAACGGCTCCACGGATATCGACTCGGCTCCACGAAGATTATACAACGATGGACAGCGATGACAATGGAGGAAAAGAGCAAAAGAACCCCGAAAAATCAATGATGTGGGATTTAAAGCTATTTTTTCGTGGGGCACGTATTCAACTCGGGAAAAATGTTAGGGTAACGTTTTTAGACTTTGAAAACATGTTTTCCATTCCGAGGACACGATGAAAACGATGGAGTATGTTTTATGTTCTTAAGGACACGTTCAAAACCATTTTCGACACATTTTAGGGTGTTTTTCATGTCTGGCACATGAAATATGGGACATGAGACCCTGTAGGACGTGTCTTGTGACTTAGCTTGTAGTAAATGTGCCAAACACCAATGTGGTAATGGGCGTCCAGTCGTTGTACTGTCTTGGGCGTGTCACCGTAGATTACACGATACTAGAGATGGAGTTTATGGGGCCTGATGGGAAGTTGGTTGTATTGAGAGGCATGCATTACTATCCACCACAGACAATGTCAGCTAATCAAATGGAGGCTGATTTGCGACATGAAGATATAGCATGGGAAGTAGAGCTCAGGATTTCAGGGGCAGGGACTTAGGCACGATAAACACACCTGGATTTTCTAACATTGTTATGGAGTCACTAGGCAATATTTGGAGATATTCCTCCAAGTTGCCCACCAAATTGGGGGCTTGAGTACACAATTGAGTTGGAGGAGGGGGTACACATAGTCATAACTATTTCCTATAAACATCCCAAGGCTTACCGGGATGAGATTGAGAGAGCCATTCAAGAGCTATTGGCTTTGGGCCACATCAGGCTGAGTTCTAGTCCCTTCGCTTCTTCGGTGGTGTTTGTAAAGACGAAGGATGGGACTCTGCGCATGTGCAGAGATTACAGGGCCTTGAACAAGAGGACAATGAAGAACCAATACCCCATTCCGCACATTGATGAGTTTATGGATGAGCTTAGGGGAGCCAAATACTTCTCTAGGATAGATTTGCACTCTGGGTATCGTTAGATTTGGGTCAGGGAGCAAGACATCCTGCAGATAACATTCAAGTGCCACTGTAGGCACTTTAAGTTCCTGGTTATGCCCTTTAGGCTGACCAATGCTCCAACTACTTTCTAGTCTTGCATGAACCATGTGTTTCGCAAGTTGTTGGACAAATGTGTTTTGGTGTTCTTCGATGACATCTAGATTTACAACAGGACTTGGGAGGAGCATCTGCAACACTTAAAGGAGGTGTTGCACATCTTGGGGGAGCAACAATAGTATGCCAAGATGTCGAAGTGTGAGTTTGGCCTGAAAAAGATGTTGTATTTGGGCCATGTGATTGGAGAGGATGGGGTGTGTGTGCATCAGGAGAAAATCAGGGCCATTATGGATTGTCCTATGCCTAGGAATGTGATGGATTTAAGGGGGTTCCTGAGTATATGCACCTACTACAGGCAGTTTGTGAAGGGGTTTTCACAGTTGGCAACACCCCTCACAGACCTCACAAAGAAAGGGCCCTTTAAGTGGGCACACGTGGCTTAGGAGGCCTTTGGGCACCTCAAGGGAGTGATGAGTAGCTGCCCAGTGTTGGCATTGCTTGATTTTTCGCAGCCCTTTGTTTTGGAGTGTGATTCTTCTGGAGGGGGCATTGGGGCGGTGTTGATGCAGGGAGGACATCCTATAGCCTTTGAGAGACAAAAACTCTAGGATTATGAGAGGCTAAATTCTATATATGATAAGGAGATGTTGTCCATCATGCACGCCTTGGCCAAATTCTGGCAGTATCTTATGGGGAACAGGTTAAAGTGATCACTGATCACAAAAATCTTCGATTCTTCTTGGAGTAGAAAGAGCTTAATGAGAGACAACAAAAGTGGGTTAGTAAGATCCAGGCTTACGATTTTAAGATAAAGTATGTCAAGGTGAAGCATAATGTGGTGGCAGACGCACTATTTGGGAGACTTGCGACACTCTCTCTCATGGACATCTTCGAGGATTGGAGGGCGAAGCTTTTGGTGGAGTACTCTAAGAATCAACAGGCATGCAAGATCTTGGACGACTCATTTGGGGATGACAGGTAATGGGTGATGGATGAGGTGATGTATTATAAGACAAGATTTACTTAGTGCCAGGGTCACAACTTCGAGAAAAGATTACGCATGCAACCCACGATTCACTTTTGGCAGGGCATCAGGGGTTCCTCAAGACTTATCAGACCATCATGGAGCATTTTACTTGGAGAGGCCTTGAGGGGGATGTCTTGAGACATGTGCAGGAGTGCAGTACTTGTCAGAGGAATAAGGGGGAGCACACACATCCGACCGGGTTAGTCCAGCCTCTCCCTATTGCGGAGGGGAAGTGGGAGAGCATCTCTATGGATTTCATTACAGGTCTCCCAACTGTCCAGGGGCATGATTGCATCTATGTGATTGTGGACAGGCTGACAAAATTTTCCCATTTTTTCGCTACTCCAACCAGGTATTTAGCTTCACAGGTGGTTGAGCTATTCTTCAGGGAGGTGTCTCGATTACATGGTCTCCCCAAGTCCATTATCAGTGACAAGGTTGCGAGGGAGCGCACCCCCCCTTCGAATCTGCTCCCGAAGTGCGCTCCCAACCCCGAGAGCGGGCTCCCTAAAAGAAATTTCCCTCCCTAGCTTTTTTCACAATTTTTTTTGCAAACACGTTCCAAACACAATTTGTTTTTCAAGAAACAAGAATTTTTGAGTGGAGCAGCTTAATGATCAATCCTATGTCCCTAGTATTGATATGCAATTCATGATAATGTTAAATTTTTAAAGTAAAAGTGACATTATTCTTTATCTTTCATTTTCATCCTTTTACTTAAATATCTAACATTGCCATGAAATGACTCAGGATGTTTAAGAGTGTTGAGAAATCTAGGAGCAGATAGAGTAGATGATTTCTCTTATCTTAATCACTGTTTGTGGTCTATTTTTACTTAACTTGATTAACTTTCTTCTTTCACTTGATTAGTATTAGTATTATCTTCATCAAACAACTACCAAACCATAAATAACAATAAGACAAAGGACATGAGATATAGGCGATCAACCAGGGCCAAGACCTCTCCAACTGAGATGAAAACCCACAAGAATTCTTCTCTTCTTATAGACCTTCAATTAACGAATTTCAAGACCTATGACCCTTGATCAAGACCAAATCAAACCTTGCTTCCAACAACTTTTGCAATTTCAACTTCCAGCAAATTCTTCTGCCCAACAATGCTTCTGCAACTTCGTCCAATAGATTCTATCGCAACTTTGACCTCTCCAGCAGATTCACAACTTCGACCTAGCTGCAGCTTCACAACTTCGATGCAGCTTCACAACTTTGATGCAATTTCAAAATTTCCTCTTGCCCAGTAACTGTAGAAACCCTAACACAAGAGAGAGAGAGAGAGGCCCAAAACTTCAATGTTGTTGTTGTTGTTGTTTTTCATCCTTTTCTAGCGACTTTCTTGAGGAAATCGAACTTGCTTGTGAGTGTGTCCAAATGAGGTTGAGTTCCTTCTTATTTATGGGCTTTTGAGGGGTAAGAATTGTTATCTCTAGGCTGACTTGTCCCTTCATTTAGGCCGACTTGATCTTTGCACCATGACGAGGTCTTCGAGGGTCTTTTAACTTTTTTTTGACTCAAATAAATTTTCTTTACAATATGTAACATGCCCAAAAGGGTTTTTCATACATGACAATGACTAAGTTGACTTGTAGACTCTATGACAAGCCCTAGAAGCACTCAATGGGTACTTGACCTAAAAATAAATTTCCCTTGAGCATGAAATCCATGCCTCAAGAATAATAATAAATTTGTTTTTCTCTTTTCATTAAAGACATAAAATCATGATTACATATGTCATTATGAGGACTAAACCTTGTTACATATCTCAACACTCCCTCTTAACTAGGGAGGTATTCATAATCCATACAAGGTACATGGAAGTTGGACATTCTCAATCTGAATAATTCTCATAAGAAAAGTCGTTTAGTATCATATCATTGAGCATTGTCACATAGCAAAGCCTTGAATAACAACTCTATCTCTCCACAAGATCATAGCACAATGTTGGCGAGAACAATGACTTATAGAAATCATCATCATTGTCTCTCAAGGTACATACTCCACCTAGGTGTTCACAGAGTATGTCCTTCTAGGACTATTCTTGTCTTGGATTCCCAATCCTCAAAGAATATCAGTCCTCTTCGACTACTCTTATCTCATCCCCAAAGAGTATCAGATGCCAAATGCTTACCCATTCCTCCATTATTTCTTCCCAAAGTGAAGACAAGAATGATGTGTTTATCTCTCCCATTCAACTAGTGAGTATATATTATATACCCATTCCTATAAAGGAATGTACCCATTCTTATAAAAGGAATTTACCCAAGCTCCCTCTTAACCAGGGACTTGCTTCCAACAACTTTTTGCTCTAGGTGGAGATCATGAGACTATCAACTACTTGTGGGGCTCCTTCTTTCAATGTCACGAAGTTCATTTTCAACATTATGGAGCCTTCATCTTTTGTGGCATCAACCTTCTATCACTTTCCTTCACGAGCCACATCAGTCATGTCATACTTCACTTTGTCAGAAAGTGATCTTCTAGTCCCCATTTGGCTTTTCTTCATACTGCTACCTCTTCCATGTCATGTTTCCTTCAGGATTTTCCATCCAATCACATGATTGTTAATTGTAGGTGACATCTACAACTCTCTTTGGGTAGCCCTGTATCATCCCATCCATATGTTGTTCAAAAATAAAAATGAACATCAAATCAAAGTTACCTTTCATGATGGCCTTTCATCATGACATCTTTTTTGCCTGCAACATCAACGTCCTGCATATTCATAAACAAATCTCCAAGACTTCATATGTCAAGGGTCTCCTTTCTTTACAGACCTTATCAAGGTCTTCATACTTTTTCCATAAAGATGTCACATCAGGTCCTTTTAGTCCTCAAATGTTGATTCCTTATCTTACATGACCATAATTGCATCTCTCATGATCTCATTTTTCTTTCTTCACATATTGCTACCTAGGAACTTCCATCCATAGTTCCTTCATCTTGATTGTCAACCACCTCATATTCCATATGAGGCCATATTATGTTGATTTCATCTTTTCAATATGTGAACCATGCTTTCATGCATCTTTCCAAAGAAAGAGATCCTTGAACATGCTCTCAAAGTAGAGCATTTACCCATGCTTTCTGTAACTATATGATGACATGATTTAAACTATCAAATATGTGCATACATACCTCTTTTCTTCTTTTGGGCATCTAGATTTCTTCGGCAACTTCCTTTCCTTGATTGAAAGTACTTCAATCAACTTGACATGTGACACTCTTTTGTCACCATATCATCATCCTTCTAAACAATGGATCCCACACAAGGTGGAATCCTCATATGCCCATTCCTCATCCTGCATATGCCCATTACCAATAATGATGATGCATGATGAATGCTAGATGACTTTCTTTTATCCATAAATACTACTTATGCTTTTATGAGGTTTCCAAGAGCTACTTCCTTCCTATGATGAATGCTATAACCATGTAGACTTCTACTTTAGCTATGTTATGAGCTTTTGCTTCAATCATATGCTATTATGATGCCATGTCCTAACATGATGCATCTATCATACTTGCAATGCTTCCTATCATGATAGCTATTATTTACAATACTGAAAAGAACTTAGTGGAGAAGATTTATGTCAGTGATAGTAAAGATCTCTCACTTCCTCCTTTGGTTGCTTCTTTTCAGGTTCTTCCATTTCTTCGGTGATATGGGCTTCTTCCCTTCCTCTTTTGTTGTTTTTGAGTTTAGGACAATCTCTCTTGTAGTGCCCATATTCATGACAACTATAGCATTGGATCTTCGACATATTCTTTTTGTTGTTTTTTTGAGGACTAAACTTTCCAAACTTTCCTTTCTTCATGGCAGCAAATGCTTGGACTTGCTCGTTTGATCCTACATCGCTTTTTGCCTTCAACTTGATTTCTTCAATTTTACACAATGACCAAAGTTCATTGAATGGGGTAGCTTCCTTCTTTCCATAGATGCTTGATGTAAAGTTGCCCCATTCCTCTAGTAGTGCATTGAGCACTATGGTGGTTATTTCTTTGTCGGACATTATTTCTCCCAACTCTTGTATTTGGTCTCTTATTTCTGACACCCTCATAAAGTATGAGGCTATTCCTTTGATATTTTCATCTTGTAGAGTTCTTGTCTTATTGATATCACTTCTCCAATAGTACTTATGGAGAATAATTGTACTAGTTTATTGTATATTTCTTTTGATGTCTCTAACTTTGATACATAGTGTATGGGGGCATCATTGATGGATTCTATAAGGATCCTTTTGTTGAGAAATCTAGGGCATCAAGATTAAGTGATTTCTCTATTAATGACAATTGCTTGTGAATGCTTTTTTTACTTCAATATATTAGGATCTTCTCTTTAGTTAGATTATTATAGTGTTCTTCTTCATCAAACAACTACCAAAGCATAAAAAATAAAGAGACAAGAGACACAGAATGTAGGCTATCAGCTAGGGCCAAAATCTCTCCCATTTGAGAGGAAAACCCAAACGAATTCTTCTTTTTATAGAGACTTGAATTGATGAATACCAAGACCAAGACCCTTGACCTATTTGCCACTCCAAGACCAAGACACAAAACTTCCTTGATGAGATCCTTCTTGCTTGAGTCAATAATAGTCAAACCTTTGCTTCTTCCTCCTTCTTGGCTACCCTTCAGAATTTGACTGCCTTTTCTCTGCTTCAAACTTGTAACCTTTTTCGGCCCTAATTCAGAAACCGTAGAATGTGTAAATGACCTTCCCTTGTGCCTTGATTTCCTTCGCTTTAGTTGGAGGTCTCTTTCTTGGCAGCTCGGCTTGAAATGCACCTCGATATTGTCCTTGTTTTGACCTTTGAGTATCACAGCAAAAACTGAGCTTCTTCTGTAGTGGTCATGTCCAAGAATAACACCCGAATAAGGTAGTGAATTGAACCAGTGACTTAAAATCTAGGAGTGCCTTAACAACGCACCTGATCACCGTATATCCAAGACCTCGTCCCGTGGACATGTTCTTCGTGACCCTTGTAAAAGAAGAAAATTTGAAGTTTTGTAAGTGTCATTTATCCCTCCAATATGCCAAGTCGACCCTCTAGAAGACAATTCGGCCCGCCCAAAGGACGCATCCCTTCGCACGAACGAACAACTATAAATAAAGCCAATTCGTCTCCATCAAAGACAAATTTCATAGCATCTTTCTAAGGCATGAGAGCGAGCTTTTTGAGATACAAGAGCAAGATTCCTGAGGCACATATATCCGAGATTCCTGAGGCACATATCTGAGATTTTAGAGGCATAATAAAGGGTGATATCTGAGGCAACATATTAGTGTGAAAAAGGCACTATACTCCTGTAAAATGACGAGCTATTTGAAGCACTGTACTTCAGTGAAATGCAAGCTTTTGAGGTAGTTTAGTTTTGTGATGATGCAATCTTTTCTGCAATGATGCGAGCTTCCTATAACAATTCCTTCTGTAATGATGCAAGCATTCTATGGCAACATACTCCTGTGGTATCTGAGCTCACTGTGGTACTATACCTCTGTGATTATTTGATTATCTTGTGGAGAAAACATTGCAAAGTTTGGAGGGTTCACTTGGCACTTGGATCACTGGTTAGTTTGAATTGGATTTCTCTTGTTGATGAAGAACCTATAAGGAAAGGATTGTTGGGTTTTCCCCTTGTGGGTTTTTCCCCGACCTCTAGCCTAATTTCTGGTGTCTTTTGTCTCTTGTGCAATTTCTTTATATATTTTTGAATATATAATTGCTTGACAACATAAGTAAATGAAGTAAATACTAAAAGTAAACATAGATAAAAGTCACAAGCAATTATCATGTTCAAAAATTCTAGCTTTCAAACGAATTTCAACATGGTATCAAAGTTAGTTCTGAAGATCTACATGAAATACAAATTATCCCTATTTACCTCTATGAAGTGATCCAAGTTCTCTATATGCTATTGGGCTGAAGTATATTCATGAAAGAACAAGTCTGAAACATCTGTCTATCTGTAGAAGACCGAGATTACCTCTCTGTGAAAACTACAGATCCGAAAATCCTTTCTCTATGGAAGCTACGGGTCTGTCTTTGTGGAGGCCATACAGTCCAAATAACACACAGTACGAAGTTCTGGGAAGACATACAAGTCCAGAGTTCTGTCTATCAATGGAAGCATCAAAAGCTCGAGTGTGCGGTTTTCTGTGGTCTGAATTTCTGATGCACATATATTCGTGATATGATCCATGTTTTTGTGATCTAGCATGTTCTAAACCAAATGATCCATGTACTATGATTATGATTCTAATAAAGTTGGAGTCTCTATAATGAAAATCCGAACTTGTTGAAGGTGATGTAGACAGAACTAATTGCATGCTTGAGTCAAAATTTCATCTCTAGAATAAAGCTACATGGCTTCTGAGTTAAATCATCTTATTCAAATAAAATAGTTTGAGTATGAGGCTCAAATCTATCCTCTGATATAAGAAGCTCAAGTCTCAAACATTACCTATAAGAAACCCCAAAAATGAAGGATGGTCTGTGTCATAAACAATCTCGAGTTTGTACTCTTGTAAGACAAAGTTCTAGCTTGAAGATCGAGTTTCTTTATACCCGTGGAAAGAGGACAAGTGCGAGTTTGAGTTTCTTTCAAATCAGGTCTAAAGAATTATCTAGTAACCAAGTCATATCTATTGTGCGAGGTCCATTTATAGACTAAATAAGAAATCAGATCCGAGCTTGTACATGGGAAGAAGCCTAAACTATTCAAGACTTTACATAACTGATATCTCTCTAAAGCAGATCGAAGAAACTGTGATTAAAATACACTGAATCTCTCTGTAACATCTCTCTCGAAGATAGAAAATTTCATCTATGTGTTTTAAGGGTTGTATTCAACGTGATTCATATCCCAATTCAAAGACCAAAGACCTGAAGTACTCTGTTGATAGGAAATGATATTTATCAGTTGAAGTAATTCGAAGCATCTCTGTTACAAAGGACCAAAACTTTGTGAAAAGAGGATTGATCTTCTCTACCTGATATCTGTAATAGAAAAGGTTGGACATAAATGACATCATGAGGACATAGATGATTACGTAAGCTGAAACGTATTCAAATCATAGACATTTGAAGGAAGACAAAAATATTAGAATGATTTGGTTTGCAGTAAGAAGAACACCAGGGTTGAGATAGTTTGTTATATAACCACGTAAGCAGGCAGAGTATCATATTTGACCATGGAAAAGAGTAGAACTTGCAATCTGGAAGATGGTAGCATCTAGGGTTTGTAAACCCTAGACAAATTTTGAAGAATGATTAAATATTAGGGTTTGAAATTAAAACTCTAGCCACACAGTTGTAAACCCTACTCAATCAAAAAGGTTGAGGAAGAAGGACTAGGGCTTGTAGGCTAAATTAATGTAGCGAATATTGCGATCGAGATTAAATCAGTGAGGGTCCGAAATCGGAAAAAATCGTAAAAATCGGGAAAAAATGGTAAAAATTGGCAAAAAATCGGCAAATACAAAAATATTCATTTTTTTCAATTTTTTTAATATTTGAAGCTTCCAGAACATAAAATTAATGCATTGACACATAAATATGAAAAGAGAACTAACATATAAGATGTGTAATATCATGTCTAGTGCTACATCACACATAACAGTGAATCATGTCTTGAACAGTGAATACTAAGTCCTGAGTCCCAGCTTAGCCTCAAACTATCAACAAAAAGTATAATAATGTATCTCATATCATGAGTCATAATGTCATATACAATGAAATGAACCAAATAACCAATACTACTAATTTCCTTTGCCCCTCTTGCAAGAAGATGTAACAACTTTCCCTCTAGATGAAGAAGGCGGTGGGGCTGGCAGTGGACTCTACTGTGTTCTAGAAGTTGAAGACCTAGGAGCTAAAGTAGGTAGACCATGTCCTCTACTATTGATACGGGTAGGTGGTGTCACCTCTTGCTTCTTTTTCTCCTCCTCTACCGTCTTCATTACCACCTGCTCTAACCAATCAGGGGCTGACACCATGATAGGCCTCTCGGCCTCAACCCTCCATGCAATAGTGGTGTCAATCCCATTCAATGAGATGGCCTCCACATCAGGTGTCCTCTTGTTAAAATTGGCAACGAGGGCCAAACTCCATGTGGGTCATATTATTTATGGCAGCTGATATTTTTATTGGATCCCTCTCATTGAGAAGTGTAGGATTGAAATAAGATCATCCGATTCCGATAAGTATTTATGAAGTTATGAATTTATTTATGTTATGGACAAATTGTTAAGTCAGCCAGCAACTTATGTAGGCTCAGAAGTCCAACAGTCATGTCTATTCAACCTCTATGTTTTAGTATAAATAGAAGAGGACTTCAAGTCATTTCTACACACACTTGGATCTCTTCCTCTCTCTACTTGTCTTTGGGTTTTAGTAGGAGGAGAGATCCTAAGGAAAAGCTGGAAAAACTGGAACTACCGGAACTACCGCAAAAGCCGGAAACGCTGGAAAAGCCGGAAATACCGGAAAAGCCGGAATTGTCGGAACTGCTGGAAAAGTCGGAATTGCCGGAAAAGCCAGAAATACCGGAAAAGCCAGAAAAGAAGGAAAAGCCGGAACTATCGGAACTGCTAGAAAAGCCGAAACTGCTGGAAACGTCGGAACTACCGAGAACTACCGAAACAGCCGGAGCATCTGTCTCAAAAGGAAGGCAACATGATGTATGAGATCATGGGCAACATAATAAGCAGCATGACGATATGAGCATGGGTAGCATAATGATGCACGATGATATGAGCATGGACAACATAATGATGAATGAGATCATGAGCATGGGCAGCGTGATAATGAATAAGACCATGGAAGATGCAGCATGATGAGCAACATGAAGATGAGAGCAGCTTAGTCATCAAGGTTCAACACATGTGATAGTACAACAAGGTGTCACATAGTAATGTGCAGCAAATAGATGAGATGCAGCACTATGATAGGTGAACGAGTCACCTTAGAGAATCAGTTGAAGCAATATGTCTTCAACTGATCTCATGCCGATATCAAAAGTCAAAGTGATTGACTTCTATTGTAAATGTACTCTCTCTCACTTTCTCTGCTGAAATTTGAAGAACATAAAAGAAGAATTGATCAAGGGTTTCCCCGCATTGGGGTTTGTCCCTGGCTAGCGCCACACCTTGTGCCCTCTTGTCTTGGCTTGTCTTCTGCGATTTATATTTATGTTCTATCTGCAGTTTACTTTATGCTGATGTGATTGCTAATGTGGAAAAGAAATTGAAATAAATTGCTCTAGCATAGAACATACCTAAAATTAACATGGTATCAGAGCTGAGGTGAAGACAATGCCCAAGCAAGAGTGAAAGAGCAATCACCAAAGACAGTTGGGACAAAACAAAAGGATCAATGGGTTCCTCATAATTCACCCAGGGTGAAATCGAAGCTGAGAATATTATCAGAATGGTGCAGCGGAAGTTTCTGATGGCCTACCTAAAGATCACTTGATTGGGAAGTTCAAATCAAAGGGTGGAAGGAAAGGCAAATGCCTTGAAATAAGTTCGGCCATTATGCGAAGGAGTGTCCAAAGGACAGGGACACATCTCTTGATGAAGATAATAATCATTCCAGGGACATCTTCAATGATCAGAAGAATGACAAGTAATGCAGGTCATCAAGGAAATGGTCGACTCTTCAAAGAAAGCAAGGAACCCCGAATGACTTTTATGTACCTGATCGCAAGAAGAACCTGGTGTCCATCTCGGAAATGGAAGTCAAAGGTTTCAGGGTGGCACTCGTCGATGGAAAGGTACGTGTTTGAAAATAGAATTTTCAAAGATGTTTTTGAGTTCAGGGTTGTATCAAGTTGCAGGAAGTCCACTGGGGACAATGTATATTGACACATAGCACCAGAGGTCTGTGAGTCAGATGGTGACAAGGATGCCTGAATTCAAAAAGAGCATGAAGGTACATGATTAAGATGTATTGAAGAAAAATCTTAAAAGGAGACCATTCCCCTCATGCCATAGGTCCACAGGTTTGGAACAACCCGAGGAGTTTGAGATTCATGATCGGGAATCTCATGTATGCAGGTGGTAGAAAGACCTCTATGGCTTGAAGCAAAACACCCTGGGCATAGTATGAGAGGATCAACAACTGTCTGATGAAGTTGAGATTCACTAGGAGTGAAATTGATCCAAACCATCTGAAGGTTGTGGATGACAGACCTCTCATATCGGCACCTATGTCTGACAGGTGCAGGCCCTCTCATTTGTAGAAGACAGAAGGAGTTGGATTCCGAATGTGGAAAGATAAACTGCAAGCTCGTGACTACCTTGAGGATCTTGACCTTCAAAAGTTATATGGTAGTGATGTCGGACCAGATTTGGGAAATGGCTCTGAGTTTCATAAACTCATTCGCGTTGATGTTCTTGGAGAACCTCCGTCCGGACATATGGGTTGCAGTTAGCATGGTGAGCTCATATTTGGTTGAGCCTCACTGGATTGGTGCCAAGAATCTTCTGAGATATCTTTGGGGCACAATCTCTCATGGATTGAGATACATTGCCGAAAATATAAAAACTGCATGATTATTTGAATGTAGATTGGTTAGTGAGTTCACATGATGAATACCACTGTGATTCTCTGTGACAACCAGAGGTGGGATTTGATTATTAAGGAATCTCGTATTCAACGATTGCTCCAGTGGATAGACATCAGATAGTGCCTTATCTGGGATATGGTAAGTCAATGAGCAAGGAGGCTCTATTGCATTAAGATGATGTATAGGTCAATACACTTTGTCAAAGCCTCGGGGAAAGATCAAATTTGTGATTTTCCCAAACAACTTGGAGTCATCGAGAGAACCTTGTACAAGGGTCTTGCATGTTGCATATATTGAGCTCTGGGAGCTCTAGGGGCTTGCGGTTCTTACTGGAGCAACATACGACCACAGGGTGACTCACCCTCCCCTGGTGGTGCGCACTGGGACAAGATGATTTGCTCTCTTGTGGGACAGGATGATTCGCTCTCCAGTGTAACAGGATGATTAGTTCTCCTATGAGGTCTGGATGATGTGTTCTCCATGACAATTGTAGCAGGATGATTAGTTCTCCTGTGAGGACGAGATTGATTAAGTTCTCCTGTTGAGGCATCCTACCCATGTAGTCTAGGACTCATGGGAAGTACCTCTCATCTGATCAATGAGCAGGGAAATGAGGATAGGGACCATAGTAGTACCGATGGACGCATCGTTGTATCTATCGTAGTCCCTATGATAGGATGACCTTCATTGGTCTGGGACCAGCGGTAGGAGTTGTACCCCCTATGATACTGACTTCAAGTCGGTTGAGGACTGGTCTGGGACCAGTGGTACATACTCTGAGACTGACTTTGAGTCAGTGGACTGGTCTGGGACCAGTGGTAGGAGTTGTACCTACTATGACACTGACTGCGGGTCGGTTGAGACTGGTCCGGGACCAGTGGTACATACTCTGAGACTGACCTTGGGTCAGTGCAGGACTGGTCTGGGACCAGTGAGAGTGGTACATACTATGATGCTGATTTCAGGTCGGTTGAGATTGGTCTGGGACCAGTGGTACACTCTCTGAGACTGCGATACTGGTCTGGGACCAGTGGTAGGAGTGGTACCCACTATGACGCTAACTTTGGGTCAGTTGAGGACTGGTCTGGGATCAGTGGTACATACTCTAAAACTGACTTCAAGTCAGTAGAGTACTAGTCTAGGACCAGTGGTAGGAGTTGTACCTACTATGACACTGACTTCGGGTCGGTTGAGGACTGGTCTGGGACTAGTGGTACACACTCTGAGACTGACTTCGGGTCAGTGGAGAATGGTATGACACATTCTCGATCAATTCTTCTTTTTCATGGTTCAACAGAGCTAAGTTGAGCAGAGCAGAGCCAGCAGAGCTTAGCAGAGCAGGGGAGAGCAGAGCAGGGGAGAGCAAAGCCAACAAAGCTGAGCAGAGCCAGTAAAGCTGAGCAGAGCCAACAGAGCTGAGCAGAGCCAACAGAGCAGAGCAGAGCCAACAGCGTTGAGCAGAGCAGAGTAGAGTCAACAGAGCTGAGCAGAGCAGTGTAGGGCACTGATAGCAGAGATAGTACAGTTGGACATATGGATCAGCGGATGGAGTTCTCTTTAGTTGAGAGGGAGTGTTAAAATTGGCAACTAGGGCCAAACTCCATGTGGGTCATATTATTTATGGCAGCTGATATTTTTATTGGATCCCTCTCATTGAGAGGTGTAGGATTGATCTAAAGATCATCCAATTCCGATCAATATTTATGAAGTTATGAATTTATTTATGTGATGGACAAATTGTTAAGTCGGCCAACAACTTATGTAGGCTCAAAAGCCCAACAGTCATGTCTATTCAACCTCTACGTTTTAGTATAAATAGAAGAGGACTTCAAGTCATTTCTACACACACTTGGATCTCTTCCTCTCTCTACTTGTCTTTGGGTTTTAGTAGGAGGAGAGATCCTAAGGAAAAGCCGGAAAAGTTGGAACTGTCGGAAAAGGCGGAAAAGCCGGAACTATCGGAAACGCCGGAATTGCCGGAAAAGCCGGAAACGCCGGAAAAGCCGGAAATACCAGAAAAGACGGAAAAGCCAAAACTGTCGAAATTGCTGGAAAAGCCGGAACTGTCGAAACAGCTGGAGCATCTGTCTCCAAAGGAAGGCATCATGATGTATGAGATCATGGGCAGCATAATAATCAACATGATGATATGAGCATGGGCAGCATAATGATGCATGATGATATGAGCATGGGCAGCATAATGATGCATGATGATATGAGCATGGGCAGCATAATGATGAATGAGGTCATGAGCATGGGCAACTTGATGATGAATAAGACGATGGAAGATGCAGCATGATGAGCAACATGAAGATGAGAGTAGCTCAGTCATCAAGGTTCAACACATGTGACAGTACAACAAGGTGTCACAAAGTAATGTGCAACAAATAGATGAGATGCATCACTATGATAGGTGAACGAGTCACCTTAGAGAATCAATTGAAGCAATATGTCTTCAACTGATCTCATGCCGATATCAAAAGTCAAAGTGATTGACTTCTATTGTAAATGTACTATCTCTCTCACTTTCTCTGTTGAACTTTGAAGAACATAAAAGAAGAATTGATCAAGGGTTCCCCACATTGGGGTTTGTCCCTGGCTAGCGCCACATCTTGTGTCCTCTTGTCTTGGCTTGTCTTCTGCGATTTATATTTATGTTCTATGTTGCATGGGTTCCCGAACCCAGGGGTGGGGTTCTCGAACCCGTCCCGGGTTCTCGAACCCAAGTACCGGATTCTTGGATGGGTGCTTCTGAGAAGAACCCATAAGAACCGGGTTCTCCATTAAAAAAAATTGGGTTCTTTTGTCTTGACAGGTACGAAGAACCGTGATGATGGGTACTTGGAACCCCAAAATCGGGTTCTTTGGAGTTCATTTTAACTTTAATTTTTAAATTTTTAATTAATTTAATGGGCTTCCCCTAATATTCCAAGTAGCTAGTTCTGCATTTTTCGAGAGGAATTGGAGTACTTATGTCTTTATCCATTCAGTAAAGAGAAATAGGTTGGGCTCAAAGAAGGCAGAGAACTTAGTGTACATTCATAGCACACTTTGTCTCATATCTCGAAAAGATCTTCTTTACAAGGAGGGTCCTTTCAAGAGATGGGACCAATACACAGATGATGTTATGTGTGTGGGTGAGGAGATACAACCAGATGGCCTTATTGAGCTACCTCCAGTTGCTATGGATGAGAAAGAGCCTCGAGATGAGAGTGATTCCTACCTGGAGCGCATGCTAACTGAAGATCTGAGTGATGTTGATGACATGGCTTGAGGAAGCCATTGTTCACTAATAGCTATTTTTATTTTAGTATTTTAAAATTTCCTAGTTTTTGTTTGGAGATGCCTTAAGGCAAATTTTGAATGTAGAATGACAATGGACATATATCATGATTCTTATTAACATGTAAACTCCAATTCACACTTGATATAACACTAGAAATTTTGAAATTTCATTGTGAATGTTGAATGTTCAATGATGTGCATGCTTAAATATCTAAAGTTTAAATCACAAGTATTTTAGTTTTCTTGTTTAAAGTTGAAAAATATACAATTTCACATATATTATAATTTATAAAATATAATATTTATATATTATATATATAAATTATAATATACCCCCGACGAACCCACGCACCCTGTTTCAAAAAATGACGTCCCTGTTCCCGTCCCCGTCCCCGTACCCGTCCCCGAACCCACGTTTCCTGGCAACATAGTTTATGTTCTATCTGCAGTTTACTTTATGCTGATGTGATTACTAATGTGGAAAAGAAATTGAAATAAATTGCTCTAGCATAGAACATACCTAAAATTAACACCTCTCAAGTTGCCTCATCCACAGTCGAAGATTGTAGTAGACATAGACCATGTCATTAAGTTGCTCGAATTCCAACCTATACAAGGGTTATAAATTATAAATAATAAATTAATAACTATAAAAAAATATTATTTAATGAATTCAAAAAATTAATTGGAAATTTGGAATTAATTTTTAACCTGTTGCGCTTCTTGGTGTGGATTTTTTTAAATACACTCTAGTTGCGCTTGCATTCTGAGGAGCTACATGTTTGGCTGAGCACTTGAATGACAAGCCTTCGGAGATTGGGTACTCTGCCACTATAGCTTCTAAGATAAACATAAGAAAAAAAATGAAATTTGAAAGTTGAAGCAAAGTATGAACTTGAAGAGACGATGAAATTCGAAACAAACTAAAGCTTACCTAGCATTTTAGTCTTCCTATCCACAATAACCATGTCAAAGCCAAATATGCCACCTGCCATCTTGTATATCTCCATTTCTTTGGAGATTTCTGCATGTTCTACTGGAGATGGCACCATTCTCTGAACATAAGTGAAGAATCCATCCATGACCTCAGCATCAAATAAGAAACAATAATAGTAAGAAAATGTGGTGTTCAGGTGAATCCCTACAGCATGAATAGGATGATGGAGTGTATTGTTCCATTGCTCATCGGTCACTTCCCATAGGAGTTGTTGTTTCTCAAAACCCTCATCCCTTTTATCATCATAGTAGCTCTGAATGGATTCTTTGGCCCTATCCATGGCCTCATACAAGTAGCCCATTGCGGGCTTGTCTCCATGAATTGATCAAAGAACCTTTACCAAAGGTTCAGTAATGCTACACACCTCCTGCACTCCTGCCCAAAAGCTTTCTTGGTATGAAACTAACGTGCATGTGGCCTCTCCCTTTGCTTTGCGACTATATGCCAAAGCACGCCACTCCTTTGAAAGAAACATTTTCTTCACCTCCCACATAGAATTCAAGAGTGATTGAAGAGATATGAAACTGGTGGCAAAGTGTGTAATGGTAGGGCGGACCAACTTCTTGTTGTTGGTGAATGTTCTCATCAAATGAATCATAGAAGCATCATTATATATAAATTTTGTAATGCTTTTTGATGATTGAACAATATCCTTGACAAAAGGAATTTTCCTTATGCCCTCCAACATCAACTCAATGTAGTGTGCAGCACAAGGTGTCCAAAATAAGTTAGGATGCCTCTCCATAAGCATCTTGCCAGCAACAACATAATTTGCAGTATTGTTCGTTATGACTTGGACAACATGTTGTGGACCCACCTCTTGAATAAACACATCCAACAAATAACATAATAATCGTGCATCCTTGATATGTGCATATGCATCAACAAATTTCATAAACATTGTCCCCTTGGGACAAGTAACCAAGAAGTTAATAAGGCTTCTAACCTTTTGATCAGTCCAACCATCTGACGTCACAGTGCATCCTGTGTGTGCCCATGATTCCCTAAACTCCTCCAATCTCTTAGTGTAGTCAACCTTTTCATTTTGAAGAATGCACGCTCTAAAGTCATCATATGAAGGGGCTTTGTACCCTGGGCCAACAATAGCAATAGCATCAACCGTGGGCTGGAAAAATGGATTGTTCTTGGCAATGCTGAAAGGAATATCACTCCAAAGAAGAAACTTGCCCAACAACTTGTCAGCTTCTTCCTTCTCCCTTTTTTTAATAACTGACGAGATAGATGGTTGTGCACCAGGTGTGGTTCTATGAACAAAAAATGATGAGGTATCTACAAGGTTGGGTGTAAATGCTGATGGTGAAATAGAGCGAGTACCACTCCCACGGTCACCTCTCAATCTTGACACTCTACTCCTTGCTATTTGACTCTTTAGAGTTGCTTTGGACAATATGGTTGTCTCTATTTCTTCCAATGATTTGAGGGCTCTTCGGATGATTTATGGATTTGTATTTGAGCAAGGCCCTACCTCATGTCTAGGAAATTGTGTAAGGTGATACTTCAATCTATATAACCCCTTGTCATATGATGCCCACATAACTTGCAAGTCAAATTTGATCTGTCAAACCGTCCATTAGGTTCGCCAAATTCCCATAGAGGGTCCAATTTCTTTGGCATGTTTGTAACTTTGTTGAATCTTGAGTTTTGATGTAAGACTGAAGATTGAAGTTTGAACCTAGGGCACAACAAGAATTGCAAGTGGAACAAATGAAATTAAAATTTATGTACAACAATTTGAATTTTTGACCAAAAACAAACCCCCAACTCAATGCAACAATAATGGCAAAAAATACACATTCGAACCCAAGCCAAAATGATGGAAAAAACTAGGGCACAAGAAGAAATTAAACAAATGAAACTAACAATCAAGATTTTGCATTTTTGACCCAAGAAACTCTCTCCACCAAATGCAACAAAAATGACAAAAAAAACACACTCAAATCCAAACAAAAATCATGGAAAATAAATAGGTGATAGAAACCCAAGGAAAAACAAGAAAAAAAAGGGCCAAATTTGATGCCCATACCTGAAAACCACACTCTGCTGAAGAATCTTGGTCCAACTTGATTTTTTTTTGCTTGAGATGCTAAATTCCTTCACTTTTCTCCTCTCTTGCCCTTGTAGATGAGTTCTCCTCCTCCTTAGCTCTCACTCTTGCCCTTTGTTTGCAAAATGACAAAAGAACCGAATTTGGCTTTTTAAAACTTCACTGTGTTTTGCCTCCGCGATTTCTAAAGATCAGATCGCGATTTTTTTGCAATTTTTTGAAGTGAAAAAATTGCCGATAACATTGGCCGAAAAAATCTTGGGCATGAAAAACTCGCGATTTTTTCAAAATATCACGATAAAATTGTGATGTTCGCAACACTGGGCTAAACCCTACGATTGACTGCTTCCGCTTGAAAGATGAAACCCTAGCTCCTAGATGATGACGTGGACAAGGCTTGACTGCCCCTTAGACGGATTCCTGTACCAAGAAAAACCCAAGACAATAAACCTTTCTATCTTTCAGAAGGTATTCCCAGTCTCCAATACTTTGCTGCCTTCTTCAGAATATTCTTGTGTCCCAAATGGAAAAGACAACGAAGAATTTCGTGGTCCTTCAAGTTTTCCCTGTGCCCAAAAACCAAAACCCAAATCATAAGAAAAATTCGCCATCCTTCAGATGACTCTCCTGTGCCTAAACAAAAGAAGTATAAAAGATGTCAACTAGGGTGGAATCTTTCACCATTGAAATTGACAAGAGAGAAGGGGTCTTAAAACCCTCAGAGCCTCAGGGTCAAGAAACAAAGATAAAATGATCCAATCCAATGATGATCCATTTGATTTCATCCCTCTTGTATTTATAGATTTCTTAGAGGGAATCTTCCTCCTTAATTGATTGAGTAAAGTTTGCCCCAAACCCAATTTTGAGTTTCTTTGCCCAGCTGCCCCAAAACTTGCCCAACATAGAATATTTTGGGGTTTTTTAACCCTTTATTGAGGACTATAGCCTACGGGGATTGGTAGGCTATTTCGTCCTTCATTCGTCCTCAATTTGAAGAGGACATTACAGTATTGACTGTAATGTCAATGAATTTTTTTTTTGTCCTTGAGTTCAACAAAATATTTCTTGGCTTGTTGAGGTCTCTTTGTGATTATTGATCACTTTATAGGTTCCTGTAAATCAACAATACAAATCACCATTTATTTATTTTCTGTTGTATTTTTCTTTCATTGTCCATATTTATTTTCTCAGCGATATGTGTGACATTAAGACGGATTTCAATCTTTGATCTGATTTAAGCTTGTGAAAATTCTAGTTATTTGTTTATATTTTCAAATGTTTTTCTACATTTGTAGTTTAGAGGTTTCATCATATTAAAATGTGACTTGCAAGTTGCTGTTTGTGGGGAATCGGGGATGTAAACAAACAAATATATTGTTTTAGTTATCAATTTCCAACCAAAGGAACTTCATTCAAGAAACCCCCAAAACTATGATGTCATTTTTCCATTGTTTAGGAGAGAGCCAATGACTTTTATGATTAAATTCAAGTTTAATACATGCAGATAATGAAATTATGGAACATGTTCACATGATACAAGTATATGTGTTGATTCTCGACAATCTATTTATCGTTGTCTTGCAGAGGGTGAATTCATAAAGGAAACAATACTTCAGTTTATTGAGGTCAATAAATATCCCTTAGTTACCAGACTAACTGAACATAATTCTGCCAAAGTGTATTCTAGTCTGATCAAACTCCAGGTATTTCTATCTCTCTCTCAACTGAAAACTAAAGCAAGAAATGATGAATAAGACGAGGCAAATAAGTGTTGCCTTTCTTTATTTATCTTTTGATTCCCATACTCCTAGTTTTTTTCAATTGCTTCTTTGGATTTACAGCTCAATTTGGATAAATTTGTATAGAAAGCATATTTCTGGATTCTGTATATGCACACTAGTGCTAAACCATAGATGACATCATCCATTTTGATGTTTGAATATTGAAACCATCATCAACATACAAGTTGATTGTGCAATTTGCAACTTCAAATTAAGGTGCTTCCCTCACCTAAGATTCAGGTATAACTTCTGACAATTGACTGCTTTACAGACATAGTTGAGATCAGATGTTGTTGACATTTACTAAAGTATACTCTATTTGTGTTTGTCAAATAAGCTAACTTTTTCGTAATCTAAGGAATTTGGCATCATGATATATACTTCCACAATATTTTGCTTTTATTTCTTCTTAATGGGTTCAAATATTCATAATGTTAGTCTTGCAGTTATCATACCTCCATTTTGTTAAGATTAGTGTTGTGGATCACATTCCTAATTTTTTGAAAAATATGGTGTATCAGTGCAATTCTCTTTATAAGTGGACATTGTTTTTGGAAGTTTCTTTTTAGAAAGACACCTCCTCGAGGTTGGGGGCTGCACTGCATAACTCAAACTTCCTCTAGCCTAGGTGCTGGCTTTGAGGGGTATCTATGCTGGCAAATTTGAGTCAGATATGCACTTGAACTCATTGTTTTCTAACATGCCATTAGAGTGGGGCAGACCACAGTAACTGTGAAACTCTGGTGGGCAACATAACAATTTTTGAGCAGTGAAACACGGCCATGTTGGCTGAAATTTGACTCAAGAATTGCATGACAAATTAATTTCTGTTCTATGGGGACGTGTTCCCCCATTTGGGAAACACATCCCCGAGCTTCCTTGCGCTCCAGGGATGTGGGGGCATTCCCCACGTCCCCAAAAAATGGAAACGTGAGGAAACTTGAAGGGGGGATGTTTCCTCCCAAAAAAAGAAATGTTTCCTGCGTTTCCAAAAAAAAATGAGGTCAAATCATAAAAAAAAGGTCAAATCTCTAACTTTTTTTATAAAATATTATAAATATACTATGAATAGATGGGGGAAGGGATTTTTTGGTTATTATAAATATATCAGTTGTAGACTTTAGTTTGTTTTGAATCTTGATATATGATATATTAGACTTGACACTATAAAAATTTGAATCTTGATGTATCAGACTTTACTTTTATATCAATATTCAGTATTCATAGTTGGGCTTCGATATGGTTTAAACTTTTATTTTCATTGTACAATGTTACAGTTACATGTATGATTGTATCATACTTTTTGTTTTAAATTTGTTTCAGTTATATGATTCATCGATTTATCCTTAAAGACAAGCTCATCCAAACATCATAATGCATCAAGATTCCAATTCTTCCATCAATAGGTCTAGGGAAATTCTCAAGAAGAGACAATGATCCAAATGCAAGTCATCAAATGGAATGATCATTACATCAATATATATCCTCCCTATGGGGTTAAATTTGCCTAATTAGGCCTAATAATGGCCCAACTAATAGAATAATGTGCAAAAACAACATTACTTGGTGACAAGCCCACCAAGATAGCTCCATAATACAAAAATAAGCCTCTCAAGAGGGAAAAATAATATATACAATAGGTCGAAGGGTTGTTGAAGAGGCCTAGTGGAGTCCAATGTGTGCTAAGATGGATGAATGAGCTCCAAACATAGTGATATAGGGGTGGCCCCTTGATATCCAATCAAATGACCTATGGTGCCTCCAAGTAGCTATGGGGGCACAAAACATCATCATGGATCTTGAAATGAATCGAACAAGCCTGTATCCCATCTATAAGGGCTGAAAAAATGATGTGAGACCTCCCATTGGCTCCCATCGCTAGACACATCCTCATCTGGGCCTTGGATCAGCTTCCAAGTGTGGTGTAAAAGTGTAGTCGGCTAGGCAAGGTGGTCTAGGTGCATCATCATCGTCAAATAGGTGGAACACGAGCAAGCGATGAGTAGAATTGAAGGATCCCATGAAGTGGCAATCTGCTTTCTGCTATGGTGGAGGCCCATCGCTCTCAACGCTCACCCTAGAAATGCCAATATGGCCCTTTGGAGGGCCTCTGTATAGGAAGACCAAACCCAAGAAGAAGACCCACCTGCAATCTTGTATAAGATCCAATACGTCCCCTCCGTTGAGAAATCTATGGCATCAATAGATAGATGATTTCTCTACTTATGATAATTTATTGTGATAGTCTTTTTACTTCTTGATTACATGTTCTCTTCTGGAGTTATTATTGTGTTCTTTTCATCAAGACAATTACCAAATCATGAACAATAAAGAGACAAGAGACACAATATATATGCTGTCAGCTAGGTCCAAAACCTTTCACTCTTTGAGAGGAAAACCCAAACAAATTCTTCTTATATAACCTTTAGTTGACGAATACCAAGACCATGACAAAGACCCTTGACTCGGGAGCCCTCCCAAGACCAAGTCACAAGCCTCCTCTTCAACACTCCTCTTCCTCTTCCCCTTCTCGACTTCCTTTAGAATTTCGACCTCTTCTTGTAGGTCTGTAATCCTTTTTCTTCACAACAAAAACCTTAGATCAGATTTGCTTCTTGAATAGTCTCCTCAAGAGGGAGACTCTTTTCTCTCTCTTACTCGACTTCAATGAAGTTTTCTAGCCAAACAAGATCACCTTTGTATGACTACAACCTTCGATCTATCTTTGCCAACTTCGGACTTGCAACCTTCGCATGTGTGAGGGTAAACTAGCCCAAAAACAATCCACCAATGATGTCACTTTCTTCTCTCTTCTCTTCTTCCCTCGTTGATCTTGAGGCTCCTTCTAGTATGACTTTCGCACCTTTCTATTAGAGACTTGCTTCACGGAATTGATGTCCTCCAATGAGGATGGGCATTGCTATATATAGTGTTTGGTTCATGACTATTTAGGCCGACATGATCCCTTGGAGTAGGTCGACTTCATCTTCTAGATTTATCCTTTCATTGTAGGCCGACTTGAGAGAAGACAAGTGACAAGGTCTTGGAGGGTGAATTACAAAAACAAATATGACTCTTTTACAATGTGTAACATGCCTTCATTACATGACAATGACTCTTTAGACTTTTATGACTAGATGACCAAATCCCTAAGGGCTCACAATGGGAGCCTTAACTAAAAATAAAATCTCTTGCTCATGAAACCCATGATGCAAGCATACAATAATTTTATTTTCTTCTTTTCATCTTTTACATAAAATCACAATTACATGTCATTATGAAGATGAAACCTAGTTACATTTTTGAACACTCCCTCTTAACTAGGGAGGTATTCATAATGGTACTCGGCCATTCTCAATCTGAAGAATTTCTCATAAGAAGAATCAGATTGGTAACCCATTTGTATAACATCATATCAACCAACATTGTCACATAGAAAGGCCTTGACTAACAACTCTATCTCTCCACAAGATCTGAGCTCAATGTTGGCGAGACCAATGATTTATAGACACTCTCATCATTGTCTCTCCTGGAACATACCCCACTTGGGTTCTCAGGGTGTGTTCCATCAGGACTATTCTTATCTTGGATTCCCAGTCCTCAAAGAATATTGGTCCTCTACGACTACTCTTATCTTGGATGCCCTATTTCATCCTCAAAGAGCATTGGATGCCAAATGATTACCCAATCCTCCATTCCGTCTTCCCAAGTGAAGACCATAATGATGTGTCTATCTCTCCCTCTCAATTTAGGGAGGATATATCTATTCCAATAAAGGAATGTACCTAAGCTCCCTCTTGGCTTAGGAATTTCCAAGTTTCTTCCAAGTAAGAAACTCTAGGCTCCCTCTTAATTAGGAACCTACACCAACTCTTTAGGTGGAGATGAAAAGACAACCAACTTCTTGAAGAACTCCTTCCTTCGATGTCATGAATTTCTTTGTCACAAAGTCTTCATCTTTTGAGACTTCTTCATAGGGCACAAACCATCCATCACTTTCATCCATGAGTCAGTGATGTAATCATTCCTTTCATCAGAAAGCGATCCATCAGTTTACATCTGGCCTTGCTTTAGTTCATGTTGCCTTTTTCATACTATCTTCTTCAGAAGGATCTTACATCCTTCTACAAAGTCCTTTGGGAAGACATCCACAGTTCTTCCTTTGGCAGTCCTGCATAAGCCCATCCAGATACTTGTTCAAAAATAAGAAATGAACACTTAAATCACAATTACCTTTGTGATGGTCTTTCATCATGACATCTTCCTGTAGGCATCAACATCTTGCATACATGTTGACACATCTCCTAAAGATATGCATTGTCAAGGGTCTCCATCTTTTCTAGACTTCCATCAGAGTCTTCATATCTTTCTGGGAGATATCATAGTCAAATCTTCTTGGTCTTTCAGATGTTGATTTCCTTTACCATTGTTTCATATTCCACGATCTCTTCCTTCCTTTCTTCACACATTTCATTTCCAGGCGCTTCAAGTCAGAGTTCCTCAATTGTAGTTAACCACCTCATACTTCATATGAGGAAATATTATGTTGATTTCATCTAGTGAATATGTGACCCATGCATTCCTATGGTATTCTTCGACTTGCTTTGATCCCTTTCTTAAAAATCGATCCTTGTATGTCTTCTTGATTAGATGCCCCTTCTTGACTTTGTCACCTTAGATCTGATACCATGTTGAGAAATCTAGGGCATCAACAAATAAATCATTTCTCTACTTATAATAATTGCTTGTGATAGTCTTTTTACTTTTTGATTACAATCTTCTCTTCTTGAGTTATTATTCTGTTCTTTTCATCAAGACAATTACCAAATCATGAACAATAAAGTGACAAGAGACACAATATATAGGCTGTCAGCTAGGACCAAAACCTCTCACTCTTTGAGAGGAAAACCCAAACAAATTCTTCTTATAGAAGCTTTAGTTGACGAATACCAAGACCATGACAAAGACCCTTGACTCTAGAGCCCTCCCAAGACCAAGTCACAAGCGTCCTCTTCAATGCTGCTCTCCCTCTTGTCCTTCTCGGCTTCTTCTTGTAGGTCTGTAATCCTTTTTGTTCACAATAGAAACCCTAGATCACATTTTCTTTCTGAATAGTCTCCTCAAGAGGGAGACTCTTTTCTCTCTCTTCCTCAGCTTCCTTTAGCGAAGTTTTCTAGCTAAACAAGATCACCTTTGTATGACTGCAACCTTCGATCTATCTTTGCCAACTTCAGACCTGCAACCTTCGCACATGTGAGGGTAAACTAGCTCAAAAACAGTCCACCAACAATGTCACTTCCTTCGCTCTCTTCTCTTCTTCCCTTGCTGATCTTGAGGCTCCTTCTAATATGGCTTTCACACCTTTTTATTAGAGACTTGCTTCACTGAATTGATGTCCTCCAAATGAGGCCGAGCACTGCTATATATAGTGGTTGGTTCATCACTGTTTAGGTCGACATGATCCCTTGGAGTAGGCCGACTTCATCTTCTAGATTTATCCTTTCATTGTAGGCTGACTTGAGAGAAGACAAGTGACAAGGTCTTGGAGGGTGAATTACAAAAACGAATATGACTCTTTTACAATGTGTAACATGCCTTCATTACATGACAATGACTCTTTAGGCTTTTATGACTAGATGATCAAATCCTTAAGGGCTCGCAATGGGAGCCTTAACTAAAAATAAAATCTCTTGCTCATGAAACCCATGATGCAAGCATTACAATAATTTTATTTTTCATCTTCTACATAAAATCACAATTACATGTCATTATGAAAACCGAACCTAGTTACACTTTTCAACACCCTCACCTTCCATTACAAGCAAACATTAGTGCAATTGAGTAAATGAGCCTACAAATCATGGAACCAAGTGGACACTTTACAGTGGCATGCTATTCCATAATGGGGTTTAGGATGTGCAAGTGTCTCCAAGTTCAAGAAGAAGGTTAACCAAGGACCCTATTAGGTGATTTCAACCTCTAAGGGGGTGACATGTTCATGGTACATCCATTAAATGGCAGGTGGCACGTGATATAATGATGGAACAGAGTGGGGCACCAGGGGAAGGCTCCAAGCCACATGCCACAGTACAAGGGTAGTTATGATAAGGGAAGCCCACACTTGGGTGTATGTAGGAGGGAGCAATCGTGGTACATGAGTTACTTCGACCTTTCTTTTTCCACCTTTTGTCATATGCCTTTTGTCTTTTATTGATTTTTCTTTTAAAATTGCTCGGGGCTCTAGGGGATGAGAGCATGATGTGTAAGATATAACATTGAATACCCCTTTAAGTTGGGGCAGTTCATCGCCCACTAGGGGTTGGGACAATCATGGGTTCCTTAATGATGAAAGGGGCCAATATAGGGGTCCCTAGGAACCACGGTGATGGCCATAATGATAGGGGTAGAGCTCGTGTTTGGCTTTTTCCCACATGCTAAATTTGTATGTCTCGACCATCTTTTGCATTTTATGGTACATTTTTTGTTGAGAGTGACCAACTTATGCTTTTTTCCTTTCTTTTTAGCTGCATCAACCTCCAGGGCATCGTTCCAAGCTTGACCCAAGGTGTGGACGAAGGGAGGGGGAAGCTAACTCCTTGTGGACGCAATGGACAAATGTGGACCTGGATGGGAAATACGATGAATGGGGTTATAATGAGCGGAGGGGAGCGATGTATATGGTGTTGGGAAGCGGGACCACACAACCAATATCGAGGTCTCCCATTGAGTGCCACCCCTAAATCTATTGGCCAATAAAGGAGATCCCACGAGTCTAGGTCACAAAGCTAACCATCAAAATAGACAGAGAAGACAAGAGTACAAACCAATCCCACTCTTTCTGCTAAATCTCCCCCACTAATCCATGCCCAAAAATGTCTATGATAAGTAAACAAAAATACGCAATTACACAATGAAAAGCCATAGCTCTAGGGTTGGAAGGCCCACCTTCAAACATACGATCATAACATATGGGCGAGGGAGCATATGTTTGGCTCAGGTGGTAGAGATACTGGCACAACAAACTATCTAGTGGTTGCAAGGGGCTGTTGGTTGCTGGCTGAGGAGCATCTTAGGAGAGCTTTTTTCTCCTATGGGTATCACCCACAGGTGGTGGGTAACAAGACCTTGACGACCCCCCACGTTTCCTAAAAATTGGTGGGGAGATTTTGCATAGGCCACTCTTGCATTTCCCCACTCCCTAGTCACCACGTATCGGAAACTTGGTGGAACACTGATTAATTTAACATTTAAGTGTTTGTAACCTTGACAAAGGTTGGGCCTTGTATTCTGCAATGAGCCCTGATGATAGTGGCGGTTAATATACCTTTCTTTGTTATTTTAGAGTTGGTGAATTGACTGCTTAGAGATAAGAGCGAATCTCTTTGCTTTTGCATGATTGCAAGAGGTCTGGACTTGTCCATATTTTGATATCTATTTAAAATCCTATGTTTCAATGTTTATTTAAAGGTAAAGTACTCCCTTTAGAAAGTAATTTTGAAAATTACTAATTGCACTTCTCTAGAAACTATAGGCTTAAACTTTGCAATTAGATTATGTATTTTTGATTGACTACTTGATCTAAATGAGGATGCTTTCTTTGATTTTCATATTTGTCAGGATAAGAAGTAATTACATGCTTGGATGATTATTTCATTAAAGTGAGCCATACTAGTGTTGAAAATATATGTATCGGCAAAATATCTGCGAGGGTCTAGAAAACATCTTATCGGCAATATATCGACAAAAATCGACAAACATAAAAAAATGCATAATATAGTCATTTTTTTTTCTTCAGATTTTTGAACATATAAAGCAATAAAAACATGAAATAAACACATTGGCACATAAATATGAAGAAAGTAGTGATATATATTATGTAGTGGATGTAAAATAAAATTGATACATCAAAGGCGATACCAAATCCTGCTGACCCCTGATAATTGTTCAATCAGGGACTCAAATGTGGAGAACCAATACAAAATAACATCACATATATAAAAGTATCTCATCATCATGAGTTATAAGTAGCAAAACAAATAAAACTAGTAGATCTCTATCTGAGATCAGTGCCCTCTCCCTAGTAGCTATCTTTTCGTCTTTTTCATCAATTGCTTCAAGATATTTTTGTATAAGCTCCGCATTAGAAACCGTACAAATCCCAACATCATGTCCAAGGAGTCTAGCCAGATGGTATTTGAATCGCGTAACGCCTCCTTTCATCTTGGTCCCACATAGTTTGCATGATAGATATGCTTGATTTTCCCCACGATCATGCTCCGCATACTACCAAAATGGGTCCAAGGCTTTTGAAATATTTGTAGTGAACTAATTCCAACCTAGGGCACCAAAAAAACAAAAAATTGGCATTAAACACCCATACACAAAAAATAATAATTAATAACCACCTCATTTTTTTTTACTACATTATTTGCAATGTGAATGAAAAATGGCAATAAGAGGGTGCATAAGAAAGTTAAAAAAAAATGAAGATCGCTGTCCAAATATGGAGAAAACCCTTGCATTGGCTCATGCGCATGAAAATCATAGCAAATGGAAAAAAAAACAAAGACGCAAAATGTTGGGAGGCAATTTCCACCTATTTGATGATGTACTTTGTGTTGATGTGCTTCATTTGATCATGGAATTTGGGATTCTTGGCCAATTTGATTACAGAAGTATTGTCAACTGGAAGGGGAGTAGAATTCGTATGTTTCTCTTGCAAATCTTCGAGCATTTCTTGAACCACTTGATCTCCTTCATTTCCTTTGTAGCTGCCACATATTCTGCATCTGTTGTGGAATCTGATAAAGTTTATTATTTGTGTGATTATTGATCTCGAGGAGGTAACTGCTGATCTAAAACTGATTAGATAGCCTAAAGTTGATACTCCATTTTTGTTATCCCCATCAAAGTTTGAATCATAATATCTATGATTCGGATTGGATCATTATATTGTTTTTCATCCATCTTGATGTTTTCAGAGTGGAAAAGGTGTAGGAATCAACTCACAGGACCCTTTTACTGGCGGGACCCAGTTTGGCAAATTGGAGTTTGAAACCTTATAGGAACGTTTTGAGGCATCAAACGATGTTTTTGGGGGTAAAACTTTGCCGCTTTAGCGCCACACCTCATTTTTCTATTCTACATGCAAAGACCTTTCCAACGACGCAAGAATCACATCAGTCAAAGTCAGTGTGCGAAAGTTATGTCACTCAAAAGTTGACCTTCATCTTTTCACCACCATGATTTGAGAGGATGGCACATCAACCCCCATTCTTCATGAAAAAGGGACTAGCCACGTGATTATGATGAAGAAGACTCTAGAAGAGTCTATATTGTAATTTTGGTTAAGAGTTGAGGCAGTCAAACATAATCACTAGTAGACTATAGGGCTGTGTTATAACCAAGCCACTAGGAGGAAAAGGGGTTCCATTCTTTCGAGTGTTTTTGTTCCATAGCTAAGCAAAAATAGTTGAGAGGGATAGAAGATAGAGCACACAGAGAGGATTTGTGCACTGTAGTAGTCGACAAGCCACATGCCATACTTCTTTGTATTCTCCCGAAAGGGTTTCCTAGGTCATATCTTGTGTCAAATGTGTGTGTGAGCTTTTATTTCACCGTTTCTCTATTTTTTCATAATTTTAATTCACATGCATATGCTATTGATAGTAATCTACAAATTCAGATATCTAGAAAGAAATAAAACTGTAATAGCGCAGATTTTGGATTTTTAAAGTATAATTTTATCAGATCTATTGTGACGAACTGTCCAGTGGAATATTCATGGCAATTTACAGAACCCTTTTCTTATTAGATCAATGCCCTTCATAAGGTTTTACATAAACCTAGAAAGTGTCCCAACAATGGATGAAATATTTGGTTTGGTGGTGGTGGTAAGGTAGATATGACTTGCACAAGTTATTTGTATTTGGTTGCATTGTCGAATTCATTCCCCGCTTTTGATGTGAGCTTCAAATTTTACTCTATTGGTATTGATGTTTGTAGATCAAATAGGTACTTTGGCATAGGTCTGAGTTTAGGATGCGTTGGAGTCGTCCAAAGTCTACTTTGGTTGTTGTAACAACCTCTAAGGAGAAGGTGACCTAAAATAACATGCCAAGGCATAGATCCATGTGCAAACCTCTGTTTTAAAAACCGACCGGCTCGGAACCAACTCGGCCGTGTTGGTTCGAGCCAGGCTTTGACTTTGTGACTTGGCCCTGGATTTGGTTCGGCTGGTCGGGTTAATACCGAGCCGGCCGAGGTGTCTAACAACTCGGCGGGCTCGATATTAACCCAATCGGCTCGACTGAGCCTGCTATAACTCGACTGAGTTAATGACAACGGTCCACAGAAATCGGAAAACTGTGATTTAAAAAAAAAATTGGCGACTCCAAACCAGTTTATAGTTTGCCTATTTGGTCTTTGAGGTCCATTCCCTTCTCCTAAACACTATTTAATCCACTCAACCCCTCTCATTCTCTCACAACCATCTCATGCATTTGAGTGAGAATTTCAGTGAGAGTTTGTGAGGAGTTGTTGAGTTTGTTTTTGGAGCAGCAGTGAGGAGTCTTGGGCAAGCATTGTAGCTGGAGTGAGGAGCTTCTTGGGCAGCCATTTGGAGCAGCATTGAGGAGGCAGCTTGTGCCTAGAGGTATTTTTTTCACTTAAAAATTTGTTTCTGCTTATTAAATTTTATGTGCAAATCTAGAAATCCTAAAGAGTGCTTTTTGTGAAAAAAATGAACATTGAATCAATGTTTTTTTTGTTTGTTTTCATTTTCAGATTGTTTGCTTTCATTTCCAAGTCAAAAAATGGCACCTAGAGTGAAAGACGCTGCTTGGGCATATGTTGAAATGGTTGATAGTCAAATGCATTGCAAATTTTGCCAGAGGAAAATTAAGTAAGGTCCCGAGGGCATTAATACGCTGAAACAACACTTGGCGGGGATTAGAGGCCAAATTACTTTATGTACCTCACTAGAAATTGGGGAGATTAGAAAGAATTTGTTAGGCAACTTTGAGAAGTTTAAAGAAGATAAGGCTAGGCAAAAAGAGTTAGAGGCTGAAATTGGGACGAAGAGGAATATACAAAAAATGCTGGCTACCAACCCCCATTTTGATTTTGAGGGTTCTTCCTCTATCCCTTGTACTGATGCATCCAACACCTTCCTCCCTCTTTTGAGTCTATTCAAGAAAAGGGAAAGGGTAAAATGAAAAAGGGTGATATGAATATCAAAAGTTATTTCACTCCCTTCTCTCCATCAGATGCACATGGTCCTCAACCTAGTAGAAGTCATTTGCAACCCACTTTAGATGACCATTGGAAGAAAGAATTGAGGGAGACTGCTTGTGACTACATAGCTAGATGGTGGTATGATGTTGATATCCCCTTCAATGCTTTCCGTTCACCATATTATGAGCCTATGTTTGATGCCATACATGCTGCTGGAAAAGGCTTCAAAGGCCCTACTATGCATGAGCTAAGGGGGTATCGTTTGTAGAAAGAAATTGCCTCCATTAATGAGTATTTGAAAGATTTCAAGGACTCATGGGCAAGAACAGGATGTACCATCATGTCAGATGGATGGACTGATCAAAGAAACCGTATCATCATAAACTTTCTTATCTTCTGCCCACAGGGAACCATGTTTCTAAAATCAGTTGATGCATCTGATAAGGTAAAAGATGGACAATTATTGTTTTGTTGAGGAGGTGGGGGTGGCTAATGTAGTTCAAGTTATCACAGATAATGCCTCTAACTATGTTCTTGCTGGTAAACTATTAAAGGAAAATCACAGAACCATCTTTTGGACCCCATGAGCTGCGCATTGCATAGACCTCATGCTTGAGGATATTGGCAAATTAGATTGGGTCAAAAACACTGTAGATCATGCCAAAAGCATAACAAAATTTATCTACAATCATTCATGGATTTTGAGCCTGATGAGGAAACACACAGGGGGTAGAGATATTATTAGGCCTGCCATCACTAGATTTGCTACTCATTTTTTGACATTGCAATCTATGCTTTCACAACATAGAAACTTGCAAAAGATTTTTTCCAGTGAAGAATGGAATCAAAGCCAGTGTTCTCACAAATTGGAAGGCAAAGAATTGAAAAAGAAAGTTAATGAAGAAATATTTTGGAGAAAGGCAACAGAGATTGTGAAGCTTGCTGAGCCATTGGTTAAGGTGTTGCGGTTGGTGGATGGGGAAAGATTGGCTATGGGCTTCATTTATGAGGCTATGGATCAAGCAAAGGAGCAAATAACGAGGGCATACAAGGATAAAGTGGCTAAGTATGGGCCCATTTGGGTAATCATTGATGAAAGATGGAACAATCAACTCTATCGCCCTTTAGATGCAGCTGGGTATTTTTTGAACCCACGGTATCATTATAAAGCTAAGGCGACAGGAGCTTTGAAGGGGGAGGTTAGAGATGGATTGTTTGACTGCATTGATCACATGATCCCATTGGAGTGTGATCAACTGGAGATACACCGATAGGCCACAACCTTCAGTAGTGCCTCAGGTACCTTTGGGAAGAACCTAGCAAAGATTGCAAGGGAAGTAGATGAGCCAGGTAAACAAAGATTTCAATTTCCAAATTCTTAATACTTATTTCGTTAAATCGTTTATAATTTGAAAGTTGGATATAATTTGTAATTTTGTTGAGCTAGCTCATTACACTCCTATTTTTTTTGTAGCACAATGGTGGGAGGCTTTTGGTAGCCATTGTCCTGAATTGCAGAGGTTTGCAATTCGTATTTTGAGTCAAACTTGCAGTGCTACTGGGTGTGAGCGCAATTGTTCTGCCTTTGAGAGGATTCACACAAAGAAGAGAAACCATTTGGATAAAAAACGGTTAAATGATCTAGTCTATGTCCAATACAACCTCCGGCTCAGACGCAACCAATTGCTGAACAAAAGACCTGATTCAGATCCCATTGTGTTGGAAGACATTGATCCAACATCAGATTGGGTAGTGGAGAGTCATCTAGCAGAGTTTGTTTTTGATGAGGATCTTGATTTGGATTTACAGGTGGAGGCAACACTTGAACATAATGTTCAGTTGAATGTAGATCCTGATCCACTTGTACCAGGCTTAGGGTCAGCGACAAGTCCTCCAGTTGCAGGCGCTTCTTCTGTGGAGCCACGACAAAAGCGCATATCTCGTCTATCTCAGCTTGCAGCTGCTGCACAGCGTGCTAGTGCTACCACTTCTACCGTTGTAGTTGGAGATGATGATGAGGAGGAGCCATGGGGCCCCCTGTCTGACTCTGATCCAGAGGTTGATCCAGATGATCTTGGCTCCTCTAGCAGTAGCCAGTGCAGTGATGCCACTAGCCAGTAGTATTGGTCACGGTTTCTTTTGTTGTAGAGGCCATTTCTAACCTCCTTGGTTATGTGTTTTTGTTTTGATCTCTATATCATCATCATGTATGTATTGGACAATGCACTGGGTGCCATTTTGATATAATGGATATATACATGAGCCTGCTTTGATCATATGTTGTCTTCTATCTATATTCTAATGCTGTGTATTTGGAAACATGAATGAAAATATTTAAAATTATGGTTTTTTATAAAAAAAATTAAATATTTAATGTATTTTTTACAACGATCGAGTCATTGAAATTGAGCTGGCCGAGTCGATACCGAGTCGGAGTCGGAGTCGACCCTCAGCCGAGTCAGTGTTGGAGTCAGAGTTTTAAAACATTGGTGCAAACAAATTAGACATCCTCAATCCAAGGGCACAAAAGAGTAGATGGCTTAGGATAATGTGCACACTCTCTATAAATAAGCATAAAATACATAAAACCATGTGCCATCCTATGAAATCACATGCCAATACCATTAACACCTCAAAAACCATGGGATAAGAAGGAGGGCATCCTAGAACAATGTGCATCACTGGACAACTTCTTCATGAATGCCTCAACTACCAATAGGCCAATTGTTAATTTTAGTTAACATGTTCTTTGCTTAGGTCAATTACTTCAATGATCCATATTAACCCATTTTCGATTCCATTAGAGTTCCATTAGCAATCACATAAACCATTATCTCATTGATAGTAACTGAATAAAGAACATAAACATTAAATGCAGAAGACAAGACAAGTCAAGAGAACACTAGAATTTGGAAAATGCCAGGGAAAAGCCCCAAGATGGGGAAAACCCGTTGATCAATTCTCCTTCTTATTAATATCCAATGTTCAACAAAGAAAGAGAGAGAGAGAGTACAATCATTGTCAAGATTGACTTGCCAACATAATGACGAGTACCACTGTCCAAATGCCAAAGAAACAACCCAGTCAAGTTTGCAATTCTGCCTTCAAATAATAGCAGACAAGCTCTGCCCTAACCAGAGGTCAACAATATTCAAAGCAGCTACAAAATAGTCTCCAATAGGAGCTCAGACATGGTTCAATTAATGCGGCCTCCTTTGCTAATTATGATGAGCCCAAAACAGTCCAAGAATGGGCAATCAAATCTGGTCAATGAGATGAAGAACTCTGTAGTCAAATCTCTGCAATTAGGGCTTGTAGTCATAAAGCCTCTGCAATTAGGGCTTGTAGTCATAAAGCCCAGATTGCCCAGATCTTGTGTTAATAGCTGTGACCCTTCCTAGGCAAGCTACTTCGACTTGTTGCTGTCTAACCTCCTTCTAGGCCTCTAAACTGCCCCAAGACTTTCTCTGATTGAACTCCTCAGACCTGTGACTCCCTGTTGTAAGTTCTAACAAATCAAACTAGAGGATAAAGGCCTGCAGCCTAGTAGTATTAGCCTCCAAGTGCTATGGCCCACGTGAGGAAAAGAGATCCCACACAAAACAGTCTCAACACACACTCTAAACTGTCCTGAAGCATGCGATTGCCTATCTGCAGCTTCTCGGCCTTGCAAGAGACAAGTAGAATTGCCCAAAACAGACCCAAGCTCCACGTCTTGCCTACTCCTCTATTCGACTGTCTCATAGATGCATTTTCTATGGAATAATGCACATTGTATGTGTCTAATGAGGTTGGAGGTCACTTCTATTATATAAAATGGAGAGGGGTTCAACTTGACTAATTTATCCCAAGGTGACCTTGATAAGTTACACTTGTGTGGGCTTAATTTCAAAAATATATTTTTCCTTATCCAAATTTAGTGATCTTTAGGTTGATTTTGATCCTCTTGAAAAGAGGAATTCAATGCCATAATTATCTTCTTCAAAAGAGTTTCCGAAAGTGGAATTTGGCCCTAGTTGTTGTTGATTATTGGTAGCATTGGATGTGCTCTACCCTTGAAATTTGGGGGAGAGGCTAAGGCACATGAGATCTCCAAGGCCCAGAATCATTTTGAGAAATTCCACCCGGATGAGTAGTTATTAAAATAATTAATATTTTTAGTGGGTTCCTAAGTCTAAACTTAGGAAAATAAAAATATTAATGGGTATTAATAAAGATAAGGGTGAGAAGCTTCTAAGAGACGAGGATCAAGTCTGTTTTAATCTTAGCTGTTGATTTGGGACTTAATCTTGGTCGTTGATTCGTCAACATGAAAAGTATAAGTGAAGACTTGAGGATCATTTGGAGGCACACCGGAAGATATTCAGTGTCTCTAGGAAAATTGATTCTCAAGTAAAGGAGATCGATTTCAGAGGGAGAGTTTCAAGGTGGAGGAAGAGGAGTGCATCAACAACAGGCAGTGAATGAGGAGGAGGTGGTGCAGGGACAGTGGGAGACAATGCAGAGAGAGACATAGTCCAGAGGAGAGATGCAGCGCTCACGCAGGCTGACGCAGAGGGACTCAGGGCCACGCTGAGCCACGCAGAGTGACGCAGAGGTGACGCAAGAGTGGGAGCAGGGTCTCCAAAGTGTCATAAAGTCTCAAAGGTAAAGTCTCAGGTGTTTTCTTTTAGTTTCTCTGTAAAATCATTCCTTGTAAAAGCAATTGCTATTGAAGATTAATAAAGCCCTCATTTGCTGCACCAGTTTTCCCACATTGGGTTTTTCCGGGGACACTTGTCCAAAAACAACTTTGTGGATGTGATTGGTTCTTGTGCATGTATTTTTCTCTGGGTAATTGTGTGGTAATTGTAGTAGAATTTATTTTAATATTTGCTGAAGGGATTTCCTAGATAACTTATTGTGAATAATAAGTAGGTGAAATAAATCAGTTGCTGCAGTAGAATTTCAGTTTAAACATTTTCACATGGTATCAAAGGAGAGATCTGGCGACAGGAGAGGGAAATCAACTATGGGTCAAGATCATGATGCAGAGGGACTTGTGCATATTTCTAGAAGCATGCACAAGGGACATGAATTACGATTATTCTATGTTAGCTTCCAGATTGGAAGAAGAAGTCGCTTGTTAGCAAGCTCTGCCAAAACAATGTTTTCCAAAAGTAACAATAGGGCTAAGAGTGTGTTAGGATTGATACAGTCAGGTATCTGCGGATCGATGTCCATAAAATCTCTTAGTGGTGTCGAATACTTCGTCACCTTCATCGATGACCATTCCAAAAAGACTTGGATCTACTTTTTGAAAACCAAGGATGAGGTTTTTGGTCGATTCAAAGAGTTCAAGGCTCTAGTGGAGAATCTGACAGGAAAGAAGATAAAAGTGTTGTGCTCAGACAATGGTGGAGAGTATGTTGACAAGGACTTCACCGTTTTTGCACTAAGGAAGGCATCAGAAGAGAGTGGACAACTCCCTACAATCCAAAGCAGAATGGAGTAGCAGAAGGGAAAAACATAACTATTGTGGAAGCAGCTAGGGCAATGCTGTATGATCAAGATATGCGTAAATTTCTGTGGGCAGAAGCATGCATCACGATAGTTTATGTCTAGAACAGGACTCCACATAAGGCATTGGGCAAAATCACTCTGGAGAAGGTCTTCACAGGGAAGACACTTGAAGGCAGTCATTTTAGGATATTTGGGAGTTTAGCGTATTTCTGTATACCCGAAGAAAGAGAAAGAAATTAGATCAAACTATTGAGAATGATATCTTGTGGGATATAGCGAGAATGGTAAGGTATATAGAGTCTATATTCTAGGGAGTGGGAAGGTAGTAGTTCGGCAGGATGTAAAGTTCATGGAGGAAAGAGCTTTAAGGAAATCCCGAGAAATGCCTTCCGAGGAGTAGTCGAAAGACGAGTAGCGGAAACTAGTACCAGAAATTCTCCTGAAGACAAAGCTTCTGAAGAGGAGGAATCTCAGGAAGAGAAAGAGCTGATAGATGTGCCTACTACTTGTGGAAGAACGAGCCGGGAACTCTGACAGATTCTACGGGATGCAGAGGACTTCATTGGTGCACCCAAGAATAATAAAAGGGATACAAGGCCTTAGTAGCTCAGGTTGGGGAACCTCCTAGTTTTCAGGAGGCCATTCGACATCAAGTATGGGATGCTATGGTGGAGGAATACAACTCTATAATGGTCAATGATCTCTGGGATGTGGTACCTAGGCTTTAGGACAGATCAGTGGTAGGTTCGAGATGGATCTACAAGGTCAAATATGCTGCAGATGGCAGTGTGGAGAAATACAAAACCAGGTTTGTGGCTAAGGGGTATGCTCAGAAGGAAGGGATAGATTACAAAGAAACCTTCGCTCTAGTAGCCAAATATACTTCTACTAGAACTGTGATATCTCTTGCAACACAGATGGGGTGGGAGATTCATCAAATGGATGTAAAGACGACATTCTTGAACGAAGTAATAGAAGAGGAAGTATACATCTATGTCACACGGTTCGAGTTCGAATTCGAGTTCGACAACGATTAAGTTCGAGTCGAATTCGAATTTTCCGATCAGGTTCGAATGAGGTTTGGCATTAGGTTCGACTATACATATTTTTCAATATATATATATATATATATATATGACAAAATAATAGAAAATTCAAAATCGATCCATAAACACATGAACACAAATTCTTATTAGTAAACATACATGAATAATGTAATCATTCTAACATCTAGTTAAATGTAAACATACACAATAGTAGTTTGCAAAAAGAAATGACATAATTTTTAGTCTTCAAAATTTAAATGAATGTCAAATACTAGTAATCTTTTAAAAAATCACATAATCAAAACATGATCAAAATTTAAACATACACATCATTGTAGGACATCTTCAAATTTCAAAATTTTAAATATCATCAAAGTCATCAACACATGGAATTCCATCATTTGGCTCATCTAGTGAGTCATCATCAATGCTAATATAATAAGGAAGTCATAAAGACCATTGCCAAATAGTTATAATCCATAAAATTGTTCTAGGAAATTCAAAAAACATAGATAATCTATACTTATGGCCTACTAGACTCTAGTATGATTAAAAAGCTCTCAATCATCATGTGCATATGGCATAGTAAAGGCACTAGAGTGCTGATCATCAAAGTCATCAATAGATGGAATTCCAACATTTGGATCATCTAGTGAGTCACCATCAGTGCTAATATCATCTTCTTTTGGCTCTAAATCAGTGTCAAACCATGGCTCGGAGGAACTAGATGCATCTTTGGCCACACTACTCAAGGCCAACTTCAAATCACTGCGAACATAAACAAGGTCTTCCAACCTTGTAGACAATAATTTGTTTCTTTTCTTGGACTGGATATGGTTAAAGCTACTCCAGTTCCTTTCACAAGCAGAGGCACTTGATCCCTGGCTCAAAATACGAACTGCAAAATGTTGCAATTCGGGAGTCTTTGATCCATAAAACTGCCACCATCTCCCTAGAGGAATATTGGGCCTATCTTGTACTGCACTAGACCGTGCAAATATTCCCTCTTCCAACCTGTATGCTCGGAGCTGCTCTCTAATTCTCCTGCATTCTTCTAGATCAGGGACCAACCGTTCAACTGCATCATAAAGGCCATTCATGACTTCTGCATCATTTGTTCTTTCTATCCCAAAGAGTCTAGGATCCAAATAACAAGCTGCTGCATGTAAAGGACTATGCAACATCTTCCATCTTTCATCAATCATCTCCCATATTGCAATGTACTCATTTTCCTCATTATTAAAAGATTTTGCAATGGATTCTTTAGCACGATCCATGCCCTCATAAACAAATCCCATGGAAGGGTATCACTATCAACCATGCGAAGCATATCAACAATTGGTTCACATACTTTTAAGACCTTCTGAGCATTGTCCCAAAAAGCATTCCCTAAAATCACCTGTTCCAATTCCTTTCCTTTAGCTTCCTTTGAAAGATGAGACTTTTCCCACTCATTGTTGCAAAAAACACCTCTTATACTCCCGTTTTCTTCAACTAGCCTTTTGATAGTAATATAATATGTGGCAAACTTGGTGTCACAAGGCCTGAGCAACTCTCTAGATGCATTATTCCTATACAAGCTCAATGTGAGTTGATGGTTAAATATGAAGTGAGAAATTTGTTTCCCCCTTCGAACTGTTTCGTTAATCCATGGAAACTTTGCCAAGTCATGTAACAATAAGTCAAGACAATGGGCAGCACAAGGTGTCCAATATATTTTTCTGTATTTATCCATGACCATTTTTCCTGCTCCAACACAATTTGAAGCACTATCAGTTATAACCTGGACCACCTTTTCTTCTCCAACCTCAAGAATAGCTTCCTCTAAAATCTTGAAAATAAATTCAGAGGTCTTCTTATTCCCTGATGCATCAACTACTTTCAAAAAAGTACCCCTTTAGGGCAAGAAACCAACACATTAATAAGAGGTCTATGATTCATATTTGACCAGCCATCTGATAAAATTGTGCACCTTGTTTCCTTCCAAGAGTCTTTGATCTTCTGCAAATTGTTTGTAACTCTTTCTTTTGACCTCTTCAAAATAGTGGTCCTTAAGGTCTCAGAACTAGGAGGGAGATATCCTTTACCAAAACCTGCCATCATCTTACATGCGTTGATGAAGTAAGGGCTTTTTGCCACATTAAATGGAATTGCACATTCAAAAAACATATCACCTATAGCATCATCAACTTCTTGTTTCTGCATGGGCTTCCAAAGAGTATTTAATGTAGCTGTCCCACTTGATTTACTGATCTTTGACTGAGATGAACTCCCAACACCAACTGTGCTTGAAGAAAGCGCAGATAATGAATTGTAATTCATTGCAATTTCTGTTTGAACACGTTGCCTTTTGTTTTCATTCACTTTCTTAGGCTTTTGTATATTGTCATAATCTTTCTGAAGTGTCTCCTTGAGCTCTGCAGACACATTCTTGCAACCTTCAACGCCACCTCCTTTGCCATTAGTGACAGAAAGTAAGTGGTCCATGACTCTAGTTAAAGATCCAAAAAATTCATTATTACATAACTTGCATTTCAAATGCCTCCCATGAGGCCCATCCAATTTCTCCACATATTTCCATCCTTCTGACGTTGACTTTGGAGGTGCCATGACAAATATGTCTGCATTTTTGTTGGCAATGGCATATTAAAATTCGAATTTAAATAAATGATAAAATAGTGAAATTCAATTTTCAATTGATTAAAAAGTAAAAAGTAAAAAAATCTATTGAATCATACTAGGTCCTAGAACCCTGATAGGGTGTTTGACTTATCTTTTAATATGGATCACTTCTAAATCTTATTACAAGCATATAGAAGTTATCAAAACTGAAACTGTATTGCAGCTGGGGAAAAACAGTCATATATATTATAAACAATGCATAAAATACTCAAATTTTAATAAAAAGATTATACATTTAATGATTTATGTACATCACTGTGTAAAACCAAATCATTGGACTAAAGATCTAACATTTTGAACTGTATTGGGCAGTTTTTCATTGGACTCACTAACTGTTGTCTGGCAGAATGCTGTCATAATAATTGAAGATGCCCATATGAGGCTCATTCTGCCAAAATTAACAGTAAGATATATTTACGAATGACACTATCTTCCAGACTTCCACTTCTAAGTTCTAAGTTAGCAGGTAAGGTCTTGAGGCAATTCTATTGTTGTCTTCTATTATTGTTATAATAATCTGACCTTGTATTTCCATTGGGAATGAACTTGTATGACAAATATTTCCTAACATAGGATGGCTCTACCCTGTTAGATTGGCAGGCAGAAAACAAGGTCGTCAGATATAATAACATTTTGTTTATGCAGACTAGTTTGAGCCCATATGCTCAAGCCTCAAGCAGTGGCCGCATTATGCATAAGACGGAGAAGGAGAAGAATTCTTTGGAAACAGTTAAGACGTAGCAGATAGGAAAATAGCCATTCAGATTCAAAATTATGCAAGAGGAATGGGTTGTTTACAAGAAAGGGTAGACAATTTCTCATTTAATAGCATGAAAAGTTAACATAACATGCGTTTGGTGAGAAAAGTTGTCACTTTGAATAAGAATCCCAATTGAGTAGAGAAATAAGACCAATAAATTCAACACAGCACAAGGAGGATTTGAAATTTGTATAGCAAATTTTTGGACTTGGAGAAATCTTTAGCAGGTAAGTCTGTAGCTAATCCAATGCCACTCTTCCGTTTCCCCTGCCCCCAACTAGGAATAAAGGGAGAGAATATGTAAAAGACGCATTTGTGGAAATGCGAGACAGTTCGGGTTTTGGCTTGACAGATGAGGCCAGAAAGATTGTTGAATTTGCTGCAGATTTCAATGAAAGAACATTTGCTTGGTGTAAGGAAGAAACGTGAAACAAAAACAAATTGAATTTCTTAGATGATATAAAAAAGATGGTTCCCTTTTAACATCTTACAAAATATGCATTAGCATATCATAAATCTAAACAAATTAAAGAAGAACTACGAGAACCAGTAGACTGTAATAAAGATGTGGGACACACTGAGTCACAACTCACAAGTAAAACTCACACTGGGTGTGAATCAACATATGGAACAGTTCAGACTCTCCACTACCTGCTTAACCATTCAGAGAACAGAAAATGCACCACGTTCTTTAAAGTGAATTGGATTGAAGATTAATACTTGTATTTGCTCATGAAGCCTGGACGGGATACAATTTCTAGTGTGAAATTATACAAGTTTGAAGGACTGCATTTTCCTCTGTTTATGGCAGACGGTTCCGGTTGGTGAACAAAGATGGCTGTAGCCTGTAGGTGGAGGCAGAGATAGAAACAAAAACAAAAATACAAGCAAAAACAAAAACAAAAGCCAGAAAGGATGACCTTTTGTCACAGGTTGCTCAAACGGGCATTATAGAATTGTTGGGTGTTGAAGAAGAAGAAGACGCTCAAATAGCTTGTGGGATTGACATTTTACGAAAAGCTCAACAGAATCCTGAGTATCCACAATTCACTCATTGTGAATTGGATCCATCATTTTTTGTTAAGCCTCAATGCTGGGCTCATCCCATTTGCAAATCGGAATCTTGCCACAAGAACACTATATCGATCTGAAAAGCATTCAAGGCAAGCAATAGGATACTATGCAACAAATCGACGTGGAAGATGTGACACTACTGCGCATCAGTTATTTTATCCTCAGAAACCTTTGTTTAAGACTATGTCGTCTGAATGCGTCAATAACATGCACTTCTATAATGGTCAAAATGCAGTAGTCACTGTTAATGTTCTATATGGATAACTTGCAGTAGCAAGAGAGTAGGTTGAAGAGGTCAATAAAGCTAAACAAATGACAACAAACTTCCAGTTGAGTGAGAGTGAATGTTAAAATTGTAAATACCTCTGAACAGTGAACACTGAAGGTGCTGCGTGCACACTGTGACACTGGTGCCGTGGTGCGTGCAGCGTCGGTGGTCTGCGTCGTGCGACTGCTCAAGGCCTCAGTCCTCACGCGGCAAGCCTCGGCCCTCAGACTCGTCACTCACTGTCTCACACTGCGTGCCCACTGCCCACTGCCTCAGGCCTGCACGTCTTCAAAGTTTCAAACTCATTGCAAGTGCAAAGTTGCAAACGCAAACTGAACTCCACAAATGGCACAAACAAACGCTCAGCGGACAGTGTGTGCCAAAACGCTAGCCAACGACGGTTTATAAAAAATTATTTGGCAGGAACAAGTGCTAAAAGGCGGTATGCGGCCCCTGGTTTTCTTCTAAAACCGTCAACAAAACCGTCAAGGAAAACCGTCGAACCTGAACAAATTCGTTTAAGTTCGCGATTCGGTTCGATCAGGTTCGTGAGGTTCGTTGAGGTTCGATAAAATTCGATTAGGTTCGAGTTCGCCTTTAGGTTCGAATTTCAGGTTCGGCGAACCTGAACGAACCTCAATTTTTTTTTACAGGTTCGCCGAATTTCGAACCTGAAGCTTCAGGTTCGCCGAACCTTGTGACTTAGGTATACATTGAACATCCAGAAGGTTTTGAGACACATGAGAAGAAATCTCATGTATCCAGATTAAAGAAAGCCTTATATGGGCTTAAATAGGCACCTAGAGCATGGTACGGTCGAATTGATGGCTACTTGCAAAAGATGGGGTTTGTCAAGAGTGACGCAGACCCTAATCTCTACTATTTGGTCGTAGAGAATGAACCTCTAATCCTAGTGTTATATGTGGATGATCTCTTCCTGACATGATCATTCAGGCTCATCAAAGACTACAAGAAGAACCTAGCCACAAAATTCGACATGAAGGATTTTGGACAAATGCATTATTTCCTGGGGTTGGAAGTTTGGCAACAGAAGGGTGAGATCTTCCTTGGACAAGGGAGACATGCTACAAAATTTTTGAAGAGATTCAGGATGCAGGACTGTAGACCTATGGCTACTCCAATGATCACCAACTAGAAGAAGATTGATGCATCAGAAGATAAAGACGTTGATCCCACCTTGTACATGAAGCTTATAGGGTCCCTGATATATCTTGTCAATACTAGGCCAGACATTTGTTACGCTGTCAACACCCTTAGTTAGTTCATGGTGGAACCTAAGAGGGCGCACTGGATAGCAGCCAAACATGTTCTCAGGTATATACATGGACTATTGTACACCAGAGGCAATGACTTTAGGCTGAGTGGGTTCACTGACATAGATTGGGCTGGAAGTTCAGTAGATCGGAAAAGTACAACTGGGTATTGTTTCAACATTGGATCAGGAATGACCTCCCGGTGTAGTAGGAAATAGAAATCCGTGGCTTTGAGCTCAGCTAAAGTTGAATATATGACAGCTAGCACAAATTTGTGCGAAGCCATATGGCTTAGGAAATTGCTTGTGAATCTATTCAGGAGAAGGATGGAAGTGACCAAGATCATGTGTGTTAATCAGAGTTGCATCAAGCTCTCTGAGAATCCAGTATTTCATGATCGGTAGAAGCACATTGATATCAATTGTCACTTTGTCAAAGACTGTGTCCAACGAGGAGCAGTACAGTTGAGGTACACTCCTATAGAAGAATAGGTGGCAGGCATAGTCACCAAGGCTCTAGGAAGAACAAAGTTTGTTTATTTCAAGGAGAAGATGGGGATGGTAAAGAATCCATTTTCAGTAGTAGAAATGGATAAGTGTCAGGAGTTGCAGTGCAACAAGTAGCAGTGGCAGTGCTATGGGCAACATAATGCAACATGTTGAGAGGGAGCTGCAGTACAGGTGTAGCAGTGGCAGTGGCAGTATCATGGGCAACAATGCAGGGGATGTGAGGCAGCAGGACAAGCATCAACGTAGGTACCGATGCGGAAGGTTAATGTGATGTTTCTATAGTGAAGCATTGCTAAAGCACATTCCTCGCTAAGAGGGAGTGTTGAATTTTGGTAGCACCGGATGTGCTCTAGCCTTGAAATTTGGAGGAGAGGCTAAGGCACATGAGATCTTTAAGACCCAGAAATCGTTTTGAGAAATTCCACCTGGATGAGGAGTTATTAAAATAATTAATATTTTTAATGGCTTCTTAAGTCTAAACTTAGGAAAATAAAAATATTAATGGGTATTAATAAAGATAAGGGTGAGAAGCTTCTAAGTGACGAGGATCAAGTTTGTTTTAATCTTAGCCGTTGATTATGGATTTAATCTCGGTTGTTGATTCATCAACAGGAAAAGTATAAGAGAAGACTTGAGGATCATTTGGAGACACACCGGTAGATACTCAGTACGGTTCTCAAGTAAAGGAGATCGATTTCAGCGGGAGAGTTGCAGGGTGGAGGAAGAGGAGGGCATCAGCAACAAGCAGTGCTTGAGGAGAAGGTGACACAGGGATAGTGGGAGACAATGCAGAGAGAGACGCAGTCGAGAAGAGAGACGCAGTCGAGAAGAGAGACACAACCCTCACACAGGCTGACGCACAGGGATGCAGAGCCACTTAGGGCCATGCTAAGCCACACAGAGTGATGCAGAGGTGATGTAGGAGTGGGAGCAGGGTCTCCAAAATGTCAGAAAGTCTCAAAGGGAAAGTCTCAGGTGTTTTATTTCAGTTTCTCTATAAAATAATTCCATGTAAAAGCAATTGCTATTGAAGATTAATAAAGCCCTCATCTACTGCACCGGTTTTCCCACATTGGGTTTTTCCGGGGACAATTGTCCAAAAACAAATTTGTTGATGTGATTGGTTCTTGTGCATGTATTTTTCTCTGGGTAATTGTGTGATAACTGTAGTAGAATTTCTTTTAATATTTACTGAAGGGATTTCATAAATAACTTATTGTGAATAGTAAATAGGTGAAATAAATCAGTTGCTGTAGTAGAATTCCAGTTTAGAAATTTTCACAGTTGCCAATTTTAACACTCCCTCTCAACTCGGGAAAATTCCGCCTGCCAATCCATCCATCATCATGCCATCCTCTCATCATGAACCATCTCTGCATCGCATCTCAACTATGCTGGACACTGATATAGATAATGAAGAAGAATTGATCGAGAGTGAGTCACAAGTCCTTACCACTCCACTAACGAAAGTCAATCCACATAACCAGGGGTAGAACCCCAATCAGACTTGATCCCAAATGATCAATTTTGTTGAACATCATACATCCTAGACATAGGAGTACAACAAGACACGATGCATCCATCAGACCATCTGTGCTGCTATGGTCCCTATCCTCTTTTCCCAACTCATTGGCTAGTCGAGAGGCACTTCCCATGGGTCCCCGACTACATGGGTAGGATGTATGCTGGGGCATCCACAGGAGAAGGTAAATCACTCATCCTGCCCATATGCCATAGGAGAAGGTGAACCACTCATCCTATGCATATCTCATCAACCGTAGGGGAAGGTGAACCACTCACCCTACACACATGTCAACCACCATAGGGGAAGTTGAACCACTCTCTCTATGCATGTGTCCTTTTCCATAAACACAACCATTGTAGGGAAAGGATAAACCACATCCTATGCGCATGCAAACCACCAATAGTAGGGAAATGATGAATCACGTCCTACATGCATGTCGATATGTGACCATTGACAAAAGATTATGTGCATCTCTCACTAGGGTAAACACATACAGGGAAAGGATGAACCCATCCTGTACATAGCGAACCCATAGGGAAAGGAGTGAACTACATCCTAGGGTCGCACATAGCTCCAAAAAGCACCACAGGCCTCCGGGAGCTTCTAGAGCTCAATGTTCAGCTGGGACCCTCATAGTAGGGTCTTTCCACGACTCCCCGCCTCTCTCCACGACTCCCCACCTCTCTCCAAAGAAAGATAAACTTGATCTTACCAAGAGGCTTTAAGAGGAAACCTGCACATCCATCCTGAAATAATGGAGCTTGATTACTCCCTACTGTACCATATCTCAAATAAAGTGGTACTTGATGCTAATATGCTTGGAACGGCCGTGGAACATGGGATTCTTTGAAAAGAGCTGCCCATTCTGCAATATACAATGGTGGTTTCTAGCACGTGCACAAATGGCTTACTGAAGAGATTTTTCAACCGAATGGCTCCATAATAAGCCATGCTTGCTGCTTTATACATTCAGCCTTAATGGTGCTCCCAAAGCAACAAACTTCAGTCCACGAAATAAAGGTGGATCCTAGGAGATACAACACCTAGATGTGCTCTTTCCATTCTTCACATTGCCAACTCAGTCAACATCGGAAAATCCATGGAATCTTAGATTCCTGGCAGAGTACGCCAGACCATAGATAAATAGGTAGCTATCTAATATTCAAGGTTTAACCATAAATTGTAGGAAGGTATATGTTTGATTTGTTTAACCAAAACACTAGGATTCCCACAAGTAGTCTATATTTGAATTAGCAGCTCCTCCATTTTATCAGGCTTGCCTTTCATTTTTACTTTAAAAGTCAACTCCCTCTCATATTGATAAATGAGAGGATCATCATCTGATAGACAAATATCATCAATGGATGCATCTTTGACCATTGCTCCCTCTAAATATCGGAAAAGAGACCTTGCCCATCGAGCTGTCTGCAACTTGCTACCTTTCCTGTCATTATTCCTTTGGTCCATGTGCCAGAGTGAATAAGACATTATCTTGCAAGTGAAAAGGGAATAAGATCCATAGATGACAATTTAGAAGGAAAACCAAGTCTATATTAACTCTCATAGATGATTACATGATGGTCGAGTTTCAGGTACAGGTACAGCCCAAAACGCCGGGTTCCTAGAAGTTTCGCGCAACATAGGCTAGATGCTAATAGGAAGGCTTTGAATGCTCTGCAAAACTAGAACAGTCCCTTCATAAAACTTTGATAAATTCATTGATCAGTAATCACTATAATATACATATTACATACCAATCCTTGTGATGAAGCCTTACAAAGTTATCTTCTTTCCTTGCCCAATCACCTCTGTAATCTCCGCATCTGGTCCTTCTCTCCAGCCCTCTAATTGTTCAGAGAAACCACATGTCTGAATCCTCAACTGTGGCTATTCCTCTATGCCTCACCTCGTTCCATCTATTATTGAACTCAACCTGCTAGCCCGCATTTTCTCCAAGAGTAGGAGCCCTTAAAAACAGTTCTTGTTGTGACTCGATCTTCCTACAAGTCTCGGCTTCAGATTCGCTTTAGATCGGAGGTAAGATAGATAGAAATATCAGCCTTGTAGCATACTTAAAAGTTCAAACAGAGATCCTAACCTCAACATTATTGCAGCTGAAGGCTACACAAGAATTCAGCTGCCTTTTTTCTAAACCTGTGCCAAAATCAAGAGGTGTGCAGGGTCTTTCTATGGAAAGATTTTGCACTTGTTAAATGTGCACTCATACTTCATATTTGTCTTCCCTTCAGATTTTTAGAGGGAGGAGATCATGGAGACTTTTCAACAAACTTCTAAGTGAGTGCTTTTTCTCTTACTTGGGCTTGTGCTCCTCTGAGCTTTGATACCATACTAATTTTAGTTAACATGTTCTTTGCTTAGGTCAATTACTTCAATGGTCCATATTAGCCCATTTTTGATTCCATTAGAGTTCTACTAGCAATCACATAAACCATTATCTCATTGGCAGTAACTGAAAAAAGAACAAAAACATTAAAATGCAGAAGACAAGCCAAGTCAATAGAACACCAAAATTTGGCAAATGCCAGGGAAAAACCCCAAGATGGGGAAAACCCTTTGATCAATTCTTCTTCTTATTAATATCAAATGTTCAACAGAAAAAGAGAGAGAGTACAACAAATGTCAAGATTGACTTGCCAATATGATGACTAGTGCCACTGTCCAAATGCCAAAGAAACAACGCAATCAAGTTTGCAATTCAGCCTTCAAATAATAGTAGACAAGCTCTGCTCTAATTGGAGGTTAATATTAATCAAAGCAGGCACAAAGTAGTCTCCAAAAGGAGCTCGGTCCTAGTTCAATTAATGTGGCCTCCTTTGCTAATTATGATGAGCCCAAAACAGTCCAAAAATGAGGAATCGAACTTGGTCAATGAGATGAAGATCTCTGCGGTCAAATGTCTGCAATTAGGGCTTGTAGTCATAGAGCCCAGATTTCCCACATCTTGTGTCAATAGCTGCGGCCCTCCTTCCTAGGCAACTTGCTTCAACTTGCTATTGTCTAGCCTCCTTCTAGGCCTCTAAACTGCCCCAAGGCTTTCTATGATTGAGCTCCTCAGACCCGTGACTCTCTGCTGTATGTTCTAGCCCATCAAACCAGAGGATAAAGGCCCGCGGCCTCGCAGAATTAGTCTGCAAGTGCTGCGGCCCACCTAAGGAAAAGAGATCCCACACAAAACAGTCTCAACACGCACTCTAAACTATCCTGAAGCCTGCGACTGCCTATCTGAAGCTTCTTAGCCCTGCAAGAGACAGGTAGAGTCACCCAAAACAGACCCAAGCTCCACGTCTTGCCTCCTCTTCTATTCGGCTGCCTCAGAGATGTGTTTTCTATGGAATAATGCACATTGAATGTGTCTAATGAGGTTGGAGGTCACTTCTATTTATATACAATGGAGAGGGGTTCAACTTGACTAATTTACCCCTAGCCGACCTTGATAAATTACACGTGTGGGCTTAGTTTCAAAAATATATTTTTCCATATCCAAATTTAGTGATTTTTAGTTCGATTTTGGTTCTCTCGAAAAGAGGAATTCAATGCTACAATTATTTTCTTCAAAAGAGCTGCCCAAAGTGGAATTTGGCTCTACTTGCCAATTTTAACGCCAACCAATTTGAGCAACTCAGGACTATGTGCAAAGTGGTGTGTTCTACATTAAAATATTTCTCATGCCTCCAACAAACAAATGATGAATCCCAAGGTAATCAACTTAGATAAATGTGCCAAAAGAATTGAATGCCTCTCTAGAAAGCTTCTCAACCATCTGAGCATGTGTTGTAGGAAAGTCTGCCCTAGAGTGTGGATGCACTACATCAATGAACTCTCAATATAGTGAATCAATAATATTTCATGAAACATAGGGAAACCATGTAAGCACCAAGCCACCAATGGACAACATCAAGGAACAACAAATAACCCATATTACTTGGGAAAACCTTCAATTGATGGGAATTCCTTCCATGAATGTCCAAGGAGTTTATCAAGAGTGCATTATGCTAAGCAAAATCCGATGAAGGCACTAAATATTCCAGATGTGCAAAAAAAAAGTGTCAAAGCACCAACACGTTGGCTCCAAAACCAAAGATCCTCTAAATGCAGCTTGCGGGGCAAGGTTTTCAAAATAGGACAAAACCTCATACAATATGAGGGGTAACACCAAACATATTAGATTTATCAAATAAATAATAAATATTGGGATCTATAACAATCTTCATGAAGCCCAAATTAATTAGATACCCATGAATCATAAAGTACCATACACGTGGTGCCTGCTTTAGCTCGGAAATGTCCTTTGTCAACTTGAACACATGGGTATCTTTCCAGTGCAACTCAGATGCCCTCAACTGATTAATGCATACTTCCTTCTCAATTAAACCATTAATAAAAGCAATGTTTACATCCATCAGGTATAAAGGCCAACCAAAATTTGATGTAAGAATCATAATGGTTTTGATGGAAGGATACTTGGCCATCAGAGCAAACATCTCATAGTCAACTTTCTCTCTTTGGGAGAATCCTCTTTCAACGAGTATGGCCTTATGCTTCTTTGTGATACTATCATATAGATTCCCTTCATGCCTTGGAACAATCTCCTATACATTGTTAGTTTTGGTAGCATCAGAAGTGCTCTAGCCTTGAAAATTGGTGGAGAGGCTAAGGCACATGAGTTCTAAGAACCCATAAACCGTTTGGTGAAATTCCACCCGGATTGTATTTTTATTAAAATAATTAATATTTTTAATGGGGTTCCTAAGTCTAAACTTAGGGAAATTAAAATATTAATGGGTATTAATCAAAATATGGGTGAGAATGATCTAGAAGGCGGATCAAGTTATAATCTTAGCCGTTGATTAGAGACTTAATCTCGGCCATTGAAGACTCAACAAGAAAAGTATAAAATGGAGGCTTGGGGTTCATTTGAAAACACACAGAGAGATTGAGGAAATCGATTTTCTGAGGTGAGAAGTTCTTAGGAGGAAAATTGATTAGGGAGATCTTGCAACTGAGGGGCAGTGAGATTCCGGGAGAAGGAATTTCTGGAGAATACTGACAGAGAGGCAGAGAGAGCTTGCAGAGAGGCAACGTAGTAGCCGGAAAGGTTGACGCTGGGCCAGTTTGGGCCCACACAGTCCTGATGCAGAGCCAGAAGGGCTAGTGCAGAGCAGAAAAGCTACCTGTCACGCATAATCCAGAATTGTCGGAACAACTAGGATAGCTAATACAGAGGGCAGAAGAGGTAATGCAGGGTTGACACAGAGGGCAGAAGAGGTGATGCATGGTTGACGCAGGGCCTACGTAGAAATAGTCGGGGTTAGCCAGTCTTGTGCCGGATCAGCGAGAATTCTGCTGGGTGAAGTGAGGTAAAACTCACTCAGATTTTTTGCCAGTATTTTCTCTGTAAAGGATTGCTAGATGAGCATCTTAGATTTGTATTTAGATATTTCTCTTGCATAATAATAAACCCTTAGAATTGCTGCACTGATTTTCCCGCATTGGGTTTTTCCGGGGACTATTGTGTCCAATAATAAGTGTGTCTTATGTATCTTGTTCTTTGCTCTGTTTTCTGTTTCATGAGATCAAATATTTAATAAGTGTAGGCTACATAAGTAATTTGCTTCAGTGTTCAGAAGAATAACTTGGTTAATTTTAAAAATCAAGTAGGTGAAGTAGATTCAGATTCGTTGTAGTAGGATTTCCTTTAGTAGTAGGAATTTTCACATACATCGTTCTTTAGAATGGAGTTATACGCCTTTGTTATGGCATCCTGTCATAATTTCCTTGCTGCTGCTTCCTCATAATTGGAAGGCTTTGAATCAACGACAATCGATATCAATGAATATGATTAGGAAATCTCTTAGCGGGTTGACTCACCCGAAAATAAGTCTTTGTTGCTCATACTTGCTCCTCTGATTCTTCTAAATTTTGGGTATGGCATCTCAACTTATTAGCTAAATTGGATGGCAAAACAATTTCTGTTTCTACGCTATAGACTTGCTAACATGAACATTATTTATCTTCTTCTCTTTGATCAGTCTTTGGGACAAGAAACTTATCTCCCTCCTAAACCTCTATTGGAGACTTCTTATTGATTTTTCAAGCCTAGGTTATTGCTTCCCTAATGTTCAGTCATTAAATAACTCAAAAGTCAAAACATAATTTATTTAAGGGCAGGAAATTTAGTTTTTGATCATTGCGTCCATCTCACAACAGCAGAAAAATGAACAACAAAAGAAATAAAACACATACATATGGATTTCTCCTTCTAATAAGCTTTTTATTCCTTTGATCAAAGATCACAAGGTGTCCTCTACAACTTGTTTATGCCAACGACTGTATGGTTATTAAAATCATCTCAAACAGAAGTGTACGACATGTGTAAAGGAGGGTATAGCTAGATCAATATGGCTTGCTCTATTTATAACTTTCCTAGACAACAAACTGTGTTGGAAAATTCAAAGCAGCAACTTATTATATCAATTTTCCTTAACCTTAATATTTTCTTGGGAACTTAGCTGGTCTTCTTGTGTTCTTTATTTAGATCTTTTCATCAAACAAATATCAAGAACAAAAATTGTAGCAATAGAGGACACAAAAATTAGGCTCTTTGCCGGGGAAAAAACCCTCCAAGGGAAAAACCAAAAAACTCCTCTTCTTATAGAATCTGCTTTCAGTGAGACAACAAAGACCCAAACCCTAGACCAAGTCCTTCTCCAGGGAGCAAGTCAGTCCTTCCAACAAGTCCTTGATTCAACACTAACCAATGTCAAACTGCAACTTCGACCTCCCAACTTCAATATTGCTTCTTCGACCTGCAACTTTGACCTTGTAGCAGTGGTAGAAACCCTAATCCAACTTTCTCTTGAGACCTTCCTTGAGCAAGGCAACTCTTCCCAAGGTCAACGAGGTGAAGATAGAGTATTATTCCTTCCAACAACAAGAGACTACACTTCGTCCTACTGCAACTCGTATCTACAATTTTGGCCTCCTTTGTAGCCAGCAGAAACCTTAGACTTTTGCACACGTGAGAGAAAGATAGCCCAAAAACAAGTCTTCTTCTTCTTCTAGACCTTCACCCTTCTTGTCTTCTTGCTTCCTAGCTACAGATCAAACTTTTTTCCTTGAGATCAAACTTCTTGGTGAGTGAGTGACAAATGAGGTCAAACTACTCCTTTATATAGCCTTTCCAAGGGGTCATATGCCCTCCTTTAGGACGACTTGAATTTGCCTAGGTCGACTTCTACTTTTGGAGTTTCTAGGACTTTCTAAACTCAAAAATAATTCTTTTTCCAATTACATTTTGCTCGGAAGGGTCTTATAAACACGATGTTGATTCCTTTGACTCATGACAATAAATCCTAAGACTAACAAACCCTAGAAGCATGAAGAACATGCTTTTACCTAGAATGTTGAGAAATCTAGTGGTAGCTAGATTAGGTGATTTCTCTTTCTTGATAACTACTTGTGATGCATTTTAACTTGATTAGCTTCTTCTTCTTTCACTTGATTATTATTAGTGTTTTTTATCATCAAACAACTACCAAACAATGAAGATCAATGAGATAATAAGACACAAGATATAGGCTACCAGCTAGGGCCAAAACCTCTCCTCTTGAGAGGAAAACCCATAAGAACTCCTCTTCTTATAGAACTTCAAATGACGAATTCCAAGACCTATGACCCTTGAACAAGACCCTTCGAAGACCAAGTCAAAACTCGTCCTTGAAGAACTTATTTCTCACGGAGTCAACCCAAGTCAAACTTGCCTTATGACAATAGCAATTTTTTCCTTGACCAAGATTTCAGACCTGCTACTTTGATTGTAATTTGCGTCCTTCTGCAATGATTGCTACTTCACACATGTGAGAGGTTTAGGGCACAATTAAGAGGCTTCTCTCCTTCGCTTTGCTTGGACTCTTCTTCTCATGAATTCAACTTGCAAGAATGATCTTTTTATTCTAGATTTCGACTTCTTTTAAGGTTTGCAATTTTCACTTTGGAAACCCTAGTTGCAGTCCACACGTGTGAGAGATATTAGCCCAAAAACAATGTTCTTGACTTCGATTTTTCTCCTCCTTGGATTCTTCTCTTCTTCGCCCCTTCTAAATCTTTTTCTTCTTGATTGCTTGAACTTTTTGTGAGCTAAATTTATGATCCTTCAAATGAAGTTGAGCTCTCTTATATATAGTCTTTCTCGCAGGTCGAATAGCCTCTTCATAAGGGTGACTTGTCACCTTGTAGGCCGACTTGTTCTTTCTTGAAGGCCGACTTGTTGTTTCTTGTTTGACAAGGTCTTGGAGGGTCTTTGACTCTAATTTTGACTCAAATAAATTTTCTTTACAATATGTAAGATTCCCAAAAGGGTCTTCCATACATGACAATGACTCTTATGACCTGTTGACTCAAAGACAAGCCGTAGAAGCACTCAATGGTTGCTTGACCCATAAATAAATTTCCCTTGAGCATGAAACCCATGCCTTAAGAATGACAATAATAAATTTATTTTTCTCTTTACATCAAATACATAAAATCATGATTACATATGTCATTATGAAGACCAAACCTAGTTACATATTTCAACACTCCCTCTTAACTAGGGAGGTATTCATAATCTATACAAGGTACTTGGACATTCTCAAACTGAAGAATTCTCATAAGAAGAGTTGGATTGGTAAGCCATCTCATAAGCTACTTCCTTAGCTTATGCCAGAGCATCTCATCATACCAACCAACATTGTCACATAGCAAGGCCTTGACTAACAACTCTATCTCTCCACAAGATTAAAGCACAATGTTGGTGAGACCAATGACTGATAGACACCATCATCATTGTCTCTCAAGGCACATACCCCACTCGGGTGTTCATAGGGTATGTCCTTTTAGGACAATTCCTATCTTCTAATAACACATCCTCAAGGAATTTCCTCTTCGACTACTCTTACCTATTGGATGCCCTACCACATTATAAAAGAGTATCATAATCAATCTCTTATGCTTACGCAATCCTCCATTCTTTCTTCACAACATGAAGACAAGAATGATGTGTCTATCTCTCACTCTCAACTAGGGAAGATATACTCATTCCTACAAAGGGAATATACTCAAGCTCTCTCTTATCGAGTGACTTGTGCAAGCTCCCTCTTAACTAGGGATTTGTTACCAACAACAACTATCTTCTCTTTCGTGGAGATCATGGTACAATTAGCTACTTGAGAGGTTCCGCCTTTTGATGTCATGAACTTCGTCTACTTCATTATGATGTCTCCATCTTCTAGATTTTTCTTCATAGGGCATTGACCAATAGTCATATCATCCATCTTTTCATAAGAAAGTGATCTTGTAGTCCATGTCTGGGTTTCCTTCATACAACTCTCTTTTCCAAGTCATGTTTCTTTGAGGATCTTCATCCAATCTCAAGAGTACTAGTTGTAGGTGACATCTACAACTCCCTTGTGGTACCCTGTTTCAACCCAACCAAACGTTGTTCAAAAATAAAAAATGAACATAAAATCAAAATTAACTTTTCTGATGGCCTTTCATCATGACATTTGCTCCTGCAACATCCACATCCTGCATATTCATAAACACATCTCTAAGACTTTCAATGTCAAGGGTTTCCTTCCTTTACAAAGTTTATCAAGGTCTTCATATCTATTCTTATGGAGATGTCATTGCTAATCTTTCTTCTTATCAGATGTTGATCACTTATCTTATTTTACGTGACTGTAGTTGCATTTTTCACAAACTTTTCTTCCTTTCTTGACATATTGTTCCCCAAGAACTTCTATACATAGTTCCTTAATCTTGTCAACCACCTCAAGGCTCATATTCCATATGAGGTCATATTACGTTGATTTCATCTTGACAATATGTGAACTAATTCAAAGCATATGCCATGTATTTTTCCAAAGGTTGAGATGCTTCTTTTACGATCATGCTCATGAGACAGAGCGTTCAAATTGCCATCAACAACTATATGATGACATGACTTAATTTATCAAATATATACATACCTCTTTTCTCCTTTAGGTCATCTAGACTTCCTTCGACAACTTCTTTTCCTTGTTTGAAAGTACTTCAACCATGCTGCACTCCTTTGTCACCATACCATCACCCTTCTAAACAATGGATTCCTACAAGGTGGAATGTAGACTATCAGCAAGGCACTTGCTTCTTCCAAGTAGAGGTGAATCTTCTAATGAAGATTCAGTAGAGGATCTTGATTATCCTCATCTTGCAAATGCTTCTTCCTAATGATGATGTACGATGATTTCTCTATTTTCTATCATGCTAGATGAATTTCTTCTAACCATATATTGTTCCATGCTTTTAATGAGGTTTATCATGATGACTGCTACTACCATGTAGACTTCTACTTAAATTATCTTTCCATGCTTCTGTGATGATATCATCTCTATTTTTAGCTCCAATGCATACTATCATTCTTGTGATGCTTCCTACCATGGTAGCTAGCTTTTACAAAACTGAAAAGAACTAGGTGAAGTAGATTATCTTAGTCATAGTAGAGATCTTTCACTGCCTCCTTTGATTTCTTCTTCTTAGGTGCTTCCACTTCTTTGGTGACATGGGCTTCATTCCTTTGTTTCCTTTTCTTGTTGTCCTTCTTGAGTTTAGGACAATCTCTTTTGAAATGTCCATATTCATGACATCCATAGCATTGCTTCTTTGACATATCGTTTTTCTTCCTTTTCTGAGGACCAAACTTTCCTTTTCTTTTAGTCATGTCAAGAAATGCTTGCACTCGTTCATTTGAGCCTACATCACTCTTTGCCTTCAACTTGGTTTCTTCAATTTCACATAATGACGAGAGTTCACTGAATGGGGTGGATTCCTTCTTTCCATAGATGTTTGATACAAAGTTGCCCCATTCATCTGGTAGTGCATTGAGCACAATGGTGGTCATTTCTTTGACAGATATTATTCTCCCTAACTCTTGCAATTAGCTCTTATTTGTGACATCGTCATAAGACATGAGGCTATCCCTTCTTCTTTTGATACCTTTATCTTATATAGCTTGGTTCTCAAAGATATGACTTTTCCTGTAGTGCTTACGGAGAACAAATCTACCAACTTATCATAGATTTTTTTTGAATTCTCCTACTTTGCTGCATAAGGGATGAGGGAATCCTTGATTGATTCTATAAGGATTCTTTGAGCCCTTATTTCTCCATTCATATATTTTTCTAGAGCTTGAGCTTATTCTTTTGGTGGTTTAGTGATTGAACCCTTAACATGCCCAATAACTTCATTCTCTATGAGGATCAAATTTGTCCTCTTCTTCCATGCGAGGAAGTTTGATGACTAACCAATTTGTTGCTCTCCTTGCAGAATGAAGTCATTTTGGTAGTAGATTCAGACATAAATATAAAGGTACTTGTCAAGTGAAGATGCTTCTTTGTAGATGATATCTTCAACTTAATGCCTTTCTTGATTTTGATGATAGTTGTCGATGATTGCTTCCTTGAAGATAATACTTCTTCTTCTAGAGATGTCTTTCTTCAAATATGCTTGAGATGTGGTCCTTGCTTTAATGAGAGGGTGATCACCTTGATGTCTTTGATGATGATGGCGATTCTTCTTCTTGCTTCCTTAGAATGTGGAGTCTTCAAGATGTTTCTAATGTGTAGTCCTTGTTACCCACCATGTTAAGTTTAGGTATGTTCTATGCTTAGAGCAATTTATTTCAATTTTCATAGTTAGCAATCACATCAGCATTAAAGTAAACTGCAGATAGAACATAACTATAAATCGCAGAAGACAAGCCAAGACAAGAGGACACAAGATGTGGCGCTATCAAGGGACAAACCCCAATGTGGGGAAACCCTTGATCAATTCTTCTTATATGTTCTTCAATAGTTCAGCAGAGAGAGAGAGAGAGAGAGAGAGAGAGATAGTACATTTACAACAGAAGTCAACAATTTGACTTTCTAGGTAAGAGAGTAGATCATCTCTACATGAGATCATTTGAAGAAATGCTGCTTCAACTGATTCTCTAAGGTGACTCCTCCACCTGTCATAGTGTTGCATCTCGTCCATATGCTGCACCTCACCGTGCTGCACCCTGTTGCACTCACCATCATAGTGCTGGACCTAGTGACCATCCTATGCACTTCAAGTTGTTGTTCCTGTCACTGTGCTGCTCTCATCACGGATCTGCACCTCATCATCAGTTGCACCTGTCATTGTGTTTCACCCAATCATACACTCAAGGCATACTGAATACATCATCATCATCATGTTGCAATACCTTGTTGCTACATCATGCTGCTGCAATACTTTTGTTGCTCTTATCAAACAATGTCCACTTTGCTGCAAATGTATATCAGCCTTAGCTGCTTGCTATGGCTTGCAGCCTAGCAGAGCAGCTAGGCTATAGTTACAGATTTCCTCAAGCAGACCCAAACTAGACCCTAGATAGTAGCTTAGCCCTCTGACTTTGTACCTCATTCATGCTTTTGGCTAGCAGTGGGATAGCTGTAGTTATGTTTGGATGTGACAGCGGATGAGCACATCTTCCGTCTGAGATTAGGGCCTCTTTAAGCCTCCTTGCCGCGGCTTGAGGAACTCTTCACCATGTCATTCAAGTTACTTCTAGACCTTCCTTTGACGTTGTCCCTGTGCGTCATAAGGCTATGGTATGAATGCGGCTAGGGCACTCTTGAATACACTTCCTTTTGTCTGTGTCTAGAGCTATTTAAGATCTCCTCTTTCCAACGTGTATGAGTCCTTCTCTTGCTGCCCTTAATGACTGCAGATCATATCTCCTAGGAGGACCGTGGTTAGGGCAACATAGAGCCCTTCTTTTGCTGCAGAATAACGCTGTACTTTACAGCAGCTTGATATCTTCTCCTAGGACTGCGGCTAGGGTTCTTTAGGACTTCTTTTGTAGCGTATAGATGTTCCCTTAGACAGCTGATAGATCTCGTATCAAACTGCAACAATGCATCTCCTTTACCTGTGGCTAGATAACTTCATTGATTGCGTATAAAAAGACTCCTTTGATCAGCAGATTAGGGCTCTTTTATATAGTGGTCAGAACCCTTTTAGGACAACATATATGTCTCAATTAGGCTCCTTCCTTCACTGCATCTAGGGCTTCTCCGTGATTGTAATTTAGGGCAGCATATAAGTTTCTCCATGGCTGAAGCTTGATCTTCATTAGGGCAGCATAGACTTTATTTCCATGCCAGCGTAGGTATTTCTTCATGATAACAAAAGGGCTTCTTCCATGGCTGCATTAGGCTTCTCTATTAGAGCAACATAGAACCTATTTTCCCATGACTGTATTTAGATCTAGGGCATGTTATCTTAGGGCAATGTATATTCTAGGGCACTCCCTCTAGATCTCATCTTCATCAAATCCAAGACAGGATGAAGAGAGATCACAAGAGTGAGTGAGTGTCAAATGACTTAAAGTCCTCTTCTATTTATACTAAAACGTAGAGCACAAGAGGGGGTTATTTGGTTGCTGGTCGACCTTGACGAATTGTTCCATAACACAAATAAATTCATATCTCCATGAATACTTATCAGAATCAGATGATCTTTAGATCAATTCTACACCTCTCAATGAGAGGGATCTAAGAAAAATATCAGCTTTCATTAATAAGATGACCCACATGGAGTTTGGCCCTAGTTGCCAATTTTAACACACCACCTGTGGGTAGTATGCATAGGGGGGGTTTTTTCTCCTAGATGGGCCTCAACGTGCAATCAATAGCCCCTTGCAGCCCCCAGATAGCTCGATGTGCCACTTTCTCCACCACCTGAGCCAACCATGTGGTCCCTCACCCATCTATTATGAATGTATGTTTGAAGGTGGGCCTCCCGACCCCGAAGGTAGGACTTTTCATTGGTATACTTGAGTAATTCTCCTTACTTGTTATGAGCACTTTTGGGCATGAATTGGTGGGGGGATTCGACATAAAGAGTGGGTTGGGTTTGTATTCTTGTCTCCACTGCCCAATTTCATGGTTACCCTTATATCCTAGTCCCATGGGATCTCCTTTATTGACCATTTGGTTTTTGGGTTGGCACTACATGGGAAATCCTGATTTTGGTTGCGTGGTCCCTCTTCTTGACATCACCTACATTGCTCTCGTTCCACTTATTTTGGCCCCATTCATCTATTTTCTCGTCCGAGTCCACGTGTCCATTGGGTCCACATAGGGTTAGCCTCCCCCTTCCCTTGTCCACACCTTGGGTCGGGCTTGGAACGATGCTTTGAAGGTTGATGCAGCTAAAAAGATTAAAAGCATAATTTGGCCACTCTCAACAGGAAATGTAGCACAAAATGCAAAAGATGGACGGGACATACAAATTTAGCGCGTGGGCAAAAGCCAAACATGAGCTCTAGCCCTTATCCATGGCCATCAACTTGGTTCCTATGGGCCCTAGATGAGCCCCTTTTGCCATTAAGGAATCCATGATTGTCTCAACCCCTGATGAGCGATGAACCACCCCACCTTAAGGGGGTATCCACTGCTACATATTACATATCATGCTCTCATCCCTTGTAGCCCCAAGCAGTTATGAAGAAAAATCAATGAAAGACAAAAGGCATACGAAGAAGGGTGGAAAAACAAAGGTCGGGGTAACTCATGTACCACGATTTGCTCCATCCTACACTCACATACCCAGGTGTAGGCTTCCCTCATTATAGCTACCCATGAACCTTGACATGCGGTTTAGATGATTCCCCTAATCCCCACTCCATTCCATTATTAAATCATTTTCCACCTACCACTGAAAGGATGTACCATGGGCATGTCACCCCCTTTAAAGGTTGAAACCACCTAATAGGTCCCTTCGTTAACCCCCTATTGAGCTTGGAGACACTTGTACATGCAAAAACCCATTATGGAAGGGCATGCCACCATGAAGTGCCCATTGATTCCATGACTTGTAAGCTTTATTACTTGATTATTCTAATGACTGGTTGTATTGGAGGGTAAGGGGATGCATTGGACCCTATGCAGGATTGCAAATGGTTCTCCATTTGTGGCTTGGTCTCCCTATACAAGATCTTAGCCTATCGACACTTGTAGGGTGAGCTTTGAGAGCCATGGGCCTCCACCATAGCAGATATTACTTCATGGATCCCCAACACTGATATTGATTGCTCGTGTTCCACCTTTTTGGATGAGGACGATGCCCCTAGTTCACCATGCCCAACCGGCTCCACACTTGCACCATACACTTGACAGATGTTCCAGGGTCTAGAGGATATCTCCCACTGCAGAGGGAGGGCTTACATCACCATCCTAGCCCTTATAGATGGTTTACAAAAATTTTTGATCCACTTGGATACCCATGAGGATGTCCTTGTGCCCTCGCGCCCACTTGGGAGCACCACAGGTTCTTGCTTGGAAAACGAGGGGCAAACCCCTTGTCCATTATGTTGGGAGTCCAATTCTACATCATGACACCCCTTGGACTTCATTAGGCTTCCTCAAAGGCCCAACGACTCACTTTATTGATCATTTGGCCCTCTTGAGAGGCTTATTCATGTATTATTGAGCTATTTGGTGGGCTTGTCATCAAAAGTATTGTTATTATGCACATTATTTTATTTTTGGGTCTAAATTAGGCCAATTAGGCTAAATTGAATTCATTAGAGAGTGTATAAATGGAAGTGAGATGAATCATTTGTATGATCATCATAGGGATTGGGTCTCTCTCTCTTGTGAGATTTTCCCTATCCTTCTTGGAGGACGAATTTGGATGTAATGGATGGATTTTGATGTTTGGATATCTCTCTTTTGTCTTGGAGCTTCATTATTGGCATAATATGATGATTGGATATACTCTTTTTGCACATGTAAGTACTCTTTTCATGCTTATTCTTGTTATTTACTTTATGACATTGATGTTGCTAGGATTTTTGCTATATTAGATCTGAAATTTACTGCTTTTCTTATGCGAAATTGTGGAAATTTAGTCTTTATAGCATTGCATCATCTTATGTATCATGTGTAAAGGGGTGAATGTTCCTAGAGATTGTTTCTATTGAACATATCTTGATAAGTCATCAATTATTGCGCATTGAAGTATAAACTCTTCTAGCAACCAGTCTCATGCCCTTATTGCCATGCGAAATTGTCTAGGAGGCTCCTTGATTGGGTGAAGTTCTTCTAAAACACAAATTTCATCTTGACTCCATATTCCCCAAAGGATTAGGCACTGATCCTCCATTGGTGATCACTCAAAAGCATATTCTTCTCACCTTTCTCTCTTTCTTTCTAGGCCTAGCCTCCATAGGTGACCTAGGGCATCAATTTTCTCACGATTCACCCATCCAAAAAGTTCAATCTCTTGCCCTCTATTGCGCTGTTGTGTCTTCTAGAGGCCCTCTAAATTTGAAGCAATTTCGACGGTGAAATCTTGAGATATTTCAGGCCCTAGCTCCGAGATCGATTCTTGCCCTTGGTTTCCCTTGGCTAGTGACCTCATTGGGATCATTGCATCAAAATTACTGAAAATTTCCCCTTTGATCCCCTTCTCCCCCTCAATTAGGTCAAGCACACCCCTGACTGATCAACTCCACCCCCTTGACCTAATTTTGGGTCCACTTGGTCCTGTGTGGTCCCACAACTTATTGAAGCTAATTTCACAAAGACCATTTGGAAACCAAGTTTTCACAAGGATTTCTAGGACTAGGTATCTCCTTTACAAGTCTTATCCGCAAACCCTAGCCCTTGAAATCCCCTTGGCCCTTCCTAGAGAGCCTTATACCTTGCTTCTCAAGCAAGCAAACCATACAATTGAGTCTCTCTTGTGAATAGGCCTTAGGAATCACTCCTTATCCTTTTATTGACTCATTCATCTAGTGATTCCCTTTATACCGGGTCTCCTCCCATCGGTGAAAGTCTGTAAAGAGTAGGGAGTCTTAGCTGAAGTGACAGTGGGCTATCGCTCCATGGTTGCCCTTGACCTAGTAGTTTCCCTTTAGGATCCCCTCATAGGACCCCTACTAGTTTGAGCAGTAACAATGCTTATTGGAGGTAGGGTTCTTCTAGAAAGTAAAGTCTTTGAGGTCTTGTTGTTGTTGTTTCTTCTAGATGGTATGATCCCTGATGAGATGGGTAGTGCTTCTTGATGTCCCTTAAATCCTTTCTCCAAGATGATGTGTAGACTAGTCCTTCTTGATGGTTTGATGTCCTCTTTGATGTCTTGACTTTCTTGATACTCCTTTTGATGATCCTTCTTCAAGCTGCCTTTCCTTGTCTTGTCACCTTAGCTTTGATACCATGTTGAGAAATCTAGAGGCAACTATATTAGGCGATTTCTCTTTTTTGATAACTGCTTGCGAGGCATTTTAACTTGATTAACTTCTTCTTCTTTCACTTGATTATTATTAGTGTTTTCTATCATCAAAAAACTACCAAACAATGAAGATCAATGAGATATTAGGACACAAGATATAGGCTATCAGTTACAGCCAAAACCTTTCCTCTTGAGAGGAAAACCCACAAGAACCACTCTCTTCTTATAGAACTTCAAATGATGAATTCCAAGACCAATACCCTTCCAAGTCCAAGTCAAAACTCCTCCTTGAAGAACTTACTTCTCAGAGAGTCAACTGAAGTCAAACTTGCCTTATGACAATAACAACTTCTTCCTTGACCAAGATTTTGGACCTGCAACTTTGACTGTAATTTCGGCCTGCAATTTTGGGCCTACTGCAATGACTGCTACTTTACACGTGTGAGAGGTTTAGGGCACAATTAAGAGGCTTCTCTCCTTCACTTTGCTTGGACTCTTCTTCTCATGAATTCGGCTTGCAAGAATGATCTTTTTATGCTAGATTTCGGCTTCTTTTAAGGTCTGCAATTTTCACTTTGGAAACCCTAGTTGCAGTCCACACGTGTGAGAGATATTAGCCCAAAAACAATCTTCTTGACTTTGATTTTTCTCCTCCTTGGATTCTCCTCTTTTTTGCTCCTTCTAGGCCTTTTTCTTCGTGATTGATCGAAGTTTTTGTGAGCTGAATTTATGATCCTCCAAATGAAGTCAAGCTCTCTTATATATAGTCTTTCTGGCAGGTCGAATAGCCTCTTAATAAGGGTGACTTGTTCTTTCTTTGAAGGCTGACTTGTTGCTTCTTGTCTAACAAGGTCTTGGAGGGTCTTTGGCTCAAACAAAATTTCTTTACAATATGTAACATGCCCAAAAGGGTGTTCCATACATGACCATGACTCTTATGCTTGACTCAAAGTCAAGCCCTTGAATCACTCAATGGGTGCTTGACCTATAAATAAATTTCCCTTGAGCATGAAATCCATGCCTAAAGAATGAAAATAATAGATTTATTTTTCTCTTTACATCATATGCATAAAATCATGATTACACATGTCATTATGAAGACTGAACCTAGTTACATATTTCAACACAGAAGGCCATCAATAAGAAGCATGAAACCCATGCTTTAATAATAATAACTTTTTCTTTTCTTCTTTTGTTTGTTACATAGGATACATATTGAAATGAGTACAACAACAATCATGAAGACTGAAACTAGGGAGGTATTCATAATTGTACAACCAGTACAACATCATTCTCAAACTGAAGAGTTCTCATAAGAAGAGTCGGATTGATAAGCCGACTGTAAGCATCGTCATTATAACCAACAATGTCATTGAGGCCTAACATGACAAGGTCAATGTCATTTGAGAGCATTATGTTGGGAGGCTTTACGTGTGATACCACACTACCCCTACAAGGCACATACTCCATTTGAATGTTCAAAAGGTATGTCCTTTTAGGACTATTCTTATCTTGGATCTCCAATCATGACCCCTCAAAGAATATCGATCCTCTTTGACCACTTTATTCTTGGATACTTGTCCTACCCTCAAAGAGCGTTGGTGTCCTTCCTTTCTTGGATTTTATATCCGTAAGGAAACCACAAATTCTTATCCAATCCTCCACCATTCTCTCCCCATTACCTAAAGGCAAGAATGCACATATGATGTCCAACAACACTCCTTCTCAATGATAGAGGATAACCATATTCCCTCTTATCCAGGGAATATATCCTTGCTCCTATTTAAGGAGACTTCTTTGCTTCCTCTCAAAACCAGAGAAGATTCCAAACTTCCCTTCTATTTGGGAAGCCAACACCACAAGCCTTATAGCTTGTCTTTATGAGAGTATCAACTACTTGTTCTTCATAGCTTCATGGCTCCCTCTTTTCTTCGCATCTCATTGTATTGAGCTTGCTTCCTTTCGAGGTATCATGGAGCCATCACTCTTCAAACTTGTGACAGGAATCAGGATCCAGGTCATTTTTCTTGTTCATCATTTTCATCATATATGATAGCATTGCATTGAGCCTTTCCATACTTCAAGATGATCATAGCTTCGTCATGAAAGTGATCTCCTTCGATCTTCAGGTTATCTTCTCGCATTGCTATCTTTCAATCCCAAGATGGACACATCTTGACTTCGTAGTTGCTAGGTACCAGATGTTGAGCTTCTCTCAACATTCTTCATACATTTTCATTCATACAGTTGAACTTGCCTCAACTGTCATCATGTATTCCTGCAACATCCTTTTAGGTAGCAAAATAATATGTTAACCAGATAACCAACAATAATTAAAAATAGACTTACCTTCTTATGATGACCTTCTCATTTCATCAACATCCTCATGGTCCATCTCCTTATGAATCTTCCTTCATGCATCTGAGTGCTTAAGGATCGAACTTGATTACTGTTAATTTTAGGTATGTTCTATGCTTAGAGCAATTTATTTCAAATTTCACAGTTAGCTCAATATCTTTTCCAGATTAGCAATCACATGAGCATTAAAGTAAATTGCAGATAGAACATAAACATAAATTGCAGAAGACAAGCCAAGGCAAGAGGACACAAGATGTGGCGCTAGCTAGGGAAAACCCCAATGTGGGGAAACCCTTGATCAATTCTTCTTATATGTTCTTCAATAGTTCAGCAAAGAGAGAGAGATAGTATGTTTACAACAGAAGTCAACAACTACTTATCTAGATAAAAGCATAGATCATCTCTAAGAAGATGATATATGAGTATCAGTTGAAGACATGCTGCTTCCACTGATTCTCCAAGGTGACTCCTTCACCTATCGTTGTGCTGCATTTCGTCATCATGTTGCACCTCACCGCACTGCACCATGCTGCACCCATCATCACTATGCTACATCTCATCATGCTTCATTAATCATGACTATACCCATCGCTGTACTGCATTATGTGCTATTGCTGCACCGTGTTGCCATGTTGACTTATGTGCTGGCTGCAGCTTGCTTGCTTGTTGTCCCTAGCTTGCTTGTTGTCGCTAACATGCTTGTTGTCCTTTGCATGCTTGCTATTGCATGCTAGCTGTAACATTGCATGCTTGGTGTATTTGCTGTTAAGTACCATACAACTGTCCCAATGTTAGTTAGTTGTCCCTTGCATGCTGCTCTCCTTCATAGACAAATGTTGTGGCTGTTCCGACAATTTCAACAATTTCGGCTGTTCCTGGCAGTTTCAGATTTTCTCAGAAGTTCCGGCAGTTTCCGGCTTCTGCCCTCTGCGTCAGCTTTCTTGGCAGTTTCGACTATTCCCGGCTGTTCTGGCTATTCTCAGCAGTTCTGACAATTCCGGCTATTCCCGGCAATTCTGGCAGTTCTTGGCAGTTCCGGCAATTCCGGCTACTCCTGGCAGTTCCGGCTTTTCCCGGCAGTTTCGGTAGTTCTGGCAGTTTCGACTTTTCCTGGCAGTTCCAACAGTTCCTGGAAGTTCCAGCAATTTCGGCAATTTCGGCTCTTCCCCGCAGTTCCGGCTTTTCCCGGCAATTCCGGGTAGTTCTAGCAGTTCTAGCTTTTCTCGGCAGTTTTGGCTTCTGCCCTCTCGATTAGGGCAACGTTATCCCTTAGGATCTCTCCTCCTACTAAAACCCAAAGACAAGTAGAGAGGAAGAGATCCCAAGTGTGTTGAAATGACTTGAAGGCCACCTCTATTTATACTAAAACGTTGAGCACAAGTGGGGTCTATTTGGTTGCTAGCCGACCTTGACGAATTGTCTCATAAAACAAATAAATTCATATCTCCGTGAATACTTATCGGAATCAGATGATCTTTAGATCAATCCTACACCTCTCGATGAGAGGGATCCATGAAAAATATCAGCTTCCATTAATAAGATGAAACACGTGGATTTTGGCCCCAGTTGCCAATTTTAACACTCCCTCTCAACTAGGGAGAACTCCATCCGCAGATCCATATGTCCGACTATACTATCTCTGCCATCAGTGCCCTGCACTGCTTTGTTCTGCTGAGCTCTGTTGAACCATGAAGAAGAAGAATTGATCGAGAATGTCTCATACCATTCTCTACTGACCCGAAGTCTGTTTCATCTTAAGAGAGTGTGTCACATCACTCTTACTGGCCCGAAGTCAGTTTTATTGATCCCAGATCAATATCACAAGCAAGTGTCTCAAACCAGTCATACTGATCCCAGATCAGTGTCATTGATCCCAGATCAATGGAGGTCATCCTAGCATAGGGAGTATGGTAGATACATCGATGCGTCCATCGATAGTACTACTATGGTCCCTAACCCCATTTCCTTGCTCATTGATAAGATGAGAGGTACTTCCCATGAGTCCCAGACTGCATGGGTAGGATGCCTCGATAGGAGAACTAATCATCCTACCCCACAGTCGCCATGGGAGAACTAATCATCCCGGCCCACAGGAGAGCTAATCATCCAGTTTCACAGTTGCCACGGGAGAACTAATCATCCCGACACACAAGAGAACTAATCATCCTGTTCCACAGTTGCCACGAGAGAACTAATCATCCCAACCCACAGGAGAACTAATCATCCTGTTCCACAGTTGCCACGGATGATACTTTAAGTGATGTGATTGATAGAATTGGGAGACTCAATCTTGATTCAGTCCCAACTCAATCAACGGAGCAGCCTAGACCATCTGAGAAAGGTCCCCCAAAGTGGCTAACAAAGACACTTGAAAGTGTTCATCCTGATGAGGTTGGAAAGACAGGAACTAGAAATTCAAACCGACAAAATGGAGGTGATGTAGATGACTCTGATTCACCTGTTGATATGGATGTTTCTTATGATTGTGAAGGGAATTTGTCTACAGATTTCGAACCAACTTCCTTCAAAGAAGCTGCTTCTCATGATGAATGGAAAGAAGCGATGCAAAAGGATTATGATGCCCTGATAAAGAATGGCACTTGGAAGCTGGTTGATCCTCCATTAGGAACCAAACCAATTGGCTGCAAGTGGGTCTACAAGAACAAGTATAAAGCAGATGGCTCACTTGATAAGCACAACGCCAGGTTTGTGGCAAAAGGTTTTGCACAGAAGGAAGGGGTCGATTATGAGGAGACTTTTGGCCCCACAACAAAATGGGCTACCATCTGGACACTCTTTGCCCTAGGAGCTCAGAACGGTTGGAAAGTCCATCAAATGGATGTAAAAATTGCTTTCTTGAATGGAGATCTAAAAGAGAATGTTTTTATGTCCCAGCCTGAAGGATTTGCTGTGAAAGGACATGAACATAAAGTATGCAAACTTGTGAAATCCTTGTATGGCCTCAAATAAGCACTGCGAGCCTGGTATGAAAAACTAACTGAGCATCTTCTGAAACTCAATTTCAAACATTATGATCTTGATGATGCAACTTTATTTGTCAAGAAAGTTGGCAAAATAGTTGTATATCTTGTGGGATATGTAGATGATCTTTTGATGACAGGGAACAATGAAAGCTACATTGCATCCATAAAGAAGGAATTGAAGAAAGGTTTTGAAATGACTAATTTGGGCTATGTTCATTACTATCTTGGTATTGAAGTAACTCAACATCCGAAGTCCATATTCCTTTCCCAAAAGAAGTACATTGGAGATATGTCGAACAGATTTGGCATGACAGAATGCAATCCTGTTACTACTCCGATGGAACAAAACTTAAAGCTCACATCTATTGAAGGAAAAGAATTTGAGGATGAAACAAAGTATATATAGCTTGTAGGAAGTCTCAACTACCTAACTACTACCAGACCAGACATTTCGTTTGCTGTTGGAATCCTCTCCAAGGTTATGCAAAAGCATTGTGAGGGACATTGGTCTGCTGCAAAAAGAGTTCTAAGGTACTTGAAGGGAACTCAAGACTTTGGAATCAAGTATACACAGGTGGATGACTTCAACTTGCTTGGATACTCTGATTCAGACTTCGATGGAGACAAAGAAACTGGGGTATCTACTTCAGGTTATGCTATGAGTCTTGGATCAGGAGTTGTCTCCTGGAGATCACGCAAACAATCAGTTCCAACAGATTCCACAACATAGGTAGAATATGTGGCAGCAGCTGAGGCAACAAAAGAAATTGTGTGGCTCAGGGAAATCTTTGAAGATTTGCAGGTAAAACAAGTACAATCGACTCCACTCATGATTGACAATACCTCGGCAATAAAATTGGCCAAGAACCCAAAGTTCCATGATCAAATGAAGCACATCAATACTAAATATCATTTGATTCGACATCATGTTGAGGCCAAAACAATCTATCTCTGCCATTGTTCCACTAATGAGCAAATTGTAGACATCTTCACCAAAGCTCTTGGAAGAGAAAAGCTTGAAAGATTCAGAACGATGCTTGGACTCACCAACATCCCTTCAGATTAAGGGTGGAATGTTGACACCTAATCATCGGGATTGGGTGAATAACTAAAATTGATGTAAATAAATAATAAAGAATATGAATAGTCACCGGGAGATGAAATGAACAGTCTCTGCCTAATGTATATAATAAAGACCAACCTGAATGAAAATCAACGAATTGTTTTTGAGGAGTTACTGCCTGGTTTGAGACTCCTCATCACCCCAAGTGAGAATACATGAGACTAATATATAGGAGGAGCAACCAATTCTTGTCATAAAGGAGAAGTAATGTGAATGCATTGGATTCCATTTAGAGGAGTGTAACTTATGCCATTAAGGAGAGGTATGCATTAAAGAGAGCGTAAGAGGAATATTTTATGACATATTTTTAATGAGTGAAAAGGAATATGCCATTATTCGATGAGTGCATAAAATAGAGTATAATGACTTATTTAAGAGAGAGAGAGAGAGAGAGAGTTACATAGAGTCATGTGAGTCATGAAGGAGATGTGTGAATTAATTGAGGAGATAAAATTGACTTGTAATTCTTTTTTAATAATAAGATGATAATAATATTAATAATATTGAGGAGTCAATCAAGATCAAACTATTAGGATTGATTAATGATAAGTTAATTCGTTTTTCTTTAAGTCCACTTGATTACCAATTTATGTAAAGTGATTTACTATTTTTGGAAAGTCATGCTTGAGATGTTGGACATGACTTTCTATTTTTAGAAAGTCATTCCAGAATTGTGAGAATGAAATTTTATTTAAGGAAATTCATCCATGAGTGGTATTTTCATTCTGGAGAATAGGGATTCTGCACCCCTATTTCATGTGTCTCCCTGCCTTAGTAGATTGAGGACTTCATGCCCTGATCTACTCCAAAGATCTAAGATTCCACAACTTGATCTTTTTAAATATTCAGGACTCCGCGCCCTAAATATACAAGACTCCACGTCTTTATCTTTCTTGGATTTAGGACTCCACGCCCTAATTTCCATGCCCTCTCATCTATTGTGCTTTGAAACTTTGCGTTTCTCCTTATGGTACTGATTGTGAACTTTTACCCATCTGATGGTTCCTTGGTAAGGCCTTGTTCAAACATTGCACACATTACAATCTCATAGATCAAAGGAATCAAATGAATTTCATAATGAAATTAACTTAATCACATTTTACCGAGAATGATGCATGACTTCCATAGTCATTTTGAAGAAATGACTTCCACAGTCATTCATAATTGAATATCCTTGTTGGAAAATGACCAGGTACTCGAACACATCCTGCTTAGTACAATATTAGACATATATAATCACACAAATCGTGTATCATCCATAAATCATAATTAACCATGTATTCCGCATAACCACGAGAATCCATGGGTATATGTGTCTCAATCTTGGATCACCATCCATGTCATACACCTGCTTCATAAATCAGATACAAACAAAAAAACATATGTATAACGTTTTACTAAATCAAAACCATCTAATACAGATATTTAATGATGCCACATATAAGAGGAAATATAACTATATAAAACATTGTTCCCCAATCCAGTGATCAATCTGTCATACATAAACATAAAAGGAAATATAACTATCTATGTAAAACATTATTCCTCGATCAAGTGATCAACCTATCATATATATATAACCTTTGATAGGAGTGACAAAACTATATTAGAAAAATATGACACTACACTTTCTATCAACCAAGCTTATGTTTGGAGCAATGTTGTTAAAAGCGCGATCGGGATTAAATCGGCGCTGGGAATAAAGCGGAAAAAATCGGCAAAAGCGGGAAAAAAGCGGAAAAAAGCGGGAAAAAAGCGTTTGGCACAAAAATATTCATTTTTTTTCAATTTTTTTAATATCTAAACCATCTACAACATAAAATAAATACATTGACACATAAATATGATAAAAAAACTAATATATAAGATGTTTAATATCATTTCTAGCGCTAAAATCACACATAACATTGAATTATGTCCTGAATAGTAAGTCCTGAGTCCCAACTCAGCCTCAAAATATCAACAAAAAATATGATAATGTATCTCATCATGTCATAATGTCATATACAATAAAATGAAAGTCTAATCCTATTGATTTCCTCTGCCCCTCTTGCGAGAAAATGGCACAACTTTCTCTTTCCCTCTAGATGTAGAAGCTGGTGCCTGTGCTGGTGGAAATGGCAGTGGAGTCTGACGTGCTCTAGAAGCTGAAGAACTAGTAGTAGCAGCTACAGGAGGCTGAGGTAGACGGAGACCACGTCCTCTACTGGTGGTAGTGGTAGCCCGGGTAGGCGGTGTCACCTCCTCCTCCTGCTCCTCCTCCTCCACCTGCTCCTCCTCCTGCTCCTCCTGCTCCTCCTCCTCCACCTGCTCCTCCTCCTGCTCCTCCTGCTCCTCCTCCTCCCCCTCATCCTGCACTAACCAATCATCAGTGGGATCCATGAGAGGCCTCTCGGTCTCAACCCTCCATTTAGCAGTGGTGTCAATCCCATCCAATGAGATGGCTTCCGTATCAGGTGTCCTCTCTAGTTGTCTCACCCACAATTGAAGATTGTAGTAGACATAGACCATGTCATTAAGTCTATGGGACTCCAACCTGTACAAAGTTCATGAAATAATAATTAATAATTAATATTATAAAAAAAATATTGTTTAAAACTTTAATGAATTCAAAAATTTATTTGGAAATTTGCAATATTTTAAATGTTTAAGTGTTAACCTATTGCGCTTCTTGTTGTGTATTTTTTCAAATACACTCCAATTGCGCTCACATCCTGAGGAGCTGCATGTTTGGCTGAGGATGCGTACGGCAAGCTTTTGCAAAAGGGGTACTCTGCCACCATACATCTTCCACCATGCGTCTACAACAAAATTACAAATAAAATTTTAAATAAACATAAGAAAAAAATGGAATTTGAAGAGACAATGAAATTTGAAACAAAGTTACAAAGTACAAACTAAAAAATACCTGGCATTTTAATCGTCCTATCAGTGACAGCCATCTCAAAGCCAAATGTGCCACCTGACATCTTATATGTCTCAATTTGTCTAGAGATCTCTATACGTTGTTCTGGAGATCTCACCATCTTCTGGACACAGGTTAATAATCCTTCCACGACCTCAGCATCAAAATCAAACCCACATGCATAAGAAAATGCAGGGTTCAGGAAAAGCCCAGCAGCATGAATGGGACGATGGAGTGTGTTGTTCCATCGCTCATCAATCACTTCCCATAGAAGGAGTTGTTTCTGAAACCCATCATCTCCCTTATCATCATAGTAGGACCGAATGGCTTCTTTGGCCCTGTCCATGGCTTCATACAAATAGCCCATTGCGGGCTTCTCAACATCAACCAACCGAAGAACCTTTACCAAAGGTTCAGTAACGGCGCACACCTCCTGCACTCCCGCCCAGAAGTCTTCCTGGTATGAAACTAGTCTGCATACCGCCTCTCCTTCTGGTTTGCGGCTCATTGACGAAGCACGCCACTCCTCTGAAAGAAACATTCTCTTCAAATCCCACATAGAATTCAAAAGGGATTGAAGAGATATGAAACTCGTCGCAAACCGTGTAATGGCGGGGCGCACCAACTCTTTGTTGTTGGTGCATCTTCTCATCAAGCTAAGCACAGATGTATGATTGTAAATAAATTTTGTGATGCTTTTTGATGAGTCAACAATATCTTTGACAAAGGGAATTTTCCCTATGTCCTCTAACATCAAATCAATACAATGGGCAGCACAAGGTGTCCAAAATAAAGTAGGATGCCTGTCCATAAGCATTCTACCAGCAGCAACATAATTTGCAGCATTGTCCGTTATGACTTGGACAACATTTTCTGCACCCACCTCCAAAATAAACACATCCAGCAAATCACATAAAGTTCTTGCATCTTTGATTTGATGAGTTGCATCAATAGATTTGATAAACATAGTCCCCTTGGGACAACTAACCAAGAAGTTTATAAGGGTTCTCCCCTTTTGGTCAGTCCAACCATCTGACATAACAGTGCATCCTGTTTGTGCCCATGATGCCCTAAAATCCTCCAATCTTTGGGTGCAGTCACGCTTTTCCTCTTGAAGAATCCGGCCTCTGAAATCATGATAAGAAGGGATTTTGTACCCCGGGCCAACACTGGCAATAGCATCAACAGCAGGTTGGAAAAATGGATTATTCCTTACAATGCTGAAAGGAATATCACTCCAGAGGAGAAATTTTGCCATCAACCTATCAGCTTGTTCTTTTTCAGTTCTTTTTAGCATTGAACCGATAGTTGGTTGTGAACCAGGTGTGGTTCGAGGAACAAAAAATGATGATGCAGCTACCGGATTGACTGACGCTGCAGTAGAACCAGTGCCACTTGGTCCACTTCCTTCAGCTGACCTTCTTAGTTGCCTTTTGAGTTCTTCTTTGGCCTCTCTAGTTTGCTCTAATTCTCCCAATGCTCTCATGGCTCTTTGGATAAGTTCAGGATTTGTATTTATACAGGGCCCCACATCACGTCCAGGGATTTGTGCAAGGTGGTACTTCAACCTGTACACCCCCCCGCTTATCTCCTTTCCACACAACTTGCAATTCAAGTTTTGTCTATCATTCGGAGCTTTAGGTTCACCATATTCCTAGAAAGGATCCAATTTCCTTGACATGTTTGTTTTTGAATTTTGAATTTGCAAACCTATGGAAAAATAAGGATTAGGAAATAGGAATTTAGGATTACATAATACAAATTACAATTTAGCATTTACAAAATTACAAAATACAAATTTCCAAAATCCAAAGTTCCAAACCCAAGTTACCCAACCAAATGGCAATGCCAAAAAACAATGAAAAAACATAAACAATGTTTAAAAAAAATGAAAAATGAAATAAAATTGGTTCCCATACTCATACCAAGTTACCCATCCCAAATCAATGAAAAAATACAATAAATTCTTTAAAAACAAAAGGAAAATGGTGCCCACTGCCCATATGAAATTTGCCAACCAAAAACAATGAAAAACAAAGTTTTTAAACAAGGAAAACAAAAAAAAAATAATCTACATACCGTTTTTATGGAGAAATTTGTGATCTCCTCTTGAAATTCTCCAACAAGCACTTGGATTTGCTTCCAAACCCTTCAGCTCCTCTCTCCCAACACTTCTCCTCCTCCAACGCGCGCCCAAGTAAAAAATGACATAAAAAAAATCACATTTTGCCTATTATAACCCGCTGCCCCGCGCCTTGACGATTTTTTCCACAAAAATCGCGATTTTTTCGAAAAATCGTGCTATAAAAAAAATTCGCCGATTTTTTGGGATAAAAAGCGCGATTTATGCGTTAAGGTGAAAAAATCGCGATTTTTTCAAAAAATTGCGATTTTAACAACACTGGTTTGGAGGTTAATTTTAGTGAGGATGCAACTATACTAAAATGCTTAATATGGTATGCAAATAAATTTTCCAAATAGAGATTTGCAATGGATTCAATATAATATATATAATGCTCAAAGTAAATTGCAAAATGTAAACTCAATTGGCAAAGGAAATTAGCTTGCACGTGAATAAAATAAGATTGCTAAATGCTCTGCTTCAAGAAAATAGAAATGTGCTAAAAAAGATAACTTGGATAGTTGCTCAAGATAATGCAAGATACATAAGCTTCATGAACATATAAGATTGTAAGTTATTCAAAATAGAAATGTGCTAAAAAAGATAACTTGGATAGTTGCTCAAGATAATGCAAGATACATAAGCTTCATGAACATATAAGATTGTAAGTTATTCAAAATAATTGCTTTGACAAATGATAAACCAATAACAAACTAAAGCAATGAAGTTTGAAATTTATGTGCTTGCAAAATGAGCAAATAACTTAAATAAATGAGCATGTAAAAAATAAGCCTATTGTGAGGACAACATAAAGCAAATGGTTAAATTTTGCTACTTGAAATTAGATGCCTTGCATAAAATAAATTGCTTTCAAAAGTAAGATTTAGAATTGTACTTGAAAGCTGAACTTGAAATGGCAAAGCATAAAAATAAGTAACAAAAAGCAAATTCAGAAAATTAGCTTGTGAAGGTGATGATATGTTAATTTTAAGGCATGCAAGATGAAACACTTATAAAACAAGCTCAAAATCAAACCACGCACATGTTTCTCCTTTTAGCAAAAAATGAAAAAATGATGCCTTGGGTGAAAACCCAAGTACCCACAAGAAAAACTAAACTTTTATTAGATGTTACAAGATGAGAAACCTTGAAGAGGTCTCAAGTAAATCTTCAAGAGGAGTCTTTACGATTAATGGGGCTTCTCAAGCTCTAGATCTCCTCCTTGAAACTCAAATTTAGTTGAAGGAAGTGTAATGAGAAAGCTCTCAAGATTGATTAATGACATACTTAATTAATTGCCAAATTTCCCACTAAACTTAGGAAAAATGGGTTTTGAGGGTTCAAAACACATTTTTAACCCGTCAAAGTGTGTCATAGTAGAAAGTTGAGGGTGAGAAGTGTAAATTTTATTACTTATACCCCATACAACTTCTCTAGACATCACTTACTCCGTAGTGCAGAAAATCTAAAAAAATAAAAAATGATTACCTAGATCTAACCAAATTCCACGAATTTTTTGTGTGTGATAGTATGGTAATATACATCGACTTTAGACACTAAGATGTGTTAGGGGCTCAATCTTCAAACCATCACTCGACTTTGAGGTAAAAAGTGAGTGAAAAAACCTGGAAAATTATCCGCCTCTAAAAAAGAAGGGATAATTAACCAGATAAAAAAAACTCTAAGGTGTACTCGTTTACTAATCAAGTCCCAACATCCTAGGCCTGTTACAAACTCAAAACTCATCATTACTAGTATCACTTATTACAATCCTTGCAGGGTGTTGGATTTGAGTATAAGAAAGATGGTGAGAAATAGAAGTAGAGTTTAAAAACTCTGTTGACTGATGATATTTGATGGTACAAGTGTCCTTCGGATCATCCTTGGGCATGGAGTCTTCATATAATCATCAGGTGCCACTCCAATGGTCAACAGGTTGCATTCGTTGTATGACTATACTTAGCATTTACTATGATCATATGCATGTTAGAATATGATGCATTGCATATTGATTATTGCATTAGAATTTAATATTATATTATGTTCTCATGCTAGAATAGGTGCATTTAGATTAAACTTGAATTTAGAATAAATTTTATTCCCTGTTTTGTTTGCCATCTATCGAAAGCATGGGTGATCAAAGTACGCTGTCAAAACATGCTGCCCCCGTTTTCTTTGTCTATGATGTGCAGGTAGCAGTTCTACGGTCCCAAGAGATCGTTGGTGTTCTCATGACCTCCTCGTTTGAGAACACGGTTCGCACACTCTACTAAGAGCTCGTGTCCTAGTTTGAGCCAAATGTTACCTACCACTAGTGGGTGCCCCCTATAGAAGAATTTTTCTCCTAGATTTGTCTTCAGCTGGTAGCCAATAGCCCCTTGCAACCACATGATAACTTTATGTGCTACCATTCTCCGCCACTTGAGCGAACCATTGTGTACTCTTGCTCATTTGTTATGATCGTATGTTTGAAGGTGGTCCATCCAACCCCAAAGGTATGAGTTTTCATTATGTAATTAGGTGTTTATGCTTTCCTTTTCTTGTACACACTTGAGCATGGATTACTAGGGGGACTTGGAGAAAATAACGGGCTTTGATTGTACTCTTCTTCCCTTACCTCAACTTGGGGGTTAACCCTGCATTCTAGTCCCGTGGGATCTCCTTTATTGGCTACTAGCTTTAGGAGTGGCACTACATGGGAAACCTTGATTTTGGTTGTGTCGTCCCACTTCTCGATACCATATATCTCATTCCCCTCCGCTCATTACAAGCCATTTCCACATTTTTCCCATTTGAGTCCACATTTGTCCATTGGGCTCACGAGGTGTTAGACTCCCCTTCCTCTTGTCCACACCTTGTTTCGGGCCTAAAATGATGCCCCATAGGTTGATGTAGCTAAAAAGAAAGATAGAAATATAATTTGGCCACATACAACAGGAAATGTACCAAAAAATGCAAAAGATGGTCAGGACAATAAAATTTAGCTTGTGGGCAGAAGCCAAACATGAGCTGTACCCCTTATCATTATGGCCATCACCCTGGTTCCTAGGGCCCCTATGAGTGCCCCCTGCGTCATTAAGGAACCCATGAATGTCCCAAGCCTTGGTGGGTGATGAACTGCCCCACCTTAAGGGGGAATCATTGCTATATCTTACACATCATGCTCTCATCCCCTTTAGCCCTAAGCATCAAAAGAAAGAAAAATTAATAAATGGAAAAAGACGAATGAAAAAGGGTGGAAAAACAAAGGTCAGGTTAACTCATGTATCACGATTGTGCCCTCCTACATTCATATATCCAAGGTGTGGGCCTCCTTCGTCATAGCTACCCTTGTACCATGGCTTGTGGCTTGGAGTCTTCCCTTTGTCCCCACTCCATTCCATCATCATTTAGCATATCACCTGCCACTTCAAGGGTGTACCTTGGACCTATCATCCACTTAAAGGTTGGAAACATCTAATAGGGTCCTTCATTAACCTCTCTTGCTGAGTGAGGTAACACCAACACATGTTCAAAGCCCAAATTGGAAGGGAAAGCCACTATGAAGTTTCCATTTCTGCCCTTTAGTAGCAAGCTTATTTACTCAATTGCACTAATGAATCTTTGTATTGGAAGGTGAGGAGACACATTAGATCTTATACAAGATTGTAGGTGGGTTTTCATCTTGGACTTGGCCTCCCTATACGGGATCGAAGCCCTCTGGATGGTCACAATGGCATTTGTAGGGTGAGTGTTGAGATCCATGGGCCTCCAACCATGTAGAGCGTTGGTTGTCACATCATGGGCTACCTCAGCACCACCATTTGCTTGCTCTTGTCCCAGTTATTCAGAGATGATGATGCACTTGGATCACGTTGCCTAGCCGGCTACACATTGCACTTGATACTAGGCCGTGGATCCAATGCCTAGAGAAGGTTATGTCTTTCCCTAGGGAGACATGGGGGGGCATGTGTCATCTTCTAGTCCTCATTGATGGAGCATCGTCTAGATCTTCAACCACCTAGAGATCCATGAGATCGATTTGGAGCCCACAAAGCCCAAATAGTGGTTTGAAGATGTTTTGCAGCATATCAAGGGCACCCCCGTCTTCATCATCAATTTTGAGGCTTTCTCTCTTGTTCTTAGCACATGAGGCCTCAACGCTGCTCCTCTAGGCCGCCTCGTCAGCCTTGCATGGGCTTAAGAGGGCTAATTCGATTTAATTTTGAGCTATCATGGTTGGCTTCTAACCATGTGTAGGTTACCTAGCACATTAGGCATAAAAGGGGCTTTGCCTTTTGTAATTTGAACTCATATGTCTTGTATAAATAGGTGAGACCTATTCTCACCTCAAATCATCATCACTTGGATTTTTGGCCTCCTTGAGAGAATTTGAACCTATAGTTGTGGATTGTTTTTTGGAGATTTTGGATGAATTTTGATGTTTGGATAAATTCGCTATCTTTATTGGAGCCTCTTTTTGGCATTATTATGGATGGATATATTCTTCATTATCTTGTAGGTGCTATTTGATGTTGTATTTCTAATTTTACTAATGTCTAATGCATGGAATATTGTCTCATGGTTATTAATGTGCGGTAATTGGTGAAATTGTTAGAAAAATTGTAACTATTGGGGAAAGTTTGCATGTATTATTCATAGACAATACATGAATGAATTTTCTTAGAGGATATATTGCATTTGCATCCTTGAAACTCCACTAATAAGTGTCATCGAAGTACAAATATCTAAATTTGCAGTGTAGCTGCCTCCACTAAGGATAGCAATGCTACTGCTTTAGGTCTCCTTTGAAGGGCGAGTTGCTGAAATTGAGATTTTCCTTGATTCCATAACATCCCAATGGTTAGGCACTGATCCGAAAGTCCCTGGTGATCACTTTAAACTCAAAGATTAACTTTCTTTTACCTTCTATTTTCGTCCCTTTAAGGATAGGGAGGCTCCCTAGGGCTTGGTGCGAAATCTATTAGAGGAGTGCATTTTGAATTTTGCCTGGACAAAACTTTTCCTTAGTGTCTCCTTTAGTGGTCCTCTAGTTTGGGTTGATTTCCTATGATGGAATCTCTAGAAATTTGATGCCCCTATCCATTGAGAAGTCTTAGATGAGAAAGCCCTAGAGTTTGTGGATAAAACCCTTGTGCTAGACCTAGATCGAAGATTCCATTGAATAACAAAAGCCTAGCTCATGCAAGGAAGGAAAGGCAACAACTTGCACTAATGGTTGATGGTGAGGACAAAGATGATGACTTTGCAGATGGATTTCTATGATTTCTGTAAAGAAAGCAAGGATCAATCCTCAAAAGATAAGCACTTATATCTTTGTTTCTTGATTATTATTGTTTTATTATTAGTTAGTCTCTTCTCTTTGTTTTGTTTTATTGGGTTATAATCGTTTCTTCCATGACCTCCTTGTGAGGGTTGTAGGTACATCATAAAGGCTGCCAAGGCTCTAGGAGCAGATGAAAGCATTGGGAAGAACAAAGCAAAAGGTGTTGAAAAGAAGATTCTCTCAGTGTCATTCATGTTCAAGAGGGAGAAGTTGTACTGTCATCTAGAATCGTTCCTAATGACTAGAAGAACTCCTAATTCAGAGGGAGCAGGTAGGCCAACAAGTTTAAAGGATGCCATAATGAAGATTGTGTCACGATTTGAGGAAATTCATTGGTGACTTCTAAGTGGATATACAAGTATGCGGTAGATGGCAACATAGAGAAGCACAAAGCAAGGATTCTCCCAAGAAGAGGGAAGGGACTACGAAGGGACATTTGATCCAGTTGTTAGGTACACTTCTGTTAGAATTATTATTTCTATTGCTTCTATTATGGGTTTGAAATTACATCAGGTGGATGTGGAGACCACCTCAATGGATTATTTGTGGAAGAAGAAGTGTACATAGAGCTACCTCAGGGCTTTGAGCTACATGAAAGGGGATCTCATGTTTGTAGTCTAAAGAAGGCTTTATACGAACCTCAGACATGGTATTTTTGGATAGGTGGATTATTTGACGAGTCCTGGTTGATCTTGTTATCATATGACTTGTTTCTGATGGGAGCAGAAGGACTCACGTGACAAAGGGAGGTAGCAATGGTAGGAGAATTTGCCTTCATGATATAGGGAGTAGTCAATCCCTGCTTCAGTGTAAGAGGTAGTTGACCTCTAAGTTCGAGATGAAGGATCAAGGTTAAATACATTACTTCTTAGAACTAAAAGTATGACAAAAGTTGGGTAAGCATATTATCATGATCCTTCAGAGATTTGGGATGATGGACAACCATTCCATGGCCACTTCCATGATGACCAATCTGAAGAAGCTAAGTGGCAGAAGGAGAATCTATGATTGCCACAACAAGCTCTGTTCAATGTCAAAGGGAGCACCCAGTGAGGGTGACTGGAAAGTAGCTGTGGCACAACATGTGTTGATGTACCAACATGGTACAATTGGATGTGAATTGAGAAGTATAGTTACAGGGATATACATATTCAAATTGGGAAGAGAGTGTTGAAGACAGGAAGAGCACATCGGGATGATGATTCAGTTTGGATTTTGCTTGGGCAGGAAGTAGACATCTTTCGCACTCAAGACTGTAGAGGCCAAGTATATTGGAGCTACTTTGGTGAGTTGTGAAGCAGCGTGGCTTCGAAAGCTACTCACAATATTGTTTGATCAAGTGTAGGAGATGACTGTGAGGATAGGTCGAAGCACATCGAAATCGTGGTACCACCACATCTAGGACATCGTATAGAAGGGAGCAGTGACGCTCTAATGCATTTCTGCAGACGAGGGTGAAGTTTGTATACTTTAGGGACAAGATCAGATTAGTTGGGAATGCTTCCCTAGTTAGAGGGAGTGTTGATGTTGTAGCATCAAGGGGTAGACATTCTCCCTAGGTCAGGATATTGACAGGGGCCATGTAATGTGGCTAGGGAGAATGGCCCAGAGAGCATCAAGGCCTAGAGTGCTCCCCTAGATTGCCAAGAGGTACTTGGATAGTGGGTAGAGTGAGTGCCTTTAGCATCGGGTTGGCATGTTACCGTTCAATTGGCATGTAGGAATGGTGATAGCCTAGGGTTTCCCATAGGTAACATGTGTTCTTTAGGTTCCAAATGACGACTTGGATAATTGGTGACTTTGCTCCAAGTGACGACTTGTTGAGCATGATGCTGATGCAGGATGCTTTCCACATGGTTCTATAATAGAACATGAGGTGGATGGATTCATCAACATAGCAAGCTCTTTCAACGTTTTCTTGGGATGGAGAACTTTTTTAACAGTGAAATCATCTGAAGAAGTTATTATGAATCCCTCCACACCTAAGAGGGAGTGTTGAATTTTTGTAGCTACGGTCGGTATTCAAGTCAGCCCTAAAAAGAAATTGAAAAGAAGAGAGTTTAAAATTTAAAATTGAATTTATTTTGCCTCCAAAAGTCAAGTCGGCCCAACATGTATACACACCAATTCGGGCTCATTTGATGACTATATAAAGGCCATTCGACTTCTTCCATTGGACTTCAATTTGGATCACTCAAGCATCATATCTTTTGTTCATCTATGTGAAGGAGAAATGAGAGAAACAATCCGAAGCCGACCAGAAAAGTCCAAGTATTGAACAAACATTTCATCTCTGTTTGACCTTTGTTTGACTTCGCACGTGTGGGAGCAGACCAAAGTTTTTCTGTGTATCTTTCTGGGCAGCAGTTCGAATTCTGAGAGAAGTGCAGGAGGCTGAAATTTCAGGACGCTGAAATTGTTTATTTTCTAATGCAATCAAGACCAGTACAATTTTTCAAATTGATAATTACTTCCAATGATACAATTAGTCTTCTTACAACATTCCAGTCATTAAGCAATTACACATGAAAAATTTCAACCATTTACTTTCTTTAGTGGAGCAATAGAGATCACAATAAATAGTAAGACAAGAGACACCAGAAATTAGGCTAGCAGCCAGGGCAAAACCCACAAGGGGAAAATCCAACAATCTTTCCTTATGAGAGATAATTCAGTTCATCAAAATGTACATAAGAATATTCCAAACAAGATTCCAATTTTCTGACCTCAATATTCCAAGTCAAACCAGTCAAAGGAGAGAGAACACAATAAACACTGGTCAAAGTCAAGTCTGCAACAGAAGAGGCCAAATTTCGGCCTGAGAAAGCTGAACAGAAGGGCCAAAATTCAGTCAAAACCTCAGTCAACAAACCAGTCAAAAGTCTCGGTCAAAACTCAGAGTTGAGCTGTGGTCAACGAGCCAGAACAGGAGCGATGCTTCAATCAAACAAGGTCAACGAACCACTGCAACTTTCGGCCTCCTCAAACAGTCAATCTCATTCAAACAGAAGCAGTAGATCCCAAGTTAACGCTGGTCAAAAAGAAGATAATAAGGCTGGTCAACGCAGATCAGAATCTTTCCTTTTCTCCTTCGCACTTGTGGACGACTCTTCTTGTTTCAGATCGATGTGATGGATGAGATGAGATGCCAAATAAGGTCAACGAATCTTCTATTTATATGTGTGTTTGGAGGAGGGTTTTGACCTTGGGGCCAAACCCTTTCATTGAGTGGGCCTGACTTGACCAAGTGAGGCTGACTTGGTGAACATTCAAAATATGAAATTTCTCTTTTGCTAATGAAAATACTGACCATAGCTATCAATTTTTCAACAGATTTCTCAGTTTGACAAGGTTTGACCTGGGCTTGTTTGCTGGTCAGTTTGACTTTATTTGACTGGAAAATCAGATTGTATCTCTTGTTGAATTGGAAAATTTCTGTAAGGTTGCTGGGTTTTTCCCTAGTTAGGGTCCCAGGGTAAAATTGTGTCTCTTGTGTTTGACTGTCTCTTCATGATCCTACTGTCATTATTGTTTCATTGTTGAAATTTTATATATGTAATTTCTTAATGATAAATGTGACACAGGAAGAATTGGCTAAGGAATCATTAGAAGTAATTATTATATTAGAAGATCTTAAAAGGTTCAACAATTTGCTCTGGCTGAAGCTTCGGCACTCGCTACAAAGTTACAAACTGCTCATGTTGCAGTGGCTTGCCCTCTGCCACCTTCTTCCTTAGGTCACTGAGATTCTCCATGGCTTCAATTCTCGGACCACTCTTGTACTGCAACATAGTAACGATCATGCACATAATAAAGAACACTGTGATTAACTTGGAAAACCTTAACTGGGAAAACTGGCTACCAATAGATATCTATTACCACTGCCAAATGGATCAACCTAGGCTAGGCATTTGAGTAAATTTACAATGGAGACAATAAGCCACCTAAATAGGCTTCCTTCACATGAATACCATGGGCTAAAACCTTGCAGCTTTGTAAACCACCACCAGTAAACCCACCCTTGACCCAGTTAAGATTAACCTGACAGTCTCTGCATTTCTGCACTCAACATTTGTAAGACTTTATCCTTCTGTAGAGTTCCAATAGTCACAACACTTCCAGAAACTTCTACTTTGAATCCATAGTTTTAGCAATTCTAAATGCCTACTGATTTTTCATTGTCAACTTGGTCTTAACACTTAAACCTTCTGCAGTCAACACCTTACCAAACCTGCCTTCTGCAACCAATTATTTCTAACAGACTGGCTGAATAAATCTCTAAGGGAGCTACATAGGAATTGGTTACATTTGTTAGAGAATCTCTCCATGTTGTGGGCAATGTGCTCTGGATGGGTGGGAGATGTTAGAGCCCTTGTTTTGGTTCTCAAAGGAAAAAATAAATAAATGTGCAATTAACTGATTTATGCACATAATTTCCTGGATAGGTCATTAATAACTAGTTTGGATTAGAAAGATAGGCAGATGACAGGGGGAAGACGGTGTTTCTCTTCTAGAAGACATTGACTCTTACACGAGAAAGAATTTGTTCAACTAATCCCATTGAAAGGGCCCTAATGAGGTCACTAGTCCTACAATGAGGTTGACCTGATATAATTTAAAACGAGGCTGGTGTAGGAGGTAGCAGCACCATTACTCTAGATATAATATGTTTTTCTCATTTTCCTCTTTCTTGACATTATTCATTACCTACTCTACACACAAACACACACATACACACACATATATATCTATATTTTAAATACCTTTTATACTACAGGAACATACATATACACATAAAAAAGAGGGCTTATCTGCCTGACTGTAGTCAAACCTGCAACAAAGTCAGATTGAGCCTTGCTGCCCACTTCTAAGTCACACCTAGCCCCTTTGCATGTATCCAGATCGTAGAGTAATAAAGTTAAATCTCAAAAGTATGAAAGATATCATCATATATATGAATCAGTTCTGCTTCCAATAAAATTCATATGCTTATATTGTGTATGCCTTTCTTATCGCTGATTTCAGGTTCTGCTTTTTTCCAGGTTTTCCTCTTTGCAAGGCCTCATGAATATGAGAGCATTCTTTCAGTCTTCCAAGATGCAGCGAAAAAATTTAAGGCTAAGGTTTGCCATATTCCCTTTACTTACCTATTCAGTAAGCACGTTTCTTAGTAGTTAATGATGGAATTTGTAGATGATATTAAGATTTTATTAGAATCCCACTATAGTTACTCTTTATTTGTAGTTTCATATAGAAATGCGATCAGAGCTTTTAGTGTGTTAACTGTATAATATCTGTATAGTATCCCTTATATTTTTTTCTTGTTTTGTGAATGCAGATAATGTTTATTCTCGTTGACTCCACTGATGAAAACCTTGCGAAACCTATGCTTACGTTATTTGGTCTTGAAGCATTGAAGCCTATAGTAAGTCTTCTTATCACTCAAAACTTAAAAGGGATAATTATTTGGTTTTGTATGCTCGTACAATGAAATTTGACAGTCACCCTGTGATTTCTTTGGTTCTTTTTATATTAGCTCAAGGGGATGTATTTTTTTTGTTAAAATCAACATAATATAAAAATGCTAAGAAATCCATATAATACTTCATATGAATTTTATATGACCTGTCAAAATCTCTTACTGAAATATCTTTCTGCTGACATTTTCTCCTGTCTAATGCAGTTAAACTAAAGATTGCTTAATAAAAGAGCCAGGTCTTGAGCTATCAAGCCATGCACCCTTTGAGTGTTATAGTTTGTTGTCCTCCACAAAAGTTCATTGCTGGTAGAAGCAAGTCATACTTATCAGGGAATTCTATTTTCTTCCCTAGAGTCTGCTTCTGAAAGGCTCCAATGTAGGTGGATCTATGGTATTTGTTACCGCTCAAACTAGTAGGGGTCCTAGGAGGGGATCCTATAGAGCAACTACTAGGTAAAGGGGCCCGGGCAACAATGGAGCGATAGCGTACTGTCACCTCATCTAAGGCTTCCTGCTCTTTACATACTTTCATCGATGGGAGGAGACCCGATATAGGGGGAATCACTAGGAAGGATGGATCTATGAATGGATAAAGAGTGATTCCTAAGGCCTATTCACAAGAGAGGCTCAATTAGATAGCTTGCTTGCTTCAAAAGCAAGGTGATGGGCTCTCTAGGAAGGGCTAAGAGGATTCTTGAGCCTAGGTTTGGAGGATATGCCTTAACAAGGGGCTTCCTAGACCTAAGGATCCTTATGGATAAGAGGCTTCTATGTAATCCTTGTGGAATTGGAGTTACAAAGTTGCGGGACCACATAGAGCCAAGTGGACCCAAAACTAGGTCAAGGATATGGAGTTGATCAACCAATGAGGGGCTTGACCTAATTAGGGTAGGGAATAGGATCAAAGGACTAATTTTCTTTTGATATTTGAATGCAATGATCCCAATGAGGATGCTAACCCAAGTCAATCTAGGGCAAGAATTGGTCTTGCAGCTAGGGCTTGCTATATCTCGGGATTCCACCATCGGATTTGCTTGAAACTTGGGAGAACCCTATAGAAAAGGCCAATTCAATAGTGGACCAAAAATCGAGTGGTTTGAGTGGCTACAATAAAATTCGTTGGATGCCCTAGGTGACCATCTAGGGTTATGCCTAGAGTTTGGAAAAGTGAAGAGAGAGGGATAAATTTGACCATCAAAGGGATACGAGGATCAGTTCCTTATTTCTTGGGCCTAATAAAGTCAAGATACACATAGATCAAGAATTTTCGTGAGCTAAGGAGTCGTAATTGATCTTTGCTAGCCTCTCCAAGGGCACCAACTAGGTCAATAGGGATTTATACTTCAAATTTGCGAAGAGGGCAAAGTTTCGAGGTCTTCAACCTAAGTGGCGCCTCTAGGAACATTCATCCAATCTGTCAAAGCTCAACACATGCATTAATCAGTTGTTCAAGGTCCCAAAAGAATTTTGCATTACATTAACCCATACAAGAACAATGATAACAAGATACATGCATTTGAGAAGTAAGATAACAAGAATAGCATCAAAATTTTGACTTACATGTGAGAGAGAGAGAGAGAGAGAGTATATCCATTCATCAATTTCACATTAGAAAGAAGCTCCAAAGACTAGCGAAAATCCAAACATCATAGTGCATCAAGAAACCTCCAAAAGTTATCCCATCAAAAGTGCGAAAATCTCTCAAGCTAAGTTGCACGAAACGGGGAAACGGGTACGAGTTTATGAAACATGCACAAATACGAACGTGATCTCCCCTCCCCCCCCCCCAAATTTTGGAAACGGGGAAATGCAATATATATATATATATAAGAACATTTAAGAAATAATGTGCAATCATAAAGCATATATGATACATTCTAATTTATTACATTATGATTAAATTGTCAATTGTCAATGCATAAACTATAAATCTCTAAATTTACATTTACATCACATTTACTCATGAATGATCACATAATGAAAATAGAAATATCCAAAATCAGCCACGAGAAATTTCTAATTTCTTGTCTTGTGCTTGATTGGGAGTCTCCTCCTACATAGTCGAACGACCTTAGTGCTCTTGATAAATACAATTTCCATACCCTAGTACCCTACGTGCTCTTGATTATTGGGAGTCTCCCCTGCATAGAGGGGTTGGTTCTCTTGGTTAAATACAATTTCCATACCCTAGTACATGACAAAATCCAATGGAAACATTGCAATCCCCCAATCCTGAAATCTTGAAAAACAAATAAGTCTGTTGGATTTTGAGTGATATCTAAAATTCTACTTTCTCCATATGAAATCCAATGAGGGCGAAAACACTCTCAAACATCCTGAGTCATTTCATGGTAATGTTAAAAAATTTAAGTAAGACGCTGAAAATGAAAAATAAAGGAGAACGTCACTTTTACTTTAAGAATTTAACATTACCATGAACTGCATATCATCACTAGGGCCATCGGCTTAAACATTAGGCTGCCCTACTAAAAAAAATCCTCTTTTTTTATAACTTGAGAGGCATTTAGAAGCATCCATAAGATATTTTAGTCGTCCAATAAAAAATTAGAAGTGAAAAATTAAAAAAAAATACAAGAAAAAGTCAAGTTAGAAGAGGAAACTCCACCATACGGCTTGGAAACTCGTTTCCAGTTGTATTGGCCACATTTCCTCTTCAAGAAATGGGCCAGTACGGCCAGAAACGAGTTTCCAGGCCGTACGGTACGAGTTTCCTTGTTTCCTTTTCGTTTTTGACCGGAAACAGACCCTTCTCCAACGTTTCTTGCAACTTAGCTCTCAAGAGATACTAATCCAATCCAAGTGATGATGAGAGAAATGAATCATCTTCTCATCTATTTATACAATCCAATAGGGAATTCAAATAGCCTAATTTGTCTTATTTAGCTCCAAATAATAAAATAATGCTCAATAATGACATGACTTGGTGACAAGCCCACCAAGATAGCTCAATAACATAAAAATAAGCCTCTCAAGAGGGAAAAATGATCAATATAATGAGTCATTGGGCCATTGAGAAGGCCTAATGAAGTCCAAAGTGTGCCATGGTGAGAGAATGGACTCCAAACATAGTGGACAAGGGGTTGGCCCCTTGTTTCCCAAGTAAGTCACATGTGGTGCTCCCAAGTGGGTGTGGGGGCACAAGGACATCCTCATGGGTCTCCAAGTGGATCGATGATGCCTGTAAACCATCTGTAAGGGCTAGGATGATGACGTAAGCCCTCTTGTTGTTTCCTGCAGTGAAACACATCGTCATCTGGACCTTGGAACCTCTACCAAGTGTGTGGTACACGTGTGGAGCTGATTGGGCATGGCGGTCCAGGTGCATCATCCTCATCCAAAGAGGTGGAATATGAGCAATCATTGAATGGTGATGGGGATCCATGAAGTACTCTATGCTATGGTGGAGGCCCATGGCTCTCAACGCTCACCTTACAAGTGCCAATGTGGCCCTCTGGAGGGCTTGGACCCCGTATAAGGAGACCAAACCCAAAATGGAGATCCACCTGCAATCTTGCATAAGATCCAATGTGTTGCTTTGTCCTCCAATACAATAAATCATTAGAATACTCAAGTAAAAGAGCTTACAAATCACGAATCAACGGCGCACTTCATGGTGGCATGCTCTTCCATAGTGGGCTTTGGCATATACAAGTGTTTCCAAGCTTGATAAGGGGGTTAACTAAGGACCCTATTTGGTGGCTTCAACCTTTAAAGGGGGTGACATGTCCATGGTACATCCATCAGGTGGTAGGTGGCAAGTGGTATAGTCATGGAACAAAGTGGGTGGCAGGGGAAGGATCTAGGCCACATGTCACGGTACACGGGTAGCTGTAATGAGGGAGAAAATCGTGGTACATGAGTGTAGGAGGGAGCAAATCGTGGTACATGAGTTACCCTTGCCTTTGTTTTTCCACCCTTCTTCATATGCCTTTTGCCTTTTGATTTATTTTTCCTCATAACTGCTTGGGGCTCCAGGGGATGAGAGCATGATGTGTAGAATATAGTAGTTGGTAACCCCTTTTAAGGTGGGGAATTTCATTTCCCACCAAGGGTTGGGATAATCATGGGTTGCCGAAGGAAGTAGGAATACGAAGTGCCGGGGAACGAAGTGACAGAAGAAGGAGGATGAAGTGCCGGGAAAACGAAGTGCTGGAAGAAGGAAGGACTTGACTTGTGCTTGGAGGATAATCTAGTCAAGGGTCTAGGGTTTGGCATTGATCAAGAAAGAAGCTTCAATAAGAGAAAACTTACCGAAGGGTTTTCCTCTCAAGAGAAGAGAGGTTTTGGCCTTGGCAGAGAGCCAACATCTTGTGTTCTTGTTTTATGTTTTGATAGCAGTTTGATGAAGCACACACACATGCATTAATAAGCAAAGAAGAAGATTAAGCTAACAAGAAAAGTAAAAAGAGTTCACAAATTTTTATCTAGTTTCGAAGAATCACTCTACACCCAAGGTATCAGAGGTAAGGTGACACATCAAGGAAAGGGCATCTCAAGAAGACTCATCAAGGAAGGACGTCTACAAAAGTTGAAGTATCAAGCCAAGAAGTCTCTATCGCATCAAGGACAAGAAGGTTTATCATCTATCATTCATCAGGGGAGACTACAGAGCTAGAAGAAGAGCCTTATATAAAGACGCCTACAAAGAAGAGAAGATTAAAGAGTGACCTACATCAAGCCACAAATCATCAAGCAATCCCACTTGAAGAAGACATCTTGAGGAACATCAAGATTCAAGGAAAGCAAGCCATCAAGACTTCAAGGAGAAAAGAAGTCAACTACATTTCAAAATATATCAAGGAAGTATATGTCCCCTTCTGAATATACATCAATGTCTTTTTTACAAGGAAAGCAACAAATTGGTAGATACCAATAACTTTCTTGCATGGAAGAAGAGGATTGATTTACTTCTCAAAGTGAATGAACTTCTAGAACATGTCAAAGGGAATATCAATATCCCTGCTAAGGAACAAACCCAAGCCTTAGCCAAGTACAATAAGGATGAGACAAGAGCTCAAAGGACTCTAATAGAATCTATCAAGGACTCTCTCATTCCTTATGTCTCCAAATTTGAGACCTCAAAAGAAATTTATGATAAGCTAGTAGAGCTATTCTTGGTATCCATAGCCAGAGAAGTGATATCTCTAAGAAATGAATGAAGATATCAAAGGAAGGAATAACTCCCTACTTCATGAAGATCTCTAAGATGAGGGATCAACTTCAACAGCTTGGGGAAGTCATGGTTGACCTGAGGATTGGGGCAACTTCACATCAAGCATATATGCCAAGAAGGCAGCAACCACACTCAGTGAAGTGTGGTCTCTATGCAAGACAGAGGAAACCAGACTTAAAGCAAAGGAAGATGTGGGATCAAAGGAACAAACATTTGGTTCCATGGCCAAGAGAAAGGGAAAATTTGGAAAATTTGGTCCACGAAGAACAAACAAAGATATGTCCAAAATCCAATGCTATGAATGCCAAGTATATGGACACTACAAAATGAATTGTCCTAAGCTTAAGAAGGATAACAATAACAAAAGAAAGAGGGAAGAAGCTAACATGACTCAAGAGGTGAAAGAAGAAGAAAAGAAGCAAATGAAGGAAGATCTTCCGGATCTCTACTATGACTAAGTCAAACTCTTTACTTCAAGTCTTCTTTCAAAATTTTGAGTAGGATAGGGGCATGTAGGAATAGAAACATCTTCTAGAATCTAGAAGCATGATGTACATAGAGTTCTAGATACTCATGTAGAAAGAGCATTTATAAATGAGAACAAAAATTCATGGTTAGAAATATTTTCTAGTATATAGGAGCATGATGGACATAGCTCAAGATATTCATATAGAAGGAGCATACCTAGAATAGGACCTCATCCATAATGAAAGAAAATTGATCATGATTAAGAATCTTAGAAGATCTCCATCATCAAAAGGAAAGAAACATTTGCAAGGCAAGCTTCTTTAAGATCCTATGATGGAATCTTCAAAAGAAGGTTCATGAACCAAAGCATATGTCTCATTTGGGAATCCCATTCATGGGATTCAAGAAAAGGGTGATATGCAAGCAAGCTAAGATGAAGTTAGAAGGGCCACACCAAGGACAACCAAATGAAGTTAATCTGATCAAAGGAGAATCAAGACGAGGTATGTATGCATCAAAGTTTAGTCATGTTATTAATGTATATTATTGAGTCATGGGAATAGTTCTATGACATGATCAAGTATGAAAGAATCTCTTTCACCAAGGACATGCTCGAAGGCATGTGCTACAATGCAATGAAGGTCAACAAAAGGATATGTTCACATAAGGAGTATAAGATTGCTGACTAAGAAGCAAGAAGAAATGCTGACTAGTCCAAGAAGCAAGCAATGAAGAAGTGCTCTCACAAGGAGCATAAGGTGGTTGACCAATCTATCCAAGAAGAAGCAAATGAAGAAAGAGATCAAGCATGTGAAGAACACCATGATCTCAAAGAATCACTATCTGATAAAGATCCATGGAAGATATCTCCTTAAAGAAGGCAAGACAACTTTGAAAAAGGAAGGAAGGACCCTTGGCACCTATGAAGGCCTTGGAGATATGAAAGATGCAGATAACTGATTCTACGAAGATGTCATGATGAAGAAGCCATCCAGCAAAAGCACCATTTAATGTTAAAGCAATATCAAGATGAAGTCATGATAGGCTACTAGGTTGAAGCATGTAAACAAGCAAGTACAATGAAGAATCCATGAGAAGAGTATTCCTAAGCATGGACAAATGACAAAGGAGTAGCGAGATGACAAGAAAACCCGATGTATGACAAGAAAGCCACTTTCCACGAAAGAAGCAATGACATGACAAACTAGGAAGGAAAGTGATCGATGGATGGTGCCCTACCTAGAAGAAGTCCGAACAAAGAGTTCATGACATCAAAGAAAGGAAGGAGATCAAGCAACTAAAGGACCCATGAAGAAGAAGTTGCTGATAAATAAAAGAGTCCCTAATTAAGAGGGAGCTCTGACAGGTCCCCGATCAAGAGGGAGTTTTGGATCACCCTTGATTACAAAGGAGTGACAATTGTGTTCTTCCATTTCATGTGTCAAGCACTAGACTAGGACTAACAACTGTAAGTCTAGATGAAGGCCATGAATGGAAATGTAGACACGAGATAGACACAACATTCTTGTCTTCACTTGGGAAGAAAGAATGGGAGGATTGGGTAATCATCTAGCATCAGATACTCTTTGAGGATGTGTAGGGCATCCAAAAAAAAGAGTAGGCAAGAGGACCGATATTCTTTGAGGGCTAGAAAACCAAGACAAGATTAGTCCCAGAAGGTCATGCTCAGTGAACACCCGGGTGGGTATGTACCTTGAGAGACAATTACTAAGGTGTCTATAAGTAATTGGTCTCACCAACATTGTGCTCTGATCTATTGAGAGATAGAGATGTCAGTCAAGGTCTTGTTGTGGAAACAATGTTGGTTATTATGATGCTATAACAGATGGATTGCAAATCCGGTTTCTTTCTTATGTGAAATCTTCAAGACTGATAATAGCCAAGCACCTTGTAATGTTGTATGAATACCTCCCTAGTTAAGAGGGAGTGTTGAAGCAAATGTAACTAGGTTCGGTCTTCATAAATGTAATCTTGATATTTGTATTTATTCAAGAAAAGAAATATTATTTTTATAATATATGTCAATGAGTTTCTTGCTCATTGAAATAGGTCAAACACATGATTAAGTGCTATAGGTAAGTCAAATAGTCAAAATAAAATGTTGAAGACCTTAAAGGCATGTTACACTATGCATATAATTGTATTAGAGTCAAAAGGAATACCTCCAAGCAAAGTCAAAGTCATCTCCTTGCAACGAAAGCCTTCAAGCAGCAAAATGGTAAAGAAATAAACAATTCGGCCTCAGGTCTACATGTCAGCCTCAAGTCGGCTCAAAAGACGGAGACAGACTCCTATATAAGGAGCCATTAGACCTCCTCAACGTAGAAGTGAATCATCTCTGAAATCTGCGAGATAGAGGATGAGAGAAGGGTAACAAAAGGATAGTCCAAGGGTCTCCAAGTGCAGCGAAGAAGAAAGGAAAGAAGAGCGAAGTTTTGGACTGTTTCTAGGGCTAGAAACAGTCACACATGCGAAGAAAAAGGAGGACTGTATGCAAGTATAACAAAAATAACATTTCATTCAAGTATCCATCTTTGTTTGGGCTAGATCTTAGGCCTACAAGGCCTCTCACTCAAGCAAAGATAAAAGGAGCCTAAACTACAAGCTAACCTATCGCACGTGCGAGAATTTAGGGTTGCTGTACAGTCATATCAGTTTGCTATATATCTCAAGAAGTATTTTGTTGGAGCAAGAAAAGGGTGTCTCCATAAGCAAAGGACATCACCAAGAATTAAATAAGGAACATCTCATCTAGAAGCTCACATAAGCAAGGTCTATCACTAGTTGCCAAAGGAAGTAGGAAGACGAAGTGCCGGGGAATAAGTGCTGGAAGGAGGACGAAGGCTGGGAAAACAAAGCGCTGGAAGAAGGAAGGACTTGACTTGTGCTTGGAGGATATTCTAGTCAAGGGTCTAGTGTTTGGCATTGATTAAGAAAGAAGATTCAATACGAGAAAACTTACCGAAGGGTTTTTCTCTCAAGAGAAGAGAGGTTTTGGCCTTGGCAGAGAGCCAACATCTTGTGTTCTTGTTTTACGTTTTGATAGCAGTTTGATGAAGCACACACACATGCATTAATAAGCAAAGAAGAAGATTAAGCTAACAAGAAAAGTAAAAAGACTTCACAAATTGTTATCTAGTTTTGAAGAATTACTCTACACCTAATTTCCCTAGATTCTTCAACAACCATGGTACTAAAACATTAAAAGGTACTAGGAGGCTAATTAATAGAAGGGGGACCACATTGGGGGGGGGTCAAGAGAGGGATTGTTCTCCACCCTTTATCTAATGAGTTGAGATTTAGTCCCAACCATTAGATTTGAGGGTTAGGGTTCTCATCTCTTTGGAGAAGGAAGGAAGAAAGTTTGGAACTTATGTTATCTTCTTCAAGAGAGATAGTTGTAAGTACCTCCATAAGTAGGGAAACTATTTAAAAAATTCTCCTTTCTTTAATAGTTGCTTATGAACTTTAGTTAGCTTCTTATTCTTCTTTATTAGATTCTTTTCATCAAACAATTATCAAGACCATAAACCATGAAGATCGTAAAAGACAATGGACACAAAATATAGGCTCCAAGCCAAGGCAAAACCCCTCCACGGGGAAAACCCAGATAGAATCTCTTCTCTACTTATAAAATTAGATCAAATTAGAAATCCAAGGCCAAATGTCAAGACCAAGTCCTCTAACAAGCCCCAAGTCATCCCTCCTTTCAAGCCTTTCCAACAAGTCAAAGTCACCACAAGTCAACGCTAGTCAAACCCTTCCAAAACTGGTCAAACTTCAAATTTCGGCCCTTGTAACAAAATTAAGTTTGCTTCTTGCAACAAACCTGCAATTTTTGGCCTTCTTGCAACTCTGAAATTTTGCACATGTGGGAGTTCTAGGGCAGATTTTCTTCTTCCTCGAACTTGATTGATGTGTCTCTAAATGAGTCAAACTCTTTTCTTAGATATATTATTCTCATGAAGTCGAATAGGCCTCTTCTAGGTCAACTTTTCACGGGCAGGGCCGACTTGGTCTTGGAGGTCATTTAGGCTTTCTAGACTCAAAAATAATTTGTTTTACATTTACAACTTGCCTAAATGGATCTTCTATAAATGATAATGACTCTCTTGACTCATGACAAATATTCTTTTGACTTAACAAACCCTAGAAGCATAAAATGTATGCTTGACCTAATTGACCAATCAAATAAAGCATGAAACCCATGCTTGAAAATAATATTTTTCTTTCTTCTTTTGCTTGTTACATAAGATATACATAATGTCTCGAGTACAATAACAATTATGAAGACCAAAACTAGTTACATTTTCCAACATTCCCTCCTAACTAGGGAGCTATACATAATTGTACAACCAATACAAGGATATTCTCAAACTGAAAAGTTCTCATAAGAAGAGTCAGATTGATAAGCTATCTTTAAGCATCAATATCATGACCAACACTGTTAACATAGTAAGGCCTTAACTGCCAAGCTCTTCTTATATCAGAGCATAATGTTGGGAGGCTTTACGTGAGACATCGCACTATCTCTAATGGCACATATCCTATCTAGATGTTCACTAGGTATGTCCCTTTTAGGACTATTCTTTTCTTGGATTACCTATCCTCAAAGAATATCAGTGCTCTTCGACCACTTTTATCTTGGGTACTTGTCCAACTACTCAAAGAGTGTCAATCAACTTCCCATCTTGGCTTCTTTATCCTCAAGGAGTATCAATCTCAGATGCTTAGTGAATTCTCCATTTTCCTTTCCTAGTGCCTTCACTAAGACTTACAGATGTTAGTCCTGGTCTATTGTATGGTACATGCAGAATATGATGTCTAACATCACTCCCTCTCAACTAGAGAGGAGATCCTCATTCCCTTTTTATTAGGGAATAGATCTTTGCTCCTTCACAAACAGTTAAGGAGACTTCTTACTCGCTCTCAAATGTAGAGGAGATTACTTACTTCCTTTAAATTGGGAAGTCAAGTTCTTTAGCGTGTCTTGATCAATATATCAACTACTTCATGAAGTAGCATATCTTCCGGATACATCGCATTAGGTTTATTTATAATCGATGTACCAGCAACGGTGGTACATCATCAGGATGTGAAAAATTGTTGAAAGACTGATCCCATTTTTTTTTTTAATATATAGAGATGTGTGAGATGTTTAATCTCTGCATCTCTTCAAGAATGTGAGGTCAATCTTCTTTTTCGTTAAGAGCAATCTGTGCCGTTCAAATCTGCAAACTTCTTTCATTATCTCCCTTTCGTATTGGGTGAGTATTTTGTCTTTGAAGCTTCTGTGAGTTTCTTGATTCTGTAGCATATCTTCCGGATACATCGCATTAGGTTTATTTATAATCGACGTTTCGAACTAGCAACGGTGGTACATCATCAGGATGTGAAAAATTGTTGAAAGACTGATCCCATTTTTTTAAAAATATATAGAGATGTGTGAGATGTTTAATCTCTGCATCTCTTCAAGAATGTGAGGTCAGTCTTCTTTTTCGTTAAGAGCAATCTCTGTCGTTCAAATCTGCGAACTTCTTTCATTATCTCCCTTCTGTATTGGGTGAGTATTTTGTCTTTGAGGCTTCTGCGAGTTTCTTGATTCTGTAGCATATCTTCCGGATACATCGCATTAGGTTTGTTTATAATCGACGTTTCGAACCAGCAACGGTGGTTCATCATCAGGATGTGAAAAATTGTTGAAAGACTGATCCCATTTTTTTTAAAATATATAGAGATGTGTGAGATGTTTAGAATCTCTGCATCTCTTCAAGAATGTGAGGTCAGTCTTCTTTTTCGTTAAGAGCAATCTGTGTCATTCAAATCTGCGAACTTCTTTCATTATCTCCCTTCCGTATTGGGTGAGTATTTTGTCTTTGAGGCTTCTGAAGATAAAGGTGATAGGATTGCTTTTGTTGATGGAAAGTTTTGGTTTGAGGAAAGGGCTCTAGTATTGATCATGCTAAGATAATTGGGATTTGTGAGGGGACGTTGTATAGACTTCTTACACCTCTTCCTCAAGCTCTAGTACACTTAGATGTTAGCCCTTCTGAATTATGGCATAGAAGGTATGGACACATTCACTACAAGATATTGCCATCTTTGAATCAAATGGTCATTGGCATCCTTGAATTGAAGGAAGAACATGAAGGAATTTGTAAGGGATGTGCTCTAGGCACGAATATGAAGAAACCCTTTATAAGAAGTGATACAATGTCCAAGGCAATCTTAAATTTCATACACTCAGATATGTGTGGGCCTATGGCACTAAAATATCTTGGAGGTCATCAATAATATGTGACATTCATTGACGATTACTCTAGGAAGACATAGGTATATCTCCTCAAGGATAAATATGAGGTATTTGAGAAGTTTCAAGAATTCATGAATGAAGTAGAAAATCTGACAAAAAGGAAGATAACGACCCTAAGGTCTGATAATGGTGGAGAGTATACCTCCAAAGAGCTTATTGCATTTTGTAAGGAAGCAAGAATAAATAGGGAGCTAATTATTCCTTATAATGCTGAACAAAATGGTGTGGCTGAAAGGAAGAATAGATCAATCAAAGAATGTGTTTGAACCATGCTTCATGACCAAGATCTCCCTAAGTTCTTGTTACCCACCATTTGTGGGTGACACCTATGCGAGAATTTTTTTCTCCTATATTGTCTTCAATCGACAATGAATAGCCCCTTGCAACCACTAGATAGCTCAATGTGCCACTATCTTCGCCACCTGAGCCAACCATTATGCATCCTCGCCCATCTGTCATGATAGTATGTTTGAAGGTGGGCCTTCCAACCTTGAAGGTATGGCTTTCATTATGTAAATGGGTATTTTTTCTTACTTATCATGGACACTTCTAGGCAATGATTAGTGGGGGGATTCAACGGAAATAATGGGCTTGGTTTGTACTCTCGTCCCCTAGTCCAACTTGGTGGTTAACCTTGTATCCTCGTCCCATGGGATCTCCTCTATTGGTTACTAGCTTTAGGAGTGGCATTACATGGAAAACCCTAATTTTGGTGGCATGGTCCCGCTTCTCGACATCACATCCATAACTCCCCTCTGCTCATTATAAGCCCTTTTCAAATATTTCCCATCCGGGTCCACATTTGTCCATTGGGTCAACAAGGAGTTAGCCTCTCTCTCCCCTTGTCCACACTTTGGCTCGGGCCTGGAACGTTGCCCTAGGGGTTGATGCTGTTAAAAAGAAAGTTAAAAGCATAATTTGGCCAATTACAATAGGAAATGTACCATAAAATGCAAAAGGTGGTCGGACATAAAAATTTAGCAAGTGGGCAAAAGCTAAACATGAGCGCCATCACCCTGGTTCTTAGGGCCCCTATGTTAGCCCCTTGCATCATTAAGGAACCCATGATTGTCCCAACTCCTGGTGGGTGATGAACTACCCAACCTTAAGGGGGTATTCACTGCGATATCATTCACATCATGTTCTCATTCCCTGGACCCCTGAGCAATTATAAAAGAAAAATCAATAAAAGGAAAAAGGCATATGAAGATGGGTGGAAAAACAAAGGTCGGGATAACTCATGTACCACGATTGCTCCCTCCTACATCTGTACACCCATGTGTGGGCTTCCCTTGCTATAACTACCCTTGTACCGTGGCATGTGGCTTGGAACCTTCCTTGTTGCCCTATTCCATTCCATCATTATTTCATGTGACACCTACCATCTAACGGACGTACCATGGACCCGTCATTCCCTTAAAGGTTCAACCCACCTAATAGGGTCCTTGATTAACCTCCCTCTTGAACCTAGGGACACCTGTACATTCTAAAGCCCATTATGGAAGGGCATGCCACTATGAAAGGCCCACTCGGTTCCATGATTTGTAAGCTCATTTGCTCAATTGCACTAATGAATCGTTGTACTAGAAGGCGAGGAGACGCACTGGATCTTATACAAGATTGCAGATGGGTCTTCATATTGGGGCTTGGTCTCTTTATACAATATCCAAGCCCTCTAGAGGGTCTTAATGGCATTTATAGAGTGAACATTGAGAGCCATGGGCCTTCAGTATAACAGAGAGCAGATAGCCACACCATGGGATCCCTTAGCACTACTTATTGCTTGTTCATGTACCACTTGTTTGATGATGATGATGCACTTGGACCACCTAGCCTAGTTGACTACACACTTGCACCACACACTTGGCAGTTGATCCAGGGCCTAGATGGGGTTTGTCTCTCATAAGGAGACAAAGGAGGGCTTGCATCATTATTCCAACCCTTACAAATGGAGCACATCCTTGATCGACTCAGTTAGAGACCCATGAGGATATTCTTTGTGCCCCCACAACCACTTGAGAGCACCATAGGTCATTTGCTTGGAGATCAAGGGCCCACCCCCTTCATCACTATTATTGGAGCCCTCCTACTTATTTTGGCACGAGGGACTTCATTTGGGCTTCCAATGACCCTTCTAGCTATCTTTCTATCATTTCAATCCCTCTTCAGAGGCTAATTATTCTTATTATGGAGCTATTTGGTGGGCTTGTCACCAAAAGTATTGCTATTTTGCACGTTATTTTATTATAGGGGCATCATTGGGCTAAATTAGGCTATTCGAACCCCTTAGAGGATTGAATAAATACAAGAGAGGTGTTCTCTCTCATTCATCACCACTTGGATTTGAGATATATCTTTCTAAAGATTCAGGCATGGAATTTATGGAATGATTTGGATGGTCAACTGCATTTTGATGTGTGGAATATTTTCGCTCTCTCTTGGAGCTTCTATTTTGCAAATGTGATGGATGGATATATTCTCTTGTCATGTAAGTGCTCTTTTCATGCATATTTCTAGAGAATTTATGTCTAATGTATGGAACACTATGCTTTGATTGTGCCCTAAAAATTAATGCAAATTTGTGAAACACTTGTAATCTTCACTCGTTGCATATGTTATTCATCTTGGAAGGAAGAACACATTTTCCTTGGGGTAGGTTGTGCACCTTTTACCTTGAAACTCCATTAAATCTTGCATATCGAAGTATAAAAGTCTAAAGTTGCTGTGTAGTTGCATCCATTAGTAGTGACGATGCTTCTTTAGGCCTCCTTGAAGAGTGAAGTTCCCAAATCTTAATCATTTTGACTCCAATCTTTCCAATAGACAGGCATTGGTCCTAGATCCTTGGTGATCACATTAACCTAACGAAATATCATCCTTTCACCTCTTTTCATCCTCTTTTGTTCGTCTCCTAAGGATAAGCATATTTTCTAGGTATTCGTGTGAAATTTTAGGTAGGAGGAATTTTAGGATTCTGTTCATACAAGTTTCTTCATTTATATCTCCTCTCGGCATCATTCGGTTTTGAACGAATTCGAAAAGTGGAATTTCAAACAAATTGATGCCCTAGCTATCACACCAAGAGGGAACACTTGAAGCTGCTTTGACTTTGGGATTTCTTGAAGGTTTGCACTTTGTAGTTCATCAGTCAAAACCTTTTCTCTTAGCTATAGGTGATCATTGGATGGGCCTTTACCATGGTATATCTCTCAACCCTTGGTCTCTCATAATATTTCTCTCAAGGGGATTTTCATGGAAAGTCACCCTAGCTTCTCCCGAAGCTCACACTTTAATTGAATCTTTCCGTTGAATGAGCGATCCTTCCCTCACTTTGAACCCTAGTATAAACACATTAATCACAAGTGAGGGATTTTGGAAGTTATGATCTTAGGCATTCATCATTTTTTGAATATTCTTAAGCCTGATGTCATCCTTCCCTCAAGCCTTTCTTAGAGAGCCCTTCTTTTGCTTCTAAAACAAGCAACCTATTATCTGAGCCTCTCCTTTGAATGTGCTTTGGAAATCACATTGTGCATCGTTATTGACCTCATCATTCTAGTGATTTCCACCATATCGAGACTCCTCCCATCAGTGAACGTCCATAAAGAGTAAGGGACATCGACTGAGGTGACAGTGGGTCCGTGTCTCGTTGTTGTCACTTGGTCTAATAGTGGTCCCTCCTAGAACCCTTGCTAAATTGAGCGGTAATATTTTTAGCGTTGTTGTTGGGGACACGAGACATGTGTCTTTTTCCCCATACGACAATATTGACATATCATTCTTGGCGACTCCATTGGAAGAACGAAGCCCTAGTTCTTCACTGAACTTCAAAGTCAATGCTTGTAGGGTGAAGCAAGCATCTCTCAAGGCACTTCAAGTTCACCCTGGCGACTCCATATCTAAAATCTTATGAAGATTTGCATAAATGGATCATTGGAGAGGCCTATTTTATATGTTTCAAGATGATAACCCTCAATCCAATGATCATGATAGCCAAGGGGAGTTTGATACCCCTCTTTATGGATCTCTTGGGAGCCATAAGATTGAGGAACCTTCCCAATGCCCTGAAAGGGGGTTGTGGTTCTTCCCAAGATACGATGATTGTAGTCCACCTTGTTCCTTCCTCGATAATCAAGATAATGTGATTGTGGATGTGCCTGAGCAATCTATCTCTTTATGCCATGAGGAGGATATGCCCGAGCTTGCTATTCATAGAAAGTTTATGAGCTTGGTCGTTGAATACTCCATATTCTCGTTGCAAGAAAGGTTGCACAAGTTGGATTCCTCTTTTCCCTCCTCATCCATGACCCTTGATGCATGGTCCTCAAATGTTCCCGCCCCCCACCCTTACCATTCATTGAGAAAATATTGCAATGGGAAACGTAATGTTTGGGTCCCCTACCTCATAATGGTTCATAAGGGAAAGTGCTTTTATATTGACTTAATCATATGTTGGTTGCATTGGTTGTATGAATGTAATTAGCATTTGCACAATGTAGCCATGCATGTTAGAGTAGGATGCATTGCATATTGAGTTTTGCATAGCTAACACCATCATAGTATGTTCTCTTGCTAGATTAAGTGCATTTAGATTAGAATTGCATTTAGAATTAAATTTTATTTCTTGTTGATTTTTAGGGCTTAACAAAAGCTTGGGTGATCACAAGACGCCGCAAAAACATGCTGCCTCGTCTGCTTAGTCATTGATGTGCAGGTAATAGGTCTGTGGTCCTAGGAGATTGCTGGTGTTCTCATGACCTCCCTGTTTTAGTACGTTCATGCACTCTACTGAGAGATCATGTCCTAGTTGGAGCTAAATGTTACCCACCACCTTTGGGTGACACCTATACGAGAATTTTTTCTCCTACATTGTCTTCAGCCGACAACTAGTAGCCCCTTGTAGCCACTAGATAGCTCGATATGCCACTATCTCTGCCACTTGAGCTAAACATTTTGCACGCTCGCCCATCTATCATGATTGTATGTTTGAAGGTGGGCCTTCCAACCTTGGAGGTATGGCTTTCATTATGTAATTGGGTATTTTTTCTTACTTATCATGGACACTTCTGAGCATGGATTAGTGGGAGGATTTGGCGGGAAGAATGGGCTTGGTTTGTACTTTTTCCCCCTCATCCAAATTGTTGGTTAACCTTGTATCCTAGTCCCGTGGGATCTCCTCTATTGGCAACTAGTTTTAGCAGTGGCATGACATGGGAAACCCTGATTTTGGTTGCATAGTCCTACTTCCCGACATCACATACATCACTCCCCTCCGCTCATTATAGCCCCTTTTGAGATATTTCCCATCCGGTTCCACATTTGTGCATTGGGTCCACAAGGAGTTAGCCTCTCCCTCCCCTTGTCCACACTTTGGGTCGGGCCTGGAATGTTGCCCCGGAGGTTGATGCAGCGAAAAAGAAAGTTAAAAGCATAATTTGGCCATTTACAATAGGAAATGTACCATAAAATGCAAAAGATGGTCGGGGCATAAAAATTTAAAACGTGGGAAAAAGCCAAACATGAGCTATACCCCTTATCATGGCCACCACCTTGGTTCCTAGTGCTCCTAAGTGAGCCCCCTACATCATTAAGGAACCCATGATTTTCCCAACCCCTGTTGCGCAATGAACTGTTCAACCTTAAGGGGGTACTCATTGCTATATCATTCACATCATGCCCTCATTCCCTTGACCCCTGAGCAGTTATAAAAGAAAAATCAATAAAAGGCAAAAGGCATATGAAAGGGGTGGAAAAACAAAGGCCAGGATAACTCATGTACCACGGTTGCTCCCTCCTACATCTATACACCCATGTGCGGGCTTCCCTTGCTATAACTACCCTTGTACCATGGCATGTGGCTTAGAGCCTTCCCTATTGCCCGACTCCATTCCATCATTATTTGTTGTGACACTTGCCATCTAACGGACATACCATAGACTTTTCATTCCCTTAAAGGTTCAAACCACCTAATAAGGTCCTTGATTAACCCTCCTCTTCAACCTAGGGACACCTGTACATTGTAAAGCCCATTATGGAAGGGCATGCCACTATGAAGTGCCCACTTGGTTCCATGATTTGTAGGCTCATTTGCTCAATTGCACCAATGAATTATTGTACTAGAAGGAGAGGAGACACATTGGATCTTATACAAGATTGCAGATGGATCTTCATAATGGGGTTTGGTCTCCCTATACGAGATCCAAGCCCTCTAGAGGGTCTTAATGGCATTTATAGGGTGAGTGGTGAGAGCCATGGGCCTCCACTATAGTAGAGAGAAGATAGCCACACCATGGGATCCCTCTGCACTACTTATTGCTTGCTCATGCACCACTTTTTGGATGATCATGATGCACATGGACCACATAGCCCAATCGGCTACACAGTTGCAACACCCACTTGGCAGTTGATCCAGGGCCCAGATGGGGTTTTGTCTCTCATAAGGAGACAAGGGAGGGCTTACATCATTATTCCAACCCTTACAGATGGAGGAGATGCTTGATCGATTCAGTTGGAGACCCTTGAGGATGTTCTTTGTGCCCCCACAACCACTTGAGATCACCACAGGTCATTTGCTTGGAGATCAAGGGGCCACTCGCTTCATCACTATTATTGGGGCCCTCCTACTCATTTTGGCACCTGAGGGACTTCATTTGGCCTTCCAATGACCCTTCTAGCTATCTTTCTATCATTTCAACTCTCTTAAGAGGCTAATTATTCTTTTTGTGGAGCTATTTGGTGGGCTTGTCACCAAAAGTATTGTTATTTTGCACATTATTTTAGTATAGGGGCATCATTGGGCTAAATTAGGCTATTCGAACCCCTTAGAGGATTGTATAACTATAAGAGAGGTGTTCTCTCTCATTCATCATCAATTGGATTTGGAATATATCTTTCCAAAGATTTCAGACCTGCAATTTGTGGAATGATTTGGATGATTAAATGCATTTTGATGTGTGGAATATTTGCACTATCTCTCTTGGAGCTTCTATTTTGCAAATGTGATGGATGGATATATTCTCTTGTCATGTAAGTGCTCTTTTCATGCGAATTTCTAGATAATTTGTGGCTAATGTATGGAACGCTATGCTTTGATTGTGCCCTAAAAATTAATGCGAATTTGTGAAACACTTGTAATCTTTGCTCGTTGCATATGTTATTCATCTTGGCAAGAAGAACGAATTTTCGTAGGGGTAAGTTGTGCAACTTTACCTTGAAACTCCATCAAATCTTGCATATCGAAGTATAGTGGTCTAAAGTTTTCGTTTCGCTGCATCCATTAGTAGTGAAGTTGCTTCTTTAGGCCTCCTTGAAGAGGGAAGTTACCAAATCTTAATCATTTTGACTCTAATATTCCCAATAACTAGGAATTGTTCCTAGATCCTTGGTGATGACATTAACTTAGACATTAACTTAACGGAATATCATTCTTTCACCTCTTTTCTTTGTCTCCTAAGGATACGAAGATGTTCTAGGGTTTGGTGCGAAATTTTAGGGAGAAGGAATTTTTGGATTCCGTCTAGAAACTTAGTTTCTTCATTTATGTCTCCTCTAGGCATTATCCCGTTTTGAACGAATTCCAACGATGGAATTTCAAATAAATTGATACCCTAGCTATCACACCAAGAGGGAACCCTTGAAGCTGCTTTGACTTGGAGATTTCTTGAAGGTTTGCACTTTGTAGTTCATCATTCAAAGCCTTTTCTCTTAGCTATAGGTGATCATTGGATGGGCCTTTACCAAGTGTATCTCTCAACCCTTGGTCTCCTATAATATTCCTCTCACTGGGATTTTCATGGAAAGTCTCCCTAGCTTCTCCTAAAGCTCACTCTTTAATTGAATCTTTCCATTAAATGAGCCATCGTTACCTCACTTTGAACCCTAGTATAAACACATCAATCACAAATGAGGGATTTTGGAAGCTCTGATCTTAGTCATTCATCATTTTTTGAATATTCCTAAGCATAAGGTCATCTTTCCCTCAAGCCTTTCTCGGTGAGCTCTTCTTTTGCTTCAAAAGCAAGAAACCTATTATCTAAGCCTCTCATTTGAATGTGCTTTTGAAATCACATTGTGCATTGTTATTGACCTTGCCATTCTAGTGATTTCCACTATACCGGGTCTCCTCCCATTGGTGAAAGTCCGTAATGAGCAGGGGACATCGATTGAGGTGACAGTGGGTCCTTGTCCTGTTGTTGTCACTTGATCTAGTAGTGGTCCCTTTGGAGCCCCTCCTAGAACCTTTGCTAAATTGAGTGGTAACAATTCTTATGGGGAGAAGTATCTGTAACAACTTTGTACTTGCAAAATCGAAGCCGTCATATAATTCTCAACAATATGGCTCCAGAAGAAGCATTTACAGGAAAAAAAGCCTAGTGTGGATCATATTCTAATATTTGGATGTCCAATTTGCATGCACAGTCCAAAGGAAAAGAGGAAGAAATTGGATCCTACAAGTACAAAAGGTATCTTTGTTTGTTATAGTGCTTCATTAAAAACGTATAGAATCTACATTAAAGAGGATCATCAGCTTGAAGCAAGGAGAGATGTCATCTTTGATGTGAATGTAGCTTACAAGAGATCCAAAGATATCCTGGTTGATTATGATGAGGAAGAGGTACCCATTTTTGAGGAAATTTTAAGGTTTGACAATGTTCAAGATCATATATCCATTCATGAAGATGTTGAAGAACCTAGTGAACTTGTGCAACATGTTGTTATTCCAAAAACTCGTAAGAAACCTGCTTGGTTGAAGACAACACTACAAGAGGCAGAGGGACATGCAACAACAAAGAGAACTTTTAGAGAAAGTAAGAGACCTAAAATGTATTTTGGTTATGCAGCGTATATGACTAAGCTTATTGAGGCTGAACCCTCCTCATGTGAAGATGCAACTAAACATCGAGAATGGAGGAATGGAATGCAAGAATACTAGTCAATCATGAAGAATTATGTCTGGGAAATTGTTCCTAAACCAAGTGACAAATCTGTTGTCACTTCCATATGGATATTCAAGATCAAACATACAGTGGATGGGAGCATTGATAAGTATAAAGCTAGATTTGTGGCAAGAGGCTTTTCACAAAAGGAAGGTATTGATTATGAAAAAACCTTCGCTCCTACAACAAGATATACAACTATTAGATCACTTTCTCTTTCGCTGCCACTATGGGATGGAATATTCATCAAATGGATGTTAAAACAACTTTTTTGAATGGGACCATTGATGAAGAGGTTTATATTGAGCAACCTCAGGGATTCAAAGTCCATAACAGGGATACCCACATCTGCAGATTGAAGTGTGAAAATTCCAAAACTGAAATCCTATTGCAGCGATTGGAAACTATTCTTCTAATTGATAATAAATTTTAACAATTTATTTGCTACGACAAATATTGAATAAATCACACTGCAACCTTCACGAATAAAATACTGCGGAAATAATAGCACTGGAAATTGAGAAAATACTAGCACACACACAAAAAAGACACTGTTATTTTTGGACAATCATCCTCGGAAAAACCCAACTTGGGAAAACCAGTGCAATAGTGAGGGTTTTTATTATTATGCAGCAATGAAAATCTGAGTACAATCTATGGATGCCCAATTGGAAATCCAAACATCAAGAAAATTGGGCAAAATGATTTTAAGGGAATTACCCTTCTTCCACAAGCAATTCTAGCACAAATTCCTTTAGAAAACTCAGCCTCCATGATCATATGCGTCAGCGTCTGTGTTGCTTTGCGCAAACCCTATGATATCAAGCCTCCAACCTGCCTCTGATGAAGTCGTTCTGCCTGTCTCTGCTGAGGAAATCGCCTCTCTGACACTCTGGACCCTCTACCTGACCTCTGGAATTGAGAACGAATTTCTCTCTAGCAAATCGAACTAATTCTCTGAAGTAACCGCGCAGTCCTCTGCGCTGCCTCCGCGGTACTTCTCTAGGAATAACTCGACCCTCTTGTTGCTGCCTCTCAGAATCTGGAAACTTCCTTCGGATCACTGTCCCCGCCCTCACTATCTCGGCTGCTTCACTGAAGCTCAAACTCTTCGACAATTGACTACTGCTACTTTGAAAAATTGAATTCTCCAAGTGACTCTGGTACATTCTCCATCACCACATTGATCCCTTCTTATATCTTCCTATTGGGACTCCAACGACCAAGATTAAATCTTAATCTATGGCTCAAATTGTTGAGAAATCTAGGGCATTAATGATTAGGAGATTTCTCTTCTTGATAATTGCTTGTGATATGCTTTTACTTCTTGTATTATGATCTTCTCTTCGTTATATTATCAATGTGTTCTTTTCATCAAGACAATTACCAAATAAACAATAGAAGACAAGAGACACAATATGTAGGCTTGTCAGCTAGGGCCAAAACCTCTCACTCTTTGAGAGGAAAACCCAATCAGAAATTCTTCTTATAGATCTTCAATTGACGAATACCAAGACCATGACAAAGACCCTTGACTCTAGTGTCCTCCCAAGACCCTTGTCACTAGCCTTGATGTTCTGCCTCTTCCCTTTCTCGGCTTCTTCTAGATCTCGAACTGCTCTCCTTGGCTTCTTCTAGAGAATCTCAGTCTCTACTCTTCCACACTGCTCCTCTTGGCTACCCTAGAGAATCTTGGTCTCTTAGGTTAACCCTATTTCAGAAACCCTAGGATAGTCTATGCTCCTTGATTAGTCTCTTCAAGAGAGAGACCTATAGCACTTCTCCTCGGCTTCCTTCTGCGAAATCCTATACCCAAACAATGTCACCTCAATGCAACAACTAGTTCTTCGATCTTATCTCTATGCCTTCGGTCCTTCTTTCACACGTGGGAGAGTATATAAACCAAATCAGAAACCCAAAAGAATCTCTCCCTTCGCTACCCTTACTTTGTCCTTCGCTCTTCTCTTCTACTTCTTTCTTCACACTTACGTTTGGAGGCTCTTCTTCATCGAATTGCTTTCTCCTAAGTGAGGCTGAGTGTGGCTATATATACATGCTGCCTCATGTCCTTTAGGCCGACATGATCATAAGGAGGAGAGCCGACATTATCTTCTAGGTAACTTCATTCGTTGCAGGCCGACTTGAAGAGGGCTAGTGACAAGGTCTTGGAGGAATACTTTACATGGACAAATGTGACTCTATACAATGTGTAACATGACTTCATTACATGACAATGACTTGTTTATTCTTTTATGACTAGATGACAAAATTCCTAAAGGTTCTCAAATGGGATCCTTGACTCAAAAATAAAATCTCTTGCTCATGAAACCCATGATGCAAGCATTACAATATTTTATTTTTCTTCTTTACATCTCTTTACATAAAATCATAATTACATGTCATTATGAAGACCAAACCTAGTTACACTTTTCAACACTCCCTCTTAACTAGGGAGGTATTTATAATGGTACTTGGTCATTCTCAATCTGAAGAATTTCTCATAAGAAGAATCGGATTGGTAACCCATTTGTTTAGCATCATATCAACCAACATTGTTACATTGCAAGGCCTTGACTAACAACTCTATCTCTGTTGATTTGGGGTGGCATCGGATGTGCTCTAGCCACGAAATTTGGTGGAGAGGCTAAGGCACATGAGATTTCCAATCCCCAGAAGGGGTTTGGGTAGATTCTAAATAGTTTGGGATTAAAATAATTAAGATTTTTAATGGAGTCCCTAAGTCTAAACTTAGGGAAAATAGCAGCCGGGAAAGCTGACGCAGAGGGCAAACATCGGAACTACTGGGAAAGTTGACGCAGAGGGCAAAAGCTGGAATCGTCGGGAACAATCGGAATTACCAGGAACTGCCGAGATTTTTCTCTGTTGGGTGAGCCGGATTTGGCACCCAGATTGTATTCTGAAACTGCTTAATAAATCAAACCCTCATATAGCTGCATCAATTTTCTCGCATTGGGTTTTTTCCGGGGACACTAGTCCAAAAATAATGGTGTCATTTGTGTGCTTATTTCTGTTTCCTTCAGTTGATGATTTGTAATGTGTTGAGAACTTGAGCATGTACTTGTGTTTATTTTCAGTATTTACATGGTAAATAACTTGTTAATGAATCAGAACAAGTAGGAAGGAATAAATCAGAAAGTACATGGAGGGTTTCTAACTGTTAGACTTAGAAACTTCAACATGATATCAGAGCATGGCTGCAAATCACAAGAGAACTGAGGACATCCACTGAGCAGAGCAGCAGCGACAGAAAATAGCTGTCCCGAGTGATAGAAGTTGTTCCTAGCAACAAAACAAGAAGGAAGGGGTGACGCAGTGCCTGCGTCATCAAGTTCGGGCCAAGAAGAGTCTGCGCAGAGGCCGAGGGAGGCAAAGAAAGGCTCACGCAGAGCCACGCAGAGGCCAGGAGGGCTGGCGCAGTTGGCTTAGGGAGCTAGTTTGCCGGTGCTAGGATTGTGCAAAGCCTAGGAGCTCTCACCTTCAGGTTGCTGGGGTTTAGGAGGCTGTGGATAAGTTGCAGAGTGGAGCTAGTGGGGCATTGTTGTCAGAACAATACCTAACAGGGCAAGACCAAGGAGGAGGAAGTTGCTACCGAGGGTTTCTAGTCGAGAAATCCGAATCAGTGGTGCGGTTGCATAGACGATCAGAGTAGGGGGCGTCTCGACATCGACAAAAGGATTTCTAGGAGGGAAATTGAGGTTCGGAGGGAGTCGCATCAAGAACTTCCAAGAGGGAAGTAGAAGAGCAACGAAATTTCACTACACGGAGTAAGAGACTAGGACAGATTGGATGGAGCCTCAAACTTCGTAGTCTGGAAGGCCAGAATCTTATATGTACTTGACAGAAATCGTGTCAAGCACTTCGCCTTGAAGACGATAGCGGTCCCAGTTGACCCAGCTGACAATGATAGGTATGAGGAAGCAATGGCGAGGGCCAAGAGTATCATTCTTGACGGGGTCAAGGATCATATAGTACCACATATTGCCAAGAAGAATACGACATGGGAGATGTGGGAGGCCCTGACCAAGTTGTATCAGCATACTTCCGTGCAAAGGAAGATGCTCCTAGAAAATTAGCTGCGATCATACCAGATGCAGAAGGGAGAACAAATCGACACCTTCCTTGGTCGATTGAAGGAGATCCGAGATCAACTGACTTCCATAGGGGCCACACCAGATCCAGAGTTGATGGTGAGAACAACCCTGAATGCAGTCTCAGAAGACTGGGAGGTGTTTGTCCAAAGCACACTGGGCAGGGCGACCCTTCCAGATGGGAGGAAATGTGGGCGGCTTTTCGCCAAGAAGAGATCAGAAGGGTGACCAAGACGGGAAGCAGTGGCAAGGGGATCGGAATCAAGGAGGAGGAGGAGGTGGATGCTACCCTAGCATTGATGGTAAGCAAGAAAAGTAGAAGAAGAAGGTCCTCTCCAAGGTAAAATGCTTCCACTGTGGGGAGCTGGGTCATTATGTGACCCAGTGTCTGAGGAAGAAGAGCAAGGGAGAGGCTTTCGAGACCAAGGCAGCGCCAACAAGGGCAGAGAAGGAAGTGGAGACAGACGATGTCTGTGACATGAGTGCACACACCACTTGAGCGAAAGTAGGGAGACATCGAGCTGTATTCAGGAGGACTACAAAAGATGAGGGGCAGGATCCTCGAGGTACCCAACCTCTTGGATTATACCTGGCTACAGGACCCTCGAAGAGGAGTAGCAGGACTGGAGGATGTCGATAGAGACGGATGAGGATGGAGCGGCAGAGAGAGTTACAGTGTAGGATTCCCAGGACAACGCGAGGCTAGTAGTTTGCAACAGTGCAAGAGGCATGGGAGTGTTGCACTAGTGCAGGTTGGCACAAAGAGGTGTGCAACAGTGCTAGATGCAGGGAGTTGTTGCAGCAGTGCAGAGGTTAGAGAGGGAGCACTTGTCAGCGATAGAGGGAGCTTCAGCATCGGGAGTGTCTCTAGCCTGACAGAGATGTCAGAGTTGCGAGATTAGTTACTTCTCAGTAACTGAGTTGCAGTTTAGCAGTGGCGGTGCTATGGGCAAAACGATGCAGCATGATGAGAGGGGATGCAGTGCAGACGTAGCAGTGGCAATGGCAGGGCCATGGGCAGTAACACGGATGTAGAGGGAGCTGTTGTATAGATGCAGCAGTGGCAGTGGCAGAGCCATGGGTGGCAGTACGGGATGTAGCAGTACAGATGATGAGCAGTAGGCTTAGCATCAGGGACCGATGTCGGATGATCAGAGTAATACTTAGTGAGGAGTATTGCTAGAGCACAATCCTCGCTAAGAGGGAGTGTTGATTTGGGGTAGCATTGAATGTGCTCTAGCCACGAAATTTGGTGGAGAGGCTAAGGCACATGAGATCTCCAATACCCAGAAAGGGTTTGGGCAGATTCTAAACAGTTTGGGATATTAAAATAATTAATATTTTTAATGGAGTCCCTAAGTCTAAACTTAGGGAAATTAAAATATTAATGTGAATTAATATAAAACTGTGTTAGAATGGTCCAAAAGTCATGGATCAAGCTAGATCTAATCTTAGCCGTTGATTAGGGACTTAATCTTGACCGTTGATCTGTCAACGAGAAAAGTATAAGAGGAGGCTTGAGGGTCACTTGGAGAACACACCAAGAGATCAAGTTTTCGACTTTCTGGGGCTGGGTTTGCTGAGAAAGTTGAGAGAGTGATCTGGAGTTGCAGCTGAGGGGTAGTGAATACAGAACAGAGAGGTAGAGATAATGTCGGGAGGATCAGCGCAACAGTTGAGAAAGCTGATGCAGAGGGCAGAAGCTGGAACTGTCAGAAACCACCGGAACTGCCGAGATTTTTCTCTGTTGGGTGAGCCGAATTTGGCACCCAGGTTGTATTCTGAACTTGCTTAATAAATCAAACTCTTAGATAGCTGCATCGGTTTTCCCGCATTGGATTTTTTCCGGGGACATTAGTCCAAAAATAATGGTGTCATTTGTGTGCTTGTTTCTGTTTCCTTCAGTTGATGATCTGTAATGTGTTGAGCATGTACTTGTGTTTATTTTCAGTATTTACATGGTAAATAACTTGTTAATTATTCATAACAAGTAGGAAGGAATAAATCAAAAAATACATGGAGGGTTTCTAACTGTTAGACTTAGAAACTTCAACAATCTCTCCACAAGATCTGAGCTCAATGCCGGCGAGACCAATGATTTATAGACACTCATCATTGTCTCTCTTGGAACATACCCTACTCGGGTACTTAGGATATGTCCCATCAGGACCATTCTTATCTTGGACTTCCCCATCCTCAAAGAATATCGATCCTCCATGACTACTCTTCTATTGGATGCCCTATCTCATCCTCAAAGCGTATTAGATGCCAAATTATTACCCAATCCTCTCATTCTGTCTTCCTAGGTGAAGACTAGAATGATGTGTCTATCTCCCCCTCTCAATTAGGGAGGACATATCTATTCCATTAATGGAATTTACTCATCCCTACACAAGGAATGTACCTATGCTCCCTCTTGGCTCAGGGATTTCCAAGTTTCTTCCAAGAAACTTTCCAGCTCCCTCTCAAAATAGGGACCTTCAACAACTTCTCAGGTGGAGATGATGGAGCAACTAGCTGCTTGAAGAACTCCTTTCTTCAATGTCATGAATTTCTTCTTTTTTGTGGAGTCTTCATCTTTTTGGGACTTCTTCATAGGGTGTAGACTATCCATCACTTTCATCCATCGATCATGTCATCATTCCTTTCATTGGAAAGTGATCCATCAATGTTCATCTGGCACCGCTTCATTTTTTGCTACCTTCATTAGGCTTTCTTTTTCGGAAGGTTCTTGCATCCTTCTACAAGGTTCTTCATGGAAGATATTCATAGTTCTTCCCTTCGGTAGTCTTGCATAAGCCCATCCATATACTAGTTTATAAATAATGAATACTTAAATCATAATTACCTTGTGATGGTCTTTCATCATGACATCTTCTTGTAGGCATCAACATCCTGCATACATGTTGACACATCTCCTTAAAGATATGTATTGTCAAGGGTCTCCATCTTTTTCCAGACTTTCATTAGAGTCTTCATATCTTTCTGGGAGATATCATAGTCAAATCTTCTTGGTCCTTCGGATGTTGACTTCCTTTACCATAGTTGCATAGCTTCATGATCTCTTCCTTCCTTTCTTCACATATTTCATTCCCAGGATATTCATAGTTCCTCATTCCTCAATTGTAATCAAAGCACCTCATACTTCCATATGAGGACACATTATGTTGATTTCATCTAATAAATATGCGATTCATGTATTCGACCATCCTTTTGAGGGAGGAGATTCCTTCTTTGATCATGCCTCTTAAGAGCAATGATTCATGTTATCTGTAACCATATCACATGAAATTTGAGCATACACACCTCATCTTTTCTTTGGGTCATCCATACTTCCTACAACAACTTTCTTTAAATGAAGGAATTTCATTCCCTTGATCTGCTTCATTGTCATGTTATCATACCATCATTCTATGAATCCCACAAGATTGGAATTCTTGAAGAAACACTTACTTTTCCTCTTGATCGGTGAATCTTTACATTGAAGATTCCATCAGAGAATTTTTGAGGATCTTTCATATCCTTATCCTGCTGATGCTATCTTTTGTATGATAACCCTTTTTCTAGATGACTTCTATAACTATCACTTGAGCTTTCAATGAGGTTTCCAAGAGCTATACCCTACATAGTTGACTTCCATAGGTTTTGTTCCAGACATTCATCATATTACATATGTCACGAGCTCTTACTTCTAATGCTTCTACCATGATGTCATTTTCTACTATAATGCATTCTATCTTATTTACAATGCTTCCTATCTACAACAAAAGAGTACCTTTTTAGTGAAGGAGATTCTCTTAGTCATAGTAGAGATCTTTCACTTCCTCCTTCTTAGGCTTCTTTGTCTCAGGCTCTTCTACTTCTTTGGTAATATGGGCTTCTTCCTTATTTCTCTTGTTATTGTCCCTTATAAGATTAGGACAATTTCTTCGATAGTGCCCATATTCTTGAAATCCATAGCACTGTACCTTGGCCATGTTCTTCTTCTTTTGAGGACCAAATTTTCCAAACTTTCCTTTTCTTCTTAACATAGCAACATATGCTTGATTCTGTTCATTTGATCCTACATCAGTGTTTGCATTCAATCTAGTTTCTTTGATCTTACATAGTGACCATAAATTGTGGAATGGAGTAGCTTCTTTCTTCCCATAAATACTTGAAGTAAAGTTACCCCATTCTTCCGTTAGTGCAGTTAATACCACTGTTGTCATTTCTCTATCATACATGACTTCTCCCAGATATTGCAGTTGATCTCTTATTTCTGAAATCCTCATAAAGTATGAGGCTATTCCATCTTCCTTTGTCATATTTAGCTTGTAGAGTTCCTGCCTTAATGAGATTACTTCTCCTACAGTGCTTACGGAAAATAACTCTACCAATTTGTCATATATAGCTTTTGCAATGTCTAATTTTGATACATATGGGATAAGAGAGTCTTTGATGGATTCTATGAGAATCCTCTGGGTCCTCACTTCCCCCTTCATGAATCTAGCATGTGCTTGAGTATCTTCTTTGGTAGGTTGGGTTATTAACCCCTTGATGTGATCCATGACCTCATTCTCAATGAGATTTAGGTCAGTTCTTTTCTTCCATGCAAGGAAGTTTGAAGCCCCAACCAATTTGTTGCTTTCTTTGCAAAAATACATTTTGAAAGTGTCAGATGAAGTCATAAACTTACGTGAATGATTGATGCTTGCTTTCTCCTTAATCTTGAGATCGATTGAAGATTAGTCCTTGAAGAATTGATGAGAGAGGGCTTACTTCACGATCCTTCTTGAATGTTCTAGCCTTCTTTCGTTGATAATCTTGGAAATGCTTCTAGGGTTTTGGTACGATGAAGACCTTGATCTCTTGCTTTGTGATCTTTGACTTGCTTTTGATCTTTCTTTGAAGCTCATTCTTGTGTGTCTTCTTGCTTGAATGCCCCTTTTTGACTTCAACACCCAAGCTTGATACCATGTTGAGAAATCTAAAGCATTAAGGATTAGGAGATTTCTCCTCTTGATAATTGCTTGCGATATGATTTTACTTCTTGTATTATGATCTTCTCTTCGTTATATTATCAATGTGTTCTTTTCATCAAGACAATTACCAAATAAACAATAGAAGACAAGAGACACAATATGTAGGCTTGTCAGCCAGGGCCAAAACCTCTCACTCTTTGAGAGGAAAACCCAATCAGAAATTCTTCTTATAGATCTTCAATTGACGAATACTAAGACCATAACAAAGACCCTTGACTTTAGTGTTCTCCCAAGACCCTTGTCACTAGCCTTGATCTCAGTCTCTCCTCGGCTTTTTTAGAGAATCTCAGTCTCTACTCTTCCACACTGCTCCTCTCGGTTACCCTAGAGAATCTTGGTCTTTTAGGTTAACCCTATTTTAGAAACCCTAGGATAATCTATGCTCCTTGATTAGTCTCTTCAAGAGAGAGACCTATAACACTTCTCGGCTTCCTTCTGTGAGATCCTATACCCAAACAATGTTACCTCAATGCAGCAACTAGTTCTTCGATCTTATCTCTATGCCTTCAGTCCTTCTTTCGTACGTGGGAGAGTATATAACCCAAATCAGAAACCCAGAAGAATCTTTCCCTTTGCTACCCTTACTTTGTCCTACGCTCTTCTCTTCTACTTCTTTCTTCGCACTTATGTTTGGAGGCTCTTCTTCACCGAATTGCTTGCTTCTAAATGAGGCCGAGTGTGGCTATATATACATGATGCCTCATGTCCTTTAGGCCAACATGATCATAAGGAGGAGAGCCGACATCATCTTCTAGGTAACTCCATTCATTGTAGGCTGACTTGAAGAGGGCTAGTGACAAGGTCTTAGAGGAATACTTTACATGAACAAGTGTGATTCTATATAATGTGTAACATGACTTCATTACATGACAACGACTCTTTTATTCGTTTATGACTAGATGAAAAAATTCCTAAAAGGGTCTCAATGGGAGCCTTGACTCAAAAATAAAATTTCTTGCTCATGAAACCCATGATGCAAGCATTACAATATTTTATTTTTCTTCTTTACATCTCTTTACATAAAATCATAATTACATGTCATTATGAAGACCGAACCTAGTTACACTTTTCAACACAGATCATTTCTAGATCGATCCATGTGAGTTTTTATGGAATTTTCATTTAGACTTAATTAATTTCGATTAATTAGCCATATTCCCTAAGTTTGGACTTAGGAATATTTAAAAATCGGCTAATAATCTAATTAAGCCATTTTTAGGTGGAATTCAATTTTTGGGTTTGGAGATTTCATGTATTTTAGTCTCTCTGCCAAATTTCTTGGCTAGAACACATCCGATGCTACAAAAACTAATGCTCCCTCTTAGCTAGGAATGTGTTTTAGTGCTGGACATCTTGCTACAAAACCTTGTTTCTGTATCACCTTCTGTCACGCTGATGATGTCTGGCTGCTGTTGCCTACCAACTACTGTGCTACTCTAATGTTGCATCTGTGTTGCTGCTAACACTGCCATATTGTTGTCGACTTTGTATCTGCATTGCAACTCCCTCTTAGCTGTTGTTGCAGTGAATGCAACTATTGCAACTGAGAAGCATCCAAAATACTGAATCAACTGTGTTCAGTATGATGCATCTGTCTCCCAAGTCTTGACTGCTACTAGCCTCTTCACTGTCTTTGAATAATCTGTGCTGCTGCTGACTTTGCACTGTGCCACTCTGCACTGTTGCCAACTCTGCACTGCACTCTCCAGCGTCTGACTACAACTAGTCTGTAACTGTCACTTTGGAATTTTCACTGCACCTCTGACACTGATCCATCCTGCTACTGAATACTGTGGGCCCCTGTAGGTAGGTAATGATCCATGAGGTGGACTCCTCAAGGACCATGCTTAATCTCTGTAGTTCTCTGGGGCTATAACTCCAAGTCACCCCACCTCAATCCTGGAGGTATGCCTGCCAACATCGCAAAGTCTTCCTCCAACCTGGAGGACACCTTGGCGATCTCAGCTGCTTGCAGGTCCTGCTAGTCCTGCTTCTTTGATTTGTCCTTCATCTTGAGAGGACACTGCGTGCTGTAGTGACCAAGATCACCACATCTGAAGCACTTGAGCTTTGACAAGGCCTTCTTCTTCTTTCTCTACTCCCCCTGTCCCTGACTGGGACCTTTAGATGCCAGGGCCACATTCTCCTCCATCACCTTTTGTCCATTGCTGCTGTTCCCACTGATGAAGCTCTTTAACAGAGCTCGCCTTAACTCCTCCTGTTACAAATCGGTCCACATTCTGATCCATCCTGGTAGCGTGTCTTTGCCCAATATACTTTGGATGAAGACCTGCCAATCCTCTGAGACACTATTGAGTGCCAATCGTACTAGCTTTGAAGGTTGAGGTGTTGCCCCAACCACTGAAAGCTAGTCTCGGACTTGCTAAATCCTGGTGAGGAAAGGATCTATGCCTTCCCCCTTCTATAGCCTAATGCATCTCAGCTTCTCCTCTAGGAACATCTTTTGCTGCTTGGAAGTACCCTGGTATAACGTGGAGAGAGCATCCCACATCTATTTGGCTATTCCCTTGGCCACTATATGTGAGACTATATGGTCTCGGACTCCATCCAGGATCAACCGCTTCGCTCGCGCCATCTCCATCCTATATTCCTTGAGCTGGTCTGCATCCTGGGGCATTGTGGCATTACATTATCAATGTAGGCTTTCAGGCCAAATTCGTGTAGAAGGAAGGACATCCAAGCATTTCTTATGACATATTTGGAAGCTCCATCCAACCTATCCTAATCTCTAAGTCCTACAGTGGCCATTTTTGAAGTTGTCGAAAACTCCCTCATTCCCTGTGCTTGACTGCTACTCTGCCGTTCGCACTCCCTCCTGGAATGCGTGGCTTTGCTCGCTGCTACTGCCAATCTTCAACTGGAAATTCGAACTTCCGAGGCTTGAAGTTCCCTGAAGAAATTTTTTCCTCTTCTATGTGTGCTTTTCTCTTCCACTCGATGCTGATTCTGCTGTTGCAAAACCTTCTGCGTCCAACCAAGGAATCTGCTCAGCGAAAATCTGACCTGCTGCTGCTCCCTCTGACTACTGGAATCACTAACTCAGGCAACTTGATCTTTTTGCAACCCTGCAACTGAAAATCGAATTCTTGCCCCAACAATTCGGCTTGCCTGTTTGAGCACTGCGTTGCCTCTAAGAATTTCGGCCTGCTCCTCCCTCCGAGTAGCGAAATTCTTTCCTCCGCTTTTGAGCTTCCCAACTGATTACCTACGCTTTGATACCATGTTAACATTCCAAAACTGAAATCCTATTGCTACAACTGGAAATTATTCTTCTAATTGTTATTTAAGTTTAACAATTTATTTGCTACAACAAATATTGAATAAATCACACTGTAACCTTCACAAATAAAACACTGCGGAAATAATAGCGTTGGAAACTGAGAAAATACTAGCACACACACATAAAAATGACACCGTTATTTTTGGACAATTGTCCCCGGAAAAACCCAACTTCAGAAAAACAATGCAGCGGTGAGGGTTTTTATTATTATGCAACAGTGAAAATCTGAGTACAATCTATGGATGCCCAATTGGCAATCCAAACATCAAGAAAATATGGGTACAATTATTTTAAGGGAATTACCCTTCTTCCACAAGCAATCTCGACACAGCTTCCTTAAGAAGATTCAACCTCCTAGACCATCTGCGTTAACCTTTGCGTTGCTCTGCACATACCCATCACTGAAGTCTCTGACTTGCCTCTGATGAAGTCGTTATACCTGTCTCTGCTAAGGAAATCGCCTCTCTGGCACTCTAGACCCTTTGCCTGGTCTCTGGAACTGAGAAAGAATTTCTCTCCAGCAAATCAAACTGCTGCTCTGAAGCAAATACGCAGTCCTCTGCGCTGCTTCACTGGGAATAACTCGACTCTCTTGCTGTTGCCTCTCCGGATCTGGAAAAATTCCTTTGGATCACTGTCCTTGCCCCTCACTACCTTTGCTGCCTCACTGAAGCTCGAACTCTCCGACAACTAACTGCTGCTACTCTAGAAATTCAAATTCTCCAAGTGACTCTGGTGCATTCTCCATCACCACATCAATCCCTTCTTATATCATTTCTAGATCGACCTGTATGAGTTTCTAAAGAATTATCACCTAGACTTAATTAATTATGATTAATTAGCGATATCCCCAAAGTTTAGACTTAGGAAATATTTAAAAATCGACTAATAATATAATTAAACCATTTCTAGGTGGAATTTCCAGGAACGATTTTTGGGTTTTGGAGATCTTATGCATTCTAGCCTCCACCAAATTTCTTGGCTAGAACACATCTGATGCTACAAAAACTAAGATACGAACTGCTTATTGAAATGGACTGTGATTTTTTTGTTGGAGACATATTGTGTATGGCTGCTAGATATGCCATGTGAATGGTTGGTGGGGCTCTAATTGTTGTGGGAGAGGGGGCCAGACTGTTTGCTGGTGAATGGCTTTTTTTGGAAGGGGGTTGTTGGGGTGATTGCGGATATGACAATGGTGGGGGAGGAGGTCAGGGAGAATTGTGAAGTGGAGGTTGGGAGTGCCACAAGGGGTCAGGACGCTGGTTGTGCAGAAGATATTTGGCTCATGAACAGATCTAACTCAGTGCAGCCCATAATGGAGTTGGGTTCACTTCAGATTGGGTTTGGGGCCCCTTTTAGAATGGGGTCACGCTTAGAATGCTCAGATTGGGGTCTCTTGTAGAACTGGGTAACTAAGATTTGTGTATGCAATAACTTATATGTAATCCTTGAAAGCTTGGCTCGCAAAATGCAATAATTGAATGGCCAATTATTATGAAAGCCTTTTCTGTTATGTTACCAGATCCGTCAGCCTTGGAGAAGGGATTAGCGGATCCCCGGATCTGATCCGCTTAGATCCACCTACGGACCCATACGAAAATGTTTTCTTCACCATAATGTGCACCCTGAAATTCGAACTGCGGTTCCTGCAATTTGGGATTTTTACAATACAAAAATATCTGTATTCACTGAATTAATTGGGTTCCTTTGGTCACGAGAGAAGTTCATATCCGCTGAATTAATACTCTATTAGTATTTGTTGAATTAATACTCTGTTAAAGAGGAAAAGTTCATATTAGCTGAATTAATACTCTATACAAATTTGTTGAATTAATACTCTGTTAATATTCGCTGAATAAATACTTAGCTTAAGGTCCATTTGCTCACGGAAGAAGTTATTTCCCAAATAATGCTTAGCTCAATACTTCGCTGGTAAAATGGATTCGGTGGGTTGCTGGTAGCCACCATGGCGGGCACCCTCGCTGGGTCATCCCGTCACCAATGGAACATATCAAATACTATGGTATCAGAGACCAAGGGACGACCATTCGTTGGAACGTGGGGACATTTGACTCAAAATTTATTAATGTTCTAGAGATTATTCACTTTCAGATGGAACTCAACATATAACTTATTAATATTAATAATTATATAATTTATAACATATAATAATAATAATACAGATATACTATAAAATTTTAAATTTATAATATTGTAAGCTCATATATATTAATGAACTCAAGTTATAATATTAATAACTATATAATTTATAACATGTAATAATAATAATACAAATATACTATACAAGTTTAAATTTTAACTATATAATTTATAACATGTAATAATAATAATACAAATATACTATACAAGTTTAAATTTTAACATTTGTATTTTAAAGTTGAGTTTTATATTTATATTTATATTTTTAAATTAAAATTATAAATATAAGATTCAAACTTATAACTTTAAAAAAATTATAATTTAAAATTAAGTTCTATATTTATATTATAATTTATATATTGCAATATAAATAGAAATATTAAAATTTATATATCTATTAAATTAAATATATTAGTTTATTATATCATATATTAAATATCACATAAAATATAATTATATATTTAAAATTTTGTATTTTTACAAATTATATATATTTTTTTTGCCACAGTTAATGTTAAATAAGGAAACATATTAATGGCTCATGACCTAAAATTCTTGCCAGTGTGGAAGTCACCTTATTACCTACCAGGCTACCACATCTTTTATTATTACCTACCACATCCAAGTTATTTTTAGATGGCCAATTGTGTCTACACATAATGATGATGTAGCTGCACGCTGAGATCTTCGGATTGTATCAACAGAGGTTAGAACAGTAACCATTGTAACTTTTTCTATACTATATACATGTAGTTCCCCGCAGTATCCGGATCCTGGCTTTTAAATTATCTGACGGATCCGGAACCGAATCCTCGTAACTTAGCTATTCTGTGATGTTCCATAGACATCAAAATCATTTTTCCTCTTTTCCTTGTCATGTTTCTACATTTATGTATACACTAACTTACCGGTAATACCTGAAAGCTCGTGCAAAATTAAATGGTGAATTATTATGCAAGTTTTTTCTGTGATGTTCTATGGACATCAAAATCATTTTTCGTCCTTTCCGTTTACAGATTTTTGCATTTTTCTATTATTTTTTAACTGGCATAAATTGTAGGTACTCTAATCCTAGTTAATATGACGACAATATTCTTGAAATGCTGACTCTTTTTGCCCTTTGCACATTGTGAGTGAAGATCTAAACTGTTTTCACAGGTAACAGCTTTTGACAACACAATAGGATCAAAGTATCTCTTAGAGTCAGAAATATCCGCAAGCACTTTAGAGGTATTATTTTGAATTGGTACATATGATTCCACGATGAACATAGATGCCAGAAGGCAAGAACATGATTTTATTAGTGCAATTTTCTGATTTTATAAACTTCCTGGAATGTATGCAGAATTTTTGCTCAGAGCTAGTGGCAGGAAATATCCTACCTTATTACAAGTCAGAGCCCATACCAATTGAAGTGAGTACAGCTAGTGTAATATATTTTGAAACTCTTTTAACTTCGACATGTCATCCAGATAGGAGGTTTAAATTTTAATACTGTAATGACCAGGCGTAAGTTTTGTTCATGTATTTTGCAGAGCAAAGGAGATGTTAGAGTTGTTGTTGGAAAGAATTTTGATGATATTGTTCTAAACAGTTCTCAAGATGTTCTACTAGAGGTCTCTCTCACACCACCTTTACCTTACAGCTATATCTTATTCTTCATCATTTACTTGTTCACTTTTAGATGCATTGCACACCTCCTAGATGTATTTTACACATTACACCTTTCCAGCTGCCATTGTGTGCTTTTGGTTCTTTCTGAATATAAATATATCTTTTAAGTGCGTGTTAAATTTCTCTAAAAAATAAATAAAGGGGAAAGCCTGAAGAGAAATATACATACATAAACAATGAGATCAGTCCTTTTGCATTTCGTCCTATCTTGGCTTCTTAAACCAAAAAGAAAATGAAAATAACACAAAACCGATGGTTATAATAGATGACTCTTCTACTAGGATGAAAATAAGTGTCCAAGAAATCTGGTTAAGTTGCAAGGGCTATCTATAGATATGAAGGCGATCTTGAATTCATAGTTCATTCTTTCTAGGATTCATAAATTGAATATTTTGATTTGTGCATTAGTTTGGAGATGATGGTTCAAAGTTGTGTCTGTTATTACTTCGGGATTATGATGAATTTGTATGCAAATTTTTGACCTTCGACTACAGATGATGTATCATCTATGGTTGAATATTTGACTTCAAGCTTGTCTAATTTGCATTCCGATTATGTAATTCTGATCTGTTATTTTCTCCCTGATGGAAATATGCAATAACAGCTTTATGCGCCTTGGTGTGTAAACTGTAAATCTGTGAGCAAGTTAACAGAAAAAGTAGCAAAGCATTTCAAAGGAATAACATCACTTCTTGTAGCAAAGATTGATGTCTCTGCAAATGAACATCCAAACCTCAAGGTATGTAAAGCTTCTCGGCTAATGCTATACGACTATTTGTTCTTGATATATTTGTTTCACTCTTGAGTCTTACCTTCACCCTGCAGGTCGATAGCTATCCTAGTCTCTTGTTTTATCGCGCCAATGACAAAAAGAATCCTGTAAGTAGCACTTACTATTTCTGTAATTATCATTCCAATTTCCTTATTTATGTATCTGACGTAAAGGCATTTGCAGATCAAAGCTTCAAAAATGTCAAGCTTTAAAGATTTGATACAATTTGTCAAAGACAATGCCGAGGTACCACCTGCAGGAGTGAAAAAGGTTGAGGAAGGCCAAGCAAATGCTAAAGTAAAAGTAGATTCAGAAAGGAAAGAGGAATTATGAAAATAGTTGTCTCCATTAATATTTTATTGCTAAGCAAGCTGCATAGCTTCATACAACAACCCTTATAATTTCCAAGTATCATGCTCATAGTTTTTCACCCGGGCTTGAAAAGCTCAAATTTTTTATTTTGAACCTTGATAACAATAGCTCTGTAAACTAGCAAACTTTAGGAACTATTGTAATGTAACGTGCAGGCTGCAGCTAATGTAATGAGGTGTAGGCCCTATTACCAAGGATCATATCCTTCTAACAAAGTGGATATCAGAGTTAGTACAAACTTGTTTATCAAAATAAAATTTCCATTCCAAGCAATTGAGAGGATTGATTTGAGGAATGAGAATGATCTAGATTAATGGCCGCTTTTGCCAGAGGTTAGTTTTTGGTATGTTTTAAATTTTGAAAGCAAGCTTATGCAAAATGCATTCATAAATTGTTGTTTTAGTCTTCATAGATCTCTCTTCATCCATTTGCTGATCTTAATTTTCTGTTGGAAATAAAATACGAACATAGACACAATGCAAAACATTTAATAGCATTGTTTTCTATTGTTACATTATCAGTCTCTGCTGCGAGGTGAGAGATCTCTATTTTCCCCTTTTTCTTTTTTTTTATAAATTAGATTGTACCCAAAAAAAAAAAAAAAAAAAGTTTGATTTGTGTAAAGTGGGAAAATAAATTTTTATTTAATAGTTAATTTTAAATACAATTGTTCAATTTGACGTTTCTTATTTTTATCATTTATTGTTGTTAAATTATTAGAGTCTGCACTAGTAAGGATCTAGTTGAAGAATATTTGCATAAACTTGCAAGAATTGAGAAAAATTGGAAGAGGGAATAAATTATGTATATTCTCTAGTGATGAAAGAATCAATACACAAAGCAACTAAGCTTAATTGCATGCAAGCACTAAAGCTAACTAAAGCAAGTGTGCTTTATGCTATGCTAATATGCATGTACTCTATATGCAAACACTAAAACTAACTAAGCGAAGTGTGCTTTAAGCTGTTAATGTGCATGTACCAACACCCACTCTTAAGCATAACTTAGGTGAGTATGATGCAAGATGGATGAGTAACAAAAACAAGGTCATTTTAGGTGCCCATGTACAATGCATGAAAGAGGAAAGAGGGAAAACCCAATGGGAACAAACCCCCCGCCCTCAAAATACAAGGCAAAACTAAAAGAAGAACCACTGCCAGGCAGTTGTGCCCTTCACCTCGAGATGATCCTGCAGAAATTGAAACTTCTTCTCAATGAAAGGTGAAAGTCTTGGTGAAGATGTCGGCAGTCTGCGCAAAACTAAAATAATACTACAGATCGTTGATCCCATCATGATTCAATCCTCTAATGTAGTGCATGTGGATCTTGGAATGTTTGGACTGCTGTTATTGCACTGGATCTATGCAAAACTTCAATGTACTATGATTGTCACACCATGACAGCTAGACGATGGACAATGATACCAAGTTTGGAAAGGAAATGCTGCAACCAAATGCCCTGAATGGCGGCATTGACTGCTCTTATGCACTTGCCCTTTGTGGATGATAAGACAATGGAAACCTCCTTCTTGCTTGGCCGACAAATGAGGTCGGATCCCAAATTAAGTTCATAGTTGGAAGTGGACTCCTTTGCAAATGGATCTGGAGGAACAACCTTCATTTTCGAAAGTAGAGGTATCAACTCCCATGTTTGGATCAAGGATTCTCCTTATCCATGGTTGCATGCCAATATGGATTCCCTGCAACTTCAACATGTGTTTGGCGATTAAATGCATGTACCATGTACGCATGCATGGGCTTCCCCGTCTCTAGGGATGCATGCATGACTTTAGGGATGCCTTCTATTGAAAATGTAACTAGTGCCGGTCTTCATAATGTAAAATAATTATTGATGTGCTTACTATTTTTATTTTATTCTTGGTCAAGCATTTTCTTCATGCTTAATAAGTCAAAAAGAGTCAAAAGAAATTTATTTTAGTAAAAAAGAGTCAAGCAAAGGTCCAAGTCGGCTCTCCTTGTCAAGTCGACCTGTGGCAGTTTAGCACCCTCCTAGACAACTATATAAAGGATTCTATTTGACCACTTAGGAGATAAGCAAGTTCATCAAATAATAGTTCAATATATGCACCTAATAAAGAGGAAAGCAAGCTGAATTCAGAGGAGAAGAGAAAGTCAAAAGGAGAAAGAAAAACAGAGTCTTTTTGCTATGTCTTAAAAGAAAAACAGAGTCTTTTTGCTATGTCTTTGTCACATGTGTGAAGTTTTGTGAGAATTTTGAATGAGTCATAGGGGCGAAATTCGACGTCTGTAGCAGGGCCGAAAGTTCAGAGATTGTTGACCAGTTTGGGGAAGATTTGATTACCTTTGACTTCTGTTGACTTTGACCTATTGAAGAACACTGAGAGGAGTGATGACTTGGAATCTTTGACAATTTTGGTCTTGGGTTGGATATCTCATTTTGACTTGATTCTATAAGAAGAGGATTGTTGGGTTTTCCCCCTTGCGGGGTTTTTCCCTTGCTTGGAGCTTATATCTTGGTGTCTCTCTCTTTTGGGATATCTATGTTTTACATATTTGTATAATTGCTTGATGAAAAAGACATTATAATTAATAAGAAACATAATAAAATTCCGAGTAATTATCAAGAAGTAAAATAATCCTTGTCCTTGATTTTCCAACATGGTTTCAGAGCTATGGTGAAGAAAGAAAGATCACAATTTGTTGATATTTGGAGACACTCTTACAAGGTAGAAAGAAGAAGATCATCATTATATCAACCATATTTGAAAGAATGGTTTGGTAGCAACTCTCTTTCGAGTTAGCACTCTTCCAAGTCTATATGTCTAATCCAATGACATTTATGTGCAAGGAAAGCAATAAGCTTGATGGAGCATCTAACTTTAAAGCCTGGAAAAAGAGAATTGACTTAGTCCTTAAAGAAAATGATGTCATGAAATTCGTTCAAGGAAAAGTTCCAGCACCAGATAAGGATAATGCTCAAGAAGTGGACAAATATGAAAAAGGAGAAATTAGGCTCAAAGGATTCTCTTTGAGTCCATCAAAGACCACCTTATCACTTTTGTATCAGAATTATCTACAGCTAAAGAAGTTTATGATACCCTGGTGAAATTATACTCTGTCAACACAATAGGTCACAAGATAGCCTTACGAACTCAACTCTATCAATCAAAGATGACAAAAGAAGACACTATAGCTTCATATTTCATGAAGATATCAAAGATTAAAGATCAAATTCACGAAGTTACCATTGTAAGAATGCTTTACCTAAAGAATGGGATGGTTTTGCAAGTAGTATCTATGCTAGAAAACAAACACCATCATTTGAAGAATTATGGGCTCAATGTATACTAGAAGAAACCAAAATAAAGGCTAAAAGTAATACTCAACCTGTCACTGAAGACTCTTGAGCCTATGTAGCTAGATCAAAGTAGAAATTTGAAAAGAAAAAGAAAAAGAAACACAAAGACATGTCCAAAGTCAAAGTTGTCATGAATATGGAAACTACAAGGCAGATTGTCCTAAGAATCCTAACAACAAAATGAAGGAAATATCTAAAGCATTAATAGTTGAAAATGAAGAAGTTCCAAAGAAACAGAAGGAAGATCCAAAGGATCTCTACTATTGAAAGATAATGAGGATTATGACTGGTGTATCATGCACCGGGCTTGAAGTATAAATTAACTTCTCTTAGGATATATACATCACAATCATGAAGGCTAGTATATGTAGATAGAACTCTGTTTAGAAGGACATGTTTAGAAGGAAACTTCATTAGCAACACCATTGGAAAGGAGCCTAGCACCAGGTTTAAAGTTTAAATTTACTTTCCTTAGGAGATAGACATCACTCTTATGAAGGCTAGTATATGTGGATAGAAGTTTGTTTAGAAGAACATGTTTAGAAGGAAACTTTATTAGCAACTTCATTGGAAAGGAGCCTAGCAAAAGAGCAAATAAGTTGCATAACAATTCTTGAAGAGAAGTTGGTTAATGACAAAGAACTTTTAGATCTTGACAACAACTATAGGAGTTGGAAAGACTGAAATAAAGGAGGAGCAAACATTGTGTCTATAGCCGAATTAGGATAGTTGCTAGACAAGGGATCCAAGAAGTTCTGGGCACAAGATCTATGTTAATTCTAAGTTTGGGCCACAAAGAATTCTATGTGAAAAAGAAGAATCGTGACCTCAAAGTTAGTGCTGGCAGAAGAGGTCATATAAAAACAAAGTAACTGATCAAATGAGAACCGTGACCTCAAAATGATAACTCTATCCAAAAACATGAAAAAATAGCTCGATAATGAAAATTGTTGATGCTAGAACAATGTTTTTATTTTTAATTTTTTAATTTTTTATATTTTTTCTAGTTTTTTTTCTTATTCTGGGGCAATTTATTATTATTATTATTTTTAAATAATAGTAAAAACTATATATATATATATATATATATATATATATATATATATATATATATATATTGCGTAAAAAACATGAAAAAACACCCTGAAACGAAAAATGTTGATGCAACTTGACATTGTATGAACATTTTTTTTTTGGTTAAAATTTCAATTTTGTTTAAACAATGACATTAAAAGCTAATTTTTTGTACAATAAACATGAAAAACACCTCGAAATCAAAACCATCAACATTTTTTTTGGGGCTAAACTCAACATTTATAGCAATGTTATTAAAAACAAAATATTGTGACTCCAAAAATCATTAAAATTCTAATAGTTTTCAATAATACTTTAAAGATAAACTATCATGACTCCAAAAAAAACCTAAAAATTCCAACAAATTTCAACTATTATGATAAAGATAAAATATGAAGACTCTGAAAAACGTTAAAATTTTAACATTTTTCGGCCATGGAATTAAAAAAAATATCATGATTATAACAAACCTTATATTCTCAACATATTCCGAGATCAAATATTATGACTAAAAAAACCCTTAAAAATAAATACCTAAATCAAAGTGTCATTATACCAAATGTTATCAAATTGACACATATTAGGGTCTGAAAACTGAAAATTAACTATCAAATTGACACATATTAGGGTCTGATTGCTAGTCGAACATCGACACAACCCCTACAATAATAAAAATTTAAAAAGCAAAAGAAAACTATACAAATTAAAAAATAAATAAATCGTAAACTGATTTTTTTTGAATAATAATATGTAAAAAATAAAATACAATATAATAAAAACACTGAAAAAAATAATATTAAAAATAACAAAAATAAGTTAAAATTAGAAAAAAATCAGATACAAACAAATTGTATAAAAAACAAAGAAAAAAAACATAAAAAAGCGCTCAATTTGATCCAAGATTAACAAAAAAAAGAAGAAGCTTTTTATGCCAAAAATCATATGTGATTATTCTAAAAGAGTTTTTTTCTATATTAAAAAAAAATTAACAAAAAAAACTATAAAAGATAAAAAGAAAACTCAAAAATATTGAAAAAAAATGAAATGAAACAAAATAAAATTATATATATATATATATATTACGACATAAAAACATATATATTAAAAAAAATATATAAAAAAATACATTATCTTTTTAAAAAGAAATAAAAAAACATAAAATAAAAAAATAAAACTAAAAAAAGAAAATTTAAAACGGACCTTTGGTCCTGCTTGTTTCCCTTTGGTAGCGGCTAGAGGGCAGTTGGTCAATTTTGAGAATTGATGACCTGCCACAAGCACGTCGCTTTGCTACCTTGACTTGTAGCCCTTTAGCGACGCCCTTGGGGAGGGGGGTGTCAATTCTAGGAATTGATAGAACGCCAACATGTGCCAAGTTACTGGCTTAGCTTGCGAGCCTTTGGCGGTGGGGTGATTCTAAGAATCAACGACCTGCCACAAGTGGGCATGTGGCTTGAGGCGGGTCGTCAATTCTCAGAATTGACCCGTTGCCAAAAGTTCACGGGCCAGGGCGATAGAGCGACGTGTTGCTTTGTCACTCTGAGCCACGACCTTTTGGTGGTGGTGTGAGGGTGAGGATCGATTTATTTATTTCTATTTTTTTTTGGTTTTTTTAATATATATGTTTTTTAATATATATAATATATATATATATATATATATAATTTTATTTTTATTATTTTTTATATTTAAATTTTCATCTTTTATGGTTATTTTTGGTTATTTTTATTTTTCTTTAAACGTTTTTTTGGTTTTTTTCTTTGTCTTTTATATATATATTTTTGTTTTATATATATATATATATATATATATCTATATATTATTTATTAGATATATTTTTTTAATTTTGATTTTTTGTCTTTTTTATCAGCATGAAAATCACCAGCATTTGGCAAAACTTATCCATATTGAATACATAAAAAAATTTAAAGTGTCAAATAAACCCCCCAAACAAGGGGATTGATGTTGCATCAACACTTTTCAAAATTGACAAGAAAATCACTAACATTAAAAGGAAAATGTACATAATACATAAGAAATTTAAATTGTCAAAAATATGCTCCAAAAAAAGGGTGTATTATGAATTAACACTTTTCAAAATTGAATGTTTTTTTGCAACCTCTAAAACAGTGAGAACTCGGTACAATTTCCGTTTGGTTGGTAGCTGTGTTTAAACTAAGGTCTTCTTTATAAAAACACACAAATGACAGGCTAAATAGAATGACTTATCACATGGTTTGGGTGACAACTGGTTCAAAGGTGGCCAAATGTCCTGAGAAAGTTGTAGATGTTAAAGGTTACTTGTGGTAGGCCACTACTCTTGTAGCAGATGTTTAGGAGGGCCGTAAGGCCTGTTTTGGAAGGCCTAATAGTTTGTCTTGTTAATGGAGCTAGTCCATAGGTATTAAGGGACCAACACAGAGGATTTGAAGGTGGTTTGCCATGGAAATGTCGAGTGATGTAGGTTGAGTTTAGGGATGGACTATGTGCCACAATAGCCCTAAAAGAAGGTTGAAATACCTTGGTGCTCAGAACAACGAGTTACTTTAGGATTGATTGGGACATTTAGATGAGGTATGTTTGATTTGTCTCTCAAGTTGATTGGATACCAATAAAGGGAAAGTTTGTTTGGGACAATAAATGTTATGCGCTAATTGGGACAACCTTATGTTTTTGTCTTGAAAATATGAGATAAATATGTGAATGTTCCATGTGGAAGAGGAGGGTCGAAACCCTTAAAAGAGTGGCCATACCTCAATATGAAGGTCGTAGACTTGTACACACGATTCTAGGTTATGATCATAAATATTGGGAGGCCGCACCTTCTTCAAGGAGTGAACATAGGTATGCATCATTGGACATAATAGATGGGTGATGTAACATGTTGAAAGAAAGGTTTTATTAAGGTTTGTTTAGTAGGCAATTTTGGAATGATTAAAAGGGCAGTTTCTGAGCAACCTAAGAAAAATACTTTTGTGGAGTGTTAAAAGTTATGCAAGGAAGCCCTAAGCTCTATGTTGAAGCTATATGGGTAGACTGTGAATGGTGCTCTAGATAAACTATGTTTGATATAACCAAGTGCTTGTAAGTGGGTTGATTATTGATGCCCTAAATCAGTGAGTTGATGAACTGTGCAAGGGGAAATATGTAGTGCGCTTGGAGTAGCATTTTAGAGCAGTTAGATAGTTGGCAAGTGGATGCCTAGAAGACCTCATGTACAAGTTTTTATTGAAGGTGTCAATGGAGGAAATACATTGTGCCCTAGTTTAGTAGGTTTCTAAGGGAAAACTTAGTGATAATGGGTACTCCAATTTTGCATCCCCCTACGATTTTACTCAAATTTCGAGCAGGAGCACTCATTGGATGCAAAATTGGAGTACCCATGTTGCATACTTTTGATGGACAATACTACAAAAAAAATGTGAAATATGTGAAAAACGTCGAAAAATGTGAAATACATGAAAAAATGTGATTGCAATAAAGTTTTTTCACGTTTTTTCACATTTTTCGTGTAGTAGGGTCCATCGAAAGTAAGCAACTAGGTACTCCTTGGATGCAAACTTAAATCTTACATCCAATGAGTTCTCCTGCTCGAAATTTAAGTAAAATTGTAGGGAGATAAATTGAAAATGCGAGTTGAAAAATAAGTTTTTCCTTTTTTTACTCCAAAACATGCTCAAGTAATCTAATATTATATTCTTATTTCCACTATTTGTTTGTAATATTCTTGAGGAGGCCCATTTTAGACCTCAAAATTTCTCTAATGATAAGAAGAGGATTGTTGGTTTTCCCTCTTGTGGGGATTTTCTTTGGCTTAGATCCTATATCTTGGTGTCTCTTGCGCTTTTGTGATCTCTATGTTTTGCATATTTGTATAATTGCTTGATGAAGAAGACACTATAATTAATAAGAAGTAGAATAACATTCACAAGTAATTATCAAGAAGGAAAATAATCCCTGTCCTTCATTTTCCAACATGATTTTAGAGTTAAGGTGAAGAAAAAAAGATCACAGTTTGTTGATATTTGGAGACGCTCTTACAAGAAAGAAAGAATATCATCATTATAACAACCATATTCGAAGACATCTTTGAAAGAATAGTTTGGTAGAAACTCTCTTTCAAGTTAGCACTCTTCCAAGTTTATATGTCTAACCCAATGGCATTCATGTGCAAGGAAAACAATAAGCTTGATTGAGCATGTAACTTTAAAGCCTGGAAAAGAGAATTGACTTATCACTTAAAGAAAATGATGTCATGTAATTCGTTTAAGGAAAAGTTCCAACACCAAATAAGGATAATGCTCAAGAAGTGGACAAATATGAAAATGGAGAAATTATGGCTCAAAGGATTCTCTTTGAGTCCAACAATGACCATCTTATCACTTTTATATCAGAATTATCTACAAGTAATTAAGTTTATGATGTCCTGGTGAAATTGTACTCTGCCAACACAACAGGTCACAAGATAGGCTTGTGAACTCAACTCTATCAATCAAAGATGACGAAAGAAGACACTATAACTTCATATTTCATGAAGATATCAAAGATTAAAGATCAAATTCAAGAAGTTGGCGAGAAAATATCTGACTCATATATGATTACCGTTGTAATCAATGCTTTACCTAAAGAATGGGATGGTTTTGCAAGCAACATCTATGTTAAAAAAGAACACCATCATTTGAAAAATTATGGGCTCAATGTACATTAGAAGAAATCAGAATAAAGGCTAAAAGCAATACTCACATGTCAATGAAGATTCTCAAGCTTATGCATCTAGATCAAAGAAGAAATTTTAAAAGAAAAACAAAGACATGTCCAAAATCTAATGCTCTAATGCTTTGGTTTTCATGAATATGGACACTACAAGGCAAATTGTGCTAAGAATCCTAAGAACAAAAAAATGAAGGAAAGATCTGAAACATTAGTAGTTGAAGATGGAGAAGATCTAAAGAAACAAAAGGAAGATCCCAAGGATCTTTACTATTAAAAGATAATGAGGATTATGAACAATGTAAACTTTGAAACGGGAACCCATACTGTTACCCGTTTTGTAGAGATAGCAAAAAAGTGACTCGATTTCGAAAAGGGGTTATGCAGAACACACGTGTTTTTTAAAGCTTAGTTTTTGGCACTATAATTTTTTTTATGTACATTGCGTTTTATAATGGTAGTGTTTTTTATGCTGATTTAAAAACGTGGTAATTCTGCACCAGACTCTTTTTTTAAAAGGTTTTTTTTTTTTTTTTGATTTTCTAATGTATGAAATGTAAATAATTATTTTGTGTTGGAAATAATACTTGGGGGGGGGTAGATCAATATTATCAAATCAATAAAACTTTTTCATTTCCATATTCAGATTCATATACGCTACTTCCACAACAATGATTAATGCAACCAGTGTATATCCAGTATACTTATGATTCAGTTAGTTGATCCTTAATGAGTGCATTAGAACATTATTAACCATATGAATAGTAAACCGAAGCAGTAAAATAGAACAGATCATCACACACAAGAAGCACACATGAACACCAAGATATAAGGTGGAAACCCAATGTGGGTGAAAACCACCTGCTGCAAGTCGTCTCTATCTTCTTTTAATAAGAAACTTCCTTTTACAATATTTTGTACTGGTGCAGACTTATACCAGTACACAGGCTTCTACCTGCAGAAGGCTACAACCCTCTCTCGTTTTCCAGACTCTCCTGGAAGGGAGCTACAACCCCCTTAGCTCTTGTACTAGCTGATCCATTTACTAGTACGCAGGCTGCAACCTGCTGACATGCTCCAAAGTTTTCCAACTGCTACTGGAAGGGAGCTACCACCCCCTTAGCTTTTGTACTAGCTAAGATACTAGTACGTAGGCACCAGCCTACAATCTTCTCTCCTCCGGGTACCACGTTTCATACATTTTCAGACTGGATACTCATGGAACACAACATCATAATTTGAAGGCCATGTTTCATCCAATTTTCATACTGGACCCATCAATATCATTGAAGCACAAAATCAATCAATCTTCTGAGTCACCTAATCACCAGATCATTACATATACAAGGATAATATGTGTGTTAGCAACCGAATCTAGTTCATCATATCACATAAAGATAAGGCATTATGAACGTGATCCATTATAGATCTCATCCATCAATACTGAAGCTAAACACAATCAATCAATCAATCACTTCTCAGAATGTTTTTATCAGAACATAGTACCAGTAACCAAACATTAATTCAGAACCCTAAACATAGCAGTAATAGACAAAATCAGCTAAAACATATCTTCTAAGAAGTCCGCAACTTCACTAATAGGAAGCATGCGGGTATCTGCACTTTCTCCGTGTCAAGCCTGCGTATCGCCACACCTATGCCTCTGGCTCGATTGCGCACCTTCGCATCAGCTACTGTGGTTTTCCTGCGCACCCCTGCACCTGCACAGTCTTCTGATCTACGAGTATCCGCACCCGCTGCTGCAGCTTCCCTGCGCACCTCCGCACCTGCACAGTCTTCTGATCTACGAGTATCCTCACCTGCTACTGTGGCTTGCCTGCGCACCTACACAGTCTTCTGATATGCGAGTATCCGCACCTGCTACTATGGCTTGCCTGCACACCTTCACACCTGCACAGTCTTCTGATCTGCGAGTATCCACACCTAGTGCTGTGGCTCGCCTGCGCACCTCCGCACCTGCACAGTGTCTGGACTGCGTACCTCCGGGTATAGATAATTTATCAGTCTTCAAGCATACCCCAGACTATCAGATCTACAGATCTGATCATGCGCCAAGGAGATCTCGACCCATCAATCGATTTGTCTATAATACTCAGGTTTCTCCTTGATTCAGATCTAGCTATCACTCACCAACCGATCACAAGTATTTCAGATCTTGCTCACCTTAAGATATTCAACCCATGAGTATCTACTCCAAATGATCTCCTTCCCCTTTTTATAGTCTAGGCCTTTCTCAAACCATGGACCAAAACCATTGAAAAACAATACCAAGGATCCAATACTTGGGTTCAACTCTTTTGGATACAATACCACGGACCAAAACCATAGGATCAAAAATTGTTGGACTAATACCATGGACCAACCATAAGATTTCCCACGTGCGTGCGCTTTTCTCTGCATGAAAGTGTGTGAACTGGGGTCCGCACCTTTTGAACTATGAACCTGCGAACATGTCCGCACCTTCTGAATGATGTTCCTGCGGATCCTGCCTATGACCGCACCTATTGATCGGCGCACCTGCGAACTTCTTATTTTCTTCATTCTTTGTAGGCTGATCATCAATCTTTGCTACTGACCTGTTGCACTATGATCTGTCATCTATATGAGTTGCCATCAAGGACAACACTTGAGCCATAATGCCAACAATCTCCCCCTTTGGACTTGATGGCAAAGCTAACTTGTCATACTAAGGACTTGTCATTTGATTCCTTTGAGTTGTCCTGCATCCCATGTATTATGTCACATCTGATATCTCTTCTGTAGATTCATTTGATTGTATATAAGTGAGATGTTCTTCTATGAGTGGGTTGCCATCAAGTACAACACATGCATCATAATGCCAATGATCTCCCCCTTTGGACTTGATGGCAACAATACCAAGTCACTCCCCTCTTTGACATCAAGGGCAAAGGGTGGACCAAGATATTCTCTTTCCATGATAAACATTCCACGGACCATACTCCCCCTGAGTATCTGCTGAAATATCTGAATGAGCTCCCCCTTTGTATATGGCAAGGTGTACCAATCTGACCATGCTCTGTTTGAATACTGCTGAAGTCTCTGCTCCGCTGAAGGGTGCTGTTTCATGCTCCCCCTGACTATAAGCAAGGTCTACAAAAAGATGTTCTACAAGAAGAACATGACTCTACACATCATAAATGATCTTCCTATCACCAAAGACTCATCCATCTTCCACCAAAATGGGGATATACCAAACTTGACTCATCCACCCAATCAAGTGGGGATACATCAAGGTTTACACATGATAACACAAGAGTATCATCCATCCCAGACATAGTGGGGAAACCAACATAGGCCGTTACATGACCTTGATAACGACTGAAATATTTCAACATCATATGACCAGAAGAGATTAGAGACACACTATTACATCATGAGACTTGATATGACCTTTACATCAAATGATATACATGACATTTATAACAGAGACCAAACATCTAAATAAGACCATGAAAGTCATCAACAACTATCATACATGGTGAATGATCAGCTCCATAAGCATCTAGATCAACAATCATGTATATGCCCATTAGTGTAGATAACATCATCCTGTGACAAGATATGCTTGCATATAGATATCAATTCATTCTCTTGATCTTGAGCATTATAAGATCATTATCCTATGCGAAAGACACCATAGCCATCTCATCAACATCAAGATCTGCATGATCCAAGTATCATCACTTGGGAACATCTGCATCAATCAACATATGTAAGATCTCATCATCATCATGTCTCCAACAATGCAACCTTGAGTAATCATTCATGTATCCAACACTAAGTATCTTGTGCTCAAGATCATTTGTCAAGACTTCTTGATATCATCAACCGCAACAATCCTCATCCATATAAGCACCAAGAACTATAGAATTCTGCATCATAACTGTATTATATGATCTTTATTCATATGACGACAGCAACATATGGGTGAATCATCATCAAGTAATGTGAATTCAAGGTAAGCACCATATATGCATCATCAGAGAATCAACAACAAATCTGATCTGAACATCAACTATGTAATCCAAAGAATCATATGAGACAACTCACAACTATATCATAGCAAGATATATCATTTAGCCATCATTACCAAGGACTACCAACCATAATGCCAAAAATGCATTATTGAAAGTGTATGCTCCCCCTGAACCTGTGCCATCTTGTTTATTGTCAGATCTGATCGTGCATATATCAGCAAGAAGTATCAAGGCATCAACTAGTTAAGATCAAATCATTCAAGTGTCAAGACATTCCCACACAACATCAACAGATTGCAACCATTATGAAACAGAGCATATAATGGACTGAATCATATCAGACCCCTTTTCTTGAGTCTATCCCACTGCTTTTCCTCAAACTAACATATACGCGAGTGAGCAGTAACCATCTCCAGTGACTCATCTGAAGATGTGAATTCTGATGGCGTGCAAGAAAATATGAGTGATTTTGAATAATTGTTTAAGACAGTTTATCTAACTGATGTATGCATCGTCTCTTGAAATAAAATTTTTGATTTCCATATGGTGTTAAATGAGAAGTTATGAGTCACTTTTATGTTGTTAGATCATTTTACTAGCATTTTTTTTAAATTTTGAAGATTGACCCTAAAAAAAATCATCGTTCCCGTATAATCAATTTTTCGTTTTCAAGCTATGTTTTGCACGATTTTTTTTTTTTTCACTGCCATTTTTAAAACATGTTCAAAATTGTCCCTAAAAAAAAAAACCATCGTTCCAGTATACACACTTTTCGTTTTTAGCACTGTTTTTGATTTTTTTTAGCGATTTTTGGTTAGAGTTCCCGTTTTGAGTTTATATTTCCCGTTTCAAAGTTTACATTGTTTATGACTGGTGTATCATGCAATACGGAAGTAGAAATTTGTACTTTTTTTTAGGAGATAGACATCACTATCATGAAGACTAGTATTTGTGGATAGAAATATTTTTAGAAGAACATGTTTAGAAGTAAACTTAATTAACAACATCATTGGAAAGGAGCCTAGTAGAAGAAATCAATTGCATATTAATCCTAGAAGAGACAAAGGCCTTTTAGATGTTGACAATAGTTATAGGAGTTGGAAAGTTTGAAATAAAGGAGCATACATTGTGTCTATAACTGAGTTAGGACAATTGTTGGTCAAGGGGTTTAGGAAGAGTTTTGGGCACAAGGTCTATTTTAATTCTTAGTTTGGGGCTTAGATAATTCTGTGTGAAAAAGAGGAACCGTGACCTTTGTCTAGTGCTGGCAGAAGAGGTCATATAAACCAAAGTATTCTTTATAAAAATGTAGAAATGGCAGATTATAAATAGAAGGACTTATCACTTGTTTTGGGTGATTGTATGACCACTGGTTCATAGGTGGCCACATGTCATGAGAGGGAAACATAGGTTAAGGGTTCCTTGTGGTAGGCCAAAGCTCCCACAATAGTTGTTTAGGAGGGCCATAAGGCCTGTTTTAGAAGTCCTAGTAGTTTGTCTTGTTAATGGAGTTAGGTCATAGGTATTAAGGGACCAACGCAAAATATTTAAAGGTGGTTTGCAAAGGAAATGAGGAGTGGTGCAGGCTGACTTTTGGGTTGAACTGTGTGTGCCATAGTAGCCCTATAATAGGGCTGAAATACCTTAGTTGGTGCTCAAAACAATGAGGTACTTCAAGATTGATTGGGACGTCTAGATGAGGACTATTTGATTTGTTTATCAAGTTGATTGGATTCCAAGAGATGGAATGTTTGTTTGGGATAATAGATGTTATTCCTTAGCTGGGATATTTTAATGATGTTATAGCCCTATGTTTTTTTCCTGAAAATATGAGATAAATATGTGAATGTTTCGTGTTGAAGAGGAGGGTTGAGACCCTTAAAAGAGTGACCATACCTCAGTAAGAAGGTCACATACCTATGCACATGATTTTGGGTTATGATCATAAATTTTTGGAGGCCACACCTACTTCAAGGAGTGAACAGAGGTATGGATCATTGGATAGAATAGATGGGTGATGTATCGTGTGGAAAGAACGGTTTTATTGAGGTTTGTTCAATGTGCAGTTTTGTAATGATTAAAAGGGCACATTGTGAGCAACCTAAGAACAACACTTCTGTGGAGTGTTTAAAGATGTGCAAGGAAGCCCTAAGATATATGTTGAAACTATATGGGAAGCCTATGAATGATGCCCTAGATCATCTATCTTTGGTATAGCCATGTGATTGTAAGTGGGTTGATTTTTGATGCTCTAAATCAATCAGTTGACAAATTGTGCAAGGGAAATTTTGTGCCCTTGGAGTAGCATTTTGGAGCAGTCGGATAGTTGACAAGTGGATGCCTATAATACCTCATGTACAAGTATTTATTGAAGGTTTCAATGGAAGAAATACATTATTACGTAGTTAAATAGGTTGCAATAGGGAATACTCAGTGATAAGATGGTTGCTTGAGGAATCTAGATATAAAGTTACAACAAATCTTCACCCCAAAACATGTAGTTGACGTAAGGGAAGTATGAGTACTTTGACACAAGCTTAGGATTATAGACGTACTCTCCCTTTTTGAGAGGGAGTGAGTATGGATTCTCCTCTTAGATTGAGAGGGAGTAAGGTTGGACACATGTTTCTCCTTCTGTCATGTACTGTGACAGATTAGGATTAACATCCTAAGTTAAGCACATGGACATGGATAAGGAGAATGGTGGATTGGATAAGTATCTTGGACGTACTTTCTTGAGTCTTGTACTATGATGGATTAGGATTGACATCCTAAGTCAAGTACATGGACTTGGATATAGAATGGTACGGTGGAAAAACATTTCCTTTAGGGAAATGGTCCAGTAGAGTACATACTATGGTATTCCTAGGTGGAGTATGTGCCTTAGAGAGGTGGTGTGGTGTTCTATGGAATGCCTCCCAACCTTGTCCTTTGATCTTGTGGAAAGATAGAGCATACCTATCAAGGCCTTGGTATTGTGACAATGTTGTTATGATGATACTATCATCATTGATGCTTATCAATATAGAGACCTTCTTATATGAATATTTCAACTTGAGATTGACCTATTGAGTCATTATGGATACCTCCCTAATTAAGAGGGAGTGTTGAAAATGTAACTAGTGTCAGTATTCATAATGTAAAATAAATATTGATGTACTTATTATTATTATTGTATTCTTGGTCAAGCATGTTCTCATGCTCAATAAGTAAAAAATAGTCAAAGGATTTTGTATTTGAGTCATGTCATTTTTGACATTTGAAATAAAAAGAAATAGGATTTTTATTTTAGTCAAAAAGAGTCAATCAATGGTCCAAGTCAGCTCTCCTTGTCAATTCGGCTTGTGTGGTAGTTTAGTACCCTCCTTGATAGCTATATAAAGGATTCTATTCGACCACTTGGGAGTTAAGCAATTTCTTCACATAATAGTTCGATCTCTATGCCCAATAAAGAGGAAAGAAAGATGAATTCGAAGGAGAAGAGAAAGTCAGAAGGAGAAAGAAAGACCAATTCTTTTTTCTTTGTCTCTGTCACATGTGTGAAGTTATGTGAGAATTCTGAGTTAGTTAGAGGGTCAAAATTCAGCCTCTGTAGAAGGGTTGAAAGTTCAAAGTTTGTTGACTAGTTTAGGGAAGATTTGATCACCTTTGACTTTTGTTGACTTTGACATGTTGAATAAGACTGAGAGAGGGATGAGTTGGAATGTTTGACAATTTTGGTCTTGGGTTGGATATCTCATTTTAAATTGATTCCATAAGAAGAGGATTGTTGGGTTTTCCCCCTTGTGGGGTTTTTCCCTAGTTTGGAGTCTATATCTTGGTGTCTCTTACACTTTTGTGATCTTTATGTTTTATGTATATAATTTCTTGATGAATAAGACACTATAATTAATAAGAAGAAAAATAACATTCATAAGTAATTATCAAGAAGGAAAATCACCCATCCTTGATTTTCCAACACCTTCATGGATGTTTGCATATGCATGCTGTTGAATTTTGTAGTTATGGTTGGTCTTCTTATTAAGATATTTCTATCAATGATGTACTTGTTTATGTAAAGAATTTTCTTCATTCTAAAATTAAAATTATATTAATCATATATTTATCAAAAGAAAAATTTTAATTTTGAATTTTATTTTTACTCCACAAGTTGTCCTAGTCGGCCCTCAAGTATTCAAGTTGGCCCAACCTTCCATGACACCCATTCAACCTATTGATAACTATATATATGAGGTACTTGTCCTCTTCTCAACCACCATTCAATATGATAATCACGACTCAATATATTCTAGCCATACGAAGGAGATCAAGGAGCAGAGCAAATAAGATCAAGAAGTAGATCAAAGACATTAAAGTATAAGTCGAATCTTTGTGAAGAAGTCTAAGTTTTTGTGGTCATTCTATGAGGAAGAGAGCTAAAGTTTATGTGGTTATTCTTTCAAGAACAGGGTTGAGACTCTTGTGGTTATTCTTTGTGGATTAGGTCAAGACTCCTGTAGTTTATCTCCATGGGAAGGGCCGAGTCTTTTGTGCTAGACACTATGAAAATAACTGAGAGTCTTGGCATATACTCTATGAAAAGGGGGCCGAAATCTATGTGTTATCTCTATGTTCAAGTCGGAACTCTTGTGGAAGATAAGCATAATTTTTTAGACTTCCATTGCAGACTAATTGAGGAGGGCTTGACTTGGACTCTTGGTAGATTTCTTTGTTGGTTAGTTTTTCCATTATATTGACTTTGATATCTCTTTTTGAATTGATTCTCTAAGGAAATAATTGCAGGGTTTTTACCCCAAGTGGGTTTTTCTAGGGTAAACATTGTGTTGATTTTGTGCATTGTGATCTCTACTTTTCTTATTCTTGTATGGTTGAATTTTTGAAGTATAATTGCTTGATGAAGAAGTTGTAAATGATAAAAGAAGATATATAATCATCACAAGTAATTATCAATGTTCAGAAATAAGTTTAATATAAATTGCAATTGGATTTTCAACACATGCAAGGTGTTATATATGCCTCCTTGGATGCATGCATGTCTCTATGACTGAGAGTGCATGAGGGGAATCATCAAATTGAGACCTTGTGAAATTTGCATCATCAACATCATCAATAATAGAGGAATCAATTCCCTCTTCTATGTTTTTGAAAGCAATGTATCCATCTTTAGTGGAATCTTCCTCACCAACATAGGAAGAAATTTCTTCATGTTATACATCTTGATTATTAGATAGGATAAAATTCTCATCTACAATAGCTTCATAAGCAAAAAAAGAAGTAAAGTGAGTCATGCGCAACACTGTCTCGCGAATATTTGTCCACATTGTTGAAGAAGTTTTCATTGGTTTCATGATTGCTATGATAGATTGAGCTCTCTGTCTCCAAATGGTGTTCTTGATCATCTTCATCACCATATAATCCTTTCAATGTATTCCAAATTTCATTTGGTGATTCAATATCTATGATCTGATAAATAATATCATGAGACACAGATAAGTACAATCTTCCATAAACCATGTCAAATCTGTTAAGCAAATCAAACTTCACATACTCTAACATTGGTTCTGTCTTAATTCCCATGACTATCTGTTGGGTATGGAGCCTGATTATATTATTTATTCAAAGGTATCACCGCATTGGACCCTAGTTTGTAATGTGGCGACAACGCCACCCATAATATTTGCGCTGCAAGGGGGGTCCATGGGGGGCAACTGCGATATTTGGGAGCCCCCCCCTTTGGCGGGGAATCGAGGGCAACGCCTTCAAAGCTAAAAATAGATGTAAAATTTCCTTTTAAAATTTTGTAATTTTGTAGTCAATCTGGGCCGTTCATTAGGTGGAGATATGAAGGTAGAAGTTATGTTTAATTTAGGGTTTTTTTCCCTAGAAGGAAACCCCTCGCTATATCTGAGGGAATTGGTCTATGTATATCTGTATTTTAAGTGAGAGCGAAGAGGGGATTACAACAAATCTGCTGTAGGTTGTATCTCTTCATTTTGCTCAATAATATAAAAGGAAGGACTAGTTGTTTCTCCGTGGTTGTAGCCCAAATTGGGTGAACCATGTATATCTCTGTGTCTCTCTTGTTTTATGCATTTTCTGTGTTTATATTTCTGTAATATATTTTATGTATTCCACTGCTCTATAATATATAATTTTCTAACAATTGGTATCAGAGCTGAAGGTCTATTTGGCTAATAAACTCGTAGGAGAGAAGGGTTCTTGGTTTGATGGGAGCAATGGCGGAAGATGGTAGGTTTAGGGTCGAAAAATTTAATGGCCAAAACTACCAGCTATGGAAGATGTAGATGGAAGATTATTTGTACTAGAAATATCTATACCAACCATTGAGCGGAAAGACAAAGAAGCTGACAAGTATGACAGACATAGAATGCGATATTCTCGACAAAAAGGCACTTGGAACAATAATGTTGTGCCTAGCGGCGTCGGTAGCCTTTAATATTTCAAAGGAAACGACAACAAAGGGTTTAATGTCGGCATTGGCCAAACTATATGAAAAACCCTCAGCCTCAAATAATGTATTTCTTATGAAGCGTTTATTTAATATGAAGATGTCAGAAGGTGGATCTGTTGCTGATCATTTAAATGAATTTAATACAGTTACTAGTCAGTTAAGTTCTGTAGGGGTAACTTTTGATGATGAAGTTAGGGCTCTGTTATTTCTGTGCTCATTGCCAGAAAGTTGGAATGGTTTAGTTATGGCCATTAGTAACTCTGTCTTTGGATCTAGTACTTTAAGGTTTGATGATGTTGTCGGTGCAATCCTTAGTGAGGAAATGCGATGGAAAATCTCTGTTGAGACATCAGATAATGCTTTGACTATAGAGACTAGGGGAAGAAAAATGGAAAGAGGAAAGAGCCCAGGATATCATTGTAAGTCAAAGAAAGGCAGATCCAAGTCCAGATCGGGGATAGTGTGTTGGAAATGCGGGAAGAAATGACACCTGAAGAAAGACTGCAAGTCTCGGAAGGGAAAAGAAGGATACATGCAACAAGAAAACAATCATGAAGCGAATGTGACGGGTGATGTGTTGCAAGATGCTTTGATTCTTTCATTATAAAATATTATTGATGCTTGGGTGGTAGATTTAGGGGCCTCATTCCATGCCACACTTGATAGGAAATTTTTTCATGATTATGTTCAAGGAGATTTTGGACATGTTCGATTGGGTGATGATAAACCTTGTAAAATCATTGGAATGGGTACAGTTTTCATAAAACAATGGAATGGAAATCAATGGATATTGAAGGAGGTAAGGCATGTTCCTTATCTAAATAAAAATATAATTTCAATAGGGAAGTTGGGAGGTGAAGACTGTGTGACTACTTTTACAGATAAAACCTGAAGGTCACTAAAGGATCCCTGGTAATAGCAAAAGGAGAAAAGGTTGGTACATTGTATTTATGCAATGGTATTTCTGATTTTGTTAATGCTTTAACCTCTACATGAGAATATATGACATTGTGGCATCATAGGCTTGGGCACATGAGTGAGAAGGGGATGCAGATTCTTCACTTAAGAAATTTTTTGCCAGGTTTGAAGCATGTTGATTAAAATTCTATGAGAATTGTGTTTATGGAAAACAGAAGAGAGTCAGATTCCTCAGAGTTGGGAAAGAAAAGAAGAGCGAAAAATTAGAGCTTGTGCATACAGATGTATGGGGACCTGCTTAGGTATCATCTCTTAGAGGCTCTCATTATTATGTTACTTTTATTGATGTTGCAACTAGGAAAACCTGGATTTATTGTATTTGAAATAAATCCGATGTATTTGATACTTTCAAGAAATGGAAAGCTTTGGTTGAAAATGAGACAAGAAAAAGGTTTAAGTGTCTCAGATCAGATAATGGAGGTGAATATTGCAGCAAAGAGTTTGATAGGTACTGTTCAAAGAATGGAATTCGCAGAGAGAAGACAGTTCCAGGAACACCACAAGAAAATGGTGTGTCAGAAAGGATGAACAGGAAAATCATGGAGCGTGCAAGGTGCAAGAGATTGCATGCAGGATTGCCTTTACAATTTTGGGCAGATGTTGTAGATATTGTTGTTTATCTAATAAATAGAGGGACTTCAATTTCCTTGGGTGGTGGTATTCCAGAGGAGGCATGGACAGGTAAAAAGGTAAACTACTTATTTTTAAAGGCTTTTGGTAGTGAAGCCTTTGTCCACATTAATAAAGAAAATATAACAAAGCTTGAGGCAAAATAAAAGAAAGGTACCTTTATTGGATATGGTGTTAATGATTTTGGTTATCACTTTTATGATTATGAAAAACACAAAATCATTAGAAGTAGAGATGTCATATTCAATGAAAAGGTTTTGTATAAGGATCAACTGCAGGAAAAGAAACGGGAAAAAGAAAACATAGAATACACAGTGCTTGATGAGATCACAGAAAAAGTGATGGTGCCTGAAAATCATAATGATCAACAACCAAAACAACAACATCAACCAGAACAACAACAAACTCCTAAAACACCTGAAAGTGGTGTTAGAAGATCTACCAAGATAAATAGACCCCTTGAACGATACTCTCCTTCATTATATTATGTATTGTTGATTGATTCTGGTGAACCAGAATGTTATGAAGAAGCAGTGCAGGTAGAAACCAGGAATAAGTGGGAGCAATCCATGAAAGAAGAGATGGACTCCTTAGCACATAACCAGACTTGGGACTTAGTCAGGTTGCCTGCAGGTAAAACAACATTGCAGAATAAATGGGTTTACAGGTTGAAGGAAGAAGATGGAGGTAGAAAAAGGTATAAAGCTAGACTTGTGGTGAAGGGGTTTGCATAGAAAAAGGTATATACTTTGATGATATATTTTCTCTTGTTGTTAAAATGACTTCAATTAGAACTATTTTAAGTCTACTAGTAGCTGAAGATTTGCATCTTGAGCAGTTAGATGTAAAGACAACCTTTCTCCATGGGGATTTGGAGGAAGAGATATATATGTAGCAACCACAAGGATATGGGGTAAAAGGGAAAGAGAAACTAGTGTGCAAGTTGAAGAAGAGTTTGTATGGCTTAAAACAAGATTGAGGCAGTGGTATCTAAAATTTGACAGGTTTATGTCTGAACAAGGTTATACTAGATGTCACTCTGATCATTTTGTTTATCTCAAACGGAAAAATAATGGCAGCTATATTATATTGTTATTGTATGTAGATGATATGCTTGTTGCAAGTTCTAACATGCAGGAAATAAATGTGCTGAAAAGAAATTGGCAAACTCATTTGCAATGAAGGATTTGGGTGTTGCAAAATAAATTCTTGTTATGAGAATAACTAGAGATAGGAAGAATCGAAATTAACATTGTCTTAGAGTGAGTACATAGAAAAGGTGTTGAAAATATTTAATATGAAAAATGCAAAACTAGTTAGGGGGTATTTTTTTTTTCCTTTTAGCCTGGGCACCCCATGGTAGGGTATTTTTTACCTTTGGCTAGACATTTCAAACTGAGTAAGGAGGTGTGTCCCAAGACTCAGGAAGAAATGGCTTATATGTCTAAAGTTCCATATGCATCAGTAGTTGGAAGCTTAATGTATGTAATGGTCTGCACAAGGCTTGATATTGCACATCCTATGGGAGTTATAAGAAGGTACATGAACAATCCAGGAAAACAACATTGAATGATGGTGAAGTGGATTCTCAGGTATTTGAGAGGTACCAAAAATAAGGCATTATGCTTTGGTGGTTCAAACATTTATCTACAAGGCTATGTTGATGCAGATATGGTGGGTTATAGAGATAACAAGCAGAGCACCACAGGGTATGTGTTTACTGTAGGTGGAACAACTGTCAGTTGGGTTTCAAAACTGCAAAGTGTTGTTGCACTCTCAACAATGAAAGCAGAGTATGTTGTTGCTATAGAGGCTAGTACATAAATGATTTGGTTACAAAGTTTCTGTACTAATTGGGTAAGAAGCAGGAGTTGGGCAGGTTATACAGTGACAACCAGAGTGCCATACATCTTGCAAAGAGATTTTCATTTCATTCCAAGATTAAACATATACATCTCAAGTACCAATTCATACAGTCAGTGTTGGAAGATGGACAATTGAAGATGGAAAAGATACACACTAGCCAGAATCCTGCAGATATGTTAACAAAATTTATAACCAGGGAGAAACTGAGATTCTACTTAGTTTCAGTTGGTCTTCAAGTATGATGAAGAAGATGAGAAACAACCATGTCCAAAGTGGTGTCATTGTCCAACAAATGAAGTAGCGGTGGAGTTGCTATAATTAGTCTCCAAGTGGGAGATTGTTGGGTGTGGAGCCTGATTATCTTCTTTATTTAGAGGTATCACTGCATTGGACCCCAGTTCGTAATGTGGCAGAAACGTCGCCTATAATATTTATGCCACAAGGGGGGTCTAGGGGGTGTGGCTGCGATCTTTGGGAGTGCCCCCCCCGGGCAGGGGATCGGGGGCAGCGCCCCCAAAGCTAAAAATAGATGTAAAATTTTCTTGTAAAATGTTGTAATTTTGTATTCAATCTAGGCTGTTCATTAGGCAGAGATATGACGATAGAAGTTACATTTAATTTAGGTTTTTTTGCCCTAGAAGGCAACCCCTTGCTATATATGAGGGAATTGTATTGCATCTATGTAGATCTTTATTCTGAGTGAGAAAGAGAGACGAGATTTTGTGAGAGCGAAGAGGGAATTACATCATATTTGCTATAGGTTGTATCTCTTCATTTTGCTGGATAATATAAAAGGAAGGACTGACTGTTTCTCCGTGGACATAGCCTAAATTGGGTGAACCACGTATATCTGTGTCTCTCTTGTTTTATGTGTTTTCTGTGTTTATATTTCTGCAATATATTTTATGTGTTCCATTGCTCTCTAATATATAATTTTCTAACACTATTGAGTACAATCCTTTGCTCCTAAGATGAATAAAAATCACCGAATTCCATTCATAGAAATTATACAGAGTGATGGTGAAAGCTGGGAATTCTATTCTTTCACCAATTCGATCCTTCGACAGTTTTTGTCACTTTCAATTTGTGGAAAATTATGGCACTTTTAATCTCCCAGCAATTTCCAATGCTTTGATATTCAAACCTACAAAAAATTGTTCATGCACCTTCTCCAGACTCCTCATCACTCTAATACCATGTTAAATTATTAGAGCCTACACAGTAAGGACCTAGTTGGAGAATAAATGCATAAACTTGCAAGAATTGAAACAAAATGGAAGAGAGAATGAATTTTGTTTATTCACTAATGATGAAAGAATCAATACATAAAGCAACTAAGTTAAGATTAATTGCATGCAAGCATGAAATCTAACTAAATCTAAGTGTGTTTTATGCTATATTAATGTGCATCTACACCACATGCAAGCACTAAAGATAACTAAATCTAAGTGTGCTTTATGTTATGTTAATGTGCATGTTGATCAACATTTCCAATTAAAAAATAAAATGTATAAACGTTAGCCTTGTCGTCAACATCCCGTGAGAAGGGTGTTGGTGGGCATTGAAGTGTTCCTAATGTGCCCACTTACTCCAGATCCTGAGGTCGAGGAAGGAATATTCTGGGTGCATTAAATATTTTCCAAATAGGGTTTAGCATTATCTAACTATTATACATTTCAGAGTTTTTAGTTGGAATTTGGCGAAACAATTTTTGATAAATCGTGATCTATTGTTGTTAAAAATGTGTTTTTGATTGTGTATATGGATTCAACACCCTAAAAAAGCTCTAGGAAATTTAGATTGTGGAGAGTTCACAACTCAAAATTGTGATTCCAACAAAATCTTACCAAATTCTTAACAAATTTGATCGAAAGAGTATACTGACAAAAGCTCCAAATTATATAAAAGATAGAGTACGACCCCAAAAAAAGGCTTAGATGAATGGTACATGGAACACCACGAGATAAAAACATTTGAAGTACTTTACTCCCAATCATGCTTGTGGATATCTAATTTAAATGAAAATGTAAAACTCAAGTCTATATCCTTCCAGAAGATTCAACTTGTTGTTTTATGTTCAAAAACTTAAATGAATTTTATTTTTTAGACTTGATTGAAATCATTTAGTAGTGTAGAGATGAGAGTGATTTAAATCCATGAATCCATATTGGTTCATTTATGTCATGGGGAAATGGGATTGTAACATTCCTCTAAGTTTCCACAAGGTGGAGTAAGACACGACCATGAAGCATACTGTGAACAGTGGCAGTGGTATTAAGAAGTCTTAAAAAAAAACTCTTCTTAAGTTTCTCTACAAATATAAATTTAAAAATTGCTTTTAATAACTAACTTATGAAAATGGATTGCAATGACCAATTTATGGCTCAACCATTATGTGAACTATGGATTGACCCTTATGTGAACTAGGGGTTTGGTTTTGACTTATTTCTTGGTCATATTTTTCTCAGTGTTCAAATGAAGTTTTACATAAATCAATATGAACAAAAATATGTTTCTCTTGTGGGGTTTAGAGGGTTATATATATATATATATATATATATATATATATATATATATATATATATATATATATATATATAACATTGATTTTATGCTACTTTCTAGTTTCATTAGTTAGAAATCTTTTGAGATCACATTTTTAGCATTTGATATCCTTAAATTTCTCTTTTGTGTTGTTTGCATAATTTTTCAATTGGTTTCAATGCTTGCTTAGTTGGATGAAATTTTTTTTGGAAGTTTGAGAGAAGTTTGCATTGATTGGTGGCATCCTTAATAAAATCCCAAATTTTGATACAAAACATTCATTCATCCTCTATTTGCATTTGAGCTTTTAGAGATACCCTCTATTGGTAGCTTAGGTCTTGTTTAGTCCCATATACCTCTTCTTTACTTATTATATTATGGGATTCTTCTTTTCTATGCTTTTGAATGTATTTAATTAATTTTAAATTAAGTATACTCTTGGGCTTCCTCTCACATAAAACGTGTATTTATAAAATTGATTCTTGTAAGTGAAAGACTTTATCTTTTAGCAATGTAATTTTCTACTCCAGATTCTACACATCATTAAAGTTTGATTGAGATTTGTTTAAAATGGTATGTGTAATAGTGATTCCAACTAAGTCCATCTGATAATAATTCTATTAACTTTGCCTATTTTTCATCTAGCATTTTCTTTTTAGTTGTGAAAATCATAGTATTATCCAAATCAATTCTTCTTTTTCTCCTAGTTTGTTTCAAAAATTATTTCTTTTATTATAAGAAAACAATTGTAGGTTTGATTCTTCATCCTTATGTCAAGAATATTCTAATCAACCCTTGATATAATATTTTCCAAACCATCTGGAACAACTCTCTTTTCCATCAAAATATTTTTTCCCTTCCCATTTCTGAATAAAGCTCTATTTTCTTTTTGGGATTACCAAATCCTCCATGGTTAAATCAATCAAAATTGATCCTTGAATCACCTATTGAATAAAATCAAAGGAACAATTTCAGGGGAGGAAATTGCGTTTTATGCTTTCCATTGACCAAATTTTATTCACAATATCTATTCCATTCAATAATTTTTATTTATTCTTGTCTTGAACCTTTTGCAATGCAACAAAATGAAAAGGAGAAAAGGATTTCTACGTATGCATTGTCTCTAGTAATGATTTTTATCAGCTATAGTGAAAAAGAAAGAAGCATCTTTCATAGGAGCCCGAATATGAATAGATAGAGCCTAAATATCCATGGATAAAAATTTCAATTGATGATGGAAGCACCATAAATATGAATTACTAAATGAAGGTTTGTGCTGATACAATCAAGTTTGCTCGTTGACAAGAATAGGGAATAACAATAGTGAAGGATATTTTATTTCATCATGACAAGTATCTTTCTTTTTCTATTCAAGAAAATTCTCACAATATATTAAAACAACCATTAAAATAGTCTTGAGAAAAAGATTTCTTGTTAGATCAATTGAGAACAATTGAATAGATTTTTCTAGAGATGGGAAACTTCCAATGCGATTATATGAAAATGAGGGACTGTTTACAATCCTTGAATTTGGTTATTCATTTCATTGGGTCAAATATCAAATTTCGTATTTGCTCTGATTTTGAAATATCCAACCACAAAGTATTATATTAGGGAAATAGGAACATGGATAAACTCATTTGAAATAAATCAAATTCTTATACTTTTCCATAAAATTATTCATCATTCCCATACCTACCATGAGTGGAATACAAAAAGACCATAATGACTGGAATAGATTCCTCAATAGCACGCTCAATCATAGAGGTTATTTTCTCACCTACTACAGAGCCCATTCTACCTCCTATGAACTGAAAATTCATAACTCCGAGTGTGATATAAATACCATTTAATTGACCTATCCCTGTTTGAATATCGCCAATTAACCCTGTCTCTATTTGACATAAAGTGATATGCCAAATCTTTATTTATTGGCAAGAGGAGAGATAGACTACAATTCCATAGGTAGAGTGCAAGAGCATGGAATGAGAAGTTGATTAATGGAAGGTTGCTCAGTAAGGACCCTGATGTATGGATTGCTTTGGGGCTTATATAATGTCCCACTTCTCCTTTTTTAAATAACTATTATTGGTTTCTTGATCCTTTTCTTTCTTCTTCTTTGTCTTTTTACTTTTTTATTTTATTTTTTAATTTCCCTTAACTTACATTTTTATTTTTATTTTTTCTTCATCAACCTTTTTCAATTCTGCTATTTTTTCCTCACTCCTTTATTTAACCTTAATATATTTGCTTTAGTTCACTTGTTTTTATCCTCATCTTTTTTCACTTTCAATTGCTTATCTTCTAGAAACTTTTGCTTTGCTTTTTCAATAGAGCTTGTACATTAAATTGAAGTTCAATTTTTGGGCTTTAGTATTTCCTAGTCATCTTCCCAAAAAAATAGCATTTTCAAAAGGAAACTCATGATCCCGTTATTCATTAACGAAAGGCTAGTTCACAATCACATAAATGTTTTTTTAAAACTATTCCATAATAATCATGTATCTAGTATTGATATTGTGTGAACTTGTATTCCAACGTGCCATTTACATTTTTTTTAAATTAATTTTTTAATTTTTTATTTATAGTTACTCAACCTTAAGGCCCCATATACATATAAGGAATAAATCATTTTCTCTAGAAATATTTCGGTAAAGAGGCATTAAAACCCTAAAGGGTAGATTGGCATGTTATTCCCCCCCTTGTACTAGTCTATTTTAGACATACTCAAGCAAACACTGAGTAGGGGCATCATTTCATATTTCTCGAGTTAAGTGTTTTATTCTTTTAGATACCAACTTCTAATGTGTCCTTATAGGATACTATTTTCTTTAGTCAACCTAAGGCATTAAAATTTAAAATATTTTTTCAATTTAGATGGTTGGAAAGAGGTAATGCATTTTTGCTTCACTATTTATAATAGACCCATATTTTGTGTTAGTTTGCCTGATAATCCATTGTATGGTTTTTGAATAGGGTAAAATAAGGGTTATGGAGTTGTGATAACCATGCTTGGCTCACGAGTTAATTAATCTAGAATATTTGGAATAAAAAGTATCCATTCAATTAAAATATAACATATTAAAATGTATGAGAATGAATTGATATCTTTGATAGTACAACAAAGGCCCCATTTATATACTAGGCAAGAGTTCCCTTTTTCATAAGAGCCATGTCCCTTCATAATGATTGCTTATTATCATTTATATTATTCAGTATTTGTATTATCTCATGTTCATATTCAAAACATTGCCTTCCCCTTTAGAAATGCTTTGTCCTCAAAGCGTATGGATGAAAATTCATGTTAAAATTTTTCTTTGTCTTGTAATCTATTCACAACTTTTTGAATTCTTGAACCTGTCATCTTCAAATATACGAGACAATATGAACTTCTAATTGTGGTACAAAATTTTCGCACAGTGAAATTATCTAACCATCCCAAATCAATCTTTTGTGGATCTTTGCGATTATTTGATACTTGGGATGAATTATGATCATAAGACTTAATTATATTGACATCAATGTTCTTCAGAACATAAGTCTATTGCTTTTGACCTGTGGGTATATTGACTAGTTGAGATGTTTACTCTTGTGATTTGGATGTTGATAAGAGTTATTGTGAGCTGATTTTCTCTTATTATGCTTGTGGTGATCCTTTAATTTAATTTAGGTGTATGAATTCCTTCACGCATTGATGTTGCTTGGACAATAGTTGGATATTCACTTGGAATTTTTGTCACTTGTACTACAACATTCATGTATGTCTTCACTTCAATTGGATCTGGAATTTTCTAAATTGTGAGGTTAATGGGATTTGTATTTATTCCCTTCTCATCAACTTGGACATTTTTGACTTGTGCAAGTAATTTTTGACCATGATCTTTTAAACGAGAAATTTATTAATTTTAATTTGAGATAACTTCGTCAAATTCTTTTTGCATCTTTGATATTGACTTTCAATTTTCTTGAAGCATCACCTTTGATATTTTTTTAAGCGTCTTTTGATTACTTCATTGTAATTTCCTGAAATATCATCATATTCTTCTGTAGGGAAACACCACATTTTTTTCTCCATATTTAACATGATGGTAAATCAAGAATTATGTTGATCTTTTCTTGAAACAAAAATGAGATATGCAATTATAATTATCAATTATCACTTGCCAGTCCTTAATTTCGTATTATTTCCTACAAAAAAAAATACTAATTTTCACCTATATTTAGCTTTGGAATTGATAATTGATTTACTAAATTAATATTAATATAAATTTTCTTATTCTTCATAATGATAATGTTATTAATCTCTTTTCCCTAAATACTATCTTTTAGTGCAAATAATTTACATCCTGAACAATTTTTATGAGAGAATCTTCATCTTCAGTGTGTTTTTTTTTTTTTTTTCAAATTATTTTTTTCCTCTATGGGAGAACTTCAAGTTCCTTTTTATTTTTCCAATTATTACCTCCTTGTAAAGCTGGTACACCTTATAAATTTAAAACCTTGATGATTCTTAAATAGAATATTGAGTAACCTTTTCATAAATCTTCCCTTTTTTGGATACCTTTATTTTTTAACTTAATTGGACTACTCGTGCTCTTAATGTTCATACGTGCTCAGGAGAATTGTTTCAAAGAATAGAGAAGGCCCGAGGAAAAGTTGCCTGGCCATTTGATTAATTCTCAAAATTACATTCGATTCCCTGTGACACTATAGTTTGCTCTCCAGCTTTTTTTCGGATATCTGTGTTTTTACGCATCTAGATGCTCGAAGAACCTTGGTGAGGAGTCTCACATCACTGCATTTGGACACTTTGGAATAAAAACTTCGCAACCATTACAAGTCAACATTGGAACTCCAATGTCACCTATGCCCGCACCCTCCATTGGATTGGTATGACGAAGTCAATGAACTGCGTTAGCAAATTCTATATTTGATAGAGAAAGTGCAGAGTCACCAAGCTAGACTTTGACAATGGGAGGAAAAAATGGATTGGGTGCACTGCTAGTGGTAAATCTTCAAACTCAGAGAAGCGACAAGGACAATAGAAGTATGACCAATAGTTCTTCTGATAGCCCCACGGACAACATGTCCATACACCCTCTTGAGTAAGATATGATAGCTCCTTGTAAATGCATTTTTATTAAATGATCAATATTTTCGAGTCTATTGTAGCAGATGCCCAAGTTTTGATTCTAAGAAGGAATGTAGTGAAAATTTGTTAGAAAATTTTGAGTTAATTCTTTCCATCCTTCTAGAGGCTTTTATATCTCTGAACAAAATGTAAAATTCTCGACTATCTTGCTGTGGCTAAGAACAAACTTAATAGAAAATCCTTTTTATTTGTGTCAATTTTTTTTTTTTTGTAATAATAATAATATTGTTTATTACTATTTACATTATAAACTCTCTCTCTCTCAATACCTCTTCATTACTTCAATTAAGAACATTTATAAAGTCATAAGTATATACTTGATAAGTCACACTCGTGAAATAAAAAAAACATGGTTGTCCTTTCAAGAAATGCAATGGTGGTTGGTATGGTTTCTGTTGTGGTTGGTTGAAATAATACCACTAGTGGCTATACGGTTTTAGGGTTTATCTTCAAATACATTTTAATCTACGATGGATAAACATCAAAGTCAGTATGGTCAAAATCAATGCTCTTCGCAGTTTCCTATTAAATCACAAAGAATGAAACAATCCAATAAAAATTCTAAGGATCGTGTGTTCTCTCATAAAATGAATGAATTCCTTGTGTACAAAAAACATAATAGTTGCAACTTATAGCAGAACGAGGACAAAGAGCGTGCAAAAATCGACAATGAATTATGCAGGAGATGACCATAGTGGTGAAACGCTGGTTGACGACAACAGTTATGTGAGAAAGTTTGACGATGACATATTGTATTGGCAACAATATGATAGAGCAAGGATGATTGAGTAACAATTATTAACTCTTTATATATAGTAATAAATATCCATAATTACATAGATGAATATCCATATATTCCATATGAGGAATATACATATTCCGTGAACTTTGGGCAAAATATGTATATTCCTCATATGGAATATATGGATATTTATCTATGTAATTATGGATATTTATTAATATATAAAAAGAGTAAACAATTGTTACTCAACCTTCCTCACTCTATCATACTGTTTCCAACACAAGATGTCGTCATCAAACTTTCCCACATCGTTGCTATCGTCAACTACCTTTCCACCGCCAATTGACCAAGCATCAATATATTATTGGTTAAAGACTAAAGAATGAGAAACCTTGTCGAAATTTTGATGTGACCAAAGGTCAAGATCAAATATGTGTATGATACTAAATGTGATAGTCAAGCCTAGCTCATGAATTAATTAGTCAAGAATGCTTGGAATATAAAAGTATCCATGCAAATAAAATAAAATATATTAAAATGTATGAGTATGATTCAAAATGATATTTTTTGATAGTACAACGAGAGCCCATTTATATACTAGTCAAGAGTGCCCTTTCACAAGAGTCATGCCTTTTGAGACATGCACTTTCATTATTATTATTCATGTTCATAACAACGATGCCCATATTTAGGTGGGACCTTTTGAAATTGGAGAAAACAAAGTTATCTATATTATTGATTGTTGGATTACTATAAGGGACAACATCAAGGTAGTCCTCCTCTTTGAATTTTAATATATGTCACCTAATTTAGATATAATTATTTGAATATTGATAAATGCTTTATTATTTTTGAAAATGGGAATAAATGACTCTATGTTATACTTTTCTAATTGAATCATAGGTTTATAATCATTGGTGTACATCCATCATTTTTGCCCACATATATATTTTCCTTTCTAGAGAGCACTCGAGCTTCATCTCTTAATTTTAGGGATTTATCTTAAACTACTTCCACTTTTACAAGGAGATGAGAAATTCCTTCCTACATTATAGGGTGCATGCTATTTTCTAGGATCTAATTTCTACTTTCTAGGGACATGAGTGCACTTGAAGAGTGAATCCTTTTTTCTAGGATCTAGTTTACTCCTCTTATGCATGAACCAATTTACTCCACTTGGTCGGTGAAAGCCAAGTTAACTCACTCATGAAAACATATTGGCTGATTACAACATGTTCTCTCATGCATTGCATGTAGTTAAGCTAAGTATAATTGAATGAATATTAATTTGATTCTATGTATTGTATTCTTTTAATTTTTGGATGATCATTTTTTTTCTACGTATTAATGAGAATTACATTGCTCCAACCATTTTTTTCTCTTTTCTTCTTTCAAATTGTTAATTGTATTATTTCTCAATTAAATTATAGATCCTTTTATATGTTGATCCAATAAATCTGACATGGTGTCAAATCTTGATTGAATCTAAGGAAGTAACATATATTTTCTAGGCAGATTAGGTGCACTAATAATAATTAGAGTACACTAGACTGGATCAATCAATATTCCTAGATAATTCTCACACCATTAAGCTATTATGAATGCAAGACACATGTGGTTATTCTGTTGTAGAGTAAAGGCCTATACATGATCACAATGGGAACTAAAATTGAACCAAACTCTACAATTGAAAAGGAAAAATAATTTAATTTAATGAATGAAGCATATGGATTATTAGGTTTCTTTATTTCTCCTAATTTTTTATTCTGCATAAGATATACAAAAAATCTAATGAACTCTAGACCAAGTTGGCAGGACTCTTCAGAAGGTAGGATGTGTTGTGAGGACATTAGTTGGAGAATGAGCTCAATAGTTTGAGCTTGAGAAACTTTGATACTATCCAATATTTCTCCACCAATTTTAAATCACTATTTCTTTAACTCAAATGATGTGGAATAGATTAGAAGAAAGAGTAATTCGTTCTCGCAATTTTTTCCAAACTAGGTTTTGAATACTCAATTTTTTGTTTCAACATTTCACATAACATTCTTTTTCTTGGAAGATGTTTTCATTTGATAATTTTGTTGCCCCTCTCAACCATGAGTAAGATATGTTTTCTCAAATGGATTCCCTCAAGATAACAATGATGTAATTAGCTACTGCAAATGAGGGAAATAAGACTAGTATAAAACTTAAACAATATATCAAAGGCAAGAAAGACCAGGATCAAAAGGATCATAATCAAAATCTTGCATAGGATTCATCCACATTTAAATTGGGTAAACAAAGTAAGATAAGGTAATATGTGCTTACTGCAAAAAACACATTCATGACGAACATGCATTCATGAGGAACTGTATTAATCAAATGGCCCATCTTCTTTAGAGGCATAATATTAATGTACCTAATACTATCAAATAACATTGAGAAATATGAAAAATCCACAAGATGACAAAGACGAAGTAAATTAAATATGTCATTCACTTGTTTCTATTTATTCTTGATTTATAAGCCTTGAACCATCTCGCCTTACCATGGGAAATCTTTACTTCTTTGGAGCTAGTCCTACCATCTTAATGGGAGACAATACACTAATTCAGGTATGTGGGAAATGAACCATTTATTTATACCATGAGCATTTTGAGAATGTATCACATATTCTTTCCTTGTCCATCAATATTGTTTCCATCGATAAGATCGCTCATTTAAGTAGTAGCAATTGGAGTTCACAGTTGATTCAATGGTCATTATAGAATTTTTTTTATGGAACAAAGTTGACATTGGGAAAGTGGGTCGCTAGTATAGGTTGTATGCTTTTTCTATTTTTTTTCAAAAATATCCTTCTATTATACTTTCAACCCATTGTGATGAAATAATCAAGTTGTGGCATGAAAGACTTGGTCACCTACACTACCATTATTTGCAATAGCTCAACAAATAGGGCATGCTGACATGATTGCCGTACATTAATTATTTTGATAGTGTATGTCAAGGATGCATTTTTGGAAATCATCCAAAGGAAAAATTTGAAAAGGGAAAGGCATGAAGAGTGTCATTAGCTTTTTAACTTGTTCATAGTGATATCATGTGTCAATTTCCTGACCCATCCATTAATAGGGCTAATGTGTTTTGAAATTCATTAACGATTGGTTAATGTACACCTAGGTGTACATTCTCAATAAAAAATTAGAGGTTTTTGAGTGTATTAGAGACTTGAAAGATCTTGTAGAAAAGTAAATAGGAAACAAAATTGAGATCCTACATACATATAATTAGGGGGAGTTTGTGAACAAAGATATCCTACATTTATGTGTAGAGGTAGGTGTTGAGTTGCAACATACAATTGTTTATACTTCACAAAAGAACAAAGTTGTAGAATGGAATAATAGATCCTTGAAAGAGATGGAAAATTGCATGCTACTATTCAAGTCCCTCACTCGAAAGCTTTGGGCTAAAGTTATCAATGATTTAGAATTGTGCTCCTTATAAATCATTGAAGGGAGTCACTACATTCAAAATCTGGAGTGGAAAAAAATTAGAAGTCAAAGCACATTATGGTGTCTAGGTCTCATGCATGGGTGCACATTTTTTATGCAACCAACTCACAAAATAGAAGAACAGATAGATCATCGAATTCAAAATAAGCCTCTTCGAGGGGGAAACCTCCTTTGCATTATACAAATGAACAATTCTTGTATGATTCAAATGAAAAAACCTCCTTTCTATATATAGGAGTCTAAGGAGTCACAATATAATAAAAGCCGACATAACAATAATAATATAAGGGACAACAATAACAATAGTGGGCTTCTATGGGGCACAATAATAATAATGTGGGGACAACAGGGGCACAACAATAACAATAAGGGGTTACAATCATAATAGTAATGGGGGAATCACCATATTATAGGGACCTAACATGCCTCTCTCCTTCAAAAAAGTGTTGTCCTCAACACTTGAGTAGTTATGGATGCTTCTGTATAAAATTTTCATCCTCCCATGTGGAATCTTCAACGAGTAAGTTCTTCCACTTGATGAGATACTCCAAAATTGATCAATTTCATAGCTGCCGAGTTCTTGTTTCTGCGACTGCTTCAGGTTCCAATATGATTTTTCCTTCCCCATCAAGTTCTAGCAATATTGTTTGAATTGGGATCTTGTCCTCTATAACCTTCTTTAAGCATGAAACATGGAAAACTGGGTGCACTCGGGAAGATATAGGAAGCTCCAATTTGTATGCCATAGTACCAATATTTTGCAACACTTTGTATGGAACACAATACTTTGGTGATAATTTATTATCCTTCTTAGATTTCTTGAGGGACATTTGTTTGTATGGTTGTAGCCATAGAAATACCCAGTCACCTACATCAAAACTTCTTTCGCTGCGATGTTGATCTGCCTGTTGTTTCATTCTATTTTGTGCTAAAGTGTGGTTATCCTTTAAGAGTTGGAGAACTTGTTGTTGATGCTCGATGTGATCTTCCACTACTTGAACCTTAGATTTTTCTCTTAAATATGTTGTGATGGATGGTGGATGATATCCATAAAGTGCCATAAATGGGGTCATTTTTGCTGTAGTACGGAAGGAAGTGTTATACCATCATTCAACGAGAGGCAACCACTTGAACCATTGTGTTTGTTTAACAGATGCAAATAAAAAAAGATATGCTTCCAAAAATTTGTTCACTATCTCAGTTTGCCCATCAGATTGAGGATGATAAGATGAACTATGAGCTAACTAACTACCCAGACAAGAAAATAATTCAGTCCAAAAATTTCCAATGAAAATGGGATCTTTGTCGCTTACAATAATCTTTGGGTTTCCATGTAGCTTTTGAATTGTTTCCATAAATGCAGTACCAACTATACAAGATTTAAATAGATGATATAATGCACAAAAGTGTGCATAATTGGTAAGTCTATCAACTACCACCATGTTGAAACTCTTTCCTTTGGACTTGGGGTACACTTGTGATAAAATCCATTGAAACCTCCTCCCAACATTGACTTGGAATGGATAAAGGTTGTAACAGACCCGGGGTCTTAATTGTCTCAACTTTATTTTGTTGGAAAACCAAACATTCCACCACAAACCTTTGAATATCATATTTAAGGCCATCCCAAAAAAATTCGTTCTTAACCCTATGGTAAGTTTTTAAAAATATCGAGTGCCCTCCTAAGGGAGAGGTGTGCAATTCCAGAAGAATATTTTGTTTGAGTTGGGAATTCTTACAGAGGTATAAGCGATCTTTGTACCATAACGAATCATATTTCCAACTAAATGTATCAGATGTACTGGGATCTTGCTGCAACTTTTGAATGAGTGCCCACACTTCTTTGTCATTATTCCATTCATCCCTTGCTTCATTTATCCAATCTGGTTGGATGATAGAGATGGCACAAAGCAATGCTTTCAAATCCTCATCCTTTCTTGAGAGTGCATCTGCAACAACATTTTGCTTCCCTTTTTTGTAGATGATTTCAAAGTCATAACCCAACATCTTTGTGACGCATTTTTGCTGCTCTTCTAAAGATAATATTTGTTCTAAAAAGTATTTAAGACTATCATGATCCGTTTTTTACCTTGAAGTGTCATCCCATTAGAAAAGGTCTCCATTTCTTAAGTGCATGTAGTATTTCCAACATTTCCTTCTCATAAATAGCTTTGTGTAAATACTTTCCTTTGATTGGACGACTTTCAAAAGAAATGGGTCTTCCTGCTTGCATTAAAACAATGCCAATTCCATTTCATGAGGCATCGCATTCCACAATAAACGTTTTTTTGAAGTCTAGCATAGCTAATATGGTGCTTGGCACATTGCCTCTTTAAAAATTCAAATGCCTTTGTTGCTTCTGGAGTCCAAGAAAATGCATCTTTCTTCAATAATGTTGTTAGAGGTGCTGCTATTTTCCCATAATTCTTAACAAACTTGCGATAATACCCTATCAACCTGAGAAATCCTCGTAGATGCTTTATCGATGTGGGGATTTTCCATTCCTTAATGGATTTAATTTTGCTAGGATCTACCTTAACACCTTCATGAGATACAATATGACCCAAATATTCCACCTCTTGTACTCCAAAGAAACATTTGGAGGTTTTTCATATAATTTTTTCTCCTCCAATAGTTTGAGCACGATGTCAACATGTTGAACATGATCCTTCCAAGACTTGTTGTAGATTAGTATATCATCAAAAAATACTAACACAAATTTTCTAAGGAAGGGTTTAAAAATGGAATTCATGAAACCTTGAAATGTAGAAGGTGAACTGGTAAGGCCAAAAGGCATGACAAAAAATTCACAATGACCCTCATGAGTTCTAAATATTGTTTTCAAAATGTCTTCAGTGTTTATTCTGATTTGATGATATCTTGAATGAAGATCCAACTTGGTGAAGTAAATTTGTCCATGTAATTCATCCAATAATTCATTAATGATAGGAATGATAAATTTACCTTTAATAGTGAGCTTGTTGAGCTCCCTATAACCCAGACACATGCGTCATGATCTATACTTCTTGTGCACCAATACTATTGGAGCAGAAAAAGAACTTTGACTAGGTTGAATTATACCAACCTCTAGCATTTCTGTAACCATATGTTCAATTTCACTCTTTTGGGCATAGGGATATCTGTAAGGCTTGATGTTTGGAGGAACACTTCCTGGAATCAAATGAATATCATGATCATGATCACGAATAGGTGGGAGGCCTTTGGGAGTCTCAAACACCTTGGAATGATCATCCAAGACTTTTTGGAGATATGGAGAAATATATGATTTCAATGTGGGAACTTCTAGTGAACATAATTGTGCAATTACGCCTCATTGTTCTTTCTTTAGAAGATTTGTCATGCCGTTAGAGATGATTATTTTTCTCGGTTTCCATGCCATACCCATTAATTCAACTTCCTTTCCTTCCCAACAAAATTTCATGAAAAGTTCTTGAAAATTAAAAGCTATTGTACCCAAAGATTGTAGCCATTGGACTCATAGTACAACATCAACACCAACCATTGGAATAGAAAGCATATGACTATTCAATACATATTCTACCATGGATAGTTTGATATTATAACACTTTCTAGAGAAATTTATGGTTCCTCCATTTGCAACCATCACTTGACACTCTGGTGCTGGATATAGGAAGCAATTCAATTCCTTGGCTATCTTACAATGAATAAAATTATGGGTACTACCCGAATCAATCAACATTATTACCTTTTTCTTCTTGATATGTCCTTCTATCTTGAGAGTTTGAGGAGTAGTAATTCCTGCCAATGCATTACAAGATATGGTTGGATTCATTTCTTCTTTCTCTAGGGTTGATTCCTGATGTATATCCTCTTCTTTTGACGTTTCTTGTTCCTTTTCTTCCTCCTCTTCACAATCTATGTAAAATAATTTCTTCTTAGCACACTTATGACCTTTAGTGTATTTGCTATCACAACTGTAACAAAGCCCCTTTGCTCTTTTTTCTTCCAATTGTTGTGGTGTCAAACTTGTAGGTTTTGGAAGGCTAGGGGCATCAATGCTTCCATCTTTATAGTTGTGAGTGGTAGGCTTCCTTGTTGCCATAATTTTTCTTTCAAATTTTCTTGCAAACCTGAATGTCTTCTCCAATGAATTAGGTTCCCAAAGGTGAACCTCAGGTTGGATGTTATCCTTTAAAGTCCCTTTGAAAACATCAATCCTATGCTCCTTTGGAATAGCATTTACCCTTATATTCAATTTTTGGAAGTCCTTAATGTGCTCGACCATTGAAAGATTTTGTTTGAGATTTATCAATTGGCTAAAGAAGGTGTTTCTCTTTGTATCCTCATAATGTGCAATCATTTCCTCCATAAAAATTGACCAAGTGAAAATTTGTTTATGAGAGCAAAGCCATTGATACCATACAAACTGATTGGGTTCCAAATATAAATTTGCAATGTGTACCTTTTGTGTGTTTTTCACATTATGGAGATCGAAATATTGTTCCATTTGTAGTATCCATGTTACGTGATCCTTGCCATCCAACTTCCTCATATCGATCTTTGGAACGTGGTGGGTCTTTATTCCAACGTTAGAGTCTATGAAATCATGATTAACATTTCTTTTGTTCTCATCATGAGTTTCCTCTACTACCTTTTCACCATTACGAATCCTTTCTTGTAGCAACTTTGTCAAACCTTCCTTCAAACATTCCACATATTTCTTCAAATCGTCAATGTTGTCTTTCATACCATTGATGCCATTTTTCAAACCATCCATCTTAGCTTTTGTTACTTTTTGTGAGAGAGAAATTCGTTGCACTTGGTCTCATAATTTTGATATATCATGTTGCATTTCTTCCTCTTCTTCGTGTGTCATAGTAGAGCTTTCGGGTCGCTTACTAGGTGTTTCCATTTTCTTTCTACGGGGCATCAACTAATGATAATTTTCTTCACAATTCCCTTTTAATATCAAACTAATTTTTCAAACAAAATTATGCAAATTTTCAAAAAGACTCCACATATTTTTTTTATTTGTAGGAGCTTGATATTGAATCTGATGTATCTCTGAAATTTCAGATCTCCAAGGTTTGAAATTGCGAATTGTGGTATCCCTCTGAGACTCATTTCCAACATCACTAGTTTGATCGAAATTGGATTCTCCAAGAAAGAGTTATGCCGAATCTCCCAAGATGACCTGATTACACACTTTTTTAGTAGAGCGAACTTGTACAAAGTGCCACGTGTCACTGTTTCAACCTTCGGATATGAAAATGATGCACAGAAAACTACAATTTGTCCTATTTCTGTAACTTCTTATGAAATATCAATCTGATACTTAGAGAGAAAGTTATGGCAATTTTCCCACGATCACCCGTATGGGATGTAATTCGGGATCCTGCAAAAACCATAACTTCATTGGATCATATCTCCAAACATATAGTGAGAGAATATTTGAAATTTGGACCTGAGGGTCACCAAGATTTCAGCTCAAATGAGTGTTTTTTAGCTCCTGAAAAATTGTATAAAAAAATTTATAGCAAAAATTCCACGATGACCTGTTCGGAGCAGCGGAACCCTAGAATCCAAATCTCTGATACCAAATGTTTTGCAACCAACTCACAAAATAGAAGAACAATTAGATCAACGACTTCAAAATAAGCCTCTTTGAGGGGGCAATCTCCTTTATATTACACAAATGAGTAATTCTTGGATGATTCAAATGAAAAAACCTCCTTTCTCTATATAAGAGTCGAAGGGGTCACAATATAATCAAAACCAACATAACAATAATAATATAAGGGCACAACAATAATAATAGTGGGCTTATATGAGGCACAATAATAACAATGTGGGGAAAACAAGGGCACAAAAATAACAATAAGGGACTACAATGACAATAGTAATGGGGGAATCACTCGTATTATAGGGACCTAACAACATTACTTCATAAAAGAGGGATTTAAAACTCCAAAATCAAGAGTGCATTTTTGTAGGATATTTTAGAAGTGTTGAAGGGTACAAACTGACTTTTCATTGAAAGAAGTGGCAAGTTTGAAGAGGGATCCTTACATACAAGAATAACCTTGTTACCATTAGAAAAATATAAAGTTAAAATAGTCTTTTATAAGAAAAATGATGCCTAGTGAGTTGGAAACTCAATAATCAATATAATTTCAAAGAATCAAGTCAACAATAATTATGAGTTCGACATATAAAAGTTAATGTAATTATGTGGCATGATTTTTATCTATCAATCTTTAATTATATGTACACCTAAACTTAAGTTATGGGTGAGAGAGATATGTTCAATATCTTTGAATACTCAATATAGAATGTTTTATGTCATTAATTCTTAGTGATTTATTATATGTTATCTTTTAATATTTATTTATTTATATTTCTATTATTATTATATACCAATAATAATATATATTTCAATTTTTTTTAGTAAGTATTATATTATAATATTGTCCTTTATCTCAAAAAAAATTCATATAACAATTTCATATATTGCTTGAAATTAGATTGTTATAATTTAATTATATTACATAATTATTAATTTATAATATTGTTTGTTTGTTTTTTTTTAATTTTTTTTTGTTTTTCTTTTTTTCCTGTGGAAAAAGTCATAATTTTATTCATAAGATAAAATTACATTTTGTAGATGCTAAAAAACATATGCCAAGTTACTGTTCTGGTTTTCACAGAAACTAAAAGAATAAAAAATAAAAAGTAGCTATTCTTTTCTCCCTTTCTTTTTCTCCACCTTTTGCCATCCCCCAGAGTTGGGGGTAGTGGTAACTATGGAGAGCTAATTTTATGTTATGGTTATGGGAAAGTCCTTGTCCGACTCAGATCCTTCTGATCCATGAGTTCTCTTGTTACCAGATATTTCCTTTCCTGTTGTCTGGGGGGTCTTGTTCTTGCAATGGGTTGCTGGGGGCTTCCTCTTGCTTTTGCATGCTGGGCTGGACCTTTTGTTCCTCCTTTTCTGCGTTGAAATCTGTAGTGTCTGTTGCGACGTCTTCTTCATCCAATGGCTCTGTGCTTTGCCATCCTTTAGGCTTCCTCTGTTGCTTCTTGTTCCGATTGGGGATGTTTCTTGCCTGTGGACAAGCACTGAGAAGGTGGCCTGTTTGTAAACATCCTCGGCATCGGAATGCTGTGTTTTCGTAATCCAAGGATTGTGCCCACTGAGTGTTGTTGAACTTCAGTATTATGCTTTCTGGTAGTCCCTGGTTGAGATTTACTTCGACACACATTATGGTGAAGGTAAATATACCCTTTGTAAGTCTGTCATTATCAATCTTTAGAAATTTTCCCAAGGTATTCCCTATAGCTTTTAAAACCTTGTGGTCCCAGAAGTGTAATGGAAGGTTGTGCAACCTGACCCACACTGGCATCTTTGATACCACCATTGTGTTGGCGTCGAATTCTGGAAACCATGGAGTGATGTAGAGCCCTGTGCTACCCTAGAACCATGGCCCCTTATTAAGGATGTATTCCTTTTCCTATTATGTGTTGAACCTTACTATAAAAACCCCTTAGGGCATAAGTAGATTTCGCAGTTTGGTGTCCAAGTGGTATGGATCTAGTGGTGCAGATCACCTGATTTGGGCCAATACCCATTGAATCTATAGATAACTGAGTGAGAATATAGATCTGAGTACAGATCATTCACCTCAGGCATTGCAATGGTGAGAGCAGGATTCTCAGTTTTTTGTTCAACTATGTAGGGTCCGGGAAGTACAGGGGTTGTTGTCGGATTGGCTTGCATTTTCCCTTTACCCTTTACAGTGTCCTTGAAGGAGCTTGTGTTCTTGGAGCTTGTATTCTTTGAGCTAGTTCCTGAGCATCCACCTCGCAGACGGAGGTTGATGATGATGGTCGAGTCTGTGATTATGCTGTAATCCTATTAATTTATAATATTGTATAATTATATAATATGTAATTAATAATTATAAAATTATAATACTATATAATTTGTATATACTAATTAACTAATGATATTATTTAATTTTTATATACTAAATAATTTAATAGTTTATAATATAGTATTAAAATGTATTTCTTCAAAGTATTAGCCTTTTTAATTCATATACATTGTTATCATCCATTCATATTTTAAATAAGTTTGTCACAATCATATTATATCATAAAATAAATCTGTGCAATACAAAATAAGTTTGACCTATTTCTTATTAATTCACTATTTTACATTATAAATATCACGATTCAAATCTTTTACATTTTAGTTTTTTTAATATTTTTTTAATCAATTTTATTTTAATTTTAATAGAAATTTGTTAGAATGATAAATTTAAGTTATGAACTTTGCATAATCCAAGTGCTCTAGATGTTCTTTCAGCACTAAATTCATTTATGCATTCAAAAAATATATTTTAAATAACAAGAAACCATGATCTCGCAAAAGATTATATCAGTAGACTGTGGAGAAAAATAAAATGACATAGAATAGTTAGATTACACTAATATAAATCTATTGCATTCACTTTCATTCAAAATTGTTTTAAGCTTATTATTTGATTATATTTTATATTATTATTTTACATGTAAAAATTCTTATATTACATTATAAATTTGTTTTTTTTTTAATATTCCCAGATTCACATTCATAGTATAATGAGTATCTTACAATATTATTATATTATACTTTTTATGGTATTATGGATATAATATAAACTATTATTATTATTTTATTATTTTTATTGTTGATATTATTAGTAATTTTATCATTTATTATCTATGTACAAGAATTTAAACTCATCATTATTACTTTTAACTTTCATTTCATAATTGTACATTAGTATAACTTATATCATAATGTGATGTGGCATCACGTTTTTGATATGAAACATATGGCATATTGTTTTATAATTTCCTTAAGAGACTCATTTTTGGATAAATTTATTGTAATGAGATCCACTATTCTTGTTGATGCAAATCTCATAGATGTGTCTTCAATTGCATCATATGAAATTTTTAGATTTAGATTAAGAAGAGGATGCTAATAACATTGATGAATAGGTTGTTGTAGATTCATTAGCTAGATCATTTTGGGTACATGAAACTATTAAAGACGCAAGTGATCTAGTTGGTAACCTAATAGATACATAGAGGATTCATTCAATGTGAAGGTGCTTCATTAGCACTTGCTACTATATATCCTTTCAAGTCCATCCACTGTTACATAGTCATTGTTACAGAGACATAAACTTATGAAAAAGATACAAGTAATCTGTTAGAATGTAGCAAGAAAATGATTCATTTGACTAGTGCCTTAGTCAAATGGAGAAAATTCAATTTTCCACATCAGCAGGATGACTTGGATTACAGTTAGCTAGAGTGACATGGCCATGTCTACTAGTTAAGTCAGTAAATTCGAGTTTGTTGGCTAGAAGTAGAGTTGTGCATGAGTTGATTGCTAAGATCTAGCAATTTAGTTGAGTTATTGTTAGTTGAACTCAGTGAACTGAGCTCTGGTCATTAGTTGAGTCTGTTGAAGTTCTGTTGAGTAGTTATAACAGTTGCTAACTCATGGATCTCTCAGTTAATTGATCAATTTACTAAAAATAGACCCAATCATGCATGGAATTCTAATTTCCTATTTGAGTGGAGGAAAAAGGCATCAATGTAATTATTATTGTATACTAGAGAGTGTATACAGTTTGTACGCAACAAGTGATACTCTTCTCTTGGGAATTGTGAAATAAAATAGGGGCTTCTCCTACTATTTAGGAGCCAATTTCCTCAAGAATTGCACAAGGAAATAGGAGGAGCACGAAGCCAAGATTTGGCTAAGTCTTTTGCAGAGAAGTATCAGGAGGAGGATATCAAAATTGCAATGCAGGGTGTGCTTCATGTGTGAAGAAGTCATTGTAATTGATCAATTTTTTCTCATCTAATATAATACAAACAAAGGGTGAGATTTTCTCAGTTGGGTTCCCCAGTAAAATCATTGTGTTCCTTGTGTTTTGATGGTTTCATGTTATTGCATGTGTTTATATCATGTGTTTTCCTTTCCAAAAAATAGTAGAAGACATTTTTGTCTCTTGATTTCAATTCGATTCCATTAGCAATATAAAATTTCTTACAATTTCTACATGGTATCAGAGCACTTGAAAACACAATAGAAACCAATCAATAGATCTTCTCCCTTAGAAATTTTAATTTACAGATTCAGTGAAGCAATTTTCTTTTGTGCGGGGAAAATGTATTTCAAAAGTTTGAGATTGGAGTAATCCTTAGAGGGAACTTGCAATTTCATAGCTTGGAAGGATAGGATGGAAACTATATTCCATGATAATGGAGTGTTGGAATACACCAAAATTGACATCCCAAAACCAAAAAAAATGGAAGCACAACAGTTAACCCTGTGAAAAAAGGATATTGCAAAAGCCAAGAAGATTATGAAAGAAGGATGTTGCAAAATCCAAGAAGATTATCTTGGAGGGTGTGAGAGACCACATAGTCTCGAATTTACATGGCAAGGAAACTCCATTTTCTATGTGGAACACCCTCATTCAATTATTCGAAAATAACAGTTATGTCAAGCAACTGGCATTGAGGGACAAGCTTAGTAACATCTAAATGCAAAAAAATGAAACCATTCCACAAAACCTCTCCAGATTCACTCAAGTTCGAGATGAACTTGGAGGAGTAGGAGAAAATGTGCCATCATCTGAACTTGTGAGCTTAACACTCCTCGACCTTCCGAAATCTTGGCACAACTATTAGGATTCAGTTAATGGAAGAGACAAGCTACCATATTGGGATATTATAAGAAATACTAGAGGTGGTGTCATATCCATTGCATATGAGGAATAAGTCTATGCTATAGTTGGAAAATGAAAGAATAACAAAGGCACGAAGGGCCAAGGTGAGGCAAAATTCGGCCAGAACAATAGAAAGAAGAAGGACCTCAACAAAATAAAATGTTTTCACTGCCATGAATATGGACACTATGCAACCAAGTGTCTGCATAAGGAATCCAGAAAGGATCCTACAAAAGGAGTAGGAGAAGATGCTCTAGAATCTCAGTTCGAGTTGGATTTCACCCTCTTTGCCTGCATGACAAGCACATTAAGAGGGAGTGAGTGGTACCTAGGTTTTGGTGCCTCATATCATATGACAGGAAACAAGGAATTCTTCAGTAGCCTAGATGAGAAGGATCTCCAACTGTACATAGAATTTGGAGATGATGGGAGGTATAATACCAAAGGAATTGGTACTGTCACTGTTGGCCCTCATTTTCCATCAAGATTTTCTTATTAAAATACACCTAATTTCCATCATTTTCAACCATATACCATCCATATACACCTTATTTTGACCAATTTATGCATATTCGGGTATATAAATTATGTTTTTGAATTTTCATATATTTTTGCAAAAATGGGTTTTTAGCTTATTTTTGGACAGAACTGAAAATTCCCGTAATGGCTCCATTGAAGTCATACTTGCAGGACACTTGGGCACGAGATGAGCACATATATGGAAATATTTGGAACCAAGTATAGACGTGTACCTATTGTTTTGGTCAAACTGAGCTAAAACAAGCTTGGTCAACTCTGGTCAAACATGACCTATTGTTAAAAAATCCCTAGGAAATAGGCCATATTTAGTATTTTTTGGGATTTTCCAAATTTTGTGTAACTGAATGGATGGGATTATGATAGATATGACTGTTAGAGACATTTTAGTCAAGTTTGTTTATTATTTCTCTATTTAAGCCAAGACTATTGAAGGCTTAAGCATGTAGAATTTTATGTAATCTCATTTTGAGACTCTTTGAAGATTGAAAGTTAATTGAATAACCTATTTCATTTCATTTTCTGTTCATGCTTGAGTGATTAACTGATTTTTCTATAGCTGATATCTCTTCAAGTGTGCAAGGAAAGTGTGGAGGGCCCCCACACTAAGCTAAGTGCATTTCTTGGTTAATTTAGCATAATTTTTATAAACTAGTTTTTGCTTAAGATTTCTTTAGATGTATGAAGATTTATTATGGCTGTTTAATGAATATTGATTTAATTCTAATCTGCATATGAAGGTACAAACAAGAATTCAAGCTAAATTCTCCTTCTATTTGATTATGAGCTATAATTGAAATTCATTCTCATTTTCTTGTTGAGTTATTTCTGAATTCTAGTTTCAATGCAATAGTAATAATGATGGAATAAGATTGTAAGGAAGGAGAATATGGACCTCCTTAGTTAGGAGCCACTTCTCTCTACATTTTATGCATCTTAAACTATTGTTAATCAGTTAATTTTTGTTTCTCTCCATGAAAGTAATATTGTAGGAAAGGACAACCTAGATCTCCTTAGTTAGAAGCATCTTTCCTCATTTACTGTATATTGAATCAGAAACTATTAAGTTATATTTTATATTTGTAATATGCATTTCCATCAATCTTTATATTTCATCTTCTAAAATTGACTGCAACTAAAATCCTTATACTTTGGACATGCTTCCAAGCTTACAAGCCCGGATTGATAATTAAATACTTGTGTTAATTTGCATAATAAATTGACCAAACATTTTGGCATCAATGCCGGGGAAGCATACTTATCCAGAATCAAATAGGAAGATTAAAAAAAACAAAATATAACAAAAACAACAAAAACAACAAAAAGTAGTTCTTTTAGTTATGTTTCTTTATGCCTAGATATAGAGATGAAAAGGGTAGATACATTAAGAAAAATACCCCAACAACTAAACCATTGGTAGAAGCTAGTTTACCTCCATTATAATTAACCACACCAATTGATGGAAGACCAACTCCGAAACAATTATAGGAAAAACGACATTTAGGACAAAGGTTAACTCTTCTAGAAATACAAATTTTGTTAGCCTATGAAGTGAAAAGAAAACAAAAACAAACAGAAATACCTTCCATAGAAAAACAAAAAGAAGCAAGAAAATAATTTGATCAACGCATTCTTGAAAAAATAGATCAACCTATTTTTGAAAACAAACAAGAAGTTGAATCTCAAATTTCTATTGAAATAGTTGAAACTACTGAAAAAAAATATGGCAGAAGAAGGGCAAGGATCTACCATCCTCACTCCTGAACAAAGGTTACAATATGAGAAACAACAAAAAGAATGACAAAGGAGAAGAGAAGAAGAAGCTAGGAGAGAAGCAGAAAGGAAAAGAGAGGAAGATTTCAAAAGAGAATATGATAATACAAGAAGACAAGATGAAGAAAATGATGAAGAAGCTACTTTTGGATTTCCAATTGTAGATACTAGAGAAATTCTAGGAGAAGAAGTAAAAATGAAGAATATTCCACCTTCAATTTTACCAAATTTTCATGGAATGTCTTTTGAAGATCCTGATTCATTCATGTTCGAATTTGATATCTTATGTAGAACTTATGGTTATACTGATGACACACATAAACTTCATCTTTTTCCTACTAATCTTAAAGCAGCTACCTTAAAATGGTTTATGGGATTACGAGAACACTCTATCACTTCTTGGGAAGAAATGAAGAAATTTTTTTTTTCCTGAAGAAATATCAAGCCTATTGCAGGTCTAGAGATTCAAAAGAAGATATTTTTTGAATGTCTCAACAAGAATATGAGATTTTTGAAGAATACTTGGAATGGTTTTTGTATAACCTGCAAAAATCCAAACAACAATCTCTAAATCCAGATACCATTAGAACAATTTTTCTTTAAGGAATAAAAGATGAATACCTTGATATTCTTAATGTAATGGGTAAAGGAGATATTTCATATATACCATTTGATGAAATAGATGACTTATGTCAAAATTACTCTAGAGATAGATCCAAAACAAGAAAAAGAGAAATAACTTCTAGAGCTTCTAAATTAGCAGCAAGAGGAGTAACAAGAGTAGAAATAGGGACTCTGTTAGAAAACTTTAAAACAGATCTTTTGAGCACCTTATGAACACAAGTTGATGTGTTAAAAGCAAATAAGAAACAACAACAAGAAGAAAAAATAATGTCAATCTTTTGTCCTAAGTGTAGGAAAAAGCAACTTTTATGAGAATGTCCTTTGGATAACATTCAAGTGTGTGGCTTTTGTACAAAAAACATTCAACAAAAAATTGTCCAAAGTTTAAATAATTGCAAATGAATCCAATAGAAGAATTACATGGAATAGATTCTCTTTACTATATGGCAATAAGGAGACCTTGGAAACCAAGAATTCTTCAAGAATTCTTTCAACAAACTCCCCAGAATTTTTAGTATCCTCCTCAAAATTCATGGAATGCTCCGATGCCATGGAGAGCATGGCCTCCAAAATAATAACAAAACCAACCTGCACAAGGTTGGCGAGGATATAGTTATGGAACTCATCCATCTCAACAAATGTATCCTCAACAATATCAATATCCTCAACAACCATTTCAATATCAACAATTCCAGCAAAATCCACAACCAATGTCATTTCCACAACAAAATACTGCACCATTATTAACTTAACCATAACAGCTTCAGCTACCTTCTAACCAACCCCCACCTATTCCAACTCAATTACCAGTTCAACCAGTAGCAAATCCGAGTAACAAAGTGGAAAGACTAGCTTATAATGTGGAAGAAGTAACATATTTTCCTATATATTCTATTCTTCCTATACAAGATGTCCAATTAAGGTCTAGGAAAGTATTACACAAATATTCTCCACCGATCATAGAAGTACGAATTGAACAAGGAGAACAATCTGAAAAATCACATCTAGAAAATCAAATTCAGAAAGGAAAAGCTATTATGACTCAAACACCACCCTATCTAGAGAGGTCAATAGAGAAGAAAATCAAAATTCCAATTTCTCTTCCTCAATTTGATATTTTAGATGAATTAAAGAATTCTTATGTCAAAATTCCTTTGCTGCAAGCTATAAAAGACATACCAATCTACACAAAAACAATTAAGGAATTATGCATTAATAAAATTGGTAAAAAGAAAAGAGATCCACCCACAATCCAAGTCATTGGCCAATTAGCTAGTCTCATGTCTGCAAAGACCATAATTGAAAAATATATTGATCCTGGGATACCTATGGTTACTATTTCGATTAACGATTTCTCAATTCCAAATACTCCAATAGATTTGGGAGCAACTATAAGTTTCATGACAACATAAATTATGAAATATTTGAAATTACCTAATATTTGACCTATTACTACAATTTTAGAGCTAGCAGACAGATCTAAAGTAGTACCAGAGGGAGTATTAGAAGACATCATTGTTTCTTTGGATTCATGGGAATATCCTGTAGAATTTCTAATCTTGCAACCAAAAACAAATCTAGGAGGCCATCCTTTAATTTTAGGTAGACCATGGTTAGCCACAACAAATGCCTTTATTTGATGCAGATGAGGAAGTATGATTATAGCACATGGGGATGAAAGGAAACATGTTACACTCTATCCTCCAGCACAATCTCTGTCTCTATTAACATGGCTTGATGAACAAGAAACACAATCTGTTCTAAGTATTAATCAAGTCTTCAATTTTAGAGAGGAAGAAGAAAATGAGGATCTAATAGACCTTTTCATTTCAGAACCTGAATTTTTAGAATAGATTCGAATAACACAATATGAAGCTGCAAATCATCTTTTGAATCAATGTTTTTAGGAAAATTGTACTATTCAATCATTGCAAAACACATTTGAAAGTATTTTTCCTGTTAACTCAATTACCAATTCACAAAGAAAAATCATTGAAATTAAACCTGGAAAGAGTTTAAATATTGGTAATAATCTAGAATCATCACAAGAAAAACAGGTAATTGCATTATTACAAAAATATTCAAAATATTTTGCACGGGATTATTCATACATGCAAGGAATTCATACGAAAACATGTATTCACCATATCTATATTGATGATCATATCAAACTAGTAAGACAACCACAAAGAAGAAAGAATCCTATGATGAAAGAAATAATGAAAGAGGAACTGCAATTTTTTTTTACGAGTAGGATTCATTTATCCTATTTCAGATAGTCAATGGGTTTCACCTCTAGTTGTGGTACCAAAGAAAAATGGAAAATGGAGAATATGTGTGGACTATAGGGAACTGACTAAAGCCACATTGAATGACCACTTCCCATTACCATTCATTAACCAGGTACTAGATTCATTAGCTGGAAAGAAATTCTTTTCTTTTGTTGATGGATTTATTGGATATAATCAGATAAATATAACATTAGAGGACCAAGATAAAACCACATTCACTTGTCCATGGGGAACATATGCATATAATGTTTTTCCCTTTGGGTTATGTAATGCACCTGCTACTTTTCAAAGAGAAGTCCTTGCAATCTTTGCTGATCTAATTCATGAATGTGTAGAAGTCTATATGGATGATTTTATTGTATATGGACATGCATTTGATGATTGTTTGAATAAGCTTGAATTTTTTTACAGAGATGCATAGAGACAAACCTATCCCTCAACAATGAAAAATGCTTTATGATATTGAATGAAGGGATAGTATTGGGACACCACATTTCTTTTTCTGGAATAAAGGTGGATCCAACAAAAATAGAAGTCATTGTAAACTTAATGCCACCATCAACTCAGAAAGAAGTAAGGAGTTTCTTGGGATATGCAAGCTATTATAGAAGATTTATTGAAAACTTTAGTAAAATAGCTCTACCTCTATTTAAGTTACTTGCAAAAGACATTGAATTTTGATGGACTACTGATTGTCAAAATGCATTTGAAAAATTGAAAGAGAAATTGTCAATAGCTCCCATTCTTCATGGACCGAATTGGTCATTTCCATTCCATATATCTACTGATGCATCTGACACAGCAATAGGAGCGTCACTTGGACAAAAAGAAAATCAATTTAATTATGCCATATACTTCATAAGTAAAAACCTAACACCGTCATAATTGAATTACATAGTGACAAAAAAATAAATGCTAGCTGTAGTGCACATAGTCAACAAATTTAGGCATTATATAACATGCTATCAAGTATTTATTCATACAGATCATTTAACCATTAAATAATCAATGAACAAAGAAATTACCAATGGCAGAATTACTAGATGGCTGTTATTTATGCAAGAATTTAATATCACTGTTCTAGATCGACCAGGCAAAGATAATCAAGTGGAAGATTTTATGTCAAGACTTCATTCACTTGGTGATCAAATCCCTGTTTCAGACAATTTTCCAGATGAACATTTATTTGCTATTACAACTAAAACCCCATGGTTTGTAGACATAGCCAACTATTTATCATCTGGAACATTACCATCCCATTTCACCAATAAACAGAAAAGAAAAATAATTAGAGAAAGTGCTAGATATAGCTGGGTCAATGGTGACCTCTTCTATACTAGTTCTGATCTATTGATAAGAAAATGTGTTAGAGAAGACGAAATTTTTGATATTTTGAAAGCATGTCATGACGAACCATGTGGTGGCCATTTTTCAGACAAGTGGACAACATATAAGGTACTCAAACTTGGCTACTACTGGCCAACCATCTTCAAGGACTCAAAGGCCTATGTTAAAAGATGTGACAACTACCAAAGAATAGGAAGACCTACAATATTAGATGAAATGCCATTAAAACCACAGGTACTGATAGAGCCATTTGAACAATGGGCTCTTGACTTTGTGGGACTAATTAACCCGCCTTCAAATGGAAATAAGTACATTCTAGCATGTACAGATTATGTTACAAAGTAGGTAGAAGAAAAGGCAGTGGCAAGAGCAACAGAAGATACAATGACTTCATTCCTTTTTGAAGAAATTTTTGTCAGATTTGGAGTTCCAAGACAAATTGTTATGGATCAGGGAACATAATTCACCTCCAAACTTTTCCGGGATATTACGGAAAAATATAAAATTAAACATAGAAAGTATACTCAGTATCATCCTCAAGCAAACGGACAAGTAGAGTCCACTAACAAAGTCTCGGAAAATATCATGACGAAAACAATGCAGATGAATGAGAAATATTGGTTAAAAAAGTTTAAGGATGCACTGTGGGCATACGGAATTACATGGAAGAATACAACTAAATTCAGTCCATATCAGTTATTATATGGTAAATAAGTTCTATTACCCATTGAATTTCAAATTCAAACATTTAAACCTGCAGTAAAATTGGGAATTGATTTGAAATAGGCACAACAACAAAGAGTGATGCAGTTGAATGAATTAGATGAAATAAGACGGAAAGTAGTAGAACACACATCACTAGTGCAACAACAAATAATTAAATGGAATGACACATTTATTAAGAGTAAAACTTTTCACAAAGGAGACTGGGCACTACTCTTTGACTCTAAGTTCAAGGATTTCAAAGCAAAGTTTACAACTCATTGGCTTGGGCCATATGAGATAGAAGACATTTTCGATAATGGAGCAGTTAAAATAAAAACAATTGATGAAGAAGCAACTTCATTCGCAGTCAATTGACATAGGCTTAAGGTCTATAAAAAGCCTATCAATAAATAAGACTTTTTGAAAAGAGTCTCAATAGACAAAAATATGGACATAATGGAACATCATAGTGATATGCCTTCCTTACTTCCAAAAGAATAAAAAAAAATATATAAAAAAAACATATAAAAATAATAAAGGAGTTTGGTTGTGAAAATCCACGAAACTGGCACAATATAAACTCGAATTCATATTGGAAAGACAACTAGTTTGGCCAATATGAATTCCCCAATTTCTTTTACCTGTTTCATTAGTTTATTTTGCAGAAATCATCCTCCATCATTCCAAGACTTGAGGACAAGGCTTAAAATAAGAAAGGGGGAAGATTTGTAATAAAACTATACAAATAGTTTGGAGCAGTTGTATCGCAGAAGGGACTTGAAACAACATTCAAAATAATATTGCAGAAGGGACCTAAGGTATTAACATTACAGAAGGGATTGGAAACAACATTCAAAATAATATTGCAGAAGGGACCTGAAATATCAACATTGCAAAAGGGACCTGAAACAACATTCAAAATAACAGTGCAAAAGGAACTTTAACAATAAATATTCAAAAGAAGGGACCTGAGTCAATATCAAATGTGGAGACATAAAACAAATAAGAAAATACTAGTGTTTACATTCCATCATAAAATATTTTTGAAGAACCATCATTATGAGTCAAAGACGAATCAACAAAGGACATCATTAGTTAGTATTGACATCAAGCTATTATGGAAGTACAAGTACAGTAAGTGTAAAAAAATTTCTCTTAGAACCTTTGATTTTTGAAATTTTTTTCTAGAAATTGATAAAACTAGTTTAACTTGATATGCATTCCATTACACTACCATTCTACATTCCACATTTATCCTACTCCATTAACTTCATCATAATAATCTTACCATACAATAATCCTATCCATTACAAACTATCATGACATATCCATTACCTTACCTTACAATAATCCTATCCATCCCTACATATTTTATAAGCATTTTTTTATTGAGAAATAAGGACTCAATTTTTTTCCCCTTAATTTTTTTTTGGTTGACTTATACAATCTATACAAAGGTTAATCTCATAATGATAATTATTTGATTTTTCAAAATGACCTATCCTATGGTAATTTTAAAAACAAATTAAAGAAATAAGTAATAAAATAGCAAACCTAAAGTATGACATAAGGAGCACAATATTGTAAAAGCATAAGGTATATGCCTAAGGTATATGCAAAGGAATGAAATCAAAACATGAAAATGGAAAGACATAAACTAAGTTGGGCATATGGAATAATGAAGGCAGCCATGAATGGAGATGATACAGTGTAGCAGTGATTAGACATGCCTTTACACTGTGGAGCCAGGAGAACGCAGCCACGGGGAGGACGTAGTCATGGGAGGTACAATATGCAGGTCAGAAGGTAAGTTGGCATGTTAAACGGTCAAACGAGTTCAAATACTGAGAAAAGCTATTTGCAAAGCTTTGAATTACGTTTTTTTTAACTCAGAACTGTATTAAAAAGTTCTTTCACCATCACGACCTAATTTTAGCTCAGGGAAAGGATGATAATGCTGTGCAGGAAAATTCACACATTCAACACTTCGTGAAAGAAGCCAGAACTAAAAAAAACATAGAGAAAAGTGTTAAAAGAGAGAAGCCAAAGCTACGAAAGAGCAGTGTAGAAATAAGTGAGGAAGTTGTGGAGAAATAAGGAGGTTAGGCATTGGTTTTAATGCTAAGTTGAAGACCAAGTCCTCTGTTCGCCGAGTGGATTGAAACGCTCCAGCAAACCCTAGGAATTGTGCAGGAGAATTAGGTAAGGATTGATTCTCGATTCCGGATTTTTCTGAGCCTTTAATGGATTTAGTGGTTAAGTAAACTCAAGATTGTTTTAAGAAGTGTCACATGGAATTCCAGTTACAAACCGGGTCTTTGTCACTATTTAAAAACATTGCCACCCTTAAGCCCAATCTGTGCCTCCATTCAAAATGATTCTGCCACCTGTGAGAAGAGTGAATCCTCGGCAAAGATTCAATAGGAGTCCTAATCGAATTTTCGTTGTGTCAACAAAGGAAAAGTTATTAACTCAGAGTCATCACAAGACCATTCCGAGATTAGGTATCTTCATTAAATTTCGAAATATCTCCATGTAGATTCGATGTATGAAACAATGAGAATATCTTTTATACACAGTAAACATATTTTCATACATTATGAGCACATTTTTGTGAAGAATACTATGCACAGTGAACACATGTGAAAGGATTTTCGAAGAAGAGAGGTAGAGCATGAATCCATTAGCATTGTAAAACGGTTTTTCTCTCCATATTTTACATAGTGAATTTTTTTTTTAAAGGGACATAGAACTTTTTTTCTTTCAAAATAGAGTGTGATATTTTTGAGAATTTGACAAAATAGAGATCGAAAACATGGATTGTAGAGCAATAAAAACATTTTTTAAAATGCTTTTATGATATTTGCATGAAAAGAACTTGTTTTTATAAGAAGATCATTCATGTTTGCAGTAGAATAGAGGAAGTTGAGAAAGATTCGAGCAAGGGAATCATTTTGTTTTTGCTCAAAAGATTAGGTAAGCCAAAATTAGTTGAATAAGAAGGTAGAAACATATATATATGCATGTGATTTTGTTTATAATGAGGATGTTGACTGTAGAAGGGTACATAAACTGGTATACATAGAACATGTCCACCAGATTAGAACCAAGTGAATTCAAGGTAGAATATTGGGGAAAAGAGACCATAAAGAAGCTATATCAGGCAAGGTTGATAGGATTCCTTCAGACGTTCAAAGGGCATAATGACAAGATAACAAAAGAGTTCATAAACAATTATAGTCAAGGTCAAACAACAGTGGGTGACCTATCTATTCCACTAAGCTCAAAATTCATTTCCGAAGCTCTAGATCTTCCATTAGAAGGTGAAGAATACCAAAAAGGCTTGCATTTTAAAGACAAAGGGTGGACTTTCTTTTTGGAAAAACATAGAAATGGATCATTTGATAGGAAAAAAGGCATTCCAAGGGATTGGTTGAATGAAACTTGGTCAGAGTTGGTGTTAATCATTCAGAGGTACTTTACATGTAATAACAGGTTCAATATAGTTTACCTCTACCATATTAGATGACTTCAGCATATCAAGGGAGAATTAAAAATGAATCTACCCTACTTCTTCTCTAAAAAATTGATCAAAATGATAGAGAGTGTGAAGAGTAAAACTAAAAATAAGGAGACACACATCTACCATCAAGGGCTTATTAGAATATTGGTAGAACATCAAATAAAAAGTAAAGGTTCGGCATGGAAGGAATTTTTAGCCCAACATCAGATTGAAGAAAAAAGAGTAGAGGAGAAATTTGAACCAATACATAAGACAAGAAGCATAATGAATTCTCCCTTGAACATGAGGACTATGTCCAAGAAACAACAAGACAGTATCATGATTGAGAAGGAGAAATATTTTCTATCTATTACTAGGAGGCCTAGGAGGAAAAGATAAGAAGAAACAAGTAGTAAGGGAAAGGATCTTGAAGTGCAAATTGTTGAACCTCCTCCCACATCAAAATAAATTGATGTAATCTTTGAGAAAATGCAAAAGGACCTATGAGGAACCTCAAGAGAGGTATTTATACTTTGACAATGTTGAGGTAGGAGCTATCTCATCACACTCATTTGCCAAAGATACAAAAGAAGAGGAAAGAGAGCTGCACCTCAAGAAAATCAAAGAGTTAATAGAGGAGTTGGAAGATAGCAAAATTTTAGAAAGACATTTGAAAAAGGAAAACAAGATGTACAGGAAAAACAATAAAAAGATAATCAAAGAGAATAAAGAGTTGACCAAGAAGGTTAACAAACTTGAAACTAAAAACTCCCTCAAAGCTCAACAGGCTTACAGATGGAAAGGTCTCGGGCCAAGGGAATATTGAAAATTTTAAGAAATCTTGGACCCTTGGACCTTGGTAGTTAAGTCAAAGTCAATGTTTTGAGGTAATTAACTCAAAATTATTATTTTGGAGTTAATTCAAAAGGAATTAAATGAAAAATTTGAAATTCCTCAAAAAAAAAAAATTTTCAATGGACGAGATTAAAAGATAATCAAATATTTTTCAACGATCAAGATTACTTTGATGGGAATCGAGAGAACTAGCCATTGGAGAATTTATTGATAAATGAGAGGTTGGTGTAAGTCTATTTTTCATCTGATCTTTGAATCATGTACTAAGCTCTCAAGCTCTCTTGTATATTTTCTAGAATTAATGCAAAAGTATTTGGGGTTTCAACTTGTGGTGGTGTTCCTCTTCATGAATCTATGGTAACATCGATTTAATTTCTGTAAATGTTATTTGAAAATCACAAATCAATAGCTCTCTTAGAATATTGTGAATACAAGTATCTTATTCAGTTTGTTGGATCTAGGGTAACATTTTTAAGTTTGATTGAATTAGTAGGTATCTCTATTTCAGAATTTCATTGTAATTATATTTCTCTACTTGGTTTGATGGTTGATTTAGTGTTTGCAGAAAATCTCTAAGGTTTTGATTGAGCATTTGGGGATAGTCCTTAGATGGACCAGTCAACTCTTAGCATATATTTTTTGAAAAGCCTACCTCATACTAACTTCAAGATTTATCTAAATATTTAATTTTTATGCATGGATTTTTTGGGCTAATATCTCTCTAAAAAACCAAAATATTTTAAATATTTTTTGGAAAAATTGATAGATCTAGCTAGTAAGAGCCTTATATCTTCAGATCGGGCATCAGAGTTGGACTCATACACCTCATATATGACAGATCCACAACTCTTGTGCATAGATCTGTAGATATTTTATACAGATCTGAAGATTTTTTAACTTGGGTTTCTGGGGTTTGTTTAGTTTTTGTATGTATTGGATTTAGGTGTATTTAGTTTTTGTTTTATAAGCATAGATCTGAAATAAGAAAAAGATCTCAAGCCAGATCTAGAACCTAGAGGGCAAGATCTGGCCTTCAGCGATTTGTCCAAGGAAGGATCATCTGAAAATTATTTAGAAGGGACATTCTAAATTTTGATTAAGGATATCCATAAAAAAATAAAAAATTAGATGGTAAAAAAGGTGAAATATATGTGTTTTAGGCCCTAGGGGTAGCCCTACTTGACTCCGTCCTCCTTTTAAGTCTTATAGTTTGCGTCCCTCTTCCCCTACCTTTTTACTCCTCCTTTTTCTTCCTACCTTCCTTCCATTTTCTTCCTCTCCTCCTTCCTTCTTTCTTCTCCTCCATGATGGCCTTTTCTTCCCTTATCTTTGCTTTTCCCAACAAGCCACAAAAGTTTCCTAAGGCCACAAGAATTATTCCCTCAATTCTTATCTGCGACAGACCTTTCCTTGTTTCTCTACACCTCTATCTCTCTCCTAATCTTCCCCAGCTACTTATCTCCCTAAGTTGCAAACCTTTCCACCTATCCTACAACTCTACACTACCTCTTGAATAACCTGATATCCTATTTCCCTAGCCACTGATCATAAACCTACTACACATCCCTTTCCTGAGGCTGCTAAATCCTTAACGTAACCTATTATTTTCCTCCCTAGCCCTCTGTCCCCCCCTACTGTTAGCCCTCTTTCATTCCTCTACTACGACATCCCTTTCCTAAGGATGCTAAATCCTTAATGTAGCCTATTATTTTCCTCCCTAGCCCTCTGTCCCCACCTACTGTTAGCCCTCTTTCATTCCTCTACTATGACAACCCTCTCCTAGCCACCCTTTGTTGTCTTCTACTGCCCCATCGCCACCAAAGAAGTAACAAAAATTGCAGTTCTTGCCTTTTGATTGATAACATTTTATTTTGTTGACGATCTAGAGTATTTGAGGACTATTTCTGGAAGAAATATGAAAGGGAATCATTTATTTTATTATGATTTTAGGATTGAATTCTGGATATAGTCTTGACCTCAAGCTATTAAAGTTTTGATATCATTCCTATAGAGGTTTGATTTACTTTTATGTGCGGTGACTAATTTCATGCGGTTAACAAGTAGCATTACAGTGAAAGGGCAAGAATTATTGGCTACTGCCACCCTTAATTGATACATATTCTATTACATTATTGAATCACTCTTAGAAATCTCAGTCACAGTTTAACTTGTTGTATTATATCATCCATGTGAGAGCATCATCATGAATACAACTGTCTGTCATTAACATTGCATTCAGATTTAAGGTTCATCATAACAATGACTGCATTGTTTATTTGGGCATAAGTTATTAGGATTGTTTCATGACAGTTGTATCTATTTTAAGAATCCATTATCTTTAAAAAATATTTTGAGTGAGTGCTCATCTTGTTAATAAGGATTAACAAATTGATCTGATTCCTTACCAAATTGATCTATTAGCTATGTTGGTTCATTTCATTGACAAAGGCATTTAAAGAAGCAGATTGATAACTGTTTGGCTCATTAACCGTGGTTAAAGACATTTCTAATTAGATCATCTCATATCCATTTTCTAGTTGCATCATACAACTCATCTTCTTCATACTAACATCTCTTCGCAACATTGTTATATTGTAGCTTATTATCATTTCTTAGCAAGTCAACTGTTTATCATTGAGTATTGTTGTCTAAAGGAATTGGTCTATCATTTCTATCTTTTGGGTTTCCTAATCATGTTTAATTTAATATATCTTAACATTTCTCATATCATTAATACTTGAATTAATTAATAACCAAGTTACATCATTAACAAATTTCCTTTGCATAGATCTCCTAGGCCCTATGGTTCCACATGTCTCTCATCATCCATCCACATACAGGGACTACCCCCCTTGACTTTGTTAAGAGAGATTCTAAATGGAGTTTGTAGGAATCAGAGTGACAACCCCTACTCTAAGCATTATCATAGTGCTTAGATACTTTGTGTGACAACTTTTTTTGGTGCTGTTGTCGGGGATAGAGTTTTTCTATCCTTGGTCCTCACGACATTTTTCTAATCCTCTAAGCTTTTCCTCCATTCATTAGACTGTTAGAGTGGCACAACATTTTTGGTGTGGTTACCTAGGTATCAAGTTTATCTTTTTTCCAGATTCACAACATTTTTTTTCCTTTTTTTCTTTCATCTTTCTATATTTCATTCAAGCTAGCAATGCCAACATTTCTTGATGTTGTTGCCGAGGACCAATTTATTGGACCTTGGCTTTATGACATTCATCTCATTCATTTTTTCAATCTCTTATCATTTTTTTCCCATCAACGCCACATTTTCTGGTGCCATTTCATCCCTTCATCTTTTCATCACTGTATGTTTTGTCATCTCACTAATCCTTTCATCTACAACTTTAGCACCTGGAAATTTTGGTTGATTTCTAGTTTGGGTGGTGACTCCACTTATTCATCCATTTACTCCCAAACAAGAAACCCTCCCTGATATCCATATGATTTTCTCGACTGACCTTTCAGTTTCTACCTTTGGAATCTTAAAGCTAGATTCATGCTCAAGTGGCAACTCCATTTCTTTCATTTCTTACAAGAATTTCTGCTAGAAGCTTGCTTCTTGTGGATATTTTTGATTTTCTTGAGAAAATATCTATCTCCCTAGCATCCATTTGGTTGTTCCCTTCCCCCCACTTTAAGAAAGTCATAATGGATAACTTGTATTCCCCGTATTGTTTTACTAATACTCTTCATGATATGCCAGAAGAGGTCATTCATAAATTTCCTTTATTCTTGGGTGGTGATTCAACCGCTGTTGGAAGGCATCTCTTCAAGATTACTCGTATAATAACCAGATATTGTATTCCTTCACAATATGATCATGAAGATGTCAAGATACGTCTCTTTTCCTTTTCCTTAGAAGGTGATGCTATGGATTGGTTTCGTAATTATCGTGAGGATTCTTTCACTTCTTTACAATACATCATCGATGCTTTTAAGGATAGATATATGAAACAAGGTGGCTCGCCTTGTGCCCCTAGTACTATGCAAAAGAGTGAAAGTGATCTTGTAGAGAACTGAATTATCAACAAAAGATTTCAAGACAATTCTCATGATGAATCCACTTGTACCATTGTAAGACAAATCCATGATAGTGGAGAAGAAGAAACAAGTTGTCAAATCAGTGTTGACAACAATAAGCATATTGTTAAGGAATTGATTTATATGGTTAAATAGATACAGTTAAATAAGGCTCAAGTAATCAAGAATGCGAGGTTAATCAGGCTCAACTTATTAAAGATATGGAACTTAACCAAGAAAGATTAAAAGCTTATCATGCCAGGGAAATTAATCGTATACAAAATAATTTATTAGCCTTAGAGGAAAATATAACGATCATGGAATTCAATCACTCCAATCAAATGACGGCCATGGAAGAAATACATGATGAAGATGTGGACATTGTGGAATTTTATCACAACATTAAGTTAGCTATCATGCAATAAAATAATAAGAACGAGATAAAATATATGTAAAATTGCTTCATGGGCACGAAAGCGAAGAATGATAAAATTATAAAGGACATGGAAGTTGGTCAAATATCTCTTCAAAATAGATTATTGGCGATAGAGAAAAAACAAGAACCATGTGTTATAAATATGGAAGAAATGGATACCATCGAAAATAGATTAAAGATAAAGGAATTTAATCATTCTAATAAGATGTCCATTATTCAGAATCATATGATTGCAATGGAAGAAAAACACACTTAGGAAACTAAAACTATAGAGGCCAATCATATCACTCTGCAATACAGATATGTGAAAAATGAGCTCAATCAAGCGAAATTAATAGTAAGGCATGCCAGAGAAATGAGTTCGATACATAAGAGGTTGGAAGAAAGGAAATCATAGGTATAGAAGTTTTAGTCTGATCCAGATGATAGATGGAAGAAAATCAAGGAGCTTTCAACAGATCATAACTATCCCAATCCATTAAAGCATGCCTCATCTTGTTTTTAATATCCTGAGAAAGTGGTTGAACCCATTAATGAAGATTTATTTGAGGATGGCTTGATCAGAGAAGAAATTGAAAAGGATCAAGTTATAACTCTTAACACTTGTGAAACTGATCCATCATATATCACAGAACATATGTAGAATTAAAAGAGGCATGTCACAAATATCTTAAATACTTCGTCTGAAAGTTCTCAAGCAGAATGTTCCACATCATTAGCGATACAACCTACCATGAAGAAAAGCCTAAAGAGAAAAAGAAAAAAAATAAGGAAGAAGTTTGGTGCATCAGAATGGCTGCGAGCAACTCGATTTTCAGATAAGACAGAGTCCTACTGTATGCACGATTGGACATGGCACATCCGAAAAACAACCTGCAGATTTTCCTTAACGCAGGAAAATTCTTAGTATGCACTATGCTGAACAAATCTGATGCCACAAGGCATCCTTTGTATTGTATCTCTAACCTTACACCTTGTTATTTCAACATTTTCACTTTCTAGTTAGACTAAATTTATATTTTCATGTTAGTAGAATAGTTAATAAATGAAGAGCTTCTATATTCATGTGCTTAATGTTATATGATGAATTTTGGAGGGGCGCTACTTATATAATCATGTGTGTTTCTTGGATGAAGATTATGGATTCTCACATTCCTTTGATGAAGCAATGTGTCCCCAAGTAGAGCCAGATGTTGACCACTCTGTGTCAATGACCCCATAGAAGTACACCCCTTTTTTCACAAAATGGATCCATCATGTTCAAGTTTCCGTGCCATTCAGACTTCATCATTAGCTGAAAAATTTATGAATATGTCAACCCATTCGGCATATGTAAAATGTAAATAATCTTAGTATGACTACATCTGTATGTAACAGCCTAGTTAAACCTATGGTTTTGGATTTCCATTCTAGGAGGTTTTTTGTCTCACTAATTCATCTGTGTCTCTAGACATAAATGATCGGCAGAGTTTTTTGCTCCACTCTTACCCCAAAGCTAGAGTGGATTTTTTCACTAAGAATTTAGGCGAGTCCTAGTGTTTTAGATCGAGTCTATGTAAAATTGATTTGGAATAATCCTAGCTAATTGGCTAGATTATTTTATTACAAGTCACTTGGTCTACTAGATTATATTTTGTGTTTCAAAAATGGGTATTTTTTGAGGGTCTATAACGAACGGGTTTTCTCTTTTCATGTATTAAAATATAAAATCTTGATGTAAAAGATATTTAGTGCATGGTTCCTCATAATTAGATACCATGGCTAAGTATTAAAGGGTTGGAAAAATAATTAATCCCCTCATAAGTCCATTAAGTAAATTTTCGGGCCAAATTAAATTAAAAATCCTAAGCCAAAATTTAATTAATTTTATGTCCTATGTGAATTTAGATTCTCCAAAGACAAAATTTGTGGGTCTTAAAATTTGTTTTAAAGGTACTAGGCCAAGGGAATATTGAAAATTTTAAGAAATATTGGACCCTTGGACCTTGGTAGTTAAGTCAAAGTCAATTTTTTGAAGTAATTAACTCAAAAATATTATTTTGGAGTTAATTAAAAAGGAATTAAATGAAAAATTCGAAATTCCTCAAAAAAATAAATAATTTTGATGGACGAGATTAAAATATAATCCAATATTTTTCAACGATCGAGATTACTTTGATGGGGATCAAGCGAACTAGCCGTTGGAGATTTATCTATAAATGAGAGGTTGGTGTTAGTATATTTTTCATCTGATCTTTGAATCGTGTGCTAAGTTCTCAAGCTTTCTTGTATATTTTTTGGAACTAATGGAAAAGAATTTGGGGTTTCAACTTGCAGTGGTGTTCCTCTTCATGAATCTATGGTAACATCATTTTAATTTTTGAAAATATTATTTGAAAATTGCAAATCAATAGATCTCTTAGAATAATCTGAGTACATGTATCTTATTCAGTTTGTTGGATCTAGGGTAACATTTTTAATTTTGATTGAATTAGCAGGTATCTCTTTTTCTTCAGAATGTTATTATTATTCTATTTCTATACTTGTTTTGATGGTTGATCTAATGTTTGTAGAAGATCTCTAAGTTTTTCATTGAGTGTTTTGGGATAGTCCTCAGTTCGACCAACCAACTCTCAACATATATTTTCTGAAGAGCCTACCTCATACTAACTTCAAGATTTATCTAAAGATTAATTTTTTAAGTGTGAAGATTTTGGGCTAGTACCTTGCTAAAAAACCAAATCTTTTAAATATTTTGTCAAAAATTTGGTAGATCTGGCTAGTAAGAGCCTTATATATTCAGATCTGGGAGCAAATTTGGACTCATACTCCTTAGATTTGATAGATCCACAACTCTTGTGGATAGATATGTAGATATTTTGTATAGATCTGAAGATTTTTTAACTTGGGTTTCCGGGGTTTTCTTTAGTTTTTGTATATATTGGATTTGGGTGTTTTTGGTTTTTGTTTTACAGGTGTAGATCTAAAATAAGAAAAGGATTTGAAGCCCAATCTAGACCATGGAGAGAAAGATATTGTTGGAAAAAGTAACTATGTTCGATCTTCAATAATGTACTTGAGTCGTTATGTAATGTAATTGTCAAAAGAATAAACAAAAGAAATTTTATTATTGTAGCAATGACTTAAGAAAGCATGGGTTTCATGCATGGGTCATCATTATATTAGTCAAAGTCCCCATTGTGGACTCCTAGGATTAATATTGAGTTTATAGAGTCATTTTACTTTCGAAGAGACCCTTCTTGGGGTTTCGGATCATGTAAAAAGGTTTTGTATCAAGTCAAATATGAATTAGGTGTATTCCACATCATGTCGGCCTAAGGAAGATTAATTCAGGGTAAGGACCCACATTCGACCTAGAAGAAGCTTATATATTGAAGGAGGTCGAAGTCATTTGGAGCACTCACTCTCAAGCAATTTTGATATCTCAAGAAGAGTTGGAGAACTGTGAAGTTTGTTGTCGGGAGGACGAAAGAAGTGCGAGTTTGGGGGAATCTCTAGAGAAGAGGAAAATAAAACTTTTGGTGCCTCTCTCTCTATTTCGTGGTCTGGATTAGGAGATCTAAGTATCCTAAGATTTCGTTGTTGTCGTAAGCTTCATTTTTTTGGAAGATGCTGCCTAGTCAAAGTTTCTAGAAGGGGTCGAAGATCTTGGAGGCTGACATGGTGTGGAAGGAAAGTTTGGTCTTGGTCTAGGGTAAAAAATCTTAAAGATTACTGTTGAAAGGAATGATTATCTTGACTGGGTTTTCCCCTTGAGGGGGTTTTTTCCCTGGTATGTGCCTATATCTTGTGTCTCTTGTTTTGTGATCTTCATGTATGTATAATTTATTGATGAAAGATAAGATAATAAAGAAGTAAAAGAAGCTAACACACTCACAAGTAATTATCAAGAAAGGAGAATCAAACCCTAATATAGTATCCTTGATTTTCCAAGGAAGGATCATCCGGAAATTATTTAGAATGGAAATTCAAAATTTTTCTTAAGGAATTGTATATAAAATTAAAAAAAAAATTGGATGGTAAAAGAGGTGAAATTTTTGGGTTTTAGGACATAGGGGCAACCCTACATGGATGCATCCTCCTTCTTCTAGGCCTTACTGCCTACATCCATCTTCCCCTACCTTTTTCCTCCTCGTTTTTCTTCCTCCATTCCTTCCCTTTTATTCCTCTCCTCCCTCCTTATTTCTTCTCCTCCCCGCTGGCCTTTTCTTCCCTTATCTTTCCATTTCTCAATAGGCCGCAAGCCTTATTCCCTCAAGTCTTGCATGCGAGAGTTCGTTCCTTACTTCCCTACACCTCTATCTATCTCATAATCTACTCCAACTCCTTATCTCCCTAAGCTACAAACCTTTCCACCTATCCTACAACCACATGCTACCTCTTGACTAACCTGCTGTCCTATTTCCCTAGTCGCTACTCCTAAACCTACTATGCAAACCTTTCTTAAGGCTGCTAACCCTTAATGCAACCTCTTCTTTTCTTCCCTAGCTCTCTGCCCTCACCTACAACAATCTTTATCCCTGTTATCCCTATTTCATTCCGCTTCTACAAAAACCTTCTCCTAGCCACCCTTCGTTGTCTTCTATTGTCTCATCTCCACCAAAGCAGTAATAAAAACTGCAGTTCTTACCTTATGACTGATAATGTTTTAATTTGCTGATGATCTAGAGTATTTGAGGACTATTTCTGAAAGAAATCTGAAATGGATGCATTGATTTTATTATTATTTAAGGATTGAATTCAGTATATAGACTTGACCTCAAGCTATTAAAGTTTTGATATCATTCTTGTAGAGGTCTGCTTTACATTTATGTGTAATGACTAATCTCATCTGGGCAGAAAGTAGCATTACAGTGAAAGGGAAAGAACTATTGGCTTCTGCCACCCTTAATTGATATATATTCTATTACATTATTGAATCAATATTAACAATCTCAGTAAAAGTTTAAATTGTTGTGTTATACCATCCAAGTGAGAGCATCATCATGAATACAATTGATTGTCATTAACATTGCATTTAGATTTAAGTTTCATCATAACAATGATTACATTGTTTATTCGGCGATAAGTTATTAGGCTTGTTTCATGACTGTTGTATCTCTTTTGAGAATCCATTATCTTTAAAAAATCTTTTGAGTGAGTGATCATTTTTTTCATAAGTATTAAAGCTAGGATTTGATTCCTTAGAAAATTGATCTATTAGCTATGATGGTTCATTTCATTGACACATGCATTTAAAGAAGCAGATTGATAACTGTTTGGCTCATTGGCCGTGGTTAAACACATTTATAGTTTGATCATCTCATATCCATTTTCTAGTTTCAACATGCAACTCATCTTCATCATACTAACATCTCTTTGCAGTATTGTTATATTGTAGCTTGATATCATTTCTTATCAAGTACATCGGTGTATCATTGAGTATTGTTGTCTAAAGACACTAGTCTATCATTTCTATCTTTTGGTTTGCCTAAACATGTTTAATTTAATATATATTAACATTGTTCATATTGTTAATACTTGCCTTAATTAATAACCAAGTTACATCATTAACAAATTTCCTTGCCATAGATCTCCTAGGTCCTATGGTTCCACAGGTCTCCTATCATCCATCTGCCTATAGGGACTACCACCCTTGACATAGATAAGAGAGAGTATAAACAAAGTGAGTAGAAATCAAAGTGAAAACCCCTACTTTGAACGTTGTCACGATTCCTAGATACTTTGTGTGACAACAAACTACATGCACCATCTGTACAATTCAGATGATCATATAACTGACATTACACTGTCCCTGAACTGCAATCTCAACTGGGTCTTTCTCAGATCTGACATGGATGAGTTATTTATGAGTGAATCTTCAGTTTACTGGTTGATCATTTTAGGCAACACCACACTACACTTTAGGCAGCACCACACTACACTTCAGGCAACACGACACTCGACTCTAGGAAACAAATTGATACTATACCTCCCACTAGTTCCTCCATCAGTTGGAACTATTTTAACTAAATTTAACTTAGTTAGATTGAATTAATTAATTACATCTCAAAATAAAATAAACAAGTGATCCTATAATCTAGGAGACACTCTACATGAATCTAGTTAGACCTTCTACTTGAATTAATTGAGCCAAAGTCAAATTAACTTAGTTAACTAATACAAGTTGTCATGAGATGTGGAATTACAATTTTATTCCCAATTTAATTCAAGGACAAAATTAAATTAGAATCTTTCTTGATGCAATTTTCAACATTTCTTGTTGCAATTTTCAACAATCCCTCTCAACAAGAAATGGATTCACATCTATCCTGATCCAATACCCTTGGAATGTTTTTCATGCAACTCTTGCCACTATTGTTGTTGCTAATGCAACATTTGCGACCAAAAAAGGCATCCAAACAAAATAAACAAAATAAACTATGTCTCCAACTGTATACTGGGAAAAACAATGTTGTTTCTGAATGTGCTACTAAACCTCATGCTCTACTGTCAACTCTGCTCTGCACTCCTCAGTATCTGACTGACACTGATCCTCCTGCTACTGAATACTATAGGCCCCTGTAGCAAGGGTAATGATCCATGAGACAAAAACACCTCAATGGACCCTACCCAAATTATTGAAACTCTTGGACTGAGGTTTCATATTGCCCCACCTCACACCTAGATGTATGGATGCATTCATGGAAAAATATGATCTACTCATACGGGTGTTGCTACTATTATGTTGGTACTTTCACGCTACGGATGTAACCACTGCAATAATGAGTCTGATCTCCCCAGATCTAAAGTACTAGCTTCCATAGGGCTTCTCCCTTTTAAAATAGACTCCCTCTGAGTCTCAATCTCCCAGTGGGAAATCTCTCTGCTCCTCATTCTACTAATGTTAATGATTGAAAATCCTTTTTGTGTCACTAAACATTGGCTCACTGATATTCCCACTAACAACCTTCTAGCTCCATTAAGAAGTCTGCATATAGGGTCTTCTGGATGTGCCCTGAACTAGAGCTCCATCAATCTGCAATTTGAAATTCACTTGCAAGGACCACTTCAAATTCTTCTCTTCTATTGTGATTTCAGCTTTGATACCATGTACAAATTTCAACAAATATAGCTCTGATACCATGTAGAAATTCCTTGTAGATTCAAACTTCTTATGTAATATCCTAAAACAAAGGACTTGGATCTACTCTACTCATTAGTGAAAACAATTAAGCGATAGAGAAATCACAACATAAACATGAGACAAGATTCAATCATATATGCTCAAAGATTTATCTAAGGGGAAAGCTTGCTGCTAAAACCCCTTCCTATATATATTACATTAGATCACAAAATAAAGAAGAAATAAAATGCTTGTTCAAGCCTGAAAAATATCTGCACAAGTATATTCTGTCTCATTGCTTCACAAGATACCTCTTGTTAATACTTAACCGATTTTGTTGCTTGCCAAGTTCCTATTTCCTTTCACTTCTCAACGAGGAATTGGGCTTCTATTTAATAGGAATTTTCCTCCATTGGATTGCTCAATTCCTTTATGTTATTCCTCTGATTTCATGGACCATATTTATAATTCGGATGATCATACAATTGATATTACACTATCAATGAACTTCAATCTCAACTGGGTCTTTCTCAGATCTGACATGCATGAGTTATTTATGAGTGAATCTTCAGTTTACTTGTTGACCACTGTAAGCAGCACCACATTGCACTTCAGGCAACACCACACTACACTTTAGGTAGCACCACAATGTACTTCAGGAAACACCACACTGTACTTTAGGCAGTACCACACTACACTTCAGGCAACACCACACTCGTATACAGGTCGCACCACACTTTTAGACCTCCCACTAGTTCCTCCATCAGTTGGAACTAGTTTAACTGACTTTAACTCAGTTAGACTCAACCAGAGATCCTATAATGTAGGAGACACTCTACATGACTCTTGTTAGACCCTCAACTCAAATTAACTAAGTCAACTAAGTAAAATTAACTTAGTTAACTAATACAAGTTGTCATGAGATGTGGAATTACAATTTTATTCCCAATTTAATTCAAGGACAAAATTAAATTAGAATCTTTCTTGATGTCATTTTCAACATTTCGTGTTGCAATTTTCAGCATTCTGCAACATAATTGGAAGGCTCAATCCATAATATCAAGCAAGTAAATGTGGATGAACCCCCGGGGGAGAAGCACAAGGAATATTTCAGGAATTGGGGCAAGGTATAAAACAAGTGGATTTTAGAGACTAAGGTATTGAACATAGTTGACATTCATCATATTCTCAATGCTCCTTTAGTTACAAACATGCATAGCCTTAAAGAGGAAGCTTAAAAATTTCTCATTAGTTGGTCTCACAATGGATTTATCTAGCTTGAAAATCTAGTTCCGATTACATCGATGCCAATTTAAAATATCACGTGACTCCCTTATAAAGGTGACAAAATCCTGAGGACAACTGATACTACCTCTTGGATCTAAGAATTCATAGGAGGAACAAATGCCAAGAATTCGAAGGGTTTTAAATTATTGGCCAAGTTCAGAATCCAATAATCAGATGGGCATGTACTATTGTCACGATATGTATTACTATAGCTGGGAAAGCCTTCGACGTTAAGCTCACTATGTTATAAGAAATTGGTCAAATGAAAAAGATGGCCAAAGTCTATAATTGGGAAAAGCACATTTTTGACATGGTTAAATGAACTGCTATGAATGTTTGAATTTGATTAAGTCCATTTGATTCCTCTCCTTGTTTATTTGGATAGACATGAAGCAAACTTCACCAATTGGGGAGACAAAATTCACTAGGAGGTCAACCCCCTTAATGAAAAATTTCACAATATTCTCTCATGGTTGGTCAGGGAAACCAGAGTTGGTTAGCCCCCAATGAACCTTTAGAAACATGTTTTTGAATATAAAATCGTCCAATAGATGGAGGGTTCCTCAACATATCCGACGAATGCTACCCACTTCATCATAGATTCAATTATGCCTTGACATAACCATAGTATGGTATGTCAATTCTTCGGATGTAGACCCTCAAGAGCTTCTATATCAACCTATAGTTGACCAGGTATTTACAAAACTGAGTCAATAAGCTAACAAAATTTTCTTAGTTCCACCACATGCTCAAGAAGAGACACAAGATATACTTCTACCCATTTCAGATTTTGAACAAGGAGAATAAGGGGAAGCATAGTTATACACTAGGCCATATAAAGTTGACCTCTCAGTACCAGTCACAGAGTCTCCTAAGCATTAAAGGAGGTCTAAAATGGGACTCCTAAGGAATATTATAAAATAATAGTGGAAATAATAAAATAAGATTAGATTACATCATTAAATTTTAGAGGGAAAAACAAAAAAGCCACTTTTCAACTCTTATTTTCAACTTATCTCCTTATGAGTTTACTCAAATTTTGAGTAGGAGCACTCATTGGATGAAAAATTTAATTCATCATCCAAGGAGTACCCATGTTGCATAGTTTATATAAGCCTTTCTACATGAAAAATGAGAAATACATGAAAAAACGTGATTGCAATCACATTTTTCCATGTATTTTTCATTTTTTGTGTAGCAGGGTCCATCGAAAGTATGCAACATGGGTACTTCTGGATGAAGAATTAAATTATGCACCCAATGAGTGCTTCTGCTCAAAATTGGAGTAAAACCATAGGGAGATAAGTTTAATATATGAGTTGAAAAAGTAGTTTTTTATTTTTTTATTTTTTAATATTTTTACTTTTTTACTCCAAAAATGGTGAATCATCCCCCATGGTTGACATCGTCATATTGAATCCTATTTCTTCTTATAAAGTTGATTTTGATTTGACATTTTGTTTTTTAGGCCCATTTTAGACCTTAAAATTTCTCTAATGAAGATTACAAGCAAAGACTTACGTAGTTCGACACCAAATGGAACATCAACATCCTTTATCAATTAGCAAGAAATTCTTACAGGTATTCGAAAACCCAAAATAACAATAGAATCTAGATTCAATTTCCCTGGATGTTTTGAGCATACCTAAGAAAAGGGTAATTAAACAAAGAAGCCTAGGAAATTGCAACAATTCCAAGTGTCATATATTGGATCAGACATCTTACAGTCCCTTGGACATGTTAATGACGCATTTATTGAAACTGTAAAATAGAAAATGATGACGAAGAAGCAAATGTAAGGGAATCATAATTTTACTCCAGCCAAAATCAACACACAAAATGGAAGTTCAAAATAGGCATAAGACCAAGAATAGTCTAGTGAACCCAACAAGATTTTTTTTATTTTATTTTATGAACATGGACTTGACTTCTGATTCACCCCCTATGACTCCGAAAACAATTGTGAAAGAAAAACATGGTCAAGATAAAACTCTATCGAAGAGTAATGATACTCAGGAATTTTTTTCTGAGCATACTAGGTTGGATGATATATCAAAGGACATGCCAGAGAACACTAGTTTAGAAAAAAAGGTTACTTCAACTTCACCAAAAAGTGACCAACAAGTTCCTCCTATACAACTGACTACACCCTGTATGTCGACTCCATAAATAAATAAATAATTGATTGATACACCTAATAACACACCCGACCTAAGACATGCTCTTGATAAGCAAATATTTGTAGCCCTGGATACTTTTTCTAGAGCATATAAGAAAATATTAAAAAGAAGGAAGTTGGAAAGTAACAAGCTTCAGTATAAACATCAACAAGAAAGGGATATTGTTAGGATATTCTGACACATAGGAAATAATTAAGTATAACTTGGTCTAGTGTATAGTTAGGTAAAGTGTGTTTCTTTAGTATGTACTTTTTGTATCTTACAATCTGACAGTCATGATATGTTTTAGACATGAAGTGATTCGACGGTTCATTCTCTCCTCGCTATTATCGACACTTGATTCGTGGCTTAACACCTGATTGGTCCATGATCTCTATTTAAAGAGCATGTAGGGTCATTTGCTCGGTGACCATTCATGAGAGAAGCTTATGTAGATTTTCTTTATTTTACATTAATAAATTTCCTAAATTGGTTGTTTTGCATTAGGCTGTGGATTGTTTCCCTCTTTGAGGGTTTTAACCACGTTAAGAATATTGGTGCACTGATCTATGATCTATTTGTGAGAGGTGTCCTTTGGTGTTCTATCTAAGGAAATTACCTTGCAAATTCCTACATGGTATGAGAACCATTCGAGCGCTGCATCTGTTGGTGATCCAAATCTGAAGCCAGTATAACTGCATTTGCCTCTCATTTCCTAGATCTACTATTTCTAGCTGCTTTCAAGCTGAGAGGACTGCTCTATTGTGTTAGGAGCATTTGTTCCAGTGAGAAACCCCTTTCGTTTCACACGAAAAGGTTTCCAGTAGCTCTAGCTACGTCATTTTTAAGATCTGGAGGTATATAGTCTTTATTTGTAGTTATAGTTATTTATCTCTCTGTCTATTTTAGTTTATAGTGATATATAATTTTTTATTACTGAATCTATACCTTTCATTTCTGCGTATGCTCTTTACCCTGTGACTCTGTGCGATCTGGAAAAACCAAAACTAGAAAGAAAGGATTTTTCTCATGCATATGCTCTTTTCTGCTGCCCCTTAGTGTGATCTCAGAAAATCAGAAACATTGAGAAAAATATCTAGTTTCTAGCCAAATCTAACTTTAAGCCGTAAGACTCAGAAAATTTTTCTTATTTGGTTGGTTTGTGTGGTTGTTTTTTTGTTTTGTAGGCAAGAAAGGGTTTTTCAAGTAAGCATGCAATCCAAAGCTTCAGTGAGCAAAAGAAATAAATAAATAAAAACCCATTCCTCCTTTCTAACAATTACTAACCTTTTAAACTAGCTCACTTGGTCTAAATTTACTTTATGAGAATAGAGGCCTTGGGTTCAAGTCTTTCTTTTAGTTGAGTTGCCTTTTGAAAAAACACATGTAACTTATGTTTTAAAGTTACTTTATGTAAACATGTTCTCACCCATTATAAAAAGTGAGTCACTTATAATTCTAAAGTCACTTTATCTTTTATTTAAGTTACAATTTAGTGGATAATTCATAAAGTACCATTGTAAAAGTGACTCTCACTTATTTATAAAAGTGGGTCACATAAAGTAATATTTTTTTAAAAATTGAGCTAATTAGATTAAGTTTGGAAAGCAGGGGATTTTTTTTTAAATATAACATTATCATCAACTTCCAAACATTCACATGGTTCATTGGAATCTTCAACAAGTTTTCTTAAAAAAACCATAACTTCTTCATCCAAAAGCCGTTTTCAAGCCTTTTTTTTAATCGGCCTAATTTTTCGAGATATTTCCATTGGAAAATTTAATTTCAGCATCTACAGCTTTAGTTTCTTTTAAAATGGAAATTCATGCCTAGTTATTCTTGACAACATCAACTACTTCCAGTGGCGATCATACATGATGGATTTACTTAGAAGTAAAGGTCTTTATAGAATAGCCTTAGTCCAAGAATCTAAACCTTCAGATGAAGATAAGCAAGCCAAATGGGAAAATAATAAAGACAAGCACGTGGGTTGATAGGGATGTCTATTTCTCCAGACATTAGATTCCATATCACAGAAATTGATATCCCGGATGAAGCAATGAAAAAGCTCAGTAATTTTTTTGGAATTAAAAATGAAATTGGAACCCATCAACTTGAAAATGAATTACTTACATTGGAGCCCAATAATATTTCTTCCATTGAAGACTTTTTGTCCAAGTTCAAGACCCTTAGAATTCTCTTGGAAGGTGTTAATGTTAAGAAAGAAGATGGTAGCCTTATCTATTCTATTCTTACTAAGTTAGGATTAGCCTACTTTGTGTTTGTTTCCACCTTTCATTCTACTAGAGAAGCCTTTATTTCTCAAGGACAAGCCTACAAGGCCCCCTCTTTTGATGCCTTTTATGTTTCTTTAATAAGAGAACAATAAAAACTATTATGTCTTGGTCTTCTTAATACTGGAAAATCTTCTAAGAAAGCCTTAGAAACCCAGTAGCAACCAAGTTCAAAGAATCCAAAGAAGCAACATCCAAAAAAGAATGGTCATAAACCAAACAAGGGTCTTAAGAAATTTCAGTCTCAAAATGAAAAATCAACTCAACAAAATGATAAGGTAAATAAAAACAAAAGGAAGAAGATTGATAGACATTGCAACTTTTGTAATCATGATGGCCACTTAGAATCCAAATGCTTTAAGAAGATGGAAGCCTTGGAAGCAACCATGAAGAAGCATAACATCCATTTGGAGCACTTTTCATCTTCAACTTCATCTTCATGAATAAAACTTTCTACGTGTGGTTGTCGAGCATCTCGGTTTGGTTATGAACTAAATGTATCTTCTTCTACTCATTCTCATGAGTGGCTCATTGATTCTGGAGCTTCTTATGACATGGAAAAAAACAATGTCATGTTTTCTTCTTTAAATGATTTTAACACCAAAAATATATATTTTGGTGATGATAGATCTCTTAGTGTTGTAGGGACTGGAACTATTCATCTAGACAATGGTCAATTTAATGATGTATTATGTGTTCCTACCTTATCCTGCAACCTTCTATTTGTATAATAGATAACTCATTCGGGTGAAGGTAAAATTGTTGAATTTTCACCTCATGATGTTGTAATTAAGGACCTAAGAGATCCTAGACAGATTTTAGCTACTGCCATTCTGACGATTCTACAAGGTTGTATAAGTTTAACAAATTGGGGCCATTAACCCTTCCCTCGGTATTTATTGCTCATAATGATGAAGTGAGCAAACTTTTGCATGAGCGATTTGGTCAATTAAACTATTGCTCCCTTCAAAATATATGTAAAGAAATAATGGTAACAAGTCTTCCTATGGTATCTTGCAGAGATGGTGTTTGTCTAGGATGTGTACCTGGAAAACATCATCCTGATAGTTTTAAAAAATGTGTTTGTTGGCATGCCTTAGCCCCTTTACAACTTGTGCATAGTGATCTTTGTGGTCCACTTTGAATTGTTCCATTCTTTGGCTACAAGTATTTCTTAACTTTCATTGATGATTTCTCCATATGCACTTGGGTATACTTCTTCAAACTCAAGAGTTAAGTATTTAACATGTTCTTGGCCTTTAAGGCTTTGTTGAGAAACAATCTGGAAATCAAATTCTTAAGCTAAGATATGATAATGGAAGAGAATATGTTAACAATAAATTCATCAACTTTTGCACTGAGTGTGGAATTCAATTGCAACATACTATTCCATATACTCCACCACAAAATGGTGTAGCTAAAAGGAAGAATCACACCTTAAAGGAAATGGCTAATTGCATGCTTCAATCTAAAGGACTTAGTATTAATTTTTGGTCAGAAGCAATTAACTGTATAAATTACATAGTAAATCACACGCCTAATGTTTTAAAGAATATCACTCCAGAAGAAGCATGGAGCTCAATTAAACCAGATGTAAGTCACTTTCGTGTTTTTGGAAGTGAAGCATGGGCCCATATTTCAGATGAGAAACATAAAGCCTTAGAACCTAAGAGTGAAAAATGTATTTTTATTGGATATTATGAAGATGTCAAAGGATATAGACTTGTTCAACCTAACTCCAAAAATGTTAACATTAGAAGAGATGTAAAGGTTGTTGAAAATATATTGGCCTACGAGCCTAGTTTGGTAGATGTGCCACCTCTCTCTATCCCTTCTACTTCTGAAAATATTCCCTCTTCAAATGATGATAGCAAGGATGAAAATCCCCCCCCACCTTCTCGAGATTTTCCTTAATCTCCTCAGCTTCCAAAATGGGTCCACGCTACTTAGGATGCACGAGGTTCTCTTGCAGGTGATCCTACAGATTCGAGTCATACACGTTCTCATTTCGATAGAGCCTCTTCTTTACTGGCTCAAGTTTCAACGAATTATGATCATGACACCTTTGCGGAAGCTTCAAGCCATCCAGATTTGGATGCAACTAAGAATGAAGAATATCATTCATTATTGGAAAATGATACATGAGACCTTGTTCCTCTTCCAAAAGGATGAAAACTTGTTAGATGAAAATGGGTTTACAGAACCAAGTTTGGACCAGAGGGAAAAGTTGATAAACATAAAGCTCGTCTTGTTGCTAAGGGTTTTTCACAAGTTGAAGGCATTTCCTATACTGAAATCTTCTCCTCTGTTTCCAAAATGAACTATATCCGCCTGTTCTTTCCCTTCCTACCTCTTTTAAATGGGAATTCCATGAGATAGATGTTAAATCTGCCTTCTTGCATGGGGACTTGCATGAAGAAAACTATATGGAACAACCTCCTGGCTTTATACAAAAAGACTCTAGACTTGTATGTCAACTTAAGAAATCCCTTTATGGTCTCAAGCAAGCCCCTCAGGCTTGATATGCCAAAATGGATAGCTTTCTTTTAGATACTAGTTTTTCTAGGTGTCATTATGACAATACTGTCTACACCAATAAAGTAGGTAAGTATCTTATCATTCTTGTTCTTTATGTTGATTATCTTATCCTTACTAGTAGTGATCCCAACCTTATAAAAAATGTGAAGTCTAGCCTTAAAAAGCAGTTTGAAATGACAGAATTAGGACACTTGCATTATTTTCTTGGTCTTCAAGTCATGCAATCCAAAGAAGGTATTTCCCTTTCCTAGTCCAGGTATGTCTGTGATCTTGTACACCACTTTCACATGGAAGAATATAAGCCAACCCCTTCTCCCTTTCAATCTACAATCAAAATTTCAATCACTTGTACTTCCTGTGAAGTTGATGCTACATTATATCATCCGCTTGTTGGAAAACTTTTTGTATCTAGCCCATACCTGTCCTGACTTTTCCTTTGCTTATGGCCTTGTTGCTTGGTTTATAAAAAAACCACATGAAAGTCATTGGAAAGAATATAAAAGAATACTTTGTTATGTTTAAGGTACAATTCATTTTTGGATTCATTACAGTGCAGAGGCATCTCCTCTATTGGTTGGTTTCATTGATTCTGATTTGGCTTGTGACCTTGATGATCAAAAGTCTACTATATGTTATGTCTTCACTCTTGGTTCTAGACCTATTACATGGGATTGCAAGAAACAAAGTTCCATTTCTCTTTCTTCAGCAGAAGCAAAGTATCGTGGTTTCGTTGAAGCTAGTAAGGAAGCCCCGTGGCTTTGTCAGATCTTGTCAGGGTTTGGTTTTCAGCATCTACATCCGACTACACTTTGGTGTGATAATCAAAGTGTGATTCAACTATGCAAAGATCTAGTCCAACATCAGTGCATCAAACACATTGAAATACACATACACTTCATCATAAATATCATTCATGGCCATGTTCTTGAAGTGCAATATTGTTCAAATGATGATCAAGTCGTAGACATTTTTACAAAGGCTCTCAAAGCGGCAAAGTTTACTAAACTTGATTTATGGTTGGAGTTCAGGAAGTTGTCACTAAGGGGGGATAGGCTATAATTTCTCATTCCTTCTCCTATTGTGTCATCTTTGTACATAATTCAATCCTATCCCAAGTTGTTCTTAAGGGGGGATGTTAGGATATTTTGACACATAGGAAATAATTAAGTATAACTTGGTCTAGTGTATAGTTAGGTAAAGTGTGTTTCTTTAGTATGTACTTTTTGTAACTTACAATATGACAATCATGATATGTTCTAGACATGAAGTGATCCGACGGTTCATTTTCTCCTTGGTATTATCGACACTTGATCCGTGGCTTAACACTCAATTGGTCCATGATCTCTATTTAAAGAGAATGGAAGGTCATTTCTCCGGTGACCGTTCATGAGAGAAGATTATGTAAATTTCCTTTCTTTTACATTAATAAATTGCCTGAAGTGGGCGCATTGGCTTAGGCCATGGACTGTTCCCCTATTTGAGGGTTTAACCACATCAAGAATACTGGTGTACTGATTTGTGACCTGTTTGTGAGAAGTGTCCTTTGGTGTTCTATCTAAGGAACTTACCCTGTAAATTCCTACAAATATCTGGTTGGAATGTTAGAACAAGGCAATAGAAAAACTAAATATAAACATTCCAACTAGATTTGATGATCGATTTGTTTCAATTCAATAATTAGTACATCAACCAATTGACCATAATGAGTAACTAAATTTTCAAGTAAATGAATTGTAAGACAAGGTGATTATTCAAGGAATTCAAGAATTATCCATTGTAATTCAGAAGGCTCACCAAGAATTTGTCCAAGAAAAGTAAGAGTTAGAATAGACATTAGATCATGGAGCTACACTCAAAAGAATTATTAATAATTTGATGATGTATTTAGCATCTACATGCAATCATATAAAAAATCAAGAAATGTTATTATGAGAATTGTGCTCCTGACAAGTGACTCATCCTTCAATAAATTCTTCTAATTACAATTAGGTTACACAAGATATACAATGGTTAGAGAAGGGAATACAGCATAGATTGAAGCCTACAATGTTTTTGATATTTTTAGGGAATTCTTAATCAAGTGCAACAATCAAAGCAATAGTTATTGAAAACAATGTTAATACTGAGAGGGAGGGGGGGTGAATTAGTATTAAGGCTAATTTTAACTTTTAAGCCAATTTATTTTTACTCATTCAAATTTGGCATCCATTATATGAGAGAAAACATTAACAAAGCATAACAACATCCATATCAATCAACACAAGCATACACATCATGAGCAACAAACACATGAGACACAATGGTTTTACGTGGAAACCCTTTCAGGAAAAAACCACCAAAACTTTTTGTTGTTATTGATGTGAAATAAGAGAACCTACTCTATTACATCAATATGTTTGTGAGCCACCACTCATAGTAAGCACCCACTAGCAGGAAGCACCAACTCCCTCCTTTTGTAGACACTTGATCCACTTACTAGAAGCACCAGCTTCATGGATTTGTTGTAAGAACCAACTTGCAACTCCTTGGATTTATGCAAGAACCAACTTGTAGGAGGCACAAACCCCCAAGTTTTCTTGAGCCACCCACTGGAGATGGAAGCACCAAATTCTTCTATGTAGGCTCCAAACCACACTCAAAATATAGCCTTTTCCTAACTGTAATTGGCAGTCACTCTGCCTAATATCACCTTTGTTCTCCTCAACCCTTGGTCCATGCAACATTCTCTGTCCTTTGCTCATTCTGTAGAAACACACTATTATGATTGACAGCCTACACTAATATGAAACACTCTCTACACTATGCCCTCTATGAAGCAACATACTCACTTGGGATCTCTACTCTCGGCCCTCTACTCTCAACACATACAGTCAACACTCAACACTCAACCCCTTTTGTTACACAAGTTCTTCTCGACCTCTTCTAATTCATAGGATCTTCTTTTCCTCTCACACATCTGTTGAAAATGGCAACAAGAAATTGCTAAAAATAGAAGTGCTAAAAATAGCAGTTTGGGTACTAGTGCTAGATTGGGCAATAGGGAGTGAAAAATGGAAGTGCTAAAAATAGAACTTTTATTTTTAGCAGTTCAGGATGGATTCCTATTTTAGTCAGTCCCTGGACTAAAAATATGAAGTAAAATTCGAATTTGATATTAATAACAGTTTGTAAATTAATTAATTAATTCATCATGAGTTAATTAGTTAAAGAAAAACAAACCTGAAGTCTATGTGAGGACATGCAATAGTTTATCTATTAATTGAGGAATTTATCCATCAGTTAAAGAGATAAGGATGAGTTGTAATATTGAGTTGTAATTAGTTGACTTAGTTTAACTAGTCAAGTCCAGTTAGATTAATTTAACAGTTTGTTAAATTAATGAGAGTTCAGTTAGTTAATGCTTGCATGCATGTAACTACTGTAATTCAGATAACTGAAGATTCACTCATGGATAACTCATGCATGTCAGTTCAGACAGAGACCCAGTTGAGATCAAAGAAGGGACAATGTACTATCAGTTGGATGAATATTTTTCCTATAAAGGAAGCTCATCCATGATGAGGATTTATCTCCTTCAGGAATGTGCAGTTAGATAGAGGTTAGTGAGTGTGTGAAGAGGCCAATTCACACATGTGGCTTCACTGGACCCCAAGAAAAATTGTGCAAAGAAATAGGAGGCTTGGAGGGCAAGGAGAAGGTTTGAGAGAGGCATTTGTTTGTCTATGAGCAGCAGAGGGATTACAGAGAGAGAAGGATAGCTTGTGAGCTGATTCTTTTCATAATCCAGACTATATTTCCACTTGTATGATAATATAGAGATTGGAGTTTTAGGCAGAGGCTTTCCCCGGGTTATTTCTTCTGTGTTATGTGTGATTGATTTCTCATTCTCAGTTATATGTGTTCTCTCGATATTGCTCAATTCGATTGAGCTTTCGAAAAGTTTTGTAGAAGTAGATCATGTATTGTGTTTTAGTATATTGCATAACCTATTGATCTACAGGTGGGAAATTTCTACATGGTATCAGAGCACAGGTGATCAAAGAACAACAATATACTAGAGGAGATTTTAAAGATGTTGAGTTTTGGGCCGAGAGTTTGCAGCGAAGATCTAAAAATTTATATAAAAAATTTTCAGAAACAAATAGAAGATTTGGATTCCTTGCGGAAAAATACCCAAATTCAAAAAAAAAATCGGTTGAATTAGAGTTCGGATGAGGGAGATATCGCTGATTTAAAATCAGCTCTTTTTCTAGAAAATTTCGTGATGGCGGGAAATATGAAATAGATTGGTGTGCTAGCCAAGAACCTGTATGCACTTGAGGTACAAGATGCATGCAAAGCCTTGAGGAGAAAGGCAAAGGTTAGATACTTAGTGGTTGAGAGGGAGAGTAAATTACCTCTCAACATGCAGTGCTAGAAGAAGTCTCAGATGATTGTGGAGGAGCCATGGCTGGTGCAGCAGCTTCAGGAGGTTGTGGAGCAGCCACAACAGGGTAAGCTGAGTGGAGATCAAGTAGAGACATATACTCATGCAGAGACCTCCAGTAGGGGGAAAATTCGAGCCAGGTGGGCTAAGGGATCACATGCAGCCATACCTCTAGGTAGGAGGTGGGGCGATGTGGAGTGATCGTCCCAAGGAGGAGGGGCATGATCCTTGAGGTACCCAACCTCTTTGATTTGACTTTGCTATGGGAGCCCCAATGAGGAGTAGCAATATTGATTGGTTGGGTAGAGACAAATGCAGATGGAGTGGTAGAGAGAGCTACAGTGCAAGAGTCCCAAGACAGCGCAGAGCTAGCAGGCTGCAACAATTTGAGAGGCACAAGAGTGTTACGCTAGTGCAGGTTGGCACAGAGAGGTGTGCAATGGTGCGAGATGCATGGAGATGCTGTAGTAGCGCAGAGGTTAGAGAGGGAGCACTTGTGAGTAGCAGGTAGAGCTTCAACATCAGAGTATGTTTCTAGCCCAACAGAGAGGTTAGTTGGGAGTTTTTTTTTTGTTCCGAGAGTTGCTGGAGCAATCACACTTGGTAGAAGTGTTGCATGCAGAACATTCCGGAGGTATAGGATCGGGTTCAAGAGGAAGCCTTTATTTTTGAGAGGGAGTGTTGAAAATGGCAACAAAAAATTGCTAAAAGTAGAAGTGCTAAAAATAACACTACTAAAATAGCAGTTTGGGTACCAGTGCTGGATAGGGCAATAGGGAATGAAAAATGGAAGTGCTAAAAATAGAACTTCTATTTTTAGCAGTTCAGGATGGATTCCTATTTTAGTCAATCCCTGGACTAAAAATAGGAAGTAAAATTCAAATTTGATATTAACAACAGTTTGTAAATTAATTAATTAATTCATCTTGAGTTAATTAGTTAAGGAAAAACAAACTTGAAGTCTATGTGAGGACATGCAACAGTTTATCTATTAGTTGAGGAATTTATCCATCAGTTAAAGAGATAATGATGAGTTGTAATATTGAGTTGTAATTACTTGACTTAGTTTAACTAGTCAAGTCCAGTTAGATTAATTTAATAGTTTGTTAAATTAATGATAGTTCAGTTAGTTAATGCTTGCATGCATGTAACTAATGTAATTCAGATAACTGAAGATTCACTCATGGATAACTCATGCATGTCAGTTCAGATAGAGACCTAGTTGAGATAAAAGAAGGGACATGTTAGCACTCAGGTTGTCCTTCTGGTCAGCTCAAAAGGATACGGCCGAGGTAACCACAGACCAATCTTTGTACTGCAGGTTCTAGCCCACGTGCAATCAGAGAGGGCTCTCTCTTTTTGATTTAGCTTTGTTGATAAGGGTTTTAGGCTAGTTATTGAGTTCAAGGGGTTTTGTTTTGATTTTGGTGGGAAGGATGATGCTCTCAAGTAAAGAGGCAGAGATAGCATGAAAGTTTTAGAACCATTGGGCGTGGAGTCAAGGAGTAGGACTGCTGGTGCGTTTTCCTGGTCATAAGAGGGAATTATGGAGCAAGACAACTGCATATGAAACAATCTTTCAAGGTAAAAGAGATGGATTAAAGGCTAAGGAATGAGGGGAAATTAAGAATCTCTCATTCAGGTTAGCAGAAGGAAGATAAATGAGCCCTATCTAGGAGCAGCTAAGAATTCCTAGATAACAGTCATTCATATGTGAAATAGATCAAACATGAGCCATAACAGAATTCATATTTATGCCTAAATCAAGAGGAAAACATTAAAAAGCCACAGAAACTGAGCATAGAGTGTAGCTAAGCAAATTCTAAACCAATCCTTTGTTCAGTGACTTGAGCATATGTGAAATTGAAATAACAGAGGTAAGGAACACTTATTGATTCATACTGCAGCACAAGAATTCCACATTCAATTCTTCAAACCATTAGACACAGAGCAGACAGTCATTCCTCCAAAGCTTTTCAGCAATCTTTGATTAAGTAAAACATCTCAGATACAGTGCGAGTCTCTAATGAAGATTATCAACCAACCAACCCTTTTTACAATGCAGAGGGTCGTATAAATAGGGAAAATTATCCAAAATTAATCTATTACAGCCGACCTAAACAGGTCTAAAAGAAAATGATTACTTTAACCTAATCTTATCCAGAAATAAATGCATGAAAATATCTTTGAGCTGTGCTGAGGGCAGCTGTATCAAACTGAGTTAATGTCTGTCCTGGGTGGCTTGGTGCAGTCTTTCTGTAATAATTGTGATTTGTCTTTTATCTCCACCTCTAACTTGATTCTGCTGCTGTTCGGTGCCATTAATGTGCACTAATCCCGACCAGATAAGTTTTTAAATGGCCTTAACTGCTCTGCTGACTTTGATGGAGGCTTTTAATTTTCACCTGCTTTGATGTTGCTGAACTGATACTCTTTGCCGCTTCATCTTTCCTCTGATACACTTTGGCGCTGAACCTGGCCTCTTTAATGTCTTCTGAGTGCTTTAGACTGTCCTATCGACCTTTTATGGCTGCTGCTCGGCCCTCTGTTGCTTTAAAAATTGTGTTTGCCCCTTTCTGTATGCCTCGCGAAGAAATTCTGGTCATTTTGCGCCTTTTGGGCCTGCTGGAGGCCGAGCGGTGAGGGGCTTTCCATTTCGGCCTATTTCCCGTAGCCATGCGCGATTAGTGCCTAGCGCTAATCGCGCATGAAAAAATGCCTCAGATTCTGATTCTGGGCTTCCTAGGCTGCGCCTTTCGCACTTTTTGACGGTGACGTCAGCAGTGGGTCCCAGTACGGCGGTGACGTGGCAGGGTGACGTCAGCAGTACGGTCGGGTGACGTGGCGGTACGACGGAGGAGGTGACGTGGTAGTACGGTGGCAGCTACGTGGCAAGGACACGGTGGCAGGAGGCCGACGCGGGATGGTGATGTGGCAGGGTGACGTCACGCTGACGCAGGAGGGGGGAGAGCGGTAACCGGTTTCGGGCGCACCGCCTTTCCGCGTAGGTGGTTTCGGCAGAGGGGGCTCCGCCACAGCCGGGAGGGCGACGCGTGGCGGGAGTACGGCGGGAAAACTGCCGATCTCCCGGGCGTTAACCCTCGGTGGCTTCGGAGATGAGAAGACCCGCCCACCGTAGATCTGTGGCGCGGGCGATCGGACGGCTGGCGGAATAGATGAGGCAGTGGAGGGATAATGGACGGGGCCCGCACGAATATTCGAATTTGTATAATGCCGCCGGGGGGGGCGTTAGACTTTGATTTAGCGGATTTTTCAAGGTTTGAGCGCCGTGATCATAATTTAATCAAATATATATTTTTTTAAACTAAGCCCGAACCTGTGAGTGCGAGGGGTTAAAAGGGATGAAACGTTATGGGTAAAGGGGTGAGAAAAAGGTTATTTAACTTAACCAGATGTCAAGCTAATCCCAGGGTTAGGACGCGGTAGGCTAATGCTGAGTCCCAGATGAACTCGACATTTCCCAAACTGATATATATAGGGCTAAAATGCCAGGGGATGGGAATATGTACATAGGGAGATTTATTAACATATTTTTAGTAGGGGAAGGGGGAATAGATAGGGAGCTACATAGTAAGAATTAGTAGTTAATATGAAAGTGTGAAGAAAGCGCTAAGTATGTGAATCTTTAGGCTATTAGGGGGGATAGAACTTGTAGAAGAGATATCAGCACTCCTAAGTAAAGCAGATCTCTACTTAGGCAAATGTTTTATGAAACATGATGAAACTAAGAGGCTCAAGCAGATCTTGACCTCTTCAGGGAAGTTAGTGAGTGATTTAGGGAATTAGAAGAAGGGGGGAGTTAGACATGCCTCGCTTGACCTGCTCCAAATGAAAAACTGCCTTACAATTGTGATCTGTAGTAAAATATCACTTTGAAACACAAAATTGATCATAAATCAACATTCTGCAACCTCAAAACTACCTACCCAGCCTACTTACCTAACATTTTTTCTTCTTTTGGTTTGGGTGCACTTAGACTTGCAGACCCTGCTTTACAATTTTTCTTTTGACTGCCCTCCTATCTAAATCTGCACTTATTTCTGCCAAGGGCCCAGATTAAGTAGTTGGGCTCCTTTGATTCTCTACCTATCTACAAATCTGCCAAGATTAAGCTGTTTGGACAGATATTCATTCTCTATTTCTAAAGCAAGAAATTGAAACCTAGGGAAGCCAAGATTAAGCTGTTTGGACTTCCCTTAACAGAACATTCTTCAAAAAATGGTTAAGTCATCAAAATTGGAATACAGCAGTGGCATTTAGACTGGCACACTTTCATGGCCTCTTCTTTGACCTCTTTCTGGAAATATGGAGCATTGCAGCATGCAAAGTATGACATATTTGGCATGTAAAAAATGTCAATCATGAAAGATGAACACCTGTTGCAACAGGAGGCTAACAGTGGGTCCACTTGGGGATGGCTTTTCCTTGTGAAAAGCCAAGAACAACAGGTCAGACTGCCTTGATCTTCTATTGTTGCTGTAGACTGAAAAAACTTCTTTGTGCTGGTTGTTAAGAGTGTGAAACTTTGAAATATGAATAGCTCTCTCCTCAACTGAATTACTGTGAATTGTATAGCATCGCCTGCCCTCTTTTGCGTGCTTAATGTTATGTACAATATTGCTTGAGCATTGTGCCTTTGAAAAATATAGATCAAAACTGATGTGTTTCTTTTAGCTCTGGTCTAGAAACAGTTGCTGAAAGATTGCTCCTCTCCTATTGATACTGTTTGACTGAAGACTGTAAGTTGCACACTGTTTTGCTTTTACCATGAATTTCTGTGATATGACAGTGCTACTCTTGCTGTTTTGCTGAGATTAATGCAGAGATAGAGCCTTAAAAATGGAATTCTTGCATTAACTATGTCTTCACAAATTTTGCTGCTGCTTCTCTAACACTCAGACTGCTTATACAAAAAATAAAAACAAAGTGCTGATATATACAAATATCAATGTACAAAGAAATATGTACAGAGCTGCATTGTATCCCTTTAAAAGGGATCATGGTAATGTTTTAACATTCGGCCATTAACAGGGCCTTCTTCAGCAGTGCTGCCCTCTAGAGATTTGAGAAAATATGTGTTATTCCCCTGAACAGCAGAAATAACAAATGGCCCTTTCCATAAAAAATCAAATTTTGCATGTTTTCCCTTGTCTTCTCTTCGTGAATCCCACCTTAGAACTTTGTCGCCAATGTAGAAATCCTCAGCCTTAGCTCTCTTATCAAACATCTTTTTGAGCTTTTCTTGCAAAATTTGAGCTCTGTCATAGACTTGCTCTCTGGTTTGCTGAAGATGAATGGTCTGATTGATTCTTCGTTGAATGTCATTTGGTTCAGCCTGAATCTCCTGTAACAGTTTGATAGTAGGGATGCCCAAAGATGAAGGAAATCTGGCCTCCATGCCATATACTAGCTCATAAGGGCTCATCCCAATGGATTTCTTGGTTGAAAGTCTGTCTGCCCATAGGGCATTTGTGAGCTTTTTATGCCAGTTCTTCTTGTTTTCTTCTAAGATCTTCTTGATAATATTAATTAGACTTTTATTTGAGGATTCGGCCAAGCCATTACCTTGAGGGTAATAGGCCGTAGAGTGGCCCAAGGTAATATGAAATTTATGGCAAAAGTTGATCATCTTTTTGGATTTGAAAGCAGCGGCGTTGTCAGTAATGATCTTCTCAGGGCAGCCAAATCTAGAAAGGATATTGCACTCAAGGAATTGGATAATGATGGTGTCATTGGCTTGCCTGCATGGGATGGCTTCAACCCACTTAGTGAAATAGTCGGTGGCCGTTAGAATCCACTTGTGCTGGCCTGAGGAGGAGGGATGGATTTCTCCAATGAAGTCAAGACCCCATTGTTGAAAAGGCTTTTCAGTTGAGATGGGTTTAAGGGGCAGGGGCAACAACTTTCTTTTGCCCTCAAAGATTTGGCATTTGTGACATGAAATGGAAAATTTCTTTATATCTGCAAAAAGAGAGGGCCAATAGAAACCAACCCTTAAAATTTTATCAGCAGTGGACTTCCAATATAGATGTCCTCCACAGTCACCTGCATGGAATTCTTTCATGACGTTGTTAGTTTCACTCATGGTTAAACAATTAAGCAATATACCTTCATGGATTTTCCAAAATAAAGCACCATCTATGACACAAAACTTCGAAGCTTTCATCTTTAAAAATATTTTCTTGGTTCTGGACAATCCTGGGGGAGCAAACATGTTTAACAATACAAAGCATATATCAGCATACCATGGGGATTGCAAAAAGGTTTCACTGATCTGTGGAGTCGCCAACTCCTGTTCATTGTCCAATTGGTTAATGTCTAAGGCTTGAAAGTTTGTTTTGGACATTAGTTTGGCTAAACCTTGTCCCTTTATGAGCTTGGTTGGTTTTATTTCTATGTCATATTCAAGGATGTTTGCAATCCATTTGCCTCTTTTGCCATCTAATCCCTCTTGGGTTAATATGTCTTTTACAATAGAATTTGGGACATAGGCAATCGTGAATATAAAATGTAGACTCTGAAATCCTTGATGGCCTTAACAAGGGCATAGGCCTGCTTTTCCATGATTTGGTAGTTCAAAGGGGCATCTCTTAAGGCTCGCCTGAAAAATGCAATTCGCTTTTCATTTCCCTGATCATCCTTCTGCAAAAGGACAACAACTATGGTGTGATCAGATGCAAAAGAAAATATGATAAAGTCCCTATCAAATTATGGGCTTGTGAGGACAGGGGCTTGGGTTAAGGCAGATTTTATGCCCTCAAAGACTTGTTTGGTTTCAAGAGACCATCTTACCTTGGCATCCTTTTTTAATATGTTGCTTAACAGTCTTATCAGCTCAGCTAGATTTGGGATAAATCTCCTTAGGAAGTTGATCTTCCCAAGGAATGCTTGCAACTCTTTTATGTTCCTTGGATATGGGATTTGGAGGACGGCTTGGATTCTTTCAGGATCAATTCTAATCCCATTTTTTGATATGATATGGCCAAGAAGCTTGCCTTCTTCAAGGCCGAAGAGTGACTTCTTGGGGTTCAAGGAAATGCCATATTTCCTACATGTCATGAATATTTGCCTCAAATGTTTTAGGTGCTCTTGATCAGATTTGGAGAAGGGGGTTAAGTCATCAAGGTAGACAACTAGGAAATCATGTATTTCCTTGGCAAATGCAATATCCATTGCCCTTTGAAAGGTAGTACCAGCATTTTTAAGTCCGAAAGGCATCTTCACATACTTAAATGTTCCCCACAGTATGGTAAAGGCAGTCTTGTCTTGGTCATCTGGGTGAACCAGTATTTGATTGAAACCTGAAAAGCCATCTAGAAAAGAAATTCTAGATGACCCCACTACTCTCTGCAGAATATGATCCATTTTGGGCAAGGGGTAGTGGTCTTTTAGGGAGACTTGGTTTAAATTTCTTAGGTCTACACATAGCCTAATCTCACCTGTCTTTTTTCTTGTGGGAACAAGATTGGATACCCATTCAGAAAATCTGATGGGTGCTATGATACCTGCTTCAAACATTCTTTTCACTTCCTTTTCAATCAGAGGGAGAAGCATGGGATTGATTCTCCTCAGTTTCTGCTTGAAGGGCTTTTGGTTTGGTTTTAAGGGAATGGTGTGTTGGATTACTGAGGTGTCATAGGACTTCAAGTCCTCATAACTACAAGAAAATACATCTTGGAATTCTTTGAATAAATCAACATATTTAGGCTTTTGATCAGGTGGCAAATTTTTGGATAATTTGATCATTTTGGGCTTCTATGCTGTTCCGATGTTATGTTCCTCTACAACAATGTTTAGGGGTTGCATTTTTGGCTTCTTGGGAACATCATTAGCATCAAACATATCTTCTAACGGAGTGAGGCCAGCAGGGAGAAGGTTATCTTTCAGATCAACGATTTCGGCCTCTGTTTCGGCTATTTCCTCCCAATGCATATGTTTCAGCTTTTCTATGTTTGTATTATCAAAAACAGTTGGGTTCAGCATTCGTTTGGCTGTTATAGGTGTTACAGCCTGTTGACTTTCATTTGTTCGCTGTTGTTCATCTGTCATAGCATCCATGTCAATGTTAATATTTGAAAACTCATGCTCAAGAGTGAGGAAATTGTTAATCTGGGCATCATTTTCGAACACTTGCCAATCTTTAACATTATTTGGGACAGCAAGCCTATGTTTTATCTCAACAGTAAAATGGTGATTTGGCTCAAAGGGGAGCTTGCATGTACTAGCAAAAGTGGCTAGGCTGTGTGCATGAATGTTATGCTCTCTTGAAATCTTGGCAAGCTTGGATTCAGTGAATGCATTGAGTATACTAGTGGCAGCAGTCCTATAGACCCTCATTCTATTGTCATTGGTAACAAAGTTACCTTTCATCTGTTGTATGATTAAATCGGAGTCACCTAAAATGGACACTTTTGCAGCTCCTAGAGCTTTGAGCAGTTTAAGGCCTAGGAGGAGAGCCTCATACTCTGCCATGTTATTGGTGCATTTGAAATTTAGTCTGTAGGCATGGCCTTCTGCATGATTGTTATGTGTATTGTGAATCCAGACACCTGCCCCTGCTCCTAACTTGTTGACAGAGCCATCAAACTCTAAATACCATGTGATTTCTTGCTTGTGGTTAGTGTCAAGAGTTTCAGTCATTCTTGCAGTGGACAGATTTGAATTTTCTGTTTGGGGAGGTTCTTCTAGCATGCTGGTTGCATTAACTGTTTTGACAGTTTCATCAGTATGGGCAACCGATTCTTCATTGATGTGTGTGTTCAGTTCTAAAGCCAACGGCTTGCCATCAATGGGAGGACTTGTTTCATCATTAAATAAAATAAAAGAATCCATATCAGAATGGATTGAGTAAATGGGAAAATTTTCAGGCTTGCTCTCACTAGTTACCACATACTTCATCAGTGTTTCTCTATATAGTCTCTTTGGTTGCCCAAAGACAGATATAGTGGCATAAGAGAGATCTAATTGGAGGGATCCTTGGAGTTTTCTCCCCAAGATCTTGACAATAGCATGCCATACTTTGGTGGAATATCAGCAACCACCACATCCATGAGGATTGTCTTGTTAGGAAATTGGACTAAGGAGACACACAGGTCTTTGATGAGGGAGGAGAAGCATTCCACACTATAATCCACATGGATTATTGTCTTGCTGGGATTATAGTGTGGAATGCTTCTCCTCCCTTTTCCAATGTAGCAACACGTGGATTATAGTGTGGAATGCTTCTCCTACTTGCTGGGATTAACCGATGTTTGCATTATGTAAAAGACTGTTTTCAGTAATTAATTGAGGCAATTTTTATCCATGTTCTGTCTACTTATTTATCGCATCTAATGATTTTGATTTTTGTGTGAACCAGGCACACAAAGAGGGTGTGAGTTGGCTGGGTTGGCCACTAGATAGCTCGACACCACTCTCATCTTTTAAATAGCATTTCAATTCTTGTTTGTTTTCTGTGTGAATTTTATTTCTTTACAATTTCTTTTTGCCTTCGATTGATGCTATCTAACTTGCTGCATATGTTTTATTCCCAAAAATTAATTCGATTTGCTGCAATCCATTATTCCAAGTTTTAAGGTTAATTTGAGTTGTTGCAATTTGTTTCTATTTCATTTGCTGCATTATTAATTATACTTACACCTGAAATATTTTAAATAATGATTGCGCCCTCCAGATTGTCCGAATCCATAATATCGGCTCTGCCATTATGAACTCTAACTCGAATTCTATAAATTAATCCAGATCTATTAATTTATATTTAAAGCTGTGATATTTACATTTGCTGAGCTGATATTTATAAATACGGAAACTAGATGTTTGAATTGATAAATTCTTCATTAATATTATGGTTTCCTTTAACTTCTGGATTGTTCTTACACATAATTAGTGCAAGAATATTTTATGCTTGCACGTTACAATATGCAGTAGTGCAGGCAGAATTAGTGCAGGCAGAATTAGTGCAAGCAGAATAGTTTGAATTTCTTTTGAATTTATTCCAGCATTTACAGTCTTTTCGTTATTGTGCCGGCATCGCTTGATTTCTAGTTCTGATTTCCCTTCTGTTTACTTGCAATTAGAATTTCCTTTCACATTGATTTCTTTTACTTTCCTGCATGATTTTAATTGTTTGGATTGGTGTTTCTCGAACTAGTGCAGGATTGGTGTTTCTCGCACTAGTGTAGGATTACATTTATTTTCGAGATTAATCGCAAGATAGACTAGAATTTGTTTTGCAGGTTACCAGGGACTCTCTCTAGCATTTCCAGTGCTACGTCTCGAAGTTCACGAACTCTCCGGATTGAAAAATTAAATGTTGGTACATTTATAGACCCTATACTGCACCCAACACATCTCAAGCACATCAATGCTAGCATCTGCTACTATCAAAACTAACCTAGTGGACAATAATGTTGTCTTTCCTAGCACATGCATCCATGCTAATATGGTTGACATTAATGCCAACACACTTGCTAACTTTCAGGTAATGCCAATTTCCCAACTTAATATCCTAGCATGATTATTGACATCAATGCCAACACAATTACTACCACTAGAAAGACAGACAATGACAACTACCCAACCATCTCCCCCTTTGGAATCACGATTTTCGTTACACCAAAACCTGCAGGTGTTAGTAAATAGACACATTTCCAAATTTAATGGATTCATGAGAGGCGGTTAAGCACATGTCATGAAACACTCATGGAGCGTTGGTTTATCCAATGCCCAACAATAGTTACTAGTTAATCAATAATTATCAGAGCACATATCACTCAAAGAGAAGGTACAATAACTATAAAATTTAAAAGCATTAGATACCCAGGCAAGGTTAGCTATATGAGAGTGGTCTATATTTGATCAACATCTCCAAGTTCTTGCACCATTCGTTTATAAAACAACATTCCCTATGACGTCAAAACCAACACCTACAGTAGCACAATCACCTCCAATATCTCCATCGTGGCCTAAATTTAGTTTCATTGCACCAAGTTTCTCAAGATGCATTCTGGATTGTGAACAACAATCTAATACACAAAAAATTGAAGTTGAAGGTTCTAACTAGTCATTTGGGGAAAGCCATAGAAGAGGAATTCACATTTTAAATCCATAGATCCAGTTCAAGAAACATTAATCGATCAGGTGACTGAAACTACTGATCAACCAACCACCCATCCAAAATCACTTTAAATGCTTTCTCAACATTTACTTTCTTTTCTTTATCATGTATCAAATTTTGTATAAATTTTGTAAGACTCCAAATCTCCCCTTATTTAAGACAAAGAAGGCATTGAGTGTGGGGGAGATGCCGAAATCCATATTGTAAAGTCATTTAAATCTCTGGTCGAGTTAAGGGTCTAAGTCAGTTAGACTGAGCCAATTTTGACATTTAAACTATTGTAACTATCTTGACTTCATATATGTGTGTGTGTGTGTGTGTGTGTGTGTGAGATAATGTATGCATCAATGTATTGGTTCTGATTGTATTCTCAAGAGAATATAATATAAAGTACTTCTTTGCTAGTTCTCTACTAATTTTTTTGTCTCTTCTTCTATTCTTATGTTGCATATGTTTCTATGAGTTCTTGTTGTTCTTTCTACTGGTAACTAATGCACACTATCTTCTAGACTACAACAATCTACCAAAATTAAAAGAATACAAAATGTAGATTGGAGAGTTGTTTAAGAAAAGACACATATTCCCAAGTTTCTCACCTTGGGGAGCACTAGGCCATTTTTTGAAAAGGAAGAATGGAAAATTGAGTTTATGTATTGGTTTTAGACAACTAAACAAAGCCAGAATGAATAATGTTTATCCTCTATTTAGAATTAATTACCTATTTAATCAACTAAGAGGATAAAGGATAGTCTCAAAGATAGACTTGAGATCAATATATCACCAAGTGAGGATCAAGGAAGAAGACATAAGTAATTTTTTTTTAGAACAATGTATGAACATTATGAGTTTGCAATGGTGAATTTTGAACTAACAAATGAACCAACTAACTTTATGTTCCTAATTAATCCTATATTCAAAAATTATTTGGACCAATTTGTTATTTTATTCGTGGATGTCATACAATTTATTTCAAGGTAAAGGAGGAGAATGAACATCATTTGAAGTTGGTAATAAAAATCTGAGGGAGAATTAGGTGTATTCGAAGGTAACCAAGTGTTCATTTTACAAGGAGAAAAATCATTATTTGGGGCACATAATTTAAAAGGAAGACATAAAAGTGGATTCAAAGAAGATTGAATCCATTGAGGGTGTTAACGCTCGAATTTGCCCCAGGCTGAGGAAGGCAAAACTCAAGGCAAATCAAACCACGCTCAACCTCGTAGCTAGCCCTACGAGGACAGGAGAGGGATCTCTCCAGGTCAATCTCGGAAAAATATAATCAATGAGGCTCGAGATGACTGAAATTGTAACTAATCTTAGGCTAGGTATTAAATGCAGAGGTTTAAAGGTGATTTTTTGGGGTTTTTGTTGAATCAAAGGGAAAGGCAATTTTGGGTGCGGGGATGAGACACAGTTTCTGCAGAGGTCTGATTGGAGCAAGGTAGGCAATTGTTTGATGCCTTAAAAGCTAATGAGGTGAGTAGATCAGACAGGTGAGGAGCTAAGGAGAGCAAGGAAACCTCAAGAATTCTCCTTAAACAGATGAAAACATAGGAGATCAAACAAACTGAAAGGCAGAGCATTACATATTATGAATTCTACCTTAACACTTCATTTGTTCAATTGCAGAAGATGAGAGAAGGAAAATGATACACATAACAACTTACAAGTACTGAAAGAAGCACACCATCAAGACATAAAGCCACATGAATTCCAAACAGTGCTGCAAAACCCTGGTCTTTCCTTTGCCAAAATGCTGAAGTAAAATGTACAATAGAGTCTCAAAACCTTTTCCCCAAGAGTCCAACCATGAAAATGACTATGAAAATACATAATATAGGCAAGCCAACCCATTCCCTTGCCTCTAGGGGTCGAGCTCATCATCCTAGGAGCTGTTTCAACCAATTCTAAACAAAGCACTACAATCTAGGCAGTCAAAACAACTTGCCTCTATAAGGTAGGAAACTGATTCATTCATTTAATTTTCACTTTTTAGTGAATGAATCTTCTAGAACAAGTAATAAAGTGCCAAAATTACATCATGTTTCATTAATTACATCAAGAGGACTGAAAAAATCACATCACAAGTCAAAACTGGTCAAACTGGCTTCGTTTCCTGAGTTGAAGATGAAAATTGTGCCAAAAAACCCTATGCGCCGCGCGCCTGAGCCCTATGCACCACGCGCCTTTCCACCTATTTTTGGGGCACTTCCCAGCATCCAAATTGAGCTTAGGTTGGCTTGTTGGAAAGCCCTGGATGTCTACTTTCCAAACCAAGTGGAATTTTCCAATTTGGTGTCCATTTGCCCCTCCAAAAGTGCATTCTCCGGGAAGTACTTCCTGCTGGTGCAAAAGGTGGCAAAAAGGTGATTTTCATGGTGTTTTTGAGCCTTTTGGTCACACAGAACTTGATGAAATGCTTTGGCCATAGCTTAGCATGTATATTTCATCATGAAAAATCCATAACTACAAGCCATTTGTGATTTGGACCTCCCAATCTTATGGGTCGCGCGCGGCGCGCTACGCGTTGAGCCAAAAAACCTGTTTTTAGGACAAAATTTTCAAAAATGACAATTTTTTTTCCGAATTTGCTCAAATTCAGAGTAAAGACCCTCTATCATGTATTGTGCCCCGCCAATGAAGCCTCGGCTAAAATTTGGAGTGGATCGGGCTTTTTCAGCCGTTTTAGTGCCTTGCTCAATCGCCTCTTAAGGATCTTCTTTTTGCTTTGCAAACATGCATGCAAGCCCAATAGTGAGTTTTCATATGACGAAGCATGTCCTTGTCTCTGTTTTCCTTCGCCAACAATTTCTCCAAATGAGTGTTCACCCGGATGAGCATAGACTCTCGATCAATCGGTGTCAAATCACCGGGTCTCTTTCGGGCCAATTCTCGGTCTTCCCGGATTTGCCGTAGCTCATAAAGTGTATGTTCATCTTCCAGCTATTTGTTGCGCTGCTCCAAGTAGTTGATCGTCCACTTAGCCATCTGCAATTTCTTTTGCAGCGAGTCATTTTCATCCCTTTGCTGTCGGATGATCTCTTTTAGCTCCGAGCTAGGAGAGCTCGCATCAAGATCAATGATATCCGTGTCCTGACCTCCTAAAGGACCCTCATCAAACATGGGCCTCTTGCCCCTATCCTGGATCTGTACCTGTGATGAAGAAGAAGGTGAGACCCTTTCCACATGATGTGGAGATAATACTCGCTGTGCTGATGAAGTCAACGAGACCCCTTCCACCCTGGGTGGAGATAGTACTCGTCGTGTAGATGCAAATAAGGCCCTGTGGCCTCGCTGGTATGTCACATACGGAGGAGCACTTATATGCTCAGTCTCAGGAATGCCTGGCTGGTGTGAAGGTGCTCCCTCATCATGAACTATCTCGGGAGGTGGCTGTAGCGCTTCGAAGTAATCACGGGAGATGAAATCCTCCCAAGTAATGCCCTGCTGTGCCAACTGATGCATCACTATGATTTTGATCAACGCATAATGATATATGCTCTTATGCTGATGTGCTGGGCTCTTCCTTTGTACTAAAGGCACCATCCTCTCTATGTCGTGACACATGAAAAACGAAATGTTCATCATACGTACCCTCGTGAAATGCATCAACAAACGGACATGGTACACACAGAGACGCGAGAATCTGCCCTCGCAACTGAAATATCGAATGATGAGTTTCATCAATGGTGCATACTCATCCCTCAGGAATCTGAAAGGAAAAACTGCGCTCAAGTGTCTCATATAACCGGGTTTGATATATGGCTCATAGTAGAATCTGTCTAACAGCTGGCGTTTACTCCATTCCTCCCCTACATTTGGTATCCTGGTGGCCTGAGCAATAGTCTCGGGTGACAAGGTGAAATTCACTCTAGCAAGGTTTACATGACCATCCTATAAATGTAGAACAAATAAACGGACTAGTTCCCGATGATGCTGGATTTGTGAGATCATCTCACAGTATTGGAAACATGATTGACGCCAAAAACAATCCATTGCAAGTGGGCAAGCTTGCAATTGGGCCAAAGAAGTAGGCTCCTCCCTGACATGCTGACCAATTTTGCCACCTTTGTGATACCTCCGTGGCACATTTGGCACATTTACCTCCGGTGTAGAATCATTATCATACTCCTGCTCATAGATTGACTCGGTCTCTGACATGTCTTTGAAAACAAGATAGCTGGAATATATATGCTGATGTATAAACTGCGTGCACAATTGCCTGTAAACTGTTCTTTTGCTCTAAAAATGCTATGATCAAGGGGACACAAATGCACAAGGGAATATTAGGAAAGGGGAAACATTAGGGAATTAGGGAATTTGGAAATAAAAACAAGGGACTTAGAGAAGGGAAGGGAAATGATAAGGATAATGTGTTTTGTAATAGAGGTGAGGGACTAGGATTTGAGGGATTATAGTGTAGGATGAAGGAGGGAATTAATGGGGAAAAATAAGGGTGAATTTGGGAATGGGAAACAAAGGGAAATGGAGAAATAATGACAACCTTGGTTACACTCTGTTTTTGAAACCCTTACAACAATTTTTTTCATTCAAACCCTATAGCAATTTCATTGACAAGGAGGGCTTTCCACTTGGATTTCTAAGGCAAACATATCATGAACCCATTACATTTATCTTTCAAAAACCAAGCACAAGTGGTGGATGTGAGCCTACCTGCAATTTTGTGCGGAGAGGAGGCGAGTTCATGCGTTTCCAAGCAAATTTTGGGCTTAAACCCCAGTGCGCCGCGCGCCTCACCCAACGCGCCGTGCGCCTCTGATGCGCCGCGCGCGTGTATTTTTACACTACGATTTTTTGCCTGATGCGCCGCATGCCCCTGATGCGCCGCGTGCCTAGTCCAATGCGTCGTGCACCCCTGAAACTGCTCCAACTTCCTCACAAACTCACAATTTCGCTTTGGAATGATGTTCTTCACTCTTGGCATGCAAAATGAGTTGAAAATGTCATGAAATATCTTTATAAAGACTCCCTTTTGATTTTTACTTGGTCCATGACCCATTTTGTAATGTTTTGTCGTTGACACTTTTTCATGATTAATAGACTTCTGACCTTTTTGGTTTCCTCCTTAAATTTGGTTGAAATAATGATTTTCTTTGCAATTCTTTGCAGGGATAGCTGTGATATGATCTGGCAAAGGAGACCAAGGCTGTTCTTGGACGATTCAAGAACTGAAATTTTTGAAGATTTTTACAAAAATGAGATGACGACTTATCTTCAAAACAGAGTTTTGAAGAGAAGTCCTAATTTATCTGTATAATGATGAAAATGATTGAAGTAACCACCTATCGAGGACATCCCTCTGGCCTGCTGGTCTTCTTAGACTTTGCAAAACAAGACTGACTCAACCCAAGACCTAATGACCAAGAACCATTGTTATGACCCAGAAATTTGAAACAAGACTGTACATGACCTTTGAAGACTTGTTTTTATGAATAGACTTGAACCAGCAGTGCCAAGCACGAGGGGAATGAGTAACACAAACCATTCCGTCAGAGTTATGGCATGCCTAACGAAATGCAACTAATCGAAACTGATGGGACACCTAAACATGAAATGCAAAAAAGAGCTTTGATCTCTGACGGAGGGATAACTAGACCGACTCTAACAGAGGGATGGCCAAGACTATAAAATGTTTTAGAAGTAAGATATTTCATGGGATTAGATAGATACTATAGGAGGTTTATAACATGCATTTTAAGGATTTCTCATCCCATCACTTATTTAAATAAGAAGGGAACTAAATTTTAATGGACAACAAATTGTGAAGCGATTTTTTAGCTATTGAAGAAGTTACTTACAAGTGCACTAGTATTAAAGATTACAGATCCCAATGAATATTTTATCACGAGTACAAATGCATGCAAACAATGAATTGGTGGATTACTTACTCAAAATGGACATATAATCAATGTTGAATACAAAAAACTAAAAGGGAGTGAAATAAATTATGCCACTCATGATTTGGAACTTGCAACTATAGTACATGCATTCAAGATGCAGTGGCATTATTTAATGGGAAATAAATTTGAATTGATAATAGACCATAGTGCTTTGAAATATTCATTTGAACAACCAACTTAAATGCAAATTAAACAACATGGTTGGAATTTTTGAGTAAATATGACCTTGACATCAAGCAAATCAAGGGGAAGGAGAAAAAAGTCGTGGATATACTTAGTAGAAGGGTATATATTATGCCTGTTACAACCATTAGTGTGCATACCTTATATTTTAAAATTAGAATTTTATAAGCTATTGCTATAGATGAGCATTAACTATAGGTGAAAGAAAAATATATAGAATGAGGAAGTGCCATGGAAATTTTATGAATACAAGGTATAAGAAGATGGTATTGTTTTCTATAAAAGTAGGGTGTATGTTTCTAACATTCAATGATTGAGGAACTTAATTATGAAAGAAATGCAAAATGATCCATATGCATGGCAATCTAGATATCAAAAACCAATTTTAGCCATGACAAGTAAATATTTTTAGATGGGAATGAATAAGGATGTAGCTGATTATATTGCTAAATGCATAGAATTCCAATGAGTGAAAGCTTAACATAAACACCCAATTGGTTTGCTACAACCAATGCCAATTTCAAGGTGGAAATGGGAAGCTATAAGTATTAATTTTATAACGAAATTTATTAGGACAACATGATTCAACAATAGTGGTAGTGGATAAACTAATAAAAGCTACTCGTTTTATTCCAATGAAAGTCATAAGGAAACTAAGAGTGCATAATTTTTTACGAAGGAAATTTCTAGATTGAATAGATAACTAAAAGCAATAGTTTCATACAAATATCTAAAGTTTACTTCAAACATTTGGAGGGGATTATTTAAGGAATTTGGTAAAATTCTAAATTTTAGCACAACATATCATTCGCAAAAAATGGGTAGATAGAGAGAGTCAACAAAATAATTGAAAACACGTTGAGAATGTATGCGGTTGATAAATCTTCCAAGTGGGAAGATTACTTTCATTTGGTTGAGTTTGATTATAATAATTATATAAAGAATTATCGAAGATGAGTCCATTTTATATTTTATATTGAAGAAAGTGAAATAATATAGTGAGTTGGGACAACTTAGCATAAAGAGTAATACTTGGGCCAGAGTTGCTCAAGGAAATGGATGAACACATGATTAAGATTAAGTAGAACTTGAAAGCCACCTAAGATAGACAAAATAGTTATGTAGATAAGAGCATGCAACCAGAGAATTTAAAGTCGGTGAGAATGCATTTTTTAAAATGAAACCCAAGAACATCTCATTGAAGTTGGGTAGTTGTACTAAGGTAGAAACCATATTTTCTAGTCCATTTGAGATATTTGACAAAATAGGACTAGCCGCTTACATGCTTGCATTTCTTCCATGAAAGTGCATAATGTGTTTCATGTGTTTTTATTGAAAAATAATGTGCATGATCCTAACCATGTCATTCATTAATGGAATTTAATGGGTGGATCCATAAGGAAACTTCTAAGTACAACTAGTATGTCTTGAAGAGAGATTCCATACAGGCTTGTAGAGTATTGTAATTAATGAAAAAAACCTGTGAGCAATTTTTGAAACCGACGTTTCGGACTAGCTAGGTGAGTCCATCATCAGGGTAATGAGATCTGTATTTTGAGAAGAGAGAGTCAAGAAAATGTGAACCTATTAATAGAAGGATAGAGAGATAACTTTGGGATGGTTAGGTCGGCTTGATTTTCATAAATTTATTAATCAATTGATTAAATTAATTTTAACTTAGTTTTAAATTATTTTAATTAAAAATGAAATGAATTTAACCTAAATTAAATATAAAATTTAAACTAAATTTAAAATTAACATTAATTAATTAATTAAATTGATTTTATTTTAAATTTTAGTTTAAAAAAAAATAAAAATTTATTTTAATTAATTAATTAATTATAATAAAAAAAAATTTAAACTAAATTGAAAATTAATTTAATTAATTAATTAAATAAATTGATTTTATTTCATTTATTTCATTTTTAATTAAAATAATTTAAAACTAAGTTAAAATTATTTTAATCAATTGATTAATAAATTTATGAAAACGAGTATATATATATATAAATAAATTTTTTAATTAATTAATTAATTAATTAAAATAAAATTTAAACTAAATTTAAAATTAACATTAATTAATTAATTAAATAAATTGATTTTATTTTAAATTTAGTTTATAATAAAATTTTATTTTTAATTTAGGTTAAATTCATTTCATTTTTAATTAAAATAATTTAAAACTAAGTTAAAATTAATTTAATCAATTGATTAATAAATTTATGAAAATCAAGCCGACCTAACCATCCCAAAGTTATCTCTCTATCCTTCTATTAATAGGTTCACATTTTCTTGACTCTCTCTTCTCAAAATACAGATCTCATTACCCTGATGATGGACTCACCTAGCTAGTCCGAAACGTCGGTTTCAAAAATTGCTCACAGGTTTTTTCCATTAATTACAATAACTAGTATGCCTACTCAAAAGGAAGGTCACGATGCTCTAGAACAAAGGATTCACATGGGTAAAGGTCCAATTGATTAGTTACAACCCAAAAGAATTGACATAGGAACTTAAAATTTCCATGTGGGATGTATGCTTGTGTTTATTTTGGAATTTTGATGTACATTTTGTATATATTTACACTTGTATGGTGTTAAACACCGATGACAACAATGAAATAAAGGGGAAGGGAATGTAATTCTCCATGTTTTGATCACTAGTTTAATAATGTGTATGTGTACATGATGAAAGGATATAGAGCCTAACTTTGTAATTGTTTCAAATGTGGCTAATAAAATACATCATTGACTACAAACATACAAGGAAAATAGTTATAGGGGGCTATGATCCCACAAGAGGAGGTAGCTAGAGAGGCTAGACTTGTTTATTTTATTATACGCATATTGGAAACAATTGAGAAAAATTGTTATGTGAGCTTCTTAGTGAAGCCACGTGGTACAATGAGAGCATTCTTGGGGTTCATTCTTCATTCTTCTCATTTACTTAGTGATTCTGGCTTCTAGAGGGAGAAGAATAATTCTACTATTGGAAGCCATTGTTGTGTTGGTTATGTGTTATATTATTTGTGCTACTTATATTCACCATGTACATTAGAGGGCCTTTTGGGGGCTTGGTGGGTTTTTGCATCCATTTTTGGTAATTTGGTCCCATGGTTCTGCTAAAAGTGGTTTTTTGGTGTATTTTATTTTTTCCCATGGTTTTGTAGTTTCAATGAAGGATATATCATTGGAGTGGAAGTTCATGTATGCCACGGGATATATATTGTATTGTATTACTATACAAAAAAAAAAACGAAAAAAAATCTTACTAGCTTTCATGGGTTTGGGTTTCTAGGATAAAATATCTGTGTAAGTTTGTGTGTTTTCCATTACATATTTTCTATATTATTAATAATATGTTGGCAATGATTAGTTGTATAGGTTTAAAACTTACATGTTGTTCGTCATGTGTTGATACTTGTAAATTCCTGTGTGAGAATATGCCTCAGTGCTAGCATGCATTAACAATGTTGGTAAAATTTCCCATGGATGTGAATCTTTGGAGTTTCTTAACTAGTACCATTGGAGACCTACAGGAAAATAATAAAGTAATATTTAAAATAATAAAATAAGAGACATAAATTTTTAAAGGAAAAATAAAAGAAAACTACTTTTTTTTTTTAATTCTATTTTCAACTTATCTCCTTATAGGCTTACCCTAATGTCAAGTGTATGTTCTCATTGGTTCTAATTTGGGTAACCCTATCTGGAGATAAGTAAAAAATACTATAATTTTTTTTTTCTTCTTTTCCTTCCAAAAATATTTACCCCTAAGGATGACATCATCATCTTGATTCTTATTGGTTCATCTAAAGTTGATTTTGTTAGTAAATGTTTATTACGAGGGCCATTTTTGACCTAAAAAATCCCCTAATGAACTACACGAGGGACTGCATTGCTGAAAATGGGATTCTTTTCCTTGGATTGTTTAGGATGGAGGTGAAATAGAGCTAGGAGTTGAGATTTTCATGGGACTAGTTGAGTAATTGTGCAACTGCAATTGTTGTGTATATGTGTGAATTGAGAAATATTATGGTGTTGACGGTGCTGGACCTGCCAACATTCGAGGGATCACCCTAGTATGAAGTCCAAACTAGACCTCACACCATTTGGTGTAGGAATCCCATTCAGTTTGATGGCCTGGTTTCCATTGTCTTAAATATTTTCCTCAACTCTTGCTTGTCAGCACAAGAGAGTGGTCTGCTTTGTCTTTGACAAGTGAGGTTCGTGTTCCTAGTGATTGTTAGTGTTACTTGTGTCAATGGTTCTTTCAATGTAGAGGGAGAGGGTGGGAGTGAGTCCCAAGTGGATTGGGAGGAAGCCCCAACACTGCAAGGAACACACAACACAACAGGACGTGCAAAGCTTCCAGAGGAATAGTCTACATGGATGTGACAGTCACAACACACAAAGGACGATAACACGTAAAACATTCAACGAATGAGTCCACGCGAGTGAAATGGTTGTTATAGCAAGTTTTATGTGAAAGGTATGTCTAATGTCCGGGGAGGTAACCACCATGGGCAGGAAAGTGTTAACAACATATACAACACATTTTAATTAATAGATTATGTATTACAACAAGTGAATGAGTTCAAGTGTTAAACACAGGTTAAAGAAACATGCATTACAAGTGTTCAAGATTAATCGTACAACAATTACAATACATGTGTGAAAACGTGTTGGCTTGTTAGCAGGCTTCTGAATTAAGCAAAAATTCAAAGACACATTGCTACACCATACATCACTAACCCCGTGGGCGGGGTGTTGGAGCCACTACTTACTCAAAGAAAAGTTTACAGACTCTCAAGTCTATGTGGGAGGAGCAGAGATGAAAAGTCCTTTGCATGTAAAAATGAAGGGGTATTTATAGCCAAGGGTGAAACTGACCTTTGTGGCTATTCAACTACCCTCATGACTGTTTGACTTCCATGAATTTTCGACTTTACATGACTCTTTACATGACTCAACATGACAGTGTTGGTACATTCGTGCTGCTGCAGGTGTGCATGTCGAGCTGCAGTGCTGCTGGGTGATGGATGTCCTCATCCTGTGTTACAACTTCACCTCCGCATGGCAAAGTGCGTGAAGTCTTCGATGGTCGTTAGTTCGCTTGATGTTTCTTTTGCACATTTCTCCTTTCTTGTATGTTGGAAAGATTGACAGGTTCGTATGTTTGCAAAAAGTGCATGTTCGTCCATTTGTCTACCATGAGCACATCTTGCATGTTTTCTCGTCCGTCCATTTGCAAACACATATTTGCATGATCATTCGTTCACGAGCACATCTCTTCACATGCATCGTTTGTTCGTCCGTTGGTGAACCTGTCCTTCTGCATGTGCTCCCTTTGTTCATCCCATTCATCATCACACCATGTTTGTTTGTGTACCTGTACCTGTAGTCACTCATGACGAGACGACATCAAATCCAAAAACCTCCTAGTCTACCATGATACATGATCATTTCGGATGAAGGTGATCGGGAGAGGCAACAAGGTTGCGAGGCGGGATGGAGGCTTCGTGCACTGCTAATGAAAACTGTGCAAGAGTCACTGGGTGATGAAGAAGGGAAATCCATATCAACAGAGATTGTTTGTGGGGTCTGGCTCAACTGGAGGACAAAACTATGTAGTTTTTGGAAGTAACAATCAGGGCTAAAGGAAGGCTAGGCAAGCAAAATCTATGTAGCTTTTGGAACGAGCGGGCAGTGGGAGCTTGGAAACAAAAACTGCACAATTCCTGGAGGGAACTAGCAGTCTGTTGCTGGGTCACTGGTAGCAAAAATTGCATAATTCCTGAGGGGCATTGGAGGTCAGTTGTTGGGTCATTGTTAGCGGAAACTACACAATTCCTAAGGGGAACTGGCAGTCAGCTATTGGATCTGGGCAGCAAAAATTGCCCAATTACTGGAGGGAACTGGTAGTCCACTACTCGGAGCTACTGGCGGGAAAAACTACGCTGATTCTGGGAGGCTGACCTGCTGATAACCTATGTGTAGTTTCTAAGCTAAGAGGACTGCTTGGAAGCAGAGGGCTTGCTCATGAAATCTGCACAATTTTCTTGGTGAGCAATTGACCGATCGTTAAGAGGCCTGGATGGAAAAACTATGCAATTTTCTGAGGGATACAGGGACAGGCACTGGGTGCTTGTCCAGCCTCTCAACAAAATTTTCCCTGTCAGTGGAGCCGACAAGGTTTGTAGCCTCTACACAATTTTTTAGGGGAGTTAGTTCTGGGGTGGCTGCTGGGTCAAACTCTCTGGTTGACCAACATGAAGGATGATTGATTTGCTTGTGGGCAGTGCAGCTTGAAATGACTTTCTTGGTGCTTCTACGTTGTTCTGGGTGACATTCAATCGAGTCGATAGCAGGGTGATGGTTTGGCTGTGAGAGGGGAGTCCGATCGTCAGAACGTTAGCAAAAATGACTAAGTGTGTAAACGAGTGAAAGATGCATATGTGATCCTACAAACACACACTTATATGACTCGATGATGAGACAACTCAAACCATCCAAACACACACTTATATGACTCGACAATGAGATGAATCAAACCATTCAAACACACATGTTCAACATGACTAACTAATGGTGCAAGTGACAAGCACGAAACTTGTGATTGATCGTTGGTCGACTGTGATGATGCTTGCATGATAGCGAATGTGACTCTATGTGTGAGTGCAACAAATGTTTTCATAGTGAACACAACATGTACACACAAAGTGAAGACCTTGAGCATGACCAGAACATGGTCGCAAGCATAACTTTGACATCAACATGCAAAAACTTGGGTGAAATGAACAAGCAAGGTGGGTGCGAAGACTCACACGAGCTCACGGAGTGAACCCTAGTGTCTGCAATCATGAAGTGAAACTCTTAAGGGAGGCTCCAAAATTGGGTGCAGGCCAAAATTTTGGAGGGTGGTTGTAGTTGCTACAACACTTGGTGATACACTAGTAGAACTCCAGCTTCTCGGTTTTGGTTCATTGATAGCATAGGGCCTTAGTCTTTCGGGGAGTATTGAATCATTGTGTGGGTTACTTCGGCTTCCCCATTTACCACATGGACATACATGGTTCACCTTTTTCCAACTTAGTCAAACACCATCAAAAGTTCATCTTGATCACAATGTTTCGAATCCAGGAAGGGTAGTTTAGCTCGTGAGTTGAAGATTTTCAAAGTATAAGTTTTCATCTCGGGTGTTGCTCCGCTACCAGTAGGCTTGGACAGTACCCCGATTGAGTCATGCAAGAACACACACATTGCTCCACTGCTAGCAAGCCTGGTCAGTGCCCCAGTGGAGATGCATGCTTCACCTCTCTACACAGGAAGCCTTTCTCTTCTTTCGACTTTGTATTTTTCAAGAGGACTGTGCATCGACACTTATTTATTTTTGGGGCAGAAGAGGGATCCTAACTTATTGAGAGTAGGAGAGGTTTTTCCTTAAGAGGAGCATGTAAGACCTCTGACATAGGCTTGCTCATTTAGATTTTCCCCTTCTTTGTTTCTACTAGTTGGATGAGCTTGAACACAAAAAGCAGAAGGTTGAGTATAGGCATGGGGCTTCCTAGTCTACACACAGGTTCATGGTTGGACCAAAACATCCCTTCCATACGACTTGTATTTTCTGTCAAGACTTCATTAGCCGAAGGTTATAACCAACCACAGAGAAGACAAACACAAGACTATCCAAGTGTTGCAGTGTCATAAGTCTCTTCAAATCTCAGCCACATAATCGATTCAAAAGCCAGAACGTAGTAGTTGGCAACACTTATTTCCGGAAACAAAAATAGTAAGGTGTCAAGCAAAAAAAACAAATATAAAAAAAAATAGTAAGCATAACAAATAACATAAAAACAAGGATAGTAAGCAAAGAAAACAAGATGCAAACAACAAGCAGCAAGCAGACTATGTACATGGCACGGTGCATGGGATGACCTACTGGAAGTAATGATTGAGATCTTGGCCGTTGACAGGAAGGTTGTCAACCCTCCCATCAAGTGATTGCAGATGGTACGTGTGTGGGCCAAGTTTCTCGTGGACTGTGTACGGACCAATCCACAGGGACTGGAACTTTGTATGTTTGCCTTTGTCTTCATGGGACTTATCCCATTTCAGAACTAAGTCACCAACACCAAAATTATCTTTCTCGACAGACTTCTTATCGAACCATCTCTTGATATGGTTTTGGTGGAGTGTGAATTTTTATTTTTCCTTAATCCTTTCTTCCTAAAGCTTATGGAGAACATCCATCCTACGTTGAACTAGCTAGCAAGGCTTGCCTTGGGATTCTTGGAAAAGCTGAAGTGCAAGCAAGTAGATATTTGGCTGAAGGATGGCTTCTTTACCATAAACCAGGAAGTACAATGAGGTATTCAGAGAGGGCTTGGGTGTTACATGGTAAACCCATAATGCATTCATTAGGGCGGTATGCAAGTTGCATTGTTCAGAGAAAACAATCTTCTTGATTATGCGGATGAGGTTTTTATTCATGGATTTTGCGAGACCGTTTCCTTGTGGGTGATAGTTAGATGAATGTTTTAGCACAATACTATTCTGTAATGAAAAATCATAGAGTTTTAAAGATGAAAAGTATGTTGCATTATTAAAAAAAGTGATACTGTAATGCCGAAGCGTGAGATGATGTTCTGCTGGAGGAAGCTGATGGCCTCTTGGTTGTTCGCTTGTTTGAGTGGAGCTGCTTTTGTCCATCGCGTGAAGTAATCAGTTGTATTAGAATGTAGCGGTGTTGCTTTGACGAATGTGGGAAGATTTCCCCAATGATGTCCAAGCCCCACTGTTGGAATGGTTTGGTCACCGCAACATGGTGCAGTGGGGCTACTGAACTTCGTGTTCTGTCAGTGCATCGCTGATAGACTGGGAACTTGTAGGCATAAGCATGTGCATCCTTGAATAATGTGGGCCAATAAAAACCGGCTCGCATAACTTTATGCATAGTGGTGTTTCCCGCAAAGTGACCCCTGACAGGTCCGTCATGCAGATCTTGAAGTACCTTCTTTGATTTATGTGCCTTCAGGCACTTGAACAAAACTCTGTTACTGTGCTTTCTATAAAGCACTCCATGCACTAACTGATATGCTAAGGTTTTGAGGTGCAATGCCCTCTTCTGTCTAATGGAAACATGAGAGTATATGGTGCCATGCTCAAGGTACTAGCACACATTTGCATGCCAAGAGGTTCCGTCTTCAGTGGGTGTTTCTCGCCTTATATCATACATCTCAATTTCTTGTTCCCAGCCGATAGCTCTTCTTCGCTCCCTAGAGCATGTATTTCTTCAGCTGCAAGTCTGCAGAGCCCATGTCCTTTAATTGTGTGAACTGGCTTGATTTCAAGATCACACTCTTGCAATCCTGTCATCTAGTTCGCACGTCGTTCACCCAATTCTTGTTGTACAAGCAATGTGTGGATTGCTGGGTGAGGGACGAAGATTATGCTGTGGTTCTTCAGCAAGTAGGGCCTGAAGTGTTTCATTACCTTTTAAACTACATACGCTTACTTATTAGTGATGGAATAGTTGAGTTATGCTCCCTGTATGCTTGTGCTCATGAAGGAGATTGGGCATTCATCATTCATCTCTTCCTTCTAAGTGAGTACGGCAGCTAGTGAATTATGAGAGGCGAAGGTGTATAGCAGGAAATATTTCTTGAAACCTATGTTATAGAGTGCAGGTGCTTTTGCAATGGCCGGCTTGATCCGAGCGAATGCATACTTTTCCTTGTTTCCCTAGTTGTAGACTCTATCTTTCTTGATCATGTCCTGCATGGGCTTGACTATCTGCGTATAATCCAAGATGAAGTTCCAGAGGAAGTTTATCTTTCCCAAGAAGGACTGCATGGCTTTCTCATTGGTTGCATGAGGGATCTTCCTAATAGTTTGGACTCGGTCCAGATCCACCTTGATCCCGCTTTTGGAAACCATGTGTCCGAGAAGGTTCCCCTCAGACATTGTGAATACTCTCTTTTTGGGATTCAAGGAAATCCCGTATCTCTGACATTACTCAAAATTTTTCTTCAGATGGCATATGTGGCCTTCTCACATTCTTGAGAACACAGCCACATCATCGAGGTATACCACTACGCTCTGTCCGATGAGTCCACGAAAAGAGATGTCCATGGCGTGCTTAAAGGTTGCGCCTACATTTACAATCCCAAACGACATTCATTTGTAAGCGAATGTACCCCACTTGGTGCAGAAAGTAGTCTTAAGTCTGCCAGGTTCTGCTACCAGAACTTGATTGTATCCAAAAAAATCATCGAGAAGAGAAAAAATTTGTGACCCAGATACTGTTTGTAGAATGTGGTCCATAGATGACACGTGGTAGTTTTCTTTATCCTAGGTGCGGTTTACGTTCCGAAAATCAACACACAAGCAGATTTCCCTGGACTTCTTGCATATAGGAACACGATTTGAAACCCATGTGGAATGAAAAACTTTTTATATGATGCGTGCATCCAACAACTTAGTAAGCTCTTTCTGTATGAGGGGTTCAAGCAACGAATGTACTTTCCTCAACTTCTGTTGATATGGCTTTACCCATTCTTTGATTGGGATGATGTGTTGAATGATCCATGTGTCATAATTTTTTAGATCATCATACGTCCACGTGAACATATCTCGGTACTGTTTGAACAAGCAAACAAAGGCTTGCCACTCTTGCTGTGTGCAACATGTACCAAGATTCACAAACTTCGGATCTTGTTCTGTTCCTAGGTTGATCAGTTCGTGCATCATGGTGGAGCTATGGGTCTTGTTGTTCCTCGGCCCTTGAAAACGTTCTTGCAAGTCATAAATCTTTTCCAATGTTGCCACACCTTTTGTGATAAGGTGGCCTTTCTTGTTACCAACATCTACTTGCAGGGAGCACTTGTGCTTGTCATCATCTATCACTGCATCTTTGAAGACGTCAGTGTTGGCCATGAAATGTAGTATCTGTTGATCATCATTAAACACGCGTAAATTAGTTATGTTATCTAGGATAGATGGTTTGTACAAAATTTCAATAGTAAATCCATCCCTAATCAGTGACATTCTCGAAGCTACATTTTCTAGAGAAATGGAAACTGCATTACATTGGAAGTTAGAGATTAGCCACCATACCTCTTGCTGGTAAATTTTGAGATGTGGTGACAAACAATGAATGGTGTTATGTACTTGCCTTACCACTATCTCTGAATCACCTACCACTTTGAGAGTGGCCACTTTGAGGCTGATGGATTTCTACAAGCCTAACATGGGTGCTTCATACTCAACAATGTTGTTTGTGCACTCAAGCTCCAAGCAACTTGAAACTAGATGCTTCCTATTGTAAAGGTCGATCAAGACACACTCGACTCCTAAGCCGTCTTATGTCTTTGAGTTGTCAAAGTATATGGTCCACAACTTGTCTTTACGTAGACCGTTTGACATGCTAGTACTACTGCTACTAATAGTTGCTACTACTATTGCTACTATTGGTACAATTCATTGTACATGTTTCATTACCATCAGTTGGGCATGGAAGGAGACCCAATTGCGTGTCTGGTGGGGTTGGAGATGGTCATGCAGGATAACACCCTAATGTCGGTTTCAAGGAGGCAGTTGCCAAACATGAGTTCTATGAAGGCCAATGGTTCATTCTCACCATTAAGGGGAACTCTCGGACAATACCTAGATTTGGTTCCATTTTCCCTTGTATAGAAGCCACATGTGGGAGAAGTTTGTAGCAAAATATCTGTCCATCTTGCTGGACCAATCTCTGCTAAGTAGTAGGCCATATGCTTCTGGTATGTCCACAACAACTATGTTGATGCATTGGTGGACTCAACTGTTATGAGATAGTCAGATTATCATGTCTCGTAGTTCACCAATGGCTAGTACCAATGTTCGATCAAGTTGGATGATTCGCACAGATGTCTTGTTCGATTGTGCATTGATCTTTTTCGCAATGGAGAGTGGCATGACATTGGCAGCCACGCCATAATCAACCAAGCAATTGTGAACATTGTAGTTAAATATTTCAAATGATAGCAGGAATGGAGGGAAACTTGAGTTTTCCTCTTCCATTCGAAGTGCGTTGAGCACAGTAGAAAGTGATCTGGGAGGTGTGCTTGCTCCCTTTCTAGTAGAGCTACACTGTCCATTGTTGTCTGTCCTAACGCACGCAGCAGGATGTATCACTGAATCTGGATCTTAGCTAACTTGAACAAACTGATCTTCACTCGAGTATTCTTCATGTCATCTACAATGTTGTAGTCCATATGTGGTAGAATCACCGAGGTGTTCGGGGTAGAATGAATGTTTGTGTTGTCTGATCGAGTCTTCTACAGCTGGCTACTCATGGACATACCCTTGTCCGCCACTGTCTTCCCAAACTTGTTTTGTGCTTTCTGCTTTGGGGCGGTTGGTGTATCAACCTTCCTCATCAGCGGTCTCATCTTTTATTGTACTTCCCCAAGTGTAGGGGGAGCCCCTTTACTCTTAAGATTGTAAGGGTCATTTTTCTTTTGGGGTTGCTACTCAGTGTTCATCTTCAGAATTGCTTGTGATCACTGATATGTATTCACAACATGTCCAAAACTTGATGCTTCATTAGGTGCAATACCTTTGTCATTATCTCTGTCATCCAGCTACTTCAGCATACTGCTCTTTGCATTGAATGCATGAGTGTATACCAAGTTTGTGACTCGCTTCCAGTCCGAACAACAGTTCTCGGGGTTTTGTTCTTCATGGAATGAACAAAACTCGGGATCTGCGGACTGTTTGACATCAAACAAAGAGGTCTATGCATTTTTCGGAGGGTACTGGTTGCTGTGTGATGAGCTATTTCCCTGTCTCTGTCTGGGTAGATGGCTACTTATAGATGTGTCCGTTTTCCGTTGTTTAAGCTCAAACACTTCCGTTGTCAAGTTCCTGATGAGGTGAGTGAGGGTTTCAATATCATTTTCTTCCTTGTCTCTACCCTTGATCGCCATTGATTGGGACTTCCAGCTCGTGTCTATGGAGTCCTTTGCTGGTTCATCATCCTTGATGACTCCAATCATGCACAGGTCTTTCTCAACATAAATAACCTCTTTGCAGTTTTCCAAAAGTGTTGGTTTCGTAGCTCGTTTGACGAACCGCACAATGCTGGTCGGAAATGCGGATGTGTTGTAATCAACAGTGATGGAGTCATGAGGTTTGGTGTCCACTACAAATTTGTTCAATATGCATGTAAACCTCTTATTGAAGTCTTTTACTTTTTCTTTTCCCTCCATCTTCAAGCTTCCCAATTCTTTGAGTAGCATAGCTGGGGTTTTGTCATCAGAAAAATTTTCAAAGAACATCTGTTTGAATGCACCCCAGTTCTGTATGGAGTTTGGTGGAAGGTTTTGATACCATGAAGCTTCGTGACTGTCCAAGGTACATGGAAATAATCTGCATGCTATGTCATCATACCGTACCTCAAGGGTCTACAACTGCAGGTATAAGTTGTCCAAGTGATCTTCTTCCTTCATCGTGCTGTCAGGGTTAAACTTAATGTTCATTCTCTCCGATCTCTTCGGCATCTTGTGTAAGACACTCGGGATAGCCAATGGTCCCTGAGTCATCCATTCCAAATTTTGGTCAACCATCTCTTCTTTTTCGTCTTCCTCCTCCTCTCCTTCAGAATCTTATGATTCCCACTCTAAGTCTATTGGTTCGTCTTCGCCTACGCCTCCTCCATTGCCTTCCTCTTCGCCTCCTGTACCAGAGTCTAATCCTAAGATCACAAGGGTGTCTCATTCGCCTTACTGCAAGACCAGAGGTTCCTCTCCATCTTCAATATCTTCTACTAGATCTTCAAGTGTGGCAAGGACTGCTTCTTCCACTGATGATACAACAACTCCTGTAGGAGTGGCTTTTGGATTCCTTAACGCGTATGGAAGATGATGTATGCCTGAGATTAGTTCGAATGCTTTTGCGAATTGGCAGGTGATGGGACGAATGGAGCGAAATTGATGATATGGAATTTTGTGTTCCATCCTGGGAGGTGAGGAGTAACCAACTACAAAATCTCGTGTAGGTGAGAGGGAATGCGAGTTACTGCCTTGACCAGATGGTTGATGAGTGAGTGTGAGAGGACATGTAGCCATACACAACTGGCTTCCCTCCTTCTAGCGCTAGAAATGTTGATGGTGCTGGACCTGCCAACATTGAGGGGATCACCCCAGTATGAAGTCCCAACTAAACCTCACACCATTTGGTGTGGGAGTCCCATCCGGTATGATGGCCCAGTTGCCATTATCTTAAATATTTGCATCAACCCTTGTTTGTCAACACAGGAGAGTGGTTTTCTTTGTCTTCAAGAAGTGAGGTTTGTGTGCCTGGTGATTGTTAGTGTTACTTGTGTCAATGTTTCTTTCATTGTAGAGGGAGAGGGTGGGAGTGAGTCCCAAGTCGGTTGGGAGGAATCCCCAACTCTGTTAGGAACACACAACAAAACAGGATGTGCACAACTTCTGGAGGAACAATCCATACGGATGGGGTAGTCACAACACATAAGGGAAGATAACACGTACACCACTCAGCAAATGAGTCCGTGCGAGTGCAACAATTGTTATAGCAAGTTTTATGTGAAAGGTCTATCTGATGTTCGGGGAGATAGCCACCATGGGTAGGACAATGTTAACAACATATACACCACATTTTCATTAATATATTATGTATTACAACAAGTGAATGAGTTCAAGTGTTAAACACAAGTTAAAGAAACATGCATTACAAGTGTTCAAGATTAGTCGTAGAACAATTACAATACACGTGTGAAAACATGCTGGCTTGTTAGCAGGCTTCTGAATTAAGAGAAAGTTCCAAGACACATCGTTACACCATACATCACTAACCCCGTGGGCGGGGCATTGGAGCCACTACTTACTCCTCAAAGAAAATTTTATAGACACTTAAGGCTATGTGGGAGGAGCTGAGGTGAAAAGTCCTTTTCATGTACAAATGAGAGGGTATTTATAGCCAAGGGTGAAACTGACCCTTGTGGCTGTTCCACTACCCTCATGACTGTTCGACTTCCATGAATTTTAAAATTTACATGAATCTTTGTACAACACGTGGGTCTCTTGTACTTCCACATTACATTACATTGATTGACAGTATGGCCCACAGTAGAGATGTGGATGAGATGACTCATGACATGACCCGACATGACAGTACTGGTACATTCATGCTACTATTGGTGTGCATGTCTAGCTATAGTGCTGTTGGGTGATGGATATCCTCATGGTGTGTTATAGCTTCACCTTAGCATGGCAAAGTACGTAGAGTCCTAGATGGTATTTGGTTCGCTTGATGTTTCTTTTTCACATTGTTCCTTGCTTGTATGTTGGAAATCTCGACAGGTTTTTCCGTTCACGAAAAGTGTATGTTCATCCGTGCATCCATCCGTGAGAACATATTACATGTTTCCTCATTTGTCTTTTCATGAACACATATTTGCATGATCATCCGTTCGTGAGCACATATCTTTGCATGCATCGTTTGTTCGTTCGTTGGTGAACCTGTCCTTCTGCATGTGCTCCCTTTGTTCATCCCATTGATCATCGCACCATGTTTTTTGGTGTACCTGTGCCTGCTATCACTTATGATGAGATGACATCAAATCCAAAACCCCAAAACCCTCCTAGTCTACCATGATACATGATCATTTCGGATGTAGGTGACTGAGAGAGGCAACAAGGTTGTGAGGCAGGATGGAGGCTCCGAGAATTGCTGATGAAAACTGCAAAAGAGCCATTGGGTGATGAAGATGATAAATTCAGATCGACAGTGACTGTTTGCAGTGTTTGGCTCAGATGGAGGACAAAACTGCGCACTTTTTGGGAGGAACAGTCCAGATTGTAGGAAGGTTGGGCAGACAAAATCTGTGTAGTTTCAGAAATGAGCAGGCAGCGGGAGCTTGGCAGCAAAAACTATGCAATTCTTGGAGGGAACTGGTAGCTTGCTGCTAGGTCACTGGTAGCAAAAATTACCCAATTCCTGAGGGGAACTAGAGCTTAGTTGTTGGGTCACTAGTAGCAAAAACTATGCAATTTCTAAGGGGAACTGGCAGTCAGCTGCTGGAGCTTGGCAGAAAAAACTGCACAATTCCTGGAGGGAACTGGCAGTCCACTGCCAGGGAGCTACTAGTGGGAAACATTATGCTGTGTTGGGAGGCTGGCCTGTTGATCAACTCTACACAGTTTTTGAGCTGAGCGGGCTGTTGGGTAGTAGAGGGAATGTTCATGAAAACTGTGCAATTTTCATGGTGAGCAACTGGTCGATTGTTAGGAGGCCTGGTTGGAAAAACTGCACAATTTTCTAAGGGAGACAGGGTGGGAATTAGGTGTCTTTCTGGATTGTCTGTGCAATTTTACCAGTCAGCGGAGGGGGCAAGGTTTGCAGCCTCTACTCAATTTTTAAGGGGAGTCAGTCCCGGGGTAGCTGTCGGGTCAAACTCTCAGGTTGACCAACATGAAGGTTGATTGATTTTCTTGCGGGCATCTCAACTTGAAATGACTTTCTTGGTGCTTTTGCACTGTTCTGGGTGACAGTCGATCGAGTCGATAGTAGGGTGATGGTTCGACTGTCATAGGGGAGTCCGATTGTCAGAACTTCAGTAAAAATGACTAAGTGTGTGAACGAGTGAAAGATGCATATGTGATCCTGAAAACACACACTTACATGACTCAATGATGAGACAACTCAAGCCATCTAGACACAAATGTTCAACATGACTGGCCAACAGTGCAAGCAACAAGTGTGACACTTTTGATTGATTGTTGGTCGAGCGTGATGATGCTTGCGCGACAGTGAATGCGACTCCATGTGTGAGTGCGACAAATGTTTTCATAGTGAACACAACATGTACACACGAAGCGAAGACCTTGAGCATGACCAAAACATGGTCGCAAGCATAACTTTGACATCAACATGAAAAAACTTGGGTGAAATGAACAAGCACGGTGGGTGTGAAGACTCACATGAGCTCATGGAGTGAGCCCGAGTGTGTGAAATCATCAATTGAAACTCTCAAGGGAGGCTCTTAAATTGGGTGCAAGCCAAAATTTTGGAGGGCGGTTGTAGTTGCTACAACATGTGGGTTAACTATTTAAGAGTGTAATTTTTGTTCTAGGCACCCATCCTTATGGAATCATAGCCTAATATTAGGAGTGGTCTGTTGTAGAGAGTGAATGTGCAACAAAACCTATTATTGGGTGGAATATTCTATGTTTTCAATTAGTTGGTGAATCTTTCATAAAGGTGTCTGCCTATTCTGTTCATTTCTTGATTATATTTCCTTTTTTATTTTAATGGTTATTATTATTTTACTACCATTTATGCTTATGATATTTTATTTCTTTATTGATTTAAATGAATGGCCTCGAAACTTGAAATTCACCCAAAATTTGTGTTTCTGAGGGTACTTGAGCATGGGGTTAAGTCACATGGAATATATTGAGGGATTGCATTGTAGATAAGGGGACTCTATTGTTTGGGTTGTGTATACTAAGGGGAAAAGAGTGCTAGTAACTTGGGACCATTGTGTGTTTGGATAGAATATAAGAGCTTGAATTTAGGTTGGAATGCATTTTAGAGTTTGGATAGGTACCTACCCTTGTGGAATCATAGCCTTAAATTAGGGGTGATCTATTATAGAGATAGAACAGGGAATAACGGACCTAAGGTTAGGTGCAAAGACTGGTGTTTGCAACTGGTCATTGTAACAATTTATAAAAATAAATAATCTATTCTTTGTGTATTTTCTTAAAGTCATGTAATGATGTGTGTGTGTGTGTTTAAATTTCATGTCTTGCAGTAGGCCATGATTGTTCATATATTTTATTAAATAATGATTGAGTTTTTTTTCATGCCACATGCTTCTTTTTATTTTATTTAATATTGATGTTAAAGTCTAGATAATTTTAAGATAGAAATTATTGAGGTTCCCAATGATGTGCATATTATATTTTGGTGTTATAGCATAAGCTACAATGTTTGAGATATATTGGCTTGTATATTTGTTTAGTAAAGATTGAGTTGGAGTGTGCATTGGTAGTCGAGGGAAAAAGGTTCCTAAAAATCATGCATTTTTGAAAATTTGGAATTTTTGGAAAAAACTCATATGAATGATGTTACCGATGACAAGGGAGGGTGATATAGACTCATATAATGACTTCAATTGATAAGGTTCGTTGTGGTAGAATGTAGGAGTCATGATGTGCATGTAGTGGGGTCAAAAGGTGTTTTTGAATACTGGTGATCTATATTGGATTATTATATTATTTGTCATCCATATCGATGCTTTAAGAGTGAAAAAAGTGGAGGAATTATCTCATCAGACCATTTTTGTTCGTGGGACCTAGTTTGACAAATTAGGGTCTAAAACCTTTTAGGATCATTTTGAGGCATCAAATGATGTTTTTGTGGGTAAAACTTTTCCTTTTTGGCATCACAATTTTTTTTCCTATTCTACACATAAAGACCTTTCCAAGAACACAACAATCATGTCAATCAAAGTCAATATGTGAAATTTATGCCACTCATAAGTTGACCCTCCTGTTTTCACCACCATAATTCGAGAGAATGCCCCGTAAGCCCCCATTATTCATGAAAATGGGATAGCCAAATGATTATGATGAAGAATACTCTAGAAGAGTCTATATTTTAACTTTGGTTAAGAGTCTAGGTAGTCAAACCTAACCACTATTAGGCTATTAGACTGTGCTATAACCGGGCCACCAGGAGGAAAATGGGTTCCATTATTTTGAGTGAATTTGTTCCATACTTGATAAAAATAGATGGGATGGAAAGGAGATGGAGAAAATCGAGAGGATTTGTGCATTGTAGTAACCCAACGGTTGTAGGCCATACTTCTTTGTACTTGCAACCATTTTTTATTCAAAGAAAGAGAGCAAAGTAGCATCACGTTCCAGTTGGGCTTATCCCCCGAAGGGTTTCCCAAGTCATATCTTGTGTCAAATGTGTTTGTGACGTTTTATTTGACTCTTCTTTATTTTTTACATAATTTTAATTTGCATGCATACACTATTAACAGTAATCTACATATCTAGAAATCTAAAAAAGAAATAAAATTGTAATGGTGTAGAATTTCATATTTTAAATATAATTTTATCAAATCTATTGTGCAAAACTATCTAGTGGAACATCCATGGAATTTTACGTATCAGGAAGGTTAATATATAAGAGCAAATGTTAGTGGTGTTGGTTTGATTTATTTTCACCCATAATACTTTTGGTAACACTCTCTACTCTCCATTAAAATTTCTAGTGGTACATGGTTGTAAGACCATGTATGTTTATTAAAAAGTTTTGAAGGAAGTTTTCTAGGTATCCTATTCTCTATCTTGAACCTAGTGATATATAGACTTTAAGTATAGCTTGGTGAAGTATTTTTCTTGTTGTAACTGATCTAGCAGATCATCTATCCTTGGTAAGGGCTATCTATTCTTTCATGTGGTTTTTTATCAACACCCTATAACCAATATAAATCTACCAAGTCCCATCATTTTTTGGCACTATGATGATGGGTGACCCACATGATGTTGTACTTAGTTGAATGACACCATGTTCTAGTAATTGTTGCAACTATTTCTTCACCTCACTTTCTTCTAGAATAGACTATTTGTAGAACCCCATGTCTGGCAATGGGGATTCCAACAATAACTGGATCTCATACTCCACTTCCCTCTTGGGTGGTAACCCTTTAGGATCTTGGAACACATCCCTATATGTCTATAGAAACTTTTCTAGTTTCTATTTTTGTTTCTTAGTACACCCCTATAGGGATGCATTTTTTCTTACTCTCTTCTACAGAATGATTTTCTCTTAAAAATGGTAAAGCATACTTCTTTCTAGAATTTATTATTTTATTGGCTTGGTTAGCACTTATTAGTGAAATTTTTGAATTTACTTTGTGTGCATTGATGGTGAATAATTTTCCATCCTCAATGAGCGGATACTGGCTGGCTTTCCACATGAAGATTTCATCCTACATGTACATGTAGGAAATTCCAAACACCACTCCACATATATCAAGTGGAACTTCATCTAGTTCTACTTCATTAAAATATTCAGCACTGGTAGCAAATCTAAATTTTCATTGTTTTGTTACCTTTATCTTTGCATCCTTATTTACCCATCCCAATGGATATGGGCTTGGATGATCATGAAATTTCATGTAATTTTTTTGACCAACTCTACTGTAATGATATTTTCATGTTACCCTGAGTCTAACAATGCATCAATATTGGTCTTTTTAACCTATATCTTTATTTAGAAGAGCCTCATCTTTTCGGTATCTTCCTATTGCTAAAGCCTACTCATATTCACGTCCTTCTACACTGATGTATGGATGACCTTCTCATCCATGTCTGAGATACTTTTAGCCTGGTTTCTTAAGTCAATGGCCATGAGTTTCTTCTTCTTGTTATCTTACTTTTTGTTCTTTGAGTTAAGCTCTAGATGTAAGTCCCAACATTTCTCCTTTGTATGACCATCAATGTTATAGTGGTTTCTAAGATATTTACATTGGTTTGTTGTGGATATAATGTTTTTATATTCCCCCTTTCAACTTATTCTTCCCCTCCTTAGAAGCATCTTGGTGCTCCTTCTTTGATCCACATAATTACACTTTATTCTAGCCTATGTTCTATGGGTATTGTTCCTATACATATGATTTTTCAACTAGTATAAGCTTGAACAACATCTCTTTCTTCCATAGATGGCTATGTATACCCCTAAAATACTTAAGGATTACATTTTGATTCTTTGGGGAGATATGCAACATCATGGCCATGTTTCTAAATTCTATTGTATACTCGTGTATTCTCCGCACCTACTTTTTCTTAAAGTAGCGCCACTGGATCCACTCGTCATCTACATACCCAATAGGTTAAAATTGTTATTGTATGAGGGTTTTAAATTCCTCCCACTTGGTCATTATAGGATCTCCTTTCAACCTTAAGGTCCTGATGTGGCTTCCCCACAAGGTCAAGCCATTTCCTTCTAATTTTATTCATGCAAATGAAATATTTCATTCTTCCTATATATGATGAACATTGGAATAAAATTCTAATTTTTACAACTAATGGTTTAAATTTAGAGCATTTATCTCACCTTGATACATGTTAATATTGATCTTCACTTCCATTTTGAATACTGACTGTGAATGGTTCATGACACTCGAATTAGGTTGATTATTTTTAGGTGCTTACTTTGGGTCATTCTTTGTTTCTTCTAGAAATTTTGATCTCCCCTCTTGTTGTACCTTTGCGTTAGAACCCCTATATTCTCCAAATAGCCTAGGCTTATTGGTTAATTCCACCATGAGGAGATTCACATATTGATTTATATTTGTAAATTGTGCTTCTTGTCATGAAAACCTCTCGTATAAGGTTATTCATAGATTCCTTGGCCATGACTGGGGTTTTAAGACTTTTGTATTAGCCAATATAGATTCCTTGCAATCTACAATATACCTAAAGAAACCTCTCTAACACCAATATGATTCTTAAATTTCCATGGATATTCCACTGTACAGTTCGTCACAACAAATATGATAAAAATATACTTAAAAATATGAAATATATACAATGAGGGCTTATTTCACTTTTATGGTTCAATAAATTACTATGTAGTGTGTATACATGAAAATTATAATAATGTAGAAAATATAGAACAATGAAATAAAAGCTCATAAACCATGGTTGGCATAAGATATATCTTGAGAAACCCTTTAAGGAGAAATCCCATATTGAAGATGAGGCCACTCTGTTCTCTTTCTCTGAATAGAAAATGGTTTCAAGTATAAACAAGTAAGGGCTATGGCCCATGGAATAATATAGTGCAAAAATCCTCTTTGTGTTCTTTCTCCCTATCCATCTTAGTTATCACACTCATCTATGGAACAAAATGCCCTGGAAAAGAATGGAACCCTTTTTCCTCTTAGTGGCTCAGTTATAACGCAACCTAATAGCCTCCTAGTGGTAAGGTTTGACTCCTTCAACTCTTAACTAGAGTTAAAATATGGACTCTTCTAGATTCTTGTTCATCATGATCATGTGGCTAGCCCCTTTTCCATGAGTAATGGGGGCTATCATGGTATCCTCCCAAATTATGATGGTGAAAATAGGAAGGTCAATTTTCGAGTGCCACAAATTTTGCATACATACTCTATTTGAGGAAATTATTGCGTTGTTGGAAAGGTCTCTGCGCATATAAACAAAACAAAGACACTACTCAAAGAAACAAAGTCTTACCCCAAAAAAATTTGTTTGATGCATCAAAATGCTCCTAAAAGGTTTCAGACCCCAATTTTCCAAACTGGGTTCCACCGGTAAAAATGGTCATGTAAGTTGATTACTCCACCTTTTCCAATCTAAAAGCATCACTATGGATGAAAAAAATATAATGATCCAATATGGACCAATATTTCGTAAAAAGTCAATGTTATATTCTATAGCATGATGGCTCTTGATTGAAGAGTAGGGACATGGAGGGTGCATAAAGAGCCTATAACCATGAGAGAATTTAAAGGCCTAAACATCAGTTTGATTAATGATGAAACAAAATATAATGGGAATAGAATTACGGTGGAATTAATGGAGTTGGTATAAACCATGAGGATTCTAAGGATGGAAAGTGTAAATCTACATGTTGATAATGGGAAGATAATAAGAGGCTAGGAGAATAAAACTCATATAAATACTCAATTGTTACAAAGACATAATTAGTTGTAGAAGGAAATAAGAAATGGATCAAGTTGAAGACATGAGGAAGAAGACAAAACTCATGTAGGGAGGGATATATATAGAAGATATATGCACTCAACATGTTCCAGTATAATTCAAAGACATCATTACTAACCTATTCATTTAACCAAGAAATTATATGCATATGAAGAATCAAGGAGTAGACTAGAAGTGTCCATTGTTATGCATTAAATAAGAATATATGAAATGGATCACTTGTAAGGTCAGATTAGGAAGCTTAAGCCAACAACCTCTAACAATGAAAACAAAAGGGGATATATTTTTTAAAGATGGTTGCTTTGAATTAGAAAATATTTCCAGTTACATAGTTTCTCATATAAACTAGAAATTAGGATTTCCATATAACATTTACAAAGGAAGGTATCTATGTTTGGGACCAGTTGAGGCAACTTAAGCACATTAATGAGAAAATGATTTCTTGTAAGTAGTTTAAAAAATATTTCAATAATATTATTGCGAGAAATAGTATGACGAGAAGATGTAGGAGTTATTTGAACTCAAGTTGGGGAACATGCCCATGGAGGACTCTGAAAACAAGTTCTTGGAATTTATTAAGTGGAATTCCATCCTTATACAAAGATCAAATTTAATTTGATGAACCAATGTCTATAACAGAGACTGTTCCAAAATCCAAGTACCTTTATGAGAAAGGAAATATTAGAGAAAAAAATTATAAGTATTAGAAGGATAAGAAGAATAAGACATCAAATTAGAGAGAAGGGATTCAAACCTTCATTCAATATAAATGTTCTAATTAATACCAGAAAAATTAAACATATTAGGACTAATCCAAAATGGAAGAATCCTTGGGAAAATGGGGAAGCAAAACTAATCACATGTTGGGGATGCAAAAGATAATACATGTACAAATATTCCCCTCACAAAGAAGAAAAGAGGAGGAATTTTCAGAACCTTTAGGAGGATACTATAGTGGAATACGTGGGAAAATGTATTCCAATATATATGTAGCCTTGCAATGTTGATAGGAAAAATCCCACGTGATTGAGGTGGGAGATAAAAGTATAAATTATCTGGTTGTTGTTTTGATTTATATACGAGTAAGAAATAGCTGTACTGAACCTAAGTTAGTGGACATTAAGAATATAAAAGGAAAAGATAACATTATTGTTGATGCAATTAGAAGGAGAGTACATGTGATGCATGCTACCACCATTAGCATGAATAAAGTAATTTTAATGAGCATAATTTTAGAAGTTTTTGTCACAAACCTTGTTTCGCATTGGAAAAGAAGGCTTGTAATAAGAAGATATACAACAAAAATTTAAAGAGTATAAGATAGCAGAAGATGTGACACATGCATAAAAATTAAGTGTATGTTCCTAAAATAAATGAATAATTTTCCATATGCTACAAATCTTGGTTACCAGAAAACAATTGAAATAATAAGAAGAAAATAATTTTGGTTAGAAATCACAAATTATTTTGTGGGGGGGGGGGGGAGGCAAGAGCTGGAGGTGTGTTGTGTACCCCCGATGGAGAAATAAAGATTTAATTCACATGGGGATTGGGAATTGCCTTGAACAATCAAGACAGAGCCTTAACCCTCTGAAAAGAGATAAATATTGCCTCTGTCAATGGATTTAGTCAAATACGTTTGATTGGATATTCAATGATCAACATTAAAAATTGTATCAAAATATAAAGTCAAAAGGAATTAGGTCCCCCCTATATTCCAAAAAATATGGATGATTTTAAATAAATTTGTTTCCTATGATATCTACCATATTAAAATGGAAAATAACAAGTGAGTTTATGACCAAGAAAATAAAGGCGTCAATATAGAACAAGGGATAATGTTGTTGGATCAAGAGGAGCCGAACTTATGTTATATTCCATGAAAGTGGAAAACCAAATTTTAAATCCTCGCAAGGCATCGAATGATCTAGAATTAATCTTTGATATGCCACTAATAAATTTTATTAAATTCTAAGCAAAGCAGAATTACATTGGGTGGCAGAATAATCTGCAGGAATGTCTTAAGGATAACACAAGTTTGATGCAACATGGGATTAAGGTCATGAAAAGGGATAGGTAGAGGAGATTTGAATCAACATTTAATAATTGTCTCAAAGCAATAAGAGTGGGTAGTCTAGTCGAGCAGTGGAAATTAATCTCAAGCAGATTTGAGGGTGGAATGATGACATGAGGAATGGAGTTTCAAGTGAGCTATCTACAGAGATGAGATGTTTGCATTCAATCTGAAAGGATGTCCACAAAATATTACAAGGATTAGAGTGGGAATATTAGGAGTTTTTGGCAGAATTTAAGCATGAATATGATATGAATTCAAGGGTGTCTAGATTTCAAAATGGCCTCGTCTAGAACAAATGGTAGTGGTTCCTGCTCAGAGGAGCAAATGACTATGCTCAAGGAGGAAATTGCGGCACTGATAGCATAGACAGGGGGTCAAATTATCCAAGAAACTTACTCTAAATATTAAATGATGTCCAAAAAACTCATTAGAATTTGGGAGGATGTCAATCATATTCAGAAGTTTGTGGACCATTTAGCCATGAAATTGACTAACTTGAACCTCAAAATGGACAACATGGAAGTTATAGTGGAATATGTAACTGTAGGATTTCTGAAGGAAGTCTTTGGGCTTGAAGATGTATCTCTGTCTGGAGTTTAGCCTACCATGGAAGTGGATGAGAATTAAAGAGAGGAAGTGGAGATTCCCTCCTTCGAGGTTAGTGAACAAGTGGCTTTGGAATAAAATCCACAGGAGGAGCTGGAGAGCAGCCATGAGTAGTTTCTTATATAACTAGTTGTAATTTTTTTGTCATTTTGTTAGAATTTGTGGTGTATTTTGGCGAAGTTATAGACTAAGTATATTAATAAGGATAACAATGAATAGGAAGGGTATCTACGAGACCTATTTTGAATAGTTTTGAACAAACTTGAAATGGAGCAATCTCTAAATGTAAAGGAGATAGCCTGATTGTAGTTTGATAAATATAAATATACTTGTTCTTTAAAAAAAATGCCAAAATATTTGGATGAATATATGTCTAAGTGCATGGAATGTAAAAGAGTGGAGGTTTATCATAGACACCTAACAAGTTTGTTACAACCATTTCCAATTCTAGAGTGGAAATGGGAAGTGGTAACCATTGATTTTGTCACTAAGTTACCTAGGATAGCAAGTAGACATGACTAAATAATAGTAGTAGTGGATAAGTTCCAAGGAAATTGAGTCAAAATGAAGCTAGTATTGAAAAAATATACACGAAGAAAAATATTAGGATGCATTGAGTACCTAATGAATTTTCTTTAGATATAGATCCAAAGTTTACTTCAAACTTTTTGAGGGGACTATTTAATGGATTTGGTACAATTTTGAATTTTAGTGCAACATAACATCCATAGAATAATTGGTAGATAGCGAGAGTGAACCAAGTGAATGAATACATGGTAAGTATATATGTGATGGATAAGCCATCCAAGTGGTAGGATTCAATTGCATTTGGTTGAGTTTGCCTATATCAATGGGTATCAAGCTTCATTGGAGATGAGCCTACTTGAAGCTTTATATTGTAGAAAATGTAGTACATTGGTGAGCTAGGTTAAACCAATAGACATAGTGTTACTTGGGAAAACAATTCTGAAGGAGATGGAAGGGAATAGTTAAAATCAAGCAAAGTTTAAAATAAAAACAAGATAGAAAAAGATTTATGGAGATAAAAGCAAAATATATAATTTAAAGTGACAGAGTATATTTTTGAAATTGAATCACAAGAAGGTATCACTAAAGTTGGGTAGTTATACCACGCTGGAATACAAATCTTTTTGGTTTGTTTGAAATATTGAATAGAATAATACTATTTGCATATATTCTTGCATTTCTTACTTCCATGAATGCACATAATGTATTTCATGTGGTATCCAAATTTCTACTCTATTTGAAATATTGAATAGAATAGAACTAGCTGCATACTTTCTTTCATTTCTTACTTCCATGAATGTGCATGATGAATTTCATGTATGCTTACTAAAAAAGTGTAACAACCCATTCCATCTCATAGACAATCCTAAAGGAAAAATAAGGTGTTACTATCATTGAACCAACCTCCAAAGTCCTGTCATGGAAACAGGGTCTTAACATTTCATCATTTTTCAAACTCCTCGAAACTTAAAATAAACATCGTCATTGCATTTGGACTTTCAAGATCTTTTTGGTGATGCTTTCTTCAAAAATGACATCGAGGTCACAAGATATGGCCGTTTGAAGCCGAGCCATGAAAATATATCATGTCAATGATGTATTACCATGTGGCACTTGTGTGCACCAAACATGATGGCCACATGGCAGGCCTACCACCTCCCATTACCCTGGGGTAAGACAGAAACATGAATAGTCCTATTTCCACCACGTCATCCTCCCAAACACGCAATCATGTCTTGGGTCCCACCTTTCACCCTTGGCCAAGTTTTAAAAATTTTACGCTCTAATTAATAGAGGGCATTCAGTCATGAACCTTGTGAGTGCATTCCCTCATGAAGCTGAACCCCAAATATCCATAGGGCTTGAATAACTCTGGCTTGAACCATGAAAACACATTCCCTCACAAAGACAAACCCTTAACCTTAATAGGCCCCAAATAGCTCAGGCCTCGACCCCTAGCTCAGGCCTAAACACTAGTTGTGGCTGGGTCTTTCTGCTTAACCCATGAATAGGCAGTCTTACCTCGAGCTCAATTAACCCAAACAAGGTTCGACACTTAGAAATTATTTATAGTTTCTTTCTCCCAATACAATCATGAATTGAATTCCAATATCATCTAAACACCTCCTCTTGGCCTACCTTAGCCTTAATGGCAAACAATTGGCATTCCATACTATCAATTAACCATGCTTGAGCGTACAATAAGAGCCTACTCTAGGATTTCACTGGGTCAATGATAAGACTTAGGCTATTAATACTACATGTTAATATATATATATATATATATATATATATATATATATATATATATATATATATGTATAACATACATGATTTATGTAAAACAACATAACCATAGGGAATCTCAACCCACCCCCAATACATGAACATATGTAATTTTCACTCAATACATGAACATATGTAATTTTCACTCATTGGTACCATTTCAATAACACAAAGCATAAGAAAATAAATAACAACAATACATGTAAAATACCATTTCCATTAGATTAAATGAAATAACGTCATGAATAACTAAGTACATAAGTTTTGACGAATTATCTTGTGTTAAATAATGAACTAGTGACCGAGATTGGGACGATAACTCTCCTCCCAACCTTAGAATGATTACACTATGGAATTTCTTGTAATCATCCACCCCTGATACAGATTCAAACCTTGAGGTGAGTGGTTCAGAGAAATAACCAAAAATCCTCACCACACCATGGAATCCGAAGATGTCACCATATCCACCATTGTAACCAAGGAATCTAGAGATGCCAACATCTCCAACCTTGTAACCTAGGAAACAATTCTTCAGTGAATTCACCCAAAACTGTGAATCCAGAGTTCATTGAGTGTAGTTGTTGGCCTAAAAACCAAGCATAGGTAGACACCATGGATACAAAGTAACATGGCCTCCACCAAAACCATGAATCCAAGGAGCCTCTAACCTTCACCCAAGAGGAATCCACTAAACCCTCTAACTTTTCTTAAAATCGAAAATCATCCTATAGTCAACCTATTATATAAACGAGTGATGGCTTCTATAGTGCTCAATTCCTACATGCAACCCCCTTCAGAAGTATATCTCTTTCCTTAGGTTACCCCCTTTTCTCTCCTCTAAATTATCTCTCCCTTTCCCTAAGGTGTGAATGCATGTCCTATTCCTTTTGAACTCCACCCAAGACATTATGGGCTTGGCCTCCTATTGGAAAAGTCTATACACTTCTTCTAATAGTCATTAATTTCTTAGTTAGCTTCATTAAAAGCTAAAATCAATCATCCCCATACCTTTCATTAAATGAGATACTTCTTCCAAATTTCCCAAGAGACATTCTCAACTCAAAGCTCTGAATTTTGTGTCCCTTTTCCCTTATCCAGTTCACTGTAATTACATTTTGTAATAATAATTATAAAAATATTTACAATTTTTTACAAGAGGGAATTTGACCGAATGTGCTATCACAAATCCCATCCCCTTGGAGGAACAACATCTCTTATGTTCTATACCTGGCCATAAATAAGACCATGCTCTAAATCAAGCATAAAAGGTCAATGTGGGATTTATATACACAAATTTGTACAATCATTTGAAAATTTATTTACATTGCTTTAACCAACAAATAAAAATGGATATGTTTTCCGCATATGATCAACCATCTCCCATGTGGCTTCCTTGGGCATAAAGTCCCTCCACTACACCTTGACTTGCTCAATTACTTGATTTTGGAGCATGATCTACATTTTATCTAGGATGTATAGAGGTTCTGACTAGAACTATCCCTTTGTTTTTACCTATAACATTGATCAATCAATAAAGTCATTAGTTTTACATACTTTTTGAGTAATGAAACATGAAAAATATTATGAAATTTTATTGTTGGCAACAAGGCCAACCTATATGCTATGGGCCCTATCCTTTCAATCACTTGAAATGGCCCACAAAAACATGGTGCCAACTTAGCACATGACTCAATTTTTAGACAACTTACCTTGGGCCAAATCCATATGCAGACATGCTCCCCCACTTAAAATTCCTTATGCACTCTATGCTAGTTTGCATAGTTCTTCTGCCTATGTTGAGCCACTTTTAAATTCATCTTGATGGTTACCATTTCTTGTTCCACCCGTTTCAACATATCAGGATTAATGTAAAATCTATTCACTAGATCACTCTAGCTGATAGGAGTATTATAATTTCTACCCTAAAGAGCCTCAAATGGACTCATATCTATTTATTCTTGGTACCCATTGTCGTAGGAAAATTTAGCTAGTGGAAGAAACACCTCTCACTTCCTTGGGATGGTGCATGACATACATTCGAAGAATTTCCCCCAATATTCTATTTTTCCTCTCTGCCTGCCCATCTATTTGTGGATGGTATGTTGTGCGAAATGCAAATTTTTTCCCTAATCCAACAAATAATCCCTTCCAAAAATTTGAAGTAAATTGAGCATCTCTATACGAGATAATTCTCTTGGGCACTCCATGAAACCTCACAATTTCTTTGATAACAACTTGGGCTACATCACTTGTCATGTAAGTCGATTTAATAGCCACAAAGTGAGCAACCTTGCTCAATTTTTCTAACAAGAACATGATGGAATTGTGTTTCTTGGATGTTTGTGGCAACCCTGTGATAAAATCCATTGAAATTACTTCCCATTTCCATTTTAGAATTGGAATAGGCTATAATAATCTAGTTGGGTGCTTGTGCACGACATTCACTTGTCGACATTTAATGCATTTAGAAATGAAATCATCCACTTCCATTTTTAAATCAAGCCAATAATAAAACTTTGTAATGGTTGTTAATGCCTTTTGATAACTTGGATGGCCTGAATATGGAATTGTGTGAAATTATTTTAATATGAACTTCTTCAAGCTACTCTCATTTGGAACATAAATTCTACTTTTTTGAATCTGGCCAGTCCATCTTTCGTGAGGTAATTTTTTTGTCTTTCTCACCTTCGGAATCTTGTTGTAGCTTTTATTTTAATTGCTAATATTTTTCATATTGTTGTCCCAAAAATTTAACTCTTTATGGATATCAACGCCACAGGAACTAATGGTTGTCATGTGAGCTAGTTAAACCTGCCTGCTGAGTGCATCAACAACTTGATTTTCCTTCCCTTTGATGTATTTAATTTTGAAATCAAACTCATTGATTAAATCCGACTATATAACCTTCTTGGAATTTAATTTTGGTTGGTCAAATGAATATTTTAGACCTCCATGGTATTTCATTAATATGATTTTTCTTCAAAGAAGATAATGTCCATATGTTTATAGTTTGAATAATAACAAAAAGTTTCAAATCACGAGTCACATAATTTTTCTCATGTTCAATTAATTTCCAAGATTCAAATAAAACGACCTAACCCTCTTCCATGAGGATACTTCAAAGCCCTTCCTTGCATGCATTCATGCAAACAATGAATTCCTTTTCCAAATCCGAAATTCAAAGGACTAGTGCATGTGTAAGAAAATACTTCAGTTGCTCAAAGCTAGCAGTGCACTCAACTTTACACAAAAAAATCATTCCCTTTCTCTGTAATGTTGTGATTGGGTGGAAAATCATGTAGAAATTCTTAATAAATATCCTATAATAACTTGCTATACCCATTAATGATCTAGCCATAGGTACATTCTTTGGTGTTGGCCATTCCATCATAGCTTTAATTTTTTCTAGATCAATTGCTACACCCTCGTTGGCGACCACATGTCCCAAATATTGAATTTGAGACTAAAAAATTCACATTTCTTGAGTTTTGCATGTAGATTATGCTTTCTTAGTAGTGCAACATAGATTCCAAGTGCTTCTCATGCTCATCTTTATCTTTTGAATAAACCAAAAGTATTGTTAACAAGTACCAATATGAATTTATCCAAAAATGGACTCACTATGTTATTCATTATGAACATGAAGGTTGCTAATGCATTAGTAAGTACAAAAGGCACAACCACATATTCATAATGGCCATACCTTGCCAAAAAGAAATTTTATGGATGTCTTATCGTTAATACACACCAAGTGATACCCAAACCTCAAATCATTTTTGAGAACATTATTGCTCCCCACAATTGATCAAACAAGTCATCAATTCATGACAAAGGGTATATATTATTTATGATAGATTTATTAAGCTATCTATAGTTTATACAAAATCTAAGTGTGATGTCCTTCCTCTTCACAAATAAAATGGGTAATCCTCATGGTGATACACTTGGATTCGTGTGCTATTTGTCTAACATTTCCTTGAGTTGTAGCTTCAATTCCATGAGATTTAGAGTACTCATTTGATACATAGCTTTAGATACTGACACTATTCTTGGCAATAATTCTATAGGGAATTCCACTTCCCTATGTGGAGGTAATCTAGGGATCTCCTTCAGAAATACATCTTCATATCATTTTAAAACTGGGTGCTCCAATAAATTACTACCACCATTATTCTTAAAATTGTTGATCACTTGAACAACAAATAAAGCACATCCTTTTTGAAAACTCCTCTTGACCTGCATTGTTGTCACCAAGAAAAATGAGGTGAGTTTTCTTTTTCCTTGCAACATTATTCTTTCACCCTTATCACTGAGGAATTCCATTGATTTCTCAAAGAAATTGATCCTTGTTCTATGTTGAGCCAACAAATCCCTTCAAAGAAATGCATAGTGCACCCCCAATGGTAATCAATTAAGATCAAGTATTATGTCCATTCCCTTCAACACCAAGGGGCATGATTTAATGATATATTCCACTCTTCTTTTGGTCCCTATGGCTATTTGTACCAACCAATATTCTATGTGTTCTTATTTAACCAAATCACACTTCTCCACAAGTTTTAGACTAATAAAACTGAAATCTGAATCAGGGTCAATTAAAATTGAAGAAGCATACCTTCCATTTCAATAATTTCTTCCTATTGATCAAAATTTTTATTGTCTATTCTTGAATAAATTATTGGCATGGTCTAGGCCATTCCCTTAAGTATCTTAGCCTCTTGCATGTTATATAGCCTTGGGTCATCCTTGTTGCATTGGGGACGATCCATTTTCCAATAATTTTCCCTACAAATCCAACATTTCATGGGTTCCCCTTTATAGCTCCTATTTTATTCTCCTTTGATTTGACTAAATTATCCTTTGTTGGTAACATTAAATCTCTATTGATTTTTGTGATATGTTGGGATTGCATTCACTCCTTTGACTCTAGGTTGTTGCTTCACAATTTTTTTCCCCGATCCTTTAAATTTGAGGTTACTCTTTGATTTCCAAACTGTCCTATACTCAAGTATGTTCCTAACTTTCTCATAATATTTATTTTATTTTCTAACTGCATCTTCAAGAGCTTATGGTTCATCAAAATGAATTCAATATTTAAATTCCTATGGTAGCCTGCTGATATACCTTTGATTTTTTTTCTTTTCAACCTCGAGGTAGGGGACATACCTCAAAAACTCCATGAATTTTGTAGTGTATTCCTCATCTCATTGTTGCCCAATTTTGAGCTCATAAAAATCTTTAGCATTTTTTCATAATACATTGGTGACAGGTACTTTTCTCTAAAATATTTCTTAAATGTTTTCCAAGAAAACTCTTCCTCTATGATGTTCTTTGTATTCTTCAAATATTCCCACCAAATGTATGCCTTTCCCTTTAGGCTAAATATGGCCACCCTAGCTTTCATATTCCCATAGTAATTGTGGAATTTTAATAACTTATTCATCCCAACTAGCCATGCTTCTACATCCTCTATTTTCTTTAATTCACCATCAAATGTAGGAGGCTTGGTCTTATTAAACTCATTTGGCATACAATCCCTTTATCTTCTTCCCTAGTGATGGTGCCTTCTAGTAGTAGCACTCGAATGTTTCCCATAATCAACTATCCTCATTCCAAGAGTGCTCAATGGAGAACCTCCCTTCATTGTGTCCTCACTAAACTACTTGTGCTTATTCTTGGATCTACTTCCCTTAGCATCATCAATCCTCCTTTCCTATCTTCCATGCCCTGAAGAACTCTGTTTGAACTTGAAACTAGATCCAAGCTCGTGTTGATTTTGTCTCTGCAAATCTAATAAGCTTTGTAGTATCACTACATTTATCTATGCCTATATTTCTCATTCCCTAAAAAGCTTCTCATATCAACTTTACAACTTCTCAGTTCAGTCATTAGGCTTCTCAAGGTATCCATCCAGTTAGGAGATCCTGTGTCCCCTCTTTTCTTAATTGATTCCTCTTCATTTCCACACTAATATCTATCGGTGTTACGTTCCAATATTATGTTTCTCATAATTGTGTGTCCTTTGAGGTTCCCTTATGTATTGTCACACACACATAATTGTTAGACAACATTAATAACAATTAACACATGAGAATTATAATCCTTGGTACGTGCCATACTCATGTGGCATTATATACGTCTGAAACATCGAATAACAAGTGAGTTATTTTTTCAAGAAATAATAATAAACTCAATAACATCATTATAATAAACATACAATATATACATATCTCAATCAACATAAGAATACATTACAACATTTGTAACCAAACACCGCACCTTGAAACATGGTTTTCACACACTGTGATTAAGGCTCATTAGCTTCCAGAGGTCCAATGTTGAACCTTCTACTCTGATACCACTCTGTAACACCCCGTTCCACCTCATTAAACATCCTAAGGGAAAAATAAGGTGTTGATATCATTGAACCAACATCTATAGTCCTATCATTTAAATGGGGTCTTAAAATTTTGTCATTTTCAAACTCCTCAAAACTTAAAATAAACATCACCATTGTGTCCATCTCGTTAAGAGATTTATAATGATATAAAATTTCTCAAAAATTGACATTCATATCATAACATATGGTTATTTGAAGTCGGGTGATGAAACTCTTGCCATGTCAGCATTATGCTACCATGTGGCACTCGCGTGGACCCCACATGGTGGCCATATGGCATCCCTACCACCTCCCATTATACAAGGAAATATGAACATGTGACTAGTCCTGCGGCTACCACGTCATCCTCCTGGACACACAATCTTACACTTCGTCCCACCTAACCCCTTGGCTGATTTTTGAAAATTTTACATTCTAATTGATAGAGGGCATTTGGTGTCGAACCATGCCAAATCATTCCCTCACAAATCCCAACCCTAAACATCCATAGGCCACGAACAACTCGGGCCCGAACCATGTAAGTGCATGCCCTCACGAAGCCAAATCTATAACATCCACAGACCCTGAATAGCTCAGGCCTGGACCTCTATCTCAGGTGCCAAACACCAGCTATTACTAGGTATTTCTACCTGACACCTAAATAAGTGGTCCTACCCTGAGCTTAGCTAGATTGAACAATGTTCGACATTTAGAAATTCTTCATAGTTTCTTCAGGTGATGGAGACTAGAACTTTCATTATTTTTTTATGTTCTCAGGAGTAGATCATGCTCCCTATAAAATCATGAATTTAAGTCCAAGATCATCTAGACACCTCCTCCTATCCTTTCTTGGCCTCTATGGAAAACAATTGATGCATTGACACTATTAACTAAGCATGCTAGAGTATACAATAAGAGCATGTTCTAGTATTTCACTGGGTGAATGATAATACTTAAATCATTAAGAATACCTATTAAAATGCACATACAATATACATGATTTATCTATAACAACATAAGCACATGGAAGCTCAACCCCCCACCCACCCTTGCAAAATACATGAATAGATATAATTTTCACTCATTGGTACTAGATCAATAACACAAAGCATAAGAATAAAACTTAATGAAAATACATGAAAAATACCATGTCCATTACATTCAATGAAATAACATCACAAAGAATTGAGTGCATATGTTTTAATCACTTACCTTGTGCTAAATAATGAACTATTGAATGAGATTGGGACGATAACTCTCGTACTAATCTTATGATGATTGTGTTGTGGCCTTTCTTGCAATCATCCATCTGTGAGATAGATTCGAAGCTTGAGGAGGAGTGCTTCAGGAAATAACTAGAACTCCTCACCACACTAGGGAATCCAAATATGTCACCATCTCCACCCTTGCAACCAGGGAATCCATATATGCCACCCTCTCCAACCTAGTAACATAAGAAACAATTCTTCAATGACTCGACCCAAAAACAAGAATCCAAAGTTCACTGTGTAATTGTTGGCCTGAAAGCCAAGCATAGGTAGACGTCGTGGATTCTCTTTTACCGAGAATCCAAAGGAGAAAGGCCTCTACCCAAAATGGGAATCCATAGAGCCTCTAAACTTCATCAAAAAGCAATCTACTGTACCCTCTACCTCTGCATAAAACTAAAAATCATTCTCTAGAAATTTGTAACATCCACACTATAAATTATTTTTTTTATCTTGCAAATAGTTAATTTCTATTGTGCAAATGTAGCTCATATGATATTCTTATTATCATTAGAACCAATTGTTTAATTTTTTGTTCTATATTTTTTTATCCAAAATGATAATAACATAATTTATTTATGTTTAATATCAAGATCATCTATATATATTGTTATGTTTAATGTCCCACTATATATGTGTACGTTTACATGGTGCACAAACTCAAACCATGACCTCGTCTCATTTTTTTTTTATAACTAGAACGGTTAATATATTTATAGATCAATGGTTGGGCCGTAGCTTAATCAACTGACATTACAAGGAGACTTAAGTTCATTGTACCTTTCTACTCCTATCAAATTCCTTCAAAGTTTTGAGACTTCAAGGTACATCGCATCGGCGATTGAAGATTACAAAGAGGTGCCTTAAGACACAAAAGGGAGTGATTAGCGATCCCCAAGCAATCGCTTTAGAGGAGAGCTATTGGTGGTATTGGGACAAAGACCAAGTCTTTTAGTGGTGTGAACGGCCCCTGAAAGTTAAGGCCCCTAAATACTTGTTGGGATTTTAATATTGGATGTATATAAATAACACATAAAGCCTTCCATCAACGCTGAATCCTTATAAACCATTATGATGAGAATGTCTGCAAAACAATCCTTTCCACCTTAGTACGATCTTGGCACACATTCTGAGGTTCCACCTTTATTGTTATCGGGAATCGGCACATCTGCAGCTCTCTTTACAACACTCCTCCTTCGCGACCATTATGCGATTAAGCTGTTGGACTTCAAACTTTTTAGGCTTGCACACATAACCACTTTGGGTCCACACCCATCAGCCCTTCGCAAAGGCTCGTGGCTCTACCGAACCCTGACCCCGATTGGCCAACTTTCATATTGAACCTCCACCGTTGATCTACTTTGGTTAGATCTGACGGTTCTCGTATGTTTCAGACTTCAAAATTTTTAGGCTTACACACATAACCACATCGGGTCCGCATCCTTTGGCCCATCGCAAAAGCTCTTGACTCTACCAAACCCCGATCCCTGATCGACCAACTCTCATGATGAATCTCCGTCATTTATCTACTTTGATTAGCTCCGACGGTTCTCATATGTTTCAGGTTGATAACGCACCTGTGGGTTAACCACTCGATAACTCATCTCATTTCACTAATTAAATGTATATTATAAGGTATAGTTTTAATGTGCTAACATTGTATTGTTGGAAACCTATGTCTATGGTCCCACGCCCCATTTCAGAAAAATTTAACAATGTGAAAACATTAGGACCTTACCATAATGATGGTTAACTTAGACATTATACTTGTTACGAACTTCATACATCCTTGTTCTAGATTGTTCCTTTGGTGCATGTTGCTTGTGCTCATTGTGGTGAAGTGGTGATGATTCTGACCCTAGACCATTGGGGCTTGGGATATGATGGTCCAAAATGACTAGGGTTTTTTATGGGATGTAACCGTCCCATCCCTTTTCATGTTCGCATCCCATTCACACCCTCTATGCATCTGATCGAGCTCGAATTTGGTGACTCAAACTCTGGTTGCTTGTTTTAATAAATTTCTCTGGTTCAATGGCATGGTGCTGAATATCAAGGAAATAAATCTATGGTTTAACTCTTTACAATTTGAACTGAAGGCTAGGGTTTTTAAATATTTATCTTAAATCATAGCTGCAAGTGTTTGAGGTTAGCGTTTAATTGTGTGGTCACTGCCTTAGGTTTTACTAGGTACAAGGGAAACCGTCCTCCATCTATTCAAGGTTCTCAAAGCTTGGAGTTTGCTTTTATAATTGCATAATGTTAAAATCTCTCTAGGAAATTTAAGGTAATTTAGTGCTCAGTCCTGAGCACTTGCATGGGATTATCTCAATTCTTCTCCTCTGCTTTATGTTTATTACAATATTAACCCTAATAGGATTGTTTCAGTTATAGGTCGATGAGCACATGAGTCTACTGTCATACAAGTAACCTTTAGGGTTTCAGTTTTATTATTTGGGAATTCATGCTTCCTTTCCTAAATTACCTTCCTTATAATTGCTACGTTAATTATGATGGTTAGGTTCAATTTTTGCACAAAATTCTTTTGCATATCTTTGGCATCTGGGGTTGCATGGTTGACTTAGGGATTTTCCTTCCAAGTTCCTCTCATAACATTTTATTTTATTTTGTTGAAAGAAGGTCTACTTAATTTATGTCTCGTTGGTTCAAACCTGAGTTTTTCCTGTTGGTATAATTATGTAAATTATAAGATTGGTCATTTGGCCCAAATCATTCTCCCGAGTGCTATAACAGTTCTATTTTAGTGTTAGGTCCCTATAATACTGGTGTATTCCCTCATTGTTATTGTCAATTTAGGTCCCTATAATACTGGTGTATTCCCTCATTGTTATTGTCAATGTAGCCCCCTTATTATTAATGTTGTGTCCATGTAATCCCCATATTATTATTATTGTGCACCATAGAAGCCCACTATTATTATTGTTGTTCCCTTACATTATTATTGTTATGTCTGCCTTGATTATATTGTTACCCCTTAGACTTCTATATATAGAAAGGAGGTTTCTTCATTTGAATCATCAAAGAATTGTTCATTTGTGTAATGTAAAGGAGGTTTCCCCCTATAAGAGGCTAAATTTTAATTCGTTGATCTATCTCTTCTTCCATTTTGTGAGCTAGTTGCATAACATTTGGTATCAGAGCTTTGGATTCTAGGGTTTCACTTCTTCAAATGGACCATCTTAGTATTTTCTCTATAACTATTTTTATACAAGGCTTCAGAAGCTGAAATTTTTACCATGTGGAGCCAAAATTGCAGATAACTTCGTTTAAAAATTTTAGATCTTGGTTCGCTATATTTTTGGAGATATGCTCTGAGGAATTTAAGTTTTTCTTGGGCTCTAGAATTATATCGCAAACAAGTGGCCTAGGAAAAATCGTCATAAAGTTTTTTCTAAGACGATTAAAAAGCTGAAATTTTTACAACATGAAGCCAAAATAGCAGAGAATATCTTGTAAAAATTTCAGATCTTGGTTCGCTATATTTTCAGAGATATGCTTCGAGGAAGTTAAGGTTTTTGAGGGTTCTAGAATTTTGTCTCAAATAGGTGACCTAGAGAAAATCGTCATAACTTTCGTTTCAGGAATTAGATTTGAATTATATAAAAAATAGCTGAAATTTTATAGACTATAGTATTTTGTGTAGCAATTTCAAGGCCTAAGGTTGAAATAGTGACACGTGGCATCCCTTACAACTTCGCTCTACTGAACTAGTCCATAATCAGGTCATCATCGAAGATTTGGCATAACTCTTTCTTGAAGAATCCAATCTCGATTAAACTTGTGGGGTTGGAAATAGAAATTAGAGAGATACCACAAGAAGATTAGAGATCAAAAATTATAGAGTTACAATAGTTTTAAGAGTGAGCTCCTAAAAGCAAGAAAAAGGTGTGTATTTTTTTAAAAATTGCATAATATTTTTTTTGAAAAATATGTTTGAAGTGATTCAAAGGGCATAGTGAAGCATATATATCATTGTTTGATTTCAAAATGCCTCAAAGAAATAAAATGGAAACACCTAGTAAGAATCATAAATCTCTATTATGGCACATGAATAAGAAAAAGAAATGCAACATGATATATCAAAATTACAAGGCCAAGTGCAACAAATTTCGTTCTGACAAAGAGTAACCAAAAATGAAATGGAAGTTAAGATGGTTGATTTGAAGAATAGATTAAAATCAAACATGGAAGGATTGAAGGATTTCATGAAAGCTAATATGGGTGGCATGAAAGCTAATATGGATGGTATAGAAGAAAAAATGAAAAGCAACATGAAAGATTTGAAGAATGGTTTAAAAGCAGACATGGAAGGTTTGAAGGAAGGCTTGAAAAAGTTGCTACAAGAAATGATTCCTAATGGTGAAAAGGTATTATATGAAACTCATGTTGAGAACAAAATAAATGTTAATCATGATTTCATAGACTCTAACATTGTATTGAAGACCACTATATTCCAAATATCGATATGAGAAAGTTTGATGGCAATGATTAGGTAACATGGATACTACAAATGGAGTAATATTTTGATCTTCATAATGTGAAACACACACAAAAGGTATGCATTGAAACTTTATATTTAGAACCCAATAAGTTTATATGGTATCGATGGATTTTTTCTCATAAACCACTTGTCACTTGGTGAATTTTTACAGAGGAAATGATAGCACATTATGAGGATACAAAGTGTTATGCAACCAACTCACGAAATAGAAGAATGAGATAGATCAACGACTTCAAAAGTATCCTCTTCAAGGGAGAAACCTACTTTACATTACACAAATGAACAATTATTGGATGATACAAATGACATGACCTCCCTTATATATATAGGAGCCTAAGGGGTCATAATTTAATCAGAGCTGACATAACAATAATAATGTAAGGCACAAGAATAACAATAGTGGGATTCTATGGGGCACAATAATAACAATATGAGGAAAACATGGGCACAACAATAACAATAAGCGGCTACAATGACAATACTAATAAGGGAATACATTAGTATTATAGGGACCTAACATGCCCCTCTCCTTTAAAAAAGTGTTGTCCTCAACACTTGAGTAGTTCTGGACACTTCTGTATAAAATTCTCATCCTTCCATGTGGAATCTTCAACGGGTAAGTTCTTCCACTTGATGAGATACTCTCAAATTGATCGATTTCATAGCTCTCAAGTTCTTGTTTCAGTGACTGCTTCAGGTTCCAATATGCTTTTTCCTTCCTCGTCAAGTTTTGACAATATTGTTTGAACTGGGAGTTTTTCACCTATAACCTTCTTTAAGCATGAAACATGGAAAACTGGGTGCACTCTGGAAGATGCAAGAAGTTCCAATTTGTATTACATAGTACCAATATTTTGTAACACCTTCTATAGACCATAATACTTTGGTGATAATTTATTATCCTTCTTAGCTTGCTTGAGGGACATTTTTTTGTATGTTTGTAGTCGTAGATATACCCAGTCACCTACATTAAAACTTCTTTCACTGTGATGTTGATCTTCCTATTGTTTCATTCTATTCTGTAACAAATTCAGGTTATCCTTTAAGAGTTGGAGAACTTGTTGTTGATGCTCGATGTGATCTTCCACTGCTTGAACCTTAGAATTTTATCTTAAATATGATGTGATGGACAGTGGATGATATCCATAAAGTGCCATAAATGGGGTCATTTTGCTGTAGTATGGAAGGAAGTGTCATACCACAATTCAGCTAGAGACAACCATTTGACCCATTATGTTTGTTTATAAGATACAAAGCAATGAAGATATCCTTCCAAACATTTGTTCACTATCTCAATTTTTCCATCATATTGAGGATGATAAGATGAGCTATGAGCTAACTGAGTACCCAGACAAGAAAATAATTATGTCCAAAAATGTTAGGAAACCAACTCACAAAAAGATAGAAAAGATAAATCAATGCCTTAGAATTCAGCCTCTTCTAGGGGGCAACCTCCTTTACATTACACAAATGAACAATTCTTGGATGATACAAATGATTAAACCTCCCTTCTATATATAGGAGTCTAAGGGGTCACAATATAATCAAGCCAACATAACAGTAATAACATAAGGGAACAAAAATAACAATAATGAGTTTCTATGGGGCATACTAATAACAATATGGGGACAATAGGGGCACAATAATAACAATAAGGGATACAATGACAATAATAATGGGTGAATCACTAGTATTATATGGGCCTAACATGCCCCTCTCCTTCTGAAAAGCGTTGTCCTCAACGCTTGAGTAGTTCTAGATGCTTCTGTATAAACTTCTCATCCTCCCATGTGGAATCTTCAGCAGATAAGTTCTTCCACTTGATGAGATACTCCGAAATTGATCGATTTCGTAGCTGTCGAGTTCTTGTTTCTGTGGCTGCTTCTGGTTCCAATATGATTTTTCCTTCCTCATCAAGTTCTGGAAATATTGTTTGAACTAGGAGTCACCTATAACCTTCTTTAAAGATGAAACATGGAAAACTGGGTGCTCGGGAAGCTGCAGGAAGCTCCAATTTGTATGTCATAGTACCAATCTTTTGCAACACCTTCTATGGACCATAATACTTTGGTGATAATTTATTATCCTTCTTAGCTTGCTTGAGGGACATTTGCTTATATGGTTGTAGCTGTAGGAATACCCAATCACCTACATCAAAACTTCTTTCGCTGCGATGTTGATTAGCTTGTTGTTTCATTCTATTTTGCGCCAACGTGAGGTTATCCTTTAAGAGTTGGAGAACTTGTTGTTGATGCTGGATGTGATGTTCCACTGCTTGAACCTTAAAAGTTTCTCTTAAGTATGATGTTATGGATGGTGAATGATATCCATAAAGTGCCATAAATGGGGTCATTTTTGCTGCAGTATGGAAGGAAGTGTTATGCCACCATTCAACCAGAGGCAACCATTTGACCCATTGTGTCTATTTATCAGAAAAAATCCAACAAAGATATCCTTCCAAACATTTTTTTACTATCTTAGTTTTCCCATCATATTGGGATGATAAGATAGCTATGAGCTAACTAAGTACCGAGACAAGAAAATAATTCTGTCCAAAATTTTTTGGTGAAAATGGGATCTCTGTCGCTTACAATAATCTTTGGGTTTCCATGTAGCTTTTGAATTGTTTCCACAAATGCAGTAGAAACTATATTGGATTTAAATGGATGTGATAATGCACAAAAGTGTGCATACTTAGTAAGTCTGTCAATGACCACCATGTTGACACTCTTTCCTTTGGACTTGGGTAAACTTGTGATAAAATCCTTTGAAACCTCCTCCCAACATTGGATTGGAATGGATAAAGGTTGTAACAGAACTGGGGTCTTAATTGTTTCAACTTTATTTTTTTGGAAAACCAAACATTCCGCCACAAACTTTTGAATATCCAATTTAAGGCCATCCCAAAAAAATTCCTTCTTAATCCTCTGGTAAGTTTTAAAAATATTGAGTGCCCTCCTAAGGGAGAAGTGTGCAATTCCATAAGAATATTTTGCTTGAGTCGGGAATTCTTACATAGGTATAAGCGATCTTTGTATCACAACGAACCATTTTTCCAGCTAAATGTATCAAATGTACTAGGATTTTGTTCTATCTTTCGAATGAGTGCCCACACTTCTTTGTCATTCTTCCATTCCTCCTTTGCTTCGTTTATCCAATCTGGTTGGATAATAGAAATGGCGCACAACAATGCTTTCACATCCTCATCCTTTCTTGAGAGTGCATCTGCCACAACATTTTGCTTCCATTTTTTGTAGATGATTTCAAAGTCATAACCCAACATCTTTGTGACCCATTTTTGTTGCTCTTCAGAGGATAATATTTGTTCTAAAAAGTATTTAAGACTATCATGATCCGTTTTTACCTTGAAGTGTCTTCCCATTAGGTAGGGTAACCGTTTCTTACGTGCATGTATTATTGCCAACATTTCCTTCTCATAAATAGCTTTGTGTAAATACTTTCCCTTGATTGGATGATTTTGGAAAGCAATGGGTCTTTCATCTTGCACTAAAACAACATCAATTCCATTTGCTGAAGCATCACATTCCACAATAAAGGTTTTTGTGAAGTCCAACGTAGCTAAGATTGGAGCTTGGCACATTGCCTCTTTAAGATGTTCAAAGGCCTTTGTTGCTTCTGGAGTCCATGAAAATGCATCTTTCCTCATTGATGTTGTTAGAGGTGTTGCTATTCTCCCATAATTCTTAACAAACTTGCGATAATGCCCTGTCAACTTGAGAAATCCTCGCACATGCTTTATGGATGTGGGGATTTTCCATTCCTTAATGGCTTTAATTTTGCTAGGGTCTACCTTAACTCCTTCATGAGATATAATATGACCCAGATATTCCACCTCTTGTAATCCAAAGAAACATTTGAAGCTTTTTGCATATAATTGTTTCTCCTCCAATAGTTTGAGCACCCTGTCAACATGTTCAACATGATCCTTCCAAGACTTGTTGTAGATTAGTATATCATCAAAAAATACTAACACAAATTTTCTAAGGAAGGGTTTGAAGATGGAATTCATCAAACCTTGAAATGTAGAAGGTGCATTGGTAAGGCCAAAAGGCATGGCCAAAAATTCGTAATGACCCTCATGAGTTCTAAATGTTGTTTTCAGAATGTCTTCAGTCTTCATCCTGATTTGATGATATCCTGAATGAAGATCCAACTTGGTGAAGTAAATTGATCCATGCAATTAATCTAATAATTCATCAATGACAGGAATGGGAAATTTATCTTTAATAGTGATCGTGTTGAACTCCCTATAATCCAAACACATGGACCATGATCCATCCTTCTTGTGCACCAATACTACTGGAGCAGAGAAAGAACTTTGACTAGGTTGAATTATACCAGCCTCTGGCATTTCTGCGACCATATGTTCAATTTCACTCTTTTGGGCATAGTGATATTTGTACGGCTTGATGTTTGGAGTAACACTTCCTGGAATCAAATGAATAGCATGATCATGATAACAAATAGGTGGGAGACCTTTGGGAGTATCAAATACCTTGGAATGATTGTCCAAGACATTTTGGAGATCTGGAGAAATAGATTATTTCAATATGGGAACCTTTAGCGAACATAATTGTGAAATTACACCTCGTTGTTCCTTCTTTAGAAGCTTTGTCATACCGTTAGAGCTGATTATATTTCCTGATTTCCATACAATACTCCTTAATTCAACTTCCTTTCCTTCCGCACAAAATTTCATGAAAAGTTCTTAAAAATTAAAATCTATTGTACCCAAGGATTGTAGCCATTGGACTCCTAGTACAACATCAACACTACCCATTGGAATGGAAAGCATTGGGCTATTCAATACATATTCTCCCATGGATAGCTTGATATTATGACACTTTCCACAAAAATTTATGGTTCCTCCACTTGAAACCATCACTTGACACTCTGGTGCTAGATATAGGAAGCAATTCAATTCCTTTGCTGTCTTACAATGAATAAAATTATGGGTATTTCTCGAATCAATCAACACTATTACCTTTTACTTCTTGATATGTCCTTCTATCTTGATAGTTTGAGGAGTGGCAATTCCAGCCAATGCATACAAGATATGGATAGATTCATTTCTTCTTTATCGAGGGTTTGTTCCTGGAGTATATCCTCTTCTTTTGACATTTCTTGTTCCTTTTCTTCCTCCTTTTCACAATCTATGTAGAATAAATTCTTCTCAGAACACTTATGACCTTTAGTGCATTTTCTATCACAACTGTATGTTAGGTCCCTATAATACTGGTGATTACCCCACTACTATTGTAGTTATATCCCTTATTAATATTTTTGTGCCCCTATTGTCCCCATATTGTTATTACTGTGCCCCATAGAATCCCTCTATTGTTATTTTTGTGCCTTTATATTATTATTGTTAGGTTGGCTGGGTTATATTGTGACTCCTTAGACTCCTATATATAGAAAGGAGGTTTTGTCATTTGAATCATCAAAGAATCATTCATTTGTGTAATGTAAAGGAGGTTGTCCCCTCTAAGAGGCTGAATTCTAAGGCGTTGATCTATCTTTTCTATCTTTTTGTGAGCTAGTTTCATAACATTTGGTATCAGAGCTTTGGATTCTAGGGTTTCGCTGCTCCAAATAGGTCATTGTGGCATTTTCACTATAACTTTTTTTATCCAATGTTTCAGAAGCGAAAAAAAAACCCATTTGAGACAAAATCGCACTGAACCTTGGGTCTAAATTTTAGAGCTTTTCACACTATATTTGTGGAGATATGATCTGAGGAATTTGGTCTTTTTGCAAACTCCTGAATACATTCCAAACAGGTGACCTGGGGAAAATTGTCATAACTTTATCTCTAAGAATCGGATTGAAGTTTCGTAAGAAGGTACAGAAAGAGGATGGGCTGTAGTTTCTTGTATATATTTTTCAGAGCCAAAGGTTGAAACAGGGACACGTGGCATGTCAAAAAAGTTTGGTCTACTGAACTAGTCTATAATCAGGTCATTGTGGAAGATTTGGCATAATGCTTCCTTGGAGAATCCAATTTGTATCAGACTGGTGGCATTAGAAAGAGGACATGTAGAGTTACTGCAAGTCATAATTTTAGGACTGGATGATCTGAAATTATAGAGATACATCAGAGGCAATATCAAGCTCCTACAAAGTGAAAAAAGGTGTGTAGATTTTTTTAAATTTTTGCTTAAGCTTGGTTTGAAAAATTATTTTGAAGGAATTCAAAGGGCATAGTAGAGAATTATTATTGGTAACTGATGCCCCGAGGAAAAAAAATGCAAACACCTAGTAAGCAACCTGAAAGCTCTAGCATGACTCATGAAGAAGAGGAAGAAATGCTACATAATATATCAAAATTACAAGACCAAGTGCAACAAATGTCACTCTCACAAAAGCTAACAGAAGCTAAGATAAATGGCGTGGAATCTAAGATAAAGGGCATGGAGGCTAAGATGAATGGTGTGGAAGCTAAGATGGATGATTTGAGGATAGATTTGAAGATAAATTTGAAGAGAGACATGGCAGATTTGAAGACAGATTTGAAGATAGACATGGCAGATTTGAAGACAGATTTGACAAATTTTCTACAAGAAATACTTACAAATGGTGAAAGGGTAGAAAAGGAAACTCATGATGCAAACAAAAGAAATGTTAATCATGATTTCATAGACTCTAATGTTGGATCGAAGACCCACCATATTCCAAAAATCGATATGAGGAAGTTTGATGGCAAGGATCCCACAACATGGATATTACAGATGAAGCAATTTTTGATCTCAATAATGTGCAAAACACACAAAAGGTACGTATTGCAGCTTTATATTTGGAACCAAATCAGTTTGTATGGTATCATTGGCTTTGCTCTCGTAAAAAAATTATCACTTGGGTAATTTTTACGGAAGAATTGACAGCACATTATGAGGATACAAAAAGCAACACTTTTTTTAGCCAATTGATAAGTCTCAAACAAAAGGGTTCAATAAGGGAGCACATTTGAGAGTTCTAAAAATTGAACATAAGGGTAAAAAATATTCCAGAGGAGCATAGGATTGATGTTTTCATAGGGACTTTAAAGGATAATGTCCAACATGATGTTCGCCTTTGGGAACCTGATTCATTAGAGAAGGCATTCAGGTTAGCAAGAAAAATGGAAAGCAAAATTATGGAAACCAGGAAGCATACCACTCACAACTATAAAGATGGAAGTGTTGTTGTCCCTACTCTTCCAAAACCTATAAGGTTGACACCACAACAATTGGAAGAAAAAAGAGCAAAAGGGCTTTGTTACAGTTGTGATAGCAAATATACTAAAGGTCATAAGTGTGCTGAGAAGAAATTATTCTACATAGGTTGTGAAGAGGAAGAAGAAAAGGAGAAAGAAAGGTTAAAAGAAGAGGATATACTCCAGGAACAAAGCCTAGATAAAGAAGAAATGAATCCGACCATATCTTGTAATGCATTGGCGGGAATTACCACTCCTCAAACCATCAAGATAGAAGGACAAATCAAGAAGAAAAAGGTAATAGTGTTGATTGATTTGGGAAGTACCCACAATTTTATTCATTGTAAGGTAGCAAAAGAATTGAATTGCTTCCTATATCCAGCACCAGAGTGTCAAGTAATGGTTGCAAATGGAGGAACAATAAATTTCTCTAGGAAGTGCCATAATATCAAGCTATCCATGGGAGAATATGTATTGACTAGCCCAATGCTTTCCATTCCAATGGGAGGTGCTGATGTTGTACTAGGAGTCCAATGGCTACAATCCTTGGGTACAATAGCTTTTAATTTTTAAGAACTTTTCATGAAATTTTTTGCAGAAGGAAAGGAAGTTGAATTAAGGGGTATTATAGGGAAACCGGGAAAGATAATCAGCTCTAACGGTATGACAAAGCTTCTAAGAAAGGAACAAAGAGGTGTAATTGCACAATTATGTTCGCTAGATGTTTCCACATTGAAATCATCTATTTCTCAAAATCTCCAAAAAGTCTTGGACAATCATTCCAAGGTATTTGAGACTCCCAAAGGTCTCCCACCTATTCGTGATCATGATCATGTTATTCATCTGATTCCAGGAAGTGTTCCTCCAAACATCAGGCTGTACAGATATCCCTATGCCCAAAAGAGTGAAATTGAATGTATGGTTGCAGAAATGCTAGAGGCTGGTATAATTCAACCTAGTCAAAGTTCTTTCTCTGCTCCAGTAGCATTGGTGCACAAGAAGGATGGATCATTGCGCATGTGTCTTGATTATAGGGAGCTCAACAAGCTCACTATTAAAGATAAGTTTCCCATTCTTGTCATTGATGAATTATTGGATGAATTGCATGGATCAATTTACTTCACCAAGTTGGATCTTCGTTCAGGATATCATCAAATTAGAATGAAGACTGAAGACATTCCGAAAACAACATTTAGAACTCATGAGGGTCATTATGAATTTTTGGTCATGCCTTTTGGCCTTACCAATGCACCTTATACATTTCAAGGTTTGATGAATTCCATTTTCAAACCCTTCCTTAGAAAATTTGTGTTAGTATTTTTTGATGATATACTAATCTACAACAAGTCTTGGAAGGATCATGTTGAACATGTTGACAGGGTGCTACAACTATTGGAGGAGAAACAATTATATGCAAAAAGATCCAAATGTTTCTTTGAGGTACAAGAGGTGGAATATCTGGGTCATATTGTATCTCATGAAGGAGTTAAGGTAGACCGTAGAAAAATTAAAGCCATTAAGGAATGAAAAATACCCACATAAATTAAAGCCATTAAGGAATGAAAAATACCCACATCCATAAAGCATCAGTGAGGATTTCTCGGGTTGATGGGGTATTATCACAAGTTTGTTAAGAATTATGGGAGACTAGCAACACCTCTAACAATATTATTGAAGAAAGATGCATTTTCATGGACTCCAGAAGCAACAAAGGACTTCGAACATCTTAAAGAGGCAATGTGCCAAGCATCGGTCTTAGCTACACCGGACTTCACAAAAACCTTTATTGTGGAATGTGATGCTTCAGGAAATGGAATTGGTGCTATTTTAATGCAAGATGAAAGACCCATTGCTTTTGAAAGTCGTCCAATCAAGGGAAAGTTTTTACACAAAGCATTTATGAGAAGGAAATGTTGGCAATACTACATGCACTTAAGAAATGGCGACCCTACCTAATGGGAAGACACTTCAAGGTAAAAACGAATCATGATAGCCTTAAATACTTTTTAGAACAAAGATTATCCTCTGAAGAGCAACAAAAGTGGGTCACAAAGATGTTGGGTTATGACTTTGAAATCATCTACAAAAAAAGGAAGTAAAATGTGGTGGCAAATGCACTCTCAATAAAGGATGAGGATGTGGAAGCATTGTTGTGCGCCATTTCTATTATCCAACCAGATTGGATAAACGAAGCAAGGGAGGAATGGAAGAATGATGAAGAAGTGTGGGCACTTATTCAAAAGTGACAACAAGATTCTAGTACATCTCATGCATTTAGTTGGCAAAATGATTCGTTATGGTACAAAGATCGCTTATACCTCTGTAAGAATTCCCAACTCAAACAAAATATTCTTATGGAATTGCACACTTCTCCTCTAGGAGGGCACTCAAGATTTTTAAAAACTTACCATAGGGTTAAGAAGGAATTTTTTTGGGATGGCCTCAAATCGGATATTCAAAAATTTGTGGCAGAATGTTTGGTTTGCCAACAAAATAAAGTTGAAACAATTAAGACCTCGGGTCTATTACAACCTTTATCCATTCCAAGCCAACATTGGGAGGAGGTTTCAATGGATTTTATCACAGGTTTACCTGAGTTTGAGGGAAAGAGTGTCATCATGGTGGTAGTTGATAGAATTACCAAGTATGCACACTTTTGTGCATTATCACATCCATTTAAAGCCAGTACAGTTTCTACTGCATTTATGGAAACAATTCAAAAGCTACATGGAAACCCAAAGATTATTATAAGTGATAGAGATCCCATTTTCATTGGAAATTTTTGGATAGAATTATTTTCTTGTCTTGGTACTCAGTTAGCTCATAGCTCATCTTATCATCCTCAATCTGATGGGAAAACTGAGATAGTAAACAAATGTTTGGAAGGATATCTTCGTTGCTTTGTATCTGAGAAATAGACACAATGGGTCAAATGGTTGCCTCTGGCTGAATGGTGGTATAACACTTCGTTCCATACAACAACAAAAATGACCCATTTATGGCACTTTATGGATATCACCTACCATCCATCACATCATATTTAAAAGAAAATTCTAAGGTTCAAGCAGTGGAACATCACATCGAGCATCAACAACAAGTCCTCCAACTCTTAAAGGATAACCTCGTGTTGGCGTAGAATAGAATGAAACAACAGGCAGATCAACATCACATCGAAAGAAGTTTTGATGTAGGTGATTGGGTATTCCTATGGCTACAACCATATAAACAAATGTCCCTCAAGCAAGCTAAGAAGGATAATAAATTATCACCAAAGTATTACAGTCCGTACAAGGTGTTGCAAAAGATTGGTACTATGGCATACAAATTGGAGCTTTCTGCAGCTTCTCGAGTGAACCCAGTTTCCATGTTTCATGTTTAAAGAAGGTTATAGGCGACAAGCTTCCAGTTCAAACAATATTGCCAGAACTTGACGAGGAAGGAAAAATTATATTGGAACCGGAAGCAGTCACAGAAACAAGAACTCGACAGCTACGAAATCGATCAATTTCGGAGTATCTCATCAAGTGGAAGAACTTATCCGCTGAAGATTCCACATGGGAGGATGAGAATTTTATACAGAAGCATCCAGAACTACTCAAGCGTTGAGGACAACACTTTTTTGAAGGAGAGGGGCATGTTAGGTCCCTATAATACTAGTGATTACCCCATTACTATTGTAGTTATATCCCTTATTAATATTGTTGTGCCCCTATTATCCCCATATTGTTATTATTGTGCCCCATAGAATCCCTCTATTGTTATTTTTGTGCCTTTATATTATTATTGTTAGGTCGACTGGGTTATATTGTGACTCCTTAGACTCCTATATATAGAAAGGAGGTTTTGTCATTTGAATCATCAAAGAATCATTCATTTTTGTAATGTAAAGGAGGTTGCCCCCTTGAAGAGGCTGAGTTCTAAGGCGTTAATCTATCTTTTCTATATTTTTGCGAGCTAGTTTCATAACACTGTAACAAAGCCCTTTTGCTCTTTTTTCTTCCAATTGTTGTGGTGCTAGCCTTGTAGGTTGTGGAAGGCTAGGGGCAACAACACTTCCATATTTATAGTTGTGAGTGGTAGGCTTCCTGGTTGCGATAATTTTGCTTTCCATTTTTCTTGATAACCTAAATTCCTTCTCTAATAAATCAAGTTCCCAAAGACGAACCTCATGTTGGATATTATCCTTTAAATTCCCTATGAACACATCAATCCTATGCTCCGGTGGAATATCTTTTACCCTTATGTTCCAATTTGGGAAGTCCTCAATGTGCTCCATCATTGAACCCTTTTGTTTGAGATTTATCAATTGGCTAAAAAAGGTGTTGCTTTTTGTATCCTCATAATGTGCTATCATTTCTTGCGTAAAAATTGCCCAAGTGATAATTTGTTTATGAGAGCAAAGCCATCGATACCATAAAAACTGATTTGGTTCCAAATATAAAGTTGAAATATGTACCTTTTGTGTGTTTTGCACATTATGGAGATTGAAAAATTGCTCCATCTGTAGTATCCATGTTCTGGGATCTTTGCCATCAAACTTCCTCATATCGATTTTTGGAACATGGTGGGTCTTCAATCCAAAATTAGAGTTTAGGAAATCATGATTAACATTTCTTTTGTTCTCAGCATGAGTTTCCTTTACTACCCTTTCACCATTAATGACCATTTCTTGTAGCAACTTATTCAAATTTATCTTCAATTCTTCCATCTTATCGTCCATGCCATTCATCTTAGCGTCCATGTCATTCATCTTAGCTTCCATGCCATCCATCTTAGCTTCCACACCATCCATCTTAGCTTCCATGCCATCCATATTAACTTGCATGCCATTCATATTAGCTTCCACGCCATTCATCTTGGCTTCATTTACCTTTAGTGAGAGTGAAATTTGTTGTACTTGGTCTTGTAATTTTGATATATCATGTTGCATTTCTTCCTCTTCTTCACGAGTCATGCTAGAGATTTCAGGTTGCTTACTAGGTGTTTCCATTTTCTTTCTTCAGGGCATTAATTAATGCTAATAATTCTTCACTATTCCCTTTGAATTCCTTCAAACTATTTTTTCAAACCAATCTTATGCAAAATTTTAAAAAAACTACACACCTTTTTTTCACTTTGTAAGAGCTCGATATTGAATCTGTTGTATCTCTGTAACTGCGGATCTCGAATATATGAAATCGTGTCTTACAGTAGCCCTTTGAGTGCTCTTTCTAACCCCGTAAGTCTGATCAATATTGGATTCTCCAAGGAAGAGTTATGCCACATCTCCCATAGTGACCTAATTATAGACTAGTTCAGTAGAGCGAACTTGTACGACGTGCCACGTGTCACTGTTTCGAACTTAGTAACTGAAATTGATACACATCAAACTACAGGTCATTATATTTTTGAAACTTCTTACATAATTTCAATCTGGTGCTCAGAACAAATGTTATGATGATTTTCCCCAAGTCATCGGTTTGGAATGTAATTCGGGATTCTGCAAAAACCCTAACTTCCTCAGATCATATCTCCGCAAATATAGCGAGACAAGCTCTGAAATTTGGTAGAACGAGTTTGGCTCAAATGAGTTGTTTTTGTCACTTCTGAAACATCGCCGAAGAAAAATTATAGTGAAAATTCCATGATGCCCTGTTTGGACCAGCGAAACTCTAGAATCTAAAGTTCTGATACGAAATGTTAGGAAACCAGCTCACAAAAAGATAGAAAAGATAGATCAATGCCTTAGAATTTAGCCCTTTCGAGGGGGAAACCTCCTTTACATTACACAAATGAACAATTATTGGATGATATAAATGACTAAACCTCCCTTTTAAATATAGGAGTCTAAGGGGTCACAATATAATCAAGCCGACATAACAGTAATAACATAAGGCATAAAAATAACAATAGTGGTTTTCTATGGGGCATACTAATAACAATATGGGGACAATAGGGGCACAATAATAACAATAAGGGATACAATGACAATAGCAATGGGGGAATCACTAGTATTATAGGGTCCTAACAAAAAATTTCCAGTGAAAATAGGATCTCTGTCAATTACAATAATCTTTGGGCTTCCATGTAGCTTTTGAATTGTTTCCATGAATGCAGTAGCAACTGTACTGGCTTTAAATGGATGAGCTAATGCACAAAAGTGTGCATACTTGGTAAGTATATCAATTACCATCATGATGAAACTCTTTCCTTCGAAATTGGGTAAACCTATGATAAAATCCATTGAAACCTCCTCCCAACGTTGACTTGGAATGGATAAAGGTTGTAATCGACCTGCAGATCTTAATTGTCTCAACTTTACTTTTTTGGCAAACCAAACATTCTGCCACAAACTTTTGAATATCAGATTTAAGGCCATCCAAAAAAAATTCCTTCTTAACCCTGTGGTAAGTTTTTAAAAGTCTTGATTTCCCTCCTAAGGGACAGGTGTGCAATTCCAGAAGAATCTTTTGCTTGAGTTGGGATTTCTTACTAAGGTATAAGGGATCTTTGTACTATAATGAATTTTTTTTCTAGATAAATGTATAAGATGCAATGGGATCTTGCTGCAACTTTTGAATGAGTTCCCACACTTCTTCTTCATTCTTCCATCCATTCATTACTTCATTTATCCAATATGGTTGGATAATAGAAATGGCACAAAGAAATTCTTCCACATCCTCATCCTTTCTTGAGAGTGCATCTGCCACAATATTTTTCTACCCTTTTTGTAGATGATTTCAAAGTCATAACCCAACATCTTTGTGACCCATTTTTGTTGCTCTTCTGAAGATTATCTTTTTTCTAAAATGTATTCAAGACTATCATGATCCGTTTTTACGTTGAAGTGTCTTCCCATTAGCTAAGGTCACCATTTCTCAAGTGCATGTAGTATTGCCAATATTTCCTTCTCATAAATAGCTTTGTGTAAATACTTTCCTTTGATTTTAAGACTTTTAAAAGAAATGGATCTTTCTTCTTGCATTAAAACAACACCAATTCCATTTCTTGAGGCATGACATTCCACGATAAAGGTTTTTGTGAAGTTTGGCATAGCTAAGAATGGTGCTTGGCACATTGCCTCTTTAATATGTTCAAAGGATTTCGTTGCTTTTGGAGTCCAAGAAAACAAATCTTTCTTCAATAATGTTTTTAGAGGTGATGTTATTCTCCCATAATTATTAACAAACTTGTGTAATTCCCTGTCAGCCCGAGAAATCCTCACGTATGATTTATGGATTTGGGGATTTTCCATTCCTTAATGGCTTTACTTTTGTTAGGGTCTACCTTAACACTTTCATTAGATTTAATATGACCTAAATATTCCACCTCTTGTACTCCAAAGAAACATTTGGATGTTTTTTCATATAATTGTTTCTCCTCCAATAGTTTGAGCACTCTATCAACACATTGAACATGATCCTTCGAAGACTTGTTGTAGATTAGTATATCATCAAAAGATACTAACACAAATTTTCTAAGGAAGGGTTTGAAAATGGAATTCATCAAAACTTGAAATGTAGAAGATTGATTGTTAAGGCCAAAAGGCATGACCAAAAATTCATAATGACCCTCATAAGTTCTAAATGATGTTTTCAGAATGTCTTCAGTCTTTATTTTGATTTGATGATATCTTGAACGAAGGTCCAACTTGGTGAAGTAAATTGCTCCATGCAACTCATCCAATAATTCATCAATGACATGAATGGAAAATTTATCTTTAATAGTGAGCTTTTTGAGCTCCCTATGATTTGGACACATGCGCCATGATCCATCCTTCTTGTGCACCAATACTACTGGAGCAGAGAAAGAACTTTGACTAGGTTGAATTATACTAGCCTCTAATATTTTTGCAACCATACATTCAATTTCACCCTTTTTGGCATGGGGATATCTGTAAGGCATAATGTTTTGAGGAACACTACCTGGAATCAAATGAATAGCATGATCATGATCACGAATAGGTAGGAGGCCTTTTGGGAGTCTCAAATACCTTGGAATGATTGTCCAAGACTTTCTGGAGATCTAGAGAAATAGATGATTTCAATGTGGGAACCTCTAGTGAACATAATTGTGAAATTATGCCACATTGTTATTTCTTTAGAATCTTTGTCATGCTGTTAGAGATGATTATCTTTCCTAGTTTTCTTGCGACACCCCTTAATTCAACTTCCTTTCCTTCTAATTTTTTTTTCAAGAAAAGTTCTTGAAAATTAAAAGCTATCATACCCAAAGATTGTAGTCATTGGAATCCTATTACAACATCGACACCACCCATTGGAATGGAAAGCATTGGACTATTAAACACATATTCTCCCATGAATAGCTTGATATTATGGTACTTTCCAGAGAATTTATGGTCCCTCCATTTGCAACCATCACTTGCCACTCTGGTACCGGATATAATAAGCAATTCAGTTCATTCGCTACCTTACAATGAATAAAATTATGGGTACTTCCCAAATCAATCAACACTATTATCTTTTTCTTCTTGATATGTCCTTCTATCATGAAAGTTTGAGGAGTGGTAATTCTAGCCAATGCATTACAATATATGGTTCGATTCATTTCTTCTTTCTCTAGGGTTTTTTCCTGGTGTGTATCCTCTTCTTTTGATGTTTCTTGTTCCTTTTCTTCTTCCTCTTCACAATCTATGTAAAATAATTTATTCTCAACACACTTATGACCTTTAGTGTATTTTCTATCACAACTATAACAAAGCCCTTTTGCTCTTTTTTCTTCCAATTGTTGTGGTGTCAACCTTGTAGGTTGTGGAAGCCTAGGGGAAGCAACACTTCCATCTTTATAATTGTGATTGGTAGGCTTCCCTGTTGACATAGTTTTTATTTCAATTTTTCTTGCCAACCTGAATGCCTTCTCCAATGAATAAGGTTCCCAAATGCGAAACTCATGTTGGAAGTTATCCTTTAAATTCACTATGAACAGATCAATCCTATGTTCCTCTAGAATATATTTTACCCTTATATTCAATTTTTGGAAGTCCTTAATGTGCTCCACCATTGAACCCTTTTGTTTGAGATTTATCCATTGGCTAAAAAAGGTATTTCTTTTTGTATCATCATAATGTGTTATCATTTCTTCCATAAAAATTGCCCAAGTGACAATTTGTTTACAAGAGAAAAGCCATCGATACCAGTTATTGGGTTCCAAATATAAACTTGCAATGCATACCTTTTGTGTGTTTTGCACATTATGGAGATGGAAATATTGCTCCATCTATAGTATCCATGTTATAGGATCCTTGCCATCAAGCTCCCTCATATCAATATTTGGAACATGGTGGGTCTTCAATCCAATGTTAGATTTATGAAATCATGATTAACATTTCTTTTGTTCTCATCATGATTTTCCTCTACTACCTTTTCTTCAATAGGAAGCATTTATTGTAGAAAATTTTCCAAACCTCCTTTCAAACCTTCCATGTCTTTCTTCAAATATTCAATATTTACTTCTAAAGCGTTCATCTTAGCTTCCACTCCATCCATGTTAGCTTCCATTCCATTCATATTAGATTCCACGCATTTCCTTAAACCATCCATCTTAGCTTTTGTTACTTTTTGTGAGAGTGAAATTTGTTGCATTTGGTTTCATAGTTCTGATATATCATGTTGCATTTCTTCCTCTTCTTTAGGAGTCATGCTAGATATTTCAGGTTTCTTACTAGGCGTTTCCATTTTATTTTTTCGGGGCATCAAATAATGATAAAAATTCTTCAATGTGCCCTTTGAATCACTTCAAACAATTTTTTTAAAACCAAACTTATGCAAATGTTTTAAAAAGACTACACACCTTTTTTCTCTTTGTAGGAGCTTGATACTGAATCTATTATATATATGTAATTTCGGATCCCCAAGGTCTGAAATTTCGTCCTATGATATCCCTCTTCATCCTCTTTCCAAGCTCATAAGTCTGATCCAGATTGAATTCTCCAAGAAAGAGATGTCAAATATCCCACGATGACTTGATTATAGACTTGTTTAGTAGAGTGAACTTGTACGAAGTGCCACATGTCACCGTTTCGACCTTCAGACCTGAAAACAATACAAAAAAAACTACAACCTGTCCTCTTTCTATAAGTTTTTATGAAATTTCAATCTGATGCTCAAAGAAAATGTTATAACAATTTTCACAAGGTGACATGTTTGAGATCGAATTCGGGAGCCCACAAAACCCTAACTTCCTCAGTTCATATCTCCGCAAATATAGCGAGACAAGATCTGAAATTAAGTCCCGAGATTCATCACGATTTCAGATAAAATGGGTTTTAATTTAATATTTTGAACCTTCATAGAAAAACATTTATAGTGAACATTCCATGATGACCTATTTGAAGTAGCGAAACCCTAGAATCCAAAGCTCTGATACCAATTGTTATGCAACCAACTCAAAAAATAGAAGAATGAGACAGATTAATGATTTCAAAAGTAGCCTCTTAGAGGGGAAAATCTGCTTTACATTTCACAAAATAATAATGTTTGGATGATAGAAATGCCAAGACCTCCTTTCTATATATAGGAGTCTAAGGGGTCACAATATAATTAGAGCTGACATAACAATAAGAATGTAAGGGCACAACAATAACAATAGTGCGCTTCTATGGGGCACAATAATAATAATATGGGGAAAACATGGGCACAAAAATAACAACAAGGGGCTAGAATGACATAAGGGAATACACTAGTATTATAGGAACCTAACACAAAGAGAAACACCTTTTTTAGCCAATTGATAAATCTAAAAAAAAATGGTTCAATGGCAGAGCACATTAAGGATTTCCAAAAATATAATATAAGGGTAAATGATATTCCATAGGAGCATACGATTGATGTCTTCATAGGGAATTTAAAGGATTACATCCAACATGAGGTTTTCCTTTGGGAACTTGATTCATTGGAGAAGGCATTCAGGTTAGCAACAAAAATTGATAGAAAAATTATGGCAACAAGGAAGCCTACCACTCACAACGATAAAGATGGAAGTGTTGTTGCTCCTAGCCTTCCACAACCTACAAGGTTGAAACCACAACAATTGGAAGAAAAAAGAGCAAAAGGGCTTTGTTATAGTTGTGATAACAAATACACTGAAGGCCATAAGTGTGCTAAGAAGAAATTAGTTTACATAGATTGGAAAGAGGAGGAATAAAGGAACAAGAAACATCAAAGAAGAGGATATACACCAAGTAACAACCCTAGAGAAAGAAGAAATGAATTCGACCATATCTTGTAATGCATTGACAAGAATTACCACTCCTCAAACTCTCAAAATAGAAGGACATGTCAAGAAGAAAAAGGTAATAGTGTTGATTAATTCAGTTAATACCCACAATTTTATTCATTGTAAGATAGCCAAAGATTTGAATTTCTCCCTATATCTAGCACCAGAGTGTCAAGTGATGGTTTCAAATGGTGGAACCATAAATTGATCTGGAAAGTGCCATAATATCAAGCTATCCATGGAAGAATATGTATTGAATAGTCCAATGCTTTCCATTCCAATGGGTGGTGTTGATGTTGTACTAGGAGTCTAATGGTTACAATCTTTGGGTATGATAACTTTTAATTTTCAAGCACTTTTCTTGAATTTTTTTGGGAAGGAAAGAAAGTTAAAATTAAGGGGTATCACAGGGAAACCAAGAAAGATAATAATATATAATGGCATGAAAAACCTTCTAAAGAAAGAATAATGGGGCGTAATTGCACAATTATGTTCACTAGAGGTTCAAACATTGAAATCATATATTTCTCCAGATCTCCAAAAAGTACTACACAATCATTCTAAGGTGCAAGCAGTGGAATATAACATCGAGCATCAAAAATAAGTTCTCCAACTCTTAAAGGATAACCTCACTTTGGTGCAGAATATAATGAACCAACAGGGATATCAACATCACAGTGAAAGAAGTTTTGATGTAGGTGAATGAGTAATTTTACGGCTACAACCATACAAACAAATGTCCCTCAAGTAAGCTAAGAAGGATAATAAATTATCACCAAAGTATTATGGCCCTTACAAGGGTTTGCAAAAGATTGGCACTATGACATAAAAATTGGAGCTTCTTGCATCTTTCTGAGTGCACCTAGTTTTCCATGTTCCATGTTTAAAGAAGGTTATAGGTGACAAGCTCCCAGTTCAAACAATATTGCTTGAACTTGACGAAGAATGAAAAAATATATTGGAACCTAAAGCAGTCACGGAAAAAAGAACTCGACAGCTATGGAATTGATTAATTTCAGAGTATCTCATCAAGTGGAAGAAGTTACCCACTGAAGATTCCACATGGGAGGATGAGAATTTTATAAAGAAGCATCCAGAGCTACTCAATCATTGAGGACAATCTTTTTTTGAAGGAGAGGGGCATGTTAGGTCCCTATAATACTAGTGTATTATGCCATTGTTATTTTCAGTGTAGGCCTCTTATTATTATTGTTGTGCCCATATAGTCCCCATATTGTTATTATTGTTCCCCATAGAAGCCCACTATTGTTATTGTTGTGGCCGTACATTACTATTATTATGCCATCCTTGACTATATTGTGACCCTTTATACTCCTATATATAAAAAGGAGGTTTTTTCATTTGAATCATCCAATAATTGTTCATTTTTGTAATATAAAAGAGGTTTCCCCCTCAAAGAGGCTAAATTTGAAGTCATTAATCTATCTCTTCTTCTATTTTCTGATTTGGTTGCATAATAGTTAGGGTTCTATTTGTTTAGCTTAGAGAATGAATTTAATATTTTTAAATTTTTTATTGGTAGTAGAGAATAGGTTCCTTAATAGTTGGTCCTATATATTATTTTTAAATTACAAATACATAACTCTTTGGCCATGGAATATGATTAATATATCTAATTTGTTCTTTTTCACCAGTGTTATCCCTATGTAAAACTTATGGTGTTAGTTAGTAGTTATGGGGATTCAAACTCTTTGCTTTTAGTTTCTAATACCATATTTATTTTGTAATGAACAATTATTTCTATTAAGGCTCTTTCGATTACTATTGTTTATGAGGAATACTCATTTTCCTTCATGGTTTAACCTATTGTTTATATTATAAACTGAAAACTAAGTTAGTATTTGCTTGCCTATTAATGCGTCAAATTAATGTTGTAAATAGAGTTTTATTTTAATTTGATATTCCAGGTTATTTTTGGGTCAACACACTAGTTATAGTTTTCAATTGCAACTTTTTCTCTCTTTTAATTTTACAACCTCGACATGCAACCCGGTTTGAAAATTAATTTTTATTTACTTTTCAATTTCTTATTAAACATAGTATGAATATTATTATCCCATTGACTACATGAGACTTGGTTCCTCCAGGATCTTCCACTCACTATTTGGAGCATATTAAATATATATGTATCTTGAACAAGGACTATTCTGGATAACAAACTTCTATTTTCCAAATGGGACTAACCTTCATTCACCACAATCTCATACCAGAAAATACATTATTGATTAAATTATTCATAGTGTAGTCTTATATATATTTCTGATACTTCTTCAACCACTCTGTCCAACTGTAGTTTTCATTCACAGAAACAATCTCCATTTCATTCAATGTCCCAAACAACAATATATACCATAGTATTTACAAAAATTATTTATGCTACTGAATTACAGGAAAGATTTTCCATTCAATCATTATCCAACTAAGTAACTCACATTATAAACTTACATAATATACTGATTCCACAGTAATTACAGAAGCAATAAAAGTTTTGGAGAAATATAAAAACTTATAGTTTAGGTTTAGGCTGCGTGTAATGCCCCTAATAATAATAATAATAATAATAATAATAATAATAATAATAATAAATATTGAAGAGAATATAATAATAAATAAATAAAATAGTAAATAATAAACTCGAGTTAACAAAAAGTAATAAGGAATAAAATAAGAGAGAGTTAAATTAAGAGAAATATTAAATTAAGTAAAACTTAAAATAAAGAAACAAAAGTTGCATGTTGACACATGGAATGTATGCATGCAAACCCATTTCCATTTTTTGGTCTATTTAATGGACGATGAGGAGGATATGTGCATAAAGAATATGTGGAATTGAGCCTAGGGTTGGGCGGAGAGTCATCCCAAAAACATTGTTACGGTTAGCAGGATTCAAATAGTGTTCAACTCCGAAATCACAAGTAAGAAATATCATCGCTACATGTATGTTATCTCTGCTCATATTTTTCAAAATTATATGTTAATTAGTTGAGTAGATGTGTGTTGATTATAAATCACATAATTTGTCTAATTAGCTGTATATTTAAATTGTGGGTTGTTACATATGGTATCGGAGCATAGGTTCAACCATTAGGGCCTATTGGAATGTTAATTTAGAAAAATTCGATTATTTCTAGAATTTCCAACTACTGCTTCCATAGGAGAATACTCCCCAGAGTTTTATCGTCCATCGCCAACTTCAAAATTCTTTCAAATGCTTAAAAATTTCTATGTAACCTCTAGGTACAAGTTTGAAAGAAAAAATATATATTTAAACATGAGTTTCAATCATTTTACTTTTAATGATAGAGAAATTTAGTCTGTGATTGAAAAATAAATACAATTTTTAAAACCTTTTTACAATAGATACATTCAAAATAACACACACACACACACACACACATATTATAAAAATAAATAATTTTAAAATAAAATAATTGTTCTATAGGACACCAAATAAATATAATTTCATACCATTTCTTTAAGAAAATAGATAAAATTTTGATTTTGATTTTGGACACTTCTTTGCATGTACATACTCCATAAAATAATTTCTGATCCTGAAAAAAATATACTCTACAATATATTAACATGTCGATAATATAGACTATGAATAACAAGTATGTCGAGGTTGATGAAAATTAAATTACCTTTTATAAGTAATTATACATGGAATATCATGCTTGTTGTTAATAACGTTGATGAAGTAGTGTCCAAATAAATTTTCTGATACGTTGCATGTTAGCAATGATATTGATAATGGACTTCACTACCTGTAATAAGAGATTTTTTTTAATAAATCAATATTGAATTTTATGCTTAAATATATTGTTTATTACTTTTGGTGCAAACTATAAAAATAATTATAATAAATATATTGAAACGACAGAGAAATCGACTGTTGTATGAGTTAAAAACAATAATAATATATAAATAATTAAATTAGTTGTCTTACACTAAAGTTAATAGGCCATTTTTCGCATCTGGCCAATAGGCATTCAAATGGTACCAATTCACATCCTTTAACATGTTGCCATTATCCCTACATAAAGCCCTAAGCATGACTATCCCTAATTCCTAACTTTCTTCCCTTAACTCCTTCATTTTAGTGATTTTAAGGACCAACACACCCTGCATAACTGAGAAAATTCATTGCAATGTCGTATCTCATGCTCTCAGGGTGCTATGTAGTGCACCCTTCATAATTGTGAGGGTGTGTTGATTCTACAAATTCGGGGAAAAAAATCTGAATCTTTCTCTTCCAGAAGCTTCCATAGGTTATTTAAACCATTTTCCTTGAATAAAAATTTGAATCCTATCTAATTCCACCTTGAAGAAATCACCATATTAACCCTTGAGCTCATCCTCCCATCCCTTTTGGATCTCAACCTTAGATTGGTAAATGGATAAGAATTCATGAACTACCTCTCCTTCCTATATATTTACCTCATTCCATAACCACCTGGTCATGGTTGGATTTTGGAGAGAGATTCTACCCTTATGTTTTTTTTTTGAAAGTGATAATTTCATTCATTTAAGGTGATTGGAGGTGCACTTAATGACAAAGGAAGGACAAGTCAACAACTTGGAGGAGCTCTTCTACAAGATCAAGACCTATCTATGGTTGTAACTCACTCCATTTATACCAATACAAAGAGTTATTTATTTTCCTATATGTGAGGTCATTATTTCATGTATTTCAATACCATTTTGATCTGTTGATAGATGGTGCTACATAAATCCCATAGTTTCTTGGCTTGTGTTGTCTGGCTGTGCAGGTTCTAATTTTGGAAGCTGGGGCTAGGATTGAAGCATTCAAGCCGAAGAAAGAGTGAAACATATGACAAATTCCAAGTAGGTTTCATCCCTTCATCTACTTACTTTAAGAAAAACATTGTGTTCTTTATCTTTCTATTATTCTAGGTTATTCCACTAGACCTATGGGAGATATTTCTGTTCGCAGTCATAAATCCATAACAAATTGGTGACCATACTAGGGAGTGGTGTATTCCCTTGGTGGTTTCTTTGTCCATTGTGTTTTCTTTACCTCTCGCATATACCTTTTCTACTTTAATCGGCCAAGAACATACTAGGAAGTGACTTTATTGAGTCTTATTTGCAATTTTTTCTTCAGAATCCTCTTCCCCTGGAACAATGCACCCTCTATTCTAGAGAAAATGCATTGCAGTGCACCCTAGCCTTCTCTACACCTACGCTGCAGTGCACCCTAACCCTTTCAACACCTGCTATGATCCCAGTTTGATGCAAAAAATTGCCTTTTTGTGATTTTCTCTCTAATTAACTTTGTTCTAGTTGGTCCTCCTTGTGTCCCTAGGTGTGTCTTGGTATCTCATAAGCCTCCTTTGGTTTTCTTTTGTTTTTTAGTGCCTTTGATAATAATTTATTTAGATTTTCCTTTATTCTTGTCTTAGGTCATTAGAAAACTAAATTATTTAGTCATTGAGTGCTTGAAATAATTGGTGTTTTAGTCATCGTTCTAAATAGTTTTCTTTTACCAATGATAGACAAATCTCTTAGTTTTCATCTAAAAAATAAGTGGAATCCAAAAGAAAAATCTTATGTGTCATGCATATAGGGTTTTGATTTTGATTTGAAAATTGATGTTATAGAGATTGATTGTTGCATCACTTGTTTGTTACATTGTTGATTGATTTATTCTTCCCCTACTTAGTTAGGCCTATCATTGTTAAAAGGAAATTGAAAGAGTTCCTTCATCATATTAGTTGCATCATAGGTGTGTTAGGGTGACATCAATTTTTGAGCCTTGAAACTAAAACATAATTCAAGATCAACTTGAAAATTCATCTCAATTAACATAAGGATCATTTGAAACTCAACAACACACATAAAGGCCTAGGATAGAGACGTGTTATGATGTCTTTAAATGTAGGATTTTTCATTGTTTTCCAACGTTGCGTCCCAGGGGTGAAATATCGTTCCATGTACATGAGCGTATAGGATCATTCTTCATGTACCTTTGGGTATATTGGTGGTGCTCCATGCATGTAAAGTATATGGGAATTCTCTCATCGAACGGTTATGAATTAGACATCACTATTACAGACTGCACTCCCACGTACCATCGAGTATATTTTAGGAGTCCCCTATAGGTTTCTATCCATCCATAGGTAACTGAGTCAACCACCTTATATACCGTGATACACTGAACACAACATTCAGGGAGATTTCATGCACATATGTTAAGTCCTTGGTTCACCAAGGTGTATATTGTAGTTCACAATTGCTTGGGAAACCTTTATGACTAGTTAGCCCTTTGTTTTGTTGGTGTCTTTAATTTATAAAATAAAATAATCTACCACAAAACAACATCCGCTATGTGGAACAACTCCTTAGTGGATCTTAGGTTGAGACTAATGGCAATAGTTTCAGAGTCTACCAAAGAATCCCTCTGACATGAATCCTAGTCTTTTTCCTTCTTCTGGAAATATTGGTGATCCTTATATGGAAACGTTGTCACATCGGCCTTTGTCGTCAACTTCTGGAGTTCATGCTAGTCACACAACCTAAACTAGTGATAGTAAGGTCCATGGGACAAAGGATAAAGTCAAATTTACTTGTAAGTTATGTGAAGGGAATTATCCTATTCACCTTTGTCCTTATATGGTTGAAGCCTCAAAAATGTTGGGAAACCTTGAAGCTTCTCATCCATGACTTCTAGTTGGTTACCAAAAGCTTTCTCCCAATCCTCCCCTAGTTAATGAAGTGATTGACCATAGTCTGAATCCAATAAATCCCACTCTCTTTGAACGTGAATCCCATTAGTTCGTTCCTTACCAACCATTGGTTGAGAAAATGATTGACTCGATTCCACCTTCAATTGATCATGCCTTTACCATAGAGAGTGAAGTTTATACCACTTAGGTTCTTCTTATTTCTTCAAATTCCAATGAACTAGGGAGAAATCATCTCATTCCCATGATACAGGGGGGAAATCCTCCCATTCCCATAACATGGGGGGCAGTTATCCCATTCCCATGGCAACCCTTCAAAGTAGTATGGTCATTTCTTTTGATTGGAGTCGTCTGGAAGGATATCGTCTTCCTACTTATGTGCCCTTTAAGATCATAGTACATGCTTATAATGTGGTTGTACCTAGCACAATTATAGATGAAGGTGCATCTATTAGTATTTTGTCCTCAACTACTTAGCAAGCTTTAGATTCTCTGTAGCTTCTGCTCGTTACCCAAAATATGTTGGATTTTAACAAAGGAACCAGTCAACTGTTAAGGATCCTTGCTATGTTTCCTATTACTTTGGGAGGAAAATTTGTCTATATCGATGTGATGGTATTCCAAGGCCCTCTAGATTTTAATTTACTCCTTGGGCATGACAATGTTTATGTCATGGGAGCTCTTGTCTCTTCACTCTTTTGTGTGATGTGTTTCCTGCATGAAGGAAGAATCATAACTATTGACTAGATTTCATTCATTGGCTCTAATTTGACTTGCCATCAACCAACTTCCCTAAATGGTCCTTATATGCAAGTAGTATCTCCCCCACCATAGATTAATTATGTGGGAACCTGTTCCATGCCCGCGTCTACTAATGATCTATTAGGTGATGTAGTGCATCATTGATATGAAAATGGGGCTCTTAGGATTCTTTTCTAGCTTACAAGAACCTCTCCCACTTCCAAAGCTTGAATTTTCCCAAGTATTTTATGATTAACCAATGCGGAATTAAGAAATGATTGAAAATATAGGTGTATGCTTGTATTTGTTTAAACCGATTATGTGCTATAAATTAAGGTGCTGAAACTGATATATAAATGCATATAATAGTAAATCAAGCAGCAGAGATAATGCAGCAATAAAACACACAAAGAAACAACAATATTAATTTGGAGTTCACCCATAACTCTTGGGCTACGTCTTCGTGAGCTCTTGTCAATTTGACTTGGCTCTCTGGGATTATGGTGTAAGTCTTTTTACAAGCTCTTTGGCTCAACTCCTGCTATCCTACACATAAACAGTGGGTTTAGACACCTTTTTATCCCTTCTGGCTCTTGAAGCTCTGGATTTTGGCTCTTGGATCTTGGCTCTAGCTCGTTGGCTCTTGGTTCTGGCTCTTGGCTCTGACTCTAGCTCTTTGGCTCTGGTTCTGGTTCTTAGCTCTGACTCTTGGCTTTTTGGCTCTCCTGCTCTGGCTTCATTCTACCCTTTCACTGTTTACAACTCTCTTTGGGTTTTTCACTTGCACTCCAAGTGACTCCCTTGGATTCTGCGCTATCCCTTTGGTTTTAGCTTCCTCTCTGGCTTCTGCTCACTAGCGACCCCTCAAGGATCAATAATAGCAACCCTACACAACCTAGCAGCAACCAACTCGGCCACCAACATTAACTCAGTAGCCCTTTGTCTTTGACATTTCATGGCTTAAAAATCCAAAATGTGTTGCCTATTGGTTTTCCTTTTCGGGCTCTCTATCTTCCTGCCACAATCCATTCAAATCCCATCTCTACGCGTTAGCAATCATTGCTAAATGCCCTCAAGGATGAATGGCACCTATTTGGTAACAGAAGGGGTCTATTGGTGCTTGCAATCCTTATAACAGTCGCTCTGTGTTAACACAGGAAACGCTGCAAAACATGGGAAAATCCATAGAAACACATAGTTCACGGACTTGAAATTTTCATAACTCTGCTTTGTTTCCCTATCGGGTTTGCCTGGGAATCGCTATTGCAATCGCCATTGGCCTATCCATAGGTTTCCCCTTTGTACTTTTAAAATACGTTAATACATGGAAAATAACGCAAATACGACTTTGGCGGATTTAAAACTATATATATTTCCATTCCAGAACCCTTTTGGGTCTGGTTTACATCGCATCGACACTCCTCTTTGTATTTCACTTGATAAATGAAATACACGAAAACACGTTAAAAATTCCAACGGACGAATTTCAAATCTTATGAAACAACATTTATATATCCTTCATGTCCGTTATATTGAATCGGGTATATAATATATAACATATTGACCCCGCTCCACTGTGTTCGTTGATCGCGATCCGCCGATATCGACGATCCTGGTATCACATTGATTTGGTCCATCACGTTATGCATCCGACTGTACCACGACTGCCTTCGCCGATTGTGATCACTAATTCGCTTGTCACTGCCGATGCGATATGCCGATGGCAATCCGCCGATTTCGACAATCACTCCATCACATCGCCCTGGTCCATCGCGCCATGCCTCCGCTCTGACCCGCTGATCACCATTGATGCGATATGTCGATTGGATCTGGACCATTGATCGGCCATATCCGACAACCGCTGTGCAACCATTCCTTTGACCTCCAATGAGGCTCATTCCATGGCTTTTCTCATGTTTGTAGCCTCCCGATAGTATTTCCCGATAAGTCCAAGGCTTCTCCTTTTTCGATGTTTTTTCCCTTTAGGGAGCTTTGGAAGACTTAGCGGGTTTTTAGACCCATTTGCAAGGGATTTTGCCTCTTTTTCCTTTGAAAAGAGGTAGCTTCATTTTATGATAGCTTTCCCATCTGAAATCCGTTTTTTCCCATTCAAGTTGCATTGGATTCAGAATGGAGGGATCCCTGCAATGGGATGGGACTATGTTTGAGAGAAGCCTATAATTTTCATTTTCCTATGATTTACAAAGGATGTGTGCCATTTTGAACTTTTCACCTCTTGCATGAAGTCTTTTAGACTTAGAGGTTTATTAGGATCCATTTTTGGATCATGCCTTCCCACTAAAAGAACTTTTGGTCTCCAAAAGACCGATATACTAATCTGAACAGTAAATGAGAGTGACTCACCCTCTTCTTTCGTCCTCCATTACACTTTCCTTTGCATAGTGCCTCTGAAACAAAGTTTCTGACCACTTCCCTTCTCTTGGATGGGCTGGTCTTCTTGAGAAGAACTGTCTTCCTCCTTGCCTTCCTATAAAACTTCTACTAAAATGGTCATAGAAGGTAGTTTGAGCTTCTTTTCCTTGATCATTGATCCAAGGTGGCTCAACAAATGTGAAGTACATATGCTCCACAAAAATTTCATTTGTACCTGTTTGACAAGCTGCCAACAACAACTGTTAACAACAATAGGCATACAGACAACAACTGGATGGACTAACTCTTGCTTCAACAAAAGAAACAGATTTCACATTTTGTGAACACCTCCATCTCTTACATCTACATACAAATGATGGACTAGATAACAAGCCCATAAAAAATTCCTTTAAACAAATGACCCTTCAAGTCAAGCATGTAGAAAAAGACCATTAGGACTCTTTTTCCCAAAAGATGAAACTTTCATCATTATCTCCATCTGGAGACCACGTTAACTTCTTTCAAGTCAACATGGAATCACATGCCTCTCAAAGCAATCAAACCTGCAAGTTAATTTCACATACATGTTCAAAAACAAGGAAATCATTGACATCCCTGTGTTTATGCATCTCAAGCTCATGCATGCATTTCATCCCTCAAATTTCCCTTAATCACACTATACTTTTGAAGCTGAAATGAAATATAATGTAGATGCATCAATAGACATGCAATCTTAATCGGATAAGAACTCTAACTGTTCCTTACCAATCCCTTTCAATGGTACTACCTCTGCCTGCACATCAGCATCATCATGTGAATCATTTTGAGACACATCATTCATGGAATCTTTACATCCATTTTTCCCATCTCCTCTTTCCACTTTCTTCAGCTTTGGTGGAAGCATTGTTGGATTCAGTGTCCAACACTTTGTAGCAAGATGTCCTTGCTTATGGCAGTAAGTGCACTACATTTGCATCCTCTTGATAGCATGATTTGCCTTGTCTAATGGACCTTTGGCTTCTTGCTTCTTTTCCTTCTTCTGCTTCCTGTATACGGCCATTATCTTCCAACATCTAGAAACATCATGGTTATCCAAACCACAAAAGGAACATGCAACTCTTTTTCCATACATATGTGGAAATTCATCATGCTTTGAAAAATCAAAAGGAATATGTTTAGAACCAGATTTATACCTGCCTCTTTCACCTTTACTGCCTTCATGAGGAGGTGAAGCAAATGAAGAAGTGGCTCTCTTTGGGACACCATCAAACTCTTCAAGGCTATTAGAGTCTCCCAAACTCTTTGGTTAAAGTGTGTGCTTATGAACACATGCATCCTGCAATTGATGTTTCATGCTATTATATTCCTCTTAGATACAACCTTCACACTTCTGAGGTAGAGGACATGAAATGAAACTCCTTCTCGGGACTGTTTCAATGGCTTTTATGGCAACTTTGGAATTCTCTTCATAAGACTGCCCATAGCCAAGACCCAAATATTTATGCCTTTCCTCAACCATTATTGGTTCAACAATACCTTATGCATGCTTTTCGAAGCCCTTTCCTTCATAGCCCATATTAGACATTAGCTTGGAGCCTATGCCTTTAGTATGTTTCTCAAAAGAACCAATATAAGCATTCTCAGAGGAATTTAAGACAAACTAGAATGGCTTACCTCTTCTTCAAGATGGTACTTGACTAAGGCTTCTTGGGCAACAAAGAGCTGTGTTTACAACTCATGCATCCTCTTCAAGTTCACATGTGCAATATGAAGCCGCCTCTCCATTTCTTGCAATTTGTCAGCAAGAAACTGTTTCTCTTCCTTCATAGAATTCAGCTGGTTTCTAAGCATACTTCTCTTCCTTCCATCCTCATACATTTCTCTTAGCATACCCATCATGGTGGACAATTCTTTCTTCATGTCTTCATCAAGGAATCTTGTGAAGAACACAGAATTTGAGGACCCACTTGTAGAAGTTGTCATTTTGCCAATGAACAAAAAAAACTTCAACAAGATAAATAAAGAGCTTATTTAAGCAACCTCTTGCAACAAACCTCTTGTGCTTTGGATTGCCTTGAGGTCCTTGGGATAGAAGAATGCCTTCAGCTCTTCTTCCTTCTGCAAACTCAACAAATAGTCAGTCTGCAAACAAGCATACAATCAACCTCTTGTTGTTCAAACACCTTTCAGACAAGCAGTCTTTGCTCTGTCAATCAAGCATTCTGATATAATCCTTCCTTGAAGGTGAGGTTAATAAATCTTAAGCTCTGATACCACCTGATCTGAAAATGGGGCTCTTAGGTTTCTTGTCTAGCTTACAAGAACCTCTCCCACTTCCAAAGCTTGAATTTTCCCAAGTCTTTTATGATTAACCAATGCAGAATTAAGAAATGCTTGAAAATATAGGTGTATGCTTGTATTTGTTTAAACCGATTATGTGTTGTAAATAAAGGTGCTGAAACTGATATATAAATGCATATAACAGTAAATAAAGCAGCAGAGATAACGCAACAATAAAACACACACAGAAACAACAGTATTAATTTGGAGTTCACCCACAACTCTTGGGCTACATCTCCGTGAGCTCTTGCAAATTTGACTTGGCTCTATGGAATTATGGTGTAAATCTTTTTACAAGCTCTTTGTCTCAACTCCTACTGTCCTACACATAAACAGTGGGTTCAAACACCTTTTTATCCCTTCTGGCTCTTGAAGCTCTAGCTTTTGGCTCTTGGCTCTTGGCTTTGGCTCGTTGGCTCTTGGTTCTGGCTCTTAGCTCTGACTCTAGCTCTTTGGCTCTGGTTCTAGCTCTTGGCTCTGACTCTTGGCTTTTTAGCTCTCCTGCTCTGGCTTCGTTCTGCCCTCTGGTTGTTTACAACTCGCTTTGGGGTTTTCACTTGCACTCCAAGTGACTCCCTTGGCTTCTGCGTTGTCCCTTTGGTTTCAGCTTCCTCTCTGGCTTCTGCTCAGTAGCGACCCCTCAAGGATCAATAATAGCAACCCTGCACAACCCAGCAGTAACCAACTTGGTCACAAAAATTAACTTAGCAGCCCTCTGTCTTTGACATTTCATGGCTTAAAAATCCAAAACGCGTTGCCTATTGGTTTTCCCTTTCGGGCTCTCTGTCTTCCTACCACAATCCGTTCAAATCCCGTCTTTGGGCATTATCAATCATTGCTAAACACCCTTAGAGATGATTGCCACCTATTTGGTAATAGAAGGGGTATATCGGCGCTTGCAATCCTTATAATAGTCGCTCCATGTTAACACAGGAAACACTGCAAAACATGGGAAAATCCACAGATACACATATTTCACGGACTTGAAATTTTCATAACTCCGCTTTATTTCCCTATCGGGTCCGCCTGGGAATTGCTATTGCAATCGCCATTGACCTATCCATAGGTTTCCCCTTTGTATTTTTAAAATACGTTAATACATGGAAAATAATGCAAATATGGCTTTGGCAGATTTGAAACTATATATATTTCCATTCCGGAACCCTTTTGGGTCCGGTTTACATCGCATCGGTGCTCCTCTTTCTATTTCACTTGATAAACAAAATACACGAAAACATGTTAAAAGTTCCAACGGATGGATTTCAAATCTTATGAAACATTGTTTATATATCCATCAGGACCGTAATATCGCATCGAGTATATAATATATAACATATCGACCCCGCTCCACTGTGTTCGCTGATCACGATTTGCCGATATCGACAATCGTGGTATCGCATTGGCCCGGTCCATCATGCTATGCCTTCGATTGTCCCTCAACTGCCTTCGCCGATTGCGATCATCAATCTCCCTATCATCGCCAATGCGATATGGTGATGGCGATCCGCCAATTTCGGCAATCGCTCCATCGCATCGCCTCGGTCCATCACGCCATGCCTCCACTCTGACTCGCCGATAGATCTGGACCGTTGATTGGCCAGATTTGATGGCCCCTGTGCAACCATTCCTTTGACCTCCGATGACTCAGGCTCATTTCATGGCTTTTCTCATGTTTGTAGCCTCCCGATAGTGTTTCCCGATAAGTCCAAGGCTTATCCTTTTTTGGTGGTTTTTCCCTTTAGGGAGATTTGGAAGACTTAGCAGGTTTTTAGACCCATTTGCAAGGGATTTTTCCTCTTTTTCCTTTGAAAAAGGGCAGCTTCATTTTATGATAGCTTTCCCATCTGAAATCCATTTTCGCCCATTCAAGTTGCGTTGGATTCAGAATGGAGGGATCCCTGCAATGAGACTATGTCTGAGAGCAGCCTGCTATTTTCATTTTTCTTTGATTTACAAAGGATGTGTGCCATTTGGCACTTTTCACCTCTTGCATGAAGTATTTTAGACTTATAGGTTTATCCAGGATCCATTTTTGGATCAATCATTTACTGGGGGCATTGGAGTCTGTTCTTTCCATTGGATCCCTTGATAAATATCCCTTGCAGAGCATTGTTTTCCCATTTGGTGAGAACCTATTGGAAGCCATGATTAGGTCCTGAGTAGAGTTCTTGTTCTTGTGTAAAGATCCTTAAAAAATGAAACAATATCGAGAGTAGAGTTCCTTTTCTTGTGTCAAGCTCCTTAAAAACTAAAACAAGATTCAGAGCAGAGTTCATTTTCTTATGTCAATCTTGTTAAAAAATGAAACGAGCTCTTATGAGGATAGTTCTTTTACTATGTCAACCTTGTTAAAAAATGAAATAGGTTCCTATGACTATAGTTCTTTTCCTATTCCAAGCTCATTAAAAAATGAAACAAATCCCATTTCCGATTTGAGTCTTTGATTAGATCTCATAAATTCCTAGACAAATCTTTCACTTGATCTCGTAAATGAACCTCCATCCACTTGTTAGTACCTAGTAGTCTACTTAGGTGCATGAAATGAAGTTTGGGGGGTATGTACCTCATATTGAGTCATTATTTTGGGGGCATGGAAAATTATTTCAAGCATAGGTTTTATCTGTTTCAAGTTTGTGTAAAAATGAAACCACTTTCAAGCATAGTTTCCCATGTTTCAAGCTTCTATAAAAATGAAACCATTCCCATTTTATCCTTCGTGATTTCCATTTTTATCAACCTGTTTTTTTTTTTAGATGAGCCTTGGTTTTCTTATTCTATTGTCACCATCTAATTGGTCGATCATACACTTTCACTTGGTTGTTTTACACTTTCATGAGGAATAGTTACGATGAGTGGTCTTATTAGCCATCCTCTTGACCTTTATGTGTTTTGATAAGATCCATCATGATCGGAACCAATTTCTACCCTTTACACCACTCATTCCTCCAAGAGGAATCCTCTCTCAACGCTTTTCAAACTTCCAAAATATGAAAAGATCGTCGAGCACTTGTATTTTAAAACTTGTTAAAGTAAATGAAAATACGTCTACTCAGTATAAGTTTAACCCTTTTCCAAACTGAGATAGACTATTTATGAAAATGGAAAACCTTAGTCGAACATGACTAAGAGGTTCTCTTGAGCATTGTTTTCCACCTTTTCAGACTTGAGAGACTATCTATGAAAAGGGACATCTAGAATTTTATTTTTTGCGTCTTTTTCAAACTCTCTAAACATGAAAAATATGTAGAGTTTTACCTTCACTGGACTTGTTAAAACATCAAACAGTGATGGACTTGTCGAACATGATAAGATTGAAACACTCCTTCTCACTGTTCATTAAATATACTCAGAGAGATTCATCCGAAGGATGAACTTACTGATGGAGCATATGTTATCCTCCTTAAGCTTGTTAAAAACTAAAGAGGTATTGACTAGTATGGTTGGGGAAATTGGGAAGACAGGGTATTCCATTTTCTAATGATAGTGAGTCGTTCATTAACATGACTCTCTTCCACTTCATCTATGTGGCTATTGGGTTGGGTAATATTCTTGTCTTTTAGTTCATCATACATTTTCAGAGCCTCCATTTCGGTTTTGGGTCAATGCTTCCAACTCCATTCAGTGTCGTTGGTGTGTTCAAGAGAAGTCATTCAACTTATATTTGTTGCAATACTTTTAAGCATTCATTCCATGTTTTCATTTTCTAATTTAGTTCCATATCACCATCATTATAATCATTCTCTCTCAATCATCATACCTATTTCATGTCGTTGATGGGGGATACATCAAGGTCCTCCTGCAACAGGTCACTTCCTGTTGACGTTAACACATTATCCAGGAAGTTGACTTAGAAACATCCCTTGGTACCTTGGTGCTTGGATACATCAATGGTGAATTTTCTCACACTCGATGATAGGTTTACATCAATGGCCTACAAATGAAAGACTCTGTGTGGTCTTTAACATCAACTCACTTATTCACACCATACAGATTGTACTGTAGTACCTTAAGATACATTAACATTATCAATGGTTTATCTCAAGTCTATTAATGACTTACATCATCGGCTAGTAATCATATGGTGTCTACCATGTTTTTCCTCATCTCATTGATTCACATGGTTAGACTTGTACGTTGGTTGGTTGTGTGAAGAAGATAGAAGACCATGGATCTAGTTTCATCCATCCAAGCTACGATTTCAAGAGTTATATAGAGGTTGGATTGTATGATGGCCATGATCATGAAAAAAGTCATCCAATCATGGGTCCACCAGTTATCATCTGTGGTTGCGTCTTTTGATCATTGTACATGTTATGTTATCTTATGTGCCAAGTATAGGTATGCCTCCCTCAGCAACAAAAATTTCACGATGAAAATGTATTGTAATAGATGAGGCTCGCCAGTTGTTCTTGATCCCAACTTGTCACAAGGTAAAGCACTTTAGTCATCAATTATCATTTCTTACTTTGTGCTTTAGGGGGTAAATCGTTATAGGCCATTTTGTCGCATCTAGTCAATAAGCCTTCAAATAGGACCAATTCAAATCCTTCAACATATTGTCATCACCCCTACACAAAGCCCTAAGCATGACTCCCCCTAATCCCCGAGTTTCTTCCATTTCAATGATTTTAAGGACCAACACACCCTTCATAAATGAGAAACTTCATTGCAGTGCAGTCTCTCCTTCTCTCAAGGTGCTATGCGATGCACACTGCATAACTATGAGGGTGCATTAATTTTAGAAATTCGGGAAAAGATAAAAGAAATCTGAATCTTCCTCTTCTAGAAGCTTCCAGAGGTTATTTCAACCATTTACCTTGGATAAACATTTGAATCCTATCTAACTCCACCTTGATGAAATCACCATCTTATCCCTTGAGCTCATCCTCCCATCACTTTTGGATCTAAAGCCTAGATGAGTAAATGGATAAGAATTCATGAACTACCTCTCCTTCCTATATATTTACCTCATTCCACAAGCACCTGGTTAGTTTTTGGTTGGATTTTGGAGAGTGATTCTACCCTTATTCTGTTTTTGTGAAAGTGATATTGTCATGCATTTATGGTGATTGGAGGTGAACTTTGTGACAAAGGAAGGACGAGTTAACAACTTGGAGGATCTCTTCTGCAAGATCAACACCTATTTATGGTTGTATCTCACTCCATTTATATCAATACAAAGAGTTCTTTGTTTTCCTATATGTGATGTCATTATTTCATGTATTTCAATACCATGTTGATCTATTGAATAAAGTAGATAGATGATGCTACATAGATCTCATAGTTTCTTGGCTTGTGTTTTCTGATTGTGCAAGTTCTAATTTTGGTAGTTGGAGATAGGATTGGAGCATTCAAGCCGAAGAAAGAGTGAAACATACAACATATTCCAAGTAGGTTTCATCCCTTCATCTAATTGCTTTAAGGAAAACATTGGGTACTTTGTCTTTCTGTAATTCTAGGCCAGTCCACCAGGCCTAGAGGAGATATTTTTTTCCATAGTCATAAATCCCACATAACACACTTCTTTGCACATACATACTCTATAATATAATTTCTTGATCTTGAAAAAAATATACTCTACAATATTTTAACACGCTGATGTGATAGATTATGAATAACAAGTACGTCAAGGTAGGTGAAAATTAAATTACTTTTTTATCAATAATTATATTTGGAATATCATCCATGTTAATAATAACGTTGATAAAGTAGTGTCCAAATAAATTTTATGATAAGTTGCACGTCAAAAATGATAATGATAATGGACTTCACTAACGGTAATAAGAGATTTTTTTTAATAAACCAATATTGACTTTTATGCTTAAATATATTGTTAATTACTTTTGGTGCAAACTATAAAAATAAATATAATAAATATATTGAAATGGCAGAGCAATCGACTCTTGTATGAGTTAAAAACAATAATAGTATATAAAAGATTAAATTAGTTGTCTCACTCTGAAGTGATAAGTATTTTAAATTTTATTATTATTATTTATTTAAATTAAAAAGTTATCTTAAGTTAGTTATATATAACTGGTCATAAATAACTAAAAGTTATTTGATTGTTATCTTAAACTTTATGATTTATTTTTGAATTAAAAATTATTTTGGAAATAGCTAAAATAAAAGCTAATTATAAATAATTAAAATTTATATTCTAAATTGTAAACTAATTATAGATAACTAAAGTTATATCTCAAACTGGAAACCAAAACCCAAAACTTAAAGAGAAGTTCTAGTTAATTTGTTATGACATACATAATTATTAATAATATAAAAGTTATGTATTTGTAAAAATAGAATAATGATGATATAATAACATTCTAAGAGATGTTTATATTTTGGTCAAGTTTATATATATATATATATATATATATATATATATATATATAAACTTGACCAAAAAAATGACCTTGAGGATTTCAATTATTACTCTTTGGTTTTATGCACACAATTACAATGATTCGAGCATGGATGTGAGCCAATCTTGTCGGGATTTGAACCCTGTCCTTAGCGAAAGCTGATCAACACCCTATCGTTGAGCCAATTGTTGAAGTATAATGTTGAGAAGAGGGTTCATGATATGATGGTACATAGTAATTGGGCATAGTTTTGATGAGGAGATAATGATGCACATGTGGTTCTTATTTACTTATTTTGTTATGAATATGATGTTGTATGCTCATGATGGATATGATATGCATAGGGATTATGATGCTATGATATGAAATTATATTGACATGTGGTTAGTTTATTATGTGATGTCATGATATGTCTTTGATGTTGATATGTTGATGTTATAACTTATGAGGGTATTTTATGTGGTAATCATATGCAAATTTTATGACATGCATGTAGTTTGTTATTATTCAGAATGTTGTGATTAACAATGATGTTATGTTCTCATGATGACATGCAAAACTTGGCATGTGGATTATTTTCTATGATACTATGATGTTATAACTAATGCATTGGTTGCATGTTGAGATGTGGTGCTTGACAGGAAATCCACAAATGGGATGAGAGGGCTAGTTGTTTGATGATATTGTGGGAGCCCATACCTGTGAGGGAGAATATAAAACACTATATGGGATGGGGACATACTAAATCAACACTAAATATGTCAGTGGTTCCTTTGTCTTTCATAGCTCTTAAGGGGTTATGGGACCATATTGAAGAGGCTAAGTGCCTTATATTGTAGGCAAAGTGATTGATATTGGATTGGCATGCTGAAGTCTAGTAGGGGTGTAAGGACTTCGATGCCTGGGGATATGCACCTTACTGAGTGTGGAGGGAGTGGGCTAGCCTTTCAAGATTCCTGGATTACAACTGCATGGAGCACTGAGCTCGGTGCCTGTTGTAGGGTAGATGAGGTCTGAGGCAGGTGCGAGCCTTGGGACCAACCTTGGGTTATGGTACATACCGATGATGCTTTATTCCTGGTTCCAAATGTTGGGAAAACTTTTGATGCTTGCTGGTTATACTAGTTCCACAGAGGGTGTAGGGAAAACATGAAGTAGTAAATAATTAAATAAAATAAAATGTTAAATGATTCAACTTAACTTTGGGACAAAGTTCCTTGATGATGGGAAGTATGTAACTCCCCTAATAATAATAAAAATAATAGTAATAAATAAATAATATAATATATTATTAAAATAATAGTAAACAATAAAGAAAAAATAATAATAGTAAATAATAAAGAAAAAGATAATAATAGTATATAAATAATAAATACCGAAGAGAATACAATATAATAAATAAATAAAATAGTGAATAAGTAAAGCTAACAAAAAGTAAAAAGGAAAAAATAAGAAAGAGTTAAATTAAGAGAAATATTAAATTAAGTAAGACTTAAAATAAATAAAGAAAAGTTGCATGTTGACACATGGAATGTGTGCATGCAGACCCCTTTCCATTTTTTAGTATATTTAATGGATGATGAGGAGGATGAGCTTCATCTATTCCTTCATCCATTCTCTTGGGATAAAATTATTGTGATACAAAGGATTCCCTCACAGTAGTACATTGATTGAGGGCTCGACAGTGGCCAGTTGTAGAAAGATTATGTGCAGTTGAGCCTATAGTTGGTTGGAGATTCGTTTCCAAAAATTTGTCGCGGTTAACAAGATTCAAATAGCGTTGAACTCTGAAATCACAAATAAGGAATATCATCACTACAGGTAAGTTGTCTCTTCTCATATTTTTTGAAATTATATGCTAATTAGTTGAGTAGATGTGTGTTGATTATAAATCACATAATTGATCTAATAATTGTATATTTAAATTGTGGGTTATTACACTTCCAAGAAATTCACAAAGGAGAAATACCATTCCTCCCAACCAATGAGAATGACAACCACTAGTTCTCCCCCCGATCCAATTTTCCTCTTCCAAAATAGTTGTTTTATAGAGACCTAAGAAGTTCTATCCAAAGGCATCTCAAATTGTAATAAGTTGAGACCTCAAATTCACAGACTCAAATAGTTTTACTTGAGGATTCTACTATCCCCAACAAACTCAAGAATACCCTATCTGACAACATCATGCCTTCCCTTAACATTGTCCTATTCAAGGTACTAGTTTCTTCATCTTTCCCTTCTTAGTTGCCTCAGGCTTCCTCGCATGCCCTCTTGGCTTCTTTCCCCGACTTAGACTATTTATCTCTAAGGAAAGGAGTAACTATCCTCTAACTATGTAGTAAGTTAATACTTTTTCATTTAGTGTCTTATCCCCATAAATTACATGGCTTTCTATAACCGACTTTTAAATAAAATTAAAATAACTTTAAACATTTAAATTTCTCACTAGGGTTTCCACATAGCCCATGGTTTACCAAGTGACTACAATAAAAGCAAATTAAATATTTACTTTTCACTAAGGGGTATTACACAATCCCACTAGAAAAACCAATGCTGTCCATTGTAGCACTAAATTCCTCCATGCAAACCCCTTGGGAAATCTCTCTCTTTCCTTAGGTTCCCCCTTTTTCTCTCCTTCGAGATCTATCTCCCTTTTCCTGATGTGTGAATTCCTGTCTTATTCCTTATGAAATCTAACCAATAAAGTATCGAGTTTTCCTCCTCTTAGAGAAGTCCATATACTTCTTTCAGTAATCATTAATTTCTCAATCAACTTCATTAAAAACTAAAACCAATCCACACCATACCTTTCATTAAACAGGATACTTCCTCCAAATTTCCCAAGAAACCTCATCAACTAAAAACTCTGATATATATGCCCCTCTTCCCTCAGCTACTTCATTATGTTTACATTTCACAATAATAATTACAAAAATATTTACAAATGTTTACAAGAGGGAATTTTACAGAATGGGTTGTCGCAAAAGGTATTTGCATGATAGTAACTGAATCACTCATCGTACTTTGATATAAGTGGATCCAAAGGGAGACTTCTAGGTACAACTAATGTACACTACACATGAAGTACATGGTGCTTTACAACAAAGCCATAGGGTAGGTAAAGGTCTAGTGGACCCACTATAGCCTTGAAGAGGTGACATGGGACTTGGAAGATGTGATGCAAGAGTACCCACAATTGTTTTCAAAATTTTGATATAAATTTTATATATATTTACACGTGTATGGTGATGTGCTCTATGGGGTACACAATAATAATTAGGGAGGGAATGCAATATCACAATTATAATTCCTAGGTTATGAATGTAGGCTTGTATATAATGAATGGCCATGGGACAACCAATGCAATATAATAATAATAATAATAATGCATCATTGCTTACAGAGAGATAAGGATAAAGTCATATCGGGTTATGATTCCACAAGAAAGGGACTAAGGTGGCTAAGTTAAATTATATATTATTTATTTCTTATCCTTTGAGTTAGTTTTAAATGTGGATATAAGGGCTTCTTAGGGAAAACCATGTCATGCATTGTGAGAATGCATATATCAACACTACTATTGGTTGTTTTGGGTCTTCCTCATTCGTTCTTTGTTTGGCATAAAATGAAGAGAGGGAGATGTAAAAAGATAATGGTAGTTGGCTATAAATGATTATTGGTTATACTGGTAGTAAGAAATGATTGTTTCTATCATGAGAATGATGAAAATTAAAGGAAACTATCCATCGTTGAGTGTCTATAGAGTTTCTAACATTGAACTTTCCTATTAAGTATACACTATACCCCTAGAGGAAAGTGGAATAACCTCAGGGACTACATTGTAGAGGAGGGGATTCATTTATTTGTGTTGTGTAGATAGAGGGGACAAGAGAGATAGTAAGTTGGGATTGTCGTGTGATTGAATATATTGTAAGAGTTTGATAGTTGCATTGATGTGTGTTTTAATTTGACCTAGAAACCCATCTTTGTTGATTCATAGCCTTAGCTTGGGGGTGGCCCTTCTGCAAAAAGAGAATAGGCAACAATAAGAATATGATTGAGTGGATTTCTTAAATTTTCTATTTAGCCAATGTGATATTTTATAAAGATAAGGAATTATAACCCCCCTCTGTTGTATGTATAACTTTGATAACCTAAGCTGAGAAAATCTAGGTCTAATGTGTAACAAGAAAAGTAAATACTTTATAAAATAAATAAAATAATTAATCACTTGGAAAAGCGAGACACCAAGAGATGAGATTCTTGCCAAATACCATTGGTGAATGTGAAGGGATAATTCTTTCATCATAAATCTTTTAGATTCAATTCTAGATAAGCTTGGTAGATTGGAGATAAATATGCATTGAGAAAAACATAAAAGCTTTGCAGGAGAGAAAGGCAAGTTTGTATGAGGAAAAGCCTCGCAGGAGAGGCGAGATTTTCTGGGAAAAGCCTAGGCAAATGGATAAAAATATCCATAAAAGTGGGATGCGCTAATGGAAACCATATCATGAAAGAGGGTATTAAATACCCATTGCAGAGATCAACATGAGGTAGTTGATCCATGGCAAGAACCTCGGCTTGGGGGTGAACTGGAAGAATCAATTATAAGTTGGGTGGCGGTGCTCAGTTTTCCAAGTGACATGTTTTCAGATAATCTAGTTTGCATGGCATGTCTGTATGTTGAATCTGACACTCTATATTTTCAATTCTGAAGCATATAAGAGAAATTGCTTATGTTTTTCTTGCATATAAATCGATTGAATAATGTGCATGTGACTGCTAAGCATGAGTAAAATTGTCTATGTTAGCTATGGGCATGAGATAATTATATATGAGCACATGTGACAACCATTGCGTATGAATTCAATCTCAGTTAAGTTTAGTAAAGAAACATAATATGTGGATCTTATGCAGTATTAGTGTTATCCTGTCTTTTGTTTAAGATAGTGAATAATCGTGATTGAGTCAACTATGTAAATTGGATAATTGTGGTTAAGGTTCAACTATATAAACTATGGTGCAAGTTATTTATGCTATGCATTATGCATCCAATGATGCTCTTTTAACTAATTGTGCATAATACCTAAGATACACATGTTAACATTACATGCGACTGTGGCAATAGGATTATGATTGCGTTATGGGCAATACTAGCTTTAATATATTTATGTTGAAGTTTTCATCTATGTTGATATTGAGGTAGCAAAGGAAGTAATTCTTTATGCATAATATTGACCTGTTGAATACCCATGGTTGATCATTCCTTCGAGTTATGATACATGCATAAGGGTTGAATTGTAAGCTTGTATTAAGGTTCTATTTATTGAACCTAAGAGTCGACATCATGTATCTAGTAAAGCCTTAGAGGAGTTGTAGTATTGTGCCTAGCGAGTATGGGTCATTAATTTTGATGTGGTTCAATTGTTAAAAATATGATTATAGTTGCATCAATAATATTTGTTCATATAATGATGGAATAATTATACTTGTTACAACGATTGAATCCTAACTTTAACCGTAACAAATTTAAGGAATGGAGGCCTAGTAGGCTATTATCAAATTAGGCTCCTGGGTTATGTTACAAATGGTCTCGAAGCCTAAGTTCAATCATTTCGGCCTATGGGCCAAGCCCCCTTTGAGAAAAACAACCTAGAAGCCATAAAGGATTGAACTTAAATCCTAAAATAAATCAGAGAAGGACTCTCAAGCTTGCGAATATCATAGTGATTACTCGCAATCAAAGGAAATGAGGATTCCTTAAGGTTGAATCTAAATATTTAAAATGTTTTATTCAAGGGAATGTGGAAGTAATAATATATACATATGTTAATCCACTCTATAAAAAATATTATTATATAAAATCATTTAAGGTTGATTGTCGAAAAAATGGTGGTTTCTATCCGTTTAAAAAAGAGCGGTCCTTATACGATGAGGGTTTTAATTGTTTCATTTTGTGACATTATCTGCAATGCTAAGATGCTAAGGTTCTTTCCCTATTTTTCAATTGAACAATCTGGTTTCGTAAGTTTCCAAGATTTCTTGTGCCAAAAATGGGGTACATTCTAACATAGTAGAGAAAGAACAAAATGATTAGCTGAAAACTAATCCGCTTTGTCATAATGTGTAACATTGAATTGAAGAATATCAATCTTACTCGTCCCTTGAATAATCCTTCTTTATAACGTAGTGACAGAAAAAGGGGATGTATGTGATAAATTATTGATGTCCATAAGAACTTAGGATGATACATAATAATCTAGTATGGTCCTCCAGTGATTATTTGCAATCATGTAATTTCTAGCTCCAACATGCTATTAAAGATGGGCTTATGAAACAATATTTGGTAAGACGTATTACTGTGTAGCATTGAGGAACGTTTGTATGGCTGCACTTGTATATATTAACAATGCCATTGATGTACAACTTTTTCATTTTCAATACCTTGAACTACATTTACAAGAGATTAGTCGTGGGTTCAAAAATCCCAATGGAGGGTATCCTTTGGCTAGTAAGTGTGTCAATACACCGTGAACAATAAGGAAAAACTAATTGGTTGGGGAAAGTATTATCTAGCGAGGTTGGTGCTGAATGGATGGCATGATGGAGTATAGTAGAAAAGATATAGATTCCATGCACGTGTAAGAAGATAACGTACAACACACAAAAAATACCTGCCAAAATGGAGTGGCAACGATGTTTCCCTCTCCATTTTCCTTAGCTATCATGTGGGAGATATTTCCATATAGGGCATAGTCAGATGGATAATGCTTATCCCTTGACAACATGTGTAGTTATCCTTGTCTTTTCCATCAAAGAATTGATGGGCCAAACTGATGTTTTTTTTAGTATCATAGAGTCTGAATGCCCTATCTACTGAGTTTTCCATAGGATAAGGATTATCTAATTGCTCGATAACCTTATCAAGGCAACTATAGAAAACGTGTAATTTTTTTCAAAATTAAAGCACAACAACACCTTCAATCCAAAATGCCTCTTTTTCTATTTCCTTATACAATGATCTGGGTGCGGTGAGTTGTCATTTCTAGAATAGCTTATGGATGTTGAATTCTCTAGGGACACATGCAGTGGGATAGATCTTATCCCTACATTCCTGTGGATAGCATTTATCCTTAGCATCAGATGCTTATATTTTTCATGGGTAGTTCACAATATATAAATAGACAATGTGCCAAGCGAGAAGCAACACGATCACACTGATAGGCTGGCTGAATTGGTTCCAAGTGAGCGCTAATAAAGTTTATATAGTGCATGTTGAAACCGTTGAAATGAATCTTGGAGAATCTCACCCAATACTGAGAGTCAAATCAATACTTATAATCGATCATTTCCTCCATTCATTTTCTAGAAATCCAAGGGCCACCACATTCCGAATCTCATCTTCTTTTAGAACCTCTAGCCCTCACTATGTTGATACTTCACCGACTTCCAATCTACAACCAATTTTAAAATTCAGGACACATAGTTTTCTCGGGATCAAATCCCTCGCAGGCATGAAAAACAAGGATTTTGTGAGGATGCGAGATTAGAGTCTTTTGGTGCCGACAATAGGAATTTTGGATAATACAATAAGAAAATTGTGGAAATAGATTGGTATATATATATTCATTACTATGAGTAAGAAGAAAGAGTTATTTAAGCCCATAGAGGCGGGAAAAGTGGGCATGTATGTTTACCAAGTTCATGTAATTGCCTTTTGGTTCGATTATAATATCAACCAAGGAGGATCTACACTCACCTGGAGACAAGTGAGGAGTGAATTTGATGTGCAATGGATTCTCCACCAAATTTGGTTGTTCCATTTTATGAGGACACTCCAAATTTGGATAAGTGCTTGGTCAACAAAATGGGGAACAACATTGGGCAAGAGTGCCAATGCGGTTGGGAATTTAAGCTAGAACTTTCTCTTGGTTTATGGAGTCAGCTTGGCATTTTGTATCCTTCAGAGGGAATTCGAGCTTGCCAAGGGGAAGTCATATCATTCATTCACGACTTGAAGGATAGTTGATTTTGGATTGGCTATTTTCTTTATGAGTATGCAGATTTTTATTTAAAAAAATGGCTACTTTTGTTTATGGAAAATGTGTGTTGATGGTTTGGGAGAGGGATTGGATTATTATGTCATCATTTCTAGGATTTATGTTTTTTTGGGTCGATGTTTGGAATGTTTACCTGTCAGTGCAAAGCATGGTTTCATTGTTTATTGTTTTGTAATGATTGGATTTTGCATGCATGTTTTTAAGGTGAAAAATGCATGTTCGCAAGCATATATGTGGTAGTGTAAAACTATTTACTTCAATTAATTGGTCCAAAGTAGGATGGATACCAAAATCAATTAATTCAATCACTACATACATATATATGACTCTGACATAACCTTGACATAAGAGGCGAAAGCTGCAGTTGGGTAGTTTAGAGGTTCTCGATGGGGATTTGATAGCCTGGTCCAGGGGATGTAAGATGTGATAAGGATGCTATGAATAAAATGATCATATCCACGTCTTTACGGTTGATGAGATTTAACCAATTTTGACCATGTTTTATTAAAGGCTTAATGTAAAGTAGTAAGAGAATTACAATGTATTTGGATATTCAAAAAATAAATAAATTATGGGGTATTTGAATCTTGATTGAGGTACATATAAGTTATTAATTACATTTTTTAAGTGATTATTAACATGCTTAATTATGCAACCAAATAAAAGTTGCTTACATAATGAGGCTATTTTTTTTGTAACCATCGAGACACAAAAAGACTATTGTCCTGCAAGTTATTCCAATCGAATTGACTTTGTTTGAAGATTCAATCAACCTTCAACTTGTTAAGCATAGCATGTGATCTCGATGAACTATAGTGGAATGAAGAGTAATACAAAAAGATAACCACAAATTAACATGTTGATTAATTTGAAAAGGTAAAACATCCATTGGTTACTATCGAATGATGTGAAGATGTAAAATTCTATTTATTATATGTGTGAAAGGTTTCAATATGTGTGAAAGTTTTTAAAGCTTAAGATATTGTCGAATGCTACTATGCCGGCATGAAGACGGTATACCATAAGATAAAATTGATATTTTCATAGTTATAAATATGCATAACAGAGCAGGAGAATTAAACAATTTGGTAATAATGGTAAAGCATGGCCATCATATTAATGAGATATTAAATCTTGATAACAAGTAATGCATTTGTAAGAAGAATATATATATATATATATATATATATATATCATTGAGGAAGGAGAAGATTTAAATACTAAATGTCTCCACATAAGAGGAGTAAAATCCTATAACCAACATTAGAAAGGATAATCGATATGAAGGTTATGAATAAATGATGGTGGTGAATATGTGTTTTAAAAAGTATAGTTATTTGATGGATTTTAGTGATATGATCATCATATCATTTTACCATATTAAAATTATATTATGAGGACCTAGATTAATGAGATACAAACTAATTGAAGAAAATTAGTAATATGGTCATCACCTTATTCTACTCATATCAAAATAAAATTACGAGTTGTATGTGTTTAATTAAGGACATAACTTAAGGAAATAAGGTTATGTTTAAACAATCCTAAAAAAGGATGAGATATGAAGAAGTAAATGTTCACCTCTTATAAGGTAAATAAAAAAAATAGATAGAAGATCAAGTAATTCTCCATAGATCATGGCTAACATGAGGAACAAAAAAAACAAAAAACAAAACACAAAAACAAAACATATAGATGGAATCTAAACAATGTAAACTTTGAAATGGGAACTATAAACTCAAAACGGGAACTCTCGCAAAAAAACCCCGAAGAAACATAAAAAACAATGCTAAAAACGAAAATTGTGTATACTGGAATGATGGTTTTTTTTTTAGGGTCAATTTTGAACATGATTTAAAAATGGCAGTAAAAATGAAATTTTCATGCAAAAAACACCTTGAAATCGAAAAAGTGATGATACTGGAACGATGAATTTTTCTAAGGGTTAATTTTCAACATTTTTTAAAAATGCTAGTAAAACTGAATTTTTATGTGCCAAAAAAATTATTTATGAGGAAAAAAACACACTAATGTTTTTGGTAGAATAACATTTTTCTTTCCTGAGTACAAATTCAACATGTTTTCAACCATAACATGTTAGATACAAAAGAAATTGGAATTTTTTCAACCATAAAATTAAAAAACCATGACATTATGAACGAATTACATGACTAAATGAATTCAAATGTCATTATTTGTATATTGAATGAAACATACATTATATCTCTAATTTAATGTTGCATTGTAGATATTCTATACAAAAAAAATTATCATAATTAAGACATATAATCCAACAACATAAAAATGGCTCATAACTTCTCATTTAACACCATATGGAAATCAAAAAATTTATTTCAAGATACGATGCAAACATAAGTTATATAAATTGTCTTAAACAATTATTCAAAATCACTCATATTTTCTTGCACACCATCATAATTCACATCTTCATATGAATGAATGGATGCTGACGAATATGTTCCATATTCTTCTCTTTCATCAACTAGTGCCCCATCTGAGTCCACATGCATGCCTACCATTTCAAGTTTCAAAATTCTTCTAGATCTACGACTGGTTTCAACAAACTCGCATCTCAACACTGTTCCTTCTGGTAACAACCTTTTTAGAATCTCTATCGTCTTGAAGCGAAGATTTCCTCTCTTTGTTAAATTGAAGTCATAAACAAGTATGCCAAAATCCTCCAATTTTAATATGTTTGTGTGGCGGCGATTTATATTTGTACCTTTTCTTTTTCTCTTTCCACCATTTTTTTTGTCAACTACCATCTCTAGCTTATACACACCATTGAATGGGTGTGTATTTGTGGCATACCAATGTACTTCAACACCTGTAAAATCCTCATTTTCTGTAAAGACCTTTATAACTTTAGCAACCCAGAATGGATAGCCATTGGGATCTCCATCTGCTAGCACTACGATCATGCAACCTTCCTTAATATCCTATACTGAACCCCTGTAAAGGTCTTCCATGGCTTCACGTTGTGCATGAGATCTTCTGGAACCAATATACATCTCTCTTTCCTCTACTTGTGAAGAATTAATAATACATTGAGATTGTTGTTGTTCAACAATGTCTATTTCCTTATGTTCATTCAACACATTTTGTGGCCAAATAAATGGATTTTTCAGAGGTATATCTCCATTTGTTGTTGTTGAAATGATATCACTTTGATTATTGAAAATGAATCCCACCAAATTGAATTAGCGATGTCAAAGTACTCATATGTATATCTAATACATTTTTTAATTTCTTCTAGGCAATCAGAATAATTTATATCTCTATTCTGTCTACGTGCATTATGAACTTCACCAACTGATTGTAATAACAATATTTTTGATGAAAATATTGGATGATCTGGAATGAACTTAAGAAATTCCAAACCTGATGATGGTGCCCATTCTGCAGTAGTTGAATACTTCTTACCCCATATTAGTGTTTTCCCATCAATTTTTTTGATACGAAATTGATGTTGGAAGCTAATGTCATTAAGTTGTTCAATGCATTTCCCCTCACCATGCGATCTCAGAATAAACCTTCGCATGTCAACAGTTTCTTCCAACACATCAAAAGTAGGCTCTGGCATGTATGATTTCTTAATACATTCAATTAATGATGGCAAGCTCCCAACTTCCTTCCTCCTCAATGTGACTGAAAAATGATTGAACATCTGATCAATATGGTCATGAGTGTGCCCAACAAGAAGGAAACCAACCTTTACCTTCTGAAAAATTCTCAATTCAACAAGCATGTTTAGGTATCCAAAAACAACCTGATTTTTGTTTTCACGGAAAGTGTTGTCCAATTGTAGATACAAAACTTCAGGAAGATTACCAGACCAATGATAAAGCACATCATGGATTATAGTTATGGTAAGATTTGCATCATTATGAATATTTGGAGCTGTGAAGTACACCCCTGGCAATAGTTTCCCGTTGAAGACCATACAACCGACCAAGTGATACTGAATAAAATTTTCCTCCTGTAAATTTTTGGGTGTGCGAACAAAATGTGGTAAAAGTGTTTTCTTCTGGTCCATACCATCAATTATCAAACCCAAATATTTATTCGGATTATCATAACACTTCTTTCGATGCTTGTACAACTTTTTCCTTTCACTTGTTTGTTGTTCGCGATGGTCCTGAAGCTCTTTGACAATTGAATCTACACAACATAAAATAAAGCCATTAAGAAATATGTTTTCATAGTTGATGACTATACAATTTTAAAAGTTAAAGTTGCTTACCTCTTTTTGACCTTTCACATTTGTCCCTTTTTTATTTAAGAGAAGCACATGTACTACAAATCCCCATCCTTGTCTTATTAGGAATACAGAGATTATTGAATTCTTTCTTCCATACCTTCAAAAATTATTGATATGTAATAAACCTACCATGTCCCTCAGCACCTTTGCATATTCTTTGTATAAGTTGTAGATTTCTCGTCTTGAAAAATTATCTGGAATATGTATTGCCTCTCTATTTGGCATACACTCTCCATGATTTGAAAATAAATGTTTCATCCATGACATTACATTATTTGATAATGGCCCAAACTATCTTTTATGACGTACTTCTGAATAAAATGTGGGATCCTTTTCCAAATTTTCTTGAATTCTCGAGAGACGAAAATTCCCAATCGAATGAAACATTTTGAAAGCCTTTCTACAGATAAATAAAGACCCAATATGATAATCATAACTTGACAATGTAGATTGCATGCACCCAACTAAATATGAATTTTGCATGTTGTTATTCATTGACAAATATCTCTTCCTGCTCTCTAATGGAAATTTGAAATCCATATGTTTCAAGCAATATTTTTGACAACATTCACTTGAATGAGAGTGCTGATATAACTTCTTCTCATCATATATTCTTCTCTACCCCTTATATAACTAGAACATCTTGCATTGATACTAAAAGGTATGCTCCTACTTCTCGATACATTATTTCTTGGAAACATATCCATCATTGGATCATCATTTGTATAAGGATTTTCATCATCATTAAGAGGAATTTTATATACACTATGATCAACTGTGCTTTTCAAATAGTGACTTGGAGGATATTCTTCATCTTCCCCTTCTTTAGTGCTACTATCATAGTCGTTAGAATTCAGACTGAATGGAAAATTTGACTCGATGTTTATTGGATATTCTTCCTCATGTGAATTGTCAGTGTTGCTCTCATAGTCCATAGAATTAGGACTACATCGAAAATGTGATTGTTTAATTACTGAAAATGCTACATCCTGTCCTTTGTCACTACTACCTTTATAGTCATTAGAATTAGGACTAAGTGCATCATCCTGTCCTTCATCACTGCTGCTCTCATAGTCCTTAGAATTAGGACTAAGAGAACACCAAGAAACTTCATTCTTTTGAAATTCATCATCACGCTCTTCATCACTGCTGTCAGGGAAAATTTTAAGAACCCCCCCTAAATTTACATGTATAATAAGTGGGCGAATCTCCATGGTATATAGGAAAAATGGAAGGCGATTTTATCAATAATATGATATGTATATATAATTTTTTGGTGAATCTCTCACCAGGCATGGCGAATATTTTACTCAATTATAAAATCTTGTGTTTATTGAATACACAAATGAAATCATTGCATTTATTTAAAATATCTTTTGAAATCAAAATTACCGAAATTACATATCGATAACCTAGTGGGTGTAGGATAAAATTCACCCGTTCCATTCACAGAAAGCATGAGAAAAAACCTAATACTATATATAAAACCAAGAAAAATTCAAATTCATCACTTCTAGGGACCTCGTAACCACCCTGCCAATACACAAGTATGTTGCTATTTGCAATTAGAAAAATTACCCAAATTGCAATCTGTTTACTCCACTTTACTCCACTTCTAGGGACCTCGTAACCACCCTGCCAATACACAAGTATGTTCCCGTTTGCAATTAGAAAAATTACCCAAATTACAATCTTTTTACTCCAGCATATGTTGGAAAGTTATAGAAGGATGACTAGTGCAATCAATCCATTCTTTTTAGCCCTGGATTTGTTTCAGTTTAAAACATAAGTATACAAATATACTTGTCCAATGTCTATGCTTTAACCATTCACCTTAAGATGTTTTTACAATATAATTTCCTAAGTCTATTTAATATCTTCATTATCATAAAAACCAACCTATATCCATCTTAACTCCACATCTACCACTCTTAGGGGGATGAAATCTATTTATCCCTCTGAGCACTTGGTAGACCCAGAATTAAGATGGATCTAAGATAGAATTTCCCCTTTAAATAGTCTATGCTCACATGAATACCATGGGTCAATACCATGGGTTATCATAAACCTGGAGCTTAAAAATTACTATTAGTAATTTATAAAAATTAATAAAATTAATAGTTGATTTTTATATTATTTTTTATTTTAACCAAGCTAAAATGTTTAACATACATTAAATTACAACATCCATTTTTACTCTTGATCGGATCAAATATTTTTCACTCTATGCTAGTTTGCATATCACGATATTTGATACCTCTCGGGGGTTAGTAGATCCAGAGTAAAGATGGATCTATGCTGGTTTAATTCCCCCATTTAAATAGGCTACATTCCAAGTGAATACCATGGGTCAATACCATGTGCCATTTTGGTTAGTAGATCCAGAGTAAAGATGGATCTATGCTGGTTTAATTCCCCCATTTAAATAGGCTACATTCCAAGTGAATACCATGGGTCAATACCTTGTGCCATTTTGGTGAATACCATGGGTCAATACCATGTGCCATTTTGGTGAATACCATGGGTCAATACCATGTGCCATTTTTATTTTTATTAATACTAATATTAGGGTTAATAATGTTTTTTTGCATGGTATTAATAACAATCTAGTCCATGGTATTTGTCCCATAGTATAAATATAAGGTGACTTATGGAGTAAATATAAAAAAATGTTTTATTTGTTTACCATACTTCTCGTTTATTTATATTTTTATTAATTTACCATACCATTCATAAATACAAGGTGACTTATGGAGTAAATATAAAAAAAATGTTTTATTTGTTTACAATACCTCTCGCTTATTTATATTTTTATTAATTTACCATACCTCTTTTACAAATATTGTATTTGGCCCATAGGATTCACTTAAATAAAACCTCTTTCTTGAGCCTTCATAAATAGAATGAGGGTTATGGACTAAATATAAAAAGAGGTTTTATTTATTTACCATAGGTTTTATTTATTTACCATGCGTCTAGTTTATTTATATTTTTATTTATTTACCATAGCTTTTGAGTAAGTATAAAAAGACGTTTTATTTATTTACCATACCTCCATTTTACTTATATTTTTATTTGTTTACACCCTTGCATGTGTATAAGGTGACTTATGGAGTAAATATAAAAAATGCTTTATTTATTTACCATACCTCTCATTTATTTATATTTTTATTAATTTACCATACCTCTTTTATAAATATGGTATTTGGGCCTTTGGCCCATAGGATTCACTTAAATAAAACCTATTCTTGAAAATGGGCGAATGGATTCACTTAAATAAAACCTATTTTTGGAAATGGGCGAATGGAAGGTTGTAACTCCTAATTTCAAGGGCTAAATTTACCTTTTTTACCCTCTCCCTTAAAATAAGGTGGGCTATTTAAGGTGACTTGTAAAAATGTACTATGATACAAAATATTCGCCCACTAAAAATTTAAAACCCCTCAATTTCGCCAAAGGGCGAACATTCGCCCCTAAAATCACCCCTAACTGCTGCTCTCATAGTCCTTAGAATTAGGACTAAGAGGACATCGTAACACTCCATTATTTTGAAATTCATCATCACGCTCTTCATCGCTGCTGCTCTCATAGTCCTTAGAATTAGGACTAAGTGGACACCGTGACACTCCATTCTCTTGAAATTTGTCATCATGCTCTTTAGCATTATTGGTCTCATAGTCCATTGGATTAGGACTAAGTGGAAACCATGACACTCCATTCTTTTGAACTTCATCATCATGCTCTTCATCACTGTTGCTCTCATAGTCCTTAGAATTAGGACTAAGTGGACACCGTGACACTCCATTGTTTTGAAATTCATCATCACGCTCTTCATCGCTGCTGCTCTCATAGTCCTTTGAATTCGGACTAAGTGGACACCGTGACACTCTGTTCTTTTGAAATTCGTCATCATGCTCTTCAACACTACTGCTCTCATAGTCCTTAGAATTAGGACTAAGTGGACACCGTGACACTCCATTATTTTGAACTTCATCATCATGCTCTTCATCACTGCTGCTCTCATAGTCCTTAGAATTAGGACTAAGTGGACATCATGACACTCCATTCTTTTGAAATTCATCATCATGATCTTCATCACTGCTGCTCTCATAGTCCATAGGATTAGGACTAAGTGGACACCGTGACACTCCATTCTTTTGAAATTCATCATCATGCTCTTCATCACTGCTGCTATCATAGTCCTTAGAATTAGGACTAAGTGGAACATGTGACTCTTTATTTATTTGAAATTCTCCATCCCCTCTTTCATCAGTGCTGCTCTCATAGTCCTTAGGATTAGGACTAAGTGGAAGAATTGACTTTCTATTCATAGTGGAAGAATTCCTGTTATATTCATCAATATGAATAGAGTTGTTATACGATGAAGATGTTGATGTTGTACAAAGCGAAACTTCACTATCAGGAGAATCCATCCCTTTCAAATAGAAGAGGTTGAATGATACAAATGTAGAGTCTCTTAAAGATATTATATAGCTTAGAGAATGAAATTTTCCCTCCAAAAAGTTTTGCCAAAATATTTCCCTCCAAAATTTTTGTTAGATTTATTTCTCTTCATTATTTTATTCTACAATTTATTGAAAAATGTAAACTAATTTTTTTATGAAATAAATCTTTAAAGTTAAAATTGTAAACTACAACTTTTACCTAAATTATTTTAATAGTTAAAGTATATAATATTTACCAAACAATTGAATGTTTTTTTTATAATTTTTACAATACATTCTAAAACAAATTAATCCCACATTCACCCCGCTGTAAAATGATTCCATAATATTTGTTTTATCATACTTTCCTATATCGCCATAAAAAAATTAACATGTTAAATTTTTTTAAAACAAATTAATCGCATATTAACCGTACGATAAAACATTTCCATAATTTCACCTATATAATAAATTCCATTATCACTATTACTTTCCGTAATTTCACCTATATAATAAATTCCATTATCACTATTACTCACATCACATCAAGGTTTTCTGAGGTTCATTGAAAGACTTGGAGGGAATTTGTGGAGTAGCTACATTGCTATCAACAACATATTCAACGGAGAATTCTCACAATTGAAAGGTTAGTTATTTTTTTTTCCTTGCAAATTTTATTGTTAAATAAGTTTAACGTTTTTCTTTATTACATTAAAAAAATTTGTGCGCCAAATTTACCCACTATGTCCGCTGTGAGTATGGTGGGCCTGGTAAAGCTCACGATGGCCAAACGGGCCTAGTAATGCTCATGGTGGCCAAACGGGCCTATAGGTTAGGGGCGATAATTATGGCTAGCCCGCCTGCCCGCAAGGTGGCAGGGCGATTCTCGGGATCACCCTAACACCCTGCGGGCATGCGGGCCATTGGGGTGGCATGGGGGGAGGCTGCGGCAGCCCCCCCACGCCACTCAGCAGCGCACCCACCTACGGGGTGGTAGGGCGATCCCGAGAATTTCCTTGCCACCCCACGTGTGGGCGGGCCGCCGAGGTGGCGCGGGAGGAGGCTACGACAACCCCCCCACACCACCTCGGCGGCCCGCCCACCTGCAGGGTGGCGGGGCGACTCAACCTTAGAATCGACTTGCCACCTCGCGGGTGGGCGGGCTGCTGGAGTGGTGCAGAGGGAGGTTGCCACAGTCCCCCCCTCGCCACGCTAGTGGCCTCCCGCCCGAGGGGTGACAGGGCGACTCAACCTTAGAATCACCATGCCACTCCGCGGGTAGGCAGGCCGCTGGGGTGTGCGGGGGGAGACTACAGTAGCCCCCCATGTGCCACCACAATGGCCTGCTCGCCCGCGGGGTGGTAGGGTAATTCTTAGAATTGCCCTGCCACCCCGCAAGCAGGCGGGCTGCCTGGGTGGTGTGTGGGGAGGCTACGACATCGTCCCCCCTGCGCTACCCTGGCGGCTCGCCCACCCACGGGATGGCAGGACGATTCTCGGAATCGCCCTGCCACCCCGCGGGTGGGTGGGCCGTCGGGGTGGCATTAGGGGGGCTACGAAAACCTCCCCTCATGCCACCCCAACGGCCCGCCCGCTCGCAGGGTGGCAGGGCGATTCTCGGAATCGCCTTGCCACCCCGCGAGCGGGTGGGCTACCGGGGTGGCGCGGGAGGGGTTGGGCGGAGGGTAGTGGTTGGGCCACTATGGTGGGCTAGGGGGCCATACCTAACAACTAGCTTAGTTGGCCGACCGATTTTCAGGGTGCGGCAGCAGGGCGATGTATTTTTAATTTTTATTTTTTTCAAAATTGTTATGATTTATAAAATTAATTATTATTTATTATTTTCGTTGTTAATTTAGGTTAATATGTTTTCGTCATTTACTGATTTATGTGTTTCTTTTTTTTAAGGAAAATGGCATCAAAGAAGATTTCTGTGAATCTTTCTGGACCAAAGACTCTTAAAGGTGGATCTTCAAAAAACATTGGTGAACGAACTCCACCTGAGCTAATGGATATAAATCTTTCAAGTGCCTCAAATGATAAGAAGATGATTTCATACTGGAAGAAATCACAAGAAGTGAAACTTCCATCAAGAATCTAGTATGTGAAAGAAAGAGAAAGCCAAAATGTGAATATATATTTATATATTGATATACCGAATGATAATGGAATTTATGACGTGATGGGAAGAGTCATAGAGATGTGTTCGATACCGAACAATGAAGTTGTTTACATACTTACAAAACCACCCAAGTCACATGAAAGGATTAAATACCAGTTATCATATTCATTATATGACACGAGAGAGGTATCTACAAAGTTGTGTGAACAAATCGTAAATGAGATGAAACAAAATATCGTAAGTATTGTTATTTATATTTGTGTTTTGCATCCTTGTAACTGTCTCACTATATTTTTTTAACTTTGTTTTTATTGACATATGATATTTTTTTGGAAGAATTTTTTTGAAAGTTTTTCAATTAGGTTGGGAAGCATTCATTTCATAGAGCATGATATTATGAAAGTTGTCAGCAGTTTCTATTCAGTGTCAGAAGAAGATATGGCAAACAAGCAAAATGTAGTAATTGATGATGCTGCAAAACTACATCCAAGGGATCAGAAAAAAAAGCCCTATAGTGGATAAATCTAGCAAGGGTAGACAAGTTATTTTTGAAGACGATGAAGTTGAAACTGACAGTGAAGAATATGTTGTCATTATTGAAGATGACATTGGAACTGAGAAGAGTTGTAAAAGACCAAAAGTAACAATGCCCAAGAATAAATCTATTACAGTTAATGATGAGAATGTTATGAAGAAGAAACGTAAAGTTGAAGATTTGAAGTAGTAATTACCAACAGTTAAGAACCTAGTGAAACTTCAAAAGAAAGCAGAGAAATCATTACAACAGGAGCTGATTTAGAGGATGGAATTATCAAAACAAAACAAAATGTCATTTGATAGAATTTGAAAAAGATAAACTTAATTGAGGGTGGTCATACATTTCAGCTTAATGTCAGACAAATCTATAAGGAAAGTGAAGGACAATGTCAATATCAAGTCAGAAAGTCACATCAACTGCATGTTCACAACTTGAAGACATTGATGAGGTACAATCCATATGCTCATGTGATTAGTTATGTGCTTCTTGTTGATCCAGTTCAAGTTCCCAACAAAGAAGCATTTGATAAGTCAAAATGTTTTGAATACAATTATTATGTGCTTGGGGGAACGATTCTGGAGAAGCTCAAAGACAATTGATGGAGGAATATCCCAATAACCCACGTTTTGAAACAATGAAATGTATCATTTATGTTGGTTTATCAGATACAGAAGCAAAGTTAGTGGCATGGGATCATAATTCAGATAATGAATATAGGATGCCTATGAATTTCATCCAGAGGGTTAGATTTATTCATAGTGAGTTTGAAGAAAAATGTGGTGGGGATAGGATAAATGTTATTGTAGATTTCCGAAAGGAATGTTGTATGGAAATAGCCTATCCAATTGAAGATAAAATCAATTCAAAAGGTGGAAAAGGCAGCAAATTTAGTGATTTATTCAGAGGTGTTGATAACATTTTCCAGTTGGCATTTAGAATTGGAGAGATATGGGAGTTGATTAATGAGATTTTTAGCATGTGGGAAAACATTGGCATTAAAAACCAAAAAGTCAAAGAGTTTAAGCCATCGATATGTGTCAGGCCAGGCAGTAACTCCATTAAGCAAAAACTGATTCGTATTATCTATTCCATCAGGTAGTCTGTTATATACATGAGGGAGAGACTGTTCAGTTCATCTCCCGATGACTGTTCAAATTTCTCATTTATTTATTTACATATATTTACCCAATCACAAGGATTAGGTGTCAACATTCCCCCCCTTAATCTGAAGGGATGTTGGTGAGTCCAAGCATCATTCTGAATCATTCAAGATTTTCTCTTCCAAGCGCTTTTGTGAAGATGTCTGCAATTTTCTCATTTGTGGAACAATGACGGAGATGGATTGTTTTGGCCTCAACATGATGTCGAATCAGATGATATTTAGTATTGATGTGCTTTGTTCGATCATGGAACTTTGGGTTTTTGGCCAAATTTGTTGCAGAGGTATTGTCAATCATGAGTGGAGTTGATTGTACTTGTTTTACCTGCAAATCTTCAAGAATTTTCCTGAGCCACACAATTTCTTTTGTTGCTTCAACTACTGCCACGTATTCTGCTTCTGTTGTGGAATCTTCTGGAACTGATTGTTTGTGTGATCTCTAGGAGACAGCTCCTGATCCAAGACTCATAGCATATCCTGAAGTTGATACTCTAGTTTCCTTGTCTCCATCAAACTCTGAATCAGAGTATCCAATCAAGCTGAAGTCGTCTATCTGTGTATACTTGATTCCAAAGTCTTGAGTTCCCTTCAAGTACCTTAGAACCTTTTTTGCAGCAGACCAATGTCCCTCACAAGGCTTTTGCATAAACCTAGAGAGGATTCCAACAGAAAATGAAATGTCTGGTCTGGTAGTAGTGTTGTAGTCGAGACTTCCTACAAGTTGTCTATACTTTGTTGCATCCTCAAATTCTTTTCCTTCAATAGATGTGAGCTTTAAGTTTTGTTCCATTGGAGTAGTAAGAGGATTGCACTCTGTCATGCCAGACTTGTTCAACAAATCTCCAATGCATTTCTTTTGAGAAAGAAATATGGACTCTGGATGTTGGGTTACTTCAATGCCAAGATAGTAAGGAACATAGCCCAAATTAGTCATTTCAAAACTTTTCCCCAATTTCTTCTTTATGGATGCAATGTAGCTTTCATTATTCCCTGTCATCAAAATATCATCTACATATACCACAAGATATACAACTGTTTTGCCAACTTTCTTGACAAATAAAGTTGCATCATCAAGATCAAAATGTTTGAAATTGAGTTTCAAAAGATGCTTAGTTAGTTTTTCATACCAGGCTCGCGGTGCTTGTTTGAGGCCATACAAGGACTTCACAAGTTTTCATACTTTATGTTCATGTCCTTTCACAACAAATCTTTCAGGCTGGGACATAGAAACATTCTCTTTTATACCTCCATTCAAGAAAGCAGTTTTTACATCCATTTGATGGACTTTCCAACCATTCTGAGCTGCTAGTGCAAAGAGTGTCCGGATGGTAGCCCATTTTGCTGTGGGGGAAAAGTCTCCTCATAATCGACCCCTTACTTCTGTGCAAAACCTTTTTCCACAAGCCTAGCTTTGTGCTTGTCAAGTGAGCCATCAACTTTATACTTGTTCTTGTAGACCCACTTGCAGCCAATTGGTTTGGCTCCAAATGGAGGATCAACCAGCTTCCAAGTGCCGTTCTTTATGAGGGCATCATACTACTTTTTCTCGCTTCTTTCCATTCATCATGAGAAGCAACTTCTTTGAAGGAAGTTGGTTCAAAATTTGTAGACAAGTTCAATTCACAATCATAAGAAACATCCATATCAACAGGTGAATTAGAGTCATCTACATCACCTCCATTTTGCCGGTTTGAATTACTGGTTCCTGTCTTTCCAACTTCATCAGGATGAACACTTTCAAGTGTCTTTGTCACCCACTTTGGGGGACCTTTTTTAGATGGTCCAGGCTGCTCTGTTGATTGAGTTGGGACTGAATCAAGATTGAGTCTCCCAATTCTATCAATTACATCACTTAAAGCATCATCCATTGTTGGAGTTTCATGCGGGGGAGAGTGTTCTTTAAAAGAAAATTCCACATGTTGATCTAGTATAGGAATCCCCCCTTCAAGATGTGGAATCTGATTATCAAATTCTTGAAATTATTTTGTTTTTGCAAATCTATCCAAGCGATCAAGTTGTCGCTCAACAACATTGTTAGTTTTGGATGTTTCAAGAAAAATTACATCTCTAGATACAACAAACTTCTTATTTATTTCATCTTAGAGACGGTATGCTTTGGAGGTGTTTGAATATCCCAGGAAGATACACTTACGACTTCTAGCACCAAGTTTGTTTCTATGTACGTTTGGTATCAAAGCATAATAGGTGGAACCAAAGACCCTGAGATGCTTTACCGAAGGAACATGTCCATACCACATTTCATATGGAGTCTTGTTTCTTATAGCATTAGATGGACATCTATTCTTTATATATGCAGCACATAGAATAGCATCAGCCCAAAACATTATCTTTACATTTTTGAAGAAGAGCATGGATTGTACCATATTTAGGATTGTCCTATTCATTCTTTCAGCTACACCATTCTGTTGGGGATTATAAGGCACAGTTATTTGATGTTTGATCCCATGTTGGCGAAGATAGTTTTCAAATTCATTTGATGTGTATTCTTTTCCATTATCAGTGCGAATAGACCCAATATGAGGTTGTGCATCATTTTCAATCCATTTATGAAAATTCTTGAATGTTTGAAAAGCATCAGATTTTTTCTTCAATAAATAAACCCAACACATTCTGGTGTAGTCATCAATAAATGTCATGATATATTTATTTCCATTTGCAAAAGGAACATGCATTGGACCACATAAATCTGAATGAATGAGTTCAAGCTTCCTATGTGCTCTTGAATGTGAATCATGAAAAGACTGTTTGCTATGCTTTCCTAGAATGCAAGCATCACATTGCTTAAGTTTCCTAGGAATTGTAGGCAAACTAGCAACACCATTTTTCTTCAATAAGCGGAGACTGTCATAGTTCAAATGTCCAAATCTAGCATGCCATAATAAACTTGATGGAAGTGTACCTTCTTCACGATGACAATTATATGAGAAATGTTGTGCACGGATAGAGGTTCCTTGCAGCTTGAGAAGCCTTTCTTCTTCTATTCCCCTCATGACAAGTGAGTGGTCAGATGCTTTTCTTACCTCAAGCTTGCCATCAAACATATGAATGGAGTGACCTTGCTGGCGGATGTGGACCAAGGACAACAAGTTTCTTTTGAGTTGTGGGAGATACAAAACATGATCCAGAAGAAAGTCTAGAAGACCAAGTAGTTTAAGCCTGATTGTGCCAAGCCCTGATGGCTTGATTTTTGATTGATCTGCAAAGTATACTGCTCCATCAACATTGTCAGTGAAATCTTCAAAAAAATATTTTCTATGAGTCATGTGGTAGGTTGCTCCTGAATCAAGCAACAATCATTTTTCCAAGAAGCAAGTGAAGCATTAAATAAATCTTCATTTACTCCAATGTTACATTGTGCCACAACATAGTGAGTGGATTCAGGTGCTTTACCTTTGTCTGTATCATTAGTTTTACCTTTTTTTTGGTTTCTTTTCTGCTCAATTTTGTCCCATGGTAGCTTGCATGTATAGGCATTATGTGATCCATTTCTTTTGCAGTGAATACAGTGTAGATCTGCCTTTTCTCCTTGAGAATGTTTGCCCCCTGCCTCTAAAATATCTTCCTCTTCCTCTTCGTCCACCTCTTCCTCCTGTAGAATCTTGAGCAAGATGCTTTTCTTTATGAGCAAGGCAGACAGTCTCTTCAGAAGATTCAGGGGCTGTCTTCTTTCCAAAAGCTTTCTCTCTTTCAACAAACTTTTTCACAAGAGAGTCAAAGGTTATATCTTTGAGATTTCCATTTGCTTGCAATGACTCAAGATAATTGGAGTAAGTAGGATAAATTTCCTTGAGAAAAGAAATAATAGGAATATCCAGCTCAACCTTAGTAGATTTGATATCATGCATTATAGACTTTACTTCAGATGCAAGAGCAAGAGGATCATTATTTTGCAGTTCAAGAGTGAAGAAATTAATCATGAGTTGAACAACTTCAAGTGCAGAATATGAGTCATAGAGTTATTTGAGCTTTTGTAAGGCTTCAAAGGTAGTTGAATATGACGAAATATGGCAACTCACCTCTTCATTTACATATGCTGCTATTAATGCATAAGCTTTGCTGTTCTTGTTTTCCCAAATGACGAGCTCTTTGTCTGAGCTAGGCTGTATTGGGTCATTGTCTCCTTCTCCGACACACACTCCTTTCCACAACTCATTGAAGATGAGGGTGTGTTTTATCATCCGGGACCATTCAGGATAGTTCTCCTTGCCAGTGAGAACTATTCCCACCATGGATATGATTGAATGCATTCTGTAAAAAAAATATTTCTGCTGATAGAAAAATATTTCTGCCAATATACAGTAAAATTGTACTCAAAAGGGCATTACCAAAAGATTTCAAATCCACCATGTGACCCACATAAATCCATCATTATATAAATCCACCTCATATAAATGTCAATGATTTTATATACCAAAAAATAGTGGCTTGGAATCCTTTATATATATATCAGTGTTATATATATATACACACCAAAGAAAAAATGATATAAATATACCAAAGAAAACACTGTGACGTTGTCTGTGGGAAACTATTTTGGTTGTTTAATTCATATCACAGTCAACAACATCAACCACGAGCTCTACAAAGTTGGAGCAGAAATGACATCAACCGTGAGCTCTACAAAGTTGGAGCAGCAACGACATCATTCCACGATCTCGATACCCTTTCGATTTCTTTTCAAAACTCAATTAACATATCAGTGCCATTCTGCCAAAACTTCTGGTATCGTTGCAGAGAAAGAGAAATCGAGCCGATCTTTAGATTCAAACAAGTGAAGAGACAAAACGCTTGCGTTCCTTCGTAGGAGATGACTCGCTGGCAATGTGGTCAACGGGTCAATGAAAAATCGTTGGTTGGAGGTGAAATTCGCTGTGACAACCTCTTATATATATATATATATATATATATATACACCATGTCACGAGTTACCATGTCAGCGCTGCCGTGATAGTTGTTATGAAGCTGGAATCCCCATAGACGATAAGATCTAGAGTAACAGCTTCTTCTGCGGCATGCTTGATGGCTCTGATAAAGCACACGTATTCAAAGAGGATTCTGTTTGTGATATATTCAGGTGGAACTATGTAACTAAAACGAGAGGAAGGATCGATGAGGGGCAGGGAGGAGATGAAGCACCCTTGGCAAGCGTGGGTTCAAAGGCCACGAGTTACAAATCAGGTTGGCTACTCCCGCGTAGGTTCGAACCCTGCTATCGACGCAAATGAGGATTTAATGCCTAGAAATGAGATGAAAAAAACTGGGAATGAAAGGGAGAGAAAAAATAGAATGAAAATGTGTGTACACTCCACGCCAACACCAAAGAGTAGCGCATTCAATATAGGGTTACCATCTTGACTCCGATAGACAACAGAGCACTCAGTGATTCAGGGCGTGCTTGTAGAGATGTTTAATGTTGTGTGAGAAAACATTGATAGTCCAGATGCAATATGGCAGAGGCAACAATGTTTATGGACAGTCACCTTCTGGCAGACAGATAGCACCCTTTTTTTTTGTTTTCGCTGCGCTATCTGATAGGGTTTGTTTAGGAGAATGGAAACAACATTCAAGGCAAGCAGTGTAACAGTATCAAGCTTGACAGAAAAGGTCAAACAACTGACACCAACAATTATATGGGCAACGAATTTATAGAACGTTTATGGACAGAGAGCGCAGGTATGGCAGACAGAACGTAGGCAGTGTTGGACAGGCATTCAAGCACTCAGTCACTGAATTGTATGGAGAGCAGAGAAGTAGATAAGGGAGTTACAAGGCAGAAGAGCTAAAAAAGTAGCTGGCTTTGATACCATGTCAGACCAGGTAGTAACTCCATTAAGAAAAAACTGATTCGTGTTATCTATTCCTTCAGGTAGGTCTGTTATATACATGAAGGAGAGATTGTTCAGTTCATCTCTCGATGACTATTCACATTTCTCATTTATTTATTTACATATATTTACCCAATCACAAGGATTAGGTGTCAACAATATGTAGCAACAGTAAATCAAGTCCCGAAATGAAGCAACTTCCAAAAGATATGACTATCACACCTTGGAGAGCATTGCAAGGAGTGAAGGATGAAAAAATTGTCAAAGAAATATTATCTCGTGTGAGGTTAGGGGAATTATCGTTGGAGGAAATGTCTAAGGAATTTCAAAAGTAAGTTTGTTGAATTATTTTTATTTATTTCTAGATTATAATTTTCTTTTAAATATAACATATTTTTCTTGGTAGTATTTGTTATATATGTCATTATATTAACTTTTTTACTTTATCTATGCAGTCACAAAGTTTACATGAAAATTCAAGAACAAATGGTTAAATTGTTGAATGAAGATAGTTGGGATGATGTTCTATGCAACTATCCAGATTCAAGTTTTACATCAACATTAAACATTTTTTATCTTGCATTTAAAAAGTTATGTTGATTTATACATTCATTTTTATTCATCTGTGTACTATTTTTAATTTATAACTTACACATATATTTGTTTATTTTATAAAGGATGAAGAAGAATGATAATGGAACACTATATAGTTTCAGAAACTTTATTGAAAAATAAAGATGGAAAGACTGAAGAAGCAACGTATTAAGAATGTTGAACTTGATCCAACTCTTACTCATTTCATTTGGAATGGGCTAGACACTATTCAATGTCAAGTAATACAAGGTGATTGTGATGACATTGCTAAAATAATACCTAAAAGGGATTATGCTCTAGTTATTGTAGATATTCCCCATGGTTTCAATATTCCAAACATTGACTATGATAGTGACCCTTATACTTATCAAGCTCTTAGTAAAGTGGTTGCGGGGTTTCTAGAAGTCACGTCATCACCATTATGGATATTTGTGACATTTTATTCAGACACACAATTGGCAATGTTATTGTCAAGCTTCAATGGGAAAACAAATTCAAGGATGCAGCTTACATGGTAAGACGTTTAAAATGTATATTTGCTTAATGTTGAAAAATTCATTTATGTACAAGTTAATTGAACTTTTACTATTTCATGTTACAAGCAAAAGTCAAATCTTCTTAACCGTGAAGATCAACTATTTATAAATGATTGTGAGTTCATCCATATTGATAATTGGGCAAAAGATGATAGCTATATGTCTATGATTTTTAATCGGGTAGATGAAAAGAGTCATGGCCAAATACTGACTTATGATGCTATTGTGAGAAAACTAACATATGAAGACAAAGAAGTAAAATGAGAGATAGTTAACATTTATCAAAAACCACAGTTATTGATTAACTATCTTATAGACATATGTTTAAATGAAGGAGATTGGGTTCTGGATTTATTTTCTGGCTCAGGTAAGTTTTATTATATGGAATTGAATTTCAATATGTTATTTCTTGATTAATATGTCTTTTCCACTGGAAAAATCCGTAATATTTCATTAAATATGAAAGATTACATATGTAGATGCTTTAAAGCATATGCCTTGATTCACTGTTTGTCTGTACATTTTCTCAAAAAAGCATATCTATACTGTTTGTTTTTCTGTTACAGTTCTTTGTATGCTGTGTAAAATTTTGATGCCATTTTTGGCATCCTTCAGTCTATACAAAAAGATTATACATAATATACTGTCATTTATAATAACTGCTGTCAAAAACTGCGAGTTTATTTATGTCGCATGAAGACCCGCTGTAGGATAAGTCGGGTCTATATATGGGCGGTGATAAAATTTCCGTTCCTGCTGATCCAAAAACTCTGTGATTTCCCATAATCCATTCTCCATCAACGCGGCCTCCTTGGAAAGTTTGTCAGCATCCTGGTTATGTTCCCTGTAGATATGAGATACATGGATTTGGTTAAATGCTTCTTTGAACTGAAAAACTTCATCAAGTATGACATTTAGTGTGTGCGAGTGACATGTAGATATTCTATTGATCCAATTTGTGACAATCTGAGAATCTCCAAATATGTTGATGCTGGTGCAATGGTGACTTAATGCAAAGTGCAGCAGATGACGAAGGGATATGAGCTCAGCAAAGTTATTTGTTCCGGCGCCCAGGCCCGCTTTGATGTGGTAATAATGGTTCGCGGATTTGTGAAGGATGATGCCCCCCCCGCAGCTTTGTGCATTTGCTGCACCATCAAAAAATGCCCAAGGGGTATCTTGATTGATATTTGGAGGAGGGTTATGTCTGCGCTGTTTTGGGGGTGGCGGATCTGGAAGTTCATTGTATGCAGTGATAATGCCAGCTTCTATGAGTGGCCAGTGTACCTCCCGATCTTCGAAGATCATTTTGTTCCTGGTCCTCCAGATGGACCAGTTAACAATGATGGGTAAGTTCACGGCCTTCGTGCCCTTGTTTATGTTGCCCCATTCTACCCAGGTATTGATAAGATCTGTTCCATTCCATTCCCCTGAGTATTGTACGAATGGTTTAATGTTTTTCCAAACTTGCTGTACAGTGTTGCAGCGCATGAAAAGGTGTTCTGTAGATTCGATATCGGATTTACACAGCACACATCTCGTTGGCCCATATATAGCCCGGCGCATGAGGTTTTCTCCTGAGGGTATTCTATTCCGGAGGACGCACCATGTAAATAGTTTTGATCTGGGCGACGCTGATAACTTCCAGATTTGTTGCCACCATCTATCTAATACCTCCGGTTTCCTCTGTATGATGATTTGTTTGTAGCCCTCTTTTGGAGTATATATCCCACTTTCTGCCTGTTGCCAAATGAGTTCGTCTGGTCCCTCCACAATTCTGATATGAGATTCAGTGAGCGCAGCACAGTATTCTTGCCAGATTATGTGCCATCTTTGCGGGAGGTTTAGCTGGATGGCAGTCTTCCAAGCCTGGTGGAATATATCGGATCCCTCTTGGTCTGCTATCTGAGCAATCACCCTGATACCTTGAGAAGTGAGAAATTCAACCAGGTCTTGTGGAAGCCGATGTCTCCCCCCGCAACCACTCCAGGGGTCTATTCCTATTCGGGCTCTGCTTCCGTTCCTTATACGCCAAACAATATTGTTCCTAATGAGAGGAAGAGAGTGCAGAACGGCTTTCCAAATTGAGGAGATGCCAGATTTGTTCCAGTTGGGTAGCCTAGCCCATTCAATAGAGTTGAGGGGCCAGATGTACTTATGGAAGGTGATGTCTGTCCATAGGCTATGTGTAGTCAGCAGAGCCCAGCCCATTTTGGCTGCCAGAGCACTAGCAAAAGATGCTAGATCCTTCAAGCCCCAGCCACCCCATTTCTTGGGCAGTGCTATCTTGCTCCAACCAATCCATGCGAAAGTGCGTTTCTCTTCATTGCCTGCCCACAGATATCTGTTGCAGAGTCTCTGGATCTTTGCAAGGATATTCCGGGGGATCCAAGCGAGTGCCATCCAAAAAACCGGAGTTGCTTCTAAGACTGATTTGATCAGTGTTAGTCTTCCTGCTCTGGAGAGATATCTGAAGCACCAGCATGATATTCTCTTTTCCACTTTGGAGACCAACCAAACCCAATCTGCTATTTTTTGGTTAGTGGGTTTTAGCCAGTAGCCAAGATATTTAAGACCCCGATCCAAGGGCTGAGTGGAATATGGAAAAGCTTGTCTGGCTGAGAAGGATTCATTGACAGTGGTGCCCACCAATGTGATGGTAGACTTTTCCTTATTTACCTCCATCCCGGTGGCACGTGCAAACAGCTTTAAGATTCTGTTGAAAGTTGATGTGTCCTGGACACTGCCATCTAGGAGTATAAGGACATCGTCTACAAACAGTAGATGAGTAAGATAGCACTCCTCTGTAATTTTGAGTCCCCTGATGATTCCTTCCCTTTTAGCAGAGATGATGAGGCGGCTGAGGGCTTCCATAACCAGAAGGAAAAGCAGAGGGGATAGAGGGCAACCCTGTCGGAGTCCTCTCTCTGAATGGAAGAAGTGAGATGCAGCTCCGTTAATCAGAATACTATAGGTGGGGGAAGTGATGCAAGCCATAATCCAAGTGATGAGCTGATGAGGGAACCCCAGATGAATAAGAATCATCTTGATATAGAGCCAGCTGACTCGATCAAAAGCCTTGGAGAGGTCGATTTTGAGGAGAATGCATTTGAGATGCTTGGTCCATATGGAGTGTATGGCTTCCTGTGCAGAGCCTATGGCTTCATGAATCTGTCTGTTTTCCAAGAAAGCAAACTGCTGTGGAGCAATATGCTTTGACAAGATGGGCCTGATCCTGTTGGCAATGATTTTGGAGATGATTTTATAGAGGACATTGCACAGTGAAATGGGTCGAAAGTCAGCAAAGGATGAAGGGGAGTCCGACTTAGGGATGAGTGCAATGAATGTGGAATTTATGGCATGGTAGAGCTGTCCCGAGGTTCTACTCTCCTCCACGACCTTCAGGATGTCTTCACCAATGATGTCAAAGAAAGCCAGATAGAACTCAATGGTCCATCCATCTGGGCCTGGACTCTTTTCCTTTTGAAACCACTTTATGGTGTTTTCGAGTTCTTCCATGGTAACCGGATCAGTGAGGGCATCCATATCTTCATTGTTTACAAACCTAGGAAAATGTGAGGCCACATTGATGATTTCGGCTAGGTTTGTGCCCTCAGGGTTCTTGAAAATGCCTTTGAAGTGCGATGTGCCTAGGTGGGAGAGCTTGTTGAAAGAGTCCGCCAGACCCCCATCCGGGATGGGGAGATTCCAGATGGTATTTGCCACTCTCCTCCCTTTTGCAAAGTTATGGAAGAATCTTGTGTTCTCATCCCCAGCTTTTAGCCAGAGTGCCCTGCTCCTCAGCCTGATCGATTCCTCCCTGAGCTTGAGGATACTTTGCTTTTGCTTCTCCAATTCTACTAGGCGGGTCTTGTTCTCCACAGAGATGAAGCCCAAGTTGTTCTCATCCAATAGGGCTTTAATGTCATCTTCCACCGTGATGAGCTGCTCATCTTCCTTTGCCTTTTTCGTTTTTGCCCACTCTATCACAATATGTTTGAGTTCAGTTAGATTTTTGACAAAGCCCCTTGCCATCGAAGATTCTCGGCTGATAGGGTGGGCTTGCCAGTATTCCGTGACAATTTTGGAGAAGCTAGGATCCTGGAGCCAGAGGTGATTGAACTTGAAAGGAGCTTTTGGTTTTGGGTGGGGACCCAAGATCTCCATTAGAATTGGAGAGTGATCCGAAATACCCCCAGCTCCTACCCACTGCTTATAATGATGAAGTTGGTGGACCAGCGTTCCTTTCATCAGAAAACGATCTAGCCTTCGAGCCAGAGCTGCAGTCCCAATCCTGCGATTTCTCCATGTTGGGAGAGGGTTCTGCATTGGGATGTCGATTAGATCATGTTGTTCAAGCAATCTTCGCATAAAATCTGTTAAGGGATCTGCTTGTGCAGAGGAGCCCCATGACTCCCGAAACCCCATTGAGAAGTTTAGGTCACCCCCCAGGATTATATGCTCCGGAGCCATCAGACTCCTACTGAGAAGGTTTCTCCAAAAACCTTCTCTCTGCTGACAAGGCCCGTAGATGTTGAAGATGCGCAAAGACAGGCCCAGGTCCATTGAGAAGATGTCAGCTCCCATAAAACCCTGACCTCCCCAGGATGAGTCCATTCTAATGGATTTTGGGTTGTAGCCCATGGCCAGTCCGCCTGATCTGCCCATGGCATCCAGCCCGATGAAGTGCCATCTAGGCGATATAGCACTCAGGGAGTGTGTTATGGCCTCTGCAGGACCTAGGGTTTCCTGGAGAAGAATGATATCCGGCATTTCGACCTCAAAAAGTCGCTTAAGTGCTTGTTTTTTGGGGGAACTAGCCAAACCCCTGCAGTTGAAGGAAAGGCACTTCATGGGGGACCCCGATGTAGGGGGTTTTTTGCTCTAAGGGCCCCAACAATGGTGGATTGACGTCCAGAAGCGACTTCCGCCCCAGCACGCCGGATAGCTTTGTTTAGATTTGATTTCCGACCCCTGGTGGAAGAGGGTCCCTGGTCTAAAGGAACAATGCCCAGCCCATATTGGGCATCAGATGATGCAGAGTGTGAGGTTCGGGGGCGGAGGGAATAATGGTGAGGGGGCTTTGATCCGGAGGGAGACTCAGGTGGAGGGGATGAGGGTGGAGAAAGTGCGAGAGTGAGGGAAGGTGGAACAGTGGAAGTAATCTGAGGGGGCGGTGGAATCGTGCAATGTGCCATTGAGAATGAGTTGGAGTTTAAAAATTCAGATGAAAGAGTAGGAGAGATAGAGGGGGGAGAGAGATTTGTACCCGAATATTGAGCAGCTGCAGCAGCTGCCCGTGCCCGCGTCATAGGGGGAGAGGATGAGTCCTTGTTGATTATCGCTGGATTATGATGAGCTCCTTGGGGTGCCGAGACTCCTTGCACCGGCGGTGGAATATATGGCGCAGTCCTTCTGGGCGCGATAGGAGTGATCTTTGGAGGACTGTCCGGGCGCTTGATTAGAGGGCAATCTTTATATAGGTGCCCCACTTGGTGACACCGGTTGCACCGGAATGGGACTCCTTCATAGTCCAAGATCTGAATACGCCTGTGCCTCCCCCATTGCAGAGTGATATCCTCCTCTAATCCTTCCCTGGTATCAAGATGTACCAAAATGCGAGCCACTGTTTTCTTGCGGGTGTCAACATAGGATCGGTCGTGATCCAGATAAGTCCCCAGAGCATTTCCAATCTTGATGAAGGCCTCTTCGTTCCAGTATTGACGGGGAAGCCCCGGCAGTCTTACCCACAGTGGCCCTGCAGCAATTTGCTCTCTCTCAGGATCAAACAATGGGGTCCATCTTTTTAACAGTACAGGAGCCGTCTCGATGTGCCAATATCGCTCGAGAACTGCATTCGTGTGCCCTTCATTAGCAAAGTGGAGGGAGAACCATCCACGTGGGAGAACCTCTACCTCCGGTAGCTGTGGAAGCAGGGTTCCCCATATCTCCTTAACCCAGCGTAGCAACCGATCCGCCGTGAATGTACGCCCTCGCACGTGACCCACCAGAACTGTGCAAGCTAGAGCCATAGTTTCCTCAAAGCTTGAAGAGTTGCCGAAAGAGACAGTGATGTCTTTCCTGGTAGCCCTAACACACTTCGATTTCTGCTTCTTTGAGCGAGGAGCAGATGGATGATCAGAGAGTGGGTTTGATGTTCCAGCCTGGGTGGGCTTATAGGGATTTGAATTTAAGACCGGCGTTCCAAAGCATCCAGAGGGTTTTGGCCCATTGATCGGGGGGGGATTTGATGAATTTGTCTTCTGTTGTGGTGGAACCCTCGGCTCTTCTTGAGCGATTTGCGGATCTGTTAGCGGCGATGGAAATTCTTCAAGAGTCAAAGAAACAGGAGGTGAGGATGCGAGAAGAAAGGCGGTACCAGGCGAGAGTGGCGGCGCCTCTAGTCCGTGGAAAGATGGAACAGTGTCCGGCAATGAGACCACCGGCCGGAAGTCCAGTCCTAGAGAAACCTCTGTGGTCGGTGATGCATATCCCGAAGGAGCGAAATTAGGGTTTGCGAAAATCGTCTGACCAACCAACGGATCCTCGGAATAGTCCACGAGGTCCGTTTCCCGTTGTTCCTCCATGCCGGACAGCGACCTTTGTTCCCTGATACCGTCGATCTGTCAGCAGCTCCGGAACCCTAGCAACCGAAACCCTGATCCTGTGGTCCTGTAACAGCGAAACTGTTTGTTACCCGAAACCTTCGCGGTTTAAGATAATGCGCGGCGTCAGAGCCATTTCGCCCTGAAGCTATTCTTTATCTCTTGATTAATATGTCATTGTACTAATTTACTTCATTATTTCTTTTGTGCTTGATAATTAGGTACAACACTAGCATGTTGCCTTCAAAAAGGAAGAAATTTCATTGCAATTGAAAAAGATCCAATACAGTGCAATTTCATTCAGCAAAGAATTAATAGTCTTCAATTTCTTCTAGATGCAATGCAAGAAATTGGGTTGAAGAAAGGGGACTTTAGTGAATCACGTGTGGCAAAAAAGTCAAAGGAACCCCAACCACCATTACATGGAATGATTGGAAAGACATACATTGGGAGATTTGTAGACATTAAAGATCCATTAGAAGAGGAAAATGAGCAAAATGAAGCAGAAAATAATTTGGAAGAAGACAATGATGAAACTCTAGAGGATGAAGAGTTTGGATTACGTGACATTGTTGATTAAATTTAAGTTATGCTTGGAAATCAAGCTCATTTTTTGTAACTATTAATTAGTTATACTTGTAATGTTTTGACTTTGACATTTTATGAGAAGAATATACACTCAATTAAGGTTGTTATGCGTTCAATATTTGTATTATGTGATTTTCACATTACTTTTAAGTTAATCATTATTTTATGAAAAAAATGATTATTATTATTTTTTTGACATGAAATTCATAAAAAAACTATTATTTAACCATTTTTAGTTAAAAATTTCCTATAAAAATTGTGATTTTGACATGTCATTTCTAGCAAAAAGTTATCAAAACATGTAGTTTTTTAGTTATATTTATGTTAAAAATGGTTATTTTTATGTCAATTGTTAAAAAATATTGTTTTTTAGAGACAATTATTTCATGTGGATTGAAAAATTAATTAACGATGTATAAATATGTAGAATATCAAAAATTCAAAATATCGACCTTCTTCTTTAAATATGCAAAACAATAAAAACCTCACTACAAAAAAAAATTTAAAACAAAAACAAGAAAATATGAATAAGAAGACCACTTTAAAAATTATTAAATTTACCAAATAATTATTTACATTTCATACATTAGAAAATTAAAAGTAAAAAAAAAAAGCCTTTTTAGAAAGAGGGCATGGTGTAGAATTACCACTTTTTAAAATCAGCATCAGAATCATTACCATTTTAAAACACAATGTACACAAAAAAATTTATAGTGCCAAAAACTATGCTTTAAAAAAACATGTGTGTTCTGCATCACTTCAAAATTGGATCATTTTTTTGCTATCTCTACAAAATAGGTAACAATATCAGTTCTCATTTCAAAGTTTACATTGTTTCTATAAGACCTAGAAAATAATTCAAATCCATCCGAAAATTGATGGTTAATCAATTAGGTTCCAACCTAGACTAGATTCTGAAGGTTCATAAAATCACCATGAATTATCATTAATCTTATGAAAGACAGGTCTACCATGAATTATCATTAATCTTATGAAAGACAGGTCTACCATGAATTATCATTAATCTTATGAAAGACAGGTCTCGGTATGTAGTGTGAGACTAGGTATCTTAAAATTGTCTTTCAATTTAATATAGCTGTGATGATCGGTACACATGCAGGTAATGATGTAATTCACTTTGGGTATGGTTTGTCAATGGATGAATAATTTTAATAAGAAAATGCTCCAAATACACATTGTTTTAGGGAACAAAACCTTACCAAGTTACTATGCATAGCTAATTAAACATGTATAATTTGGAACCTACGGTTTCCTACTGAGTAAAGCAATATCGTAACTAAGATCTGCAAGAGGCATAATGTATATTCTAATCTAGACTAAACTAGGGCTGAGATTGTGAAGAGTGAGCATAAATGTAATACAACATACTGTATACATATTAAAGAAGACATCGTGCATTAATAATGGTATGATTCTATTAAGAAGATCAAGGCGAATGACCCCAAAAGTACCTCTAGTGTAAATACATAATGGGGATGTAAAATCAATTCTTGGTGCCTCTGGGCTAACAATAGAAAGAGAGTATTAATCTTAAGAACACAGGCTCACTCAAATTTCTAATATGACTAAGCATATCCATCTAGATACAGGTGGGATTCTATTAATATCTCAGAGAGAAGAACCTTTCAGAAAGGTGCATACAATAGGATGATTGAAGATCTTACAATTATACTTTTTGAGGAAAGTGATAAGGGAATTAATGTTAATAAGTTTGATAACTGATCTCTTTGTTTCTTGGGTGACTTTATGTTAAAAGGAGCTATTATCATGTAAATACCCTAGGATCACACCTTGGTAGACATAATGTCTAAAATCTTAAAGGGTGTGGAATGGAAAATATTGTAACTTTCATTTATAACTCATTTATGGGAAATGTCTACATGTGCATACTATTTATTCAATAGGGCTTAGACCTAGTAACACTAAATTAATTATGGCCAACAAGGTGTTGGAAGAAGTGAAAAAAGAGCAACAGTAAATCATATGACATGATTTGTTTAAGTGTGAAGTATTTGTTGAGTACCAAACAATTTCATTCTTGGTTAAAGACAAGCTAAGATGGTTATTAGACTTCAAAGATCTATGATAGACTAAGTATCATAGTCAACAAGATGTTGTATGATTAAGTGAAAGTCATATTCCATTGTTGTTAAAACCTTACCCAAGTGACAGATTAATCCCAAAACTCAAAGTTATGAGTATGATAAAGTTGTAGTATGCATGGTTACTTCTATGATACTACTTTGCTGACACTGTACTACAACCATATGACACAAGAAAATGATTTGCTAAATAAAAGAACTTGAATACTTTGACATAAAAAAAATTCACTGGTTGCAGAAGTTGAACAGGTCCATGAAATTCCTTATTCTCCTATCGATACATTGAGCACAGTTTGTTCAAATTATCTAAAGTTAATATAAATAAATGAAGGAGTTTTTGGAATAATACTAACATGGTTAGAAACATGTGGGTGAAGTATGTGTCGTGCAGGTGATGCTATGACATTGGTATGGTGTACAAATTGTACAGACAATATAGTGTACAGGAGGTACATATGGTACTGGTATGGATACATGTATTGCATGATAATATATGACATGTATAGCGGTGTATGTGTAATACACACTATGTGTAGGTATGCATGAAGACACTGGGTGATTTTCTAGTACAACAACCAACTTGGAGTGCGTACAGAAGAAGTAAGCTAAGAAGTGATTCAAGGATAAGTCTTAGTGGTTTATTTTTAGTTTTGTATGCATGTGATTATGATTATGATGTATGTGGATTACAGGTGATCTATAAGTGATGAGTACATATGATTATGATGGTTATGTGTGAGCTAACCTGATATGATATTTTGTACATATTGATTTGGCAAATGTGCTAGTTAACTTGTTGTATGCAAGGAAACTGCAAGAAGAAAGTGTTCGGAAAGAGCACAAAGTCTTGGAATAATGTAGGGGAAGAACATGCATTTCTTTAATTACAATAAATGGCAGCCAATATAAGTCGCAGCTACTCAAATAGTAGTACTATATATCAAATTATGATATTAATTGTGGTAAACATAGTTGAGTTTCTACATCTAAAATCTCTCACAAAATTAATTGAAACCAATGTTACAGGTAGCAATGGAAGGAGATGTGCTGGAAGAACTCCTTTGTAACTGATATATTCCTATCGGAAGATCTGCATCAGATGGCAAGGCCATGGGAGCCTATAAATTCACAAACATCTACCTGTGAACGAGGAAATGACATTATAAGATGTAGGAATACACCGAGGGTGGTGTAAATTTAATGGTGGGAGTATGTAACACCCCTCCCTTGTATCTAAAAATTTGCTAACTTAAGATTAGAAAAGCTAGGTCTAATGTGTAACCAGAAAAGTAAATACTTTATAAATAAATAAAATAATTAATCACTTGGAAAAGCGAGACACTAAGAGATGAGATTCTTGCCAAATCCCACTGGTGAATGGGAAGGGATAATTATTTCATGATAAATCTTATAGATTCAATTCTAGATAGGTTTGATGGATTGGAGATAAATATCCATCGAGAAAAACATAAAAGCTTTGTGGGAGAGAAAGGCAAGCTTTTATGAAGAAAAGCCTCACGGGACCGAAAGGCGAGATTTTCTGGGAAACGCCTAGGTAAATGGATAAAAAGTTCCATAAAAGCGGGACACCGCTAATGGAAACCATATCATGAAAGAGGGTATTAAATACCCATTACAGAGATCAATAGGAGGCAGTTGATACATGGCAAGAACCTTGGCTCGGGGGTGAACTGGAAGAATCAGTTCTAGGTTGGGTGGTAGTGCTTGGTTTTCCAAGTGACATGTTTTCAGATAATCTGGTTTGCATGGGATGTTTGTATGTTGACTCTTACCCTCTATATTGTCAATTTTGAAGCATATAAGAGAAATTTCTTAGGTTGTTCTTGCATATAAATTGATTGCATAATGTGCATGTGACCACTATGCATGAGTAGAATTGTATATGTTAGCTATGAACATGAGATAATTATATATGAGTGCATGTAACAACCATTGCGTATGAATTAAATCTTAGTTAAGTTTAGTAAAGAAGCATAATATGTGGATCTTATGCAATTTTGGAGTTATCTTGTCTTTTGTTTAAGATAGTGAATAATCGTGCTTGAGCTAACTATGTAAATTGGATAATTGTTGTTAAGGCTCAATTGTATAAACTATGGTACAGGTTATTTATGCTATGCATTATACATCCAATGCTGCTCCTTTAACTAATTATGCATAACCCCTAAGATACACATGTGAACATTACAAGCAAACGTGGTAGTAGGATTATGATTGTGTTATGGGCAACACTATCTTTAATATATTAATGTTGAAGTTTACATATATGTTGATATTGAGGCTGCAAAGGAAGTAATTCTTTATGCATAATCTTGACCTGTTGAATACCCATGGTGGATAGTTCCTTCGAGTTATGATATGTGCATAAGGGTTGAATTGGAAGCTTGTATTAAGGTTCTATTTATTGAACCTAAGAGTCCACATCATGAATCCAATAAAGCCTTAGAGGAGTTGTAGTATTGTGCCTAGCAAGTATGGGTCATTACTTTTGATGTGGTTCAATTGTTAAAAATATGAGTATAGTTGAATGAATAATATTTGTTCATATAATGACGGAATAATTATACTTGTGACGATGGTTGAATCTTAACTTTAACCGTAACAAATTTAAGGAATGGGAGCCTAGTAGGCTATTGTCAAATTAGGCTCTCGGGTTATGTTACAAATGGTATCGGAGCCTAAGTTCAAAAATTTCGGCATATGGGCCAAGCCACTTGTGTAAGGTATGAAGGTTTTTGGTTATAAAAATTGAGAAAATAATCCAAAAGACATAAAGGATTGAACTTAAATTGTAAAATAAATCGGAGAAGCATTGTGAAGCATGCGAATATCATAGTGATTACTCGCAATCAAAGGAAATGGGGATTTGTTAAGGTTGAATCTAAATATTTAAAATGCTTTATTTAAGGGAATGTGGAAGTAATAAGATGTGCATATGTTAATCCAATATATATAAAATATTATTATGTCAAATCATTTAAAGTTAATTGTCAAAAAATCGGTGCTTTCTATGCATTTGAAAAAGAGCGGTCTTTATATGATGAGGGTTTTGATTGTTTGATTTTGTGACATTATATGTGATGCTGAGATGCTAAGGTTCTTTCCCTATTTTTCAAGTGAATAATTTGGTTTCGTAAGTTTCCAAGATTTCTTGTGCAAAATATGGGGTACATTTTAACACAGTAGAGAAGGAACAAAATCATTAACATAAAACTAATCTGCTCTGTCTTAATGTGTAAGAATGAATTGAAGAATATCAATCTTACCCATCCCTTGAATAATCCTTTTGTACAAAAAAAACAATAGCAAAAAGGGGATGCATGTGATAAATTATTGATGTCCATGGGAACTTAGGATGATACATAATAAAGAATTATGGTTCTTTGGTCCTTATTTGCAATCATGTAAGTTGTAGATCCAATATGCTATTAATGATGGGATTATGAAATGATATTTGGTAAGACGTATTACTGTGTAGCATTGAGGAACATTTGTATGACTACACTTGTATATATTAACAATGTCACTGGTGTACAGCCTTTTCCTTTTCAATACCTTGAACAACATTTACAAGAGATTAGTCGTGGCTTCAACAATCCCATTGGAGGGTATCCTTTGGCTGGTATGGGTGTCATTACACCATCAACAATAAGGAAAAATGAATTGGTTAGGGAAAGGATTATCGAGCGAGGTTGGTGCTGAATGGATGGCGTGATGGAGTAAAGCCGAAAAGCTATAGATTCCATGCACGGGTAAGAAGATAACACACAACGCGCAAACACCACCTACCAAAATAGAGTGGCAACGAATGTTTCCCTCTCTGTTTGCCTTAGTTATCACGCGGGAGATGTTTCCATACAGGGCACAGTCGGATGGATAATGTTTATCCCTTGCCAACGCATGTAGCTATCCTTGTCTTTCCACTGAAGAATGGATCGGCCAGACTAAAAACCGTGTTTGAACGCCCTATCCATCGAGTTTTCCATAAGATAATGATTATCCAATTGCTCAATAACCTTATTAAGGCAACTGTAGAAAAAATGTTATTTTTTTCAAAATTAAAGCACAACAACACCTTCAATCCACAACGCCGCTTTTTCTAATTCCTTATATAATAATATAGGTGTGGTGAATTGTCATTTCCAGAATAGCTTATGGATGTTGAATTCTCTAGGGACACATGTAGTGGGATAACACTTATCCCTACATTCCCGTGGATAAATTTTATCCTTAGCACCAGGCATTCGTATTTATCATAGGTAGTTCGAAATATATTACTAGACAATGGGCCAATCGAGAAGCAGCACGATCACATTGTCAGGTTGGCTGGATTGATTCAAAGTGAGCACTAAGCAAGTTGATATAGTGCATGTTGAAACCACTGAAATGAATCTAGGAGCATCTCACCCAATATTGAGAGTCAAATCAATACCGATAATCTGTCATTTCCTCCGTTCATTTTATGGAAATCCAAGGTCACCACATTTTGGATCTCATCTTCTTTCAGAACCTATGGCCTTCGCTCTATCGAGACTCCACTGACTTCCGATCTACGACCAATTTTAAAATGAAGGACACAGTTTCCTCGGGATCAAATCCCTCGCAGGAATGAAAAACAAAGGATTTTGTGAGGGTGAAAGATTAGAGTCTTTTAGTGGTGAGAGCGGGGTTTCTGGAGAATACAATAAGAAAATTGTGGAAATGGATTGGTATATATATTCAATACTATGAGTAAGAAGAAAGAGTTATTTAAGCCCAGAGAGCCTGGAATAGTGGGCATGCACGTTTATCGAGTTCATGTAATTGTATTTTGGTTTAATTACAATATCAATCAAGGAGGATCTACACTCATCTGGAGACAAGTGAGGGATGAATTTGATGCACAATGGCTTCTCCACCAAATTCGTCTCCAAATCTGGGTAAGTGCTCGGTCGACGGAATGGGGAACAACATTGGGCAGGAGTGCCAATACAGTTGGGAATTTAAGACAAATCTTTCTCTTGGTGCATGGAGTCAGCTTGGCATTTGGGATTCTTCTGAGGGCATTTGATCTTGCCAAGGGGAAGTCATATCATTCATTCGTGACTTGAAGGATAGTTGCTTTTGGATTGTGTAAACTTTTGCTTTATGAGTATGCATATTTTTCTTTAAAAAAATGGCTGCTTTTGTTTATGGAAAATGTGTGTTGATGGTTTGGGAGTGGGATTGGATTATTATGTCATCGTTTATGGGATTTATGTTTTTTTGGGTTGATGCTTGGAATGGCTACCTCTTAGTGCAAAGCATGGTTTCAATGTTTATTGTTTTGCAATGATTGGATATTGCATGCATGTTTTTAAGGTGAAAAATGCACGTTCTCAGGTATATATGTGGTAATGTAAAACTATTTACCTCAATTAATTTGTCTGAAGTAGGATGGCTACCAAAATCAATTAAGTCCATCACTGTATACATATATACAACTAATTATGCATAATCCCTAAGATACAAATGTGAACATTACATGCCAATGTGGTAGTAGGATTATGATTGTGTTATGAGAAACACTATATTTAATATATTAATGTTGAAGTTTACATATATGTTGATATTGAGGCTGCAAAGGAAGTAATTCTTTATGCATAATCTTGACCTGTTGAATACCCATGGTGGATAGTTCCTTCAAGTTATGATATGTGCATAAGGGTTGAATTGGAAGCTTGTATTAAGGTTCTATTTATTGAACCTAAGAGTCCACATCATGAATCCAATAAAGCCTTAGAGGAGTTGTAGTATTGTGCCTAGCAAGTATGGGTCATTACTTTTGATGTGGTTCAATTGTTAAAAATATGAGTATAGTTGAATGAATAATATTTTTTCATATAATTACGGAATAATTATACTTGTGATGATGGTTGAATCTTAACTTTAACCGTAACAAATTTAAGGAATGGGAGCCTAGTAGGCTATTGTCAAATTAGGCTCCCGGGTTATGTTACAAATGGTATCAGAGCCTAAGTTCAAACATTTCGGCTTATGGGCCAAGCCACTTGTGTAAGGTATGAAGGTTTTTGGTTATAAACATTGAGAAAATAATCGAAAAGCCATAAAGGATTGAACTTAAATCTTAAAATAAATCTGAGAAGCATTGTGAAGCATGTGAATATCATAGTGATTACTCGCAATCAAAGGAAATGGGGATTCGCTAAGGTTGAATCTAAATATTTAAAATGCTTTATTTAAGGGAATGTGGAAGTAATAAGATGTACATATGTTAATCCACTATATATAAAATATTATTATGTCAAATCATTTAAAGTTAATTGTCGAAAAATCAACGGTTTCTATGCATTTGAAAAAGAGCGGTCTTTATATGATGAGGGTTTTGATAGTTTGATTTTGTGACATTATATGCGATGCTGAGATGCTAAGGTTCTTTCCCTATTTTTCAAGTGAATAATCTGGTTTCGTAAGTTTCCAAGATTTCTTGTGCAAAATATGGGGTACATTTTAACATAGTAGAGAAGGAACAAAATCATTAACATAAAACTAATATGCTTTGTCTTAATGTGTAAGATTGAATTGAAGAATATCAGTCTTACCCATCCCTTGAATAATCCTTTTGTACAAAGAAACGACAACAAAAAGGGGATGCATGTGATAAATTATTGATGTCCATAGGAACTTAGGATGATACATAATAAAGAATTATGGTTCTCTGGTCCTTATTTGCAATCATGTAAGTTCTAGAACCAATATGCTATTAATGATGGGCTTATGAAATGATATTTGGTAAGACGTATTACTGTGTAGCATTGAGGAACATTTGTATGACTGCACTTGTATATATTAACAATGTCATTGGTGTACAACTTTTTCCTTTTCAATACCTTGAACAACATTTACAAGAGATTAGTCATGGCTTCAACAATCCCATTGGAGGGTATCCTTTAGCTGGTAAGGGTGTCAATACACCATCAACGATAAGGAAAAATGAATTGGTTAGGGAAAGGATTATCGAGCGAGGTTGGTGCTGAATGGATGGCATGATGGAGTAAAGCCGAAAAGCTATAGATTCCATGCACGGGTAAGAAGATAACACACAACGCGCAAACAACACCTACCAAAATAGAGTGGCAATGAATGTTTCCCTCTCCGTTTGCCTTAGCTATCACGCGGGAGATGTTTCCATACAGGGCATAGTCGGATGGATAATGTTTATCCCTTGACAATGCATGTAGTTATCCTTTTCTTTTCCACTGAAGAATGGATCGGCTAGACTGACATTTTTTTTTAGTATCACCATGTTTGAATGCCCTATCCATTGAGTTTTCCATAAGATAATGATTATCCAATTGCTCAATAACATTATTAAGGAAACTGTAGAAAAAATGTTATTTTTTTCAAAATTAAAGCACAACAACACCTTCAATCCACAACGCCGCTTTTTCTAATTCTTTATATAATAATCTAGGTGTGGTGAATTGTCATTTCCAGAACAACTTATGGATGTTTAATTCTCTAGGGACACATGCGGTGGGATAACACTTATCCCTACATTCCTATGGATAAATTTTATCCCTAGCACTAGGCGTCCATATTTATCATGGGTAGTTCGAAATATATTACTAGACCATGGGCCAAGCGAGAAGCAGCACGATCACAGTGATAGGTTGGTTGGATTGATTCAAAGTGAGCACTAAGCAAGCTGATATAGTGCATGTTGAAAACACTGAAATGAATCTAGGAGCATCTCACCCAATATTGAGAGTCAAATCAATACCGATAATCTGTCATTTCCTCCGTTCATTTTATGGAAATCCAAGGCCACCACATTTTGGATCTCATCTTCTTTTATAACCTATGGCCTTTGCTCTCTCGAGACTCCACTGACTTCCGATCTGCGACCAATTTTAAAATTAAGGATACATAGTTTCCTCAGGATCAAATCCCTCGCAGGAATGAAAAACAAAGGATTTTGTGAGGGTGCAAGATTAGAGTCTTCTAGTGGTGAGAGCAGGGATTCTGGAGAATACAATAAGAAAATTGTGGAAATGGATTGGTATATAAATTCAATACTATGAGTAAGAAGAAAGAGTTATTTAAGCCCAGAGAGCCTAGAATAGTGGGCATGCACGTTTATCGAGTTCATGTAATTGTCTTTTGGTTTAATTACAATATCAACCAAGGAGGATCTACACTCATCTGGAGACAAGTGAGGGATGAATTTGATGCACAATGGCTTCTCCAGCAAATTTGGTTGTTCCATTTTCTAACGACACTCCAAATCTGGGTAAGTGCTCGGTCAACGGAATGCGGAACAACACTGGGCAGGAGTGCCAATACGGTTGGGAATTTAAGACAAATCTTTCTCTTGGTGTATGGAGTCAGCTTGGCATTTGGGATTCTTCTGAGGGCATTTGATCTTGCCAAGGGGAAGTCGTATCATTCATTCATGACTTGAAGGATAGTTGCTTTTGGATTGTGTAAAATTTTGCTTTATGAGTATGCATATTTTTCTTTAAAAAAATGGCTTCTTTTGTTTATGGAAAATGTGTGTTGATGTTTTGGGAGTGGGATTGGATTATTATGTCATCGTTTATGGGATTTATGTTTTTTTGGGTTGATGCTTGGAATGGCTACCTCTCAGTGCAAAGCATGGTTTCAATGTTTATTGTTTTGCAATGATTGGATATTGCATGCATGTTTTTAAGGTGAAAAATGCACGTTCGCAAGTATATATGTGGTAATGTAAAACTATTTACCTCAATTAATTGGTCCAAAGTAGGATGGCTTCCAAAATCAATTAAGTCAATCACTGCATACATATATACAACTAAGTCAATCATTGATGCATACAATTAAGTCAATTAAGGGATGGGAGCCTAGTAGGCTATTGTTAAATTAGACTCCGAGGTTACGTTACATGAATCTAATCTATGAGTATTTTATTCATGCAATATAATAAAATTGCTTATTTTTCTATTCAATTTTGTGTCTTGCATCATCCCACAATCATTAATACGTTTTCTTGAATGATGCAGTGGACTTAGTAATATAGGTAGCATTTGGGTTCATTGTTTCAATGCATTTGTGAGATTGTGGTTTCTTATAGTCAAGGACTATCGCTTCTTTTACCTTCTCTATGTGATTTTGTTTTTTCTCTAAGTCTAGGGTCATGTAGGTCGCAAGGTGTTGGTGGGTGTGTCTCTTCTATAGGTAGAAAGTGCCTGATTGCTTGAGTTTTGTGGGAGTTTGAGCAATGTGGTAGGAACTTATAGATTCATTCACATGTCATATCCTAGTTGTAATTAGGTCATATCTAAGTAGTACTAAATCGATATTAAATATTATATTCTTCAAGTTATAAGGTGAGGTAAGGTGGTGAAGATAATACTTATCTCACAACTACTCAAACTACACCCAATTATTTGATAATATTTAGCCTGTGTGGTTAAGGTGAATGGTGGACATCCTGCACTAGAAGATTTCCAACCTTGATGTTTGCCAACCTTTATAGAGACTGGAAGGGATTGTGTTAGGATCAAGAATATAGTGGAAATCTCACTACCTCAATACTAAGTCTCCTGGGTAATAAAAGTAAATATACAAATTCTTTTTATTAAAAAGACAAACTTTGATCATTTTTATTTTATTAAATTAATAATCTTAATTTAAAAAAATATAAGATAATCCATTAAAACCATTCTCATCATAATGCTATTTTATTTTATTTATTAATTTCTAAATGCATAACTTTCACTTATTCGTCTCTTAAATTTCCAAGGAAAGGAAGCATATAATCCTTTCTGGGTAAATTATCTTATTAATATATTTATGAAAATAAGTTCCTTTATCGAACTAATTTCCATTAAATTTATATAAAAAAAATAAAAAAATATATATATATATATTTTTTTTTAACTAACCAATAAGTAATCACCATATAAAATAATATTATTTCTTCTTTTTTAAGTTTCTAGTAATTATAACTAACTAACCTACATCTTATATATTTATATATATATATTGGTCTTTATTTTTTTTTCCTCTGGAAAAATCCATAAATATTGCATTAATGGGCAAAAAATTTACATGAGAGTGTCTATTTGCCAGTATTATCAGTTTTGCTGTTAAGTCGCATTACCACGCAGGGTATGCTCAGCTGTTACAGTGTTCTGTACATCTTTTTCAAAATATCAAAAAACATTTCAGTATGAGTCTATATTAGATCTGTTAAATAAAAGCAGTTCCTAATGAGCTATTTGCTGACCCAAGGTTGGGTATCCTGGGTCTATATACGGTCGATGAAAAAAATTTTGTTCCTGCTGATCTTTCACCTCTGTAATCTCCCAGATGCCTCTGTCCATCAGCGCTGCCTCCTTGGATAATTTGTCGGCACCCTTGTTGTGTTCCCTGTAGATGTGAGAGATAGAAATATTGTTAAAAGCTGATTTGAGTGTCAGTGCTTCATGTAATATAATGCTGAGTGAGTGCATGTGACAAGTAGCTGTGCCATTTATCCAATTTATGATGATCTGTGAGTCCCCAAATATATTGATGCTAGTGCAGTGGTGCCTCAAAGCAAAGTGAAGTAAGTGGCGGAGAGTGATGAGTTCTGCGAAGTTATTGGTTCCAGATCCCAGTCCAGCCTTGATTCTGTAGTGATGATTCTCAGAAATATGAAGGATGATGCCTCCTCCACAACTTTGCAGGTTTGCCGCCCCATCGAAAAAAGCCCAAGGCGTACCAGGGTCGATGGGAGGAGGAGGGGTAGGTTGGCGAGATGAAGGAGGGGGAGGGTCGGGTAGTTCCCTCAGGGCAGCTACGATACTAGCCTCGAGCAGTGGCCATTGTATGGGCTTGTTGTCAAATATCACTCTGTTTCTAGTTTTCCATATAGCCCAGTTTACAAGAATGGGAAGATTAATGGATTTTGAACCTCTGTTATTCTTTTCCCAGACAGTCCAAGCGTTAATGATATCAGTACCAGCCCAATCACCCGCGTAGTTAATGAATGGCTTGAGGTTTTTCCACAGGTTCAATGTCGAACTGCAGTTAAGGAAGATGTGATCTGTAGATTCCGAGTCTGCCTTACATAGTACGCACCACGAGGGGCCATGCTGGGCTCTTTTCATGAGCTGGTCTCCGGTTGGAATTTTGTTCCGCAGTATGCACCAATTGAAGAGCTTTGCTCGAGGGGAGGCGGTTTGTTTCCAGATACTCTGCCACCAATTTGCAATTGCCTCGGGTTTTTTATGAGCAATGAGCTGTATGTAACCATCCTTGGGTGTGTATACTCCGTGTTCTGCCTGGTTCCATACAAGTTCATCCGGGCCCTCTGTAATTCTAATGTGAGCTTCTGTTAAGGCATCTCTGTATTCTTCCCATGCTGTGTGCCATCTTCCAGGGAGATTTAGTTGGCGCGCTGATTTCCAAGCTTGATGGAAGATATCTGAATGGTCCTGGTCCGCAATCTGTGAGATTACTTTAATGTTCCGAGCTGAGAGATGTGCAACCAGATCTGGTGGTAGGGAATGTCTTCCCCCACTCCCTGTCCAGGGGTCAAGTCCTATCCTTGCACTGTTCCCTTCTTTGATACGCCAGACCAAGTTATCTCTAATGAGAGGCATGGAATGTAAGAGGGCCTTCCAAATCGAAGATATTCCAGTTTTATTCCACTCAGGGAGTCTTACCCAGTCGTAGATGCTGAGAGGCCATATGTATTTGTGGAATGTAATGCTGGTCCATAAGCTTTGAGACGTCAGTAGGGCCCAACCCATTTTTCCTGCTAATGCTTTTGCGAAGATAGGGAGCTCCTTCAACCCCCAACCTCCCCATTTCTTGGGTAAGGCAATCTTGTTCCAGCCGATCCAGGCAAAGATGCGCTTGTCTTGGTTGCCTGCCCATAAGTATCTATTGCACAGCTGCTGTAGTTTAGCCAGTATGTTCCGGGGTATCCAAGCCAATGCCATCCAGAACACTGGGGTGGCTTCGAGTACAGATTTTATCAGTGTTAGTCTTCCAGCCCTGGAGAGATATCTGTGGCTCCAGCATGATAACCTTTTCTCTATCTTCGATACTAGCCATACCCAATCAGCTATCTTTTGATGTGTCGGCTTTAGCCAATATCCCAGATATTTAAGGCCTCTGTCAAGTGGCTGGGTGGTATAAGGAAAAGCCTGTCTAGCCACGAGTGCTTCATTTGCTGTGGTTCCCACCGAGGTGATAGTGGACTTTGATCTATTCACTTCCATTCCCGTTGCTTTTGAGAAGAGCTCTAGGATGCGAGTGAAGGAAGTAGTGTCCTGTACGCTACCATCCAATAGTATTAAGACATCATCAACAAATAGAAGGTGAGTGAGGAAGCATACATCAGTGATTTTGAGGCCTCTGATAGACCCCTCCCTTTTTGCCGAGATGATAAGCCTGCTTAGAGCTTCTATGACCAAGAGAAATAGAAGTGGCGAGAGGGGGCAGCCCTGTCTCAGCCCTCTTTCGGAGTGAAAGAAATGTGAGGCTGATCCATTGATCAAGATGTTGAAAGTGGGAGAGGTGATGCACGCCATGATCCAATTGATTAAGGCAAGGGGAAAGCCGATGTGAATGAGGATCATTTTTATATAAAGCCAGCTTACGCGGTCAAATGCCTTGGATAGATCAATCTTCAGCAGGATACACTTGAGATGTTTAGTCCAAATGGAGTGGATTGCCTCTTGTGCCGAGCCAATGGCTTCATGGATCTGCCTGTTTTCCAGAAATGCAAATTGTTGAGGTGAGATGTGTCTAGAGAGAATGGGCTTGATCCTATTGGAAATGATCTTGGAAATTATCTTATAGAGGACATTGCAGAGGGATATGGGGCGAAAGTCATCAAATGAGGATGGGTTGTCTGATTTAGGGATGAGGGCAATGAAAGTGGTATTAATAGCATTGTAGAGACAACCCGAGATCCTACTTTCCTCAACAACCTTTAAGATATCTCCTCCCAGAAGTTCAAAGAAAGCAATGTAGAACTCTATCGTCCAGCCATCCGGCCCCGGGCTCTTTTCCTTTTGAAACCATTTGATAGTACTTTCCAGTTCTGCCATAGTGACGGGGGCTTCAAGATCTTCAGAATCCTCCTCCTCTACAAATCTGGGGAAGTGAGAGGCCACATTGATGATTTCTGCCAGATTTGTGCCTGCAGGGTTCTTGTATAGGCCTCTGAAGTGAGAAGTACCCAGATGAGAGAGCTTGTTAAAGGAGTCCGCCAGGCCTCCCTCAGGGAGAGGGAGATTCCATATGGTGTTTGCCACTTTCCTTCCTTTGGCAAAATTATGGAAGAATCTGGTATTCTCATCTCCAGCTTTAAGCCAAGTAGCTCTGCTACGAAGCCTGGTAGATTCCTCCCTACCCTTAAGAATATTATTCTTCTGATTTTCCAGCTCCACGAGGCGGGCCTTGTCATCCTGTGTTATGAACCCTAGGTTTCTCTCGTCCAGTAGGGCATTCAGGTCTTCTTCTACCTTGATGAGCTGCACATCTTCTCGCTTCTTCTTCTCCCTGGCCCAGTTGATCACAATATGCTTGAGCTCAGTCAGGTTTTTGACAAATCCCCTTGCCATGGAAGACTCTCGGTCTATGGGATGTGCTCTCCAGTATTCTGTAATCAGATTAGAGAAGCTAGGGTCTTGTAGCCACAGATGATTAAACTTGTAGGGTGCTTTAGGTTTCAGCTGCGGACCCTGGATTTCCATGGCAATTGGGGAGTGGTCTGAGATGCCTCCATTGCTTACCCACTGTTTGTATGAGTGCAGTCGATGGATCAGAGGGCCTTTCATCAGAAATCTATCTAATCTTCGGGCCAGAGCAGCCGATCCTATCCTTCTATTTCTCCAAGTAGGGTGAGGCTTCTGTAGTGGGATGTCAATGAGGTCATGCTGCTCCAATAACCGTCTCATGAAATCTGTGATGGGAACAATCTAGGCCGATGATCCCCATGACTCACTGAATCCCAGGGAGAAGTTCAGGTCTCCACCTATGATGATGTGATCAAGTGATAATAGGTTGCAGCTGAGGAGATGTCTCCAATAATTTTCCCTCTGTTGGCAAGGCCCATATATGTTGACAATGCGGAGGGAGAGGCCGAGTTCGATAGAGAATATATCTGCACCCAGGAATCCATGACCTCCCCAAGAGGAGTCAAGTCTGATAGAGCTGGGATTATATCCAAACGCCAGGCCACCCGATCTGCCCATGGCATCAGAAGCAATGAAGTGCCATCGGGCACCTACTGAGGCTAGGGCTCGAGAAGTAGACTCTGCAGAACCAAGGGTTTCTTGTAGGAGAATGATATCGGGAAGTTCGACCTCAAAAAGTCGTTTGAGGGCTAGCTTTTTTGGGGTGCTAGCCAGGCCCCTACAGTTGAAGGAGATGCACTTCATGGGGGGCCGATCTTTGGGGGTTTTGTTGCTCTAAGGACCCCGTCGATGGTGGCTTGACGCCCAGCTGCTACTTCCGCTCCGGCGTGCCTAATGGCTTTATTGAGATATGATTTGCGACCCCGGGTAGTAAGGAACCCAGGGCCTAGAGGGACAATGCCCAGCCCGGATAGGGTTTCAGAGACCTCCAGATGAGATGAACGAGGGCGGAGGGAGTATGGGTGGGATGGGGTCGAACGGGATGATGATGGCGAGGGGGGCGGAGATGAAAGAGGCAGAGTGGGCGGAGCAGTGGATGGCGACGGAGGGGGAGGGGGGATAACACATTGAACCATAGTGCAAGCAGTCGAAAATTCAAGTGCAGATGAGATATTAGATGATTTAGAGAAAGGAATAGGAGAGATACCCGACACTTGCGCGGCCGCTGCTGCTGCCCGAGCCCTGGTCAGCGGGGGCGAAGGCGGGGCAATCTTTCGCTTGTCCAATTTTGCAGGTTCACCATGGGGTCCCGCGCTGCTTTGTGGCGAACGAGGAATGGAAGGGGGAGCTCCGCTGGAGATAGCAGGTGCCGGCTTTGGAGATCCATCCTGATTGTTGTTCAATGGGCAGTCCTTGAACAAATGGCCGACTTGGTGACATCGGTTGCACCTGAAGGGAACGCCCTCGTAATCCAGTATCTGCATTCTGCTGAAATTTCCCCATCTTAATGTCATCTTTTCTAGTAATCCCTCCCTGGTATCCAGATGGACCAGGATTCTCGCCAGTATTCTTTTGTTGGTCTCCTTGTAGGATCGGTCGTGGTCCAAATACGTTCCTAACGCATTCCCAATCTTGACGAATGCTTCCTCAGACCAGTATTGCAGAGGCAACCCCGGTAACCTCACCCAAAGAGGGCCTGCTCCAATCTGTTCGCGCTCCGGATCAAATAGAGGGCTCCACCTTTTCAATAGCACCGGTGCCATTTCTATGTGCCAGTACTGTTCCAGTACAGTATTCGTGTGATCCTCTTTTGAGAAGTGGAGTGAGAACCATCCCCTTGGGAGTTCTTGTACTTCCGGTAATTCAGAGAATAGCGCACCCCAAATTTCTTTCACCCACATTTTTAATCGCTCCGCCGTGAAGGTACGCCCCCGCACATGTCCAACCAAAATTGTTCGAGCCAGTGCCATGGTCTCCTCGAAGTTTGTGGGGTCGCCGAATGATACTGTAATGTCTTTGACAGTTGCTCTGATGCACTTGGATCTCTTCTGCGAGCGCGGAGCGGTCGGATGATCTATGAGAGGGTTTGTGACCCCGACCCTCGGGGAGGGCTTAGCGGGCTGGGCATTGAGGGCCGGCGTGCAGAAGCTACCCGAGGGTCTGATCCCTGCGTCGATCGAGGGTTTATCCGCTGCAGCCCTAGATTCAACAGGGGGTATGGTGTTTTCTGGCGCTGCCTGGTGATCAGACGGTGAGATGGTGGATTCTGCTGCAGCCCTAATCTCAACCGGGGCGGAGGGAGGTGCGGTTCGAGGAGGAGATGGCAAATCGAAGGTTAAAGCGTCAGGTGAAAATTGTGAAAGGAGGAGGGCGGTACCTGGTGAAAGGGGCGGTGCATCCAGAGCAGGGGATGTGGGCGGAAACGACAGAGAAACCACAGGAAGGATGTCCTGTGCGGCGGGGATTCCAACAGCTGGTGCGGGAGTATCGTTAGGGTTTCCGAAGATGGCGATCCCTTCTAGTGGGTCCGCGGAGTAGTCTACCAGCTCCGTAGCTTCGAGGCCCTCCATACCGGTCAACCGTAGATACCTCAGTCACTGTCTGCAGCCGGAAACCGAAACCCTGTTCCCTGATCTATGCTATCCGTTCCGGCGGTCTCCCGTTTTCCTGCGGCTCCTGCAGCTAGGTTACCCGAGGCCCATGCGATCGCGACGCGTGAACCCCATCAGACCGAAATCCCTATTGGTCTTTATTATAACTAATTCCCCTTAATTTATTTTTAAATTATACCTTTCAACTAACTTTTATTTATATATTTAATATTATCTTTATATTGGACTTTATCATAACTAATTCCCCTTAATTTATTTTTAAATCATACCTTTCAACTAACTTTTATTTATTTATTTATTATATATATATATATATATATATATATATATATATATATATATATATATATATAAAAGTCAGGTCCTTAATCTAACTAATTCCCATACAAGTCACGATTTTTATTAAACTAATAACGTAATCAACATCTATAATTATTTCTTTCTTATATAATCTAACTAACTCCCTTTAAATTATCATTTTGACTTTTTGACTACAGTCCCTAAGTCAAAATTAGCCGTTGATCAAGATAGCCGTTGGAGGCTCTGCTTAGACTATTTAGCATGCAAAGCTGGATCTGTTTCTTCAACTTGTCCTGATGATGAGCCACACTGGTTGGTTAGGAACGTGTCGACAAATGTCTCTCTTTATGTGATTTACGCCAAAGTTCTACTTATAAATATTATGGATCACAGAAGCCTCAATTCAACAAGAAATTAGATGATCACATTTGCTGAGGACATTAAACAAAATTCATATATGATTCTAAGTAGTTGAATTTTATTTAATGCATAACTTTCACTTATTAGCATCGTAAATTTCCAAGGACATAGAAGCCTTTCTTGGAAAAATCATGATGACATTTGGTAAGGACATTAAACAAAATTCATATAAGATTCTAAGAAAAATTTAGGCACAAAAATAGTGGAATTTATCAAAATATTAATTTATTCTACACCTTCATGCCAAAAGTAATAATTCAATGGTTTATATTTACTTAAAAAAATATTAATTTAACTACAATTTCATGCAAAAGAAAATAATAATTCAATAGTTTATATTTACTAAAAATATATTTTCTATTAATGTTAGATCTAAGACTTTTGTGATCCATCAATTTAGGGAAAGGTCTTCTGGATTAATCACATTGTAAGGATGGTAGAAGTTTCGAACCAAATCCAACTAATGTGGTTCATCCTCATAACAACGTGAGAAAGAAACTGATCAGAGAGAATAAATATCATGGATGCATCATTGTCCAGTGCTAGTTAAAATTAGCCGTTCATGAAATGAAATCAATTGGTTAATCTTTTTTAGCTGTTATGTAATAAATTATTATTTATTATCGAGAAAGTCACATCTTATTAATAAAATAATAATATAATATTAAAAGCAAAGTTTGACCTAGTCAATGGGACTTAGGAGGAAAACTATCCATTGAATAGTAATATAAAAAACTAGCGGTTATGATTAATTTACATAATAATAATATTAGGCAAAAACAACTAATTTTTAACCAATTGATTTTATTTCACCAATGCCTAATTTTAAATGGCTAATAATTGACAATGATGCATCCATGCTATATTTATTCTCTCAGATCCATTGCTTTCTCACCTTGTCCTGAGCATGAACCACATTAGTTGGTTAGAAAGGTTGACCCAATCCTTACCACATTAGTTGGTTAGAAAGGTTGACCCAATCCTTATGATGTGATTAATCCGGAAGACCTTTCTCTAAATTTTCTATTAAATTATCTACAATTTCATGCCAAAAATAGTAAATCAATAGTTTATATTTACTAAAAATACATTTTCAAGACTGTGAAATCTAAAATTAGTTTATGTTTTTGTAATTATGATTAAATTCAATGATATAGTTTTTATAAAATCGTTATTTAAAATATTTAATTTATAAGGATTTAATAATCTAATATATTATTTCATTAATTTTTAGCAAAAATTCTAAACAAAAATTATTTAAAATAAGCATAATATAACTTATAAATGGAATGGTCTTTTTAACAAAAATAATAATAATAATAATAATACAATTTCAAAACAAAATTATCATTTTTTGTTATTTAAAATACATTTTTAAATGTATAAAAAACCGAGAACACTCAAATTCTATACATTAAAATACTAAAAATCAAATTCTTAAAAATCTCTATCATATTTCAGTTAAAATTAACTAAAAAAATGTCATTAAAAAACCATTTCATTGTCTATTAATTAAAATACCCATTAAAATATATCGGAAAACAAAAACTATTTAAAATATTTAAATTACCTCATATATAATATTCTTTCCTTTTTAGCCATTTCATTGTCTATTAGTTAAACTACCCATGAGAAAACAAATATTTAAATTACCATAATTATTTATAAAATATCTTTTTACTATTATTTCAAGGACAATTTTTAGTTTTCCAATTAAAAATTAAATTAATATTTTGAATTTGATTTTACTAATTCATTATTTCATTTTTCACATATTTAACCATGTCATCTATATCATTCTGCAATTAATAACCCTAAAACAACCAAAAAAAATATGGTGAAAGCTCAATTTTCTAAGTAACTGCAAGAAATATCGCGAATCCCCACAAGTTCTAGGTTGTCAAGCACGTGGGAGAAAACCGACCGCTCTTCCAGACCCAGCCCAAAATATCTATATATATTTCAGGCCTCTGCCCGGAATGTATGTTAAGACTGCTGACATCTACATTGAAGTGACTGGAGCATACTTATGCGTATTTACTATTGAGTGTGGGAAGTCAATCTTTCGCGATCAGTTGGAGGAGATCGATTATTAATGGAGATGAAAAAGGTTGATACTGTAGTTCTGTGCATCATCACGCTAATGCTCCTTCTAAATCTTGCCGCTGCTGAGCGATTTGCAAACCTGCACGTGGAGCAGCACCAGGTAAATAGGCGAGATTCGATGTGGAATGAAATGAAACCGAGAGGACCAGTGCGGCCTTCGGCCCCTTCACAGTGTCGAAATTATGGGCGTGACCGTTCAGGTTGTCCACCACCACGGTCAGATTCCATGTGGAGTGAAATGAAACCGAAAGGACCAGTGCCGCCTTCGGCCCCTTCACAGTGCACCAGCGATGGCCTTAACTGCCCACCACCACCGCCAGATTCCATGTGGAGTGAAATGAAACCGAGAGGACCAGTGCCGCCTTCGGGCCCTTCACAGTGTCGAAATTATGGGCGTGACCGTTCAGGCTGTCCACCACCACGGCCAGATTCCATGTGGAGTGAAATGAAACCTAGAGGACCAGTGCCGCCTTCGGCCCCTTCACAGTGCACCAGCGATGGCCTTAACTGCCCACCACCACGGCCAGATTCCATGTGGAGTGAAATGAAACCGAGAGGACCAGTGCCGCCCTCGGCCCGTTCACAGTGCACCAGCGATGGCCTTAACTGCCCACCACCACGGCCCGGGCGTTTTCGGTAAAGTCATGAATAATCCACAAGTACCGTCGTCCCGGTGCTTGAACTATCATGTGTCTACTACAATCATGGATCATGTTTTGGTCCTTTTTCTCTCTATTTTCTGAAATAAGATTTCCTGGTGGATTAACCTGGTTTAGTATTTTTATTTTGGATAACACCTTTTTATATTAATTTTGAAAGCTTTTTATTTATATTTTCGGATTTATAATTGTTTTCCCTAAATAATTATTATTTTTTTTTTTTTTTGGGTAGTATCTATGTTTTAAGATATTTTTTTATCTGTGTAATATCTGTATTTTAAGACCATATTCAGATGGTTCTTTTTCTTTCACAGTATTTTCTTATCATACATTTGTTCGAAAATTAAATAAGATTTTGGAAACATTACTAACGGTGATTGTAAAAATTATTGGCCAGTTTTCTTTAATTAAGGATTTTAGTGGAATCATTAATAAATTTTGACATCAAGCGTTTCTGCGATTTATAATGTTTTTATTTTGAAAAATTCCCTCATTTCTAAATTGATATTTCAAATCAATTAATATAAGATCAAAATATTTCAAAAAAAAAATATTTATTTTTTATATATTTTAAAATTATATATAATGATGATGATAATGATTAACGTCCACTAAGATCAATGTGGTCTATTAGACTTCAAGAAAAAATAGGCTAATTGTTATTCTTCAAAATCTTGTTTATGTGATCAAGGAGAAGGGAAAGAAGCTTATAGTTGGGTTGGCTTAATAAGTCAAGAAAATTGGAGGTGTGGTTGATGATAGGGAATTGAAAGCAGATGTGGGCAAGAGCCGGGCAGTCTAAAATGAAGTGTTTTCCATATTCCACCTTCTTAGTATCACAAATATGACAAATTTTATTGTTCCAAGGAGTCTTTGGAGTAACCACCATCTGGTTTCACTCCGAAGCTCATGAGAATTAGTTCTAATCTTAGCAATGTTCATTTTCTTCTTAGTGATAGTCAACATAGAGAGATAATTATGGTAATCAAGGGTGGGGTTGATCACCTCCTTATAGTACCTTAGCTTCCTTTTACCCTCCATCTCTTTAGCATTCCACATATTGTCCTTAATTGGTATCCTTGATATTTTCCTTAAGGACACTATCCCCCGAGATAAGCTCTGGGAGAGGCTTGAAGAGATCATGCTTCCCTAGAACCGAGGATTGTTGTGATCCGCCCCTATGAGACTGTCATTCCTAAGCTTAAGACCAACGAAGGGTGCTCTAAAGATATTAAATGTAATATTGTGCTTAAAAAAGGCTGTCCCCTTTCTCCTACCTTTTTTAGTATTTACATCGATAAACTACAGGAGTGTCTGGAAATTGTAGGTTGCAAAGGCACTGAGCTTGCTGGTATTATCATTACTCTTCTTCTTTATGTTGATGATATCATTCTTCTTGCTAGGAGCCATGATGACCTAGACAAGCAGCTTAAGACTCTTCATGTCTATTGCTCCAAGATGGGTATGACAGTTAATACCGACAAGACTAAAGTCATGATCATTAAATCCAAAAATCTCACCCATGGTAGTTTCGTCTATGATAACCATTGCCTTGAGCAGGTTTCTTCTTATAAATATTTGGTATTGACTTTCCTCGTCAGCTCAACTAGAATGATAGCATCGAGAAAATAATTATTGAAAGTTGGAAAACTTATTATGAGCTTGAAAACAATTATAAGTTAGCCGATATTGACACTTGGAGTAAAAAAATGTTCCTCTTTGAGACTCTCATCAATGTTATTATCTTATATGGATGTGAAGTTTGGGGATGAAGCATATCTAGGGAGTCGTGGAGAAAGATTGAGATGATCCAAAAGTGATTCATAACCTATAACCTCAAGATCAAGAGAAATACTCCCTATCCTATCCTCTTAATCGAAGATGGCTTGTCCTCCATTGAAAGTGTGGCTATGTTTAGATATTTGATGTATAAAAAGAAGCTTCACAATATGGAATCCAAGAGGCTCCCAAAATTTGCTTCTAATTTTAATCAAAACCCCCACCTGCGCCTCAAGCGCAGGTGGCATCAGAATGCTCAGTCTTGGCTCAATCTTTGGGGGATTAAGGAGGAACTCATCATGGGAAGAAAGGAAAGTATTAAAGATACTATAAAATGTGGGATTCTAAGGCATTGGAGGGTAAAAGGAAACTAAGGTATTATAAGGAAGTGATCAACCCCACTCTCGATAACCAAAATTATCTATTTATGTTGACTAGTACTACGAAGAAAATGAATATCACTAGGATTAGAACTAACTCTCATGAGCTTTAGAGTGAGACCAGACGATGGTCTACTCCCAAGATTCGCTGGAGCGATAGAATTTGTCAGATTTGTGATACTAAGAAGGTGGAAGATGAAAAACACTTCCTTTTACACTACCTGACTCTTACCCACATCCGCTCTCAATTCCCTATCATCAACCACACCTCCAACCTTTTTGACTTATTAAGCCAGCCCAACTATAGCGATCATGGAACACCTCTTTCCCTACTCTTTGATCACAGAAACAAGAATTCGAAGAATGAGAATTAGGCTCTCTTTTCTTGAGATTTGATACACCACATTAGTCTTAGTAGACGTTAATCATCATCATCATCATTATTATTTGGTATAATATTTCATTTTAAGAAGATTGAACCAAAATTTAAATATTCATATTCATTTATAAACACAATAATATTTTCTATGTACTTAGTTGAAAGAGTGTTTCAAAGCTTCTAAAAACTTGATAAACAATTTTTTAATTAAAATGCCGTGTATCCATTTAGATGACTTATTTTTTTAATATATATATATAGATGGATGTATATTACTCTTTTATCAATCTCAAAAATTCCAAAGAATTCCTTTTAAGAATAAATAAAGCCATTGTACGTCGACATAAAAATATTAACATGCTATTCCTTATTTTTAGTATTTATTTCAAAACGTTTTATGGAAAATTTGCATGAATGTTGAACTATAAGTTCTAATTGGTAAAATTGGAAAATGAAGTTAAAAACTTTCAGGAGCGATGAACTATAAGTTTAATTGGTAAAATTGTAAAATGAAGTTAAGAAAGCCGTTTACAATATGAAATTGCAAATTTTCATTGTCAATATAATGGAATGGAAGGTACTTCGCCATTAATACTCCCCCTTAAAGGTGGAGAGATGAACTTCTACTGTTTTACAGAGAAACATCGAATTATCTCGTTGCTCTGAAAAATCATAGGTTGTAATACCCTATCCCTAGAATATATATTTTGACAATTGGTTATTCTAAATATGAAAATATTATGATATAATATGTTTGTCGTGGGACCAAAACTTGTTTTAAAATCACTTGATAACTAATTCAAGAAATTGTACGGAACAGTTATATTTAAAATGATCATCCTTGGTCTGCTCGATTCTGATGGCTCTCGGCTGCATGCCTCATTTCCATTTTATCGGTTCTACGTGCATTTTGGGCATTGTTCCTCATTATTCTTATTTTCTCAAAGCCGCAATCGAACCTTGTAATCTGTGCCAAACGCAATCTCTTAGCGACCTGACTCTTTCTCTTTGCTCTTGGAATGAGCTTGAAAGCTCCCAATGTCCTTCGGGTTACACATAGACTACTTAATGCTTTTGGAATAGAATTCATAAATGTCGGGTACGTAAAGATTGGCTAATGGTTTTTTGGAAAAGATTTCACAAATTTCTGGTACGTAAAGACTAGTGTTGCTGGGAGCGCTCCCCTTCCTCTCGAATCCGCTCTTGGGTTTTCATTTCCTTTACCTGCAAAATTGAACACTGTCACATGGAGGAGCTGCGGTGAGCGTGGTCTCGTTTGGAGTCTGGTGGAGAAGCGAGGTATCGTGGAGATGCGGACGCTGAATATTTGATTAATGAACGCTGGATTATTAATACAGTTATAGTTTTTCAGTTATATGCATATAGTTGAACGTTGTTACAGTGATAGTTTTTCAATGAAAACACTGCTCTAATAATCATATAGTTGAACGTTGTTACAATGATAGTTTTGCAATGAAAACGCATATAGATCTATTAATACGCATATAGTTTTGGGGAAATGGTGTGATTTGAGGTCAAATAAATTAGAGTGGAGCAGCGAATATTAACACAGCATGGCTATGCGTGGATATGCGTGGTTATGTTATTGTTAATGGACCTGATATGTGTGGTTATAATACCTGATATGCGTGGTTATGTTATTGTTAATGGACCTGATATGCGTGGTTATAATACCGGATATGCGTGGTTATGTTATATAATAAAATGTTACTGAATGTTTGGTGGAGGCAGAACGTCCATGATGCGTTGAGCCCTTTTAAAAGGAGGTCGTATGGTATGAAGAATTGGACTTGTATGCTGCGTATGCATTGAATTTTTTTATTGGTGGCCGTGTACTTTTTGAAGGTTATTTTTTCTCTGTGTATTGAAGTTGTGATAGCTGTGATTCAATGGGTACATGAAAACCTTGTGTTAGAAGTTTTAGTGGACGATAATGCCCTTTGAGAATGCCCTTTTGAATACACTTTTACTGTATATTGACAGAAGTATTTTTCTATCAGCAAAATATTTTTTTTTACAGAATGCATTCAATCATATCCATGGTGGGAATAATTCTCACTGGCAAGGAGAACTATCCTGAATGGTCCCGGATGATAAAACACACCCTCATCTTCAATGAGTTGTGGAAAGGAGTGTGTGTCGGAGAAGGAGACAATGACCCAGTACAGCCTACCTCAGACAAAGAGCTCGTCATTTGGGAAAACAAGAACAACAAAGCTTATGCATTAATTGCAGCATCTGTAAATGAAGAGGTGAGTCGCCATATTTCTTCATATTCAACTGCCTTTGAAGCCTTACAAAAGCTGAAAGAACTCTATGACTCACATTCTGCACTTGAAGTTGTCCAACTCATGATTAAACTCTTCACTCTTGAACTGCAAAATAATGATCCTCTTGCTCTTGCATCTGAAGTAAAATCTATAATGCATGATATCAAATCCACTAAGGTTGAATTGGATATTCCTCTTATCGCTTTTCTCAAGGCACTTTATCCTACTTACTCCAATTATCTTGAGTCATTGCAAGCAAATGGAAATCTTAAAGATATAACCTTTGACTCTCTTGTGAAAAAGTTTGTTGAAAGAGAGAAAGCTTTTGGAAAGAAGACAGCCCCTGAATCTTCTGAAGAGACTGTGCGCCTTGCTCATAAAGAAAAGCATCTTGCTCAAGATTCTACAAGAGGAAGAGGTGGACGAAGAGGAAGAGGAAGATATTTCAGAGGCAGGGGGAGCAGACATTCTCAAGGAGAAAAGGCAGATTTGTATTGCATTCGCTGCAAAAGAAATGGATCACATGATGCCTCTACATGCAAACCACCATGGGACAAAATTAAGCAGAAAATAAACGAACAGAAAGGTAAAACTGATGATACAGACAAAGGTAAAGCACCTGAATTTGCTCACTATGTTGAGGCACAATGTAACATTAGAGTAAATGAAGATTTGTTTAATGCTTCACTTGCTTCATGGAAAAATGATTGGTTGCTTGATTCAGGAGCAACCTGCCACATGTCTCATAGAAAAGATTTTTTTGAAGATTTCACTGACAATGTTGATGGAGCAGTATACTTTGAAAATCAATCAAAAATCAAGCCATCAGGTTTGGCACAATCAGGCTTAAATTGCCTGGTCTTCCAGACTTTCTTCTGGATCATGTTCTATATCTCCCACAGCTCAAGAGAAACTTGTTGTCCTTGGTCCACATCTGCCAGCAAGGTCACTCCATTCATATGTTTAATGGAAAGCTTGAGGTAAGAAAAGCATCTGACCACTCACTTGTCATGAGGGGTATAGAAGAAGAAAGGCTTCTCAAACTGCAAGGAAAATATGCTCATGCACAACATTTCTCATACAATTCTCATCATGAAGAAGGTACACTTCCATCAAGTTTATTATGGCATGCTAGATTTGGACATTTGAACTATGACAGTCTCCGCTTATTGAAGAAAAATGGTGTTGCTAGTTTGCCTATAATTCCTAGGAAACTTAAGCAATGTGATGCTTGCATTCTAGGAAAGCATAGCAAACAGTCTTTTCATGATTGACATTCAAGAGCACATAGGAAATTGAACTCATTCATTCATATTTATGCGGTCTAATGCATGTTCCTTCTGCAAATGGAAATAAATATATCATGACATTTATTGATGACTACACCAGAATGTGTTGGGTTTATTTATTGAAGAACAAATCTGATACTTTTCAAACATTCAAGAATTTTCATAAATGGATTGAAAATGATGCACAATCTCATATTGGGTCTATTTGCACTGATAATGGAAAAGAATACACATCAAATGAATTTGAAAACTATCTTCGCCAACATGGGATCAAACTTCAAACAATTGTGCCTTATAATCCCCAACAGAATGGTGTAGCTGAAAGAATGAATAGGACAATCTTAAATATGGTACGATCCATGCTCTTCTTCAAAAATGTAAAGATAATGTTTTGGGCTAATGTTGTTCTATGTGCTGCATATATAAAGAATAGATGTCCATCTAATGCTATAAGAAACAAGACTCCATATGAAATGTGGTATGGACATGTTCCTTCGATAAAGCATCTCAGGGTCTTTGGTTCCACCTATTATGCCTTGATACCAAAGGTACATAGAAACAAACTTGGTGCTAGAAGTCGTAAGTGTATATTCTTGGGGTATTCAAACACCTCCAAAGCATACCACCTCTATGATGAAGTAAATAAGAAGTTTGTTGTATCTAGAGATGTAATTTTCCTTGAATCATCCAAAACTAACAATGTTGTTGAGCGGCAACTTGATCGCTTGGATAGATTCACAAAAACAAAATCATTTCAAGAATTTGATAATCATATTCCACATCTTGAAGGGGGGATTCCTATACTAGATCAACATGTGGAATCTTCTTCTGAAGAACAATCTCCCCCGCATGAAACTCCAACAACGGATGATGCTTTAAGTGATGTAATTGATAGAATTGGGAGAATCAATCTTGATTCAGTCCCAACTCAATCAACGGAGCAGCCTGGACCATCTAAAAAAGGTCCCCCAAAGTGGGTGACAAAGACACTCGAAAGTTTTCATCCTGATGAAATTAGAAAGACAGGAACCAGAAATTCAAACCGGCAAAATGGAGGTGATGTAGATGACTCTAATTCACCTGTTGATATGGATGTTTCTTATGATTGTGAATTGAACTTGTCTATAGATTTTGAACCAACTTCCTTCAAAGAAGCTTCTTCTCATGATGTATGGAAAGAAGCAATGCAAAAGGAGTATGATGCCCTCATAAAGAATGGCACTTAGAAGCTGGTTGATCCTCCATTAGGAACCAAACCAATTGGCTGCAAGTGGGTCTACAATAACAAGTATAAAGCTAATGGCTCACTTGACAAGCACAAAGCTAGGCTTGTGGAAAAAGGTTTTACACAGAAGGAAGGGGTCGATTATGAGAAGATTTTTGCCCCCATAGCAAAATGGGCTACCATCCGGACACTCTTTGCACTGAAAGCTCAGAATGGTTGGAAAGTCCATCAATTGGATGTAAAAACTCCTTTCTTGAATGGAGATCTAAAAGAGAATGTTTTTATGTCCCAGCTTGAAGGATTTGCTGTGAAAGGAAATAACATAAAGTATGCAAACTTGTGAAATCCTTGTATGGCCTCAAACAAGCACCACGAGCCTGGTATGAAAAACTAATTGAGCATCTTCTAAAACTCAATTTCAAACATTTTGATCTTGATGAAGCAACTTTATTTGTCAAGAAAATTGGCAAAACAGTTGTATATCTTGTGGTATATGTAGATGATCTTTTGATGACAAGGAACAATGAAAGCTACAATGCATCCATAAAGAAGGAATTTGGGAAAAGTTTTGAAATGACTGATTTGGGCTATGTTCATTACTATCTTGGCATTGAAGTAACCCAACATCCAAAGTCCATATTTCTTTCTCAAAAGAAATACACTGGAGATTTGTTGAACAGGTTTGGCATGACAGCGTGCAATCCTCTTGTTACTCCAGTGGAACAAAACTTAAAGCTCACATCTATTGAAGGAAAAGAATTTGAGGATGCAACAAAGTATAGACAGCTTGTAGGAAGTCTCAACTACCTAACTACTACTAGACCAGACATTTCGTTTGTTGTTGGAATCCTCTTTAGGTTTATGCAAAAGCCTTGTGAAGGACATTGGTTTGCTGCAAAAAAAGTTCTAAGGTACTTGAAGGGAACTCAAGACTTTGGAATCAAGTACACACAGGTGGACGACTTCAACTTGATTGGATACTCTGATTCAGACTTCGATGGGGACAAAGACACTGGGGTATCTACTTCAGGATATGCTATGAGTCTTGGATCAGGAGTTGTCTCCTAGAGATCACACAAACAATCAGTTCCAACAGATTCCACAACAGAAGCAGAATACGTGGCAGCAGCTGAAGCAACAAAAGAAATTGTGTGGCTCAGGAAAATTCTTGAAGATTTGCAGATAAAGCAAGTACAATCAACTCCACTCACGATTGACAATACCTCTGCAATAAAGTTGGCCAAGAACCCAAAGTTCCATGATCGAACAAAGCACATCAATACTAAATATTATCTGATTTGACATCATGTTGAGGCCAAAACAATCCATCTCCGTCATTGTTCCACAAATGAGCAAATTGCAAACATCTTCACCAAAGCGCTTGGAAGAGAAAATCTTGAATGATTCAAAACGATGCTTGGACTCACCAACATCCCTTCAGATTAAGGGGGGAACGTTGACACCTAATCCTTGTGATTGGGTAAATATATGTAAATAAATAAATGAGAAATATGAATAGTCATCGAGAGACGAACTGAACAGTCTCTCCCTCATGTATATAATAGACCTATCTGATGGAATAGAAAATAGGAATCAGTTTTTGCTTAATGGAGTTACTGCCTGGCCTGACAGAAATTAGTTGTCGAACTTCTCTATCATTACCCTACTAAAAATGTATCCATCATTCAAAAAAAATCTTGACTTGACATGTTACTTTTTTTCTATCTTATATTAATGCTTAGAGAGTGATATTAATGATAAACATCTCAAAATAGGGATGATTTTGATAATATGTAGGTATTTGTTATAACATGATATCTTTGGATGTTAGAGGCAATTTAGAGCCTATTTGTTGATGTAGTTTTGGTTCTGAGATGGGTTGCACTCGATGTTATTTTGGTTATGTGCGCTCATACATGCTATATAAATGAGAACTTGTAATTTGTGGACCTGTGGTTGATGAATATTATAACTACTAGATGAATGATGTTATATGGTTTAACCTATGTTTTATTTTGTTTATCACTAATTCATCATTCTATATGTTTTTGTTGACATATATACATCAAAATATATAAAAATGTATATTATACAAAATTCACACCCCAAAATCGCTCCCGACCCTAGAGATTTTGAAAATGTTGCTTCTTGCTAATGAACCCGATCCAAAGCAGCCACGGTAAAGACTACTTAACGCCCCTTGAAATATTTAGACTAGTTAACGAATTTCTTATGCACAAATACTAGTTAAGGTTTCTTGAAAATATTTCATGAAATTTTGATGAGTAGAGTCTAGCTAATGTTTATGGGAAAAAACTTTCATTAGTTATATGGCACAAGGATGTATGTAAAATAATTTTACATTGTTGAAGGGGTTTTATAAATTCTCGTGCCAACTGTTTGTATTTTTTAGAAAGGTTTTCCACAAATTCTCATGCATAGAAATAATAAGTTATGGGATTTTCTTTTGGAAAGGAATGTGTAGTTATGTGTAAAGATAATTAACCTATGTGTTTCCCTTTTGAAAATTAATAAGTGGATCTCATGTGTGAAGATAATAGAGTTATAGGTCTTTCTTGGAAAAAATTAGGGCTTGATTGTGGGGGAAACTCCACAGTTAAGCGCGCTTGAGCCAGAGGTGATCTGGGATGGATGACCTCCCGGGAAGTCCTAGTTACCGAGTGCAAGCCCTGGAAGTGATGATTGACGCTATGCGATTTATTTCACTAGTTTCAATCCCACTTCTTCACCCCTATGAGCATCACCCGATGCAATGAGTGCTAAGTGGACTATTCAAAAATCATGAGAAATTAGTCAGTTATGACTACCTCTCATGAACATGGTCATAGATGAATGACTTTAACGCAGTTGAATCCTAAAAAATGATATCTAATGTTCTTGTACTCATACATAATAGCTATTATAATAGTTTCTTGGAAAGAACATGTACACATAAATAATAACTATTGCATCAGTTTCTTGGAAAAGAATATGCATGCATAATAATAACTATTATATTAGTTATTGGAAAAAAAACATGTATTTGCATGCTTTATTATGGTAAATTTCTTGGAAAAGAAACATGCATTTGTATGTTCTATTGTGTTAGATTTATTAGAAATAATATATATTTGCATGCAAGAAAAATAGATATTGTATTAGGTTATTTTGGAAAAGAATATGTATATGCATGCTTAAGGATAATAGTTGAGAGGCTAGTTTCTTTTGGATAATTTTATCTAATTTCCAGTAAAAATATAATAGCTAGCGTGCTAGAAAATATGGTTAGTTGTCGTGGTAAAGAAATTATAGTTGTTGTGGCGTTATCTTTGGAACCCTCTTCTTATTCAAAGAGATGGTAATAACCGTGGAGGTTGTTTTTAATATTACAATGTCCCATTATGACTATTAATTTCCGTAATTTCACCTATATAATAAATTCCATTATCACTATTACTTACATCACATCAAGATTTTTTGAGGTTCACTGAAATACTTGGAGCGAATTTGTGGAGCAACTACATTGCTATCAACAACATATTCAATGGAGAATTCTCACAATTGAAAGGTTAGTTAAATTTTTTCCTTGCAAATTTTAATATTAAATAAGTTTAATGCTTTTTTTTTTAAATTAAAACTTTTTATGGGTCAAATTTATCCACTATGTCCGCTGTGAGCATGGTGGGCCCGGTAAAGCTCATGATGGCCAAACGGGCCCGGTAATGCTCATGGTGGCCAAACGGGCCTATAGGTTAGGGGCGATAAGTATGGCTGACCTGCCTACCTACAAGGTGGCAGAGTGATTCTCGGGATCACCCTGCCACCCCGCGGGCAGGTGGGCCATCGAGGTGGCATGGGGGGAGGTTAGGGCAGCCCCCTCGCGCCACCTTGGCGGCCCACTCGCCCGCGGGGTGGCAGGGCAATCTCGAGAATTGCCTTGCCCCCCGACGTGCGGGGGTGCCGCCGGGGTGGCACGGGAGGAGGCTACGACAGCCCCCCCACACCACCCCAACGGCCCACCCGCTCGCGGGGTGGTGGGGTGACTCAACATTAGAATCGCCTTGCCACCTCGCGGGCGGGTAGGCCACCGGAGTGGTGCGGGGGGAGGCTGCCACAGGGTCCCCCCGCGCCACCCCAGTGGCCTGCCCACCCGAGGGGTGGTAGGGTGACTCAACCTTAGAATCACCCTGCCACCCCGTGGGCGGGCGGGCCGCCAGGGTGTGCGGGGGGAGACTACAGTAGCCCCCCACGTGCCACCCCGATGGCCCGCTCGCCTGTGGGGTGGTAGGGTGATTCTCAGAATCGCCCTGCCACCCCGTAAGTAGGCGGGTTGCCTGGGTGGTGTGGGGGTAGGCTACGACAGCCTCCCCCGCGCTACCCTGGCGGTTCGCCCACCCGCGGGATGGTAGGACTATTCTCGGAATCGCCCTGGACGATTCTCGGAATTTCACTACCACCCTGTGGGTGGGTGGGCCGCCGGGTTGGCGTGTCGGGGGGGCTACGAAAACCTCCCCCCGCGCCACCCGGGTGGCTCGCCCGATCGCGGGGTGGCGGGGCAATTCTCGAAATTTCCCTACTACCTCGCGGGCGGGTGGGCTGTCGGGGTGCCGCGGGAGGGGTTGGGCGGAGGGTAGTGGTTGGACCACTATGGTGGGCTAGGGGGCCATACACAATGACTGGCTCAGTTGGCCGACCGATTTTCAGGGTACGGCAGTAGGGTGATGTATTTTTTATTTTTATTTTTTTTCGAAATTGTTATGATTTATAAAATTAATTATTATTTATCATTTTTGTTGTTAATTTAAGTTAATATGTTTTCGTCATTTACTGATTTATGTGTTTCTTTTTTTTAGGAAAATGGAATCAAAGAAGATTTCTGTGAATCTTTTTGGACCAAAGACTCTTAAAGGTGGATCTTCAAAAAACATTGGTGAACGAACTCCACCTGAGATAATGGATACAAATCTTTCAAGTGCCTCAAACGATAAGAAGATGATTTCATACTGGAAGAAATCACAAGAAGTGAAACTTCCATCAAGAATCTAGTATGTGAAAGAAAGAGAAAGCCAAAATGTGAATATATATCTATATATTGATATACCGAATGATAATAGAATTTATGACGTGATGGGAAGAGTCATAGAGATGTATTCGATATCGAACAATGAAGTTGTTTACATACTTACAAAACCACCCAAGTCACATGAAAGGATTAAATACCAGTTATCATATTCATTGTATGACATGAGAGAGGTATCTACAAATTTGTGTAAACAAATCATAAATGAGATGAAACAAAATATCGTAAGTATTGTTATTTATATTTGTGTTTTGCATTCTTGTAACTGTCTCACTCTATTTTTTTAACTTTGTTTTTATTGACATATGATATTTTTTTTGGAAGAATTTTTTTGAAAGTTTTTCAATTAGGTTGGGAGGCATTCATTTCATAGAGCATGATATTATGAAAGTTGTCGGCAGTTTCTGTTCAGTGTCAGAAGAAGATATGGCAAACAAGCAAAATGTAGTAATTGATGATGCTACAAACCTACATCCAAGGGATCAGAAAAAGGCCCTGTAGTGGATAAATCTAGCAAGGGTAGACAAGTTATTTTTGAAGACAATGAAGTTGAAACTGACAGTGAAGAATATGTTGTCATTACTGAAGATGACATTGGAACTGAGAAGAGTCGTAAAAGACCAAAAGTAACAATTCTCAAGAATAAATTTGTTACAGTTAATGATGAGAATGTTATGAAGAAGAAACGTAAAGTTGAAGATTTTGAAGTAGTAATTAATACCAACAGTCAAGAACCTAGTGAAACTTCAAAAGAAAGCAAAGAAATCATTACAATAGGAGCTGATTTAGAGGATGGCATTATCAAAACAAAACAAAATGTCATTTGATAGAATTTGACAAAGATAAACTTAATTGAGGGTGGTCATACATTTCAGCTTAATGTCAGACAAATCTGTAAGGCAAGTGAAGGACAATGTCAATATCAAGTCATAAAGCCACATCATCTGCATGTTCACAACTTGAAGACATTGATGAGGTACAATGCATATACTCATGTGATTAGTTATGTGCTTCTTGTTGATCCAGTTCAAGTTCCCAACAAAGAAGCATTTGATAAGTCAAAATGTTTTGAATACAATTATTATGTGCTTGGGGGGAACGATTCTGTAGAAGCTCAAAGACAATTGATGGAGGAATATCCCAATAACCCACGTTTTGAAACAATGAAATGTATCATTTATGTTGGTTTATCAGATACAGAAGCAAAGTTAGTGGCATGGGATCATAATTCAGATAATGAATATAGGATGTCTATGAATTTCATCCAAAGGGTTAGATTTATTCATAGTGAATTTGAAGAAAAATGTGGTGGGGATAGGATAAATGTTATTCTAGATTTCTGAAAGGAATGTTGTATGGAAATAGGCTATCCAATTGAAGAGAAAATCATTTCAAAAGGTGGCAAAGGCAGCAAATTTAGTGATTTATTCAGAGTTGTTGATAACATTTTCCAGTTGGCATTTAGAATTGGAGAGATATGGGAGTTGATTAATGAGATTTTTAACATGTGGGAAAACATTGGCATTAAAAACTAAAGGTCAAAGAGTCTAAGCCATTGATATGTAGCAACAGTAAATCAAGTCCCGAAATGAAGCAGCTTCTAGAAGATATGACTATCACACCTTGGAGAGCATTGCAAGGAGTGAAGGATGAAAAAATTGTCAAAGAAATATTATCTTGTGTGAGGTTAGGGGAATTATCATTGGAGGAAATGTTTGAGGAATTTCAAAAGTAAGTTTGTTGAATTATTTTTATTTATTTCTAGATTATAATTTTCTTTTAAATATAACATATTGTTCTTGGTAGTATTTGTTATATATGTCATTATATTAACTTTTTTTACTTTATCTATGCAGTCACAAAGTTTACATGAAAATTCAAGAACAAATCATTAAATTGTTGAATGAAGATAGTTGGGATGATGTTGTACGCAACTATCCAGATTCAAGTTTTACATCAACATTAAACGTTTTTTATCTTGCATTTAAAAAGTAATGTTGATTTATACATTCATTTTTATTCATCTGTGTACTATTTTTAATTTATAACTTACACATATATTTGTTTATTTTATAAAAGATGATGAAGAATGATAATGGAGCACTAGATAGTTTTAGAAACTTTATTGAAAAAATAAAGATGGAAAGACTGAAGAAGCAACGTATTAAGAATGTTGAACTTGATACAACTCTTACTCATTTCATTTGGAATGGGCTAGACACTATTGAATATCAAATAATACAATGCGACTATGAAGACATTGCTAAACTCATACCTAAAAGGGATTATGCCCTAGTTATTGCAGATATTCCCCATGGTTTCAATATTCCAAACATTGACTATGATAGTGACCCTTATACTTATCAAGCTCTCAGTAAAGTGGTTGCGGGGTTTCTAGAAGTCACATCATCACCATTATGGAGATTTGTGACATTTTATTCAGACACACAATTGGCAATGTTATTGTCAAGTTTCAATGGGAAAAAAAATTCAAGGATGCAGCTTACATGGTAAGACGTTTAAAATGTATATTTGATTAATGTTGAAAAATTCATTTATGTACAAGTGAATTGAACTTTTACTATTTCATGTTGCAGGCAAAAGTCAAATCTTCTTAACCGTGAAGATCAACTGTTTATAAATGATTGTGAGTTCATCCATATTGATAGTTGGGCAAAAGATGATAGCTATATGTTTATGATTTTTAATCGGGTAGATGGAAAGAGGCATAGCCAAATACTGACTTATGATGCTATTGTGAGAAAACTAACATATGAAGACAAAGAAACAAAATGAGAGATAGTTAACATTTATCAAAAACCACAGTTATTGATTAACTATCTTATAGACATATGTTCAAATGAAGGAGATTGGGTTCTAGATTTATTTTCTGGCTCAGGTAAGTTTTATTATATGGAATTGAATTTCAATATGTTATTTCTTGATTAATATGTCATTGTACTAATTGACTTCATTATTTCTTTTGTGCTTGATAATTAGGTACAACACTAGCATGTTGCCTTCAAAAAGGAAGAAATTGCATTGCAATTGAAAAATATCCAATACAGTGCAATTTCATTCAGCAAAGAATTAATGCTCTTCAATTTCTTCCAGATGCAATGCAAGAAATTGGGTTGAAGAAAGGGGACTTTAGTGAATCATGTGTGGAAAAAAGGCAAAGGAACCCAAACTACCATTACACAGAATGATTGGAAAGGCATACATTGGGAGATTTGCAGACATTAAAGATCCATTAGAAGAGGAAAATGAGCAAAATGAAGCAGAAAATATTGTGGAAGAAGACAATGATGAAACTCTAGAGGACGAAGAGTTTGGATTACGTGACATTGTTGATTAAATTTAAGTTATGCTTGGAAATCAAGCTCATTTTTTGTAACTATTAATTAGTTATACTTGTAATGTTTTGACTTTGACATTTTATGAGAAGAATATACACTCAATTAAGGTTGTTATGCGTTCAATATTTGTATTATGTGATTTTCGCATTAATTTTTAAGTTAATCATTATTTAATGAAAAAAATGATTATTATTATTTTTTTGACATGAAATTCATAAAAAAACTATTATTTAACCATTTTTAGTTAAAAATTTCCTATAAAAATTGTGATTTTGACATGTCATTTCTAGCAAAAAATTATCAAAACGTGTAGTTTTTTAGTTATATTTATGTTAAAAATGGTTATTTTTATGTCAATTGTTAAAAAATATTGTTTTTTAGAGACAATTATTTCATGTGGATTGAAAAATTAATTAACGATGTATAAATATGTAGAATATCAAAAATTCCAAATATCGACCTTCTTCTTTAAATATGCAAAACAATAAACACATCACTACAGAAAAAAATTAAAACAAAAACAAGAAAATATGAAGAAGAAGGTCACTTTAAAAATTATTAAATTTACCAAATAATTATTTACATTTCATACATTAGAAAATTAAAAGTAAAAAAAAAGCCTTTTAGAAAGAGGGCATGGTGTAGAATTACCACTTTTTAAAATCAGCATCAGAATCATTACCATTTTAAAACACAATGTACACAAAAAAATTTATAGTGCCAAAAACTATGCTTTAAAAAAACATGTGTGTTCTGCATCACTTCAAAATTGGATCATTTTTTTGCTATCTCTACAAAATAGGTAACAATATCAGTTCTCATTTCAAAGTTTACATTGTTTCTATAAGACCTAGAAAATAATTCAAATCCATCCGAAAATTGATGGTTAATCAATTAAGTTCCAACCTAGACTAGATTCTGAAGGTTCATAAAATCACCATGAATTATCATTAATCTTATGAAAGACAGGTCTACCATGAATTATCATTAATCTTATGAAAGACAGGTCTACCATGAATTATCATTAATCTTATGAAAGACAGGTCTCGGTATGTAGTGTGAGACTAGGTATCTTAAAATTGTCTTTCAATTTAATATAGCTGTGATGATCGGTACACATGCAGGTAATGATGTAATTCACTTTGGGTATGGTTTGTCAATGGATGAATAATTTTAATAAGAAAATGCTCCAAATACACATTGTTTTAGGGAACAAAACCTTACCAAGTTACTATGCATAGCTAATTAAACATGTATAATTTGGAACCTACGGTTTCCTACTGAGTAAAGCAATATCGTAACTAAGATCTGCAAGAGGCATAATGTATATTCTAATCTAGACTAAACTAGGGCTGAGATTGTGAAGAGTGAGCATAAATGTAATACAACATACTGTATACATATTAAAGAAGACATCGTGCATTAATAATGGTATGATTCTATTAAGAAGATCAAGGCGAATGACCCCAAAAGTACCTCTAGTGTAAATACATAATGGGGATGTAAAATCAATTCTTGGTGCCTCTGGGCTAACAATAGAAAGAGAGTATTAATCTTAAGAACACAGGCTCACTCAAATTTCTAATATGACTAAGCATATCCATCTAGATACAGGTGGGATTCTATTAATATCTCAGAGAGAAGAACCTTTCAGAAAGGTGCATACAATAGGATGATTAAAGATCTTACAATTATACTTTTTGAGGAAAGTGATAAGGGAATTAATGTTAATAAGTTTGATAACTGATCTCTTTGTTTCTTGGGTGACTTTATGTTAAAAGGAGCTATTATCATGTAAATACCCTAGGATCACACCTTGGTAGACATAATGTCTAAAATCTTAAAGGGTGTGGAATGGAAAATATTGTAACTTTCATTTATAACTCATTTATGGGAAATGTCTACATGTGCATACTATTTATTCAATAGGGCTTAGACCTAGTAACACTAAATTAATTATGGCCAACAAGGTGTTGGAAGAAGTGAAAAAAGAGCAACAGTAAATCATATGACATGATTTGTTTAAGTGTGAAGTATTTGTTGAGTACCAAACAATTTCATTCTTGGTTAAAGACAAGCTAAGATGGTTATTAGACTTCAAAGATCTATGATAGACTAAGTATCATAGTCAACAAGATGTTGTATGATTAAGCGAAAGTCATATTCCATTGTTGTTAAAACCTTACCCAAGTGACAGATTAATCCCAAAACTCAAAGTTATGAGTATGATAAAGTTGTAGTATGCATGGTTACTTCTATGATACTACTTTGCTGACACTGTACTACAACCATATGACACAAGAAAATGATTTGCTAAATAAAAGAACTTGAATACTTTGACATAAAAAAAATTCACTGGTTGCAGAAGTTGAACAGGTCCATGAAATTCCTTATTCTCCTATCGATACATTGAGCACAGTTTGTTCAAATTATCTAAAGTTAATATAAATAAATGAAGGAGTTTTTGGAATAATACTAACATGGTTAGAAACATGTGGGTGAAGTATGTGTCGTGCAGGTGATGCTATGACATTGGTATGGTGTACAAATTGTACAGACAATATAGTGTACAAGAGGTACATATGGTACTGGTATGGATACATGTATTGCATGATAATATATGACATGTATAGCGGTGTATGTGTAATACACACTATGTGTAGGTATGCATGAAGACACTGGGTGATTTTCTAGTACGACAACCAACTTGGAGTGCGTACAGAAGAAGTAAGCTAAGAAGTGATTCAAGGATAAGTCTTAGTGGTTTATTTTTAGTTTTGTATGCATGTGATTATGATTATGATGTATGTGGATTACAGGTGATCTATAAGTGATGAGTACATATGATTATGATGGTTATGTGTGAGCTAACCTGATATGATATTTTGTACATATTGATTTGGCAAATGTGCTAGTTGACTTGTTGTATGCAAGGAAACTGCAGGAAGAAAGTGTTCGGAAAGAACACAAAGGCTTGGAATAATGTAGGGGAAGAACATGCATTTCTTTAAATACAATAAATGGCAGCCAATATAAGTCGTAGCTACTCAAATAGTAGTACTATATATCAAATTATGATATTAATTGTGGTAAACATAGTTGAGTTTCTACATCTAAAATCTCTCACAAAATTGATTGAAACCAATGTTACAGGTAGCAATGGAAGGAGATGTGCTGGGAGAACTCCTTTGTAACTGATATATTTCTATCGGAAGATCTGCATCAGATGGCAAGGCCATGGGAGCCTATAAATTCAGAAACATCTACCTGTGAACGAGGAAATAACATTATAAGATGTAGTAATACACCGAGGGTGGTGTAAATTTAAGGGTGGGAGTATGTAACACCCCTCCCTTGTATCTAAAAATTTGCTAACTTAAGATTAGAAAAGCTAGGTCTAATGTGTAACCAGAAAAGTAAATACTTTATAAATAAATAAAATAATTAATCACTTGGAAAAGCGAGACACTAAGAGATGAGATTCTTGCCAAATCCCACTGGTGAATGGGAAGGGATAATTATTTCATGATAAATCTTATAGATTCAATTCTAGATAGGTTTGATGGATTGGAGATAAATATCCATTGAGAAAAACATAAAAGCTTTGTGGGAGAGAAAGGCAAGCTTTTATGAAGAAAAGCCTCACGGGACCGAAAGGCGAGATTTTCTGGGAAAAGCCTAGGTAAATGGATAAAAAGATCCATAAAAGCGGGACACCGCTAATGGAAACCATATCATGAAAGAGGGTATTAAATACCCATTGCAGAGATCAATAGGAGGCAGTTGATCCATGGCAAGAACCTTGGCTCGGGGGTGAACTGGAAGAATCAGTTCTAGGTTGGGTGGTAGTGCTTGGTTTTCCAAGTGACATGTTTTCAGATAATCTGGTTTGCATGGGATGTTTGTATGTTGACTCTTACCCTCTATATTGTCAATTCTGAAGCATATAAGAGAAATTTCTTAGGTTGTTCTTGCATATAAATTGATTGAATAATGTGCATGTGACCACTATGCATGAGTAGAATTGTCTATGTTAGCTATGGGCATGAGATAATTATATATGAGTGCATGTGACAACCATTGCGTATGAATTCAATCTTAGTTAAGTTTAGTAAAGAAACATAATATGTGGATCTTATGCAATATTGGTGTTATCTTGTCTTTTGTTTAAGATAGTGAATAATCGTGCTTGAGTTAACTATGTAAATTGGATAATTGTGGTTAAGGCTCAATTGTATAAACTATGGTGCAGGTTATTTATGCTATGCATTATGCATCCAATGCTGCTCCTTTAACTAATTATGCATAATCCCTAAGATACACATGTGAACATTACAAGCAAACGTGGTAGTAGGATTATGATTGTGTTATGGGCAACACTAGCTTTAATATATTTATGTTGAAGTTTACATCTATGTTGATATTGAGGCAGCAAAGGAAGTAATTCTTTATGCATAATCTTGACCTGTTGAATACCCATGGTTGATCGTTCCTTCGAGTTATGATACGTGCATAAGGGTTGAATTGGAAGCTTGTATTAAGGTTCTATTTATTGAACCTAAGAGTCCACATCATGAATCCAATAAAGCCTTAGAGGAGTTGTAGTATTGTGCCTAGGGAGTATGGGTCATTACTTTTGATGTGGTTCAATTGTTAAAAATATGAGTATAGTTGCATCAATAATATTTGTTCATATAATGACGGAATAATTATACTTGTGACGATGGTTGAATCTTAACTTTAACCGTAACAAATTTAAGGAATGGGAGCCTAGTAGGCTATTGTCAAATTAGGCTCACGGGGTATGTTACAAATGGTATCGGAGCCTAAGTTCAAAAATTTCGGCATATGGGCCAAGCCACTTGTGTAAGGTATGAAGGTTTTTGGTTATAAAAATTGAGAAAATAATCCAAAAGCCATAAAGGATTGAACTTAAATCGTAAAATAAATCGGAGAAGCATTGTGAAGCATGCGAATATCATAGTGATTACTCGCAATCAAAGGAAATGGGGATTTGTTAAGGTTGAATCTAAATATTTAAAATGCTTTATTTAAGGGAATGTGGAAGTAATAAGATGTGCATATGTTAATCCAATATATATAAAATATTATTATGTCAAATCATTTAAAGTTAATTGTCAAAAAATCGGTGCTTTCTATGCATTTGAAAAAGAGCGATCTTTATATGATGAGGGTTTTGATTGTTTGATTTTATGATGAGGGTTTTGATTGTTTGATTTTGTGACATTATATGTGATGCTGAGATGCTAAGGTTCTTTCCCTATTTTTCAAGTGAATAATTGGTTTCGTAAGTTTCCAAGATTTCTTGTGCAAAATATGGGGTACATTTTAACACAGTAGAGAAGGAACAAAATCATTAACATAAAACTAATCTGCTCTGTCTTAATGTGTAAGAATGAATTGAAGAATATCAATCTTACCCATCCCTTGAATAATCCTTTTGTACAAAAAAAACAATAGCAAAAAGGGGATGCATGTGATAAATTATTGATGTCCATGGGAACTTAGGATGATACATAATAAAGAATTATGGTTCTTTGGTCCTTATTTGCAATCATGTAAGTTGTAGATCCAATATGCTATTAATGATGGGATTATGAAATGATATTTGGTAAGACGTATTACTGTGTAGCATTGAGGAACATTTGTATGACTACACTTGTATATATTAACAATGTCACTGGTGTACAGCCTTTTCCTTTTCAATACCTTGAACAACATTTACAAGAGATTAGTCGTGGCTTCAACAATCCCATTGGAGGGTATCCTTTGGCTGGTATGGGTGTCATTACACCATCAACAATAAGGAAAAATGAATTGGTTAGGGAAAGGATTATCGAGCGAGGTTGGTGCTGAATGGATGGCGTGATGGAGTAAAGCCGAAAAGCTATAGATTCCATGCACGGGTAAGAAGATAACACACAACGCGCAAACACCACCTACCAAAATAGAGTGGCAACGAATGTTTCCCTCTCTGTTTGCCTTAGTTATCACGCGGGAGATGTTTCCATACAGGGCACAGTCGGATGGATAATGTTTATCCCTTGCCAACGCATGTAGCTATCCTTGTCTTTCCACTGAAGAATGGATCGGCCAGACTAAAAACCGTGTTTGAACGCCCTATCCATCGAGTTTTCCATAAGATAATGATTATCCAATTGCTCAATAACCTTATTAAGGCAACTGTAGAAAAAATGTTATTTTTTTCAAAATTAAAGCACAACAACACCTTCAATCCACAACGCCGCTTTTTCTAATTCCTTATATAATAATATAGGTGTGGTGAATTGTCATTTCCAGAATAGCTTATGGATGTTGAATTCTCTAGGGACACATGTAGTGGGATAACACTTATCCCTACATTCCCGTGGATAAATTTTATCCTTAGCACCAGGCATTCGTATTTATCATAGGTAGTTCGAAATATATTACTAGACAATGGGCCAATCGAGAAGCAGCACGATCACATTGTCAGGTTGGCTGGATTGATTCAAAGTGAGCACTAAGCAAGTTGATATAGTGCATGTTGAAACCACTGAAATGAATCTAGGAGCATCTCACCCAATATTGAGAGTCAAATCAATACCGATAATCTGTCATTTCCTCCGTTCATTTTATGGAAATCCAAGGTCACCACATTTTGGATCTCATCTTCTTTCAGAACCTATGGCCTTCGCTCTATCGAGACTCCACTGACTTCCGATCTACGACCAATTTTAAAATGAAGGACACAGTTTCCTCGGGATCAAATCCCTCGCAGGAATGAAAAACAAAGGATTTTGTGAGGGTGAAAGATTAGAGTCTTTTAGTGGTGAGAGCGGGGTTTCTGGAGAATACAATAAGAAAATTGTGGAAATGGATTGGTATATATATTCAATACTATGAGTAAGAAGAAAGAGTTATTTAAGCCCAGAGAGCCTGGAATAGTGGGCATGCACGTTTATCGAGTTCATGTAATTGTATTTTGGTTTAATTACAATATCAATCAAGGAGGATCTACACTCATCTGGAGACAAGTGAGGGATGAATTTGATGCACAATGGCTTCTCCACCAAATTCGTCTCCAAATCTGGGTAAGTGCTCGGTCGACGGAATGGGGAACAACATTGGGCAGGAGTGCCAATACAGTTGGGAATTTAAGACAAATCTTTCTCTTGGTGCATGGAGTCAGCTTGGCATTTGGGATTCTTCTGAGGGCATTTGATCTTGCCAAGGGGAAGTCATATCATTCATTCGTGACTTGAAGGATAGTTGCTTTTGGATTGTGTAAACTTTTGCTTTATGAGTATGCATATTTTTCTTTAAAAAAATGGCTGCTTTTGTTTATGGAAAATGTGTGTTGATGGTTTGGGAGTGGGATTGGATTATTATGTCATCGTTTATGGGATTTATGTTTTTTTGGGTTGATGCTTGGAATGGCTACCTCTTAGTGCAAAGCATGGTTTCAATGTTTATTGTTTTGTAATGATTGGATATTGCATGCATGTTTTTAAGGTGAAAAATGCACGTTCTCAGGTATATATGTGGTAATGTAAAACTATTTACCTCAATTAATTTGTCTGAAGTAGGATGGCTACCAAAATCAATTAAGTCCATCACTGTATACATATATACAACTAATTATGCATAATCCCTAAGATACAAATGTGAACATTACATGCGAATGTGGTAGTAGGATTATGATTGTGTTATGGGAAACACTATATTTAATATATTAATGTTGAAGTTTACATATATGTTGATATTGAGGCTGCAAAGGAAGTAATTCTTTATGCATAATCTTGACCTGTTGAATACCCATGGTGGATAGTTCCTTCAAGTTATGATATGTGCATAAGGGTTGAATTGGAAGCTTGTATTAAGGTTCTATTTATTGAACCTAAGAGTCCACATCATGAATCCAATAAAGCCTTAGAGGAGTTGTAGTATTGTGCCTAGCAAGTATGGGTCATTACTTTTGATGTGGTTCAATTGTTAAAAATATGAGTATAGTTGAATGAATAATATTTTTTCATATAATTACGGAATAATTATACTTGTGATGATGGTTGAATCTTAACTTTAACCGTAACAAATTTAAGGAATGGGAGCCTAGTAGGCTATTGTCAAATTAGGCTCCCGGGTTATGTTACAAATGGTATCAGAGCCTAAGTTCAAACATTTCGGCTTATGGGCCAAGCCACTTGTGTAAGGTATGAAGGTTTTTGGTTATAAACATTGAGAAAATAATCGAAAAGCCATAAAGGATTGAACTTAAATCTTAAAATAAATCTGAGAAGCATTGTGAAGCATGTGAATATCATAGTGATTACTCGCAATCAAAGGAAATGGGGATTCATTAAGGTTGAATCTAAATATTTAAAATGCTTTATTTAAGGGAATGTGGAAGTAATAAGATGTACATATGTTAATCCACTATATATAAAATATTATTATGTCAAATCATTTAAAGTTAATTGTCGAAAAATCAACGGTTTCTATGCATTTGAAAAAGAGCGGTCTTTATATGATGAGGGTTTTGATAGTTTGATTTTGTGACATTATATGCAATGCTGAGATGCTAAGGTTCTTTCCCTATTTTTCAAGTGAATAATCTGGTTTCGTAAGTTTCCAAGATTTCTTGTGCAAAATATGGGGTACATTTTAACACAGTAGAGAAGGAACAAAATCATTAACATAAAACTAATATGCTTTGTCTTAATGTGTAAGATTGAATTGAAGAATATCAGTCTTACCCATCCCTTGAATAATCCTTTTGTACAAAGAAACAACAACAAAAAGGGGATGCATCTGATAAATTATTGATGTCCATAGGAACTTAGGATGATACATAATAAAGAATTATGGTTCTCTGGTCCTTATTTGCAATCATGTAAGTTGTAGATCCAATATGCTATTAATGATGGGCTTATGAAATGATATTTGGTAAGACGTATTACTGTGTAGCATTGAGGAACATTTGTATGACTGCACTTGTATATATTAACAATGTCATTGGTGTACAACTTTTTCCTTTTCAATACCTTGAACAACATTTACAAGAGATTAGTCATGGCTTCAACAATCCCATTGGAGGGTATCCTTTAGCTGGTAAGGGTGTCAATACACCATCAACGATAAGGAAAAATGAATTGGTTAGGGAAAGGATTATCGAGCGAGGTTGGTGCTGAATGGATGGCATGATGGAGTAAAGCCGAAAAGCTATAGATTCCATGCACGGGTAAGAAGATAACACACAACGCGCAAACAACACCTACCAAAATAGAGTGGCAATGAATGTTTCCCTCTCCGTTTGCCTTAGCTATCACGCGGGAGATGTTTCCATACAGGGCATAGTCGGATGGATAATGTTTATCCCTTGACAATGCATGTAGTTATCCTTTTCTTTTCCACTGAAGAATGGATCGGCTAGACTGACATTTGTTTTTAGTATCACCATGTTTGAATGCCCTATCCATTGAGTTTTCCATAAGATAATGATTATCCAATTGCTCAATAACATTATTAAGGAAACTGTAGAAAAAATGTTATTTTTTTCAAAATTAAAGCACAACAACACCTTCAATCCACAACGCCGCTTTTTCTAATTCTTTATATAATAATCTAGGTGTGGTGAATTGTCATTTCCAGAACAGCTTATGGATGTTTAATTCTCTAGGGACACATGCGGTGGGATAACACTTATCCCTACATTCCTATGGATAAATTTTATCCCTAGCACTAGGCGTCCATATTTATCATGGGTAGTTCGAAATATATTACTAGACAATGGGCCAAGCGAGAAGCAGCACGATCACAGTGATAGGTTGGTTGGATTGATTCAAAGTGAGCACTAAGCAAGCTGATATAGTGCATGTTGAAAACACTGAAATGAATCTAGGAGCATCTCACCCAATATTGAGAGTCAAATCAATACCGATAATCTGTCATTTCCTCCGTTCATTTTATGGAAATCCAAGGCCACCACATTTTGGATCTCATCTTCTTTTATAACCTATGGCCTTTGCTCTCTCGAGACTCCACTGACTTCCGATCTGTGACCAATTTTAAAATTAAGGATACATAGTTTCCTCAGGATCAAATCCCTCGCAGGAATGAAAAACAAAGGATTTTGTGAGGGTGCAAGATTAGAGTCTTCTAGTGGTGAGAGCAGGGATTCTGGAGAATACAATAAGAAAATTGTGGAAATGGATTGGTATATAAATTCAATACTATGAGTAAGAAGAAAGAGTTATTTAAGCCCAGAGAGCCTAGAATAGTGGGCATGCACGTTTATCGAGTTCATGTAATTGTCTTTTGGTTTAATTACAATATCAACCAAGGAGGATCTACACTCATCTGGAGACAAGTGAGGGATGAATTTGATGCACAATGGCTTCTCCAGCAAATTTGGTTGTTCCATTTTCTAACGACACTCCAAATCTGGGTAAGTGCTCGGTCGACGGAATGCGGAACAACACTGGGCAGGAGTGCCAATACGGTTGGGAATTTAAGACAAATCTTTCTCTTGGTGTATGGAGTCAGCTTGGCATTTGGGATTCTTCTGAGGGCATTTGATCTTGCCAAGGGGAAGTCGTATCATTCATTCATGACTTGAAGGATAGTTGCTTTTGGATTGTGTAAAATTTTGCTTTATGAGTATGCATATTTTTCTTTAAAAAAATGGCTTCTTTTGTTTATGGAAAATGTGTGTTGATGTTTTGGGAGTGGGATTGGATTATTATGTCATCGTTTATGGGATTTATGTTTTTTTGGGTTGATGCTTGGAATGGCTACCTCTCAGTGCAAAGCATGGTTTCAATGTTTATTGTTTTGCAATGATTGGATATTGCATGCATGTTTTTAAGGTGAAAAATGCACGTTCGCAAGTATATATGTGGTAATGTAAAACTATTTACCTCAATTAATTGGTCCAAAGTAGGATGGCTTCCAAAATCAATTAAGTCAATCACTGCATACATATATACAACTAAGTCAATCATTGATGCATACAATTAAGTCAATTAAGGGATGGGAGCCTAGTAGGCTATTGTTAAATTAGACTCCGAGGTTACGTTACATGAATCTAATCTATGAGTATTTTATTCATGCAATATAATAAAATTGCTTATTTTTCTATTCAATTTTGTGTCTTGCATCATCCCACAATCATTAATACGTTTTCTTGAATGATGCAGTGGACTTACTAATATAGGTAGCATTTGGGTTCATTGTTTCAATGCATTTGTGAGATTGTGGTTTCTTATAGTCAAGGACTATCGCTTCTTTTACCTTCTCTATGTGATTTTGTTTTTTCTCTAAGTCTAGGGTCATGTAGGTCGCAAGGTGTTGGTGGGTGTGTCTCTTCTATAGGTAGAAAGTGCCTGATTGCTTGAGTTTTGTGGGAGTTTGAGCAATGTGGTAGGAACTTATAGATTCATTCACATGTCATATCCTAGTTGTAATTAGGTCATATCTAAGTAGTACTAAATCGATATTAAATATTATATTCTTCAAGTTATAAGGTGAGGTAAGGTGGTGAAGATAACACTTATCTCACAACTACTCAAACTACACCCAATTATTTGATAATATTTAGCCTGTGTGGTTAAGGTGAATGGTGGACATCCTGCACTAGAAGATTTCCAACCTTGATGTTTGCCAACCTTTATAGAGACTGGAAGGGATTGTGTTAGGATCAAGAATATAGTGGAAATCTCACTACCTCAATACTAAGTCTCCTGGGTAATAAAAGTAAATATACAAATTCTTTTTATTAAAAAGACAAACTTTGATCATTTTTATTTTATTAAATTAATAATCTTAATTTAAAAAAATATAAGATAATCCATTAAAACCATTCTCATCATAATGCTATTTTATTTTATTTATTAATTTCTAAATGCATAACTTTCACTTATTCGTCTCTTAAATTTCCAAGGAAAGGAAGCATATAATCCTTTCTGGGTAAATTATCTTATTAATATATTTATGAAAATAAGTTCCTTTATCGAACTAATTTCCATTAAATTTATATAAAAAAAATAAAAATATATATATATATATATATATATTTTTTTTTTAACTAACCAATAAGTAATCACCATATAAAATAATATTATTTCTTCTTTTTTAAGTTTCTAGTAATTATAACTAACTAACCTACATCTTATATATTTTTATATATATATTGGTCTTTATTTTTTTTTCCTCTGGAAAAATCCATAAATATTGCATTAATGGGCAAAAAATTTACATGAGAGTGTCTATTTGCCAGTATTATCAGTTTTGCTGTTAAGTCGCATTACCACGCAGGGTATGCTCAGCTGTTACAGTGTTCTGTACATCTTTTTCAAAATATCAAAAAACATTTCAGTATGAGTCTATATTAGATCTGTTAAATAAAAGCAGTTCCTAATGTGCTATTTGCTGACCCAAGGTTGGGTATCCTGGGTCTATATACGGTCGATGAAAAAAAATTTGTTCCTGCTGATCTTTCACCTCTGTAATCTCCCAGATGCCTCTGTTCATCAGCGCTGCCTCCTTGGATAATTTGTCGGCACCCTTGTTGTGTTCCCTGTAAATGTGAGAGATAGAAATATTGTTAAATGTTGATTTGAGTGTCAGTGCTTCATGTAATATAATTCTGAGTGAGTGCATGTGACAAGTAGCTGTGCCATTTATCCAATTTATGATGATCTGTGAGTCCCCAAATATATTGATGCTAGTGCAGTGGTGCCTCAAAGAAAAGTGAAGTAAGTGGCAGAGAGTGATGAGTTCTGCGAAGTTATTGGTTCCAGATCCCAGTCCAGCCTTGATTCTGTAGTGATGATTCTCAGAAATATGAAGGATGATGCCTCCTCCACAACTTTGCAGGTTTGCTGCCCCATCGAAAAAAGCCCAAGGCGTACCAGGGTCGATGGGAGGAGGAGGGGGAGGTTGGCGAGATGAAGGAGGGGGAGGGTCGGGTAGTTCCCTCAGGGCAGCTACGATACTAGCCTCGAGCAGTGGCCATTGTATGGGCTTGTTGTCAAATATCACTCTGTTTCTAGTTTTCCATATAGCCCAGTTTACAAGAATGGGAAGATTAATGGATTTTGAACCTCTGTTATTCTTTTCCCAGACAGTCCAAGCATTAATGATATCAAAACCAGCCCAATCACCCGCGTAGTTAATGAATGGCTTGAGGTTTTTCCACAGTTTCAATGTCGAACTGTAGTTAAGGAAGATGTGATCTGTAGATTCCGAGTCTGCCTTACATAGTACGCACCACGAGGGGCCATGCTGGGCTCTTTTCATGAGCTGGTCTCCCATTGGAATTTTGTTCTGCAGAATGCACCAATTGAAGAGCTTTGCTCGAGGGGAGGTGGTTTGTTTCTAGATACTCTGCCACCAATTTGCAATTGCCTCGGGTTTTTTATGAGCAATGAGCTGTATGTAACCTTCCTTGGGTGTGTATACTCCGTGTTCTGCCTGGTTCCATACAAGTTCATCCGGGCCCTCTGTAATTCTAATGTGAGCTTCTGTTAAGGCATCTCTGTATTCTTCCCATGCTGTGTGCCATCTTCCAGGGAGATTTAGTTGGCACGCTGTTTTCCAAGCTTGATGGAAGATGTCTGAATGGTCCTGGTCCGCAATCTGTGAGATTACTTTAATGTTCCGAGCTGAAAGATGTGCAACCAGATCTGGTGGTAGGGAATGTCTTCCCCCACTCCCTATCCAGGGGTCAAGTCCTATCCTTGCACTGTTCCCTTCTTTGATACACCAGACCAAGTTATCTCTAATGAGAGGCATGGAATGTAAGAGGGCTTTCCAAATCGAAGATATTCCAGTTTTATTCCACTCAGGGAGTCTTACCCAGTCGTAGATGCTGAGAGGCCATATGTATTTGTGGAATGTAATGCTGGTCCATAAGCTTTGAGACGTCAGTAGGGCCCAACCCATTTTTCCTGCTAATGCTTTTGCGAAGATAGGGAGCTCCTTCAACCCCCAACCTCCCCATTTCTTGGGTAAGGCAATCTTGTTCCAGCCGATCCAGGAAAAGATGCGCTTGTCTTGGTTGCCTGCCCATAAGTATCTATTGCACAGCTGCTGTAGTTTAGCCAGTATGTTCCGGGGTATCCAAGCCAATGCCATCCAGAACACTGGGGTGGCTTCGAGTACAGATTTTATCAGTGTTAGTCTTCCAGCCCTGGAGAGATATCTGTGGCTCCAGCATGATAACCTTTTCTCTATCTTCGATACTAGCCATACCCAATCAGCTATCTTTTGATGTGTCGGCTTTAGCCAATATCCCAGATATTTAAGGCCTCTGTCAAGTGGCTGGGTGGTATAAGGAAAAGCCTGTCTAGCCACGAGTGCTTCATTTGCTGTGGTTCCCACCGAGGTGATAGTGGACTTTGATCTGTTCACTTCCATTCCCGTTGCTTTTGAGAAGAGCTCTAGGATGCGAGTGAAGGAAGTAGTGTCCTGTACGCTACCATCCAATAGAATTAAGACATCATCTACAAATAGAAGGTGAGTGAGGAAGCATACATCAGTGATTTTGAGGCCTCTGATAGACCCCTCCCTTTTTGCCGAGATGATAAGCCTGCTTAGAGCTTCTATGACCAAGAGAAATAGAAGTGGCGAGAGGGGGCAGCCCTGTCTCAGCCCTCTTTCGGAGTGAAAGAAATGTGAGGCTGATCCATTGATCAAGATGCTGAAAGTGGGAGAGGTGATGCACGCCATGATCCAATTGATTAAGGCAAGGGGAAAGCCGATGTGAATGAGGATCATTTTTATATAAAGCCAGCTTACGCGGTCAAATGCCTTGGATAGATCAATCTTCAGCAGGATACACTTGAGATGTTTAGTCCAAATGGAGTGGATTGCCTCTTGTGCCGAGCCAATGGCTTCATGGATCTGCCTGTTTTCCAGAAATGCAAATTGTTGAGGTGAGATGTGTCTGGAGAGAATGGGCTTGATCCTATTGGCAATGATCTTGGAAATTATCTTATAGAGGACATTGCAGAGGGATATGGGGCGAAAGTCATCAAATGAGGATGGGTTGTCTGATTTAGGGATGAGGGCAATGAAAGTGGTATTAATAGCATTGTAGAGACAACCCGAGATCCTACTTTCCTCAACAACCTTTAAGATATCTCCTCCCAGAAGTTCAAAGAAAGCAATGTAGAACTCTATCGTCCAGCCATCCGGCCCCGGGCTCTTTTCCTTTTGAAACCATTTGATAGTACTTTCCAGTTCTGCCATAGTGATGGGGGCTTCAAGATCTTTAGAATCCTCCTCCTCTACAAATCTAGGGAAGTGAGAGGCCACATTGATGATTTCTGCCAGATTTGTGCCTGCAGGGTTCTTGTATAGGCCTCTGAAGTGAGAAGTACCCAGATGAGAGAGCTTGTTAAAGGAGTCCGCCAGGCCTCCCTCAGGGAGAGGGAGATTCCATATGGTGTTTGCCACTTTCCTTCCTTTGGCAAAATTATGGAAGAATCTGGTATTCTCATCTCCAGCTTTAAGCCAAGTAGCTCTGCTACGGAGACTGGTAGATTCCTCCCTACCCTTAAGAATATTTTTCTTCTGATTTTCCAGCTCCACGAGGCGGGCCTTGTCATCCTGTGATATGAACCCTAGGTTTCTCTCGTCCAGTAGGGCATTCAGGTCTTCTTCTACCTTGATGAGCTGCACATCTTCTCGCTTCTTCTTCTCCCTGGCCCAGTTGATCACAATATGCTTGAGCTCAGTCAGATTTTTGACAAATCCCCTTGCCATGGATGACTCTCAGTCTATGGGATGTGCTCTCCAGTATTCTGTAATCAGATTTGAGAAGTTAGGGTCTTGTAGCCACAGATGATTAAACTTGTAGGGTGCTTTAGGTTTCAGCTGCGGACCCTGGATTTCCATGGCAATTGGGGAGTGGTCTGAGATGCCTCCATTGCTTACCCACTGTTTGTATGAGTGCAGTCGATGGATCAGAGGGCCTTTCATCAGAAATCTATCTAATCTTCGGGCCAGAGCAGCCGATCCTATCCTTCTATTTCTCCATGTAGGGTGAGGCTTTTGTAGTGGGATGTCAATGAGGTCATGCTGCTCCAATAACCGTCTCATGAAATCTGTGATGGGATCAATCTGGGCCGATGATCCCCATGACTCACTGAATCCCAGGGAGAAGTTCAGGTCTCCGCCTATGATGATGTGATCAAGTGATAATAGGTTACAGCTGAGGAGATGTCTCCAATAATTTTCCCTCTGTTGGCAAGGCCCATATATGTTGACAATGCGGAGGGAGAGGCCGAGTTCGATAGAGAATATATCTGCACCCAGGAATCCATGACCTCCCCAAGAGGAGTCAAGTCTGATAGAGCTGGGATTATATCCAAACGCCAGGCCACCCGATCTGCCCATGGCATCAGAAGCAATGAAGTGCCATCGGGCACCTACTGAGGCTAGGGCTCGAGAAGTAGACTCTGCAGAACCAAGGGTTTCTTGTAGGAGAATGATATCGGGAAGTTCGACCTCAAAAAGTCGTTTGAGGGCTAGCTTTTTTGGGGTGCTAGCTAGGCCCCTACAGTTGAAGGAGATGCACTTCATGGGGGGCCGATCTTTGTGGGTTTTTTTGCTCTAAGGACCCCGTCGATGGTGGCTTGACGCCCAGCTGCTACTTCTGCTCCGACGTGCTTAATGAGTATGCATATTTTTCTTTAAAAAAATGGCTGCTTTTGTTTATGGAAAATGTGTGTTGATGGTTTGGGAGTGGGATTGGATTATTATGTCATCGTTTATGGGATTTATGTTTTTTTGGGTTGATGCTTGGAATGGCTACCTCTTAGTGCAAAGCATGGTTTCAATGTTTATTGTTTTGCAATGATTGGATATTGCATGCATGTTTTTAAGGTGAAAAATGCACGTTCTCAGGTATATATGTGGTAATGTAAAACTATTTACCTCAATTAATTTGTCTGAAGTAGGATGGCTACCAAAATCAATTAAGTCCATCACTGTATACATATATACAACTAAGTGAATCATTGCATGCATACAATTAAGTCAATTAAGGGATGGGAGCCTAGTAGGTTATTATCAAATTATACTTCAAGGGTATGTTACATGAATCTAACCTATGTGTATTTTATTCATGCAATATAATAAAATTTCTTATTTTTCTATTCAATTTTGTGTCTTGCATCATCCCACAATCATTAATATGTTTTCTTGAATTATGTAGTGGACTTACTAATATAGGTAGCATTTGGGTTCATTGTTTCAATGCGATTGTGAGATTGTGGTTTCTTATAGTCAAGGACTATCGCTTCTTATACCTTCTCTATGTGATTTTTTTTGTTCTCTAAGTCTAGGGTCACCTAGGTCGCAAGGTGTTGGTGGGTGTGTCTCTTCTATAGGTAGCAAGTGCCTGATTGCTTGAGTTTTGTGGGAGTTTGAGTAATGTGATAGGAACTTATAGATTCATTCACATGTCATATCCTAGTTGTAATTAGGTCATATCTAAGTAGTACTAAATCCATATTAAATATCATATTCTTCAAGTTATAAGGTGAGGTAAGGTGGTGAAGATAACACTTATCCCACAACTACTCAAACTACACTCAATTAACTTTGATAATATTTAGCCTGTGTGGTTAAGGTGAATGGTGGACATCCTGCACTAGAAGATATTTGCCAACCTTGATGTTTGCCAACCTTTATAGAGACTCGAAAGGATTATGTTAGGATCAAGAATATAGTGGAAATCTCACTAGCTCAATACTAAGTCTCCTCGGTAATAAAAGTAAATATACAAATTCTTTTTATTAAAAAAACAAATTTTGATCATTTTTATTTTATTTTATTAGATTAGTAATGTTAATTTAAAAAATATAAGATAATCAATTAAAACCCATTCTCATCATAATGCTATTTTATTTTATTTATTAATTCCTAAATGCATAACATTCACTTATTCGTGTCTTAAATTTCCAAGGAAAGGAAGTATATAATCCTTTCTGGGAGAAATTAGATGATCACATTTGTCGAGGACATTAAACAAAATTCCTATATGATTCTAAATAGTTGAATTTTATTTAATGCATGACTTTCACTTATTGGCATCGTAAATTTCCAAGGAAAGGAAGCATATAAGCCTTTTTTTGGAAAAATCATGATCACATTTGGTAAGGGCATTAAACAAAATTCATATAAGATTCTAAGAAAAATTTAGGCACAAAAACAGTGGAATTTATCAAAGTATTAATTTATTCTACAGCTTCATGCCAAAAGCAATAATTCAATGGTTTATATTTACTTAAAAAAATATTAATTTAACTACAATTTCATTCAAAAAAAATAATAATTCAATAGTTTATATTTACTAAAAATATATTTTCTATTAATGTTAGTCTAAGGCTTTTGTGATCCATCAATTTAGGGAAAGGTCTTCCAGATTAATCACATTGTAAGGATGGTCGAAGTTTCGAACCAACTCCAACTAATGTGGTTCATCCTCATAACAACTTGAGAAAGCAACCGATCAGAGAGAATAAATATCATTGATGCATCATTGTCCAATGTTAGGCGTTTAAAATTAGCGGTTCATGAAATGAAATCAATTCGTTAATTTTTTGAGCTGTCATGTAATAAATAATTATTTATTATCGAGAAAGTCACATCTTATTAATTAAATAATCATATAATCTAATAGAATAATATTAAAAGCAAAGGTTGACCTAGTCAATGGGACTTAGGAGTAAAACTATCCATTGAATAGTAATACAGAAAACTAGTGGTTATGATTAATTTATATAATAATAATATTAGGTAAAAACGACTAATTTTTAACCAATTGATTTTATTTCACTAATGCCTAATTTTAAATGGCTAACACTGGACAATGATGCATCCATGTTATATTTATTCTCTCAGATCGATTTCTTTCTCACCTTGTCCTGAGGATGAACCACATTAGTTGGTTCGAAAGGTTGACTCAATCCTTACGATGTGATTAATCGGGAAGACCTTTCTCTAAATTTTCTATTAAGTTATCTACAATTTCATGCCAAAAATAGTAAATCGATAGTTTATATTTACTAAACATACATTTTCAAGATTGTGAAATCTAGAATTAGTTTATGTTTTTGTAATTATGCTTACATTCAATGATATAGTTTTTATAAAATCGTTATTTAAAATATTTAATTTATAAGGATTTAATAATCTAATATATTATTTTATTAATTTTTAGTAAAAAATTTAAACAAATTATTTAAAATAGGCATAATATAATTTATAAATGAAATGGTCTTTTTAAATAATAATAATAATAATAATAATAATAATAATACAATTTCAAAACAAAATTATCATTTTTTGTTATTTAAAATACATTTTTAAATGTATAAAAAAACCGAAAGCACTCAAATTCTATACATTAAAAAACTAAAAATCAAATTCTTAAAAATCTCTATCATATTTGTGATGACCCCGTAAAAATGTAATTATTTAAAAGTTACTACAGCAAAAACTGAATTAGAATGATATTGAGGAATTTATTTTCTTTTGAGAGTATTCTGTTGATTTTACATGTGCACTAAAATAATGATTAAAAGAATTACTCATGAAAATATCTGAATTCCCAAAAGGGAACTGGAAAAGAAAAGTTAGTTAACAAAACTAGAAATAACCACCTTCCCTAACTGGAAGGGTTTCCAGGGAAAAGGGGAGGTTGGTTGAGAGAACTCTGGGCTGTAGAGACAGGCAGAGAAAGAGAAAGGGAAGGAAAAACCCTGTATGGACTAAGTCTGGTAAGGACCAGATAGTCAAGCACACAGTGCTGTCTTACTGAGGATAGTGATCCGGTAAGCAGAAGCTTGGGGGGAAGACTCAGGTCCCGAAGGACAAGTCTCGCGGTTGGGTGGATAACAAGCTTTACACAGAGATTTGGCAGGAGACTTGTTCCAGACTCACCTTACCAGCGGAGATCAGGTAAGTAACGGAACCCTCATGTCCCCATAGTTATCTGTGTAACTTATAGTGTAACTGTGATTGTCTATGCAATAATTGTAAACAGTATATAGTGTAACTATGATTTACTGTGCAAAAGAAATTATAGACGGAGTATCTGTAAAACTCGAAGAATAGAGAACTGAGATTATCTGAACAAAAGAGAGTGGTATATTTGCAAAAACAAGCCTGATTCCTACCAGACAAATAGGCTTACAGTCGTGGGGAAACCAAACCAGGAAAAACTAGCTATTTATGAGGAAAATAGAACTCTGGGTCGATATCAAATCTTGACCCTTAATGTTCACAGTAAGTCGAATATCTCTCGTTATAATCTTAGACAAAATACCTTTTCTGATAACTTCAATCAGTTAGATGGTGTCAAGTGAAGATCTTAATAAGGTAATAAGAAGGAACAAATAAACCCTGAACCCCGAACTAGGTCAAACCGTAGCAGGTGGGGGTTCTGGAGATTCCATAGCGTCGGAATAAGCCTGAAGGAAGAACAGACAAATACGAACAGGGAAACAAAAACCTAGATAATATCCTGAATCTTAAGATCTGAACAGTTAAGTGGAACAGACTTCTGAATATTACGACAATTAAATATGCAAACCATTACCAAAAAGAGCAAAGAGCTATACGGTAAAACCATATTGACATTCCTGTAATGTACAGTGGAAATATTTAAATTGCATCAAGGAAAGTACCAAATTAAACAAAAGCATAGAGGTCGCAGAAGTATTGTCCGCTAATAACGAACTAGGAAATCAATAACCATTCTGTATAACTATATATAACTTCCAGAACATCAAGGTTTCGTGTTACGGAGAACCCAGAACTAGTCGACCATACATCTATAATAATCAGATGCAGGCGCGACAGTTCTTTAAATTTATGCATATCTGTTAAATACATTGACGATATGGGATGGACCCTTAGATCATACTGTAAACAAAGTGCATGCATGCCGTAAATCGAAAAAGCAGGATTCCAAAATGAGAAATTGCATTACGCATCCAGGTAACAATCAAACCATATATTTCATAAAAGAGAACCATTTCTTATCAGCATGAAAAGTAACAGTAGCGTAACATAAACAGTGAGTTATATTAAACTATCGGCCGCAAGCCATATGAGTCCAAATTAAACAAGCTAGCCGGTTTCCAACCAGGCTTCAATACAGTCACAATACATACGGCTATAGTCCCAGTACATTCGGCAAACCAAAGATATAAACAGCTGTTTAATAGAACTAAGTGAACTTCAGCCTCGGGGACCAGAGGTAGAACCCAAATCACCGCAAACGAAGAGGTACCCAATTTCCTTAAGCAGACCCAGAACATTTGGAACCGGAATAAGAGCATCGGTCCATCGTGATCTGCGGCCAACCGTGCAATAATAAGGTTGGGGCCTCATTTCAAGCACAGAGGAAAACCCCTGGCAACCCGAAGCGGGACAGAGGAGAATCAACCGAAAACTAAACCCTTGAACCAAGATAAATACCTGTGTAACTCGGCGGGCCTCATCTGGAGGGATTTTCCAATGCCGTAGAAGCTGGAAGTTGCCGTTCACAACCTGTCAAGCAATGGATAAAATATTAAACTTCTGCATAGCAATTAAATTCAAAATCGCATCAGAACTTCCAATTGATTGTATAATTACCTGGCCGATTCGAGAATGAGAAACCATGGAGCGGAAGCCCCTCAGGGATGGCGCATGTGCCTGGAATGGCGGGTGGTCTCGGCGCGGAGCTATGGGGTAAAACCCTTGCAGTGGTGAGCAGAGAGCTGTGAAGCGCCGAGCAGTATGAGGAAAACCTCGAAGAATCCGGAAAAGACCACGTATATACCCTACCTGCCAGTGGTGGAAGCGTGGAGCATTTGTGACCCTCGATCTCATGCAGAAACCTCACACCGTTGATCAAGGCGTTATTACCCAAAAGCAAGGTGCGGGAAAGTCCCAAGCTCAGCAACCATACCCCAATCACGTGAACAGGCCAGCGGGATTCAATGCTGTTGCCAGATGTCCAGCGCAGGAGGCGCCAACAAATGAGGGCAGGACAGTCTTGATACGCTCGAGGAGAAGTCACAGGGTTTTTATGCCATCGTATCAGCGATAGATTATAGACAAGTAATAAACATTGAATAAACATTGGTATGACAACGTTACCTGCCACACTATATACCTCCTCGGGTTAGGCATGTATACGAGGTGGTGACTATATATAACCTTATATTTAAAACAAGTGCAGGCGCATAACCAAAGTGTGGACACTATATTAATTTTTTTTTTTAATGTATATATGTTTTAGCATGTAGATATATGACAGTATTTCAGTTAAAATTAACTAAGAAAAACGTCATTAAAAAACCATTTTATTCTCTATTAGTTAAAATACCCATTAAAATATATCTGAAAACAAAAAATATTTAAATTACCTTATTTATCATATATAATATATAATATTCTTTTCTTTTTAGCCATTTCATTTTCTATTAGTTAAACTACCGCATAAAATTATATTTATGAAAAAACAAATATTTAAATTACAATAATTATATATCTTTTTAGTATTATTTCAAGGACAACTTTTAGTTTTTCAATTAAAAATTAAATTAATATTTTGAATTTGATTTTACTAATTCAGTATTTCATTTTTCACATATTTAACCTTCTCATCTATATCATTCTGCAATTAATTACCCTAAAACAACAAAAAAAAATATGGTGAAGGCTCAATTTTCTAAGTAACTGCAAGAAATATCGCGAATCCTCACAAGTTCTAGGTTGTCAAGCACGTGGGAGAAAACCGACCGCTCTTCCAGACCCAGCCCAAAATATCTATATATATTTCAGGCCTCTGCCCGGTATGTATGTTAAGACTGCTTACATCTACATTGAAGTGCCTGGAGCATACTTATGCGTATTTACTATTGAGTGTGGGAACGGGAAGTCGATCTTTGGCGATCAGTTGGAGGAGATCGATTATTAATGGAGATGAAAAAGGTTGATACTGCAGTTCTGTGCATCATCATGCTAATGCTCCTTCTAAATCTTGCCGCTGCTGAGCGATTTGCCAACCTGCACGTGGAGCAGCACCAGGTGAATAGGCGAGATTCCATGTGGAATGAAATGAAACCGAGAGGACCAGTGCCGCCTTCGGCCCCTTCACAGTGTCGAAATTATGGGCGTGACCGTTCAGGTTGTCCACCACCACGGTCAGATTCCATGTGGAGTGAAATGAAACCGAAAGGACCAGTGCCGCCTTCGGCCCCTTCACAGTGCACCAGCGATGGCCTTAACTGCCCACCACCACCGCCAGATTCCATGTGGAGTGAAATGAAACCGAGAGGACCAGTGCCGCCTTCGGGCCCTTCACAGTGTCGAAATTATGGGCGTGACCGTTCAGGCTGTCCACCACCACGGCCAGATTCCATGTGGAGTGAAATGAAACCTAGAGGACCAGTGCCGCCTTCGGCCCCTTCACAGTGCACCAGCGATGGCCTTAACTGCCCACCACCACGGCCAGATTCCATGTGGAGTGAAATGAAACCTAGAGGACCAGTGCCGCCCTCGGCCCGTTCACAGTGCACCAGCGATGGCCTTAACTGCCCACCACCACGGCCCGGGCGTTTTCGGTAAAATCATGAATAATCCACAAGTACCGTCGTCCCGGTGCTTGAACTATCATGTGTCTACTACAATCATGGATCATGTTTTGGTCCTTTTTCTCTCTATTTTATGAAATAAGATTTCCTGGTGGATTAACCTGGTTTAGTATTTTTATTTTGGATAACACCTTTTTATATTAATTTTCAAGCTTTTTATTTATATTTTCGGATTTATAATTGTTTTCCCTAAATAATTTTTTTTTAGTATCTATGTTTTAAGATATTTTTTATCTGTGTAATATTTATATTTTAAGACCATATTCAGATGGTTCTTTTTTTTTCACAGTATTTTCTTATCATACATTTGTTCGAAAATTAAATAACATTTTGGAAACATTACAAACGGTGATTGTAAAAAATTATTGGCCAGTTTTCTTTAATTAAGGATTTTAGTGGAATCATTAATAAATTTTGACATCAAGCGTTTCTGCGATTTATAATGTTTTTATTTTGAAAAATTCCCTAATAAATGAGCAATTTCTAAATTGATATTTCAAATTTGTCATCAAAATACTTCCAAAAAAAATATTTATTTTTTATATATTTTTAAATTATATATGATGATGATGATAATGATTAACATCCACTAAGATCAATGTGGTCTATCTGACTTCAAGAAAAGAGAGACTAATTGTCATCCTTAAAAATCTTGTTTATGTAATCAAGGAGAAGGGAAAGAAGCGTTCTAAGATTGTTATAGTTGGGTTGGCTTAATAAGTCAAGAAAATTGGAGGTGTGGTTGATGATAGGGAATTGAACGCAGATGTGGGTAAGAGCTGGGCGGTCTAAAATGAAGTGTTTTCCATCTTCCACCTTCTTAGTATCACAAATATGACAAATTTTATTGTTCTAGGGAGTCTTTGGAGTAACCACTATCCGGTTTCACTCCGAAGCTCATGAGAGTTAGTTCTAATCCTAGCAATGTTCATTTTCTTCTTAGTGCTAGTCACATAGAGAGATAATTATGGTTACCAAGGGTGGGGTTGATCACCTCCTTATAGTACCTTAGCTTCCTTTTACCCTCCATCTCTTTAGCATTCCACATATTGTCCTTAATTGGTATCCTTGATATTTTCCTTAAGGACACTATCCCCCGAGATAAGCTCTGGGAGAGGCTTGAAGAGATCATGCTTCCCCAGAACCGAGGATTGTTGTGATCCGCCCCTACGAGACTATCATTCCTAAGCTTAAGACCAACGAAGGGTGCTCTAAAGATATTAAATGTAATATCGTGCTTAAGAAAGGTTGTCCCCTTTCCCCTACCTTTTTTAGTATTTACATCGATAAACTAGAGGAGTGTCTAGAAATTGTAGGTTACAAAGGCATTGAGCTCACTAGTATTATCATTAGTCTTCTCCTTTATGCTGATGATATCATTCTTCTTGCTAGGAGCCATGACGACCTAGACAAGCAGCTTAAGACTATTCATGTCTATTGATCCAAGATGGGTATGACAGTTAATACCGATAGGACTAAAGCCATGATCATTAAATCCAAAAATCTCACCCATGGTAGTTTCGTCTATGATAACCATTTCCTTGAGCAAGTTTCTTCTTATAAATATTTGGTATTGACTTTCCTCATCAGCTCAGCTAGAATTATAGCATCGAGAAAATAATTATTGAAATTTGGAAAACCTATTATGAGTTTGAAAACAATTATAAGTGTCAATATTGACACTTGGAGTAAAAAAAAGTTCCTCTTTGAGACTCTTGTCAACGTTGTTATCTTATATGGATGTGAAGTTTGAGGATGCAGTATATCTAGGGAGTCGTGGAGAAAGATTGAGATGATCCAAAAGCAATTCATAACCTATAACCTCAAGATCAAGAGAAATACTCCCTATCCTATCCTCTTAATCGAAGTTGGCTTGTCCCCCATCAAAAGTGTGGCTATGTTTAAATATTTGATGTTTAAAAAGAAGCTTCACAATATGGAATCCAAGAGGCTCCCAAAATTTTCTTCTAATTTTAATCAAAACCCCCACCTGTGCCTCAAGCGCGGGTGGCATTAGAATGCTCAGTCTTGGCTCAATATTAGGGGGATTAAGGAGGAGCTCATCATGGGAAGAAAGGAAAATATTAAAGATACTATTACCTCCAATTTTAAGGACAAAACGTGGGATGCTAAGGCATTGGAGGGTAAAAGGAAACTAAGGTATTATAAAGAGGTGATCAACTCCATTCTCGATAACCAGAATTATCTCTCTATGTTGACTAGTACTACAAAGAAAATGAATATCACTAGGATTAGAACTAACTCTCATGAGCTTTAGAGTGAGACTGGACAATGGTCTACTCCCAAGATCCGCTGGAACGATAGAATTTGTCAGATTTGTGATACTAAGAAGGTGGAAGATGAAAAATGCTTCTTTTTACACTACCCGACTCGTACCCACATCCGCTCTCAATTCCCTATCATCAACCACACCTCCAACCTTCTTGACTTATTAATCCAGCCCAAGTATAGCTATCATGGAAGGCTTCTTTCCCTGCTCTTTGATCATAGAAACAAGAATTTGAAGAATGACAATTAGGCTCTCTTTTCTTGAGGTCCGATACACCACATTAGTTTTAGTAGACGTTAATCATCATCATTATTATATTTAGTATAATATTTCATTTTAAGAAGATTGAACCAAAATTTAAATATCCATATTCATTTATAAACACAATAATATTTCCTATGTACTTAGTTGCAAAAAGTGTTTCAAAGCTTCTAAAAACATGATAAACAAATTTTTAATTAAAATATCGTGTATCCATTTAGATGACTTATTTTTTTAATATATATATATATATATATATATATATATATATATATTACTCTTTTATCAATCTCAGGAATTCCAAAGAATTCCTTTTTAAGGATAAATAAAGCCATTGTACGTCCACATAAAAATATTAACATGCTATTCCTTATTTTTAGTATTTATTTCAAAACGTTTTATGGAAAATTTGCATCAGTGTTGAACTATAAGTTCTAATTGGTAAAATTGGAAAATGAAGTTAAAAACTTTCATGAGTGAAGGAAAAATGGAAGGGGAAGCAGACATTTTCGTGGTCGGGGAGATGATACTGGCAGGGGTATTCGCAACTTATCTCTATTTGATGTTCCTATTGTTGATATGACGGACGAGAGGCCTCTTAGAGCTAGCAAGGCTGACATGCCTTCAAAATGAATTTCATGGTATCTATGAACATTAGGGGTTTGGGGGCGGGGAAAATTTTTTTGGTATTAAGGGACTTTTTCTCCTCTGTTAGTCCTAAGATTATCTTGATCCAGGAATCTATGCATTCAGCTTCTATCTCCATTTCCTATTTTAGAAAGATGTTCCCGTCTTGGTATATTTCGGCTATTGATGCAAATGGACTTTCCGGTGGTTTAGTTGTCCTTTGGGATCCGATATGGATCATGGCTAAAACTTATAGGTGCTTGGCGGGTATTTTGGTTTCGGCTCAGATTCGGGGTCAAAATTTTTCCATAAATATTATAAATGTATATGCACCATACATGAATAGGGAGCCTTTCTGGAAGAAGCTTTTCGAATCTGAGATTCTTGACATTGACAATCTAATGATTGCAGGGGACCTCAATTTTACTCTAAATTTGGATGAAGTTTGGGGATCGAATCAGAGAAAGGACCCATTGGCGGAATTGCTTAAAAATGAATTGCTAAGCAGAAATTTTGTGGATATCATTCCGGCTCAGATGTTTCCGACCTGGGAAAATGGGAGGTCTGGAGAGGCCTACGTCGCGAAACGCCTTGACCGTTTTATCCTTCATGTTAGTCTGATTGATAAGATGGGTATGCCATGCTCCTCTATTGAAAGGGTGTTTATTTCTGATCATCGTCCGATTGTGATGAGATGGATGGAAAAAGGTTTTAGAAAGGGTTATCCATTCAAATTCAACAGGACCTATTTGGAGGATCTGGCATTCAATGCTCTCATAAATAATCTCTGGTGTGATTGGCTGCCTTCTGATCCTCGCTTCTTGCTTTTGTCTTTCAGAGAAAAAATGGATATTATTAGGAAGGTGGTTAGAGAATGGCAATACAAGAAGAGACAGTCCAACAGGTTGATGTTACAGAAGATTCAAAAAGTGCTTGATGGTGTTTCGGATGCCATGGCATCGAATTGTCTATCTTTTCAGCAGAGACGTCTTATAAACGAGTTACAAAGAAAGAAATCCAAGATTCTAGAACAAGAAGAATTATCTTGGAGGCTGAAGAGTAGGGTCTTGTGGTTGAAGGAAGGGGACAGGAACACTAAATTTTTTCACAGATTTGCGAGCGCTCGATGAGAGCAGAATTCTATTTGGAAAATCAGCGATGGATCAGGGGGCTTCTTGTATTCTCAAGAGGATATCTCATGGGAGGTTTTGAGATTCTTTGAAAACCAATATAAGAGAACAGATGATAGATATTTCCAGGATATCCTGTGGGGAATTGAGTTGTTTCCTTAGATGTTCAATGATGAAATAAATGATCAGATTTTTCAACCTGTGACTGAGGAAGAGCTGCTGAAAACTTTAAAGATTTTTAAAAAGGACAAATGTCCTGGACCGGATGGTTGGTCCATAGAATTTTTCTGTCATTTCTTTGACTTTATCAAATCGGACTTGCTGAAAATGGTGGAAGAATCCAGAGTATCGGGTTGCATTCATCAAAAGACTACTTCCACCTACATTGCCCTCATTCCTAAAAAAGAAAATGCTTTTTCCTTCACGGATTTCCGTCCAATTTCTCTATGTAACATATCATATAAAATTATATCAAAGATTATTGCTGACAGGATAAAGGATACGCTGTCTCTTCACCTAACGAAGAATCAACATGCTTTCTTGAAAGGGAGGAACATCTTAGATGCGGTTGCTTCTACACAAGAAGGTCTTTTTGCCATTCGGGAGAAAAAATGTGATGCTGTCCTACTGAAAATTGATCTTTGCAAAGCCTACGACTGTATGGACTGGGCTTTCATTAGATGTTTATTAGCAAAGGTGGGTTTAAGAGCAAACATGATCAACTGGATCATGGCTTGCATTGAACAGGTTAATTATGTTGTCATTGTTAATGGAATGCCTACGGCTTTCTTTCTTGCCTCTCGTGGCCTCCGCCAAGGATGTCCCTTGTCTCCCCTTTTATTTATCCTGGCCATGAATTCTCTCAGTCTGCACATCAACAAGGCGGTTGAAGAAAACCGATGCTCCCCGTTGAAAATATGTCGAAATATCTCTATTTCCCATAATCTGTTCGTGGATGATGTTATTTTGTTCGACATTTTTTGCAGAATCACATGGATGTGCTACTTCGATATTCTGCTCAATTTTCAAAAGGCCTCGGGATTACAGGTAAATGGATCGAAGTCTGTTATATATCACAATCATATTGATCAAGAAGATTTTGCATGGTTGTCGGATCTATTTGGTTACGAAATGCAACCTATTGGCTTGGGTATCAAATATCTGGGTTTCTTGTTAAAAACCCACTGCTATTCTAGATCCGATTGGCTATGGATTCCCGATCGTTATTTCAAGAAAATCTCATCGTGGGAATTCTGATGTCTTTCTTTGGCGGGAAGGATTGTTTTGGCGCAATCGGTTCTAAATCAACTGGCTATTTACTGGGCTCACCTTTTTTATCTTCCCTCGAGCATCATTCAATCGATGAACGAACTCACTGCCAATTTTATATGGGGAGGACAACATGGAAAAAGGAAGTATCATCTCTTGAAACTCTCTTTTATATCAGCTCCAAAAAGTCATGGTGGTTGGGGTCTCTTAGACATGCGATCTTTTGGAAAGGCTTTGCTTTGCAAGTCTTTTTGGAGGGGTATATGTGATCATGGCATATGGGGTTCGATCATTCAGGATAAATATCTGGGCAGAAAAGACCTTTCATATTGGATCAGAAAAGGAAGCATTGGGCCGGCTCATGGATCTCTGATTTGGTTGAGTCTGAGGAAATTCGAGGCATTGATCCGGAAGAATCTGATATGGCGGTTTCAAACGGGAGACAGGATCATGATTGGAAGAGACTCTTTTCTGTGTGGAAAGGAGGAGATTGACATTCCTGGATCTTTATTGGAATTTTTGCACAGGAAGGGCATTTTCTTTTGGGATGGCCTGATTAACAAATGGAATGGCCCTTTTCCCATCTGGTACGAGGCTTCTTGTTTGAATATGCAGGCGGACATTGCTTTATCATGGGACCATATTAAAACTAAGCTCAGGAATGGTGGGTTTTTTAGATCCTCTGACCACGACTTCCTTACTTGGCGGATCTCTGATAGGATGGACTCCATCTGTGTTAAGGATATATATCGGCTTTTGTTATCTGAGGGTCGGCAACTGTGTAACAATGCCTTCTCGGGCATTTTCTGGAAATCTGGTTGTCAGTCTAAAATGGTGTTTTTTGTCTGGCTAACTTTTCATAATAAAAATCTGACATGGGAGAATTTAAAAAAACGTGGTTGGCGTGGACCTGGTATATGTCCCTTATGTAGTTCTGCAGAGGAGGACAACCTTCACCTTTTTTTACTCTGTAAGGAAGCTCGACGGATTTGGATGCTCTTGGAAAAGTTTTATGGATTTCATTTCGATCCTCCCTCGACGATCAGGGATGCTTTCTTTTGGTGCAGTGGGCAAAAAGTTCCTTGGCGATCCATTTTTATTATTGCACTGTGGTGTATTTGGAGGTGGCGAAACGACTATATTTTCAACAATAAAAGATCTCCGCTGATGGATATTTTCTCCAATATCTGCGCTTTTTTCGAAGATATCCCTACTCCCTCCCCTTTGTCAAATATGTCTCAAGTTTCAACTCCTCAAAATATGCCTTCTTCTCTACCAAGGGCTTTTTTTGATGGGGCCGAACAGAAAGGTATGTGCGGCTGCGGTTTTCATATAGTGCCTGACAAAGGATGTTCTTTCTCCATTCATTGGAACGGAGGAAGAGGGACCAACATGATGGCAGAAGCGATGGCCCTCTCTGGTCTCTTGTGTTTTTGTCTCTTTTTAGATCTCCATGATGTCTCTATATATGGTGACTCCCAAGTGCATTAATTTTGTTGCCGGAAAAAATTCCATCTCAAAATCTCATCTCGCCAGCTGGCTGGATCGGATCCATTTTTATGGAACTCTTTAAATGGTGTTTCTATCAATCAAATTCGTAGGGAGCTAAACCAAGAAGCCGACTGTCTTTCTAAAAAGGGCCTTTTGGAGGATCCGGAGTTGTGGCACTTACAGGTTTTCTCAGATGGCATAAATATCTACATACAGGACTTTCTCCCTCCTTTCTATTAGTCATCAATTTTCATATGTATTATTTCTATTTTTATATATGTTGTTCCTTCAATAGTCGAAAGGTTTTATACTCCATATGCTATGGGATTTTTGGGTATTATGTACAGGTCCTTTCTTCCCGCTGATCTTTTCCTGGGTATGGCAGTCAGTTTAAGTTTATCTCAATTATCCTGACGAAGGATGATATGGTTCCTCTGATCTAGTTTTTTTGTTCTTGAACATATCCGATATATGCTGATCTATTATCTACTGATATATCGGAGTCTATGTTTTTCTAGTTTTTGTCGAACTGTTGTTTTTTCTCAAGCAACATATGTATATCCTGTCTATTTTGTACCATGCACTCTTTTATATCTCTTATATAAATAATATTACTCTTTTTCTGCCCTAAAAAAAATGTTTAATTGGTAAAATTGTAAAATGAAGTTAAAAAAGCCGTTTACAATATGAAATTGCAAATTTTCATTGTCAATATAATGGAATAGAAGGTACTTCGCCATTAATACTCCCCCTTAAACGTGGAGAGATGAACATATACTGTTTTACAAAGAAACATCGAATTATCTCGTTGCTCTGAAAAACCATAGGTTGTAATACCCTATCCCTAGAATATATATTTTGACAATCGGTTATTCTAAATATGAAAATATTATGATAATAATATGTTTGTCGTGGGATCAAAACTTGTTTTAAAATCACTTGATAACTAATTCAAGCAATAGTACGAAACAGTTATGTTTAAAATGATCATCCTTGGTCTGCTCGATTCTGATGGCTCTCAGCTGCATGCCTCATTTCCATTTTATCGGTTCTACGTGCATTTTGGGCATTGTTCCTCATTATTCTTATTTTCTCAAAGCCGCAATCGAACCTTCTGATCTGTGCCAAACGCAATCTCTTAGCGACCTGACTCTTTCTCTTTGCTCTTTGCCCTTGGAATGAGCTTGAAAGCTCCCAATGTCCTTCGGGTTACACATAGACTACTTAATGCTTTTGGAATAGAATTCATAAATGTCGGGTACGTAAAGATTGGCTAATGTTTTTATGGAAAAGATTTCACAAATTTCTAGTACGTAAAGACTAGTGTTGCTGGGAGCGCTCCCCTTCCTCTCGAATCCGCTCTTGAAGCGCGCTTCGAGTGGGAGCAACCCGTAGAGCGCACTTCCATATGGAGCAAATTTCAAGAGCGAGTTCTCACTCAGGAAAAAAAAAATAGCTTCCTAGTTTTTTCAGAAAAATAATTTTGCAAATAAGTTCACAATTTTTTTTCCAAAGCAACAAAAATTCTTGAGTGGGGCAGTGTAATCTTCTTTATCTTTCATTTTTATATGTTAAATTTTTAACATTACCATGAAATGAATCACACTGTTTGAGAGTGGTTCTTTATCTTTCATTTTTATATGTTTACTTAAATTTTTAACATTACCATGAAATGAGTAAGACTGTTTGAGAGTGGTTTCGACCTCACTGGGTTTCATAGGGAGAATATAAAATTTTAGATTTCACTCAAAATCCAATAAGACTTTGAAGATTGGGGGAATTGCAATGTTTCCACTGGATTTTGTCATGTACTAGGGAACTCTTATTTAATCAAAAACACCAAGGCCCCAAATTTTAGTGACATTGGTCGTCGAACTTCTCTATCATTACCCTACCAAAAATGTATCCATCACTCAAAAAAAATCTTGACTTGACATGTTACTTTTTGGCTATCTTATATTAATGCTTAGAGAGTGATATTAATGATAAAGATCTCAAAATAGGGAATGATTTTGATAATATGTAGGTATTTGTTGTAACATGATATTTTTGGATGTTAGAGGCAATTTAGAGCCTATTTGTTGATGTAGTTTCGGTTCTGAGATGGGTTGCACTCGATGTTATTTTGGTTATGTGCTCTCATACATGCTATATAAATGAGAACTTGTAATTTGTGGACCTGTGTTTGATGAATATTATAACTACTAGATGAATAATGTTATATGGTTTAATCTATGTTTTATTTTATTTATCACTAATTCATCATTCTATATGTTTTTGTTGACATATATGCATCAAAATATATAAAAATGTATATTATACAAAATTCACACCCCAGAATCATTCCTGACCCTAGAGATTTTGAAAATGTCGCTTCCTGCTAATGCCCCCGATCCAAAGCAGCCACGGTAAAGACTACTTAACGCCCCTTGAAATATTTGATCAATTTCTTGTCCGTAGAGACTAGTTAATGAATTTCTTATGCACAAATACTAGTTAAGGTTTCTTGAAAATATTTCATGAAATTTTGATGAGTAGAGTTTAGCTAATGTTTCTGGGAAAAAACTTTCATCAGTTATATGGCACAGGGATGTAGGCAAAATAATTTTACATTGTTGAAGGGGTTTTATAAATTCTCGTGCCAAGTATTTATATTTTTTTAGAAAGGTTTTCCACAAATTCTCATGCATAGAAATACTAAGTTATGGGATTTTCTTTTGGAAAGGAATGTGTAGTTACGTGTAAAGATAATTAACCTATGTGATATCCTTTTGAAAATTAATAAGTGGATCTCATGCCCGAAGATAATATAGTTATAGGTCTTTCTTGGAAAAACTTAGGGCTTGATTGTGGGGGAAACTCCACAATTAAGCACGCTTGAGCCAGAGGTGATCTGGGATGGGTGACCTCTCGGGAAGTCCTAGTTACAGGGTGCAAGCCCCGAAAGTGATGATTGACGCTATGCAATTTATTTCACTAGTTTCAATCCCACTTCTTCACCCCTGTGAGCATCACCCGATGCAATGAGTGCTAAGTGGACTATTCAAAAATCATGAGAAATTAGTTAGTTATGACTACCTCTCATGAAAATGGTCATAGATGAATGACTTTAACGCAATTGAATCCTAAAAAATGATATCTAATGTTCTTGTACTCATACATAATAGATATTATAATAGTTTCTTGGAAAGAACATGTACACATAAATAATAACTATTGTATCAATTTCTTGGAAAAGAATATGCGCACATAATAATAACTATTATATTAGTTATTGGAAAAAAAACATGTATTTGCATGCTCTATTGTGTTATATTTCTTGGAAAAAAGACATGTATTTGGATGCTTTATTATGTTAGATTTCTTAGAAAAGAAACATGTATTTGTATGTTCTATTGTGTTAGATTTATTAGAAAATAATATATATTTGCATGCAAGAAAAATCGATATGTATTAAGTTATTTTGGAAAAGAATATGTATATGCATGCTTAAGGAGAATAGTTGAGAGGCTAGTTTCTTTTGGATAATTTTATCTAATTTCCAGTACAAATATAATAGCTAGCGTGCTAGGTTTCCTCTAGAAAATATGGTTAGTTGTTGTGGTAAAGAAATTATAGTGGTTGTGATGTTATCTTTGGAACCCTCTTCTTATTCAAAGAGATGGTAATAACTGTGGAGGTTTTTTTTAATATTACAGTGTCCTTGTGGAAAGAAGTAGAATGTAACTATTCACCTTTCTCAGGGTACATGTGAATTTTTGTAATATTTAGGTATTTTACTTTAAGCATATGAGATTTGGATGGATAGACATGTTTCCTAACCATACACATGTAAAGATAAATAGAAACGGTTTGGTAGTTATGTGATTTTAATTAATGTGTGTGTGGTGTCAATAATAGAGGCATGTTTTGATACTTTGTATACATTTCATTTATACACATGAAAATAAGTTTATAACAAAACTAGAAAAAATTTGTTAATCTCGATTTGATAAATATTTTATAGTCATGATTTTAGAGTTTTTCGAAGACACTAATTGCAGTAAAGATTGTGACTTATGCGAAGGATCAATTATGTTTAACATTATGGTAGGAGATGAACTAATGGTCCATGCAGATTATGGGATTGTCAATGAAAAATAATCGACTGTAGCTAACAACCCAGACACAATGGAACATTGTTCAAGAAACTGTGGGGTAAATAATATCATGATTAATGTAATAGCTTCTAGCTAGGTATGTTGAATTTAGGATGATATTTCTTTGTAAATTTTTTAACAATAGTAAAGGGATAGACATTCTTACATGCATTGAGTGAAGGGTGAACACCCTTAAGAAACATTTAATAAATGTTTAATAAAATAAACCAGTGTTGGTTTTCTCCTTCGGTTTTTCTTGGGTACATTAGTGTCCATTGATGTGATTTATTATTAGGCTATTCTAATGATATGTCTTCCTTAAGTGATGTGGACACTTACGCCGTTAATATGTGATTAACTAGCCTAATGAAATGAACAGTGATAGTGATGTAAGGTTACAATAGGGAGCTATATGTTGATGTGCTGCAATGATGGTTGTTATGTTATGTGACTTGATATTCCATTTCTAAATTTAATTTATGTAATGACGATGATTTTATCTAATGGCCAGTTAAGGAATATGGAATAAGGGATTGGAAACTTTACATGCTAGTAAATTTCGTAAAAAAAATTCTAATCCTATGTATTTTTACACGAGGTTTACCAAGGGATGTTACATAGGTTAAGATATTTCCATCTTTAGAAAACATAAGAATCTTTGTTCATAATCTGGTATTTCATATAAATGTTGTAGAGGATCGGACATTTCATATAGAAAACTTTGAAAATTTAAATAGAGGAGAAACCAAAAAATTGGGTGCACATCTAAGGCATCATTATTGAATTTTATTCGAGGGGAACATTTCAAATTTTTTGTTAATTTTTTTATTTTTTTTTTGTAATTGTGACTTTCTGCAATTGTGTAAGTTGTAAATCATGGCTTTGTATGCGTTATGTCACCACTTCTATTAGTTGCATGTGAATGAAAATAATTGGGTTGATTGTTCCTTTCAAATATATTTTGGCTATGGTGAGGTTTGTTGAGGCAACCAACAATCTTCGCCTCTCAGAAATTTCCACAAGAATAAAATATTACAAGTCCCACACTCTAGCTCAGGACAATTATTTTCCCCACAATTATTTATGGTTATGAGGTTGTGAAATAATCATGGTCAAGTGCTTTGTTACTCTAATATTTCTTCAAAAATATACTTAATGTTAATTTCAGAGCAAAAGTAATCATGTTTTGATCATTGAAAAAAATTGAGGCTTTCCACCTTTATCCAAAATCCCCACAACTCATTTTAACTTTCATCCCAAAAAACAACCCTAACTATTATAAAATTTATAAATAACGCTTTTGTGAGCTGCAATTCAATTCAAAAGGCATAACCAACATATGAAATCAACATGAATAATAAATGCTAGAAAATAGTTAGTCATGAAAATAACACAACCTTTTATAGCTTATACATGTTATATTGGGGTTTCATATTGTTATCCCATCAAAATTGAGTTTAATTTTGTCCCTTTTCATGTAAGATAAGGAAAATTCTCACGTTATCAAACCCTAGGAAGTTTTATTGAAATATCCTTGCATAAGACAAATCCTAACATCACATTATGAAACCCTATTCTAATTTGATTCATGTGTTATTATCACATTATCAAACCCTAGACTCACATTAGGTTAAAGAATCCATACTATTAGAAACCAAGACAATACTAAGAGGGGGGATGAATCATTATTGTAGGAATTTTCATAATTTAAAAACATTTTTTCAATTATGCAATGATATTTAGACACCATAAATAAATTTAAAAAATTACTCACATGAGCATGACATGAAATAATATCAGTAACAAGGAACAAATGAATTCTTCAAATTTCTCTTCAATTCCTTCACAAGGTAAGCTCCAACTTGCTAGTACAAATTTCTCTGGCTACAACTAAAATGAAGCTATAACTCCCTTATTGATCAATTACAATTGAATGGAACTACAACCCGAATATTTAGCAACACCTACTGGAAGGAGAAATAACCCTTGATTTGCAAGACATAACTTGCTTGACATTAATGATTCATTTTTCATCTATTTTCATACTAGAACCATGAATAACAACTCAAAAACAAATAATCTTTCCCTCTGACACTCACTAAAACATCAAAAATATCTTATTAATGAGAAATCCTCCATCACACCAACAAACCGACACTTAGCTTCAACACAAAGTCTTGCACAAGAACTTACAAAATTCCTCAATCCTTTCTGCTTATAAAGAATTTGTCTTGACATTTTTGGCATGATATTTTAGTGAAATTCAATTGGAATATTTACATGAGTATCTTATTTTTTTCTTTTTCATGTTCATTTTAGTATTCTAAATCTACAATTCAAGTTATCAATCACTAATATCTTGTTTTTGCAAGTTAAACTGATGAAATCTGCTTTGGCAATTTGGAATTTTTATAGGTTTTGGATGTAGTTTTAAATCTGATTCCAACTTTGGTTTCCACTATATTTGGAAAAAATGCCAAAATTTCAACCTAACTTTTGCATGCCATCATATATACTTCCTTTTGTCATTTTTAGAGTTTTTAGTTTTCTATTGTTATGTTTGGCCTAACTGCCAAAGTCCAAGTTGTCAACTCGTTCATCCATGCAAAAAGATTGCCATATTGTTTATTCCAAAACGCTGCCATGTATAGTTTCCAACCCACTCATCCATGTGCCAAAATCACTTCAACATAGGTCAAAGGTCTTCCAATAGAATGCCATTACAAATCAATGTCGTGATATAAATCTCGAGCCAATTTCTTACTCTATCTTTTAGCGCTCTGACAAGGATCCACTACATGACAAAAATTGAAAGTGTGGACCTGGTTTTTGCAACAAGCCCTTGTGCACTGGAACTCTATCTCTTTTATGCTCATAATGGAAATCGTTAAGACCAATGTTGCAATATTTAGCCACTAAAGTTCTTTCCTCCGCACCTTTTCCCCTTAAGCTCACGATCTCTGTCATATTTCCCACATAGAATCCAGTGTTGGTGCTTTGTATTAGCTCTTGATGCCTTTATGCTCTTGAAATTAGCTTGTGCCCCTTTATAATACATCGAGGTCTTCCTTATGGGATGAGTTGTTCCGGTGGGGACCATCATTGCATTTGTGACCAATCACTGTAGTTTTAGGATGAGTTGGCTTTGACACATGTTGTGTCAGCACAATACCTAGTTACATGTTGATGACGCTGGAAATCCATTGACCAAGGGGATCTCCCCGATATGAAGTCCCAACTAGACCTCACACTGTTTGGTATAGGAATCCAATCTGGTATAAAGGCTCGATTTCCATATACTTAGAGATCTTCCTTAGCTCTGGATGTCAGCACGAGAGAGTGATGCAATGGTAGCTTTGAAGAACAAGGTAAGTGTGTCTAGTGAGTGTGCAACACAACTGTGTCAAGGTTATATTACTGAAAAAGGGGGAAATGAAGTGAGCCTCTAAGTGAGAGGTAATAGTACCACCCAGGAAGAGACACACGCGAATTAAAAAGGGATGTCTGGTATCCAGCGGAATAGTCCACAACGGATGCGGAAGTCATTAAAACCAAAGTACAAGGCAAGATTCGTCCACCATCCAATAGAGTAGTCCATAATAGATGTGACAGTTGTTATAACCAGTGAGGAAGGATAGTCTGTATAGTATCCTATGGAGTATTCCACAAGGATGATACAACAATGATAACCAATACAACACATTCCCAATAAGGTAAGTACTAAAACAACTGAAATAGTTCAACTATCTTAGTACATGTGAAACAAACATGAGTTACAAACACTCAAAGCATATTCTTACAAACATCCACAAGTCATGCATGGAAATGTGTTGTCCTGAACATGATTCTGTATTAAGGAAGATTTCCAAGATACATATTTACATCATACATCACTAGCCCCAATAGTGGGACATTAGATCCACTCCTTGCTCCTCAAAGAACTGATTGAAACTCTCTATGCTTTGTGGGAGGAGCCAAGGTGAAAAGTCCTTTTCTCATACAATGAGGGGGTATATATAACCAAGGGGTGATTCTTGACCCTTTTGACTCTTCGACTACCCTCATGATTGTTCTGTTGGAAATAATACTGGGGGAAGGGGGTGAATTAGTATTAGCAATTCAATAATATTTCATTTCAATAATCAGATTCATATACGCTACTTCAGTTAATTAAACTTGCGTGTATACACAGATATATGTAAAGCAACTAGCGTATAGTCTTCGAACTTATTACTTAGTTAATTCATCAAAAGTTGATCTTTAATATGTGCATCAGAACCATATAAACAGTAACCAGGTGCAGTAAAATAGAATAGACAATCACACACATGAACACAAGATATAAGGTGGAAACCCATTATGGGTGAAAACCACCTACTGCAATCATCTCTATCTTCTTTTAATAAGAAACTTCTTTTTACAATTTTTGTACTGGTGCAGACTTATACCAGTACACAGGCTTCTACCTGCAGAAGGCTACAACCTTCTCTCATTCTCCAACTTCTCCTCGAAGGGAGCTACAACCCCCTAGCTCTTGTACTAGATGTTGTGTTTACTAGTACATAGGTGCATTCCTATAGAAGGCTACAACCTTCTCTAAGGGACCACATTTCATAAATTTTCAGACTAAATCCATCAATAACATCAATCAACCATCAACTATATCTGCATCAACCAATCTCCTTTGCACCAACCAAAACTGAGTCAGTCAATCACTTCTCGAAATGTTGTAACCAGAATACAGTAATAGTAACCAGAACCCAAAACACTATAACAGCAAACAGAAGTAGCTAAAGCATATTTTATTAGGTATACGCTACTTTAATGTGTCGAACCTGCGTAGGTATGCCATTATCTCAAGGAGAACCTGCGTATACGTTGTTTTGATATGCAGAACCAGTGTGTATGTGCGCCTTTTCTAAAGTGAACCTGCATACAGATCTATCTGATAAATGATGATTATAAATTTACATACAACATCATTATCTAGCCATCCAGATCATCATATTTACATATTACATACATGCACCAGTTATGCTTCATTCTTTCTCTTCTTAGATATTCATTAGCTTGAGTGCCTTTGCCTTTGATTTTCTCCTCCTTTTATAGTCTTAGGCCTTACTCAATACCATGGTCCAAAACCACTTAGAATCAATACCTTGGACCAAATACATGGGGTCAATACTTCAGACAAGATACCTTGGACCAATACCATGGATCAAAATACCACGGACTAAAACAAGTTTTCCAACATGTACGCGCCTTTCCTTGTGTGAAAGTGCGTGTGTACGCTATATGCGCCTTTTGTTCTGGGAACCCGCGTGTACACGCGGCTTGGTCAATGGGGAACCTTCATATACCTCTCTTTCTTCATTCTGTGAGCCTGAACTGTGATCTGTCATCTGTGTGAGTTGCCATCAAGGACAACATCTGTGTCATAGTGCCAAATCTATATCATAATGCCAACAATCTCCCCCTTTGGACTTGATGGCAACACCAAGTCACTCTCCCCCTTTGTCATCAAGGGCAAAGGGTTATGCTCCCCCTGAGTGCATGTTGAATTCTCTGATATGCTGAAGTGTGTTGTCCATGCTCCCCCTAAATATAAGCAAGGTTTGCAAAAAGATGATTCTATACATACATCATAAATGACCTTCCTATCACTAATGACTCATACATACATCCATCTTCCAACCAAGTGGGGATATACCAAGTTTGACTCATCCACCCAACCAAGTGGGTATATACCAAATGATCATACATGTCACAACAAGAACATTACATCATCCATCCCATGCATAGTGGGGAAACAAAATAGGTCATCTCATGACCTTGTCAATGAAAGATATACAAGACTATGATAGTTATCAGTGACTATCATTAGTAGCATCTGTCAATCACCATCCAGACCAGCAACCATGATCTCCCCCTGAACCTATTCCACCTGAATCAAAAAAACTTTGAATTTGTAACAAGATCTTCTAAGATAATGCCAAAAATGCATTACTATAAGTGTATGCTCCCCCTGAACCTATGCCAGATGATCACTGTCAGACCTATATCAGACTCCTTTCATCCACTGTTTTTTCTTCAAACCAACATATACGCAATTGTATCCACAGAAACCGGCGTATGTACGTGGATACGCTTCATGAAACTCGCGTACGACCACTTTTCTCTGAAATGGATAAGTTTTAACAACAAGATGATGCATCAACTACTCCCAGCTTCTGTCAGAGATATTAAAATGTCTCTCTGGGCAGTGGTTTGGTGAATACATCAGCAACTTGTTCTTTGGAGGGAACATACTCCAATTTGACCTTTTGTTCAAGCACTTGTTCACGTAGAAAATGATGTTTGATGGGTATGTGCTTGGTCTTGGAATGCATGATTGGATTCTTTGAAATACTGATTGCACTTGTATTATCGCATAGAATGGAGATGGGTGGAGTACATGTGATCTGAATGTCTTGCAATGTTTGCATCATCCATATAACCAAGGAGGATCTACACTCATCTGGAGACAAGTGATGGATGAATTTGATGCACAATGGCTTCTCCACCAAATTTGGTTGTTCCATTTTCTGACGACACTCCAAATTTGTGTAAGTGCTTGGTCGACGGAATGGGGAACAACATTGGGCAAGAGTGCCAATACGGTTGGGAATTTAAGACAAATCTTTCTCTTGGTGTATGGAGTCAGCTTGGCATTTGGGATTCTTCTGAGGGCATTTGATCTTGCCAAGGGGAAGTCGTATCATTCATTCGTGACTTGAAGGATAGTTGCTTTTGGATTGTGTAAAATTTTGCTTTATGAGTATGCATATTTTTCTTTAAAAAAATGGTTGCTTTTGTTTATGGAAAATGTGTGTTGATGGTTTGGGAGTGGGATTGGATTATTATGTCATCGTTTATGGGATTTATGTTTTTTTGGGTTGATGCTTGGAATGGCTACCTCTCAGTGCAAATCATGGTTTCAATGTTTATTGTTTTGCAACAATTGGATATTGCATGCATGTTTTTAAGGTGAAAAATGCACATTCGCAAGTATATATGTGGTAATGTAAAACTATTTACCTCAATTAATTGGTCCGAAGTAGGATGGATACCAAAATCAATTAAGTCAATCATTGCATACATATATACAACTAAGTCAATCATTGCATGCATACAATTAAGTCAATTAAGGGATGGGAGCCTAGTAGGCTATTATCAAATTAGACTCCGAGGGTATGTTACATGAATCTAATCTATGTGTATTTTATTCATGCAATATAATAAAATTTCTTATTTTTCTATTCAATTTTGTGTCTTGCATCATCCCATAATCATTAATATGTTTTCTTGAATGATGTGCAGTGGACTTACTAATATAGGTAGCATTTGGGTTCATTATTTCAATGCGATTGTGAGATTGTGGTTTCTTATAGTCAAGGACTATCGCTTCTTATACCTTCTCTATGTGATTTTGTTTGTTCTCTAAGTCTAGGGTCACCTAGGTCGCAAGGTGTTGGTGGGTGTGTCTCTTCTATAGGTAGCAAGTGCCTGATTGCTTGAGTTTTGTGGGAGTTTGAGCAATGTGGTAGGAACTTATAGATTCATTCACAAGTCATATCCTAGTTGTAATTAAGTCATATCTAAGTAGTACTAAATCCATATTAAATATTATATTCTTTAAGTTATAAGGTGAGGTAAGGTGGTGAAGATAAAACTTATATCACAACTACTCAAACTAAACCCAATTAACTTAGATAATATTTAGCTTGTGTGGTTAAGGTGAATGGTGACTCGAAGGAATTGTGTTAGGATCAAGAATATAGTGGAAATCTCACTACCTCAATACTAAGTCTCTTGAGTAATAAAAGTAAATATACAAATTCTTTTTATTTAAAAGACAAACTTTGATCATTTTTATTTTATTAAATTAATAATCTTAATTTAAAAAAATATAAGATAATCAATTAAAACCCATTCTCATTGTAATGCTATTTTGTTTTATTTATTAATTTCTAAATGCATAACTTTCACTTATTCGTGTTTTAAATTTCCAAGGAAAGGAAGCATATAATCCTTTGTGGGGAAATTAGATGATCACATTTGCTGAGGACATTAAACAAAATTCATATATGATTCTAAGTAGTTGAATTTTATTTAATGCATAACTTTCACTTATTGGCATCGTAAATTTCTAAGGAAAGGAAGCATATAAGCCTTTCTTGGAAAAATCATGATCACATTTGGTAAGGACATTAAACAAAATTTATATAAGATTCCAAGAAAAATTTAGGCACAAAAAATGGAATTTATCAAAATATTAATTTATTCTACACCTTCATGCCAAAAGCAATAATTCAATGGTTTATATTTACTTAAAAAAATATTAATCTAATTACAATTTCATGCAAAAGAAAATAATAATTCAATAGTTTATATTTATTAAAAATATATTTTGTATTAATGTTAGATCTAAGATTTTTTTGATCTATCAATTTAGGGAAAGGTCTTCCGAATTAATCACATCGTAAGGATGGTCGACGTTTTGAACCAAATCCAACTAATGTGATTCATCCTCATAACAACGTGAGAAAGCAACCGATTAGAGAGAATAAATATCATGGATGCATCATTGTCCAGTGTTACGCGTTTAAAATTAGGCGGATGCATCATTGTCCAGTGTTACGCGTTTAAAATTAGGCGTTCATGAAATGAAATCAATTCGTTATTTTTTTTAGTTGTGATGTAATAAATAATTATTTATTATCGAGAAAGTCACATCTTATTAATTAAATAATAATATAATCTAATAGAATAATATTAAAAGCAAAGGTTGACCTAGTCAATGGGACTTAGGAGGAAAACTATCCATTGAATAGTAATATAGAAAACTAGCGGTTATGATTAATTTATATAATAATAATATTAGGTAAAAATGACTAATTTTTAACCAATTGATTTTATTTCACCAATGCCTAATTTTAAATGGCTAACACTGGACAATGATGCATCCATGCTATATTTATTCTCTCAGATTGATTGCTTTCTCACCTTGTCCAGAGGATGAACCACATTAGTTGGTTCGAAAGGTTGACCCAATCCTTACGACGTGATTAGTCCAAAAGAAGACCTTTCTCTAAATTTTCTATTAAGTTATCTACAATTTCATGCCAAAAATAGTAAATCGATAGTTTATATTTACTAAAAATACATTTTCAAGATTGTGAAATCTAGAATTAGTTTATGTTTTTATAATTATGCTTAAATTCAATGATATAGTTTTTATAAAATCGATATTTAAAATATTTAATTTATAAGGATTTAATAATCTAATATATTATTTCATTAATTTTTAGCAAAAATTTCAAACAAAAATTATTAAAAATAGACATAATATAACTTATAAATGAAATGGTCTTTTTAACCAAAAAAAATAATAATAATACAATTTCAAAACAAAATTATCATTTTTTGTTATTTAAAATACATTTTTAAATATATAAAAAACAGAGGAACACTCAAATTCTATACATTAACAAACTAAAAATCAAATTCTTAAAAATCTCTATCATATTTCAGTTAAAATTAACTAAAACCATTTCATTGCCTATTAGTTAAAATACCCATTAAAATATATCTGAAAACAAAAACTATTTAAAATATTTAAATTACCTTATTGATGATATATAATATTCTTTTCTTTTAAACTACCCAATAAAATTATATTTATGAAAAAACAAATATTTATATTACAATAATTATTTATAAAATATTTTTTACTATTATTTCCAGGACAACTTTTAGTTTTCCCATTAAAAATTAAATTAATATTTTGAATTTGATTTTACTAATCCATTATTTCATTTTTCACATATGATTTAACCATCTCATATATATCATTCTGCAATTAATTACCCTAAAACAACCAAAAAAAAATATGGTGAAAGCTCAATTTTCTAAGTAACTGCCATTAATTAATTAATGACATGAAATATCGATGGTGAAAGCTCAATTTTCTAAGTAACTGCCATTAATTAATTAATGACATGAAATATCGGGAATCCCCACAAGTTCTAGGTTGGCAAGCAAGTGGGTGAAAAGTTAAAACCGACCGCTCTTCCAGACCCAGCCCAAAATATCTATATATATTTCAGGCCTCTGCCTGGAATGTATGTTAAGACTGCTTACATCTACATTGAAGTGCCTGGAGCATACTTATGCGTATTTACTATTGAGTGTGGGAAGTCAATCTTTGGCGATCAGTTGGAGGAGATCGATTATTAATGGAGATGAAAAAGGTTGATACTGCAGTTCTGTGCATCATCACGCTAATGCTCCTTCTAAATCTTGCCGCTGCTGAGCGATTTGCCAACCTGCACGTGGAGCAGCACCGGGTGAATAGGCGAGATTCGATGTGGAATGAAATGAAACCGAGAGGACCAGTGCCGCCTTCGGCCCCTTCACAGTGTCGAAATTATGGGCGTGACCGTTCAGGTAACAGGTTATCCACCACCACGGTCAGATTCCATGTGGAGTGAAATGAAACCGAAAGGACCAGTGCCGCCTTCGGCCCCTTCACAGTGCACCAGCGATGGCCTTAACTGCCGACCACCACCGCCAGATTCCATGTGGAGTGAAATGAAACCGAGAGGACCAGTGCCGCCTTCGGGCCCTTCACAGTGTCGAAATTATGGGCGTGACCGTTCAGGCTGTCCACCACCACGGCCAGATTCCATGTGGATTGAAATGAAACCTAGAGGACCAGTGCCGCCTTCGGCCCCTTCACAGTGCACCAGTGATGGCCTTAACTGCCCACCACCACGGCCAGATTCCATGCGGAGTGAAATGAAACCGAGAGGACCAGTGCTGCCCTCGGGCCGTTCACAGTGCACCAGCGATGGCCTTAACTGCCCACCACCACGGCCCGGGCGTTTTCGGTAAAATCATGAATAATCCACAAGTACAGTCGTCCCGGTGCTTGAACTATCATGTGTCTACTACAATCATGGATCATGTTTTGGTCCTTTTTCTCTCTATTTTATGAAATAAGATTTCCTGGTGGATTAACCTGGTTTAGTATTTTTATTTTGGATAACACCTTTTTATATTAATTTTTAAGTTTTTTACGCAGTAAGGCGTTTTTCTCTGAGATTAACTCCCCAAATTGCTTTCGTGTCAAGATATGTGCCATTGGATAGGATTTTGGTGTTAGACGATTAGGTAATCCTTATCCGTTGATTTGAATTGAGCAAAGCCAGCGGCGACTGTTCGTTCCATCCTCCAATAACTGCGACTGTTCGTTCGATCCTATCTTCCAAACGAACCGTGAACCGACTTAATTTATTCTATCGATAATATTTTGCTGCATGAACAAGGGTTTTCTTCATATTTTCAGGTTATGCAGTTGGTATTTCGAAGGCAGAGGCGCAGCAGATCATTAATCCCCTGCAATAACACTCCAGATTTGGCACTTGGAGGGCAGCCATTTCATCAAGAGCGTTTTCTAGGAGAGTTGCAGAGAAAGGCCGAACACGGGGTAGGTACTGCTTTAAAGCCCTTTCATTACGGCGATTCGAACCTGGTACCTGCCGGGGCCGCCATGTGGACGCCCAAACCCAGCACTGTATGGATGCTTCCCGTTAACACGGATCTGACACCGGCTAAACAGCAGATATGGACGACGGCATCGGATGCCATGTACAGATCAATGTGCACGACTACATCGATTCGCCTCGCCAGCGGCGGAGGCGCGGGCGCGAGCGGGGCCGGTGGTGGGGGCTCGGTTTTTGCCGGTATGTCGTCTTCCCCCGTGCTGACAATCCCGTCCCTGATGCCGAGCAGAATCAATCTAGCAGGGATGGAATTGCAGAGCTCGTTTCTGGGTCCTTCGCCGCATGATCAGCACCTTGGTCTGGGTTTGGGCCTTGGAGGTGAGGGCCATATGGGAATTTATGCATCGCCTCTCAATTCCTACAATCCCGGACGATCCCAGCTGAATCATTACTTTGAACACACTCAAAATCCAAATCCAAATCCAAATCCGAATTCAATCCACCAAGAAGACAACAACGACGATGAACAACCAGGCCAATAGCACGACAGCCATTAATGCCTACAAGGAGTGGATCCTATCCTATCCCAGATTCTGAGCATTCGCTCTGCAGCCCATGCTTGTCTTGTACATATAAAAGATTTAGTGTGGAAAGTCAGAGTTGTTATGTGTTAAATCGTGGGCGAGCGAAACCGTGCGTGAGTACAGTTATGTCTCCATGATGTGTGTGCCCGCAGCAGCAGTAACAGGTCATCAACGTTGCCGATTTGGAGACATGGGAGAACTATTGTACCATTCTCCGCTGATTAGGCTACAGTTATAGCAAACCAGGTACTTAATTCCCTCGCATTTATTTATTTTCGCATTAGGGTTACTTTTATTTTATCCTGTTTTTAACTGAAACCCTCCGCAACTTCCGGGACTTTAATTTGCAGCAACGCAATTTCTAAATTGCGCTGTAGTCAAAGCACGTTCCAAACGAACTGTAATTTACGTAGAGTACTCAACTAAGTTATTGATACCAATGAACGTGAAATATTTTCATTTCTTACTAAACTTCAAAAACCAAGCACCAGATGATGTTGCGTAAACACATTGTACCTGTGCTCAAGCGCTCATGAGAGATCTTGATAGTGTAGAGTTATATGAGTTGCATTTGTAGGGGTGAAAGTGAGTTAGGTTGGGTACCGGAGAGAATAATCATGAACTGTTTAATGGTATAAGAATTAACAATAATGATTTTTCATAAGAATAGTCAGGAAAGAGAAGACAGAACAATCAGGCATTCATGAGTGCCTATCAAATTATTATCAAATTAAATTAAGTAAATCTAAAAATATATTTATAAATTTAAAATTAAATTGTTATTAAATTCATAATTAGATTAGATAAATTTGAAAACAAAATCATAAATTTAGTTACGTAAATAACAAATTCTTAAAAATTTTCAATCTTCAAATAAATTTAAATGTGTAGATATTTTATTATTGAAAATTTTAATAATAAATTTATGATCAAATTAGATTAAATAAAGGTGTAGTTTAATTTATAAATAAAATGATTTTTTATGATTAATTTTTTAGTTAATTTTAATTTGACTGGTTTTTAAAAATTCTAGTTTAAAGTGTTTAATTTATATAATTCCAGTGCCCAAAAATTTTTCCAGGATGGCAAATACATTTATGCATTCAAAACTGTATTTTAAATAACAAACAAACTTAAAATTATGTGAAAAAACTTTCTTCTATACATTAGACTAAACTTTAAATAAATATAAAAAAATATAAATTTACAAATATATATAAATATTATCTAAAATTCTATTTATAAATTCTAAAATATATATATATATATGATTGAAAACTCTATTCATAAATATAAAAGAGATTAAAAGAATATAAGAACATCTTTCAACTGTAAAAACTGAAAATAAAAAAATATATAAAACTAATTCAAAACCTTATAATAAAAAAATTAAAAATCACTTAAATTTATATACGACACATTTAACCGTCATCCGATTAATTCAAATTTTAAGCAAAAAGCCATAAATTAAAAATATATAAAAACTAGTTTAAAAACATTATGGTGATTTGTATGAATTTTTTTGGTTTCTTCCCCTTCTTCAGACTTCAACGTAGGCGGTTACCTTCTAACTTCCCAGTTAGAGTTGACTGAGACGACGTATTATTTTTACCTCTAGAAGGGCGTTGGCCGAAACTATTTTATTTGATAAAATACTCTTTATTGGAAAATTACTAGTCTATCCACATAAAATAAAAATCTTACTGCATGTTTAGAATTATATTAAGATTAATCTGGTGAGAATGGGGGATGCTTGCAGGTGCAGCTGCGAAATTCTTCAGCGTTTCGTGACAAGTTGGGGTTAATATGGAGATATTTGTTGTCAGTTGACTGAGTCGACCTACAGAGAAAGTAGACGGAATTTACGTGTTTGTGTGTGGTGCCTATATCCTCTCTAGAATCAGTAGATCTACAGTTTGTGTGTTTAGCAGCCCACTCATACATTAATTTCTGTGATATGGAGGTAGACTGGAGATGATTGATTTGTAATGTGCATACAGACACTAATTACAAAAATTAAGTCTATTTGTACTGGGGTTGGGTTAGATGTAATTATGGAACCCTAATCTAACTTTCTTGGTGAAACAGAAGGTGAGACTGAATTCTATACTTTATTTTCCTTTCCCCTGCAGAGTGATCAGAACACGAGGATGATAGTTTAATTGCTATTCACCTCATCTTTGCACAGTGCATGTGATCGCTGATCATATATATATATATATATATTATGGAATAGGTTACTGCACTCTCAGCGAATATTGAGTATGAAATAAGAAAACTCCAAAGTTCATCTGACAAGGTATAATATACGAGCGTAGTGCATCGCGTGCTCCAAGGACAAACTGAAGCACGGTATAAGCAGTTCTCTCCTCCTCCTCCACCACCATCTCCTGCTCACCATTTTTAACCGGGCGGGACGCAAAATTTTACAGTTTCTGAATGTTTTCTTATCATTTTATCTCACAGGAAAATTGGATCTTATATTGCCAAATTGTATTTTGGATTTTATATTGCCAAATTGTATTTGCAATTTGAGACAACGTGATTAATTACGTCGTAAGGCGTTTCCCTCTGAGATTAACTCCCCAAATTGCTTTCGTGTCAAGATATGTGCCATTGGATTTTGGTGTTAGCCGATTAGGTAATCCTTATTCGTTGATTTGAATTGAGCAAGGCCAGCCGCGACTGTTCGTTAGATCCTGCAATAACTGCGACTGTTCGTTCGATCCTGCAATAACTGTCCACTATCTTCCTTACGAATCGTCAACCGACTTAATTTATTCTATCGATAATATTTTGCTGCATGAACAAGGGTTTTCTTCATATTTTCAGGTTATGCAGTTGGTATTTCGAAGGAAGAGGCGCAGCAGATCATTAATCCCCTGCAGCGGATCAGTGGTTTTCCGGGCTCAAATTTGTAAGGTAGATATCGTATTATTCTACTCTTACCCCCTTGCATGTGCATGACTTGCAAATGCCTGAGAGAGGATTTCGATGGAATTCATTCAATTTACAGCAATTTAAACGTTCAGAAGGCTAACTATATATTTATGGCACTATTTTCAGCCGGTTAGTTGCAGCAGAAGTGCCGGAGAAACTATCCACATCTCAATTCACTATTTTCAATAACGGAGTTCTATAACGGAGTGGTGAATGTTTACGATATTCCTGCTGAGAAGGTCTTATTTTGATCCGAGCAACTCATATAATACATCAAGAAAATTTGTGTAAATTTTCATAAAACGATATGATTCTCTCATCTTTCTGCCTTTTACTCTATTTCAGACTGAGTACATTGCCATTCTCTGGGCAGGTTGAAGACATTATGAAGCTTGCCAGCTCCAATAGCTCGAGTAACAAAAGAACCTCTACGATTACCAGCCGCAAAATTGAAGAGATATAGGAACAGCAGCCTTCCAAATCTGCATTGAACGCTGTCAATGAAAATCAACCTCAAAAAGTGGCAGCAGGTAAGACATGTATGACACATATGGTCGATATCTAACCGATTCTCCATAAAAACGAAAACGAGAACAACTATAAGTGCTTCGGCTTTTTTTCTTTTTTTCAAAAGAGGGGTTAACTTTTAAAAAATTGAACAGTGATGCATTGATCTGATCATCACATAGAAAATCACTTAAAAGACAAAACGTTGGAGGCAAGGGCCATGCGCTGTAATAAATTTGACAACCGCAAGCAGATAGCTTGTTATAATAAATGCTAATATTCTTCGATCATTGCAAATTTAGCCTCGCTTTTCTTTGGCTTTGAACATTAATGATATAGTGCAAAGAATCTGTAGAAAAGATAAATCGTTCAGAAACTCCAGACCAATCGATCTTGATGGATTGAGGGCGTACATAGTATTTGATCATGAAAAGTACCTGATTTCACAAGGTCCGTGGAGATCTGGATGCAGAAAATTTCACAAGGTCCTTTTAAGACTAATTTTTTTTCCACTTGAAGAAATTTCTTCTAAAGCAATTTTAAGGGCGTACATAGTATTGATCACGAAAAGTACCTGATTTTACCTAACTATTAAGCCACATCCTCTGGACTATATTCAACAGCTAATTTCAGGGCCTGTGTTTCAGATACAGAAAGAGAATGGTTGTGTTTACCATCGTAGTATACAATAAATATGTTTTGATCGTCTAGGGCTCGTTCTGTGTGATTTCTTGCAGGACAACCCACTGTTCTGCACCTGTAATAGCTTCTGCAAGATCGAAGCAATAAAATATCAGTTAATCAAAGAGGCCAATTAAAGCGGAAAGAGTATTAGTATAGACAACCAAAAAAAATGAAAGAATGTAACAGCAATATACATTGGATATGGATGGCCTAATATGGCCATCTGCGTCAATTTTACCCAAGAGAATTCATCCGATGGAATGTTCGCAAAATTCGCACTGGCAGCAGGTACTCTGATCATTCTTTTCACTCCCGAGGACCTGTATAGGCAATCCGAAAAGAAGTGAAACAATGTAACATGATCAATAAGACTCTCACTATATTTATTTACATAACAATCATGATATAATGATATACTCTGACTAACTGAGAAGGTCTTATTTTGATCCGAGCAACTCATATAATACATCAAGAAAATTTGTGTAAATTTTCATAAAACGATATGATTCTCTCATCTTTCTGCCTTTTACTTTATTTCCGACTGAGTACATTGCCATTCTCTGGGCAGGTTGAAGATATTATGAAGCTTGCCAGCTCCAATAGCTCGAGTAACAAAAGAACCTCTAAGATTACTAGCTGCAAAATTGAAGAGATATAGGAACAACAACCTTCCAAATCTGCATTGAACGCTGTCAATGAAAATCAACCTCAAAAAGTGGCAGCAGGTAAGACATGTATGACACATATGGTCGATATCTAACCGATTCTCCATAAAAACGAAAACGAGAACAACTATAAGTGCTTTGGCTTTCTTTCTTTTTTTCAAAAGAGAGGTTAACTTTTAAAAAATCGAACAGTGATGCATTGATCTAATCGTCACATAGAAAATCACTTAAAAGACAAAACGTTGGAGGCAAGGGCCAGGCGCTGTAATAAATTTGACCACCGCAAGCAGATAGCTTGGTATAATAAATGCTAATATTCTTCGATCATTGCAAATTTAGCCTCGCTTTTCTTTGGCTTTGAACATTAATGATATAGTGCAAAGAATCTGTAGAAAAGATAAATCGTTCAGAAACTCCAGACTTATCGATCTTGATGGATTGAGGGCGTACATAGTATTTGATCATGAAAAGTACCTGATTTCACAAGGTCCTTTTAAGACTAATTTTTTTTCCACTTGAAGAAATTTCTTCTAAAGCAATTTTAAGGGCGTACATAGTATTGATCATGAAAAGTACCTGATTTTACCTAACTATTAAGCCACATCCTCTAGACTATATTGAACTCAAAAAGTGGCAGCAGGTAAGACTATGGTCGATATCTAACCGATTCTCCATAAAAACGAAAACGAGAACAACTATAAGTGCTTCGGATTTCTTTCTTTTTTTCAAAAGAGGGGTTAACTTTTAAAAAATCGAACAGTGATGCATTGATCTGATCATCACATAGAAAATCACTTAAAAGACAAAACGTTGGAGGCAAGGGCCAGGCGCTGTAATAAATTTGACCACCGCAAGCATATAGCTTGGTATAATAAATGCTAATATTCTTCGATCATTGCAAATTTAGCCTCGCTTTTCTTTGGCTTTGAACATTAATGCTATTGTGCAAAGAATCTGTAGAAAAGATAAATCGTTCAGAAACTCCAAACTTATCGATCTTGATGGATTGAGGGCGTACATAATATTTGATCATGAAAAGTACCTGATTTCACAAGGTCCGTGGAGATCTAGATGCAGAAAATTTCACAAGGTCCTTTTAAGACTAATTTTTTTTCCACTTGAAGAAATTTCTTCTAAAGCAATTTTAAGGGCGTACATAGTATTATCATGAAAAGTACCTGATTTTACCTAACTATTAAGCCACATCCTCTGGACTATATTCAACAGCTAATTTCAGGGCCTGTGTTTCAGATACAGAAAGAGAATGGTTGTGTTTACCATCGTAGTATACAATAAATATGTTTCGATCGTCTAGGGCTCGTTCTGTGTGCTTTCTTGCAGGACAACCCACTGTTCTGCACCTGTAATAGCTTCTGCAAGATCGAAGCAATAAAATATCAGTTAATCAAAGAGGCCAATTAAAGCGGAAAGAGTATCAGTATAGACAACCAAAAAAAAATGAAAGAATGTAACAGCAATATACATTGGATATGGATGGCCTAATATGGTCATCTGCGTCAATTTTACCCAAGAGAATTCATCCGATGGAATTTCCGCCAAATTCGCACTGGCAGCAGGTACTCTGATCATTCTTTTCACTCCCGAGGACTTGTATAGGCAATCCGAAAAGAAGTGAAACAATGTAACATGATCAATAAGACTCTCACTATATTTATTTACATAACAATCATGATATATTGATATACTCCGATTGATATAGGTGCCATCAACCAGACTTTAAAACCAACTTGAAAAACATAAAAGAAAAATAAAATTTTCCAAGTCTCAGAAATTCTTGCAAAACAGAGAAATTATCCTCTCGCTCATTCCAAATTAATATATAATAATAAAAAAAGTTAAATGAATATAGTTAATTTTGATTAAAAGCATTATAAGATATTAATAACTTTACTATAATTACGCCGTAAGTTAGTCGGTTTTGTTCCTATGGTCGGTTTTACCATGTGTGGAGGCTTCACGACCTCTCCGCCTCTCAAGGAGAGTTCTCTATTTTATGGTTTTGGTTCCTATTCCTCTGTATGCTTCACTTGCCTCTATTCTCCAACCCTATTTCTAAATTCCATAATCGTGCTCACTCTGTATTGATTTTCCTTTGTCCTCTAGTCTCCTTCCCTTCTCCTACCTCTCATGTCTACTCCTATTGCAACCCTTCTTCTCCCCATCACCATGTCATGAAAATGTATCCCCTCATGATGGGGATTTGATGGTTGTGGCCCCCATAGCAAATCTCAAAACCAGTCTTATGCTTAGTTTGTAGTGTCTATCGTTCATTCATCCATCCCTTGAGAAGTTCAATATGAAATCCATATACTTCACGCTTAGGTAGTTCACGACAAGAGTGCTCACTTTGATTCATGAATTCATGTTATTTCAGGCTACATTCTAGACCCTATACACATCATGGGTTATAATAATCAATACTTGAATACTATCCCACAATGGACCTGCTCCTGAATACTTTACCAGCATGCTGCTGCATGTTCCAACTTCTTTGTTGTTGTTGCTAGTTCTTGTATTTGATTTTAACCACCCAACCAGGGATTTCCGTGCTTCCCGTACTAAACACATAAATTCCATTAGATTCAAAATAAATTGAAATAACTTCAAATCATATGTCATTGGTTGCTCGTCAATAAGGTACATTTGCAATCAAGTTTACTTCATGTCACAACAAGTCAAACTAACTATTTGATCAAAACATCTTGTATAAACATATCACATATGGTTAGCTCAAAACACAACCATCATAGATCAACATCATAAATCACATGTAACCATCATATACTAGAATCAGGCGTTTCCCTCTGAAATGAACTCCCCAAACTGCTTTCGTGTCAAAATATGTGCCATTCGATTTTGTTGTTAGACAAATGGGTAATCATTACTTGTTGATTTGAATTGAGGAATTCCAGCCGTGACAGTTGTTACTGGGTCGTTGGATCCTGCAATAACTGTCAACTATCTTCCTTACGAATCGTCAACCGACTTAACTTATTATATCGATAATATTTTGCTCCGTGAACAAGGTTTTTCTTCAGATTTTCAGGTTAGGCAGCTGGTATTTTGAAGGCAGAGGTGCATCTATTGCAGATCATTAATTCCCTTGTAGTGGATCAGTATTTTTCTGGGCTCAAATTTGTAAGGTAGGTATTGCATTATTGTACTCTTACCCCCTTGCATGTGCATTACTTGCTAATGCCTAAGAGAGGATTTCGATGGTGATTTTCACGTCGGTAATGAGAGTTTTGTTTTCTTGAGCATTTTCCATTTGCTCAAAAGTGCCTCTCTGAGATGGCCAAGGTTTTGTTTTGGGTTTGGTAGATATCACTAGTTTTTTTTTTGTTTCTGGGTGTCGCAGTACTCCAGCTTTTGTTTGGGGTGTGACAACTCTTTTTATCATAAATCAACTAGGGTTTATATTCTTGTAGTTACTTTTATTAATAGTAAATACTACAATAGTTATAGAATGTAATCTCCTTGGGTATTTTTTTGAGAGGGATCTGGCATCACATGGTAACTATGTTATTACATGACAACAGTTCTTTGGAGAAGGGAAAATGCCAAGTGGTGGGTTTCATGTGCTGCATCTTGTGAAACCATTTCTTTCAATCTTACTAGAAGTCCATACAGCTGAAGGAAAAGTGCCCTTTAGGGAGAAGGTTCTTTAAATTGTAATATCCCTTTTAATCTTTCTCGTATGCAGTTAGTTGCCTTTATATGGAATACATTTAGCAACCAGTTCCGATCCATTCTATTGGATGTGTAATTCTGGCATAAATGTGTGCATCAATCAATTTGATAAAAATGGAAAGAAGAAAAGAGGAGTTGGAGGTTATATTTAAGAGTGGATCAACACTAATAAATTCGTTAGTGATTTTGGGATAGTGGCAGACGTAAGGAATAATTTAATGACTTTCGAGATACACATAGTCTTGTATTACATCACGATTGATGCGGGGAGAGGTCATGCTGTCAGAGAGCAATGACATTCATGGGAGCAGTTTTAATATCAATACCAGAACTGTGTATGTGATAATCTTATCTTGGCGTCTTGTTTGCCAAGTTTCGCAATTGCATGTGTGGACAATATGTTAAAAATGAACGTAATAAAAGCGAGCACTCGTTAAATATTGTCAAAGCGTGACAAGATGCCCTGCATTACATTCCATATATCCGTATATTCTGTATCTTTGAAGTCTGGACAACTATCACAATTTGCAAGTTCCAACTAAGGTGCATTGAATATGCTTCGATGTACTTTTATGGTCATTATCATTAATAAAACAAAACAATTACATGAAATATCGTTGACATCCATGTGGGATAATTTAAAATATAATTGAAAGTGCTAAATGGTGTTCTTAAAAGTTGTTTATTAATGATATCAATAAAAAAAATAGTGAGCAAGTACATGACATATCGTTGACATCCATGTGGGATAATTTAAAATATAATTGAAAGTGCAAAATGGTGTTTTTAGAAGTTGTTTATTTTGATTTCTGTTTAATTAATAGTATTTCATCTATATTAAATGTATTATAATTATTAATAATTAAAAAATAAAATAACAATTATTATAATTTCCAAAGTTGTGAGAAACACCATTCAATTACTTTTTATTACACTTAATATCTCATAGTACCCACTCATACATAACTTACTCTATATAATTTGGCACATTATTGCATACGTTTTTTTTGTTAGTTTACTACATTTTTTTAAATAAGTATTTTAAATATTAAATTACAATCTAATATAAATTGAATTTTAAGAAAAATGATCTTAGCATGCATTATTTGAACAAAATATTGTAGCTTGAAGACTCTTGTATGTGATATGTCTCAGCCCTATTCAAAGTTGTAAAGTGTGTTTTCTGATGATCTCCTTGTTACTAGTGGTAATGCTTTGAAGGACGAGGGCAGTCCTTTGATAGATAAGAAGATGGGGAAAATGAATGGAGAAAAAATGATGGGAATTGAATAAAATCAAGTGGTCAACTGAAGAAGAATGGGGTAAGATGGGGCAAATGAATGGAGAAAAAATGATGGGAATTGAATAAAATCAAGTGGTCAAGTGAAGAAGAATGGGGTTCATCTAAGGATGGGAATGCTCTTTTTGATGGCAGGTCACATCCATTGCAACAATTTGGATATAATGAACAGCCACTCTAGGATTTCGTGTTTCTTGGCTCCGTGATGAAAATAATGAAGACAAAATACATGTTAATTTGTTACTTGTGTTATTTGATGCAAGTTTTGTAATGAATGACTGAAAAATACATGGTGAGAGAAAAATGCATATTACGCTAATTAAGGAATGTTTTTCACTTGTTGAACTTGTAGTATTGAATTTAACACACTGACACTTTACAACAATGAACTAACAATCTTCATGATGAAAATAGTAATGTGGAAAATTTATTTACATAATGAAAAAGGCAATATGGGATATTCCAATCACGTTCCAAGGCATTTTTTAAAATGTGGATTTGAGAAAAGGTTGTTGTGGAAGGTGTTGTTTGTATATGGGAAAGATTTATCTACATAATGAAAAAGGCAATATGGGATATTCCAATCATGTTCCAAGCCATTTTTTAAAATGTGGATGTGAGAAAAGGTTGTTGTGGAAGGTGTTGTTTGTATATGGGAAATTTCCTGGTCATGGTATGTAATCCTAACGTTGATAGATATGTCTACTTTAAAATGTGGATGTGAGAAAAGGTTGTTGTGGAAGGTATTGTTTCTATATGAGAAATTTCCTGATCATTGTGTGTAATTCTAATGTTCATAGATATGTTCTACTAAGTGGTTCTAGTTAATGGGACATTGATGTGAGCATTCAGTATATTTTTATTCTTTATCAAAGTATTTTTTTTTTGTATTTGCATAATTCAATTTATGCCTTACGGCGTTCCCTTTGCAACATTTGGTGCAAATGCTAGTTATTTATATTTTCGGATTTATAATTGTTTTCCCTAAATAAAAATTATTTTTGTGTAGTATCTATGTTTTAAGATAATTTTTATCTATGTGTAATATCTATATTTTAAGACCATATTCAGATGGTTCTTTTTTGTTTTCACAGTATTTTCTTATCATACATTTGTTCGAAAATTAAATAAGATTTTGGAAAAATTACAAACGGTGATTGTAAAAAATTATTGGCCAGTTTTCTTTAATTAAGGATTTTAGTGGAGTCATTAATAAATTTTGACATCAAGCATTTCTGCGCTTTATAATGTTTTTATCTTGAAAAATTCCCTAATAAATAAGAAATTTCTAAATTTCTAAATTGATATTTCAAATCAATTAATATTATTCCTTATCAAAATACTTCAAAAAAATATTTATTTTTTATATATTTTTAAATTATATATGATGATGATGATAATGATTAATGTCCACGAAAACCAATGTGGTCTATCGGACTTCAAGAAAAGACAGACTAATTGTCATTCTTCAAAATCTTGTTTATGTGATCAAGGAGAAGGGAAAGAAGCGTTCCAAGATTGTTATAGTTTGGTTGGCTTAATAAGTCAAGAAAATTGGAGGTGTGGTTGATGATAGGGAATTGAAAGCAAATGTGGGCAAGAGTTGGGGAGTCTATAATGAAGTGTTTTCCATCTTCCACCTTCATAGTATGACAAATTTTATTGTTCCAGGGAGTCTTTGGAGTAACCACCATCCTGTCTCACTCCGAAGCTCATGAGAGTTATTTCTAATCCTAGCAATGTTCATTTTCTTCTTAGTGCTAGTCAACATAGAGAGATAATTATGGCTATCAAGGGTGGGGTTGATCACCTCCTAATAGTACCTTAGCTTCCTTTTACCCTCCATCTCTTTAGCATTCCACATATTGTCTTTAATTGGTATCCTTGATATTTTCCTTAAGGAAACTATCCCCCGAGATAAGCTTTGGGAGAGGCTTGAAGAGATCATGCTTCCCTAGAACTGAGGATTGTTGTGATCCGCCCCTATGAGACTATCATTCCTAAGCTTACGACCAACGAATGGTGCTCTAAAGATATTAAATGTAATATCATGCTTAAGAAAGGTTGTCCCCTTTCCCCTACCTTTTTTAGTATTTACATCGATAAACTAGAGGAGTGTCTAGAAATTGTAGGTTGCAAAGGCACTGAGCTCGCTGGTATTATCATTACTCTTCTCCTTTATGCTGATGATATCATTCTTCTTGCTAGGAGCCATGATGGCCTAGACAAGCAGCTTAAGACTCTTCATGTCTATTGCTCCAACATGGGTATGACAGTTAATACTGACAGGACTAAGGTCATGATCATTAAATACAAAAATCTCACCCATGGTAGTTTCCTCTATGATAACCATTGCCTTGAGCAAGTTTCTTCTTATAAATATTTGGTATTGACTTTCCTCGTCACCTCAACTAGAATTATAGCATCGAGAAAATAATTATTGAAAGTTGGAAAACTTATTATGAGCTTGAAAACAATTATAAGTCAGCCGATATTGACACTTGGAGCAAAAAAAGTTCCTCTTTGAGACTCTCGTCAACATTGTTATCTTATATGGATGTGAATTTTGGGGATGTAGTATATCTAGGGAGTCGTGGAGAAAGATTGAGATGATCCAGAAGCAATTCATAACCTATAACCTCAAGATCAAGAGAAATACTCCCTATCCTATCCTCTTTATCAAAGCTGGCTTGTCCCCCTTTGAAAGTTTGGCTATGTTTAGATATTTGATGTATAAAAAGAAGCTTCACAATATGGAATTCCAGAGGCTCCCAAAATTTGTTTCTAATTTTAATCAAAATCCCCTCCCGTGCCTCAAGCGCAGGTGGCATCAGAATGCTCAGTCTTGGCTCAATCTTTGGGGGATTAAGGAGGAGCTCATCACGGGAAGAAAGGAAAGTATTAAAGATACTATTACCTCCAATTTTAAAGACAAAATGTGGGATGCTAAGGCATTGGAGGGTAAAAGGAAACTAAGGTATTATAAGGAGGTGATCAACCCCACTCTCGATAACCAGAATTATCTCTCTATGTTGACTAGTACTACGAAGAAAATGAATATCACTAGGATTAGAACTAACTCTCATGAGCTTTAGAGTGAGACCGGATGATGGTCTACTCCCAAGATTCGCTGGAACGATAGAATTTGTCAGATTTGTGATACTAAGGTGGAAGATGAAAAGCAATTCCTTTTACACTACCCAACTCTTACCCACATCTTCTCCCAATTCCCTATCATCAACCACACCTCCAACCTTCTTGACTTATTAAGCCAGCCCAACTATAGTGATCATGGAACGCTTATTTCCTTGCTCTTTGATCACAGAAACAAGAATTTGAAGAATGACAATTAGTCTCTCTTTTCTTGAGGTTCGATACACGACATTAATCTTAGCACACATTAATCATTATCATCATCATTATTATTATTTGGTATAATATTTTATTGTAAAAAAATTGAACCAAAATTTAAATATTCATATTCATTTATAAACACAATAATATTTGCTATGTACTTATGTACTTAGTTGCAAAGAGTGTTTCAAAGCTTCTAAAAACATGATAAACAATTTTTTAATTAAAATGCCGTGTATCCATTTAGATGACTTATTTTTTTAATATATATATGTTACTCTTTTATCAATCTCAAGAATTCCAAAGAATCCCTTTTTAAGAATAAATAAAGCCATTGTACGTCCACATAAAAATATTGACCTGCTATTCCTTATTTTTAGTATTTATTTCAAAACGTTTTATGGAAAATTCGCATGAGTGTTGAACTATAAGTTCTAATTGGTAAAATTGGAAAATGAAGCTAAAAACTTTCAGGAGCGATGAACTATAAGTTTAATTGGTAAAATTGTAAAATGAAGTTAAGAAAGCCGTTTACAATATGAAATTGCAAATTTTCATTGTCAATATAATGGAATGGAAGGTACTTCGCCATTAATACTCCCCCTTAAACGTGGAGAGATGAACATATACTGTTTTACAGAGAAACATCGAATTATCTCGTTGCTCTGAAAAATCATAGGTTGTAATACCCTATCCCTATCCCTATATATTTTGACAATTGGTTATTCTAAATATGAAAATATTATGATAATAATATGTTTGTCGTGGGATCAAAACTTGTTTTAAAATCACTTGATAACTAATTCAAGAAATAGTACGAAACAGTTATATTTAAAATGATCATCCTTGGTCTGCTCGATTCTGATGGCTCTCGGCTGCATCCCTCATTTCCATTTTATCGGTTCTACGTGCATTTTGGGCATTGTTCCTCATTATTCTTATTCTCTCAAGGCCGCAATCGAACCTTGTAATATGATGGTCGAAGCCTACAGATATTTTTTACAATCAATATGCCCGAAACCAGCAGAATTTACGGCCGAAACCAGCAGAATACGGCATAGCCAATAAAAATCACCCAGGGAAAAGCCGCCACAAAACTCTATCACGGCTAGGGATGCGAATTCACACCCCTAACCGTCCTATCATGCACGTCATGTGCTATCTCTTACCGAGCTGACTATTTCTCTTTGCCCTTGCAATGAAAGCTCCCAATGTTCTTCGGGTTACACATAGACTACTTAATGCTTTTGGAATAGAATTCATAAATGTCGGGTACGTAAAGTTTCACGAATTTCTGGTACGTAAAGACTAGTGTTGGAGCGCTCCCCTTCCTCTCGAATCCGCTCTTGAAGTGCGCTTCGAGTGGGAGCAACCCTTGAGCGCACTTCCATATGGAGCAAATTTCGAGAGCTAGTTCTCACCCCAAAAAAAATAGCTTCCTAGTTTTTTCAGAAAAATAATTTTGCAAATAAGTTCACAATTTTTCTTCAGGGTAACAAGAATTCTTGAGTGGGGCAGTGTAATCTCTTTATCTTTTATTTTTATATGTTTATTTAAATTTTTAATATTACCATGAAATGAGTTAGACTGTTTGAGAGTGGTTTAGACTTCACTGGATTTCATATGGAGAATATAAAGTTTTAGATCTCAATCAAAATCCAATAAGACTTTTAAGATTGGGGGAATTGCAATGTTTCCACTGGATTTTGTCATGTATTAGGGGACACTATTTAATCAAAAACACCAAGGCCCCAAATTTTAATGACATTGGTCGTCTAACTTCTCCATCATTACCCTACTAAAAATGTATCCAACACTCGAAAAAATCTTGACATGTTACTTTTTTTCTATCTTATATTAATGCTTAGAGAGTGATATTAATGATAAAGATCTCAAAATAGGGAATGATTTTGATAATATGTAGGTATTTGTTGTAACATGACATCCCCTATTTTGATAATATGTAGGTATTTGTTGTAACATGATATCTTTGGATGTTAGAGGCAATTTAGAGCCTATTTGTTGATGCAGTTTTGGTTCTGAGATGGGTTGCACTTGATGTTATTTTGGTTACGTGCGCTCATACACGCTGTGTAAATGAGAACTTGTAATTTGTGAACCCATGGTTGATGAATATTATAACTACTAGATGAATAATGTTATATGGTTTAATCTATGTTTTATCTTTTTTTATCACTAATTCATCGTTCTATCTATTTTTGTTGACATATATGCATCAAAATATATAAAAATATATATTATACAAAATTCATACCCAAAATTACTCCCAATCCTAGAGATTTTGAAAATGTTGCTTCCCGCTAATACCCCGATCCGGAGCCGCCATGGAAAAGACTATTCCCCTTGAAATATTTAATCAATTTCTTGTATGTAGAGCCTAGTTAACGAATTTCTTATGCACAAATACTAGTTAAGGTTTCTTGAAAAGATTTCATCAAATTTTGATGAGTAGAGTCTAGCTAATGTTTCTAGGAAAAAGCTTTCATTAGTTATACGGCACAGGGATGTAGGTAAAATAATTTTACCTTGTTGAAGGGTTTTTATAAATTCTCATGCCAACTATTTATATTTTATGGACACATTTTCTACAAATTCTCATGCGTAGAAATAATAAGTTATGGGATTTTCATTTGGAAAGGAATGCGTAGTTATGTGTAAAGATAATTAACCTATGTGTTTCCTTTTGAAAATTAATAACATTTTCTACAAATTCTCATGCGTAGAAATAATAAGTTATGGGATTTTCATTTGGAAAGGAATGCGTAGTTATGTGTAAAGATAATTAACCTATGTGTTTCCTTTTGAAAATTAATAACTAGATCTCATGCGTAAAGATAATATAAGTTATAGGTCTTTCTTGGAAAAAATTAATAATGTTCTTGTACTCATACATAATAGCTATTATAATAGTTTCTTAGAAAGAACATGTACACATAAATAATAACTATTGTATTAGTTTTTTGGAAAAGAATATGCACACATAATAATAATTATAATATTAGTTATTGGAAAAGAAACATGTATTTGCATGCTTTATTGTGTTATATTTCTTGGGAAAAAAATATGTATTTGGATGCTTTATTATGTTAGATTTCTTGGAAAAGAAACATGTATCTGTATGTTCTATTGTGTTAGATTTATTAGAAAATAATATATATTCGCATGCAAGAAAAATAGATATTGTATTAGGTTATTTTGGAAAAGAATATGTATATGCATGCATTAGGATAATAGTTGAGAGGCTAGTTTCTTTTGGATAATTTTATGTAATTTCCAGCACAAAGATAATAGCTAGCGTTTAGTTTTCCTCTAGAAAATATGGTTAGTTTCCGTGGTAAAGAAACTATAGCTATTGTGGTGTTATCTTTGGAAATATTTCCCTCTTCTTATTAAAAGAGATGGTAATAACCGTGGAGGTTGTTTTTAATATTACAGTGTCTTTGTGGAAAGAAGTAGAATGTAACTATTCTCCTTTCTCAGGGTACATGTGAATTTTGGTAATATTTATGTATTTTAATTTAAGCATATGAGATTTGGATGGATAGACATGTTTCCTAACCATACACACGTAAAGATAAATAGAAACGGTTTGGTATTTATGTGCTTTTAATTAATGCATGTGTAGTGTCAATAATAGAGGCATGTTTTGATACTTTGTATATATTTCATTTATACACATGAAAATACGTTTATAGCAAAACTAGAAAAGATTTATTAATCTGGGTTTGATAAAGATTTTATAGTCATGATGTTAGAGTTTTTTGAAGACACTAATTGCAGGAAAGATTGTGACTTATGTGAAGGATCAATTATGTTTAACATTATGGCAGGAGATGAACTAATGGTCCACGCAGATTATGGGATTGTCAATGAAAAATAATCAACTGTAGCTAGCAACTAGGACACAACGACACATTGTTAAAGGAACTGTGGGGTAAATGATATCATGATTAATGTAATAGCTTCTAGCTAGTTATGTTGAATTTAGGATGATATTTCTTTGTAAATTTTTTAACAATAGTAAAGGGATAGACATTCTTACATGAATTGAGTGAACGGTGAACACCCTTATGAAACATTTAATAAACGTTTAATAAAATAAACGAGTGTTGGTTTTCTCCTTCGGGTGTCCATTGATGTGATTTATTATTATGCTATTCTAATGACATTTCTTCCTTAAGTGACGTGGACACTTACATCATTAATATGTGATTAACTAGCCTAATGAATGAACAGCGACAGTGATGTAAGGTTACAATAGGGAGCTATATGTCGATATGCTGCAACGATGGTTGTTATGTTATGTGACTTGATATTCCATTTCTAAATTTAATTTATGTAATGACAATGATTTTATCTAATGGCCAGTTAAGAAATATGGAATAAGTCATTGGAAACTTTACATGCTAGTAAATTCCATAAAAAAATTTCTAATCCTATGTATTTTTACATGAGGTTTACCAAGGAATGTTGCATAGGTTAAGATATTTCCATCTTTAGAAAACATAAGAATCTTTGTTCATAATCTGGTATTTCATAAAAATGTTGTAGAGGATCAGACATTTCATATAGAAAACTTTGAAAATTTAAATAGAAGAGAAACCAAAAAATTGGGTGCACATCTAAGGAAACATTATTGAATTTTATTCGAGGGAAACATTTCATAATTTTTGTTAATTTTAATTATTTTTTTTGTAATTGTGACTTTCTGCAATTGTGTAAGTTGTAAATCATGGCTTTGTATGTGCTATTTCACCATTTCTATTAGTTGCATGTGAATGAAAATAATTGGGTTGCTTGTTCCTTTCAAATATATTTTGGCTATGGTGAGGTTTGTTAAGGAAACCAACAATCTTTGCCTCTCAGAAATTTCCACAAGAATAAAATATTACAAGTCCCACACTCTGGCTCAAGACAATTATTTTCCCCATAATTATTTATGGTTATGAGGTTATGAAATAATCATAGTCAAGTGCTTTGTTACTCTAATATTTCTTCAAAAATATACTTAATGTTAATTTCAGAGGAAAAGAAATCATGTTTTGATCATTGAAAAAAATTGAGGCTTTCCACCTTTATGCAAAATCCCCACAACTCATTTTAACTTTCATCCCAAAAAATAGCCCTAATTATTATAAATTTATATATAACACTTTTGTGAGCCTCAATTCAATTCAAAAGGCATAACCAACATATGAAATCAACATGCATAAGAAATGCTAGAAAATAGTTAATCACGAAAATAACACAACCTTTTATAGCTTATACATGTTATATTGGGGTTTCATATTGTTATCCCATCAAAATTGAGTTTAATTTTGTCCCTTTTCATATAATATAAGGAGCATTCTCATGTTATCAAACCCTAGGAAGTTCTATTGAAATATCCTTGCATAGGACAAATCCTAACATCACATTATGAAACCTTATTCTAATTTGATTCATGTGTTATTATCACATTATCAAACCCTAGACTCACCTTAGGTTAAAGAATCCGTACTATTAGAAACTAAGACAATACTGAGAGGGGGGGTGAATCATTATTGTAGGAATTTTCATAATTTAAAAACTTTCTTTTAATTGTGCAATGATATTAAGACACCATAAATAACTTCAAAAAATTACTCACATGAGCATGACATGAACTAATATCAGTAACACAAGGAACAAACGAATTCTTCAAATTGCTCTTCAATTCCTTCACAAGGTAAGCTACAACTTGCTATTACAAATTTCTCTGGCTACAACAAAAGGAAGCTATAACTCCCTGATTTATCAGTTACAAATGAATGGAGCTACAACCCAAATATTTACTAACACCTACTGGAAGGAGAAATAACCCTTGATTTGCAAGATATAACTTGCTTGACATTAATGATTCCTTTTTCATCTATTTTCACACTAGAACCATGAATAACAACTCAAAAATAAATCATTTTCCCCTCTCAGACACTCACTAAAACATTTTCAAAAATATCTGATTACTGAGAAATCCTCTATCACACCAGTAAACCAACACTTCACTTCCACACAAAGTCTTGCACAAAAACTTACAAAATTCCTCAATCCTTTTTGCTTATAAAGAATTTGGCTTGACATTTTTGGCATGATATTTTAGTGAAATTCAATTGGAATCTTTGCATGAGTATCTTGTTTTTTTCTTTGTCATGTTCATTTCAATATTCGAAATCTACAATTCAAGTTATCAATCACTAATCTCTTGTTTCTGCAAGTTAAACTGATGAAATCTTCTTTGGGAATTTGGAAAAATTCGATTCCAACTTTGGTTCCCACTATATTTGGAAAAAATGCCAAATTTTCAACCTAACTTGTGCATGCCATCATATATACTTCCTTTTGTCATTTTTAGAGTTTTTAGTTTTCTATTGTTATGTTTGGCCTAACTGCCAAAGTCCAAGTTGTTAACTCGTTCATCCATACAAAAAGATTGCCATATTGTTTATTCCAAAACACTGCCATGTATAGTTTCCAACCCACTCATCCATGTGCAAAAATCACTTCAACATAGGTCAAAGGTCTTCCAATAGAATGCCACTACAAATCAATGCCTTGATATAAATCTCGAGCCAATCGCTTACACTGTCTTTTAGCACTCTGACAAGGCTCCACCACACGACAAAAGTTAAGAGTGTGGATCTAGTTTTTGCAATAAGCCCTTGTGCACATGCACTCTATCTCTTTTATGCTCATAATGCCAATCGTTATGATCATGATCCAGGTGGATATTGGTGGCCACCTGCCAAGTCCACCTGGACCCCCACCATTGTTTCTCTCAGCATTTTCAGTTTCCTTAATTGTAGCACAACTTACTATTTTTAGCAATTTTTCGGGTCGTGAACTTCCGGAGCCGTTTTGAGGCCCTAAACGACATTTTTTGGGAAATCTGGGGCAACATGGGTCCATGGACCCATGTTGCCTCCCAAAGTGGCAGTGCACGGATAGATCTTTCTAACGAGCTATTGTACGCGTCAAACAGAGATCGTATGCCAAAGTTACGACCCTGGGAAGTTGGTCTACCAATTTACCAAAACGGGGCCCACAGTTTGGCGTTTCATCTTCTAGGGTTAGGTTTTGGAATGTTAAGGGTTTTCCATTGTTTCTCAACAATAAATAGGCCTTCGAGCCTCATTGTAACACAGTTCAGAGGCATGTAGCCACCACATCTCTTCTCAGAGATAAGCTACCATCGCCCTAGCTGGTTTATTTCCATTTATGTTTGTAAGCATATTTCAGTATTTTCCATTAATGAAATGAAGTATTATTTCCGCTGCATCTTTGTGTATATGGTTATCTCTGTAATCTGTTGCATTCCTGTTTAAATCCGGATTAAATTAACGGTTCAATATTTAGGCTCTAAAGTTCTTTCCTTCACATCTTTTCCCTTTAATCTCGTGCTCTCAGTCCTATCTGCCACATAGAACCCAGTATTGGTGCTTTGTATTAGCCCTCGGTGCCTTTATCCTCTTGAAATTAGCTTGTTCCCCTTTATAAGCCATCGAGGTCTTCCTTATGGGATGAGTTGTTTCGGTGGGGACCATCATTGCATCTGTGCCCAATCATTGTAGTTTTAGGATGAGTTGGTTATGACACATGTTGTGTCAGCGCAATACCTAGTCACATGTTGACGACACTGGAAATCTATCGACGAAGGGGTTCTCCCTGATACGAAGTCCCAACTAGACCTCACACCATTTGGTGTAGGATTCGAATCTGGTATAAAGGCTTGATTTCCATATACTTAGATATCTTCCTTAGCTCTGGTTGTCAGCATGAGAGAGTGACACAATGGTATCTTCGAACAACAAGGTAAGTGTGCTTGGTGAGTGTGCAACACAATTGTGTCAAGGTTATCTTACTGCAAAAGGGGGAAATGAGGAGAGCCTCTAAGTGAGAGGTAATAGTACAACCTAGGAAGAGACACAAGCGAACTAGAAAGGTTTGTCTGGGATCCAACAGAATAGTCCACAGTAGATGCGAAAGTCGTTAAAACCAAAGTACAAGGGAAGACTCGTCCACCATCCAACAGAGTAGTCCACAACAGATGTGACAGTTGTTATAACCAGTAAGCAAGGATGGTATGTCTAGTATCCTATGGAGTATTCCACAAGGATGATACAATAATGATAACCACTACAACACATTCCCAACAAGGTAAGTACTAAAACCACTGAAATAGTTCAACTATCTTACTACGTGTGAAACAAACATGAGTTACATGTGCTCAAAGAATAGTCTTACAAACATCCACAAGTCATGCATGGAAATGTGTTATCTTGGACAGGTTTCTGTATTAAGGAAAAGTTCCAAGATACATATTTACATCATACATCACTAGACCCAGTAGTGGGACATTGGATCCACTCTTTGCTCCTCAACGAATTGACTGAAACTTTCTATGCTTTGTGGGAGGAGCCAAGGTGAAAAGTCCTTTTCTTATACAATGAGGGGGTATATATAACCAAGTGGTGATTCTTGACCCTTGCGACTCTTCAACTACCCTCATGACTGTACAACTTCCTATTAATTTTCAACTGACATGACTCTTCATATTCATGTGTGTCCATTGGACTTCAACTTTACATTTCATTCGATTTACAATAGACATGGCTCATAATAGTGACATGGCATTTGACAACTCATGACATGACTTGATGTGACATTGCTGACATTAACTAGCTTGCTGAGATGGTAATGTCAAGCCATATCTATTGCTGAGTGATAGATGTGTTCTTGGATGCACTTTCTCTTCTCCTCTACAAAGCTTGATGATGTAGGGTCTTCAATGATCTTTGGTCTTGAGAGGTGGTTGCATGCATGTTTTCCCTTTGTTTATGCTTGATAAGATTCTTTGTCCAACTAACTGTAAGTGAGTCTTCTAGTATGTTCGCTCCTCCTTCTCCTTCTTCATTGTCTTTCCATGATTGAACAATGTACCTGTTCCAATTCACTCATGATGGGATGACATCAAATCCAAAAACTCTGTAGTCTAAGGTGATGAAGTGTTATCCATGGACTTAGCTCGGGACATGTGATATACTAGCAAAGAGGGCCAAATAACTACACATTATGCATTTCTAGGTGACAGGGAGGGAGACTGGTTAATGAGATTGTGTAGAACACAAATCAGGCTTGGTTGAGGAATTCCTAAGCACAATCATCATTGTTGGGGGAAATTACGTAGAGGCCACTGGGAGATAGGATTGTGCAGTTGAGATCATTAGTGGCAGCTGCAAAGTGGGACCTTGGGAGGTAGGTCTATGTTGTTTTATGAGGGAAGGCAAGAATGGGTAGTAGAGGGACCAGAGAGGACAGATATGCACAATTTCTTAGATCAGTGAGTCGCGACTAAGGGAGGAAACTGGGGAAATGTCTGCGTAGTTGTGGGAGGAAAGGCATGCTTGGGTCTCTACACATTGTAGGTTTCCAACAGGAAGGGAGGAGGCTTGATGACTAATTTTTTGAAATGTGCAGTTTAGGCCAGTCTTAAGGAAGCTACTACGTAATTCTATGGAGGAAGGCAATGTGGTGAGCTTTGGAATTGTGCAGTGCAACTGCCCTAGGGAATAGTGATTGCACACTGTGCAGTTCTAAGAAGCAGAGCAGCATCACTGAGGGTTGAGACTGCAAAGTGTGCAACTTAGTTGGGGTTTGGTGAAAGAGTGTTGTTCGGTCAGATGGATTTCAGGAAAATGGTTGTGTGGGAGGCAGGTGAACTTGTGAGGAAATTGACATTGTGATCATACACTTAGCATACTTCAACCGCACGAAAACATAGAACACTAGAATAACAAGATAAACAATTACCCTCTATGAGACTTTCCTAAAACAAAGAGAAACAAGTGCGACACTTGAGATAGACTTTAGGATGACTGTGGCAACACTTGTGCGACGATGCTTAAAACTTTGTGTATAAATGCGACAGGTGTTTACATGGCTAAGACAACTTGTGTACACAAAGAACAACCTTTGAGGTGACCAGAAAGGTTCACAAACATGACCTGACAACCAAACATGACAAAAGTCGACATTTGATCCAACAAGCGAAATGGAGCAAGACACTTAGAGGAAATACATGGAATGACTTTGAGTGCTTGCAACCATGCATGTCATTGAAGACATTATGATATGAAAATGATAAGTGGTCGTTTATGATACACTAAGAGGTGTATTTCAAAAATATGTGCTTTGTTTTCCATACATACCCTCCAAAGGGTTATGCATCAAATGGAGTCTTCATGCAGTCTCGATCTTCTATCATACCCTGTGTTAGGGCCTCGAGTTTGTGAGCGCCCGAGAGAGTAAAAAAATCGACGATCACAGTTAAAGGCGTACAGTCGCAACATAAGTTCGATGGGCATTTGCATTCAGTTAAAGGAAACTCAGGTGAGTGCTCGATTATGTGCAACAACTTGACATCACTTTCAGTTTTATTTTACCGAGTTGTGCAATGAGATGTGTGACGGGCAGTGCGATGAGGATGTGTGATGGGAGCATGCGATAGGCAAGTGCATCAGGCCACTCGAGGTTGGGGTTCGGGTGGGCACGTGCTCAGGTGAGATGCCCATGGGAAAGTCGAGGTGATGTGCAATGGGCGCACCCATACTTAGCGAGACCGGGTGAAGTGTGCGATGGTGAGAGCACGGACCGACGAGTTGGATGAGTGGTGGCATGGGCCGCCTCGAGCGACCACACGACAAAGGGAAGCAAGTTAGATTTTATATGGAGGTTGAGATATGTTTTATGGGTCGGCTGATGTACGGGTATGTGTTGGGCCAACCTTTGGGTAAGTTGAAGGGCCATGACGCTTGGAGAATTCGAATGGCGAACATGGCATATATATTGGAGGTTGAGTTGTGGAGTTGATCATCCAAGAAACTCACTACATAAAACAGAAAACAGAGCGAATAAAAGGATAGTGAAGGGGTCGAAGGCGAAGGACAGAAGTTCAGGTCATAGGCTGGGTTGAAGGTCATTTCTGTAGGTAGATAGGCAGGTCAGAGTAAGGTAGGGTACGGGTAGGCAGTGCCACCAGCACAGACCTTGGCAATGTGCCCACTCGATGGGAAGAATTGCACGGTGAGTCTGGGTAGCAACGGGAACAACACATTGTGATGTGTGGACAATTGAACAAAGTTAGGTGTAGTGGTGTAGTGAAGTGGGTGTAGCTAAATGGGAGGTCGAGCATGACTGAATGAAGTGTTGGGCACAACTGAATCTAGGAGCTGGGCATGATTGAACAAGTTGGGCTGAACGATCAAGTTGGGCACGTCTGAATGATGAAGTGTTGCACGATTTTGGGTAGCATATACTTGGGGTTTCCAACAAAGATAGTGCAAATGGGTGGTTGTGTTGCACGACTCGGGCATGACTGCCAGGTGAATTTGGCAAGGTGTTAAGGTGGCTGCACAGACTTGGGAAAATTTGTATAATATTGTAATTGTACATTAATTGAATATTTTATATAACTGTTGGGCAGACTTTACGAGAGTTTCCCCTGCCAAGTATATGTGTATTCTTGTGTTATGATTTCCACTGCATATTGATGAAATATTAATTGAATAAGTTAATTAATGAATGGTTATTCTGCTACATTGTAAACACTTATTTGAAAATTGGCTAAGCGTTGGAAGTAGGCGTAGTCCATACACTTAAGTATTGGTGAAAAGAAAAAGTCTAGTGGTGACACACCTGCCTATTTGTGGTTGAAAGACTACCACCAGGATAGGGGCATGATAGATGGTATCAAAGCCCTCTTTTCGCAGGGCTTGGTAGATTGAATATTGTGAAGCAGAGACATGATGACAAGGTTGCATTTGGTATTGAATCTTGACCACTTAGGTGGGACACAGTTGAGTAGGGGGGAAGCATTGAGCTTGGGCCATGTTGAATGCCAAGGCATGGAAAATTTGGAAGAATGTCATGGGAGGCTCTTAGAGACCTTATATAGGTTAAGGCATATGAAATAAGAGCACCCACAGATTTGGGATGAGCTTGAAGTCTTGGAAAGGAATGTTGAAGAAGAGCTTTTTCGACTTGGTTAGGCAATGGAGAAGGATGTAGCTACAGATTGCGATGAAGAAGAAGAAACTGTGATATATGAGGAAGAGGATGTTGCAGTTGTGTCAATGATGAAGGAAGAACTTGAGGCACCATTGATTTCCCAAGTTGGACGTGGATCATACATATTGTATACATTGATGGATGAAGGCACGCACATGGAGGAGTCTCATGATGAAGTAAGTATTGTTGTTACTTGTGTTTCATTAGAGCTTTTGGGGGATAGACCATATGTAGGGATGGAAAAAGGTAGTTTTCCGATGTGATGGACAACCTTACCATGGATGACTACAATGAGACCTTGTGTATTGGAGAAGCAAGGAACATTGATTGTTGCAGGGCTTGTTGGGGTAATTTGTGACCTTATGGTAGAAGGTAAATGCTCGTGATAAGGGAGGAACATGATGAGCTTTGTGGAGGATGAGTCATGCTTAGCCATATGGAGAATTGGCTAAGTGCCCAACATGACTCATGGACAGATTGGAGAGAGGGCACATCAGAGTTATGATGATATGATACTTGGGTGGACTTCTTCATGGCTAAGACCAAGAGGTAGTCTTGGTGGACCTTTAGTGGGGGAGGAAATAATGATGGAAGGAACTAGTGATAAGATGTGATATGAGGTTTGAGTGACCAAGGGGACTAAATTTGGTTGAGGACGAGGATGGGATGATCGATATTGTGATGAGTCTACTAAGATGGAAAACATGGGCAACTGAAATAATGGACATCTAGTTGGATAGATGGAGCATGGTAGACTTCGTGCAGGGAAATTATGTAGGAGCACTTATAGAAATGTCACTTATGGGCATCCAAGGGCAAGTGCCAAGGTAGGGATGTTGTGCAAATGGACTTGATGATGCGACATGGAGACATTTTACAGTTGAGATGATTGATATGTTGTGCACATTTGTACAACAAGGCCATGGGTTGGTTTTATGAACAACCTATGAGAGTATTCATGCCACATGGAGTTCAGAGGGATCTTGTTGTAGCACTTGAGACCGAGACATGTATGCTTGCTGAGATGTTGGATGGAGATTATTCATGGGAGCTCATGATGAGTTGAGATAGTTGCAGTTGATGGAGACTTCATATTATAGTGGTCTTTGAGTATCTGATTCATTAAGGAGTTGAGGTCATAGGTGTACTTGACTTTGATGTAGTATGGCATGCATAGCTTAGACACATTTAAGGGGTGTGTTCGTGAGGATTGAATTGATGGGTATGATAGAGACAAGCCACTTTGGAGTTGATAGAGTTGCAGTGATGAGGATGCCTTGGGTATGGGTTGAGTTGATGAGACTTAACCTCTTTTGATAGACATAGTGATTGATTGGTCTATGACCATCAGTAGCAGATCACTGAGATGATAAGGAAAGTGTAGACTTGCCCTTTTGACATATTTGATAGATGGCATACTGTAGATGTGATGGAGGTTTCTTCATGGACCAAGATATGGCACTTTGAGAGTTGGGTTGAAGGGAAAATATTTTTGACTTATTTGAGGAGGGGATCCTCTCACACATGGATGATGATGCTTAGATGGATGTTGCTAGTTAACACATTACCACTGCACATGGACATTAGCATTGATGACAACATGCTACAGACAAGATGGAGACTACTTCATGGGCCTCAACATGGCTTAGTTCACATTTGGATAAAGATGGGATGGATTATTGATCGAGTTGATTTTGTGACCGGATACTAGAGAAATGACTGATCATAGCATGAGAATGTCCATTCTCATGAGTTTAGCATGATAGTTGGATTAGCTACCCAACTAGTTTGAGTCATGGGGGTAGATAGTGTACTCAGATATGTTTGAGTTGAGTTGGAGTATCATGGTGGCACTTCACATGATGGAGATACATGATGAGTCGATATGATATATGTTGTAGCGAGAGCATGTAGCTTCCATTGGAGGGACCAACCTTCCACGGTGGGGCAACATTTGGATATTGTGACAGATGTGGTTGATGATCATGGATTGAGGAGACTTTCCTGTTCATGGAGTCATAAGCCTTAATAGAGGTTTATGCGATGATGAGCATAGTTGGGCAGCATGCACATTAGATGTTGGAGCTAGCAACCCTTTGTGATGTTGTGATGATGATTGTGTTGTTGAGGAAAACAAACTTACTTATAGTGGGGGAGGATGTCAGGGCCTCGAGTTGGAAAGCACCCGAGAGAGTCAAAAAATCAATGATCACGGTTAAAGGCATGTAATCACAACATAAGTGTGACGGGAACCTGCATTTGGTTAAAGTTGACTTAAGTGAGTGCCTGGTTATGTGCGACGCCTTGACATGAATTTTAATTTTATGCGATTGAGTCATGCAATGATATGTGCAACAAGTGATGCGATGAGATTGTGTGATGAGGATGTGTGATGGGAGCGTGTGATGAGCGAGTGCGCCGGGCGACCCGAGTTGGGCGTTCGGGCGAGTGTGCACCACGGTGAGGTACCCATGGGCGATTCAACATGATGTGTGATGGATGCGCCCATACTTAGCATGATCGGGTGAAGTGTGTGATGGTGAGAGCAATGGACCGACGAGTTGGTGTTGGGTTGTGTTATATTCTTTCCACGACTAGCCCACGTAGTTAACCGAGGGTTTAGAGGGGGGCGGAGCCCCCCTTCGTTGCGCTGATTGTGTAGCGGGTGGGGGGGGGGTGTCACAGGGGGTTTGAGGCATACCCGTGACCCCACTTTATGGGGTCCATGGCAGCGCCCCAAAAAATTTTGGTTTTGGACCCTATGTTAGAATGGGCGGACCCACCTATGGTTTTGTGCATCATTTTCGCACATGTTTTTGGACGTGATGGTTTTCGTTCCATGGTATTGGATGCGATGGTTTTTGGTCCATGGTATTGGATGCTTCAGCATGTATAAATATCTATTATAACATTGAAAGGAACATAATGAAAAATCAAACTGGTAGTCCTGATTTTGGGATCTAGGGGAAAATCTCTGTGTATATGTGTTTTATGTGTTATGCTATCACATTGTTTATTTTCTATATTTTATAATTCATATGTATGTAATTTTTGTATGGGGTTAAAACCTACATTTGGTATCAGAGCAACTTTGGCTTCAAGGGGACGCCTTTTTTGCTGAGGGGTTTCACTCGGACCTGTGGTAGACCCTGTGCAGTGGGAGATCTGTGAGATCGATTCTGGTGGTGAAAGAAGATGGCGAGCAGTGGAAAGATAGAGATCGAGAAATTTAATGGTCAGAGTTTTGAGTTGTGGAAACTCAAGATGGAGGATCTATTGGTGGATAAAGATCAGTGGATTGCGGTAGATCCAGGTACTAAACCAACAGGTGTGTCCAATGAAGAATGGAAGAAGTTGGATCGGAAGGCAAAGAGCATAATACGATTGTGTGTCTTAGATTCAGTATTGTTGAATGTATCAGGGGAAGCTACGGCAAAGGCTTTGTGGGACAAGTTAGGGACTTTGTACCAATCTAAGTCTCTAGTGAATAAATTGTTCCTGCGGAAAAAACTGTATAACCTAAGGATGAAAGATGGAGACTTGGTGACAGAGCATTTGAATGCATTTAATATTGTGCTAAGTCAAGTAGCATCTGTTGATATTAAATTTTTAGATGAAGATAAGTGCATCAGTTTGTTGTGTTCTCTACCAGATTCGTGGGATAGTCTGGTTATTGCAATAGGTAGCAATGCAATTGCCTTGCAGTTTGATGAAATAGTCTCAGCCTTGCTGACAGAGGAGATGAGACAGAAAAATATGGAGAGCCAGATTGGTGATGCCTTATCTGTACGAGGATGGTCCCAGAACAGAAACAAAAATAAGTCATTGAGTGGGAGATCTAAATCTAGAGGGAGATCTAAATCTCCAGGAAAACTTGTAAAGGTGGTGTGCAGGAAATGTGGAAAGGAAGGCCACTTTAAAAGGGTTTGTAAATCTAAAGCTCCTGACAAAGGAAAGGGACCTGATGAGGCTCCTTCTGTAGAGGTGAAAACCACCTCAGATGAAGGTGGGGATGTGTACTTGGCTTCTTCAAGTACACATGTAGATCATGAGGCATGGTTGATTGACTCAGGTGCATCCTTTCACTTCACTCCCCATAGAGAGTGGTTTTGTGTGTATGAGAAATATGATGGTGGTGATGTCTTCATGGGGGATGACATGAAGGCCAAAATCATTGGTCATGGAAAATTAAATTTGAAGCTGCAAGGTGGAAGGGTTAGAACACTTCCAGGTGTTCTACATATTCTTGCATTAGCCAAAAATTTGATTTCTATAAGCAAGATGGATGATGCAGGTGTAAAAGCAGTGTTCGAGAAGGATACATGCAAAATGGTTCAGGGAGCACTGGTATTGATGCGGGGAGTTCGGATTGGAACTCTGTACAAGCTACAAGGTAGCACTGTTATTGATGGGTGCAATATTTCTATGGTTCCTGAAAGTGGAGAAAGAAATCTAGTGGTCTCTCGAGAGAAGACCATGTTGTGGCATCAAAGGCTTAGACATATTGGAGATAAGGGCCTTCGAATACTTCATGGTAAAGGTATGCTAGAAGGTATGAGTAATAGCTCTCTGGATTTTGATTTCTATGAAAATTTTGTATATGGGAAGCAGAATCGGGTGAGTTTCCCCTCTGGTGGTAAGACGGCGAAACAGATATTAGAGCTTGTGCACAGTGATGTGTTTGGACCTGTGAAGGTTCCATCACTGGGTAAGTCTGTGTATTATGTATCATTTATAGATGACTTCTCAAGGAATACATGGATATATTTCCTTTATAAGAAATCTAAATTCTTTGACAGGTTTAAAGAATTTAAGGCTCTGGAGGAAAACCAAACAGAGAAGAAGATAAAGGTGCTGAGGATAGATAATGGTGGAGAGTTTTGCAGCAAGGAATTTGAAGAATTCTGTAAGAAGTGTGGTATATCATGGCAAAAGACTACTCCATATACACCTCAGCAAAATGGATTTGTAGAAAGAATGAACAAGACGTTGATGGAAAGGGCAAGAAGCATGCTTAGTGGTGCCGAGTTAGGATAGGAATTCTGGGCAGAGGTGGTGGATACTGCATGTTACCTGGTCAACAAGTCACCTTCATTAGCATTGGAGGATAAGACTCCACAAGAGGTATGGACTGGTAAGGAACCCTCTCTTTCACATATAAGGGTATTTGGATGTGATGCGTATGTACATGTTCCAAAGGAGAAAAGAACCAAGTTGGATAGTAAATCTGAAAAGTGCATCTTTATTGGGTATAAGGATGTTGTAAAGGGTTATAAGCTTTGGAACCCATAACAAGGAAGGTTGTGTACAATCGAGATGTGGTGTTTAGAGAGGTGAAATATGTTATTAAACATGAAGTCCAACCAAAGGAACCTGAGAAGATAGAGTTTGAGCTAAAGGAAGAAGAATCAGACTCTATAGTAGAGGAGGAATCAAAAGATGAAAAGCCACAAACTCCAGCTATGAGAATATCAGTTCAAGAAAGAAGGCAGCTGTAAAGGTATAGTCCATCTGCTTTCTGTTCAAATTTTGCTTTGTCTATTACTAATGATGATCCCAGAACTGTGAAGGAAGCAGTGGATTCAGAGGATGGAAAACTTTGGAAAGAGGCCATGGTTGATGAAATGGCATCTTTGCGCAAAAATGAGGCTTGGGATCTGGTGGAGTTGCCGGCTGGAAGGAAACCCATTGGCAGCAAATGGGTGTTCAAAACGAAGATAAATGCAGAAGGAAAAGTGGAGAAATACAAAGCTCGGTTGGTAGCAAAAGGTTATTCCCAGGTGTCGGGAATTGATTTTGGTGATATTTTTTCCACTGTTGCCAAAGTAACTTCTATTAGATTACTTTTATCTGTTGCTACTGCTTTTGATTTTGAGGTAGAACATATGGATGTAAAGACAACATTTCTTCATGGGGATCTGGAAGAGGAAATATACATGAAGCAACTTGAAGGCTTTGCAGTGAAGGGTAAGAAAGAACTGGTATGCAAGTTAAAGAAGTCTCTGTATGGGTTAAAACAGTTACCAAGGATGTGGTAAATTTGATACATTTATACGGGGACTTGGCTTCACCAGAAGAAAAGAAGATCACTGTGTGTATTTTAAATTAATTGGTGACCGTGTTATTTATCTGGTCTTATATGTGGATGATATGTTGTTGGTTGGAAATGACAAAGAAATTATCCAGGATTTGAAGATCCAATTTTCCTCCAAATTCGACATGAAAGATCTTGGTGCTGCAAACTATATTTTGGGCATGGAAATTAAAAGAGATTGGGCAAAGAGGAAGCTCTGGTTAAACCAGAGGAAGTATGTCGAGACAATACTGTAGAGGTTTAATATGCAGGATAGTAAACCAGTAAAGGTTCCTATTCTTGTAGCTTTGAGGTTATCTGCTGAACAGTGTCCCAAGACACAAGAAGAGGAAGAGGACATGTCCCGTGTCCCATATGAAAGTGCAGTCAGTAGCCTGATGTATGCAATGGTCTGTACTAGACCAGATATTGCACATGCAGTGGGAGTATTGAGCAGGTTTATGTCAAAACCAGGGAAGGAGCACTGGATAGCAGTGAAGCGGGTTTTCAGGTATTTGCGTGGCACAAGTGATTATGGTTTATGCTACCAAGGAAGACTGGGATTGGACAGAATGTTGGATATTCATGGCTTTGTTGATGTAGACTGGGCTGGAGATCTGGATCAGAGAAGATCTACAAGTGGGTATGTGTTTAACCTATTTGGAGGTGCACTCAGTTGGATGAGTAAGAAACAATCTGTAGTGGCACTATCAACTATAGAGGCAGAATACATGGCAGCCACTCATGCAAGCAAGGAAAAATTTGGTTGCAGAGATTGTGTTCAAGTATGGGGTTAGTACAGGGAGCTATAAGGATAAACTGTGACAGCCAAAGTGCAATTTTCTTGGCAAAGAACCCCGCATATCATTCAAAGACAAAGCACATTGATGTTCAGTATCACTTTGTGAGGGATATGATAGAAGACAAAAAGGTGTGGCTGGTAAAGGTGGACACTTTGAAGAGTACTGCAGATGCATTGACAAAATCTTTGAGCTCTGAGAAGTTCTCTTGGTGTAGAGAGACAATGGGTGTTTCAGGGCTGGAAAAATGACTAAGCTCTCTTGTGGCCCCCTGCGGAAAGAAAACAAAAGTGGAAGAATGTTGGGTTGTGTTATATTCTTTCCATGACTATCTGTTACTGGGAAATCTAGTGTCTATTCAGAGCTGCTAGTCCCACTAAGATGGGTAGCTATCTTAGAAGCAAATAGATTAAAGTCACTTGTTTTTCCTTTACGAGAGAGAGATGAGAAAGAAGCAGAGAGTACCAACCTCAATCGTCCGTTTGGTTCATTTCTTGTTTCCTTTCCCCTTTGATAGAATCTTGCCACTTCTTCCTTAATTGTCCAGCTTCGAAGAGCACTTTTAGATTCACAGCAGCATAATACCATCAAAGCATAAAGATCTTTCACTGTAAACAATATAGGATCAGATATATATCAACCATACAAATGCATATAACAAACACAATATTCGGAGATACACAAGAATATGGAGGAAAACCCAAATAGCTTTATTAGTAAAAGTCATAGAAGAGAGGATTACAACCACTTGGTCTGACCCAGCGCCATCCTCCCAGCTTGAAAGCCCTCTTCACCTCACACAAAGCAAGATCACCCAACAATGTCTTCAAAGAGAAACCAACAACACCTTTTTGCAAATTACCCAATTCCAACCTTTGGATCTCTTGGATGAGGGATCCATTTATAGATATTTGCAGGGGGGTGAGTCAGCTTCTAGGATTTTTATTAGTGTCATTTCTCTAATAGTTCCTAGTTGCACATGGAGATTTTAGATCTCTTACTCATCCCTGGGCGAACTCAGAGAGGCAACTGTCAAATGAGCAGTTTCTAGAAGATTCTCTGGGTTTCCACCTAGCAAACCTCTTGTGCAATTTGTCTGCTCTCACTCATCGCACCCTATAGAAGGGCTTTCAAGTATGCATTTCACTTTTTACATGTGGCAGGTGAGATGCATCGCACCTTTAGCACTGGGCAGTCTGTATGGTCTTGCTTTGACCAGTTCTGAGTAGTTTTTCATGGAGAACTTATGGGAGATGATGTAATCAGCTGACCTTGCTCCTTTAGGGTATGAAACAACACTTTTAGGGACTTAGAAGCCCTTGGTGTGATTGGGTTTGCAGTGCCCAAATATGTCTATAACAGTTGCCCCCTAAAGCATGCGGTCATAAATCTTTTGATGTCAGGTGAAATGCTTTATAATGAGGATTTGAGGTTTTTCGCACTAGAAGGTGACCTGTAATAAGATATAATACAATACATTATCTTCATAATATTTTCATGTTCTAGCTGAGACGAACATTCCCATGCTCAACTTAATAAATTCATTTTCATGTACATAGGACAGACAACCGTTTGTGTGCAGACTGATGATTCTGGTAGAGCCATCATCCCTTAGTTTGGATGATTATCTGTGCAACAATGATGTACATTCGATGTCTTTATTTTCCTGATTATATTGCAGCCCGAATGGATGAAACTAGATCCGAGGTCTTCAAAACTTGTTCAATCTTCGCCCGAAAGTACAAGTCAATCCATGTGAAAAGATGTTCTAATGTCGAACATGGAAGGACATCGCGTGATTACCAGCCAGTGATGTAAGTTGTTAACAAATGTGAGAGGAATCACTGATGATGATGATGACCCTCAAGGTACTGCAATACAATTCACATGGTGTGAATACATGAGTTGATGTCGAACACCACGCAAAATCTTTCGGTCGAAGGCCATTAGTGTAAACATGTCGCCAGAAGTGAGAAACTTGCCATTGAGGCATGCAAGCTTCAAAGTACTGGAAGGGTTGTCCCTAGGTCGGCTTCTTGGATAATGAGCTGATGTCGACAAGAAGTGACCCGTCATAGGAGGGCATTAATGGATCCCCCATCTATGACACGGAATGGAGCAAATGATTTTGTAGAGGTGAAAACGATCTGATGATACAAGGTTCAGGATGGCGGTCATGAAAGAATGAAGCATGAAGGGATTGTAGCAGATGAGACACAAGCTGGGTAGGTGAATTCTCTTAGCGACTTCTCTTGAACATATCGGCAACATTGAAATGGATTGGTAGCATTAACCCCAAAAGTGGATGGTACGGTGGACCAATGGTGATATGACCAGTGAACGGAATAACCCAACCTGACTCAATCATGGTGATGGAGTGAAAGTGTCATGTTCAAGAGTGACCTCCTACCAATAAAGTTTCTTCAAGTTTTCTTCCCAATTTTGCCCAGTCATTTCTGACCAATACCTCTTTATTTTTGTCAAGCTTGAGGAGGATAACATATGCTTGTTCTATAATTTTCCTTCGGGCAAACCCATCGCTATGTTTTAACAAGCCTAGCGACAATGAAACTCGTTCTTGTCTGAATGGACAAGTTTGTCGCTATTGTTTTAATGAGTTTAACGACAAGGATAACTCAGTCCTTTTCAATTCAACTTTAGAGAGTCTGAAAAGAGATAGAAAGAAGACTCCAATATTCCTTTTTCGTAACATAATCCCTTAAGTCCGAAAAAGTATAAAACAATGTGAAAGGGATGACTTTTCGATAGTTTTAACGAGCCAAACAAGACAAACGCTCGATCTTTTTGTGTAATAATCCCTTAGGTCCAAAAAGATTAAAATGTAGAGGAGGGATAGCACTTCCAATCACTTTAATGAGCTGGAGAGGCCAATTGCTCAGCAATCTTTTCATATTTTACGATTCAGATGAAAAGAGCTTAAAGGAGACACATTTTTGAGGAACGAGTGATGTTTTCAGATAGCAGCTGGTTCCAGCTAAGATTTGGAACTTTCCAATCACGACAGTGTAAAAAGGTGGCTAATAGGATCACTTGTGGCAGCTGTTCCTCAAAAGGGGTAAACAATGAAATGGAGGTGAATGATCAGCAATAACATAGTGGAGGTGATGGTAAGAACACGACCAAGGCTCAAAAGTTGATGATAATGCATTCACAATGGTTATTTACTGGATATGGGTTCATTTTTTAATGAGTTTAAACTTTGGTGGAACATATGCTCATTGCTAGATTTAATTTTTAACGAGCTTGAACTTCGCGTAAAACTTCTCATGCCAATCGTATAATAAGGATGTCTCGTCGATAGGTTCATTTTTTATGGAGCTTGCACCATTCGAAATTATGCTCCGACTTCTTTCATTATGTAAGCTAGGAATGACCAATCCTACTAGTTTAAAGGGTTAAGAACCTACAAACTAAGAAAATAAATGGTCGCTTTTCACTTTCCCGCAAAAAGTTTGCATGCCCCCAGGTATAGCGAAGTAGAGTTTCCTAGGTTACCCCTAAATTTGCAGACAAAACATTTGTTCTATCAGGAAAGGCCTACCTTTCCAGGTTACCCTTCAATTTGCAGAAAAAACATTTGTTCTATCGGGAAAGGCCTACCTTCTAATAGAGGTATCTTATTCTGCTCTAATCCCATTTTCCTAAACGGACGGGTGCGTCAGAACAGTCATATATCCTCTGTGTAAACCTACCCTATACCTGAAGTTTTTTGCCGAAACAGGCCAGGGTGCATGCCCCCTGGGTTTCAGTCTTGACCACCGAATCACTCACGCTCATCAGGTGGATGGGCTAGAGATTGATGAGACATTCCTTGTGCAAAAAGACCTATTAGGGATGGCATTTGACTATTAGCTATGTGTGAACCGGGGAATGAAAGCTGGTCTACGAGTTGGACCACTCTGCCTTCATGCGGAAAACACATTACTCGAAAGAGTGAGGAGATGATGGCTCCCATGCTATAAATGTAGTCACGCTAAAGGAGTAGATTGTAATCTAAAGATCCTTGGACTACCATTACGTTCAGATAAACGGTTTTCCTTCTCAAGGTTATAGGCAAACTTGGAAGGATCCCTAATGACTGGCTGATTCCTTTATCAAAGCCTGTCAGATATCGCATCTCAGGCAAAAGTGATGGCAAACCAAGCGCTTTCCAAGTAGTTGAGGAAAGGATACTCATAGAAGCCCCTTCATCTATGATGGTACCAACCATGACCATTTTGTAAGTTTGCACTATAATTCGAAATGGTTCATTAGATGGTAAATGGGGTCTGCCTAGTAGATTCCAATCGAAGGAAGCGACTAGGTTACTTAGAGGTGGGACCGAATAAACGGCCAGATACAACTCCGATGAATTTCCTTCCTGCGGTAAAGGAATGGGAAGCTTATCCCCATGTTCATCGGAGTCTGTGTTTACAAAAATAATTTGAACGGTGTTGTTCTCATTCTCTTCGGTGACTGTATCATCTGAAGGTAAATCTTCTGAAGTCAAGATGGGGTCGACTGCCGTCTCGACCTGTTGACTTTGGTCCGATGTGGACTCAGAGGGTATATCTTCAAGATAGGTGCTGCGACGAACTCCAAAGGTGGGTCAGTCGGATTTTCAACTAGCAATAGATTCAGCAAGAGTTTCTTGTACCCCGGAGGGAGTCGTTGCGATGACATAGGACGATTATCCAAGACTCTTTTAGCTTCATCCAGGAAGGGACAATGGTGGAGGGCATGGTTGCCTTCACACAGTCTGCAGGGAAATTTAAATTTTCCTTTTTTTCCGGTGACTTCGCTTTCAGTAGTTGATGTTGTACTGTCAACATGATCGTCAGAGGTTGACAACACCGGATTGTGCAAGAGGGGAGACCAGTCCCTAAGAATCCGTCGGATGCAAGGAAAATCTCGGTGATAGTGGTCTCCTTTGCAGATGACACATGGAGATTTATTTTTGGACGATGCAGTGTGTGGATTTTCGCTAGATGATGCACGGTTACCCCTTTTTGCCATTGGCTCCTTCTTCTTCTTCTCCTTCCCCTTCTTGTTCTTATGAGTTACTTGGTTTTTAGTTTTACTATCTTTACCAAGCAAAGAGGAAGAAGGAGAGGGAGAGACAAACGAAGTAGAAGGTTGGGGGGGAAATATGGTATCATCTAGTTGTTGATTCGATTGTTCAGGAATCATGGTGCTTTGAATGACAGAGGTCGAGAAAAGCCATACCGGTAGGCCAATTGTTAGTCCTGGAAAGGACAATGTGGCCATATGAGGTGCACCAACATCTCCCCAAGAGGAGAAAGGACTAGGACTTCCCCCAAGGGGAAATCCTTGGTTGGTGGACTCCATTTTCTCAACCTAAGACCAACGAGGGAACAGTGACATTATTCCGATTAAAATAAATTTTAGACGCTTTGACACAACTTGCTTTTTCACTTTTTAAGAGTTGAGAAAAATCTAAAGATGACTCTAGTTGTCTTCGATTTTAAATGAGCCTGAAGTGACAAGTGCTCAGATGGACCTTTTCCTTTAAGGAGTCTAAAAAGGAATGAAAGAGACTACTCTGGAAATCTAGACAGAGGAATTACAAAACGAATTGCAAAACTGCAGAATACTTTTTGCGGTACGACAGTCAATCTTCTCAAATGCTGTATTCAGTGCATTGCAATCGATAGGGCGACAGACATGGCTTCCTAAGGATAAAGGATATAGCCTATTGTGGTCTCCCAATATATACTCGATGGTATGTGGGAGCACAAGTCTGCACCAGCACTTATCGTCTCAAAGAGGAGGAAGCACCCAACCTACGATGAAAGCGACAGTTACCAGGCTTTACGACGCCAGAATACGTCTCTAGCCTATACTTCTAGGTGTTGTGTGTTAGGTTCCAAAGCATTTTTATGTTCATTAAATTTATTTTACAGTTGATCTTTCTTAAGAAATTTGCCTTTCAGGTTCACTGCGTGATGTAGATATACAATTCGTAAAATGCAATCTAAGATGATAATCAATCGTTTAATCTTCTTTTTGCAATGAAAATCCTAGCTACTAAGGAAAGAGAAATGAAATCCTTTCAACATAGAGCAGAGAGCACACACTAGATGCACTATCCTAAATCAAAATCAACAAGCAGTCTAAATGAAAATGCACATGCATGTATTTGTTTTTTACTTTCTTAATGTGTGAATGACAAAAAGAATACTAAGCACAAATCTGAACTATTCCTTCTTTCAAAGTGATAGTACTAACGATTTTCTTTTCAAAAAACGATAGGAATGCAACACTACACTTTGCGATTTTGAATTGAAAACTGCTTTCGACACTTGAAATACTAATAATTCAGATCAAATACAAGAGTAATAGTACAATCGACTATCAAGAACAGTAGGATTCTTTTCTTTGACTGAAAACGACACTTGTGACACTTCCAAATCAAAAGGCGATAGTTCGATTAAGCTACTTCTTTGTAAAAGAGAATTGTAAATGGTGCACAATACATAAAAACATTCACAATGCTTTGTACAATAGAGGTTGGATGATGCAAAGAAGGGGGTTTCAACAGTGGTCTACTAATCACAGACAACAAAACTCCTCAATAAAACTGAAGATAGTGAAGAAAAAACCAAAATCTGGAGGCAGATCTAGTCTTGTCTGATCATCGCACCTGTAACACAAGGAAACAGGGATACATCCCACCTACTACACATGAGAGGTGCGATACATCTAGATTTCATAAAGGAGAGGGTGCGATAGTCAAGGAACGAGACTTTAACTTGGTTTTTGGTCACAATTTGCAGTTTAGTCCAGGGATTTAGGCCGAGCAAATGATAGTTAGTAACTACAAAGTATAGGGATGATCTAATGAAGTTACTCAAACTACCTCTAGGGCACTTAGGATGTTTGCAAGTCAATTGTTCAGTGCATAAACAAACCTAGAGATTGACTGAAGCAACGTTGATCTACTTTGCACTTGCATAGCAAATGCAGTTCGAAGGCTAGCTGGCTTAACTTCAGGCTTCGTTTGTGGTTTATGAATCAAACAACTAGAGACAAGCAATCAAACTAATCACTCCCCAGCAGAGTCACCATTTTGTTATCAGGAAATCTAGTGTCTATTCAGAACTGCTAGTCCTACTAAGACGGGTAGCTATCTTAGAAACAAACAGATTAAAGTCACTTGTTTTTCCTTTACGAGAGAGAGATGAGAAAGAAGCAGAGAGTACCAACCTCAGTCTTCCGCTTGGCTCCTTGCTTGTTTCCTTTCCCCTTTGACAGAATCTCGCCACTGCTTCCTTACTTGTCTAGCTTCAAAGAGCACCTGTAGATTCACAGCAGCATAATACCATCAAAGCATAGAGGTCTTTCACTGTAAACAATATAGGATCAGATATATATCGACCATACAAATGCATATAACAAACATAGTATTCAGAGATACACAAGAATATGGAGGAAAACCCAATAGCTTTATTAGTAAAATTCATAGAAGAGAGGATTACAACCACTTGGTCTGACCCAGTGCCATCCTCCCAGCTTGAAAGCCCTCTTCATCTCACACAAAGCAAGATCACCCAACAATGTCTTCAAAGAGAAACCAACAACACCTCTTTTCAAATTACCCAATTCCAACCTTTGGATCTCTTGGATGAGGGATCCATTTATAGATATTTGCAAGGGGGTGAGTCAGTTTTTGGGATTTTGATTAGTGTCATCTCTCTGATAGTTCCTGGTTCCACATGGAGATTTTAGATCTCTTACTCATCCCTGGGTGAACTCAGAGAGGCAAGTGTCAAATGAGTAGTTTCTAGAAGCTTCTCTGGGTTACCACCTAGCAAACGGCTTGTGCCATTTGTCTGCTCTTGATCATCGCACCTTATAGAAGGGCTTTCCAGTATGCATCGCACTTTTTACATGTGGCAGGTGAGATGCATCGCACCTTTAGCACTGGGCAATTTGTATGGTCTTGCTTTGACCAGTTTTGAGTAGTTTTTCATGGAGAACTTCTGGGAGATCATGTAATCAGCTGACCTTGCTCCTTTAGGGTATGAAACAACACTTTTAGGGACTTAGAAGCCCTTGGTTTATGGACATATGTGATTAGGGTTGCAGTGCCCAAATGTGTCTATAACACTAGCCCACGTAGTTAACCGGGGGGTTAGAGGGGGGGCAGAGCCCCCCTTCATTGCGCCGATTTTGTAGCGGCGGGGGGGGGGTCACAGGGGGTTTGAGGCATACCCATAACCCCACTTTATGGAGTATAGGGCAACGCCTCGGAAAATTTTGGTTTTGGACCTTATGTTAGGATGGGCGGACCCACCTATGGTTTTGTGCATCATTTTCACACATGTTTTTGGATGGGATGGTTTTCGGTCCATGGTATTGGATGCTTCGACATGTATAAATATGTATTATAACATTGAAAGGAACATAATGAAAAATCAAGCTGGTAGTCCTAGTTTTGGGATCCAGGGGAAAATCTCTGTGTATATGTGTTTTATGTGTTATGCTCTCGCATTGTTTATTTTCTGTGTTTTAGAATTCGTATGCAGGTAATTTCTGTACGGGGTTAAAACTTACAGTTGGGCGAGTGGTGACATGGGTTGACTCGAGGGACCACTGGACAGAGGGAAGCGAGTTACATTTTATATGGAGGCCAACATATGTTTTATGGGAAGGTCAATGTATGGTTATGTGTTGGGGTGATCTTTGGGCAAGCCAAAGGGCCATGACATTTGGAGAATTTGAATGGAGAACATGGCATATATATTGGAGGTCGAGTTGTGGAGTTGAGCATCCAAGCAACTCGCTCCATAACACAGAAACTAGAGCGAAGAAAAGGATCGCAAAGAGGCTGAAGGCACAGGATAACAGGTCAGGTCGTAGGCAAGGTTGAAGTTCGTTTCAGTAGGTAAACAGGTAGTGTCTCCACATAGGCCTAGACAATGTTGACGCCTTGTGGGCTGAGTTGCACTTTGAGTCTAGGTAGCGACAGGCATGACGAGTTGTGATGTGTAGACATCTGAATGAAGTTAGGTGCAGTGGTCTAGTGAAGTGGGTGCGAATGAATGGGAGGAAAGGCACGACTGAATGAAGTTTTGGGTATAGCCAAGTGCAGGAGCTAGGCATGACTGAAAAGGATGCACTGAATGGGCAAGTTGGGAACTTCTGAACGACAAAGTGCTACACGATTTTGGGTAGCATAAATTTGGGGCTTCCAACAGAGATAGTGGAGATGGGTGGCAGTGTTGCATGACCTGGGCACGACTACTGGGTGAACTTGGCAAGGTGTGCCGGTGGCTGCATGGACTTGGGAAATTTTTTATAATATTGTAATTGTACATTAATTGAATATTTTATATAACTGTTGGGTAGAATTTACGAGAGTTTACCCTGCCAAGTATATGTGTATACTTGTGTTATCATTTCCGCTGCATAAGTGTTGGAGGTAGGCGTAGTACATACACTTAAGTATTGGTGAAAAGAAAAAGGGTACTGGTGCCACATTTGCCAATGTGTGGTTGAAAGATTACCATCTAGATAGGGGCATGACACCCCGAGTTCTTTGGTCTCCTTATCTTTCTCCTCAATTCCTTGAGAGTCATATGTCATGTCATCCATCTTCATGGCCAGTAAGAGACACAATTTCATAGTTTAAGCGGGCAGTGATTGCTGCGGGATGAGGCCTTAGGAGGACACAGTTTTAGGATGCAAGGTAGACTTAGGAGCTGAGATGCATGAGGGATAAAAACTCCACAGTTTCTAGAGACAGTGGGTTCTAGTTGACGGAAGGACACTGGAGGAAACCACAGCTCAGTTTTTGATGCCAAGGGAGGTTAGGATTTTTATGCATTCCATAGTTCCAGCAGGCAAGGGAAAAAGCTTGAGGGTTGTAGATGTAAAGTGTGCAGTTCAGGAAAGATGGACGAGACTACGTCACTAGGGAAACTCCAGAATTTGGTTAAGTGTGGGATCATTAGAACCGATGTGAAGAGTGATAGAAATTGACTACGGTCACACACTTGAACACGTAGTGATGCAACATAGACCATCCAGAACATTTAAAACATACTTCTCTTAACACAACAACCTTTGTGACAACTTACGACAAGTGTGGCTCCAATGATAAACTTTGAGAGGATAAAGGAAACACTTGTGCAAGAGTGCATGAAATGAGTGGAAAAAATGTTTATGTGGTGAGGACAACCCATTCTCATAAATATTTCCCATTGAAGCAAAACAAACTTCCCTTTGCATGAAAAGTGATAATTCCCATTCCCAAAGATGACACATAATATATAAAGATAAAAGCATGAATGACTCTTAAGATCTAAGAGGGTAGCTTCAGATCATCAGTGTACCAATAAGTGGCTAAGCAATGATCAATCACACGATCCACAGTCGGCTCCAAAATTTAAGTGTAGGCAAAAATTTTAGAGGCTGTTACAGCTGCTACAACACTTGGTGACACACTGGTTGAATACCAGCTTCTCTATCTTGGTTCATTTTACTGTATGGCCTTGGTCCTTCAGGGAGTGTTAGTTCATCATGAAGATTAGTTTGGCTTCCCTACTTACCCCATGGGTAGACATGGTCCCCTTTGTACCTTCTCTATTGAACACAACATAATATTTAGCCAAATCAAAACGTTTCCTATTGGGGAGGGTAGTTTAGCTCACGAGCTTAAGATTTTTAGGGTATAGTTTTTCATCTCTAGTGTTGCTCCATTGCTAGTAGGCCTAGACAGTACCCCATTAGAGTCATGCAGGAACACAAGCATTGCTCCACTTCCAGAGAGTCTGTATAGTACCTTGTTGGAGTTTCCAGCTTCACCTCTCTGTGCATGAAGCCTTTATCTTCTTTCGCCTTTATTATTTTAAAAAAAGAGAGAATTATGCATTGACACTTATTTATTTTGTGGCAGAAGAGAGATCCTAAATTATTTAGAGTAGGAGAGGTTGTTCCTTTAGAGAAGCATATAAATACCTATGATTTAGGTTTTCTCATTTAGATTTTCTCCTTCTCCATTTATACTAGTTGGATAAACTTGAAAAAATCAAAACAGAAAACTAAGTATAGGCATGAGCTTCTTAGACTGGACACAGGTTCATGGTTGGACCAAAGTTCTCCTTATTGACGGATCATATTTTCTATCAGAATTTCATCAGCCAAAAGATACAACCAATTACAAGGAATATGGACATAGGACTTGCCAAATGTTGAAGTGTCACAAGACTCTTTGAAAATTAGTCACATACACACTTGGAAGCTGACACAAATCTAGGCACAACACTTATTCACGTGTACAAAGAAAATGAGAACTCAACAAAAAAGTAAAAGAAAGATGAGAGGAAATAAAGACACAACAAGGAAACAAAAATAGAAGACAAGAAAACAAAATGGCTAAATCAAACATGATGAAGAATCAAAATAAGGAAAAGAGGATGGACTATGAAAAAGGAGTGAAACATGAGTGTAGGAAAGGGAGAGCTAATGATGCATCTAATCCTACTCCTAACCTAATAGCTATAAGGTTTGGTTTACGTGTAATGAAATTTCCAGTGAAGTCACCATAGCCATTCCCAACTTGAATCCACAAAGATATGAACGACTAAAACATATATAAAGTGATGTGCAACAGAAGATACAAAAACTTGAAATTTTTTCACAAGAAATGGAAGGTCCTTCCTATGGGCAAAGAAATGTGCCACAACTGCTACTTTCATCCAATCCACATGCTTACTTTTTTGATGAATACAATTTTTCAACAAACCTTGGAAGCCTCTTTCAGATGTGTCCTCATCTGCACTGATCTTCTTAGCAAGAGCAAGGAAGGATTGAAACTTGTTGCCTGCAACAAAGCTTGCCAAGTAAGATTGTTCCAACCATTTAGTGATCGGATCGTAAAATTCATGATGGTCATCTTAAAAGAATCGTGATATTTCAAATTATGAATTTTCGATCGAGAGACATGATCACAATGGGAATATTTTACTTGAAAATGGATATGATCAAAACTTCTCTCTGGATGGCAGCCATCTCTGTCACAAGTTTCACCAGATTTTTTAGTTTCAACAACAATCAGATTAACCGATTGAAGAGGCTATTCTGATGGAACATTCAAAGATAAATACATTGGTGAGATTTCATGAGAAAGTTGATTTGAAGAGTTGTCTTCATGCAAAAGAAGAGATGATGAAGGGTGGGAAGAGTTCTCTACGATTTGACTATTTTCAATTTCATCTTGGACAACCTCACCACCTTGTGTCAATCGAGGAGATAACTCATTGAATGAAGAAGAAAGAGAACATGGAGTATCTCTGTCGCAAGTGCATGTGTTGCAAATGGTCGGATACAAGGGATAGTGAGATGAAGGGGAAGTTTCAATAGGAACATCTCCTTTGACTGAAGCATATTATAAATTCAAATTAAAATCTTCACGAGGAACCAAAAGATCATTTGATGTGCTTAGGCATCTGTCACGACATATAGAAGCATTGGAATGATTACTGCCCAAGGCTGGGGATTGATTGAAATAATTGATTGTACTATATTTTCCACTGATATTAGTAGATTGAGAGTCATTGAAGAATGAAAACAAATTTTTTTGATGCAGACAATTTCAAAATAGAGTGGAGAAATTGATAGTTTCCTCACCTTTATTATCCTTACACTACATAATGTGACTTCTTTGTACCTGATTTAAAATTGAGCCAGCAACTTGAGAATCAAGAGAATGTGAAGAACTGGTTGGTGAAGTAGATTCACCAAGTGGGTCACTGTACAAAGAGTCAGGGTGTGAAGAAGACATAGGATAATAGAAATATGGATCAACCTTGAGATTAGAGTTATGAATAGAGACATTCTCGTATGGAATGAAGGAGTGTGTCTTAATTATACGCTTCGTGACCCATTATGGGATTTCCTCCATTGAAGCAGGAGATGAATGAGAAGACAGATTGGAGATTTGATTCACAGATTTCCTAGTTTCATGATCACCGCAAGGAGGCACCCAGATTTCCTAGCATGTTCTCTCCTCCCTCTCCTTCTTCATCATCTCACGATGATCTAATAGTTTACTTCTTCCTACAATTCACTCATGATGGGATGACATCAAATCCAAAAAATCCCTAGTGTAAGATGATGCATTATTATCCGTTGACTAAGCCCGGGATAGGTGAAAAGCTGGGAAAGAAGGTGCAATAACTGTGCATTTCATAGTTCTAGGTGACAAGGAGGGAGACTGGTCATTGAGATTGTGCATAGTGTAACTCAAGATTGGCTGAGGAACTCCTAAGAAGAGTCCTCACTACTGGAGAAAATTGCACAGAGGCCCCTGGGAGACCGGATTACATAGTCGATATCATCAGTGGTAGCTACAAAGTGGGACCTTAAGAGGTAGACCTACACAATTGTTTTACGGAAGGAAGCACTGGGAGGAAGAGGGACTAGAGAGGATAGATCTGTGTAGTTTCTAAGATTAGTGAGTCCTGACGAAGGGAGGACACTAGGGGACACTTCTACACATTTCTAGGAGATAAGGAAAGCTTGGGTCTCTCTGCATTGTGTGGTTCCAACAAGAAGGGAGTAGGCTTGATGAATGATCTTGTGAAATGCGTAGTTGAGGTCAGGCTTATGAAAGATACAACCCAATTCTTGGGAGGAAGGCAATTTGCTGAGCTCTGGAATTGTGCAGTGAAAGTTCCCTGGTGGATAATGACTGCGAATGTGCAATTTTAGGAAGAAGTTCAACATTAGTGAGGGCTAAGACTACACAGTGGGAAGCTCAGTTAGGGTCCGGTGAAAGAGAGTTGTTTGGTCAGAAGGATTTTAAAAAAAATGGTTGTGTGGTAGGCAGTTGACCTTGTGAGGAACTTGACCTTGTGATCGCACACTTAGCATACTTCGAAAGCATGAAAAAATTTACCACAAAAACAACAAGACAAAGCATTACCCTTTCTGAGACTGTACTAAAGAAAAGATCAACAAGTGCTACACTTGAGATAGACTTTCGGATGACCGTGATGAAAATTATCCAACAATGCTTAAAACTTTGTCTATAACTACAATAGGTGTTTACATGGCTAGGAAAAATTGTATACACAAATACCAACCTTCAAGGTCACTGAAAAGATTCACAAACATGACATGACAACCAAACATTCCAAAAGATGATATTTGATCCAACAATAAAAAGGGAGCAAGACACTTAGAGGAAACACAGGGAATGAATTTCAGTGCTTGCAACCATGCATGTCATTGAAGACATAATGATATGAAAATGATAAGTGTTCCTTCATGCTACACTAAGAGGTGTATTTCAAAAAGATGTGCTTTGTTTTCCATACCTACCATCCAAAGGGTTATGCATCAGATAGAGTCTTCATGCGGTCCTGATCTTCTAAAATACCATGGGTTCCTTCATCTCCTTATCTTTATCCTCAGATCCTTGAGAGTCATCTAGCATGTCATCCTTATTTGTGGCCACTAAGAGACACAATTGTGTAGTTTAAGCGGGTAGTGACTATTGCGGAATGAGGCCCTGGGTGGACACATATATGTGTAGTTTCAGGATGCAAGGCAAACTAGGGAACTGAGATTCTTGAGGGACAAATTTGTGTAGTTTCTGGAGACAGTGGGTTTCGGCTGAGGAAAGGACACTGGAGGAAACCACTGCGCAGTTTTGGATGCCAAGAGAGGTTGGGATTTCTGCGCATTACGTAGTTCTAGCAGGAAAGGGAAAAATCTTGAGGGTTGTAGATCTGAAGTGCACAATTTAGGAAAGATGGATGAGGCTAGGTCGCTAGGGAAACTATGAAATTTGGTTAAGTGTAGGATCGATGGAACCGATGTGAAAATTGATAGAACTTTACTATGATCACACACTTGAACACTTAGTGATACAACATAGACCATCTAGAACATTTAAAACACACTTTCTTAATGCAACAACCTTTGCGAAAACTTACGATAAGTGTGGCTCCGATGATAGAATTTGAGAGGATAAAGGTGACACTTGTGCAAGAGTCCATGAAATGAGTTTGAAACATGTCTATGTGGTGAGGAAAACCCATTCTCATAAATATTTTCCCTTGAAACAAAACAAACTTCCCTTTGGATGACAAGTGATAATCCCCATGCCCAAAGATGACACATACTCTATAAAGATAAAAGCATGAACAACTCTTAAGATCGAAGAGGGAGTCTTGAGATCATCAGTTTACCAATAAGTGACTAAGCAATGATCGAGCACAAGATCCACAGTAGGCTCCAAAATTTAAGTGTAGGCCAAAATTTTGGAGGGTGTTGCAGCTGCTACAACACCACCCTGTTCCACCTTCTATGCGCCACTTGACATCCTTATGGGGTCCGTATAGTGGGATGACATCATGCTAATGTTAATGTGCCACATGTCACTCTATGAGTGATCCACATGTCACTCAATAATGTCCCATTTAGGAACCTAAAAAATAAAAAAATGTATGACACGTGTTCCCTTCTCATTGGCCCCACGTCATCAGTGTTGTATTCATTTGTGACGAATAATATTCTGCCACTTGTCCTTTTGTCAAAGGAGAGCGAAAGGGTCCTATAACCTTGGTTTAATACTGCACTACCTCTTGTCATTGTGCCATGTTGATTGGCCTTACTCCACTATCATGAAACCACTTGTGGTTTGCGTCCCCCCACCTAGGTTTTTTGTGGTTTTGAGGGTGAGGGGTGGCTCAATCAACCACAACTGTTGATCTTCTAATCAGTGGTTTATGGAAACAACTTTTGCATGTCCCCCTTTCATATCAACTATTGAGTTGTTGACCCCCACATAATTTATTCAATGCCTTGATGAGGACACGTGGGGCCTGATCCTTCCAACTACATGCATGTCGTTTAACTTTCATGTGATGGCCTCCCAATCTAAACACTCCGCCAATCAATGTGATTTCCACTGCTACTAACTCTCACATGCTATATTGACTCTCTATCTATTGTTCCTTACACTTTCATACTACCATGTTCAACTGGCCCACATCATCCCACTCGTTCCGTTAAGTGCTCCATAATGTTTTTCGAGGGTACACTTGTTGGGTTACCTTCGATGGGTTGTGCTATATGTGGGCTCTGCCTTGGGCCAATCAACATGCTCTCTGCTGATGCATTTTTTTCTCCATGTCATCCAAGAGCTATTTTTGATTTCTCTGATAAAAATACTCCGCTATCTTGTGCACACCTCCAAAGAAAATGATGCTAAGTCCTTTTCACCATTTTAGCTCTGGATAAATTTGATTTTGGGTTCCTTGACTTTGATTGCCTCTAACTTTTGATCTAGGAGGCCATTTATGGATTTTCACATACCACTGGAAACATCTTTCAGAGCTCTATCCATCCAAGTGGGTTTCATCTACATTTGGAACGATATGTTGTACGATAAATGGCACCAAAGTCTCTACACCTTTACCAATTACTTCTTGGAAACATCGGAGCCTTGCAACACCTTTTCCTTCAAGCTTTTTTCCTTGGCAACCAATGCTTTTCCTTTTCCATCAATGAGAGCACATTTCCAACACATAAATCATATACAAATGAGGTTTTATACATTTTATGAAAAATCCCCACACTTATTTTTATGATGATCCCAAAAGTCAACCCTAGGCAAAGTACAACTCATAATTTCTAATATAAAAATATTGATTGATCATACATACATACAATGTTGTTCTCTTACTACTGAAGGTGTTCTTTTATCTCTTTTGGAATCCAGTGATGGATGTTAAAATCTAAATAAAGAAAAAAAAAAATTTATTAGAGTGAAAATGAATAAGAAAGGCTTGAAGCAAATTATGCATTTTGGTTTTGATTAGTTGACATTCTTTAGATTTATTATACACCATTTTTATAGATCCTTGATTGACCTATTATGCATCATTTTCATTAATGATGCATCATTTTATTGTTCTCACAAGTATTTATTATATAAACTATTGTCTTTATAGCATCTCATTTGTGTCCTTAGATTGCATTAATTGTCTCTTGATTGTCATTTAAGTCATACTTTGCATCATAATTCCATCTTACTAGGGTATTATGGTCTCATACTTTGCGTCATAATTCCTTAGTGCCTCAAACACACTTGCTAGATCTAATAGAATTCAATCATGTTGTTTGGTTTACATTTCATATCCTCAAACCAAAATCACAATGGGTCTCTTAATGTCGTTAGGAAGATTTGCAACTTGCCATAAAACTCTAACCATGGCATGGATGAGTCAACTATCAATTTCATTGGATTCCTAAAACTAAGTTATAGAAAGGGGCACGTATTTTCTATGGTTCCATTATTTGGAAATTAATTTATTTGAGGACTTCTAGAGCTAATGTTTTTCTTAGTAAGGATGAATGTAATTTTTGCACAATAAGGTCAACTTTGAAAAAACACAAACTAAGAAATTATAGGTATAAGTGTGGCACATGAGACTTATCTAAACACAATTTATAGAGCTTAGAGAACTCATTTATGTTGCTTGGTTTGGTTTTTATACCCCTGAACCAAATTGACAATGTGTCATTGAATGGCTCCAGGAAGTTAGCTATAACTCACCATAAAACTCCAATCAAGATTGAGATGGGAGAAACATTTAATTTTTTGGAATCCAAATGCCAAGGTACAACTACGTGAACCCATCTTCTATGATTCTATTCAATAAAAACTTATTTATTTGAGGATCTACATAGCTATGATTTCTCTCAGTAAGCGCTAATGTAATTTTTCCACTAAGGGGTTGGTTTTACAAAACTGTGGTGCAAGAAATTATGGGTATAATTCTCAGATGGGCCTTGGAAAAAACACTTGTTGGAGCTTATAAAAAATAAATTATTCTACTTGATTTGGTTTTGATACATCTAGAACAAATTTACGTTTTTTCCATGAATGGCTTTAGGAAGCAAGTTGCAACTTGCCACAACACTTTAACCATGGCCTGGCTGGGAAAATTGTTGAATTTTTTGGACACCTGAAACCAAATTATAGCTAGGGGAACCACTATCTTATGAATCCATTGGAATATATTTATTTTAGGACCTTTAGATATAGGGTTTTTTGTCATACAGATCAATGCAATTTTTTCATAAAGAGATTGGTTTTGCAAAACCATAGCATAAGCGGTTATGGGTAACATGTTCATGTGGGAATTGGAAAGAGACAAATTTTTAGAGCTTACGAAACTCCATTAAGTTACTTGATTTGGTTTTTATATCCCTGGGCTAAATTCATTATGTGCCCCTAAATGGATCTAGGTCGTGATTTGCAACTCACCGTAAAACTGTGATTAGGACCTAGATGGGAAAACATTTTATTTTGTTGGACTACTGACACAAGGTTATAGCTAGCGGAACCCCTCTCCTTTGTTTCAAATGGAAAAAAATTGATTTATTTGAATGTATTTGGAGTTAGGTTTTTTCTCATTAAGGGCGTGTTACCCATGTATATATAGTGGTAAGGATAGGAGAAACGTTTTTCTCCTAGAATGCATATTTCTAACAAATAGCTTGATCTGATACTTATATGGTATATTATTAAACACTTCTCACCTACCCATTGATCAACTCATCCACTTTATTAGATGTTCACCAAATGAAGGTAGTTCAATTACCAAGGGATGCATGGGCCACTTTTTCATATCAAACACTAACATTCAAATATATTAAAATTTAAGTAAAGGTCATGGGTTGAAATCAGATAATGCATCATGGTACTTAGAAGTTATTCTTGTTGCCTCATTTCATCTTGGTGGTCATCTTTTCCTTCCAGCAAAGTGAAATCTTGGGGCTTTTATCGTTGTATAGGAGTGTTATGAAACCATCTCACAAAATAGAAGAAAATATAGATCAACGACTTAAAAATTATCATTTTCGATGGGGAAAACTCTTGTACATTACATAAATGAAAATTCTTGGATGATACAAATGATAAGACATCCTTGGTATATATAGGAGTCTAAGGGGTCACAATATAATTAGAGCCTACGTAACAATAATAATGTAAGGGCACAACAATAACAATAGTGGGCTTCTATGGGGCACAACAATAACAACATGGTGGATACATGGACACAATAATAAAAATATGGGGCTATACTAACAATAATAATAATGGGGATACACTAGTGTTATAGGGACCTAACATGCCCCTCTCCTTCAAAAAAGTGTTTTCCTCAATGGTAGAGTAGTTATGGATGTTTGTGTATAAAATTCTCATTCTCCCATGTTTAATCTTTAGTGGGTAAATTCTTCCACTTAATGAGATACTTTGAAACTCATCGATTCTGTAGTTGTAGGGTTCTTATTTCCATGACTAATTCAGGCTCAAATATGATTTTTCCTTCTTTGTCAAGTTTTGGAAACACTTTTTTAACTGGAAGCTTGTCACCAATAACCTTCTTTAAGCATGAAACACAAAAAATTGGGTGTACGCTATAAGATGCAGGCAACTCCAGTTTGTATGCCATAGTACCAATCTTTTGCAACACCTTATAAGGACCATAGTACTTGGGTGATAACTTATTATCCTTCTTAGCTTTCTTGAGGGGAATTTGTTTATATGGTTGTAGCTGTAAAAGTACCTAGTTGCCTACATAAAAAATGCATTCATTGTGAGGTTGATTTGTCTGTTGTTTCATTCGATTCTGTGCCAGAGTGAGGTTATCCTTTAAGATTTGGAGAACTTTTGTTGATGCTCGATGTGTTCTTCCACTACTGGAACCTTATAATGTTCTCTTAAATATGATGTGATGGATGGTGGATGATATCCATAAAGTTTCATAAATGGGGTCATTTTTTCTGTAGTATGGAAGGAAGTGTTATACCGCCATTCAGCTAGAGGTAACCACTTTACCCATTGTGCTTGTTTATTAGATACAAAATAATGAATATATCCTTCCAAACATTTGTTCAATATATTAGTTTTCCCGTCAAATTGAGGATGATAAGCTGAGCTATGATCTAATTGAGTACCAAGAGAAGAAAATAATTTCTTCCAAAAATTTCTAGTGAAAATGGAATCTTTGTCACTTACAATAATCTTTGGGTTTCCATGTCACTTTTGAATTGTTTCCATAAATGCAATAGAAATTGTACTAGCTTTAGAAGGATGATATAGTGCACAACAATGTGCATTTTTGGTAATTCTATCAACTACCACCATGATTATACTCTTTCCTTTATACTTGGGTAAACCTGTGATAAAATCCATTGAGACCTACTCCCAATGCTAAATTGGAATGGCTAAAGGCTATAATAGACCCAGGGTCTTAATTGTCTCAAATTTTTTGTTGGAAAACCAAACATTTTTCCACAAACTTCTAAATATCATATTTAAGGCCATTTCCAAAAAATTCCTTCTTTACCCTATGGTAAGTGTTTAAAAATCCTAAGTTCCCTCCAAAGGGGGAGGTGTGCAATTCCAAACAAATATTTTGCTTGTGTTGGGAATTCTTACAAAGATATGAGTGATATTTATACAATAATCAATCATTTCTCCATATAAATGTATCTAATGTACTAGGATCTTACTGCAAATTTTGAATGAGTGTCCACACCTCTTTGTCATTATTCCATTCATCCCTTACTTTGGTTATCCAATTAGGCTGGATAACAGAAATGGAACAAATCTATGCTTCCACATCCTCATTTTTTCTTGAGAGTGCATATACAACAACATTTTGTTTCCCTTTTTTGTAGATGATTTCAAACTAATAACCCAACATCTTTATAACCCATTTTTGTTTCTCTTTTGAAGATAGTCTTTGTTCCAAAAAGTATTTAAGACTATCATGATATTTTTTTACCTTGAAGTGTCTTCTCATTAGGTAAGGTCACCATTTCTTTAGTGCATGTAGTATTTCAAACATTTCCTTCTCATAAATAGTTTTGTGTAAATAATTTCCCTTGATTGGACAACTTTCAAAAGAAATGGGTCTTCCTTCTTGCATTAAAAAAGCACCAATTCAATTTCGTTAGGCATCAAAATGCACAATAAAGGTTTTTGTGAAGTCTGGCAGAGCAAAGACCGATGCTTGGCACAATTCCTCTTTAATGTGTGCAAAGGCCTTAGTTATTTCTGGAGTCCAAGAAAATTCATCTTTCTTTAGTAATATTGTTAGAGGTGTTGTTATTCTCCCATAATTATTAACAAACTTGTGATAATACACTGTCAACCCAAGAAATCTTTGAAGATTCTTTATGGTTATGGGGATTTTCTATTACTTAATGGCTTTAATTTTGTGATGGTCTACCTTAACACCCTCATGAGATACAATATGACCGAAATATTCCACCTCCTATACTCCAAAGAAACGTTTGGAATTTTTTACATCTAATTGTTTCTCCTCCAATAGTTTGAGCACCCTGTAGACATGTCGAACATTATCCTTCCAAGACTTGTTGTAGATTAGTATATCATAAAAAAATACTAACACAAATTTTCTAATGAAGGGGTTGAAAATGGAGTTCATCAAACTAGTAAAGGAAAAAGGCATGACAAAAAATTCATAATGAACCTCATGAGTTATGAATGTTATTTTCAACATTTCTTTAGTATTCATTCTAATTTGATGATATCCTGAATGAATATCCAGCTTGGTGAAGTAAATTTCTCCATGTAATTCATCCAACAATTCATCAATGACTAGAATGGGAAATTTATCTTTAATAGTGAGCTTGTTGAGATCCATATAATTGAAACATATATGCCATGATCCATCCTTCTTGTGCACCAATACTACTAGAGAAGAGAAAGAAATTTGACTAGGTTGAATTATACTAGCCTATAGAATTTCTGCAACCATACATTCAGTTTCACTCTTTTGGGAATAGGGATATTTGTGAGGTCTAATTTTTGGAGGAACACTTCTTGGAATCAAATGAATAACATGATAATGATCACAAATATATGGGAGGCCTTAGGGAGTCCAAAATACCTTGTAATGATTGTCCAAAACATTTTGGAGATTTCAAGAAATATATGGTTTTGATGTTTGAACCTCTAGTGAGCATAATTGTGAAATTACGCCCTATTGTTCTTTCTTCAGAATCTTTATCATTCCATTAGAAGTGATTATCTTTCCTGGTTTCCCTATGATACCCCTTAATTCAATTTCCTTTCCTTCCCAAAAAAATTTAAGAAAAGTTCTTGAAAATTAAAAACTATCCTCCCCAAAGATTGTAACCATTGGACTCTTAGTACAACATCAACACCACCCATTGGAATGGGAAGCATTGGAATATTCAAGACATATTCCCCCATGGTTATCTTGATATTATGGCACTTTCTAAAGCAGTTTATAGTTGATCCATTTGCAACCATCACTTGACACGTTGGTGGTGGATATAGGAAGCAATTAAATTCCTTGGCTATCTTACAATGAATAAAATTATGTGTACTACCTAAATCAATCAAAACTATTATCTTTTTCTTCTTGATATATCCTTCTATCTTGAGAGTTTTAGGAGTGGTAATTCCTGCCAATGTATTACAAGATATGGTTGGATTCATTTCTTCTTTCTCTGGGGTTGGTTCCTGGCGTATATCCTCCTCTTTTAATATTTTTTGTTCCTTTTCTTCCTCCTCTTCACAATCTATGAAAAATAATTTCTTCTCAGCACACTTATGACCTTTAGTGCATTTTCTATCACAATTGCAACAAATTCCTTTTTCTCTTCATTCCTCCAATTGTTTTGATGTTAACATTGTAGGTTGTGGAAGGCTAGGAGCAACAACACTTCCATGTTTATAGTTGTGAGTGGTAGACTTCCTTGCTGCCATCATTTTTCTTTCAAATTTTCTTGCCACCCTGAATGCCTTCTCCAATGAATCAGGTTCCCAAAAGAAAACCTCATGTTTGATGTTATCCTTTAAATTCCCTATGAATACATCAATCCTATGCTCCTTTGGAATGTAATTTACCTTCATATTGAACTTTTGGAATTCCTCAATATGCTCTGCCATTGAAACTTTTTTTTTTTTTAGATTTATCAATTGGCTAAAGGTGTTGCTTTTTTTATTGCGTTGATGGTGTTGGAACCACCAACATCCAGGGGATCTCCCCAATAAGAAGTCCCAACTAAACCTCAGACCGTATCGAGTAGGAGTCCCAGCAGTGGGTGGTAGTGTAATTCCTTGACTGCGTAGCATGCGAAATAAGTATGATAAATTTGGGCTAAAGCGAGTGTGTGACCTTGTAGTGAGTCAAGTGAGATGCGTGGAGGTTCTAACACATGGAGAGGAAAAGTAAGTGTGCCCCTTATAAGCTTGTAATAGTACGTAGCCTAAAAGGAACACACAAGCAAAATTACATCACAAGATGAAATGCAGAATAGTCCACAAAACAATGTGACAGGTTTATCAAACAACACACATTCAACAAGATTCATACAATTGGATATGAAGTAGTTCATAAGAAAACACATTAGTTAAACAACATACATTTATAAAGAAATTAGAATAGTCCAACTACAATAAAAACATATGCATGAAAGTGTGCTAGCTTAGTTATTATTAATATAAGTGAAAGTTCCATCCATACATACACCATTGACAACCACTAGCCCCAATAGTGGGACACTACAGTTAAGAACACCTACTCCTCCAAAGAAGTATTCTCGCTCTATTCTATGGAGAAGCAAAGGCTCGTCACAATACTCCCAAGCCTTCTCTAAGCCTAAGCCTAGCCAAAAGCTTGGCTCCCAAAAGACCGTTCTATGAGTTATGAGGTTCTATTTATATAAAGGGGTGGGGTGACCCTTGACATTCCCTTTTATGACTCTTTGAACACCCCCATAACTCTTCAAATTCTTTACTAATAATTCATTACATTACATAGTGACTGTTCTCATTCCACTAATGACACTTGGAATTTCACTTACGACATATTTACAAATAATATACATTTTCCACATGTACCCATGTGAGACAAAATAGGCTAGAGACAACCTAACAATACAAAACACTATGGCTCAGAAGTTTGGGGAAAGATCAACTTGGAAACCTCCACTTGATGCTTCTCAATGACATACTAATACCAAGCTTGATACTGTGCTATGATGTCCCCAAACTATTTGATGGTGTCTTTCTGATAGCAGACTCTTGCCTCCATAGATTTTGGGTTTATTCTTTTGGAACCTTTGTCCAACTCGTCCTGAAGCATGTGCAACATGGTTTTCTCCATGACAGGACCACCAATGTACTTTTGCATATTTTCTGGACTTAGCTCCAGGTCATCACTGGTGGCCTCTTTCCTTAGCTGCTCCATGTACCTGTCGATCCCTATCTAGACTTGGTTCTTGTGCTTAGCTTCAATGAGGGAACATATTGATGGGATCCTATGTGTTCTCACCATGACATCCAAACTCTTATAGAACCATGCATATGAAGCTTGTATGTTGCTGACAAATGGGGCAAGCTAGTTATAGTTCTAGATCAACATGCAGATCCTTGGTTTGTCTAGATATGCCTGCAACTTCATCATCTTTGGCAAGTGAAGTGGAGCTCCCTTGTACCTCAGTGTCCATTCTTACACATAGGCGATATCAAGATGTATGTCCTTAAGAGTTTGGACAATCCTTTTGCTCCACTGCTGAAAGCCATATAGATGGACAACCACCTTATGCACGGTGACAAATCCATCATAGAGTTTCCAAATAGTGGCCTCAAAATTTGATACTTCAGAAAGTATCGCTTTCCTCATCTCTGCCATTATGGAACCTGCGGATTTTTCTATCGTCTTCTTGGCCTCTTGCAAGTTCTTTTCCATCTGTACATTCTCTACTAACAGGAATTCGACATTTGAGCTTGTGGCTCCTACATAAGCCAAGGTGGCATCAGTTATGAGAGCTAGATGCTTTCTGACATCTCACACTATCACCTTTTCGTTCATGAATGCAGGTGACCCATGATCATAAAGGAAATTATTTCTCTATGCGTGTACAATATTCTTCTGTAACTCATCAAATGCTATATTATACTCATCCATCACCAGATCATCATTAAGGAGAACAACCTCTCCTTGCTCGCTCGGGACTAGTTCTGACACTGAAGGTGGTAGAGACTGAGGGGTGACCTTGGGTGCATGTTGAATGAGGTCAGTTTCTAGTTCTTGTGGTTCATCCTCTAACTCCATGCCCATTACTTCGATCAATTGCATAATCTACTGAGAAATTTCCCAATGTTGCTTCTTCTCACTCTCTTCTTCAACTACTGGATGTTTTGACTCCTCAAACTGTATGGGCACATTTTTCTCTATCATCACACCTTGCCTTTCATCTTCTTCTTGTGTCTTCTTATCTTAACTCTCTCTCCTTCATAGCTCCTCCTCTTCCTTCAACTTCTTCTTCGTTTCCTGCAACTTCCTTTCTTCTTCCTCTAGCCTTTTCTTTTCTTTCTTCCTTCACTTTTCCCACTTTATGTGTTGTTGCCTCTTTTCCTCCACTGACAAAGCTGCTTTATCAATGAGAGGATCTTCTTTGAACTTATATATTTTCTCGGCCTATGGCTTCTCGAAAATATTCCTCTTACCCTTGTCCTATGCCAGTTTGCTACTTATTTCTATTGTTGTTGTTGCTTCCTGCGGTGTTTCTGCCTGCAAAGAAACTTTCCATGTTATGGCTATATTGAATGGTTAATTGAGCTTGTAGTAGTTGTAACAATACCTCCAAGGGTCCTCCTCTGCCCAATGACATGTCTCGTGGATCCACCGATAGTACACCTTTGCACAATGGTTCTTGCAAGTACTATGGGGATCATACAGATTGAAGTCTTTGGTGTTGAACTTGAATTTGGCTATCTCCTTAGCTTCGACATCTGCATCTTTAAATCTCTTAATCTCGTACAATCTAATCCACAAAGGAAGTGAGGGCCATGGGACTTCTTCTTCTTGTGCATTCTTGCTAATAATATTGTGGAGAGGTGATATAGGACCTCTTGCATGAACAACTTGTTTGTGGCATACCTTGGTAGAACATGTGGAGGCTTATCTCCACAAAATACTCTGATGAAGGTGCCACTGGGTGATGCATACCAATATGCAATGTTAAGTATTGCCTCCATCACTTCTTGATATATGAAAGGTGGACCCTGCTCAAATATCAACTTGTACGCCTGGGTGATGAAATGGTCGACTAGCCTTGCCATAAGTCCTTCGTAGCTACATTCGGAAAGAAACTTGTAATAAATTTTGATGTAATTCTATTTTGGTGTCCATGTCCAACCCATGCTAGGAAACTAATGTTGGACACTGAATGCATCAAGTAAATATGCGGACATGTAGAATATTTCTTGCTCATTCTTGGGCGGATTCTAGGCATTAGTCACATGGATTTTCAACTAAAGATTCAACAGATCTGACCAGTTGAATGGTCTTCCATCATTCACCAACTCATCCAACACAACTACCCAATTTTCTGGAAAGGTCTTCGTGCTCTCTTGACTATATAATTGGCATGCAAATATGATCAAGAATTGTTAGGCCTTCTTGATTGACTTTGTCTTATAAACATGAGTGGGTGTTGCTCTAAACTTTAAGGGATCTTTCACACAACACTTTACAATATCTATGGTTTTCACAAAGCTATGGCTGGCATAGAAAAGTGAATCCTTGTGGTTCACCAGGCAAGGTAATGAAACATCTGTTGATAGTTATCCACCCTGAAGTTGGCAAGTTGTATCCCACTAGCACTGCTCAATGTCATAGTCTCTTGATTTGTGTGTGAGACAATCCAATGGATGATTTCCACACATGGGAAGTGGGGTACCTACATGCAACCTTATGTAAGTGTTAGACATAACCATGTCGAAGCAAAATATGATAGATTAGCATTGAATTTAATTATTTTTCACAATGATATATATTTATAATACATTGGAGTGACCATTGGATTCATCTTCCAAGGTCTCTTGGACTCCCTTTGATTGTTCAACTTCCACACCCTAACCCTTAGCTGATTAGGTGTCCAATGTCCCCCCTTAATATGAAAGAGTATTTATGAGTCCAAGAAGAGAGCTATAATACAAATTGTGAAAAAATGCATGGCATCACTATGTTGAATGTGCTCTCTGAAATGTTGGTATAAGGTGATGGTTTAAGGAAGACCACCAACACTGGAACGGTTAGTGTAGTTCTCAGAACTCTTCTAAGTCTGGAAAGAAGCTAAAATATTCTCCTAGAGGAATTGTCCCTAATTCTTTGGAGAGGGAGACCTTCAACCTAAAAAAGGGAGGTCTACAACCTGGGGTGGTTTAAGGATGACCATCAACTCTGGAATGCTTAATGAAATTCCTAAGACTCTTCCAAAACTGGCAAGAAGCTGAAGCCTTATGCTAGAGTAAGTATCCCCAATTCTTTGAAGGGGAGGAGCTCATCTTGAAAAGGGAGGTCTCACCCTGCATAGATGGTTTAAGGATGACCACCAACCAAAGTCTTGTTCAAGGGATTCTCTATCTCTGGCTACAATTCTGAATCTGATATGAGAGGTTATGGCTTAGGCTCGCTTAATGAGGCTTTGAAAGTTGTATATGACAATCACTTCCCACCCTGTCAGATACAAGGTGAGATGATGGAGAAAACTCAACTACAAGACCTTTTAATATTCTAGAAGAAATTCTGACATATGACTTAAATATCTTCTTGGCTATTGAATCCCGTTGCCAAGAAGCAATCCATCCAAGATGAATCTTTGTTCTTACAACAGACTTGTTTTTGAAGCATCTATGTGAAGAATGACAGGTTTTATGACAGTTCTCACATGGATTAAGATCAAAATAGTGATCTTTCAGATGTTCAACTCGGTCACAATGTTGGCATTTAACAATCTGTTGATGTAGAGGAGGAGGAACAGGTGAAGATGAACCGCCTTGAAGAAATCTGACACTTTGAAATTGGATTGGCTTCGAATAGTACTAAATATGAAAGGACACGTCCTTTTCATATCCAATACCGGTTATGTGATTGTTATGGACAAGCTCTTCCCAAGGTCTGATAATCGACTTGGGAAGTGTAGGTTGAATTTTGGCATCTGCATGTAACTTTGTTGCATCATTGGGCATTGGATCTAAATCAACTGTAACATTATTGACCTTTTGTTTATGGGAGTCCGTTTCACTGTTCTAAATAGAAACGGGTTCAAAATTATGACTCCATTGTTGTAATTCTTTGTGTTGCAGTTGACATTCAATCTCCAAAAATTATACTTTTTCCTACGTATGTTGTAGACATGTTTGAATGTCAACAAGAGTGGTTTTGTTGATTTCAACTATGCTGTCAGCAGTGGACATGATTAGAGTTATCAATAACTATAATATTCTTTCAAGATTAGCCATTTTTCTTAACAACTGGAAAATAAAGAGTGCAAGCTTCAATTGTATCACTATATACCATAGCAATTATGCACTATCTTATTCTACAAACAATATGAAGCCTTGAGGTAGGCTTTGGAGCAACGATTAAGACCAACTTTGTTATTGCTGCAACTCACAAGCAGAGAATTCATATATACAAAACCAACCCATCAAAACAAGGACACTTAGGGTTTTGATGCCATTATCTCTCTCTTGTGGGTTATCAATGCTGTGAGTCCTTAAATTTCTGAATGAGCACTATTTTCCAAGAGTAAAGGAGGCTATCACATCACACTAAATAGAGACTCTATAGTACTAAGTAACAAATGAAAATTCTAACATGGAGAAGATCTTAGATGAATTAGATAACATGTTGGGAGATCGGTACCCACAGACTGATCATGGCTTCAAAATTCTGCACACTAGATTTTCCATGTGATTTCCAGCAACTAGGCCACGGATTAAATGTCGACTCCTTTCCTCATGAAGTTAACATGATATACACAATGCTAGACTTCAAACTTCTTTTACATTTTGTTCATATTGACATGTGCTCTCCTCTGCTCCTTTGCTAATAGTCAGTATGCAAACTGCGTAGAGGATCTTCAACCTTAATCAATCTTGAACAAGAAGATTATTTTACCAACTATATATAAGTCAAGGCATTGGTTAAACCCATATAAACCATTGTTCAATAGGATGCCAATTTTGTCTCAATAGGACGATTCAATTCAACAAACCCATCGGAGGTAATTCAGGAATCAGTTCTAGTGCCCTTTGCGCTGGAATGGGACACTTTTTCTTCAAATTTAAATATGATGGACACTTGCTGGATATCGTTCAGGATTTGGATCTCACTTACAATCATCAACTATTTCATATTTAAGAATCCAATACCAACAATTATTCTCTCACCAACAAGAATCTGCCTGAAGATTCAAGTTGAATTGCCCTGCTGACTCAACTTTAATCTGCCTACTTAATGGTAAAAACAATCAGCAAAGGCGAATGCATTAATTGAACGACAGAGCCCAGTAATTATAGGACATCACGTAGATCAATATTGTATGTTCTGATGCATAATCGGTGGCAACCACAGTTTTATTCCAGCCCTGGGAAGATCACAACTGTACCAATGTCAATTGTCCCAAAATATCTGTGACGCGCAAATATCTGAGTGGCCTTCGCAATCGCCCACTCACGATTTACGAAAAAGAATGGAGGGTGGAAAGAAACATGAAATAATGCTAATTAGGTGAGCAATGGATAATTACAGTAGATTTATAAAGCACCACTGGAACTTTGGTAAATCCCTTATCGTTGAGATGTAGCAGAATGGAGAAGATTTGGCAGCACTTGAGGAAATGACTAAGATTCACAACGGGCCAAATATCGAACATCGCCACAAATTTTTCTACAGAGGAAGGATCGATCGAAGGGAGGAGATGAAGCGTTAATGGAAAGCATGGGTAGAATCATTATAGATTTACAAGACAACGTGGGCATATAATAATACGCACCTACATTTCAGAATAGTAGAATTGACATATAGAGAAAGGATTTCATATCGGCTGAGAGAAACTCGCAAAAACATATGCTCAAAAATTCTGCTGATACTGACACAAAATTCGTAGTCCAATATTCAATGGGATGGTGAAAAGCTCAGGTGCTCCAGGCATTACATTTCTGAAAGTAATAATCTCTTTCTCATTTGCAAATGATTTGATACCATCCGTTAGAGAAAGAGCACATGGGCGTGAACATTTTGAATGGGTACACGAGAACAAAGGTTGTGAGAATAAGTATAATTGCAATAGACGTGAGATTTTGTATTTCTTAGGAGAAATGAAATTTCACCATAGACGAAACAATGGAATGAATGGTTTCCTACAATGGGAGTTGAGAAAAGGCAAGAATACAATGGTATTCTGAGAAATCCCACACAGCGTGAGCATAGGGAGAATAACGCTTTTGAGAATCAAGGTCCACGCTAGTGAAACATTTATTGTCAGCGTTTTGACAAGGTAACATTCACGCAGAGCAAACCGTCATGGGAATAATGCATGGTAAGAAGAGTGATGCTAGTGTGGGCCAACGAGATATCCAATGCAGATAATAAAAATGAAGGATCGGGCTGATTGAGCACACAATTACCACAGTGAGCATTGAGTAGTGAGAGAATCAACAAAGGTGTGTTTGTCAGGCCTGAGAAAGAAAAAAAATGGGCTTGAGCAGAAAATTGAAACAACGATAGGAAGAAAATAACATTGTAAAGTGTAGTTTGGGAGCAAAGCTCAAATTCACATAGACATAAATTTACAAAAGCCACAAAACACAAGTGGATCACACTAAATAGGCAGTGCATGAATACACCAGTTGCTCCACCAATTGCTCTGATACCATGTTAGACATAACCATGTCGAATCGAATAATGATAGATAAACATTGAATTGAATTATTGTTCACAATGATATATATTTATAATACATTGGAGTGACTTTAGGATTCATCTTCCAAGGTCTCTTGGAATCCATTTGACAGTTCAATTTCCACACCTTAACCCTTAGTGAATTAGGTGTCCAATAGTAAGCCTCACCAGTGGACACTGATATAAACTTGTCGATCCTCTAAGTCTTTTTTCAAGTCCCCTGCAAAGATATCCTTGATTTCTTACCATGTTAACTTCATGCCCTTCTCATTGAAAAACTGAGTGTCTGCATAAACTGGAAAATTCACTGACACCTGCTCAACTGGTTCTCCAATGATACTCTCGAGAGTATCCTTTAATGCAACTCTCTTGGAAGCCATGTTACTTGTAACTATTGGAGAGTTTCTCAACAATTTTTGTACCTGGAGATAGAGAGGAGATTAATGGTATGAAAATGTTAGCTTGAAACCAAAAGCACTTCAAGAACAAACCAAGCAAAAAACTAGGCAACTGCTAGGAAGGATTGCACAATCTTGGCTCTTAGAGGTGACTAACTGCTAGCTAGAACTCTGCATTGTGCAGTCCCAATAGTCAGTGGGGAGTTTTTACTAATTGGAACTGCACAATGCATAGTCCAGTATGGATAAAGGCTAGGAGAGACTGTGCGTGGCGCAGTCTTAGTGGCCAAGGCTCAGAGCTGGCTCCTAGAACTATGCAGTGTGAAATTGGAGCCAATACTGAGCAACCTTTGTGCAATTCAAGAAGCCAAGGCCGAGGCCCTGAGTTCTAGAAACGCACAGTGCATGCTTGGGAAAGTGGGATCTGGGCCAAGGAAGCCTAGATCTACCCAAGGGAAGGTAGAAATCAAATAGATATAAAGGATTGAATAATGCTAAGTGTAGATCTAAGTGAATGATAATTAATTCAAGTGAAACAAGTGTGGGATTCAATCAAACTAAAGGAAAACAAAGCATGTGGAGAGAGTCTCCGCAACAATGACTAGAAGTGCAGAAACTGGGTAATGCATGTAACACCTGGGAAAGTCAATGAAAAAATTAAAACAACAATTCTACAAGCTAAAACAAGTTGAAACACCAACGGTCGTTGGAAAAAACAAGTGAAACGACACTCTCACAAGCTAAACAAACAAAAGCGATAGAAAAAGTAGCAAAAGACTAGAAAAGCAAGACTTACCAAGAAAGGAAAAGACGATCGCACTGGAGGTTCCTTGATCTCCTCAGGAATATCAGAGCTCCAAGATAGAATGTGAAAATGGTATATAGTTGTATTGATTAAAATTATTTGGCCAATTTAGGGTTTATGATCCGAAGGAAAAAAATCAAGGAAAAAGTGACACTTGGCAGAAATTTCTAAAATAACTCAAGTGCCTCCTTCGGGCTGCTAAAAATAGATCCCTATTTTGTGGGGATGATTTTTCTCTTTTTGAAATTTTCTTTTTTGGGTAAAGATGCCATGCATTGCCCGGAGAGATTGCACATTTCTAGGGAGAACTAAGTAACTCATTGGTTCATGCATCAGGTAACTGCTGAGGGAAAAGCTCTTGCGCAATTTTGGGTTGAGTGGCTTTGGGCTACCTCTCATGCTCTACATAGTTTCACAACTAAAGATAGGATTTCATTTGGCTCTACGTAATTCTGGAGTTGAAGGATCATTGCTATCTTGGACTATGCAGTTCCCGAGAGCAAGGTTGGTTTCCCTCAAGGATTGCGTGGTTCACTAAGGCAAGCCTGGAATCAGGTTGAAACCAACTTAAGAGATTGATTTTTGGGTTAGACGGTAAAGTAAGTAAGACAACACAAGCCAAAATGAAAAAGATGAAGCTCAATCAAAGCACAAGTACCTGGGTTAATGTGAGATGAGCTGTTGTGATTTAGGAGGGAGGCTCCAAAACAAAGCATAGGAAAAATTTTGGAGGGTGGTTGTAGTTTCTACAACATATCCTCATAATGTGCTATCATTTCATCCATAAAAATTAACCAAGTGACAAGTGGTTTACGAGAAAAGATACATTGATACCATAGAAACTGATCGGGTTCTAAATATAAAGATGTAATGCGTACCTTTTGTGTGTCTTGCACATTATGGTGATCAAACTATTGCTCCATCTATAATATCCATGTTACCAAATCCTTGCCATCAAACTTCCTCATATCGATATTTGAAATATGGTGGGTCTTCAATTCAAAGTTAGAGTCTCTAAAATCATGATCAACATTCCATTTTCTCTCATCATGAATTTCATCGAATACCTTTCCACCATTAGGAAGCATTTATTGTAGCAATTTTGTCAAACCTTCCTTCAAACCTTCATCTTAGCTTCCATGTCCCCTTTTAATCCATCCTTCAAAACTTCCATGTATTATTTTAAACCATCCCTACCCCCTTTGAAGCCATCCAGGTCCCGTTTTAGTTCATCGTTGGTTTCTCTTTGTGAGAGTGAAATTTGTTGCACTTGGTCCCATAATTTTGATATATCATGTTGCAATTATTCCTCTTCACGTGTAATTGTAGATATTTATGAGGGCTTAATGGGGGTATATTTGTTTTGTTTGGGAGGAATTTTAGAACCCAATATTGATATATATGCTTCAATATTCCCTTGGAATCACGTCAAACTCATTTTTCATACAAAAGTTATGTAACATTTTAAAAAATACACACCTTTTTCTTTCTTTTTAGGAGCTCAATATTGAAGTTGGTGTATCTGTGTAATTTCAGATCTTCAAGGTCTAAAATTTCATCCTGTGGTATCTCTCTGAGTCTTCTTTCCACTCCCATAGGTCAGACAGAGATGGGATTCTCCAAGAAAGAGTTATGCTCGATCTTCCATGATGGCCTGATTATAGAATGGTTCAGTAGAGAAAACTTGAACAAAGTGCCACGTGTCACTGTTTCAACCTTTGGCCTTGAAAATGATACACAAGAAACTATAGGTTGTGAAATTTCATTCACATTTTACGAAATTTAAGTCTGATGCTTAGAGAGAAAGTTATGATTATTTTCCCTACACTAAATGTCTGAGATTGAATTTTGGAGCCTACAAAAACCCTAACCTCCTCAGGTCATATCTCCAAAAATATAGTGAACAAAAATCTGAAATTGTTGCACGATGTTCACTAGAATTTTGGCTCCATGTGATCAAAATTTCATCTTCTTAAGCTTCGTAGAAAAAAGGTATATAAAAAATACCAAGATGACCTATTAGAAGAAGTGAAACCCTAAAATCTAAAGCTTTGATACCAAATGTTATGCAACCAGCTCACAAAATAGAAGAAAAGATAGATCAATGACTTGAAAAAGATCCTCTTCGAGGGGGAAACCTCTTTTACATTACATAAATGAATAATTCTTGGATGATAAAAATGATAAGACCTACTTGGTATATATAAGAGTCTAAGGGACGACAATATAATTAGAGCCTACATAACAATAATAATGTAAGGGCACAACAATAACAATAGTGGGCTTCTATGGGGCACAATAATAACAACATGGGGGATACGTGGACACAAAAATAATAGTATAGGGCTACAATAACAATAAAAATAAGGGAGATACACTAGTATTATATGGACCTAACAAGGAGGGACACGAATAGGAGGCATTGATTGATGTATCGTGTCCACTTCCTTCCATACTGAACATTAACATCCTTCCTTTTGTCTTTCATCCATTCACCTTTATTTTCTTTGGTTGTTGTTATTTTTCCATAATAGCTCCTCATTTTTATCATCCTATGAGAAGAGGGCCTTGGAAATTACCTAGAGGTTGTTGTAGTCACAAAAGGAATGAATGTTAAAAGCATATGCCAATTTTTTAAATGAAAAAAGTGAAAATAGATGAAAATGAGTAATAACCAAGTTGAATTGAGCTCTAATCCCTCATGTGAGTCTATCACCAAAGTCCCATGCATATCACACCTATCAAAATAAAAGGGACTTAAAGAAACATCCCAATACCTATAAGGAATAAGATTCCCATACTAATAAACTTCCCTATTTTTAAAAATTGATTTAATTAAGGACCTCGAGAGCTATGGTTTTTATCAAGGGATATTAATGACATATCATTTGGAGGGCCTTCCAATGTACCTTAGATGTTACATATTGGGTTATGAACATTGGGATTGGTGATGACTTGGAATTCACCCCAAGGCACTCTTCCACTTATAGAACCTTCAAAACTTCCCATTGGAGTTGGGACATTACTCATTAATGATGATGTGGAATATCCTTACATGACATGGACTTGAGGAGGATAACATTGGGATTTATAAAGCACTTTTTTATTATGAGATGTGACATTTCAAGAGTATACATGCCCCTTAGATCACTTATTTCATCTCTTGATGAAGTAAAATGCATTTTCAGGATGAAATCACCATTTTATTCTTCTACATCCACACATGTACTATTTGTTTTGGTATTTTTCATGTTATTTCATTTAATTTTCACATTTGAGGCTATATTGGGGGTCAACTTATTGAACTATTCACTTTGTATCATAAATTTTCATTTATTACGAGGATTTTAACCTAATTGGACTAAAGCACTTGGTTTCCTTCATTTAACTAGGGGAGTTATTATTTTATTTGATCATTGCATAACTTGAGAGAAACACATATCTTGGATTATATCTCTTTTCTCTAGTTCACTATTGAGAACCAGTTAAGTGAATTACTTTGGGACTTCTTGTATTTTGATTTGATATCTTTTCATTGATTTTTATGGTGAAGCTTGGATGAATGCATAGTAAAACAAGTAGGTCAACTTCTTTTATATTTGTTTCTTGTTTTATTGGACGAATGATTTATGTATTAAGCATGTTAGTATGGTATTTACATCATGATCCTTATTAAACTTAACTCTTTTTTTGACAACCATGACGAAATAGCATGTTGACTCCTTCCATTAACATGTATTTTAAAATTTGAGATCCTTAACTCAAAAACCTAGTTAATCTTGATGTCATTTTATGTCAGACATCAAGTTACTAGAGTGATACTGGTTCATAATTAAACTTATATCCATATACATGAATATTGAAATTTGAATTCTTGAAAGTGAAAATTAACCTTCGCTTACTGATAATGAGGACCCAAAAATTCCTTAATAATTAAGTCAATTTCAATGTTGTATATCTTCCACGTTATTATCCTCATCAATATTATTCTCTAAACTTATTTTCATGGATTCTCACATCCTAAGTTTTGTCTAGCCTCCCGTCCCCCGCCCCCCCCAACCTCTTCTTGGATGCATAGTTAATGACATGTGGTAGTATCTCTAGGTGACACTTGGAAGGTTTTATCGTGGATTCTCACATACCTCTCCACATTATTTTCACGGATTCTCATAAAGCTATTAACATTATTCTCCTCATTTGTATTATTCTCCATCTTTATTTTCATGGATTCTCATATCCTGTGTTTTTTCCCCTTTTTCTTGAGCACACCTCCTAATGAAATGTGGTAGTATATGTTTTTGACACTTAGAAGGTTTTAATTGGACACAAATTACTTTCCATGATGACTATGAATTAAGGTGGTGACCAAAATTTTACACTACACAGAACTACACGAGGTTACATGGCTCTTTCTACTTCATACAAAAATAATACAGGGGGCATATTACCCTATAAACTTTTACAAATTCCACCCCAAAATGTGTGTGGGATAGATGGGGAAAATTTATAAATAAAATTCCAAGATTTATGTGGAGAAAATATATGGTTGTTGAGTCACTAACTTCCAAAAGCCATAACTTGTGTTTCTGATGTCCATATTGGGAAAATGAGAGCTCATTGGAATGAAAGTGATGTGAAGAAAAAATTGGAGATTGTTTCCATGGATGTAATTCCATCCATAATTCCTAAAGTTATAAATTACATTTGGGACCATTCATGATGAAAACAAATGACCTTTTACAAAAAAAATGTTGATTTATAGGAATCTTTGGGCCTTAAAGGTGGGAACCTCTTTGGGGAAAAATATTAAGGTTTATATTTACAAAACAAACTTAATTAAATTAGAAAAAAGGGGAATAAAACATATTTGTAAATAAGTTCTAGGAAGATGAAGAAAGTATTACTATAAAATAACATGGAAGAAAATTCAAAAGAGAGAGAAAACCCTTCCAACGTAGTAAGTGAAGTAATCTCCTACTTGAGTTTTTTGATATATTCTTCTTAGTTGGAAATGATTCAACCTTTCATTTCAAAGAAATTTTGAATGAAAAAAGACGATTTCTAATTGTTTTTATTTTTTTCTTCTATGTCTTTTCATTTATGTGGTCCATGGGAACTCAATTCTGTCCATTTGGATGAATGCATTTTAATTTTCTAAACACTAAACACTTTCTAGGTATTTCTATTTTGGGTTCCACAAATAACTTTTAGGAGTTCGTAACTAGTGTGATATTTTTAATTGAGTTTTATGATTAAGATTGCAAGCGTGTAAGTTCTTTCATCCTTATGATTTCAATGGAAATATCATGTTAATTTTTCTATAAATATGGTTTATTTCTTTTGATCTCGCTCAATGACATGGTGTGTTTTACTTATTTCTTTATTGGAATCCAATCTTCTAACAACATTTAGTTTAATGCTTAAAATTACTATGAGGTAAATAACATTGTTAATACCATTTCATAGAGAAGCGTATTATTTGTTTTCACATGCAAATCATATAGATAGAATCTTTTGCAGTCATACTTATTCAAGGTGGGAGATAGAATATGGTTACAATTGAACAAGAAGATGCTACAAAGTCATGGTAAGAAAATCAAGGTTCCACAATATGGTTCCTTTGAGGTATTGGAAAAGGTTGGAGATAATTCCTATGAACTCAATCTACCTCCATATATGCACATTTACTTAGTGATGAGTGTAGAGAATTTGAAACTCTATGAATATTCCATGCTAGATCAAGAAGACGAATCAATCTTACCTTATATAGAGGACTTGGGACTAGATGCTTAGGAAAATTAGATAGAAGATACAATTTTGCAGAAGAGGTCTAGAACTACAAGACAAAGGTAGCATGACCTTGTGCATATTTAGTCGAAAGGAAAACTTTCAGGAAAAGCTAAATGGTACATGTGAGAGGTGGAGGTAAAATTCCCTCACCTCCTTTAGTAACTCCATTTGGAGACCAAAAGAATCCCAAAATGGGTAGGTGTGATCCCAATTGGATCACTATATTATTTTTCATCTATATTGATTCTTTGAAAGTGGATAAAGTGGAGGAATTAACACATAGGACCATTTTTACTTATGGACCTAGTTCATAAAATTTCACGTCAAAAACTTCAAGAGCCATTTTGAGGCCAAGATTCCCTACTATACACATTTCTACCTTTCCAATTTTTTTTGTTTACCTTAATCAAAAGTCATATAAGAAAGTTATGCCTCCTGAAAGTTGACCTGTCGAAATTTACCACCATAATTTGAGAGGATGCCATGTTAGCCCCATTATTAATACAAAACGTGAGAGTTACATGATCATCTGAAGAACGCTATCGAAGATTCAATATTATAACACTATTTAAGAGTTGAAGGAGAAAAACCTAACCTCCAATAGGCTATCAAGCTATGTTATAACTAGATCGCTAGGAGGGAAAGGGGTTCCATTCTATTTGAGTGTATTTTGTTCCATAGATGAGTAGAGTAGTTGAGAGTAGGTAAGGAGAGAGAAAATAGAGATGGGATTTGAGAATCATAGCAAACAATGGGCCATAGGCCTCACCTATTTGTGCTTACATCCATTTCCATGAAAAGAATGAGAGTAGAGTGACCTCACCCTCCAACTGGGTTTTCTCCCAAAATGGTTTCCCAAATTATATCTTGTGTTATTTGTCTTTTTCAAGTTTTATTTTGTTGCTGTCCATTTTTTTCATATTTTATCTATTAGATGCATAGGCATAATACAATAATTTATGAATCCATAAATATAAGGAGAAATTAAACTTCATAGTGTAGATTTCATATTTCAAGCATAATTTTATCAGATCTTTGGGACAAATTGTCTAGTGCAAGATCCATTATAGTTTACAGATTAGGATTAAAGTCTTTGAAGTTTCTTGACCAATAACATTGGATCCCTAGCGGATAGCATTAAGGGAACTTTGAGGTTTAAAATTTGCGTTCTATGGAAAATAATAAAGTAATAGTTAAAATAATAAAATAAGAGATGATTATTTAAAGGAAAATAAATAAAACTACTTTCTTAATTTATTGTATTTTCAACTTATCTCCTTACAGGCTTACTAAAATGTCAAGTGTAGGTGCTTGTTGGATGTGGAATTTTATTACGAGCATTTACAGTTGACATTTGACTAAGCCTATAAGGAGACAAGTAAAAAACACTATTAAAATATAGTTTTCTTATTTTCCTTCCAAAAATATTTAACCCTGGGGATGACATCATCATCTTGAATCCTAGTGGTTCATTTAAAGTTGATTTTTCTAGTACATTTTTGTTATAAGGCACATTTTTTATAATAAAATTCCCCTAATGAATAACTCGAGGAATTGCATTCGAGAGAAGGGTATTATTTTCCTTGTGCTCTATGGGACATAGGGGAAATAGAGCTAGGAGTTGAGATTTCCATGGCACTATTTGAGTAATTGTGCAACTATGATTGTTGTGTATATGTGCGAATAGAGAAATATTGTGGGTTACCTATTTATTAGTGATTTTTTAATTTTTTTTTCCGAGGTACCCATCCTTATGGAATCATAACCTAATATTACTAGGGATGGTGTTTTGTAGAGTGAATGTGCAACAAAACCCGTGATTAGGTGGAATATTTGATGTTTGCAATGAATTGGTGAATATTTCATAAAGGTAAGTCCCTATTTTGTTTATTGTGTATATATTTCCCTGTGTATTTATATTTCTATATGTATTTTAATGGTTATCATTCGTTTACTACTATCCATGTTTATGAGCATTTTCATGGCATAAATTTAGTGTTGTTGGATTATGGAATGAGTTATTCAATGCCATACACGCTTTCTTTATTTGTTAATTTAAATTAATGGCCTTAAGAGTTGGAATTCACCTAGAAATTATGTTTTTTAGGGTACCTATGCATGGGGTTACATCGCATGGAATATATTGAGGGATTTCATTGCAAATAAGGGGATTTTTTCTTTGGGTTGTGTATGTTAAGGGGGAAAGAGTGCTACAAATTTAGGATCATTATGTTATTTAGATAAAATATAAGAGCCTGATAGCTAGGTGTGCATGTGTTTTAGAGTTAGGATAGGTACCCAACCTTGTGGATTCCTAGCCTCAGCTTAGGGGTGCCCTATTGTAAATATAGAATATGAAATAATGAGTATTATTGAGGTTGAGTGGAAAGTTTGAAATTTGTAACTAGTCAATGTAACAATTTATAAAAATAAGTAATGTATTCTTTGTGTATTTTCTTCTTCCTATACAACTATGTGTGTGTGTTTTTCTAATTTCATATATTGCATTAGCCCATAATTGTTAATATGTTTTCCTAAATGATGGATGAGTTGTTTGTCATGCTACATGTTTCTTGTTTTTATTTAATATTGGTGTTAAAGTCTAGATCATTTCAAGATTTAAGTTATTGAGGTACCCATTGGTGCATACATTACATTTTAGTGTTATAACATAGGGTATAGTGTAGCTTGGGATGTGTTGGCTAATATATTAATTTAGTGAATCTTGAGTTGGAGTGTGCCTTGGTAGTCAAGGGGAAAAAGTTCTTAAAAAGTCATGCATTTTTTAAAGTTTTTAATTTTTTGAAAAGTTTCATATGAGTGATATTAGTGGTGATGTGGAAGTATGATACATAATCTTACAATGAATTCAATTAACAATGTTGATGGTGGTAGAAGGTAGGGCTCATGATATGCATTTGGTGGGGTCCATAGGTGATGCAGATTACCACACTAGTGGTGAGCTCCAGTATTGTAGCAATAATGCTACAACTCCTGGGGCTTCCTGTCTCTTAATTTTATCAACCCGGTAGTTCGTACAAACTTGGAAGCGACGGTGCTATATGCACAAGTACTAGCTCTTGTCGCAGCTGTCACTTGGTCAGCTGGCACAAGTCCGCTAGGGCTCAAGCCAACTTCTATAGGCTCTCAGAAGAAGCTTGCTAAATGATGGACGAAAGCTAGCTCAAAGAAAACTAATCTATTTGGCAAAAATGAACTGAAAGCAAACCAAAGCATGGAAACCCTAATCTGACTAGCTAATCTAACTAATGCGAAAATGAAGATGCAAACTTATGAGAAAAGGTGCCACTACTTCTATGCTGATCAAATGCATGTGTCTATACTGCCTTTAACTAGAGAAAACATCTTTTTGTCTTTTTGATCAAGTTGTTGGAATTAACATGCATGTGCTTCTAACTAGTTTTCCACTATGCAGGGACGGATCAAGGGATGAAATGCTTTGGGAAAGGTTGGGATGGTACAGAGAGGGTCTAAGGGATCCCTAGCATTCTTTCTGAGAGTTTCACAAAGTCTGGAGGCCATGCAACCGTGTTTATGAACTTCTACAGGAAGTCTGCAGGGGTTTCTACAGGAAGTGTTGTAGGTCTTCTACAGGATGTTCTGTAATTCTTCTACAGGATGCTTACGAATTGGATTTTTGAGGATGGATGCTTGATGGAAGATGCATGGATGGTTATGGAGGTAAGATGGGGGTATGAAGTGACCTAGGAACTGATAGATGGAGTGGTGAGATGATGTGGAAGGCTGACTTGGCTTTAAGGTAGTTGAGGCAACAATCGAGAAGAAGGTAAGGTAACGTGGCAAAAGAGCAGATGGGAGATAAGGGAACAGACTTGGTGATGGAGGAGCTGATCTGAACGAGGCTCAAATGAACGAAGAGGTGATGAAGATGCCCTGCATAGTGGTTACTTGATCAACCCAACTACATCTTGCATGCAATCGAAATATCATGTGATCTATCTAACAAGTTAATGAAATCGGTGGACAACAACCTTATTCATGAAAAGAATCACGTACAACCTGTGAACAAAACATTATCAAAGAGATATAAACGCATGAATAACTCCTACCAATCTATCTTAACATAAGAAACTACTTTAACCATCAAAAGCAACCTAAGTAACAAAGCATGAATTAAATCTAAAGAGCAGATTTTATTTCAAGAACGCAGCAAACACATAAACATAAACAATGGAGGTACTGGGCGCTTGAGATGGGCCCAACCCCAAGAGCTACAGCCTCCCAAGAGCGATTTAGAGCTGGTGCAAAGCTGGATCCATCTTTATTAACCAAGAATGAAAAGTACATCAAAACTGTCCATAAGGAGAGCTTGAGAATGAGCTGAAAGCAAAACTAATCCATGGCCTACAAATCGAATTACAAACTAGCTAACTAATGGCTAAAACAAAATGACTAACTAGCTACAAAATGACTACCAACTAGCTAACCAAAATGAGGCCCCAAGCCCTCTTATTTATACAATTTGAGGACCCAACAGTCCTCCTAAAAGTTAGGGACTTGGCTGCCCAAGACTTGGAGTTAACAGCAGTCCAACTTGACTTGCTTGGCTGCCCTTGTGCTCATTGATTTGGTGGCCTTTGAACTCCGAGCTGATGGTGGAGAATTCGAGGTAAGGGCCCATAAATGAGGGGGACACCTTCCTACAAATCCTCTAGCTTGTTCTCCCACGAATTTGGCTGCCAAGTGCTCATTAAGACCTTCCATTTTGTCTCCAAGTTGACCAAAAAGGCTACACAAAGCACCCATTAGACTTGTTGGCATAATGACTAACCAAATTCACTCTATTAACATAAAAATAATCAAAAACATGCAATAAACAAATGAGAATGGTGGACTAAGCCAAATTAGGAGGTTGAATGAGCCCAAATATTTATCCATTTTTGGGGCTCATCATCACCCCCCTACTGAAAGTGTTGCTCATCCTCTGAGCAACCAATCTCTCTCCTTGTCTTTGATGGCCCTGATGGCCTCCTTGTCATGCCAAGCTTCTGAAGTGATGTCCTCTTCTCTGTCATGAACCCATGCTTCCTTGCTTCTTCCCACTACTTGCTCCTTTTCCTAAAGAATTCTCAGCTTGGGTATGATTGTGCAAGTATATTCAATCTGATGGTAGCAATGGTGGCGAAAGGAGATGAAACCAGTGGAGGATGGAAGAAAAGAGTGGTTGCATGCCTCCTCAACAGACTTCATGCTTCGAATCCCTCTCCAAAATTGATTCTGGCCTGCCAAAAGGCTTCTACAGGAAAGTCCTGTAGCTTCCTGTAGAAGGTTGAACCGTGACTAAATTGTGCCCGAACCTTGAAAGAAATGAGTGTTCATAGAGGGGATGGATGTGCTTGGGGTGGCCAACACAGGTGCTACCTCCTTAGCTAAAGTCTCGGCCGATTTCTCCTTTTGCTGCCCTTTTTTCAAACTTTCCTGTAGAAACTGTTCGCTGGCTTCTACAGGAAAGTCCTGTAGTGGCTTTTTCTGTCTTCCTGTAGACACGGGTGTCACCACGGGTGTCACCACCATTTAAATAATAATTTGCCATCATTCCAAATAACCAGCATGTCCTTGGCACATAAATAAGTCTGAGATGCAGAACAGAACAACCCTTTTTCTAATCAGAAAGACAGCCACCAATACATGTAATCAGTATGTTCTTTGATGCACAAAAACTGAGATGAACCCTGGAAGTTTAGGCTGAGTGAATGAGAGTGCAGAGATCAATCCGGCCTCTGTGGCACACAGTATATAAAATTCACGATTTTCTGCAAGTGAGCCTTAACAATGGCTCAATTATGAATCAACCCCTGGAGAAAATCCCGCATACAACAACAATTCTCATGCAGCGATAAGAAAATGACTTGTAATTTCATGAACAGACTTTTATTCACAATTTCCTACCCCTTCAACACGTCAACTCCACCGGCTTTTTAATCAATTGCGGGGGAGAATTATGTTCAGGCCTACCTCATTAAGAATCGCCACCCCTGACATGAACAGTGCAAGCTCTTCGTAGGCTGGGTTTCTTGTAAAACAGCTTCCTGTAGAAAAACGCCTGTAGAGTGTGATTCGGCTTTTGAGTGAGCCCGCTGCACTAGAGAATTTTGAAAAGAGGTAGGAAACTCAGCGGAGGAAGATAGATTAAGCCGATGGTGGAAGCAGAGGATGTATTCTTTGAGTGAACACGATGCAAGTGCAAGTTGACTAACGGTCTTTGGATTTCAGCCGAGCGCTCAGTGATGTCTGCGTGATTTTTGGAGTGAGGTGGCAGGGACGTGTCCTGGCCCATGCAACTGTTGTCTCCACTGCAGTTTTAACTATTGGTTCTCTACTGTTAATCTCTTACCATCAAACACGCTGAAGTTTAACTGTTCATTACTGCCCGTTCTTAATTTCCTCCCTGAGATGGCTGAGTGCACGTGTCTCATTCACCCACCAAGTGCTGTTGAACTGGATGAGGGTGGCCAGTTAGCTGGCCACCGATTTGTCTAAATCCAACCATCTCATTGTTCACGCAGATTTCGAATTACATTCATGCAACAGAGGAATTAGTTTAGTCACGTACCTGCAAGTCGACTGGCTGCTGTGAAGCTCTTTGCTGATGCATGCTTGGATTCCTTGGTTGCATGAGGGAGTGGCTGATGATTTTTGATTGTTGTTCTGTGTGCAAGTGTCCTCTGGCCGGATATGAGCTCCAGACAATCGTTTCCATGTTCAAACCTGCACGTCCAAGCTGCTGTTGCTGCATCTTCACCAAACCAGAACTTGTTTTTGACATTTCTCCCAAACGCCAAAGCGGATCGAGCTGAAACTTGCTGAGCATGTTTCTATCATCATTATGCATCTCCCATAGCAAATTCGTGATCAATGGATGCACGGATTTTGAGAAAATTGGAAAATGGCTGAAGATTTCAGAGCTCGATTTCTCGGAAACCATGCATCGGAATCGGCTGAAACTGCTTGGGTAGGCTACTATCATCCATGTGCATCTCCCCATGAAACAGGTTTTGAAACGGATGCACGGTTATGGAGAAAAGGCAAAAATGGCTGATGGTGATGGAGGCTGATTTCTTGGAAACCGTGCACCGGAATTGCATGAAACTGCTCAGGCCTGTTGTCATCAACCTTGTACAATTCCCCATAAAACGGTTTGTCAAAAGGATGCATGGTTTTCAAGTTATGGTAAAAACAAATTTGGTTCTATGGATTTTTGCCTCAAGGCTTTTTGCATGTGCTTGCATGGGATGACAAAATGAATTTTGTTTGTGATGCAGGTATGGAGATGATGGAGGAGGAGTTGGAAGATGGCATGAAGGCTTCTGAACACTTGAGGAAGCTACCATGCTCGCCAAACCACTTTTTGAAATGCATGCCTAGTTTCCCACAATTTCTACAGGAAGATCCTGTAGAAGCACAATGAGAAGCACAAGGTGGTGAAAAAATGATGGATGAAGGCAAGGGATGGACACACAAGTGCTTGCAGGCCTAACCAATAGACTCCCACCATCAGATTCACTTTTGAAATTGGATTTGGCTCGTCCAAAGGTTCTACAGGATGTTTCCTGTAGAAATTCAGAGCTTTCCTGTAGAAGACACAGTTTTGAGGAAAGAAGCTTAATGACATGAAAAAATGATGGAAAAGGGGTGAGGAATGGAAACATGGATGTGGGTAGGCCTCATGGACATTTTCCAAGCCTTCAAGTCCTCCTCGGAGATCAATTTGGCTTTTTTGTAAGCTTCCTGTAGAAGATACGAAACTTCCTGTAGAAGGCACAAAAACTCCTTTGTCTTTGATTTGAGTGCTCCTCCTGTCATGAAACGTCCCTCTTGCAACCTGCAATGTCATTGCTGCAACATGAAATGGAGATTAGCTTTATTTTTCTTTTTCTTTTTTCTCTTTTTTTTTGAAAAACAACTAGGGCGCCTCATGGAGGTTTTCACCCTAATTGCCTGCCTTGGGCGCCTCCAAGGGAGGTTTTCACCCAAAGATCTTTTTCTCTTTTCTCTTTTTTTTCAACCCATTGACCGCCTCATGGAGGTTTTCAATCAATGAGCCAACCTAAGGCGCCTCCGAGGAGGTTTTCACCTTAGATTTCTATTTTCCTTTTTTTCCTTTTTTTTCTTTTTCTTTTTTCTTTTTTCTTTTTTCTTTTTTCTACCCTACCCTACTTGAAAAACAAAATCATTCTCAAGTATAAGAATACTTCCAATGGAGCCATGTGCACATCGAGATTAGAGAAAAAACGATGTGAAGGCTCGAAATGCATGCTTTGACAACGATCCAGATTTTGGAGACAAGATGATCTGACTTTGAATGGATCAAACATAGATGAGGAAGAGAGTACTGCTGCAACTTAGTGACTGTTTGGAACCATGTCTCAATATAGCTTTGATATCCTTGGTCCTTTTGCTGATCTGGATCATTCTTCATGTCACCTTCTATCATGACCTTCTGATCTTCCTCTTTTTGTTGATCTTTATCTTGAGTACATGGAGGATTTGATGGTAACCATGAGGGATCTCTCTCGATCTCTGATTTAGATCTCTTTTCTTCATCAAGTGCAGCCCATGGTTCTTTGATCTCCTCTTTTGATTCTCCTTTTGCTGGATGTGATCCTTCAATGCTTTCAAGATGATCTCTTTTTTGCAATGCTTTTCCTGAGCTTTGGTGAACATCATTGAGCTCACGAGGAATCATTTGCACATGTTGTGCCTCAGATTTGCAATTGGGTTGAGCTGCTCCATTGCATGGTTTTGGAAATGGTACGGGTAGTTGAGTGGAGGTGTGAAACTGAGATGGAGATGGATGACATTGTGGTTGGGTAGGCATTTGGGGTTGCCTTGGTGGAGGAGGAGGCGATGGTTGTGGATGAGGAGGTGGTGGAGGAAAATGAGCGGGATGAGAGTTGTACTGGGGCCTCCACTCCTGATAAGGTGCATTCCACTGAGGCTGTGGCTGAGCATAAGAGTGAAATGAATGAGCAACTGGTTGGGCATAATATGGATCTGTGAAGGAACAAGGAGAATATGACTAAGGAGGAGGTGTAGACCAGGAAGGATGAGCAGGGGGATCCCAAGAAGGCATGAAAGTGGCTTGATAAGGGTCATAATAGGTCTCGGGTATCCCTTGCAGTTCCTGCTGGTAAGATCTAGGTCCATGTGGCCAACTTTGGTTCATATAATAGAGTGATTCAGTGGCTCCCTTGGCTCTTTGATATGCAGCTTTGATTCTGGGCAAGGAAGGGCACTGATCTGTAGGATGGTATCCTTCACATACAAAACACACTTCTAGGGAGTGCATTGGACATTCGTTCCTAGGATGCTTTTTAAGACACCCAGGACAAAAAATGACCAAAGCCCTCTTGGCTTCTTCTTGCTTCTTTTGGATCCGCAAGGTATCCAGTTGCATGGCAAGAAACTGCCTCATATCACTCTTGAAATCTTTGATCTGATTTTCAAATTCATCTTTGGACAAGGGACTGCTCCAATCATTTCTGCTTGTAGCCATTTGCTTCAGAGGAGTGTTTCTTTCCTCTTCTCCCCTAGAGGTTCTTCAGATATGTCTTGATGTCCACCCAGGGGTTCTTTCATCACAGCCATCGAAGAAGAACGTTGGCTGTGTGAAGCAGTGGGGGGGTTGTGCAATCATTTTTCTAACTTATCTCTACTCCTACAAAGCATGAAATGAAATGCTAATCTACGCTTGCAGAAATGAAATTGCGGAATTGAAATGCTAATCTATGAAAGCAAGAAATGCTAATCTACGCTTGCAGAATTGAAATACTAATCTACGCTTGCAGGAATGGAAAGGCTAGTCTACGCTTGCAAAATTGAAATTGCGGAATTGAAAGGCTAATCTAGGAAAGCAAGAAATGCTAATCTATGAAAGCAGGAAATGCTAATCTATGAAAGCAGGAAATACTAATCTATGAAAGCAGGAAATATCTATGCTACTTTTGCAGAATGAAAAATGAAATAAACTACTGAGCAGAAGGTTGTAGTAGAAAATAGAAGAATAGCAACAATCACCAATACTCTGCCGCTTCCCCGGCAACGGCGCCAAAAAGATGGTGAGCTCCAGTATTGTAGCAATAATGCTACAACTCCTGGGGCTTCCTGTCTCTTAATTTTATCAACCCGGTAGTTCGTACAAACTTGGAAGCGACGGTGCTATATGCACAAGTACTAGCTCTTGTCGCAGCTGTCACTTGGTCAGCTGGCACAAGTCCGCTAGGGCTCAAGCCAACTTCTATAGGCTCTCAGAAGAAGCTTGCTAAATGATGGACGAAATCTAGCTCAAAGAAAACTAATCTATTTGGCAAAAATGAACTGAAAGCAAACCAAAGCATGGAAACCCTAATCGGACTAGCTAATCTAACTAATGCGAAAATGAAGATGCAAACTTATGAGAAAAGGTGCCACTGCTTCTATGCTGATCAAATGCATGTGTCTATACTGCCTTTAACTAGAGAAAACATCTTTTTGTCTTTTTGATCAAGTTGTTGGAATTAACATGCATGTGCTTCTAACTAGTTTTCCACTATGCAGGGACGGATCAAGGGATGAAATGCTTTGGGAAAGGTTGGGATGGTACAGAGAGGGTCTAAGGGATCCCTAGCATTCTTTCTGAGAGTTTCACAAAGTCTGGAGGCCATGCAACCGTGTTTATGAACTTCTACAGGAAGTCTGCAGGGGTTTCTACAGGAAGTGTTGTAGGTCTTCTACAGGATGTTCTGTAATTCTTCTACAGGATGCTTACGAATTGGATTTTTGAGGATGGATGGTTGATGGAAGATGCATGGATGGTTATGGAGGTAAGATGGGGGTATGAAGTGACCTAGGAACTGATAGATGGAGTGGTGAGATGATGTGGAAGGCTGACTTGGCTTTAAGGTAGTTGAGGCAACAATGGAGAAGAAGGTAAGGTAACGTGGCAAAAGAGCAGATGGGAGATAAGGGAACAGACTTGGTGATGGAGGAGCTGATCTGAACAAGGCTCAAATGAATGAAGAGGTGATGAAGATGCCCTGCATAGTGGTTACTTGATCAACCCAACTACATCTTGCATGCAATCGAAATATCATGTGATCTATCTAACAAGTTAATGAAATCGGTGGACAACAACCTTATTCATGAAAAGAATCACGTACAACCTGTGAACAAAACATTATCAAAGAGATATAAACGCATGAATAACTCCTACCAATCTATCTTAACATAAGAAACTACTTTAACCATCAAAAGCAACCTAAGTAACAAAGCATGAATTAAATCTAAAGAGCAGATTTTATTTCAAGAACGCAGCAAACACATAAACATAAACAATGGAGGTACTGGGCGCTTGAGATGGGCCCAACCCCAAGAGCTACAACCTCCCAAGAGCGATTTAGAGCTGGTGCAAAGCTGGATCCATCTTTATTAACCAAGAATGAAAAGTACATCAAAACTGTCCATAAGGAGAGCTTGAGAATGAGCTGAAAGAAAAACTAATCCATGGCCTACAAATCGAATTACAAACTAGCTAACTAATGGCTAAAACAAAATGACTAACTAGCTACAAAATGACTACCAACTAGCTAACCAAAATGAGGCCCCAAGCCCTCTTATTTATACAATTTGAGGACCCAACAGTCCTCCTAAAAGTTAGGGACTTGGCTGCCCAAGACTTGGAGTTAACAGCAGTCCAACTTGACTTGCTTGGCTGCCCTTGTGCTCATTGATTTGGTGGCCTTTGAACTCCGAGTTGATGGTGGAGAATTCGAGGTAAGGGCCCATAAATGAGGGGGACACCTTCCTACAAATCCTCTAGCTTGTTCTCCCACGAATTTGGCTGCCAAGTGCTCATTAAGACCTTCCATTTTGTCTCCAAGTTGACCAAAAAGGCTACACAAAGCACCCATTAGACTTGTTGGCATAATGACTAACCAAATTCACTCTATTAACATAAAAATAATCAAAAACATGCAATAAACAAATGAGAATGGTGGACTAAGCCAAATTAGGAGGTTGAATGAGCCCAAATATTTATCCATTTTTGGGGCTCATCAACTAGTAGGCCCATATACAAGTCCAAATATTGGTGGTATTGGATTGATGCATTTACACCCATAATACTTTACAGAATAATATATGTTCCCTACTAAAACTGCTAGCATTAATTGGTTATATGACTATGTAGGGTTTTAAAACTTCATGTAATTTATTAGCCCATAATTTCTATGAGTAATTGATATTGGATCTAAAGCTTAAGAAATTGCATTTTGATGGGGGGATATGTGATAGGCTAAATAGGATTCCCTCCATGTTACGTAAGTGGCTTGGTTTGAGCCGCGTGGATTTTAGTTCTATGTCAGACTAGGGGGAAATAAAAGGGAAACTAACAAACGAAAGAAAATGAAAATGAAAAAGGAGAGAGAGAAGGAAGCTCCAGGGTGTTGAGGCATTTAGGTGGCTTACTGGAGTCGGGGGTGTGGGAGCTGGGGGCTGGGGTGGTATAATGGGGATGACATGGCTAATCAAGAGGCTAACAAGTGGAAACATTCCACATTAGTAGCCATGTTCCCTACCACATTATCTAAGGTTCCAAGTTTGCAAGATGTAGTTATTTCTAGAAAACAACTATGGAGCCAAACTATTATAGTGGCCATAAAGGGAGCATATTTTGTTAGATTTAGATGAAATTTCTGGGATAGGGCCATAGTAAGGATGAACTCTAGATTTCCAAAAATTGTACAATAGGGTTTTTTGAAGAATAATGTGGTAATTATTAATAGAATCCTTGTTGTTGATGAACCTTTTACTTTGGGTTTGTAAAGAAAAATTGAAATGACCTAGTGGAGAATTGGAATGGGATGAAAAACATGGTCAAATCCACTATTATAGGCCAAATTTTAGAGATTTCTATGGTTTTTAGAGGATGATATGGGATCACAAATCACAATTCTAAAACAAAATCTTTGCTTGATGGTTTACCTCCTCAGTAAGTAAGAAATATTTGTAGTCACTTTTGATAAAATTCTGTTTCTGGAGAAAATGTAAAAAGGAAAAAGTTGACAATTCAAAGTTAAAATAGAACATGCTAGGAGAAATAGATTTACAAATTGAAGATTGGTGTGTACTGATTATCACTAGCATTATTAGTTCCCAGTGTGAATTTTTTTAAATTTGTAATAGATTTCATTGTATATGTGGTAGCAGTTGGCTTTCGAACTTCATTTCATGAGTGTGAAAAGAGCATAATTGGGTAGAAACAAAAATTTCAAAAAAACATAGCTTTCATATTAGAGATTGGATTGAAGCATAAATAGAATAAATGGAAAGATGAATCATAGGAAAATAAGCTTCAAGGTTTAAAAATATAGATAAGTCATCATAAGGTTCATCATAAATTGAGAAGAAGAAAGACTTGTGGATTTTGTTGATAAAACAAATTTTACAATGTGTCCAATTTATAGAATGTGAAAGAAATGTTATAAATAAAGAAAATGAGATTTTTTTAATAGTATTATTCATATACATATTTCTTACAGAGCCAATGTTATATTCTATAACAAGTAAGGCTCGTGATTGATGAGTGAAGACATGAAGGACGCATAAAGATCCTATAGCAATGTGGAAGAAGATAACAGCCTAAACATCAGTTTGAGTAATGAGGAGATAAGATATAATGGGAATAAAATTAGGTTGAAACCAATGGTGTTGGTAGAAATGATGAGGATTCCAAGGATGGAAGTGTAAATCTACCTGTTGTTAATCAAAAGATAATAAAATACTGGGAGGAGAAAATCCATATAAATACTCAATTCTTACAAATTATAACTCAATTGTAGAAGGAAATAATAAATTGGTCAAGTCCAAGACATGAGGAAGAAGAAATACCTTATGTATGGAGGGATAGATATATAATATATACATGGACTCAACAAGTGCTAGTAGAATTCAAAGAAATCACTACTCGCCTATTCATTTAGCCATGAAATTACATGCATATGAAGAATCAAGGATTAGCTTAGAAGTATCCATTGTTAGGCATAAAATAATAATATATGAAATGTATAGCTTATAAGGAGAGCTTAGGAAGCCTAAGACACCAATATTTGATGGTGAAAACAAAATGAGATATGGTGTTGAAACTTGGTTTCTTGGAATTAGAAAATATTTTCCATGACATAGTTACTAATCTAACCTGAAAATTATTATTTCCATATACCATTTACAAAGGAAAGTATCTATGTGTGGGACTAGTTGAGGAAAATCAAGCACATTAATGAGAAAATGATTTCTTGGAAGTGGTCCATGAAATATTTCCAACAACAACAACTTTTAGAGCATTGCTATAACGCGAATATGTACGAGTTATTTGAACTCAAGTTGGGGAACATACCAATGGATGAATATGAAAAAATATTCTTCGAAGTTCTTATGTGGAATAAAATACTTCTATAAAGATAAAATTAAATTTGATGAACCCAAGCCTCTAACATAAACTATTCCAAAATCGAAGTACTTTAATGGGAAAGGAAATAATAGAGAAAAAAACAAGTATTGGAAAGATAAGAAGAAGAAGAAGACATTATAGTAGATAAAGAAGGGATTAAAATCTCCCTTCAATAGAAATGTTCTAATTGATACCAACAAATTAGACAAATTCAAGATGAATCCCAGAAGGAAAATTCCTTTGAAAAAAGGGATAGGCAGCTAATCACATGTTGGGGATGTAAAGGAGAGTACATGTACAAATATTCCCCTAAAAAGGAAGCAAAAAGGGAGGAATTTGCATAGCATTTATGAGGCTACCATAGTGGAATACATAGCTAAAAATATTCCAATACATATGTAGCCCTGGAAGATTGATAAGAAAAACATCAACATTTCACACACATTATTGACGTGGGAGGTAAAATTACAAATCATGATGTTTCTAATTTGATTGATTTAGGAGAAATGAATAGTTACATTGACCCTAAATTAGTGGACATCAATGATATTAAAGGAAAAAGAGAACAATGTTTTTAATGCACTCAACAAAAGAGTACATGTGATGCATGCTACAAACTTAGCATATATAAATCAGTTTTAAACAACATAATTTTAGAGGTTAATATCAAAAACCAAAGTTTCCTATTGGAAAAATAAGGCTTATAAGGGGAAGATGTACAACAAAAATTGAAAGAGTGTAAGCTAGGAGAATATTGGATACTATTGAGATGAGGTCCGTTGGGTATGTTTTGGGGTTAAAAACCCAAGTTTTGATGTAAATTTTGGTAAAAAGATGTAAAGTCCCTGTGATTTATGGATGCAGAGCTCATAGGTAATTAGGAGTAAAAGGGGTTTTAGCCCCCTATCTATGTAAAGTTGAGTCGGTCTTGAGTTCCACCCTTGGTCCACGGACAATGGCATTGTATAAATAAGTGTGTCTTAGAAAGTCTAAGGCAATAATCTAATGATGTTGGCTGCAATGGATCGATAGAAGATAGTGCAGAGAAGCGAGTCATAGAAGAGGGAAAGCCTCTGAAGTGGAGTTCGCAAAGGCTTATAATAGTGTCCACAACTAAGTGCATGGACCGCTGTAGCTGAGTGCGCAGGGCAGTTTTGAGTCTGTAATACTAGATTGAAAATCAATAAAGAAGATTGTTGGAGAATTCCTATGTTTATCTGTTTACTTCTGTTATTTATGTTTGTGATATATGCTGTGATTGAATAATGTCTTTATGAAATATTGATCTATTGATGTGAAACTCTATTGGATACATCTTGATAACTGTACGCAAGGCATGTCAAATACTTTCACGAAGATTATAATAACTTTTGTTATGTTTATTAATCACTTAAGTAGATCCACATGAGCTCAGATCTAGGGTTATTTTATGTTGCATGTAAGTGGATGATTCAGGGTCCGCAAAGACCTGTCGTAGATCTTTGCAAAGGTATAGAGGCCGTTTCAAGGAAGTTGTAGTACCGAGCCCTAGGGGATTAGATCTGCACGAAGGAAGATCTAGGAAAATAAAAGACATCACAGTGAGCTATGGATGCAGAAATTTGGTTCCAGCATCCCCCCATACTACTTCGGGTGAGACTTCATCCTACGCTACGTGGGTCGATGCCGAAAGGGCCAGTAGTGCAGGGTTTTGTTTGGCGCAATTAACTCTAAACTTGGGTTAAATCCCGCTAAGCCAAAAAATGGTTCTGTTGCTGGGATCGAGATCTACTTAAGTAGATGTGTGATGTCACATCACTAGAATCCAACCAAGAAGGAAATTGAGAAGTGGTTGGATAGAAAAATTCACAAATTCATGATGTAAGAGAACAAGAATCCGCACATGTCAAAGGAGTAGTGGTTGGGCAGATACTTGTACACAGAAATACACAAAATTTTCTTCTGCACCATCCAGACCGAACTATACGAGATAATTTTAACTGACATATATAATTTTTTGGATGACTTTGAATGAGAAGTCCCTGAGGATCATCGACTCCAAGCACTAGAATTGGCGCTATGCCCGCACGATGGTGGGGTGCGCACAAGGACAACTTTGATGAATGGTGAGGTTATATAAGGATGATGAGGTTGCGATTTGGTTGTCCTAAAGTTCGACTGACTGAGAAATATGGTGGGAGAAATGAATCACACGATAATTTAGCAAAGTGGACTAAATCTTATGGAACAAAGTCGCAACTAGAGTGGGTACACTTATTCAGTCATACTTTGGATACAATTCCTATGAATTGGTATCTGGAAACAGAGCTTTGCCATGGCACCGCAGAGTGGGGGATATTAAGGGAAGGATTCTTAATGACCTTCATTTTTGAAGATGGGTTCGAAAGAATTGATGAAACTCTGGAGGAGATTAAAGCATCGATCTTCAGAGTCCCGCGGGAACCTTTAGAATGGGCTCAACTAGATTGGAGCACCCCGTTGCGCCATGCATTGGAATGTTATAGTGTGATTATTGAGGGAGAGGAGGAAGATCCAAGGAATATTAATATTCCCAAGGTAGAAGGCCATCATGAAGTTGAAGGTCCACAACTAGAAAGCCCAGACATTACCACGTCGTTGAAAAACAAGCAAGTGAACATTGGTACTAAAGGAGAGCCAAAATTTGTGAAAATTGGGGATTACTAGGACGATGCCACAGTGGATAAAGTTGCTGAGTTACTCTGTGAGTACCAGGATATTTTTCCTACAATTTTCTCGGACCTAAAGGGAATCGTGGGCGACTTGGGTGTGATGAAAATCACTTTGAAACCGAACGCGACACCTATTAAGTAGAGGTCATATCCCCTTAATCACAAATGCAAGGAAAAGGTTTTCTTGGATTTGGATAATATTTTAGAAGCATGCATCATCGAATTGGTGGAAGAATATGATTGGGTGAGCTTGGTGGTGGTTAAATAGAAGAAACATAAGGGAGAAATAAGGATTTACATAGATCTAAGGAAGCTTAATGATGTCTGCATCCATGATCCTTTTTCGACATCATTTACTGATGAGGTCTTGGACAACGTTGGAGGGAAGGAGGCCTAATCATTCACTGAAGGGTTTTTGGGGTACCATCAGATCAAGATCATGCCATATGATAGGAGTAAAACAACCTTCACCATAGAATGGGGTTGTTTCTAGTATACTGTAATGCTGTTTGGACTCAAGAATGCACCTGCGATATTCTCTCACATATTGATAGCAACATTTAAGGAGTTCATTGATAAGTTCTTAGAGGTGTATTTCAATGACTGTGTTGGCTTATTGGGGCCTGACCCAGGTTCAGAAGTGTATTAGACAAATAAATCCTATGCTACCGGCCCTTTCGGCAATAGTTCACGGAGCACGGACTAAAGTATCGTCGAGGTAGAAGGGGAGGTGCTGGAACTAGGTTTCCACACCCTAGGGATGTCTTGATGAGAACTTGGAAGGTTCGTGAATCATTCTACAGCCTCACACCCCTCTGCACAACTATCGGGCTTCTGCGTAGATTTGCCTCTTATTTGGTATTATTAGTGAGTTATTATAGACCAAATTTGGTTCTTAAGGTCTTTAAGCAAACATTTAACACTTATAACCAGTGCACGCATTCATAAACCTTACAGATTTGCATAAACCAGAATCTAACCAGATCCATGAAGATTTAGAACCAAGTTAGCTTTATTAATATCTTTAATTTAGTACAAGCCACTTCTTGCCCTGCACACATAGCTGCAGGGGTCCCTGCACACAACTGCGGACTCTACCAGGCCTCTGCACACACAGCTGTAGAGCCTATTCCAACTACTATCCAACCTAACTCGGAATTACAGACTCAGATCCACTATCGCCTTCACAAACCCATACATTCAAGATAAAAAACAAGAAATTCCCTCTAACCTTAGAGCCTTGCTCTATTTATACATTCCCATGGTTCACGAACCATGGGCAAGCTGACTCACTTTCTATTTTCTTATATTATTTGTGGGCAGACAACCCTTTGACTTGAATTGTTACAATTCGCATTCCGCGCACCTCGTGGAGCTTTTACCATCTTTTTACCCAAAATTGTGGGCTTTAAGCCCCAAACCCATTACGCGGGGCCTCCGCTACTGAACAGGCCCCCAACACAATCATCATGACTTGTCCCGAGTCACTCGGCTGGTGCAGCAATATTTTCTCGAAGTTCCTCCAACAGCCTTTGCATTGCATTGACATCAGCCACGCATTCTTTATTGTCTGCTGTATCAACTGTGCCTAGTGTTCTGACACATGATCTGGGCCACCTTCCTGCCTTAGCGCATAAGTATCCTTCAACTGGGTCAACTTCCCCTTGATCGTTGTGGTAACCATAAACACTTCCTTAAGCCAAGGTTGGATGCATGCTTTGATCCATGCTTCCCGTTGTCTTGTGGTGTCCACCTACTCCTTCAGAGCCTGGGCCTCCCTCATCCTGGCCAAACTTTGAGTAATAGCAACCGTTTGTGTCGTCCCCCAGACATTGTCATAAGCCTGATGTAACTCTCGCGCTTCTATCTCTACCTGCTGCAATGTGGGGTCTTCTTGTATTTATGTGAGCGTAAAAAGGGACTGATCCAACAATCCCGTGAAGTCGTGTACGACGTGCTCTATCACTTGCAATCCTTCCTGAATGGCGCAACGATGCTGCTCTCTAACTTTCGGGGGTGTAGTAGGTTGCCCAGTCATCCTTAGCTCCATGATTTGTAAGTTCAACTCCCACTGGGCTTTCACGGCCTCCTCCTGGGCCCTAAGGAATCCTGCCGCTATGTGATGAATTTTTTCGGTTGCTGGGACTTCTGCTGGCACAACCAGTTCCAGTACACAGCTACAGACCTCCTCCACAGCCTGTTCCAATCCTTGGTTGTGTGTAAGCAAGTTGTCACACTGTAAATGGATCTGCTCTAGATTTCCTTTTTGCTCCATTACTACTTGAATGGCACGACCTTCCCTAATGCGTAGCTCAGCAGTTATCCCATCCTGCAGTTGGTATAGGGTCTCTCTAGGAAGGGCAACCAAGTTCAACCCCCAACTCCTCCTGTCGCCTTCGGCCTCTGCTAGGACAGCGCCTGCCGGTAAGACTAAAGTGTTCATTGTGGGGCCATGCACCATCTGCTCTGCTGTGAGTGTGCCCTTCGCGAGAGTCGGAATCATCCCTTCTGGGGGTCGCACTTGTAATGCCTGCAACTGTGCCCTGAGCTCCCCCAACACAGTTTTCTGCTCTGTCATCAACTTCTTCAAAGCATCCTTAGTGTCATCACGCACTGGTCCACTTCTAGCAAGAAAATATCTCTCCAAGTCCTTTGCCATCTTAGTCTTTTGCGGTCATGGGGCTGCTCATAGACAAGCAGCCTCTTGAGTTGAGTCGATGTGGTGGCCAGGTCCGAGCGTCCCTGTGTCTCCACTTCCCCCTGCTGCCCTGCTCCATGAACAACTCCTGATCCTCCACAATCTCTTCGACGGGCACAATAATGGTCTCTGGTGCTATTTCGGTCTCCTCCCGCTGCGTGGTCATTTTCTGGTCCTGGCACATTCTTTTTGCCAACTTTGTGATGCGCAGCTTGATTTCCTTCTTCCGCTATTGTGCTGCAGTCTTTTTGAATGTGGCTAAATCCAGGGTACCCCACTTCGGAGGCCATGCTACCATTACCTCGTAAATCGCATCGTCCGTTGCAATGAATGGAAGCTTTACCCATGTTTGCTTTGGAGCCTTTTGTGCCCTGATGTACTGATTATTCATGTCCATCTTGAACTCAGCCGCACTTTGAAAACTGTTGTATGTGGTCAGGGATAGCCACGGTCTGCGAGCAATCCATGTTCTAATACTGGCCTCCATGAATATCCAAAACACCTTGATCTCACGAATCCTTGTAGCATCTTTTGTAGCTCGGAGCGAGTTATACCGCATGGCTTCAAGGATATTCTTCTCAATGTCAGGAAATTGGCTACCCTTCGGTAGCTCTCCTGCCACCAGTGGGATTGTTAAGAGCAAACATGCATAATGGAAAGTCTTACCTTGCTCCTGCCCTTCCTGGAAATTTGTCAAAAATTCATTACAGAGAAACTGTGCCCAATTGAACTGAACCCCTTCCGCACATTGCTCCCCGAGTGCAATGACAAAAGCTGGTACCTCGTCTGCGCGACATTTCCTCATGAGCTTACCGAATAATAGCTGGGTGGTGACGCGCACCACTTGGTCTTTGAGGCTTGTTATTAGATACTCGTACTTCCGTTTTTCCAACTTATATTTAGCCTTCATTACTTATGTGAGACCCACATCGCTACTTGTTCCGGCTATGTCTGCTGGGTCATTCCCTTTTGTAGGTAGATAGGTAATTCGGTGTACTCAATTAGATGTGATGGGAATCGGTTCCTCCGGCCAGAGATAACCATCATGTACCAGACATAGTAACTGTCAGATAACAAAAATGCTAATGGCCGTGCAGTGATAGTGGGGTATCCACCTCCGATTGAGTAATCCCGCATGTTCCACACCACGTAACCACTTCCTTTGTAGTAATTTCTCCTCGGCCAATTGGGGGAACTTTTTTCTATCCGCTAGATCCCTATCTTCGAACTTGATATTCAGTACTCGGCCCAGCGACAGACCGTCAAATCTTATTTCATCTAGGAGAGGCGGAGTCTGGAGTGTACTCTTCGTGGCCTCCAGATCCTTAAGTACCTTGGCCTTCCTGTTGCATGGAGAGATATATGGTGGTAATGAAGGTATTTGGAAAGCATCCTCCTCTTCCTCATCTTGTGCTTCAATCTGATCGATCAAGGCTTGTAAATCTTCCTCGTCCTCCTCGACCTCAGTGGTGATTGCTTTGCCTTTTTTGGCCATTGATAATTTACTGAATCTCGGTGATACCCTAACTAGCCCCATAGTCTACTTGTCTTTCTGAGGTCGTGGTGTGCATGGGGTCTTCAGAATAGTAGCCGCTTCCTCTGGCTCCTCTTGGGTCGGATACAGCTCTTCCATGAACCGTGCTCAAGTTCTAGCCATGGTACTCATGGGGTGCCTGGTAGCTAGGTGTTTGTTGTTTTGTACTAGCTCAAATCTCAAATATCCCAGTGTAGTCCAAGGGTTTTTGTAGGAACGCGTGAATTTGAATGTAACCCTTCCCTCCACTTCCACTTCATTAATATCTTCTTGGTGGTAGATATTTTTGTATCTAGCTCGGAACTCATGTCTTAATGGCTGGTCGCCCGCTCCTCTTTGCCGTAACTTGAACTTCTTGTCATGAATAGTGACGTCAACGGTCACCTCCCAACCTTTCCACGCGACAGCGCATTCCCTTCGGTGCGACCATGATCTTATTGACCGATTGGCCCTGCACGGAACCTTCATTCCGCGCAGGCCTCTCATAGACTTGTTTATAGTCCTACGCCTCCTTTCAACTGGTTGGAGCACTGAGATTGTGCGTTCCACAGCTAGTCAGGTGGTTGCACCCCAGGTGCGAGATTTCATCTTCCCTGCTAGCCCGGGCTACAGGCACCTTTCGAGTTCCTTTGTATCCATTATACCATCGTGCGTTTTTGTATATGGTATACTCCTTCGTTGGTGTGGTCGCAGCCATGATAGCAAGGTCGCAACTTGTTCTAGTACCCAGGTAGACTCGGCCAGGCCTAGTTCCCTTCCTTGCAGATTCGCGCAGCCTGCTTGTGCGACGCCGATTTTTATTTTGCTGATTTATTCATCCAACATCACGCTTTTCCTCTACAGTCATGCCCATTCTTCATTGATTTCGTGAAGCCTTCTGCTGCCGCACCGAATGGCTCCCTGCATCCTTCGAATTCCTTTGTCCCTGACATCTACGGAGGCTATGAGCTTGGTAGTTTCTTCAATCCTCTTAGTTCCATCTTGTCTCATCCCTGCTAAGATCACCTTCAACCTCCTTCATTTGCTAATGATCTTATAGTTCCATCAAACCCTTGGTACATGTAGATTCCCATTGGCTCGTCTTATTATGTGAACGCTATTCATGCTTCCACCTGTTGTCCCAATTGCTTTGGCGCGAACAACTGGAATGCGTCACTTTTCTTATTATCGCGACAGACTCAGATTTTTCATATATTTGCATCCTATGTAGCTGGTGGATGGTTTGTCCTTCAATTCATACATGCGTCCACCTCCTATATTCGCGCCAAGTCCTCATGGTCTCGTGATGTGTATTCCACCCCGATGCAGTTGACGTGCACAAAGCCCTTGGTTGTGCATTGTTCCTCTTCTGTTCTAGTATCAATTTTTTGCAATGGTCTATGGATTCCTCTGTGTACACTATGCCCTCATCGGTTGGCAGTTCCCTTGCTTCAGTCGTCATGTGTCACTGCGATCTAACCATCATATTACAATTTAGTGTTGTTACTTCATGCAATCTATTCTACCATCACTCTATCTCTTCATCAGAATCTGATGTGCAGGAATTGTCACATTCCCATGAGATTCTCCCGTCCACTATCGGATTCACCCAATCCTAGTCTTGTGTTGTTATTTGGTAGATGTAGTCTAGTTCATTATCATTGTCCTCATCACACACAGGTTCAGTGTAGCACGCCCCTTCAGCTGGAAATAGGGGTACGACTATGCGCAGGGACTTCTTCTCAAATACCATTTTCTGATTCTTTAAATTAATGACTCCATTCATGTCTGTGGCCCAATCTATCCCTAATAATGCGGGGTAGGGATTGCTGTCATCCAAAATTTCTATTACCTCAAAGTCTATTTGTGTACTCATGCCTTCAATGTCCACTGTGACTCCTTGCAACCTCCCCATGGGAAATATTTTTTGTTGGTTCACCATCCATAATTGAATAGGAGACCATTGTAGTGCGAGCCTGCCCATACGTTCCCAGGTCTGTTTAGGTAGCACATTCACATCCGACCCCAAGTCCAGAACGACCTGATCCATCTCATAATCACCAATCCGAGCAGTCAATCGCATTTCATGCCCGATGCACAAAACATGCTTGCCTAATTTTCGGACCATGCACGGTTCACCCGACCCTGCACACCTAGTTATCAGTTCTTGCAACCCCTTGACTGCTTTATTGTCCCTTAGTAGCTTCATGCATGTCTCTAAAAAGGTAGTTAGCATAAGGATCCATTTCTGGTTCAGTTTGATCCTTTCTACCTGAAGTAGAGGCCTCTGCAAAGCTTTTCTTAGCTTCCATGAATGTCTCCCTTACATGTTCCAAATCAAACTCAGGTTGCTTTGTAGGGGCCTTGCGAACCCATGTATCCTCCTCTGGTCGTTTCCCCTTATCCTCCCCTATGGTGCCACCACTTTTGAGCATCATGTTCATGTTAGGGTCCTCTTTGCATGGTTCAGCCTTCATCATTTGGATATTTTGTGTTGGGTTAGCCTGAAGCACCCCCTTCTCCCGCATCTGTGCAACTAATGTGGGACAATCTACTGCTTCATGATCAAATTGGTAATAGTACGGGCAACTTGTTTTGGTCGGATTCATACAGTCATGCACGTAGTGCCTAGGTCCCCCACAATTGTAGCAAATTAACTGTCCACGACCCTGTTTGGGTCTCATTCCTCCTCATCCTCATTCGCATCCCTGGAATCCACAACGCGCTATTGCTGCAGCCAGATCCTGATCTCGTGCCTCGGTTTGCATCCTGTAAGCCGGTGCCCGATCCATCAATAATTCGTAGCTTCAACAATTTCGTTCATCGTGGCCCATCGATCTACAAAACTTGCAAAATAACTGCTGGGTGGGTTGTGTAAAGTTTTGAAATAGATGACAATTTTCCGTTGTATGCTTTCCTCCCACATGACAGATCACACCAGAGTGCAGCTGGCATGCTTGGCCCTACCTATGCCTCTGGCCTTAACGGCATCGATCCCCCCTGCCAAATAGTTTGCAAATACCAGACAATGATCCTTATCATGACCCTGGCCTTTACATTTTATGCACCACACCTCTTCATGCGGTCCTGGCTGAGGCACCTTATCCTATTTCAGACATTGCATTTCCAAGCATAGATTTTGTAGCTGTGCGCGGATTTGCTAAACTCCCAACCCAGGATCCTGTATAGGAGTCTCATGCAACCTCATCACTGTTTCTAACGCTTCAACCTGGGTCAAGATCTTTTGCTGTGATAGCGCCGTTCTCAAATGTGGTGTTAAGGACGCCACAAACCACGCGCGGTGTTTTGCATCCGATAGCATCATGTTGGCCTCACGAATCGTACTCTTCAATCTCTGGTCCAGGTCCCAAGGTGTCTCACCTGAAAACATTACTTTCTCCTTGAATCCGATGATCGATTGCATTTCTGATTTCGGTTGGCTAAATTCTTTATTCAATGCATCCTGGATCTCTGCTATTCTAGCATTTGGATGATCGCTAGAGTGCTTTATATACCACTTCAATGCACAATCCTGCAGCGCGCTCACCAAAGTATCCTTTTTGATGTTATCATCCGTAATTCCTTGGGCTTCCTATACTGCCCTTGCCACGAAACAGAATTGGTTTGGCTCCTCATTTCCTACACCTCTAAATACAAGCAACTTGATCACACTGGCCATTCCAATCCTTGGAAGTGGTGGAGGTGGGGTAGGTGAAGTAGGTGAAGATGGGGTTGATGACGGCGGGGTTGATGTAAGTGAAGTGGGCGATGGTCTGGATGGGGGTGGTAATAGTGGAATGCACTGCTTTATCAACTAGACTGCGCTTCTCGAAGAGAACCTAGCGAGCTCTTCTTCACTTTCTCGCGACAGTGAAATCAGGGAACTGTTTTCTAATCCTTCGATCCCTTGGTAGCCTCTTCCACTCCGTGTTACCACAAACATCAATGGATTCATATAACTCGTTTTTCACATAACAACATTTTAATCCAGGAATTCAACGATTTGATGTACTTACCCCACAGTCCTTGGAGAAAACACCTTTTCTCTTCGCTGTAACTCACAGTTGTGTCTATCGCGAACTCAGTGATAAACCCTCCTATTACCTGATCTAGCCAATGATCTACCGCCCGTGCAATTTTATCTTCAGATGCTTCTAGCCTGCGCACCAACTTTGTAGTCCACACTATTAGGTGATCAAGTCTGCACCTTCCCACACTATCAGCTAGCCTCGTGATCCACTCATACAGTTATGTCGAGAAGGACATGAAGAAGATCTCGTGGATTTCTATATATATGTAGCAATCCAGCCACCTCTCCTCAGATATCTATGGGATTTTGTTTTCCTGTACCACGAGCTCGTGAAGCTTCTGATCCAACCAATCTTCAAGTTCTTTCTTCGTAAGGTTCTAGTGTTCTAACATCAGACATCCCTTAGGTAGATCTCGGTCCCGGCAAAAAAGCCATTTGTTGGCTTATTGGGGCCTGACCCAGGTTCGGAAGTGTATTAACCAAACAAATCCTACGCTACTAGCCCTTTCGGCAACAGTCTGTGGAGCGCAGATTGAAATCTCACCCGAGGTAGCAAGGGAGGGTGCTGGAACTAGGTTTCCGCACCCTAGGGATGTCTTGATGAGAACTTGGAAGGTTCGCGAATCGTTCTATGGCCTCGCACCCCTCTGCACAACTATCGGGCTTCCACATAGATCCACCTCTTATTTGTATTATTAATGAGTTATTATAGATCAGATCTGATTCTTAAGGTCTTTAAGCAAACATTTAACACTTATAACCAGTGCGTGCATTCATAAACCTTATAGATTTGCATAAACCTAAAACATAAGCATAAAAACTTAGATCATAACAGATGCATAAACCAGAATCTAACCAGATCCATGGAGTTTTAGAACCAACTTAGCTTTATTAATATCTTCAATTAAGTACAAGCAACTTCTTGCCCTGCGCATAAAGCTACAGGGGTCCGCACACACAATTGTGGACTCTACTAGGCCTCTACGCACATAGCTGCAGAGCCTATTCCAACTACTATCCAACCTGACTCGGACTTACAGACTCAAATCCACTATCGCCTTCACAAACCCATACATTCAAGATCAAAAACAAGAACTGCCCTCTAACCTTAGAGCCTCGCTCTATTTATACATTCCCATGGTCCGCGGACCATGGGCAAGCCTACTCACTTTCTATTTTCTTGTATTGTTTTCCGGTGGACAACCCTTTGACTTGACTTATTACAATTCATGCTCTACGTACCTCACGGAGATTTTACCATCTTTTTACCCAAAATTGTGGGCTTTAAGCCCCAGACCCGTTACGCGGGGCCTCCTCTACCCAACAGACTGGATGGTGTTTGGTTTAGTAAAGCACCATGTAGCAAGTCTACTCTTGATGTTGGATATGTGTCGCAGATACTAGATCATGTTGAATCTGAAGAAGTGTCTATTCTATGTCCCCTTTGGGATTTTCCTGGGTCATGTGGTGTTCAAGAAAGGGTTGATGGTGGACCCTACCAAGATTGCGGTAATAGTGAATTTGGAGGCCCCAAGAATTGTTAAAGAGTTGCGTGAAATGCTCGAGCATATAGGATATTACAAGAAGTTCATCAAGGCTTATGCTCAGATTACCGTGCCCATGGAGAAACTGCGGAAGAAGGATGCTACATTCTGTTGGGATGAAGAATGTCAGTGAAGTTTAGATTTTTTAAAGGAGAAGATGGTCACCACGCGGATCTTAGTCTTCCTAGATTAGAAGAAGGAATTTCATGTACATGTCGATACCTCTTGCATTGCATTGGGAGCAATCCTAACACAGGCTCATGAAGGAGAGATGGACCACCCTATTGCCTTCGCAAGTAGGAAATTATCAAAGGCTGAGAAGAATTACTCAATGACAGAGTGCGAAGGATTGGCTATGGTAAACACACTTCAAAAGTTCAGGAACTATTTGTTGAGTGGACATTTCAAAATGTACACAGATCATTCTGCCTTGAAATACCTGGTCAATAAATCTATGTTGCGGGGGAAGATCTGCCGATGGTTGCTGCTATTATAGGAGTATGAATTTGAGGTAATTGTGAAGCTAGGAAGGTTGAATGTAGGACCTAACCATATATTGTGGATCGAAATATGAGAGGAGCATACTAATTTGGAGGAAGGATTGCCCGATGCGTAGCTCTTCGCGGTGCACATAACAGATAACCACCTTGCAGATATTATCCACTTTTTGACTACAGGGACGACACCAAAAGGTAATACTAGTCAGCAAAAGAAGGAACCAGTAATGTGCGCAGCGGATTTCTCATTGATTGCAGGACATTTGTATAAAATAGGAGCAGATGAGATATTGCAACGATATGTACCAGATTTTTAGTGGAATAGCATCCTCCCTGAAGCTCATGGAGGGGTTGTGGGAGAAAATTATGCAAGAAAGGTGACAACACAAAATATTTTGCGCACACGGTTATTGTGGCCTATGTTGCATAAAGATTCTAAAGTGTATTGTAAGGCATGCGATGCATGTAAATGAATGGGTAGACCATCGCAAAGGGATGAGTTGCCACGAAATCCTCAAGTATCGTTGCATCCATTTGAAAAATGGGCAATTGATTTTGTTGGGCCAATTCCTCCCCCAGGAAAGAAGACAGGTGCACACTATATCATAACCGTGACAGAGTATTTAATCTGATGGGCAAAGGGACATCTAGTTAAATATTCTGTGGGAGCTACAACAACGAATTTTTTGTTTGAATATGTGTTAACCAGATTTTGCTACCTAAAGGTGTTGATGAGTGACCGAGGTATGCACTTCCTAAACGAAAAAATCAGTGCATTGACTGAGGAGTTCGTCTATCATCAGAAGAGCACACCATATCATCCTCAGGCTAATGGAATAGTAGAGGCCTTTAATAAGATTTTGGAGAACACACTGATGAATATTTGTAACACGCAATGAAATTACTGGGATGTGCATGTACCTACAGTACTATGGGTGTATAGGACTACTTGTAAAAAGCTGACAGGACAGACTCCTTTTAGATTGGTCCTATGGAATATATCATGCCTAGTCTATGCATAACAACTGTCATAGGTATGGTAGCTTGCCAAGCCTTGGAGGAATGACTCGCACAACTAAGGGAGCTTGAACAAGAAATATTCTTGGTTGGATTCCATCAACAAGTACAGAAGGAACGTGAAAAATCATGGCATGATCGACACATCAAGTTGTGCACGTTCAATGTAAATGATCTAGTTTTATTATATGATAGCAAGTCACTAAGTTTCTGGGAAAATTTTAGATGCACTGGTTTGGGCCATATGTTATCAAAGAGATTACAGATGGAGGCACAATTCAACTTGCAAATATGAATGGAGAACCTATTCTAGGAAGGGTGAATGGAAGTCGGTTGAAACCATATACAAGGGATCCGACTCAATGAATATATGATGGCAGGACATTCTTAGTGCTCCAGGCAGTTGTAAGGGAGCACGAGACTATAAACTACACTGTTAGGATTGGACGACTACGTGGTAGGTAGACTACATAGAAAAGGGTGAAGTTGTGGTATAAGAAGTTTCACACACGAAGTTGCACTATGCAGGGAAGTGCCATGCAGCACAATCGGAAAGTGACTGTTGGAGTCATTGTTCATGATTTGACAGCTAGAAGAAAGTTAAGAGGAGCGAGCTGGTAGCATTTAAGGCCGAAATATTTGAAGATCTGTCACCAAAACAACATTAATGATCGAATTTTGTAGGGAACGGTTGTATTTGAATTCAAACACGGCTATAAATTATGCGTGCCGGTCTAACAGAGAACACTTTACACCCTTAGAGATTTTAAGATGTGTTGTATGTTTCTTATGAACCGTTCATTTTTCGAGGATTTGGTCGCGAGCCCTTCATTTTACAATTTACCGAAGTTGAATCAGAAATTCATCCTTGAAACCATGTTAGGACCAAGCCCACCTGAGACTATAAGCACTGGGGGAGATGGTGCGTCTGAAGGAGCTTCTCCAGAGGTAGTGAGTATGGAAGCTCTGGCTCTTGTGCCTATGACGCCAAGGTCACCTAGGCCACAGCCTACCCCTGTTAGAGAAACCCAGAAGCTGAAGAAGGATAAACAGAATAAGTAGGTGTTGGTGTGCGAATCACCCAGAAAAAACCCTACAACTCAAAAGAAGAAGAAAGACAAGCAGTCCGAGAGGGTTGTCGATTTGGAGGCCAAGGAAGGACAGGGCACCGATGATATAGAACTTGAGGGACTGGAGCCCATTACAAAGTTTCTTGATTATATCCCTCTGTGTAAGGGGAACACAAGGTCACCAAGGACCCAGATTCTGACAAATTTTTCATATCTATGCCCCGGCTACCAGAGCAAGTTCCATTCGAAGGTCTGCACCTTGTGTGAATCCCCCTACTGAAGATGGAAGACCATGAGCAGTTCCCTCACCTAGTGATAGCCAATTATATGAAGCACGTCTATTACCTGGACTCAGGTGTCACTAATTTAGAGACGGTGGAATGGATTCACGGGGTGGAGAAATTTGGGTTGTTGAACCTGTTGTGGGTGCCCCATTATCACCACACCACTATAAACACAACATGTGTGTGTCAATTGCTTACTCCGGTGCACGATGGGTGCTTATGGATAGGAGGGCCTATACCCATCACTAACATGCTCATCCATAGGATCACACACATGCCGCATGAGGGTTTGAATCTCGCCAAGGAGTTTGGCAGAAAGCTTAGAGAAAAGGATTTGGAAGACAACATGAAGAAGGAATTTTCCCTCGTGAAAAAGCCGCATGGATACTCAATCACTTCCATAAATGACCCTGCAGTGCAAATTTCCACACAAATCTTAGCAGGAAAGGTAATGAGGAAGTGTCATGCAGATGAAGTTCCAATGCCTATGGTTTCTCTAGCTGCACAATGTGCGAAGGGTGTGCAGTTCAACTGGCCGAGGTACTTATGCAATGAATTCCTCTTAAATTGCCACAAGGTGCAGGATGAGACCAAGCCATTCCATTATGTTTGGTTACTTCTCTCCATCATGTTGGTCACATGGGAGCCGCCAGAGGACAACCAATTTCCTCTGTTGAAAGAAGGATTGCATGAGGCCACAAATTTTTCCTCCCTATGGGCCACAAAGGACCCTGTGTGGGTCATAGAAACAAAAATATTCTAGGTTTTGATGGAAGCAAGCTTCTGCATGCCCATCAACCAGCACCCAAGTCTGTCCCCAACCTTGTACAAGTAGCTGTCAGCATATGCCACATTTAACGTTGAGTTCCACTGCATTTACATTCAGGCCCGAAAGGACCCGCAACAGAAATGGTATGGTTTACCATATTTGGTCACAGATCATGACATATAAGAGGTAATCAAACGATGGCTAGTAGAGTGGCATTCCCCATCAGACTTGGATGCCGGAACCAATAAGGGTGCGAGAAGCTCAGTAGAAAAGAAAAGGAAGGATGCATCCAAGCAAGCTGCGCAAAAGTTGGCCACACAATCGAAGAAGGAAGCCATAGAGAAGGCTCATATGGAGAAGGAGCATGTTGGTAAAGCGTAGGCTGAGCAAGAGCAACGTGAATCACATAGAAGCGTAAATCCCGTTTGCCCACAACTGAGGAGGAAGAACAGTTTGAACATATTAGCAGAGAAGACGAGGGGCACAACACCCCATTTTGGTTAAGCAAGCGCGGATAGGAGCAGTGGGAAGGTCCCCACAAAAAGAAAAAATTAGATAAGTCGCAAGTTGATCCCATGGTGCTGATGGAGAGCGATATCAATGATATCGGCAACAAAGTCCAAGATACTACAACTAAACTACTGCAACAGTTCAAGTAGTAGTATATGCAGATGCTGGGAGCATCTACAAGGATCTGCATGAGCTACAGATCCAAACTAGTAGGATACAGGTGGGCGTAGGTCAAGTGAGTGTAGCACAAGTGAGCCTGGCACCAGGGACAAGTCAGGATGCGGAATTGGTAAGAACCTTGGACCTTCGCATAGTTGCTTTACAAAAGGGTCCCTACACGCAGAGTTGCTCGATGACTGCATCATCTTGAGCACCCTCAAGAACATCGGGCTGAACATTGCAGCGCTCCCTAATGAGCTTCTTCATGTGCTGCAGGCATGGGTGACAGATGAATTAAGATCTCGGGAGTAGCACACTCTCAATTTGATAAGTGAATATAGGGTGAACAATGAGTAGATGTTCACCGAGAAAATGTAGGCGTTGAAGGAAAAGGACACAATGCAGGCACAGAGTTCCAGCCTAGAGGCCGCAGTAGCAGAGGCCTATAGAATAGTGTCGAAGCTGCACATTCCAGAGGACGCACAACCAGAAGCTAAGATCCAGAAGTTAGCTGTAGGAGTGTGCGAGGAAAAGGTAGAAGTTAGACGAGTTCAATTCAAACTCAACATGAAATAACGGAGCTACAACTCAAACTACAGCATATGACTCCACCCGAAGTCAGGGAGAAGCACAGAGCCTCCATCAAGGAAGGGACGGCCACTTTGGATGCCGCAACCACTGAATGCTCGCCCTTATTTGATCAGGCGATGGAGTTGGTAAAAAATTTGCAGGAAGACCCAAACCTACATATTTTGAACACAGAGGTTTGCAAGCTCCAGAAGCAGTACGATGAGGTCAGGGCAACGACGCGCTCATTGCTCCAGTGCAACGCCTCGCCAATTTGTGGGAGGGAAAGCAGTTCCTCGCATAGGTAGAAGCATCCCAGAAGAAGGAATTCATGCTTAAGGCTTGGTTGGGACCCTGGTTAGAAGAAGCCTACCAAGTCACCACCAACATTTAAGAGAAGTTGGCAAGCTTGCAGCAAACACAACAAACAATGAAGCTGGTCGTGGAAGGACTAGCTACATAGTAGCTAGTAGAAGTGGTCAAGCAGGAAGCTACACAGAGCCCTGTTGAGGTTGCAGTTGTGTAGGTAGAGATGGGGGATCTTCAAAGTAGGATCATAGTGCCAACCGAGTGACTCGAGGGTGAGTCAAACCTTTGTGTTGGGGGCCTATTGGGATTGGGTCCCATGAGTTTTTTTTTGGGTTAAAAACCCAAGCTTTGATGTAAATTTTGGTAAAAAGATGTAAAGTCTCTATGATTTATGGATGCAGAGCACGTAGGTGATTATGAGTAAAAGGGGTTTTAGCCCCTTGTCGATGTAAAGTTGAGTTAGTCTTGAGTTCCACCCTTGGTCTGCAAATCATGAGATTGTATAAATAGGTGTGTCTTAGAAAGTCTAAGGCAATAATCTGATGATGATGGATGTAATGGATCGATAGAAGATAGCACAAAGAAGCAAGTCATAGAAGAGGGAAAGGCTCTATAGGCAAGTGCGCAGAGGCCTAGAATAGTGTCCGTAGTTGAGTGTGCAAACCCTTGCAGCTGAGTGCACGTGGCAATTTTGAGTCTGTAATACCACATTGAAAATCAATAAAGAAGATTGTTGGAGAATTCTTGTGTTTATCTATTTACTTACCTTATTTATGTTTGTGGTATATGCTCTAATTGAATAACGTCTTTATGAAATATTGATCTATTGATGTGCAACTCTATGGGATACATCTTGATAAAAGTATGCAATGCATGTTAAATACTTTCGCGAAGATTATAATACCTTTTGTTATGTTTATTAATTACTTAAGTAGATCCGTGCGAGCTCAGATCTAGGATTATTTTATGGTGCACGTAAGTCGGGGATTCAGGGTCTGTAAAACCTATCATAGACCTTCGTGAAGGTCTATTGACCATTTCAAGGAAGTTGCAATACCGAGCCCTAGGGGCTTATAGATCTGCGCAAAGGTAGATATAGGGAAATAGAAGACATCACACTGATCTCTCGATGCAGAAACTTGGTTCCAACATCCCCCCATACTATTTCAGATGAGACTTCAGCCTACGCTACATGGGTTGATGCTGAAAGGGCCAGCATTGTAGGGTTTTATTTGGCACAATTGACTCTGAACCTGGGTTAGGGCCCACTAAGCCAATAGATACTCACACATAAAATTAATTTGTATGTTCCTAAAATGAATGCATAATGTTCCACATGCTACAAATCATGGTCACCAAACAAATATTTGCAATAATAAGAATCCAATAAACTTGGTCATAAATGAAAAAATATTCGGTTGATTACATATACAAGTGCATGGAATGTCAAAAAGTTAAGTTTGATCATACACACCCAACAAGTTTTCTACAACCACTGCCAATTCTAGAGTGGCAATTGGTAGCGGTAACAATTGATTTTAACAATAAGTCACCTAGGAAAACAAGGGAACATGACTCAATAATAGTGGTATTGGATAAGTCTCAATGAAACTAAGTCAAAAGGAAGCTAATATTATGAAGATATACATGAAGGAAAATATCGAGTTTCATTGACTACCTAATGCAATTGTTTTAGATAGAGAGACAAAATTTACTTCAAACTTTTGGAAGGGACTAATTAATAGATTTGGTAACATTCTAAATTTTAGTACAGCATATCATTGGTGGGCACCAGTATTGCAACAATAATGTTGTAACTCCTGGGGCTTCCTTCTCTACTTTTATCAACCCAGTAGTTCGTAACAAACTTGGAAGCGACGGTGCTGTATGCACAAGTACTAGCTCTTACTGTAGGCTGACACTTGGTTAGCTCGCACAAGATCACTAGGAGATCAAGCCAACTTCTATGAATTCTCAGAAGAAGCTTTTAACTATGATGAAAGAGAGCTAACTCTAAAGAGGCTATTCTACTTGCAGAAAGAAAAGGAAAACTGAAATGTAACTCAAACCCTAGCAAACCCTAATTCACTCACTAACCCTACTATTGTAGGAAAAGAGATCAAAACTGATGAAATGAGTGCTTTTGACTACTGAAAAGGTAAATTTCATTTATTCAAGCTACTTCTGAAAAGAAATGAGAAGAAAAAATCTTTTTGTGCTTTTGAGTGTTTTTATGTGAAATTACTATGCTTGTGATTTATTTGATTGTGATTGTGCAGGAGTTTGGTGGCGAAGGAAGATGGAGTTGACTTTTGAAGAGGTGGAGGAAGGTGTGGAGAGGTCCTAAGAAGCCCCTAGTACCCTTTTGAGACTTCCATTGCGATCGGACTTCGAAAAATCACTCACAGGAGATTCTACAGGAGGCTGCAAGGGATCTACAGGAGGTTCTACAGGAGGAGGCCAATAGCTATTTTTGGAGTCTTGAAGGTGAAAAAGTGATGGGAATGGGTAATTGAAGGCTAGATGAAGGTGTTGAGGTGTCTAGAATTTGTCAAGGAAGATTAAGAACAAACGTGATGGTTGGATTTGTTCAAAGGGAAAGAAAGAAGCTTATGGAGGAAACGCAGAAATTAGGGCAGATTGGCGAAATGTTGCAAATGACTTGGGAAATATATGAGAAGTGAGCTGGTGCTAGCTATTTTATGGATGGATGGTGAGCTAAGATGTCCTGCAAGAGATCTACACATTTACTTATCAAAACTGATCAAAGAAAGAACTAACTATACCATGAAAACAAAAATTTTTCTAGCTTGACCTAATTTCTGACCTACAAACAGAAAATGTTGAACAGTAACCTATGAACAGAAAAGCATGCGGAGAAAACTATGGTAAAAGAACAAAAAATGATCTAATAAACTGAATCTGAACCAATATATCAATCTTCCAAAATCAAGTTATCACACTAGCAGTTGCATGGAAGAGCAAAAACTATGTTTTTGGTGGCAACAAAAGTGCCTTGACCTCAAATCATGGTCCCTGGAAGGGAGAAAGGAGATCATGGCCTACTATTGGCCTTTTGTATCTTATTCTATCACTGTAGTAACCTACTTGAGCAACTGAAACAAAAATAACTATAATAACCATCAAAAGCAACCTAATTCTAACAAAGTAAAATGAATCTGTGCAACAGAAATTAACTGATGAACTGAAGAAAAAACATATAAGTACATAGTAGGAAGTGCTAGGTAGCTTGGGTTGGGCCCTAACCCAAGAGCTTCAGCCCTCTGAAATAGATCAGTGTTGGCTCAAAAACTATTTCATCTTCATTATCAAAAATAGCAGTTACATTACATAAACTGTTCTCAAAAGGAACTCGAAAATGAGTTGAACACAATGCTACACAAAAGTGTGAAAATCAACTAATAACTGGCTAACCTACTGAGGCTCTAAGCCTCCTTATTTAGACAAATGGATTCCTTCAACAATCCTCCTAAAATCAAGGAACTTAGCTTCCTAGAACTGGAGATAAACAACAGTCCTTCTTTACTTGCTCGGTTGCCCCTTGGAATTCAACAATCCTCCTAAAATCAAGGAACTTAGCTTCCTAGAACTGGAGATAAACAACAGTCCTTCTTTACTTGCTCGGTTGCCCCTTGGAATCATCAATGTGGACCTTTGTGCTCCGAGTTGCTGATGGAGGATTCGAGGAAAGGGGTCATAAATGAAGGAGACACCCCCCTACAAATCCTCTTCCCTATTTTCCTCGAGTTTTGGCTACTATTTTCTTATAAATCCCTTGACTTTGTCCAAAATTGGCCAAAAAATCTGCATACAACACACATTAAACTTCATGGGAAAGTGACTAACCCAATTTACTCTATTTGCATAAATATATTCAAAAAAATGCATTAAACTAATGAGAATGGTGGATTAAGTCGAAATAAGAGGCAAAATGAGCCCATATTATTACCCATTTCTGGGGCCCATCATCACCCCCCTACGAAATGGGTTGCTCATCCTCTGAGCAACTAATCTAACTCTTCATCCTTGATGGCTCTGACAGATTCCCTGACATCCCAAGCCTCTGATGTGATGTATTCCTCTTTATCATGGAAACCTACTTTCCTATCCACTTCTTCCCATTGTTTATGTTCTTCCTCCTCCTTTACTCCTTCCAACAGTCCTAGCAGTAGTGGAGGACTGAATTTAAGGCCAATCCAATTTGCCTTCAAGCTTTGCATTGAGTGCTTATACAGGGGCACTCTCCTCATGGCTTCCCTCATCCTGTTTGGGGAGTGATACTCCCTGATCCTTAGGCTGTGTGGCAATGTATTACACTTTCTCAAGGAGGCATGGATGCAGTCATCTCCAAACAATCTCTCCATGTCCTCGAAGTGAGTAATAACCTAGGCTTGCCTATCAACATAGTCTGATACAACTTGAGGATTAGATGCAAGGTGTTGGTGGGCATAGATGAGAGCTAAGGGGTCTGCTAGTTCTACTCTAATCATCAGGGGCTCACTCAGCTCTTTTGCCATCATTTTCTGGATTTCCACTGCCCTTTTCTCTTCAGGGCTCATCCAAGATGCCATACCCATCAGCTACAAGTCTCCCAACGTAGCATTTGGATCCCACAAGTTCATGTCAGTAAGTGCTAGGTTGTGCAAGTAAAATTCGGTTAGATTTGCTTTGTCCTTAGCTGAACTATGATCACATAAGTGCATAAATTAGCCATAATCCTGAAAAGGTATTGTGCCCCTCTAGGCCACAGTCTTAATCTGAAATTGGAGTCACTGATCCTTGAGGTACAGTGCATATGATTTGGCTGGCTGCCTGCACTGTAATGCCTCCATATCCCAGCTGGCCATGCAGGCTAACTAGGCTTCCTTTGCCTGTAGCTGCCTTCTTAAAATCAACACTTCATTTTCTGCCTAGGATTCTTTTTCTTGTTGTTGTCTTTTTGCTGCCTCACTGTCTGCCTAGGGTTCCTCTTCTTGTTGTTGTATTTTTAAGATTGACAACTCCTTTCCTCCTTGAGGTTCCCTTTCTTGCAACTTCTTCTTCAACATTTCATTTTCTTCTTCTAACTGAGCTATTCTGATCCTCTCTGTATGCCTGACCATGCTCAATTCTTTGCCCATCTCTCTCAACTTGTTTTCCACGTGCCCAATGTCTTCTACCCCTTTTGATTTTGAAATCTGCATCCATGTATGGGTTCTGACTCTTTCCTTTTCTAGCTCGAAGAAAAGAGGCACAACAAACTTTTGTGGGATGATCTTTCCACCTTCCAGAAGGTTGTAGTAGGAGCCTAAGTTAGGTTGAGGTCCAGGCTCTGGTATCTCTTTTTCCTTATCTTCCTCCTGGGTCTGTTCTTCTACCTTCTCTTCAAGTTTTTCAGTCTCTTTGAGCTTTGCCAATGTCTCTTGTAGAGAGGTCTGTGCCTCCTGTAGGACCGTTTTGGAGTCCATTAGTTTGATCCTTTATTTCCAAGTAGAGGTCTTAGGACTTCCTCTCTCGTAAGTGATGGGGCTTTTGGAGGGAGATTCCTCCTTTTTTATAGTAGGTACATCCTCAATGATGATGGGCTCCTTTGAAGGTGGCTGAGGCTTCCCTATCTATATTCTGGTGCTCTTTCAAGTTTTGATGTACATAGATGGCTATCTCTTCCTTTTCCCTTTTGGCTTGGCAGGAGTACCAAGTGCAGCAAGAACAACTGCTACTTCTCTTTCTAGTGTCTCAGGAGACACTTCTTCTTGCTATGCTTCTTCCTTTCCATCTGTTGTTTTCCCTATGTCTGTTGTCTTTGATTTTGTTTCTGTTGTCTCTGGTGTTGTTTTCTCCTCTGCTTGTTGAGTTTCTGCCTTTCCTGTGACAACCTTTTTCTGAGCTGTCTTGGGCTTCTTCTTTTCAGTTCTTGTCCTCTTCTTTTTCTCTGTTGTGGTTTTCCCTTTTTCTGCTTTTGATGTTGTTTTCTTCTCTACTTTAGGTTCATCTGTGGTGGTGTCATGTTTCTCCTCTCCTCTCTATTTTTCTTCTTTTTCTTCTTCCAATTGAATGTTTTGTTCTTCTTCATGGATTTCCTTCTTAGGTTCCTCTTTTTGTTCCCCCTCTTCACTTCCAGATGGACTACGATCATCAGTGAGAGTTTTTATGTCATCCTCTTTAGTCATGTTCCTGAAAATCTCCCAGGCTATAGGGATTGTGTAAGTGTGGAGGGCATCCTCCACCAGCAATTTAATGAGCTCATGGTGAGCCAGTTAGTCTGGAACCCCTGCATTCAATTTGGTGCTACACTCTATCAAGGAGTGGAGGAGAAAATATGGAAGACTGAGTTTTCTAGATGCAGGCAGGTCCATGCCATATCATAGTTCATGTAGCAGTCTGAAATGATAACCATAGACTATACTATATCTTCCTTCACAGGAGATATATTTCATGATCTGAAAGTTGAACTGACCCCATGGATAAGGTATACTTGTCCTCTTGATCTCATTCTTATCCTCCACTGGATGTTCATCAGGCTGGAAAATGGTCTTCTTAGCAACCTGTCCTAGTGGTTTTTCTTCTTTGCTCCAAGGGAGCCCAAGTGGAAGACTTGTAATTCTTTTGATGAACTCTGGTGTGCGTTCTATGGTTAGACCCCTGAAACTGACTGTGGCATGGGTTTTTGAATGAGGTCTTAAAGATAATAAAAATTCCTCTGTGACTTCCTCATCATACCCATGAAATTTTTCAAAGAAAGGCATCCAATTTGCCTTGGTAAAGAGGGCCACCACTTCTAGATGTTCATGTAATTTAGTTGAATTCAGAGGCTCCTTCCTCATAAAACCCCTGTCATGATGTTTAGGGATTGTTGGAATGTTTCGGGTGAGGAGGAACGAAACAAATTTTCAAACCCGAAAACAGAGGAACAGCTGAGGTTTTCTTTCTGGAACCAGAGAGAGAATTTTTCGTGTTCTTTCTTTTTAACAAAAGCAATTTGCAATTTTTCTTCCTTTCAAACTCTCTTCTCAAACTTAATTTACTTCTCCATCCGTTTGAGGGAAACAATATATTTTCTGAAAACACAGAGAGTATACAAGAGAGTGTTTTTTTCCTTTTTCACAAGGTTAGTAGACCACCAAATGCAAATTCACTATTTTATAAGCTTAATTTCCTATGGTTGCATCACTTCTTTACATAGGAGAATACCATGGAGGAGAAAGAGACAGAATTTCAGTGCAGAGAGTAAAATTAAGAGACTGTATATATTTCAAAAAAACACAGGCAGACTTCTGTTCTCACTATTCCCTTCTTTTTAGCTCAATACTTTGCTGCAAATCCCACCACCTTTTGTAGATATATAAAATTTAGAGTGGGTTTTATTGAGCCTACCTTTTTGAGCTTGAATTTGGCATAGATCCCGAATTTTCCTCTATAGAGCTGCACACTGGCCTTCCTGTAGAAAGGCTCCTGTAGACTGTGTTTCTGCTCCTGTAGACTGTGTTTCTGCTCCTGTAGAGTGCGATAATGCTCCTGTAGAGCCCGATAAGTGGAAGGTTTTGAAACTAAAAGAGAGCGACTATTTTGAGGTTCTGAAGGTGGTAGGTAAGTTGTTGCAGTCGAGAGAACGACGATGCAAATGAAAACAAAGGTGGTGAAGGCATTGACTGGAGCGTACTTAACCTTACGGGAGCTTACGGGCGTGTTCTGCGGTGATGAGGTGTGGTGGCAGGAAGGGTACGTTGCCTTCATCCAGACCGTTGGTCCCCACTTCAGTGCCATTATGATACTTCATGCCGCCTACCCGCAATCACTTCTGTTATTCCCATTATACGCTGCCACCACTACCTGTTTTGAGTTTTTCTTCCTGAGTTGACTGAACACACGTGACGATTGCACCCACTGAACGATGTTTTAATTGGACGAGGCTTGTTCGAACTGGACGAGGGTGGCCAGTTAGCTGGCCACCGATTTCATTTAATCGCGACCATCTCAATGGTTCATGCATTTTCTAAATTATACTCATGCAACAGAGGAACGGGTTTCGTCACTTACCTATCAGTCGCTACCATGCTTTGCATGCTCAGACTTTGGCACTTTGTTCATGGATTGCTGCTACTCTTGGTGCTCGTGGCTTATGAACTGGTGACTTGGCTACCTCATGCTAGTGATATTCTAATCAAGAACGGATCCTTACGTGTTGTATACACCTGTGGCTGCAATGACCCTGCCTCTAGAGATTTTTTTAAGGGGATCAGCTGTTACAGGAATCCTGTAGGATTTCCTGTAACTGCTTCTCCCTCTGAAATTTTTGGCTGATGCTTGAGTAGGGACTAGAGAGATAGCTGAGGAAGGTTATGAAGGAAAAGGAAAAGCAGCTGGTATGCACTAGGCAAGAAACAAGTTAAGGATGATGGTGTTCTATTCTTCATTCTTTTTTTTTTAAACAAAAGAAACATAATTTATGTGTTTTCTGTGCAGGGAAGAAAGAAGCGAGTGGAAATGCAGTGGTGCAGGTATGGAATGGAGAGTTGGGAGGTTGGATGGTGGGAGGGAGGTCCACAGGTCTTCTAGACAAATTTCTAGCCCTCAGATTCTTTTATGAACTTGATTTAGAGCTCTCTGTAGTTTCTACAGGAGCCTTCTGTAGATTGCACAGAGCTTCCTATAGGATGCCTAATTTCTAGAACAAATGAGACCAGGGCCTGGGAAAATACAATGGTAATGGAGGAATGATTTATCAGGGGTGTATTTAGCCTGGCCATGTACCTTTTTCTGTGACCCTCCTGCAATCTGCAATGCATTCAAAAGAAGTTAGTTTTCCTGTTTTTTCACTTTTTCTCTGTTTTCTCTCTCTCTCTCTCTCTCTCTCTCTCTCTCTCTCTCTCTCTCTCTCTCTCTCTCTCTCTTATGAGACAGTTGGGGCGCCTCCAGGAGGTTTTCACCTAGGGATCTTTTATTCCATATTTTTTTTGTGTTTAGGGTGTGGGTGGAGTGGAGGCAGAGACCTGCTCCACTACCAACACTGTTTTACTCAGATTCTCAATGAATTCTTGCTTGGAGAGGGGCTTCCTGTAGATCTTCAACCTATGCCCATTGATGAGCATGGGGATGGCTTCTTCATCGATGGTCCGGATCAGAACTGAACCATTGTCATTGCACTTTTCTACTATGTACGGTCCCAGCCATCTTGTCCTCAGTTTTCCCTTGAAATATTTATATCTTGAATCATACAGCAGCACCCAATCTCCTTCCTGGAATTGTTTCTCTTTGAGGTGTCTGTCATGCCATATTTTCCTTTGAAGCTGGACTACCTCTGAGTGGAGAAGGGCCTACAATCTCTGTTCATCCAATCCATTTAGCTGAAGTAACCTTTCCTTTTGTGCATGGCTGAGATCTAGGTCCAGCTGAGCTGCCATCCTTAGTGTGTTATATTCAAATTCTATTGACAACAAAGCCTTCTTCCCATAGACCAGCTCATAGGGTGTGAACCCTGTGGTGGTTTTCCAGGTGGTGTTATAGGCCCAGGTGGCCTCAACCAATCGATCTTCCCAATATTTTCTGCTACTGCTCACTACCTTGGTAAAAATCCCTTCCAAAGTTCTGTTAGTGACTTCCACCTGTCCATTTGCTTGCAGATGATAAGGGGTGGAAGTTTTGTGCCTAATTTTGTGATGTGTGAGCAAGTCTTCAATCAGATTGGAGGTAAACTAATTCCCTTGATCTGTGACTATTATCTTGGATATCCAAACTTGTAGAAGATATTCTCTCTCAAAAACTCAGCTACTTTTTCTTCTATTGCTGCCTTGATCGCCTTTGTTTCTGCCCATTTTGTCAAATAATCAGTGCACACAATGATGTAAGATTTCTGCTTTGAAGGACGGTTGACAAGACCCACAAAGTCCATGCCCCACTTCTCAAATGGCTCGAAAGTCACTTGAGGTTGCAGGGGCATCTCATCCCTTGGAGTAGGTTTCCCCATCCTTTAACATCGGTCACATTGGCTGATATATCTCCTGAAATCTTGGTGAAGAGTGGGCCAATAGTAACCTGCTTGCAGAATTTTGAAGGTAGTCCTCATTGCTGCAAAATGGCCCCCACAGGGCCCATCATGACAGGTTAGAAGAATGTCAAAAACTTCCTCCTCCCTGACACAACCCCTCAAAATCTGATCTGGGCCATGTTTGAAGAGATTGCCCCCATTCCAGGTGAATGGGGTACTTTTCCTCACGATCTTGCTCTTCTCTTTTGAGGATATGTGTGGCGGGAACTGTGCTAAAACCAAGTAATTTACTATATTAGCATACCATGGAGAGAGTACTGAGATAGAAGCTAGGTGTTCATCGGGCATTTGATCATCCACCATTCCTTCTTCACCTGCAGGCAGATCTATTCTAGACAAAAAATCAGCAACATCATTTTCCTTACCCGACTTATCAACAATGGTCAAGTCAAATTGTTGCAATAAAAGTAACCACCTAATAATACGAGCATTTACATCTGGTTTATTCATTAAATACCTAATTACAGCATGATCAGTGTGTATGAATGTTTTATAGCCGGTGATGTAGTGTTTGAACTTATTTAGGGAATGGACTACAACTAGGAGCTCTTTTTCGGTTACAGTGTAGTTTATTTCTACCTTGGACAAGTTTTTACTTACAAACTATATGGCATAAGGCAGCTTCTCATCAACTTGCTGTAAGGCTGCTCCTATCGCTTTGTTCGAGGCATCTGTATGAATGTGGAAAGGTAGGGCCCAATTTGGACCTCTCAAAATTGGGGCAGTCACTAGTTTACTTTTCAAGGTATCCAGAACCTCTTGAAAGTTGTTAGTAGCATATTTTCCCAAAATACAAAACAATGGAGAGGCTAGCTTACTGAAATCCTTGATAAATCTTCTATAATACCCTGCTAAACCTAGGAAACTTCGAACATCTCTTACCTTTTGGGAGGTCAGACCTTTTGGATGATGGCAATTTTTTTGGGGTCCACCTGTAATCCTTACTGAGAAATTGCATAACCTAACACGGTCCGTTCAGTCATCAGGAATTTGCATTTTTCAGGACTGAGGGATAGGTTCATTTCAATACACTTGTCCAAAACCTTTCCTAGGTTAGATAAAGCTTCCTGGAAGTTAGATCCATAAGGGGCAAAATCATCCATATAGATTTCCACTGCATCATGAACCGTTCAGCAAATATACTCAATACAACTCTTTGGAAAGTGGTAGGAGCATTGCACAATCTGAAGGGAAGGACTCGGTATGCAAAGGTACCCCAAGGAAAAGTGAAAGTGGTCTTATCTTGGTCTTCCAAACTGATTTGGATCTGGTTGTACCCGCTAAACCCATCTAGGAAGGAGAAGAACTTCTTCCCTACCAGGCCATCTAACACTTGATCTATGAAAGGAAAAGGGAATGGTCCTTCTTGGTGGCCTTGTTTAGTTCCTGATAATCGACACAATTTCTCCACTTCCCATTTTTCTTTGGCACTAGCACCAACGGAGAGACCCATTCGCTGTCAGAGATAGGGTAGATGAATCCTGCATCCAGCAACTTTTGCAGTTCTTCTTTGACAATGTCCTTAAGGGCTGGATTCATCCTCCTTTGAGGCTGCCTAACTGGTTTACAATTTTTTTTAATGTAAATGTGATGAGTACAAACTGAAGGTGGAATCCCTTCATCTCCTTATAGCTCCAAGCAAAAGCATCCAAGTGGTTTCTCAATAAGCTACACTGTTCTTTCTCCTAATAGGTGGATAGGGATGAGTTGATCTTCAAGGTTCTTTCTGGGCTAAATTCCACATTCTTAACTTGGAGAGAGGTCAGATCAGCCACACAGAGATCAACTAAAGGATTGGCTTGGGTTTCTTCCACCAGCTCTTCTAATGGCAACACACTGGGGGGTGGATTCTGAATCAGGTTTTCAATAAGATCGTCCTCGGTTTGTGGGCCCCCCCATGGTAGCTTCTACTACACACAGTGGTGCGGAATAGACTTCACCCTCATCTTCCTCCTCCAACCAGAGAGGTAAATCATGTTCTAACAAAGGTTGGGTAGGAGGATATAGGACTAGCTGCTTGGACATATGCCCATTTTTTATTGTCATGTTCCCAGCTTGACAACTAATGTAGGCATCTGTAGTAGCCAACCAGGGTCTTACCAGGATGAGAGGATACCCAGTAAGATTTGCCTTTGGTTGGAGAACCAGGAAATCAGTAGGGTACTCCCAAGAATCAATGGAGACCATTACATCTTCCACAATCCCTTTAAGGTTCACGATGGAGCAGTCTGCTAACTGTAGTACTGTTGTGGTCTTCCTCAGGGAGCCCGAAAGGTTGAGCTTGAGCATAGTGTCCTTGGTCATCACATTAATGGTAGCCCCTAGATCAATTAGGGTATGGGAGATTACGGTGTCATTGATGTGGACATCAACTACAGGACTTCCAGGGTCTAGATATTTTGGACAGATTACCTGCCCCAACATCAAGTCGGACAACTATCCTATGACATTGATAGTTGGGGCATCTCTCTTGCGCCTGCCTAGGTGCCTGAAGCACTTCTCCTTGATCATTTTGTTGTATATAGACACATCCTTTATGGATTGGAGAAGTGGTATCTTTACACATAATTGTTTCAATTCTCCCAGAAGTTCAGTCTCTTCTGGGGTAGGCTGTGTTGTGCCAGTTAATCTCTCAGGAAAGGGTGGAATGGCTTTTGGTTCACTTTCCTGTTTTTCTTCCTCATCCTCCTTAGGGGGAGGTTGGTTATCTGGGAGAACCTTCCCAGATCATAGGTTAATCTCCTGAATCTCCACAACATAGGTCGGGCATGATGTTTCTCCACTATATACCTGTTGGACCTGTCTGTTATTGGGGTTTGGATTCGGTTGAGCAGGCATTTGGGGTTACCTTGGTGGTGCAGGAGGCAATGGTTATGGTTGAGCAGGTGGTGGAGGCAAAAGAGCGGGAGGAGAGTTGTATTGGGGCCTCCACCACTCATGAAGTGCATTCCACTAAGGCTGTGGCTGAGCATAAGAGTGAAACGAATGAGTAGCTGGTTGAGCATGGTATTTAGATGGATATGACCAAGGAGGGGGTGTGCACCAGGAAGGATGAGCAGGGGGACCCCAAGAAGGCATGCAAGTGTCTTGATTTGGGTTGTTATAAGTCTGGGATGTCCCTTGCATTCCCTGCTGGTAAGGTCTGGGCCCATGTGGCCTCCTTTGGTTCATGAAATAGAGTGGTTCAGTGGCTCCTTCGGTCCCCTGATATGCAGCTTTAAGTCTGGGCAAGGAAGGGCACTGATTCGTAGAATGGTCTTCTTCACAGAATGAACACACTTCTATAGAGTTCAATGGACATTCATTCATAGGATGCCTTCTAGTGCACCTAGGACAAAATATGGCCAAATCCCTCTCGACTTCCTCTTGTTTTCTTTGGATATGCAAGGTATCCATTTGCATGGCAAGACTCTACCTCATCTCGCTCTTGAAATCCTCCAGCCGATTCTCAAATTCGCTTCTAAGAGATGAACTGGATGAGGATGTACTGGCTAAAGGTTGACTTCCCGTACCTCTCTTTTTGGCTGCCCTAGAATGGTTTCTAAACACAATCTTTATGTCATCATAAGGTAGTTGGTAGATATCCCCCCCAGCCAGCAAATGGAGGGTGTCTAGAAGGTCTTACGGGACCCCTCTGAGCAGAACCAACTTTAGAGATTCGTGGTCAAGTGTGCACCTCGCCCTTTTATAACTGAGCTGAAACCTCTCGTCATATTCTTCTAAGGATTCATCGCTTCCCATGGTCATTCGAAAAATCTCTTCCTTGGTATCCTTTGACCTATATTAGTCCTGGTATTTGTTGTTAAAGGCTTGCTACATCTGAGCCCAAGTTGTGATGTTGTTGCCAGGTAACCAAATGAACCAGCACAATGTTGCATCGTTGAGGGTAAAAGGAAACAATTTCAACTTCTGCTCATCTTCTGCATAGTCATAGGTTTGACAGAGGACAACAAATTCAAACAAGAAGGTATTAGGATCTTCGGTAGTAAATCCATGGAAGTGAGGTAGGGTTGAAGGACTTATGTTTTTCATCTTAGTGTCCCCATTGGTCTCTCTAATAGGAAAGGTACCCTCTACTCTTTCCCCATTTCCTCTAATGATTCTGTTTTCAACCATGGTTTCAGCAGGAATGGTTTCTTGCTCTTCTTCTGTTATAGGATTTTGTATATCTCTGGTGGTTCACCTATAGGTTCTTCTGGATCACTGTCACCAAAGAAGAGAGAAGGGTGATTTAGTGATGTGGTGGGGGTGTTGGGTAGAAATTTTCGTGAATTGTTTCTGTTCCTTCGAGGCATGAAAGGAAATCTCTTTTTTGGTGATTTTTGTTTTTTTTTTTCTGCTTTTACCTGCAAAACTGAAATGGATTGAACAAAAATTGCAACTAACTGAAACGAACTTGCTAAAATGAAATTGCAGAATTGAAATGAAAGCAAGGAATCGACTAATCTACTTTGCTGGAATGGAAATTGCAGAATTGAAATGAAAGTAGGAAATGACTAATCTATTTTGCTGAAATGGAAATTGCAAAATTGAAATCAAAGCAGGAAAATGACTAATCTATTTTGCTGAAATGGAAATTGCAGAATTGAAATGAAAGCGGGAAATGACTAATCTATTTTGCTGAAATGGAAATTGCAGAATTGAAATGAAAGCAGGAAAATGCCTAATCTACTTTTGCAGAAATGGAAATTGCAGAATTGAAATGAAACAACTACTCTACCTTTGCTTAAATAAACTACTTAGTAGAATGTTGCAGTAGAAAATAGAAGAAAAGCAATAATCACAAAATACTCTGACGCTTCCCCGGAAACAACGCCAAAGATATGGTGGGCACCAGTATTGCAGCAATAATGTTGCAACTCTTGGGGCTTCCTTCTTTACTTTTATCAACCCGGTAGTTTGTAACAAACTTGGAAGTGGTGGTCTTGTATTCATAAGTACTAGCTCTTACTGCAGGTTGTCACTTGGTCAGCCGGAACAAGATCACTAGGAGCCCAAGCCAACTTCTATGAATTCTTAGAAGAAGCTTTTAACTGTGATGAAAGAGAGCTAACTCTGAAGAGGCTATTATACTTGTAGAAAGAAAAGGAAAACTGAAATGTAACGCAAACCCTAGCAAACCCTAATTCACCCACTAACCATACTGTTGTAGGAAAAGAGATCAAAACTGATGAAATGAGTGCCATTGACTACTGAAAAGGTAAATTGCATTTATTCAAGCTACTTCTGAAAAGAAATGAGAAGAAAACATCTTTTTGTGCTTTTGAGTGTTTTTATGTGAAATTATTATGCTTGTGATTTATCTGGTTATGATTGTGCAGGGGTTTGGTGGCGAAGGAAGATGGAGTTGACTTTTGCAGAGGTGGAGGAAGGTGTGGAGAGGTCCTAAGAATCCCATAGTACCCTTCTGAAGACTTCCATTGCAATCAGACTTCGAAAAATCACTCACAGGAGATTCTACAGGAGGATGTAGGGGATCTACAGGAGGTTCTACAGGAGGAGGCTAAGAGCTATTTTTGGAATCTTGAAGGTGAAAAAGTGATGGGAAAGGGTAACTAAAGGCTATATGAAGGTGTTGAGGTGTCTAGAATTTGTCAAGGAAGATCAAGAACGAATGTGATTGTTGGATTTGTTCAAAGAGCAAGAAAGAAGCTTATAGAGGAAACACAGTAATTAGGGCAGACTGGTGAAATGTTGCGAATGACTTGGGAAATATATGAGAAGAGAGATGGTTCTGGCTATTTTATGGATGGATGGTGAGCTGAGATGTCCTACAAGAGATCTGAACATTTACTTATCAAAACTGATCAAAGAAAGAACTAACTGTACCATGAAAACAGAACTTTTTCTAGCTTGACCTAATTTCTGACCTACAAACAGAAAATGCTGAATAGTAACCTGTGAACAGAAAAGCATGCGAAGAGAAATAAGGTAAAATAACAGAAAATGATCTAAGAAACTGAATCTGAACCAATATATCAATCTTCCCAAATCAAGTTATCACACTTGCAGTTGCATGGAAGAGCAAAAACTGTGTTTTTTGTGGCAGTAGAAGTGCCTTGACCTCAAATCATAGTCCCTGGAAGGGAGAAAGGAGATCAGGGCCTACTGTTGGCCTTTTTTAATCTTATTCTATCACTGCAATAACCTACTTGAGCAACTGAAACAAAAACAACTATACTAACCATCAAAAGCAACCTAATCTAACAAAGTAAAATGAATCTATGCAATAGAAATTAACTGATGAACTGAAGCAAAAACATATAAGTACACAATATGAGGTGTTGGGTAACTTGGGTTGGGCCCTAACCCAAGAGCTTCAGCCCTCTGAAAGAGATCAGTGCTGGCTCAAAAACTGTTTCATCTTCATTATCAAAAATAGCAGTTACATTACATAAACTGTTCTCAAAAGGAACTCGAAAATGAGTTGAACACAATGCTGCACAAAAGTGCGAAAATCAACTAATAACTAGCTAACCTACTGAGGCTCTAAGCCTCCTTATTTATACAAATGGAGTCCTTCAACAATCCTCCTAAAATCAAGGAACTCGGCTTCCTAGAATTGGAGATAAACAACAGTCCTTCTTTACTTGCTCAGCTGCCCCTTGGAATCATCAATGTGGACTTTTGTGCTCCGAGTTACTGATGGAGGATTCGAGGAAAGGGGTCATAAATGAAGGAGACACCCCCTACAAATCTTCTTCCTTGTTTTCCTTGAGTTTTCACTGCCATTTGCTCATAAATCCCTTGAATTTGTCCAAAATTGGCCAAAAAATCTACATACAACACACATTAGACTTCATGGCAAAGTGACTAACCCAATTCACTCTATTAGCATAAATATATTCAAGAAAATGCATAAACTAATGATAATGGTGGATTAAGTCGAAATAAGAGGCAAAATGAGCCCATATTATTACCCATTTCTGGGCCTCATCAATCATCCATAGACTAATGGGTAGATAGAAAGAGTGAACTAAGTGATTGAAGACATGATAAGGATGTATGAGATGGATAAGCCATCCAACAAGTATAGTTACATGCATTTGGTTGAGTTTTATTGTATCAATAGGTATTAAGCATCATTAGCGATGAGCCTACTTGAAGTTTTATATTGTAGAAAATGTAGTACACTACTAAGCTAGGTTAATCCAATAGACACAATGGTACTTAGGAAAATAATTCTTAAGGAGATGGAGGAGCATATGCTTAAAATTAAGAAAAAATTGATTAACATGAATTAAACTAATGATAATGGTGATTAAGTCGAAATAAGAGGCAAAATGAGCCCATATTATTACCCATTTCTGGGGCTCATCAATAATCCATAGACTAATGGGTAGATAGAAAGAGTGAACTAAGTGATTGAAGACATGGTAAGGATGTATGTGATGGATAAGCCATCCAACTAGTATAGTTACATGCATTTGGTTGAGTTTTATTGTATCAATAGGTATTAAGCATCATTAGCGATGAGCCTACTTGAAGTTTTATATGGTAGAAAATGTAGTACACTACTAAGCTAGGTTAATCCAATAGACACAGTGGTACTTGGGAAAATAATTCTTAAGGATATGGAGGAGCATATGCTTAAAATTAAGAAAAAATTGAAATTAAAAAAAAAAAAAAGATAGAAAAAAATAGTTGTCTAAATAAAAGAAGGATAGTTAGATAATTTAAAGTAAGAGAGAATATATTTTTGGAAGTGAAGAACAAGAAGAACTCAATGAATTTGGGTAGTTGTACCGAGTTAGAAACCAAATTCTATGGTATGTTTGAAATATTGAATAGAATAAGACTAATTGCATACATGTTGTAGTTCTTACTTCTGAATATGCATAATGTATTTCATGTGGCATCCAAATTATTTTCTCCATTTGAAATATTGAGTAGAAGAGGACTAGTTGCATACATACTCTCATTTCTTATTTACATGAATGTGTATAATTATTTCATATATGTTTCTTGGACAATTGCCATTGTGTGCATGGTCAGTGGTCTTGAGACGGTATCTACAAGTGTGTTGTCATTGATGTTAATAGTCATTACGAGGAGTTTTTTCGAGAAGTTTTATTTCCTAAAAATTTGCAAGAGTGTTGGCATTTACGCCAACCAGACAAGATTTGTTTCTTGTTGTAGGAGATGCTGGAAGTGATGGCTTAGGAGGAATCTCTTCGTAGTTGTAGGATTCATGTAGAAAATCATCATAGTAGCAGGCTTATTGGAAAAGCCATAAAATGATTATTATAGTGTTGGCCTAGGATGGAAGTCGATGGGAGGTGAAGGCCTCATGTTAAGGACACATTATGGGTGATTTTCACAGCTATCCTGAGAGCCAAGGAGCAAAAGGATGGTAGTGATATTGGAGCCACATTTTTATTGGCCTAGTTCTTGGGAAGAGCTTTCCAACGATATGTGGAAGTCCAAAAATAGACTTATGGTTCAAAGGTTATGACCTGCTGAAGTTCAGGGGTTTAAAGCCTTAAGCCTTAAGCAACAGTTTTCCATCTCGACAATCGACAATCAAAGGATCCAGGTGCATAGCACTATGAGTGAAAATCATTGATCAACAATTAGCAGGCCAAGAAATCGAAAGTCCTGAATATCGGCAATCAGAGGTTGTAAAGTGCATCACATAATCAATGCAATTTTCTGATTAGTGATTAGAGATCCTGTATATCAGAACTCCCAGCAAATTGGAGGTCTTGGTGAATCACATAACAAAGGTCCTAGTGAATTGAAATTGGAAATCCTTGGTGCCTGGAATTGGTGCAACAAACAGAAAAATGTCAAGACTTGAATCTCTAGTGTTAAATGGTCAGGAGAGCCAAAAATATTTTTACAAAGAAAATCCCTGCAAAACTGAGACTCGTGGGCCTCTTTATCTCTCCTCTAAGAGGACATGTGGAGATGTCTGGTTGGCTCCGATGAGGACACGTGGTAGGATCTAATTGGTTCCAATAAGGCCGAGTGGCAGCTAATGTCAGCATGACGTGGTAGTATGGAATGCCACTTGGCAAGCGTATTCGACCATCTTAGGTGACCAAATGGGCCATCTCTAGGTGACACCTATCATCACTCAGGCAGTGCCACGTGGAAGTGATGACATCACATCAACAATTAGGGATTAGAGGTTTGTAATGGTTGGCTCATGTGCCACAATGAAAGTCCACTGGGATGCAGGATAACAAGTGGTCACGAAGGCTTAAGGGAACCAAGGTTTCTGATTTGAGGGCTAGCATGTGGTCATGAAGTCTTAAGGAATGAAAGGCTAGTGTTTAGAAGAGGATCCTATCAGTGATATATGGTTGCTAGCATAAGGTGAGAAAAGTATAAATCCCCAATAAGATGGCTCTGATAATGTTAAGCACTTGGTTGTGGAATAAACACAAAACCAATGGCACATTTCTTAACAAAATAAAAAAGGCCCCGGGAAAGAGTTTGAAAGGCTTAGCGCCGTAAGGCCAAGCCCCAGGTCGCCACCCTTAGTCCTATGGTGAGAAGTGTGCAGTAAGGGTTCAGTAGAAGGAGATTAGAAATCCGAGATCAGTGATCGTAGGTTTGTGGTTGCTGGCACATTGGAAACAAATGAAAAATGTTGATATAGGGGGATCTGATATGGTTAGAACTCAATCATCGAACCAAGTTGTTGGCTTAGTGGGGCCTGACCCAGGTTTAGTGTTAGTTAGCCAAACAAATCCCTACAGTATTGGCCCTTTCGACATTAGCCTGCGGAGTGCGGACCGAGGTCTCAGTCGAAGCAGTATGGGGGGATGCTGGAACCACATTTCTGCACCCTGAGATGGTTGTGATGTCAATTTATCCCTCTTATTCCTACTTTCACACAGGTCGTTAAGTTCTAGGACTCTGACTATCTAACCATTTACTCCGCTCATTAGTACCTCTACGAAGGGGTATGATTGGCCTTCACATAGCCCTAACCTGTGGTTCAAGTACTTTCGCTCTACTGAAGTAGTGTATAGAACAAATTCCCAAGTTATCCTGAAGTGTTTAATTATATTACTAAACAATCATAGTTAGCACTGCGTAAATATATATTCTTACTTGTGTTTGATTAACCAACGTAATTACATACATCCACACATCATAGAAGCATTATAAATGAAATTTATACACAATATGACAAGGTGCATTAACAGAAAACAAAGACAGAAAATTTGTAGAATACTTCTCTTTATTGATATCTTTAGATGATTTCAGTCTCTATCCGCCCTGTGCACACAGTTGCAGGGGTCCGTGCACTCAGCTATGGAATTCTACCCTAGGCCTCTGTTCACTCAGCTATAGAGCCTCTACCTACGCTATGACCTAAAACTTAGAGTTCCCTCCTTATCGCTCAAGGCTTCTTTTTCAACTCATGACTCATTAATACTACTTAGAGCTTACTGACTTATCTCTTTTTATATAATCCCATGGTCCATGGACAATGGGTAGATCTGTTACAACTAACTTTATTTTACAAAATAAGGGAAGAAAACCCTTTATGACTCATGACACCTCTACGTTCCGCGACCACCAAATGCAGATACTTTACAACTTTATTACAAAATTTCAACCAAAACATGGGCTTTTATTCCCAAAACTGTCCTTAGGGGATCCCGTTCCTAAAAGGCCCCCAAAACAAACATCATGACTCACCCTTGAGTCACTTGGTAGGCGCAGATATCTTAGCACGAAGACCTTCCATCTCGACTCGTATGACCGCAATCTTAACAATGCACTACACGACCACCTGCTTCGCGTCTTCAATCATCTACTTGGTCATTGCCCCTGAACATTCGGCCTGAAGTTTTTGCTGAGTTTCATGTAGAGTCGCAAGCTTTCCTTCAATGGAGGTCATCACCATGTAAGCCTCATCTAGCCAGGGTTTCAGTCATGCCTTCAGCACTGCTTCCTTGTGTAGTGTTGCATCCATCTGTTTCTTCATCTGCTTGGCCTCCTATAGCTTTACTAATCTCTATGTGAGTGTGACAGTTCACATTGGGCCTTTGACTTCATCATAGCATTGATGTAGATTGCATGCTTCTGTCTCTAGTTCCTGTACATTAGGGTCCTCCTGCAAGCTTGTCAGGACCTCGAACGACTGCTCAAAAAGTTGTGTGTAGTCTGCTACTGCATTGTCAACCGCCGCTACTGCTTCTATGACAGTGGTTTCCTACTGCTCCTTTACTTTTGGTGGAGTTGAAGGTTGGGCCTTCAACTGTAAATATGTGATCTGCAGGTTCAACTCCAACTGAACCTTTGCCATTTCTGTATGAGTGTCACGCACCCCTGTGGCCAGTTTACGGATGCGCACCTCGACTGGTTCTACCTCAGGAATGGTCAACTCTGGGACCATTTGTCATGCCTCCTCGATGACCTGTATTATACGCTTATTCTGATGGGTCGCCTCGATCACAATGGCGATGGTAGAGTCTCGTTGTAGTGCCATCTATTCATTATTAATCTGCTGCTCACTAATCACCTGGAGGGTGTGGTGCTCACGGGCCCTCAGCTTTGCAATCAATCCATCCTACAAGAGGTGGAGCACTTCACCAGGAAGCATTGCCAAATTCAACCCTACTCCCTTGAGGGTGTTGAAAGTGGGCATGTCAGCTTTTTTCTCAATGGTCAGTGCTCCGTCAGGAAGCACTATCGCACTAGAGGCCTTTGCGCGCAACATCTCGGGAGCTTCTGAAGTGCCAATAGCAAGGATGGTAGACATTGTGCCAGCTTGTGATCCGCGGGTCTGCATCTCTTGCAAACCTGTATAGATAGCCCCCAAGATGATTTGCTGCAGCTGGTCAGACTACTATAGGGCCTCTGCAATGACATCCTGCACCATGTCACCGATGTTGTGAAGATCACCCTCTATGAGGGTGATTAGGTCTAGTGATGTCTTAGTATCCTTTGGTTTCTTCCTGGACCCTCCTTTATCTTGCTCCCTTGGATGCTTGATGCGGGCAGACATCGCCTAGGGGTCTACACCATGTTTTTCTATCTACTCATCCATCTCCTCCTCTATCTTAGGTGAAGGTGACCTCGTGCCTTTGTCAGAGCCTCGCTCTATTCCTCCTGTTTTCTTTTCTTCCTATTGAGTGGCATCGCGCTCCCCCTGGGCTTTGTCAGTGGCCTCCTTATTTCTCTTTTTGCCCAGCTGCATCATCTTTAGCTTGGCATCCTCCTTCTTTCTTTGCATGATAGACTTACTTCCTCCCATCACCAAGTCTGTGGTATTGCACCATTCTGCCATCCATTGATCAAGTACTGCATCAATGGTGTCATCTGTTGCCAAATAATGCAAGTCATACCATTTCTGCGCAAGGTCCTTCCACGCCCTGATGGCCACATGGTAAAAATATGCTTTAAACTTTGCGTAGCCCTACAGGTTGTCAAACACCGTAGGAAACAACGATGCTTTGCAATTGATGTCCATGTGGATGTTCATCTCCATCAATATCCAGAAGATCTTGTTGTCCTTGATGCGTTGCACATCCTTGGTTGCCCACAACGAAGCGTACTTCACTGCTTCTGGTAGGTCTAGTGCGACCGAAGAGAATTAGTTGTCCTATGGCATCTCCCATGCTACCAACACAATTGACAGTAAGAGGCACACGTAGTGGAACATCTTGTTGAGCTCTTGTGCTTCGCAACAATTTGCTAAGAACTCTCCGCGAAGATAGTTTGACTAGTTGAACTGGACTCCTTTGGCGCACTGGGCTGCTAGTGCAATGACAGGCACCGGTACCTCATTGGCGCAACACTTCCTCATCACCTTCCCTGCTAAAATTTGCGTAGCCACCTTTACAGAAGGGTCACAGATGCTAGATATTCCATATTTGCGTGACTTCTTTACCAGCTTAAACTTTTCTTTCATGGCCTCTGCGAGGGCTTGCTCACCTCCTTTTCCACCAAATATCATGGCTGGATTTTCTCCTGTGTAGGGCAACCACATGATCCTGTGGATCAATATGTCAGTGATGGGTATTGGCTCCTCCAGCTATAGACCCCATCATGCACCAAGCATAGTAGTTGCTTGATGACCAATACTGTAACCGGGGTCGGTTGTAGTACGGAACCCAAAGCAAGTTGAGCGACCCTGCCTTGTCTACTCCTCTAAGACACCTCTGCGGCTCCAATGTGGTCATTCTAGCAGTTGTGTCAATAATAAGACGCATCAGTTGCTCAGTCACCAGGTGTGGGAACTTCTCATGATTAGCCAAGTCCTAGTCTTCGAGTTTTAGGAGGAACCCACCCCAAGCACGGTCCTTCAAGAACAATTTCATCCGATAGTAGAGGGGTTTGCAAGGGGGCCTTTCTCTCATCTATATATTTCAGCAACTTGGCATTGCCCTTATGCAGATGGACATACTCAGGCAATTGAGTGATAGGGTTAGCACTGTGGGCTTCAAATTCCTCCACATCTACTCTCACATCCTCATCATCCATTGAAATGTCTTCGATTTCTTCCTCCTCCAGCACCAAATTGATGGCTTTACCCTTCTCCTGTGCTGTAGGCTTCAGAGGGTTTCATCTTGGCGATGCGCACACCAGTATTGCAGGTTGCTTGCCCTTCTTATCCTTCACGCTCTCCTTGGTTGGTGTCGGCTTTGGTCTCAGCATCCTCGGTGATTTAGGGACTTCGGCTAATACCTCGGCAACCTTTGGAGTAGCTACTTCTACCTCCATCTTAATTTCTAGCACCGACTCCTCTGCTTCGGTATCTATAACTTCTGTGGGTGCCGACATGATGTTCTACAAGAACTCCTATGTCTCCTTCGGCAATGTCTCAAATACGGAACTGGCTATCAGAAGTTTATAGTGCTCGCGATTCATGTGCGCCTGAGAGCTCAAAAACTCAATTCTTAAAATGCCAAGTGTTTTTCGTTGGACAACCACTTGTAATTTATAGTGCATTTTGAATTCAAATATGACCATTCCCCACAAATTTGGTTCATTAATGCCGTATTGGCAGCAGATTTTCAAGGACATGTCCCATAAATTTCATCTTAAATGTGTCGCTCACTCCATTTGGCCACATTTCTACCGTCAATCATGAACATTGACTTTAATAGTCACTTTCCGGCCGACTTGCATGATTTCTCCCTGGATAGTGTAGCTCCCTTTGTGCGGCCGTGAACCCTGTGACACTCCCTTGCTTTGCATAGTCCTCTAATCGCGCAGCTCTCCAACTCGGGCAATGTATTTTATAGTCCTGTGCCTCCTTTCAGCTACCTAGAGTGCTAAGATTGTGCTACCTTCATATATTCACATGGCCGGACCACCAGTGTATGGCTTCAAGTGACTGCCATTCACCTTCCTGGGAAGGGATCACCATTCAATTTGACTAACTGAACCACTACTCCGTTGGTAATATCCTTAATGACATAGGGCCCTAACCAGTGCATTCTGAATTTTCCTAGAAATTTATCAAACTTGTTGTGATATAACAAAACTAGGTCATTTAACTTAAAGGTGCGTAGCCTAATGTGTCAATCATGCCATGCTTTTTTGCACTTCTTTTAGACCTGTTGGTGAAATCCAGCTAGAAATCTTTCTTCCTCAAGCTCAATGATGCCTGCCATGAGCATCTTGTCTAACTCTAAGTGGACCTTTTCCTTATACTTCGAATTGAGATGATAAGGTCTTTTCTTAACCAGCTTCAGGTCAGGCTTCAACGTGATCTTCATAACACCTAGGTCCTCGATTATCCCTTTTAGATCCCTAAACTTGGTAGGGAATAAATCTTGGTATTTGCGGAGCAATTCAACGACCTTATCCACCATCGCATCGTCCCAATAATCTCCAATCTTAACGAATTTGGGTTGTACCTTCGACCAATGTTTACATGTTTCATTTTCAGTGGCACGGTTATATCAGGATTCTCAATCTGCGGCCCTTCAACCTCGCGGTGACCTTTCGTTTTAGGGATGTTAACCTTCCACAGATCCTCATCTTCTTCTTCATCAGTTATTTTGTAGCATTCCAATGCGTGACTTAGCTAAGTGGTCCAATCAGGTTGAATCAAGTCCAAAGGATCCTGTGGTATCCTAAAGATCATTGCTTTCACTTCTTGTAGCACTTTGTCAATACAGTCAAACCCATCTTCAAAGTTGAATGTCATTATGAATCCTTCGCGTAGAATATCCCATTCACCTGTACCATGGTAGAGCTCCATTTCTATGTACGAGTTCATCGGGATGACATCCAGGGTAAAACAAGTGCACCCGTTCAGGTTGGGGCTTCTCTCCATAAGCTTGATCCCATTTGGCCAAGTACGTGCGCGGATCATCCTACCCATCATATTTGTCTATCATTCGTACCTTCTTCTTCCCAAAGCATGTTCTCATCATCCTCCTACATCCACACCAATCATCAAAGCTACCCTTGTGTGTACCCCACCACCTTGTGGGTGTAGCGCGCAGTGCCCAGTCCAAAGCTTGGAAGCGCTGCTTTCCTAGTACCTCCCTCTCAAATTCATCCAAAAATATGTCTACATCATTTATGCCATCATAAGTGGGTAGACTTCTTACCTCTAATGACACACAACAAAACGACCGGGTCATCATGTTAAATCTCAATGTGGTTACTTCATGTAACCAATTCTGCCGGCGCTTTAACTCTTAATCAGAGTTTGAGGTGCAGGAACTCTCGTGATCCCATGTAATTCGTCCATCCACTGTTGGATTCACCCAATTTTGGTCTCGCGCTATTATCTTATATATACAGTCTAGATCGTCATCGCTCTCATAATCATGGACTGGTTCAATATAGCGCGATCCTTCAACAGGATCTAGGGGTACTATTACACAGAGAAATTTCTTCTCAAATATCATCTTTTTCTTCTTTAGGTTGATTACCCCATTCATATCAGTAGCCCAATAAATTCCAACGAGCGCAAGGTAGGGGTTGCTATCATCCACAATTTCTATTACTTCAAAGTCAGTGATTGCACTCAGGCCTTCAATATCTACAATCACCCCTTGCAGCCGTCCCATGGGGATGATCTTCTGATGATTCACCATCCTTAGCTGAATCGAAGACCACTACAACGCAGGTCTCCCCATCCGTTCCCAAGTCTACTTTGGTAGGACATTCACGTCTAACCTCAGATCCAAAATAACCTGATCCATTTCGTACTCTCCTATCTGCGCAATCTGCCTCATCTCTCATCTTGTTCTTGTTTTATTCTTACCAAACTTTCGTACCACATGTGGTTCACCCGCAATGTTTCCAATGCATCTATTTATAAGCTCCTGTAATCCCTTCATAGCCTTGTTATCGCGCAACAACTTCATGCAGGTCTCTAGGAAGGTTGTAAGCATAGAAGGGTCCATCTCTTGATCAGGCTTATCCTTGCTCCCTAAGGTGGAGGCCTCAACAAAGCTCTTATTTGCTTCCATTAACGTTTCATGTGCATGCTCTAAATCAAATTCAGCGTCCTTCACCAGAGCTTTGCGAACCCATGCGTTGTCTTCAAGTTGTTTCCCCTTATCATCCCCTGTTGAAATTCCACTTCGGAGCACTATTCACATTCGGATCCTCTTCGCGAGGCTCATACCTCATCATCTACAGGCTCTGAGTCGATTGAGGTGGTAATTCCCCTTTGTTACGTATCCTCGCTATTAGCGTAGGACAGTCCTCTATTTCATGATCAAACAGAGTGCAATATTTGCACGATGGATGTGTTGGGTTAGTTCGATCGCGGGCATAGTGCCCTGGTCCTCTGCAATTGTAGCAGATTAGCTATCCCCAACCTCTACTAGGTCCTCCTCTACCTCAGCCTTGTCCATGCCCCTTAAAGCCTATTTGCATCATCCCCGCACCTTAGCCAGGGGGCCACGTTTCTACCTAAACCCTATAGGCAGGTGTTCTATCCATCATCAATTCATAACTTCTGTAGTTGCACTCATCATGCCCTACCGACCTACAAAAGTTACAAAATAGTTGCTGCGGTGTCTGTACAGAATTCTGTAGCAAATGACAATTATTTGTGGTATGTTTTCTTGCTACCTGACATATAGCACACCATAATGCAGGCCCCACACTTGGTCCTACTTGAGCTTCCATCCTCAAAGGCATCGGTCCTCCTCCTACCATGTAGTTCACAAAGACCGGGCAATGGTCTTAGTCATGCCCCTGACTCTTGCATTTCAGGCACCATACCTCTTCATGCACCTTTGGTAGAACTGTTCTGTTTTGCTTCAAACTTTTCATCTCAAGGAAAATATTTTTCAACTGCACATGGATCTGTTGAACCCCCAGATTTGGATCTTGCATCAATGTTTCATGCAGTCTCATTGCAATCTCCAAGGCCTCTACCTGAGTCGTTATCTTCTGTTGTGATAGCGTAACCCTTAGGTGTGGCAAGAGCGAAGCCATAAACCACTTGCGATTATGTCCATCTGTTAAGTTCATATTAGCTTTGCAGATTTGACACTTCAACCTTTGATCTAATTCCCAAGGTGTCTCGCCTGGATCTATCACGATTTCTTTGAACCCCACAATCGTCTGTGCCTTAGATTTAGGCCTACTGAATTATTTGTTCACTGTGGTCTAGATGTCTGCCACTCTAGCATTTGGGTTATCGTTAGAGCGCGATCCTGAAATGCACTAACTAGTGTTTCCTTCTTCAAGTGATCATCCGTAACGCCTTGAGCTTCCCATACAGCTTTCACCACAAACTAGAACTGGTCTAGGTCCTCATTTCCCAAGCCTTTAAACAAAGGCAGCTTCACTGAATTTACCATGCTGAACTACGGTGCAAGTGGAGGTGGTACGGGTGAAGTCGCAGGTGACGGTGGTGAAGTTGGAGGTGTTATGGGTGGAGGTGGCAGTCGCGGGAATCCTTGTCTTATTAAATGAATAGCACTTTGCTGAGAAGCCTCTGTTACTCCCTCTTCATCACCCAATGGAGGTGAAATCAATGGACTATATTCAGGACCCTTTCTTCCTTCATTCCTGTAAGTTTTTCCATTTCGCATAGCTCCAAACATCAAGGTAGTTGCATAACCCATTTTTCACACAATAACATCTTAATCCAAGTATGCAAAGACTTCAAGTACTTACCTCGCGGTCCTTTGAAAATGTGCTTCTCTGCCTCATTGTAGCTGACTCAGGTGTCGACCATGAATTCAATATCAAATCCTCCTATTATGCGATCGAGCCAATCCCTGTACTAACTCCAAAGTCCAAATAATAGCACCGTCAAGTCTCCACCTTCCTTGGCTATCTACTAGCTTCACAATCCACTCGTATAACTCAACCGGAAAGGAACAGAAAAAGATCTCGTGTATTTCTGTATATAGGTACCTGTCCATCCACTGTTCCTTTTTCAGTCGCGGATTTTTATTCTCCTGCGCCATGAATTCGTGGATCTTCCTATCAAACTAGTCTCTGATCTCTTTCTTAATTGGATTCCAGTGATACGACATCACACATCTCTTATGCATATTCCAGTCCCGGCAACAGAACCATTTGTTGGCTTGGTGGGGCCTAACCCAGGTTCAGTGTTAGTTAGCTAAACAAATCCCTACACTATTGGCCCTTTCAGAATCAACCCGTAGAGTGCAGGCCAAGGCATCACCCGAAGCAGTATGGGGGGATGTTGGAACCAAGTTTCCACACCCTGAGATGGTTGTGATGTCAGTTTATCCCTCTTATTCCTACTTTCGTGCAGGTCATTAAGTTCTAGGGCTCTGTCTATCTAACCATTTACTCCACCCATCAGTACCTCTATGAAGGGGTACAATTGGCCTTCGCGCAACCCTAACCTATAGTTCAGGTACTTTTGCAAACAAATTCCTAAGTTATCCTTAAGTGTTTAATTATGTTACTAAACCATCACAATTAGTGCCATGTAAACAGATATTCTTACTTGTGTTTGATTAACCAACGTAATTACATACATTCACACATCACATAAGCATTATAAATGAAATTCATACACAATATGACAAGGTGCATTAATAGGAAACAAAGATAGAATTTGTGGAATACTTATCTTTATTGATATCTTCAGATGGTTTCAGTCGCTATTTGCCTTGTGCACACAGCTGCAGGGGTCCACGCACTCAGCTGTGGACTTCTACCCTAGGCCTATACACACTCAGCTGCAAAGCCTCCACCTACGCTACGACCCAAAAATTAGACTTCTCTCCTTATCTCTCAAGACTTTTTTTTCAACTCATGAATATTAAGACTACTTAGAGCTTACTTAGTTCTTTTTATATGATCCCATGGTCTGTGGACCATGGGTAGATCTTTTATAGCCGACTTTACTTTACAAAATAAAGGAAGACAACCCTTTATGACTCATGACACCTCCGGGCTCTATGACCACCAAATGCAGAGACTTTACAACTTTATTACAAAATTTGACCCAAAACATGGGCTTTTAGTCCCAAAACTATCCTTGGGGGATCCCGTTCCCAACACAAGTCCTATGGTGTAGATATAGCAAGGGTCTAATGCAAAATGGGTTTGCATATTGGAGATTGGAAATCGGCAATGTGAAACATTACGCCACTGTGGTGTTGTGAAGAAAAGTTCCAATATCTCAACACAAAGGTTTATTAATGGCATATTGATCAACAACTACAGGAGTGAATGTGGAATAGAGGTTTGGTGACAAGATGAATGGTGACTGTCATGGATCAGTTGAAGAAATTTGAGAACAAGGAAACAAGGACAATGGTCCACAAAATTTTCATGTCAGAACTATAGAGAGGAAATACTAAATTGTTGTCAAGCTCTGTGTGCTTTGAATAGGCATGGAGAGTCTCAGTGATAGGAAATTTATAGACAGATAGGACTGTGCATTTCTTGAGTAAGAAGGTGGACTGAGAATTAATTCTCAGTATGGAGAATACAATCAAGTCAGACAAGTGCCCATTCTCTAGTGAATGGAGTGGTAGAGACCAAGATCGATGCAAACAATAGAGTGCGGGGCCATGCCGAGGTTCAAAGCGTAGTGTTGACACAGGACAGTGCAAAAACATCGATTGGGGTGAAAAATGGAGGAACCAAACTCGAGATATTTAATGGTCATGTAGCAGGGAATTCATTATTGTTTCCATAGATCCAAGAGGACAGAGCTCTGAGTAAGTGCACTATTGTGAGAGGTTGTATAATAGCTAGTTCTATGTGTAAAAGTCAAGTGTGCCTAAGCATAAGAAAAGATAAGACCCCAAGAGAAGCACTTTGTGTGTGAGGCTAAAGTGTTGGTGTGCTCTGTGTGTAAAGGCCGATAGTTTCCTATGTTTTGTGTGTTAGGCTGAAGTTTCTTGTGTGCTCTGTATTAAAGGCTGAAGTGCTTGTATTCTGTGTGAAAGGTTGAAGGAGCCTGTGAGCTGTGGTGAGTAGAAGGGAAAAAGTGCCTATGAGCTATGAGACAAGGCTGAAGTGTCTCTGTGTTACGTGGAATGAAAAAAGTGCCAGTGAGTTGTTGTGAGTAAAGCTGAGAGCTAAGTCTATGTTGTTGAGAGTTGAGCTTATGCTGTTGAGAGAAAGAGCCCAAACACTGATAGTATTCTACTGTTGAGAAGATCAAAATGTTGTTGAAGAATGTCGCACATAGCTACAAAGTGCAGCAGAGTGAGTAGAAGATCAAAGTTGAGATCAATCAGAGTTGCTTCCAAATTATAGTGATCATTTAGTTCCCATTTTGTATGTAGGTTGGTGCTTGCATATAGGAAGTTGGTGCTTCCATCTCTAGTGGAGCTTGAGAAGGCTTGGGGGTCAATGCCTCCTACAAGTTGGTGCTTGCATAAGTTCAAGCTACAAGTTGGTTCTTGCAACAAATCCATGAGGGTGGTGCCTCATATGGTGCTTTGCATAAGCTGGACAAGCGTCCACAACCAGAGGGAGTTGGTGCTTCCTGCTAGTCAATGCTAGAAAACAATCAAAGTGAGTTAGTGCTTTCGGTGAGTGGGTGCTCACCAAAAAAGATTGATGTAATATAGTGGGTGCTCTTAATTTACATCAATAACAACAACAAGCTTTGTGGTTTTTTCCTGAAAGGGTTTCCACATGAAAAACCTTATGTCTATGGGTATGATAATTATGGTTTGTTTGCTTGTGTGTTGAGTTTATGGTGTTGTCATATTATATACTATCTTTTGTTATATTTTTGGATGCCAAGTTTAAATAAGAAAAGTAAACTGGCATAAAGAAGTAAAAATTACCCTTAATACTGCTTCGCCCCCCCTCTCAGTATTAACATTGTTTCCAACAATGTTTTCTAAAAATGTATGTGCATAATACTAACCATATCATTCATTGTACTTTGATTTAAGTGAATCCAAAAGGATACTTCTAGGTACAACTAATGAATATAGTAGACATGAAGGACATGGTGATGTACAACGAATTAGTGGAGAGAGAACGTGATATCCCAACTCTAATCCCTAGTTTAGCAATGTATGCTTGTATATAATGAATGATAATGTGACAACCAATGTAATACTTCGAATCATAATAATAATAATAATAATAATGCATCACTCGATGCTAACAGACAAGGAAAAAGTCATAGAGGGTTATGATTCCAAAAGAGAGGGGCCTAAAGGGGCAAAGCTAAATTATATTAATTTCATATCTTTCCTAACCTTTGAGTTATTGGAAAAGGTGGTTACAAGGAATTCATGGGGAAATCCCTATCATGGATTGTGAGCGTGAATATATTAACCATAATTTTGGTTGTTGTGTGGTTTACCTCATTCACTCTTGTTTTTGGTTTGTCATAAAATGAAGAGATTGATAGGTAGAAATCCAATGCTAGTTGGCTATAAGAGATTATTGGTTATAGAAACAATAATAAATGATTCTTGTTGGAATGAAAATGATGTCAATAAAGGAAAACTATACATAGTTGAGAATCCATAGATTTTCTAATATTGAGATTTCCTATCTAGTCTACACCACATCCATAGAGGGGATTGGAATATCCTTAAGGACTACATTGTAGAGGAGGGGATTCCTTTCTTTGGGTTGTGTATGATGAGGGGAGAATAGAGCCTTGATAAGTTGGAATTTTTGTGTTATTGAGTATAATGTAAGAGTTGGATAGTTGTGTTGGTGTGTTTTCTAAATTCAACCTAGGCATACATCCGTATGGATTCGTAGCCTTAGCTTGAGGGTGTCCTTATTCCAGAGAAAGAATAATTAGCAATGAGCCTATGGTTGGGTGGATCACTCAATGTTTTTATCCAATCAATGTAATATTTAATAAAGATAAGTAGTCTAATATTTTTGTATTTTCTTCATGCCACAAAATATTGATCTTATTTTTCTATTTAATGTCGTGTCTTGCATTAGCCCACAATCGTTAATATGTTTTCTTGAATGATGCATAAGATATTTGTCATACTTACTTCTTCATTTAATTTAATATTGGTATTTGAGTCTAAATAATTTCAAGATATAAATTCTTGAGGTACTCAACATTAGGTACATTACAATGATATTATAAATTTAGGTAACATTTGGGTTCACTATTGCATTGAGATTGTGAAATTGTGGTCTCTTCTAGTCAAGGGATATTGCTTCTTATATCTTATTTTCATGATTTTGTTTGTTCTCTAAGTTTGGGGTCACCTTGGTAGCAAGGTGTTGCTCATCGTGTCTCTTCTCTAGATATCAAGTGGCTAATTGCTCGAGTTTTGTAAATAAATTGTGTGGGACTTTAAGCATTATTGTAGGAACTTAGAGATTTAGATCCATGTCATATATTAACTGTAATTGAGTCATATCTAAGTAGTACTAAGTCCATATTAAATATTATATTGTTCAAGGTATAAAGTGAGGTGAAGTGGAGAAGATAACACTTTATCTAACAACTACTCAAAGTATACTCAATTAACTTTGATAATCTTTATTTTATTAGATTAATAATTTTAATTAAAAAAAACATATGATAATTAATTAAAAACCATGCTCACAAAAATAGTATATTGTTTTAATCGTTGTGTAACTAATACATGAAATGGATTTTTTAGCCATAATCCAGTAATTCAATTTTGAGCAATATTATGACTTGTTCTGTTTAAAATGCACTTTTGAATGCATAAATGGATTTTGCACCATAAAAATTGTAGAGACACTCAAACTTTGTAGATTAAACATATTAAACTTATGATCCTTAAAGATCTCCACCAAATTAAATCGAATAGGCTCTAAGGGTGAGGCTATGTGGCTCTAATAATTTTTGACATGTCAATATTTTTAGAAGCTTGATGACTAGTTTGGGGGGTATGTGCCCCTACCCCCTCCTCCTACTCCCAATATAGATTCTTTTAACTCATTAGTTGCGAATGGGAAGAGAGTTTTGAAGGTAAATCCTTCACATTTAATTAATAAATTATATTAAATCCCAAATGTGGAGGTATTTGTACCTCAGTGAAGATTTCAAGCTTTGGAGTTGGTTAAATGCAGTTTGGTCAACCAATTCATGGGGATATGGCCTTCCCCACATTCTGTAGTGTCGCAGGTGGAAAAAGGTTAGAAATTTATGATCAAGGGTTATGTCTATATAAGCTTCAATGGAACATATTTTTTTACTTTCTTCTTTGAAAACAAGGTAGATCAAGACTTGTCCTTCAGATGTGGGACTTATTTCATGGGGGCTCAAGGGTTATATCTAGATTGGTGAAGTCTACATTTGAACCTGGAAAGTGATGTTCCATCTACAACCCAAGTATGGGTGAAACTTCCCTTTTTTCCATTTCATTGTTGAAATGATACCACTTTTAGAAGTATTGGCAATGCCCTTGGTAAGTATATCAATCATGTCAAGAAATACGAGGCGATTTTATCCTACATCAGGATCAATGTGGAAGTAGATCTAGATAACTGAATCCTAACAACCATAAATCTCAATTTGGGTAGTTGGTCCATATCAAAGGGGTATACTATGACTATATTTAATTCAAATGCAAAGTATGCCATGAATATGTCTACTTTACAAGAATCTACAAAAAGAAATGGCAGGGGCAACAAAAATAAGGGAGGAAGGAGAGTAATGGCATCAACAAAAAAACAGAAAAGGCCCAGTGAAACAACAAAAAACTTATCCAAAGAAACCAAATTGGATTGGGAATAAAGGGAAAGGACTAGACTACCCTGTTGGCTTAGTGGGTCCTAACCTATGCTTAGAGTTAGTTGCACCAAACAAATCCCTACACTAATGGCCCTTCCGGAATCAATTTGCGGAGCGCAGACTGAAGTCTCACCTGAAGCAGTATGGGGGGATGTTGGAACCAAGTTTCCGCACCCAAAGATTAGCGTGATGTCGTTTATGCCCTAAGTCTACCTTCACATAGATTGATAAACCTTTAAGGCTTATTGATATAACTCTCTTTATTTAGCCCCTAGACCTCTGTGAAGGTCTACGACTGTCTTTCGCAGACCTTGAATAGACGAGTCAACTACTTGCGTGCATCAAAGATTACTCTTAACCTAGTAATTACTTATATCGGCTTAACAGTTCGATAACTTTAACGTACGACAAGATAATCTTCACGTAAACAGTTAATATTAATTACGTTCAAGTAACAACATAAATCGTGTAAATTCACACATCGATACATCATTATTTCATAAATCCATCATTCATCACAGCATAAGCGCATTCATATAAAACAAAAGTAAAGAGATAAACACGGTATTTCTACAATAATCTCCTTTATTAATATTCAATTTAGCTTTTATACTCAAGACTTCCCTGCGCACTCAACTGCAAGGGTCCACACACTCAGCTGCAGACTCTACTCTAGGCCTCTGCACACACAGTTGTAGAGCCTTCCTTCTACTCTAAGACTTCTATGCTCATCCTTCTACTAACCCATTATATTCATCTTCATCTTCTCTTACTTCCCTTAGACATCCTAAGACAAACTTATTTATACAATCCCATGGTCCGTGGACCATGGGTAGATCCTCAAAAAGCCGACTTGACTTACATAAAGAAGGGTAAAACCATTTATGACTCTTTAACTATCTATGTGTTCCGTGACCACAACTTGCGAAGACTTTACATCTTTATACAACAAAACTTGGGCTTTTTCCCTAAAATTACCCCTAGGGGACCCCATCCAAACAGGCCCCCAACACAAAGATAGTGACTCACCCTCCAGTCACTTTGCTGGCGCGGAGATCTTGTTATGAAGATCCCCCAACTCGACTTGTGAAACTGCTACTTTAGTCACACTTTTCTTTGCTACCTACTTGATCTGTTCCACCAGCTGCTCCGTGGCTGGCCCTGCATTATCCTTCTTGACTTTATGTTGTGTACTTTGCAAGTTCACCAATTTCTCCTAAATGTTGGCGGAGATGATGTAGGCCTCATCCAACCAAGGCCCTAATCTGGCCTTGAGGACTTCCTCCTTCTTATGCACTTCTTCCACTTGTGTAAGCAGCTGCTTAGCCTCTTGTAGCTTGGCATGGAATTGGGTTGTAACAAAAGTGCACACCGTTTCTCTTACTCCATCATACTGTTGCTGGAGCTCGCGCACTTTTGTATTCAAGACCTACAGGGTGGGATCCTCCTGTAGGGTCGTAACTACCTCCATAACCTGCTCAAAAAGCGTCGTTTAGTCCACCACCGCGACATCCACTGTTGCGACTCCATCCTTCACAATGGCTTCACGTTGTTCTCTTACCTATGGCGGAGTCGAAGGCTGTGACTTCAAATCCAGTTCAGTTATTTTCAGGTTCAGTTCGAACTAAACTCTAGCTACTTCCATCTTGGCATCACGCACACCTACAGCCATCTTTCTGAGCTTTGCCTCCAATGGCACTTCCTCTGGTATATGTCGTTCAGGTACTTTTCTGTAGGCTTCTACCACCACGGTTGCAAGCTAGTAATTCTGCTCTTGAATGTTATTCTATGCCTCTAACACCTTTGACTTCTCAGCGAACATATGTTCATCATTTACTCGATACTCACTTATGAGGATTAGTGCATGTTTCTCTTCCACCCGAATTCTACTGTCACACCTGCCTACAACATGTGAAGATACTCATTTAGGAGTGCATCTAGGTTGAGCCCAATGTTCTTCAAACAACTCACTATGGCCTTGTCATTGCCCGCCTCTACGCTCAAGGAGCCATCGGCCAATGTGACTGCCTAGAGATCCAGCAATCGAACCATCTCTGCTGCTTGAGTGGTCCTCGGTGCCAAACTTGTAGGTGCAGTGCTGATCTATCCTGCTCCTACCTGGATCCTATTTGTCTAAATCTGCAGCTCACGCAAATCCTTCTGAATGGTTCTCAATTCCTATTGTTGTTGCTGCTCAAACTACTGCAGTAGTTCTGCCATGGTATCCCCCACCTTGTCTCCTATCTCATCCAGGTCGTTTTCTGTCATAGTGATCAGATCTAGAGACGGCTTTGTCACTTTTGTTTTCTTCTGCGACCCTTCCTTTCCTTGTTCCTTGTACCTTTTGACCCGGAAAGGAGTTCTCTCCTACTCCTCCTGACCACTAACGACCTTCTCTAACTGCTACTCCTCCTCTGGTTGGGGAAAAGGAGACTTACCACTGTGCTTGGAGCCCCTATCTTCTTGTCTAGCCTGCTACCTCGCAGCGCGATCTTCTTCCACTCGAGCCTTCTCCTTAGCCTCTTTTTTCCACTTCTCATCCAAATGCTAGACTTTATGCTTGGCCACTTCCTTCTTATTCTTCTACTCCATGTACTTTCTAGTACCTATGGCCAGATCGGATGGAGAGTGCCACTTTGTCGGCCAGCGCTTGATGACCTTCTCAATAGCGTCATCTATAGCAAGGTAAGGTAGGTCATACCTTTTTTATGTGGATCCTTTTGCGCTCATATGTATATGTGGGGGAAGTTGGCTTTAAACTCCATGTACCCTGACAGCTGCTCAAACACGGTTGGAGACAACTATGGCTTCTGGTTGATGGCCATGCAAATTCTCACCTCCATCAGCACCCAAAAGACTTTGGTATTTCTAACACGTGTGACGTTCTTTGTTTCTTGGAGGGATGCAAATTGTGCAACCTCCAGAAAATCCTTATCCATGGGAGGAAACTAACTGTCCTCAGGCAGATCCCAAGAAACGAGCAAAATGGAGAGCAACAACCATGAATACTGGAATGCTTTACTCTCGTCCTACACCTCTCGCCAGTTTGCAAGAAACTCACTACAAAGGTAGCGTGCCCAATTAAACTGCATGGCCTCCACGCACTGTGCATCCAAAGAGATCACTCACACTAGAACCTTGTCCACATGAAATTTTCTCATAACCTTGCCAGTGAGGATCTGTGTGGCAATATTTACCAAAAGGTCAGTGATTGAGGTAATAGAGTACCTGCGCAGATTCTTTTCGAGATTGAATTTATCCTTGATTTTCCCAGCGAGGTCGCGTTCGCTCGTCTTTCTGCCAAACTCCTTGGTCGGATTCAACCATGAGTGTGGAAACAACGTGATCCAATGGATCAAAATATCAGTAATGGGGATTGGCGCGCTCAGCCACAAACAACCTTCATGCACCAAGGTTAGCAACTGCTTGATCACAATTAAGTTGATGTTGGAACAGTGGTAGTGGGGCACCCATAACAGGTTCAACAACCCCTACTGATTCACTCTGCAAATCCACTCCACCAGCTCCAATGCAGTGACACCTGATTCTTTGTAGAAAACCCTCTTCATGTAGTTTTTTGTTACCAAGCGGGGGAACCTCTCATGGTTCGCCATATCCCAATCTTCTAGCTTGAGATGGGGAATCCACACCAAGCGCAGACCTTCAAAAGTGATATTCTCTGGTAACAGGGGTGTATTGAGGAGGAATTCTCCTACATCTGGGTCCTTAGGGACCTTCACTTTTCCATTGCGCGGAGGGATATAATCTAGCAACTTGGATATAGGATCCACTCACTTGGTGTCGATGTCCTCTACACCGTCCTCAACCTCCAAATCCACCACTTTCCCCTTATCCTTAGCACTTGGTTTTTCTTTCTTCTCGGCTTGTATATCAATATGCTTCCTCTGTGACTCGCGCACCGGCATGGGCTTATTTTGCTTGTCCTTCTTAGGTTTGGGAACTTCTTTTACTGGTGTAGGCTTCAACCTAGGTGACCTCGGCACCATAGGCACATTATTTGGAGTCTCCCTACTCATTACCTCTGGAGCAACTCCCTCAGAGGCGACAGCCCCTCCAGTACTAATAGTCTCTCCTGGTCTAGACATCTTGCTGAGAATAAACTATTGGGTATCCTCGTGTAACTTATCAAATACAGAAGCAATGACTAAATCGACAAAAAACTGAGGATTCATAAATAGTCGACAGCTCAACACAGAAATTCTAAGGATGCAAAGTGTTTTTCTCTAGATGGCCATGCATAATTTATAGGTGAATTCGAATTCAAATTTGACCGTTCCCTCCAAAATTCGTTCATAAATTCTCATTTGGTGGAAAATCTCTAAATATTTTAGCCTTAAATGTCGGCCCACCACTCCTCTTAATTGTCTCCTAGTAGTAAAATCATGAACAATGACTACAATGGTTACTTTTTGGCTGCACTGCGCGGTCTCTCCTCCTATATCGCAACTCCCTTCTCTCCCCTTCTGGTACTCTGACATCATTCATTTTTGTGCAACCCCCCTGTCATGTATCTCTATAAACCAAACAATGTATTTTATAGTCTCGTGCCTCCTTGCAGCTGCTTGGAGCACTAATACTGTGCTACCATCATGTAGTCATTGGACCAAATCCCCGGTGTATGGCTTCAACCGGCTTCCATTTACCCTTCCCAAAAATGGATCTCTATTCAACTTCGCGAGCTGAACTACTTCACCATCTGTAATCTCTTTTATAACATATGGCCCCAACCAGTGCATCTAAAATTTTCCTAGAAACTTATCAAACTTGCTTTCATATAATAGAACCAAATCATTTACCTTGAAGGTGCGCAGTTTGACGTGTCGATCGTGCCAAGCTTTTTCACGTTACTTCTAAACCTGCTAATGGAATCCAATCGAAAAGCTATCTTCCTTGAGTTCCATTAGCTACGTGAGCCGACATTCTAACGCTCTATAGTCCACCATTCCTATGAAAGCCGTTATGCATAGACTAGGCACGATATACTGCATAGGCATTACAACTTCCACACCATGGACCAATCGAAAAGGTGTCTAACTAGTAAGATTTTTGCAAGTAGTTATGTATGCCCATAACATTGTTGGTACGTGCATGTCCCAATCATTCTGTTGTGTGTTGCAAACCTTCATCAATGCATTCTCCAATATCTTATTAAAAGCCTCAACCGTACCATTGGCCTGAGGATGATACAACGCACTCTTCTGGTGATAAACCTGGAACTCTTCTGTCAACGCGCTGATTGTTTCAATGCGAAAATGTGTTCCACGACCACTCATTAAAACCTTCGGTCAACCAAACCTGGTCCTCCACAGGCTGTGCCTCCACCCATTTGGTCAAATATTCAGTCGTAGTGATGATATATCGTGCACCTGTCTTCTTGCCTGGAGGTTGAATCAGTCCTACAAAATCGATTCCATTTTTCAAATGGTTGCAATGACACCTACGGATTCAAAGGTAACTCATCCCTCCATGATAGTCTGCCCTTTCTCTGACATGCATCGCATTCCCTAAATATGCTCTAGAATCCTTATGCAGTGGCGGCCACCACAATCCAGCACGTAGAATCTTCTGCGCTATTACTTTTCCTACATAAGGCCCTCCCACAGCTCCTCCATGAGCTTTAGCGAGGATACTATTCTGTTCAAAATAGGGCACATAACGTCTAAGTATCTCGTCTGATCCCATCTTATACAAATGGCCTGCAATTACTGAAAATTCTGTCACATGCACCACCAATTATTTCTTCTTCTGACTGTTGTATCCTTCTAAAGTCGTCCCCATAGTCAGAAAGTGGATAATGTCTGCAAAGTGATTATCCACTATGTGCACCATGAAGAGTTATGCGTCAGGCAACCCTTCTTCCAAGTTGGTAGGCTTCTCTCTAGTTTCAATGCACGACAAATGGTCTAGCTCAACATTCAAACTTCCTAGCTTCCCAATCACCTCGAAATCATACTCCTGAAACAACAACAACCATTTTCATATTCCCCTCGCCCCAACACAGGCTTATTAATTAAATATTTCAATGCATAATGGTGTGTGTACATCTTGAAATTTCCGCCTACCAGGTAATGTCTGAACTTTCACAGCGTATACCATAGCCAACCCTTCGCGCTCGGTCGTCGAGTAATTCTTTTCAGCCTTAGACAACTTCTTGCTCGCAAATGCTATAGGGTGATCCAATTCTCCTTCACCATCTTGTGTCAACACTACTCCTAGCTCCATATATGAAGCATCCACATGCACATGAAACTCCTTCTTCCAATCCAGGAAGACTAGGATCAGCACGATGACCACTTTCTCCTTCAGTACATCCAGGCTCCGCTGACATTCTTCATCCCAATAGAATGTAGCATCCTTTTTCAGCAGTTTCTCCATAGGCACGATAATCTGGGCATAACCTTTAATGAACTTCTGATAATATCCAGTGTGGCCCAGTGTTGCGCGCAACTATTTAACACTTCTCAGTGTGTCCAAATTAATTATTACCACGATCTTAGTAGGGTACGCCATAAGTCCTTGCCTGCATACCACATGACCCAACAAGATTTTGAAAGGGATGTAGAAAAAGAATTTCTTCAGGCTTAGCGCAATATGATACCTTCGACATGTATCCAACATCAAGAACAAACTAGATACATGGCACTTTACTAGCCTAAACACTGTCTAATCATCAAAATATACCTCCAAGAACTTGTGAATGAATTCTTTGAACGTCACGATGACCACGCACGAGAAGATTGTCGATGCATTCTTAAGTCCAAAAGGCATCATTGTATACTGGAAACATCCCCACTTTATTGCGAAGGTGGTCTTACTCCTATCTTCTGGCACGATCTTAATCTGATGGTATCCAGAGAACCCATTAGTGAATGAATATACCTCTTGCCATCCAACATTATGTAGTACCTCATCTATGAAAGGAGTTGGAAAAGGATCATGAACGTAAGAATCATTAAGCTTCTGGAGATCTACGCAAACTATTATTTCATCCTTATGCTTCTTTTCTTGAACCACCATTGGACTCACCCAAATATATTCCTCCACCGGTTCAATAATACCCACTGCAAGCATCTTGTCCAACTCCAAGTGGACCTCTTGGGATTAAGGCAATATGGCCTTTGCTTGATCGGCTTCGCGTCCGGCTTCAAGGTAATCTTCATCATGCCCAAGTCTCATATGATATCAGTCAGGTCTAAAAATTTGGTAGGGAACAAATCCTGGTATTGCGGAGCAACTCAGCGACCTTATCTACTGTGGCATCATCCAAGTAATCTCTAATCTTCACAAATTTCGGCTCCACTTCTGTGCCAATGTTCACTTGTCTAGTCTTCAATGGTGCGTTGATGTTTAGATTCTCTATCTGCAGTCCCTCAACTTCGTGGTGGCCCTCTGTCTCTAGGATGTTAATATTTCTTGGATCCTCATCATCTTATTCAATGGTCATATTGAAGAATTCCAGAACATGATGTAGTTGGGTGCTCCAATTTGGGTGAATAAAGTGTAAAGGATCCTGTGGTATTCTGAATATTGCTGCCTTAAACTCTTGCAGCACTTCGTCGATTCTTTCGAACCCATCCTCAAAGCTGAAGGTCATCCAAAATCCTTCTCTTAAGATTTCCCACTCTGTGGTACCATGGCGGAGCTCTATTTCTAGGTACCAATCCATAAGGATGATGTCCAAAGTGTGACAAAAAATATGCACCCACTTCGGCTACGACTCCGTTCAATAAACCTTAGTCCATTTTGCTAAATGACCGCATGGATCATTTATCCCATTGTATTTTTTAGTTAGCCAAAATTTCGGGTGACTAAACTACAATCTCATCATTCTTCTGTACTCATTCCATTCGTTAAAACTGTCTTTATGCGTACCCCACCACTGTGCAAGCGTAACACGCAATGCCAAATCCAATGCTTGGAAGCGATGCTTCTATGGTAATTCCCTTTCAAATGCATCCTGAAACTTATCTACATCAGTTAGACCATCATAATAAGGAAAACTTCTTACCTTAGATGATACATAGTGCAACGATTTAGTCATCATATTACAGCGCAACACAGATACTTCGTGCAACCTATTCTTCCAGTGCTCCAATTCTTCATCTAAATCTGACATACGGGAGCTTTCGCGATCACATGCAATTCGTCCATCGAATGTCGGATTAACCTAGACTTGATCTCACGTTGTTATCTTATAGATCTGGTCCAAATCATCATCTCTTTCCTCATAATTGCAGACTGGTTCAGTGTAGTGTGGTCCTTCTACAGGGTCTAGTAGGACTACTACGTGGAGCGATTTCCTTTCAAACAACATCATCCATTTCTTTAAATTGATTACCCCATTCATATCAATGGCCCAATCAATTCCTGGGAGCGTGGGGTATGGATTGTTGTCATCAACAATCTCTATAACTTCAATATCGGCCAACATGCTCGATCCTTCCATATCTACCGTCACTCCTTGCAATCTCCCCATAGGGATAATTTGTTGTTTATTTTCCATCCTCAGTTGAATTGGGGACCATTGCATTGCAGGTCTCCCCATTCTTTCCCATGTTTGTTTGGGAAAAACATTCCCATCCAACTCTAGATCCAAAATAACCTTATCCATTTCATACTCTCCTATTTGTGCGGTAAACCTCATCTTGCACCCTATTCTTACCTTTTTTTTGCCTATCTTTCTGACGGTGCGGTGTCCTTTAGGAGCACCTTCCTTACCATCGCACTTATTTATCAGTTCTTGTAGCCCCTTCACTGCCTTGTTGTCACACAGTAGCTTCATACAAGTCTCCAAGAAAGTGGTAAGCATGGAGGGGTCACCTTCTTTAGATAGCTCTTCCCGACTTCCTGAGGTAGAGGCTTCCATGAACCTTTCCTTCGTGCATTCCAGGTCAAACCCAACTTCTTTTTCTGGAGCCTTGCAAACCCACTCACTTTCGTTAGGTTGCTTTCCTTTATCATCCCTGGCCATCATTCTGCTTAGCAACAAAATATTCACATTGGGATCCTCCTTGCAGTGCTCAACCCTCATCATCTGTAAATTCTGGGTGGGTTATGAGGTTGTGCCTTCTTCTCCTACATTTTTCTATCAGTATAGGGAATTCTTCTATCGTGTGGTCAAACTGAGTACAATATTGGCAAGATGGGCAAGTCTGGCTCATACATTCCCATGAGTAGTGCCCTTGCACTTTGCAATTGTATCAAATAACTTGTCCTCGACCTCTACTAGGTCCTCCTCCTCCTCGGCCTCGTCCACACCCTAGATATCCTCTGCGCGCTCCCCTAATGCCTTGATCCAGAGGCTGAGATTCTGTTTGCATTCGATATGCGAGCGTTCTCTCCATCATTAACTCATAGCTACAACAGTTATGCTCATCATGGCCCACCGATTTACAGAAATTGCAAAATAACTGTTGGGGTGCCTACACAAATTTTTGCAGCAAGTGGCAATTGTCTGTTACATGTTTTCTTGCTACTTGATAGATAGCACACCACAACACGAGCCCTATACTTGGTACTACTGGGGCTTCCTGCCTCAGAGGCATGGGCCCTCCCCTACCATATAATTCGCAAAAATAGGGCAATTATCCTTATCATGCCCTTGGTTTTTACATTTTAGGCACCAAAATTCTTTGCGCACCTCTGACTGAGCCATTTTCTTCTTCAAGCTATGAAACTCCAAGCATAGGTTCTGCAACTCCGCATGAATTTGTTGAACACCCTGTTAGTGTCAGTGTTTCACACTGTCATTAGTGATCAAAATCTGCTCTTTTTCATTTCATAGTAGGGGTTCCATACTGATGAGTTTGCATTCCATTAGGTCATGGATTCACTGATGGTAGGGTTTACTTCAATTTTCCCTCATGATCTATACTTGTTGATCCTCTTCCTTATAGTTCAGTCATGTCTCATGTTCCCTTTGCAATTCATTTCATTAGGTCTTAGGGTTTGCTCTCATTAGGTTTTAGGATTCCATCATAGTCAAATTCAGTTATTACATGCCAATAATGATCATCAAGGACATGAGGAGGCCAATAATGATTGGTAAAGCCAATTTATCATTTTGAAAGCCTAATGTAGTTCTCACCTCAAAACTAGTTTTGAGGTGAAAACGGAGTATTTTGTTTTTATCTTCATTTGTTATGTAATTTCCTGTTTCCATATGTAATATTGGTTCCCAGCTTCTCCTAACCATCTAATGATGTTGCCAAGCACCTATCACTGTAAAAACCAAGTGATCATGAGGACCAATTCACCTACAAAAGCAACAGAGAAACAAGCACTAAAACCCTAAATTCCTCTCCTACTGAGCTAGGGTTGGTTATGGAAGCAGAAATATCTGAGTAGAGGAGGTATGAGAGATATCAAAAGGTATGAGGCCATTTCATATCATCAAACATCAAGTCTCCATCATTTGTCAAGAAGTCATTCCAAGGAACAAGCCATTCACCACACATAAGGGATGGTTTCTCTTCAAACAATGTTTCTGAGCAAGAAAAGATGAATTTGACAAAAGTGAGAGAGTGTTTTTTCGATCATTAACTCAAGAAGAAAATCCTCTTTTATTTTTACAAAAGTTTCATGGTTTGGAGAAATGTCGAAAACATCATTTGCCTCAGGAGGGTTGAGACACATCTAGAGTGAACTTGGAAAAATAAAGATTTCTTTTAGCTGGGTTGATCAAATGACTTTAGTGATGAGTCAAATGATAAGTAGACACAAATAGATTTCCAATGAGCTATCATGAGCTCAATTTGGAGTTGAGGAAGACCTTCAAACGTTGACTGCAACATCACTATGCATTTTGGCAGCCTCATTCTGCACATTTTAACCAGTCTTGGGAGATTGGACTTTTGACAGGGAAAATTAACTCCAAATTGAAAAATTCAAGATGCTATGGAAAGTAGACTTGACAAGATTTCAATTGCGCTATCCCACATCCACTTTGGACACCAGGAAAGCCTACAAAAGTTGCCTGTAAAAAGGTGTTGCACTCCTAGAACTGTCGCTGTGCACTTGGCAGAGTATTACAATGTAAATTTGCACAGGCGCTGCGCATCTGGGAGGCATTGCGCACCTATGTGAAGTGCTGTGCATCTGCCCAGCCAAGCTCTAGATCACTCAAAACACTCTACACTTGCCAAGTTTACCTCAAAGTCATCAATTTACTTTCTTGCAAGTAAGTATAATCATCATATCCTATGCTCTAGGGTTTCAATTGCCAAGCTTGGTATTTAGCATTTTTAAAATTAAAACCCTAGTCTCTAAGCCAAAACTCTAGTTTTCATCATCTCTCCATTGTTTTCCTACCCTATCCTTTCCATTATTCCCTAGACCAATCCCCATTCCCATATACCTATTTCCTAAACCCGATTCCCCTCATACATTTTCCCCATTCCCACATTCCCATTCACACTCCCTAAAACCCTACTCATCCATAAAATCTATTCATACTCATCTTTATTTCATCCACCCTTCCCATCATTAACCACGAGTGTTCATAGCCACCAAAAGAAATGGAAAGAGACAGTGAGTAAGAGTTTGAAGAAGACACCCTTAGTGACAGTTCCAAGGAGAGAAACATACAACAAAGGAAGCCTCATAAAGGAGGAAATATTATCAAAGAGGAGCCCACTAGTTTGAGGGAGTTGCAAGCCTGTCCATTTGCCATTTATTGCTTTAAACATCAGTCATGCTTTGATTTTTGTGAAATGGTAGAACGAGTCAAATTTCATCATGAGTTGGCAAGGTTGTTTGTGACACATTTGCACAATATTGAAGTAAACCTTGATGGAATAACATTCACCATATCATCAGCTGTCATCTCAGAGGCTACAGGTATTCCAGATGTGGGTGAAAAATGGAACAAAGGTCAGGATATTGATAGGGAGTACTATGAGCCTTACATCATGGATAGATACAAAGACAAAATGAAGAGAGTGTTCCCCTTCAAGTTTTTGGAAGACAGGTTTGCTCCATTGATGAAAATCATTATCAAGTACTTCACTTGTGAAGGTAGGTTCTCCCGGTTGTATGCCTACTACATTAGACTTCTGATGCATTTCACTAGAGTAACAATCATGAATATCCCTTACTTCATGAAGAGAGTGTTCCCCTTCAAGTTTTTGGAAGATAGGTTTGCTCTAATCATGAAAATCATTATCAAGTACTTCACTTGTGAAGGTACGTTCTCTCAGTTGGATGCCTACCACATTAGACTTCTGATGCATTTCACTAGAGTAAGAATCATGAATATCCCTTACTTCATGTTCATAAATATTGAGAAGATGGCAAATATTGTAAAGAAGAAGCCATACCCCCAGCAGTTGAATAGAATTTTCCATTTCTCTTTGATTAAAATCATTGTTATACATCAGCTTAACCTTCTTAACATGCCATGGGAGACTTTCATTTCTCATGAGATGTTCAAAGGCCCACAAATATTTTCATCCGTACATCATGAAGAAGGTGGACCTTCAGGACATGAAAAATTCAAAGAGACTGAAATTGTTGGAGTGCCAATGTTTGGGACATATAAGAGGGGTACTAGGAAAATTTTTGCAGCTGATAGGTGAGTATTATCTCCACCAAGTGTGGAAGGGATCTCGCCTTCATCATCAGGCCATAGGAAATTGCTATCTCCACAAGGTTTGGAAGGGGCTTTACCTTCTTCTTTAGCAAAACAGGTACAGGTTGAGCAGCAAAGCAAGGGCAAAATTAAGGGCAAGAAAAAGATGCAAGAGAAGGTTCTTAGTGATGAGTAAGATAGAGATTTTAATCTTGTTGAGCATGAGGAGCCACAACAACATTTTACTCATCATGGAGATGATATCATTGACCTGGAAGCTCAAGATGAAGAAATTGTCAAGGAAATTATTATTCAAGAGAGGGAGGCTCAAACTCAAGCTTTGTCAGGTAACCTTGAGAGAGCCAAGTTCATCATCAAGTACTTGGAGTAGGAGAACAAACAACAAAGTGATAAACAAGATCTCATGGAGCTTGAGATACTAAAAACAAAGATGCAAATAGGCCAAGTGACCTCCAAATGAAAAAATTCAAGATGTTCCAGAAACTAGACAGGAAGACCTTTCCAATGAGCTAACTTGAGCTCAATTTAGCTAACGGGAAGGCCTTTAAAAGAGGGTGGAAAGCGGTGCTGCGCACCTGGCCAGTCGCACTGCGCATTGGGCCAGTTTGCCAGAAAATCAAAATTTTGCCTACTTTCATTGCAAGTTGACTTTATCTCTCTTCATGGATGATTTTATGATTGTAATTAATTCCTTGGTATGTAAATTTAATAGTGAAATTATCTTAGAGGTTAGATTCATTAGTTTGAGGTGGTTTGGGGGTCAATGAATCAATTTCCATGCTTATAGAGGCAAGTTGTTCCACTGCCTATATTCCTGTTCCCTGTTTGGAAATGGTTGTAAAAACTCATTTTCTCTTGGATTCGACCCCTGATGGCTAGAATAGGTGGTTTGATGTCTATATTATGTATTTTTCTTGTCATTAGAAAAGGTTGGACTCTCTTGGATGCTCTGAGCTACATTGTACACCTTTATCAACAATTTGGTAAGGAAATAAACCAGGATTTGCAGCTATTTTAATGGGATACTTGTGGTATGGTGTTTTTTCATAGTTTTTTCTTCTGTTATCAGTTTTTTCTCATGTTTTACGTGTGCCAATCTAATTCATTGCTTCTAGCTGAATGATATCAAGATAGATAAGTAGAATTCATTGTTTACAGTGCTTTGCCTTGGGAAACCATTCAGTTTTTGATGTTTTCTACTATTTGAGAAGGATACATGATCTTTGCATGCCCTCCTTAGCTCCTCACTAGTATTAGACCTTTCATCTCACTCAATTTCAAGTGCCAAAACACCTACCTACCTCGCCCCATAGAACACCCTGCATCCTGACTTGATTTCCCAGACCCAAAGCTGCCTACTCCATTTGATCCAACAACAAAACCAACAAAATAAATCAAAACCCTAGAGCTACTATACCTAGCCTAAAATCCATATTTGATCCAGTCATCTCGACTGAGATTCATAGGGAAAGAGCCCTCTCCCGATGTTATCGGGAAATCTAGTGTCTATGCAGAGCTGCTAGTCCCACTAAGGCTGGTAGCTACCTTAGAAACAAACAAAATAAAACCACTTTCGTTTTCCTTTATGAGAAGTAGATAAGAGGGGAAAGAAGGAGACCAACCTCTGTCTTGCGCTTGGTTCCTTGCTTGATTCCTCTCTCTTCTGATAGATCATTGCCACTCGCTTCCTCGTCTACCCAGCTTCAAAGAGCACCTATAGAATCAAAGCAGCATAACACTATCCAAGAACATAGATCTACTATCATAAACAATATAGGACTAGATATATATTGACCACACAAATGCATATATCATCAATCATACAAGAATGTGGAGGAAAACTTGAATAGCTTTATTAATAATCAAGAATAGAAAAGATGATTACAACCAATTTTTCTGACCCAGCATCATCCTCTCAACAAGAAAGCCCTTCTTCACCTCATGAAAAGCTTAGATCACCCAACACTATGATGTTATACCAAGAAACCACTAGCACTTCCTTACAAGATACAAAATTCTAGCCTCTGGATCTCTGGGATGAGTTATCCATATATAGATGTTTGCAAGGGGGGTGATTCAGATTTTGAGATTAGATTAGTGTCCTCTCTCTGATAGTTCTTGATTCCACTTGGAGATTGATCATCTCTTACTCATCCCTGGGCGAATGCAGAGAGGCAAGTGTCACAGGGGAAGTTTCTGGAAGATTCCATGATCCTCCACGTTGTAGATTGACCCTGCCATTTGTCCACTCTCGCCCATCGCACCCCATAGAAGGGCTTTTCAGTATGCATCACACCTCCCGTGTGTATTTAGGTGGGATGCAGCGCACTTTGACCATGGAGCAGGTGAGATGGTCCAGTTTTGATCAGTTCTGAGTAGTTTTTCATGGAGAACTTCTGGGAGAAGATGTAATCAGTTTACCTTGTTCTTTTAGAGTTTGGAACAACACTTTTAGGGACTTAAGAGCCCTTGGTTTATGGACATTTATGATTGGGGTTGCAGTGCCCAAAAATGTCTATAACAGTTTCCCCCTAAAGCATGAGGTCGTTAATCTGTTGATGTCGGGTGAAATGCTTTATCATGAGGATCTGAAGTTTTTTTCGAGCTAGAAGGCGACCTGTAATAAGATACAATACAATACATTATCTTCATAATATTTTCATGATCTAGCTGAGGCAGGCATTCCCATGCTCAGCTTTATAAATTCATTTTCATGTACATAAGACAGACATTCGTCTGAGTGCAGACTTATGATTCTGGTAGAGCCATCATCCCTCATATTGGATGATTATTGTGCAGTAATGATGTACATTTGATGTCTTTATTTTCCTGAATATATATCGCAGCCTGGATGGATGGAACTAGATCCAGGGTCTTCAATCTCGTTCAATCTTCACTCAAAGTACAAGTTGATCCATGTGAGAGATGTTCTGGAGTCGAACATCGAAAGACATCGCCTGATTACCAGCCAATGATGTAGGCTGTTAACAGGCGCGAGAGGAATCACCTATAATGATGATGACCCTCAAGGTACTACAGTACAATTCACGTGGTGTGAATAAGGGACTTGGCATCGAACACCACGCAAAATATTTCGGTCGAAGGCCATTGATGTAAACCTGTCGCCGAAAGTGGGAAACTTGCCATTGAGGCATGCAAGCTTCAAAGTACTGAAAGGGCTGTTCCTAGATCGACTTCCTGGATAATGAGGTGATGTCGACAAGAAGAGATCCGTCATAGGAGGGCCTTAGTGAATCCCACATCAATGACACGAAATGGAGCAAATGATTTTAATGGAGGTGAAAACGATCTGATGATATAAGGTTCAAGTAGCGGTCATGAAAGGATGGAGCGTAAATGTATTGCAGTGGATGAGACAGAGGTGAATTCTCTGAGTGACTTCTCTTGAACATATCGGCGACACTGACATGATGGATTGGTAGCGTTAACCCCAAATATGTATGGTGTGATGGACCCATGGTGATATGACCAGTGAATGGAACAACCCAACCCGACTCGGATGCGGAGTGAAAGTGTCATGTTCAAGAGCGACTTGCTACCAATAAAGTTTCTTAAAGTTTTCTTCCCAATTTTTCCCCAGTCATTGATGACCAGTACCTCTTTATTTTTGTCAAGCTTGAGGAGGATAACATATGCTTGTTCTATAATTTACCCTTCGGGCAAACCCATCGCTATGTTTTAACGAGCCTAGCATTAGTGAAACTCATTCTTGTCTGTATGGACAAGTTTGTCGCTATTTGGTTCTAACGAGTTTAATGACAAGGATAACTCGATCCTTTTCAATTTTAGAGAGTCTGAAAAAGGGATGTAAAGAAAACTCCAATAATCATTTTTCATCATATAATCCCTTAAGTCCGAAAAAGTATAAAATAATACAAAAGGGATGAATTTTCGGTAATTTTAACGATCCGAACAACACAAGCACTCGATCTTTTTGTGTAATAATCCCTCAGGTCCAAAAAGATTAAAATCTAAAGGAGGGATAGCACTTCCGGTCACTTTAACGAGCTGGAGAGGCCAATTGCTCGGCAATCTTTTCATGTTTTACGAGTAAGTTGAAAATAGCTTAAAGGGGACTCATTTTTTGAGGAACGAGTGATAAGTTCAGGTAGCAGCTAATTCCAGGTAAGGTTTGGAATTTTCCAATCATGGCAGTGTCACAAGGATGGCTAACAAGATCACTCTTTGCAGTTGTTCCTCAAAAGGGTAAACAATCAAATGGAGGTGAATGATCAGCCAACATAGAGTGGAGGTGATGATGAGAACACGACCAAGGCTTCAAAGGTTGATGATAATACATTCACGATGGTTATTTGCTGGAAATTGGTTCATTTTTTAATGAGCTTAAACTCTAGGGGAACATTTTCTCATTGCTTATGTTTATTTTTTAACGAGCTTGAATTCCACGTTAAAAATGCTCGATGGCAGGTTTATTTTTTAACAAGCTTGAACCCTGTGGTAACACTGCTCATGATAAGTTTGCATGCCCCCAGCATAATAGACCAAATCGAGGTGCATGCCCCCCAAGCTTCATTGCATTCAACTCGATGGTTGGACTGAAGGTTTACCTTTGAGATTTAGAAAGGGATTTGCTTCATTTTTTAATGAGGTTGACATAGTAAAAGAACTATCCTCATGACTCCTTGTTTCATTTTTTAACGAGGTCGACACGAGATAAGAACCGTCCTCGGAATCCACCGTATTTACAGTATTTGATAGAAAATAAAAAACTGAAGGATGATTAAGGTTGCTGGAATAATCTTCGTGGTAATCCGGAAGATGGGAGCGATGGTGGTAATCTTCCCATGGTGCCTCTCCTATCATCATTGATTGAATGATTCCTTCGTCTGTAGAATGTACATGTGACCAAGGATCTGAAGAGGTGCCATATTCCTTAGACCTATCTATCCTAACACTCGATGAGCGTTGATTTGTGTTTGCCCCCCAGTCCAAGAAAATTGATTGCTACAATATTTCTAAAATGGCGATGATCCATGCTGACAAAATGTTTAGTAATCTTCCGAATCCATTAGATATAGAAGATTTCATATTGTAGGTTTCCACTGTGGCCACTTCCGCCAGATTACTCGGAGGTGGTAGGGAAAAAGTACCCATTAAGGCAGGGTCTTTTAGTAGGCCTACTCCGATATTTTGAAGCGAATGGGGGCTTCCATGGATCATCGGAATGCTTCCCGTAACTTGGGAACTATTGGGGAGAAATGTTTGTTGGTCGACAATTGTAATTCCTCCTTGAAAGGGAAATGCAATCTTCTTAAAGTAGGTTGACACAACGGCAGCCATAGCATATATCTAGGGCCTTCCCATTAGGATTTTGTAATCGAGGTTTCCGTCGATTACTTCAACATCTATTTCTATTGTTTTTCCCCCCAGTTCAACTTTCAAGTTACTTAAAATCCCATATGGGGTATATGTTCATCCATCAAATGCTTTCAGTGTTGTCGAAGATCGCAACAAGGTTGGATATCCTAAAGTTTTCCAGCAACTCATCGACATAATACATGTACATGCCCCCTCATCAATAATTGTTCGGTTAATAGTTTTGTTGAGGGCTTTCACTTGAATGAGGAAAGCTAGTTGAGCTCGTAACCGAGGGTCATATCGTTTGTGATTAAAGGACACAAGATTAGAATCCTTTGGGTCAATCCCACCTATTGCTGATAATAAAGCCTGCTTTTGGGAGGGGCAATTTTGCAGTACTTCAAGTGTCAACATAGCAGATGGCGATTGGGCCAGATCTTCCACTATATTATAATGTTGTGCTGCTCTGGCACGTGGATTAAATGTCCACTTGTGTACTACTCCCTTTGGCGATTTTATTGTCAGCTCTAGAATGATGGGCGGCGCAACTTCTGTCGAAGTTGTTGTCGAACTACTAGGTTTATCTTTATCCTTGTTGTTCGACAGCTGTGGAATGTCGTAATCTTTATTCCTTGTCATTATCAAAGCATCATTTTGCTGTTTCGAAATTGACAACATCAGCACTTGGGACGGGGAAGCATTGTCACTAGCAACCATATTTGTTCCTGGATTTGGAAACGAATTAGTCAATACCGCCGAGGTTTTTGAATTCTTGAAGAATTTTCTAAGCTCTGTTGAAAAGTGTGCAACAAGAAATGCTTGTTGAGAATGCAACAAGATGATGGAGCTTAGTGAAAGAAGTCGCCTTCACTAAGTTGGCCCACAGGCAAATTATGGCGCAAGTTCTATTTTTGATCACAATGTGGGTGATCACAGTGTGGGTGATCACAGTATGAGTGATCACAGTGTGGGTGACCACAGTGTGAGTGATCACAGTGTGAGTGATCAAAGTCTATTTTTAGACTGGCTGTCAAAAATAGAAAAGTCAAATATTGTTGTCTCATAATAATATTTGGACTATAAACTTGATCTTATTCTCTTGGAGCACTTCAGGATGAGCTACGGATGTGGTACATGTAGATCCCAGAGGGAAATACGTGGTTACCTATGGGATGACTAATATTTACATGCAGGAATTCAGTTAGAACTCAAGTGAGTTCAGTTTAGTGGACTGGAGGTGCAGTTGATGGAGTTGTGTTCAGTTTAGCTTTGTTAAACTGGTTGTATTTAGTCTCACTGATCAATAGACTAGAGATGAGTTGGGTGAATTAGTTATTAAGTAATTCACAAGTTTTTAACTCATAATGCAACTATAGAATACATCAGTTAACTCAGTTGCATGTCAGTGCATGTTCAGTTCAGCAGGGACAAGTGTTAGAGGATCAGATTGCTATCAGTTGTGACTATAGTTGTGCATGATGATTTGCACAATCAGAGGGATTGAGTATGCCAATGAATTGGCCAATATCAAGAATTGTATCTTGTGCTCACGTCCAACAGAGTGTGAGTGATTATTTGCAGGTCAAATACGAGTTTGGTAAGCCATTCTCATCAATTCTTGAGCAGGTATTGAGCTGGAGAGGCAGGAAAGTAGTGGAATAGATTTGGAGATCAGATATGAGCTGTATTGTGTGTAACAGGTGGAGCTGGTACTTGATTTCTTGTGATAAGCATTGTACTTTGTAATGTTACATGATTCAATCAATATAATATACAGATAGTGTGGGGTTTTTAGTGAGATGCTTTCCCCGGGATACATATTGTGTTAATGAGTTTGATTGATGCTTCTATGTGCACCTGTGAATGTTTCTGCTTCTGTAAATTGATTATCAACGTAGAGGAGATTATGTATTATACATGTTCCGCTTATAATTGTATGATCAGGATAATCTCTGTGAATATGAGTTAAATTATTCAAAATTTCTACATGGTATCAGAGCTAGATAATTGTAGAAAAACTTTCTACATGGTATCAGAGCTGCTTGATTTGTAGAAGAGATTTTTACAAGATATCAAAGCGAGGATTGATCATCAGATCTATTATTCAGGAAGTGTTTACATTTTATTTCTTCAGGCAGAGTCTGTAATTGGGCCAGGTAGCCTCTGGATTCATCCTTCTTTTGGAAGGTGAGATATCCGGTGAATGCCCGTACAGTCGATCTCTGTAAAAGAAATACTTTGTTCTCACGAATTCTAGATCGGAAGCGGTTGAGTTTTGAGCTGGTGGAATTCAAATTTAATTCCAAAGCAAGAGATAAAACTCAGAAACATTCAGTGTGAGAATGGAGACAGTATGCTCCAGTATCTCACGAAGTTCACCCAAAGCCGGGATGAACTGGGAAGTTTGGGGGTGACTGTCGGATGAGGATGGTGAGTCTAGCACTCCTTGACCTTCCTAAGAGTTGGCGTAGCTACCAGGACTCGGTGAATGGAAGGGATAAACTGCCAAATTGGGAACGACTATGGTCAGATTTGATGCAGGAGGAGATTAGACGGCGCACCAGAGATAGTTCTTCATCTATGCATGATGAGGAGAACTGTGCCTTAGCGAGTAAGGCGAAGAAGGGGAAGGAGAAGGTTTCTCTTTCCGAATCTTGTTCTTCCAATGATGGGAAGAAGGTTGACAAGGCAAAGGTGAGATGCTTTCGTTGTCATGAGTTGGGTCATTATGCTACTAATTTCCCAAAGAAGAAGTCCAAGAAGGGATTTGGGGAAGGATCTGAAGGTGAGGCACTTGCTTCACAGTTTGAGTTGGATTTCACACTCTTCGCATGCATGGTTTCATACATGATGGGAAGTGGTTGGTTTCTTGACAGTGGAGCTTCTTTCCACATGACCGGTGACAAAAGTTTGTTCAGTACTTTGGAGGAGAAAGATCTCCAGATACTCATAGGGATGGGTAATGATGAGAAGTATAGTGTCTCAGGTGTAGGCACGGTTATTTTTCAGAGGGAGCATGGAGCTCTCCTTACCTTGACCGATGTCAAGTATGTACCAAGACTGAAGAGAAACTTGGTGTCGATCGTGATGCTGGAAGATAGAGGCTATGATGTAGTCTTCAGTAAGGGAAAGGTTTTCCTTAGACACATCATCACTAGACAGGTGAAGCAGATTGGTTCACGGGTCAAGAACCTGTATGCTCTTGAGGTTCAAGATGCATGCAAAGCCTTGAGCAGCGAGGAAACTTATGGAGACTTGGTGGTTGAGAGGGAGTGTATATTACCGCTCAACATGCAGAACCAGAAGAAGTCTCAGACAATTGTGGAGGAGCCACGATTGGTGCAGCAGCTTCAGGAGGTTGTGGAGGAGCCACAACAAGGGAAGCTGAGAGGTGATCGAGTAGAGACATCTACTCATGCAGAGACCTCCAGTAGGGGGAAACTTCGAGCCAGGTGGGCTGAGGGATCGCATGCAACCATACCTCCAGGTAGGAGGTGGGGTGATGTGGATTGATTGTCCTAAGGAGGAGGGGCAGGATCCTTGAGGTACCCAACCTCTTGGATGAGACCTTGCTACGGGAGCCCCAGATGTGTAGTAGCAAGAACTGACTGATTGGGTAGAGACAGATGCGGATGGAGTGGCAGAGAGAGCGACAGTGCAGGGAATCCCAGGACAGCGCATAGCTAGAAGGTTGCAACAATGCGAGAGGAACAAGTGTTTTGCACAGTGCTAGGTGGCACAGAGAGGTGTGCAATGGTGCGATATGCATGGAGATGTTGCAGTAGCGCAGATGTCAAAGAGGGAGCACTTGTCAGTAGCAGGTAGAGCTTCAGCATCAGAGGGTGTTTCTATCCCAACAGGGAGGTCAGTTGGGAGGTGCAGTGCGGATGCAATGCTGGGAGATAGAACTAGCAGCAACATAGATGCAGTCAGAGATCAAAGTGACAGAGGCTAGAGAAGTCAGATACTAAAGAGAACAGAGATGCAGAGTTTTCAGTCGACAGAGGCAATAGCAGTCAGAGACTTTGATGACAGAGCAAGGGGACCGGCCAGATGTGTTGCATGGAGAACATTCCAGAGTTACAAGATCGGGTTTGAGAGGAAGCCTTTCTTGTTGAGAGGGAGTGTTGAAAAGTGTGCAACAAGAAATTCTTGTTGAGAATGCAACAAGGTGATGGAGCTTAGTGAAAGGAGTCGCCTTCACTAAGTGGGCCCACAGGAAAATTATGGTGCAAGTTCTATTTTTTATCACAGTATGGGTGATCACAGTGTGGGTGATCACAGTATGAGTGATCACAGTGTGGGTGAACACAGTGTGAGTGATCACAGTGTGAGTGATCAAAGTCTATTTTTAGACTGGTTGTCAAAAATAGAAAAGTCAAATATTGTTGTCTCATAATAATATTTGGACTATAAACTTGATCTTATTCTCTTGGAGCACTTTAGGATGAGCTATGGATGTAGTAGATGCAAATCCCAGAGGGAAATACATGGTTACCTATGGGATGAATAATATTTGCATGCAGGAATTCAGTTAGAACTCAAGTGAGTTGAGTTTAGTGGACTGGAGGTGCAGTTGATGGAGTTGTGTTCAGTTTAGCTTTGTTAAACTGGTTGTATTTAGTCTAACTGATCAATAGACTAGAGATGAGTTGGGTGAATTAGTTATTAATTAATTCACAAGTTATTAACTCATAATGCAACTATAGAATACATCAGTTAACTCAGTTGCATGTCAGTGCATGTTCAGTTCAGCAGGGACAAGTGTTAGAGGATCAGATTGCTATCAGTTGTGACTATAGCTGTGCATGATGATTTGCACAATCAGAGGGATTGAGTATGCCAATGAATTGGCCAATATCAAGAATTGTAGCCTGTGCTCACGTCCAACAGAGTGTGAGTGATTATTTGCAGGTCAAATACGAGTTTGGTAAGCCATTCTCATCAATTCTTAAGCAGGTATTGAGTTGGAGAGGCAGGCAAGCAGTGGAATAGATTTGGAGATTAGATCTGAGCTGTATTGTGTGTAACAGGTGGAGCTGGTACTGGATTGCTTGTGATAAGCATTGTACTTTGTAATGTTACATGATTCAATCAATATAATATACAGATAGTGTGGGGTTTTTAGCGAGATGCTTTCCCCGGGATACATATTGTGTTAATGAGTTTGATTGACGCTTCTATGTGCGCCTGTGAATGTTTCTGCTTCAGTAAATTGATTATCAATGTAGAGGAGATTATGTATTATACATGTTTCTCTTGTAATTGTATGATCAGGATAATCTCTGTGAATATGAGTTAAATTATTCAAAATTTCTACAAGCTCAGCTTTATATGGACACTCTCTTGTCCAATGATCCTCATCACATATAAGACATGGACGATTTGGTTTCTTATCTCCAGAAGGGTTTGCAGAAGATTTTTCAGGTGATGATTCCTCTTGTTTCTTCTTCTTCCCTTTGTTTTTCTTCTTGCCCCCTGGTTGCTTGGTTTCTTTGCCTTTGTCAGTCGAGACAACATTTACTTCCGAGGCAAGAAGTTCTTCTTTTGCATTTTGACTAGAAATCTTACGGGGCTTTTTAGATGTAGCCTTTGTTGATTTCGTGTCTGTCGTACCAATCACGCCATCGTCGGCATGAGAGTCATTGTTCGATTTAGGAGGAGGCGGAACGAAAAATTCCGGGTTGGGAGCATCAGGGATTTTATCATAGAGTGTGCCAGACTAAGTATAAATCAAGTCTAAATATTGCGCACGAGCAATAACTTGCTCTTCAGTGACAACTCCCCCCTTTGCCACATCTTCTGTAATGGAAGGTAACAATGACTTAATAAACCATTCAGCTAAAAGCTGATCAGGAACATACATTTTTACCATTCTACGGTGACGTCGCCACTCATGAATATGATCGAATATGTGAGTGGCCGTCGTTTGTTTGAAATTGGTAAGAAGTTCTGTTCCCGTTTCGTACCTTATGGGTAGCTAAAAATGGGTTAAAAAGGTTGTGTCTAGGGTACTAAAGTTATCAAATGAATCTCTACATAATTCGATATACCATTTTGTTGTCGGACTAGTTAACGTTCTCTAAAAAAGGAGAAGCCTAATCGAATCATCGTTTAGGGTGTTTGATGAACACCACAGATGAAATGTCATCACATGATTCGATGGATCTTCACCCGGATTCCCATTAAATTTAGGAATATCTGCCAGAAGTTTATGCGAAATCGCTGGCCACCAAGGGGCGTAAGCAATTGGATCGTTCGTTAGCCGATTTAGATCTGGTAACTATAAAGTTGCCATGAAGGGTAACTGTTGATTTAGGTTTGGCGAAGCATACCCAGGATAAGATGGAATCGCCTGGGCAGTTGGTCCTTGCATACCAGCATAATGCATTTTATGCTGGTAACTTTGATAAGGTTGATGGGCATAACCATTGTAGAATGGTTGATTTTGACCGTTTTGAATATACGGCTGCCCATTATTTGCAAAGATTTGTTGCTCAGAACCTTGGTAAACTTTTTGGAATTTTGGTTGTTGATATTGCACCAGCCATGGTTGTGAAGCCATGTGCTGTTGTCCAACACTGGCTGTTTGACCAAGATGAGGTGTAATTGTACCCGTTTGGGCCTGTGTCATTCCACTAGTTGGCGATTGTGGTTGAGTCACAGGGACAAGAGGCTGTTGCATTACAACCTGAGAAACCTGAGGTTGGCATACAACAGGAAACACTTGTACTTGCGACACCGTCACAATAGCTGGCGTAGTTGGTATATTTGACATAGGTAAACATTGTTACATCGAATATATAACTCTTGGTTGTTGAGGCAGTATTGGCACCCAACCGCTAGATGTAATTCCAATATAACCTGAATTTTGTTGTGAACTCTCCTATGGTTGTCCTCCCGGAGGAGACAATGAAAGGGTATATCTCCCCCCATACGACAGTAATCCAGTACTCAAAGGAATGGTTTGTCCTTGAGGACCGGACTGCCCAAATTAACACCATGAAGGATCAATTTGCTAAGACTCAACATAAGAGTTCCCAGATATTATTCCGGATGAACAAACAGGAATGGACCATACTGTCGAAATATCCCCTGAGTGGGCCCCATCTAGCGATTGAGAGCTAGTTGGGAAAAATGGTATGCCGACGAACATTGTCAGAGTAACAGCAGGAAGTTCTGCCATTGCTGTGTCGGATGACACAGTCCTAGATGTCGACGGTTGTTCAGACATTTCTAGTCTATCCAAAAGATTTCCTAGCAATTCTACAGGAGCTTCTGATAATGGTAGACTAATTTCTAATGAAGAGGATATAAGGTGATCCCGACTCCAAATTGAGATGGAGTACTAGATGGAGGATCCTCCACAATTTCTTCTATAGCAATCAGACCAGGTGGAAGAGGTAGACCGTCAGGTCCGTAAAATATTTCTGGTCCCGAAGAAGGTATAGAATCTGCAGCGACAGATGTTTGGGGAATAACACCTTCCGAATCAGCTATGGATGGAGCTGGTTCAGTAATACAAGTGTTTACCTTCACACTAGGATCAGATCTACTATCCTTTGGTGGCTGCGGAACTTCTTCTGTAAAGGCAGGGATACCAGAAATGTTTGGAGTAACCGGAGTCTCCGATGGTGTCGGAACACTTGTTCTAACTTTACCAGTGGATTTGGAACCAGTTAAACGAGTTTGCTTTTTCCGTAGCAGTTTTGATTATGGAGACAAAGACGGTTGACTCGTAAGCCTCCATGAATGACAGGGTTTCAATGGACTTGCTTCCACAATTGCGGATTACTCGATCAACTAAAAATCAAGGGGAAATATGTTTCCGAATTAAATGAATTTTAGACGCTTTGACACAACTTGTTTTTTCAATTTTTAAGAGTCGAGAAAAAACAAAAGATGACTCTAGTCGCCTTTGATTTTTAATGAGCTTGAAGTGACAAGTGATCATATGGACCTTTTCCTTTAAGGAGTCTGAAAAGGAACGAAAGAGACTACTCTAGAAATCTAGACAGAGGGATTACCAAACCAATCGCAAAATTGCAGAATACTTTTTATGGTACGGCAATCAATCTTCCCGAATGCTGTGTTTAGTGCATTGCGATCGATAGGGCGGCAGACACGGCTTCCTATTCATGAAGGATAAAGCCTATTGTGGTCTCCCAATATATACTCGATGGTATGTGGGAGCACAAGTCTGTACTGCCACTTATCATCTCAAAGTGGAGGAATCACCCAACCAGCAATGAAAACAACAGTTACCAGGCTTTACGACGCTGGAATACGTCTCTAGCCTAGACTTCTAAATGTTGTGCGTTAGGTTCCAAAGCATTGTTAGATTCATTAAATTTCTTTTACAGTTGATCTTTCTTAAGAAATTTTCCTTTCAGGTTCACCACGTGATGTAGATATACAATTCCTAAAATGTAATCTAATATGATAAACAATCGTTTAATCTTCTTTTTGCAATGAAAATCCTAGCTACTAAGGAAAGAGAGACAATATTCTTTCAACATAGAGCAGAGAGCACACACTATATGCACTGTCCTAAATCAAACCAACAAACAGTCTAAATGCAAATGCACATGCATGTATTTGTTTTCAGCCTTCTTAATGTGTGAATGATAAAAAGAAAGCTAAGCGCAAATTTGAATTATTTTTCAAAGCGACATTACTAACAAGTTCCTTTTCAAGACAAAATGAAGACCATGACGACACTTTGCGATTTGGAATCGAAAACTTGCTTTCGACACTTGAAAAACTACTAATTCAAATCAAATACAAGAGTAACAGTGTAATCGACTATCAAGAACAATCAGATTCTCTTCTATGACTGAAAACGACACTTGCGACACTTTCAAATCAAGAAACGACAGTTCAATTACGCTACTTCTTTGTAAAAGAGAACTGAAAATGGATCACAATACATAAAAACATTTACAATTCTTTTCACAATGGAGGCAAAATAATGGTAAGGAAGGGGGTTTCAACAGAGGTATATTGACTACAGACAGCAAAACTCCTGAATAGAGCTGAAAAGAGTGAACACAAAAACCAAAATCTAAGAGCAGAAGAGGTCTTGTCTGATTAGCGCACCTGTAACACAGGGAAAGCGAGATGCAGTGCACCTACTACACTTGGGAAGTGCGATGCATCCAGATTCCAAAGATCTAGGTTCCGGGTCACAGTTTGCAGCTCAGTTCAGGGATTTAGGCCGAGCAAGTGGTAATCAGTAAATAAATCACAGGGGTAGATCTAAAGAGGTTACTAGAGCCACCACAAGGGCAATTAGAGAGATTGTAAATCGATTGTTCAGTTCATAAACAAAACCCAGAGATAGACTGAAGCAGCATTGATCTACTTTGCACTTGCATAGTAAATGCAGTTCGAAGGCTATCTGGCTTGACTTCAGGCTCCATCTGTAAGTTTATAAAGCAAACAAATATAGAAAAACAAACAATCTATTCGCTCCCCAGCGGAGTCGCCATTTTGTTATCGGGAAATCTAGTGTCCATGCAGAGCTGCGAGTCCCACTAAGGTTGGTAGCTACCTTAGAAACAAACAAACTAAAACCACTTTCGTTTTCCTTTACGAGAAGTATATAAGAGGGTAAAGAAGGAGACCAACCTCTGTCTTGCGCTTGGTTCCTTGCTTGATTCCTCTCTCTTCTGATAGATTTTTGCCACTCGCTTCCTCGTCTACCTAGCTTCAAAGAGCACCTATAGAATCAAAGCAGCATAACACTACCCAAGAACATAGATCTACTATCATAAACAATACAGGACCATATATATATTGACCACACAAATGCATATATCATCAATCATAAAAGAATGTGGAGGAAAACTTGAATAGCTTTATTAATAATCAAGAATAGCAAAGAGGATTACAACCAATTGTTCTGACCCAGCATCATCCTCTCAGCAAGAAAGCCCTTCTTCACCTCATGAAAATCTTAGATCACCCAACACTATGATGTTATACCAAGAAACCACCAGCACTTCCTTACAAGATACAAAATTCCAGCCTCTGGATCTCTGGGATGAGGGATCCATATATAGATGTTTGAAAGGGGGGTGAGTCAGCTTTTGAGATTTGATTAGTGTCCTCTCTCTGATAGTTGTTGATTCCACTTGGAGATTGATGATCTCTTACTCATCCTTGGGCGAATGCAGAGAGGCAAGTGTCACAGGAGAAGTTTCTGGAAGATTCCATGATCCTCCACCTTGTAGATTGACCCTACCATTTGTCCACTCTCGCCCACCGCACCCCATAGAAGGGCTTTTCAGTATGCATTGCCCCTCCCATGTGTATTTAGGTGGGATGCAGCGCACTTTGACCATGGAGCAGGTGAGATGGTCCAGTTTTGACCAGTTCTGAGTAGGTTTTCATAGAGAACTTCTGGGAGAAGATGTAATCAGTTGACCTTGTTCTTTTAGAGGTTGGAACAACACTTTTAGGGACTTAAGAGCCCTTGGTTTATGGAAATTTATGATTGGGGTTGTAATGCCCAAAAATGTCTATAACACCCGACCTGGTAGGGCTAGCTACTAGGTTAAGCGTGATTTGTGGTTATCCTAGGATTGTCTTCTTTCAGCTTGAGGTCAATCTAGGCTCTAATACACCCAACTTCGAGTCTTGGATATGGGTTTCATGTAACCTCATTGAAATCTCCAATGCTTTCGCATGAGCCCCTATATTTTTTTGTGACAAAGAAATCCTCAAGTGAGGTAGGAGCGCGACTATAAACCAATCACGATGCTGACTATCTGTGAGATTCATATTCGCTTCGTGAATTCTTCACTTCAGTCTCTGATCTAGCTCCCAAGGAGTTTCGCCAATGCTCATTGCAATTTCCTTGAATCAAACGACTGATTGCGATTCAGACTTAGGTCTACCAAATTCCTTGTTTAGAGCAGTCTAGGTGTCCGCTAACAATGCCAATGGGTTATCTGTGCAGTTCTTAATGTACCATGTCAATGTGCGATCTTGTAAAATAGTAACCAACTGCACCTTCTTTATGTAATCATCTGTCATATTCTGTGACGTCCATAAAGCCTTCACAATGAACAAAAACTGATCCGGGTGCTCACTTCCCAAGCCCTTGAAAATGGGAAGCTTCATCGTATTCGACATGTTGGATGGTGGCGGAGGTAGTGACATAAATCGCATTTCACACAATAGCATTTTAATCCAAGTATTCAAAGATTTCAAATACTTACCTCACGGTCCTTTGAAAAAGAGCCGCTCAGCTTCATTGTAGTTGACTAAGGTATCGACCATGAATTCTATCACAAATCCTCCTATGACTTGATCAAGCCAATGATTAACAGTGTGGATGATCTTATCTTCAAAGGCTTCCAACCTCTGCACTAGCTCTAAGGTCCACACTATTGGACCATCAAGCCTCCACCTTCCTTGGCTGTCTACGAATTTAGCGATCCACTCGTATAGTTCAATTGGGAAGGTGCAGAAGAAGATCTCGTGTATCTCTGTGTATAAGTATCTGTCCAACCACTGTTCTTTTTTCATGCACAGATTTCTGTTTTCTTCCACCGCGAATTCATGGATCCTTATATCCAACCACTTCTCAGTTTCTTTCTTTGTTGGATTCTAGTGATGCGACATCACACATCTCTTTATGCAGATCCGGTCCCGACAATGAAACCATTTTTTGGCTTAGTGGGTCCTGACCCAGGTTCAGAGTTAGTTGCGCCAAGCAAATCCCTACACTACTAGCCCTTCTGGCATCAATCTATGGAGAACAAACTAAAGTCTCACCCGAACCAATATGGGGGGATACTAGGACCAGTTTCCACACCCAAAGATCAATGTGATGTCGTTTATGCCCTAAATATTCCATCACATAGAAAGGCTTATCGATATATTCTCTTTATTCGGCCCCTAGACCTTCGCGAAGATCTATGATTGTCTTTCGCGGACCCTGAATAGGCGAGTCAACTACTTACTCACATCAAAGATTACTATTAACCCAATAATTACTTAGATCGACTTAAGTGTTCAATAACTTTAACATACTACAAGATAATCTTCGCGTAAATAGTTAATATTAATTTCATACAACTAACAACATAAATTGTGTAAAGTTGCACATCAATACATCATTATTTCATAAACCCATCATTCATCACAGCATAAGCACATTCATATAAAATATAAATAAAGAGATAAACACGGTAATTTCTGCAATAATCTCCTTTATTAATATTCAATTTAGCTTAAAGACTCAAGACTTCCCTGTGCACTCAACTGCAGGGGTCTGCGCACTCAGCCACGGACTCTGCTCTAAGCCTCTGTGCACATAGCTGCAGAGCCTTCCTTCTACTCGAAGACTTCTATGCTCTTCCTTCTACTGAACCATTACATTCATCTTCATCTTCTCTTACTTCCCTTAGACATCCTAAGACACACTTATTTATACAATCCCATGGTCCACAAACCATGGGTAGATCCTCAAAAGGTCGAGTTGACTTACATAAAGAAGGGTAAAACCATTTACGACTCTTTAACTATCTACGCACTCCATGACCACAACTTGCAGAGACTTTACATCTTTATACAACAAAACTTGGGCTATTGCCCCAAGACATGGCCTTTTGCCTCAAAATTGACCCTAGGGGACCCCATCCCAATATACCCCAATAAAACCAACCTTGGAAGTGGAGAAGGAACCAACAAAGGGAAGAAAGAGAATAGTAACAACTATGAGACGTTGAATATGGTGAATAAAGAATGGGAAATTCCACAAAATAATCCCTCTTCACAAGAGAGATAAAAAATCGATATCAAATCTAGATCTATAAAGAATTGATGAAATATAACATTGATATAATAAGATATGGTTCTAGAACAATAGGTGATGGAATCTTCTATAGAGGAGGAAGAATTAATTTTCCCTAAAAACACTAGGGTGGGGCTATCTTTTTCGAGTTCCACAAATGTGAAATTAAATTCTAAGAAGAAAAAATAACTAGAGAGAATCCAATGAATGGTGGGTTGAAATACTAATAGAGAAGTGAGATTGGAGAAAATGGAGAAAGATAAGGAAATGGAAACTCAATCAATTCTAGATCCATAACTCAAAGGATATAGAAACACTAGGATGGGAGGAAACTTTGTCCCTTAGATAGAGGAAACTAATACAAGAAGTAAGTAATAAAGTTTCTCTCCTACAATTGTAGGGGATTAGGATTAAAGAAAGATAATGGAGGAAGTGAATTCATTAATCAATAAAGAACAAAGCTTAGTTCTATTTGTCTAGGAGACGAAAACGGGGGATCAATAGATTCTTCATAGACAACATAAGGTTTGAAATGGCAGTGGGATTCTTTTCGATAGTTCAAAAGGAGATTTTAGTGGTGTGTTATTTGAAGCTTATGGTAGCTTCTAAATCTCTTATGCATAGGCTTGATGTCTTGGCATGTGGGAGATGATTTATCGCCTCTCTAGGTGCTTGCCTGGCGAAGTAAGTGAATTATGTCTTATTTCCTAACTTAAGAGAAGGAAAATAATCAAAAGTGGACTATTAAGTAATTTTCTAATGATAATTAATTTAATTATTTAAGTGACCTAGAAATAATGTCAACCATTGATCACCAATATATTCTAGAAGGGATATTAAGGTTACAGATTTGGGCTTAATGAATATTATAGAATAATCCTAGCAAAGAGATGAAGGCCCACAAGAACACAAGAGAGTGAGTCACAACAAGAAAATAATTTTATCTAGAGAAAGTGGCTGAGTAAACTGAAGCACAATGGAGGAGAAGTATTGGAAAATTTGAGGGTGAATCTAGGAGGTCGAGTTGTGGAGATTGTACCGTTTAGTTGTTGAAGAGAGGGAGGTTTATTTTATTAGAGTAGTTGATTTGTTGGATGCTAACTTACCTAAGGTGCAGTAGCAACTCGTGGGAGGATGCAAGGTTGATTTTCTAGTAGATTGATTGGACCAAATTTCTCTATGCATATTTCCTGAAGAGGCCAATTTATAGGTGGTTGAATTCATCTTATGGGGGCTGAGTTATAGGTTCTAGTTATTGTATTTTTCCTTGTATCTTGTGGGTAAAAAACCCATATTTTCAATATTAATAGATGACAAAGAATTGTTGTGGATGAATTATTTTTTTCAATGTGTGATTGATCTCTCTTATTTAAATTTTGTTTCATATATATATATATATATATATATATATATATATATATATATATATATATATATATATATATATATATATATATATATATATATAGATATAGATATATAGATATCTTGAGGCTAAAAAAACTAGTGATATTAGTTTTTTGTAATTCAATATTTATTTTGATAAATAAATAAATTGTTGGGAATAAAATTAATTGTTGTGAGAAAATAAATATAGGCTCATATTTAGAATTTAATATGTTATCAAATATTTCTAGACAAATTTGAGAGAGATATCCTAGATCACAAGGGTTTACAATAATGAGTTTCTCTTTTCTTTCATTATATGGCAGCAAAAATATTTTTTTTTAATTTTGTAGCTGAGTTTTGTGGTTGTGGTAAATTTGTGAACATGACATCACTAAGTAGTTTGTAATATGAAGACAGGTTGGATGTGGCCACTAATTTTAGTACCACATTACCGTGATTCTAAATATGAATGGTTTGTGGGATCTTGTGAACATAGACATTCAAGTTCCTTCATGTTCAAACCTTGCAATAGAGCATAATATTAAATATATGAAAGAAATGTGTATACTTTTGGATTGTCTGAGGGATCACATAATTCCTCGCATATCAGAGAAGGGTATCTGTGGGTAGCACTAATCAGTCTTTATTAGAGCATAGATGAAAATAGTAAAATGGTTTTTCAAGATATATTAGACAACATCAGAATGAGAAGATCTGCAATATTAACATCTTACCTCACGAGGATCCAACATGCTCGTGACGAGATTACAACTGTTGGGGAAACTGTGATTAATTTAGAGTTGGTGAAGTCTAATATGAAGGGTTGCATTAATCACTAGATCCCCTTTGTAGATGAGATCCTTGCTAGGCAGTAGCTTTGAGATTGGGGTGATTGTGGGATGACTTAATCTAGAAGGCAATATGGGATAACTCATTAACCAAAGGAAAACAAAAGGATAATATGGAGAAAGATAAGATTTCTCTTGATGGAAAAGACAAAAATAGAAAATGGAAGGCTAGGAGGAACTATAGCTCAAGAGGACCTTCACATCATAAAAATGAGAAGGACATGAGCAATGTCAAAATATTTTATTTTCACCAGTTTGGGAATTTTTCAAGCCAGTGTTTAAAGAAGAAGAAGGGAAAGGGAAATATTTTTCCTTGGTGTCTTACATTTCTAGAACCATCACAAGAGGTGTTTGGTTTGTGTATAATGGGGAATCTTGTTACATGATGGGATCCTGGGACATTACCAACATGACCAGGGGGCCTAGGGATGTACATGTGGATTTTGTTGATAAATCAAAGTATGTAGTATAAGGCACTAGCAATATTGAATTTAAGATGGAATTAGGTAGTGTCATGGAGGTGAATGAAGTATTCTATGTATTGGGTTTGAAGAAGAATCTCTTTTCAGTTTCGGCCATATAAGAAATAGGACTAGAAGTCAACATTACTATAGGTGAAGTGGTTGTTGGGCCAAAAGGAGTTGATCCTAACAAGAAGTGTGTAATTGGGAGAAGGGATAGGGATATCTATATGTTGGGAGGAAAAATAGTGATGGCTCTCATACAAGAGAGTGACATCCAAAGTGAGATATGGCATAGGAGGATGGGACACCTATATTGCATAGCTATCCCTATCTTATAGAGAATGGTTATTGGTTTTCCAAAGATGAGGGTGGAGTAGGATGGAATGTGTAAAGGGTGTGTTCTTGGAAATTATTCCAAGGTTGTGTGTCCTCATAGAGAGACCAATGCTAAGGGAGTGTTGCACTCGGTGCACTCATAAATTTATTTTCTTATGTCTGCGACACTGATCATGAGGTCCTTATAATTTGTGACTTTCATGAATTATTCTTTTAGGAAAACTTGGATCTAATTATTAAAGACGAAGGATGAGGTATTTGATTAGTTTCAAGAGTTTAAAGATCTTGTGGAGAACCAGGCTCGGAAGTAGACTAAGGTGTTGAGAATAGATAATAGGGGAAATTATACCTCTAACAAGTTGCAAGATTTTTCTAGGGAATCAAGGATTAAGAAGGAGATTAGTGTACATTAAAACCCTCAACATAATGGGGTTTTCAAGAGGAAGAATAGTACCATAATGGAGGTAGCAAGGGAAGTGATCTATGAACTGGAATTACGTATGTTTTTATGGGTGGAGACCGACAATACAATTATGTATATCAAGAATAGTATTCCTCACAGGATATTGGAGGAAATGAATCTTGAGGAATTGTTTAGAAGAGTGAAATTGCATGTGATCCATTTTTTAATCTTTAGTTTTCTATTTTATGTCCATGTTCCTACAGAGAAGAGGACTAAGTTGGAGCCCTTATTGGAAAGGGGTGTAGAACATCCTATAGATTCACAAGCTCATGAAATGTACTAAAACACATAACAAGAATCTACTTCTACTTTCAACCAGCGGAAGCCAATAGATCAATGAAAGCAATATGAACAAGAAGAAGATAAATCAATGGCACATAACACAATAATATATTGGGAAAGCCACTTCAAAACCTCACTATCTCTATTGCATATATCAGAAATATGAGTGAATATACAAAGCTTGTTCTCACTAGAATAATTATGCAAAAGTATGCTAAACTCTCTCAGATCACAAGCTAGCTCTTAGCCAACACTTAGCCAATTTTGTAGCTCTCCAAGCCCCTAATCTCTTGCATAATTCCTAGGATGAATAGCCTGTATTTAAAGGGAATTCATGCTTCCAAAACTATGCAATCAAAACATAGGATCAATCTCTTATGCATGCATGATATTTACACTCCAGTAAATAATACAACTGATAGTACACTATCCCTGCACTCTAGTCTCAACTCGGTCTTTCTCAGAATCAACATGGATGAGATACTGATGAGCGAATCTTCAGTTAAATAGAGTGACACTTGTGGATGCACTAGTGCACCAACTGACTAGTAACTCTCTATTAGTTCCACAAACAGCTTGGAACTAATTTAACTAAACTCAACTCAGTAAACTGAGTGATCTAATTTCAAACTCAATTTAAACTCATACTAGACCCCTAAAAATTAGGGAGAACATATACATGACTTCAGAAATACTTCCAACTCGAAATTCATAAGCTAACTAAGTTAATTAAAGATAATTAACTATTTATAAGTTGCGATGAGAATAGAATTTGATTTTAATTCTCAGTTTAATTCAAGGAGAAATTAAACTAGAATTTTTTGTTGCCATTTCTCGACACTCCCTCTAAACAAGAAAGGGATTATCAACTACCCTGATCATGTCTCTGTGAAACTTGAATTTACATCTTAAAAATTCCTTTTTCAAAATGTCAACATCTTTCTCCTCCATGGGAATGCACTCTAACAACATAATCTTCATCAATAGACAATCTCTGAGATGATGATATTGGATATCAATATGCTTGGACTGATCATGAAAAACTAGATTTTCAAATAGTTTGATCCAAATATGATTATCATAGTAAATCATAGTTGGATCCATTTTCTTACCAAAAAAAACAACCAGGATATTCCTCATCCAGATGGCCTCACATGCTACCTATCTCAAATCCATGTACTCTACCTTTGCTGAATTGAGTGCAATCGATCTTTGTTTCCTACTATACCAAGAAATTGTCGCTGACCCAATACTAAAGATCCCTGCCGATGTACTCTTCTATTTAGATGGACTCCCCACCCAATATGTATTGGTGAATTCTTCAAACTTCACTCCCTCTATCCATTTATACCATAATCCATATTAAGATGTGCCCCTGAGGTACCTTAACACATTCTTTGTCGCCTTCCAATACAATGTGGTAGGCATAATCATCGATTGACTAAGCTGGTTAACTGCATAACACATATCTGGTTGTGTGTTCACCAAGTACATGAGTGAACCCACAAGCTGCCTATAAATAGTAGCTTCCACTAATTCCCCTGAAGTAACATCCTCCTTCCTCTAGTTACCTGCTATCAGAGTCTCCATGGGTTTGCTCCTCTCCATGCAGAATCTCTTGAGTATCTCATTGGCATACTTTCCCTGAGACACAAACAACTCCCCATCTCCCTGTAATACCTGCATGCCAAGAAAGTAATGCATGAACCCCATGTCCTTCATCTAAAATTCTCTTGCAAGCTCCTCCTGGAAAGATTTGATCAACTTGATCATCACCTGTTAGTATGAGATCATCACATAAATTATAATGATCAATAGATTACCTTCCACCACTCTGTAGTACAGGTTCTCATCCGCTTCACTCTTCGTGAAGCCCAACCCGATGAAGTATATATCTGTATTGGTGCACCAAGCACGGGGTATATGCTTTAGCCCATATAACGCTCTCTTGAGTCGACACACATGCGAATCATGGTCAAAGGTCTCAAAACCTTCAGGTTTCTCTATGTACGCCTCTTCCTCAATCATGCCATTAAGGAAGGTTGTCTTCACATCCATCTGATGTATATTCCAACCCATCTATGTTGATAGTCCTAATATAGATATGATTGATGAATACCTTAGAACAAGAGAAAAGGTCTCATCATAGTCAATCCCATCTACCTATAAAAAGCCACGAGCCACAAATATAGCCTTATGATTCTCCACGCTACCATATGTAACTTGCTTTACCTTGTAAATCCAATGGGAGCTCACCACTAATTCATCCTCCAATCACGGGACCACATCCCAGGCACTGTTACGAACTATGGAGTCATACTCCTCCACCATGGCATCAACCCAAATTTGTTGTTGCACTGCTCCCTTAAAGGAATATGGCTCTATCACAACACATTTTCCTATAAGAGACATTTATCCAATGTACCTCTCAGGTGACCTACACTGCCCGCGCTGAGAAGTGGGTGCTCCCACATTCTCCCGTGCATCATCCAATGATCTATCAGCCTCTCTGGTGTGATTTCTTCCCACTCTGGGAGACTCTTCCTGAATGGATTTCTCCACTCCCAGATCCTCTGCACGTGGCTTATCCACATCAATCTAAGGCTCCTCGACCTTAGGAGCTAAAATATCATTATCCAAATTTAGCTCAAGCTCCCTCTCAAGGGAAACTGGCATGGACTTCTCCTCATCGAATCTGACATCCTTGCAAACCATTGTCATCCTACTAGTCAAAAAGTACATCCAATAGTTGTGAGGTGTATCAGTGTACCCAACAAATATCCCCAACTCTATTGTTGGCTCAAGCTTCTTCCATGCATCTTTGGTCACATGGAAATATACCGATGACCCAAAAATCCTAAAGTGCCCAAGATCTAGCCTCTTACTGGAATAAGCCTCCTATAGTGTCTTCATCTCAAGTGTCCAATGTGGGATATGGTTATGAACATAAATCACTATGTTTCATGGCTCATCCCACAAGTCTAATGGTAGGCCCTAATCATGCAACATCGCCCTCACTGCCCCTAATATGCTTTTGTTCTTCCTCTCGGCCACCCCATTCTGCTGAGGGTTATGGGGTGTCGTCAAATCCCATTTAATTCCTTCCGCTGCACAAAGTTTCTTGAACGTATTTGAGACATACTTGCCACCATTATCACTCCATAGAGCTTTAACCTTCTCTCCTTACTCTTTCTCCACAAATGTTTTAAACTCACAAATCTTGGTGAAAGTTTGATCATTTTTCTGCATGAAAAATATCCAGAATTTACGAGAATAGTCATCAACAAATATAACATAATACATGTGTTTGGTAGTGAATGATGTTGATAATGGTCCACACAAATCAAAATGTACTCACTCTAGAATAGCCTCTGCTCAATTGTCTCCATTGTGAAATGAAGATTTGGTGCATTTTCCCAAAGTACACCCCTTGCATGTATCAACTTTATCAAGCATACCTTTGGGAAGACCGATAGAGATCTGATGAAATATCTTCAAATCCCCATGATGCAAGTGGCCCAATCACCTATGCCACAACTTTCCAACGTCTCAGCTCTACAACCTTTCTACTTTTGTGCTCAAATCACCACACTCCTCTACCTCCAACTTATATAGATTCTTCACCCAAATCCCTATCTTCTTTACTTCACCTATGGCTATGTGTTGAAGGAACTCCTTTCCTTCCGAGAAGATCACATCATATCATCTATCCTCAAGCATGGAAATGGATACCAAAGTCTTTTTTAGCCCGATCACATACATTACATTCCTCAAGGTGAGTGGAGCCCCATGCTCCCTCTAAAAAGTAATCATGCCCAATGCAATAACACTATAATTCTCGTTGTCACCCATCTTGATAAGCATCTAGAGATCTTTCTCCTCTAGATCACTAACTAACTCCTTGTCACAAGTCATGTGGAATGAAGATCCACTATTTAAGAACCATATACTTCCAATCATTGCTGACACCATGCATGCAATGAGGGAAATGTCGAATTCGAATTGAGAGGCCAAAGCCTTGCCTGTCGCACCTCTTGAGGACTTCTTCTTGGACTTCTTGAGTGGACAATTTGTAGCAAAATGGCCCAGTGCATGACAATGATATCACTTAACTTTCGTCATGTCTTTCTTCTTACCTCCATTATAAGAATCTAATTTGGAATGGGGATATTTCCCTTTTCACTTCTTCACCTTAATCACTAAGACACAATTATCTTCATCATTCATCTTTGATGAAGAGCCATAACTAGTGTTTTTCCTAATCTCCTCCTCCATAAAATCTGACCACAGTTGTTCCCAATCTGGCAGCCTCTCCCGACCATTGACAGAGTCCTGATAACTATGGCAACTGTTTGGAATTCTTAGAAGATAAAGACCCACCATTTCATCATCAAAAACTGTGATTTCAACACTTCCAAGTTCATAACAACATTGAGTGAACTTGGTTAATTATTTTGGAATCATCTCTTCTTTCTCCATTTTTTTATTTTTCGAAGTTTTTCCTTCAGTGCCAATTTACTTTGGTCAGTGCTATTCTGATACAAGTCTATCAATATTTTCCACAAAAATACAAAGTTTCCTTTCCATGGAGACTCGAGACAATGTGGTCTCAAACTCCCTCAAGGATTATCTGCCTCGCCTTCACCACACACTTCTTCCATTCGGCCAATTTTGTGCATCTAATGTTGTTGGCTTAGGAATTTCTTGATCAACAAATTCCCTCAATCTATTATCCTCTAAGACAAACTCCATTTTATCCCTCCAGGCTATAAAATTGAAGTTGCCTTCCCAGGCATACTCGAGCCACAAACTATAAAATTCCATCTGTCGATCCTGAAGCATGTATTGTGAATTCAAATTTCATCTGTAACCCAAAACTAAAAACTTCCAAATGTCCTCTATTATACTATTCTCAACTCCAATACCATGTAGAGAATCCTATAGATTCACAAGCTCATGCAATGTACTAAATCACAGGACAAGAATCTACTTCTACTTTCAACTAGAAGAAGCCAATATATCGATGAAAACAATACGAACAAGAAGAAGATAAATCAATGGAACATAACACAAGATGTATCTAGGAAAAGTGACTACTGGAAACCCCGCTATCTGTATCGCATATATCAGAAATATGACTGAAGATAAAAAGCTTGTTTTCACTAGAACAATTCCACACAAGTATGCTAAACTCTCTCAGCTCACAAGCTAGCTCTTAGCCAACACTTAGCCAATTTTGTAGCTCTCCTAGCCCCTAATCTCTTGCGTAATTCCCAAGACGAATAACCTGTATTTAAAGGGAATTCATGCTTCCAAAACTTCCTAATACAAAGATAGGATCAATCTCTGATGCATGCATGATATTTACACTCCAGTGAATAATACAACTGATAATACATTGTCCCTGCACTCTAGTCTCAACTGGGTCTTTCTTAGAATTGAAAAGCATTAGTTTCTGATGAGGGAATCTTTAGTTAAATAGAGTGACACTTGTGGATGCACTAGTGCACCAACTGACTAGTAACTTTGTATTAGTTCCACAAAATGTTTGTTAGTAATTTAACTGAACCTAACTCAGTAAATTGAGTGATCTAATTTCCAACTCAATTTAAACTCATACTAGACCCCTAAAAATTAGGGAGAACATATACATGACTTCAGAAAGACTTCCAACTCAAAATTCCTAAGTTAATTAAGTTAATTAAAGATAATTAACTATTTACAAGTTTCCATGAGAATAGAATTCGATTTTAATTCTTAGTTTAATTCAAGGAGAAATTAAACTGGATTTTTTTTGTCATTTCTCAACAAGGGGAATATTTATGGGATGCAGTGAAGTCTCAAAGGCCTACTGTGTCTCTATTCTGGGATAGAGGAAAGTGATCTTGAGTCAAGATTTCAAATTTAACAAGGGAAGGACCCTTAGGATATCTCATGAGGAAGAGCCATTATTGGTAGAGGATCAGGAACGAGAAGCTCCTAAGGCTAAACAGGAACTAGTAACACCTATAGTAGGGACAAAATTAGTAGATATGGAGGATGAGATAGTTATTCCTTTTAGATCTACTAGGAGGAGATGATATGGGCCAAGCAAAACTTGAGATATGTTGAGGAGCATGTGGAGGCTCCTAGCAGCAATTTTAGGTAGAGAATACCACCGACTACATTTTCTAGTTATTTGGCATTTTCAAGCAGCAACAACGAGTTTGAGACTTACACTATTAAGGAGGCAATATATGAGAAGGTATGGAGGGATTCCATGATGGAAGAATATATCTCCATCAGGAGAAATAATGTGAGGGACATAGTTCTAAGACCGAAGGGAAATTTATTGGTCACTTCTTCATGGATCTATAAGATCAAACATGCAGTTGATGACAGTGTCAAGAAGTATAAATTCAGGTTCATGGCAAGAGGTTTTTCTTAGAAGGAGGGAGTGTAGTATGGGGAGACATTTTTTTTTGTCACCAAATATGCAACATTATATAATTTATGTCAATTTCTTTAGAGATGGGATGGAGGATGCATTAGATGGATGTGAATATTGTTTTTGTCAATGGGGTGATTGAGGAGGGGGTCTATATTAAGTAGTTCATGGCTTTGAGGTACATGGGAGAGAGTCTCATGTATGTAGGTTGAAGAAGGCCCTTTATGGGATGAATAAGGTTCCACTCACATGGTACACTAGGATCGACGTATATCTTCCTGGTTTGGGCTTCAGCAAGAGTGAGGCATACTACAAATTTTACTATCTACTTTTTGAGGGTGAGCCGCTCATCATGGTACTTTATGTGGATGATATCCTCTTGAAAATATCAGAGAATATCATAGGGATTTTCAAGGAGGGTCTTGCTTTAGAGTTTGAAATGAAGGACATAAGCTTGATGCACTACTTTTTTGGATTGGAGGTGTAGCAACAACTAGGAGAGATTTTTCTTGAATAGGGAAAGTATGTAGTTGAGATCTTGAGGAGTTTTAGGATGGTGGATTGTAGAACTATGTCTACATATATGATCACTAACTTAAAGAATCTAAATTATTCTAAAGGCGAGTTTGTGTATCCCACACTGTTCAGAAAGCTAATAGGTTCCTTGATGTGTTTAACCAACACTAGGTTGGACATATCTTTTGATGTGAACACACTCAGCGAGTTAATGGTGGAGTTGAGATAGGTTCATTGGGTGGTAGAAAAGCATGTTCTAAGATACCCGCAATGTACAATAAAATTTGGACTAAGATCTTATATATGTTAGAGCTAGAGGAGTGGGTTTGTAGGGTTACAAGGATTCTAATTGGTCAGGGAGTGTCGTGGATAGAAAATCCATGTTTGGATGCAGCTTTAGCTTGGGATCAACTATAATCCCATGTTACAACAGGAAGCAAAAATTAGTAGCACTTGGTTCAATAGAGGAAGATTACATGGTAGTGAGTATGGCAAGCTAAGAGGTAGTTTGGCTTCGCAATATTCTTACAAGATTATTTGTTTTGTAGATGGCTCGAACAATGATTCACTGTAATAATTAGAAATGCATTAAGCTCTCTAAGAATCCTCTGTTTCATGATTGGTCCAAAGAGGTGTTGTGAGACTCCAATACATACCTGAATTTGAGAAAACAGTAGATATTATCACTAAACCTCTAATGAGAGGGAATTTTGTGAAGTATCGAAATATGCTGAGGGTGGTGGAGAATCCCTTCCTTGCTCAGAAAGAGTGATAAGTGTCGTGGTAGCTTTGGAAGAAATTTTGCATAGGCTTAGTGTCTTATCATGTGGGAGATTATTCATTGCCTCTCTAGGTGCTAGATTGTTGGATTAAGTGATTTGTGTCTTATTTCCTAAGTATAACTTAAGAAAATTACAATAATTAATTCAGATGACTATTTTGGACTATTAAGTCATTTTATAAGGATAAATAATATAATTATTTAAGTTACTTAGAAATAATCTCAACCAGTGATATCCAAGATATTTTAGAAAGGATATTATGGTTAGGGATTTGGGATTAACGAATGTTATAAAATAATCCTAGTGAAGAGGTGAAGACACAAAAGAACTAAAGAAAGAAATTCATAACAAGAGAGGGTGATTTCCTCTTGTGTGAGTGGGTTTGTAGACTAAAGTATATGAGAAGTATAGGATAATTTGAGGGTGAATCCAGGAGGTTGAGTTGTGGAGATTGTAGGGATGAGTTACTGAAGAGATGGAGGTCAATTTTATTGGAGTAGTCGATTTTCTTGAGGCTAAGATCCCTAAATCGCAGTAGCATCTCGTGGGAGGACACAAGCTAATTTTCCAGTGGATTGATTGGATTAAATTTCTCTCTGTTGATTTCCTTCATAGTTCAATTTCTTGGTGGTTGAATTCCTTTTGTCGAATTCATCTTGTGGGGGCTGAGTTACAAGTTATAATTAATATATTCTTCCTTGTATCTCTGTGGGTCAAAAACCCAGATTTTCCAAATAAAGAGATGATGGAGAATTGTTGTGGGTGAATTATTTTTGGAATGTTTGATTGATATCTCTAATTTAAATTCCACCAAATATATATATTTCTAGAGGTTAAAAGTAATAGTGAATTTATATTTCAGTAATTTAGTATTTATTTTACCAATTAAATAAATTATTGGGAATAAAATTAATTATAGTGGGAAAATAAATCTGGGCCTATATTTAGAAATTTAACAGTGTCTACAATATAGGCTCAATCATCACATAGGTTTATTGATCATCGATAAATCATATGAGCATTTCCATGAGAGCCAATGGTAACTGAATAATTTCTCATGATTTTTGAATAGTCCACTTAGGATTTCTTGATCATTGATCACTCATATAACCATTGCCATGAGAGGCAGTGGTAACTGAATAATTTCTCATGATTTTTGAATAGTCCACTTAGCACTCATTGCATCGGGTGATGCTCATAGGGCTGAAGAAGTGGGATTGAAACTAGTAAAATAAATCACATAGCGTCAATCATCATTTAAGGGGCTTGCAACTGGTAACGAAGACTTCCTGCAAGGTCACCCATTCAAGATCACCTCTGGCTCAAGCACACTTAACTCTATAGTTTTCCCCACAATCAAGGCCACTTAGCTTGCTACCCCATTTGAAAAACCTTCACAAATATTGTTCCTCATGAACCATTCAAGTAGAGCTCCCTTCACTCTTTTGAATTTATGTATTAAGGGGCTTTTGCAGTGCATTATAGTAGATATCATTTTTTGAGATTCAACTGCATTAAGTAAGTCATTCATCTATGACCATTTCCATGAGAGGTAATGGTAACTGACTAATTTCTCATGATTTTTAAATAGTCCACTTAGCACTCATTGCATCGGGTGATACTCACAGGGGTGAAGAAGTGGTATTGAAACTAGTTAAATGAATCACATAGTGTCAATCATCACTTTTGGGTCTCACACCCAGTAACTAGGACTTCCAGGGAGGTCACCCATCCCAAATCACCTCTAGCTCAAGCACACTTAATTGTGCACTTTTCCCCACAATTAAGCCCACTTAGTTCGCTACCCCATTTGCAAAAACTTAGCAAGTATTGTGCCTCATAAACCATTCAAGTAGAGCCCCTTCACTCTTTTGAAGGGAGCTATACTTGAATGGTTCACGAAGCAAAATACTTGATAATATTTTTCAAATGGGGTAACAAGCTAAGTGCGATTGATTGTGGGGAAAACTCCACAGTTAATCGTGCTTGAGCTAGAGGTGATCTAGGATGGGTGACCTCCTGTGAAGTCCTGGTTACTGGGTGCAAGCCTCGGAAGTGATGATTGATGTTATGTGATCCATTTCACTAGTTTCAATCCCACATCTTCACCCCTGTGAGAATCACCCAATGCAATTAGTGTTAAGTGGAATATTAAAAAATCATGAGAAATTAATCAATTACCACCACCTCTCATGGAAATGGTCATAGATGAATGACTTAACACAGTTGAATCCTAAAACATGATATATAATATAATGCACTGCGAAAGCCCCTCAATACTTAAAAACAAGAATGTTAACATTCCTTTTTTCCTCTTGGAAATTCCATTTTTTTTCACTAAATACATTATTTGGAGGATATTTTAACATAAATATGCATTAGTGGGAAAATAAATGGGGATATTAGGTTAGATATCAGTTTCAATAAAATTTGAAGATTACATCCAGAAATTAAATTTTCCAACAAATTTACTTGGAGAAAAAAATGATTTGGAATGAGCCATATTTTTTCTCATTTAGATGAACTCTTAATAATAGACTCATTCTTGTCTCAAAATATATTGGTTTATTCATGAATCCTTCCTTGGAATAGTTCATATCATAGAAATTGAGAGACAAACAATGATACGGGAACATGAAATTAGAATGGAAATTATACAATACAAAATAGAGGATATCCCCATGACATTTCTTATGGAATAAAGGGAAGAATTTGTAGTTTAACATAAAAAATTAAAAGAGGAAGAGGCAATCTGGTGTTTAAAGTCCTAGAGTATTTGGTTAAGGGAAGGATATATGAATACAATGTTTTTTCATAAATAGGAAAAGAACAGAGTTTGGAACAATAACATCAAAGAGATAACATCAAGAGGCACTAAAATATCATACTTTTCTCAAATCAAGGAGGAGTAGGTCCATCACTTTAGTTATTTTTATAGCACCACAATCCTAGGAAACTTTGAAGAAAAATTATCAACATTATAATAGATTTGAGAATCTATATCTCAGAAGGATAACCTTGCTTTAATAAAAGATCCCATCAAAGAGGAAATCCATCAGGAAGTATTCTCCTTCAACCCGAACATAGCTATAGGACTAGATGGATTTTTTTCCCACTTTTATCATCAGTTATGGGAGGTAATAAAATTTGATATTTTCAGAATGGTGGATCATTACACTTTTAATAATAATTACATTGGGGGTATAATTAACTCTTCCTTTTTTGTGTTGATTCCAAAATAATTAACCCATACTTATTTTTCAAGATTCAGGCCCATTCTACTTTGTAATGTTTCATTTAAAGTGATTTCTAAGATTTTGGCTAGAATACTTAAGTCCCTTCTTCCAAAAATAATATAAGAAAATCAAGGAGGTTTTCTTAATCAGAGGCAAATATTTGATAACATCATTCTTGTTCAAGAGGCTATCAATTCCAATTAAAATCAAGGAGACAAGGGCATGATTGTCAAACTTGACATGGAAAATTCCTTTGACAGAGTGAGTCATGCATTCCTATTTAACGTGATGACAAAATTTGCCTTTCATGCTAAATTCATTCGTTGGTTTCTATTTGCATAAAATCTCCTTGCATTGTCCCATTGGTTAATGGCAGAGTGGCTGGGTTCTTTTGTGTCTTATGAAGCCTTCACAAAGGCTTCCCCTTATTTCCATTCTTGTGTATTATTATGGAAGATTCGATCAATTGTCAATTGGAATATAAAAGAATATGTGAGAACCTTCCAAGAATTAGGTTTGTTAGAGGTATCAAGAGTTTCAATGATTCTAAATTTGTTGATGATAGGATTTTGATGATTGAAGCTTCCTCAATAATAGAAAAACATTAAAAGTAGTTTTGGATAATATTCTTGAAGCTTTGGGAGGTCAAACAAGTTCTATGAAATCTCATATTTGTACATGGAATACTCCATTTAGAAGTAAAATACAAATTGGAATAATAATGGGCATTCAATTAGTGGAGCATGGAAAGGAAGTAATTATTTAGGATTTCCTATTTACCTTAAATCACACTCAACCTAATCTTGGGAAGGTGTTTTTTCAAGATTCAAAGGAAAATTCGTTGCTTGGGGCCTAGATGACTCAATATTGTAGGGTGTGTTGTTCTAATCAAAGTAGTCCCCTCTACTTTACCACTTTATTAATTCTTAGTGGTTCTTGCTTCACAAAGCATTTTATCTATTTTGGCAAAAGAAATTCACAAGTTTCTGTGGGAAGGAGGAAAAACAAGTACAAATAAATTACATTTGATAAAATGAGATACTACGAAGAATTCTAAAAATTATGGAGGGTTTGGCATTAGTTACCCTATGCTAATGAATAAATCAATAGAGGGGAAACTAGTTTTTGGATTCATTACCCAAGAATAAGAATAGTGGAAGGAATTTCTCAAGGAAAAACACCTTGAAGGAGAAAGATTAAGAAGTCTAGATTCAATTCAATCCTCAAGAGGATGCTCCACAATTTAAAAATTAATTGTATCAATGCCCCCTCTCATTCATTCAAGTATGTATTGGAAACTAGGAAATGGGGGAAATAAAAACTTGTGGAATGATTAAATAATGTATTAGTAGCCACTGGAATTTTTCCAGGAGTTTATTCCTATAAGATAATTCTTATGTGCTCAAAGAAAATTCATCCTGGCCAATAGTTATAGCTGTGATGAGGAAGATAATTAGATTAGATGGAATATTATAAATATTCCATAGAATATTTATCACTTGGCCTTCCAGCTTCATGATCGATTGGTCGGATGCACATCATGGAGACCAGAGGCAGAAAATCAAGTAGGATGGAATGTATTGGTTTATTTTATAGAAATTCCTTGTAGATTCAAATTGCTTATGTAATTTTCTAAAACAACCAACTTGAATCTACTCTACTCATCAGTGGAAACAATTAATCGATTAAGAAATCAGAAAACATGAGACAAGATTCAATCACATATCCTCAGAGATTTATCTAAGGGGAAAGATTGCTGCTCAAAACCCCTTCCTATCTATATATTTCATTAGTAAAAAAATATGAGAACATTATAATTCTTTGCTCAAACTCGAACAACCTCTGCACTATCTCTATCTGTCTCACTGCTTCCTACACAAGCTTAGGTCAATAATTAACCAATTATATGCTTTCCCAAGTCCCTCTTTCCTTTCATTGTTCAATGAGGAATTAGGAAACCTATTTAATAGGAATTTTCCTCCATTGGATTACATAGTTCCATTAGGTTGTTCCTTTGAGTGCATGCACCATGTATACAATTCAGATAATTATACAACTGATAGTACACTTCGCTTGAACTCCAATCTCAACTAGGTAACTCTTAGATCTGACATGCATGAGTTATTTATGACTGAATTATCAGTTGACTGGTTGAACACAAGAAGTAGCACCCCACGATTATACCTCTTACTAGCTCCTCCATCAAATGGAACTAGTTTAACTAACTTTAACTCGGCTAAAATGAATTAATTAATTACAACTCAAAATAAACTCAACCAGGGCTCATATAAAGTAGGATACACTCTACATGGCTCAAGCTAGACCTTCAACTCAAATTAACTGAATCAACTAAGTCAAATTAACTTAGTTAATTAACGCAAGTTGTCATGTGATGTGGAATTACAATTTTATTCCAAATTTAATTCAAGGACAAAATTAAATCAAGATTTTCTTGTTGAATTTTCAACATTTCTTGTTGCAATTTTCAACACTCCCTCTCAAAAAGAAAGGAATTCACATATATCCTGATCCAGTACCTTTGGAATGTATTGGATGAAAACTTCTCACTGTTGTTTTTGATACTGCAACATCTACTACTGAAAAACATCCAAAAATAAATAAAAAATAATCACTGAAAAAACATGCAATTGTCTACTGGGAAAATTGTGTTGTTGTTAACTCAGTTATTGAGCCTCCTACTCTTCTCTCAAAACTGATCTGCACTCCTCAGTATCTGACTGACATTTATCCTCCTTTTGTTGAAAACCATGGGCCCCTCGTAGCAAGGTAATGATCCATGAGACAAAAAGACCTCAATGGACCCTGCCCAATTTTTTGCAACTCTCACGAATATTGCTTCAAATCTCCCCACCTCACACCAGGAGGTATAGCTACATGCAAGGTGAAATATAATCTACTCATACTATTGTTGATACTGCTATACTATTGCTTCCACACTGTTGCTACAACTACTACAATAATGAGCCTGATCTCCCCATATCCTAGAGTACTAGCTCCCTTTGACTCCTAGACTCTCTGAGTCTCCCTATGTGTGAAATCTCTCTGCTCCTAAATCTACCAATATCATTGATCACAACTCCCATTTGTGGACTAAGCATTGGCTCACTGATCTACCCACTAGTATCCTTCTAACTCCAATAAGAAGCCTTCTCATTGGGTCTTTTGGATATACCCTATTATCAATGGTTTAGCCATATTCAACCCACTATACTAGAGCTCCACAAATCTACCTCCTAACAACTCATTAGTTATTCAATGATCATTGTACATGAGAACTTCAAGAGCTAGTTCTAATGTGATTCCTGTTCTGATACCATGTAGAAACTCCTAGAAATATAGCTCTGATACCATTAGGGATTTTCCTCCATTGGATTGCGCAGTTCCATTAGGATCTTCCTCTGACTACATGCACCATCTTTACAATTCAAATAACTATACAATTGATAATACATTTCCCTTGAACTCCAATCTCAACTGGGCAACTCTCAAATCTAATGTGCATGAGCTATTTATAACTGAGTTATCAATTAACTGGTTGAACAGATGAAGCCACACCTCACTGTTAGACCTCCTAAATTTTCCTCCATTAGTTGGAACTATTTTAACTGATTTTAACTCAGTTAAACTGAATTAATTAACTACAACTCAAAATAAACTCAACCAGGGCTCCTATATAGTAGGAGACACTCTACATGACTCAAGTTAGATCCTCAACTCGAATTAATTGAACGAGCTAAGTCAAATTAACTTAGTTAACTAATAGAAGTTGTCATGTGATATGGAACTGCAATTTTATTCCTAATTTAGTTCAAGGACAAAATTAAATCAAGATTTTCATGTTGAATTTTCAACATTTCTTGTTTCAGTTTTCAACATATTTGCTCTTCTTTTCTACTATCGAGTTCTTCGAAAGCTCAACACTTGGAAAAAAAATATGGAAATCTAATGCTAATAAAAAGGTAAACTCTTTTTGTTGGCTTCTTTCTCATAGAAAAATTCTTACAGTTGATAATTCAAGAAAGAAAGGAATTCAAGGCCCCTCTCAGTGTCCTCTTTGCTTGCATCACACATAAGACATCTCCCATATATTTTTGAATTTTGATTATACTAGAGCGGTTTGGATGAGAGCAATTTCGCCATGCTCTAGTAGAGTGAAATGGCCCTCTAATTTCAAGATTTATTCTCTTTCTAGAGAAAATTATGTTAGAATATTTTCGAGGAAACCTCTCTTCAAAAATTATTGGGAAGCCCTCCCAAAATTAATATGTTGGAAAGTATGGTTAGAAAGGAATAATGTAATCTTGAATAACTTGAATACCCACCCCACAACATAGAAATGAAAGAAATCTCATTGTGATCTAATCTTGGAGCTCAAAATATAGACTAAAACTCTTCTAAAAAATACTTAGACCAAATGCAATGAGTTTGGCTAAGAAATTTTATAGTTTTGGACAAATTTTCTTGAAACACAAGATGGAACAAGCCTAAAACAGATGAAATCTTAAATCTATGATTGGCAGAGGTAGAATTAAGAATATGGAAGAGCTCACAACACAATTGGATCTCTATTTCTATGGGGCATCCAAACAAAACCTAGGGGTGGTAGGATGGGGAGAGGTACTCCATGGCCCTGAGGAGGATGAAGTGTTTAGGTACTCATGGGGTCTTAGTCATATGATAAATAATAAAGTAAATATATATGGTATCTACAATGCACTTTTGTTAGCCAAATAAAATTAGGTGGACACACTTATAGTCATGGGATATTCTCTCCTAATATGGCATCATCTAATCAAAGTCTCCCTCCCAAAGGATAAACCTATGGAAAACATCATGAAAGGAATCAAAAAAATTGCAGAAGATATGACATCCAAAACACATTCCCATGTCCTAAGAGACTTCAATAGAGAAGCAAAAAAGTATGCTTACAAGGGGTGTAAATTGGAGATAGGTAAATTAAATATTAATGGAAAAATAATGCCTACTATAATTCCCTAATGGTGGATGAAGTCTATTGATTTTTTTTATAGTTAAATTTTTTGATATAAGAAAATACAAAATTGAAAATTGGGGAACCCAATTGACTTTGTGGAAACCCTGAGGAAACACATTAATGTATACAATCCCACCCTTAAATCCCATAATACTTCACAAACCATGGAATAATGTAACCAACGTTGCATATACAGTCACATGATTTTGTTATTATGATTCAGGAGGGAGAAATTTCATACTGTTATAGTGTATAAGACCCCATTGAGAGAGCCAATTTCATCATCAAGTACTTGGAGCAGGAGAACAAAAAACTGAGTGATAAACAAGATCTCATGGAGCTTGAGATACTAAAAACAAAGATGCAAAGAGGCCAAGTGACCAGGAAGCGAAGAGGCAAAGCTAGAAGACAAAAGGCTAAGGAAATTGAGAATGCTAGGGAGATTTGTCTTGAGAGGGTCAACATACATCTTGAGAAGCTGATTGAGAAGGCCAATAGGGATAAGAAGATGCTTCGCCACATGTCTTACCACGATATGACTCGCAACAAAATCTGCAAAATAAGGATAAGAAAGCTTAAGGCTAGGTTGAGGAAGGCCTTAAAGAGAAAAATGGAGCAAGATAAGTTGAAAATATTGGTTGATGTCGCCCATCAAAGAAACTAATGATGGTGCCTTGTGCCAAATTTGGGGCAAATTTTGGGAAAATTTAGCGTTTTTCAAATTTTAATTTTCAAACACAGAAAATTGGCCTGGGTGCGCAGTGCCACCAACGTTGTGCTTTTCACTGGTGCACTTTTTAGAGAAAAGGCTTGCATATTTGGATTCATCATGATGAAAGCATCAAACCCATAAAATCTCAAAAAATTTGGAGCAAAAATAGGTCACCAAAAGGTCAAAGAACTACCAGAAAATGACCTCTCTGCCTCTTTTTGGACACACAAAAGCATCCTTTGGAGATTTCACTTTTGAGGGGGAAAATGACCTCCAAATGAAAAAATTCAAGATTTTCCAGAAACTATATAGGAGGACCTTTCCAATGTGCTATCTTGGGCTCAATTTGGATAAGGGGAAGGCCTTCAAAAGAGGGTGGAAAGTGGCACTGTTCACCTAGCCAATGGCGCTGCGCATTGGGCCAGTTTGCCAGAAAATCAAATTTTCGCCTACTTTCACTGCAAGTTGACTTTCTCTCTCTTCATGGATGATTTTATGATTGTAATTAATGCCTTGGTATGTAAATGTAATAGTGAAACGATCTCAGAGGATAGATTCATCAATTTGAGGTGGTTTGGGGGTCAATGAATCAATTTCCATGCTTATAGAGGCAAGTTGTTCCACTACCTATATTCTTGTTCCCTATTTGGAAATGGTTGTAACAGCTCCTTTTTCTTGGATTCAACTCCTAATGGCTAGCATAGGTGGTTTGATGTCTATATTGTGTATTTTTCTTGTCATTAGCAAAGGTTGGACTCTCTTGGATGCTCTAAGCTACATTGTACACCTTTATTAGCAGTTTGGCAAGGAAATAAACCAGGATTTGTAGCTTTTTTTATGGGATACTTGTGGTATGGTGTTTTTGCATAGTTTCTTCTTCTGTTATCAGTTTTTTCTCATGTTTTATGTGTGCCACAATCTAATTCATTGCTTCTAGCTAAATGATATCAAGATAGATAGGTATAATTCATTGTTTACAGTGCTCTGCCTTGGGAAACCATTCAGTTTTTTATGTTTTCTACTATTTGAGAAGGATACATGATCTTTGCATGCCCTCCTCATCTCCTCACCAGTCTTAGACCTTTCATCTCACTCAATTTCAAGTGTTAAAACACCTACCTACCTCGCCCCATAGAACACCCTACATCCTGACTTGATTTCCCAGACCCAAAGCTGCCTGCTCCATTTGATCCAGCAACAAAATAAATCAAAACCCTAGAGCTACTATACCTAGCCTAAAATCCATATTTGATCCAGTCATCTCAATTGAGATTCACAAGGAGAGGGCCCTCTCCCGACCTAGTAGGGCTAGCTACCAGGTTAAGCGTGGTTTATGGTTATCCTAGGATTGTCTTATTTCAGCCTGAGGTCAATCTAGGCTCTAACAGAGTGGTGACCATACTGGGGAACGCAGTTTTATGTTCCTCTGTCAAATATATCAAATTCAGATCTGATTGTTAATGGTGGACTACGATCAGACATCGGAAGGTTGAAATCATTCACCTAGCGACTCCAAATCAATATCGAGATCAGATCCAAGGACTCCACTGGAGGATGAACCTGACGAGCAGAAACATGAAAGGACAATATGGAAAGATTAGGTATTCAAGTTGGAATTTCATCCAATACATTATGTTCTTTGTTATAAATTATTTCTTCTCTTTTCCCGAGAATGTCAAGAAGGCTTTACAAAGTATATTGTATTCGAGAAAAGATCCTAGACCTACATTTGATTCTTTCCCTTTGAATATTGTGAATACCAAATATTTGCATGCCTTTGATCTTGATCAAAACCCTTCTTCTAAATCTTATGATGACTTTCTTCAAACTGATGAGCCTCAAGAGACAAAGAGTAATTCTACACCTTCTGTACATATTCCTATACCTTGTAAAATTCTAGATAGATACAAGCCTCTGATTTTATCTCCCATATCCCATGCTTTCCCTAAAAGTCATTACCTATATCTACCAAGATTTGATGGTGAATGTAACAACATCACTGCTGAGAGACATGTACTGAACTTTGAGTCTTTTCTTAACCTTTATGAAGTTGATGAAGAGGATGTCAGTATTAGGCTTTTTGCTATTTCTTTGCAAGGCAAAGTTAAGAGTTGGTTCAAAACCCTGCCTGATTCGAGCATCTCAGATTGGGAGAAGATCATCAAAGTTTTCCTCAACAAGTGGGTGGTCTGAAAAAACCCTTTCTTGATTCTAGAAGAGTATAACCAATTGAAAAGACTGCCAGGGGAGACAGTACAGCAGTTTTCTTCCATATTTAACCAAGTTTATTGTTCAATGCTTGTCACTATAAGACCTCCTCCTGGATCCACTCTCTTACACTACCCAGAATCCTTTGATCCGGAAATGGAGTTTCAGTTGATGGAAAGGAACCTTGCAACATTTAAAGAGATGAAAAACAGTGCATTAGATGTAGAGGCTAATCTGCTGATCAGAAGGGCAAAGTTGAAGGAAGAGGAGATGAAGAACATAGATCCAGAGGAATCAAAATCTTTAGAGGTAAAGTTCGACATCTTTGTAAGTACAGTGGAAGAGATGATGCAAAATATCACCACAAGGAACAAGTATGATGTTCAAGAACATGGCTCACTGATTGAAGAAGAACAAGGGGCTGATCCAAAACATTTTCTTTCTTATCCCAGTTGTCATAGATATGACAATGATTGTTTTATAGATCATCTTGGCGAAGAGAGATCTGTTGATATGGCATGTATGCTTGATGATGTGTTTTATACTGATGATTTTCCTCAGTTTGATCAGTGTGATGATGATTATGTTCTCCAAACAGAAGCTAGCCTTGCAGATAAATACACATCTGGTTTGTGGAAGGAGGAAGTTCACTTTCAGCAGCTCGAATACAGTGATCAGCCATTGCATATTAGCTATGGAAGTGAGGAGGAAAGTGCAGCAAATTTTGAAGTAAGTGAAGGATATTTACCTTTTTTTTTTTCTTCATTTCAGTTCATCAGAGACAACTTTCATGCAATCAGAAATCAACTGTCGACAAGTTTTGATCTGGACCATCTGGACGACAATGAAATCCTTGTTCAAGACTTTCCATATCTATATTTGCAGCCCCCAAATGCCATTGAATGTGAGGTTGCAAATGAATACTTGGAAGTGGGAACATATGATCAAATGATGCAATATGATTCTGTGCCATTATGTTTTAAATCATTTCAGTTTTTGAAGGGAAATTTTCATAGTATATCTTCAAAAGAGTAGCCTGTCGAAAATGATGCAATCTCATTGGAAACAATAGAAAATGGGGTGCAACAGTCTTTTCAAGTTTTTCACGATCCAATAGTTGATGTGTTGGATGATGCTTGCAGTCAAAGTCCCTCTTCATTAGCTAACTGTGAGCTCGAAAAAAGTATTGATACAAACTTGATCCGGTAGCTGGTTTCTTTGTCATTTTCAGCAGGAGTCTCGTCACAAAGCTCAGATGAAAGTTTGCATTCATGGTATGAGGAGAAGAAAAGTAATCCATTGGATGAGCTAAGTCCCAGTGCACATGAATTTCAAGATCCTTATGTAGTATTTTCGGACTCAAATAGAGAATTTGTATTATTCAATCTAGGAAAATTTGGATCTGTTTACAAGTTTTCATGGGAGTTGCATTGTAGTAGTTTTCTCTTCTTGCTCATAAACAGGCACTTGCAGAGAATTCAAACAGTAGCTAGAATGATTACTTGGTTGCATTGGTTGTTTCATTTCACTTGATCAGGTGAGGAATGGATCATTTAGAGTAGGGTGTGATTAATAAGCTCACAGAAGTGAGCATGGTTCAGTCAGTTTCAAGTCAGTTGGTGTCTTTGAGTCATCAGTATTCAGTCATGTATTCTAGATTGAGTTTTTCTCACTCCATGCCCAATGGATAAGGCTACTTGGTCTACAGTGTTCTTGGCACCTCCAAGGAGCTACCATCCCCATTGGAGCCAATGTTAGTGTCATTGTTTCACACTGCCATCAGTGATCAAAATCTGCTCTTTTTCATTTCATATTAGGGATCCCATACTGATGAGTTTGCATTCCATTAGGTCATGGATTCACTGATGGTAGGCTTTACTTCAATTTTCCCTTATGGTCTGTACTTGTTGATCCTCTTCCATATATTTCAATCATGGTTCATGTTCCCTTTGCAATTCATTTCATTAGGTCTTAGGGCTTGGTCTCATTAGGTTTTAGGATTCCATCATAGTCAAATTCAGTTATTACATGCCAATAATGATTAGAAAGGACATGAGGAGGCCAATAATGATTGGTAAAGCCAATTTATCATTTTGAAAGCCCAATGTAGTTCTCATCTCAAAACTAGTTTTGAGGTGAAAACAGGTATTTTGTTTTTATTTTCATTTGTTATGTAATTTTATGTTTCTATATGTAATATTGGTTCCCAACTACTCCTAAGAATCTAATGATGTTTCCAAGCACCTACCACTGCAAAAATCAAGTCCTCATGAGCACCAATTTACCTACAAAAACAAAAGAGAAACAAGCACTAAAACCATAAATTCCTCTCCTACTGAGCTAGGGTTGGCTATGGGAGTAGAGATATCTGAGAAAAGGAGGCATGAGATATATCAGAAGGTATGAGGCCATTTTATATCATCAAACATCAGGTATCCATCATTTATCGAGAAGTCAGTCCAAGGAACAAGCCATTCACCACACATAAGGGATGATTTTTCTTCAAACTGTGTTTCTGAGCAAGAAAAGATGAATTTGACAAATTGAGAGAGTTTTTTTGCCCATCATTGACTCAAGAAGAAAAGCCTCTTTCAGCTTTTACATAGGTTTCATGGTTTGGGAGAAATGTTGAAAACATCATTTGCCTCAGGAGGGTTGATACACCTCTGGAGTGACTTTCGAAAAATCAAGATTTCTCCTAGCTCAATTGATCAAATGACTTTCTTGATGAGTCAAATGATGAGTAGACACAAATAGATTTCCAATGAGCTATCATGAGCTCAATTTGGAGTTGAGGAAGACCTTCAAACTTTGACTGCAACATCACTATGCATTTTGGCAACCTCATTCTGCACATTTTGACTAGTCCTGGAAGATTGGAGTTTTGACAGGGAAAATGAACTCCAAATTGAAAAATTCAAGATGTTATAGAAAGTAGACTCAAAAATATTTCCAGCAAGATATCCCACGCCCAATTTTCACACAGGGAAGGCCTTCAAACGTCGCCAGTAAAAAGGCACCGCACTCCTGGAACTGGCGTTGCACACCTGGCAGAGTTTTATAGTGTAAAATTGCACAGGCACTGCACATCTAGGAGGCGCTGCACACCTATGTGAAGTGCTACGCATCTACCCAACCAAGCTCCAAATCACTCAAAACACTCTACACTTGCCAAATTTACCTTAAATTCATCAATTCACTTTCTTTCAAGTAAGTATAATCATCATATCATATGATCTAGGGTTTCAATTGCCAAGCTTGGTATTTAGCATTTTTAAAATTAAAACCCTAGTCTCTAAGGTGAAACTCTAGTTTTCATCATCTCTCCATTGTTTTCTTACCCTATCCTTTCCATTATTCCCTATACGAATCCCCATTCCCATATACCTATTTCCTAAACCCCATTCCCCTCATACATTTTCCCCATTCCCACATTCCCATTCACACTCCCTAAAACCCTACTTATCCATAAAATCTCTTCATACTCATCTTTATTTCATCCACCCTTCCCATCATTGACCACAAGTGTTCATAGCCACCAAAAGCAATGGAAAGAGACAATGAGTATGAGTTTGAAGAAGACACACTTAGTGATAATCCAGGGAGAGAAACATACAACAAAGGAAGCCTCATAAAGGAGGAAAGATTATCAAAGAGGAGCCCACTAGTTTGAGGGACTTGCAAGCCTGTCCACTTGATATTTCTTGATTTAAACACCAGTCATGCTTTGATTTTTGTGAAATGGTAGAAAGAGTCAAATTTCATCATGAGTTGGCAAGGTTGTTTGTGACACATTTGCACAATAATGAAGTAACCCTTGCTAGAATAACATTCACCATATCGCTAGCTATCATCTCAGAGGCTACAGGTATTCCAGATGTGGGTGAAAAATGGAACAAAGGTCAGGATATTGATAGGGAGTACTATGAGCCTTACATCAAGGCTAGATACAAAGACAAAATGAAGAGAGTGTTCCCCTTCAAGTTTTTGGAAGATAGGTTTGCTCCAATGATGAAAATCATTATCAAGTACTTCACTTGTGAAGGTAGGTTCTCTCGGTTGGATGCCTACCACATTAGACTTATGATGCATTTCACTAGAGTAAGAATCATGAATATCCCTTACTTCATGTTCAAAAATATTGAGAAGATGGCACATATTGTAAAGAAGAAGCCATACCCCCAACAGTTGAATAGCATTTTCCATTACTCTTTGATTAAAATCATTGTTCTACATCAGCTTAACCTTCTTAACATGCCATGGGAGACTTTCATTTCTCATGAGATGTTCAAAGGCCCACAAATATTTTCATCAGTACATCATGAAGAAGGTGGACCTTCAGGACATGAAAAAGTCAAAGAGACTGAAACTGTTGGAGTGCCAGTGTTTGTGACATATAAGAGGGGTACTAGGAAACTTTTTGTAGCTGCTAGGCGAGTATTATCTCCACCAGGTGTGGAAGGGGTCTCGCCTTCGTCATCAGGCCATAGGAAAATGCTATCTCCACAAGGTGTGGAAGGGGCTTTGCCTTCTTCTTTAGCAAAATAGGTACATGTTGAGCAGCAAAGCAAGGGCAAAAGTAAGGGCAAGAAAAAGATGCAAGAGAAGGATCTTAGTGATGAGTAAGATAGAGATTTTAATCTTGTTGAGCATGAGGAGCCACAACAGCATTTTACTCATCATGGAGATGATATCATTGACCTGGAAGCTCAAGATGAAGAAATTGTCAAGGACATTATTATTCAAGAGAGGGAGGCTCAAATTCAAGCTTTGTCAGGTAACCTTGAGAGAGCCAAGTTCATCATCAAGTACTTGGAGCAGGAGAACAAACAACTGAGTGATAAACAAGATCTCATGGAGCTTGAGATACTAAAAACAAATATGCAAAGAGGCCAAGTGACTAGTGAGCAAAGAGGCAAAGCTAGAAGACAAAAGGTTAAGGAAATTGAGAATTCTAGGGAGATTTGTCTTGAGAGGGTCAACATACATCTTGAGAAGATGATTGAGAGGGCCAACAGGGACAAGAATATGCTTCACCACATGGCCTACCACTATATGACTCGCAACAAAATCTACAACATAAGGATAAGGAAGCTTAAGGCTAGGTTGAGGAAGGCCTTAAAGAGCAAAAAGGAGCAAGATAAGTTGAAAATCTTGGCTGATGCCTCACTAGCCCATAAAAGCAACTAATAATGGTGCCTTGTGCCAAATTTGGGCAAATTTTGGAAAAATTTAGCATTTTTCAAATTTTAATTTTCAAACATAGGAAATTGACCTAGGTGTGCAGCGTCGGTCACTGGTGCACTTTTTGGAGAAAAGGCTTGCATATTTGATTCAGCATGATGAAATAATCAAACCCAGAAAATATCAGCAATTTTGGAGCAAAACTAGATCACCAAAAGGTTAAAAAACTACCAAAAAATGACCTCTCTGCCTCTTTTTGGACACACAAAAGCAGCATTGGGAGATTTCACTTTTTAGGGGGAAAATGACCTCCAAATGAAAAAATTCAAGATGTGCTAGAAACTAGATAGGAAGACCTTTCCAATGAGCTAACTTGAGCTCAATTTAGCTAAGGGTAAGGCCTTTAAAAGAGGGTGGAAAGCAACACTGTGCACCTGGAAAGTGGCGATGCGCATTGGGCCAGTTTGCCAGAAAATCAAATTTTAGCCTACTTTCACTACAAGTTGACTTTATCTCTCTTCATGGATGATTTTATGATTGAATTAATGCCTTGGTATGTAAATGTAATATTGAAATGATCTTAGAGGTTAGATTCATCAGTTTGATGTGGTTTGGGGGTCAATGAATCAGTTTCCATGCTTATAGAGGCAAGTTGTTCCACTGCCTATATTCCTGTTTCCTATTTGGAAATGGTTGTAACAACTCCTTTTCTCTTGGATTCAACCCCTAATGGCTAGCATAGGTGGTTTGATGTCTATATTATGCATTTTTCTTGTCATTAGCAAAGGCTGGACTCTTTTGGATGCTCTGAGCTACATTGTACACCTTTATCAGCACTTTGGCAAGGAAATAAACTAGGATTTGTAGCTATTTTTATGGGATACTTGTGGTATGGTGTTTTTTCATATTTTATTCTTATATTATTAGTTTTTTCTCATGTTTTATGTGTGCCACAATCTAATTCATTGCTTCTAGCTGAATGATATCAAGATAGATAGGTAGAATTCATTGTTTACAGTGCTCTGCCTTAGGAAACCATTCAGTTTTTGATGTTTTCTACTATTTGAGAAGGATACATGATCTTTCCATGCCCTCCTCTGCTCCTCATCAGTCTTATACCTTTCATCTCACTAAATTTCAAGTGCTAAAACAACTACCTACCTCGCCCGATAGAACACCCTGCATCCTAACTTGATTTCCCGGACCCAAAGTTGCCTGCTCCATTTGATCTAGCAACAAAACCAATCAAAACCCTATTTGATCCAATCATCTCGACTGAGATTCACAAGGAAGGAGCCCTCTCCCGACCTAGTAGGGCTAGCTACCAGGTTAAGCATGGTTTGTGGTTATCCTAGGATTGTCTTCTTTCAGCCTGAGGTCAATCTAGGCTCTAACACACCCAACTTCGAGTCCTGGATATGGGTTTCATGTAACCTAATTGCAATCTCCAATTCTTTCACCTGAGTCCCTATATTTTTTTGTGACAAAGAAATCCTCAAGTGAGGTAGGAGCGCGACTATAAACTAATCATGGTGCTGACTATCTGTGAGATTCATATTGGCTTCGTGAATTCTGCACTTCAGTCTCTGATATAGCTCCCAAGGAGTTTCGCCAATGCTCATTGCAATTTCCTTGAATCAAACGACTGGTTGCGATTCAGACTTAGGTCTACCAAATTCCTTGTTCAGAGCAGTTTAGGTGTCCGCTAATGATGCCAATGGGTTATCCGTGCAGTTATTAATGTACCATGTCAATGTGTGATATTGTAAAGAAAAAACCAACTACACCTTCTTTATGTAATCATCTGTCATATTCTGTGCCATCCATAAACCCTTCACAATGAACAAAAACTGATCCAGGTGCTGACTTCCTAAGCCCTTGAAAACAGGTAGCTTCATCGTATTCGACATGTTGGATGGTGGCAGAGGTGGTGGCGATGTGGACGAAGGTGTATGCTATGGAGGTGAAGGTCGAGGTGGTTTGGGCGGATGAGGTATTCACGAAAAGCCCTACTTTATCAACTGTACAATGCATTGTGCTGAGCCTTGTACCGTTCCCTCATCATCGCTCGAAGGAGGTTCTATCAATGGGCTATATTTAGGACCTGCTCTCCCCTGATTTCTAAATAATTTTCCACTTCGCGTAGATCAAAACATCAAGGTAGTGGCATAACCCGCATTTCACACAAGAGTATTTTAATCCAAGTATTCAAAGATTTAAAATACTTAGCTCATGGTCCTTTGAAAAAGAGCCGCTCAGCTTCATTGGAGTTGACTAAGGTATCGACCATGAGTTTTGTCACAAATCCTCCTATGACTTGATCAAGCTAGTGATCAATAGTGCGCATGATCTTATCTTCAAAGGCTTCCAACCTCCGCACTAGCTCTAAGGTCCACACTATTGGACCGTCAAGCCTCCACCTTCCTTTTCTGTCTGTGAATTTAGCGATCCACTCATATAGTTCGATTGGGAAGGTGCAGAAGAAGATCTCGTGTATCTCTGTGTATAAGTATCTGTCCAACCACTGTTCTTTTGTCATGCACAGATTTTTGTTTTCTTCCACCGCGAATTCGTGGATCTTTCTATCCAACCACTTCTCAATTTATTTCTTTGTTGGATTCTAGTGATGCGACATCACACATCTCTTTATGTAGATCCCGGTCTCGACAATGAAACCATTTGTTGGCTTAGTGGGTCCTGACCCAGGTTCAAAGTTAGTTGCACCAAAAAAATCCCTACACTACTAGCCCTTCCACCATCAATCTATGGAGCGCAAACTGAAGTCTCACCCGAACCAGAGTGGGGGGATACTAGGACCAAGTTTCTGCACCTAGAGATCAATGTGATGTCGTTTATGCCCTAAATATTCCTTCACATAGATCGATAAGCCTTTAAGGCTTATCGGTATAACTCTCTTTATTCATCCCCTAGACCTTCGCGAAGGTCTATGACTATCTTTCACGGACCATGAATAGGCGAGTCAACTACTTACTCACATCAAAGATTACTATTAGCCTAATAATTACTTAGATCAGCTTAAGTGTTCGATAACTTTAACATACTACAAGATAATCTTCGCGTAAACAATTAATATTAATTGCATTCAACAACATAAATTGTGTAAAGTTGCACATCAATACATCATTATTTCATAAACCCATCATTCATCACAGCATAAGCACATTCATATAAAATATAAATAAAGAGACAAACACGGTAATTTTTGCAATAATCTCCTTTATTAATATTCAATTTAGCTTAAAGACTCAAGGCTTCCATATGCACTCAGCTGCAAGGGTCTGCGCACTCAGCTACAGACTCTGCTCTAGGCCTCTGTGCACACAGCTGCAGAGCCTTCCTTCTACTCTAAGACTTCTATGCTCTTCCTTCTACTGAACCATTACATTCATCTTCATCTTCTCTTACTTCCCTTAGAAATCCTAAGACACACTTATTTATACAATCCCATGGTCCACAGACCATGGGTAGATCCTCAAAAAGTTGACTTGACTTACATAAATAAGGGTAAAACCATTTACAACTATTTAACTATCTACGTGCTCTGCGACCACAACTTGCAGAGACTTTACATCTTTATACAACAAAACTTGGGCTTTTGCCTCAAAATTGACCCTTGGGGACCCCATCCCAATATACCCCAATAAAACCAACCTTGGAAGTGGAGAAGGAATCAACAAAGGGAAGAAAGAGAATAGTAACAACTATGAGACATTGAATATGGTGAATAAAGAATGGGAAATTCCATAAAATAATCCCTCTTCACAAGAGAGATAAAATATCGATATCAAATCTAGATCTATAAAGAATTGATGAAATATAACATTGATAGAAGAAGATATGTTTCTAGAACAATAGGTGATGGAATCGAGGAAGAATTAATTTTCCCTAAAAACACTAGGGTGGGGCTATCTTTTTCGAGTTCTGCAAATGTGAAATTAAATTCTAAGAAGAAAAAATAACTAGAGAGGATCCAATGAATGGTGGGTTGAAATACTAACAGATAAGTGAGATTGGAGAAAATGGAGAAAGATAAGGAAATGGGAACTCAATCAATTCTAGATCCATAACTCAAAGGATATAGAAACACTAGGAAAGGAGGAAACTTTGTCCCTTAGATAGAGGAAACTAATACAAGAAGTAAGTAATAAAGTTTCTCTCCTACAATTGTAGGGGATTAGGGTTAAAGAAAGAGAATGGAGGAAGTGAATTCATTAATCAATAAAGAACAAACCTTAGTTCTATTTGTCTAGGAGATGAAAACGGGGATCAAGAGATTCTTCATAGACAACATAAGGTTTGAAATGGCAGTGGGATTCTTTTCGATAGTTCAAAAGGAGATTTTAGTGGTGTGTTATTTGAAGCTTATGGTAGCTTCTAAATCTCTTATGCATAGGCTTGATGTCTTGGCATGTGGGAGATGATTTATCGCCTCTCTAGGTGCTTGCCTGGCAAAGTAAGTGAATTATGTCTTATTTCCTAACTTAAGAGAAGGAAAATAATTAAAGTGGACTATTAAGTAATTTTTTAATGATAATTAATTTAATTATTTAAGTGACCTAGAAATAATGTCAACCATTGATCACCAATATATTCTAGAAGGGATATTAAGGTTACATATTTGGGCTTAATGAATATTATAGAATAATCCTAGCAAAGAGATGAAGGCCCACAAGAACGCAAGAGAGTGAGTCACAACAAGAAAATAATTTTATCTAGAGAAAGTGGCTAAGTAAACTGAAGCACAATGGAGGAGAAGTATTGGAAAATTTGCGGGTGAATCTAGGAGGTCGAGTTGTGGGATTGTAGTGTTTAGTTGTTGAAGAGAGGGAGGTTTATATTATTAGAGTAGTCGATTTGTTGGAGGCTAAGTTACCTAAGGTGCAGTAGCAACTCGTGGGAGGATGCAAGGTTGATTTTCTAGTAGATTGATTGGGACAAATTTCTCTATGCATATTTCCTGAAGAGGCCAATTTATAGGTGGTTGAATTCATCTTATGGCGGTTGAGTTATAGGTTCTAGTTATTGTATTTTTCCTTGTATCTTGTGGGCAAAAAACCCATATTTTCAATATTAATAGATGACAAAGAAGTGGATGAATTTTTTTTTCAATGTGTGATTGATCTCTCTCATTTAAATTTTGTTTCATATATATATATATATATATATATATATATATATATATATATATATATATATATATATATATATCTTGAGGCCAAAAAAACTAGTGATATTATTTTGTTGTAATTCAATATTTATTTTGATAAATAAATAAATTGTTGGGAATAAAATTAATAGTTGTGAGAAAATAAATATAGGCTCATATTTAGAATTTAACATGTTATCAAATATTTCTAGACAAATTTGAGAGAGATATCCTAGATCATAAGGGTTTACAATAATGAGTTTCTCTTTTTTTTCATTATATGGCAGCATTTTTTTTTTTTTATTTTTTTTTTATTTGGTAGCTGAGTTTTGTGGTTGTGGTAAATTTGTGAAGATGGCATCACTAAGTAGTTTGCAATATGAAGACAGGTTGGATGTGGCCACTAATTTTAGTACCACATTACCATGATTCTAAATATGAATGGTTTGTGGGATCTTGTGAACATAGACACTCAAGTTCCTTCATGTTCAAACCTTGCAATAGAGAATAATATTAAATATATGAAAGAAATGTGTATACTTTTGGATTTTCTGAGGGATCACATAATTCCTCACATATCATAGAAGGGTACCTGTGGGTAGCACTAATCAGTCTTTATTAGAGCACAGATGAAAATAGTAAAATGGTTTTTCAAGATATATTAGACAACATCAGAATGAGAAGATCTGAAATATTGACATCTTGCCTCACGAGGATCCAACATGCTCGTGATGAGATTACAACTGTTGGGGAAACTGTGATTAATTTAGAGTTGGTGAAGTCTAATATAAAGGGTTTCATTAATCACTAGATCACCTCTGTAGATGAGATCTTTGCTAGGAAGTAGCTTCGAGATTGGGGTGATTGTGGGATGACTTAATCTAGAAGGGAATATGGGATAACTCATTAACCAAAGGAAAACAAAAGGATAATACGAAGAAAGATAAGGTTTCTCTTGATGGAAAAGACAAAAATAGAAAATGGAAGGCTAGGAGGAACTAGAGCTCAAGAGGATCTTCACATAATAAAAATGAGAAGGACATGAGGAATGTCAAATTATTTTATTTTCACCAGTTTGGGGATTTTTCAAGCCAATCTATAAACAAGAAGAAGGGAAAGGGAAATATTTTTCCTTGGTGTCTTACATTTCTAGAACCATCACAAGAGGTGTTTGGTTTATGTATAATGGGGAATCTCATTACACGATGGGATCTTGCGACATTACCAACATGACCAGGGGGCCTAGGGATGTACATGTGGATTTTGTTGATAAATAAATGTAGTATAAGGCACTAGCAATATTGAATTTAAGATGGAATTAGGTAGTTTCATGGAGGTGAATGAAGTATACTATGTATTGGGTTTGGAGAAGAATCTCTTTTCAGTTTCGGCCATATAAGAAATAGGACTAGAAGTCAGCATTACTATAGGTGAAGTGGTTGTTGGGCCAAAAGGAGTTGATCCTAGCAAGAAGTGTGTAATTGGGAGAAGGGCTAAGGATATCTATATGTTGGGAGGACAAATAGTGATGGCTCTCATACAAGATAGTGACATCCAAAGTGAGATATGGCATAGGAGGATGGGACACCTATATTGCATAGCTATCCCTATCTTATAGAGAATGGTTATTGATTTTCCAAAGATGAGGGTGGAGTAGGATGTAATGTGTAAAGGGTGTGTTCTTGGAAATTATTCCAAGGTTGTGTATCCTCATAGAGAGACCAATTATAAGGGTGTGTTGCACTCGGTGCACTCATTATGTCTACGACATTGATCACAAGGTCCTTATAATTTGTGACTTTCATGAATTATTCTTTTAGGAAAACTTGGATCTAATTATTAAAGACGAAGTATGAGGTATTTGATTAGTTTCAAGACTTTAAAGATCTTGTGGAGAACCAGGCTCAGAAGTAGGCTAAAGTGATGAGAATAGATAATAGGGGAAAGTATACCTCTAACAAGTTCCAAGATTTTTCTAGGGAAGCAAGGATTAAGAAGGAGATTAGTGTACATTAAAACCCTCAACATAATGGGGTTTTCAAGAGGAAGAATAGTACCATAATGGAGGTAGCAAGGGAAATGATCTATGAACTGGAATTACCTATGTTTTTGTGGGTGGAGACCGACAATACAATTATGTATATCAAGAATAGTAGTCCTCACAAGATATTGGAGGAAATGACTCCCGAGGAATTGTTTAGAAGAGTGAAATTGGATGTGATCCATTTTTTAAACTTTAGTTTTATATTTTATGTCCATGTTCCTACAGAGAAGAGGACTAAGTTCGAGCCCTTATTGGAAAGGGGTGTAGAACATCTTGTAGATTCATAAGCTCATGCAATGTACTAAAGCACATAACAAGAATCTACTTCTACTTTCAACCAGCGGAAGCCAATAGATCGATGAAAGCAATATGAACAAGAAGAAGATAAATCAATGGAACATAACACAATAGTATATGGGAAAAGCCACTTCAAAACCCCACTATCTGTATTGCATATATCAGAAATATGAGTGAATATACAAAGCTTGTTCTCACTATAATAATTCTGCACAAGTATGCTAAACTCTCTCAGCTCACAAGCTAGCTCTTGGCCAACACTTAGCCAATTTTGTAGCTCTCCAAGCCCCTAATCTCTTGCATAATTCCTAGGATGAATAGCCTGTATTTAAAGGGAATTCATGCTTCCAAAACTGTGCAATCCAAACATAGGATCAATCTCTGATGCATGCATGATATTTACACTCCAGTAAATAATACAACTGATAGTACACTATCCCTGCACTCTAGTCTCAACTGGGTCTTTCTCAGAATCAACATGCATGAGTTTCTGATGAGGGAATCTTTAGTTAAATAGAGTGACACTTGTGGATGCACTAGTGCATCAACTGACTATTAACTCTCTATTAGTTCCACAAACAATTTGGAACTAATTTAACTTAACTTAACTCAGTAAACTGAGTGATCTAATTTCCAACTCAATTTAAACTCATACTAGACCCCTAAAAATTAGGGAGAACATATACATGACTTCAAAAATACTTCCAACTCAAAATTCACAAGCTAATTAAGTTCATTAAAGATAATTAACTATTTACAAGTTGCAATGAGAATAGAATTTGATTTTAATTCTCAGTGCAATTCAAGGAGAAATTAAACTGGAATTTTTTGTTGCCATTTCTCAACATTCCCTCTCAACAAGAAAGGGATTATCAACTACCCTGATTATGTCTCTGTGAAACTCGAATTTACATCTTAAAAATGCCTTTTTCAAAATGTCAACATATTTCTTCTCCATGGGAATGCACTCTAACAACATAATCTTCCTCAATAGAAAATTTCTAAGATGATGATATCAGATATCAATATGCTTGGACTGATCATGAAAAACTAGATTTTCAAAGAGTTCGATACAAATATGATTATCATAGTAAATCATAGTTGGATCCATTTTCTTACCAAACAAACCAACCAGGATCTTCCTCATCCAGATGGCCTCACATGCTACCTATCTCAAATCCATGTACTCTGCCTTTGCTGAATTGAGTGCAATTGATCTTTGTTTCCTACTGTACCAAGAAATTATCGCTGACCCAATACTGAAGATCCCTCCCGATGTGCTCTTCTATTCGGATGGACTCCCTACCCAATCCACATTGGTGAATTCTTCAAACTTCACTCCCTCTATCCATTTATACCATAATCCATATTAAGATGTGCCCCTGAGGTACCTCAACACATTCTTTGTTGCCTTCCAATACAACGTGGTAGGCCTAATCATCGATTGACTAAGATGGTTAATTTCATAACACATATCCGGTTGTGTGTTAACCAAGTACATGAGTGAACCCACAAGCTTCCTGTAAATAGTAGCTTCCACTACTTCCCCTGAAGTAACATCCTCCTTCCTCTAGTTACCTGCTATCGGAGTCTCCATGGGTTTTCTACTCTCCATGCAGAATCTCTTGAGTATCTCATTGGCATAATTTCCCTGAGACACAAACAACTCCCCATCCCCCTGTATACCTACATGCCAAGAAAGTAATGCATGAACCCCATGTCCTTCATCTCAAATTCTCTTGCAAGCTCCTCCTTGCAAGATTTGATCAACTTGATCATCACCTATTAGTATGAGATCATCAACATAAATTATAATGATCAATAGATTACCTTCCACCACTCTATGGTATAGGTTCACATCTGTTGCACTCTTCGTGAAGCCCAACCCGATGAAGTATATATCTATCATGGTGTACCAAGCATGGGGTACTTGCTTCAGCACATACAACACTCTCTTGAGTCAACACACATGCGAATCATGGTCAAAGGTCTCAAAACCTTCAGGTTTCTCTATGTACACCTCTTCCTCAATCATGCCATTAAGGAAGGTTGTCTTCACATCCATCTAATGTATATTCCAACCCATCTATGTTGATAGTGCTAATATAGATATGATTGACGAATACCTTAGAACAGGAGAAAAGGTCTCATCATAGTCAATCCTATCTACCTGTAAAATGCCATGAGCCACAAATATAGCCTTTTGATTCTCCACACTACCATATGTAACTTACTTTACCTTGTAAAGCCAATGGGAGCTCACCACTAATTCATCCTCCGATCTCAATACCACATCCCAGACACTGTTATGAACTATGGAGTCATACTCCTCCACCATGGCATCAACCCAAATTAGTTGTTGCACTACTCCCTTAAAGGAATATGGCTCTATCACAACACATTTTCCTATAAGAGACATTTATCTAGTTACCTCTCAGGTGACCTACACTATCCATGTTGAGAAGTGGGTGCTCCCACATTCTCCCATGCATCATCCCACGATCTATCAGCCCAACATCTGGCCTCTTACTGGAATAAGCCTCCTCTAGTGTCTTCATCTCAAGTATCCGATGTGGGATATGGTTCTAAACATAAACCATTGTGTTTCATGCCTTAGCCCACAAGTGTAATGGTCGCACCTAATCACACAACATTGCCCCCGCTGCCCCTAATATGCTTTTGTTCTTCCTCTCGGCCACCCCATTCTGCTGAGGGTTATGTGGTGTCATCAAATCCCATTTAATTCCTTCCGCTGCACAAAATTTCTTAAACTTGTTTGAGACATACTTGCCACCATTATCACTCCATAGAGCTTTAACCTTCTTTCCTGACTCTTTCTCCACCAATGTTTTAAACTCACAAATCTTGGTGAAAGTTTGATCATTTTTCTACATGAAAAATATCCAAAATTTACGAGAATAGTCATCAACAAATATAACATAATACATGTGTTTGGTAGTGAATGATGTTGATAATGGTCCACACAAATCTAAATGGACTCACTCTGGAATAGCCTCTGCTCAATTGTGTCCATTGTGAAAGGAAGACTTGGTGTATTTTCCCAAAGTACACCCCTTGCATGTATCAACTTTCTCAAGCATACCTTTGGGAAGACCGATAGAGATCTGATGAAATATCTTCAAATCCCCATGATGCAAGTGGCCCAATCACCTATGCCATAACTCTCCAACGTCTTGGCTCTACAACCTTTCTGCATTTGTGCTCAAAGTAGCACAATCCTCTACCTCCAACTTATATAGATTCTTCACCCAAATCCCTATCTTCTTTACTTCACCTGTGGCTATGTGTTGAAGGAACTCCTTTCCTTTCGAGAAGATCACATCATATCATATATTCTCAAGCATGGAAATGGATACCAAAGTCTTCTTTCGCTTGATCACATACATAACATTCTTCAAGGTGAGTGGAGCCCCATGCTCCCTCTAAAAAGTAATCATGCCCAATCAAGTAACACTATAATTCTCATTGTCACCCATCTTGATATGCATCTAGAGATCTTTCTCCTCTAGATCACTAAATAACTCCTTGTCATGAATCATGTGGAATGACGATCCACTATTTAAGTACCATACACTTCCAATCATTGATCACACCATGCATGCAATGAGGGAAATGTTGAATTCGAATTGAGAGGCCAAAGCCTTGCCCGCCACTCCTCTTGAGGACTTCTTCGAGTGGACAATTTGTAGCAAAATGGCCCAACGCATGACAATGATATCACTTAACTTTCGTCATGTCCTTCTTCTTACCTCCATGATAAGAATATAATTTGGAATGGGGATATTTCCCTTTTCCATTCTTCACCTTAATCACTAAGACACAATTATCTTCATCATTCATCTTTGATGAAGAGCCATCCCTAGTGTTTCACCTGATCTCCTCCTCCATAAAGTATGACCATAGTTGTTCCCAATCTGGCAGCTTCTCCCAACCATTGATAGAGTCCTGATAACTATGCCAACTATATGGGATCCATAGAAGAGAAAGACTCACCATTTCATCATCGAAAACTGTCATTGGAACACTTCCAGGTTCATCACGACATTGAGTGAACTTGGTTAATTATTTTGGAATCATCTCTCCTTTCTCCATTTTTTTATTTTTTGAAGTTTTTCCTTCAGTGCCAATTTACTTTGGTTAGTGCTATTCTGATACAAGTCTGTCAATATTTTCCACATAAAATACAAAGTTTCCTTTCCATGGAGACTCGAGACAATGTGGTCTCAAACACCCTCAAGGATTATCTGCCTCGCCTTCACCACACACTTCTTCCATTCGGACGATTTTGTGCATCTGATGTTGTTGGCTTAGGAATTTCTTGATCAACAAATTCCTTAAATCTATTATCCTCTATAACAACCTCCATTTTGTCCCTCCAGGCTATAAAATTGAAGTTGCCTTTCAAGGCATACTCAAGCCACAAACTATAAAATTCCATCTGTCGATCCTGAAGCACGTATTGTGAATTCGAATTTCACCTGTAACCCAAAACTAAAAACTTTGAAATGTCCTCTATTATACTATTCTCAGCTCCAATACCATGTAGAGAATCCTATAGATTCACAAGCTCATGCAATGTACTAAATCACAGGACAAGAATCTACTTCTACTTTCAACTAGCAGAAGCCAATAGATTGATGAAAACAATATGAACAAGAAGAAGATAAATCAATGGCACACAACACAAGATGTATCTAGGGAAAGTCACTACTAGAAATCCCGCTATATGTATCGCATATATCAGAAATATGACTGAAGATAAAAAGCTTGTTCTCACTAGAAAAATTCCACACAAGTATGCTAAAATCTCTTAGTTCACAAGCTAGCTCTTAGCCAACACTTAGCCAATTTTGTAGCTCTCCAAGCCCCTAATCTCTTGCGTAATTCCCAAGACGAATAACCTGTATTTAAAGGGAAATCATGCTTCCAAAACTGCATAATACAAACATAGGATCAATCTTTGATTCATGCATGATATTTACACTCCAGTGAATAATACAACTAATAGTACATTGTCCCTGCACTCTAGTCTCAACTGGGTCTTTCTTAGAATCGACAAGCATTAGTTTCTGATGAGGGAATCTTCAGTTAAATAGAGTGACACTTGTGGATGCACTAGTGCACCAACTGACTAGTAACTTTGTATTAGTTCCACAAAATGTTTGTTACTAATTTAACTGAACTTAACTCAGTAAATTGAGTGATCTAATTTCCAACTCAATTTAAACTCATACTAGACCCCTAAAAATTAGGGAGAACATATACATGAATTCAAAAAGACTTCCAAACCAAAATTCCTAAGATAATTAAGTTAATTAAGGATAATTAACTATTTACAAGTTTCCATGAGAATAGAATTCGATTTTAATTCTTAGTTTAATTCAAGGAAATTAAACTGGATTTTTTTGGCATTTCTCAACAAGGGGAATATTTATGGGATGCAGTGAAGTCTCAAAGGCCTACTGTGTCTATATTCTGGGAGAGAGGAAAGTGATCTTGAGTTGAGATTTAAAATTTAACAAGGGAAGGACCCTTAGGATATCTCATGAGGAAGAGCCATTATTGGTAGAGGATCAGGAGCAAGAAGCTCCTAAGGCTAAACAGGAACTAGTAACACCAATAGTAGGGACAAAATTAGTAGATATGGAGGATGAGATAGTTATTCCTTTTATATCTACTAGGAGGACGTTGAGATGGGCCAAGCAGAACTTGAAATATGTTGAGGAGCATGTGGAGGCTCCTAGCAGCACTTTTAGGTAGAGAATACCACCGACTACATTTTCTAGTTATTTGGAATTTTCAAGCAGCAACAACGAGTTTGAGACTTACACTTTTAAGGAGGAAATATATGAGAAGGTATGGAGGGATACCATGATGGAAGAATATATCTCCATCATGAGAAATGATGTGTGGACATATTTCTAAGACCAGAGGGAAATTTATTGGTCACTTCTTGATGGATCTACAAGATCAAACATGCAGTTGATGACAGTGTCAAGAAGTATAAATTCAAGTTCATGGCGAGAGGGTTTTCTTAGAAGGAGGGAGTGGAGTATGGGGAGACATTTTTTTTTTGTCACCAAATACGTAACATTATATAATTTATGTCCATTTCTTTAGAGATGGGAAGGAGGATACATTAGATGGATGTGAAGATTGTTTTTATCAATGGGGTGATTGAGGAGGAGGTCTATATTAAGTAGTCTCATGGCTTTGAGGTACATGGGAGAGAGTCTCATGTATGTAGGTTGAAGAAGGCCCTTTATGGGATGAATAAGGTTCCACTCACATGGTACACTAGGATCGACGTATATCTTCCTGGTTTGGGCTTCAGTAAGAGTGAGGCAGACTACAAATTTTACTATCTACTTTCTGAGGGTGAGCCGCTCATCATGGTACTTTATGTGGATGATATCCTCTTGACAATATCAGAGAATCTCATACGTATTTTCAAGGAGGATCTTGATTTAGAGTTTGAAATGAAGGACATAAGCTTGATGCACTACTTTTTTGGATTGGAGTTGTAGCAACAGCTAGGAGAGATTTTTCTTGAATAGGGAAAGTATGTAGTTGAGGTCTTGAGGAGTTTTAGGATGGTGGATTGTAGGCCTATGTCTACATATATGATCACTAACTTAAAGAATCTAAATTATTCTAAAGGTGAGTTTGTGGATCCCACACTATTCAGAAAGCTAATAGGTTCCTTGATGTGTTTAACCAACACTAGGTTGGACATATCTTTTGATGTGAACACACTCATCGAGTTAATGGTGGAGTTGAGATAGGTTCATTGGGTGGTAGAAAATCATGTTCTAAGATACCCGCAATGTACAATAAAATTTGGACTAAGATCTTATATATGTTAGAGCTAGAGGAGTGGGTTTGTAGGGTTACAAGGATTCTAATTGGTCAGGGAGTGTCGTGGATAGAAAATCCATGTTTGGATGCTGCTTTAACTTGGGATCAACTACAATCCCATGTTACAACAGGAAGAAAAAATTAGTAGCACTTGGTTCAATAGAGGAAGATTACATGGTAGTGAGTATGGCAAGCTGAGAGATAGTTTGGCTTCGCAATATTCTTACAAGACTATTTGTTTTGTAGATGGCTCCAACAATGATTCACTGTAATAATTAGAAATGCATTAATCTCTCTAAGAATCTTGTGTTTCATGATTGGTCCAAAGAGGTGTTTTGAGACTGCAATACATACCTGCAATTGAGAAAACAGTAGATATTATCACTAAACCTCTAATGAGAGGAAATTTTGTGAAGTATTGATATAAGCTGAGGGTGGTGGAGAATCCCTTCCTTGCTCAGAAAGAGTGATAAGTCTCGTGGTAGCTTTGGAAGATATTTTGCATAGGCTTGGTGTCTTATCATGTGGGAGATTATTCATTACCTCTCTAGGTGCTGGATTGTTGGATTAAGTGATTTGTGTCTTATTTCCTAAGTATAACTTAAGAAAAGTACAATAATTAATTCAGTTAACTATTTTGGACTATTAAGTCATTTTATAAGGATAAATAATATAATTATTTAAGTTACTTAGAAATAATCTCAACCAGTGATATCCAAGATATTTTAGAAAGGAGATTATGGTTAGGGATTTGGGATTAACGAATGTTATAAAATAATCCTAGTGAAGAGGTGAAGACACAAAAGAACTAAAGAAATAAATTCATAACAAGAGAGGGTGATTTCCTCTTGTATGAGTGGGTTTGTAGACTAAAGTATATGAGAAGTATAGGAGAATTTGAGGGTGAATCTAGGAGGTTGAGTTGTGGAGATTGTAGGGATAAGTTATTAAAGAGATGGAGGTCAATTTTATTGGAGTAGTCGATTTTCTTGAGGCTAAGATTCCTAAGGCGCAGTAGTAGCTCGTGGGAGGACACAAAGCCGATTTTCCAGTGGATTGATTGGATTAAATTTCTCTCGGTTGATTTCCTTCATAGGTCAATTTCTTGGTGGTTGAATTCCTTTTCTCAAATTCATCCTGTGGGGGTTGAGTTACAAGTTCTAATTAATATATTCTTCCTTGTATCTCTGTGGGTCAAAAACCTAGATTTTCCAGATAAAGAGATGATGGAGAACTGTTGTGGGTGAATTATTTTTGGAATGTTTGATTGATATCTCTAATTTAAATTCCACCAAATATATATATTTCTAGAGGTTAAAAATAATAGTGAATTTATATTTCAGTAATTTAGTATTTATTTTACCAATTAAATAAATTATTGGGAATAAAATTAATTGTAGTGAGAAAATAAATTTGGGCCTATATTTAGAAATTTAACAGTGTCTACAATATAGGCTCAATCATCACTTAGGTTTATTGATCATCGATAACTCATATGACCATTTCCATGAGAGCCAATGGTAACTGAATAATTTCTCATGATTTTTGAATAGTCCACTTAGGATTTCTTGATCATCGATCACTCATATAACCATTTCCATGAGAGGCAGTGGTAACAGAATAATTTCTCATGATTTTTGAATAGTCCACTTAGCACTCATTGCATCGGGTTATGCTCATAGGGTTGAAGAAGTGGGATTGAAACTAGTAAAATAAATCACATAGCATCAATCATCATTTAAGGGGCTTGCAACTAGTAATGAAGACTTCCTGGGAGGTCACCCATTCAAGATCGCCTCTAGCTCAAGCACACTTAACTCTATACTTTTCCCCACAATCAAGGCCACTTAGCTTGCTACCCCATTTGAAAAACCTTCACCAATAATGTTCCTCATGAACCATTCAAGTAGAGATCCCTTCACTCCTTTGAATTTATGTATTAAGGGGCTTTTGTAGTGCATTATAGTAGATATCATTTTTTGAGATTCAACTGCATTAAGTAAGTCATTCATCTATGACCATTTCCATGAGAGGTAATGGTAACTGACTAATTTCTCATGATTTTTAAATAGTCCACTTAGCACTCATTGCATCGGGTGATGCTCATAGGGGTGAAGAAGTGGTATTGAAACTAGTGAAATGAATCACATAGTGTCAATCATCACTTTTGGGTCTCACACCCGGTAACCAGGACTTCCAGGGAGGTCACCCATCCTAGACCACCTATGGATCGAGCATGCGTAATTTTGCACTTTTCCCCACAATCAAGCCCACTTAGCTTGCTACCCCATTTGCAAAAACTTAGCAAGTATTGTGCCTCATAAACCATTCAAGTAGAGCCCCTTCACTCTTTTGAAGGGAGCTATACTTGAATGGTTCATGAAGCAAAATACTTGATAATATTTTTCAAATGTGGTAACAAGCTAAGTGCGATTGATTGTGGGGAAAACTCCACAGTTAATCGCGCTTGAGACAGAGGCGATCTGGGATGGGTGACCTCCTGTGAAGTCCTGGTTACTGGGTGCAAGCCTCGGAAGTGATGATTGATGCTATGTGATCCATTTCACTAGTTTCAATACCACTTCTTCACCCTTGTGAGCATCACCCAATGCAATTAGAGTTAAGTGGAATGTTAAAAAATCATGAGAAATTAATCAATTACCACCACCTCTCATGGAAATGGTCATAGATGAATGACTTAATGCAGTTGAATCCCAAAACATGATATATAATATAATGCACTGCAAAAGCCCCTCAATACTTAAAAACAAGAATGTTAACATTCCTTTTTTCCTCTTGGAAATTCCATTTTTTTCACTAATTACATTATTTGGAGGATATTTTAATATAAATATGCATTAGTGGGAAAATAAATGGGGATATCACGTTAGATATCAGTTTCAATAAAATTTGAAGATTACATCCAGAAACTAATTTTTCCAACAAATTTACTTGGAGAAAAAAATGATTTGGAATGAGCCATATTTTTTCTCATTTAGATAAACTCTTAATAATCGACTCATTCTTGTCTCAACATATATTGGTTTATTCATGAATCCTTCCTTGGAATAGTTCATATCATAGAAATTGAGAGACAAACAATGATACGGGAACATGAAAATAGAATGGAAATTATACAATACAAAATAGAGGATATCCCCATGACATTTCTTATGGAATAAAGGGAAGAATTTGCAGTTTAACATAAAAAATTAAAAGAGGAAGAGTCAATCTGGTGTTTAAAGTCCTAGAGTATTTGGTTAAGGGTAGGATATATGAATACATTTTTTTTTCCTAAATAGGAAAAGAACAGAGTTTGGAACAATAGCATCAAAGAGATAACATCAAGAGGCACTAAAATATCATACTTTTCTCAAATGAAGGAGGAGGAGGTCCATCACTTTAGTTATTTTTATAGCACCACGATCCTAGGAAACTTTGAAGAAAAATTATCAACATTATAATAGATTTGAGAATCTATATCTCTGAAGGATAACCTTGCTTTAATAAAAGATCCCATCAAAGAGGAAATCCATCAGGAAGTATTCTCCTTCAACCCGAACATAGCTATAGGACTAGATGGATTTTTTTCCCACTTTTATCATTAGTTATGGGAGGTAATAAAATTTGATATTTGCAGATAGGTGGATCATTACACTTTTAATAATAATTACATTGGGGGTATAATTAACTCTTCATTTTTTGTGTTGATTCCAAAATAATTAACCCATACTTATTTTTCAAGATTCGGGCCCATTTCACTTTGTGATGTTTCATTTAAAGTGATTTCTAAGATTTTGGCTAGAATACTTAAGTCCCTTCTTCCAAAAATAATATAAGAAAATCAAGGAGGTTTTCTGAATCAGAGGAGAATATTTGATAACATCATTCTTGTTCAAGAGGCTATCAATTCCAATTAAAATCAAGGATACAAGGGCATGACTGTCAAACTTGACATGGAAAATTCCTTTGACAGAGTGAGTCATGCATTCCTATTTAACGTGATGACAAAATTTTCCTTTCATGATAAATTCATTCGTTGTTTTCTATTTGCATAAAAACTCCTTGCATTGTCCCATTGGTTAATGTGAGAGTGGTTGGGTTTCTCTGTGTCTCATGAAGCCTTCACCAAGGCTTCCCCTTATCTCCATTCTTGTGTATCATTATGGAAGATTCCATCAATTGTCAATTGGAATGTAAAAGAATATGTGAGAACCTTCCAATAATTAGGTTTGTAGAGGTATCAAGAGCGTCAATGATTCTCAATTTGATGATAATACGATTTTGATGATTGAAGCTTCCTCAATAATAGAAAAACATTAAAAATAGTTTTGGATAATCTTAATGAAGCTTTGGGAGGTGAAACAAGTTCTATGAAATCTCATATTTTTACATCGAATTTTCCATTTAGAAATAAAATACAAATTGGAATAATAATGGGCATTCAATTAGTGGAGCATGGAAAGGAATTAATTATTTAGGATTTCCTATTTACCTTAAATCACACTCAACCTAATCTTGGGAAGGTGTTTTTTCAAGATTCAAAGGAAAATTCGTTGCTTGGGGCCTAGATGACTCAATATTGTAGGGTGTGTTGTTCTGATCAAAGTAGTCCTCTCTACTTTACCACTTTATTAATTCTTGGTGGTTCTTGCTTCACAAAGAATTTTATCTATTTTGGCAAAAGAAATTCACAAGTTTTTGTGGGAAGGAGGAAAAACAAGTACAAATAAATTACATTTGATAAAATGAGATACTATGAAGAATCCTAAAAATTATGGAGGGTTTGGCATTAGTTACCCCATGTTAATGAATAAATCAATAGAGGGGAAACTAGTTTTGGGATTCATTACCCAAGAATAAGAATAGTGGAAGGAAGTTCTCAAGGAAAAATACCTTGAAGGAGAAACAATAAGTCTAGATTCAATTCAATCCTCAAGAGGATGCTCCACAATTTAAAAATTATTTGTATCAATGGCCCCTCTCATTCATTCAAGTATGTATTGGAAACCAGGAAATGGGGGAAATAAAAACTTGTGGAATGATTAAATAATGTATTAGTAGCCACTGGAATGTTTCCAGGAGTTTATTCCTATAAGATAATTCTTATGTGCTCAAAGAAAATTCATCCTACCCAATATTTATAGTTGTGATGAGGAAGATAATTGGATTAGATGGAACATTATAAATATTCCATAGAATATTTATCACTTGGCCTTCCAGCTTCATGATCGATTGGTCGAATGCACATCATGGAGACTAGAGGCAGAAAATCAAGTAGGATGGAATGTATTGGTTTATTCTATAGAAATTCCTTGTAGATTCAAATTGCTTATGTAATTTTCTAAAACAATCGACTTGAATCTACTCTATTCATTAGTGGAAACAATTAATCGATCAAGAAATCACAAAACATGAGACAAGATTCAATCACATATCCTCAGAGATTTATCTAAGGGGAAAGATTGCTGCTCAAAACCCCTTCCTATCTATATATTTCATTAGTAAAAAAAAATGAGAACATTATAATTCTTTGCTCAAACTCGAACAACCTCTGCACTAGCTCTATCTGTCTCACTGCTTCCTACACAAGCTTAGGTCAATAATTAACCAATTATATGCTTTCCCAATTCTCTCTGTCCTTTCATTGTTCAATGAGGAATTAGGAAACCTATTTAATAGGAATTTTCCTCCATTAGATTACATAGTTCCATTAGGCTTTCCCTTTGAGTGCATGCACCATGTATACAATTCAGATAATTATGCAACTGATAGTACACTTCGCTTGAACTCCAATCTCAACTGGGTAACTCTTAGATCTGACAAGCATGAGTTATTTATGACTGAATTATCAGTTGACTGGTTGAACACAAGAAGTAGCACCCCATGGTTATACCTCTTACTAGCTCCTCCATCAAATGGAATTAGTTTAAATAACTTTAACTCGGCTAAAATGAATTAATTAATTACAACTCAAAATAAAATCAACCAGGGCTCATATAAAGTAGGATACACTCTACATGGCTCAAGCTAGACTTTCAACTCAAATTAACTGAATCAACTAAGTCAAATTAACTTAGTTAATTAATGCAAGTTGTCATGTGATGTGGAATTACAATTTTATTCCAAATTTAATTCAAGGACAAAATTAAATCAAGATTTTCTTGTTGAATTTTCATCATTTCGTGTTGCAATTTTCAACACTCCCTCTCAAAAAGAAAGGAATTCACATATATCCCAATCCAATACCTTTGGAATGTATTGGATGCAAAACTTCTCACTGTTGTTTTTTTATACTGCAATATCTACAACTGAAAAACATCCAAAAATAAATAAAAAATAATCACTGAAAAAACATGCAATTGTCTACTGGGAAAACTGTGTTGTTGTTGACTCTGTTATTGAGCCTCCTACTCTTCTCTCAAAACTGATCTGCACTCCTTAGTATCTGACTGAGATTTATCCTCCTGCTATTGAAAACCATGGGCCCCCCATAGCAAGGTAATGATTCATGAGACAAAAAGACCTCAATTGACTCTACCCGATTTTTTGCAACTCTCACGACTATTGCTTCAAATCTCCCCACCTCACACTAGGAGGTATAGCTACATGCAAGGTGAATTCTAATCTACTCATACTATTGTTGATACTGCTCTATTGTTGCTTCCGCACTGTTGCTACAACTACTACAATAATGATCCTGATCTCCCCATATCCTAGAGTACTAGCTCCCTCTGAAGCTAGACTCCCTCTGAGTCTCGATCTCCCTATGTGAAATCTCTCTGCTCCTAAATCTACCAATATCATTGATCACAACTCCCATTTGTGTGACTAAGCATTGGCTCACTGATCTACCCACTAGTAGCCTTCTAGCTCCATTAAGAAGCCTTCTCATTGGGTCTTCTGGATATACCCTATTATCAATGGTTTGGCCATATTCAACCCACTAGACTAGAGCTCCACAAATCTGCCTCCTAACAACTCATTAGTTCTTCAATGATCATTGTACATGAGGACTTCAAGAGCTAGTTCTAATGTGATTCCTGCTCTGATACCATGTAGAAACTCCTACAAATATAGTTATGATACCATGTACAAATTCCTTGTAGATTCAAACTGCTTATGTAATTTTCTAAAACAAAATACTTGAATCTACTCTACTCATCAATGAAAACAATTAATCAATCAATAAATCACAAAACATGAGACAAGATTCAATCACATATGCTCAAATATTTATCTAAGGGGAAATCTAGTTGCTCAAAACTCCTTCCTATATGTATATTGAATTAGTCATAAAATATGAGAATATTACAATGATTTTCTCAAGTCCGAGAAACCTCTACACTATCTATATCTTTCCCACTACTTCCTAGACAAGCCGAGGCCAATACTTAACCAATTTTCTTCTTGCCCAAGTCCCTATTTCCTTGCACTGTTCAAATAGGAATTAGGCCTCTATTTGATAGGGATTTTCCTCCATTGGATTCTGCAGTTCCTTTAGGATCTTCCTCTGACTACATGCACCATCTTTACAATTCGAATAACTATACAATTGATAATACATTTCCCTTGAACTCCAATGTCAAAAGGGCAACTCTCAAATCTAATGTGCATGAGCTATTTATAACTGAGTTATCAGTTAACTAGTTGAACAAATGAAGCCACACCTCACTGTTAGACCTCCTAAATTTTCCTCCATTAGTTGGAACTATTTTAACTGATTTTAACTCATTTAACCTGAATTAATTAACTACAACTCAAAATAAACTCAACCAGGGCTCCTATATAGTAGGAGATACTCTACATGACTCAAGTTAGATCCCCAACTCGAATTAATTGAACCAGCTAAGTCAAATTAACTTAGTTAATTAATAGAAGTTGTCATGTGATATGGAACTGCAATTTTATTCCTAATTTAATTCAAGGACAAAATTAAATCAAGATTTTCATGTTGAATTTTCAACATTTCTTGTTGCAGTTTTCAACATGTTTTCTCTTCTTTTCTACTATCGAGTTCTTCCAAAGCTCAACACTTGGAAAAAAATATGGAAATCTAACGCTAATAAAAAGGTAAACTCTTTTTGTTGGCTTCTTTCTCATAGAAAAATTCTTACAGTTGATAATTTAAGAAATAAAGGAATTCACAGCCCCTCTCAGTGTCCTCTTTGCTTGCATCACACAGAAGACATCTCCCATATCTTTCTGAATTGTGATTATACCAGAGCGGTTTGGATGAGAGCAATTTCGCCATGCTCCAGTAGAGTGAAATGGCCCTCTAATTTTCAAGAGTTATTCTCTTTCTAGAGAAAATTATGTTAGAAGATTTTAGAGGAAACCTCTCTTCAAAAATTATTGGGAAGCCCTCCCAAAATTAATATGTTGGAAAGTATGGTTAGAAAGGAATAATGTAATCTTGAATAACTTGAATACCCCACCCCACAACACAGAAATGAAAGAAATCTCATTGTGATCTAATCTTGGAGCTCAAAATATAGACTAAAACTCTTCTCAAAATACTTAGACCAAATGCAATGAGTTTGGCTAAGAAATTTTATAGTTTTGGACAAATTTTCCTGAAACACAAGATGGAACAAGCCTAAAACAAATGAAATCTTAAAGCTAAGATTGGCAGAGGTAGAATTAAGAATATGGAAGAGCTCACAACACAATTGGATCTCTATTTTGATGGGGCATCCAAACAAAAACTAGGGGTGGTAGGATGGGGAGGGGTACTCCATGGCCCTGAGGAGGATAAAGTGTTTAGGTACTCATGGGGTCTTAGTCATATGATAAATAATAAATTAAATATATATTGTATCTACCATGCACTTTTGTTAGCCAAATAAAATTAGGTGGACACACTTATAGTCATGGGATATTCTCTCCTAATATGGCATCATCTAATCAAAGTCTCCCTCCCAAAGGATAAACCTATGGAAAACATCATGAAAGGAATCAACAAAATTGCAGAAGATATGACATCCAAAACACATTCCCATGTCCTAAGAGAATTCAATAGAGAAGCAAAAAAGTATGCTTACGAGGGGTGTAAATTGGAGATAGGTAAATTAAATATTAATGGAAAAATAATGCCTACTATAATTCCCTAATGGTGAATGAAGTCTATTGATTTTTTTTTATAATTAAATTTGTTGATATAAGAAAATACAAAAATGGAAAATTGGGGAACCCAATTGACTTCGTGGAAACCCCGAGGAAACACATTCATGTATACAATCCCACCCTTAAATCCCATAATATTTCACGAACCATGGAATAATGTAACCAACGTTGCATATACAGTCACATGATTTTGTTATTATGATTCAAGAGGGAGCAATTTTGAAGTGTTATAGTGTATAAGACCGCATTGGATATGGGAAATAATTATGGAGTTGCCTTATGGTTATCACATTGCCTCCCTCCCCTAAGCCTTGCATTTCGGTCTTCCTTATTTGGCAGTTGAGATGTGGAAGTTGGGCATCTTCGATGGATTAGAAAATTTATGATGACAGTAGAGTTTTTTGGGTCTTGGAAGGGGATCCCTTTTCCTTCTTCTTCTTCTCGCAATAATTTTTTTTTAAAGGGGTATTTTTAATGATACTTAAATAAGGGAGTCCCCCTTGAGAACAATATTTAGAGGAGGAACATAGGTGAAGGTCATAAATTGCATGCCACTGGTGTGCTATGAGAATTGTTCAAATGGTGGAAGGCTTTTAATCCTTCCTGCGAGATTGTGAAAGGATTTCTCAGCTACTGTGACCTTTGGTTTTGGGATTTCCATCGACACAATAGTTTGTGTGGTTGGAAGGGGAAACCATTCAGATGGTGGAATTCTTTTGACCCTTCCTATAATATTATGAAAGAATATCTCTCGTATTGTGACCTTTGATTTTGGGATTTCCATCTAAGATGTAGTTTATGTGGGTGGAAGGGGAGTTTATTTCATTCAATTGTGTGTTGTTGGGGATGGTGGGGCCTAGATAAGGATTTCAATTTGTCTATGAGTGATCTTGGCACTATTGAGAATGTGTGAGGTTGTGTTTCACCTGTGATGCTGAGCTTGCAAAATCGTAATTTCTTTGGCCTCAAAATAGACCATATTATGTCTGTTGGACAACCACATAAAGAAAAAATGGGTTGCAAATGTAAAGTCCTTTAAAGTCATCTTACTTAATGAGTGGATGTTATTCATTTGGACCTCTTGACAATTAAATTTAAACAAAATGATGAATGGGCTAGAATTTCCTATGAGTTAGATGAAATTCAAGGATTCAAGTCAAGAGCAGACCGACATGAAGATGAAATGGATGCTTTAAGAAGGGTGATTGAGTAACTTAATGACCAGATCAAGAACTTGACTCCCAATGTAAGTGAGTCAACCAGCTCAAACACTTTGAAAACTATTAATTTCCGAGACTTAAATGAACCTCAACATGAGAAGGTTCATAGTCATCAAAGATTTCTTAATCAATTAGGAGCATTATGTGTTGTAAATTTTGTCTTTTGTTGAGGAAATTTTGTAAGTTATCCATCTACAAAACCCCTATTTTCGTTGCTTAGATATGTTCTCCTAAGGAATATCATGTATTCATATTGGAAAAAAAGAAAACAATTGGAAAATTTTAATGAATTAGCTCACTAATGCTTGATGTATTTACTAAGAACCAAGCCCAGAATCATACAATATAAATACTCTTGTTGGTTTCAAAAAAAATATAAACCTCCATTGGTTTTTGATCAAATATGACCAAAAAAAGGGGTACCTTGGAAAAGGGTCATTTCATTTTAGGAGTTGTCTTTAGTGCAACTTTTTGGACTTTCAAGTGAGAAAAATTTGAGGTGAAATCTTGATTTGTGTTATTTAAACTTGTTTTTTGTTTTTTTAGTGTACATATGGATTGGCCACCATGAAAAACCCCTAGGGTACTTCTATTGTGCAAGGGTTACCTATCAAGCTTGTGATTTCAATAAATTACTGCATTGCTTGTGATTTCAATAAATCTGCCAGATTTTAGAAAAATTAGACCTGAAAAACTCATGAGAAAAACTTCCAAAAAATCTCACTAAAGACAACTCATTTTATTTATTAATTAAATTAAATTAAATAATTTATTTTATTTATTAATTTTAAAATACATACCTAATTACTTTAAGAACCATAAATTTTCAAATTGCCAAAATTCCAAAAACATATATATATTAAAATGCATAACTATTTTAACTTTCTAAATTTCCAATATATTATATATATATATATAGTATTTATCGGAAATATTAAAAATTCATATAGAATTTCAAGAAAAATTTAAACATAAAGTAGTTACATTTACTAAGATGAACCACGCTCATTGGTTCGAAACTTGTGGACAAAAGTATTAAATGTGATTTCGGCCGAATAAATCTTCTCAAAAACTTAATATAGATCACAAAAGCTTAAATTCAAACTATGAATTTATTCCATAACTTTATGCTATAAACAATAATTCAATATTTCAGGTTCATTAAAAATATATTTTCAACATTATAAACTCCAAATTATTTTAAATTTTAGTATGGTATGTTTGAATATTTAAGATATTTCATTTATAGAGAATTAACAACTTGTATTTCATTAACGCTTAATAAAAGCAAAACTGAATTAAAAAACGAAATTTTACGGAAAGCGGAATTAAAAATACATCTGAAAAGAAAAAATTTAAAACAATTCGATAAACTTATTTATATTATCTAACCTTTTTAACTTTTATTGTTTTCAGGGCTGCTTTTTAGTTTTCCAATTAAAACTTAAATACATTTAAATATTCTAATCTATATCATTATAGAATTAGCTACGTTAAAACCCCCGAAAAAAATTGGCGAATCTAACTGCAATTCACTAATAACATGAAATATCGCGAATCCCCACAAGTTCTAGGTTGTCAACCAAACGGACCGCTATTTCAGACCCAGCCCAAACTCTCTATATATATTTCAGGCCTCTGCCCGGAATGTATGTTAAGACTGCTTATTGAAGTGCCTGAAGCATCCTTTTGTGTATTGAGTGTGGCAGCTCAAATCTTTGGCGATCAGTGTGAGGAGATCGATTATTGATGGAGATGAAAAAGGTTGATACTGCAGTTCTGTGCGTCATCACGCTAATGCTCCTTCTAAATCTTGCTGCTGCTGCTGAGCGATCTGCCAACCTGCACGTGGAGCAGCAGCAGCAGCAAGAGAATAAGCGAGATTCCATGTGGAATGAAATGAAACCGAGAGGACCAGTGCCGTCTTCGGCCCCTTCACAGTGTCGAAATTATGGGCGTGACCGTTCAGGCTGTCCACCACCACACCCAGGTTCCATGTGGAGTGAAATGAAACCGAAAGGACCAGTGCCGCCTTCCGCCCCTTCACAGTGCACCAGCGATGGCCTTAACTGCCCACCGCCACCGCCACCGCCAGATTCCATGTGGAGTGAAATGAAACCGAGAGGACCGGTGCCGCCTTCGGCCCCTTCACAGTGCACCAGCGATGGCCTTAACTGCCCACCACCACGGCCAGATTCCATGTGGAGTGGAATGAAACCGAGAGGACCGGTGCCGCCTTCGGCCCCTTAACAGTGCACCAGCGATGGCCTTAACTGCCCACCACCACGGCCAGATTCCATGTGGAGTGGAATGAAACCGAGAGGACCGGTGCCGCCTTCGGCCCCTTCACAGTGCATCAGCGATGGCCTTAACTGCCCACCACCACGGCCCGGGCGTTTTCGGTAAAATCATGAATAATCCACAAGTACCGTCGTCCTGGTGCTTGAACTATCATCTGTCTACTACAATAATGGATCATGGTTTGGTCCTTTTTCTCTCTATTTCATGAAATAAGATTTCCTGGTGGATTAACCTGGTTTAGTATTTTTATTTTGGATAACACCTTTTTATCTTAATTTTTAAGATCTTTATTTTTATTTTCGAATTTATAATTGTTTTCCCTAAATAAAATTATTCAGGTGTAATATCTATGTTTTAAGATAATTTTTATTTAAGTGTAATATCTATGTTTTAAGACCATTTTCAGATGGGTCTTTTTTTTTCACAGTATTTTCTTATCCTACATTTGTTGGAAAATTAAATAAGGTTTTGGAAAAATTACAAACGGTAATAAATTTTGAAATCAAGCGTTTCTGATTTATAATGTATTTGTTTTGAAAAATTTCCTAATAAATGAGTAATTTCTAGATTGATATTTCAAACCAAGTAATATAATTCATTATCAAAATACTTCAAAAACTAATATTTATTTTTTATATATATTTTAAATTATATATGATGATGATGATAATGATTAACATTCACTAAGACCAATGTGGTCTATCGGACCTCAAGAAAAGAGAGACTAATTGTCATTCTTCAAAATCTTGTTCATGTGATCAAGGAGAAAGGAAAGAAGCATTCCAAGATCGTTATAGTTGGGATGGCTTAATAAGTCAAGAAAATTGGAGGTGTGACTAATGATAGGGAAATTAGAGTAGGGCAAGAGCCAGGCAATCTAAAAGAAAGTGTTTTCCATCTTCCACCTTTTTAGTACCACAAATATGACAAATTCTATCGTTCCAAGGAGTCTTGGGAGTATACCACCCGATCTTACTCTGAAGCTCATGAGAGTTAGTTCTAATCCTAGCGATGTTCATTTTCTTCTTAGTGCTAGTCAACATAGACAGATAATTATGGTTATCAAGGGTGGGGTTGATCATCTCCTTATAGTACCTTAGCTTCCTTTTACCCTCCATCTCCTTAGCATCCCACATATTTTCCTTAAAACTAGAGGTAATAACATCTTTGATATTTTTCTTAAGGACACTGTCCCTGAGATAAGCTCTTGGAGAGGCTTGAAGAGATCACGCTTCCTCCGAAACTAAGGATTGTTGTGATATACCTCTATAAGACTGTCATTGTCAAGCTTAAGACCAACGGAGGGTGGTCTAAAGATATTAAATGTAATATTGGGGTTAAGCAAGGTTGTCCCCTTTCCCCTACGTTTTTTAGTATTTACATCGATAAACTAGAGGAGTGTTTGTAAGTTGTAGGCTGCAAAGGCAACGAGCTCGCTGGTATTATCATTTCTCTTCGCCTTTATGCTAATGATATCATTCTTCTTGCTAGGAGCCATGATGACCTAAACAAGAAGCTTAAGACTCTTCATGTCTACTGCTCCAAGATGGTTATGATAGTTAATACCAACAAGACTAAAGTCATGAGGATTAAATCCAAAAATCTCACCCACGGTAGTTTCGTCTATGATAACCATTGTCTTCAGCAGGTTTCTTCTTATAAATATTTGGGTATTGACTTCCCTCATTAGCTCAACTGGAATTATAGCATCAAGAAAAGAATTATTGGACGTTGGAAAACTTATTATGAGCTTGAAAACAATTATAAGTCAGCTGATATTTACAATTGGAGCAAAAAAAAGTTCCTCTTTGAGACTCTCGTCACCCCTTTTATCTTATACGGATTTGAAGTTTGGGGGTGCAGTATATCTAGGGAGTCGTGGAGAAAGATTGAGATGATCCAAAAGAAATTCATAACTTATAACCTCAAGATCAAGGGAAATACTCCCTATCCTATCTTCTTGATCGAAGCTGGCCTGTCCCCCATTGGAAGTGTGGCTATGTTTAGATATCTGATGTATAAATAGAAGCTTCACAATATGAAATCAAAGAGGCTCCCAAAAATTGCTTCTAATTTTAGTCAAAACCCCCACTTGCACCTCAAGCATGGGTGGCATTAGGATGCTCAGTGTTGGCTCTAGCTTTGGGGGATTAAGAAGGAGCTCATCATGGGAAGCAAGGGCAGTGTCAAAGATACTATTACCTCCAGTTTTACGGACAAAATGTGAGATGCTAAGGAGCTAGAGGGTAAAGGAAACTAAGGTACTATAAGGAGGTGATCAACCCCACCCTTGATAACCAAAATTATATCTTTGAGTAGCACTACAAAGAAAATGAACATCACTAAGATTAGAACTAACTCTCATGAGCTTTGGAGTGAGACCAGACGATGGTCTACTCCCAAGACTCCCTAGGATGATAGAATTTGTCAGGTTTGTGATATGAAGAGGGTGGACACCTCCAACCTTCTTGACTTATTAAGCTAGCCCAACTATAGCAATCTTGGAGCGCTTATTTCCCCACTCTTTGATCACAGAAACCAAATTTTGAAGAATGACAATTAGACTATCTTTTCTTGAGGTCCGATAGACCACATTAGTCTTAATAGACGTTAATCATCATCAGCATTATCATCATTATTATTTGATATAATATTTCATTTTAAAAACATTATAACTTTTCTTCTATACTAAACCAAAATGTAAATATTTATATTCCTTTATAAAGAAAATAATATTTACTCTCTCCTTAGTTGTAAAGAGCGTCTCGGAGCTTTAAAAACATGATAAATAAATTTTTAATTAAAATGCAGTGTACCCATTTAGATGACTTATTTTTTTAATAAAAAGTTATATATATGAATGATATTAATTACTCTTTTATCAATCTTAAGAATTCCGTTTTAAGAATAAATAAAGCCATTGTATGTCCACATAAAAATATTGACATGCTATTCCTTATTTTTAGTAATTATTTCATAAAGTATTATGGAAAACTATAAGTTTTAATTGCAAAAAAAAATGTTTAAAAAGCCGTTTACAATATGAAGTTGCAAAATTTCATTCTCAAATAACTTTTGCTAGACTGATAAACTGGGCCCAGTATATTGGAAGGTACTTCGCCATTAATACTCCCCCTTAAACGTGGAGAGATAACCATATACTGTTTTACAGAGAAACATCCAATTATCTCGTTGCTCTGAGATGAACATATACTGTTTTACAGAGAAACATCAAATTATCTCGTTGCTCTGAAAAATCATAGGTTGTAATACCCTATCCCTATGCCTAGAATCTATATTTGACCATTGGTTATTCTAAATATGAAAAATTTATGATAATAATATGTTTTTCGTGGGGTTCAAAACTTGTTCGAAATTCAGTTGATAACTAATTCAAGAAAGAGTACGAAACAGTTATGTTTAAAATGGTTTTCGTATTGTCTCGCTGAGGTGGTTCAAAGAAATTGATATCGCTCCACTAGTGCAAAGATCATCCTTGGTCTGCTCGACTCTGATGGCTCTCGGCTGTATGCCTTATTTTCACTTTTGTCGGTTCTATATGCATTTTGGGCATGCTACCTCATTATTCTTATTTTCTGAAAGCCGCAATCAAACCTTGCAATCTGTGCCAAACGCAATGCCTTACCTACATGGCTCTTTCTTTTTGGGCTTGGAATGAACTTGAAAACTCCCTATCTCCTTCGAGTTACACATAGACTTGTAATGCTTTTTGGAATAGTATTCATAAATGTCAGGTACGTAAAGGTTGGCTAATGTTTTTTTAGAAAAGGTTTACACATTTCTGGTATGTAAAGACCAGGGTTCCGGGTAGCCCACCTTTCCCTCGAATCCGTCCCTCAAGTGTGTTTCGAGTGCGAAATTCCTTGGGGCGTAGCAAATTTTGAGAGCGCGTTCCTACAAAAGAAATGGGTTGTAAAAATGTTGGAAATACAATTTTTTTTGAAAGAACAATTTTATAATTTATTGGGTTTCCTATAGAGAAAATAATTTTTTAGATCTCACTTAAAATCTAGCAGACCTATACTTTTGAGGATTTCAAGATTGGGGGATTGCAATGTTTCCATTGAAATTTGTCATGCACTAGGGTATGGAACTCATATTTAATCAAGAGCACCAAAACCTCTATGTACCTTGATGTTGGTGACATTGGTTGTAGAACTTCTCGATAATGACTCTACCAAAAATGTATCTATCACCTATACAAAATCTTGACTTGACATGCTACTATTATTCTATCTTATGTTAATGCTTAGAGGGTGATATTAATAATAATAGAGGGTGAAATTAATAATAAAAATCCCAAGATAGGCACTGGTTTTGATCATATGTAGGTATTTGTTGTAACATGGTATTTTTTGGATGTTAGAGGCCATTTATGGCCTATTTGTTGATGTATTTTCGGTTCAGAGATGAATTCTACTCGATGCTATTTTGATTATGTTCAGCTTTACATGCTACATAAATTAGAACATCTAATTTGTGGCCTTGTAACTCACTCCATTTATATCAATACAAAGAGTTATTTGTTTTCCTATATGTGATGTCATTATTTCATATATTTCAATAGCGTGTTGATTTGTTGAATAAAGTAGATAGATGATGCTACATAGATCTCATAGTTTTTTGGCTTGTGTTTTACGGTTGTGCAGGTTCTAATTTTGGCATCTAGAGCTAGGATTTGAGCATACAGAGCGAAACATACAACATATTCCAAGTAGGTTTCATCCCTTTATCTACTTACTTTAAAGAACATATTCCAAGTAGGTTTCATCCCTTTATCTACTTACTTTAAAGAAAACATTAGGTCCTTTGTCTTTTTGTAACCAGACCTAGAGGAAATATTTCTATCCGCAGTCATAAATCTCGCATAACACCCTTCTTTGCATATACATACTCTATAATATAATTTCTTGATCCCGAAAAAAATATACTCTACAATATTTTAACATGCCAATATTATAGAGTATGAATAACAAGTACGTCAAGATAGGTGAAAAATAAATTACTTTTTTTTTATAAATGATTATATATGGAATATCATCCCTGTTGATAATAACATTGATGAAGTAGTGTCCATATAAATTTTCTGAGAAGTTGCATGTTGACAATGATAATGATAATGGACTTCACTAACTGTAATAAGAGATTTTCTTTTTAATAAACTCGTATTGACTTTTATGCTTAAATAAAAAATTTATTATTTTTGGTGCAAACTATAGAAATAAATATAATAAATATATTGAAACTACAGAGAAATTGACTCTGGTATGAATTAAAAACAATAATAATATATAAAGAATTAAATTGGTTCTCTCACTATGAAGTAAAAAGTGGCCATAAATAACTTTTAGTTATTTGATTTTTTATTTGATTTGATTTTTTTTATTTTTGAGTTCATCTTTATCAGATGTAAGGAAACAGGTTAACGGCCCAAGACCTAGAGGAGTAAAAACCTACTCCCTTACAGACCACCAGCGGGTTATTCCAAGTGGCGTGGTTTTCCTTGATAATAGTGATGCTTCAAACTGACATTCGCGATAGCAGCCAGAGATGGTTGTCCTCACTGTTGGTTTTACCACTGAATTTGATAGGTTTTTCCACCTTTGAAAAAAGAAGAAAAGAAAAAAAATTATTTGATTGTTATCTTAAACATTATGATTTATTTTTGAATTAAAATTTACTTTAGAAATAGCTAAAATAAAAATTAACTATAAATAATTAAAATTTATATTCTAAAGTGTAAACTAATTATATAAAACTAAAAATTATATCTACCAAAAACTTAAAGAAAAGCTCTAGTTAATTTATTATGACATATATATAATAATTAATAATATAAAAATTATATAATAATTAATAATATAAAAATTATATATGTGTAAACATATAATAATGATGATATAATAACATTCTACGAGATGTTTATATTTTATATTTTGGTCAAATTTATTTATATATATATATAACGAACTTGACGATTTCAATTATTATTTTGGTCCAGTTTTATACACGCAATTACAATGATTCGAGCATGTGTGTGAGCAGAGCTTGTCGGGATTCGAACCGCGCCCTCAGTGAAAGCTGATCAACACCCTGTCGGTGAGCCAATTGTCGGTAGTGCTTTTAGTAAAATACGTATGATTACTTGTGAACATACTTCAAGTTTGGGTAGCTGTATTTGAGGTAGTCCTGCTTCGAACCTTTATTCCAGATTTTGAGAGACCTTTGCTTCAAAACACCATTTCTTAAATTTTCATTGAAGGTAATGAATATAAAGTTATATTTTTAGATATTTTCATTGAAGGTAATGAATATAAAGTTATATTTTTAGATATTAGTTACTTGGGTTAGTTTTTATAATATACGTAAAAAGTGGTTAAGATTAGTTGATTAATTATCAATTTTTTTTTAAATCCGCGTGTAGGAATAGGAAATCATTTTATATCAATAAATAAAATATATACACTCATGTTTTATTGCTTAATTTTTTTATACATCTAAATCATATACTATGATTTCAGTTATTGTTTCAGTTAATAAGTTAATATAAAACCGTTGAAGTGTAATGTTGAGAAGAAAGTTCATGATATCATGATACATGGTAATTGAGAATAATTTTGATGAGGAGATAATGATGTACATGTGGTTCTTATTTATTTATTTTGTTATGATAATGATGTTGTATGCTCATGATGGATATGATATGCATAGGGATTATGATGTTATGATATGACATTATATTGATATTTGGTTAGTTTATTATGTGATGTCATGATATATCTTTGATGTTGGTATGTTGATGTTATAACTTATGAGGGTATTTTATGTGGTAATCATATGCAAATTTTATGACATGCGTGTAATTTGTTATTATTCATAATGTTGTGATTAACAATGATATTATGTTCTCATGATGACATGCAAAACTTGTCATGTGGATTATTTTCTATTACACTATGATGATATAACTAATGCATTAGTTGCATATTGACATGTGGCGCTTGACAGGAAATCCACAAATGGGCCGAGAGGGCCAGTTATTTGATGATATCATGGGAGCCCATACATGTGAGGGAGAATATGAAACACCATATGGGATGGGGACACACTAAATCAAAACTAAATATGCCAGTGGCTCCTTTTTCTTTCATAGCTCTTAAGGAGCTATGGGACCATCTTGAGGAGACTAAGTGCTTGATATTGGATTGGGATGGTGAAGTCTAGTAGGGGGTGTAAGGACTTCGATGCCTCAAGTTATGCACCTTAGTGAGTGTGTAGGGAGTGGGCCAGCCTTTCGTGATTCCTGGAGCACTGAGTCGTGTGCCTGTCGTGGGGTAGATGAGGTCTGAGGTGGGCGCGAGCCTTGGGCTATGGTACGGACCAATGAGGCTTTATTCCTAATTCTGAAAGTTGGGAAAAAGGACAAATATTCCTTGGGATTTCCCTAGTGATGTGAATTCACTTTCGATGCCTGTTGGTTATACTAGTTCTGCAGAAGGTGTATGGAAAACGTGAAGTAGTAAATAACTAAATAAAATAAAATGTTAAATGATTCAACTTAACTTCGGGACAAGGCAATATGTAATGCCCATAATAATAATAAAAATAATAGTAGTAAATAAATAATATAATATAATATAAAAATAATAGTAAACAATAAAGAAAAATTAATAATAGTAAATAATTAGAAAAAGATAATAATAGTATATAAATAATAAATACCGAAGAGAATATAATATAATAAATAAATAAAATAGTGAATAATAAACTCAAGTTCTAAATAACTATATATAAAGGTAAACTATAAAATAGTAAGAATAAGTAAAGTTAACAAAAAGTAAAAAGGAATAAAATAACAAAGAGTTAAATTAAGAGAAATATTAATTTAAGTAAAACTTAAGATAAATAAATAAAAGTTGCATGTTGACACATGGAATGTGTGCATGCAAACCCCTTTCCATTTTTTAGTCTATTTAATGGACGACATTGAGGATGAGATTCATTTATTCCTTCAACCATTCTCTTGGGAGAAAAGTGTTATGAGACAAAGGATTCCCTGGCAGCAGTATGTTGATTGAGGGCTCGATGGTGGCTAGTTGCAGAAATATTATGTGTAGTTGAGCCTACGGTTTGGTGGAGAGTTGTCCCCAAAACTTTTTTGCGGTTAGCGGGATTCGAATAGCATTCAACTCTGAAATCACAAGTAAGGAATATCATCACTATAGGTAAGTTGTCTCTTCTCATATTTTTAGAAATTATATGCTAATTAGTTGAGTAGATGTGTGTTGATTATAAATCACATAATTGATCTAATTAGTTGTATATTTAAATTGTGGGTTATTACACTTCCAAGAAATTCACAAAGGAAAAATACCACTCCTCCCAACCAATGAGAATGGAAGCCACTAGTTCTCCCCCTGAGCCAGTTTTTCTCTTCCAAAACAGTTGTTTGATAGAGACCTAATAAGGTCTATCCAAAGGCATATCAAATTGTAATAAGTCTAGCCCTAAAACTCAGAGACTCAACAAGTTTTACTTGAGGATTCCACTGTTCCCAACCAATTCAATAATACCCTAACTGATAGCATCATTCCTTCCCTTAACATCGTCCTATTCAAGGTACTAGTTTTTTCATCTCTCCCTTCTTAGTTGCCTCAGGCTTCCTCTCATGCCCTCTTGGGTTCTTTCCCCAACTTATATTATTTATCTCTAAGGAAAGGAGTGGTTGTCCTCTAATTGTCTAGTAAGCAAATACTTTTTCATTTAGTGGCTTATCCCCGTAAATTTCATGGCTTGTCATAACTGACTTTTAAATAGAATTAAAATAACTTTAAACATTTAAATTTCTCACTAGGCTTTCCACATAGCCCATGGTTTACCAAGTCACTGCAGTAAAAGTAAATTAAATATTTACTTTTCACTAAGGGGTATTACACAAGCCCACTATAAAAATTAGTGTTGGCCACTGTAGCGCTAAATTCCTCCATGCAACCCCCTTGAGAAATCTCTCTCTTTCCTTAGGTTCCCCCTTTTTCTCTCCTTCGAAATCTATCTCCCTTTTCCTGAGGTGTGAATTCATGTCTTATTCCTTATGATTTCTGACCAATAAAGTATGGGGTTTTCCTCCTCTTGGAGAAGTCCATATACTTCTTTCACTAATCATTAATTTCTCAGTCCACTTCATTAAAAGCTAAAACTAGTCCACACCATACCTTTCATTAAATGTGATACTTCCTCCAAATTTCCCAAGAAGCCTCCTCAACTCAAAGCTCTGATATATATGTCTCCTTTCCCTTGGCTACTTCGCTGTGATTACATTTCACAATAATAATTACAAAAATATTTACAAAAGTTTACAAGAGGGAATTTTACAGAATGGGTTGTCGCAAAAAGTATTTGCATGATAGTAGCTTAATCACTCATTGTACTTTGATTTAAGTGGATCCAAAGGGAGACTTCTAGGTACAACTAATGTGTACACTGGACATGAAGTACATGGTGCTCTACAATAAGGTCATAGGCTAGGTAAAGGTCTAGTGGACCCACTATAGCCTTGAAGAGGTGACATGGGACTTGGAAGATGTGATGCAGGAATACCCACGATTGTTTTTGAAATTTTGATATATATATGTATATATATATATATATATATATATATATATATATATATATATATATACACACACACACGTGTATGGTGATGTTCTCTATGGGGTACACAACAATAAGTGGGGAGGGAATGTAATAGCCCAATTCTAATTCCTAGGTTATGAGTGTAGGCTTGTATATAATGAATGGCCATGGGACAACCAATGCAATATAATAATAATAATTCATCATTGGTTGCAAACAGATAAGGATAGAGTCATATGTGTTTATGATTCCACAAGAGAGGGACTAAGGTGGCCAAATTAGATTATATATTATTTCTTTCTTATCCATTGAGTTAGTTGTAAATGTGGATATAAGAGCTTCTCAGGGAAAACCATGTCATGCATTATGATGTTGGGTTGTGTTATATTCTTTCCATGTAGTTAACAGGGGGTTTGAGGGGCACCCGTAACCCCACTTTATGGGATCCAGGGCAGCACCCCAGAAAATTTTGGTTTTGGACCCTATGTTAGGTTGGGTAGACCCACCTATGGTTTTGTGCATGATTTTCGCACATGTTTTTTGGACGCGATGGTTTTCGGTCCATGGTATTGGATGCTTCGGCATGTATAAATATGTATTATAACATTGAAAGGAACATAATGAAAAATCAAGCTGGTAGTCCTGGTCTTTGGGATCTAGGGGAAAATATCTGTGTATATGTGTTTTATGTGTTATGCTCTCGCATTGTTTATTTTCTGTGTTCTAGAATTCGTATGCAGGTAATTTCTATACGGGGTTAAAACCTACATATGAGAATGCATATATCGACACTACTATTGGTTGTTTTGGGTCTTCAGCATTCGTTCTTTGTTTGGAATAAAAATGAAGAGGGAGATGTAAAAAGCCAATTCTAGTTGGCTATAAGAGATTATTGGTTATACTAGCAGTAAGAAATGATGGTTGCTAGCATGGGAATGATGACAATTAAAGAAAACTATCCATGGTTGAGCGTCTATAGAGTTTCTAACGTTGAATCTTCATATTAAGTCTACACTAGACCCCTAGAGGAAAGTGGAATAACCCAAGGGACTACATTATATAAGAGGGGATTCCTTTCTTTGGGTTGTGTAGATAGAGGGGACAAGAGAGGTAGTAAGTTGGGATTGTGTGATTGAATATATTGTAAGAGTTTGATAGTTGCGTTGATGTGTGTTTTAAATTTGGCCTAGAAACCCATCATTATTAATTCATAGCCTTAGCTTGGGGGTGGCCCTTTCGTAAAAAAAGAACAGGTAACAATAAGCCTATAATTGAGTGGATTTCTTAACTTTTTTTATTTAGCCAATGTGATATTTTATAAAGAAAAGGAATTGTAACACCCCTCCCTTGTATGTAAAAATTTGCTAACCTAAGCTGAGAAAAGATAGGTCTGATGTGTAACAAGAAAAGTAAATACTTTATGAAATAAATAAAATAATTAATCACTTGGAAAAGCGAGACACCAAGAGATGAGATTCTTGCCAAATCCCATTGGTGAATGGGAAGGGATAATTATTTCATGATAAAGTTTCTAGATTTAATTCTAGATAAGTTTTATGGACTGGAGATAAAAATCCATTGAGAAAAACATAAAATCTTTGGGGGAGAGAAAGGTAAGATTTTATGAGGAAAAGCCTCGCGGGAGAGAAAGGCGAGCTTTTCTGGAAAAAGCCTAGGAAAATGAATAAAAAGATCCATAAAAGCGGGACACTGCTAATGGAAACCATATCATGAAAGAGGGTATTAAATACCCATTACAGAGATCAACAGGAGGTAGTTGATCCATGGCAAGAACCTCGGCTTGGGGGTGAACTGGAAGAATCAGTTCTAGGTTGGGTGGTGGTGCTCAGTTTTCCAAGTGACATGTTTTTAGATAATCTGGTTTGCATGAGCTATTTGAATGTTGACTCTTACCCTCTATATTGTCAATTCTAAAGCATATAAGAGAAATTGCTTAGGTTGTTCTTGCATATAAGTCAATTGAATAATGTGCATGTGTTAAAATTGGCAACTAGGGCCAAACTCCATGTGGGTCATATTATTTATGGCAGTAGATATTTTTATTGTATCCCTCTCATTGAGAGGTGTAGGATTGATCTAAAGATCATCCGATTCTGAGAAGTATTTATGAAGTTATGAATTTATTTATGTTATGGACAAATTGTTAAGTCAGCCAGCAACTTATGTAGGCTCAGAAGCCCAACAGTCATGTCTATTCAGCCTCTACATTTTAGTGTAAATAGAAGAGGACTTTAAGTCATTTCTACACACACTTGGATCTCTTCCTCTCTCTACTTGTCCTTGGGTTTTAGTAGGAGGAGAGATCCTAAGGAAAAGCCAGAAAAGTCGGAAAATTTGGAACTGCTGGAAAAGTCGGAAAAGCCAGAACTACTAGAAAAGTTGGAACTACCAGAAAGGCCAGAATTGCCAGAAAAGCTGGAAAACTGCCGGAAAAGCCAGAACTACCGAGAAAGCTGGAAAAGCTAGAACTGCTAGAAAAGGCAGAAAAGCCAGAATAGCCAGAATTGTCGGAACTGCTGGAAAAGCCAGAAAAGCCGGAAAATTCGGAAAAGCCAGAAATGCCGAAACTGCTGAAAAAGCCGGAACTTCCGGAAAAGCCGGAACTATCGGGAACTGTCGAAACAGCCAGAGCATCTGTCTCAGAAGGAAGGCAGCATGATGTATGAGATCATTGGTGGCATAATAAGCAAAATGATGATATGAGCATGGGCAACATAATGACGCATGATGATATGAGCATGGGCAGCATAATGATGAATGAGATCATGAGCATGGGCAGCTTTATGATGAATAAGACCATGGAAGATGAAGCATGATGAGCAGCATGAAGATGAGAGCAACTCAATCATCAAGGTTCAACACATGTGACAGTACAACAAGGTGTCACACGGTAATGTGCAGCAAATAGATGAGATGCAGCACTATGATAGGTGAATAAGTCACCTTAGAGAATCAGTTGAAGCAATATGTCTTCAACTGATCTCATGCCGATATCAAAAGTCAAAGTGATTGACTTCTATTGTAACTGTACTATCTCTCTCACTTTCTCTGCTGAAATTTGAAGAACATGAAATAAGAATTGATCAAGGGTTTCCCCACATTGGGGTTTGTCCTTGGCTAGCACCACATCTTATGTCCTCTTGTCTTGTCTTGTCTTCTGCGATTTATATTTATGTTTTATCTGCAGTGTACTTTATGCTGATGTGATTGCTAATGTGGAAAATAAATCAAAATATATTACTCTAGCATAGAACATACCTAAAATTAACAGCATGTGACTGATATGCATGAGTAGAATTGTCTATGTTAGCTATGGGCATGAGATAATTATATATGAGCGCATGTAAAAACCATTGTGTATGAATTCAATCTCAGTTAAGTTTAGTAAAGAAACATAATATTTGGATCTTATGCAGTATTTGAGTTATCCTGTCTTTTGTTTAAGATAGTGAATAATCGTGCTTGAGTCAGCTATGTAAATTGGATAACTGTGGTTAAGGCTCAACTATATAAACTATGGTGTAGGTTATTTATGCTATGAATTATGCATCCAATGCTGCTCTTTTAACTAATTATGCATAATCCCTAAGATACACATGTTAACATTACATGCAACTATGGAAGTAGGATTATGATTGTGTTATGGGCAATACTAGCTTTAATATATTTATGTTGAAGTTTACATCTATGTTGATATTGAGGCACCAAAGGAATTAATTATTTATGCATAATCTTGACCTTTTGAATACCCATGGTGGATCGTTCTTTCGAGTTATGATATGTGCATAAGGGTTGAATTGGAAGCTTGTATTAAGGTTCTATTTCATGGATTTGAGACTTCTGCGATTTGCATTCTGTGTGGTTGTATCTTCCGGATCCATCGCATATGTTGTTTTAGTGCATCGACGTTTCGAACCAGCCACTGTGGTTCATCATCAGGATGAGAATTATTGAAGAAGTCAGAGATGGGTGATGGTGAATAAATAGGAGAAGAGGTCTGACTTCTTCTTTGTAATTTTTACCCTGTATTGTTCCAGTAACCGGATTTCTTGTAATTTCTCCCTTCCGTGTAGGTCAAAAATCATGGATTTGAGACTTCTGCGATTTGCATTCTGTGTGGTTGTATCTTCCGGATCCATCGCATCTGTTGTTTTAGTGCATCGACGTTTCGAACCAGCCTCTGTGGTTCATCATCAGGATGAGAATTATTGAAGAAGTCAGAGATGGGTAAGGTGAGGTCTGACTTCTTCTTTGCAATTTTTACCCTGTATTGTTCCAGTAACCGGACTTCTTGTAATTTCTCCCTTCCGTGTAGGTCGAAAATCATGGATTTGAGACTTCTGCGATTTGCATTCTGTGTGGTTGTATCTTCCGGATCCATCGCATCTGTTGTTTTAGTGCATCGACGTTTCGAACCAGCCACTGTGGTTCATCATCAGGATGAGAATTATTAAACAACAGATGCACTAAAACAACAGATGTGAAGGCTCTATTTATTAAACCTAAGAGTCCACATATTGAATCCTATAAAGCCTCAAAGGAGTTGTAGTATTGTGCCTAGTGAGTGTGGGTCATTACTTTTGATGTGGTTCAATTGTTAAAAATATGAGTATAGTTTCATCAATAATATTTGTTCATATAATGATGGAATAATTATACTTGTGACGACGGCTGAATCTTAACTTTAACCGTAACAAATTTAAGGAATGGGAGCCTAGTAGGCTATTGTCAAATTAGGCTCCATGGGTATGTTATAAATGGTATCAAAGCTTAAGTTCAAACATTTTGGCCTATGGGCCAAGCCACCTATGTAAGGTATGAAGGTTTTTGGTTATAAAAATTGAGGAAAATAACCCAGAAGCCATAAAGGACTGAACTTAAATCTTAAAATAAATTGGAGAAGGACTCTGAAGCATGCAAATATCATAGTGATTACTCATAATCAAAGGAAATGAGGATTCATTAAGGTTGAATCTAAATATTTAAAATGTTTTATTTAAGGGAATGTGGAAGTAATAACATATACATATGTTAATCCACTCTATATAAAATATTATTTTATCAAATCATTTAAAGGTGATTGTCGAAAAATCAGTGGTTTCTATGCATTTGAAAAAAAGAGGATCTTATACAATGAGGGTTTTAATTATTTGATTTTGTGACATTATCTGCGATGCTAAGATGTTAAGGTTCTTTCCCTATTTTTCAAGTGAATAATCTGGGTTCATAACTTTCCAAGATTTCATGTGCCAAATATGGGGTACACAATTCTAACACCGTAGACAAGGAACAAAATGATCAACAAAAAACTAATCCGATTTGTCTTAATGTGTAAGATTGAATTGAAGAATATCAGTCTTACCCATCCCTTGAATAATCCTTTTGTAAAAATTAGCGACAACAAAAAGGGGATGCATGTGATAAATTATTGATGTCGACAAGAACTTAGGACGATACATAATAAAGTAGTATGGTCCTCCAGTCATTATTTGCAATCATGTAAGTTCTATTAAGGATGGGATTATGAAATGATATCTTGTAAGATGTATTACTGTGTAGCATTGAGGAACGTATGTATAGTTGCACTTGTATATATTAAAAATGTCATTGGTGTACAACTTTTTCATTTTCAATACCTTGAACTGCATTTACAAGAGATTAGTCTTGGCTTCAGCAATCCCAATGGAGGGTATTCTTTGGCTGGTAAGGGTGTCAATACACCATCAACGATAAGGAAAAATGAAGCGGTGGGGGAAAGGATTATCTAGCGAGGTTGGTGTTGAATGGATGGCGTGATGGAGTAAAGCCGAAAAGCTACATATTCCATGCACAGGTAAGAAGATAACACACAACACACAAACAACACCTGCCAAAATGGAATGGAAACGGATGTTTTCCTCTCCGTCTCCCTTAACTTATATCATGTGGGAGATGTTTCCATACAGGGCATAGTCGAATGGATAATGTCGATCCCTTGAAAACACGTGTAGCTATCCTTGTCTTTTCCACCGAAGAATGGAGCGGTGGGACTGCCGTTTTTTTTTAGTATCACCGAGTCGGAACGCCCTACCAACCAAGTTTTCATAGGATAAGGATTTATCCAATTGATCGATAACCTTATCAAGGACACTATAGAAAATGTGCTATTATTTTCAAAATTAAAGCACAAAATCACCTTCAATCCACAACGCCTCTTTTTCTAATTCCTTATACAGGGATCTGGGTGCAGTGAGTTGTTATTTCCATAACAGCTTATGGATGTTGAATTCTCTAGGGACGCATGCAGTGGGATAACTCTTATCCTTACATTCCCATGGAAAATGTTTATCCTTAGCACCAAACTCTTATATTTATCATGGGTAGTTCACAATATAGAACCAGACAATGCGCCAAGCAAGAAGCAGCACGATCACGCTGATAGGCTGGTTGGATTGATTCAAAGTGAGAACTAAGCCAATTGATATAGTGCATGTTGAAACCATTGAAATGAATCTGGGAGCATCTCAACTAATATTGAGAGTCAAATCAATACTAATAATCCATCATTTCCTCCATTCATTTTCTGGAAAGCTAAGGACCACCACATTCTAGATCTCATCTTCTTTCAAAACCTCTGGCCTTCGCTATCTCGAGACTTCATCGACTTCCGATATGCGACCAATTTTAAAATTAAGGACACATAGTTTCATCGGGATCAAATCCCTCACATGCATGAAAAACAGAGTATTTTGTGAGGATGTGAGATTAGAGTCTTCTGGTGCCAGCAACGGGGTTTCTAGAGAAAATAATAAGAAAATTGCAGAAACGGATTGGTATATATATTCAATACTATGAGTAAGAAGAAAGAGTTATTTAAGCCTAGAGAGTCCGAAAAAGTGGGCATGTACGTTTGCCGAGTTCATGTAATTTCCTTTTGGTTCGATTACAATATCAACCAAGGCGGATCTACAATCACCTGGAGACAAGTGAGGGATGAATTTGATGTGCAATGGCTTCTCCACCAAATTTGGTTGTTCCATTTTCCGACGACACTCCAAATCTGGGTAAGTGATCGATCAATGGAATGGGGAAAAACGCTGGGCAGGAGTGCCAATAAGGTTGGGAATTTAGCCAGAGATTTATCTTGGTGTATAGAGTCATCTTGGCATTTGGGATTCTTCTGAGGGCATTCGATCTTGCCAAAGGGAAGTCTTATCATTCATTCGTGACTTGAAGGATAGTTGATTTTGGATTGGGTAAAATTTTTCTCTATGAGTATGCAGATTTTTCTTTAAAAAAATGACTTCTTTTGTTTATCGAAAATTTGTGTTGATGGTTTGGGAGTGGGATTGGATTATTATGTCATTGATTCTGGGATTTTTTTTTTTTGTCCATGCTTGGAATGGCTACCTCTCAGTGCAAAGCATGGTCTCATTGTTTATTGTTTTGCAATGATTGGATGCTGCATGCATGTTTTTAAGGTGAAAAATGCACATTCACAAGTATATATGTGGTAATGTAAAAATATTTACTTCAATTAATTGGTCTAAAGTAGGATGGCTACCAAAATCAATTAAGTCAATCACTACATACATATATACAACTCCGACATAACCTTGCCATAACATGTGAAAGTTACAGTTTGGCAGTTTAGAGGTTCCCCATGGGGGTTTGATAGCCTGGTCCAAGAGACATAAGACATGATAAGGAAGCTATGAATAAAATGAGCATATCCGTGTCTTTAAGGTTGATGAGATTTAACAAATAGTGACCAAATTTTATTAAAGGCTTAATGTAAAGGCAGTAAGAGAATTATAATGTATTTCGAGATTAAAAAAAAAAGATAAAAAAATTATGGGGTATTTGAATCTTGATTGAGGTACATATAAGTTATAATTACATTTTTGTAAGTGATTATTAACATTCTTCATTAGACAACCAAACAAAAATTTCTTACATAATGAGGCTATTTTTTTGTAACCATTGAGACACAAAAAGACTATTGCCTTGCAACTTATTCCAATCAAATTGACTTTGTGTGAAGATTCAACCAACCTTCAACTTATGAAGCATAGCATGTGCTCTCAATGAACTATAGTGGAATGAAGATTAATATAAAAAGATAACCACAAATTTTATATATATATATATATATATATATATATATATATAACATTGTCTAGGTATCTTAAAATTGTGAGACTAGGTATCTTAAAATTGTCTTTCAATTTAATATTGTTGTGATGATCGGTGCACATGCAGGTAATGATGTAATTCACTTTGGATATGGTTTGTCAATGGATGAATCATTTTAATAAGAAAATGTTCCAAATACACATTGTTTGAGGGAACAAAACCTTACTAGGTTACTATGCATAGTTAATTAAACATGCATAATTGGGAACCTACGGTTTCCTGTTGAGTAAAGCAATATCATAACTGAGATCTGCAAGAGGCATAATGTACATTCCAATATAGACTAAACTAGGGTCGAGATTGTGAAGAGTGTGCATAAATGTAATACAACATATTGTATACATATTAAAGAAGACATCATGCATTAATAATGGTATGATTCTAATAAGAAGATCAAGGGGACTGACCCCAAAAGCACCTCTAGTGTAAATACATAATGGGGATGTAAAAGTAACTCCTGGTGGTTTTGGGCTAACAGTACAAAGACAATATTAAGATTAAGAACACAATATCACTCAAATTTCTAATATGACTTAGAATATCCATCTAGATACAAGTGGGGTTCTATTAATATCTCATAGAGAAGAACCTTTCAGAAAGGTGCTTACAGTAGGATGATTGAAGATCTTACAATTATACTTTTTGAGGAAAGTGATAAGGGAATTCATGTTAATAAGTTTGATAACTGATCTCTTTGTTTCTGGGGTGACTTTATGTTAAAAGGAGGTGTTAACATGTAAATACCCTAGGATCACACCCTGGTAGACACAATGTCTAAAAATCTTAAAGGGTGTGGAATGGAAAATATTGTAACTTTCATTTATAACTCATGTATTGGAAATGTATGCATGTGCATATTGTTTATTCAATGGGGTTTAGACCTACACTAAATTAATTATGGCCAACAAGGTGTTGGAAGAAGTGCAAAAAGAGAAACAACAAATCATATGACATGATTTGTTTAAGTGTGAAGTATTTGTTGAGTACCAAACAATTTCATTCTTGGTTAAAGACAAGCTAAGATGGTTATTAGACTTCAAATATCTATGATAGAATAAGTATCATAGTCAATAGTATGTTGTATTATTAAGTGAAAGTCATATTCCGTTGTTGTTAAAACCTTTCCCAAGTGACATATTAATCCCAAAACTCAAAGTTATGAGTATGATAAAGTTGTAGTATGCACGGTTACTTCTATGATGCTACTTTGTTGACATTGTACTGCAACCACATGACACAGGAAAATGATTTGCTAAATAAAAGCACTTGAATACTTTGACTTAAAAAAAAGTCACTAGTTGCAGAGGTTGCACAGGTCCATGAAATTCCTTATTCTCTTATTGATAAATTGAGCATGATTTGTTAAACTTACCTAAAGGTAGTATAAATAAATGAAGGAATTTTTGGCATAATACTAACATGGTTAGAAACATGTGGGTGAAGTATGTGTCGTGTAGGTGATGCTATGGACATCGGTATGGTGTACAAATTGTACAGACAATACTGTGTACAGACAATACATATGATACCAGAATGTATACATGTATTGCATGATAATATATGACATGTATAGCGATGTATGTGTAATACACACTATGTGTGGGTATGCATGAAGACACTCGGTGATTGTCTGGCATGAAAACCGACCTGGAGTGCATACAGAAGAAGGAAGATAAGAAGTGATTCAAGGATAAGTATCAATGGTTTATTTTTAGTTTTGTATGCATGTGATTATGATTATGATCTATGTGGATTACAGGTGATCTATAATTGATGAGTACATATGATTATGATGGTTATGTGTGAGCTAACCTAATATGATATTTTGTACATATTGAGTTGGAAAATGTGCTAGTTGAGTTGTTGTATGTAGGGAAACTACACGAAGCAAGTGTTCAACAAGAACACAAATTCTTAGAAGAATGTAAGGAAAAAACATGTATTTCTTCAAATACAATAAATGATGGCCAATATAAGCCGTAGCTACTCAAATAGTAGTACTATATACCAATTTATGATATTAATTGTGGTAAACATAGTTGAGTTTCTGCATTTAAAATCTCTCACAAAATTGATTGAAACCAATGTTACAGGTAGCAATGGAAGGAGAGTGTTGGGAGAAATCCTTTGTAACCAATATATTTCTATTGAAAGATCTGCATCAGATGGCAAGGCCATCGGAGCCTGTAAATTCAGAAAGAGTTACCTGTGAATGAGGAAATAACATTATAAGACACAGTAATACACCGAAGATGGTGTAAATTTAAGGGGGGGAGTATGTAACACCCCTCCCTTGTATGTAAAACTTTTCTAAACTAAGTTGATAAAATCTAGGCCTGATGTGTAACAAGAAAAATAAATACTTTATAAAGTAAACAAAATAATTAATCACTTGGAAAAGCGAGACACCAAGAGATGAGATTCTTACCAAATCCCATTGGTGAATGAGAAGGGATAATTATTTAATGATAAAGCTTCTAGATTCAATTAGATAAGCTCGATGGATTGGAGATAAAAATCCATTAAATAATAATAATAATAATATTCTCGAGAGAAAGGCAAGCTTTTGTGAGGAAAAGCCTCGTGGGAGATAAAGGTGAGATTTTCAGGGAAAAGCCTAGGCAAATGAATAAAAATATCCATAAAAGCATGACTCCACTAATGGAAACCATATCATGAAATAGGGTATTAAATACCCATGGCAAAAAACTCGTCTCGGGGAAGAATTGGAAGAATCAGTTCTCGGATGGGTGGCGGTGCTCGGTTTTCCAAATGACATGTTTTCAGATAATTTGGTTTGCATGGGATGTTTTTATGTTGACTCTTACCCTCTATATTGTCAATTCTGAAGGATATAAAAGAAATTTCTTAGGTTATTCTTGCATATAAATCGATTGAATAATGTGCATGTGACCGCTATGCATGAGTAGAATTGTCTATGTTAGTTGTGCACATGAGATAATTATATATGAGTGCATGTAACAACCATTGTGTATGAATTCAATCTCAATTAAGTTTAATAAAGAAACATAATATGTGGATTTTATGCAGTATTGGGGTTATCCTATCTTTTGTTTAAGATTGTGAATAATCGTTCTTGAAGCAATTATGTAAATTGGATAACTGTGGTTAAGGCTCAACTATATAAACTATCATGCAAGTTATTTATGTTATGCATTATGCATCCAATGCTTCTCTTTTAACTAATTATGCATAATCCCTAAGATACACATGTTAAAATTACATGCGACTATGACAGTGGAATTATGATTGCGTTATGGGCAATACTAGATTTAATATATTTATGTTGAAGTTTATATCTATGTTGATATTGAGGCAGCAAAGGAAGTAATTATTTATGCATAATCTTGACCTGTTGAATACCCATGGTTGATCATTCCTTCGAGTTATGATACGTGCATAAGGGTTGAATTGGAAGCTTGTATTAAGGTTCTATTTATTGAACCTAAGAGTCCACATCATGAATCCAGTAAAGCCTCAGAGGAGTTGTAGTATTGTGCCTAGTGAGTGTGGGTCATTACTTTTGATGTGGTTCAACTGTTAAAAATATGAGTATAGCTGCATCAATAATATTTGTTCATATAATGACGGAATAATTATACTTGTGCAATGGTTTAATTTTAACTTTAACGGTAACAAATTTAAGGAATGGGAGCCTGGTTGGCTATTGTCAAATTAGGCTCCGAGGGTATGTTACATAGTATCAGAGCTTAAATGAGTACATTTTGGCCTATGGGCCAAGCCACTTATGTAAGGTATGAAGGTTTTTGGTTATAAAATTTGAGAAAAATAACCCAGAAGCCATAAATGATTGAACTTAAATCTTAAAATAAATTGGAGGAGGACTTTGAAGCATGCTAATATCATAGTGATTACTCGCAATCAAAGGAAATGAGGATTCCTTAAGGTTGAATCTAAATATTTAAAATGTTTTATTTAAGGGAATGTTGAAGTAATAACATATACATATGTTAATCCACTCTATATAAAATATTATTATATCAAATAATTTAAAGCTAATTTTCAAAAAATCGGTGGTTTCCATGCATTTGAAAAAGAGTGTTGTTTATACAATGAGGGTTTTAATTGTTTGATTTTTTTGACATTATCTACGATGCTAAGATGCTAAGCTTCTTTCCCTATTTTACAAGTGAAGAATCTAGTTTCATAAGTTTCCAAGATTTCTCGTGCCAAATATGGAGTACATTCTAACAAAATAGACGACGAAAAAAGTGATTAGTAGAAAACTAATCCACTCTATCTTAATGTGTAATGTTGGATTGAAGAATATCAATCTTACCCATCGCTTGAATAATCCTTCTGTATAAAGCAATGACAACAAAAAAAAAGGGATGCATGTGATAAATTATTGATGTCCACATGAACTTAGGACGATGCATAATAAAGTAGTATGGTCCTCTAGTTGTTATTTGCAATCATGTAAGCTCTAGATCCAACCTGCTATTAAAGATGGGCTTATGAAACCATATTTGGTAAGATGTATTACTGTGTAGCATTGTGGAACGTTTGTATGGCTACACTTGTATATACTAACAATGTCATTGGTGTACAACTTTTTCATTTTCAATACCTTGAACTGCAATTACAAGAGATTAGTCGTGGCTTCAACAATCCCAATTGAGGGTATCCTTTGGCTGGTAAGGGTGTCAATACACCATCAAAGATAAGGAAAAACGAATCGGTTGGGGAAAGGATTATCTAGCGAGGTTGGTGTTGAATGGATGGCGTGATGGAGTAAAGCTGAAAATCTACAGATTCCATGCACGAGTGAGAAGATGATGCACAACATGCAAACAACACCTGCCAAAATGGAGTGGAAACGGATGTTTCCATCTCCATCTGACTTAGCTATCATGCATGAGATGTTTCCATGCAGGGCATAGTCGGATGGATAATGTTTATCCCTTGACAACATGTGTAGCTATCCTTGTGTTTTCCAGCGAAGAATGGATCAGCTAGAATGAAGTTTTATTTTAGTATCTACGGGTGTGAACACCCTATCCACCAAGTTTTCCATAGGATAAGGATTATCCAATTTCTCAATAACCTTATCAAGGCAACTGTAGAAAACATGCTATTTTTTTCAAAATTAAAGCACAATAACTCCTTCAATCCACAACGTCGCTTTTTCTAATTCCTTATACAATGATCTGGGTGCGGTGAGTTGTCATTTCCAGAACAGCTTATGGATGCCGAATTCTCTAGGGACGCATGTAGTGGGATAACTCTTATCACTACATTCCCATGGATAACATTTATCCTTAGCACTAGGCACTTATATTTATCATGGGTAGTTTACAATATATAACTATACAATGTGCCAAGCGAGAAGCAGCACGATCACACTGATAAGCTCGCTAGATTGATTCAAAGTAAGCATTAAGAAAGTTGATATAGTGCATGTTGATACCTTTGAAATGAATCTGTGAGCATCTCACGCAATACTAAGAGTCAAATCAATACCGATAATCCATCATTTCCTCCATTCATTTTCCTGGAAATCCAAGGGCCACCGCATTTTGGATCTCATCTTCTTTCAAAACCTCTGGCGTTCGCTCTCTCAAGACTTCACCGACTTCTGATCTGCGACCAATTTTAAAATTAAGGACACGGCTTCCTTAGGATCAAATCCCTCGCAAGCATGAAAAACAAAGGGTTTTGTGAGGATGTGAGATTAGAGTTTCTGGTGCTGGCAATAGGGTTTCTAGAGAAAACAATAAGAAAATTGTGGAAAATGATTGGTATATATATTCAATACTATGAGTAAGAAAAAAGAGTTATTTAAGCCCAGAGAGCCCAGAAAAGTGGGCATGTACGTTTGCCGAGTTCATGTAATTGCCCTTCGGTTCGATTACAATATCAAACAAGGAGGATATACACTCACCTAGAGACAAGTGAGGGATGAATTTGATGCGCAATGGCTTCTCCACCAAATTTGGTTGTTCCATTTTCCAACGACACTCCAAATCTGGGTAAGTGCTCGGTTCTACGGAATGGGGAACAATGCTGGGTAGGAGTGCCAATGCGGTTGGGAATTTAAGCCAGATATTTCTCTTGGTGTATGGAGTCAACTTGACATTTGTCATTCTTCTAAGGGCATTCGATCTTGCCAAGGGCATTCATTCATTTGCTTTATGAGTTTGCAGATTTTTCTTTAAAAAAATGGTTGATTTTTTTCATGGAAAATGTGTGTTGATGGTTTGGGAGCGGGATTGGATTATTATGTCATCATTTCTGGGATTTTTTTTGGTCGATGCTTGGAATGGCTACCTCTCAATGCAAAGCATGGTTTCATTGTTTATTGTTTTGCAACGATTGGATGTTGCACACATGATTTTAAGGTGAAAAATGCATGTTCGCAAGTATATATGCGGTAATGTAAAACTATTTACTTCAATTGGTTGGTCCGAAGTAGGATGGCTACCAAAATCAATTAAGTCAATCACTGCATACATATATACGACTAAGTCAATCAGTACATACATACAATTAAGTCAATTAAGGAAGGGGAGCCTAGTAGGCTATTATCAAATTAGGCTATGGGGTATGTTACAGGAATCTAATCTATGTGTGATTTTTTCATTCAATATAATACAATTTCTTATTTTTCTATTCAATTTTGTGTCTTGCATCATCCCACAATCATTGTTATGTTTTCTTGAATGATGTCATGGACTTACCAATATAGGTAGCATTTGGGTTCATTCTTTCAATACAATCATGAGATTGTGGTTTCTTGTGGTCAAGGACTATTGCTTCTTATATCTTCTTTATGTGATTTCTTTTGTTCTCTAAGTCTAGCATCACCTAGGTCGCAAGGTGTTGGTGGGTGTGTCTCTTCTCTAGGTAACACGTGCCTGATTGCTTGAGTTGCATGGGAGTTTGAGAAATGTCGTAAGAACTTATAGATTCATTCACATGTCATATGCTAGTTGTAATTGGGTCATATCTAAGTAGTACTAAATCCATATTAAATATTATATTCTTCAAGTTATAAGGTGAGGTAAGGTGGTGAAGATAACACTTATCCCACAACTACTCAAACCACACCCAATTAACTTTGGCAACTGAGGGATTGTGTTAGGATCAAGAATATAATGGCAATCTCACTACCTCAATACTAGGTCTCCTTGGTAATAAAAGTAAATATACAAATTCCTTTTATTAAAAAAATAAAGTTTGATAATTTGTATTTAATTAAATTAATAATTTTAATTTTAAAAAATATAAGATAATCCATTAAAACTCATTCTCACCATAATGCTATTTTATTTTATTTATTAACTTCTAAATGCATAACTTTCCCTTATTGGCATCCTAAATTTCCAAGGAAAGGAAGCATATAAGCTTTTCTTGGAAAAAATAGATGATCACATTTGCTAAGGATTTTATATATGATTCTAAGAAAAATTTACTAACAAAAACAATTGAATTTATCAAAATATAAATTTACTCTACACCTTCATGCCAAAAACAATAATTTAATGGTTTATATTTATTGAAAAAGATATGAATTTACAATTTCATGCAATATATATATATATATATATATATATATATTAATAATAATAATAATAATTGAATAGTTTAGATTCACTAAAAATGCATTTTCTATTAATTTGTCTATAATTTCATGCCAAAAATGGTAAATCAATAGTTTATATTTACTAAAAGTACATTTTGAAGATTGTGAAACCTAGAATTAATTTATGTTTTTGTAATTATGCTTAAATTTAATGATATAGTTTTTATTAAATTGTTCTTTAAAATATTTAATTTATAAAGATTTAATAGTTTACTATATTATTTTATTAATTTTTAACAAAATTTTTAAACAAAATTTTTAAACAAAATTTATATAAAATAGGTATATTTAACTTATAAATGAAATTATCTTTTTCACAAAAAAAATAGTAATACAATTTCAAAACAAAATTATGATTTTTTTTTATTTAAAATACATTTTTAATATATAAACAAACTAAAACCCCTCAAATTCTATATATTAAAAAACTAAAAATCAAATGCTTAAAAATCTCTATCATATTTTAGTTAAAATTAACTAAAAAAAAAATACTGTGACAAAAACCATTTCATCGTCTAAATACCCATTAAAATATATCGGCAAACGAAACCTATTTAAAATATTGCATTGTTTATTAGTTAAATTACCCAATAAAATTATATTTATAATAAAAACAAATATTTAAATTACAATAATGGTTTATAAAATATTATTTTACTATTATTTTCGCGACAACTTTTTAGTTTTCCCATTAAAAAATTAAATTAATATTTTGAATTTGAATTTACTAATTCATTATTTCAATTTTCACCTATGATTTAACTATCTCATCTATACCATTCTGCAATTAATTACCCTAAAACAACAACAAAAAAATATGGCGAAAGTTCATTTTTATAAGTAACTGCCCTTAATTAATTAATCACATGAAATATCACGATATTAACAACAAAAAAATATGGCGAAAGCTCATTTTTCTAAGTAACTGCCATTAATTAATTAATCACATGAAATATCACGATATTAAGAGTGCTTACATCTACATTGAATTGAAGTGCGTCCTTTTGTGTACTGAGTGTGCGAAGTCAATCTTTGGCGATCAGAGGTAGCAGATCGATTATCAATGGAAACGAAAAAGGTTGATACTGCAGTTCTGCGCATCATCACCCTAATGCTCCTTCTAAATCTCCCTGCTGCTGAGCGATTTACCAACCTGCGCGTGGAGCAGCAGCTGCTGAATAGGCGAGATTCCATGCGGAATGAAATGAAACCGAGAGGACCAGTGCCGCCTTCGGCCCCTTCACAGTGTCGAAATTATGGGCGTGACCGTTCAGGCTGTCCACCACCGCTGCCAGATTCCTTGTGGAGTGAAATAAAACCGAAAGGACCAGTGGCGCCTTCGGCTCTTTCACAGTGCACCAGCGATGGCCATAACTGCCCACCACCACGGCCCGGGCGTCTTCAATAAAATCATAAATGATCCAGAAGTGCCGTCGTCCTGTGCTTGAACTATCATGTGTCTACTACAATAATGGATCATGTTTTGGTCCTTTTTCTCTCTATTTTATTTCCGGGTGGAATCACCTGGGTTAGTATTTTTCTTTTGGATAACACCATTTTTATTAGTTTTTAAGGTTTTTATCTATATTTTCGAATTTATTTTCCCCAATTAGAAATTTTTTATGTGTAATATCTATGTTTTAAGACAATATTCAGATGGCTCTCTTTTTTTTCACAGTATTTTGTTATGGTACATTGGTTGGAAAATTACATAAGATTTTGGAAAAATTACAAACGGTGATTGTAAAAATTATTGGCCAGTTTTCTTTAATTAAGGCTTTTAGTGGATTAATAATTTTTGACATTAAACGTTTTTGTGATTTATAATGTTTTGAATTTTGAAAAATTTCATAATTTCTAGATTGATATTTCAAATTCAGTGATATGATTTATCATCAAAATATTTCAAAAAAATATTTATTTTTGTATATTCTATATATTTTAAAATTATATATGATGATGATAATGATTAATGTCTATTAAGATTAATGTGGTCTATCGGACTTCAAGAAAAGAGAGTCTAATTGTCATTTTTCACAAATTCTTTTTATGTGATCAAGGAGAAAGGAAAGAAGCGTTCCAAAATTGCTATAGTTGGGTTGGCTTAATAAGTCAAGAAGATTGGAGGTGTGGTTGATAATAGGGAATTGCGAGTAGATGTGGGAAAGAGGTCGGCAATCTAAAAGCAAGTGTTTTACATCTTCCACCTTCTTAGTATCACAAATATGACAAATTCTTCGTTCCAAGGAGTCTTGGGAGCATACAACCGTCCAGTCTCACTCCGAAGCTCATGAGAGTTAGTTCTAATCTTAGTGATGTTCATTTTCTTCTTAGTGATAGTCAACATAGAGAGATAATTATGGTTATCAAGGGAGGGGTTGATCACCTCTTTATAGTACCTTAGCTTCCTTTTACCCTCCATCTCCTTAGCATCCCACATATTGTCCTTAAAACTGGAGGTAATAGTATCTTTGATATTTTTCTTAAGGACATTGTTCCCTGAGATAAGCTCTGGGAGAGGCTTGAAGAGATCCTACTTCCCCCAGAACTAAGGATTGCTGCAATCTGCCTCTACGAGACTATCATTCCCAAGCTTAAGACCAAAAAAGGGTAGTATAAAAATATTAAGTGTAATATCAGGGTTAAGCAAGGTTGTCCCCTTTCCCCTACCTTTTTTAGTATTTACATCGATAAACTAGAGGAGTGTTTGGAAATTATAGGCTGCAAAGGCACGGAGCTCGTTGGTATTATCATTACTCTTCCCATTTATGTTGATGATATCATTCTTCTTGCTAGGAGCCATGATGACCTAGAAAAGCAGCTTAAGACTCTTCATGTTTACTGCTCCAAGATAGGTATGATTGTTAATACCAACAAGAATAAAGTCATGATCATTAAATCCAAAAATCTCACCCACAGTAGTATCATCTATGATAACCATTGCCTTGAGTAAGCTTCTTCTTATAAATATTTGGGTATTGACTTTCCTCATCAGCTCAACTGGAATTATAGCATCGAGAAAATAATTATTGGAGGTTGGAAAACTTATTATGAGCTTGAAAACAATTATAAGTTAGTCGATATCTAGATTTGGAGTTAAAAAAAGTTCCTCTTTGAGACTCTCATCACCCCTGTAATCTTATATGAATGTGAAGTTTGGGGGTGCAATATATCTAGGGAATCGTGGAGAAAGATTGAGATGATCCAAAAGCAATTCATAACCTATTACCTCAAGATCAAGAGAAATACTCCCTATCCTATCCTCTTGATCGAAGCCGACCTATCCCCATTGAAAGAGTGGCTATGTTTAGCTATATGACATATAAGAAGAAGCTTCACAATATGGAATCGAGGAGACTCCCAAAAATTGCTTCTAATTTTAGTCAAAACCCCCATTTGGGGGATTAAGGAGGAGCTTATCATGGGAAGAAAGGAAAGTATCAAAGATACTATTACTTCAAGTTTTAAGGACAAAATGTGGGATGCTAAGGAGCTGGAGGGCAAATGGAAACTAAGGTACTATAAGGAGGTGATAAACCCCACCCTTGATAACCAGAATTATCTCTATATGCTGACTAGCACTACGAAGAAAATGAACATCGCTAGGATTAGAACTAATTCTCATGAGCTTCGGAGTGAGACTAGACAATGGTTTACTCCCAAGACTCCCTGGGACGATAGAATTTCTTAGAGTTGTGATACTAAGGTGGAAGATGAAAATCACTTCCTTTTAGACTGCACGACTCTTGCCCACCTCTGCTCTCAATTCCCTATCATCAACCACACCTCCAACCTTCTTGACTTATCAACCCAGCTCAACTATAGCGATCTTGGAACGCTTCTTTCCATACTCTTTGATAACAGAAACAAGATTTTGAAAAATGACAATTAGACTCTCTTTTCTTGAAGTCCGATACACCACATTAGTCTTAATAAACGTTAATCATCATTATTATTTGATATAATATTTCATTTTAAAAACATTATAGTGTTTCTTCCATATTAAATAAAAATTTAAATATTAATGGTCATTTATGGACACTAATATTTCCTCTCTACTTAGTTGCAAAGAGCATCTCAAAACTTCTAGAAACATGATAAACAATTTTTCAATTAAAATGCATTGTATACATTAGATAACTTTCATATACATAAACTTAACATGATAATAATTATTCTTTTATCAATCTTAAGAATTCCGAGAATTCCTTTTTAAGAATAAATAAAGCCATTGTACGTCCAAATGAACATATTGACATGATATTCCTTATTTTTAGTAATGGCAAGTTCTAATCGGTAAAATTGGAAAATGAAGTTAAAAACCTTTCAGGAGCGATGAACAATAAGTTTTAATTGGTAAACTGGGGAAATGAAAGTTAAAAAAGTCGTTTATAGTATGAAATTTCAAATTTTCATTCTCAAGTAACTTTTGCTAGACTAATAAATTGCGCCCCATTAACACTTCCCCTTAAACGTGGAGAGATGAACATATACTGTTTTACAGAGAAACATCGAATTATCTAGTTGCTCTGAAAAATCATAGGTTGTAATACCCTATCCCTATCCCTAGAATCTATATTTGACAATTGGTTATTCTAAATATGAAAATATTACGATAATAATATGTTTGTCGTGGGGATCAAAACTTGTTCTAAAATCAGTTGGTAACTAATTCAAGAAAGAGTACGAAACAGTTGTGTTTAAAATGGTCGTTCGAAGAAATTGATATCGCTCCATTAGTGCAAAGATCATCCTTGGTCTGCTCGACTCTGATGGCTCTCGGCTGTATGCCTTATTTTCACTTTGTCGGTTCTATGTGCATTTTGGGCATTGTACCTCATTATTCTTATTTTCTCAGAGCCGCAATCGAACCTTGCAATCTGTGCCAAACGCAATGCCTTAGCTACATGGCTCTTTTCTTTTGCGCTTGGAATGAGGTTGAAAACTCCCAATCTCCTTCGTGTTACACATAGACTACTTTATGTTTTCTGGAATAGAATTCATAAATGTCCGGTGTCCGGTACCTAAAGGTTGGCTAATGTTTTTTTGGAAAAGATTTACACATTTCTGGTATGTAAAGACCAGGGTTGCGAGTAGCGCACCATTCCCCTCGAATCCGTTTTTGCAGTAGCAAATTTTGAGAGCGCGTTTTTACAAAAAGAAATGGGTTGTTACTTTTCCTTTGCAAAAATAAATTTGTATAGATGTTCGAAATACAATTTTGTTCAAAGAAACAATAACTTTTGAGTCGTCAGCGTAATTTTCTTTAGTTTTCGTTTTTATTTTTTTACTTAAATTTTTAATATTATTGTGAAATGACTCACGATGTTTGAGAGTGTTTTCAATTTTATTGGATTTTATATGGAGAAAATAAAATTTTAAATCTGAATCAAAATCCAGGAGAGTTATTAGTTTTTTAGGATTTCAAGACTGGCAGGATTGCAATGTTTCCATTGAATTTTGCCATGCACTAGGGTATGCACTCATATTTAATCAAGAGCGCCAAAACCTTTATTTACTTTGATGTTAGTAACATTGGTTGTAGAACTTTTTTTCATGACCCTACTAAAAATGTATCTCACTCATTAAAATCTTGACTTGACATGCTACGGTTTTCTATCTTATGTTAATGCTTAGAGGGTGATATTAATAATGAAAATGCCAAGATAGGCAATGGTTTTGATTATATGTAAGTATTTGTTGAAACATGATTTTTTTGGATGCTTGAGGCCATTTGGAGCCTATTTGTTGATGTATTTTTGGTTCAGAGATGGATTGCACTCGATGCTATTTTAGTTACGTGCACTCGTACATGCTATATAAATGAGAACAATGAGAACTTGTAATTTTGTGAACTTGTAGTTGATGAATATTATAACTACTAGATGAATGATGTTATATGATTTAATCCATGTTTTATGTTTTTTTTTTTTTCACTAATTCATCATTCTACATGCTCTTATTGACATATATACATCAAAATATATAAAAATATATATTATATAAAATTCACTCCCAAAATCTATCCCGACCCGAGAGATTTTGAAAATGTCGCTCCTCGCTATCGCTTCCCGCACCTGCCTACATTCCCAAGCAACCATGGTAAAGGCTACTTAACACCCCTTGAAATACTTCATCAATTTCTTGTCCGTAGAGACTAGTTAATGAATTCTTATTCACGAATACTAGTTAATGATTCTTGAAAAGATTTCATGAAATTTTGATGAATAGAGACTAGTTAATATTTTTGGGAAAAACTTTCATGAGTTATTGGGCACATGGATGTAGGTAAAATAAGATTCTCGTGCCATCTATTTATATTTTTTGGAAATATTTCCCACGAATTTTCATCCGTAAAGATAATATTTTCATCCGCAAAGATAATAAGTCACGGGATTTTCTTTTGGAAAGGAATGTGTAGCTATGTGTAAAGATTATTAACCTATGTGTTTCCCTTTCGAAAATTAATAACTTGATGCACGAAGATAATATAAGATATAGGTCTTTCTTGGAAAAGAATAACTAGCGTTCTTATACTCATATGTAATAGCTATTATAATAGTTTTTTGGAAAGAACATGTGCATATAAATAATAACTAAAATAGTTTCTTGGAAAATAATATGTCCACATAAACAATAACTATTATATTAGTTATTAGAAAATAAACATGTATTTGCATGCTCTATCGTGTTAGATTTCTTGGAAATGAAATATGTATTTGCATGATTTATTATGTTATATTATTTGGAAAGGAAACATGTATTTTCATGTTTTATTGTGTCATATTTTTTGATAAAGAAACATGTATTTGTATACTCTATTGTGTTAGATTTCTTAGAAAACAACATATATTCACATACAAGAATAATAGATATTGTATTAGGTTCTTTTGAAAAAGACTATGTATTTGCATGCACAAGGATAATTGTTGAGGGGCTAGTTTTTTTTGGAAAAGTTTATGTAATTGTCAGCACAAAGATAATAGTTATTGTGCTAGTTTTCTTCTAGAAAATATGGTTATTTACCATGTTAAAGAAATAATAGTTATTGTGGTGTTATCTTTGGAAACATTTCCCTCTTCTTATGCAGAAAGAGGGTAATAACTGTGGAGGTTATTTTTAATATCACCGTGTTCTTGTGGAAATAAGTAGAATGTAACTATTCCCCTTTCTCAAGGTACATGTGAAGTTTGGTAATCTTTATGTATTTTACTTTATGCATACAAGATTTGGATGGATAAACATGTTTCCTAACCATACACATGTAAAGATAAATATAATTGTTTTGGTAGTTATGTTCTTTTAATTAATGCATGTGTGGTGTCAATAATAGAGGCATGTTTTGATACTTTGTATAAATTTCATGTATACAGATGAAAAGATGTTTATAGCATAACAAGTAAAGATTTATTAATTGGTGTTTGATAAATATTTTATAGTCATGATGTTAGAGCTTGTTGACAGCAGTAATTGCAGGAAATATTTTGAATTATGCGAAGGATGGATTATGTTTAACATAATGGCAGGAAATGAACTAATGGTCCATGCAGATTAAGGGATTGTCAATGCAAAATAATCTATTGTAGCTAACAACCTAGACACAATGACACATCATTCGAGGAACTATGGGGTAAATGATGTCAATGATCCAAATTGGATCATTATATTATTTTTTATCCATCTTGATTTATTTTGAGTGGAAAAAGTGGAGTAATCAATTCACGGAATAGTTTATACCGACGAGACCTAGTTTGGCGAAACATGTTCCGAAACTTTCCTGGAGCATTTTGAGGCATCAAACGATATTTTTTGGGGGTTAAAATTTGTCTCTCTATCATAACACATTTCATATTATTCTACACATAGAGACCTTTCCAACGACACAAGAAGCTTGTCTATCAGAGTCCATATGCAAAAGTTATGCCACTCAGAAGTTGACTCTTATGTTTTCACACCTATAGTACGGGAGGATGCCGCGTTAGCCCCCATTATTCATGGAAAAGGGGATGCCACATGCTGGTGGTGTAAAAGACTCTAGAAGAGTCTATTTTGCAACTTTAGTTAAGAGTTTATGTAGTCAAACTTAACCACTAATAGGCTATCAAGTTGTGTTATAACTGAGCCACTAGGAGGAAGAGGCATTTGATTCTTTTGAGAGAATTTTGTTCCATAGATGAGAAAAGATAGCCAAGAGAGATAGGAGCTAGAGCACAAAGAGAGGATACATGCACTGTAACAGCCCGCGAACCACAAACATAACTTCTTTGTACCTATAGCCATATTTCCAAACAGAGAAAGAGAGTGAAGCAACATCACCTTCCAGTTAGGTTTTCACCCAAAAGGGTTTCCCATAGAGCATATCTTGTGTATTTTGTGTGTGTGTGCTTCTTTTTTCGTTCTCTACCTTCTTGCATAATTTCCATTTGCATGCATGCACTAATTACAATAAAATCTACAGTTCTAGAAATTAAATAAAGTTGTAATAGTGTAGAAGCTCAGTTTTTTAATATAGTATTATCAAATCTGTTGTGACGAAATGTCCAGTGGAATATCCATGATAGTTTATGGATTATTTGGTATCAAAGAAGGTTTCTTTGAGTATTTGTGGATATTTGTAGGGGATCTAGGTCAGCGGGGTTGAAAATCATAAAACCCTAATCATGGTCGATGAATCTATAAATGAACCTCGTGATCCTGCAAAGGTGAGGTTTTCGTGGCTTGAACAATAAGTCATAGATATAAACCACAATATAAACCTCCTCATGGCGGCCATAAGAAATAAGCTGGGGATATTTGGAGAATATGGGGGTTCAAATGCAGAGGAAAAATAAGAAGGGAGATCGGTAGATCAAGACGACACAAAGAACCAACCAAAGAAAGAACCTAGAAAAAATCAACCTAGTTTGAGTGTCGTGAATCAATATTTGTTCAAAATGGAAGCAAAAGTCAATATAAAGACATACCATGGTGAGATCAATGCTCTGGAGCTGAACCACTGGTTGCAACAACTGGAAGTTTATTTTAGCGTCCATTAGATTGAGGAATGGTAAAAGATCTCATTCGGGTGGCAGAAACAAGAGGTCCATGCACTGACTTGGTGGGAGAGCCACACAGAAAACCTGAGGTTGGAGGGAGAACCTCCAGTGACTAAGTGGGAGGATTTTAAAACCCTCATTTAAGTCACATTTTTATCCCATTGGGTAGGTGGAGGACTAGTGGATCTAGTGGCATTACTTAGGAAAAAGTAGGGCCAAAGCATGCAGGAGTACACCACAAAATTTAAAAAGATGGCTATAATATTGGGTATCTCTCCAAATGACCCATATGTACTCCTCAAGTATTTGAGGGGTCTCCACTGCCATTTTCATGAGAAAGTGATGTTTTTCAAGCCCAAATTAGTGGATGAGGCTTGTGGACAAGCATAATACCTGGAGAACATAGGCTTGAAAACAACGCAATCAAGTGGTTTGAAATAGAAGGAGCAACAAAAAGCTTCTAAGGAGGGGAAGAAGAAGAAAAAAGGGAGAAAAGATAAAAAAAATATAGCCACAACACACCAGTGTAAAGATCCTAGCAACCACTACAATCACTGCAACATTGATGGCCTATTGGGATGGGGTCCCCTGGGTTAGTTTTGGGGTTAAGATAACCGATGTTTTGGTACACTTTTGTAATTAATGTAAAGTCTCCACGATTTTTGGATGAAGAGTGTGTAGATGATTAGGAGTCAAAGGGGTTTATCCCCTTGTTTTATGTAAAGTTTGAGTCGGCTTTGAGATCCATCCATGGAACCATGGCATTGTATGAAAAAGGCTATAAATAGGCGTGTCTTAGAGAGTCTAAGGCATAAGCTAGATGAGGATTGAGGATGGATAGGAAGTGATAGCGAAGAGAAGTGGGCTAGATAGGAGAAGAAAGGCTCTAAAGCTGGGTGTGCAAAGACCTAGGTAGAGTTCACAGCTGAGTGCGCGGACCCCTATAGCTGATTGCGCAAGGTAGTTTTGAGTCTGTAATCCATAATTGAAGATAAATAAAGACAATTACCAAGAATTCTTGTGTATATCTGTTTTGTCTCTATTTCCGTTAATGCTATACAATGTCTATGAATAATGTGTTTTATGAAATATTGATTGAATGTTGTGCGATTCTCTTGAATAAGTGTTAATGATGTACGCAAAGCATGTTTATGAATTTTCACGAACTCTGATGAATTCTATGATGTTTATTAATAACTTAAGTAAATCTACACGAACCCTAATTTAGGACTGCTCTCTGATGCACGTAAGTAGATAGGTTGATTGTTAAAGGTCCGCAAAGACTAATCGTAGACCTTCGCGAAGGTTTGAAAGTTGTGTAACGAGGTTGCGGCCGTGTGCCTTAAGAGTGTATCGATCTGCGCAAAGGAAGATATGAGGTGCTAAAAGACATCACACTAGTCTCTGGATGCAAAAACTTGGTTCTTGTATCTCCCCATACTGCTTCAGATGAGACTGCAGCTTGTGCTATGCAGGTTGTTTCCAAAAGGCCAATAGTGTAGGGATTTATTGGTTGGTGCAAATAACTCTGAAGCTGAGTGAGGACCCCCCTAAGCCAAGAAATGGTTGCATTACCAGGACTGGGATCTGCTTTAAAGAGATGTGTGATGTCACATCACTGGAATTTAACCAAGAAAGAAATTTAAAAGTGGTTGGATCAGAAGATTCACGAATTCGTGGTGCAGGAGAACAGGAATCTGTGTCTGTTAAAAGAAGAGTGGTTGAATAGGTACCTATATACAGAGATACAAAATATCTTCTTCTACACCTTCCCCATTGAGTAGTATGAATGGTTGGCTAAATTGATGGATAATTAAGGAAGGTGGAAGCTCGATAGTCCTATAGTGTGGATTCCAGAATTAGTGCGATGGTTAGAAGCCTCGGAAAACAAGGACACACGGGATTTTGATCATTGGATCGATCGGATTCTGGGAAGATTTGTTACAGAGTTTACAGTAGATACCTCAATCAGCTATAGTGAAGCCGAGTGGTGATTTTTCAAAGGACCGCGAGGTAAGTATTTAATATATTTGAACACATGGATTAAAATGTTGTTATGTGAAAAACGGTTATGCCATTGCCTTGATGTTTGGAGCTATGCGAAGTGGAAGACTCTTTAGAGATTGAGAGAGATCAGGTCCAGAATATAGTCTGTTGATCGGACCTCCTTCAAGAGATGACGAAGGAGTGGTACAAGCTACACCGCGAAATGTTGTCCAGTTGATAACGCAGGGTTTTCCACGAACACACCATCCATCCACTCCACCTCCACCTCCACCTCCACTCCATACGCCTTCGCCCACACCTCCACCTCCACCACCACCATTCAACATAGCGAACACAATGAAGCTGTCGATTTTCAAGGATGTCGGGAGTGAAGATACAGAGCAATTTTGGTTTGTTGTGAATGTAGTTTGGACTATGCAATGGGTTACTGATGACAATATAAAGAAGGCACAATTGGTTATCGCTTTGCAAGATCACGTGCTGACTTGGTACATTAAGTACTATTCTGATAATCCTCTTGCATCGCTAGCAAACACTAGGGCTGCTTTAAACAAGTAGTTTAGCACGCTGAAGTATGACTCGCAGTCAGTAATTGGATTCAAAGAAATCATGATGAGGGTGGACGAGACACCTTAGGAATTATATCAAAGATTAAAGTGTCAGATTCAAGAAGCTAATATGCAACTAACAGAAAGTCAGCATCGTGAATGGTTTATAGCTTTGCTTCTGCCCCACTTGAGAATTTCTCTGTCGCAATAGAAGATAGTAATGCGGGTGGAAGCTTTAGAAATCATGATGAGGTTTCATGCGATGCCTACTTATCATGCCACCTTGGGAGTGCAACAGATCCACTCTTAGTTAGAGAACCTACACCTAGAAATACAGAGCTTGAAGAAGGATAAGGAAACTAAACAAGAAGTGCGCGCGAAAGTCCAGTGTTTAAGTGCAAGGGCCAAGGGCACGATAAAGAACACTACCCAATTCACGGGAGTAATATTACAGGAGAGCGACCAATTCCCCTGAAGATAGAAGCCCCAACAGGGCCGAGTGTGGGGGCTGCGCTATGGTGTGCTATTTGTCAGTTTGTTGGACAACGTGTGACAGATACTTGTCATTTGATTCAAAAAAAATTCCAGACACCCCAGCAGTTGTTCTGTAACTCCTGTAAATCAGTGGGCCATGATGAGTAGTGCCACTGTCACAGCTATGAGCTGATGATGGAATGAACACCTAAATACTAGATGCAAGTAGAAACTTAACCTCCAGAATAGGGCATTAGAGGTGCGTGTGGAGGTTATCAGGGATGCAGACAGGGCCAAGGAGGAGGAGGGCCTGGTGGAGGCCGTGGTCATATTATTTGCTACAACTACGGACAACTAGGGCACTACGCTCGAGAGTGTGAGAATCAGACACGCCCGTCATGTCAATACTGTAGCCAGTTTGACCATACTATAGAAGAATGCCCAGCGCTAATAGATAAAATGCAAGTGAAGAAAGGACAAGCTCAACAGCCTATGAAGAACTTACAGATGATGAGAGTTGAGCAGGTCCCATTTGAAGGTCCCCGACTCGCACGGATCCCAATATTGAAAATGGAGGATTGGGACCTCAATCATGCTAAGTTCCCACACTTGGCGATAGATAAATATATGAGGATGGTTTATTATGAAGAAACAAGTGTTACAACACTAGAAACGGAGGAATGGGTTTGTGATGTTGAACAATCAGGGTTGCTCATTTTGTTATGGGTGCCACATTATCACCACACCCCCATTAACACAACTTGTGTGTGTTAGCTACTCACATTGGTACACGATGGTTTTCTATGGCTAAGAGGCCCTATACACATTACCGACATGCCAATTCACATAATCACACACCTGTCGTATGAAGCACTGAACCCGACTAAGGAGTTTGGAGGAGAGACTAGGGAAAAGGACCCTACAGAAAGAATCAAGAGAGATTACTGCCTCGTGAAGAAGTCGTGAGGGTATTCGATTCTATCTATAATAGACTCGAGATTGCAACTGGTTGCCCAAATTTTAGTATGGAAGGTGATGAGGAAATTCTGTGTGGATGAAATTCCGGTGCCAATAGTTTCCCTAGATGGAAAGTGCGCGAAGGGCGTACATTTTAATTGATCAAAATACCTTTGTCAGGAGTCCCTAGTGAACTGCCCAGAGGCTGAGGATGAAACCAAATCGTTCCACTACGCTTGGTTGTTTTTGTCGATTGTACTTGTTGCATGGGAATTCCTAGACGACAGCCAATTTCCTCCGCTTGAGGAAGGATTGCTGGAGGTAGCGTAATTCACTTCCTTATGGGCTACAAAGGACCCTGCGCGAACTACAAAAACAGACATATTTTAGGTCCTTATGGAATCGAGTTTCCACATGGCCATTAACCAGTGTCCGAGGTTGTCCCATCCTTGTTCACGTAGCTGTCAACCTACACAACATTCAAACTATCCTTTAAAATATATCTAGAAACAAAAACTATTTAAAACATTTAAATTACATTATTTATGATATATAATATTATTTTCTTTTTAGCCATTTCATTCTCTATTAGTCAAACTACCCAATACAATTATATCTATGAAAAAACAAATATTTAAATTATAGCAGCTATTTATAAAATATTTTTCCCTAACAAATATTTAAATTACACTAATTATTTATAAAATATTTTATTATTATTATTATTTTGATGACAACTTTTTAGTTTTCCAATTAAAAATCTAAATTAATTGATATGATTTTACTTTGAATTTGATTTTACTAATTCATTATTTAATTTTTCACCTATGATTTAACCATCTCATCGATCTAATTCTGCAATTAATTACCCTAGAACAACTAAAAAATACTTCTAAATAACTACAATTAATTAATCACATGAAATATGACGAACCGCACAAGCAGCCCAAACTATATATATATATATATATATTTCAGGCCTCGACCCAGAATGTATGTTAAGACTGCTTATATCTATATTGAAGTGCCTGGAGCATACTCGTGTGTATTGAGTGTGCGAAATCAAATCTTTGGTGAACAGCGTGAGGAGATCGATTATACTGCGGTTCTATACATCATCATGCTCCTTCTAAATCTTGCTGCTGGTGAGCGATCTTCCAATCTGCACGTCGAGGACCAGCACAACAGGAGGTGAATAGGCGAGGTTCCATGTGGAATGAAATGAAACCAAGAGGACCAGTGCCGCCTTCGGGCCCTTTACAGTGTCGAAATTATGGGCGTGACCATGCAGGCTGTCCACGACCACGGCCAGATTCCATGTGGCGTGAAATGAAACCGAGAGGACTAGTGACGCCTTCGGCCCCTTCACAGTGCACCAGCGATGGCCTTAACTGCCCACCACCAAGGCCTGGGCGTTTTCGGTAAAATCATGAATAATCCACAAGTACCGTCATCCTGGTGCTTGAACTATTATCTCTCTACTACAATAATGGATCATGTTTTGGTCCTTTTTCTCTCTATCTTATGAAATAAGATTTCTTGGTGGATTAACCTGGTTTAGTATTTTTATTTTGGATAACACCTTTTTATATTAATTTTTAAGATTTTTATTTTTATTTTGGAATTTATAATTGTTTTCCCTAAATAAAAATTATTTATGTGTAACATCTATGTTTTAAGATAATTTTTATTCAAGTGTAATATCAATGTTTTAAGACCATATTCAGATGTTTTTTTTTTTTTTTTTATACAGTATTTTTTTTTATATAGTATTTTCTTATCATACATTTGTTGGAAAATTAAATAAGATTTTGGAGAAATTACAAACGGTGATTGTAAAAAAATATTGCCCAGTTTTTTTTATGAAGGATTTGAGTGGATGAATAAATTTTAACATCAAGCGTTTCTAATTTATAATGTTTTTATTTTGAAAATTTGCCTAATAAATGAGTAATTTTTAAATTGATAATTCAATCTAACTAATATGATTTATTATCAAAATATTTCAAAAAAATATTTATTTTTTATATATTTTAAAATTATATATGATGATGATGATAATGATTAACGTCCATTAAGACCAATGTGGTCTATCGGACCTCAAGAAAAGAGAGTCTAATTTTCATTCTTCAAAATCTTGTTTATGCAATCAAGGAGAAGGGAAAGAAGTATTCCAAGATCATTATAGTCGGGTTGGCTTACTAAGTCAAGAAAACTAGAGGTGTGGCTGATGATAGGAAATTGAGAGCAGATGTGGGCAAGAGTCGAGTAGTCTAAAATGAAGTGTTTTCCATCTTCCACCTTCTTGGTATCACAAATATGACAAATTCTATTGTTTCAGGGAGTCTTGGGAGTATACCACCGCCAAACTCATGAGAGTTACTTCTAATCCTAGTGATGTTCATTTTTTTTTTAGTGCTAGTCAACATAGAGAGATATGATTGTTATCAAGGGTGGGGCTGATCACTTACTTATTGTTAGATAGCTAATCCTCAGGATTAACCTTTGGTTAGTTTGGGTAGTTATTAGAGTCGAAGAACTCTCGGGAACTAATTCAACTGTTTCCTATATGTATTTATATGTACAACATGTACATAATTATTTGAGATCATTTAATATACAGTTCATTTGGTTTCTAGTCTTGTGTGTCTCACAGTGGTATCATAGCAGGTTGTTCATTCACTTGTTGATTGAGATGTGCCACTAGTTTTGTGGCCTCCTGCCGAGCTCTTCTTCTTTGTCATATTTTTTGTCTTGAAATCTTGACTTGTTGAAGGAAGAATTTAAGAATTTGACTTGTTATTGGAAACGGAACCAGGAGGTCGAATTATGAAAGCTGTAGCAGGCTCGTCGTGTTACGTCTTTTGAAAGCATTGTGATAACGAGGAGATTGTTGATGCCACAAGAATTCTGAGCAATAGTTCCAAATACCACTTCAACAACCTTTACAAAGGTCTACAAAAAGAAATGCAACTGAAAGTTCTTATGAGAAGCCTAATATTCCCAAAACTTTCATAAGGCCATGGGAAGAGATTAGACACAAGAAACATAGAACTAGTTTAGGTTACAAAGAGGATATTCTGGATGTATCTTTTCACATACCAGATTTTTCCAAACCGATACAATTCTAAAGCGTTGGATTTTTGGACGGTGTTGTTCCAGAACAAATTGATAGATGCCAACAGTGTAACAACGCTGGACATGTGAAAGATTGATGTTTTGATCTTCACCCATGTGAGCATTGCGGAAATCAAAATCATCGTACAAATAGATGTTCTGAAAAGAAGTATACTGCAAGAGAGAAGGTAAATTTCAGATGGATTGCTTCTTGGGATTGGCCCAAAATAGCCAAGAAGATTTACAAGCCATATTGAAGAATATGTTCTAAAGTGATGAGCAACCTTGCAATAATGAAGAGTAGTTCTCACCTTGTATTTGACCAGGGGGGAATGGTTGATGGTGTGAAACAGGTACGAGTTCGAGATGTCAAGCAAGCCTGAGTCAAATTTGAGTTGATTGAGCACTTCCATGTTTGGAATTGTTCAAGGAACTTCTATGACAGTTACAGAGTTTGTGGTCACCTTTAAACCACATTTTTTGTTGTTCTGAGAATTGCTATGAAGGTTCCAGAGTTGGTGTTGGTTAAGACCTTGATTTATCCCATCTTGGTTTGTGGTTACCCTTAAAAATCATTTCTTGAGAGACATTCAGCTCTTGGATGAGATGCATTTTCTCATTTTGAGCTTTCGTTCTTGGACATTGGTATATTCCTACGGATTAAGGGGGGACTGTTAGATAGCTAATCCTCAGGATTAACCTTGGGTCAGTTTGGGTAGTTATTGGAGTCCAAGAACTTCAGGGAACTAATTCAACTATTTCCTATATGTATTTATATGTACAACATGTACATAATTCTTTGAGATCATTTAATATACAATTTATTTGGTTTCTAGTATTGTGCGTCTTACACTTGTAGTACCTTAGCTTCCTTTTACCCTCCATCTCCTTAGCATCGCACATATTGTCCTTAAAACTGGAGGTAATAGTATTTTTGATATTTTCCTTAAGGACATTGTCCTCTAAGATAAGCTCTAGGAGAGGCTTGAAGAGATAATGCTTCCCCCGGAATTGAGGATTGCTGTGATCTTCCTCTACGAGACTGTCATTCCCAAGTTTAATACCAAGGAAAGGTGGTCTAAAGATATTAAATGTAATATTGGGGTTAAGCAAGGTTGTCCCCTTTCCCCTACCTTTTTTAGTATTTACATCGATAAACTAGAGGAGTGTTTGGAAATTGTAGACTGCAAAGGCACCGAGCTCATTCGTATTATCATTACTCTTCTCCTTAAATTATTCTGTTGATATCATTATTATTTTTAGGAGCCATGATGACCTAGACAAGTAGCTTAAGACTCTTCATGCCTACTACTCCAAGATGGGTATGACAGTTAATATTGACAAGACTAAATTCATGATCATTAAATCAAAAAATCTCACCCATGATAGTTTCATCTATGACAACCATTGTCTTGAGTAGCTTTCTTCTTATAAATATTTGGGTATTGACTTTCATCATCAGCTCAACCAGAATTATAACATTGAGAAAATAATTATTGGAGGTTAGAAAACTTATTATGAGCTTGAAAACAATTATAAGGCAGTAGATATTTACATTTGGAGTAAAAGAAAAGTTCCTCTTTGAGACTCTCGTCACCATTGTTATCTTATACGGATGTGAGGTTTGGGGGGTGCAATATATCTAGGGAGTCGTGGAGAAAGATTGAGATGATCCAAAATCAATTCATAACCTATAACCTCAAGATCAAGAGAAATAATCCCTATCCTATCCTCTTGATCAAAGCTGAACTGTCCCCAATTGAAAGTGTGGCTCTGTTAAGATATCTGATGTATAAGAAGAAGCTTCACAATATGGAATCCAAGAGGCTCCCAAAAATTGCTTCTAATTTTAGTCAAAACCCCCACCTACACCTCAAGCGTGGGTGGCATTAAGATGCTAAGTCTTGGCTCAATCTTTGGGGGATTAAGGAGGAGCTCATCATGGGAAGAAAGGAAATTATCAAAGATACAATTACCTATAGTTTTAAGGACAAAATGTGGGATGCTAAGGAGTTGGAGGGTAAAAGGAAACTAAGGTACTATAAGGAGGTGATCAACCCCACCCTTGATAACCAGAATTATCTCTCTATGTTGAATAACACTATGAAGAAAATGAACATCGCTAGGATTAGAACTAACTCTCATGAGCTTCGGAGTGAGACCAGACGATGGTCTACTCCCTAGAGTCCCTAGGATGATAGAATTTGTCATAGTTGTGATACTAAGAAGGTGGAAGATGAAAATCACTTCCCTTTAGACTGTCCAACTCTTTCCCACATCTGCCCGCTCTCAATTCCTTATCATCAACAACACCTCCAACCTTCTTGACTTATTAAGCTATCACAAGTACAGCGATCTTGGAACACTTATTTCCCTTCTCTTTGATCACAGAAACAAGATTTTGGAGAATGATAATTAGACTCTCTTTTCTTGAGGTCCGATACACCATACTAGTCTTAGTGGATGTTAATCATCATCATCATTATTATTACTTGATATAACATTTCATTTTAAGTTCATTATAGTGCTTCTTCCATATTAAACCAAAATTTAAATATTCATATTGATTTATAGACACAATAATATTTCCTCTGTACTTAGTTTCAAAGAGCATTTCAGTGCTTCTAAAAACACGATAAACAATTTTTTAATTAAAATACAATGTGTCCATTTAGATGACTTATTTTTTTAATAATCATATATATATATATATATATATATATATATATATATATATATATATATATATATATATATATATATATATATATATATATATATATATATATATATATATATAACTTAATATGATATTAATTATTCTTTTATCAATCTCAGGAATTTCGAGAATTCCTTTTTAAGAATAAATAAAGCAATGGTACGTCCACATAAAAATATTAACATGCCATTCCTTATTTTTAGTAATTATCTCAAAACGTTTTATGCAAAAGTTGCATGAGTGTTCAACTATAAGGTCTAATTGGTAAAATTGGAAAATGAATTTAAAATCTTTCAGGAGCGATGAACTATAAGTTTTAGTTGATAAAATTGGGAAATGAAGTTAAAAATTCCATTTACAATATGAAATTGAAAATTTTCATTCTCAAGTAACTTTTGCTAGACTGATAACCAGTATAATGGAAGTTACTTCGCCATTGATACTCCCCCTTAAATGTGGAGAGATGAAAATATATTGTTTTACAGAGAAACATCGAATTATCTCATTGATCTGAAAAGTCATAGGTTGTAATACCCTTTCCCTATCCCTAGAATCTATATTTGACAATTGGTTATTCTAAACATGAAAATATTATGATAATAATATGCTTTTCATGGGGATCAAAACTTGTTTTAAAATCAGTTGATAACTAATTCAAGAAAGAGTACGAAACAACTATATTTAAAATGGTTTTAGTATCGTCTCGGTGAGGTGGTTCAAAGTGTTAGAGATAATGGAGAATATCTTAGAATGGTGAATTGGTTCATGGTACCTCAAGATAGGAATTAGTTTCTATTTCCTAGGGTATGGTTCTAACTTCCCTAAATCCATGATTGCTATGTAATGTGTGATGTAAATGGACAATGTAGAGCGTTATGTAGAGTTAGGTGTTAGAAAATTATATATTACGGAGCAATGGAACACATAAAATATTGCAGAAATACAAAAACAGAAAACACACAAAACAAGAGAGACAAAGATATACGTGGTTCACCCAGTTTGGGCTACGTCCACCACGAACAGCCAGTCCTTCCTTTTTATTATCCAACAAAATGAAGAGACACAACCTACAACAAATCCACTGTAATATCCTCTGTTTTCTCTCACAGTCTCACCTCTCTATTTCTCGCTCACAGAATACACATCTATTACATAGCCTCAAATACAATGCCCTCATACAAAGAGAGGGGTTGCCTTCTAGGGAAAAAAACCCTAAACTAAACATAAGTTCTACCGTCAGATCATCCGCCTAATGAATGGCCCAGATTGACTAGAAATTACTATACTTTTACAAGGCAATTTTACAGCTGTTTTTAGCTTCCGGGGTGCTGCCCCCGAAACCCCCCGCCAGGGGGTGGGCTCCCAAAGGTCGCAGCCGCCCCCCCTGGACCCCCCTTGCAGCGAATGTTTTACGGGTGGCGTTGCCGCCCCCATTTCGAATTGGGGTCCAATGTGGCGATACCTTTGAATATAGAAGATAATCAGGCTCCACACCCAACATTAGGGTCTCCTGGTTCAGACTCTCTGTCGTAGAGTTGACTAGTGGATGTTTTTTATCAATTCAAACATTGCTTTTTAACATGGTATCAGAGCGACAGGGTTGAGAAACTTGTTCGCTGAGTGAAGGATTTTCCCGGTGTGCCTGAGGCGAAATTTTCACGTGGTTTGGGGGAAAAATCACGCTGATCCAACTGTGAGACTTCCGACATTTTATTTTGGATGACCATCATGAATCTGTGTTGGATAATTTCACTGACTGTCACGAATCCTATTGGCTAATCAGGTCGACCATGTAAACAAAAAGGGGGCTGCAACTTGGCGGTGGCTGACGAGAGAAGGCTGCATGGAGGCCAAGGTTTGCTGAGAGAAGGCTGCGATGACCCTATACGTGGTTCCTCACAGGACTGTCATGGAGAGTGCGAAATGTGGTGGAGACTTGCTCAGAGGCCACGTGCAGACTGCAAGGGATCAGCTAGTGCTAGAGGCTGTTGAAAATACTAGAAATTGGACTCGTGGAGATCAACAATTTCTGTCTTTGACATAGATCTGGGGTAGATCCAACATATGTTTTTCTACTTGTTAATTTCTTTTAATCACCAAGATGAATAATCAAATGATTGAAGAATACTTGAATGAGCATAACAAGCTCGATGGCTCCAATTATGCAAAATGGAAATTCAAGATGCAGACTCTGGTAGAAGTGCATAGTGCTTGGATGATTGCAAATGGGGATGAGAAGAAGCCAACAACGGGATCAACATTGATCCTAGATTGGGAGAAGTGAGAAGGTAAAGCAAGGACGTTGCTGAAGATGTCAGTGAAATACTGCATCATACCAAATATCAGAGAATGTAAATCAACAAGTGAAATTTGGGGAATATTGAAGGATTTGTATGAAATCAGGAATACAAATCGTCTTTTGTTCCTAAAGAGCAAGATCTTATCCCTGAAGATGGAAGAAAATGAAACAATTGCTTCCTTCATAGTGAGGATCAAATATCTGAAGAACAAATTGGCAGACATTGGTAAACAGTTGCAGATACGGATCTAGTGACAATTACCATGAATGGTGTGACTGATGACTACCAAATGTTTATCACTGGGATAAATGCGAGAGAGAAAATCCCAAAGTTTGAAGAACTGATAGGAATATTAATTCAAGAAGAAGAAAGAAGATTGACTCTGAAGCCCTAGAGTGTCAATCTTGCGTTGATGGCGAAAAAGAACTTCTTCAAAGGAAAAGGAAAACTGCAAGAACAAAACGGAGGAAACTCACAGAAAAGACCAAATTAGACTGAAGGTATGCATCCGAATAGAAACAACTCTGAAATTAAATGTTTTTATTGTGGAAAACTTGGTGATATAGCTAAGGAGTGCAGGAAGAAGAAATATCATGAACAACAACAGAAGCAGAAATTACGTGCAGGTCATCTCGCAAATGATAACCATGAGCAAAACTTTAGATTGTTCATGGCCAACTTTGATGAGAATGTTGATGCAGACATCTAGTATGTAGATTCATCAACATCCACACATATGATGGGAAACAAGCAATGGTTCGAAGATTTTAAAGAAATCAACGACGGAGCACAAATCTACCTAAGTGATGATAGAAGTCATCAGATCAAAGGGTGTGGATTTTTTTTTGTTATTTTAGCTAATGGTACTCTAAGACAAATTCATAATGTCATGTATGTGCCTCGTGTAACAAAGAACTTGATTTTTGTATCCATGATTACAGATCAAGATATCAAAGTTGATTTTTTAAAATCTAACTGTTATATTAAAGATCTGTTAGATGGCATGGAGACTATTTCTACAAGAATTAGAACAGGAGGTCTGTACAAATTGGATGTCAGACCAATACCAGTTTGAGCTTTGACAGCAACGAGTTTGAGTACAAAAGAGTTGTGGCATCAAAGATTTGGTCATATCAACTACAATGATTTGTTGTTACTTCAGAAAAAGGAAATGGTAGGAGATCTTCCTATGTTAAAACAAGTGCATAATAATTGTGATTCTTGTACATTAGGAAAGATGCATAGAGAGGAATTCCCTGTTCGAGTAGAGAAGAAAAAAAGAGACATACTTGAATTAGTGCACACAGATCTTTGTGGACCCATGCAAACAAAGTCGTTAGGAGGTGCACTGTAGTTTTTACTGTTTATTGATGACTGCACAAAGTTTTCTTGGGTATATTTTTTGTAAGAAAAGTCACACATTTGAATACTTTAAGCAGTTCATAAACATGATTGAAAAGCAAATAGGGAAGCATATAAAAATTATCCGCTCTGATCAAGGGGGAGAATATAGGAAGGGTGAGCTTATCAAGTATTGTAAAGACCGTGGGATATTACAGCCATTGACAGTACACCATACTCCTCAGCAGAATGGAGTAAAGGAAAGAAAGAATAGAACATTGGTGGAATGTGCTAGGAGCATGTTGAAAGGTAAGGATCCTTCGAATGGTTTTTGGGCTGAAGCATTGAATATTGTAGTTTATTTGAAAAATAGGAATCCTACAAAGAGTCTTGAGTTTAAAACTCCCTATGAAGCATTATATGGATTTAAACCTGTAGTAAAACATTTAAGAGTGTTTGGGTCTAAAGCATTTGGCCATATTCCAAAGGAAGAAAGAAGAAAATTAGATTAAAAATCCATCAGATGTACCTTTATAGGGTATTGTTCACAATATAAATCAGGATCATGAAGGATCTGATAAGCGCAATGAGGAATGGGATATTCCGTTCTTGGTTGAAGAAGGAAGTGATGAATTGGGTGACGAAAATGAGCAGTAGCAGATGTAGCAGCAACAACTATAGCAGCAGCAGGAGGAAGGAAAAGAAGATGATGTAGCTATCAAGCCAAGTCCAGAAAATGATAATGAGACATGGTCTAAAGCTACCCCACCACTCAGGAGATCAGTAGAAAAGCTCAGTTGCTAGCAAGATATAGGGAAAATGATTTCATAACTAGTATGATTAAAGTAGTTGAACCTTCTAGTTATAAGGAAGCAAATGAATGTAGTGAACGGAAAACAACTATGGAACAAGAATATGAATCTACAATCATGAACAATACTTGGGAGCTAGTTGAACCCCTTATTGTTATTAGTACAACCAACTTGTTATATTGATGTACCCATGTAGTGCCCATATTGTTACTATTCTGCCCCATAGAAGCCCACTATTGTTATTATTATTCCCTTACATTATTGTTGTTATGTCGGCTCTGATTATGTTATGACCCCTTAGACTCCTATATATAGAAAGGAGGTCTTTTCATTTGTATCATCCAAGAATTGTTCATTTATGTAATGTAAATGAGGTTGCCCCCTCGAAGAGGCTGAATTCTAAGGCGTTGATCTATATTTTCTATGTTTTCTTGAGCTGGTTTCATAACATTTGGTATCAGAGCTTTGGATTTTAGGGTTTCGCTGCTCCAAATAGGTCATCGTGGCATTTTCACTATAACTTTTTTTCTGGGATGTTTCAGAAGCTGCTAAAAAAACCCATTTGAGAAGAAATCGCACTGAACCTCAGGTCCGAATTTCAGAGCTTTTTGCGCTATATTTGCGGAGATATGATCTGAGGAAGTTGGTCTTTTTGCAGACTCTTGAATTACATTCCAAACAGGTGACCGGGGGAAAATCGTCATAACTTTCTCTCTGAGCATCAGATTGAAATTTCGTTAGAAGGTACAAAAAGAGGACAAACAATAGTTTCTTTTATATATTTTTTAGAGCCAAAGGTCGAAACAGTGACACATGGCACTTCATACAAGTTCGCTCTTCTGGAAAGGTCTATAATAAGGTCATCTTGGGAGATTGTGCATAACTCTTTCTTGGAGAATCCAATTTGGATCAGACTAGTGGCATTGGAAAGAGGACACAAAGGGCTACTACAGGTCACAAATTTAGAACTTAAATACCTGAAAGTACAGAGTTACAGTCGTTTCAATATGGAGCTCCTAAAATTAAGAAAAAGCAAGATGAGGAAGTTTGATGGAAAGGATCGGTAAATTGGATACTTTAGATGGAGCAATATTTTGATCTACATGGTGTACCACTGTTTCAAAAGGTATGTATTGCATCTTCATATTTAGAACTGGATCAATTTTTATGGTATGAAGGGCTTTTTTCTCGTAAACAACTTGTTACGTGGTCAATTTTCACGGAGGACATGATAGCACATTATGAGGATACAAAGAGCAACGCCTTCTTTATAGCAACACCACAACAATTGGAAAGAGTAAAAGGGATTTGTGACATAGTGGAAAGCAAAATTATGGAAACCAGCAAGCATACCCTTCACAAATATAAATATGGAAGTGTTGTTTCTCCTAGCCTTCCACAACCTACAAGGGTTACACCACAACAATTGGAAGGAAAAAGAGAAAAAGGGCTTTGTTACAATTGTGACAGAAAATGCACTAAAGATCATAAGTGTGCTGAGAAGAAATTATTTTACATAGAATATGAAGAGGAGGAAGAAAAGGATCAAGAAACATCAAAAGAAGAAGATATATGCCAGGACCCCACCCTAGAGAAAGAAGAAATGAATTAGACCATATCTTGTAAAGCATTGGCAAGAATTACCACTCCTCAAACTCTCAAGATAGAAGGACATATCAAGAAGAAAAAGGTGCAAGAAGTGAAATATCACATCAAGAAAGAAGAAATGAATCCAACCATATCTTCTAATTCATTGGTCGAAATTACCACTCCTCAAACTATCAAGATAGAAGGACATATCAAGAAGAAAAATGTTCAAAAAGTGAAAGATCACATCGATAATCAAGAAATGAATCCGACCATATCTTGTAAAGGATTGGAAGAAATTACCACTCCTCAAACTCTAGAGATAGAAGGACATAACAAGAAGAAAAAGGTTCAAGCAGTGAAAGATCACATCGAGCATCAACAACAAGTTCTCCAAATTTTAAAGCATAATGCCATTTCGGTGCAAAATCAAACGGAACAACAGGTAGATCAACATTGTAGTGAAAAATGTTTTGATGTAGGTGATTGGGTATTTTTACTGCTACATCTCAAGCAAGTTATTTATGAGAAGGAAATGTTGGCAATACTACATGCACTTAAAATGGCGACCTTACAATGGGAAGACTCTTCAAGGATGAGGATGTGGAAGCATTGTTTTGTGTTATTTCTATTATCCAACCAGATTGGATAAACGAAGCAAGGGATGAATGGAAGAAGGACGAAGAAGTATGGCCACTTATTCAAAAGTTTCAAAAGATCCCAATTCAAACAATATTACCAGAAATTGAAGAGGAAGGAAAAATCATATTGGAACCTGAAGCAGTCACAGAAACAAGAACCCGATAGCGACTAAATCAATCAATTTCAGAGTATCTCATCAAGTGGAAGAACTTACCCACTGAAGATTCCACATGGGAGAACAAGAATTTTATACAGAAGCATCAAGAACTACTCTAGTGTTGAGGACAACGCTTTTTGAAGCAGAGGGGCATGTTAGGCCCCTATACTACTAGTGTAACCCCTTATTGTTATTAGTACAACCCACTTATTATATTGATGTACCCATGTAGGGCCCATATTGTTACTATTTTGCCCCATAGAAGCCCACTATTGTTATTATTATGCCCTTACATTATTGTTGTTATGTCGGCTCTGATTATGTTATGACCCCTTAGACTCCTATATATAGAAAGGAGGTCTTTTCATTTGTATCATCCAAGAATTGTTCATTTATGTAATGTAAAGGAGGTTGCCCCCTCGAAGAGGCTGAATTCTAAGGCGTTGATCTATATTTTCTATCTTTTCTTGAGCTGGTTTCATAACATGAACTTCATAAAGGGAAAAAAACCATAGGTTGCAAATGTTGTATAAATCAAATATTAATGCAGATGGAACCATAGAAAATTAAAAGCTAAATTGGTAGCAAAGGGGTATTCACAAAAAGAAGGAATTAACTATGAAGAAACCTTTGCCCTTGTAGCTAAACTAAATACCATCAAAATGTTGATTTCTTTATCTACTAAGAAACATTGGATGATTCACCAACTAGATGTAAAGTCTGCATTTTTAAATGGAGAATTGAAAGAGGAGGTTTATTTAGAGCAACCTGAGGGGTTTCTCCAGAAATGGAAAGGACATTTAGTCTGTAGATTAAATAAATCTCTTTATGGACTAAAGCAAGCACCCAGGTTCTGGTATGAAAAGATTGATTCATTTTTTCTACAACTTGGCTACAACAGAAGTAAAAACGGCCCTAATATGCATACCGTGAAAGATGAACAGGGGCACATAGTGTTTATTTCTTTGTATGTATATGATTTAATCATTACAGGTGATGCTATTGCTCTAATTAAAGAAATCAAGCAACAAATGTCACAGGCATTGGAAATGAAAGACCTTGGTGAATTAAGATACTGTTTGGGTCTTGAGATTTGGAGAGATTCAGGACAAAATTTTCTATCCTGGGGTAATTATGTCAAAGGTCTACTGGAAAGATTAAGGATGGATCAATGTAAGGCTGCAACAGTACCATTACAACAGAACATTAAACTTCAGAGTGAGGATGGCTCTAAACAGGTAGATGTGACACTTTATAGACATTTGGTTGGGAGCCTAATCTACCTTATCACTACTAGACCCGATTTGGCTTATGTAGTCAGTGTGCTAAGTCAATACATGTCCAAGCCACTTGAGAGACATTGGAATGTATAAAAATGTGTTTTGAGGTATTTCCAAGGTACTATAGACTATGGTATTATTTATACTGATTCCTCTGATGTTAGATTGACAATATTTACAGATTCAGACTGGGTTGGAAATGTAGACGATCGTAGATCCATAACAGGCTATGCATTCAACATTGGATTCAGGCTGATTACATGGACCAGAAAGAAACAAAACATTGTTTCCTTATATTCAGTGGAAGCAGAGTATCAAGCTATGTGTGCAGCAACATGTGAGGCAGTTTGGCTGCGGAGACTTCTCCAGGATGTTGGGGAAGAACAAAAAGATGCAACAACAATCAAATGCAACAATCAGAGTTCAATCAATCTTGCTAATAATTCGATGTTTCACAAGAACGCAAAACAAATTGATACACAATTCCACTTTATCAGGGAGAAAGTACAATAAAAAGAAATCCATGTTGTATATCATAATACATGTGATAATGTTGTAGAAATTTTCACTAAGCCTCTTGGAAAAATTAAGTTTGAAATGTTTAGGGAGATGTTAGGAATACTTGTGAACCCCTTCTTCATTAAGGGGGAGTGTTAGAGATAATGGAGAATATCTTAGAATAGTGAATTGGTTCATGGTACCTCAGGATAGGAATTAGTTTCTATTTCCTAGGGTATGGTTCTAACTTCCCTAGATCCATGATTCCTATATAATGTGTGATGTGCGTGGACAATGTAGAGTGTTCTGCAGAGGCAGGCTCTCCTAGTTCAGACTCTCTGTCATAGAGCTGACCAGTGGATGTTTTTTATGAATTCAAACATCGCTTTTTAACATGGTATCATAACAATAGGACTGAGAAACCTGTTCGCTGAGTGAAGGATTTTCCTGGCGCGCTTGAGGCGAAATTGTCGCGTGGTTTGGGGGAAAAATCATGCCGACCGCATTGTGAGACTTCCCACATTTTATTTTGGACGACCATCGCGAATCTATGTTGGATAATTGCGCCGACCGTCACGAATCCGTGTTGGCTAATCATGCCGACTGTGCAAACAAAAAAGGGCACTGCGTCTTGGCGGTGGCTGCCGAGAGAAGGATGCGTGGAGGCTGAGGTCTGCCGAGAGAAGGCTGCGATGACCCTATACAAGGTTCCTCATAGGACTGTCATGGAGAGAGCGTAGCGTGGTGGAGACTTGTCGGGAGGCCACGTGGGGAGGGCGCGCAGACTACAAGGGATCAGCCAGTGCTAGAGGCTGTTGAAAATACCAGAAATCGGACTCGTAGAGATCAACGATTTTTGTCTTTGACATAGATCTGGGGTAGATCTAACATATTTTCTTTTTACCTGTCAATTTTTTTAATCATCAAGATGAATAATCAAATGATTGAAGCATACTTGAATGAGCATAACAAGCTCGATGGCTCCAATTATGCGAATTGGAAATTCAAGATGTAGACTCTACTAGAAGTGCAGAGTGCTTGGACGATTGCAAATGGGGATGAGAAGAAGCCAGCAACTGGATCAACATCGATCCTAGATTGGGAGAAGTGAGAAGGTAAAGCAAGGATGTCGCTGAAGATGCCAGTGAAACACTGCATCGTACCACATATCAGAGAATGTAAATCAACAAGCGAAATTTGGGGAATATTGAAGGATTTGTATGAGATCAGGAATACAAATTGTCTTTTGTTCCTGAAGAGCAAGATATTATCCCTGAAGATGGAGGAAAAAGAAATAGTTGCTTCCTTCATAGTGAGGATAAAATATCTGAAGAACAAATTGGCAGACATTGGTGAAACAGTTGCAGATACAGATATAATAACAATTACCATGAATGGTGCGACTGATGACTACCAAACGTTTATCACTGGGATAAATGTGAGAGCGAAAATTCCAAAGTTTGAAGAACTGACAGGAATATTAATGCAATAAGAAGAAAGAAGATCGACTTTGAAGCCCCATAGTGTCGTTCTTGTGTTGATGGTGAAAAAGAACTTCATCAAAGGAAAAGGAAATCCAAAATAGAAAAACGGAGAAAACTCACAGAAAATACCAAATCAGTCACAAGGTATGCATCCGAATAGAAACAACTCTGAAATTAAATGTCTTTATTGAGGAAAACTTGGTCATATAGCTAAGGAGTGCAGGAAGAAGAAATATCATGAACAACAACAAAAGCAGAAACGACATGCAGGTCATATCGTAAATGATAATCATGATTAGAACTTTAGATTGTTTATGGCGGACTTTGATGAGAATGTTGATGCAGGCATCTAGTATGTAGATTTGGGAGCATGCACACATATGACGGGAAATAAGCAATGGTTCGAAGATTTTAAGGAAATCAACAATGGAGCACAAATCTACCTAGGTGATGATATAAGTCATTAGATCAAAGGGTGTGGAAAAATTTCTGCCATTTCACCTAATGGTACTGTAAGACAAATTCATAATGTGATGTATGTGCCCGGTGTAACAAAGAACATGATTTCTGTATCCATGATTATAGATCAAGATCTCAAAGTTGATTTTTTAAAATCTAACTGTTATATTAAAGATCTATTAGATGGCATGAAGACTATTGCTACAGGAATTCGAATAGGAGGTTTGTACAAATTGGATGTAAGACTAGCAGTAGTTCGAGCTTTGACAGCAGCGAGTTTGACTATAGAAGAGTTGTGGCATCAAATATTTGGTCATATTAACTACAATGATTTGCTGTTACTTCAGAAAAAGGAAATGGTAAGATATATTCCTATGTTAAAACAAGTGCATAATGATTGTGATGCTTATACATTAGGAAAGATGCATAGAGAGGAATTCCTTGTTCGAGTAGAGAAGAAAAAGAGAGACATACTTGAATTAGTGCACACAGACCTTTGTGGACCCATGCAAACAAAGTCATTAGGAGGTGCACTGTATTTTTTACTGTTTATTGATGAATCCACAAAGCTTTCTTGGGTATATTTTTTGAGTAAGAAAGGTCACACATTCGAATACTTTAAGCAGTTCAGAAACATGACTGAAAAGAAAATAGGGAAGCATATAAAAATTCTCTGCTCTGATCAAGGGGGAGAATACAGGAAGGATGAGCTTATCAAGTATTGTAAAGACCATGGGATATTACAACAATTCACAGTACCCCATACTCCTCAGTAGAATGGAATAACAGAAAGAAAGAACAAAACATTGGTGGAATGTTCTAGGAGCATGTTGAAAGGTAAGGATCTTTCGAATGGTTTTTGGATGAAGCATTGAATATTGCAGTTTATTTCAAAAATAGGAGTCCTACAAAGAATCTTGAGTTTAAAAATCCCGATGAAGCATTATATGGATTTAAACCTGCAATAAAACATTTAAGAGTGTTTGGGTCTAAAGCATTTGCCCATACTCCAAAGGAAGACAGAAGAAAACTAGATTCAAAAGCCATTAGATGTACCTTTATAGGGTATTGATCACAATATAAAGCTTATAGATTATATAATTCCTCTACTCACAAGATTTTCGTTAGTAGAGATGTCATATTCCATGAGCAGGATCATGAAGAATCTAATAAGCACAATGATAAATGGGATATTCTGTTCTTGGTGGAAGAAGGAAGTGATGAATCAGGGGATGAAAATGAGCAGCAACAGATGCAACAGCAACAACAACAGCAGGAAGGAAAAGAAGATGATGTAGCTATCAAGCCAAGTCTAGAAAATGATAATCAAACAAGGTTTGAAGCTACCCCACCAATCAAGAGATCAGGTAGGAAATCTCAGTTTCCAGCAAGATATAGGGAAAATGATTTCATAACTAGTATGATGAATGTAGTTGAACCTTATAGTTATAAGGAAGCAAATGAATGTAGTCAATGGAAAACAACTATGGAACAGGAATATGAATCTATAATCAGGAACAACACTTGGGAGCTGGTTGAAATTCCTAAAGGGAAACAAACCATAGGTTGCAAATGATTGTATAAACCAAATATTAATGCAGATGGAACCATAGATTAATTAAAAGCTAGATTGGTAGTAAAGGGGTGTTCAGAAAAGGAAGGCATTGACTATGAAGAAACCTTTGCCCCTGTAGCTAAACTAAATACCATCAGAATGTTGATTTCTTTAGCTACTAAGAAACATTGGATGATTCACCAACTAGATGTAAGGTTTGCATTTTTAAATGGAGACTTGAAAGAGGAGGTTTATTTAGAGCAACCTGAGGGGTTTATCCAGAAAGGAAGGAAAATTTAGTCTGTAGACTAAAGAAATCTCTTTATGGACTAAAGCAAGCACCCAAGTTATGGTATGAAAAGATTGATTCATTTTTTCTACAACTTGGCTACAACAGAAGTAAAAATGACCCTAATCTGTATACCATGAAAGATGAACAGGGGCACATAGTGTTGATTTCTTTGTATGTAGATGATTTAATTATTACAGGTGATGACATTGCTCTAATCAAAGAAATCAAGCAACAAATGTCACAGGTGTTTGAAATGAAAGACCTTGGTGAATTAAGATATTTTTTGGGTCTTGAGATCTGGAGCGATTCAGGACAAAATTTTCTGTCCTAGGGTAAGTATGTCAAAGGTCTACTAGAAAGATTCATGATGGATTAGTGTAAGGTTGCAACAATACCATTACAGTAGAACATTAAACTTCAGAGTGGGGATGGCTCTAAAGAGGCAGATGCGACACTTTATAGAAAATTGGTTGGGAGCCTAATCTACCTGACCACTACTAAACCAGATTTGGCTTATGCAATCAGTGTGCTAAGTCAATACATATCCAAGCCACTTGGGAGTCATTGGAATGCAGAAAAATGTGTTTTGAGGTATCTACAAGGTACTATAGACTATGGTATTATTTATACTGATTCCTTTGATGTTACATTGACAATATTTACAGATTCAGACTGGGCTAGAAATGTAGACAACCGCAGATCCATAATAAGCTATGCATTCAGCATTGGATCCGGGGTGATTACATGGAGCAACAAGAAACAAAACACAATTTCCTTGTCTTTAGCGGAAGCAGAGTATCGAGCTATGTGTGCAGCAACATGTGAGGCAGTTTGGTTGCGGAGACTTCTCCAAGATGCTAGGGAAGAATAGAAAGATGCAACGATAATCAGATGCGACAATCAGAGTTCAATCAAACTTTCTAATAATTTGATGTTTCACAAGAACACAAAACACGTTGATACACAATTCCACTTTTGTCAGGGAGAAAGTACAATAAAAAGAAATCCATCTTATATATTGTAATACATGTGATAATGTTGCAGACATTTTCACTAAGCCTCTTAGAAAAATTAAGTTTGAAATGTTTAGGGAGATGTTAGGCATATTTATGAACCCTTTCTCCATTAAGGGGGGGTGTTAGAGATAATGGAGAATATCTTAGAATAGTGAATTGGTTCATGGTACCTCAAGATAGGAATTAGTTTCTATTTCCTAGGGTATGGTTCTAACTTCCCTAAATCCATGATTTCTATATAATGTGTGATGTACATGGACAATGTAGAGCATTCTGCAGAGCCAGACTCTCTCGGTTCAGACTCTTTGTCGTAGAGCTGACTAGTGGATGTTTTTTAACAATTCAAACTACTTTTTAACACAAAGAATTTGATATCGCTCCATTATTGCAAAGATCATCCTTGGTCTACTCGACTCATGGCTCTCGGTTGTATGCCTTATTTTCACTTTCTCTGTTCTATGTTCATTTTGGGAATTGTACCTCATTATTATTCTTTCTCAAAGACGCAATCAAACCTTTCCGTCTGTGCCAAACGCAATGCCTTAGTTACATGGCTCTTTCTTTTTGTGCTTGGAATGAGCTTGAAAACTCCCAATCTCCTTTGGGTTACACATAGACTACTTGATGTTTTTTGGAATATAATTCATAAGTGTACGGTACGTAAATATTGGCTAAAGTTTGTTTGGAAAATATTTACACATTTATGGTATGTGAAGACCAGGGTTGCGGGTAGTGCACCTTTCCCATCGAATCTATTCCTGAAGTGTGCTTCCAGTGGGAAATTATTTAGCTCACTTTTGAAACATCAAATTTTGAGAGCACATTTCTACAAAAAGAAATGGCTTCTTACTTTTCCTAGCAAAAATAAATTTGTAAAGATGTTCTAAAAATAAATTTTTATAGATGTTCGAAAAACAATTTTTTTTCAAAGAAACAATAACTTTTGAGTGGGAAGTATAATCTTCTTTAGTTTTCATTTTTATGCTTTCACTTAAATTTTTAACATTATCATGAAATGACTGACAATGTTTGAGAGTGGTTCAAGCCTTACTAGATTCCATATGGAGAAAATAAAATTTTAGATCTCACTCAAATTCAATGTTTCTATTGAACTTTGTCATGTCCTAGGGTATGGAACTCATATTTAATCAAGAGCACCAAAAGCTCTGTGTACCTTGATGTTAGTAACACTGGTTGTAGAACTTCTCTATCACGACCCTACTAAAAATGTATCTATCACTCAAACAAAATCTTGACCTGACATGCTACGTTTTTCTATCTTATGTTAATGCTTAGAGGGTGATATTAATAATAAAAACGCCAAGATAGGCAGTGATTTTGATTATATGTAGGTATTTGTTGTAACATGATATTTTTGGACGCTACAAGCCATTTAGAGACTATTTGTTGATGTATTTTCGGTTCATAGATGGATTGCACTCGCTACTATTTTGACTATGTGCAACGTTACATGCTATAGAAATGAGAACTTGTAATTTGTGGACCTGTAACTCACTCCATTTATATCAATACACTGAGTTCTTTGTTCTCCTATATGTGATGTTTCATGTATTTCAATACCATGTTGATCTGTTGAATAAAGTAGATAGATATGCTTCATAGATCTCATAGTTTCTTGGCTTGTGTTTTCTAGTTGTGCAGGTTCTAAGTTTGGCAGTTGGAGCTAGGATTGCAGCATTCAAGCTAAAGAAAGACTGAAACATACAACATATTCCAAGTAAGTTTCATCCCTTCATCTACTTTCTTTAAGGAAAACATTGGGTCCTTTGTCTTTATGTAGTTTTAGGCCAGTGCACCAAGCCTAGAGGAGATATTTCTGTCTGCGGTCATAAATCCTGCATAACAAACTTCTTTGCACGTACATACTCTATAATAAAATTTGTTGATCCTGAAAATAATATACTCTACAATATTTTAACATGCTGATACTATAGAGTATGAATAACAAGTACGTCGAGGTAGGTGAAAATTAAATTACTCTTTTATAAATAATTATATATGGAATATCATCGGTGTTAGTAATAATGTTGATGAAATAGTGTCTAAATAAAATTTCCAAAAAGTTGCATGTCGACATGATAATGATAATGGACTTCACTAACTGTAATAAGAGATTTTTTTTAATAAACCAATATTGACTTTTATGATTAAATATATTGTTTATTACTTTTGGTGCAAACTATAAAAATAAATATACAAAATATATTGAAACGACAGAGCAATCAACTATTGTATAAGCTAAAAACAATAATAATGTATAAAGAATTAAATTAATTGTTTCACTAAGTAAAAAAATATTTTAAATTTTATTATTATTATTATTATTTATTTAAATTAAAAAATTATCATAAATTAATTGTATGTCACTCATCATAAATAACTAAAATTTATTTGATTGTTATCTTGAATATTATAATTTTTTTTAGTTAAAAATAATCTTAGAAATAGCTAAAATAAAAGTTAATTATAAATCATTAAAATTTATATTCTAAATTATAAACTAATTAAAAAAAATAAAATTATATCTCAAACTAAAAACCAAAACCCAAGAAAAGTTTTAATTTATTATGAAATACATAATAATTAATAATATAAAAGTTATCTATTTGGAAAAATAGAATAATTTAGTAAAATACATATGATTACTTGTGAACATGCTTCAATTTCGGGATCAACACCCTGTCATTGAGCCAATTGTCGGTAGTGCTTTTAGTAAAATACGTATGATTACTTGTGAACATACTTCAAGTTCGGGTAGCTGTATGTGAGGTAGTCGTACTTCGAGCTTTTATTCCAGATTTTTAGAGAACCTTGCTCCAAAACACCATTTCTTAAATTTTCTTTGAAGGTAATGAATATAAAGTTATATTTTTAGATATTAGTTATTTTTAATGTTTATATTTTTTTAATATAGAAGATGTTAGTTTTTATAATATATGTAAAAAGTGATTAAGATTAGTTTATTTAATTATCATTTTTTTAAATAGGTATGTAGGAATAGGAGATTATTTTATATCTATAAATAAAATATATATAATCATGTTTTATTGTTAAATCATATATTATGATTTCAGTTAATTTTATGTTAACATATGATTGTTGAAGTATAATGTTGAGAAGAGGGTTCACGATACGATGGTACACGGTAATTGGTCAAAGTTCTGATGAGGAGATAATGATGCACATGTGGTTTTTATTTATTTGTTTTGTTATGATAATGATGTTGTATGTTCATGATGGATATGATATGCATAGGGATTATGATACTATGATATGACTTTATATTGACATGTGGTTAGTTTATTATGTGATGTCATGATATGCCTTTGATGCTGATATGTTGATGTTATAACTTATGAGGGTATTTTCTGTGCTAATCATATGCAAGTTTTATGACATGCATGTTGTTTGTTATTTTTCAGAATGTTGTGATTAACAATGATGTTATGTTCTCATGATGACATGAGAAACTTGGCATGTGGATTATTTTCTATTATACTATGATGTTATAACTAATGCATTGGTTGCATGTTGAGATGTGGTGCTTGACAAGAAATCCACAAATGGGCTGAGAGGACAAGTTATTTGATGATCTCGTGGGAGCCCATACCTGTGATGGAGAATATGAAACACCATATGGGATGGGGACATACTAAATCAATACTAAATATGTAAGTGGTTACTTTGTCTTTCATAGCTCTTGAGGGGCTATGGGACCATCTTGAGGAGGTTAAGTTCCTGATATTGTAGACTAAGTGCTTGATAATGGATTGGGATGTCAAATTATAGTAGGGGTGTAAGGACTTCGATGCATGGGGTTATGAACCTTAGTGAGTGTGGAGGGAGTGGGCCAGCCTTTCGAGATTCCTGGAGTACAACTTCGTGGAGTATTGAGCCGGGTGCTTGCTGTGGGGAAAATGAGGTTTGTGGCGGGCGCGAGCCTTGGGGACAACCTTGGGCTATGGTCAAGACCGATGAGGCTTTATTCCTGGTTCTGAAAGTTTGGAAAAAGGACAAAGATTCCTTGGAATTTCCCTAGTGAGGTGAATCTTTTCGATCCCTGTTGGTTATACTAGTTCCATAGAGGGTGTAGAGAAAATGTGAAGTTGTAAATAACAAAATAAAATAAAATTTTAAATAATTCAACTTAACTTTGGGACAAATTTCCTTGAAGATGGGCAGTATGTAATGCCTTAAAACTAATAAAAATAATAGTAATAAATAATTAATACAATATAATATTAAAATAATAGTAAACAATAAAGAAAAAATAATAATAATAAATAATAAAGAAAAATATAATAATAGTATATAAATAATAAATACCAAAGGGAATATAATATAATATGATAAATGAAATAGTGAAAAATGAACTTGAGTTCTAAATAACTATATATAAAATTAAACTATAAAATAGTAAGAATATGTAAAGTTAACAAAAGCAAAAAGGAATAAAATAATAAATAGTTAAATTAATAGAAATATTAAATTAAGTAAAACTTAAAATAAATAAATAAAATTTTCATGTTGATACATGGAATGTGTGCATGCAGAACCGTTTCCATTTTTTAGTCTATTTAGTGGACGATGAGGAGGATGAGATTCATCTATTCGTTCATCCATTGTCTTTGGAGAAAGGTGTTGTGAGAAAAAGGATTCCCTAGCAGTAGTACATTGATTGAGGGCTTGACGGTGGCCAGTTATAGAAATATTACGTGCAATTGAGCCTATAGTTTTGTGAAGAGTTTTCCCCAAAACTTTGTTGTAGTTTGCTAGATTCAAATAACGTTCAACTCTGAAATCACAAGTAAGGAATAACTTCACTACAGGTAAGTTGTCTCTTCTCATATTTTTTAAAGTTATATGCTAATTAGTTGAATAGATGTGTGTTGATTATAAATCACATAATTGATCTAATTAGTTGTATATTTAAATTGTGGGTTATTACACTTCCCATAAATTCACAAAGGATAAATATGACTCCTCCCAACCAATGAGAATGGGAACAACTAGTTCTCCCCTCGAGCTAGTTTTCCTCTTCCAAAACAGTTGTTTGACAGAGACCTAAGAAGGTCTATCCAAAGGCATCTCAAACTATAATAAGTCTATCTATGAAACTCACAGACTCAGCAAGTTTTACTTGAGGATTCCACTATCCCTAACCAACTCAAGAATACCCTAACTAACAACATCATGCCTTCCCTTAACATCGTCCTATTCAAGGTACTAGTTTCTTCATCTCTCCCTTAGTTTCCTCAGGCTTCCTCTCATGCCCTCTTGGCATCTTCCCCAACTTAGATTATTTATCTCTAAGGAAAGGAGTAGCTTTCCTATAACTGTCTAGTAAGTGAATACTTTTTTGATTTAGTGTGTTATCCCTGTAAATTCCATGGCTTGCCATAACCGACTTTTAAATAAAATTAAAATAAATTTAAACATTTAAATTTCTCACTAGGCTTTCCACATAGCCCATGGTTTACCAAGTCACTGCAGTAAAAGTAAATTAAATATTTACTATTCACTGAGGGGTATTACACAAGCCCACTAGAAAAATTAGTGTTGGCCATTGTAGCGCTAAATTCTTCCATGAAACCCCTTTGAGAAATCTCTCTCTTTCCTTAGGTTCCCCCTTTTTCTCTCCTTCAAAATCTATCTCCCTTTTCTCGAGGTGTGAATTCATGTCTTATTCCAAATAAAATCTGACCAATAAAGTATGGGGTTATCCTCCTCTTAGAGAAGGCCATATACTTCTTTCGGTAGTCATTATTTTCTCAGTCAACTTCATTAAAAGATAAAACCAATCCACACCATACCTTTCATTAAATGGGATTCTTCCTCCAAATTTCCCAAGCAACCTCCTCAAATCAAAGCTCTGATATATATATGTCCCTTTTCCCTTAGCTACTTCACTGGATTACATTTCACAATAATAATTACAAAAATATTTACAAATGTTAACAAGAGGGAATTTTACAGAATGGGTTGTTGCAAAAAGTAATTTTCATGATAGTAACTGAATCACTCATTGTACATTGATTTAAGTGGATCCAAAGTGAGAATTCTAGGTACAACTAATGTGTACACTAGACATGAAGTACATGGTGCTCTACAACAAAGCCATAGGGTAGGTAAAGGTCTAGTGGATCCACTATAGCCTTGAAGAGGTGACACGGGACTTGGAAGATGTGATGCAGGAATACCCACAACTGTTTTTGAAATTTTGATATAGATTATATATATATATATATATATATATATATATATATATATATATATATATATACGTGTATGGTGATGTGCTCTATGGGGTACACAACAATAAGTGGGGAGGGAATGTAATAGCCCAATTCTATTTACTAGGTTATGAATGTAGGCTTGTATATAATGAATGGCCATGGGACAACCAATGCAATATAATAATAATAATAATAATAATAATAATGGTTGCAAATAGATAATGATAGATTCATATCAGGTTATGATTCCACAAGAGAGGGACTAAGGTGACCAAGTTAAATTATATATTATTTATTTCTTATCCTTTGAGTTAGTTGTAAATGTGGATATAATGGCTTATTAGGGAAAACCATGTCATGCATTGTGAGAATGCATATATCAATGCTAATATTGGTTGTTTTGGGTGTTTCCTAGCCATTCTTTTTTTGGCATAAAATGAAGAGAGGGAGATATAAAAATCCAATGCTAGTTGGCTATAAGAGATTATCGGTTATACTGGCAGTAAGAAATGATGGTTGCTAGCATGGGAATAATTCCAATTAAAGAAAACTATCCATGTTTGAGTGCCTATAGAGTTTATAACATTTAAATTTCCTATTAAGTCTACACTAGACACCTATAGGAAAGTGGAATAACCTGAGGGACTTGTAGAGGAGGGGATTCCTTTCTTTGGGTTGTGTGGATAGAGGGGAAAAGAGAGCTAGTAAGTTGGAATTGTTGTGTGATTGAAATTATTGTAAGAGTTTGATAGTCGCATTGATGTGTGCTTTAAATTTGACCTAGAAACCCATATTGGTTCATTCATAGCCTTAGCTTGGGGGTGGCCCTTTTGGAAAAAAGAGAACATGTAACAATAAACCTATGATTGAGAAAATCTCTTAACTTTTTTATTTAGCCAATGTAATATTTTATAAAGATAAGTAACACCCTTCCCTTGCATGTAAAAATTTTCTAACTTAAGCTAAGAAAAGCTAGGTATGATGTGTAACGAGAAAAGTAAATACTTTATAAAATAAATAAAATAATTAATCACTTGGAAAAGCGAGACACCAAGAGATGATATTCTTCCCAAATCCCATTGGTGAATGGGAAGGGATAATTATTTCATGATAAAACTTCTATATTTAATTCTAGATAAGCTTGATGGATTCGAGATAAATATCCACTGAGAAAAACATAAAAAATTGTGGGGGATAAAGGAAATATTTTATGAGGAAAAGCCTCACGTGAGAGAAAGGCGAGCTTTTCTGGCAAAAGCCTAGGAAAATGGATAAAAAGATCCATAAAAGTGGGATGCCGCTAATGGAAACGATATCATGAAAGAGGGTATTAAATAACCATTACAGAGATCAACACGATGTTGTTGATCCATTGCAAGAACCTCGACTAGGGGGTGAACTGGATGAATTAGTTCTAGGTTGTGTGACGTACTCAGGTTTCCAAGTGACATGTTTTCAGATAATCTGGTTTGCATAGGATGTTTGTATGTTGACTCTTACCCTCTATATTATCAATTCTAAATCATATAAGAGAAATTTCGTAGGTTATTCTTGCATATAAATCGATTGAATAATGTGCATGTGACTGCTATGCATGAGTAGAATTGTCTATGTTAGCTATGGGCATGAGATAATTATATATGAGTGCATGTAACAACCATTGCGTATGAATTCAATCTCAATTAATTTTATTAAAGAAACATAATATGTGGATATTATTCATTATTGGGGTTATCGTGTCTTTTTTTTAAGATAGTGAACAATCGTGCTTGAGTCAACTATGTAAATTGGATAACTATGGTTAAGGCTCAACTATATAAACTATGGTGCAGGTATTTATGCTATGCATTATGCATCCAACACTGCTCTTTTAACTAATTATGCATAATCCCTAAGGTACACAAGTTAACATTACATGCGACTGTGGAAGTACGATTATAATTGCGTTATGGGCAATACTAGCTTTAATATATTAATGTTGAAGTTTACATCTATGCTGATATTGAGGCACCAAAGGAAGTAATTCTTTATGCATAATCTTGACCCGTTGAATACCCATGGTGGATAGTTCCTTCAAGTAATGATACGCGCATAAGGGTTGAATTGGAAGCTTCTATTAAGGTTATATTTATTGAACCGAAGAGTCCACATCATGAATCCAGTAAGGCCTTAGAGGAGTTGTAGTACTGTGCTTAGCGAGTACAGGTCATTACTTTTGATGTGTTTCAATTGTTAAAAATATGAGTATAGTTGCACCAATAATATTTGTTCATATAATGATGGAATAATTATACTTGTGACGACGGTTGAATCTTAACTTTAACCGTAACAAATTTAAGGAATGGGAGCCTAGTAGGTTATGTCAAATTAGGCTCCAAGGGTATGTTACAAATGGTATCAGAGCTTAAGTTCAAACATTTCAGCCTATGGGCCAAGCCACCTGTGTAAGGTATGAAGGTTTTTGGCTATAAAAATTGAGAAAAATAACCTAGATGCCATAAAGGATTGAACTTAAATCTTAAAATAAATTGGAGAAGGACTCTGAAGCATGCAAATATCATAGTGATTACTCGCAATCAAAGAAAATGAGGATTCCTTAAGGTTGAATCTAAAAATTTAAAATGTTTTATTTAATGGAATGTGGAAGTAATAACATATAGATATGTTAGTCCACTCTATATAAGATATTATTATATCAAATCATTTAAAGTTGATTGTCGAAAAATGGGTGGATTCTATGCATTTGAAAAAGAGTGGTCCTTATACGATGGTTTTAATTGATTGATTTTGTGATATTATCTGCGATGCTAAGATACTAAGGTTCTTTCCCTATTTTTCAAGTGAAGAATCTGGTTTCATAAGTTTCCAAGGTTTCTTGTGCCAAATATGGGGTACATTATAGCACAGTAGACAAGGAACAAAATGATTAGCAGAAAACTAATCCGCTCCGTCTAAATGTGTAAGATTGAATTGAAGAATATAATTATTACCCATCCTTTGAGTAATCCTTCTGTATAAAGCAACGACAAAGAAAAGGGGATGCATGTGATAAATTATTGATGTCCACGGGAACTTAGAACGATACATAATAAAGTAGTATGGTCCTCCAGTCGTTATTTGCAATCATGTGAGTTCTAGCTGCAACATGATATTAAATATGGGACTATGAAATGATATTTGGTAAGATGTATTACTGTGTAGCATTGAGAAATGTTAGTATGGCTGTACTTCTATATATTAAAAATTTCATTGGTGGCAACTTTTTCATTTTGAATACCTTGAATTGCATTTACAAGAGATTAGTCGTGGCTTCAACAATCCCAATGGAGGGTATCCTTTGGCTAGTAAGGGTTTCAGTACACCATCAACGGTAAAGGAAAAATTAATCGGTCAGGGAAAAGATTATCTAGCGAGGTTGGTACTGAATGGATGGCGTGATGGAGTAAAGCCGAAAAGCTACAGATTCCATACATGGGTAAGAAGATAACGCACAACACGCAAACAAAACTGGCCAAAATGGAGTGGCAACGAATTTTTCCCTCTCTTTCTACCTTACTTATCATGCGAGAGATGTTTCCATACAAGGTATAGTCAGTTGGATAATGTGTATCCCTTGACAATGTGTATAGCTATCCTTGACCTTCCACCGAGGAATGGATCGGCCAGACTAACATTTTTTTTTAGTATCACCGGGTCTGAATGCCCTATCCACCGATTTCTCCAAATGATAATGATTATCCAATTGTTCGATAACCTTATCAAGGTAACTGTAGAAAACGTGCTAGTTTTTTCAAATTTGAAGCACAACAACACCTTCAATCCACAAAATCACCTTTTCTAATTCCTTATACATTGATCTGGGTGTGGTGAGTTGTCATTTCTAGAACAACTTATGGACGTCAAATTATCTAGGGACGCATGTAGTGGGATAACTATTATCCCTACGTTCTCGTGGATAACATTTATCCTTAGCACGAAACACTCATATTTATCATGGGTAGTTCGCAATATATAACCAGACAATGCACCAAGTGAGAAGCAACATGATCACATTGATAGGCTGGCTGGATTAGTTCGAAGTGAGCACTAAGCAAGTTGATATAGTGGATGTTGAAACCGTTGAAATGAATCTGGGAGCATCTCACCCAATACTGAGAGTCAAATCATTACCGATAATTCGTTATTTCCTCCATTCATTTTCTGGAAATCCAAGTGTTGGGTAGCGAAGGTCCCCCGTAATAGTTTTGGGGTTTAAAGCCTAGAAGTTAGGATAATAATATTATAAATCTCCTAAAAATACAGAGCACGAAATGTAATAGATCGAGTCAAAGGTTTGTCCACCGAAGGAATAATATAGAATAAAAGGAAGTAAGTCGGCCTACCCATGGTCCGCAGACCATGGGAACATATAAATAGAGTGAGGCTCTAAGGGTAGAAAGTAGTTTGGGGGTTTTGATGAATCTTATTGCTATGGGTTTGTGAAGATAGAATTTTCTGCATCTGTAAGTCTGAGTTAAGGGTGTTGGGTAGGAGATAGAGGCTCTGTAGCTGTGTGAGCAGAGGCCTGGTAGAGTCTGTAGCTGTGTGCACGGACCCCTGTAGCTGAGTGCGTAGGGAAGATCTGGTTGTATTGGCGAAAGAATTGAATAAAGATAAGTTGGTTCTGAAATACTGTGTTGATTTCAGAATATTTTTGATCTGGTTAATTAACAATTGATATATCTATTTTGATAGGTATGCTTTTGTTTATGTTATGAGTTTATGCAAATCTATAACATTTCTGGGTGCGCGCACTGGTTATCTCTATTAAATGTTTGCTTAAAGACTGTAAAAAGTAGATCTGATCTATAAGAACTCATTAATAATAAGTATTTAGAAATTGCCTTGTTCTGGATCTACACGGAAGCAGAGTGGCACGAGGCCACAGAACGATGCACAACCCCTCTAGACCACATCAAGACATCCCAAGGGTGTGGAAAACTAGTTCCAGCACACTCCCCTGCTACCTCCAGTGAGACAACCCGCAGTCCATGGGCTGTTGCCAAAAGGGCCAGTAGCTGTGGGATTTGTTTGGCTAAATAACTCTTCCAAACCTGGGTCAGGGCCCAATAAGCCAACAAATGGTTTCGTTGCCGAGACCGGGATCTACCTAAGGGGTGTCTGATATCGAGATGCTGGAGCCTTATGAAGAAAAAGTCTAAGGATTGATTGGATCAGGAGCGGTACGAGTTCATAGTAGGTCCTAGTAAATTGATGCACAAACCAGAGGCTAAACATGACAAGCGTGATCTAGTTACCGATATTCATAGGAGCAGGAAGCAAAGATCCAGAACAATTTTGGTTCGTGGTAATGATAGTATGGGAAGCGCGCAGAGTTATGGACGATAACATAAAAAAGGCTACCCTAGTTAGCGCACTGTAGGACCGAGCGCTGACATGGTATATAAAGTACTCAAGCGATCACCCGAATGTGGGAACAACGGAGATCTCGACCGAATTGAAAAAAGAATTTAGCCGGCCGAAATCAGAAACGTAGTCGATCATAGGGTTCATGGAGATCGCGATGATGCCTAGTGAAACTCCGTGGGATCTGGATCAGAGATTGAAAAGTATAATCTACGAGGAAAACATGACGTTGTCAGATGCGCAACACTGCATGTGGTTTGTGGCGTCATTGACACCACATTTGAGGACGACGTTGTCATAGCAAAAGATCTCAACCCAGGTTGAAGCATTAAAGACGGTAATGAGGTTGCATGAAACTCCAATACAGGATCCAGGGTTGGGAATTCAGCAAATCCATGCACAAATACAAAACCTGTGTTTAGAAATGCAGAAGTTAAAACAAGAACAGCCACCTCACCCAGAAGCACCAGAGGAGGTGTGGTGTGTAAAATGTATAAGCCAGGGTCATGATAAAGATCACTGTCCAGTCTTTACGAACTATGTGGCAACGGGAGGAACAACACTGTTGCGACCAGAGGCACAGGCAGGGCCAAGAGCGACACCCTCGCTCTGGTGCACTATCTTCTAGGTGGGAGGAAACCACAACATGAACAACTGCCATCTACTGCCAAAATTTAACCAAACCCCTAGCAACTATTTTGCAATTTTTGCAGATCGGTGGGCCACGAGGAGCTAGACGGTTGTAGTTATAAATTATTGATGGACCGGTCACTTGCCTACAGAATGCAGACTGAAGGAAGAGGTCAGGATCCAGTCGCAGCGCTAGCGCCTGGTGGGTTCCAAGGATGGGGAGGAATGGGGCCAGGAAGGGGTCGTTGACAGCTAATTTGTTACAACTGCGAAGGACTAGGACACTACGTGTGGGACCGTACCAACCAAACCAGAATATCGTGCCTGTTCTGTGAACAGTTCGATCATGAAATGATAGATTACCCCACCTTGATAGCCCAGATATGTGAGGAGAGGGCAGCACAACCTACGATGATGCAAAAGGTCCAAATGATGAGGGCCGAACCATGCGATGAAGACCCCAACATAAACATGGTGCTCAGAAGTGGTGCAACTACAGGGGAGGATAAGGGGAAAGTAACCAAGGATGATGCTGGGATTCACAAGGAGATAGATCTAGAAGCTAGGAAGAGCTTCGCAGAGGTCTCTACCCCAGGTAGTAAGGATCAACCCAAGCCAGAGAGAGATCCCTCAATGCTAACTACCTTTTTAGAAACATGCATGAAATTGCTTCCCGACAATAGGGTAGTTAAAGGATTAGAAGAATTGATCACTAGGTGCGCTGGGTCGGGTGAACGTCCCGTGGTATGGAAATTGGGAAAACATGTGTTGTGGATTTAGCGGGAAATGCGATTAACGATGCAGATTGGCAACTATGAGATGGATCAGATCATTCTGGACTTGGGCTCAGATGCAAACGTACTACCTAAACAAACGTGGGAGCGCATGAGCGAGCCCACACTCCAATGGTCTCCTGTTCAATTATGAATGGCGAACCAACAGAAGATCTTGCCCATGGGAAGACTACAAGGAATGACAGTAGATATAGAAGGCACGAGCACCCAAATGGACTTTGAGGTAATAGAAATCGTGGATGAAAGTAGCCCTTACCATGCGTTGTTAGGGATCGACTGGGCCACCAATATGAATGGGGTTATTAATTTAAACAAGCGGAAAATGATATTTGAGAAGAGGTCGCTCCGCGTAGTCATTCCGCTAGACCCGGTTGAAGGACCGCGTTACACTAAACCCGTGTGCGATGAAGGAAGTGATGATGAATTAGATTGTATCTACAAAATTACTACAAGAAATCAATAATGGGTCAATCCAACTGTGGGAGGTAGAATATTGTGGGAATCTTGCACCGAAGAGTCCAATGAGGAAGACGAGCGATGGCATAATCGGTTGAACGGAGTAACCACGTTAAACTGCAATATGATGACTAAGTCGCTGTATTGAGTCAAATCTCAGTATCGCGAACTGCCGATGTTTGATGCGCTGACAACAGTGGATGAATTGCTAACTAAATTTGAAAGCATGGTTCTAGAGCACCAACAGTTTGATGCGTTGAGATGGGCCTTGCATGCGATTCCTGCGCATTGGTGGGGCACACGTGAAGGAACCTTCGATGATTGTCGTGGCTGCAGGCACATGATGCAGATAACATTTGGGAAACGGAAACTACAAATAACTGAGAAATATGATGGACGAGATGATCTGCGCATGCACCTTACCAGATGGGTCCAAGCCTGTGGAGAAGAGCCTCAATCGGAGTGGGTACACTTATTTTATCATACCCTGGATGTCATCCGAAGGAACTGGTATACTGAAACAGAGCTCTGACATGGTATAGGTGAATGGATATCTTGCACAAAGGGTTTTTTTTAACGTTCCTCTTTGAATATCAATGGATGGACACTGTGGATGATGCGTTGCAGGTTATAAAGGCCGCTCTCTTCAAAATACCACTAGAACCAGGTGAAGTCGTGTAGCTAGACTGGTCGCAGTAGTTGAGCCAGGCCCTTGAATGTTACAATGTGTTGGTAGAATATGATGAGGACGACCCTAGAAACATTAATATTCCAGAAACAGAGGGGAGTCGTGAGGTCCACAGACCAGCGATCGAGGATTCAGACATCACTGCACTGCTAAAAACAAAACAAGTCAACATTGGAATGGAGGAGGAGCCAAAGTATGCAATGCTTGGGGACTATTGGGATGATGCCACGGTAGAAAAGGTCGTCAAATTGCTGTGAGAGTATCAAGATTTATTCCCGACTAAAATCATGGAGCTAAAAGGGATCCTCGGTGAATGGGAATGATGAAGATAACTGTGAAGCCGGATGCGAAGCCAGTCAAGCAGCAACCTTACCAGTTGAATCTGAAATATAAAGCGAAGGTCCGTGAAGAGTTGGATAAGATGCTTACAACCGGAATAATTGAACCAGTGGAGGAGTCCGACTGAGTAAGTCCTATGGTTGTGCAGGAGAAAAAATAGAAAGGTGAAATTTGCATCTGCATGGATCTCCAGAAGATCAATGATGCATGTGTTAACGATCCATTTCCGACGCCATTTACAGACGAGGTACTGGAAAATGTGGGAGGACAGGAAGCCTACTCCTTTACGGACGGCTTCTTAGTGTACCACCAGACCAAGATCGCATCAGAGGATAGGGGTAAAAAACGTTCGCCACCGAATGGGGCTGTTTTCAGTATACAGTGATGCCCTTTGGACTAAAGAATGCACCAATGGAACAGTTGCTGAAGAAGGACGCTACTTATTTCTTGAATGAGGAATGTAACAAAAGTCTGGAAACGTTGAAGGAAAAGATGGCATCAAACCCTATATTGGTCTTTCTGAAATGGGACATTGAATTTCATGTGCATTTTGATGCGTCGTGTATCACGTTGGGCACGGTACTCACTCAAGAAGGAGCAGAGGGAATTGATCACCTGATCGCATTCGCAAGTCGACAATTGTCAAAATATAAGAAGAACTACTCCAATACTAAGCGAGAAGGATTGGCGATGGTATACACGCTCCAAAAATACTGCCACTATCTGCTCGGAGGACACTTTAAGATGTATACTGATCACTCTGTGCTAAAATACCTAGTGAATAAGCTTGTGTAGGGGGGGCGCATTTGTAGGTGGTTGCTACTATTTCAAGAATATGACTTCAAAGTCATCATAAAGCTGGGACGTCTAAACGCAGGCCTAGATCACCTATCCCGAATTGAGAACGACGAAGAACCCACAAACTTAGAGAAAGGACTACTGGATGCACAGCTGTATGGAGTGCATGTTGCGTATGGCCATTTTGAGGATATAATTCACTTCTTAACCACAGGAACTGTGCCGTAGGGATATTCCATTCAGCAGAAGAAAGAAATGGTGATACGCACAACAGACTTTACTGTTACTGAAGAGCACCTCTACAAAATGGGCAATGACGAAATATTACGTAGATATGTACTTGAATTTGAGCGAGGACAGATCTTGGCTGGAGCACATGGGGGCGTTGCAAGAGGACATTATGCGGGTTGTGCCACAGCACAGAAGATTCTTCTCGTGGGACTATGGTGGCCAACTCTACATAAAGTCTCGAAAGCCTATTGTCGGGCCTGTGACGTATGTCAATGAACTGGGAAACCATCGCTAAGGGATGAAATGTCTCTCAAGCCACAGATGATGTTGCAACCGTTTGTAAAATGGGCGATCAACTTTGTGGGACCTATCACACCTCTAGGAAAGCCAGGGGCATGGTATATCATCACAACGACAGAATACATGACCTGATGGGTGGAAGCGCAGTCGGGTAAAGACTGCACGACCACTACAGCCACGAAATTCTTGTTCGAGAATGTGTTAACGTGATCTAGATGTCCCAAAATTCTAATGAGCGACTGTGGAACGGATTTCCTAAATGAGACTATTAGCACGCTCACTGTGGAATTTTAGATATACCATCAACAGAGTACGTCATACCATCCACAAGCCAATGAAACCGTTGAAGCATTTAACAAAGTTTAAGAGACAACGTTGACCAAGGTCTATAATGCGCAACGAAATGATTGGGATTTGCCCATATTTGCTGTGCTATGGGCATACATAACAACGTGCAAGAAGTTGATGGGCCAGACACCTTTCCAATTAGTCTACGACAAGGAAGCAGTCATGCCAATGGAATACATTGTACCTAGTCTACGAATAGTAGTGGCGACAGGCATCGTAGACCATGGGGCTTTGATAGAAAGGATCGCGCAACTGGAGGAACTAGAGGAAGAACGATTTTTGGTAGGATTCCATTAGCAGGTACAAAAGCAGTGCAAAAAAGCATGGCATGATTGCCATATCAAGGTGCAAAATTTCAAGGAGAATGATCTAGTATTACTATATGACAGCAAGTTTGAGAAATTCCCTCGCAAGCTCTGAATGCATTGGTTGGGACCCGATGTAGTTAAAGAAGTTACGGATGGAGGCACGGTCCAACTTTCCAAGCTCAACGGAGACCCCTTCCCGGGCAGAGTAAATGGTAGTCGCCTGAAGCTCTACATGAGTGGGCCGACTGCTTGACTAACTGACCGAAGGACAGTCTCACTACTCTAGCCAGTTGAAAGAGAGCGTAGGATGTTAAAGCAATGGGTGGTAAAGCTGCTCGACAACTAGGGTGCGAGTAGATTTGGTCTGTTACAAGGGTCATAGTTGCACGGAAAGGGCTGCATTGCTACATCAACAAGCCGAGAGGTGACTGTTGCTGTCACTATTCATGATAAGATGCCTGAGTTATGGCAAAAGGGAGCGGGCAACGGGAAATTAAGAGATGGCGTACGAGCCAGATCTGGAACGATCTACCGCAGGCTTAACATGAGGGCATCAAGAAAGGTGGGAGCCAATGAATTTGAATTTTGAAATGATTATAAATCACAGGGGGGTATCCACCGAACGGGCTGCACTTCTGAGAACAACAAGCTATTGTGCCTTCCCGCTGCTATGGAACTATTCATTATCTACACTCAAGGAGTAAGCATGAGGGTGGTGATATGGCTGATGGAGACGCAAGGCTTTCTGAAGAGTACGGTGTTGACAGCTCCAAGCACCGCACAGAGTTCAGCATCCACGGTAGGGGATGTGCCAGAAATTTGTAGACAGGAAGCAAAACTGGTCTGAATGCCACTGCCTCACACATGGGCTAGTCAAAGAACCATAAAATATAAGGGAACGACTGTAAATACAGAGAAAAATGTTGGAATTGCAGTTAACAAGTGATCTCTGGTACACCTTGAAGATTTGGATCTCGCGGACAGTAGCCATGGTATTGCAAAATTGCAACACAAGATGCAGTAGACAGTGCATATTGAAGATACGAAATTGGAAAATGGCAGCGTTGGTACGAGAAGTTCCCGTATGCAACACCCCAGCTAGAGATAAAATCATATGAGGGGGTGTTCTGTGTTAACCGAGTAGAGCAGAATGAGCATTATTGGTTGTGTGAATTGGTAGAGACAATGGAGCAAGAGTTGGAGGAAGCTTTGCAGGAGACAAAGAGGGAGTAGCAGAACGAAGTCTGTCACTCACAGCAAGGTGAACTGCGGAGGCGCATATGATCATACCGAAGAGTGACTTGGGACGAGTCACGATGATTGTGTTGGGGGCCTATTGGGTAGCAGAGGTCCCACGTAATAGTTTTGGGGCTTAAAGCCTAGAAGTTAGGATAATAATATTGTAAATCTCTGAAAAATGTGGAGCGCAAAATGTAATAGATCGAGTCAAAGGGTTGACCACCCAAGAAATAATATAGAATAATAGGAAGTAAGTTAGCCTGCCCATGGTCCACGGACCATGGGAATGTATAGATAGAGTGAGGCTCTAAGGGTAGAAAGTAGTTTTGGGAGTTTTGATGAATCTTAGTGCTATGGGTTTGTGAAGATAGTATTTTTTGCGTCTGTAAGTCCAAGTCAAGGGCGTTGGGTAGGAGATAGAGGCTCTATAGATGTGTGCACAGAGGCCTGGTAGAGTCCACAGCTGTGTGCATGGACCCCTGCAGCCGAGTGTGCAGGGCATATATGGTTGTATTGGCGAAAGAATTGAATAAATATAAGTTGGTTCTGAAATACTGTGTTGACTCTGAAATATTGTGGATCTTGTTAATTTACGGTTGATATATCTATTTTGATCTGTGCGCTTATGCTTATGTTATGAGTTTATGCAAATCTATAACGTTTCTGGGTGCATGCACTCGTTATCTCTTTTAAATGTTTTCTTAAAGACTGTAAAAAGTAGATCTGATCTATAAGAACTCATTAATAATAAGTATTTATAAATTGCCTTGTTCTGGATCTACGCAGAAGCAGAGTGGTGCGAGGCCACAGAATGGCACGCAACCCCTCCATACCACATCAAGACATCCAAGGACGTCGAAACCTAGTTCCAGCACCCTCCCCTACTACCTCGGGTGAGACCTCAGCCCGTGCTCAACAGGTTGTTGGTGAAAGGGCTGGTAGCTACGGGATTTGTTTGGCTAAATAACTCTTCTGAACCTAGGTCAGGGCCCAATAAGCCAACACCAAGGGCCATCGCATTCTGGACGTCATCTTCTTTTGGAACCTCTGGCCTTCGCTCTCTTGAGACTTCACCAACTTCCAATCTGCGACCAATTTTAAAATTAAGGACACATAGTTTCATCGGGATCAAATCCCTCGTAGGCATGAAAAACATATGATTTTGTGAGGATGCGAGATTAGAGTCTTCTAGTGGCAGCACTGGGGTTTCTGGAGAAAAAATAAGAAAATTTCGGAAACGGATTGGTATATATATTCAATACTATGAGTAAGAAGAAAGAGTTATTTAAGCTCAAAGAGCCCGGAAAAGTGGGCATGTACGTTTGCCAAGTTCTTGTAATTTTTTTTTGGTTTGATTACAATATCAACCAAGAGGGATCTACACTCACTGGGAGATGAGGGATGAATTTGATGTGCAATGACTTCTCCACCAAATTTGGTTGTTCCATTTTTCGACGACACTAAAAATCTCGGTAAGTGCTTGGTCGACGGAATGGGGAACAATGCTAGGCATGAGTGCCAATGCGGTTGGGAATTTAAGTCATTTATTTCTCTTGGTATATGGAGTTAGCTTGGAATTTGGGATTATTCTAAGGGCATTTGATGTTGCCAAGGGGCAGTCGTATCATTCATTTGTGACTTGAAGGATAGTTGATTTTGGATTGGGTAAAATTTTTCTTAGAGTATGTAGATTTTTCTTAAAAAAAATGGTTTCTTTTGTTTATGGAAAATGTGTGTTGGTGGTTTGGGAGAGGGATTGGATTATTATGTCATCGTTTCTGGGATTTTTTTTTTGGGGGTCGATTCTTGGAATTTCTACCTTAGTGTAAAGCATGGTTTCATTGTTTATTGTTTTACAATGACTGAATGTTGCATGCATGTTTTTATGGTGAAAAATGCACATTCTCAAGTATATATGTGGTAATGTAAAACTATTTACTTCAATCAATGGTTCGAAGTAGGATGGCTACCAAAATAAATTAAATCAATCACTGCATACATATATACGATTCTGACATAACCTTGCCATAACAGGCGAAAGCTACGGTTGGGCAGTTTAGAGGTTCTCAATGGGGGTTTGATAGCCTGGTCCAGGGGATGTAATACCTGATAAGGATTCTATGAATAAAATGAGCATATCCGTGTCTTAAAGGTTGATGACATTTAACCAATTGTGACCACGTTTTATTAAAGGATTAATGTAAAGGCAGTAAGAGAATTTCAATGTATTTGGAAATTAAAAACAAAAAAAAAATCATTGGGTATTTGAATCTTTATTGACGTACATATAAAGTTATTAATTACATTTTTTAAGTGATTATTAACATGCTTCATTAGACAACCAAATAAATGTTGTTTACATAATGAGGCTATCTTTTTTTGTAACCATTGAGACACAAAATACTATTGTCCTGCAAGTTATTCCAATCGAATTGATTTTGTTTGAAGATTCAATCAACCTTCAACTTGTTACACATGGCATGTGCTCTTGATGAAATGTAGTGTAATGAAGAGTAATACAAAAAGATAAAAACAAATTAACATGTTCATTAATTTGAAAAGGTCAAACATCCATTGGTTACTAACGAATGATGTGAAGATGTAAAATTCTATTTATTATATGTGTGAAAGGTTTCAATATGTGTGAAAGTTTTTAAACTTTAAGATATTATTGAATGCTACAATGCAGGCATGAAGATAGTATACCATAAGATAAAATTGATATTTGCATAGTTATAAATATGCATAGCAGAGCGAGAGAATTAAATAATTTGGTAATAATGGTAAAGCATGGCCATCGTATTAATGAGATAGTAAATCTTCATAACAAGTAATGCATATGTAAGAAGAATATCTATATCTATATATATATATATATATATATAGTTGATGAAGGAGAAGATTTAAATACTAAATGTCTCCACATAAGAGGAGTAAAAGCCTATAACCAACATTAGAAAGGATAATCGATATGAAGGTTATGAATAAATGACAATGGTGAATATGTGTTTTAAAAAAAGGTATATTTATTTGATGGATTTAGTGATATGATCTTCATATCAGTTTACCATATTAAAATTATATTATGAGGACCTAGATTAATGAGATACAAACTAATTGAGGAAAATTAGTAATATGGTCATCACCTTATTCTACTCATATCAAAATCAAATTACGAGTTGTATGTGTCTAATTAAGGACATAACTTAAGGAAATAAAGTTATGTTTAAAATATCCTAAGAAAGGATGAGATATGAAGAAGTAAATGTTGACCTCTTATAAGGTAACTCAAAAAAATAGATAGAAGGTCAAGTAATTCCCATAGATCATGGCCAAAATGAGGGTCAATTAAAAAGAAACAAATAGATAGAATCTATAAGACCTAGAAAATAATTTAAATCCATTCGAAAATTGATGGTTAATCAATTAGGTTCCATCCTAGACCAGATTTTGAAGGTTCATAAAATTCCCATGAACTATCATTAAGCTTATGAAAGACAGGTCTCGGTATGTAGTGTGAGAATATGTATCTTAAAATTGTCTTTCAATTTAATATTTCTCTGATGATCGGTACACATGCAGGTAATGATGTAATTCACTTTGGATATGGTTTGTCAATGGATGAATCATTTTAATAAGAAAAGTATCCTATTACACATTGTTTGAGGGAACAAAATCTTACCCAGATACTATGCATAGTTAATTAAACATGCATAATTGGGAACCTACGGTTTCCTATTGAGTAAAGCAATATTGTAATTGAGATCTACAAGAGGCATAATGTACATTCCAATATAGACTAAACTAGGGTCGAGATTGTGAAGATTGTGCATAAATGTAATACAACATACTATATACATATTAAAGAAGACATCATAAATTAATAATGGTATGAATCTAATAAGAAGATCAAGGGGACTGACCCCAAAAGTACCTCTAGTGTAAATACATAATGAGGATGTAAAAGAAACTCCTGGTGCTTCTAGGGTAATAGTAGATAGACAATATTAATCTTATGAACACAAGCTCACTCAAATTTATAATATGACTTAGCATATCCATCTAGATAAAAGTGGGTTCCTATTAATATCTCATAGAGAAGAACCATTTAGAAAGGTGCTTATATGATATTAAAACTTGATATATGATATACTAATATGATATTAATATCTCATAGAGAAAAACCATTTCGTTGTTGTTAAAACCTTGCCCAAGTGATAGATTAATCCCAAAACTCAAAGCTATGAGTATGATAAAGTTGTAGTACGCATGGTTACTTCTATGATACTACTTTTTTGACATTTTACTGCAACCACATGACATAGGAAAATGAATTTTTAAATAAAAGCACTTGAATACTTTGACATAAAAAAATTCACTGGCTGCAGAAGTTGAACAGGTCCATGAAATTCCTTATTCTCTCATCGGTAAACTGAGCACATTTATTCAAATTACCTAAAGGTATTATAAATAAATGAAGCAATTTTTGGCATAATACTAACATGGTTAGAAACATGTGGGTGAAGTATGTGTCGTGCGGGTGATGTTATGGACATTGGTATGGTGTACAAATTGTACAGATGGTACTGTGTACAAGCAGTACATATGGTACCGATATGGATACATGTATTACATGATAATATATGACATGTATAGTGGTGTATTTTTAATAGACACTATGTGCGGGTACTCATGAAAACACTGGGTGATTGTCTGGTATGAGAATCAACCTGGAGTGTGTACAGAAGAAGGAAGATAAGAAGTGATTCAAGGATAAGTATCAGTGGTTTATTTTTAGTTTTTTATGCATGTGATTATGATTTTGATCTATGTGGATTACAAGTGATATATAATTGATCAGTACATATGATTATGATGGTTATGGGTGAGCTAACCTGATATGATATTTTGTACATATCGATTTGGCAAATGTGCTAGTTGACTTGTTGTATGTAGGGAAACTACAGGAAGCAAGTGTTCAACAAGAATACAAAGGCTTGGAAGAATGTAGGGGAAGAATATGCATTTCTTCAAATACAATAAATGTAGCCAATATAAGACGTAGCTACTCAAATAGTAGTACTATATATCAAGTTATGATATTAATTGTGGTAAACATAGTTGAGTTTATGCATCTAAAATCTCTCTCAAAATTGATTGAAAACAATGTTACAGGTAGCGATGGAATGAGATGTGTTGGGAGAAATCCTTTGTAACCAATATATTTACATCATAATATCTGCATCAGATGGAAATTTCATGGGAGCCTGTAAATTCAGAAACAACTACCTTTGAATGAGGAAATATCATTATAAGATGCAATAATACACCAAGGATAGTGTAAAATTAAGGGGGGGAGTATGTAAGACCCCTACCTTGTATGAAAAAAATGGTAACCTAAGCTGAGAAAATCTAGGTCTGATGTGTAACTATTAGGGCCTAAATCTACCTGAGGCTGAGAAAGGTAGGATCTAGGGTAACATCATATCATGCTTAACATGGTAGCTAGCCCTACTAGGTCGGGAGAGGGCTCTCTCCTTGTCAATCTCAGAAAAGAAGGCCAATGAAAGCTTGAGATGACTGATGTAATGACTGATTTTAGGCTAGGTATGTGTACAAAGGTTTTTGATTGAATTTGATAATGTTTTGTTGGCTCAAATGTGAAAGGCAGATTTGGGTCTGGGGAATGAGACTCAGTTTTGCAGAGATCTTTATGGGGCAAGGTAGGCAAGTGATTTGGTACTTCAAATTGAGTGAGATGGATAGCTTTTAGATAGGTGAGGAGTTGGAGAGGGCATCAAAAACTCAAGGATCCTCTTCAAATAGCTGAAAACATAGATAACTAAACAAACCCTAGGTAGAGCACTGCACTTTCAATGTATTGTACCTTTATCCTTGTTTGATTTAGTTAATATGAAGCAAAGAGATATGATGACATACATAAAACATATGTAGACTTACAATTACAAAAGAAAACACAATACCAAAGCAAGATGCCACATGAATCCCATAAAGTGCTGCAAACCGCTGGTCTATTCCTTAGCCAAACTGCTGAAATGAATACACAATAAGCTCCAAGCTTTCCCAAAAGTCCAACCATGCTAATGACTAAAAACTTACAAGATATAGGCAACCAAAAGCTCATCTTAGCCTCTAGGGGTCGAGCTCATAAGATTAGGAGCTGTTCCAACAAAATCTAAACTGAGAACTAAAAAGTAGGCAGTGGAACAGCTTGCCTCTAAAAACTAGGAAACTGATTCATTCAGTTGCAAACTACCTTTTGATGGATGAATCTACCTCTATGAGTGAAAATTTAGCATAATTACTTAAAAATCCATCATGTCACATTAAATTACATCATGAGTTTGAAAATTAGAAGGAGAAAAGTCAAACTGTGAGAAAACTAGGCGAAAAATAGAGCTTTTGGCCAACAATGAGCAAAATTCCTCCAATGTGCCACGCTGATTTCCCTATGCGTAGTGAATTTTTGCAGCTAATTTTAAAGGCCTTGCCGGTGTTCAAATTTGCTACAAATGGGCTTGTTGGAAAGGTATACTTGTCTGCTTTCCCGCACAAGTGGAAATTTTGAATTTGGCCTCCATTTGGCCCTCCAAAACTGAGTTATCCCAACACTGCTTCCTGTGTGTCAAAAAAGGGGCAGAAAGGTCATTTTTGAGGTGTTTTTGACCTTTTTGGAAGCTCAAAACTTGTCAAAATTTCTTGGCCATTTGTGAGCATGCATATTTTTCCATGAAAAATACAAAAATGTTGAGTTTCCCTCAAAAGGAGGTCCCCATCAAAAGTGCGCGCCAGGTGGCGTGGCGCATCGGGCAGAAAAGCCTGTTTTTTAAGGCAAAAATTCCAAAATTGTAAAGTCTATCCCAAATTTCTTGAAATTTGGGCTGAGTGTCCTTCATCAAGAGCTATGTTGGGCCAAGGAAGCCTTAACGAAGATATGAAGTCTATCTTTCTCTTTTCACTTTCTTGATGCCTTCTTCAACTTGGCCTTCAAGTTTCTGATTCTTGCCTTACACACTTTGTTTCTTGCCAAGTAATGATGGGCCATGTGCCTCAACATATTTTTCTCTTAGTTGGCCTTCTCTAGCATCTTTTCCAAGTGGATATTTTCCCTCTCCAACCAATATTCACGATCAGCATTGATTTCTTGTTCAAGTGTTGTGAGCTTGACTTTCCTCCTTTTGGTAGCTTGCCGGTTTTCTCATATGTTTCATAGCTCCATTATGGTTTGTTGATCCTCTAGGTGATTGTTTCTTTTCTCTAGATATTTGATTATCCACTTGGCTCTTTCTAGGTTGAGAGACAAATGCTGAATGTCATCATGTTGCTCCTGAATGATCTCTCTAAGCTTTGAGCTTTGTGAGCCCAAATCGGTGTCATCATCCTAAATAAGAATAAAATCTATCTCTTTCCCTCCTGAAGGTCCCTCATCATGTAAGAGCCGCTTGCCCTTGTCCTGTAACTTCTCTTCTAATCGAGGAAATGAGACCCCTTCCACCCCAGGTGGAGATAATACTCGTTTTTCCGCTGCAAACAACCTTCTAGTGCCCCTTTGATAAGTGACAAACACTCGCACACTAGTGGTTTGTGTCTCATGAAGCTCCTGCTGATGTGAAGGTCCTCCTATCTCATAAAAAATTGCTGGGGTACTTGAGGACCTGTGAAGACCTCATGTGAGATGAAATCCTCCCATGAGATGTTCTGTAAACCAAGCTGATGCATGACCACAATCTTGATTACTGAAAAATGATATATACTTATAACTGCTGCTAAGGAGGCTTTCTATGCACTAAGGTGGTCATCTTCTCAATATTTCGGCAAATAAAATAGCGGAGATTCATCATTCTCACCCTAGTGAAGTGCATCAATAGTCTGATGTGATAGGCATATAGACGAGAAAACCGGCCCTCACAACTGAAATACTTAATTATAAGTTTCATCAAGGGAGCATATGTGTCCTTCAGATATCTGAAGGGAAAAACTCTGCTGAGATGCCTTTGATAACCGGCTTTGATGTAAGGCTCATAATACTCTCTATCAATCTGTTGCATTTCATTCCACTGCTCACCAACATTTGGAATACTAGTTGCTTGAGAAATAGTCTCTGGGTCAAGGTGAACGTCACACCTGCTATAATGACTTGGCCATTATGAAGATGGAGCACAAACTATCTGGCCAACTCATGATGGTACTGGACTCTCTCTACCATCTCACAGAACTGATAACATGATTGGTGTTGAAATCATGTGACAACAAGAGGACAGGCCTGCAGCTTGGCAAGTGAAGTAGGCTCCTCTCATATATGTTTACCACCCTTGTGTGGTCTCCTTGGTGCATGCATTTCTCTAGGAGAATCACTGAGTGTCTCCTCATCTCGGTCATAGGAAGGATCAGACTCCATGTTTGCCAATGTTTATGTTTTCCAGATGAGTATGAAGAGATTTATGGTGTCTTTAGATTTTTGCTACCAAGGATGAGAATGTATGAGGGACTGTGAAGGGGAAAGTGTATGAGGGGTTTTGGGAATGTTGTTGACAAGTTCTTTGGGAAATAGGGGGTTTATGGAATAGTATTTAGGTTCTTGGGACAACAATTAGGGTTTGGGGATCTTTAACTAGGGTTTGGGCTAGTGGGAGTTAGGGATAGTAAATTTAAGGATATGGGATTAGGGAATGCTTTGATGAAACTAGAAAATGAGAGAATAAAAGAATGAGGGAGTGATGGAGTGGAATTGGCAACAGAAACACAAATTATAAACCCTATGCAACTATTTTTTGGAAAAAATTGCGAGGTAGGGTTTCAAATTTTTCTCACTAAATCACCATAAATTTTAAGAGAAACTCATTCACTAGCAGTGAAAGAATGCTTGAATTACTTGCACACCTGAGGATTGAGCAAATTTGGCAATTTGGGAGAGTTTGTGGGTGAAAATCGGCTTGAAACCCAATGCGTCGCGCCACAAACCCAGTGCACCACGCCTTCTCTATGCGTCGCGCTAGTGTAAGTTTAACACTGCAGAGGGCGGCCCAATGCAACACGTCATCCCAATGCACCGCGCCAGCCCAATGCGCCGCGCCCACAACCCAATGCGCCACGCCCCTGAAACTTGCCTAGTTTGTTGCGATTTTGCTCTTCTTCTCCAACATGACCTTTCTCTTGCTCCCTCTTTCTCCTTTAGATGCAAATGAACTTTTTAAACATGAGAAATGGTTTATATACAAAAGATTTTAATTTTTCACTTGTCAAAAAACCCACTTTGTAATGTTTTCATTTGTCTTTCTTTTCAAACTCTGTTTTGGGTACCTTGCTTTATTTTTTCCTTTGATGAACTGAATGCTCTGATTTTTTGTTTTCCTTGTAGGGGATGGAGTTCTTTAAGCTTGGCAAGGTGACCAGGGTTTCCACTGAATTTATTTACATATGAAAGAACTGAAATTACATCAAATTTATACATAAAAACATAAAATACTCTGTTTTTCCTCAAAATAGGGTTTTGAGGAAAAATCAATCACTGAGTGAGTGATTATGGAAATTATTGTTGCTGAAACTTTCTTTGACTTCCTCATGTGCCTGACGACCATTATTGAGCATTTTGAAGACTTTATTGACGAAACCCTACACCTAATGGGACCTAAAACCGTAAAAATGACTTTTATAGATTTAAAGACAAAAATTAACTGCAGATGATCTAGATGAATGAAAATGGGCTGGCACATGAGGGAAAATGTATAATAATCCACTATCGTCAGATGATCCATGACCCTAATGGAATGCAGCTGATCAGGTGAGACACCTAACATGCAATACAACAAGAGAATTTGATCACTGACGGAGGGATGAAGATACTGATACTAACATTGGCTCTAATGGGGATGGTAGCTCCTTGGAGGTGCCAAGAACGATAGATCTCTAGGAAAGTAGGAAGTTCCTTCGTCCATTGGGTTATGGAGTCAATAGATTCAACAAACCAAAACCAAACGCTTGACTCAATTTCAGGTCTATACTCAAAACTGACTCAATTTCAAGATTGAAATTTGACTGAAAGACCCGACTAAAACAATCCAAACCAAAACTGCAATCGAACTTCAGTTTTATAGCCTTCACCTCCGGCCCCAAACTCAATGAATGATGACAGAACACACTTGCAATGAAATTTAAACAAACCGGTATGTACAATGATACATATGACAGCAGAAAACATTTCAAAATTAGTACCATTTGAGAAGCCGACTGTTGACCAGCCCACCTGGATAATCTTCTCCATTCATTTCTTTCAGAAGGAAAGAATTTTGGCCCCGATATGTAGCAATTCTTAAAGGTACTTTCCAAAGATTCTCAAACTTGCCATGCTTACCTTTATCTTCGTTTCTTGCGTCCCATATTAGCACTATCTTCTATTTGAAACTTGTCTGCCTTTGCCTTTCCATCATATATCTTCTTGATTCTCTCTTGCAGCTTGAAAGTGTTCTAAAAAACCTCCTCTCTAGTCTGCTATAAATGGATCAATTGATTGATTCTTCGCTGCAAATGATCATCCTCGCTGCCAGCTTCCTGCAGAAGTTTAACCATCGGGACTGCAAGAGAGGTCGAGAATACTGTGTCAACACCATACACGAGCTCGAAAGGGGACATGCCTATATATTTCTTTTGAATTACTTTCTCTGACCAAAGTACATTAACCGAATTTTTGTGCCAACTCTTGTTGTTCGTTTTGAGCAACTTTTTGATAATATTGACCAGGGATTTATTTGAGGATTTTGCCAATCCATTGCCTTGTGGACAATATGCAGTTGAGTGCCCCAAGGTAATTTGGTATTTATTACTAAAGTCAATCATTCTTTTAGATTTAAAAGCTGCTGCATTATCAGTGATCAACTTGTTTGGACAACCAAAACGAGACAAAATATTGTTTTCAAGAAATGAAATGATTACCGAATCAGTGGCCTGTCTAGTGGGAATTGCCTCAATCCATTTGGTAAAATAGCCTGTCGCTGTGAGGATCCACTTATGCTGCGCTGAAGAAGTAGGATGAATCTCACCAATGAATTCCAAACCCCACTGCTAAAATGGAGCACATACTTCAATCGGCTTGAGTGGTAAAGGCTGCAATTATTTCCTACTATGAAAAATCTGACATTCGAGGCAGCTTGTAACAGTTTTGTACACATCAGCAAAAAGAGTTGGTCAATAATATCCCGCTCTCAAAATTTTGTTGGTTGTTGTCTTCCAGAAAAGTTGACCTCCACAATCTCCCTTGTGAAAGTCTTCCATAACCTATTTTGCCTCTTCTTCAACTAAACAATTGATCAAGACACCATCAGGATCTTTCCAATAGAGTGCATTATTCATCATACAAAACTTGGCAGCCTTTAATTTCAGGGTCCTACTTTTTTTCTTAGCCATTCCAAGTGGTGATGAAAGATTTTGGAGCACATACAAAATGTCTGAATACCAAGGAGAAAGAAGAAAAATTTCTGATACCTGAGCAGGCAAACTTTCTTCATCTTCATCAGACATAGCAGCAATGAGATTAATGTCCAAGGCATGCAAATTTGACTTAGCCATTAGTTTGGCCAACCCTTTTCCTTCGATGAGCTTTGTTGGTTTTATTTCCACGTCATATTCCAACAAAGCAGCAATCCATTTGCCTCGTCTCCCTTCTGGATTTGTTTGCACTAATACATCTTTAACAACAGCATTAGGGACAAAAGCAAGAATGTGGGAATGCAAAATATAAACTCGAAAATCTTTCAATGCCTTTACCAAAGCAAGAGCTTGCTTTTCAATAATATTATACTTCAAAGCTGCATCCCTTATGGTTCTGTTGAAAAATGCAATTGGTCTCTCGAGCTGGTCTCTTTTCTGCATCAAGATGGTTGCCATAGTATGATCCGAGGCAAATTAAAACAAAATGAAATCTTGAGTATAATCGGAGCTGATCAAAACCAGAGCTGAAGAAAGGACCAATTTCACCAAATTGAAAGACTTAATTGCTTCCTCGGTCCACTTCACCACACTATCTTTCTTTAACATGTTTGTGATTTCCCTTAAATGTTCTCCAAGATTAGGCACAAAGCGACATAAGAAATTCATCTTACCGTTGAATGATTGGATCTCCTTTTTACTTCGGGGAAAATCAACTTTCTGAATGGCTTCCACCTGAGCTGGATCAATGTGGATGCCCTCCTTTGATATAATATGATCGAGAAGCTTGCCTTCATCCATGCCAAACAGACTCTTCTTTGGATTGAAAGATATACCATACTTTCTACACTGCCGAAATACAATCTTCAAATGATAAAAGTGCTCTTCATCTGAATTAGAAAAAATTGTCAAATCATCAAGATGAACAACTAAAAAGACATCTTTTTCATTAGCAAATGCAATATCCATGGCCCGCTGAAACGACGCGCCAACATTATTCAATCTGAAAGGCATCTTGGCATAATGGAAAGTTCCCCATGGAGTAGTGAATGTTATTTTATCTCTATCATCCTCATGGACCAAAATTTGGTTATAACCAGAATAACCATCCAGTAGGGACATGTGGGATGCTCCAACTACTCGTTGAAGTATGTGATCCATCTTGGGAAATGGATAGTTATCTTTCAAAGATACTTTATTCAGATTTCTAAAATCAATACATAATCAAATCTCACCTGTTTTCTTGCGCATGGGCACCAAATTTGAAAAATCTTATGGGGATGATTATACCAGCTTTGTACAATCAATTCACTTCCTTCTCCATTGAGGGCAGCAGCTTTGGATTTATTTTTCTTAACTTTTGTCGAAATGGCTTTTTATTTGGCTTGATCGGAATTATATGCTAAATTATGCTCATATCATATACCTTCAAATATGAATAGTACCATGCAAATACATCAGTAAATGAAGATAATAAACTAATATACTTTGCTTTTACCTGTGGAGGTAATTCCTTTGATAACTTGAACATTCTAGGATTTTGTGCTGATCCAATGTTCACATCCTCAACTCCTTTCTCAGTTGGCAGCAAGCTCGGTTTTCGGGCTACATCATCTTGATCGAACAACTCCTCTAAAGGTATTAGACCTTTAGGAATGAAATTGTCTTTGAGCTGCAAAACTTCCATCTGATTGACTTCTATGTTTGCTTCACCATCATCATGCTCCCCATCAATAGAAGTGTCTTTGAATTTATCTTCATTTTGCATAAATTCTTCGATTTCTTTATCATCTTGAAACACCTGCCAATACCTTTGATTATCAGGGATAGTCGGGCGATGTTTCACATGAATCTCAAATTTATTATTTGAATTCATCGGAATTTTCAAATTACTTGTTGCTACTGCAAGTGAATCTGTAATAACATTCTGAACACGAGGGACACATGTCAAAGTGTAATGTGAAAACAATCTCAAGATGTCTAATACCGCATTGCAGTAGGCCCACATTCGAGGATGCTTAGCTTGGTATTCCCCTTTCACATGCTTGAAAACTAACTCGGAGTCGCCATAGACCGAAATTCCTTTAGCATTTAACTTTCTAAGGATTTTTAGACCAGCAATTAAAGCCTCATATTCAGCCTCATTATTTGAACAGTCAAAAGCCAATTTATATGAACAAACCCTTACATTGCTTGGCACTTTGTTTGGGGAGAAAACATGGCTGCGTATCAAAATACCAATTCCAGCACCTTCCCTTCCTACTGCGCCATCAAAATCCATGCTCCATAAGCCTGCTTTGTCCTCTTCCAATGCTGAAATTTTGTTTTCTCTTTTACTTTTCGATGTTTTCCATCATTATTTTGCTGCTGTTGGAAGGCTGATTGCTCAGTGGTACTATCAAGCCTTTGTCTTTCTTGCTTTAAGACTTCTCTGAAATTTTCAGTGATCTCTAGAATGTCTTCTACTTCAACTACTTGACTATTTACATCATTAAAGTTATCGGAATGTAAAACAAATGATTCTAAATTAGTATGTATATAGTTGATTGGATGATTTACCAGTTTCTCCTTGCTAGTGATCATGTACTTCATCTTTTGCTCCCGGTATCTGATCGAACACGGGAATAGTAGCTTAGGAGAAATCAATCTGCAATGTCCCTTTAAGTTTTTCTCCCCAAGATCTGGAAAGAAGCATGCCAAATCTAGGAGGAATATCCACCACAACCACATCCATCAAAACATTTTTCGCTGGATTTTGATCCAAACTGACCACCAAATCTTTGATAAGACCAATGCATCTGACTCTACTAGAATCAAAAGAATAAAGATCATGATATTTTCTGGTGATATCCAAACCCATTTCCTCCATGATTGCCTTAGGCATGAGATTATGAGAGGCTCTAGAATCAAACATAGTGTTGTGTAACACATAGTCATGCACCCTAAGGCTAATGTAAAAAGGAGCGACATCACTATCTTGAGACTGACCTTCCAATGCTGGACCAAATATCAACTCAGGTTGATCATCCTCCACGTTTACCATATCAGATAAAGGATCTAAATTCAAAATCTGAGACACCTGACCTTTATAGCTGCTATTCTTCATCAACTCAGTCAAAGGAATCGATACTTTTAACTTAGCAATTTCATTTTCTAAGTTAAAAACTGACGTTTTCTCTACCTCTTTAGCTTAAACATCCTTCTTTTCAGTTTTCTCCTTTGATATACTTGGCTGATTTGATCTTTCATTTGTTGATGGTGTTTTGCTGGTGGTAGGATCAACTGTCTCTTTTCCCTTTTTCTGCACAACGGGTGGATCATTCTTTGTGTCGTCTCCTTCCTTTTCTGAATTGGTTTAATGGGTACATCTCTACTCCTGAGTGAATATTGTCACTGCTGAGTTGTCAAATCATTCATTTAACCCGTCTGATATTCATCAGACTCTTCTTCAAGAGCTATTTCATTTGCCAAGATGAAATTTTCATCCCTTTGTACAGTTGGGCTCTCTAAATACTCCTCATCTTCAGTGATAAAAATTGGCATATCATCAGGTGTAAAGAAATGATTCTCCTCTCCAATTACGTTCTCGTCATCATCTGATTCCTGACCATGTACAAAATTCTATTGTAAGGGTGCCTTCACTTACTGTTGTGTTGCTTGGTCTTGTGCTCTTTGCTCTCGTTGCTTGATTTTGAATTGTAGTTGCTGCTGGCCTCGAAAGTTGGGATTTCTGACTTGTGCTTCAGGCTTAGCAGCAATTGTGAGCCTATCAAACATCTTCTCAAGCTTACGGAGCACTTGATCTGAAGTGGAAGTCTCTTCTTTTATCGTTACCTTCTTTGTAGCCTTTGTTCTAGCTCTCTTGGCAAGCAGATTTGGTTCAACACTGACTGCAATTTTCTGCATGTCTTCCAAAGTGGCTAGATCTCTTTCTCTTAATTGAAAGGCCATATCAGGATCAAAACCATCTGGAAACTTAATCAAAGCCGGCCCTATAGGTGGCTTTATATCAACAAGAATTTCATTGTGAATAGTATTGAATCTAACACAATAATATTGGACACTCTCCCCAACATTCCTCTTGATGTTTTCATATTCGGAAAGAATTTGAAGAGGGTTCTTTTTTACCTCCCATCGATCCAAAAACTGTCTTTGAAATGCCTCTAATGAGTTGATTGTTCTAGCCGTCAATGCTCTAAACCACTTTCTGACCTCACCTCCAAAAGTTTGCACAAACAATCTCATTGTTACATTTTCTGCATCGATCTCATGGAGATCAAAGAAATCCGCCATCTTATCCACATGTTGTTGAGCTATGATACCTTGAGGGGTACCTTCAAACAATGGAATTTTTCTTTGATAATCAGCGGGCATGTCATCCAAGTTTTGAGGCAACACAAGGGGTGCATATCAGGCAACCATTGCTCTAGGTGGATTTACGACTGGTCTTGGGGATGTAGGAGGGGTTGGAGTAGCTGATGTATGATGTGTATGAGGTGTGGATGGAGGTGAAGAAATTTTTTTATGTTTGAAGGGTAGAAGGAGTGGATGGAGGTGACAACATTGCAGATTTCTGATCGGAGATGGAAGGCTACACGGGAATGGTGGGAATGAAAGGAGGTTTGGTAGGAATTTTTGAACTAGACACGATAGAAGATGACCCAAGAGTTGCAGATGCAGACTTTAAAAATTCAGGAATGTTTGTAGCCACAATGGAAGTTTGAAGTTTCAAAATATAATCATCAATTGATCTATTGGCCTTTTCAGTTTCAAGATATTTGACAAACTCTAGATTTAGGGCAGTAGAACCAACAACACTTTTAGATTTGGTCCCAAACAACAACAACTCAAACTGTTCAGCAAACTCAAGATCTTCAACATACTAAAAAACAATAGGACATGAACACGATTTGAACACAAGAATCACAGAACTTTCTCGATGAAGGATTCTCGGATTAAGATTTGGATTTTCATAGAAAAGAGGTGGATCAGGATCAGGATTTGATTTGGTGTGTCATCTGGAAGCCAGTGTGTTGAATTATTCCCAAAAATCAAACGGACAAAATCAACTTATTTACCCTATCAGATTCTAAACTCATCATCCAAAAGTCTAGAATTATCTGATGTACTAGGGAAATTTGCAAGTTAGATGTTTTGTTTATAAGACTAGACTAGAGATTCACTGAAGCATCTTTTATCTACTTATGCACTCGCAAAGCAATGTGTAGTTCGAAGGCTACCTGGCATAACTTCAGGCTCCATTTCCAGTTTATAAAATGAAGAACACTAACAAACAAACAATCTTTTTCCCCAGTGGAGTTGCCACTATGTTAGGGCCTAAATCTACCTTAGGCTAACAAAGGTAGGATCTAGGGTAACATCAAACCATGCTTAACCTGGTAGCTAGCCCTACCAAGTCGGGAGAGGGATCCCTCCTTGTCAATCTCAGAAAAGACGGACAATGAAAGCTTGAGGTGACTAATGTAATGACTAATTTTAGGCTAGGTATGTGTACAGATTGTTTGATTGAATTTGATAATGTTTTATTGGCTCAAATGTTAAAGGAAGATTTGGGGAATGAGACTCAGTTTTGCAAAGATCTCTATGGGGCAAGGTAGGCAAGTGATTTGGTACTTCAAATTGAGTGATATGGAGAGCTTTTAGACAGGTGAGGAGATGGAGAGGGCATGAAAAACTCAGGGATCCTCTTCAAACAGCTGGAAACATAGATAACTAAACAAACCGTAGGTAAAGCACTGCAATTTCAATGTATTCTACCTTTATCCTTGTTTGATTTAGTTAAGATGAATCCAAGAGATATGATGACATACATAAACATATGTAGACCTATAATTACAGAAGAAAACAAAATACTAAAGCAATATGCCACATGAATCCCATAAAGTGCTGCAAGCCACTGGTCTATTACTTAGCCAAACTGCTGAAATGAATATACAATAAGCTCCAAGCTTTCCCAAAAGTCCAGCCATACTAATGACTGAAAATTACAAGATACAGGAAACCAAAAACTCATCCTAACCTCTAGGGGTCGATCTCATAAGATTAGGAGCTATTCCAACAAAATCTAAACTGAGAACTAAAAAGTAGGCAATGGAACAACTTGCCTCTAAAAACTAGGAAACTGATTCATTCAGTTGCAAACTACTTTTTGATGGATGAATCTACGTCTATGAGTGAAAATTTAGCATAATTACATTAAAATCCATCATGTCACATTAAATTACATCATGATTTTTACAATTAGAAGGGAGAAAAGTCAAACTGTGAAAAAACTAGGTGAAAAACAGAGCTTTTGGCCAAAAATGAGCAAAATTCCTCCAATACGCTGCGCTGATTTCCCTATGCATAGCGCCTTTTTGCAGCTGATTTTGGAGGCCTTCCTAATGTCCAAATTTTCTCCAAATGGTCTTGTTGGGAAGGTCCGCCTGTCTACTTTCTAGCACAAGTGGAATTTTTGAATTTTCCCTCCATTTGCCCCTCCAAAACAGAGCTCTCCCAACACTACTTTCAGTGTGTCAAAAAAGGGGCAGAAAGGTCATTTTTGAGGTGTTTTTGACCTTTTTGGAAGCTCAAAACTTGTCAAAATTTCTTGTCCATTTTTGAGCATGCATATTTTTCCATGAAAAATCCAAAAATGTTGAGTTTTCCTCAAAAGTAGGTCCCCATCAAAAGCGCGTGCCAGGTGGCGCGGCGCATTGGTGAAAAAACTTGTTTCTTAAGGCAAAAATTCCAAAATTGCAAAAATTATCCAAAATTTCTTGAAATTTGGGCTTAGTGTCCTTCATCAAGAGCTATGTTGTGCCAAGGAAGCCTCAGCCAAGATCTGAAGTCTATCTTGCTCTTTTTGCTTCCTTGATTCCTTCTTCAACTTGGCCTTCAAGTTTCTGATTCTTGCTTTGCACACTTTGTTTCTTGCCAAGTAATGATGGGCCATGTGCCTCAACATATTTTTCTCTTGGTTGGCCTTCTCTAGCATCTTTTCCAAGTGGATATTTGCCCTCTCCAGCCAAGATTCACGATCAGCATTGATTTCTTATTCAAGTGTTGTGAGCTTGACTTTCCTCCTTTTGGCAGCTTGTTGGTTTTCTCCTATGTTTCGTAGCTCCATTATGGTTTGCTGATCCTCTAGCTATTTGTTTATTTTCTCCAGATATTTGATTATCCACTTGGATCTTTCTAGGTTGAGAGACAAATGCTGAATGTCATCCTGTTGCTCCTGAATGATCTCTCTAAGCTTTGAGCTTTGTGAGCCCAAATCGGTGTCATCATCCTGAATAAGAATAAAATCTATCTCCTGCCTTCTTGAAGGTCCCTCATCATGTAAGGGCCGGTTTCCCTTGTCTTGTATCTGCTTTGTTGATGGAGGAAACAAGACCCCTTCCACCCCGGGTGGAGATAATACTCATTTTGCCACTGCAAACAACCTTCTAGTGCCCTTTTGATAAGTGACAAACGCTGGCACACTAGTGGTTTGTGTCTCATGAAGCTCCTGCTGATGTGAAGGTCCTCCTATCTCATGAAAAACTACTGGGGTACTTGAGGACCTATGAAGACCTCATGTGAGATGAAATCCTCCCATGAGATGTTCTGTAAACCTAGTTGATGCATGACCACAGTCTTGATTAGTGCAAAATGATATATACTGTTTAATTGTTGCTGAGGAAGCTTTCTATGCACTAAGGGAGCATATGTGTCCTTCAGATATTTGAAGGGAAAAAATCTTCTGAGATGCCTCTGATAACCAACCTTGATGTAAGGCTCATAATGCTCTCTATCAATCTGATGCCTTTTATTCCACTGCTCACCAAAGTTTGGAATGCCAGTTGCTTGAGAAATAATCTCGGGGGTCAAGGTGAATGTCACACCTGCTATAGTGACTTGGCCTTTATGAAGATGGAGCACAAACTATCTGGCCAACTCATGATGGTACCAGACTCTCTCTACCATCTCACAGAACTGATAACATGATTGGTGTTGAAAGCATGTGACAACAAGAGGACAGGCCTGCAGCTCGGCAAGTGAAGTAGGCTCCTCTCGTATATGTTTACCACCCTTTTGAGGTCTCCTTGGTGCATGCATTTCTCTAGGAGAATCACTGAGTGTCTCCTCGTCTCGGTCATAGGAAGGATCAGACTACATGTTTTCCAATGTTTGAGATTTCCTGATGAGTGTGAAGAGATTTATGGTTTCTTTAGATTTTTGCTGCCAAGGATGAGAATGTATGAGGGACTGTGAAGGGGAAAGTGTATGAGGGGTTTTGGGAATGTTGTTGACAAGTTCATTGGGAAATAGGGGGTTTAGGGAATAGTATTTAGGTTCTTGGGACAACTAGTAGGGTTTGGGAATCTTTAACTAGGGTTTGGGATAATAGGAGTTAGGGATATGGGGATAGTAAATTTAAGGATATGGGGATTAGGGAATGGCTTGATGAAACTAGAAAATGAATGAGGGAATCAAAGAATGAGGGAGTGATGGAGTGGAATTGGCAGCAAAAAGACAAATTATAAAACCTATGCAACTGTTTTTTGGCAAAAATTGCAAGGAGGTAGGGTTTCAAATTTTTCTCACTAAATCACCATAAATTTTGAGAGCAACTCATTCACTGGCAGTGGAAGAATGCTTGACTTACTTGCACACTTGACGATTGAGAAAATTTGGCAATTTGGGAGAGTTTGTGGGTGAAAACTGGCTTGAAACCCAATGCGTCACACCACAAACCCAGTGCACTGCGCCTTCTCTATGCATCGTGCCAGTGTAAGTTTAACACTGCAGAGGGCGGACCAATGCGCTGCTCCAGCCCTACGTGCCATGCCCACGAACCAATGCGCCGCGCCCCTGAAACTTGCCTAGTTTGTGCGATTTTGCTCTTCTTCTCCAACATGACCTTTCTCTTGCTCCCTCTTTCTCCTTTAGATGTAAATGAACTTTTTAAACATGAGAAATGGTTTATATACAAAATATTTTAATTTTTCACTTGTCAAAAAACCCACTTTGTATTGTTTGCATTTGTCTTGCTTTTCAAACTCTGTTTTGGGCAGTTTGCTTTATTTTTGCCTTTGATGAACTGAATGCTATGATTTTTTGTTTGACTTGCAGGGGATGAAGTTGCTGAAGCTTAGCAAGGTGACCAGGGTTGCGACTGAAGTTATTTACATATGAAAGAACTGAAATTACATGAAATTTATACATAAAAAAATAAAATACTTTGTTTTTCCTCAAAATAGGGTTTTGAGGAGAAATCAATCACTGAGTGAGTGATTATGGAAATTATTTTTGCTGAAACTTTCTTTGACCTCCTCATGTGCCTGCTGACCGTTATTGAGAATTTTGAAGACTTTATTGACGAAACCCTAGACCTAATGGGACCTAAAACCCTAAAAATGACTTTTATAGATTTAAAGACAAAAATTAACTGCAGATGATCTAGATGAATGAAAATGGGCTGGCACATGAGGGAAAATGTATAATAAGTGACTACTCTCAGATGATCCATGACCCTAATGGAATCCAGCTGATCGAGTGAGACACCTAACATGCAATGCAACAAGAGAATTTGATCACTGATGGAGGGATGAAGATACCGACACTAACAGTAACAATAAAAGTAAATACTTTATAAAATAATTAATCACTTGGAAAAGTGAGACACCAATAGATGAGATTCTTGCCAAATCCCATTGGTGAATGGGAAGGGATAATTATTTTGTGATAAATATTCTAGATTCAATTCTAGATAAGCTTGATGGATTGGAGATAAATACCCCTTAAGAAAAACATAAAATCTTTGCAGGAGAGAAAGGCAAGCTTTTATGAGGAGAAGCTTCGCGGGAGAGAAAGGTGATCTTTTCTGGTAAAATCTTAGGATAATGGATAAAATGATTCATAAAATTGGGACGCTGCTAATGGAAACCATATCATGAAATCGTGTATTAAATACCCATTACAGAGTTCAACAAGAGGCAGTTGATCCATGCAAGAACCTCGGCTCGGGGTTGAACTTGAAGAATCAATTCTAGATTGGGTGGCGGTGCTCAGTTTTCCAAGTGACATGTTTTCAAATAATCTAGTTTGCATGGGATGTTTGTATGTTGACTCTTACCCTCTATATTGTTATTTCTGGAGCATATAAGAGAAATTTCGTAGGTTTTCTTGCATATAAATCAATTGAATAATGTGCATGTGACTGGTGTGCATGAGTAGAATTATTTATGTTAGTTATGGACATGATATAATTATATATGAGTGCATGTAATAGCCATTGGGTATGAGTTCAATCTCAGTTAAGTTAAGTAAAGAAACATAATATGTGGATCTTATTCGATATTGGGGTTATCCTGTCTTTTGTTTAAGATAGTGAATAATTGTGCTTGAGTCAGCTATGTAAATTGGATAACTATGGTTAAGGCTCAATTGTTTAAACTATAGTGCGGTTATTTATGTTATGCATTATACATCCAATGCTTCTCCTTTAACTAATTATGCATAATCCCTAAGATACACATGTTAACATTAGATGCAACTGTGGTAGTAGGATTATGATTGCGTTATGGGCAATACTAGTTTTAGTATATTAATGTTGAATTTTACATCTATGTTGATATTGAGGCAACAAACGAAGTAATTGTTTATGTATAATCTTCACCTGTTGAACAACCATGGTGGATCGTTCATTTGAGTTATGATACATGCATAAGGGTTGATTTGGAAGCTTGTATTAAGGTTCTATTTATTGAATGTAAGGGTCCACATCATGAATCTAGTAAAGCCTTAGAGGAGTTGTAGTACTGTGCATAGCGAGTATGGGTTGTTACTTTTGATGTGGTTCAATTGCCAAAAATATGAGTATAGTTGCATTAATAATATTTGTTCATATAATGACAGAAAAATTATACTTGTGACGATGGTTGAATCTTAACTTTAACCGTAACAAAATTAAGGAATGGGAGCCTAGTAGGGTATTGTCAAATTAGGCTATGGGGGTATGTTATAGGAATCTAATCTATGTGTATTTTCTTCATGCAATATAATAAAATTGCTTATTTTTCTATTCAATTTTGTGTCTTGCATCATTCCACAATCATTAATATGTTTTCTTGAATGATGAAGCGGACTTACCAATATAGGTAGCATTTGGGTTCATTGTTTCAATGTGATTGTGAGATTGTGGTTTCTTGTGGTCAAGGACTATTGCTTCTTATACCTTCTCTATGTGATTTTGTTTATTCTCTAAGTCTAGGGTCACCTAGGTCGCAAGGTGTTGGTGGGTGTGCCTCTTCTCTAGGTAGCAAGTGCCTGATTGCTTGAAATGTGTGCAAGTTTGAGAAATGTGGTAGGAACTTATAGATTCATTCACATGTCATATCCTAGTTGTAATTGGGTCATATCTAAGTAGTACTAAATCCATATTAAATATTATATTCTTCAATTTATAAGGTGAGGTAAGGTGGTGAAGATAACACTTATCCCACAACTACTCAAACTACACCCAATTAACTTTGATAGTATTTAGCCCATGTGGTTAGGGTGAATGGTGGACATCCCGCACTAGAAGGTGTTTTCCAACCTTTATAGAGACTCTGAGGGGTTGCGCTAGGATCAAGAATATAGTGGCAATCTCACTACCTCAATACTAGGTCTGATCGGTAATAAAATGAGTATACAAAATATTTTTATTAAAAAAGCAAACTTTCATAATTTTTATTTTATAATTAATAATTTTAATTTAAAAAAATATAGGATAAGCAATTAAAACCCATTCTCAACATAATGCTATTTTTTTCTATTTATTAATTTCTAAATGCATAACTTTCACTTATTGGTGTCTTAAATTTCCAAGGAAAGCAAGCATATAATCCTTTCTTGGAAAAATTAAATGATCACATTTGCTAAGGGCATTAAAAAAGATTCATATATGATTCTAAGAAAATTTTGGACACAAAAGTAGTTGAATTTTATTTATTTATTAATTTCTAAATGCATAACTTTCACTTATTCGCATCGTAAATTTCCAAGGAAAAGAGGCATATAATCCTTTCTTAGAAAAATTAAATGATCACATTTGCTAAGAACATTAAACAAAATTCATCTATGATTCTATGAAAAATTTAGGCACAAAAACATATGAATTTATCAAAATATTTATTTACTCTTCACTTTCATGCCAAAAGCTATAGTTCAATGGTTTATATTTACTTAAAAAAATATTAATTTATCTACAATTTCATGAAAAAAATAGCAATTCAATAGTTTATATTTACTAAAAATAGATCTTCTATTAATTTATTTACAATTTCATGCCAAAAATAGTAAATCAATAGTTTATATTTACTATTACTAAAAATAGATCTTCTATTAATTTATTTACAATTTCATGCCAAAAATAGTAAATCAATAGTGTATATTTACTAAAAATACATTTTCAAGATTGTAAAATTAGAATTAATTTCTGTTTTTGTAATTATGCTTAAATTCAATGATTTTGTTTTTATAAAATTGTTATTAACATATTTAATTCATAAGGATTTAATACTTTAATATATTATTTCATTAATTTTTAACAATATTTTAAAAAATAGACATAATTTAACTTATAAATAAAATGGTTTTTTTCACAAAAATTTAGTAATACAATTTCAAAGAAAATTATGATGTTTCGTTATTGAAAATCACATTTTTAAATGTATAAAAAAATTAGGGATCTAAAATTCTATGCATTAAATAACTTAAAATCAAATTTTTAAAAATCTCTATCATATTTCAGTTAAAATTAACTAAGAAAAATGTGTTGGGAAAAACCATTTCTTAACCTATTAGTTAAACTACCCATTAAAATATATAAAAAACAAAAACTATTTAAAACATTTAAATTACATTATTTATGATATATAATATTGTTTTATTTTAGCCCTTTCATTTCATTGTCTATTGATTACGCTAATTATTTATAAAATATTTTTTTTGCTATTATTATTTTCGTGACAACATTTTTGTTTCCCATTAAAATTTTAAATTAATTGAAATAATTTTATTTTGAATTTGATTTTACTAATTCATTATTTAATTTTTCACCTATGATTTAACCATCCCATCGATCTCATTACCCTAAAACAACGAAAAAGAATATGGTGAAAGCTCACTTTTCTCGGTAACTGCAATTAATTAATCACATGAAATATCGCGAATCCCCACAAGTTCTACGTTTCTGCAATTAATTACCCTAAAACAAGAACAAAAAAAGGGCGAAAACTCACTTTTCTAAGTAACTGTAATTAATTAATCACATGAAATATCGCGAACCCTCACAAGTTCTAGGTTGTCAACCACGTGGGAGAAAACGGGCTGCTCTTCCAGACCCAGCCCAAACTATCTATCTATATATATTTCAGTCCTCTATCACGAATGTATGTTAAGAGTGTTTGGAGCATCTCGTTTGTATTGAGTGAGGGAAGTCAAATCTTTGGCTATTAGTGTGAGGAGATAGATTAGTGATGGAGAGGAAAAAGGTTGATACTGCAGTGCTATGCATCGCTACAATAAAACCTTGTGAATAGCATTTTTTCTTGCTTCCTTTTTGTATCTAGAGATCATTTTGGTGCTATTTGCATTCATTTATCAAATATGGTGCAAAATTTGAAGTAAATTTGCACTAATTTTTGTACCAATCCTTCCACCAAGTTTAGCACCAGGCGTTGCTGAAGATCTTGCATGAGGTTTTGCACCAAGTCCTGCACCATCCCTTTCACTAGGTTTTGCGCAGGTTTTGCATCAATTTTGGCACCTAATTTTTATTTCGCTTACTTTTCCATCCTCTTTTGAATCCACATTTTGTTACACGTGCATCAACTTTTTCATCCATTTTTGCACCCTCTTTTGCATCATTTTTTGCATCTATTTTTGCATCCCCTTTTTCACCAAGTTTCGTGTCAAGATTTGTGTTTAGTTTTCAATCTACATTTGTTGCATCCAATTTTGCATCTTGTTTTGCATCCATATTTTCATCCTCATTTTCATCCATTATTGTGTCCACTATTGCATCCATTTTTTTGTGCCACAATTTTCACCTATTTTGGCACTTATTTTTGCACCCATTTTTTCTTCTAATTTTGCATCCACATTTGCATCCTCATTTGTGTATATGTTTGCATCAACTTTTGCATCTATTTGTGCATCCATTTTTTATCAACTTTTGTGTCAAGTTTTGCATCAGGTTTTAATTCTCATTTTTCATCTACTTTTGCATCAACTTCTATTGCATCCACTTTTTCATCCAATGTTGCAACCATGTTTACGTCTACTTTTGGATCCATTTTTGCATTTTTTTCACACCAAGGTTTTCTTATTTTGTTTCATCTATCATTGCATCGAATTTTACATCCATTTTTGTTCTGCCATAATTTGTGCCATGTTTTGTACCTACTGTTGATGTCTGTTTTCTTCTACTTTTGCATCGGCGTTTGCATCCAAATTTTCATCAAACATTGCCTCTTTTTGCATCCACTTTTGTGTCAGGTTTATGCATGGGGCTTTGTATCCACTTTTCATCTACTTTTGTTGCATCCAATTTGTTTTCCATTGTTGCACCTATGTTTGCGTCCACTTTTGCATCTTGTTTGGATGCAAGTTTGCATATTCATTTGTTACTTTTTTTGTATCCACTTTTGCATCCATATTTTTTGAGCCACAATTTCTTCCATTTTTTTCATATATTATTGCACTCACATTTTCTTCCACTTTTGCATCCGCATTTGAATCCTCTTTTCTGTCCAAGTTTTCATCGAATATTATGTATGTTTTTGTGTCCCCTTTTGCATTGACTTTTACGTCATGTTTTGCATCTCATTTTGCACCTACTTTTGCATCTACTTTTGTTGCATCCACTTTTGCATATAATTTTGTGTCCACTATTTCACCCATGATTGTGTCCATGTTTACATTCCTTTTTACATATTATTATGCATCCAAGAGTGCATCATTTTTTCATCGAAGTTTGTGTCCATTTTTGCATCATCTTTTGTTTCACCACAATTTGCGCCAAGTTTTGCACCTATTATTACTCCAATATTTACTTCCACTTTTGAATATGCATTTGCATCCAAGTTTGCATGACTGTTTCATATATTTTTCTTCCCATGGTCATGTTTACCATTTCTTCACATAACATAATGGTCACAAGTGCATCCCCACTAGGAGAATGCCTTACATTCCCCCCTTGTGGAGGTACAATATTTGCAACAATCATGATTTGGCCTTGTTGTTGATGTGGGAAAGGATTGTTCAAAACAATAGGTTGTGTGGTGGGATTTCACTAAGTATTGTTCTCATTGACCTCATCCAAATGTGGAAAATTATGTTTCATATCGCCCCTAACACAAATCTTACATGGGAACTTTATCTTTCACTCTTTCTTACCCCTGACATTGGTGTTTGGAGCTTATGGTTCTTTCTACTCATTCAAAATAGTTTTCTTACTTGTCTTCTTTTTATCGCTCGGTTATTGTGGACTGAACCAAGTTAATGGTGGTTGTTTAAGTATATGTTTTAGTCATCTTGGTTGTACGTGCAATCAACATAGGAATATGAGAAATAACTAACTAGTTTAACCTCCCAACCAATTGAATATAACCCATTATTCAAAATCAGAAGAGTTTGGTTCTTCCACTTTTAGCTCTTTGTTACTACCTTGAACATAGCTTGGATATGAAGGAAGACCCAAACAATCTTCAATTTGATTCAAGTGATTCTATCGGTTATTCATGGAAAGTTGTAACTCATGGAACACGAGGAAATAATCCTCCTTGGCCTCATTGTGATCCAGAAATAATGTACCCAATAGAATTTTCAAATGCTAGTAGATATCAACAATATACATGTATTAGTTGAATCTTCCATGTGTGTTGCGTTAAGCACCCAATATGCTACCTCTCTAGCCACTTCGATATCTATCAAACATTTGTGCTTTCCTACAGTGTCATGTTTCACTATCATTATTTTGTCATGAATATTCAGTGAGTGTTGAAACAATGCAAACGTGTTGAAGTTTAAACTTTCTATTGGGCTCAAAAGCCTCGTTTTATGTAGTGGGCCACTCAATGTAGCCTTTGAGTTCATCAAAAATACATTATTAGCTTGAATAAATGATAACACAAACTTACTAAAATATGAATTTTTGCTTAAGAGATGGATCTGAAGGGTGGTGGAACCCAAGGAGGAGAGGAACTTCGGAGATGAGGGATTTTCTCAAGGATGGATTGAAAGAAGAAATTAAAGGAGAAGGATTGTTCCTTACTTGAAAAATGTATCCAAAGCGAAGGCGAAACCTAGCCAAACCTGACTATAAAAGTCTAAGTGAGGGCATTAAAGTTGACACAACAAAAAAGAAAAGAGAAAACAATGTAACTGAAGCTTGGGGGATGCACTAGGAGAGAACAATAGAAATAAAGGAAACAAAAAAGGGTAGAAAATTATCCACTATATAGAGTTAAATTAGTATACCTAGAGAAGACATCTTATGGCATTATTTTAGTTGATGAACAATATCCCTTGAATGTTAATAATTGAATACATTACAAGACCTTGTAGATTGAATTAACATCTACCTTGTGCAAATTATGACTAGTTCTTGGAGAAAATGGCCACACCTACAAATTATGATTGTTCTGCAGAGGCTTGTAGGTTTATAATGAAACCAATGATGAATCTAGAAATACACACCCCAATAACATAACTAATATTAATTTCAACTCTGTTGCAACCATTAAACCAATACTAGTTCCAAAGGGATTTGACACCAAATTGGAGTGATGTAAAATGATCCTCCAGGCAACTTCAGGATCGCTTGTTAATGACATTAGGGAGAGTGCATGGACACACCCTGATATGTGAGTGCTTGATGGGATTATGGCCATGCACTCTCCGACTTGAAATGTCTTAGTCATTCCATAGAGGGAAGATTCATATTCATAAGCATGACATTTCGAAACTTAAAATTTAAATTTAGCTAATAAACATATAATAACTTAATACTTACAATAAACTTTTTTCCTAAGCATGTGCACACTCCCTCCTTATATATACTTTATGCTTTGCATATTACATTAAAAAATTAAATACAAATAGTAATAAAACATGTCTCAAAAATTCCTTTTACATGTATGTAGTTATATGTGTTATAAAGATTATAATAAAATTAATAATAAGAATTTTTATAGATAGAGATGTGAAATTTATATATGATATAAATAGTATTATAAAGAACAAGCATATTCCCATCTTAATTATGAATCTATTGAGTATTGATAGGGATCACATCTTTCGATATTTTCTCATATTTTTCACTCAAAATGAGTTTGCATCTCAAGGCATTTGATCCCTCTTAACATTTGATAAAACCAACCAATATATATATCTTAGTTATAAATCTATTAAGTTTGGAGAGGGATCAAATCTCTCAAGGTGCAAATCTTTTCTTAAGTTTTTCACTCAAAAGGAGGTTTACATCACTAGAAGTTCAATCCTTCTCTATGCTTGGTAGATTCAGAGTAAAAACAAATATTTTAATGAGTACAAACTCTTTTTGTATTTCACAAATATAAAATAACCTAAATTAATATTAATTTTACCCTACTCTACTTCTATAATTTAGAAAAATAGAATATATCTTCAACCTAAATTAATATAGATTTGTGTATTTTAGAGAATGAGAAGGTACTTTCAACCTACATTAATCTAAGAATGAAAAATCACGCTGATATTGAAATTAAATATTAATATAATCCAAAATATTTATTAAGAGAATGACTTCTTCAGATTAATCACAACAATATTTTTTGGGTTAATGTTCCAAACTCATCATCATGACATATATGAAGGAAATAAATAATGCAAAAATGTTTGAATTCAATGGAAAAGTCAATTGAAAAAGAAATTCTACATTAATTACGGTTCAAAACCCGTGGACAAATGAAATTTCTTGTGATTTACGTGAAAAAATCTCTCATAAACTTAATATGGATCACAAAAGCCTCAATTCAATAAGATGAATATATTAAAAGTATATATTTAGAAGTTATTATTAAAAGCAAGAACATTATTTTTTAATTTGAATGAAAATAAATAAACAAAAGTCCTATAAATAAGGCTAAATATGGGAGTTAATGATATTAGATATTATGTATAAAAAAAAGGTTAACTTTAATTAATAAAAAAATGAATAAAACAATAAATTATTTAAACAAATAAAATATATATATATATATATATATATATATATATATATATATATATATATATATATGGACTTGTCTATAATGCGACTTTTTGGAGATTCCGGTGACGGAATCCGGCGGAAGAAATTCAGGTTAAATCTTGATTTGTTGCAGTTAAAATGGTTTTTTAACTGCATATTTGGATTCAGCACCCTGGAAAACCCTTGGGACGCTTTCATTGTGCAGAAACTAGCTATCAGACTTGCGATTCCAATAAATTCCTGCCGGATTTCGACCGGAAAAACCCGCCGAAAAGGCTTTCAAAAAGTCGCGTTATAGACAACTGCTATATATATATATATATATATGAGCATTTTTTAAATTGAATGAAAAAAAGTTATTAATCATTAAATAAATAAGGCTAAATAGTGGGGCTAATATATAACTAAATTTGAAATAAAATAGTTTTAAATCATATATTATGTATTAAAAATAGGAAAAACTATTTTTTTGAATTAAATAATTAATAATTAATTTTTTTCCAGATTTTTTTTTCCCTCATTTATTTATTGATTTTTGAATTTCCTTAGATTATGGTTTTTCGTCATTTGTTAAATTTTCTTCCTACTCTCTTTTTTCCCTCATATATCTATAGACTCTCTAAATATATCTAGGTTTTAATTTGTGTGGAATGTATATATCTATTTGCTACATCTGGTTCTCTCATACAAATATTTGCTACATCTAGTTCGCTCATACAACGTTTGATAGATCCAGTTTGCTAATACATCTATTTCACATATACAGGTGTTTGCTAGATCTAAATTTTCTAATTCATGGGTTTGCTAGATCTAAATTTTCTAATTCATGGGTTTGCTAGATCCAGTTCATTGAAACATGAGTTTTCTAGGTGTAATTCAACGATACAAGTGATATTTATAGCTAATTCATTGACATAGGGGCTTTAGATAGATGATTTTTATTGTTCTGGAATGCATATATCCATAGCTAATACAAGGGTTTTAGATAGAGGATTTTTATTGTTCTGGAATGCATATATCCATAGCTAGATCTATTTCCCTAATACACAAGTTTTGATAATGCAGGTATACCAGCAATACTACATGGGTTTTGATAAAAATATTTTATTGTTGTGAGATTCATATATCCATAGCTAGATCTACAACTCTGATGCATGGGTTTTGATAATGCAGGTCTAAGACCAATAAGAGCTCCATAACTCACACGCAAAAGAAACATTAAGGTTTGAGCATAAAGTTTTATTGCAAAAGAAATATTAATGTTTGAGCACTAAGTTTTATTCACTTACTATAGTTAATTCTAAGAATAAAGGGTTTTTATTGTTGTGAAATGTATATGTCCATGGTAGTTATAGAATCATCGCAGCTATATTGAATGGTTATATATCTGTTATTAAAACTATCACCATGGTATATGGTAATCCATATCATTTTGACCTAACAACTAATACAAGTGTTTTAATAATGCAGGTCCATCCAATGGATTCACACATGACAAAATAGATTCATAGTGGAGGGGAAAGGCTTGCATAATTTTAATGGTATGCTTTTTCATTTCCACTATTTGAAGCTGCACCATTAGAATTTGTGAGTGGCCTCTTCTGTTGCGCATGGATATGTGCATGTTGAGGCATTTCCATATCCTGCCCCTTCCATATATCTACTATATGTTGCGTTCATACCCCCAGTATATTCTATGTGTCACTTCTACTATGTTGTTTTATGCTTCTCCATTGGTTACCTCATCTGTTTCCTCTCCTCCGGATCCTTTATTTGAGGCTTCAATACCAATGGCAGTAGTAGAAACAACCTCGGACCCGACCCCTAAGGCATCAAGACCACCAGAGATAATAGAAACATCCATAGCAACTGCAACCTCTCTCTACTTCCAAGTTGTACTTTTGAAAGGTCAAACATCAGGCGTGGACCGTCTAAATCATATGGAAAACTTTGAACTCTTATCCATATCTTATCTATTTTAAAAGACCTCTAACCTTAAGTATATGATACTGTATAAATCATAAGGCAACCTTTGGACTTTTCTCCATATCTCAGCTATTTTACAAGGTCGCTAATCTTATGTATATGATACCAACAATGTTTGGTTACAAAATTGATGTATATGATACCAACAACGTTTGGTTACAAAATTTATGAATATAATACTCCCACTTGTATGTTCACCATTTCATTTGTTAAATAATGGTGTGGTCAAGGCTCATAGCCTCACTGCTTTGATCACCACATATCACTACATCATAAGATTAAATTTTATATACCTATGTACATTTTGAAAATTATGAACATTATTTTAATGGAGAACTATTATGTATGATTACACTATTAACTTTGGATGGATGTTTCGAATTTACCTTAGAATAATGATATCCATGAAAGCTTTTGATTTTTTAATCTTACATTTAATATTTAGCTAATTTGATTAAAGCCGACAATGATATTATTAGTATTATCTTGTTACTCTATATATGTGTTGAAAATTGTAAATGTTTTTTTTTTATGGATAATTATTATGTATGATGATGTTACTATTTTTGGATGGATGTTGTAATTTTACCTTAGATTAATGATATATGTGACAGGTGTTGATTTGAAAGTCAAATTTTTTTATTGAAAATTGTTAATGGTTTGTTGATGGAGAATTATTATGTATGATGATAATGTTATTTCTTGGCTGGATGTTTTCAATTTCCTTCAAATTTACTTACAAACATTATGTTACGAATTTTAATTGTGATATCTTATTTAATGATATTTAGAAATTGTAATATATCTCACTATGTAATTGAAATCAGTAAAATGAGCCCATAAAGGGGGTCATAAATGGAAAGAAAAATACACTCTAAACAAAAAGCCAAATGTGGATGTAATCATGGTTGTAAAAATGTAAGTAGAATTGGATTTTAAACTATGCGTTAAGACAAGAAGCAAACAAGGAAAAAAAAGGATTTTAAGTAAAAAAATGTGCAACACTAGACACAAAAGGGAACAAAATGGGGCATCAAAAAGGATATCAGGGTGCAAACAAGGATGAAAAATGGACACTAAGCTAGATGCAAAAAATGAAACACAATTAGACATTGAATGCAAAAGGGGATGTCAAGTTGGGTGCTAAAAAGAAACAAAGAAATGATTCAAATTTAGACACCAAATGAGGATGTAGAGAATGAGTAAAATTGGGATGCAAAATTGAGTTAAAATAGTGTTGAAACCAAGGACACCATATTGGATGCCAAAAATGATGCATAACTAGATGAAAATTTAAACTCAAAACTAGACACAAAATGAGATGCAAATGTGGACACAAAATGAGGAAAAGAAAGTGATGAAAATTTGGATGTTGGAAAGGATGCAAAAAATAGTGCAAATTTAGGAACAAAAAATGGTGTAAAACTAGATGCAAAAATAGATACAAAATTAGAAGTAAAAACTAACATAAGACTAGATGCAAAAATTGACACAAACTAGATGCAAAAAAAGACATTAAATTGCATGCAAACTATTGTGTAAAACTTGATGCAAATGAAGGCATAAAACTAGAAGCAAAGAATGACACAAAATAGGGAGCACAAAATGATGAAAAAATATATGCAAAAAATGGCACAAAACTAGAAGCAAAACTTGTCATAAAACTAGATGTAAATCTTAATGCAAAAGATGATGCAAAATATGGTGTAAAAAGGATGAAAAATCTGGGGCAAAAAGAGATGCTTTAAAAATTGTACAATAAAGCCAATTTTAGCACCAAAAAGAGATGCTTTAAAAATTGTACAATTAAGCCAATTTTAGCACCAGATTGCTCATCTTAATTGGAAAAAAAAATGCACTAAAATCTAGTGTTAAATCTGGCACAAATTGCATATTTTGCTGGAGTGACTCATCATGCTTCTACTCCTTCTAAATCTTGTTGCTGTTGAGTGATCTTCCACCCTACACGTCGAGGAGCAGCAGCAGGAGGTGAATAGGGGAGGTTCCATTTGGAATGAAATGAAAACAAGAGGACCAATGTCCGCTTCAGGCCCTTCACAATGTCAAAATTATGGGTGTGACCGTTCAAGATGTCCACCGCCACGGCCAGATTCCATGTAGAATGAAATGAAACTGAAAGGACCAGTGTCGCCTTCGGCCCCTTCACAGTGCACCAGCGATGGCCTTAGCTGCCCACCACCACGGCCCGAGCGCTTTCGGTAAAATCACGAATAATCCACAAGCACAGTCATCCTGGTGCTTGAACTATCACTTGTCGACCACAATAATGGATCATGTTTTGGTCGTTTTTTATCTCTATTTTATGAAATAATATTTCTTGGTGGATTAACCTAGTTTCGTATTTTTATTTTGGATATGTTTTGGTCGTTTCTATCTCTATTTTATGAAATAATATTTCTTGGTGGATTAACCTAGTTTAATATTTTTATTTTGGATAACACCTTTTTATATTAATTTTTAAGATTTTTATTTTTATTTTCGAATTTATAATTGTTTTCCCTAAATAAAAATTATTTATTTGTAATATTTATGTTTTAAGACCATACACCGATGGTTTTTTTTTTTCACAGTATTTTTTTATCAACAAATGGAAAATTAAATAAGATTTTGGAAAAATTACAAATGGTGATCGTAAAAAATTAGTGGTCAGTTTTTTTAATTAAAGGTTTTAGTGGATTAATAAATTTTGACATTAAGCATTTCTGAGTTTCTATGATTTATAATGCTTTTATTTTGAAAATTTTCTTAATAAATGAGTAATTTCTAGATTGATATTTCAAACCAACTAATATGATTCATCATCAAAATACTTCAATTTTAATTATTATTATTATTATTAATTATATATGATGATGATGATAATGATTAACATCCACTAAGACCAATGTGGTCTATCGGACCTCAAGAAAAGAGAGTTTAATTGTCATTCTTCAAAATCTTGTTTATGCGATCAAGGAGAAGGGAAAGAAGCATTCCAAGATTGTTATAGTTGGGTTGGATTAAGGTGTGACTGATCATAGGGAATTAAGAGCAGATGTGGGCAAGAGTCGGGCAGTCTAGAAGGAAGTTCTTTCCATCTTCGACCTTCTTAGTATCACAAATCTGACAAATTCTATCGTTCTAGGGAGTCTAGGGAGTATACCACTGCCCGGTCTCACTGTGAAGCTCACGAGAGTTAGTTCTAATCCTAGTGATGTTCATTTTCTTCTTAGTGCTAGTCAACATAGAGAGATAATTATGGTTATCAAGGGTGGGGTTGATCACCTCCTTATAATACCTTACCTTCCTTTTACACTCCATCTCCTTAGCATCCTACATCTTGTCCTTAAAACTGGAGTTAATAGTATCTTTGATACTTTCCTTAAGGACACTGTCCCTCGAGATAAGCTTTGGGAGAGGCTTGAAGATATCATCGTTCCTCCTAAACTGAGGATTTTTGTGATCTGTCTCTACGACATTGTCATTGCCAAGTTTAAGACCAACGAAGGGTGGTCTAAAGATATTAAATGTAATATCGGGGTTAAGCAAGGTTGTCCCCTTTCCCCTACCCATTTTGGTATTTACGTCGATAAGCTAGAGGAGCGTTTAGAAACTACAAGCTGCAAAGGCACCGAGATTGTTGGTATTATTATTACTCTTCTCCTTGATGTTGATGATATCGTTCTTCTTGCTAGGATCCATGATGACCTAGACAAGTAGCTTAAGAATCTTCATGTCTACTGCTCCAAGATGGGTATGATAGTTAATACTGACAAGACTGAAATCATGATCATTAAATCCAAAAATCTCACCCATGGTAGTTTCTTCTATGATAGCCATTGTCTTGAGAAGGTTTATTCTTATAAATATTTGAGTATTGACTTTCCTCATCATCTCAACTGGAATTATAGCATCGAGAAAATAATTATTAGTGGTTGGAAAACTTATTATGAGCTTTAAAACATTTTTAAGTTAGCCAATATTTACATTTGGGGTAAAAAGAGGTTCCTCTTTGAGACTGTTGTCACCCTTGTTATCTTATACAGATGTGAAGTTTGGGCGTGCAGTATATCTAGGGACTCGTGGAGAAAGATTGAGATGATCCAAAAGAAGTTCATATCCTATAACCTCAAGATCAAGGGAAATACTCCCTATCCTACCCTCTTGATCAAAGTTGGTTTGTCCCCCATTGAAAGTGTGTCTATGTATAGATATCTGATGTATAAGAAGAAGATTCACAATATGGAATCCTAGAGGCTCCCAAAAATTGCTTCTAACATTAGTCAAAACCCCCACCTGTGCCTCAAGCGCGGGTGGCATCATGATTCTTAGTCTTGGCTCAACCTTTGGGGGATTAAGGAGGAGCTCATCATGGGAAGCAGGGACAGTATCAAAGATACTATTACCTCCAGTCTTAAGGACAAGTTGTGGGATGCTAAGGAGCTGGAGGGTAAAATAAAACTAAGGTACTATAAGGAGGTGATCAACCCCACCCTCGATAATTAGAATTATCTCTCTATGTTGCTTACTGGATATTTGCACAACATGTTATACTAGTTCTAATCATTGATCTCTTTTCTTTTATAGGCCAGGAGCTATTGTGGTGGATGCATTGGAAGTTTTATTTCATGTGACATGATTTCCTTTCTGGTTAAAATTAGGGTTCTAGTCTTAGACTAGTTAGGTTTTAGTATTTACTTGTTAGAGTTTTCTAATTAGGGTTTACTTATTAGGGTTTAATCATACTTTTGTTATAGGTTACTTATTGTAGGTAATTTAGTTTATTGTGTGCCATTATGCATTTATCTGACATTCATCTTCATGCATGGTTCCTCATTACATTTCATGTACGAACTCTTTGCATAAGCATTGCATAGTCCTTTTAATCATAGTTTGTTGGTCTTCTTGCATTACATTGCATTTCACTACATGGCTTTTATTATTGCATTGCATCATTTATTCATCTTTTCCTTGCATTGCATTTGCGTATGTTGACCCATGCATATGATTTATTCTCCATGATGCATAACACTACAATAGATGCCACATTCCCATCTAAGTATTATTCCTTGCATGTTGTTTGCAAGCTTATGATATCATGCAAAGTTTCACTTATGCTTCTGTGTAGATGGTGAAACCATAGAAGAGCTCCTCTGGTCACTTTTCCCTAATGTTGAAACCCTAATTAAATTCTTGTTCATGGCTATGATAGTTTCTGCAAGAGGAAACCTATCAGAGATCCAATTGTTAAACATGTCCCCTGAACATGTTTCCTATGAGTCTAACTCATCACTTGGGAAAATACAAATAGGTGCTTCTCAGGAACCTTAATCAATTCAAATGAGTGATATCTGTAACATGAACATTGTTTCCAACAAGGTCTTCAATATTTCAATGACATGTTCTCACTCACCACCTGTGAGATGGAGATATGATGTAGGAATATGGCATGAGGGAAATCTAAATACAAAAATATTTTATTTTCTTTTCTACAAGAAACAACCTCTCTTACCCATAAAACATGTCACGATCCCTCATCTTCCCCAGCACAATGAATTCCTAATAAATGATGCTAATTTGCATGGAAGAAAAAATCAATCAAACAGAGGGTAAAGGGTGTAGAAAGGTTTCATGCACAGAGAGGTTATGCTAAAAACTTCATTAGGGTATTGAGCATGCCTACTCATGTGCTTGGATGCTAAATTAATGAAGGACTTTCACTTGTGTATGTAATTTTATGGACCGTGTCACATTTCTTTCTTTGAAAATAAATATTTAAACATCCCAAGCATTTGCAATGGTAACGCCACTTAAAAGTTTCGTGTCGGTCTTGTAAAATTCACTTTGATTTTCCCTCTAATTGGATTATATAGTGTACACTGAATTTTATGTAAACTCTTTATCTTCCATGATTTGATTAATTTTTAATTTATTGTGGCATGTAGGGTGAGAAAAGGAGAGCACATTAAACAATGCCAGACCAAAGTGTTGAAGTCGTTGGCAATGGCTAATGCACTTAAATTTCCCATTCATTATTTTATTAGGCTAGCACATATGTTAGAAATAATTATCGACACTATATGTAAGTAGTGTTGCCATATGTCAAAGAATACTACACTGGAAAGGTGGTGTTGGGACCGTATTGTAAATACACATGTGATATGGGAGCACTAAAAGGAGTAGAATCATGCTACAAGCATTATAAGCCACAATGCAACTCCTCATGTTCAGAATAATATATTTAGTGTGTGGTGGAGACAAACATTGTCACATTCCACATTCAATAGTAGGGTTCATTGGAGACCCAAGCAGCCAAATAATGCTCTTTTCTTCTAGTAATCATTGGTCAAACACACTATAGAAAAGAATTTTATTCGTAACTCTTTTGATGGTGACAATGCTCAAAATGAAGTAGGAATTGATAAATATATTTCTTAACTAGAAATGAAATGTTTACCATTTATGTGACTTCCACAATCATGCACAGTGATCAAGGGGAAATTGTTGGTCAAACACACTATAGAAAAGAATTTTATTCGTAACTCTTTTGATGGTGACAATGCTCAAAATGAAGTAGGAATTGATAAATATATTTCTTAACTAGAAATGAAATGTTTACCATTTATGTGACTTCCACAATCATGCACAGTGATCAAGGGGAAATTGTGAAGAATTTGTGATATCTATGTGTCGAAAGTTTATTTCCCATTTCATCTCCTATAATATTCGCAATTACAACCCTCTTAGATAATTTGGAGGGTCTACCCAAACTTTTTATAATAAAAAAATAATGGATAGAGAAATGCAGTAAAAGAGTTTTTGACACTAACCATGGATCAAAATGTGATTTTATCACTATCGCAGAAGCCTTCAATGCCGATAAACGATCACAAGGAGACTTCCTTGGCTCATGGCAAGGAGTCCCACCGTTGAAAGATCGTACGAGAAAGGGACTCGTGACCAACTTTAATGATTGAAAATGTGACTATCCTCTCTTTTCAACTCGGTAGGTCACTAATCAAATTTCCATTCCTCAAACAATGTAATCAGGAAGTGTGACCCACACTACATTTAAAAAGTCCAACAATCCTTGGAGGCTAGACTTGGGACTAGGTGTCACCTACTTCCAAATGCGACTTATAACCTCATTGGCTATTTAAATTTTGATTGCAACCTACTCTAGGCGCTTTTCATGGTAGATCATAAGTCGCACCCTTGGATTGTAATGTCTTCACTCACTACCCACTGCAGATGCGATCTACGACTCATATTTAAAACTACAACGTCTCTGAAAACTAAACCAGTAACCTAGCTACCTTTATCGCAAGCAATAAAGCCACTGTGCAATCTCTACCTGGGATCTCTATCAAGTCGCAAGTCCTACTTGTGACTTGGCCTTACAAATGAAAACTGTGACTTCCCTTCTTCACTAGATATTTTGTATACCCGCTCCTCAGTTATTTATAGTCACAACGCACATCTTTCCTTGTTTTCTCTATGCCCAAGCCTATCTATTCCTGAGTGATACGAGGGCCATTATCCGAGTTCTATGCTAAAACCCTCTCATAACCATAACCATGTTTGATGGGTCACCATAGCGTTGGATGACAAAGGCTCTTAAATTCGGGGATCATATTGATGCATGTTATTGTTGCATCGACGTTTGGATTTGTTAGTCCTGTCGTTGAGTGATACATGTCATGAATATGCTGACGTATAGTATTTGTTTCATGGCATGATTCAAGCATTTACAACGAAGATACCCCTTTGTCATTTGGTGAAACTACTACTATGAGGGTTTTGTTCGGCGACTCATTTGGTGAAGCCGTATTCATATTTTAGAGCCCAAGAATATTGAGGCTTATATGTCATGATTTGCACTTAGACAACTCAGTGTCCTTATACCAATAATTGCCTATCTAAAACGTCACCAAAACTGTGACCTGCAATCGTGATCTACAGTAGAATTCCAAATTACGATTAATATAATATAAGGTCGTAAATCACATTCCTAATACTTGGCACTACTTACTGGAGTTGTGAACTATGATTGGGTCTTTCCCTTATCTCTCTCTAGGTTGCAAATCTCAATGAAATACTTCAGGGACATTGCATTTAGGTGATGCGACCTATACAGTTGACATGAAGTGCAACCTGCACTGAAAATTTGAATTGTGACTTCCATGGGTAGTGTAAGTTTGCACACATAGACTTAATATTTAAAGGGAAATTGCCATGGAATGTTGATGATATCACGGTGAATACATGCAACCTATGCAGGAATACCAAAAACAACAGATTTCAACCCTATTCTCCTACTGCATTCAAATTCAATATGAAGGGTTCTCACCATATAAAATTCCAATGAAAAGAAAGAGTTGAGCTTGGTCCAAATGGTTATGGTGTGAAAGTCAAGCAGGTACTTTGGAACTCATTTGCAAGGAGAAACAAACACAGTTTGCTGAGGTTAGGTAGTTCGAAGGAAACATCAAACAAGGGTATGTATTGAAAATATATGCTCTACGGGTGTATTTATTTATAAGTGGCTAAGACAATATAACACCTTGATGATGCTAAAAGTAGTTGGTGGAACTTTTTTTTTGACACATTTGATAGGCTGGTTCTTACATTTTAATTTTCTAAAAGGAAACTACCAAATAGGTTGGTGCGTGAAATGATTCTATGATTTAGCTCTACTTCTTTTCGAGAGCATAGAGTTTTATCAATGTCTAAAAATATAGAATGTGTTTTGATAGAGAAATTCAGGAGGTTTTAAAAGAATGTAAGCAAATGAAAGAGAAGTGACTAAATGAAAACCTTTTATAAGGAGCATTGAAGAATGAAATGCAGTTCTTGTCCTTATTCAACAAGAGAACTTTCAAACATATGAAGGTTTGATCCCAAGAAACTGAGTAAGCCTCAACTGAAATTCAATTAAGTGTTAGATGAAGTTTCTTTGCTTGATGTAAGGTTGCATGCCATCAATGATGGTCCGAACTTTGGCATGGGAAATATAAGAAACAATTACCCATACAAAGCCTTATCATGTCAAATAAGATTGAGAATGCATATTGTCATAAAATTTGGCTCAACAATTTGGTCATTCAACAATAGATGATCACTATAAGCATCTTAACTTTCCCAATCTCGAAGAGGCATTAAATACTAGTTGACGGAGTACCTCTTGGATTATGTCTTGAATCCTATGTGGGCTAAACATACCTTGCTGATGTTTCACTTCAGAAAAGAACTACAAAGGGGTAAAAAATTGATGTTCCATTTTCATGAATTTATCACATTTATAGTTATGTTCTTAAAAAAAAATGCATGTAACTATTGTGATTTTCTTACAGGTAAAAGGAGGGAACAAGGATGGAATATGAGATCGAGTTGAAGGATGTGCAACTAGGGTTTTGACAAATAAACAAATTGGCTCCATGTAGCTACCTAAGGCACTATGTCAACATCTAACATGACAAATGAACCTCCCCACCTTGTTCACTAGCCCATGCAAGTCTTCATATCATTGTAAGAATATTGGCAACAAGTCTTGTATGGTTTCCAACAACCCTCTAAATTCTCCCCATAGCTTCTCTTTTGCCATAATGTAAATATGTATCATCATAATGCCAACGACTATATTGAAAATGATTTGAGCATGTAATAGTCAGTAGACATGAGAGAGTCGTGTGGAAGTTCAAGAGTCATAAGGGTAGGTGAAAGGTCACATTAGGTTAGCAATCACCTCATTTCTATAAATATACCTTGATGCCTCATTTTATGGGACTTTTAGCACTTGAGCTAGGACTAGCATTAGATAGTTGATTTTTTCTTAAGGAGCTAACGACACTCAACTCTTGGAAGCTAGTAGGGTGAATTGTGGTGAGGCTAGCGTTTTGATTTGGATGATGGTGTGAATAACCCATTTTCCTCTAATGATCCTTGATGGACTATTTGAATATGTACATGGATGTGCAAGATGGATAATGAGAAGCTCTTCACTTTCGACATATATTCTCATGCATCTTTATGACAATTGTATTGGATTTATTATCCTTCCATCATGTTTGTATGTGTCCATACATATGAGCATACATTAATGAACTCATTCTTAACTTATGGCTTTCATGCCTACTTTGAATCTTTTCTCTCTTATTCCATGCCATTACATTAACCTATTGTGAAGTGATTTGCAATTAACCTCTGACATATTCCTATTCATGTATGTCTGAGATGGTTTTAGCTTACTAATCCTTCTTGTGGCATACTTATTTTTTCTTTATTGTTACATCCTTGTATCTCATTTTGTAGGCTATCAATCATGGGTTGACCTCATTCACATAGTCTGGGAAGTTCTTTCTTGCTCTTGCTTGAACACCTCCAAATTTGGAAACCATGAGAAAAACAACATGATGGCAGTGGGAACTACATACTGGATGGGGCTCCTATCGCAAATGATGTGAGGTCTAATTGGGACTTCACACCAAGAAGATGCATTTGCTATTGGCAGTACATTCTAGCCCATCAACACCTTTTATGGATTTACAAATAGCCCAAGAATGAAGTTCTTATTGTTGCAATACTTGCAAAGTGTGACCCCTCAATCAATTTCTTTTGTATCTCATTTTTCTCACTTGCAATAGTCTCAATCTATCTCTACCATGCTTTAGACATTATCCAATTCCTTCACACAAGTTCCTAAGACTTGATTATCATCCATGATGTTTTCTATGTTAAAACCTAGACTTAGCCCCTCAAAGTTCATTGATCACTTTTTCAAATCACTTTTTGATTGAATTCCTTTTCACATGTTCATGCTCCACTTATATAGGTGAAAGTTTCTTCACCATTTCTTTATTCTAAGGTTCCTTTCACTATGCCACGCACCCAAGCGGATACAAGATGGAATACAATCCATCAAATTTACCCAAATCTTGGAATTTAACCACCTTGATCCCTGTTTAGCTAGTTTTTGCATTGTTTACAAGGAATTACAAATTACCATGAACTTGATGGCTAGATACATCCCACTTGAAAAAAATTCTAACATACTCCTACCATCCCTTAATCTTCATGTCACATTGAAGAAACATTTGTTTGACTTGTGATGCATGTCCAACCTAACTAGGAACTCATGCATGCAAACTATGGCGTTACATCCATAACCAAGAAACTACTACCTAATTTTCCTATGAACCAAGTAATATCACATCCATCATCCAAGCCATTCTGTAGCTTGTATAAGAAACCCCAAATAAAAACAACCAATTTGTCACCATAGTTAGCCGAGTCACATTGCCAAGATATCTCGCATTTATTTTTTCCTTTCCATTGTGAAAGAATTCCTTCAACATGCTTTTGTATATCTGTAACCCATTATCACAACTAATTAAGGCATGCCATTGATTATCTGAATGGAAGATAAGGGGTGCACATCACTAGCTCAAGGTATGGGCATTACGAGATTTACATATAGAAGTTGCTGTATATAAAGAAAAAATATATAGTTTTATACATATATACTAATATTATTATATTCAAATAGTAAAGAAATGTTTTTTTAAGAACAACAATTTTTTTATTTCTATATATTTTTATCTCTTTAATTTTTGGGTCTTTTATTTGCCATTGGTAAACATTGCAACAACTCTAGATCCATTTTAATCAGATTTAATCCCTCTAAATACTTGATACATATGAATTTATTTTCATATAATCTATTTTATTAAAATTACAAATCTTTTTTATTAATTTTCATTTGGTAATTATTTTTATTAATTTTCATTTTATTCAAGTTTGTTATTTCTGGTAACATATTTATTAAAATTTTCATTTTATTTAAGTTTGTTATTTCTTATAATGAAAAGCGACATGGAATTGTAATTTCCCCTCATTTCGAGGATAGTACCGAGCGTGAATCATATACTATTTAGCATAGGAAGATATTTCCATAATGTCTACTCGTTATGATGGCTCATGTAACTACAACTTGAGTGGAGAAAATAAAGTGACATCCAACAATAAGTCAAAGTAGATAAACTAATTTTGATAAATTAATAATTTGAATTAAAAAAATATATCATAATTTAAAGTAGATAAAGTAATTTCGATAAATTTAAGTTTTTATAAAATAATAATTGGAATTAAACAAATATATTATAACTAAGGATTAAAATTAGTATTTGTTCAAAATTTAAAAAGAAAGAATATTATATTTGATATACTAATTATGAATTAATATAATCATATTAAAAATATTAATATGATTGATATAGCTCAAGGTTTTATAAGTACAATAAAAAACTATTGTAAAAAGTTATGGTTCGTTCGTAATTTAAGAAAAAAAAGAATTACACATGTTATTGTAAAATGGACCATTTTGCTAAATAAAATTTTAAATGAATTTTATAAATAATAATGAGAAACTTATTAGAATTAGAATAATGTCAAGTCCCTAGGAAACTGGTGGGTAGAGAGCCATGTGGAACAAATATAAATTTTTAAATTTATTAAAAGTAATGGACCATTTTACTAAATAAAATTTTATTATATATAAATAAATTTCATAAATAATAATGAGGAATTTATTATGGTGCAACTTATTAGAATTGGAATAATCTCAAATCCCTAAAAAATTGGTGAGAAGGAACCAAATAGCATGAATCTAATTTTTTAAAATTATTAAAAGTGAATCCAACTTAACAAACTCTTTAATACATTATAGCTATTAATAAGAATTAATACTAAACATATATTAACATATTCCTTTAAAAATCAATTTAAAACTTCAATTAAAAAAAATCTTAATTTTAAATTGAAATAAAAAAATCTTTAAAAATTAAATTAAAAATAAAAATATTTTTTTTTCGATATTTCCTTTTTAATATAACTGAACAAAATTTTTCTTTGATCGATTCCTTTTCAAATGGACTTCAATCCTTATTAACAAAGTTTTTAGTGATCCTTGTTAACAAAGTTTTATCACTAAAATTCATGACAAAAATATAACTTTAAGAAAAAATATAAAGTATTTATAAAAAAATTAAAAAATATAAAAACTTTAATTCGTATGCATTTTAATTTACTCCATAACTTCATACTTGAATTACTAGTTCAATACTCTACTCTACAATGATTTATTTGCTTTCTACATTAATTTATTTTACATTGAACATTTACATGATGATATTATTTTGTATTGATTTATTTTACAGTGTACATTTACATATTTTAAATGGTATTTGTTTAATTGGTTACTATTATAACTTTTTACTTTGCAATTAAAATATGAAATCATTTTTTAGAGGGAGTCTGAATTCTTTTGAGCAGATGTCAATAGGATCATTGCGCTAATAGCAATTAGGAGGTGGTATAAGGATTTGACGGCCAATCAATCATATCATATTGCATATTATTGTTTCATAATATTGCATATTATTGTTTCATAATGAGGAAAAATGTGAATTAATATGATATTGCATATTATTGTTTCATAATGAGGAAAAATGTGAATTAATAGGAAGATTCCTCACACATTGATGAAGGAATGTTTATATAAGGTTGGATGCACTTATTTTGATGATTCATTAAATCTAAGGAATTGTGAAAGGTTTTTCTAGCATAAATGTGTTGACTAATTCTTGGGTGCTGTGTAGCATAAGGTTTTATTTTTATTTTTTTCCTACATTTGTGTTTTATCTTATGTTTAGTTTTGGGGTTAAAGTAAGGAGACTGATCTATTATATTCTTTTTAAAATTTAGGCGGTTTATTTTAGGGTTTTGTAATTCACTATATATTTAAAGTTCTAGATCTTGAAGTTTATTTTGGGTATCTTGTTTCATATTGTATTATTGTTGTGGGGTTATGTTTGTAAACTGGTTAATCATTTTTTCCAAATTGAATAAAGCGAGTGGGAAAGAGAAAAATTTAAAAGTGGGTTCAATTAGGGGTTTGGGTTTTGGAGATTTGAGGCACAAGACCAAAGTAGAGAAAGAAGTTGAGAGGTAGAGAATCTTTTTCATAAATAAATCATTTATTTGGATAGAGACAAAATTGAGAAATTGTTAAAAATAGTTTTGAAAAATTAAAAATTATGACTCATGATTAATCCCTAAATGAATTTGGTAAGTATATTAAAAAGCTTAGTTATACCAATACTTAAGAGACAATTTTTTTTTTTTATAATTTATTAGACTTCTTGGGTAGTTAAAACTCTAATTACTTAGCCTTTTACAAAATCATTATCATTATTTTTTATTTTTATTTTATAAAATCCCCTCCAAATCATTTTTCAGAAAATGTATAATGTCCCTAAGTCACCAATATAACTAATATTATTAAATACAAAATGAGCCAATCTTATGATTTAAAAAAAAAAAAATCCCATCATCCATAAGGAAGACTTTAAAAGTCTTCCTTAGAACTTTTTTATTTAAGCAGGGGAACAATGATAGCAAAATGAGTTATTAAACAAACCCGATGATGCTAAGGCTCCGTCACCCTTTGTTTCAAGTCTAGTTTGTTTGTTTATTTCAAAACCTTGTATGCATAGATATAAGGTAGGTTAGTATGCCATCTTATATAAATTAGTTAATTAATATCGAACTAGCTAAAGGTTTTTTAATGTATGTTTCCATATTCAATATGGATTTAGTTTCCCTTTGACCTGCCCCTTAAAAAAATATTGAAAATAAATCCCTTCTTTTATATATATAAAATATAATATGTTTTTATTTTATTAGTCAGAGGATTTTATAATTTTTATTAATTATTTGGATTGAGTGGGTGTTCAGGATTTAATATCAATGAAATATTTTAATTTTTTGTTAACACTATACATAAATTAAAGATTAAGATTTATTTTCAAAATAGTTATGTTTTTTTGCTCTTTTAAATAATTGATTAAATAAAAAAATATTATATGATAAGCCATGACATTGGCCCATATTATTGTAAAATGGCCTATTCATAGATTAAGAATATCCATAAGAAAATGAAGATATATCTCCATGAATAAAAATATTTGTGTTTTTTCATATATATATATATATATATATATATAAATGATAAAATTATAATTAAGTTGGCTTTATCATTTTAACATCACATAATTTTTAAATTTTAATATTAATATCAGTATTGATATTAATAAATATATTATAATAATAATAATAATATAAAAATAATTATTATTTTATAAAATACTATTATTATATTATAGTTATGATATAAATTATAACGAATAATCATGTATAATAACATTTTATAATAATTATTATTGTATTATAATAATATGATAAACAAAAAAAATTAATAAAACCAAAAGATTATTCATATTATAAACCTATGTATTAATAAATTCAGAGAAATAATAATAATAAGGTTATAATTTAGGTAGCATTATTATTTTAACATAACTTTGTTTTGGTAATTTGTAGTCTTCTTAGTTTTTATATTAATTTCCTTTTCCTTCAGTCATTCCAATTAGGGTTAATTATCATAACTCTGCTTGCGGATTGGTTTAACATTATCATTATTCAGATAAGTTAGGTTGGTATCTGTAGTGCATGTTGATGGAGCTCTTATTAGCTTTTTTCTCCTCTCAGTTAACAAAGGTCTCATAGTTAGCATGTTCATAATCTTTATTCACAACTTTGAGTCTGGTCCCTCCAAATTCGTCACAGTTCTCCCTCCTTCAAATTCGTCAATGTTCTTCCTTTCGTGGCTTTTGCGAATTTGGCCCCAACTGGGATTTCCTTTCATTGATACATTTTCAATTTGTTTTAAAAAGGTGTTTTATAGTCTCAAAACCGCTCTCTGTCTAATCCAACTTACAGTCTCTCGTTATACAGGTCACACTTGCTTCCCGTCACATTTTTCTCACCTATAGGCACTCCATAGAGAGTCGTCTTGTCATATCTAGTAGGTTTTTATATTGTAGTATTTGTATTTCAATGAAACCACATTTACGGTTTTATTTCAATGAAACCATGTTTATGGGCCTCAAGTCACAGGGGAGGCTCCTTGAGGTCCCCCTCCTCGTGTCAAAGAAGACTATTTGGACATCAATCTATCCCTAGCTTCTCTGATGCAAAGGTTTTGGAAGTTTGAAAATAAATTCTCTAGTTATAGGCAAAGGAACTTGGTGATCGAGCCTATTTTTCGGGTAGAAACATTGGAGGAAGAAACCTCAAATGGATCCTAGATGCAGGGAAGTTTTGTAGGAGAAGGGTTCACTCTATTACTCATCCATGAAAAATGGAAACCTTGTTGAGTATGGTGATAAGAGATAAATAAATCGGTAATTATAAACTCTTTGAAGAACAAGAAGACATTTAGTGAATCCTTAGACATAAGGTATATTATGGATGACATAGTAGTTCGATTGTCCAACATTAGATGCTACATAGTCTCCAACGCTGACTTTGAATCCAATGAGAAACAAAAGGTACTTAGGGTGATCAATGCACTAGCTGAAGCAACTCCTCAATCTAGCTCATCTGCATCCTCTTCGGTGATAATTTTGGACTAAGATGTCCATTGTAGTTTCACATGAAGTCCTTTTGTTCAGTTTTGCGTCATATAGTCTTGGAAGTATTGTCTTTATATCAAATATATGGGTTTGGACAATACCATTTTACTTGTTTTGTTTTGATATCATCATTGAGATTAAAGTTTTTGTGTAAATGATGGTACAAGGATATTTTGATGTAGTAGTTTCTAGAGGTTACTCTTCAAGAGTAAGCTTTAGAATGTTATCCATCTCTCTAGTATATAGGTACAAAAATTATGTAAGGAAGGGACTTATAGTTTGCACGATGCATATCATGAAATGTAAACTTTGATCAGATGTAGAATTTTTTTGATATCAATAAAAATATAATGACAAATTACAAAAAAAACATTTGATGATTTTTTTTTTTTTAAATTTTAAAATGACATGTATTAGGAAATGTGTATTTTGAAAATTGATTATTTAGGGTTCACTCTTGTTGATTTAATGACTTTTCACAAGAAATATAATTTCAAAACAAGATTATGATTTTTTCGCTGTTCAAGTTTTGAAAAATCTCTACAAAAATTTTGGTTAAAATTAACTAAAAAAAATAGAAAAAGCCATCTCATCTATTAATTAGGCAATACCTTTACCTTTTTTTATAGAACTAATGTGGTTAATATAAATGAATATAGATATATTAATCACATATCCAACCACATTTTTTTTTCCAAGTTTTTTTGAATATATATATAAAAATTTGTTTCATTAAATTTATCACAATACTAAAATTAATTTAATAATTAAATTAATATATTTCCATTCAACTTATTGCAGCGTATTAAACACATCTGAATACAGTAATTTGCATATGAATAGATGAATCATCTGAGTGCAGTAATTTGCATATGAATTGATGAAGCTGCTCTTATTTGCTAGGGGAGCTTCAGTGCGAATTCTTATTTAATTTTTGTAAATTTTGATATACGAATAAATATGACGAAATCATCTCCTCTGTATCGTTAATCTCATGCAACTAATTACTCCCCATGCAACTAATTACTCCCCAAAAAATTTAGAAAAATACGGAAAAGCTCACTTCTCTCACTAAAATGAAATGTGGCAAAGTCCATCACAAGTTCCAGAGGAAAACGGCTCGCTCTTTCAGACTCCGTAATAATCTGTCTTTTTAGCTACTCTAGGCCCGCAAGAATGCGAAGAGTGCTTATATATATTTGAACGGCCTGAGCTATCGTTTACATATTTAGCCTGGGAGTTCATCTTTGGCCATCAGTAATGAAGATATCAATTATTGATGGAGAGGAGAAAGGTTTAGAGTGCGATGCTATGTATGCTCATGTCTATGGTCATTCTAAGTTATGCTGTTGTTGGGTGACCAGCATGTCGAGTGACCTGCCCACCTACATGGTGAGCAGCAGCACATATAGGTAGAGATATCGTTTCTATCAATTTTTTTTTGAACAAAATATTAAATATTACATTTTTTATTAATATTAACATCATTTATAAATGGCTAATAGTATTAAGATTTACATCTTTTATAAATGGTTAATATTATTAGTATTATATTTATTATATTTTAATAAATCTAATTTAAATACCTAAATTTTAATTTAAAATTATTAATTTTTCAAATATAATTTTGAATTCCAGAAACAAAATGTATAAAAAAAGCTATCTTTTATTTTAGGTTTCATTAGCCTTAAAAACCAACCACTATAAATATTTTATTGATCCTGACATATAGTGGACAAAAAAATTTGATATTTTATAGGTTTAACGTTTATAAAAAAATGGTAATATTTATTATTTTGAATTTTTGATATTCTAATTTTTCTTTTACTCTTATTTATTATTTTATAAAGTAATTAGATATAGATATAGTGGATTGGCTAAATCAATATATATAAATAAAAAGTGGATTATGTAAAAAGAGATAAAATATTTATTTAAAGATAATGTTTAACAATATTGTATATTTGCAATGAGAAATAACTTGCTTACTATATACATATTGGACAAAGAACATTTGAAATTTGCAACAAAGTTTCATTTAAATGTTAATAATACAAAAAATTATCCTTTCATCAATAATATTCTATTTTTAAAACTTAAATTAAGTTTCTAAACAATTTTTATATATATTATAACTCACATAAAATATCAAATTAGTTATAGCACTTAAAAAGGATTTGACTTCTAACATGATAATATATGAATCTTTGATCTGTTATGGAAGAGTTGTTCTCGATCATCATATGTTGAATTTGCAAACAAAATTATAATACTCACTTTCAACACCTCGGGTTTTTTAGCACTATTTTGTAATGACCATAAATACTTAACTAATCTTCACCTATTACAACAAGACTACATCTCTTTATTTTGAATATTTTCCATAAATATGCCTTTAACTATAAGTTGTCACATGGGAAACTAATTTCCACAACAAATTTCTTTTAACTATGAAGACATCCAACCATGGCCATAAAGCATCTTGATAAATACTTTATCATTTACACAATATTTCTGAATACTTTATCATTTACACAATATTTCTGAATACTTAGTCATCTAGAAAAATGTAATGAAGAACAATACTTTTCCATGTAATTAGTTATCTAGAAAAATGCAACGAAGAACAACACTTTTCCAAGTAAAGAGATCGCAACAAAATAGTATGGGTTGCACCCAATGTGAATACCTTAACTTGTTAATATGAGAATGTTACAAGAGTAAAACAAGAGGGAGTCCAGTCACTTCCTATGAATCTTTCTATGGATATAGAAACAATTAAAGGATTAAGTTCTTATTGCCACAACACTGGCAAAGTCTAACCACTAAATCATTTCTGGATTCATTTTCTCAGTTGCCATAGTATTCATCTATCTCTAACATGCTTTAAATACTCTTCCAAATTGACTATTTCCTTCATACATTTTTCCTAATATTCAACCAGTATCTAAATTGTTCACTATGCTAAAACCTATACTTATCCCCTCAATGCTCCTTGTTCACTTTTCCCAATCACTTGTTTTTAAATACCTTCGTAAATTTTAATGTCCTCTTTATAGAGGTGGGAGGTGATTTACCATTTCCTTATTGGCTGGTGCTTTTCACAAATCCTTGCACCCAAGTGAACACCACATGGAATACCCTCTATCAATACCTAACATGTTTTGGAATGTCCACTAGTTGAGGTAGTATCATATGCTTAATGGTTATGACCACCCCTCTTTAGCAATGTCTAACACACTTTTTTGCTCTTTTTTTTTCTTTAAATTAATTGACTAAATGAAAAAAGTGTCATATGAACAAATATGAGATGTCAGATGAAATGAGCTATTGTTTTTTGGGCATGTGGTATTGATAAACCATGGTATTGGCCCAACTTATTGTAACAAATCTTATTTATTCTTTAAAAGTGAAGATATATATCCATGGATAAAAGCTTTGTTTAATTTTTTCAAATATTTATATGTTGAAGTCATATATTAATCTTTTTTATAAATAATAATAGTAATAATAATAATGATAACAGAAAAGATTTTATTGATTTTAACATCAGATATATTATGGAATATGCATTTAGAAGTTTATTACAGATTGATTATTTACCATTCAGTCTAACTTATAGACAAAATGAAACCTTCACTAAAAATACAATTTCAAATAAGATTGTGATTTTATATTACTTAATTTATTAAAATACAAATAAAAACATAAAAATTTCTTTTTTTTTTTTCTATATAATTATCCTAATTCTTAATTTATATACTTTTTAATATATAAAATCTCCTTCCTATCCCTTTTCATATCCCTTATCTAATGCAGCTAGTTACTAAAAAAACCATTTCATCTTTTAATTAAACTATACTTTTCATATCCCTTATCTGATGCAGTTAATTACTAACAAAACAAAAACCATTTCATCATATAAATATACTATTTTTAAGTTTCATAATTTTTAATATATATCCCATCCATATCGCTTCTCTGATGCAGCTAATTACTAATAAAAATCATCTGATGCAGCTAATTACTGACAATTTCCTAAGAAAAATACGGACTCTAACTAACATGAAGTATAGCGCAGTCCATCACAACTTCCAGAATCCAGATTATCATAGAAGTGGAAGACAACGGCTCGCTATTTCAGACTCACTAACAAACTGTGTATTTTTAGCCACTCTCAGCCCGCGAGGATATGAAGAGTGGTTATATATATTTAAAGGGCCTGAAGTTCTGAACTATCCTTTTTGTATTGAGCGTGGGAGGTTATCTTTGGCTATCAGTGGGAAGATATCGATTACTGATGGAGAGCAAAAAGGTTTATAGTGCAATTCTATGTCTGCTCATGCTCATGGTCATTCTGAATTATGTTGTCGCTGGGCGATCTGTCAACCTGCATGTGGAACAGCGATCTGCTAAGCTGCCAGATTCTGCATGGGATGACACGAAACCCAGAAATCGACGAGTGCTGCCTGAAGGCCCTAGTAATTGTTTCAGCGATGGCTATGGCTGTTCTCCACCACCACCCCATGGCTAATATAATTAATCTATGACATGTACTTTAACGAGGTGACTTTTTGGTTTGCAGAATCAAATTTTTTTTATGATATCGTAACATTTTGCCATTTTCAAGATATGAAAATTATATACGTTTCAATTTCTTATCTGATCTCAGTTCACAGAAAATCTCTACGCAGAGAATGACCAAAAAGCCCCCTCGTTAGGCTATTGTGTTATCTGTGAAAGCAGTATTCCTTATGCTTGAGCTATCTCTTTGTCTACGTTATATATAATAAATAATGCTCAAGCTCTTGATATTTGACTGTGTAAATCAATATTTTACATAGAAAATGTATTTTGGGTGAATCGGTGGTATGTAGAATTTCTTTACTTGTGAATAATAATTTTTTATATTACATATATTTATAATTTTATTTAATTATATTTGTGCTAATAATATAATAATACGATAAATTTTATTAAATTTATTAATGAAAATTGTGAATTAGATTATGATTGAAAATTTTCATTGTCATATAATTTCTATTTTTATTCCATTATTAAAATAAAATATTACATTTTAACATTTAAAATAACAACGGAAATTAATATTAGCTGAGAATTAATTATCAATAAAATTTTATTTAAATAAATTTCTTATTTTTATTATAAAGATGTGATTTTTTCTTTCTTTTACTTCACTATCATACATTTACAATCTATTCCAATGCAAGATTCCATAGCACAAATACAAATTATGACCTTTTTATTATCAAAAATTCCTTTATTCTTTAATTTACTTTGATAAAAATTTATAAAATATTATATATTAATACTTTTAAATAAAAATAAAAATACAAAATACAAAATTATCGTATGCTATATTTGCTTTGAGTCTATAAGTTCGAGTCTTGGGTAGTAGTAATAGAGAGAGGCTCTGCAGTTGTGTGTGCAGAGGCTTGGAAGAGTTCGCAGCTGTGTGCGCGGACCCCTGCAGCCGAGTGCATAGGGCAAAGTTGGGATTGTAACGAAGCATAAGCTTAATAAAAGCTAAGTTGATTCTAGAATATTTTGCATCTATTCATAGATTTATATGTTTATGCTTCTGTTATATGTTTATGCATCTCCTTATAGTTTATGATTGCGCACACTTGTTATGAATATTGAATAATTGATAAGAATTTTGGGCCCAAAAAATTAAGTCAAATTTATAATAATAAAACAGTAAGGATAAAGGATCTAGATAATGCCTTTTTACGCTCTTCACAGAGCTCCGCGAAAGTCAGACAGTTGTGTGGAGCAACGCAAGTGCGCACGATCAATTCACGAACTTCTCAGACTTCATCAAGACATCCCTAGGGTGCGGAAAATTGGTTCTAGCACCTCCCCATACCACTTTGGGTGAGACCTCAGTCCGCGGTCCACGGACTGTTGCCAAAAGGGCTGGTAGTTTCGGGATTTGTTTGTCTAAAACACTTCTGAACCTGGGTCAGGCCCCAACAAGCCAACAAGAGAAGTTGGTTGAATAATTTCAACAAGTCGTCGCACAGTGCATAATAGAACTTCAAGCCTTGAAGTCAGAATTTAGTGGCCTCAAATAACACATCGAGGACATACCAGCAGTGTGACTTGAGAGGAGTGACATCTTTTTGTTGGGGACCTATTGGGATGGGGTCCCCTAGGGTTAAGTTTTGCTAAGTCTTAAGTAACATTTTGAAAAGATATTGTAAAGAATCCACATATTAAGGAGTGGAGTGCAAGTAGCACAGGTTGTTAGGAGTCAAAGGGTATTTTGGGCAAGCCAAAGCACCTTATTTTATAAAGGGATGAGTTGTATTAATCTTCGCCCATGGTTTGTGGACAATGGTAATGTAATGTAAAAACTATAAAAGGGAGTCATTGAGGAGTCATTAAGAATTTAAGCTAAGAGAAGTTAGTTCAATGTTATGATTGATGCTTAGAGTCTGAATTGTTCTCTTCTGTATTTGAGAGAAGGGAAAATCTCTTGTTGCTGTGTATGCGGAGACCTTGGTAAGTTCACAACTGAGTGTGTGGATGCCTGCAACTCTGTGTGCACGGTCTGCAACTCTGTGTGCACGGTCTGAAAAGTATATTTATTGAAGAGTTGGAATAATAAAGAGTATTTGAAGAAATTCTGTGTATGAAATGTATAATTATCTATTTTATGTATTTATGCTCAGTTGAATGCAATTTATCTGTAAGATTTTCTTAATTACACCGCGAAGATCTAGATCTATTGTTATATATTATTTTATGCATGATTAGACCCTTAGGTAAAGCTCATAACTCTGTGTAATTGGAAATTTCTTTAAGTTCGGGGATTTTTAGGATAATGGTTTGTGAAGGTCAAATCAAGCCTTAAACTGAAGAAATGCCTTACCCCTACATCACATAGCCTTCTAAATGCAGAAAGCGAGTTCTAGCATCTCCCAATACTGCCTCGATGAGACTACAGCATGCGCTAAGCGGGTTGTTGCCGAAAAGGACGATAGTGTAGGGTTTTATTAGTTAGTGAAACTAACTCTGAACCTGGATCCAAGCCCCCTCAAACAAACATTTACAGATAATACAAGTGTTAAATTTTCATAGGGGGGCATTATTCTTTACTTTGATAATTGTATTTCACAATTAATACATTAAATTAACCCCATATCATCATTACATTATTCAGATCTACATAATTATACGTCAACATATGGAATTATACAGAAACAAACATCATCATCATCATCATTGTAGTAGAAGATAAAAGTAATAGTAGAAGAAAGCATGCACATAGAGACAACAGGATTATTCCGAGACTAGGGAAAATCCACTATGGGTAAAACCTTTGCAAATATTTTTATTCTTAGATTGTCATCAAATGATGCAGAAAAAGAGAGTACAATGATCCATAACTTTATCTATGCAACAAAAAAATAGTGATATCTATAAAATTGATCTAATCATGCTAGGAATCATAATCCTCATACTAATGGCTATAATGTGTTTTCAAAAATTGATGTCAACCATTGTATATTGTTGTCACTGTGTCGAACACTGCTGAGTTCTGTTGTCACTGCTAATGAGCCCAATACATATGTTTGTAGCGCATACTAACAAAGAAGATCTACAGATCTACGAATTTTTACAAAATTAGAGAAACCCAAATCTATTAGATCGTTGAAGTCAATTGAATTCAAGATGTCAAACTATAGATCTCAACTCAGGTCACTCTCATCAAAAAATTTGTGTGCGATCGAAAATACATGGTCGCTCTCTTAGATACTATATGCGAGCTATTGGGATGCGGTCCCCTGGGTCAATATTGGGTTAAGATAACCCAAATTTTGACACATTTTTGTAATTAATGTAGAGTCTCTGCAATTTTTGGATACAGAGCATGTAGATGATTAGGAGTCAAAGGGGTTTAGCCCTTGTTTTATGTAAAATATGATTTGGTTTTGATATACACCCATGGTCCATAGACCATGGCATTGTATGTAAAAGGATGCAAATAGGTGTGTCCTAGAAAGTCTAAGGAATGTCTTTGATATGGTGATAAGAAATGGGTTAATAGAAGATAAGTGATAGTGTAGAGAAGTGGGTCAGATAAGAGAAGAAAGGCTTTATAGTTGATTGCACAAAGGCCTAGGTAGAGTCCATAGATGAGTGCATGGATCCCTGTAGCTGAGTGTGCAGGGTATTTTTTAGTATGTAAATATGAATTGAAGATCAATAAAGACAGTTACCGAAGAATATCTATGCATATATGTTTTATCTTTGTTTCTATTAATGATATATGATGCCTATGCATAATACGTTGTATGGAATATTGATTGTGTGTTTCACGAATCTATTGAATATCTATTAAATGATGTACGTAAGCATGTTTATGTAATTTCATGAAGACTTTGATGAATTCTTTGATGTTTATTAATAATTTAAATAAATTTGTGCAAACCCTAATTTAGGATTGCTTTTTGATGTGCGTAAGTAGATAGATTGACTATTAAAGGTTTGCAAAGACTCATCACAGACCATCGGAAGGTCTAAATAATATTTGGACAAAGTTCAGTGGTGAGTCTTAAGGGTGTATAGATCTACGGGAATGCAGATCTGAGGCACGAAAAGACATCACGTTCATCTCTATATGTAGAAACTTGGTTCCAGTATCCCCCCATACTCCTTTGGGTGAGACTGCAGCTTGCACTACATGGGTTGTTAGCGAAAGGGCCAGTAGTGTAGGGATTTGTTGCTTGGCACAACTAACTCTGAACCTAGGTCAGGATCCCCTAAGCCAAAAAATGGTTCCATTGCCAGGAGTGAGATCTACTTGAAAGAGATGTGTGATGTCACAACACTAGAATCCGACCAAGAAGGAAATTGAAAAGTAGTTGGATTGGAAGATTCATGAGTTCATGGCACAATAAAATAGGAATCCACGCTTGTGGAAGGAAGAGTGGTTAAATAGGTATCTATGTACAGATATAGACAAAATCTTCTTCTGTACTTTTCCCATTGAATGGTATGAGTGGTTAGCTAAATTGACATAGAAAGAAGGAAGGTGGAAGCTTTATAATCCTATAGTCTAGAGTCCTGAACTAGTGCGATGACTAGAAGCTTCTGAAAACCAAATCATTTGGGATGTTGATCATTGGCTCGATCGAATTCTAGGAGGATTTGTTACAAACTTCACAGTTGATACCTCAGTCAGCTACAATGAAGTGGAGCTATGATTTTTCAAAGGATCGAGAGGTAAGTATTTAATATCTTTGAATAACTCAATTAAATTGATGTTATGTGAAAAACGGGTTATGCCATTTCCTTGATGTTTGTAGCTACCTGAAGTGGAAGACTCTTTAGAGATCGAGAGAGATCAGGTCCAGACAATAACCCGTTGATCAAACCTCCTTCAAGTGACAACGAGGGAGTGGTCTAAGGCTCACCACAGAGTGATGTCCATCTAATAACATGGGGTTTTCTGCAAACACATTATCCATACGCTCCACCTCCACCTCCACCGCCTCCATTCAACATGGAAAACACTATGAAGCTGCCAATTTTCAAGGGCATCGAGAGTGAAGATACAGAGCAGTTCTAGTTTGTTGCGAATGTTTTTTTGAAAATGCAACAGATTGCTGATGATAATATTAAGAAGGCACAGTTGGTTACCACTTTGCAGGATCGCGCACTGACTTGGTATATTAAGTTCTGTTCTGATAATCCTATGGCATCGCTATTAAAAACTAAGGTTGTTTTAAACAAGGAGTTTAGTAAGCCTAAGCCTAACTCAGATTCAATAGTTGGATTTAAGGAAATCATGATGAGGGTTGACAATATGCCTTGGGAATTAGATCAAAGGTTTAAATGTCAAATTTGAGAAGCTAACATGTAGCTCATAAACCGTCAACATTGTGAATGGTTTATAGCTTCACTTTTACCCCACCTGAGGATTGCTATGTGACAACAGAAGATAAGAACACAGGAGAAAGATTTGGATATCATGATGAGGTTGCATGCAATGCCTATTCCAGATGCGACCTTGGGGCTACAACAGATTCACTCTGAGTTACAGAGCCTTTTCCTAGAATTGCAGAGCTTGAAGAAAGACAATGAGACTAAACCAGAGGTGTGTGTGGAAGTCTGGCGTTTGAAGTGCAAGAGCTAGGGGCATGAAAAATACCACTCTCTCGTGTACTCAAATTGGTTTACAGGAGGGGGACCAATTCTCCTGAGGCCAAAAGCTCTAGTAGGGTCGAGCATGGGGGTTGCGGTGTGGTGTGCTATTTCTAAGGTTGTTGGACACTACGCAATGGGTAATTGTCATTTAATTCAAAAGTTCTTCTAGTCACCCCAGAAGTTGTTCGATAAATTCTATAAATCAGTGGGCCATGATAAGCGCCACTGTCGTAGCTATGAGCTGATGATGGAAAGAACACCTAAATATTGGATGGAAATAGAAACTCGACCTCCAGAGTAGGGTGCTAGAGGAGCACGCGAAGGTTATCAGGGATGAGGATGGGGCCGAGGAGGAGGAGGGCCTGGTAGAGGTTGGCGTCAAGTTATTTGTTAAAACTGTAGAACACTAGGGAACTATGTGCGAGAATTTCAGAACCAGACACACCCTTCATGTCAATACTGCAGCCAATTTTACCATATTATAGAGGAATGCCCAGTGTTGATAGCTAAAATGAAAGAGATGAAGCCTTACATGATATTAAGGTAGCTATCTTTAGAACTTCACAAGAACCTATGGAATGGGTCCAACCAGATTGGAGCACCTAACTGCACCATGCACTGGAATGCTATAATGTTACCAATAAAGAGGAGGATGCAGATCCAAGAAATATTAACATTCCAGAGGAAGAAGGGCATCACGAAGTCGTACGCCTGCAAATGGACTACCTAGAAATCACCACGCCATTGAAGACAAAGCAAGTAAGCATTGGTACTCAAGAAAAACCGAAGTTTGCAAATATCAGAGATCATTGGGACGAAGCTACTATGGATAAAGTTACTGAGTTACTCTACAAATACCTGGATCTATTCCCTCCCAAGTTTTCAGATTTGAAGGGCATAATTAGTGATTTGGGCATTATGAAGATCAATTTGAAGTTAGACGTGAAGCCTATTAAACATAGGTCATATCACCTTAATCCTAAATACAAGGAAAAGGGTCACTTAGAGATGGATAAGATGTTGGAAGCAGGAATCATAGAGCCGGTTGAGGAATCTAATTGGGTGAGCCTGATGGATGTTCATGAGAAGAAGAAAAAGAGCAATATAAGGATTTGTGTAGATCTTCGAAAGCTTAATGATGCGTGTGTCCATGGTCCATTCCCAACGCCATTTACTGATGAAGTATTAGACAATGTGGGAGGGTGAGAGGCCTACTTGTTCACTAACGGGTTTTCGGGGTACCATAAGATTGAGATCGTGCTAGAGGATAGGAGAAAGGTGACCTTCGTGACACAAAGGGGTTGTTTTCAATACACTGTGATGTCGTTTGGACTCAAGAATGTGTCTGCAATATTCCTTCGCATAGTCATTGCAGTGTTCAAGGAGTTCATTTATAAGTTCTTGGAAGTATACTTTGATGACTGGACAATGTTTGAATTAGTAAAGAGTGATGTAGCAAGTCTGTGCCTGATGTTGGATATGTGTCACAAATACTAGATCTCTTTGAATTTGAAGAAATGCATCTTCTATGTTCCCTTTGGAATCTTGTTGGGTCACGTGGTGTGCATGCAAGGCCTGATGGTGGACCCTACATAGATTATGGTGATAGTGAATCTGGAGGCCCTGAGGAATGTTAAGAAATTGTGTGCGACATTAGGAAATATAAGATATTTTAGAAAATTTATCAAAGAATATGCTCAAATTATTGCGCTAATGGAGAAAAAGCTGAAGAAGGACGCAACATTTTGTTCAGACAAAGAATGTTAGTGCAACTTAAATGTATTGAAAGAAAAGATTGTCACCATGCTGAACTTTGTATTACCTTATTGGAAAAAGGAGTTTCACGTACATGTGTATGCCTCTTGCATTGCATTGGGTGTAGTGTTGACGCATGCTACTGAAGGAGAAATGGACCATCCTATAACCTTCATGAGTAGGAAATTATCAAAGGTTGAGAAGAATTATTCAATGATTGAACGTGAAGGATTGGCCATGGTGTACGAACTGTAGAAATTCAAGCATTATTTATCAGGAGGGCATTTGAAGATGTACACAGATCATTCTATTATGAAATCCTAGTCAATAAGCCTGTGTTGAGGAGGAAGATCTGCAGATGGTTGCTACTATTCTTGGAGTATGACTTTGAAGTAATTGTGAAGCTGGGGAGGTTAAATACAGGACCTAACCATCTGTCGCGGATTAAAATAGGCGAAGAACCCAATAATATGGAGGAAGGGTTACCAAATGCATAGCTCTTTGCGATGCGCGTAGCAGATAATCATTTTGAAAATATTATTTAGTTCTTGACTACGAGGATGGCACCGAAAGGGTATACAAGTCAGAAAAAGAAGGAACAAGTAGTGTGCACATCATATTTTTCAATTATTGTGGGACATTTGTATTAGATGGGTGTTGATGAAATATTGCGAAGATATGTGTGAGATTTTGAGAGGGATAACATTCTTGTTGAAGCTCATGGAGGGGATGCAGGAGGTCATTATGTAGGAAAGACGACTGCATAAAATACTTTACACGACAGTCTATGGTCGCTGATGCTGCAGAAGGATTCCAAGGCATATTGTAAGGCATGCAATGCATGTCAAAGAACTGGCAGACCATTGCGAAGGGATGAATTTCCATTACAACTTCAAGTATCTTTGTAGCCATTTGAAAAATGGTTGATTGATTTTGTTGGACCAATTCATCCCCAAGAGAAAAAAACTGGTGCACACTATATCATCACTGCGATAGAATATCTATCCATATGGGCAGAGGCACAACCAATTAAGGATTATAAGGAGGTATAGCACTAAAGTTTTTGTTTGAGTATTTCTTAAGTAGATTTGGCTATTTGAAAGACTTGATGAGTGACAGAGGTATGCACTTTATGAACAAAATGATTAGCACGTTGATAGAAGAATTCTAGGTCTACCATCAGAAGAGTACACCGTATCACCCATAGGCCAATGGAACTGTGGAAGTCTTCAACAAGATTTTGGAGATTGTGCTGATGAAGATCTACAACGTGTAGCGAAATGACTAGGATGTGTGCATACCTGTGTACTATGGGCTTATTGGTCTACTTGCAAGAAGCTGACAAGACAAATTTCGTTCAGATTGGTCTATGGTGTAGAAGCTGTGATGCCGATGGAGTATATTGTGCCTATTCTGTGCATAGCATCCCTCAAACGTATGGTGTATTGTGAGGTTTTGGAAGAGCGGCATGAAGAGCTGATGGAGCTTGAAGAGGATCAATTTTTGGTAGGATTTCATCAGCAAGTATAGAAAAAATGTGATAAGACATGGCACGATCGCCACATCAAGCTCTGCACGTTCAAGGTAAATGATATTGTCCTATTATATGATAGTAAATTCACTAAATTTCCAGGAAAATTCCAGATGCATTGGCTAGGGCCATATATTATCAAAGAAATTACAAATGGAGGTGCAATTCAACTTGCAAAGCTGAATGGAGAACCTTTTTCGAGAAGAGTGAAAGGGAGATGATTGAAGCTGTATATAGGGGATCCTATGAAATGACTATATGGTGGTAGGATAGTCTTAGTGCTCCAGGTAGTTTCAAGGGAGCGGGGGACTATAAAATACACTACGATATTTGGAGGACTATGCAATAGATGGGTTACATAGAAAACAGTGAAGTTGCAACCTAGGAAGCTGCACATAGGAAGTTGTGCCATTGAGGGAGGTGCCACGTGGAACAGTAGAAAAGTGACCATTGGAGCCACTATTCATGACTTGACAGCTAGAAGACGCTTAAGAGGAGTGGGTTGGCGGCACTTAAGGCAAAAATCTTTGAAGATATATCGCCAAAACAACATTTATTATCAAAATTTGGGGGGGCCAGTTGGATTTGAATTAAAAACTCCCTATAAATTATGCGTGCTGGTCCAATAGAGAACGCTTTGCTCTCTTAGAATTGTTGTTGAAATTCGTTGTCTGTCACCTATGAGCCAAGCATTGTGGGAAGAATTTTTTTCACACACAGACATTTCTCTTGAAGCGTGTGAGTTTTTTATGGAGAGGATGACTGCCACCAACCTCGCCGAAGCCCTGATTTCATAAGCAATTGTATCAGACACTCCAGGACTAGAAGTATCTAGTGTCTAAGCTACACTTGCGATGCCCATGGCGCCAAGGTCACCCACGCTGAAAGAGAAAATGGAAAAAGACAAACAACTTGCCATGAAAGGAAACAAACCTATAGCAAAGGAAAAGCAGAAAAAGCTAGTGAAGGTACACGATTCCCCAAGGAAGAATACCATGACACAAACACAGAAGAAAGATAAGCAGCCAATGAAAGATAAGAAGAAGGTAGTGGACCTGGAGCAGAAGAAGGCCAAGGAATAGATGACATTGATGCCAAAGGAGAGGAGCCCATAACAAGGCTCCCTAAGTATATCCCTCCATGAAAGGGCAAGGCGAAGATCATAAGGGACCTAGAATCTGAGAAGTTCACCATTTCCATGCCCCTACTACTAGACTAGGTCCCTTTTGAAGGTCTGTGGATCACACAGATCCCACTGTTGAAAATGGAGGATTGGGACCTCACAGATCATGTTAGATTTCAACAGGAAGCAACGCAAAGCACTGCATAAGTTGTAGTAATTCAAGTGTAGCTGGGGGGTCTTTGCAGTGATATCGCAACACCAGCAAAGTGACTCAAGGGTGAGTAACGATCTTTGTTCTGGGGGACTATTGGGATCGGGTCCCCTGGGTCAGTGTTGGGGTTAAGATAACCCAAGTTTTGACAAATTTTTGTAATTAATGTAAAGTATCAGCGATTGTGGATGCATAGTGTGTAGATTATTGGGAGTCAAAGGGGTTTAGCCCCTTATTTTATGTAAAGTATGAGTTAGTTTCGAGATCCACCCATGGTCTGCGCACCATGGCATTTTATGCAGAAGGCTGTAAATAAGTTTGTCGTAGAAATTCCAAGGGATGTCTTTGATATGGTGATAAGCAATGGGTCAATAGAAAAGAAGTGTTAGCACAGAGAAGTGGGTCAGATAGGAGAAGAAAGGCTCTGCATCTAAGTGCGTAGAGGCCTAGATAGAGTCTATAGCTGAGTGCGCGGACCCTTGCAGCTGAGTGCATAGGGTAGTTTTGAGTCTGTAAATCTGAATTGAAGATCAATAAAGACAGTGACTGAAGAATTTCTATTTTATCTCTATTTCTGTTAATGCTATATGGTTCTTATGAATAATAAGTTTTATGGAATATTGATTGAATGTTGCATGAATGTGTTGAATAACTGTTAAATCATGTATGCAAGCATGTTTATGTAATTTTGAGAAGACTCTGATGAATTATCTGATGTTTATTAACAACTTAAGTAAATATATGTGAACCCTAATTTAGGACTTCTTTCTGATGTGTGTAAGTATATACATCGACTATTAAAGGTCCACAAGACTGATCGTAGACCTTAGTGAAGGCCTAAAGACCATCTAGACAGAGTTGCAACGCTGATGATCCGGATTTAAACAGGAACGCAACAAATTACAGAGATAACCATATACACAAAGATGCAGCGGAAATAATACTTCATTTCATTAATGGAAAATACTGAAATATGCTTACAACCAGAAATGGAAATAAACCAACTAGGGCGATGGTAGCTTATCTCTGAGAAGAGATGTGATGGCTACATGCCTCTGAACTGTGTTACAATGAGGCTCAAAGGCCTATTTATTGTTGAGAAACAATGGAAAACCCTTAACATTCCAAAACCTAACCCTAGGAGATGAAACGCCAAACTGTGGGCCCCGTTTGGGGGTAAATTGGTACATCAACTTCCCGGGGTCGTAACTTTGGCATATGATCTCCGTTTGACGCGTACAATAGCTCGTTAGAAAGATCTATCCGAGTACTACCACTTTGGGAGGCAACATCGGTCCATGGACGCATGTTGCCCCAGATTCCCAAAAAAACGTCATTTAGGGCCTCAAAACGGCTCCGGAAGTTCAGGACCCGAAAAACTGCTAAAAATAGTAAACTATGCTATAATTAAGGAAACTAAAAATGCTGAGAAAGACAATGGTGGGGGTCCAGGTGGACTTGGCAGGTGGCCACCAATATCCACCTGGATCATTCCTCCCCCCTTAGGAAGCAATGGTCCCCATTGCATTGAGCTCCTCCATGAGGTGAGGAAACTTCTGCTGAAATTGTTCCCTGGTGAGCCACTTGCCCTGCTGAAGGAGTTGGCCTGCTTTGACAACTCGATACAGTTGGATATTCTGTTGGCGAGTGTTCTTGATCTGTGTGTCCATGATTCGATCAGTTGCAGCTTGTTCCATGCAATCTGGATTTAATTCTGTGGGTTTGAGCTGTTCTGCAATGTCGGATGTGTCTAGCAATGGTGGAAAGTATGGCCGAAGGCGGTCCACATTGAACACTGGGTGCAGGCCAAGGAATGGGGGACTGCTGAGCTCAAATGCATTATCTCCCATAGCCTTAGTAATGGTGTAAGGACCATATCGGAGTGGTCTCAATTTCCGATAGGCTCCAGTAAGGCGTTCCTTTTGCAAATGCAACCAGACTTTGTCGCCCACCTGAAACTTGTGTGGCACCCGGTGTTGATCATGTCGTTGCTTGTACTTGGCATTTGATTTCTCAAGAATGTCATGGACCTGCTGGCGAATATGTTGGATGCGCTCAATGAAGCTGGTGGCCTTATCTGTTTCGGACTGGACATGAGCTGAATTCATGTGAGTAGCTGCAAGGGGCATGGCCACATCAATGGGGCATAGTGGCTGGAATCCCAAACCCACCTGAAAAGGGCTATGGCCAGTGGAGCTGTGAAGAGCTCGGTTGTAGCTGTGCTGAACATAGGGGAGGCTCTCGTCCCATGTGCGTGGATGCTTTGAGTTATACATGCGCAGAATGTGCACAATCATCCTGTTGACAACCTTTGTCTGGCCATCAGTTTGAGGATGGAAGGTTGTGGACTTCGTGAGTTTGGTGTCCAGCATTGACCAGAGACTGGACCAAAATGTGCTGAGAAACCGACTGTCCCGATCTGAGATGATAGACTGTGGGATCCCAAAGTGCACCCACACTCGTTCAAAGAAGAGTTTAGCAGTGGCTTCTGCTGTGATATTCTTCTTGCAGGCCATCATAATGGCCATCTTCGAGAACCTGTCGAAGACCACAAAAACACAGTCATTTCCATGCTTAGTGGAAGGAAGGCCTGACATGTAATCCATGGAGTTGGATTCCCAAGGTCGATTAGGGGTAGGCAACGGGGTATAGAGGCCGTGCTTCTTAATGGTCGGTTTGGCAATGGCACAGGCAGTACATGATCGGATGTACTTCCCAACATCCTGTCGAAGATTCGGCCAATAGAAATAATTTTGCAGTACTGCCACTGTTTTCTCGACCCCGAAATGCCCAGCAGCCCGACTGTAGTGTGCTTCCCAAATCATCTTGGCACGCTCGCTTGAAGGAACACAAAAGTGACCAGGTGGCATAATAGGGCGTCCTGGAGGTGAAAATCTGCAACATGCTGACCCTCCAAGAGTGTTTGATATGTGTGGCCGAATTCTGGGTCGCTTTTGTAGAGAAGTGGCCAATCAGAAGTCTCGTGCCCACAAGAGTTGAGCACGGTGGTTAGCGCCATGATCGGTGGCCGACTGAGGCAATCTGCAACATTATTGGTGCTGCCCTTTTTATACTTGATATTCAAGTGAAACTGTTGCAGGTATGTAGACCACTTCTGATGGTGATCATTCTGCAATTTCCCTTGGGTCTGTATGAACTGCAGAGGTCGGTGGTCTGTGTGGATGACCGTTTCCTTCCCCAAAATGTAATGCTTCCATTGTCGGTAGGCCTGTACAATGGAATACATCTCTTTATCATAAGTGGGGTACTTCTGGACTGTGTCTGAAAGTGTTTCACTGTGATATGCCACTGGATGTCCATGTTGAGTAAGGACTGCCCCAATAGCATAGTCAGAGGCATCTGTCTCGACCTCAAATGGTTGTTGTAAATTTGGTAACGCGAGCACTGGTGCCGTGCAGAGGCGATCCTTCAACTCCCTGAATGCCTTCTGTTGAGATTCAGAACAAAAGAATTTTGCTTTCGCCCCGCCCTTGGTGACTTGACTCAAGGGCCAAGAAATATGAGAAAACCCCAACACAAACCTGCGGTAGAAGTTGGCAAGACCTAGAAAGCTGCGGAGCTCTGTTAGAGTGGTTGGAGAGGGCCAATCCCGAATGACTTGGATCTTGGCTGGATCGACATGCACCCCCTGTTCATCAATGATGTATCCCAGATACTGAACCTGGGTCATGCCAAAAGTGCATTTCTCCAAATTGGCACATAGCTTGTGTTGCCGCAGTGTTTGGAGAACCTGTCGGATGTGGTCGAGGTGCTCTTCCCAACTCTGGCTGAAGATCAGAATGTCATCCAAGTATACTACTACAAAGGAGTTGGTGAATGGCCGCAAGATGTCATCCATTAGCCTCATAAAGGTTGCAGGAGCATTCGTCAATCCGAAAGGCATGACCAACCATTCGAAGAGGCCCTCCTTGGATTTGAAGGCAGTCTTCCACACATCGGAGGGTTCGATTGGTACCTGGTGATATCCTCACTTCAGATCGATCTTGCTGAAATATTTCGCCCCCTTTAGTTGGTCTAGGAGGTCATCAATCTGCGGGATCGGGTACCTATTACGGACAGTGATCTTGTTCAGCGCCCGATAGTCAATACAGAGTCTCCACGTCCCATCCTTCTTCTATACCAACACGATCGGGCTCCCATAGGGCGATGAACTCGGACGGATGTGACCTTTCTGCAGGAGCTCCTGAATCTGCCTCTTGATTTCATTGTTCTCCAGAACGGAGCGCCGATAAATTGTTCCATTGGGTAGCGGCGCACCTGGGGTCAGATCGATGGAGTGCTTGACTTGACAGTGCAGAGGAACCCCTGCCGGGGAGGTGAAGATGTCCTCGTACTCCTCCACAACCTTGTCCATCTATAGTTGTCGTGCAGAGGGACCCCGTTTGGAGGCCACGGCCACTGTCTTCTTCTTTCCTTGAGGGCGTATCATCAAGAAAACAAATTTCCTGGTTTTGGAAATGATCTTACTGCATTGTTTTGCAGTAATCAAAGAGATGGCGGCAGGTGGTGCTACCTCTGGTATCCTGAACAACTTATTTCCCAATGTAACAATAACAGCACGAGGCCTTGATTCATACACAGCATGTCGCTTCCACAAGTATGGTTGTCCTAGTAATACATCACAAACTTCAAGGGGAGCAATGTCACACAATACCTCATCCGTGAAGGGCTTGATGTTGTATGGAAGGCGACACTGCTGGCTCACGCGAAGATCTCGTCCTTGGTGAAGCCACCCAATGGTGTATGGTTGTGGATGTGCTGTGGTCGGTAAGCCCAACCGCTTCACGACCTCTGCCGAAATGAGGTTCTTTTGACTCCCGCTATCAACAATGAACTGTATCGGGGAGCCCTTTACCCACATCTGGGAGTGGAAGAGACGCTCCTCCTCCTCTGGATCTTCGGGTTCATTTTTCTGGATCTTTGCGGTAGCAACAGTGGCACTGGGATCCGCATCAATGATCTGCTTCCCTTTTTCATACCCCTTATCGGGTTCTGACTCAGAGTCGGAACATGCATCTGATTCTGAAACCTTTAGCTCAGCCACCAGTGACTGCTTGACCCGACACTCACTTGTGTTGTGAGTGGAGCTCTTATGGAACTCGCACCATTTTCCAGTGTCCTTTCTCGGCTTCGCGGCACTGTTCTTTGCTTGCAGCTTCGGCTGGTTGTCTTGTGCTGTCCCGCCTTAGCTTTGTCCTTTGTTCTGTGGTTTAGGGGCACCTTTCCCCTGCTTTGGATTCGCAGACCGAAAGTCTCGCTTATTTTGTTTAAACTTCTGCTCAACCTTGACGGCATATCGGTATGCTGCGCCGAGCGAGGGGATGTTTAGGAATTGTATTTCTTCCTGGATGTACTTGTGCAAGCAGCCACGGTATTTGAGTATCAAATGTTGCTCCGAATCCTTGATACCCAACTTTGTGCGAAGGGTATGGAAAAGATTGGTGAACTCCGGTACGTCTTGGTCCCTTCCCTGCCGCAGCGTGGTCCACTTTATGTATTCATCCTCATAGCTTCCGACAGGGTAGTACTGTTCCTTGATGGTATCACGGAACGAATCCCAGGTGGGTGCGGCTGAAAATAGTGAGCCAGTACTTTCATCCTTCTGCTCGCAGTAGGTTTCCCACCAGTCCTTGACGTGGGGGGCTGCTTTGAGAAGAGCAAAAACAATCTTTTCCCGACTCGAAAATTCATGAACAGAAAAATAACCCTCTAGCAGATTTAACCATTTATCTACGGCATCTACGTCTATCTGACCCTCGAATATGGGGATTTCAAAATTAACTTGTACCTTAAAGGGTGTGGCATTTCCAGAGTAGCTGTTGGAAGTCGATGCGTTGCTTCTGGGTAGCCGCTGAAGGATCTGGGCAAAGCTGTCCATCATCGCGTTCCGTTGTCGCTCGAGGGCTTCTTCGAGCAAGATTTTGATGGGATCTCCTGCCCCCTCGTCTTTCTTCTCGTCCGCCATGGGAGGCCGTCGGGATTTGCGAGGCTGGTCTTGCAAAGGTTCAACCAGTTCAAGCCCTAACTCCTTATATCCTGACCTTGTTGGGGACATGCAAAGAAAAACAGAGAAAAAGCAGACCGCTCTGATACCACTGATTCGGATTTAAACAGGAACGCAACAAATTACAGAGATAACCATATACACAAAGATGCAGTGGAAATAATACATTTCATTAATGGAAAATACTGAAATATGCTTACAACCAGAAATGGAAATAAACCAGCTACGACGATGGTAGCTTATCTCTGAGAAGAGATGTGATGGCTACATGCCTCTGAACTGTGTTACAATGAGGCTCAAAGGCCTATTTATTGTTGAGAAACAATGGAAAACCCTTAACATTCCAAAACCTAACCCTAGGAGATGAAACGCCAAATTGTGGGCCCCGTTTGGGGGTAAATTGGTACATCAACTTCCCGGGGTCGTAGCTTTGGCATATGATCTCCGTTTGACGCGTACAATAGCTCGTTAGAAAGATCTATCCGAGTACTACCACTTTGGGAGGCAACATCGGTCCATGGACCCATGTTGCCCCAGATTCCCAAAAAAACATCGTTTACAGCCTCAAAACGGCTCCGGAAGTTCAGGACCCGAAAAATTGCTAAAAATAGTAAACTGTGCTACAATTAAGGAAACTGAAAATGCTGAGAAAGACAATGGTGGGGGTCCAGGTGGACTTGGCAGGTGGCCACCAATATCCACTTGGATCAGCTGATCCCTAAGAGTGTATAGATCTGCACGAAGACAGATTTGAGGCACTAAAAGACATCACACTAATCTCTGAATGTGGAAAATTGGTTCCAGTATCCCCCCATACTGCTTCGAGTGAGAGTGCAGCCTATGCTACATGGGTTTTTTCTAAAAGGTCCAGTAGTGTAGGGATTTGTTGGTTGGCGCAACTAACTCTGAACTTGGGTTAAGACCCCCTAAGCCAACACGAGAAAATGTTAATGTAGGATCAGTCTGAAGAAGTATTTATGCATGTGACTATGGCATAATACAACTAAAACCTAGAATCTCTCCCTTACTATTATTGTGCAAGTGACCGAGATGTCATGGTCGCTCTCAGGACAACTTTGTGGGAGTGACTGGGGACTGATACCTATAGATCTGTCTCTCAAGCCGTATTTGCTCCCATAAGATTATCTGGGAGTGACTATGAGTCTTTCATCGTCCTCATATCTTGTGTGCTAGTGACTAGAGGCCAAAATGCCCTGTTCTATACCAAGAACTGAGATCTAGAAGACCCTAACCGAAAGAAAACTTTTCATCTATGATTTCAGACCCTTGAGTGAACTCTTTTTGTCGAACTTGTGTGAACCAAGACAAAAGAGAAGAGAGGACGTTTCCAAATGATCTTGAGGCCTCTTCTATTTATAGGTTTCCCTAAGGGTTCACTTTGGGTTAAGACTAACCCAAGTAGTTACTCATGTGGTTAGGGCCAACCCATTCCATAATACATGTGTGAATAACATAATTCATAACTCAACTTTCGCTTAACCAAATTGAGTGATATTTAGCTCGATTTTGGTCCTATAAAAAATGAGAATCCAATGAAATGATTATCTCAGTTATTTGAGATTTCTAAGGTGGAATGTTGCCACAGTTTCCAGGATTGACACTCCCTCTCAACTAGGGAGAATTCCATCTTCCAATATATGTCCATCGAACAATATGCCATTCTGGAATTTTTGAGTGTCATCACATATCATTATGGATCTTTTATGTCATGTAGTCATCATTCCATGTCCATCTAAAGTGTCTCATCATCACAGGTCATCATTGTACATCTCGCTCCATCCTTTGCATATGTTTGCTTATCTCTTGACTATTCCTACTCATATGATGAACATTCTCATATTTAGAAGAATAGGTATTTGTTACTGGAGGGGAGCTCAAACTACCACCCTCTATCCATCAGGATGTTGTCTAGAATCTCTATCGATGGGCTACTACCTTGAATGTTATCATCGATCATCGTTGGAGAGAATATCATTATGGAGAATATCACAACATGTAATCACATTGGGGAGCAATAACTTCCACCCATACCGAGAAATAGGATACCTCATTACAAAGTGGAGTCAACGCTGGACCCTGGAATTTCATTGAGGAGATATACCCTCTACCCAGAATCATATCGGGTCATCTCAACCCACAGGTCATGTTAACCCATCCTTTTTCTGACTAATCTTTCCATCGATGACCTAAAATATTAATGTGATAGAACACCTACATCATAATCGCCTTGGGCTGTACACCCCCAAGTACATTCTCAACTAGTTGGCTAGATGAGGAGCAGTACTCCCAAAAAGCCCAACTTGTGGGTATGATGCCAACTAGGGTATACTTTGGTAAGAACAAGATAGGGTGAGCTCAAATCCAACCTTATGGGTAATAGATAGTTGTAACTCCCTATATAGATAGGGTAACGCCTTATTTTCTAGATTTTCCCTAGCCCAAGAGCCCTCCATCTCGATTCTTCACCCTAGGAGCTCAAACAGGGTAGGGAAAGTTGGCTCAGTGTCCTCGATCAATGTTGTCCCTCATTTGGAGGGATGATCTTTGAAAACAAAGATGTTTTTGAGAGAATATTTGCAATCTTCTTGTCTCAATGGTATTTTTTCTTGTTCTTACACAACATCAAATAAAATATTATTTTAGATAATATATAATCATATGAATCACAAAAGAATATAGTAATCATCCTCCCGCTCAAGAAGGGGCCAACCACAAGCCTAAGCTTGTTTTGAATAGCTCCATTGTCTCAATATATGAGAGTACCTCGGCCCCAACTATAAATATGGGACTTACTACCAATCAAATCATCACAATGTATCCATGTCATATCTATATCATCCTCAAACAACACTCTAAGGAGATTTTGTATCCTGCCTCACATCTAGCCATGCTAGTAGCATCATGATCAACCTCAGTCATGCCATGGAATTATCATCCAATATATCATGGAATATCCCATACTAAAGTATCATCTAAATGTTCTTATCAAAATTAATCTCAAATATCAATAATACATCTATGTAGACACATACCATAGGAGAAATATCTCATTCTCAAAATATGATACCTCATGCAGATATTTCAAATCATGTTCAGTGGAAACTCTATGTGATTGAAGTAGCTCAATCATGAATTTATTCAAGTTTTATGTGCATCATATATATACAGATGGCTGTTCAGAAAAAAATAAAAATCACTTCAATCAATTGTAGGATTCCATGTTGAGTTCAACAAATTCAAATTAGGGTAATAAGGATTTACAAAAAAATATTTTTAATAGTTGTGAAATATAGAATTTCTTTAACAAATTATAGAAATCAATTCATCATGCCATGATACATCATTTCAGGCTTCAGAAGCCATCTCCGTCTGATTTAGATCATTAGAGTCTCATCACCTATCACAAGTACATCATCGGGATATAAAACCAAAACCATAATCAATATCAAATCCATACATTGGAACTCATCATCCTGACTTCATCAGATAATTGTCAAGTATAAACATATCTGGATTGCAATGCTCTAAGAATAATTTCTTGCTAATCCAACATAATCATCCTTACATACCACAGTTTTGTACCATCAACAACAAAACCAGCTCATCATAGTTTATAAGCCAAATCATGACCATTATCAAATTCGTCATTATCATAGTATTAATACTTTCAACCAGGAGACAAGTGGAGTTCATATCAAATCATGAATTCATCATGCCAACAAGTCATGCATTATCAATCCAAACTTGATTAATTCATTCTCATAATCATAATACAAGTCATCCTATAACTAAGTGAAAAAGCATACATCAAGGGTGAGTCATGCAAGTTCCATTTTTCATGCCAAATCACAACTTCATTACCTCAACCATTGTGCTAAGAACAAGGAGGCCAATTTCCACATAAGTCATCATGCCCACATAGTATTGATATTAAGGAAAATTAGTAATCATCAAATCAAATCACTAGACATCAGGTCAAATCCAAATTTCTATTGAAGAGAGATCTATGGTCAAATCAAATCTCAATCATTCATTCAAAGTTATTGTCAAGCATCATGACAAAAAAAAAATCATATGTATGATTAATGCCAAATGATGCCAACGTAGTGACATATCTATATGTATGTCCTAGTCATGTGCGAACACAAGTTCAGTATGCATGTTTATGTTATGGAAAACATTCAAGCTTTTCCTACTTGGAAATCTTGCTATTTGCACCACATATATCTTCCAGGTGAGAATACTTCAATATGTGATGATCAATTTAACCCAACACTTTAGAAATTTGTTAACAGTGGCAAAATATGTCAGAGACACTTTGATTCAAAATTCAAACAACTTCCAAGAGCTTCATATGATGGTAAACTGTAGTCAAAACTATTATTTCTCCCTTCAGGTTAGCATGAGAGTAATTTTATCTTCTTGGACACTGTCTAGGCCTTAGCATGTGTGCGTCTAGGAATGAGATCTCATATATATGTGACTGTAAATGGAGCAGAAACCCTAATTTCTCTATGAGCTTCAGATCTAAGATTCTACTAAAAATCAATACTTTCATATGCACATCAATCATACTTCAATAACATAGAATACAAATAGTAATAAGGGTAATAATCTTTAGAAGATATTATCTCTCTCTACTAGAGCCATGCAAAAATAAATCTATTAAATCATAAACATATGGATATCAATAGCATGGAATCAATCTTTCATCAACGGTTAGACTCAAAGCAGTAGATATATGTAACATCATATCTCAAATATTATGAACACAATAGCATATTCTGTCAAGTCACTCCATCAAGTTAGGACATTCATTTTAACCATATGTTGTCAACACATGAACATAGTTAGTAAGAGATATACTTATAAATCTTACACTTATACTTCTCACACCAAGGTTACCATGCTCTCCATGAGCAATGAAATCAGTTAGATCATTCAATAAATATTTATCAAAACAACAAGAGTGCCAATCACGCTTATCATAAGTATTACCAAAAGACTCATGTGTAGGAATTAATGAACTATACTTTTATATGAAATCCATCATCACTTGTATCAAGAATATCATTTACTGGAGTCAAGGTGGTAGCCTTCTTTATAGGATGACTATTTCCAATAGATATATCATAGATGTTAGAAAAACATCAAGTGTACCAATGTATCAACATTAGATAGCCTCATAGAATTCAACGCTAGGATTAACATTTCATTATAAGAGACATAGATCCAAGTCACTTTCATATACATGTATGAGCCATTAAAGAAAGATACCTTCCCATCATACCTTAGGGAAAACTAAGCCAATAGCTGAAACATACCATGCATATCTTGTGGTATTACCTTTGCACCTTTTCATTAGACATAGGCCCCTTGAAGCACTTTGTCAGTTTTTCATCAAGTACCTCTTTATCGCTTTCTAGATTTTCATCCCAAAATGATCCTAAAGAAGGGTCTACTTATCACATATCATCAAGGAGGTTAGAAACATCATAAGTCGAGAAATACTTATATTTAATGAGAGGTGATCCTCTCCCTCTTGAACCAATCTTCAAGAGACATCAATTTCCATGGTCCATATACCAATGATGTATTCAAGTATCCAACCAGATCTTCTAGGGATTATCCCATCTAGGACTTCATCGAATCTTCGTCAAGTGCTTCACATAGACCATGCTAGAGTTTCATACATCAAATCTCTAGTCTTTTCCATAAACTAGGGTTTTCTTTCCATCATAGAACCCATCAAACCCTAATCACCAACATGCCTAGGGTTTTCTTTAAACCCTAGAATTATTTTAGGTGTCCACCATCCACTTCTTGCTTCCATCAAAGGTGTCATTATCGAGGTGATCTCCATGACTTTTCTTCAGCCCAGCTCTGATACCATGTTAGATTTTCTTAGGGTGACATTATTCTTTAATTTGATAATTGCGTTTCATAATTAATACATTAAGTTCACCCCATATCATCATTACATTATTCAGATCTACATCATTATACGCCAGCATATGAAATTATATAGAAAGAAACAATGTCATCATCATCATCATCAATGCAACGAAACATAAAAGAAACAGTAGAAGAAAGCATGCACATAGAGGCACCATGACTGGTCTGAGACCAAGGAAACACCCACTATGGGGAAAACCCTTGCAAATCTTGTTCTTCTTAGATCATCATGAAATGATGTAGCAAAAGAGAGTACAATGATCCATAACTTTATATATGCTAAAAAAATAATAATGATATCTATGAAACATATATAATCATGGTAGGAATCAAAATCCTCATACTGATGGATGTATTGTGTTGTCACAAACTGATGTCAGCTATTGTATACTACTGTCACTATGCCAAACACTGTTGATTACTACTGTCACTGTCAATGAACCCAATGCATATGTTTGTAGTGGATAATAATAAATTATATCTACAGATCTATATATCTATACAATAGTAGAGATAAACCCAGATCTATCAGATCACTGAAGTCAACAGAATCCAAGATGTCAAACACTATATCTGAACTTGGGATGCTCTCATCAAAATTATTTGTGTGTGGCCGAAACTCCCTGTTCACTTTCTTGGATACCACATGCAAGAGAATGTGACTGTAGGGTCAGTCTAGGGAAGTCTTTATGCATGTGATTATGGCCCAATACAAATAAAACTTAGATTCACTCCATTATTGTTGTTGAGCGAGCGTCTGAGATGTCTTGGATGCTCTTACGACCACTTTATGAAAGAGACTAGGGACTGATACCTCCTTATCTGTCTCTGAAGCCATAGTCACTCCGATAAGCCTATGTGCTAATGACTATGAGTCTCTGATTTCTCTCATAAGCTTGTCTATCATAGACCAGCGACCAAATGCCCTATTCTATGCCAATGACTGAGATCCAAAAGACACTAACCCACAGTGAACCTTTCGTGTATGATTTCTGACATTTGAGCAAACTCCTTCTGTCAAACTAGTGCGAACCAAGACAAAAGAGAAGAGAAGATCTGTCCAAATGATCTTGAGGCCTCTTATATTTATAGGGTTTCCTGAGTGTTCACTTGGGGTTAAGAGTGACCCAAGCAGTTACTCATGGGGTTAGGGCCAACCCATTCAATACTACATGTGTGAATAAATTAATTCATAATTCAACTTTCGCTTAACCAAATTGGGTGATATTTAGGTTGATTTTGGTTCTCTCGAAAAGAGGAATCGAATGCTATCATGATATAAATTATTTGAGCTATCCAAGGTGTAAATTCACCACAGTTTCCAAAATTATGTAGACATAGTTGGTTGTATGTAGCCTTTCACAAGCATTTCCTTTAACTAAAATTTTAGCTCCCCTAACTCAAGGGTACTCATCCGGTATGCTTCCATGGATGTTGATGGTGCTCTAGGTGCTAAATCAATAGAGAAATATATATGTCTATGAGGAGGTAATCCAGGAACCTCCACTAGAAATACATATGTATACTGCTACAAACAGGGTACCTTATCAGCAGTTCCATTTCCTCATTCTCAATATCACTATGAGCTTTCTCCTCACTAGAAATCTATACTACAACCAATGTTCATCCCTTATTACTATTTTACTTGTCTTGCATAGCTGTAATCAATATTATTAAAGTAGTTTTTCTTTTTCCCTACATAATTCTTCTTTCTCCTTCTCATCCAATCACTAATTATCCTTTTGAAACAATCCACCTTGGTCATCTGCATGTATAAATATTCCATGCCTAATAATATGTCATACAAACCTAGTTAAAATACATTCAAGTCTGAATTTGTGGGCATGCCACTGAGTTCAAATGCACATGATCTTACTCGGTGATTGATCTCCATTTTTTTCCATTTTCTAATTGAAATGGTCATGGTTCTTCATGTAATTCCTTCACTAGATTGTGTTTTTCAACAATATCTGGAATGCCATAACTATAATTAGAACTTGGATCAATTATAATGTCAATAGTTTGATCATGTAGCTTACCTTCTATCTCAATGATGGATGTCTGTTGGTCAGGTTATCAGTTTTCCACTGTTGCATAAATTCTAGCCACACTTCGAGCTACCTCACCCATTATGAAAGATTCTTGAGTACTGTAAATCTTTGATCCAACATTTGGTTAACGTGGACAATACTTATTTTTGTGTCTTTCACCATAGGTCAAACATTTTAGTGGCCCTCGAACTTCAAACTTGGTCTTCTCTGTTGTTGTATGTTGCACATTTTTCTTAAAAACAATGTTATATTTCTCATGAGACCGATTTACAAGGTCTGGGTGCCTACCTTCCACCTTTTCTAAGCCCTTCTTAGGAAAATTATTATTATTCGTAGCATTGATCCTTGGCTACAAACTACCTTTGATCTCTAGCCTACGTTGAGCTTTCCCATAGCGACTCTTTAACTTCTTGATGAAATATTTCAGAGTTTGAGGTTATAGCAAATTCAATTTTTTCTATGAAGATCATAGTAACCCCACTAATAAGCCATTGAATTTTGGATTTCTAATCCTTGAGATATGGCACACACCTCAATAATTCTAGAAACTTGGTGACATATTCATCATCTAATAACTCCCCCATCCAAAGTTCATAGAACTCTTTTGCTTTGTTGTCATAATAGAGTTTAGACAAATTTTGTTCTCTGAAGATATTTTCAAACTCATCTTGGGTCAACTCTTCCTCATCAATTCCTCTAACATTCTTCAAGTCTTCCCACCATATATTTTATTTTCCATTCAAGATATAGGTAGAAATTCTAGCTTTCATATTTTTAGAATAGTCATTTATTCTGAAAAACTGCTTCATGCCCAACAATTAGGATTATGCATCCTTTGCTTTCTTCATATCCGCAGAAAATGTGGGTGTCTTGGATTTCTTAAAATTTTGAAGCATGTAATCATTTTCCTTTATCCACTGATGATGATGATGGTGATGATGGGAGTAATAAAAGTGCCTTCTAGTAGCAGAATTGGATGGTCTACTAGAATGATGCACATCAATGTTGGTTCCTCCTCTTAGGGTGCTCAATGGTGCATATTCCTTCATGTTGTCCTCAATTTTAAGTGTATACATCTTTTGGGACCTACTGCCATCTACCCCGTTTATATTCTCTTCTGACCCACAAGGGCTCCTCCTGTCTCTATGACTAGACCTCATCTTAACTTTCCTTTGTCTCTTCGGATCTAATAGACTTTGTAGGATGATTGCATTTATCTATTCTTGTCTCTCTTGAGCTCTTACTAGTCTCTCAATATCTACCTCGAAGATTCTGAGTTTAACTCTTAGGCTCCTTAAGGTTTCCATACAATTTGGAGAGTGATTCCCTCCCCCTTGGTTAATTGATCTTTCCTCTTCATTGGACTTGATCCCTTCACTTTCGTGCCATGACTGATTGGAAATGTACTACACCATACCAATCCCTATTGATATGTTATATTTGTCTTAGGCTGCTTATGATGTGATATCAATCACACATACTATTATATTTTTCATGTAATGAATAAATTATCATCAAAATTATGCCCATGATCTATCTCTTTTAGAGATGTTGTAATGGTCCATTTGCAACAACAAAAAATTCCACAATAGTGCATCATTAGATAAAAAGAAACAAGTCACTAAATATATCATTTAGGACCACCATTTCAACAATTGTTATAGTTTTTAATTTAATAAAATAGGTCTATTGTTTAGTTCACTTTTCTTTTAATAGATCATATGGTTAATACACCAATTAGGATAGCAGTTAATTAGTTGGATCAATTTTTGAAACCTAAAAAATCATTTATTTGAATCATAAAAAACATCACTTCATGATGGAGCCCATCCAGTTCAAGTGTTGAATATGGATGCTCTGACACCACCTATGACAACCCCATCCCACTAGGGCTCTAATGGAACTAGCTGCTACTGAGAATCCAACTCATCTAGTCTTGTTAGAGGAATGGGATACTATATATATATATATATATATATATATATATATATATATATATATATATATATATATATATATATATATATATATATATATGTATGTATGTATTTGTATGTATTTATTTAATTCTATTTAAATTCATCTCACAAATACTACTAGGATAGGTCACTATTGACGTCACACTCCACTGCCAATTAATCTTCGTATTGACACAATGGTTCACAACCATGCCTACTCTAGAGCCATGAATTGCAGTAAGGTAAAATGCTCGACAATTAAATTTGGAAAGAGGTGGCATTATTTTGGTTCCAATTCAGGGTTCCATGCCCTACATTAGACAACCCACATAAAATGTTACCCATCAAATGGTCCACAATCATTGTGCCACTATCCCCCTACTGCTGCTAACATCATAGAGGTAGGGTGTCACAAAAAATATGGTTGTTGGGCCTTACCTTTGGCCACCCCATTTCGAATTGGTCGACAAGGGATGGTACCCCATCATTCTGCACCAACTCACCCTTGTGCACTATCTTGATGACTTCGTCTGTAACTTTGTTCAATTAACCTAGTGGGTCCCACTAGATGAAACCATCGCAATTACGTTATACAAATGTTTTCCTTTGTTATTCACCAGGGTTCCTCCACCAAGTCTCTTGTTGTACCTTGGGAGACAATCTCTGGTTGAAAGGAGATCAGTGCCCAGGACATTTATTCTGAACTATACAAGGATTAATTGATTGTCTTATGATTTCATAAAAGCCTAGAAATTTTATTAAAACCCTTTAACTTTCCATATGTGGACAATGTTTCCAAAGTTGCCTTTTGATGTTGAATATAAATGAATAAATAGAAGAAAGAAGTGATGGTGGAAAGTTTTAGATAATAGGTTGCCTTGCACATAATCTTTTATCTTCAACTTTAGAAGAAATATGATTAGCATGTAATGAAATTTAGAATAGAGGATCACATCATTAAGGGTTTTTTAATTTTAATTCACGAAACTCAAACTCGGAGCACTGTAAAATCAAAGCCCAACAACACAAAATGAAACAAGAAAGACTTATTGTACCCAACAAATTATGGAATCACTGTGAAAGCCCTATTCATCAACACATGAAAAGTGAAAGTACTGTAGAGTATTTGCCTCTGAGGTCCAAAATTTTAGAACCCCCAAAATGCCTTAGAAAGCCTTTTTTATACAAAATTTCAAAAAGGATAGTTATAAAACTGTCAACCTTCTAAACTAATTCAACACAGTTATAACTGTCAACCTTCTAAACTACTTCAGGACCAACTGTCCTCCTATTCGAATATTATTGTTCGAAAATAAAATTACATTGAAATAAAACTTTTTTGCTAAACATTATCAAAAAATCTTTGTCATTGGATGACTTGTGACTCGAGAACAGAAGAAGGTCCTGCACCTACATCCATTGCTTGGGGTGACATCCATTCTCTGCACTTTTTCAAGGTATCTTATTTTGCATTTGAGTTGTTCATAAACTTGATATGGGCCATTCTAAACTAAGTGATTTTGTTGTATGTTGGCTTTTCAACAAACATTGTCTTCATCATCCAAAGAAGATGAAAGACTTTGTGTAAATAATTAACTATAGTAACCCCTTTAAGTATTGTTGTCTTTTCATGTGTAGAACAAATTTTTCTTTTAGCTTCTACTAGGAGTGTGTCATAACTATCCCAAGGTACAAAATTTCCTTGTTCATCCTAGCATGATGGTAAACCTTCCTTGGTTATTTTGTCAAAAGAAGCATTAAATTTCATTACAAACTCCTTTACTTCTTTCAGTTTTTTCTAGCCATTTTCCTTATATAAATTCTTCATTGCTATTTTATTTATTTCCATCACACACTTAGTTCTCTCTTCAATTTCATCTTCTTTTAACTCCTCTACAACTTGGAATTTAGAAAATCAATCATATTCTTAGGAAATTGGGTTCTTTTCTATAATTTCTTCTTAGAAACCATGACTATATCCTCCAGATCCCTAATAATAATCTTTTCCTCTTCACCAATAAGAGAAAATTCCCAAATATTTTTCATTGTATTTATAATATCATTCCATAAGATTTGCCTTGCCTGAATAAGGGACATGTTTCCTTTTACCTTTTCTTTCAGTTATTTGATTTCCTGGTAGGAAAGCTAACAATCATTTATGTATTTCTTAGTAGTCTCCTTTGACATCAATAACTCATGCTCGGTAGCTTTGATGACCTTTATTGCATTGTCAATATCACTTTGATTCTTTTTCATTTCATTTTCAGTAAGTTTCAAATCAATCATCACCTTAGTTTTATAGTTAGGTCTTCGGACTATTCTTGCACCAGAATCGTATAAACACGTGAGTCAATTTTCTGTTGCAAGGAATCATTCATTTCTTTTAACTTAATTACTTATTTGTTCCTTTGTAATAATTCATTAGTCAACACTTCCTTCTCTTTTTCAAACTATGCTACCTCTGTAGCCATTGAATATTCTACAAAAGGTAATTTCAATTTCTTAATGAGTACCTAAATTTCTACCTCCTTACCCTGCAATTTGTTTTTGAATTGCACTCTTATCTTCAGGTTTGAATTCAGTATTAACAGCTAAATTTTTCATCTCTTCATTTTGAGTTGTCAATTCCCTTGAATTTTCCTTTTCCAACTTCAGCTGACTAATAACTTTCTCCAACATGTGTTCAGCTTTGTTGGGAGGTGAAAATATTTTATTCAAACCATTATAAATTAATTCTCCAGTCTCCCTATGGAGATTAATTTTATGAGGTAAATGGATATTCCTAGCATCCATTGTTAAATTAATAGTTTTGAAACCTATTGAAGAGGAAATGGATAATGCAAAAGGATGAGAAAAGGAAATATTAAGTTGATTCCTTTCTAGATCCATGGAAGATAACAATCTTGTTTGATAATCTGAAGATGATTGAGCCTCCTACTGGGTTTCCATATTTTCTCTAATCTTATTATTTCTATCCTCAATTTTTGAAAACATGTGTTTGATCATTGGAACAAAGCTCTGAATAGCTTCATCTAGATTGGGAGAGGATGGTGTGAAAAATGTTTCCCCTAACTATAATTGTAAACCATAAACTAATGTTGTGTTTCCTTCATCAGATAGTTTTGATTTTTTGGTTGTTCCATTAGCATCTTCATCCAAATCAATGATATCCTCTCTACCTCTCTTCAAATTGTTTTCATTTTGTAAAGGGGTGGCAACTTCTAGGCCACCAACTAAAATAGACTGACCTCCATCAACCATCTTCTCAATCTCTAGTATAGCTTAATGTAAGAAAGGGGCATAGCCATTATCCACTCTCATATTGGAAATCAGATGAAAAGGGTCATAAGCCTAAATTTCTCCGAATAACAAATCCATCCCTTCAAGAAGTTTTTGGAATTCTTTTGTTGCTTGCTTGGTGTTTACAATGAAAGGTCCCACAGTTCTTAGCAATATAAAAATATTCCCTTTCTTGGCTAGAACAAAATTTACCTTGTCCACATTCAAACTCTTCCTTATAAAATCCAAAGAAAACAACCTCATGGTAACAAAGATTTGCAGTCTGTAAGGCTCAATATCAACTCCATACAACCTATTCTCATAATAATATTCAAAACAATACCAGTCTCCTACTTTCATATCTTTGCTAAACTGAATAAAAGATTGAGCTTCTAGAAACATATAGGGTGCATGTGAAATATTGATAATTGAATATTCTACTAAAAGGAATGAGGCATCAAAATCCAATAGGCCTTCATTCTTTGGGTTACTCCTCACCACATCAGTCTAGAAAAACATTGACTATTTATTCTTATTGGGATCCATGATGTTTAACCCCAAGTGCATGAACTTTTCAACATGAGTGTCGAAGAAAAGATATGTAAGTAGAGAAGGGAATCTAAAGCAACCAGTAAGTGGGAGGTTCCTAGAGTGAGCATTGACTACCCCTTCCCAAATCACTAGTATATCCAATACAACTTCAGGCTTCATCATCAAACGAAAAAGACCTAAAGTGACTTTACCAATGACTGAAGAATCATCTCTTCCCAGGATCTTAGTTAAAATTTGGAGAATAGGTCTGACATCTTCAGAAATAGTATTCAATGGAAACTATTTTGACTCCAAAGAAAATTGTTGCCCACTTGGCATCAGATAGAAAACAATTTGGGCATACTCTTGACCTGACAAATTTCAAAATAAACTAATAGGATTTCCTCAGAAAAAGAGGTGTATGTACTTGCAGAGGGGAAACAAAATGCTTGTTGAATTAGAAAGAAGGACACCTACAAAATGTTTTCTCCTAATTTATTCATTACAAAAAATATTGTGGGTACATGGCCAATACTAACCAATGGATAAATTCTAGGAAAATGGGAGTTTCAAAGATGCAAACTGAAAGGACACCAGAACTGACTATAGTAGCATAATATGGGAAATTGGCTTGATTTTTTAGGATATGCTAATAGGTTTCCAAGTGATTTAAAGTGAAAATAGTGTCGAAAATGTCTCTTTCAATGTCCATGAGTGGAATGTGAGAAGAATACCCTGTAAGACAATTTTCTTTGACATTTTTGAATAATTGAATTAGCGAGTGACTGTATAAATACCTGCCAATGATAGACACTATTGACTGGGATGTTTGTTGGTGAATTCGGAGGCCATGACAGTGAGGGTGAGAAGAAAAAGTACATCAAAATGATTTGAAATGGGGATTTATAGGTTAAATGGAAGAATGGGAGGGGAAAAAAAAGTTCATTGCTATCATAGAATATTAATTCTTTTGCAAAGTGAAATAAATGAATGAAATGACATGCATGAGTGACATGTGGCAGAGGGAAAGGTTATGTGGCAGGATGGCTGGCCGGGGTGACCTCACTTGTTAATGAAATCAAATTCGCTTGTTGACAACACCATGAGGGAAATCACCAGTAGAGGACATCTTCAGAGGAGTGTCTCAACTGTCAATCTAAGTCATAGATCTAAAGTTAATAGCTTGATTTGAAAATCCTTGTGGAGGAACACCTCCCATTAAATTTCAAGAAATTTGTGCCGTCAGGTTTTCCCCATCATGTGGGCCTCGTAGCAAAAATTCATTCTGCTACCATACATGCATGTCCTTTAACCTTTAAACATTGGTACTACGACCCACTGTTAAGCTTTTATGACTGCACTAATTTTGATTAGTGCACTAAACATTGATTATTATTTCCAAAAATACCTCATTAATAAAAAAAACCCATTCACTTTCAACTCCTATCTTCTTCTCTTTTTTCTTTCATATTTGACTTTTTTTTTAAATTTGCTCTAGACATCTTGATAGGAAAAAAAAATGAGTTAAAATAGTTGTGTTGATAGTGGGTTCACTTCATGACCAGTGTTGGAGAAGTTGGGTTGATGTCCCTATCAAGGAGATCATCCCTATTTCACCCTACTCATTACATCACGATACTTTCCTTAGTTTCTCACCTTTCACCTCTAGCTGGGGACCTCTAAGTGGCCCTTGCATGTAGGAATTCTTCTCCGCCAATCGCATGACTCTTAGGCTCACTGGTCTCCTAGGGATCTCAACTCCATCATGATTGACTAGGTGTTCGTCTGTTGGGCCAACGTGGTGAGTGGCCCACCTCTCAGCCCATGGTATATCTGTCAGGATTATGTGCATGGCATCTCATCTTGTTGATGCCAATATGATCATTATTTTTGTGTCTACAACATCTCTAGGTCATGCCAACTTCCACTCACCAATCACGATGAGGGAAATATTTTCCCACCAATTAGGAGTTTCCATTTGGCCAATCACACAAGTTTACTCAATGAGCTTATAAACCTACCATTCCACCTAGTCTCGCTGCTACACCATTCTATGCATACTCTACCATTTGAACATGGTCTCCTCCATATCTCAGATGTAGTGGTTCTATGATCACATAGATCCATTCCAACATCCCACCATGGACACCAAGACCTGTTAATCATCCATGGGAATTATCCTTCTGATTCGATAAAGACACTCCAATGAGTTCTTGCCTCCTTGGCATTCCTCGCTCTTAGATAGGAAATTCTAGGCATGCCTATGCTGATGATCCTTTGGCCATCCTCTTCTAAAGACCTGTAGTGAACCCCTAAAGGGATTTCAACTCCCATAGCACATCCTAATGTTTCCATGCTCCAAATCAAGCCTGCAAGTGGCTCTATGGTGCCACTCATGGATTTTAGGGGCATTTGGCTATTGGCAGGGACATATAGTCCTTAGCATCATAACCCCTGGAGCAATAATGGAGTCTATTGAAAAAGGATGGTTGAGAGGCCTCGAAGTAAAGAGTATAGTCCATGTTAGTTATAAGAGGAATTCCTCTTTAGAATTAACACATATCTGATCACAATAATATGGCATAGATTCAATATATGTGTATAGACCCTGTCTACCAGGTGTCTCCTATGTAACCATTTTTCATTAACAAAAGAGATTCTTGTGTTAAACACTGTCATGGTTTAGTTCATATCTTATGGGCTATTTCCAATGGTTTTATCATTTTCTTAATATGGTAATCATTCATGTTATAAAAATGGCACTGTCACATATTTTAGAGGCATAATAATTAAAACCAAAGAAGAAATACACTATGCTCAACGCATCATCAACACAATTTTAGTTAAGAATATAATACATACTATTTATACATATACACACCATTTCAGTCCAAGAATGAAAACACATGTTTAATGATATTTCAATACATAAGAACAATTATCTTATAATGTTTTGGGAAACTGAGTTTGGGACAAGGACTCACTAGCCTACCATAGGCAATTGAAACTAAGCTCACTTATAGCTGTCACCCCTAAGCCACATTCTAGAGACTGAGGGGCTTGCACAAAGGATTGAAACATTGACTTCCAACTCCAGTAGGGAACCCAAAATAATTCCTTCCTCCACCCACCAACCATTCAGTAGTCCAATAATATATAGGAAATCCATAGGCCAACTACCTCCACCCTCTAGCTACTCGATGGCATCCAAAAAATGCATACATTGAATTTATAGGTTTGCTACCTCCACCCTAAACACATAGGAAACCCAGTATCTTCTTCTCCACCCAAGCACACACATGGAATCTAGAGGTTAGTTACCTCCACTAAAAGTGTGTCAAGGGAATCTAGAGAATGTTGGAAATAATACTGAGAGGGGGGTGATCAGTATTATCATATCAATAATTTTATTTCCCAAACAGATTTATATACGCTACTTCGGTGAAGTGAACTAGCGTGTACACACAACTATGATTAAAGAAACCAACGTATATTCATAGAACTTGTGATTTAGACAATTTATCATGTGTTGATCTTAAGCCAGTACATTAATAACTTATTACAAAGTGCAATAAAAGCAAAATAAAGCATCACACATAAGCAACACACATGAACACCAATATTTAAGGTGGAAACCCAATGTGGGTGAAAACCACCTGTTTCTGTTGTCTTTGTCTTCTTTTAATAATAAGAAAATCTATTTACAATCTTGTACTGGTGTAGACTCATACAGTACACAGGAACCCATATGTAGAAGGCTGCAACCTTCTCTCATTTTCCAACTTCTACTGGAAGGGAGTTGCAACCCCCTAGCTCTTGTACTAACCAATATGTTTACTAGTACTTAGGTGCCGACCTACTGAAGGCTACAACCTTCTTTCTTCTTCCAGGGACCACGTTTCATGAATTTTTAGACTAAATACTCCTAGATCACAACACCAAAATATGAAGGCCACGTTTCATCTAATTTTCATACTGGACCCATCATAAAAATTTGAACTCAAAACTGCATCAACCAACATGCAGTTAATATGAACAATCAGATCACTAACACTAGAACACTGTCCTAAACCCAGAACCCTGTATCATCATTCAGAACTAGTTTTAACCTCAAAAATCATGCATTAGAGTGTATATTCTACTTGGCTGAACCCAAACTGCATGTATACACTACTTCCGTTAATCAAACCTGCATATATCTTCAAAACTACTACAAACATAAACTTTTGAATCAAGTCTGTACCAACCAGCAATATATTTAATCTCTACTACCAACTTAGAAAGCTTTACACAGGCAGCAACAGAGATCACTTCTTCTCACTTATACAATCAATCAATCAAATACCATCCTCCTTATTCATTTAGTTTTACATTCAGATCTAAGAAGACTTCATTGACATACAGTAGTAAAAAAACATCACTAATCTAATAGATCAGTCATCCTTGAACATCAAGCTTTTTCTTTTGCATACGCTACTTGGAAGAGTCGAATCGGTGTGTATACGCACCTTAATAAAAGCGAATCAGCGGACAGATCTCAAATATTTAGTTCAAAACTTCATTGCACCTCCGAACTTCATAAAAACCTAGATCACGATATTTAAAGAATAAAACAAGTCTACATAATCAGATCTAGCCCAATATCAAATCATTCAATAATAATAAGTCATTGTGATCTTGATCCATCATTAGATCTCATCCATCATCAAATGCTTGAGTGCATATTTATTCTAGATCAAGCAAAGCATCAGAAACCCATAACATCTATATTTTTCTTTTTTCATGACCCTTTATAAGATATTCATTTCTTGTACTCTTGGCCTAATGATCTTTTCCTCCTTATATAGTTTTAGGCCTTTCTCAATACCTTGGGCCAAAACCACTTAGGACCAATACTTTGTACCAAATACCTAGGGTCAATACCTCAGGCCAAATACCTTGGACCAAGTACCTTGGATTAATACCTTAGACCAAATTACCTTGGACTAAATACCTCAAACCAAAACCTTGGTTTTCCAACATGTACGTGTTTTTCCTTCTGTGAAAGTGCGTGTATATGTATACGCTTCTTTTGTTCTGTTAACCCGCGTGTATATGCTACTTGGACAAGGTGAACCAATGTATACTTCTTAAACTACTCTTCATCAATGTTTTCCTTCACCTCCTTTATTTTGATCAAAAGACCTTAGTTCCATCTTCCTGTTATTCTATACCAATGCCCTGTTACCTCTGAATAGACCTATTACACTCTAATTTCCATATTGCTTCTTTGAAATGCCATGCATTTTGTCACATTTGATATCTCCTGTAGATTCATCTAGTTATGTTGATTCATCTAGTTACCATATACAAGTGAGTTGTTCTACTCCAATTGAGTTGCCATCAAGTACAACACATGCATCATAATGCCAACAATCTCCCCCTTTGGACTTGATGGAAACCATGTTGGTGTTGATTACTGCAAGCTGTAGAAACTGTTAGAGACAACAAGCAACACCAAAATACTCTCCCCCTTTGACATCAAGGGCAAAGGGCTGACCAAAATGAAGACTTTCATATCTAAACAGCTAAATATAAACATTGAGCAAGATCCCCCTATGCACATGCTGAATTATATGATTAAACTCCTCCTTTTTACATGTTGTGATGCAGAAAACCACCCATGCTCCCTCTGAGCACATGCAAAGTCTGTAAAAATATTTTCCAAAAGAATAACATGACTGTATAACTCAATTGTGTGAGTTTGACCTTCATGTCACCAGTGACTCATACATACATCAATCTCCCAACTAAGTGGGGATATACTAAATTTGACTCATCCACCCAACCATGTGGGGATATACCAATTGTTTATACATGATTGAAATACAATAGTTATTACATCATCCTTCCCATGCATATTGGTGGTACAAATTACATCATTTGTCCAATAGGACTCATTCAAATGTATGAGAAGTCATATCACGCCCTAGAATTTTACATGACATAAGTAAAAAATGGTATAAATATATAAAGCCATAGCTGGAATCAGCAACCATAATGCCAATAATGTAGAATGTGAGTGAAGGCTAATTCTCCCCCTAAACTTGTGCTACCTATGAATTTTTAACACGTCATTTAATTAAGGAATCTTTGTCAATCAGATAAAAATTAATGAACAAAGCATATTGTTAGAATGCAATCATCAACATCAGACAGAGCATCCATATCAAAATCTGACCCATTGTTTTTCCAGTCAGAAAAACATATATGCTTCTTCAGCCTCGGAAACCTGCATGTATACGCAACTATACTTCATGAAACACGCGTATAATAACCTTCTTCCGAAAAACTAGATTTTAACAGCAGGATGATGCAGCAACTACTCCCAGCTTTTGTTTGAGATATTCAAACATTTCTCTAGGTAGTGGTTTAGTGAATATATCAACAACCTATTATTTGGAGGGAACATAGTCCAATTTGACCTTTTGTTCAAGCACTTGTTCTTGTAGAAAATGGTACTTGATGGGTATGTGCTTGGTCTTGGAGTGCATGACTGGATTCTTTGAAATACTGATGGCACTTGTATTATCACATAGAATGGAGATGGCCAGAGTACATGTGATCTGAATGTATTGCAAAGTTTGCATCATCCAAAGTAGTTGTGTGCAGCAAGATGCAACAACCACATATTCTGCTTCAGCTGTAGATAAAGCAATTGAACTTTGTTTCTTGCTGAACCAAGACACTAACTTGGAACGCATATAGAATGCACCACCACTAGTGCCTTTTCTATAATCAACACTTCCTTCCCAATTTGCATTTGTATTGCATGAAGAGTAAGATTTGTATCTCTAGGATACCATAGTCCAAAGTCCTGAGTTCCTTGAAGATATTTGAAAATTCTTTTGACTGCCTGAAGGTGTGATTCCTTTGGTTTTTCTTGGTTCCTACTACATGCATGACGTTAGGTCAGGTACCTGTTAGATAAAGCATACTGCCAATCATGGATCTGTAAGTTGGTTGATGTACAATTGCTGATTCATCATTTGAGATGAGACTACATCTTGTTACCAGTGGGGTACATACAGGTTTAGAATCTTCCATTCCGTACCTTTTCAAGATCTGTTTGAGACATTTGGTTTGTGAAATAAAAATACCATCTTTAGTTTGTTGAACTTGTAGGCCAAGAAAATAGGTAAGTTAACCAAGCAAGGAAATTTCAAATTCTTGCTGCATTACTGAAGCAAAATTATGACTCATGGATTCTTCATTGCTACCAAAAATGATATCATCAACATAAACAACAATAATTAGCAATTTATCAGTTTCAATCTGTGTATATAGATTGCTATCTTCAGAACCTTTTGTAAAACCTTGTTGGTGTAGATATTTGCCAAGGCGGTAATATCAAGCCCTTGGAGCGTGTTTCACACCATAGAGAGCCTTTTTGGGTCTGCATACAAGTTTCACATCATTTCTAAGAATGAATCCTTCTGGATGTTCAATATAAACTTCTTCTTCTAAATCTCCATTAAGGAAGGTTGATTTTAAATCCATTTGGTATACTTTGAATATCTGAAAGCTGGAAAGAGCAAGAAACATCCTTATGGCTTCAAGTCTGGAAACAAGTGCAAAAGTTTTTTCAAAATCTATACCTTCTTGTTGAGCATACCCTTTACAAACAAGTGTAGCCTTGTTTCTAATGACTTCTCCATTTTCATTCATCTTGTTCTTGAATATCCATTTAGTTCCTATAATATTTTTATCATGAGGTCTAGGAACTAATTCCCAAGTATCATTCTTTCCAATTTTCTCAAGTTATTCATCCATGGCCTTGACCAAACATTCGTCTTTGCATGCTTCATTTACATTTTGAGGTTTGGTGGAGGATAGTAGAGCTAGATAGTTTGAGGTCCCTGTAACAGTTCTTGTCTGTACACTTGCCTCCTTTTCCCCTAAAATTTGAGTTTCTGGATGATTTTTCTAAACATACTTGGATAGAGTCTTTTCTTCTACCATTATATCTTCTTTTGGTGCTTCATTGGTTTCTTCTTCAATATAATTTTGATTTGATGTGGGAAAGTAATCCCCATCTTCCTCATTGTCATAATCTTCTGTTGATTTTATCTGTTTTGGATTTATGCATGCTTCATCCACTACAACATCAATGCTTTCAACAATTTTCCCAAGTATTTTATTATAAAATTTATATCCTTTACTTCTGGAAGAATAACCAAGAAGAATACCTTCACCTACTCTGGATTCAAACTTACCAAGTTTTTCATCAGTCCTTTTGATAAAACATTTTCTTCCAAAAACTTTAAAGTATTTTACAATACTAGGAGTCTTACCATACCAAAGTTCATGTGGAGTTTGAGTGTTATTTACCCAAACATTTTCTTTGTTGATAATAGTCAGGTAGCGAATGCAGGTTCATCCCAGAAGGTTGCAGGAGTTCTAGATTCATCTAGCATAGCTTGAGCCATCTATTGAACTGTTATGTTCATCCTTTCTACCACACCATTTTGCTGAGGAGTTCTTGCGGTGGAGAATTGCCTTTTTATTCCATGTTTTTCACAAAAGTCAAAGAATTCATCTGATATAAATTCCCCTCCTTGATTAGATTTGAGGTATTTGATTTTTCGATCTGATTCATTTTCATCCAAGTCTTTGAAAGCTTGGAAATTTTCAAATGATTCATCTGTATGCTTATCCAACACATTCTAGAAAAATCATCAATGAAAAAAATAAAAAAAATTTCTCCATGAGGTGACTTTTTCCTTGTTGGTCCACATAAATTAGTATGGACAAGTTCAAGAGGGTTACTGGCTGACCCTTATTTTTCCATGAAGTGAACTCTGGTTTGCTTACCAATTTGACATGGTTTGCATATTGTATTTTCTGGGATGCTGATATCTGGAAGATCACGAAAAACATTGAGTCTGCATGTGTTTCTTATTTGAGAAAAGCTTAGTTGTCCCGATATTCTATGCGATAGCTAGTTTTCATCATTTTTGCTTAGATAGAACTATTGTTGTCCCCCTTTGAGTATGTATAAGTTGTTTGTAGTTCTTTTACCTTTGATCATGATCTCTCCTATATCAAGTTCATGAACAACACATCCGTTTGATCAAAACACCACTTCATTTCCTTGATCACACATTTGACTGACACTCAACAAGTTATGCTTTAAACCATCCATATACATAACATTTCTGGCTTTAACCTTTTCTTTCAAGAAAAGAGAAAAAACAAAGGTTCTAGAACGTAGTGTTATAATATAAGTCAATAAAAGTAACTTCCAGAGATAATAGATCTAATGTAACTCAATAAAAGTAACAAGTCATAGATAATAGATCTCAAATATCTTGTCTACATAGATATTATAACCCTCCCAAAAGGAAGAGTTGATATAGGATACACAAACCTACAAAACATGGGAGTCAAAATTGTGAAGTAAATTATCCCTCATTACAAAAACATACTACATAATACTCAGGCATGCAATGCATATATACCTTTGTCCATGTTTGAATGTAAAACAACTTGGTGAATAATTTTATTTGAGAATTGGAACCAAATGGGAACTAGTTTTGATAGTGGCTATTTAAATGCCCTCAAAACCATCCCATCAAATCTCCCAAAACTCCCTATTTTTTGAGAGAACCATCTAGAGGATCTAGGATAAGTCCCCCAAACCATCATAAGACGTTTCCCAAACATCCCATTTTCTAGAAAGAAACATTTATAAAATGTGGGAGAGGATCAGGCATCCTCAGAGATGTCTCGTTTAAAATAGGGACTTTCCCCTTGCAATCCCCAAGGAGGGGAAAATCCAAAGGATGCATCCGAGAAGTAGGAACAATTCCCCCTATGCAACATCGTCCTTAGTGCATAATCCACATGATACACTATAAAATGATTGTTGGGCCTCCAAAATGTCATCCACTTTCACCTTCATTTTCATTATTTTACCCTCATTTTGAAACTTTATAGCCCCATAACCATCCACTAAATAACAATTTTCATCATCACATGTGTTTATTATTATTTTTTTCCAAGTCATTGATTTTAAGTATTTTAAGTAAATTTATGATTAAATATTAGGAAATTAACATAATTTCATATATATCTAAAAGTGTTATGAGTTTTGTGATATTATAGGCCTACTTGCAGATTCTAGAAGGGTGCTATGTGGCCACCCAACCATAAATTCGAATTCCAAATTCCAAATCATGAAGATTTGTGGAATAATTGTAGAAGATGTGGATCATTAACTATGGACATTCAAAGGAGAAGAATCATGGATGAGAGGATTTTGGGAGGATTTTTATATTACATTTTTACGAGATTGGTTGTAGCCACAAGAGATAAAAGTGTATTTAGGAGTTATCTAAGGATCTATATTTATTGTATAGTTATCCTTAATTTTTGTATAAATAAGAGTGCACCCTTCATACAAAGTGTTGTCAGTTGTTATGTAGCTAGTGGTTAAATAGTTAGTGTTAGTTGCTAGTTGCTAGTTTGAGGTTCCAAGTTCCATCCAAGATGTGATTTGTAAAGTGAGGATAGGGAATTCTTGTAGTATCTTGTAACTCATTTTATGAAATACATACTACCACTTTAATCTACATGATGTGATAGTTTTTTTGGTGTCTTACTGAGGAATGGAGGGATCCCATCAATCGTAGTTTGCATAGTAACATAGTATAGTTTCATTATTTCATTTATTTTTGTGCAAGTGTGCTTTTCCTTTCAACAAGTGTGGTTTCATTTCAACAGGTGTGATTTACTTTCCAGCAAGTGTGATTTCAATTTTTTTATGATTGGTTTAGATTAGATTAAATTGATTTAGTTTGATTTGTAATTAGTTTTAATTGCATTAGATTAATCTATTATGATAGATAATCACCTAGTCCATATAATAAAGGTATACCTCGTCAATTCTACAAACCTCGGGTTGACAATTAATGACAACGATTTAAATCACAATTAAATCACCTAATATTTTGGTGACGTTGTTGGGGAGGTATACACTAGTGTTTATTTTGAAGATTAGACAGCTCATTATAGTTGCATTCACTTTTAAAAGCATGGTTAAAATTATATTAAAATCATTTTGCACATTAGATTTCAATAAAGTTTCAATACTTTGTACTAATCTGTGTGGACGAAAGGAATTATCAACCAGTTGGAGTAATTCATAGACAATTAAGAGTTTGAAGAATGTCCTTCCAAGAAATTTCTCAAATCTTAGCAATAGCTGGGATATCTACCTCTCAGGAAGAGTTTATTTTAACTGCTTACATAAAATTGTCTATCTCTCCACCTCCACAAGAGGATCTTCAACTATCTTTTCATTCCTCTTGTCAATCAGTTGTAGAGACTCAAGAATCATGCAATACTTTTGATGGGGAGAAACCACTAGAATCTAAGATTGAGGAATATATAATAACAAAGGATATTCAATGTGATATAAACCAAGAAAGTAACCAGGAATATGATGGCCTTATTGAAATATGGTTCCAATTAAGGATCAAGTCACATCACTCTTTTGTTCTTCCTTACTTCTTGATTACATTATCAAAACTATTGGTCTTGTCATTCCATATTTTTTAGGATGAGGGAGTAAACACATAGGACAACATCAAAACCACTTTGGAAGTTGGGATCTAGCCCTACCAGCTTTAGAGAGGGATCTCTCTATAAAATTTACCTTTTTTTGATGTAAAATTTTCTCCATATCTGCCTCCATCTACCTAATTTGTATGTTCTAGTCTATGATCAGCTTCATCATGTCAACTTTTTGTGCTTCATTTTCTTCAATGTCCTTGGTCAATGGATCCTCTCTAGCAAGCAACTTAAGATGTTTTCTTAATGCTGCAATGTTCATGTTTTTATTTTTAATAATCTCCTTTGTAGCATTGACATCTTTGGGATCATATCCTATCTTAACCACCAAGTCTTCCAAAGACTTCATCCTATTTTCCTTTTCTAGGGAGGATACTTTCACCATTTTTAGTTGATTGAACATTGGCAAATGAATCCTACAACTTAGACAATGACATAACAGTGCTAGTTAAAGTAGAAGATATCATTTCACCAGTTTGCTTGTGCATCTTCATTTGATCAATGGGATGAATCTCTTTGGTGTTGAACTCAAAGGTAGTGCTCTTGTAGTCTATTGTTGTTTTTGGCTGTGGAATTTGGGCCTCAAGGAAGGCCATCTACATCTTTCCATGCTCTGTTTCAAACATTGACAACAATCTACTCTATGAGATGGAGGGATGCTTCCAAAACTAATTATAAGTATTGTTTTTGAGAATCTCATTTATGAGCTTAATCTCCATGTGCCTATTAAAATTTGTCTTCTCCTTTTCTATTTGGACATTATGTGACTCTAGCTTAGTTTCCTTCTAACCTTGTGATGATGAAGGCCTAGTAGGAGATATTGTAAATTTTTTGGTTGAAGGTGGTGAATCTGTGATTATGATGGTAGCATGCTCTTCTGTTTCTTTGTCCACATCTTCCCTAGAAGTCAACTTTGTTCTCCTCTTGTAGTTGATTCTAAATTCTTTGGCTTCACTTCCTGTTGTCGATGATGATCTTTCCTCCCTCTGTCTTTGGCTTGATTTTTCTTGAGGAGTGGGATTCTGCAAACTGGATGTAGAAAAGAGATGTTCTGTTGAAAATAGAAACAAGAAATGCTAATGATTTTCTGTTTGATATAGCAGGTAGAGGAAAACAATTCCTAATAGTCGGTACGAGATATCAAGCAACTAATTTAGTAGCATACCTTTTATGACAGCTGGAGTGTCATTTCCAAATGAGAGATTCTTTTCCTTTTTTAAGGCATTATATGAGTGAAGTTTCTCTTTGTCACCTGTCATGTGTTTGGAGCATCCACTATCAATGTACCACTAATTTTCTTGTCCTTCTGCATACAAGGCTATACCACATCTTTCTGTTTGAGATCATTTCCTTCTCCATATCTTGGGATTTAATGGTGTTTTCTCCTTTTGAAGTGTTTGCCGAAATTTTCTCCTACATTCAGATTCTTCATGACCAAAATTGTTACAAATTGAGCATTCTATTTCATTTTCAGGAGGAGAAAAGTTATTATAGGAACTTCTCTTGATCCCTGTTATATTCCTTTGATTTCGTGCTTCTCTAGTCATGATGGTTTTGTAGGAAATGCATTGAGTAGCTTTGTGCCCAAAATTATGACATGAAAAACATTGCCCGTTAAAGAAGTTTCCGCGACTAACAAATCTATTTACCTATTGATTATAGTTTCTATTGATACTCATCTTTGCAGCAAATTGAGTATGATTTGCATGAGGTTGGTTGTGGCTTCTATTGATATTCATCCTTGGAGCGAATTGAGTATGATTTACCTGGTGATCAACTTTATGCCTTTGCTGACGATTGTCAGACTATTCACTGGTCTTTGCTACATCAAGATATATTTTGGTGGAGGTTGATGACTTCTGTGATTCAGTTGCTTCTTCAATATATCCAAGACCTATCTTTATCAGAGGAGAATTTTGAACATTGATAATTTCATTTAAAGATTCCGATCCTTTAGCAAATATAAGATTGAGAGATTTTGTTTTCTCAAGATATTTTCTTAGACCCACAATTTCACATTCTAGTTTTTCACTGAGTTTTTCTTTTTCAACAAGTTGGTATGTCGAGGTATCTATGATCATATTCTTTTCTTCTAAACAGATTTTGAGTTTAGATATTTCTTCATGAAAGTTTTCCTCTTCTAAAGCATCCCAAAAATCATCATCGTCATAAGCCATCAGAAGTCTATAATCATCACTATTAGATAAACCATCACTATCCTCTTCTAAACTATCCCAAAAATCATCGTTATCATAAGCCATGAGAAGTCTGCAATCTTGTCCAGTTTCATCTTCATCATTATTAGATAAACGATCGCTATCTTCATGAGTATAGTAACTCCTTATATTCAAAACTTGTTTCCTATTCCCTTTTGCATGTTCCTTTCCTTTTTCATATTTATCTTTATGAGGACATCTGGTAGCATAATCACTGACTCTACCACAAGAAAAGCATTTGAAAGGTAGCTTACCTCTAAACCTTCCAGAACCCCGTTGAAGCTTCGTGACAAAATTTACCTCATCTTATTCTTTGTAAATGTGTCCTGACTCATTGTGTTCTTCCTTTTCTTTTCCTTTTGTTGAAGCTTTAAATGCAGCTTCTCTCATATTTGATGGACCTCCTTTTCTTATCTCAAAATAAGTTAGGATTCCTTGAAGCCATGTCATAGTGATATTCTGCAAATCCTGTTTTTCTTCTATGGCAAACACTTTTGATTCAAATTTAGCAGACAAGGATCTCAAAATTTTCTCAACTTAGGTAACTTTCTTTATTTCTTCATCCAAATTCTTCATACAATTAACAACCTCATCTATACGTAAGAAGTAACTAGCTATATTCTCATCACTATGCATCTTAAGAGTTTCATATTAAATTCTGAGAGTTTGAAGCTTGGCATGTTTTACCTAAGAGTCTCCTTTGTAGCTCTGAACGATTTTGTCCCATATATCTTTGGCTGATTTGAGCTGCATGACTTTAACAAACTCTGATTGTGACAAACTTCCTGATAAAGTATTAATAGCTTTGGCATTGGTTTCATATTGCTTTTAACTTGCCGTGTCTGTAGGAATTGCTATTGGAAATGTGTATCCTCCTTCCACAATTTCCTAGACATCTATTCCAAGAGATTGTAGTAGGTTGTGGTTCTTATTTTACAATAAACAAAGTTGCTCCCATCGAAGATTGGCAATCTGATGGATCCCATGCTTTCGTGATTATTCATCTTGATGGATCTTCCTTCAAACGATCAAGCTTCTTCTGAAGGATCTGCTCTGATACCAATTGTTGGAAATAATACTGAGAGGGGGGTGAATCAGTATTATCAGATCAATAATTTTATTTCCCAAATAGATTTATATACGCTACTTCAGTGACGCAACTGTGATTAAATAAAATAGTGTATATTCAGAGAACTTGTGATTTAGACAATTTATCCAGTGTTGATCTTAAACCAGTACATCAGTAACTTATTAGACAGTGCAGTAAAAGCAGAATAAAGCATCACACATAAGCAACACACATGAACACCAAGATTTAAGGTGGAAACCCAATCTCGGTGAAAACCACTTGCTATTTTCATCTCTGTCTTCTTTTAAGAATAACAAAATCTATTTACAATCGTGTGCTGGCGCAGACTCATACTAATACGGAGGCACCCACCTGCAAAAGGTTACAACTTTCTCTCATTTTCTAGCTTCTACTAGAAGGGAGCTGCAACCCCCTAGCTCTTATACTAACCAATATGTTTACTAGTACGTAGGTGCCGACCTACAGAAGGCTACATCCTTCTTTCTTCTTCCACGGACCGCGTTTCATGAATTTTTAGAGTAGATACTCCTGGATCACAACACCAAAATCCGAAGGCCACGTTTCATCCAATTTTCATACTAGACCCATTAAAAACTTTTTAAACTTAAAACTGCATCAACCAACATTCAGTTAATATGAAAAATCAGATCACTGACACCAAAACACTATGCTGAACCCAAAACCCAGCATCATCATTTAGAACTAGTTGTAACCTCAAAAATCATGCATTAGAGTGTATATGCTACTTGGTTGAACCCAAACTGCGTGTATACACTACTTTCATTAATCAAACGGTCTGCGTATATCTTCAAAACTACTGCAAACATAAACTATTGAATCAAGTTTGTACCAATCGGCAATATATTGAATCTCTACTGTCAACTTGCAGAGCTTTATACAGGCAATGATAGAGATCACTTCTTCTCACTTATACAATCAATAAATCAAATACTAGCCTCCATACTCATTTATTTTTACATTCATATCTAAGAAGACTCCATTGACAGACAGTAGTAAAACCACAACACTGATCTAATAGACCAATCATCCTTAAAGATCAAGCTTTTTATTTTGCATACACTACTTGGAAGAGCCGAACCAGTGTGTATACGCACCTTCATCAAAGAAAACCAGCGTACAGATTTGCAAATACTTACTTCCAAAATTTGTTTCACCCCCGAACTTCAGACAAATCGAGATCACGATATTTAAATAATAAAATAGGTGTACATAATCAGATCTAGCCCATTATCATATCATTCAATAATAATAAGTCATTATGAATTTGATCTATCATTAGATCTCATCCATCATCAAATGATCAGATGCATATTTAGTCTAGATCAAGCAAAGCATCAGAAACTTATAACATCTATTTTTTTCTTTTGATATGACCCTTTATAAGATATTCATTTCTTGTACTCCTGTCCTAATGATCGTCTCCTCCATATATAGTTTCAGGCCTTTCTCAATACCTTGGACCAAAACCAGTTAGGACCAATACCTTGGAGCAAATACCTAGGGTCAATACCTCAGACCAAATACCTCAGACCAAGTACCTTGGATTAATACCTTGGACTAAATACCTCAGACCAAAACCTTGGTTTTCTAACATGTACGTGCTTTTCCTTCTCTGAAAGCATGTGTATACTTATACACTTATTTTGTTCTGTTAACCCGTGTGTATACGCTGCTTGGACAAGGTGAACCTGTGTATACTTCTTAAACTACTCTTCATCAACCTTTTCATTCACCTTCTTTATTTTGATCAGAGGACCTTAGATCCATCTTCCTGTTATTCTGTACCAATGCCCTGTTATCTCTAAATAGACCTATTACACTCTAATTTCCATATTACTTCTTTGAAATGCCATGCATTTTGTCACATCTGATATCTTTCCTGTGGATTCATCTAGTTGCCATATACAAGTGAGTTGTTCTACTACAAGTGAGTTGCCATCAAGTACAACACATGCATCATAATGCCAACAGAGAAGCAAGTCTCCACCCCAAACATAGTGGTACCACCCACCCTTGGGAATCCAAAACCCACTATAAAAGCACAACAAGGAAGGATTTAGAGGTTTTCCATCCAAGAATCAAAAGAGACAATCCTCCATCCACACCATCAAACGAATCTAGAGGAAACTATCTATACCCTATAGCTTTATAGGAACTCGAGAGGCATTGTTCCTCACCAAGGACATGCCCTCTTCATGCCATTCATTCCAGCTAAAATGTTGTCTTTGTCTTATCTTCTCCTCAACAAATCATTGTTCTTTCTTCTATTCTATGTTGCTTCCTCCTGAATTTTGCTCAAAGTGGGTCAAACATGCTTGAATGAATGAATGAGGGAATTAGTGCTTCTCGTTATGTCAAACCAATTCTTTTCCTCTACTTCTTTCTCTTTTGCACTGGAATTTACTTCTATTTCCTTGCTACCTTGCAAGCTATAGTCTTTATAAATTTCCTATCATTTTCCTTGTTGTGGATTTTAATCAACATGGGCTTGTGTACTTCTCTTTGCAGCACATTTAAGTTTAAGGACTAGTCCCTTAAAAACATACACAAACCAACCTTTAATTATTGTCCAAACAGTCCATATTTTGTGCATAAAGAAACATTATATATCCCAAGAAGGAAACCTCCCCATTTTGGGAATTTGTTTCTATTTTGACTCATTTTTTTAAAAATACTTTGTAAAATATTTACATTTCTTTTTTCTTAAGGAAACCTAGGTTAGGGCTATCACACATTGGCTCATCTAATGACTGGTGATAGCTTGCAGTTTTATGGCTAGTTGGGACCACCAAACCATTATAAATAGGCAACAAGGGCTTATATAAAAATATCATTAGCGAAGCTAGCAATGATCCTCTCTTCTTTGAGGTTAAGCTCGTAGTGATGGAAATCTCACACACACTCAGACACACACACAGACATAGACATATATGTTGCACATAGTTTTTTCATTAATGGCTACAATACATCATTGATGTCAAAGGGGAGAATTCGATAGTAGAAGTAGGAAAACCCTTCATTATCAAAGACAGAACATGACTCTTTATGAATTCGTATGATAACTTGACCTTTCGAAAGGTCTCTTTATATGAGAATATAGGATCTTAAATTTATTCAAGTTTTCGATGAAATTATTCTTCTTAAAATATCTTACAAATAACATGGTTATGTAATTATTGTCGATATGTTTTAACTAGTAATTTCTACTCAAGAAAAATCCTCCCATTTGGGAATTTATCGATAGTTGAAAATAAATATTAGTTGAGGAAAAATTGAAAGCCTAAACAATAGGGCCAAATCCAAAATATTGATTTGTTAAACATCATGCAAGTTGGGAACAAATCCACCATTTCACTGGAAGATCAACAATAATGGGAACGAGAAGTAAATGGCATGCATGTCTTAAATCAATCAACAATGTTTTCAATAGGTCAATGTCCAGATGGAAGTAAATATGCTCAATGTTCAACTAATTCCATCGGACCAAAAGGAGAATGACACATGGCATGATTTAATTGGGGGATGATGCAGAGTGTGCTTGTATCAACATGTTGATGTGCCACCTTCATAGGATGGCATTTGATAGGAAAAAAAAATGGCTATCAAATGGGCTCAAATTTGAGTGAAATATGACCCACTCAACTTTTTCCACATGGAAAGTGTGAAATCATGATGACATCAATCATGGGCCTACTAATAACCCTTGGTTCTAGGTCACATTGGCACAATCATATAGATATCAAGGAATCATCTTGCCACATTAGTGTTTGGAGCTCACGGTTTTAAGGTTAGCTGGGATCACCAAAATATTATAAATAGGCACCGAGGACTTAAAGAAAAAACACCAATGGAGCCAGCAACAATCCTTTATTTTCTTTGGTTGAGCTAGTAGTGATGGTAAGATTCTAATGATAATGATGTAAAGAAAAAAAAATCAGTTCTAGTCTGTGGTCATATTTTTTGAGACAAGTATAATAGTTTGGCTCTTATTACAATAAAGAATCACCCACAATCTTTTTCTAACAAGCGACATAGTTCTTCTCTGTGGTTTTAGTTCACTTACGCTTTGTTTCCATTGAAAGAGGGTTGTTATATGTGTTGGCTTTAGTTTTTTAGTTTCAAGATAAGTCAAAGTTTTGGTTTTGGACTATTTGACAAAAGTTTTGTTCAGGATATCATCTGAAATCTCATCCCTTTGTTCTTGTTTAAAACTTGTTTCAAAGATCAAAGTCATCATAAATTGATGATGATCTTCCTGTGACAAAAGTCAAGTTGTGGTGTTTTTTTGGGAAGAGGCAAGTTTGGAATGAGTTTTCATATGGAAATAATTTATAGCGAATGAATATAATGGAGGCCAAGTTTTTGAGTATGGTTACATAAAGTTATTGACTTTAATTTGGCCCATATTACAACATCAACTCATGATTGATTTGTATGTTCGAATAACATCGTAGACACTATGTTAATTTCTGGCATGTAAAATGGTTCAATATAAAAATGACAAGTTGGTAACCCTAAAACCAGGATGCATATATATAAATGAATGTTTACCTTGTACAATGTTCTACATCGACATGTATAATAAGCTGGATCCAAAATAGTTATGGCAATTGTTATTTGGTTCGTAGGGTATATATCATATGTTTAGAGGCTTGTGTCTAGACATGTTTATGCCCTAACAATCTTTGAAACCAATCCACATGGATAAGGACAAATTAATTATGGTATATGGAATTGAGTTGAATGATACATCAGGTCTCAATGAACAACAAAATTGGTGGGAGTGGCATATTGGTCATATCAGGTCATGGGTTTTATCTATCAACTATTAGGTTTAATTATACTTCATTTCTTATTTTTATTATTACCAATATGTCACATTATTAACAAATTTTCAAGGAATCATTTGTAGCATTAATGATGGAAAAAACTTATTTTGTAGGAAGGTGCCCAAAAAGAGACATTTTGTAGAAAAAATAACTTAATGTATGGTATATTATGGCCTTTTGTGATTTTTGGAGTCATTATTGATCCAATGGAAATATAGAAGAAGTTGTATAATTAGGGTTCAGAGACCAATGCAACCAAAGGGGTTTGACATTGTTATGACTCATAGTTGATCACCAAAATCTTTTATGTGTATTTTCTAAAGCTTGAGCATGTTCTAGGTGTTTTAGGTGCGTGAAGTAAATAGGTGCCCAAGAAGAATTTGAGTGACTAGATTTCGATTTTGGTTGGATTAGTATCTGAGATAGTAGTATGACAACCAAAAATAGAGACTGATTTCAATTTTGTGAAAAAAAAAAGGTTGCTTTGATATATTGTGTTCGTTGATACAATTTGAAAAATGTGATGAAATAGAGGTCCATAATGAAGCATAGGTAGGAGGTTGGAGACTCAATTAGGTTTGAGCCTACAATAGGTTGGAGCCTGATCATTACTAAGGTTAGAGCCTCAATCCATTTGGAGTATATAATAGGTTAGTGCCTACATATTGCTAGTTTGGTGCCAGAGAAAGTTGGAGCCTACTCATTCTCATGGTTGGACCTGCAATCAAGTTGTATCCTATAGTGAGGAGTTGATTGCATCATTTAGGTCTATGCCTCAATCAATTTGTAGCCTACTACAAGTGTAATCTTGCATATTTTATGGGTGGTTGAATCTTGTAGGTTGAAGCCTACAGTTGAAGTAAAGAATTTGAAGAATGATTAGAAAAAAAGTTGGTGGTTTTCTCCCATTTGGGTTTCAACTGAAATTTTTTTGTATCCATGTAATGTGCAAGTTTCTTCTATTATTTGCATGTTTTCATGCTACTAAGATGACGATGCATTGATACAAGGAAGCAAATAATAGAATAAACTATCACGTAGAAGCTTCTTATCCATGGTAAATGGTTAAATCAACCCTTGGAATCTTCTCAAAGATGAAGATTCATAATTATTTTTAATTTTCCGAAATTTCTAAAATCATTGCACCTGCTCAAGGGAGAAACAAGTGCTAACCACCATTGGTAGAGAAGGGAGAAACTAGTGTTGAATACATGTGCCTAAAGGGATAGGGTGTGCTACGGCTAAAAACATTGATTTTGAGAAATGAATCCTAGAAACTCAAAATTTTTGGGAAGGTCATGCTTAGGGCTTTATTAAGGGATGATGACAACATGTTCATGGATGTTGATTGATCTGGTTTGCAAGCTCATTGACTAGATGTGAGAAAATTCCCTATAACAGATTCCCCCCTCAAGTACAAATTCTAAAATGATAGTTGATGACTAAAGTGCTTTACCTACCTGATCGAGATCATCATATCTTACAATACATGTTCATCATCATATCTTTGTTGAGGGAGGCATACTCATTCTCAACACATAAGATAACATTATATGTACAATAATAAAGGATTCACGTCCACTAATAACACAGAGTAGACCAATGCTTGGACGACTATCTGCATGATCATAGCCACCATGATTTGTAATCTTGGATTAATCTTGAAATCGTAGCCTAAATGGATGAAAATAGAATGGGGGCCTTCTATCTTATTCACTCGATCATCCAATGTACAAGTCTAACCATGCGAATAAATGAGCTAAAGTCAAACATGGTAGAAACCATCTAATTATTGACCAATGATGTAATTTTTTAACAGGTGCGAGAGAAACCACCGATGATGTTAATGGCTCTGAAGGTACCATATTACAATTCGTATGGTGTGAATGAGTGAGCTTAATTCAAACACCACACATAATTTTTTAGTTCAAGGCCAATGATGAAAACTTGTCTCTGAGAGCGAGGAAACTGGTGATTGATGTATGCAAGCCCAAAGGTGCCAAAGGGATTTTCTAATTCAACTTCTTGGATAATGAACTGTTGTCAAGAAGAAGTGAACTATTGTAGAAGGACCTTGATGTATCCCCTATCAATGACACAAAACATGTATCCATATTCAAGACAGAATGATGCTGATGTGGAACTGGTTTAGGAACGATATACATGAATGAAGGCTTAGGAGTATTGTAGCAGATATCAACTGAATGGCTTCTCTTAAACATATTAGCGACACTAAATGGAGTTGGCATCATTCACCCAAAAATTAATACAAAGGCTTTGATATGGTGTGATGAACCAAAGAGGCAAGAATATTTCCCAACCCAATAAGAATAGAGATGAATCAAAAGAGTGTCATTTCAAGAGCATCTCACTACCATTAATTTTTCGAGCACTCCATTTTCCCAATTCCCACAACCATTTATGGAGAATATCTCTTTATTTTTGACAAGTTTGAGGAGGATAACATATTATTGATCTATAATTTGATGCTTAAGATGAATCCCTCTTAGTATTTTTAGCAAACCTTGAGAAGTCGTGGTTCAGTCCTGTCATGTTTGATGAGTCCATCATTGTTTTATTTTTTTACGAGTCTAGCGAAGGTGAAACTCGACATCTTTTTCATGTTTAGAGAGATTGAAAAAGAGGTGAAAAAGAAAACTCCAAACACTCATTTTTGTAAATAGTACCTTGAGTCTGAAAAGGAAAATAATGATACTCAAGAGAACCTCTTAGCCATGTTTGACTAATGTATTCATTTTCCCATAAAATTTTTATCCTAGTTCAAAAAAGAGTTAAAATTATACTGAGTAAAGGTATTTTCATTTACTTTAACAAGTTCAAAAAGACAAGTGCTTGATAATATTTTCATGCTTAGGGAGTTTGGAAGAGAGATGAAACATGATTCCAAGGGGATTCCTTTTTCGTGAGTTTACGGAGCCCAAAAAAGTGATAAAATTATGCTCCTTTGTCAAAATGATTTGTTTCAACTTGAAAACATTATTAGTTCCTTCAAGCAACTATTAAACCACTAAGACTAGCACCAAAATATTTAAAACATTTGATATATGGTAAAATTAAGTCAAATTAATAAAATATAATTAAATAATCATAAAGAATGACCATAATAGGAGAAACAGTATTCTACTTTTACCATTTGACACTACCTCTTGGTGAGTGAGCTTTGAGTGCATTTTTCCTCTGATATTCAGTAGTTGATTCTAGGAAACACTGTGGATAATTTTCAGTGCCATCTCTTCTAGGTAGGATATCTTACCTTCATATTTGCTTTCATGGTTCTGGTTTTTCATTTCATTCAATTTTTTTCAATTTTTGAGTGATTTAGGGATTTAATTTTGTGTCTGACTCTAATACACCCCAAAAATGTGAAAAAGTGTGCTGGTAAAGTAAAATCATAACTATGGAGGGAGATATAATTCACTATATCCCTTTAGTAGGGTGGGTTGGTGCATTTAAAACATTTTTCTTACTCCTTTCACTCAAATTTCTCTCATATTTTGCATGGAATTTATTCTAATAATTTTTTTGGTCATGTTTTGGGTATCCATCAGAACAAAATGGCTTTGATTTGATGAGGAATATAACACAAATTTCAAGACATAGGTGCTGCCAATCATCCAACAAGCATCTAGGAATTGAGAAAATATGGGATTCTCAAGTTCTTTTGGCTTCTTGATATGAGGGAACAGATGGAACTATTGGAGTATCTTGTCAAGGCATGGGATGTGCAGGAATGATCCTTCAGGTTTGGAGCACATATGCTCAACATATAGGTGGAATATATTTATTTTGTGATAGGTTCATCAAGGGGAGGTGATACTATCTTTCTATTTGGTTTGAGAAGTGTTGGAGAGAATATCAATGAGTATATTTCTCCACACTATAGAACTCAATCCCACTCAACAAAAGATGGGAAAATCGAGATTAAGTATGTGGTATGTTTTTCCATCAAGACGAACCTGTTCATCATTGCTATATTGGCTGTTAGTTATACCTTGCATTTGGCTAATAGATCCCAAATGCAATATGAATTAGGGAGTATAGAGCTGACAATTTTCAACTAGAGTGAAGGGGTATTAGAAAAATGAAGGAACAACTCACCAAGGTAAATAATGGGTGACTGAAAAAATTTGCGTATGGTAACATTTTGATTCCATTCACTTTGGAGAGGATTCCATTATTTCATCCTTGTCATATCTCACTCTAGCTTCAATATCCTAGAGATCCACAGATGAGGAGATGGGTAGACCTCATCTCTAAACATGCAGGTCCATCCTCCATGAGATTCACACTCATCTTATTTCGATGGTTGTGTATGCAACTAATTATGGTTAAAGACTATCCATATGTCATGATGGAATATAATGGAGACCCAGAGCTCATTCTACCTAAAGGCGAGCAATGTAGTGCCATAGGTAAAACAAGATCATTTTTTTTTCAAGGGGTTTTACAAATTTTTAGGTATTTTCCATGTATCCAGGACTGACTAGCAATTTATTTTATGCAGACATTGGACCTGTTGGACCAATGGGTTCATCCTATCTTCAACGTGTTAAATACCAACAATGGGAATAGGTTGGAGTATAGGTTGCTGTAGGGGCACAAGAGGTATTGTAGGCTCTCAATGTGGCTAATATTCGTGTAGAGGTCGAGCAACCTGTTGAGGGATTGACCTAGGCCATACCATAGACTAGGATTAATCAGATCCCTATGAGACTACAATGCCATACTATTGGAGTGCTTGACTGTATTAGGTAGCTACTGTGTAAATTAGTTCAAGTGGTTTTTTGTTACCATGAGCATCATCAAGATTAATATAATGGGAGGCTATAGAGCCATAATTTGACTACATGTATTTTTTGATACGATAGGATGTGTGGCCATACGTGTTTCAAGCACATATTTTGTAAAACCAACCTTTTATATATATACAACTATCTACCTATCAATGCTTCTTATGCATTCTATTATCTTGTTCAATGTATGTGATGTGAATTAAATTTAATTTAATTTACATATGTCACATACATCTATCTCAAACATGATTTTCCAATGCATATGTCAATGTTTTTAGACTTCTAGGATTGTGTTGATATTGGATATAATCAAAATGTCTTTCCAGAAGGAAAAACCTTAAAAACATACAAATCATAGTTGGACTTATAACTTAATAGACATTAGTCAAGTGTAGTACTACAAGTTGTGAGTCAAGTATGACAACTATACAATGGATACCACGAGAAATAACATCTAACAATAGGTCAATCATTGTTCCATACTCAATGTTGTTATTGGTAGAGCGATTGATACAAATCTCTTATAAACTCACTAACTCGCCATTGGGAGCATATATATCCCATGTTGTAGAGGAAAGGTTTTGAGTACTATGACTAGCACCATTAACATAACCAACATATGGTTGAAGGGATACATACATCTACAACCAAATGTAAAGCAATATTAACAGATACGGTAGGAAAATAGGAAGGGAGCACACTACAAACACACTCAACAAACCTATAGATGGTATGCACATACTGAACTATGAAAAAATGACTTAAGCATAGTATTTTTTTAGGTAAAACCCATTTATGGGTTGCACCAATGGAACTTCATTGAAATAAATAAGATCATGGGCCCATTTAGCAAGAACACATTTAAGAATGTATGGGCCCAGAGACATTAGCTCAAAATTCCCAGACACTAACTTATTAGACTCCTAATCATACAACAGGGCAAGGTAACCTTCTGAGAAGGAACGATGCTTAACATTATTATGATATTGCACCTTAATTATTTTCTTATTTGCCGCATTGGCCATCGTGGCATCATTTCAAGTTTCATCTAAGTGTGTCAGATGCAAGAGACACTCTTCTTCTATGGAGGTGGAAAGGAGGAGTTCGACAACAAGTTTCAGAAATGGAATTTCACACTCAATAGGAAGGATTGCTTCCACACAAATACAACAATTGAAACAACATGAATCCTATAGTAGTTTGAACAGATATTTTATATTCCAAAAAGGTTGCATAAAGGATAATATTCCAATCCAATTTGTGGATCCCTATCATGCATTGAAGCATCATTTTCAAGACCTTGTTGATTTCTTTGACTTTCCCAGTTGCTTGTGGGTAGTAGGGAGTTGAGCTTTCATGGTGAAGGCCCAACTTGGAAATGAGATCAGGCATCATGTGATTATAAAAATTCTTCCCATGGTCTATAAATATAGCCTGTGGTACACCAAACCTTGCAATGATGTAAAAGAAGAGAAGGAGAGTAGTTGTTTCGCCGATGTTAATATATGTAGGCATTTTCTTGGTTCACTTGGTAAAATAGTATATCACCACAATGACGTAGCCATGCCCCTAGGATGAGTGAGGGTTACATGTCATAAAATCAATGCCCCATTTCATGAAAGGTCCAATGGAAATAATAGGGTGTAAAGGAGTTGGTTGAGAATGAGTTTTATGATCATATAACTGGAAGGCATGACACTTTTGGACGACAAGGACACAATCGCGAAGCATAATAGGAAAAAAGTAGCTAGCATGCAAAATATTCTATGCAATGGCATATCCAGACATATGTCCCCCACATTCCTAGCATGACATTCAGTTAGATATTTCTTAGCCTCCTCATGAGTGAGGCATCATCAAAAAAATTAAATCGGTACCATGACAATAGAGGGTGTTGTCCATTATAATATAGTTTTATGTATGATATCATATATGTTTTTGGTCAGAGTGAGAGTATTGGGATAGAAAGTCTAGGTCTGGAGATCTATGATGATGTCTCTGTACCATGGTTCAGATTAATCGATTATGGAAAAATGACTCGTATTGAATAGAATTGTTAGCTATCATTTAAGTTTTGGGAGTGGAAAGGTTGCAAATCATTTCAGAAAATACTAAGGATTTCTTGGATTTGGATTTGATGAACACCAAATCGAACTCCTAGAGGATGAAAATAAATTTGACATGCTTTCCCCTCACAAAGTTTCATGAAAAGATGTACATCATGGGATTGCAATAAGAAACAACCATAGTATTGTGAAGTGCGATATAGTGTTGAAACCTTTGGACAACTTCGACAACTGCCAAAGATAACTTTTCAACATGATTATATTTGATTTCAGTATCATTTAAGTTCTGAATCAAATAATAAATGGGATGCTCATCCCCAATGTCATCCTCTTGGACCAATACTATAGTGATGGTAGTAACTGTTGTAGTGAGGTACAAGAAGTAATCATGTTGATAATCTAGGGGATACAACAATGATGCATAAACCCAAACATCTTTTAAAGCATCAAAATCCTTTTGGGAAGTGTCATCCCAATGAAAGGGATCCGATTTCTTCAATAAGTGAGTAAATCCTTTAGTTAATTTGACGTAATTCTGAACAAATCTACGTAGAAAGTTAGCCCTTCCTTGGAGTCGTTGTCGCCAAACAAGAGAGGAAGGAGAAATAACATCTAGGATTATCTATACTTTAAATGGATCTATACGAATTCCTTTCTTTGACACAATGAAGCTAAGAAGTCAAATAAATTGAACAAAAAATACACACTTTTGTGGATTTATCCTAATGTTATAATGTTATAAGTCATCCAAATATGGTTTTACAATGTGTTTAATTTCATGGAAGGCATAATTCGTTGCCCTCTAAAAAATTTCCCCAGCAATTTTCAATCCATAAGGGAGCTTTCGATTTGAAAATGTGCCCCATGGAAAAATAAATGTGTTTTTATGTTGGTCCGATGAGAGAATGTTGATCTGATTATAGCTAGACAAATCCATCCATAAGTGAAAATACTTCACTTCTAGCAAAATCATCAAAAAATCTAGTCGATAAATAGGGTAGGATAGTTATCCTTAGGACAAGCATGATTGGTATCTCGGTAATCGACACACACATGTATTATTCCTCATTTCTTCATGACAAGAACAATGTTAAACACCCAATCAGTTAGAGGTATTCAGTAGATGAAACCAACATGGATAAGTTTTTCAATATTGGCCTTAATAGCAGCAACCTTCTTAGGATGGACTAGAGGTAGGTGTTTTCAAACTCGCTTAGCATAGGGATATGTTCTGATTTCATGTACAATAATGTTTAAATATATACCTAGCATCTCTACGTATGATGAAGTGAAAACATCTCTAAATTATTATAATTTATAGATATTGATCTCATCGAGAGAGAAAGATGCACCAATATGTACATTTTAGACCATTCTAGGCTTGATCAAAATATCAAGAGGGATAGTCTCTTCAATATTCAAAAAAATCTTCTGATAATCGATATCATCGATAGATAGGAATTTCATAGATAGCCCAATGACATTAGATGAATAGATATCACTAATATTACCCTCAAATAAATATGAGAAGGAGGAATAATGATGATCCTCATCCCACGGTGCATCATCTGGCATCATGATCTCCATGATTCTTTCACTAGTAGAGATTGTACTAAAGAAAGGATCAGAATATGTACCATAATCTAAGGAATAATGAACCCAATTTACTAAAGAAAAAAATTGGAGTGTGTTGAATAGGCCGAATAGATGCCTTCATATTTGAGCTCAATAGGACTTAGTGACATGTGGTCATCAAAGGTATCAATATTAGATAAATCTGGTACTATCCAAGGGTTATATGGAGTATTGCAAGAAGATATCATCTTGACATAGGAAAATGGATTCGATAAGGGGATAAGGAAGAGGAGGAGGAAAAGAAAAGGTTCCCATAAGGGAAGAATCCTTAAGAAATCCTACCCCGACATGCTGATATGGATGTGCAGTTTCTCTCACAGTAGGGATGCTTATAGTAACTTGAGAATTATTTGCAAAGAATGAAAACATATCAATGGCCACTATTCTACCTTTGTGAGGGAAATCTATCATTATGAAATAAGTCAAAATGATAGTAACCATAGCATAAACCAATGTAAGACTCAGTAGAAGATTACAATCTAATGGTCTATCAATCACTTCAACTTCTACGGATATTGTCTTGCCACCTAATTCAACTTGTAATGAACTCAAAGTTCCATAAGGCTTGCAACCTTTTGTATCAAAGGAATTTAAATTAGTAGATGACTCATTTATTTAAGGAGAACCAATGGCCTTCCAGAAAGAAAGTGACATGATACAGGTTGAAACTCCTTCATCCACAATGGTTCAATGGATGTTCTTATTGTGAAAAAAAACTTGAATCAAGGAAGCCATTTGTGTTGAAATTTTGGGAACATGAGTCTCATGATTAAAGATTACTAGGTTAGGATCTGAAGTATTTAGATTGCAGAAAGTAAAGCCTTCTTTTGGGCAAGACAATTTTGAAACACCTCGAGAGTTGACATGGATAAAGGAGCTTGAGCCAAATCCTAAGCTATTTTATAATTTTGTGCATCTTTCACATGCATGTTGAACATATATCTATGAATAGTGCCCCTGGGAGGTTTAATTTTTTATTCAGCAAGAATCAAATTTGGAGTCGAGTCTAAGGAAGATAAGGTAGAACTGGAAGGTTGATCGGTAGCCTGACTAGTCAAGGGATTCACATTACCATAGACCTTATTTCTCGTTACTACCATACCATCATTTTTTGCCATGGTAGAAAAGAATCATAACTGAGGAAGAGGAAGAAGGATCCAAAGCAACCATGTTAGTATCCTAATTAAGAAAGGGATCTATCAACATAGCAGGTGCAAGGGACGACTTAAGGAATTGATATACTTATGCCCAACATGGAAAGTTGTGAGTTAAATTCTCCTCATTACATATTAAACAAGGGCCAAAATGTTTTTGTTTCTCTTCTTACTTCCTGGTTGCTGAGATTTTCCCTTCATAGATTGGACGACATTGATCTTGAAAGTAGAATCCATTGGAATGGTAGAAGAGGGGTTTTGGGTAGCCACAATAAGAGTTGAACCAAATGGTTTACTCACTAACTCCTTGCTAGAAAAACCAATCATGGCATTGGTGGCATGTGATTATTTACTGGGAGCTTGTGTAACATTATTTGAAGGTTGTGGAGCATTTGGTATTTTATGATAGAGCGTGCTGGATTGGGTATAAATAAAATTAAGATATTGGGCAAGATCAATTACTTTCTCTACAGTCACAACTCCACCTTTAGTGACATATTTTGTTATGGATGGAAACAGAGACTTAATAAACCATACAACTAACAATTTCTCGGAAACAATTTTTTTGACTAAACAATGGCGACGTCACGACTCATGAGTATGATCAGAAATATGAGTGGAATCAAATTGTGTAAAGGAAGTAAAAAGTTCATTTATGGTCTGATAGTAGATGGTAAACTGAAAATAAGTTAAGAACATGGTCGCTAATGCACTGAAATTGTTGAAAAACTCTCGTCGAAATTCAATATACCACTTTGTTGTTATAATATTAAGTGTCTACTGAAAAAGATGTAATTAAATAGAGTCATCATTTAAAGAGTTCAAAGAACACCATAAATGATACGTCATGACGTGTGTAGATGGGTCTTCTCCAGTATTTCCATATAACTTTGGGATATCACTGGGAAATTTCATAGGAATAACCAACCATCATGGAGAGTGACAAATAGGATCATTTATCAGTCGACTCAATATGGAAATTCAAGGGTTGCCACAAATGGAAACTATTAAATAAAGTATAGTAGATGGTATCCTAGGTAAGATGGGATGGGTTGAGGAATAGGTATCTATACTCCTTGATAGGGAGGATTCTGCTAACCTCGATAAGCATAACCTTTCTGCCCAGTTCCAGGATAATTTTGCTATCTAGTTCCAAGGTAACCTTCCAAAGGTTGAAATGGTAGGGTTTGCATTGTGAAGAAGTCGATGCACAATTTAAAAGGAATATCGACTTAGTTTAAGAGGGAGGATTATGGGTGCCATATGGCATAACAATGATGATGTGGCCATCTTTAATAGGTCAAAAATATTTCGAGCATAAATTTTGATCTAGGACTCAAATCGAGGAAAGGTTTATATTGTTGGAAATATATCACCATGTTGGATGATGTTGACATAAGATTCTAATTCCAATTTTTTTTTTAAATAATCATTTTCATGACCCCATTTTCACAAAAAAATTTAAAAATCATATTAAGATATAAGTAAAATCTTTTGTATCCCACATTAGTGAAAAAGGTTAGTAAGGGGTGTTACAAAGTAGTATCATAAGGCATGTTCAACACTTGGATTAAATGGGACTTGAAAAACGAAATTTAGGACCGAGGTATAGATAAAATTAGAGTTGAGGTCTAGTAGTATGCCTAAAGAAATTCATCAATAAAATTTAGGCATATCTTAGCAATTGCATCTATAGTTGATATGAATGATTAATTTTGTTAACATCTTGACATGGTTTTTAAAATTTTAGCGAATTTGAAATCTATGTAGCTTGAAGATTAAGATAATGAATTGATGTACTTATGTCAGATTTAACTGATGGATGTGTGTTTCTAATATAACATAAGGTATCATAATTTCTAGAAAAAAGTGAAGGATGATTACTAGGATGGTGCAGTATGGCACAAAGAGAGCCTAATATGATTAGGAGTAAGAATCAGTTGGAAAGAGGGTGGAGGAGAATTCCCCTAACTATATGGATACCCTTAAAAGACTAAAATTTGATTTAAGAGGTTTTGGAATTATCATGCATGTGTTGTCCTTGATGAAAAATCACTTGTAATAGAATTCACAAGTGATAGAATGAATGACAAAATGCATGACAATTCAGAGGAATCAGTTTAGAAGAATGATAAAGTTGGAAGTTCAAGAACTATATGTGGGTTGTGTTAATCCAAGTCACATATGCACATGAGTTCAGTGAATAAAAATAGTGTATGGTTTTTTTACCATGTTACTCTAAATACCAGGGGTCCTTACCTTGGTATTGACCCATAGAATGAGCGTGACAATGAATTTTGATCCTATCAAATATTACCATTGACAGTAATCTTGTTTTGACCCGTAGTATTGGATGAAGGCTAAACTATATAAAGAAGTGAAGATCAAAGGACTAAGTGGGCAAGAGAAATGAATTTTTGATGATTACTTCAATCTAAAGTATATTTTCATTGTAAGGGCCATAATTATCATGTTGATATGAAATAATTATGCACCGATGGATACGGTGATTGATCAAGATCATGAGACCAGAAATGAATGGTCATTGTATGATATGTTTAAGGATTGACTAGATCTAAGTACTGATACATCTTTTTATCTTTGATTATTATGATTTGGGTCTTTCTGAATTTCTAAAGAGATGCCCAATTTTACGTCAAAATTTTCAGATCTATTCGCGGGTGCTTTCTAGAAAAGTGTGTATACACGCAGGTTCACTACTGCAAAGTCGCGTATATAAAGTAAGGAGTTTCCTATTCATAAATGACTGATCAACTTGATTAGTGCTTTTATTTCTTTGTTGTTTTTCAATGATGTCCTCATGTTTGATCTGGGTTAAATGATAATGTCTGAAGTAGATCTTATAGAATGATGAAGTTGCTATTGGTTATGAATAGTCTCAAGATTACTTGTTGATTATGATTGAAGATTAGTTTTTAGTTCTGTGATTAGTTTAGAGTGTTGAAGTAGATTTGAGTATGACTATGTATTCCTTTCAGAATTGCAGTGGTGAAGTTTTCAGTTTTCAGTATCATAAGATCTATACTCAGGTTTCTCTTGAAAAGCGTGTATGCACGTGGGTTTCCTTAAGCAAAGTAGCGTATACATTTTGACAAGTGAATGATCAGGGTTGCAGTTGATTATGTTTGTTGATACAACATCCTGAGTTCTGTTTTGCACACTGGCTTCAATGATATGACTATTCCAGTTGATTGGTTATGCTTTGACTATGTATCAGTTGATTGGATTTTTACTGATTGATTTTGTTGTGTCAAAGATTGAATGGTTGATTTAGAGAATGATGATTGAGTTTTAGTAATTGATGATTTGGCTTCAATGGTTCAGTTGTGTTAGAGATTGATGACTGTGTTATAGTGATGAGTTGATATTAAGCTTATGTGTTGATAATGGGTCCAGTCTAAAAATTTGATGAAACATGGCCTACAAGTTATAATGTGTTGAATAAGGTGGATCCAGTCTGAAAATTTGATGAAACATGGTCAATGGATGTTGCTGAGGGTTGAAGCCTTCATTGAGGACGTTGAAGCTTCCTACCAGTAGTAGCTAGTGATAAAATCAGGGGGTTGGAGGTCCCTTCTAGTAGGAGTTGGAAAACTAGTGAAGGTTGTAGCCTCCGACATGTGGGTGCCTATGTACTGGTATGAGTCTGCACCAGTATAAGAATGTAATCATTTTCTATATTAATAAGTTTTGAAGGCTAAGACGACAACAATAGTGGTTTTCTTCCACATTGGGTTTCCACCTTAAATCCCGGTGTTCATGTGTGTTTTATGTGTGATACTTTATTATGTTCTTACTGCACCTATTTACTACTTATCAAATGCCTGATAAATCTCTTTCATTCTGGTTCAATGTTTAACAGATAAAGAATTAGTTTCTTTACAAAGTTTGCTTGGGATACACTAGTTTCTATTATAATAGTCGCGTATATATGCCAGTTGGGTTTAGTAAAGTCATGTACACATTTCTGAAAGAAAAAATATTATTAGTTTCCAAAATAGTGATTCACCCCCCCCGCCCCCCCAAGTATTTTTCCCAACAATTGGTATTAGAGGAGGTCCTTCAAAATAAGCTTGATCGCTTGAAGGAAGATCCTACAAGATTAGAAATCAAGAAGGATCGATATTATCAGACCACCACTTTTCAATAGAAATAACCAGAGCCTATCTTCAGTCTCTTGGAGGAGATGTTTGGGCAATTATGGAAGGAGGTTACCAATATCTAGCAGCAGTTCCGATAGATGCAGTAGAAAGGAAGACATATGAAACCAATGGCAAAGTTGTCAATGCTTTAGTCACAAGTCCGACAAAATCAGAATTTTTCAAAGTCATGTAGCTAAACACACCAAAATAAATATGGGACAAAATCATTCAAAGCTATGAAGGTGATACCAAGGTAAAAAGTGCTAAACATCAAACTCTCGGAATTCAATATGAAACACTAAAAATTCATAATGATGAAACTATTGCTATTTTCTTTCTCTGTATAGATGAGATTGTAAATAGCATGAAAAATATGGGTGAAGAAATAAGAGACACTACTTTAGTAGAGAAAAATTCATGGGATCTTGACTGCTTTTGAAATGAGGAAAGGAGGTCCCTCAAAAGTCAAAGAAGTCACATTTAAAGCATCTACAAAGGGAAAATGAAAGGAGGAGTGAAAGGAATCAAGATATATATAAGAAGAAGAAGGGGTGAACTTTGTAAAGAACCTTCAACTGTGCAGCAGAAGGTTCAGAGGTAAGCTTCCCTTCAAATGTTTTCTTGTGGTAGAGTTGGTCATTATGCTGTTAGATGTCCTCATAAAGACAACCATTAGAAAGGGAAGGATTCTGCAAAAATTTATAGGAGAAGGCTTGACAGTAGAAAAATTTATTACGCTCATGAAGATAGTGATGGCTTTTCAATTAGTGAAGAAGGTGAATCTGATCAAGATCTTAAATTACTCATGGCTTTTGAGTCTAATGATACATTTGTGGATGCATTAGAAGAAAAGGATTTCTTTGAAGAAATTACTCAACTCAAAATTTTCTTGGAAGAAAACAAAGTAGCCATAGATACTTTGAAGCATCAACTCATAGAAAAAGAAAATCATAATGAGAAGCTAGAATGTGAAATAGTAAGTCTAAGAAAGGAAATTGAGAAAATAAAAACTTTGAATATTAGATTTGCTAAAGGATCTGAAACCTTAGATGAAATTATCAAGGTAAAATTCTCTCCCCTTATGAAGGTAGGTCTTGGATACACTGGAGAAACATCTCAACAAAAAGAATATCTTCAGCCACCACTGGAAGCTATCTAAATGTAGAAAAAATGAGTCAGCAAAGCTTTGGTAATACAACAAAAATTAGTCAGCAAAGCATCAGTAATGTAGCGAAACCCAACCAAAAAAACTAAAATCCTCAATAAAAGAATAAAATAATTCCATAGCTAAATCATGTTCACTCCAATCCAAGGATGAACAACAACAGAAGCTCCAGTCAAAAGGTAAACAACACCAGAAGATTTTTTGGCCATATAAATTTCTTCTTTAATGGGCAATGTTTCTCATGTCATAATTTTAGTCATAAGGTTGCTCAATGTGTTGCATACAAAACTATCATGACTAGAGAAGCAAGAAAAAAAATGAATGAGATAGGAGTCAAGAAGAACTCCTATAATATCTTCTCACCTCTTATAGATGAAATCAAATGCTTAGTTTGTAATAACTTTGGTCATGAAGAATCTAAGTGTAGGAGAAAATTATAGGCAACATCTCAAAAGGAGAAACTATCAACAAATTCCAAGATATGGAGAAGGAAGGAGGTATAGACTGAATGTTGTGGCATAGCATTGTTTTTAGAAGGATAAGAAAATAAATGGTACATTGATAGTGGGTGCTCAAAACACATAACATGCAATAAAGATAAACTTATTTCATACAATGCTTTAGAGAGAGAAAACAATGTCACTTTTGGAAATGACTCATCTGCTATCATTAAGGGTAAAGGCTTTGGTTTTCTAAAATAAAAAGTTAAATAGGTAATGTTATGTATGTCGATGGATTAAAGCATAACTTTTTGAGTGTTAGCCAAATGTGTGATCAAGGAAATGAGGTGGTATTATGATCACAATAATGTGTGGTTCGTGAACTGGATACATGAAAGACCATAAGAAAAGGAACAAGAACCCCGAGCAATATGTATATATTGAATGGTGGCCAAGAACAATGTTACCTAAGAAAGGAAGAAGAAAACTGGTCATGGCAAAGAAGGTTGGGACATTTAATATTTTCTAAAATAAGGAAATCAAGCAGACTCAAAGCTTTTTGTGATCTACCCTACATCACCATACCAGAAAGTACCATATGCAATTTATGCCAATTTGGTAAGAAAACCACAGTTCATTTCAATGCCAAAGAAGGATTAGAAAGTAAGCCTCTTGAACTTATACATACTGATTTGTGTGGACCAGTTAAGAAAAAGTCACATCATGGAGAAGAATATTATATATTATTCATTGATGACTTTTCTAGAATGTGTTGGATCGATCTTTTGAAACACAAAGATGAAGAATTTGATAAATTTAAAGTCTTCAAGCCATTAGTTGAAAATGAGGTAGATCTAAAAATGAAATTTCTGAGATCTAATCGAGGAGGAGAGTACATATCAGATGAATTCTTTAACTTCTATGAACAACACGTGATAAAACGACAAATTTTTGTAGCTAAAACTCCTAAAAAAAATGGTGTGGAAGAAAGAATGAATAGAAATGTTCAACAAATGGCTCATGCTATGCTTGACGAGTCTAGAACTACTAACACCTTCTGGGGTGAAGCTGCACGTACTGTAGTAATTATTCTAAAAAAGGCTCATGTTCGTGTGAATAGTGATAAAACTCCATATGAACTTTGGTATGGTAAGCCTCCCACTGTAAAACACTTCAGATTCTTTGGAAGCAAACATTTCATCATATATAATGATGAAAATATTGGTAATTTTAAAGCTAGAGTAGATGATGGAATACTTCTTGGTTACTCATAAATGTTACAATAAGAGACTTCAAAAAATTGTTGAATGCATTAATGTTGTGATTCATGAAACACGCACAGGGCCCAAATAGGAAACATCAACAAAAGAGGATTATGATGATGAATGCTTCTCCACATCAAGTCGCAATGATATAGAAGAAGGAACTAATGAAGACACATAAGAAAATACATCAGAAAAAGAAAAGTATCCATCTAGGTATGTTTAAAAGAATCATCTAGAAACTCAAATTCTAGGAGGAAAGGAATATGGGGTACAAACAAGAAGAACTCTTGTAGGATCTTCTAGTTATCAAGCTTTATTATCCACCATTGAACAAAAAAATGTGAATCAGGCTAGTAAATATGAATGTTTGGTTAAGGCCTTGAATGAAGAACTTGATCAAATTGAAAAGAATGATACTTGGGAATTGGTTCTAAGGCCTCATGATAAAAATGTTACACGGACAAAATGGATATTCAAAATAAGTTGAATAAAAATAGAGAAGTCATTAGGAACAAAGTTATACTTGTTTGTAAAGGTTATGCTCAATAAGAAGGTATAGACTTTGAAGAAACATTTGTGCCAGTAGCTAGACTTGAATCCATAAGAATGTTTCTTGCATTTTCAATTTTTCGTAATTTCAAGGTTTATCGAATGGATGTAAAATCTGCCTTCCTTAATGGAGACATAGAAGAAGAAATATATGTTGAACAACCAAAAGGATTCATTTTGGGGAATGATGAAAAACCTTGTATGCAAACTCAAAAAGGCATTATATGGGCTAAAACAAGCTCCACAGGCATGGTACTATCATCTTCACAAATACATTCAAAAACAAGGTTTCACAAAAGGATACACAGACAAAAACTTGTACACAAAACTTGAGAGTGACAAACTGCTAATTATTGTGGTTTATGTTGATGATATCATTTTTGCAGGTAATGAAGAATCTACGAGTCAAAATTTTATTCTTCTTTGCAACAAGAATTTGAAATGTCTTTACTTGGGTAACTAACCTATTTTCTTAGTCTACAAGTACAACAAGAAAAATATGGCATCTTTCTCTCACAAACAAAATCTCTCAAGAAAATTATGAAGAAGTATGGGATGGAAGAATGAAAACCTGTATGTACTCCCATGATGACAAGATGTAGCCTCAGTTCTAATGATGATTCTCCTGTAGTTGACCAACCAGAGTATAAATCTATGATTGGAAATCTACTTTATCTAACAGTTACCAGACGAGACATTATGCATGCAGTTCTGATTATTGGACATTTCCAAGCCAATCCAAAGGAACCACATCTTCAGGCACTGAAGAGAATATTCAAATATCTCCAACGAACCAAAGATTATGGTTTATGGTATCCTAAAGATGCAGATCTTACCCTTAATTCATACACAAATGCAGATTGGGCTGGAAATTTTGATGACTAGAAAAGCACTAGTGGAGGTGCATTTTACATGGGTCCCCAATTGATATCTTGGTTTAGCAAGAAACAAAGTTTCATTGCCTTATCTATAGTAGAATCTGAATATGTAGCAGCTACATCTTGTTGCACACAACTTCTCTGGATGATGTAAACATTACAGGATATACAAATCAAATGTTCTCCACCCATATCCATCCTACGTGATAATACAAGTGCTATTAGTATTTCAAAAATCCTATTATGCACTCCAAGACCAAGCATATTCCTATTAAGTATCACTTTCTCCGAGAGCAGCTGCTTGATAAAAAGGTTAGATAGGAGTATGTTCCCTCCAAAGAACAATTTGTTGATATATTTACTAAATCCCTTCTTAGAGAAGCATTTGAGTATCTCAGACAGAACCTGGGAGTTGTCTTTGTCTCACTTTACTCTTAAATCAATTTTTATCATTCTATAGTTGAAAATTCAGAAGGTTTATAGATATACATGAGTTTCATGAAGTATAGTCATGTATATACGCATGTTTCTTTATAGAAAGTTGATTATGTTTTTCTCTGATAGAAAAACAATGGGACATACTCAAGATCAGCCTCTGACATGCTTCTGAAAAATATGATTTGATTTCTCTTGGTCTGATGATGATGGGTACAATCTGCTAATATGATATTGAATTATGATTTTCTCATGAATATTTCTCTGAATGATGAATATGCTTTGATGAATGAATTGTTGAATATGATCAGGTATCACGGGTTTAGGGGGAGAAGTAGTCTTGAAGAATATAATGCATTGCTGGCAGTGCGGCTCATAAATTATGTTGGCATTAAGGTCTTTTGTTTTCTAAATATCATGTATATCATTTGATGAAAAGGTCATGCAAAGACCTATAATGTAATAATTGACATATTCAGTCATGTATAGAATTTTGAGATCATGTCCAATATGTAATCCCACTTGGTTGGGTGGTTGAGTCAAATATGTATCCCCACTTGGTTGGGGTATTGATGTAAGTATGGGTCCTTGGTGATAGGAAGGTAATATTTATTTGAGTCATTGATTCATGTAATTAATTTTAACATCCATTAGAGATTGCAACATGTGCTCAAGGGGAGATTGATCAGATAATTCAACATGTGATCAAGGGGAACATGATCAATGTTCATATTCAGCAGTTCAAATATGGAAGTCTTCATTTAACATTGGTCAGCCCTTTGCCCTTGATGTCAAAGGGGGAGAGTAGCTTTGTGTTTGGAGAGTAGCTTGATGATTCAAAAATCTTGGTGGTTGGCTTGATGTTATTTATAGGTCATGGTGAGAAAGCACCAAAGTATTTGCCATCAAGTCCAAAGGGGGAGATTGTTGGCATTATGATGCATGTGTTGTCCTTGATGGAAGCTCACTTTTAACAAAATTCATAGGTCAATTCAGAAGTGACATAATTAATGATAGAATGCATCACAATTAAGAGGAATCAGTTGAGAACAATGATAAATTTGGAAGTTCAAGAACTATATGTGGGTTCTGTTAAGACAAGTCACGTATGCACATGACTTTAGTGAAGAAAAGTAGCGTATGGTTTTTGTACCATGGTATTGACCCATAGTAATGAGCATGAAAACATTTTGATCCTGTCAAAGATTACCACTGGCACTAATGTTGCTTTGACCCATGGTATTGGATGAAGGCTAAACTATATAAAGAAGTGAAGATAAAAGGGATAAGTGGGCATGATAAAGAAGTTTTTGATGAATACTTCAATTTGAAGTATATTTGCATTGTAAGGGCCATAATTATCACATTGATTTGAAATAATTATGCCCTGATGGATATAATGATGGATCAAGATCATGAGACCTGAAATGACTATTCATTGTATGATCTGTTAAAGGATTGACTCGTTCTAAGTATTGATGCATGTTTTTATCTTTGATTATTATGATTTGGGTCTTTTTGAAGTTCTAAAGAGCTACACAATTTTAGGTCAAAATTTGCATATCTATATGGGTTTGCTTTTTGGAAAAACGTGTATACACGCAGGTTCACTCCTGCAAAATCACGTATATAAAGTAAGGAGTTTCCTGGTCATAAATGACTGATCAACCTAATCAGCGTTGTTGTTTCTCTATTGTCTATTAATGATGTCCTCATGTTTGATCTGGGTTAAATGATAATGTTTGAAGTAGATCTAATAGAATGATGAAGTTGAAAGTTTTTATGAATAATGTAAATATTAATTGCTAATTATGATTGAGATCAGTTTTAGTTCTATGATTGGTTCAGAGTGTTGCAATATATCTAAGTATGACTTAGTATTCCTTTAAGAATTGTAGTAGTCAAGTTTTTAGTTTTCAGTATCTTAAGATCTATATGCGGGTTTCTCTTTTGAAAAGCACATATGCACGTGGGTTGCCTTAAGTAAGCAGTGTATACATTTTGGAAAGTGAATGATCATGGTTGCAGTTGATTCTATGTTTTCATAAAACATTTTGAGTTGTATTTCGTGCACTCGTTACAGTGATATAACTTTTCAAGTTGATGGTTATGCTTTGATTATGTATTAGTTGAATGGATTTTCATTGATTGATTATGTTGTGTCAAAGATTGATTGGTTGATTTAGAGAATGATGATTGAGTTTCAGTAATTGATGATTTGGTTTCAGTGATTCAGTTGTGTTAGATATTGATGATTGTGTTATAGTGATTAGTTAATATTGAGATTAAGCGTTGATAATGGGCCCAATCTGAAAATTTGATGAAACATGCCCTACAAGTTATAATGTGTTGAAGAAGGTGGATCCAGTCTAAAAATTTGTTAAAATGTGGTCCATGGATGTTGCTGAGGGTTGGAGCTTTTAGTGAGGAAGTTGAAGCTTCCTACTAGTAGTAGTTGGTGATCAAATTAAGGGGTTAGAGCTACCTTCCAGTAGGAGCTGGAAAATGAGTGAAGGTTGTAGCCTTCAGTAGGTGGGTGCCTACGTACTGGTATGAGTTTGCACCAATATCAGAATGTAAGTAGTTTTTTATATTAATAAGTTTTGAAGATTGAGATGCCAGTAACTGTGGTTTTCTCCCACATTGGGTTTCCACCTTAAATCTCAGTGTTCATGTGTGTTTTATGTGTGATACTTTATTATATTCTTACTGAACCTATTTACTACTTATCAAATTCCTGATAAATCTCTTTCATTTTGATTCAAAGTTTAACAGATAAAGAATTAGTTGGTTTACAATGTTGACTTGGCATACACTAGTTTTTGTTACAAAAATAGTGTATATATGCCAGTTGGGTTCAGTAAAGTCATGTATACATTTCAGAAAGAGAAAAGATTACTAGTTTTTAAAATACTGATTCACCCCACCTCCCCCTCTTAGTATTTTTCTCAACAAGAGGTTTTAAAGAAGAGAACAAAATAATTGTTAGAGCATAAGAGAACTAAGGAGAAGTGAATGTCATGATCTTGTAGAGTCTATCATACTTACAAAATAAAAATAACAACATGAGCCTGGTTCCAACTATTTTAGCAAAAAAAATCCATCGAATGCCTATTTGAGGTAGAGGGGAATGGATTTGAAGGTAATAGATAATAAGGAAGTAAAAAAATAAAAATGCATAGGAAAACTAGTGAAGATAATATAACAATAGAAACCCCCCTTAACAGTCTAGAGAGAAGAGAAAACAACCCTAATCTTTTGTTAAGGAATACAACTAAAATACATTATTGATAATGAAGCAGTGAGAAAGGATGAATGCTGGAGGTGTTTAAGAAATAAATGCCCCCCACCTTTGATAATGAAAATAAGAGAGATGAAGAGGTAGAGACATGGTTTCTAGGGATGAAGAAATACTTTAGAGTACATGACTGCTCTAAGAACGTGAAAGCTAGGGTAGCATTTTTCATCTTAAAAGGTAGGAATTGTTGAAGACATTAGAGAGGAGCTATTGTGGAACAAGTTTGAAAAATATTTGCAGGAAAAGTACAACTTGGAAAGGTATTATGACAGAAAAATCAAGGAATTTCATGAGCTTAAGTTTGGGTAGCTTATTACTGACGAATAAACAAATAAATTTTTGGAATTAATGAGGTATGTAATATAAATCAAGGATGAAAACCTAAATGTTCAAAGGTACCTCAGTAGATTGTCACAAGCATTTAAAAATATGATTGAGTTCACTGAGCATAAAAAATTAGAGGGTATAATTTGTAAAACCGATTACTATTACAAGTAGCCCAAGCATAAGATTGAGAACAAAATTGATTGGAAGAAGATATATCAGAGCAATTTAAAGGGAAAGGATCAAAACCCTATGGGCATAAGAATGTGGGGAAAGGTGGTAGGCTCACCACACCTACTAAAGGTGATTTCCAACAAACATTTCATACAAAGAGATATCAATCCTTTGAGCTAGTAAGAGAAGAAGTTGAGGTGTACAAGAAAGTTCCACGTTATTGTTTGATATATGGGGAAAAATACATGCGAAGGGATTTTCCTCAACCACAAAAGCATAATGATAAAATGTTATAAATCCTAGAAGAAGGAAATGACATTGAATGATGTCTCTCAAATTATTCCTTGAATTTACATATCATTGGATAAAGATAAGTGCATCATCATGCCTTAATATTTGATATGGAAGATATGATCATTAACCAACCAGTTTCTCTTTTAATAGATCTAGGCTCTAACCTCAATTATATTATCCCTAAAGTTGTAAAATACTACACCATGCAAAAGGAGCATACCAAACCATCTCTCTTCTAATTAGCCCCAGGAGTCAAGGATAAAGAAACAAAATTTAATAGAATAATGCCACCTAGAACTAGATGGCATGACTACAACAAAAAGCCTCAAGATCCTTTTATTGGTTTCATATGATGTATTAATTATAACACCACCTCCCACATTTACCCACTTTCACCAACCTTCCAGGGTAAACATGAGCAGAATGCTACTATGACGTGACTCAACTCCCTATGTATTGTTAAGGAAATGGAATTGACAATATGAAATTCTACTAACATCCCTCATGTGTTACAGGATCCCTATGAGCTAAACAAGCACTCCAGGCACCCAAATCATGAGTTAACTTTATTTTTCAGTGATCTAGAGCCCTAGTTTCTCTTATGAAAAAGTAAGTGAGCACCTGTAACCATCCATTCACTTTGATGATCTTAACTCCCGATGAGTATAGTCTATATAATGAGCCTATAACCTCAAAATATGAGCCACCTTCTCAAGGCTTGACTCTCAACCATTTCCCATAAATTAATGAGACTTTTAAAAATGATAAATTACACTAGGACAAAGCCATTGACACAAAACTTATATAAGGACTTGACCTAACTAGGTCTAACCATGACAGTCACTCTGACAAACACATGTTGAACATGAAATCTATAGGTGATGAATGCATATCTAAGCATAGAGATTTGAAAACTATTTGAGATTCATCAGAAACATCTAATACCCCCCTCACGATAGTTGCAATAACATCCATTTAGTCATGCATTAAATAACCATTCATTTACTAATAAAAAATAATAAGATCCATTATTAGAATATGTCATGAAACAATTCTTATAACCAACATAGAACCAGAATAATAATAATGATAGAAGAACCATTAAAGCCAGATCTTAACAAGTACATTTAATTATTAAATACAAGAGGAAAGTAGTTCTTATTAACATATGCGTAATCCAACCAAGTTAGGGACTTCCATGTACAACCCTACCATAGATTGGGTTGAACCAAATCTTTCAGCTAATCACCCCCATGCCATATTCCAAGCATGAATGTGGGATCTCATGGGATAAACCAATACATAAACAACTAATGGAATCAAGACATTAAACTACCTCCACCCTCACACTACCGTGGGCTCACCTAAACTGGTCCCAAGATCACAAAACCAAACTAACCTTGGATGCCTTTGAATTCCTTCAACATCCCTTTGAGGATTTATTCTATCCCCACCAACATGTTGAGGGTTTCTTGAAGAAAAACATCTCCATCCCCAACCCTTGGGATTTTCCTAAGACCACCTCACTTGAAACCCAAACCTTATGGAAATCCAAAGCTCAACCAAGAATGAATCCCATCACACCATGGGTATATGAAACCACTGTAAAACTAGGAAAAACCCATGTCAATGACAACAAATGAGCCAAATACACACATGCATGTACCATGCATGTCAAAAGCAACTAGGAAATCATATATGCAACGTGTTACCGACAAGTATTCTTGTTGAAGCTGCTTGATCCAACTCTTCCTTTCTTAATCCTTGCTTTCCTTTGCTTGCTTGCTTACTTTCTCCTCTTGGTTCTTTTCTCCTCTCTGGAACCAAACCTAAAAATCAACTGACAAAAGGTTAAACTAGCAAAATATCAACTCAAAAAAGCTGTGAATTGATCCTCTGAAGCCTTTTTATTATTGGTGCCTCTAATTTCTTCATTTTCCCTCTATTTTCCTTCAATTTCCTCTTCAAATGCAACATATGACCTTTCATCTCCCTTTTCTCATATTTTTCTTTATTTTCATAAAATAAAAGACCATTAATACATACTTTCCTTTTCAAATCCTTTGCTAATGCCTTTCCCAATTTACCCTTATCCATAATAAACAACAAGTGATGCCCACTGGGATGCTTTGCCCAACATTCAACTGGGAATATGTGGCGCATGACCTTGGACTTATTTTTCCTTTATTAACTTTATTACATGAAAGTTTAGCCTGAGGCTATAACGTTAACTTGCATGGATAAGATGGAAATCCACAGATCCAAAGTGGAATATTACAACAAGTCATTATAGTGGATTTATGATTAAGGAAAAGGAAGGACATTTTGAGGGAAGAAAAATCTCATTTCTATGAGACATATTTCAACATTACAAGTAAAGAAATGTAGTTAGAATGGGTGTAATCTATTTATGATCTAGGTACCCAATGTAATAGAGGGAAAAAAAACTAAATTTGAGGATCATCCCATTTTGCAAAACTCCAATGGCATATTTTAGATGAAATATTACGGTTATCACAATAAAGTGACATTCATTCTCTATTGAGATAATTCATCATTTAGTATCAAACCACATTGCATGAGCACAACCAAACTAGTGGGACTAATGTTGTAGCTAAGGAGATGTTGGATAAATGATATATCAGACCTAGCATACCAATATGGGGACTACTGGCTCTATTTTTGTATAATAAAGATGGCACACTATGCCTATGAATCAATTATTCACAACAGAACAGAGAAACAATAAAGAATAAATACCCATGCCCAAGAATCAATGAATTATTTTACCAACTAAGAGGAGAAATATATTTTCAAAAATTGATTTGAGACTTGTTTATCACCAATTTAGGATTAAAGATGAAGACATTAAGAAAATTGCATTCAGGATAAGTTATGGAAACTTCGATTTAATGGTGGTTCCATTTGGACTTACAAATGCTCCAAACATATTTATGTGCTTAAAGAGCAATTTTTTTAGCGAATACTTATGAAAATTTGATTTAGTATTTGTTGATGATATTCTGGTTTACCTAAAAACTTGATAGGAACATGAGTATCACTTGAAGTCAGTGTCACAAGTTAGTGAGGGGAAAAAAATTATATGCTAAAATTAGTATATTTGAATTCTTTAAGACACAAGTTTAATATTTAGGGCACATGATCTCAAAGGATGGCGTGGTTGTAGACCCTGAGAAGATAAAATCCATCATAGAGTGGCCCATTCCGATAATGTCACAAAAGTTATATCCTTTATGTGATTGGCCAAATACTTCCAAAAATTCATTTGATAATTTAGAATCTTGTGCATCTAATTACATACCTATAGAGGAAAGGGGTAAAATTTCAATGCATATTGGAGTGTGAAGCCAACTTTGAGTAACTGAAGCTTTTTCTCACACACGAACCTACCTTTATGATATTTGATCTAGAGACAAATTTCTTAGTTTACACGGATGCTTGTAAACAAGGCTTGGGTGGAGTACAAATGTAGGAAGGGCATGCAATATACAATTAAAAAAGGAAGTTAAATGAACATGAAAGAAGTTATATCACCCATTACCTAGATCTCATAGTGATTGTGCATGCACTGAAATGTGGATATATATTTACTTGGAATGAAATTCATGTTGATGTCAGACCACGAAGGGTTAAAATATCTTGTTGACCAACCTAAACTAAATGCAAGACATGTTATGTGATTAGTTTTCATAAATGAAGTTGACTTTGAAATGAATCATATCAAGGGTAAAGAGAACAATGTAACAAATGTTCTTGGAAAAAAGTATGTAGGTGTCTCACTTCGTAGCCACGTTCTCTTGCAAATTTAACATCAAACAAAAGATTAAGAAAGAATTCATACAAAATGAAAACTTCCATTATCTAAATGATTACTTGCAAAAAGAGCTAGAACGACCATTGTGTAAGAATTACACACTCATAGATGATGGAAGTCTAGAATTCAAAGGTAGGTGGTAGATATATTCCACGGGGGAGTTAAAGAATGTGATTTTAGTTGAATTCCACAAAATACAATTTTTATGTCATCCTAGATATCGATAGATGATAACATCTACCAAGTAGATGTATTATTTGTTGAATATGAAAAATATAAGTCACATAGTACATTTACAAGTGTCTCGAATGTCAACTATCTAATTTTATGTATCTAGATCCAAATAACATAGAAACATAAGAAAAGATAAATCAAAGACTAGATAATAAGCCGCTTCAAAGAGGAAACCTCCTTTTATATCACATAAAGGAATAATTATTGGATGATTCAAATGAGAAGATGTCCTTGGTATATATAATAGTCTAAAGGGTCAAAATATGATTAGGGCCTACATAAAAATAATAATGTAAGGGAACAATAATAACAATATAGGGGCTACATTGTATTATAGGGACCTAACATGCCCATGACCTTCAAAAAAGTGTTTTCCTTAATGCTCGAGAACTTTTGGATGCTTATGTATAAAATACTCATCCTCCCATGTAGAATCCTCAGCAAGTAATTTTCTCCACATATTGGATTCTTGTTTTCATGATTTCACAAAGATACATTAAGATTTTTCCTTCCTCGTCAAGTTTTGGAAATATAGTTTTTACTAGGAGCTTCTCTCATATAACCTTCTTTAATACTAAACAATGAAAATCTAGGTTTACTCACAAATATGTAGGAAAATCCAATTTGTATTCCATATTATGAATCTTTTGCAACACCTTATAAGGGCCATAGTACTTGGGTGATAATTTATTATCCTTCTTATCTTGCTTGAGTGACATTTCTCTGTATGATTGTATCCATAAAAATATCTAACCTCCCATGTCAAAACCTAATTCATTGTGATGTTCATTCTCTTTTTGTTTCATTTGGTTCTACCTTAGAGTCAAGCTTCTCGGTTGTTGCATATGTTTGCTTAGGAAAACTATAACACTCCACATTTAATTATCAATCTAAGGGTCGTATTTTATTTCAAGATTACATGTAAAGTCTATTCAAACAAGAAATTCCTTTCTAGTGTTGGCAATTTTAATGGTCATATATCTAAAAATTCACACTTGGAAATCAAATCACACTTGAACAATAAGAAATAGGAACTCAATACAATTCATCTCATTCCATAAATTAGAACCAAAATTTCAATTAATTATAAAATTATGTTGGAAAAGAAATAGGAATTTAATCTATGAAAATAAAATCCTATCCTAATAGAAATTAAACACCTCAAAAGTAACAATAATTAAACACCTTGAAAGAAACAACACTTAAACACCCCACAATTAGTAGTAGTAAAACATTCCTTAAGTAACATAAATTAAACACTCCATGAGTAAGAACAATTAAACATTCCACAAACAACAATAATTAGACATTTTGAAAGTAACAACAAACCATTCCACAAGTGACAACAATTAAACCACACTATGAATAACAGGGAATAAATCACCATAAAATGTCAATTATCATAATCTCAACTTCATCAAATCATCCTCCTCAAGATAACATATGTAAACACTAACTTAAGGAAATGAACAACTACTCATGAAAATCATAACATAAGGAGTTACAAAACTCCTATGATAAATATAAATAATAAATGAAATTGCAACACCTATTATAAATCTTGTTATAAAATGTAATTGCAATTCCTATGATAAATGAAATTAATAAATAAAACTACAACACCTGACCAGTGAAGGCGACACTCCAACTACTAAATCTTACTGACAGATGAATGATTCAGATAATAGAAAATTGCATACTCTGTTAAAAGGATGATCCGAAAATAATCTCATTTTGTCTTTATTTACTAATACAACGCTTCTCTCTACTACCACCTATCTTAACTTATCGTCACAATCAATGTGTTATCTTCCCATACATTTATAGAAGAAAATATCAGTGGGCGAATTCAAATTAGTTCACCTTAATCTAGGTTGAACTATTATGGATAGACTATACATTTTTTTTATTTTTTTTGGGGATATCTTGTTTATATAACAACTCAATATCAGTTTACATTTGAGTTATTTAACACAAAACCATCTTAGAATAGTTGGAATTGTTTGAGTTGTTGATTGACTGCTTTTTCTAGGACACAATTTGTCAATGCTTGCAATAGTAAATATGGAAATATATTCTTCAAAGAACCATCTATATCTCTGAAACCATGTTGAATTTTGAAAAACCTCTTGCAATTTGACTAAACTAGTCCATTCTGCACAAAACCTATGTCTTAGTTTTTCACTATTCATCCTAATTTTCCTGAAAGAGCCAACGCAAAATAGTCACTTCATATATGGCAAATTTCTGACTAAGAATGTATGGCCATGAGTTGTATCTTATTTTTTGCAACTTGGGTGAAGACTTGGAAGTTGGAATCATGAGTTTTGTTATAACAATTCTCTTCATAAACCATCATTAGTAAAAGTATGCATAATAATCTATAATTTATTAAAAATAGAGGAAAAAGAATAATACTTAACCACAAAAGGATAATTTTTTATGATATGGTACTTTATAAGAAATTATGTTAAATGTAGTGATAAAGGAGTGGTTTAAGTGGTGAAATGAATGTCTAGAAGTGATAATTATTGTGACAAATCAGTGACCCAACATCTCCCCCAAATTGAATATGTTGCTTGTCGTCATGGAACCCATACCTTTACATCAACTAAGATTTAATTTCCATTTCACTATGCACAATAAACAAAACAACACTTCTTTCTCAACTCATGATATGGATAAAAATAACACGTATTTCCCAAAATCTCTACACAATAATGGTTATTCTATTCTAGCAATGTCGATCAATTTGTAGCAATCTACATATGATGTTTCAGCAATATGTATACAAAGTTGCATAAAACATTGTACAAGTAGTAAAAACTTGTTTAACCATTTTCTCATAAACTACAAACCAAGTTTCTTTGAAATTTTGCAAGACGATTTCTACCTTCCCATCGTTTCTCTTGACAAAAAACTGGAGAACCTTGCATCACAAAATTTGAGAAAAAGGAAAATTGATTGTAGGTGACAATTCTTGAGTTTTGGAATTTTACAATCTAATTTAGCTTGAAATTTTATGAGTTTTCTTCATTTTAATGATGCCTTATTACTATTTTAAAATAACAAAAACCCAGTTCAAGGTTTGAAAGATATGCTCAAATCATTTTTTACACTCTATACAAATCAAATTGTGTGCCTTAAATTAGCAACAAAAAAGTGAAAAATAAAGGAGAAAATAAACCATCATGCATAGAAACTCCTGCTCCCCTAAACTACTTAATTAATATGTCTGCATGCTACACTAGAAAACAAATTGATGTTGTCATTACAATCTCTGTTGAAATATATCTTGAGTCACCAATAATGGATAACAACCAAAACACTCCAAATGGAAGGGTCATGCATCAAGAGGGTAGAAAATATGACTATAACAACATTTCCCATGCCTAAATTATTCCATAATTAAATACCACAAGGCCTCCTTCATTTCTATTCACAACAACTATGAAGAAGTGAACTGATTTTATGCATTAAGTGAAACATGAATCAAATAACTCATACGTCTATTTTTTTTCTTCTGCATTTTTGTAATTTCCAAAGCTACCACAAAAATACTTTTCTTTTGTCAATTAAAAGGCTAACAATTATTTACAAATATTTGGTGCTAGTCATAATCATTCATTATTGAAGCATTGATTCAACCTTCTGCACGACAAGGTTGCCTTCGTTTATTGATAGAAAAACACTATTACAAATAATGACTAAAAATGTGACTATTGTAGGGTTCATTTTTTTACCATACCATGAAGTGTAGCAAAAATTCCTTCCCCAAAATTGAACAGTTTCACTCTCCTTATGGAAGGAAAAGGAATAGTCCTCCTAACCAGTGTATATGCCTTCGTAAATTTCTCATCAAGTGAGTATGTAGAAAATTGAAACCATATCCCTCATAAAAGGAAAATTCTAAAGGATATTGTTTTCTAGTGCACCAATTAACTCTTCAAAGTGTACAACCATAAAGAATGACTTTATGAAAATTTGCGGCCACAAATTAATGAAGGAAAAGGGCAAAGAAGGTAGGTACATACCTTTTTTTAGGTTACAGTACATATCCAAAAGTGCTCAAAATGAATCTTCTAGATTTTTCACTTGCATCCTTCTATAAGGGTATGGAAGATAATTCCATGGATAGGATGATATTGTAGGTCACATGGAAAAAAAAAAGGAGGTTTCAAATTTAATAGGGATAGTGATGGATGATATACAATATTAATGGCATGTTCATGGTTGGTAAAGCAATGAAAAATAATTTGCCCCTAATAGAAAGCATTCTATGTCCTTGAAAAATGACAAAGAAGTGGGAATAATGGTATAAAAATAGGAGTGGGTAATGCTTAGAGGTTTTTCATGAAATATTCCCAAATTTTTAATAAATAAAAAATCATGCTATTTTACTTCAATTTTTACCTCCTTCAAAGCTTAGATTAACATGGATGGACTTATTTTTGTGGTAGACCAATCTAATGCTGAAAGTGATATTGGAGGTGGGAGTCATACAAGATGAAGATGATATCAAAGAATGCTATTTGAAATTTATCTTAATTGGGATCAAAGTAACATCGAGATATTGAGAGCATTGAAGGCTGAGGAATTGTAGTAGTGGATCTACGGACTACCAACTATAATTGTTGAATAGTTGAACTAAATGAAAGCATACTTTTGAATTGTTGTTGGAAAGCTAGCCAAACTACCATCATGATTTATATCAAAAATCTCATAAGAAACCTAAATTCAGTGATTCATTGTTGCAAGAATATCAACTACTAAGAGGGGGTATGATCCAGGTGGCTCTAGAAATAAAAGTGGCCTTGAAAAAGCTCAAAAATAAAAGTCATCATACTGAAGTGAAACTAGGACCATAACATAGTGCTCATCATTGTGATTTCAATGGCATAAATGACACTCAAATCCGAGTTCATATGCTCAAGATATAGTTGGTCAAAGTTCTGGTCAAACTAGGCCAAGTGGTAGTTACTAACGAGGCAACAATTTGGAAAATGGTCAACACATGAATCTAGTGGTTGGAAAGGGTGAATTTGTTGCTTCTTTAATTTTCTCAGTGAACCTTAAAAGCCACCACTGAAATTTTTTCTATTATGGTCATAAAAATAAAAAAGAAATATGAAATTGGGGTGGTGGGCCACCACCCCCGCCACGCCCAACTCTCCAATGAAATTGGTTATATTTATTCAAAACATAATATAAATATGTGGGTCAGACCACTAAAGACCCTGGCCCACCGACCATATGACAATGGCAGATGGAGGAGGCTAGTGGGGTTCGAACCTGCCTAACCTATGTGGGCTGGCCACCTAATGGGTGGCCCTAAAAATTACAATGTTAAACCAAATGCCAACATCGTGCCATCATACAAAACAATTCAAAACTATATATGGGATGCGACGGGCTTTGAGCATAGTTCGCCCCCAAGGCATGCACCTTTGCGACCAACGAGCCACAACTCGTACATTGTTAACTCTGACCACATATTAATATAAAAATGTCAACGTTCCATTCCATGGGAGGGGTGTGCTGGACCGTGGGATAAATTTGATTTTTTTCATGTGGAACTAGGAGCATCTAGCCCAGATGTGTGCCAAGGTGGGCACAAAATTCAAAAAAGATTCCTAGGGAATCCTGGGAGAATCTTTTTGCAGGGAATCTTGAGGGAATCTAAAGATTCCTTGGAGCTCTAGAGGTCACTTGCTCAAAATATGGTCAAGTTTATAGTCATTTGAGATGATTTCTCACCATGAATCCAATGGTGATGTCTGCTTCTGTATCTAAGCTTTTCATTTTTCATCCATGAAAAAATATGGAGGTATAAGGGTCATTTATGTAAAGTTTATTGGAATTCGTTTTTGTTCCATTTAATGAAAGAGGCTTCCCCACATTAAGGAGGGTTGAGAGATGCAGGCCTCCATAATCAAAATGTTTTGTACCTTTGATCTCATGGTTGATTTATGAATTCCACTTCTTTTTCATGTTTTTAAGTTATCTAGTTACATGCTATTTTATATGAAATTTTGTATGCATCCTTGAAGTAAAATATCTGGATCAAGTTTGGTATAAGATTAGGTCTTCTTGATGCAAGTTGCATGAGTGAATGTTAACCAGGAACAAGATCTAAAGAGGTGAAGTAAAACTCAAATCCTTTGATCCTAAATCATGGAATGCACCATGAAGACAGAACAAGGCAGATGAGGAAGCTCGAATGGAGGAATAGTAAAATTATTGCAAGATCTTCTTCACCATGCCAGAGAAAGTTGACAAGTTGTTTATAGATATGAGAAGACAATCAAGCCTAAGAAGAAAGAACCAAATGACCATGCTTTGGTAAATCATGAGGATGGAAGAGGAGACTGTCATGAATCACCCTCGACTCACCCTCTCCATCCTCTAGTGACAATTATTCTTCTTCTTCTTCTCATCACTTTAACAAGCATCATAGGAATACATCTAGGAAACTATTTTTTAAGCTAGATGTAAAGTTTGATTTTCCCACATATAATGGAGAAAGTAACGCAATGAAACTAAACAATTGGATTAGACCAATTGAGATTTATTTATGGATTTAGCAGATCGAGGAAGATGAGGCCAAGATCCAATTAGCATCTCTTTGGTTGAGTGGTACCTCTCTCATCTAGTGGGAGAGAAAGTTGCAAAAAGGCAACAAAAACTTGGGTAATCTCCTTTCTTCTTGGTCCATTTTTGTTTTCTCACTAAAAGATCAATTTTATCCTTTGGGTTATAGACTAAAAAAATTTAATGAAATGGCAATATTTATTACAAGGAAAGGGTCAAAATGTACAAATATTCATAGAAGAGTTTAGAAAACATGATCTAAACTTGGCCATTTCAGTTGATTCACCCAAAACTATAACAAAGTATATTGGTGCCATTCTTTGTTGTTATTTGAATGTACTACTGTTGACGTGGCCAATGTGAAGTCCATTCACCTTGAAAGAAGCGGAAAGAATGATAAAGAAGAGAAACCAAATAAATCATCTTTCAAACCTCATAATGGCAAGTTCAAAGGAAAATGCAAGGGAAAGGACAAGACAACATGTACTACCAAGAAGGAGGAAGGAGCAACGCCATCTTGCACATGTTGCAAGAAGGATAGACATGATGATGAACATTGTTGGAAGTTTCATCCGGAGTTAAAACCAAAGAGAATTGGTGGGAAGAACAAGAAAAATATGGTGGAAACCGCCCAAAAAGACTTTGGATCTGATTTTGCTGACGAGACACAAATCACAATAGTGGGCATACAATGTACTCTTTCTTGTCGTGCTAATGAAAATTATGAATTGCATGCAAGTACAATTTCTTCGAATGAGTCTTTTGTTAACGAGTGGAAGAGGAATGAATGATTCCACATTAGAGTAATAATGAAACATACTAAAGTGGAAACCTTGTTTGATCCAGGCTCATAAGAAAATTTGATTTTAGAATCCTTAGTTAAGAAGTTACAGTTAGAAACCAAGCCTCATCCGAAACCTTACTCTCTTGGTTGGGTGTGTGATAAAGATAAATCACATTTAACGAAGCAGTGTAGAGCCAGATTTGTGATTGCATCCAAACTAGTAGATGAGCTTGATCTTAATGTTGTACCCTTGGATATATGTGGTATTGTATTGGGGAGTCCATATTTGTATGACAAGAAATAAATTTTCTTTCTCCATGAAAACAAGTATCATCTCACGAAAGATGAGGTGGAATACATTGTTAGAGCTCATCATGCCAAAATTAGTGCTAGTCTTGTAAGTGCAAGTCAAATGAAGAGATTGATCAATTCCAGCAAAGGGTGTATTCTCATGGTTGTGAGATGAAAAGATGCATATACATTTGAAGGTTTCCAAGGTTCTGATCCCACTCATAAATATAGGTTTTAACCCCGTACAAAAATTACCTGCATACAAATTCTAAAACAAAGAAAATAAATAATGTGAGAGCAGAACACGTAAAACACGTATACACAGAGATTTTCCCCTGGATCCCAAAACCGTGACTACCATCTTGATTTTTCATTTATGTTCCTTTCCATGTAATAATAAATATTTATACATGCTGAAGCATCCAATACCATGAACCAAAAACCATTGTGTCCAAAAAACATGTGTGAAAATCATGCACAAAACCATAGGTGGGTCCGCCCAACCTAACATAGGGTCGAAAACCAAAATTTTCTAGGATGCTTCCCCAGACCCCATAAAGTGGCATTATGGGTACACCTCAAACCCCCTTTGACACCCCTCCCCCCCCGCTACATAATTGGCACAATGAAGGGGGTGCTCCACCCCCCCGCCACCCTCTAACTCCCCCAGTTAACTATGTGGGCTAGTCGTGGAAAGAATATAACACAACCCAACGTTCTCCCACTTGTTGTTTTCTTTCCACATGGGGCCACAAGAGAGCTCAGTCATTTTTCCAGCCCTGAAACGCCCATTGTTTCTGTACACCAAGAGAACTTTTCAAAGCTCACATATTTTGTCAATGCATCTCCAGTATTCTTCAAAGTGTCCACCTTTACTAGCAACACCTTTTTGTCCTCTATCATATCCCTCACAAAGTGATACTGAACATCAAAGTGCTTTGTCTTTGAATGATATGCAGGGTTCTTTGCCAAGAAAATTGCACTTTGGTTGTCACAGTCTATCCTTATAGCTTCCTGTACTAACCCCATACTTGGACACAATATCTATAGCCAAACTACTTCCTTGCTTGCATGAGTGGCTACCATGTATTCTACCTTTGTAGTTGATAGTGCCACTACAAATTGTTTCTTACTCATCCAATTGACTGCACCTCCAAATAGGTTAAACACATACACACTTGTAGATCATCTCTGATCCAAATCTCCAGCCCAGTCTACATCAACAAAGCCACAAATATCCAACACTTTGTCCAATCCTAGTCTTCCTTGGTAGCATAAACCATAATCACTAGTGCCACGCAAATACCTGAAAACCAACTTCATTGTTGTCCAGTGCTCCTTCCCTGGTTTTGACATAAACCTGCTCAATACTCCCACTGCATGTGCAATTTCTAGTCTAGTACAGACCATTGCATACATCAGGCTACCAGCTGCACTTGCATATGGAACACAAGACATGTCCTCTTCCTCTTCTTGTGTCTTGGTGTTATCGGGAAATCTAGTGTCTATGCAGAGCTGCTAGTCCCACTAAGACTGGTAGCTATCTTAGAAACAAACAAACTAAAACTACTTTCGTTTTCCTTTATGAGAAGTAGATAAGAGGGGAACAAAGGAGACGAACCTCTGTCTTGCGCTTGGTTCCTTGCTTGATTACTCTCCCTTCTGATAGATCTTTGCCACTCGCTTCCTCATCTACCCAGCTTCAAAGAGCACCTATGGAATCAAAGCTTTATAACACTATCCAAGAATAGAGATCTACTATCACAAACAATATAGGACCAGATATATATTGACCACACAAATGCATATATCATCAATCATACAAGAATGTGGAGGAAAGCTTGAATAGCTTTATTAATATCAAGAATAGCAAAGAGGATTACAACCAATTTTTCTGACCTAGTTTCATCCTCTCAGCAAGAAAGCCCTTCTTCACCTCATGAAAATCTTAGATGACCCAACACCATGATGTTACACTAAGAAACCAGCAGCACTTCCTTATAAGATACAAAATTCTAGCCTCTGGATCTCTGGATGAGGGATCCATATATAGATGATTGTAGGGAGGTGAGTCAGCTTCTGAGATTTGATTAGTGTCCTCTCTCTGATAGTTCTTGATTCCACTTGGAGATTGATGATCTCTTACTCATCCCTGGGCGAATTCAGAGAGGCAAGTGTCATAGTAGAAGTTTCTGGAAGATTCCATGTCGAACCACCTTGCAAACTGTCTCTGCCATTTGTCCACTCTCGCTCATCGCACCCTACAAAAGAGCTATCCAGTATGCATCGCACCTTTTACTTCTGGGCAGGTGGGATGCATCGCACCTTCTGCACTGGGCAGTCTATATGGTCCAGATTTGATTAGTTTTTAGAAGTTTTCTGTGGAGAACTTCTGGGAGATGATGTAATCAGCTGACCTTGTTCCTGTAGGGTGTGAAACAACACTTTTAGGGAATTAGGAGCCCTTGGTTTATGGACATATATGATTGGGGTTGCAGTGCCCAAAAATGTCTATAACAGTTGCCCCCTAAAGCATGAGGTCGTTAATCTTTTGATGTTGGGTGAAATGCTTTATCATGAGGATCCGAAGTTTTTTCGAGTTGGAAGGCGACCTGTAATAAGATACAATACAATACATTATCTTCATAATATTTTCATGATCTAGCTGAGGCAGGCATTCCCATGCTCAACTTTATAAACTCATTTCTATGTACATAAGACAGACAATCATCTGTGTGCAGACTGATGATTCTAGTAGAGCCATCATCCCTTAGATTGGATGATTATCTATGCAGCAATGATGTACATTTGATGTCTTTATTTTCCTGAATATATATCGTAGCCCGGATGGATGAAACTAGATCCAGGGTCTTCAATCTCGTTCGATCTTCACTCAAAGTAAAAGTCGATCCATGTGAGAGATGTTTTGGAGTCGAACATGGAAAGACATCGCCTGATTACCAGCCAGTGATGTAAGCTGTTAACAAGCGCGAGAGGAATCACCAATAATGATGATGACCCTAAAGGTATGATAGTGCAATTCACGTGGTGTGAAAAAGGGACTTGGTGTCAAACACCATGCAAAATCTTTCGGCCGAAGGCCATTGATGTAAACCTGTCGCCGGAAGTGAGAAACTTTCCATTGAGGCATGTAAGCTTCAAAGTATTGAAAGGGTTGTTCCTAGATCGACTTCCTGGATAATGAGCTGATGCCAACAAGAAGCGATCCGTCATAGGAGGACCTTAATGAATCCCACATCTACGACACGGAATGGAGCAAATGATTTTAATGGAGGTGAAAACGATCTGATGATATAAGGTTCAGGGTGGCGGTCATGAAAGAATGGAGCGTAAATGTATTGCAGTGGATGAGACACAGGTGAATTCTCTGAGCGACTTCTCTTGAACATATCAGTGACACTGACATGATGGATTGGTGGCATTAACCCCAAATGTGGATGGTGTGATGGACAAATGGTGGTATGACTAGTGAATGGAATAACCCAACCGGACTCGGATGCAGAGTGAAAGTGTCATGTTTAAGAGCGACTTGTTACCAATAAAGTTTCTTCAAGTTTTCTGTCCAATTTTTCCCCAGTCATTGCTGATCAGTACCTGTTTATTTTTGTCAAGCTTGAGTAAGATAACATATGCTTGTTCTATAATTTTCCCTTCAGGCAAACCCATCGCTATGTTTTAATGGGCCTAGCGATAGTGAAACTCGTTCTTGCCTGTATGACAAGTTTGTCGCTATTCGGTTTTAACGAGTTTAACGACAAAGATAACTCGGTCATTTTCAATTTTAGAGAGTCTGAAAGGGATGTAAAGAAAACTCCAATAATCCTTTTTCGTCATATAATCCCTTAAGTCTGAAAAAGTACAAAATAATACAAACGGGATGAATTTTCGGTAATTTTAACGAGCTGAACAAAACAAGCGCTCGATCTTTTTGCATAATAATCCCTCAGGTCCAAAAAGATTAAAATCTAGAGGAGGGATAGCACTTCTGGTCACTTTAACGAGCTGGAGAGGCTAATTGCTCGGCAATATTTTTATATTTTATGAGTCAGATGAAAAGAGCTTAAAGGAGACTCGTTTTCCGGGGAACGATTGATAAATTCCGGTAGCAACAGATTCCAGGTAAGGTCTGGAAATTTCCAATCACGACAGTTTCACAAGGATGGCTAATAGGATCACTCTTTGCAGCTATTCCTCAAGAGGGTAAACAATCAAATGGAGGTGAATGATCGGCCAAAATAGAGTGGAGCTGATGATGAGAACACGACCAGGCTCAAAGTTTGATGATAATGCATCGACGATGCTTATTTATTGGAAATTGGTTCATTTTTTAATGAATGAGCTTAAACTCTAGGGAAACATTTGCTCATTTCTTATGTTTAATTTTTAACGAGCTTTAACTCCACATAAAAACTGCTCGATCTAATGGTCATTGATTACTTTGATTTTACAATTGACACCTTTGTTCCCTCAAAGGTTGTATCGCCTATTCACTTGCTTCATCAAACTAGTTAGAAAAGAACAATATATGCTTGAAAAATGAGTCAAAACACTAAAATTTTACTTGAATTACGTGAAAAGTAATTTAAAAGTGGTTTTTACCTCTCATTTTACCATTTCATTTGAACTTTGGTTTGTTGGAGCTTTGGAGGTGCTTTCCCCCTTGATTTTCACTAGCTGATTCCGGGAGATTCTGTGGACGATTCTTGGTGCCGTCTGGACCAGGTAAGAGCTAAACCTGAGCTCTTCAGTTTCATTCTTTCCTTTTTGAATTCTGAGCATGTTTCTTGGTTTTTCTGAGCCCCTGGGGTTTGAAAAATTCACCCTGGCTCCATCGCACCTTTCCTACATTGAAAAGTGCGATGCATACTGGCTTGGCCATTGGCCAGTCAGTATGCATCTCACCCAGTACACTGCTGGGGGTGCGATGGGCGCAAGGAGGGAAACTTGTGCACAGTTTTTCATGGAATCTTTGCCTGTTTTTCACCAAATCAGGGTCCTGACTCTTCTCTTGTTTGTTTTTAGAGATTCATCAGAGGAAAATGCCAGTTACATGGCAAGAATGTGAGCATGAAGAAGAGGACATGCTTGCTTTACATGATCTGGGTACGGTAACTACACTGCGGAACTGTGGCCTGCTGAAGTTTTTCCGCATCTCTAGCATGAGGCAACAAATCAGCTTTTGAAATATTTTCTCGATGCATGGGATCCTACCAACCAAGTGTTCTAGATTAGGGGCAAATCCATCCCCCTGACTATCGTGGACATCTATGTTTTGACCGGTTTATCGAGGCGTGGTGCCCCTATCTCATTATCAGGTTCAACTCATGGGGGTGAATCCGTGAGAGATTATATTCGCCGGTATTGCAGAGAAGGATCTCAGCCGAGCAAGGACAGCAAGATCAATATCCAAGACGTCATTGACAGGTCCTTGAGGACCATTCTGTTCACTTTTGCTAGACTTTCTGGTAGTGCGGCTCTTCATGTGTCCAACAGGTCTTATATGCAGTATGCCTTCGAATGCTTTGAACCAAAGGTGTTCAACTGGTGTGATGCAGTACTCTCTGTGATGAAAGAACAACTGACCAAGGTAAAAAATTTAATATTGAAGAACTTTGGTTATGGTTCTATTTTGACCGCTTTTTCCTTGGAAAAGATCCCACTGATGTAGCCATAGTATATTCCACTTGGTTTACCTCCACCGACTGAGCCACGGATGTAGAGATGGGTTGAATTCATGGCTCGACATGCGGGTCAGTCCCGGATTTCTTTCTCTGATACCTTCTTTGAGTGGTTCAACCATCAGCAGATGGTTTTTGCTGAGTGTCCATATGCTGGTATGGATTTTCGGGGTGATCCAGATTTGGCACTGCCAGCTGGTGAGAAGTGGGGTGCCATAGGTAAATTCTCTGACCAAATTCTTGTTTATTGCTTTTCATAATGTTCTTATATTTTCTTTACTCAAGACTAATCAAAACTCATGTGCTCATGTAGACATTGGACTAGTTCGACCAGCAGTACGTCTGAGAGCGCCAGCTGCCGCTTCGACAGGAGAGGATGCGGGGAGGGCTATCCTTCGCGACCTTGATGTGGCTGAGACTCTCTCAGTGCTATAGGATTAGGTTGAGGGTCTCACTCTTGGTATTCTAGATGTGAGGACCAACGAGCTGCCTCTGAGGCTACAGCGACATACTACTGGCATGCCAAGTCGATGGACTCGGCTTTTACACATGATTGCACAGGCGGTGACTTGTTATCATCAGCACCATTAGACTAGGGTGCCCTGTAGCATTTTGAGTTTTGGGTCATCTAACCAATTTTGTCTTGGTTACAGAACATTATGTGTAAACCACAAACAGTTATATATATATTTTTTGATTTTTGGAGTTTTATTTTGGTTGAATTACATGATCCTGATGCAAATATTGATGAAATTCTTCTTTTTAGAAATGTTGCAAATGTCTATCTAACACATAATTTGCCAATGAGTCTGTTAATGTGTTTAAGTTTCTGGAAATATGTTGATATTGAATAGAATAAAACTGCCTTTCCAAAATCTTGACCCTTAGGAACATGCGATAGATGGTTGGATTTCGGGCGGAGTAGATAGCAGTGAGTTGCAGGATTACGAGTTGTGAGTCTAGCCTGACGACAAGTCGGCGTATGCCATGTGTGATGGCATCAGAGAGGAGTTATATCAATGCGCTATATTCAGCGATGTTATTTGTTGACAACTCGCTCTATCGGCATATCCAACAAATGGTTCCAATAGGTTTGACATCTGCAAAAAATCTAAAAAGTGGATTACTTGACCAAAACAATTACCCTTAGCGAAAACAAAAATGTAACAAAAGCATAGGGGTTACTACACTGAATCATGTGTAGTAACGCTTAAGGTACAACTCGTTACGGGGTTGCACCACTGGAATCCCATCATAATCCGCTAACTCGTAGGCCCCTTTTGCTAATACACATTTAACAATATAGGGGCCATCCACAAAGACTTGAATTTACATGTTCCAAATTTATCGGATTCCTGGTCGTAAAGTAAGACCAAGTCACCTTCTAAGAAGACATGGGGTTTGACATTCTTGTCTAACTACGCCTTGACTCATTTCTTATGGGCTTCATTAGCTAAAGTGGCATCACGACGGGTGTCATCCAATTGGATTAGTTCCAAGAAACGAGTCTCCTCTTCTGAAGTTCTGGGGAGAAGGTCAACTAGGAGTTTGAGGGACGAGATTTCACACTGAACTAGTAAGATTGCTTCTAGGCCATACACTAATTGAAAGGGTGTAAACCCGGTTGCATTCCTTATCAATGTTCGGTATGCCCACAAGGCTGAGTACATGATCAATTCCCAACTCCTTTTGTGGACTCCAATCATTCTTTGCAGCATCCACTTCAGGACCTTGTTGATTTCTTCAACTTGTCTGTTGGCCTGTGGGTAATATGGAGTAGAGCTGTCGTGGGACAACCCCAATTTGGCAGCCAATTCAACCATCATATGATTGTGAAAATGTGATCTGTGATCTGTGACTATGGCCTGTGGAACGCCGAATCTGGTGACTACATTATTGAAAAAGAAAAGGGCAGCCGTTTCGCCGGTGTTGTTTAATGTAGGCATCACCTCGGCCCATTTGGTAAAATAGTCTACCGCGACTATGATATACCCATGTCCCCCGGTCGAGGTGGGGTTACATGTCATGAAATCTATGCCCCATTTAGTGAATGGCCCAACAGCAACTACTGGTTGTAGGGGTGTGGGTGGTCTTATGGTTTTGCTATCGAAAATTTGACACGCATGGCAGCTTCTGACTGCGGTTATGCAATCTTTGAAAATTGATGGCCAGAAGTATCCTACTTGTAAAACATTTTGCGTTGTAGCATAACCAGATTGATGCCCCCCACACGCTCCTGAGTGGCAATCATTCAGGACTTTTTCGGCCTCCTCATGGGTGAGGCACCTCCTTAGAACTGTTTCGACACCACGACGGTAAAGCGTATCACCGACGATCATGTAGTCTTTTGATTGGTATCGAATACGTCTTTGTTCCAAACGAGAGGTATTAGACCTATATTTTTGGGTTTGGAGATAGATGATTATATCCCCATACCACGGATTGCTTGAAGATACCAGAAACAAAGATTCATCCACGATGGCTTCTTCGGATGTTTCATCGTTGGATGACGATGGGAGATCACATATTAATTCCATGAAAACCAGGGATTTCTTTGATTTGGATTTTAGAAATTCCAGATCAAGCTCTTGAAGAATATTATTCATTTTGAATAGTTGCCCCCCAGCAACTGTCGCGACAAGATATAAGTCATGGGGTTGCAATCTTACAAAATGGTAGTTTTTCGAAAGAGGACATAGTGTCGAAATCTCTGTATCACTTGAACAGCTGCAAGAGCTAGCTTTTCAACGTAGGAATACTTGCTTTTTGTATCATTTAAGTTTCTACTCAAATAATATATAGGATGTTCAATTCCATTGTCTTTTTGAACTAAAACCATTTTGATGGTTGTATCCATTGCAGCCAGATACAGGTTAAAGTCTTTTTGATAATCAGGAGCATACATTAATGATTCTTTTATTAGGGATTCCTTTAAAGCATCAAAGGAAGCTTGTGCGACCTGATCCCAGATGAAGGGTACCTTTTTTTTCAATAGACGTGTATAACCTTTAGCAAGTTAGGCGTAATTTGGAATGAACCTCATCCGAAAGTTTTCTTTCCCTTGGAGTTTCTGAATCTGAAGCAAATTTGAAGGTGGAGGCAAATTTATGATTTCCTTAACCTTACATGGGTCGAGACGAATCCCGTCCTTTGAGACTACAAAACCAAGCAAACGACCAAAACTGACACAGAACACACATTTGTGTGGATTGAGTCATATCTTGTAGTGTCGGCATTGTAGAAATATCACTCTCGAATGTTATGGATGATCGGTCCGCTTTCGCGAATGAGCTAGAAGATCATCGAGATATGGTTGAAATATGTTTTTGATGTCATGGAAGGCATAAGTAATTGCCCCTGTGTTCCTTAAACTAAAGGGTAATTTGCGATATGCAAATGTGCCCCATGGACAAATAAATGCAGTCTTTGACTGGTCCTGTGGGCGGATATTTATTTGATTATACCTAGAGAATCCATCCATAAATGAAAAGATTTCACATTCGGCACATTTATCAATTATCTGGTCAATAAAGGGTGTAGGGTAGTTGTCTTTTGAACAAGCTTGATTTAAATCCCTATAATCGACGCACACTCTAATTGTTCCTTGTTTTGTCATTACAGAAACAATGTTCGATACCCAATCGGTTAGAGGAACAGGCTAAATAAAACCACCATGGAGAATTTTTTCAACTTCTGCCTTGATGGCAGTGGCTTTCTTTGGGTGCAGCTGCCATAGCCGTTGTCGTACTGGTTTGACATGTGGATACATCTTTATTTCTTGTTCAACTATACTTGAGTCAATGCCTGGCATTTCATCATATGACCACACAAAGACATCTCTAAATTCGAGAAAAAGAGCTTCATATATTTCCAGTTCTGAAGGAGAACAACATTTGCCAACATAAATATTCTCTACAACATCTGTTTTGTTCGAGATATTTATGGCGATAGTCTCTTCTATATTGGACAAGTTTCGCTCGGAATCCACTGTGTTTACAGTATTTGATAGGAAATAAAAAACTATAGGATGATGAAGGTTATCAGGAGTATCTTCTTGACAATTCGGAAGATGGGAACGATGGTGGTAATCTTCCCATGGCACCCCATCAATTATCATTGACTGGACAATTCCTTTGTCTGTGTAATGTACTTGCGACCAAGGATTTGAAGGGGTGGCATATTCCTTAGACCTATCTATCCAAATGCTTGATTAGCGTTGATTTGGGTTTGCCTCCCATGCCGAAAACATTGATTGCTACAATATTTCTATTGGGCTTGGAGGCAATACCTGCAGATGATCCATGCTAATATCATTTTTTGAGATCTTTTAAATAGAAGATATCATATTGCAAGTTCCTACCGTTGCCACTTCCACCAGATTGATTGGAGGTGAGAGGGAAAAAGTCCCCATTAATATAGGGTCTTTTAGTAGGCCTACTCTAATATTTTGAAGTGAATGGGGGCTTCCATGGATCATCGGAATGCTTCCCGTAACTTGGTAACTATTGGGGAGAAATGTTTGTTGGTCGATGATTGTAATTCCCCCTTGAAATGGAAATGCAATCTTCTTAAAGTAGGTCGACACAACCGCAGCCATGGCATATATCCAGGGCCTTCCCAGTAGGATGTTGTAATCGAGGTTTCCGTCGATTACTTCAACATCTATTTCTACTGTTTCCCCCCCCAGTTCAACTTGCAAGTTACTTAAAATCCCATATGGGGTATATTTTCGTCCATCAAATGCTTTTAATGTTGTCGAAGATCGTGACAAGGTTGGATATCCTAAAGTTTTCCAGCAACTCATCGACATTATACATGTAGATGTCCCCTCATCAATAATTGTTCGATGAACATTTTTGTTGAGGGCTTTAACTTGAATAAGGAAAGCTAGTTGAGCTGGTAACTGAGGATCATATCCTTCGTGATTAAAGGACACAAGATTAGAATCCTTTTGGTCAATCCCACCTATTGCTGATAATAAAGCCTGCTTTTGGGAGGGACAATTTTGTAGTACCTCAAGTGTCGACATAGCGGATGGCGATTGGGCCAGATCTTCCACTATATTATAATGTTGTGCTGCTCTAGCACGAGGATTAAATGTTGACTTGTGTACTACTCCCTTTGGCGGTTTTATTGTTAGCTCTGGAATGATGGGCGGCACAACTTCTATCGAAGTTGTGGTCGAACTACTAGGTTGATCTTTATCCTTGTTGTTCGACAGCTGTGGATTCCCGTAATCATTATTCCTTGTCGTTATCAAAGCATCATTTTACTGCTTCGAAACCGACAACATCAGCACTTGGGATGCAGAAGCATTATCACTGGCAACTAGATTTGTTCCTGAATTTTGAAACGAATCAGTTAATACCGCCGAGGCTTTTGAATTCTTGAAGAATTTTTTAAGCTCAGCTTTATATGGACAATCTCTTATCCAATGATCCTCATCACATATAAGACATGGACGATTTGGTTTCTTATCTCCAGAAGGGTTTGCAGAAGATTTTTTAGGTGATGATTCCTCCTATTTCTTCTTCTTCCCTTTGTTTTTATTCTTGCCTCCTGGTCGCTTGGTTTCTTTGCTTTTGTCTATTGAGATGACATTTACTTCCGAGGTGAGAAGTTCTTCTTTTGCATTTTGACTAGAAATCTTACGGGCCTTTTTAGATGTAGCCTTTGTTGATTTCGTGTCTGTCGTACCAATCATGCCATCGCCGGCATGAGAGTCATTGTTCGATTTAGGAGGAGGAGGAACGAAAAATTCCAGTCTGGGAGCGTCAAGGATTTTATCGTAGAGCGTGCCAGACTGAGTATAAATCAAGTCTAAATATTGCGCACGAGCAATAACTTGCTCTTCACTAACGACTCCTCCCTTTGCCATACCTTCTGTAATGGAAGGTAATAATGACTTAATAAACCATTCAGCTAAAAAATGATCAAGAACGTACGTTTTTACCATTCTACGATGACGTCGCCACTCATGAATATGATCAGATATGTGAGTGCTCGTCGTTTTCTTGAAATTGGTAAGAAGTTTTGTTCCCATTTCGTACCTTATGGGTAACTGAAAATGGGTTAAAAAGGTTGTGGCTAGGGTACTGAAGTTATCAAATGAAGCTCTAGATAATTCGATATGCCATTTTGCTGCCGGACCAGTTAACGTTATCTGAAAAAGGCGAAGCCTAATTGAATCATCGTTTAGGGTGTTTGATGAACACCACAGATGAAAGGTCATCACATGATTCGATGGGTCTTCACCCGGATTTCCATTAAATTTAGGAATATCTGACGGAAGTTTATGCAGAATCATTGGCCACCAAGGGGCATAAGCAATTGGATCGTTCGTTAGCTGATTTAGATCCGATAACTCTAAAGTTGCCACGAAGGGTAACTATTGATTCAGGTTTGGTGAAGCATACCCAAGATAAGATGGAATTACCTGAGCAGTTGGTCTTTGCATACCAGCATAATGCATTTGATGCTGGTAACTTTGGTAAGGTTGATGGGCATAACCATTATAGAATGGTTGATTTTGACCGTTTTGAATATATGGGTGCCCATTATTTGCAAAGATTTGTTGCTCCGATCCTTGGTAAGCTTGTTGGAATTGCGGTTGTTGATATTGCACCAGCCATGGTTGTGAAGCCATGTGTTGTTGTCCAATACTGGCTGTTTGACCAAGATGAGGGGTAATTGTACCCGTTTGGGCCTGTGTCATTCCACTAGTTGGCGATTGTGGTTGAGTCGCAGGGATAAGAGGCTGTTGCATTACGACCTGAGAAACCTGAGGTTGGCATACAACAGGCAATGCTTGTACTTGCGACATCGTCATAATAGCCGGTGTAGTTGGTATATTTGACATAGGTAAACATTGTTGCATCGAGTATACAACTCTTGGTTGTTGAGGCAGTATTGGCACCCAACCACTAGATGTAATTCCAACATAACCTAAATTTTGTTGTGAACTCTCGTATGGCTGTTCTCCTGGAGGAGACAATGAAAGGGTATATTTCACCCCATACTGCGGTAATTCGGTACTCAAAGGAATGATTTTCCCTTGAGGACCGCACTGCCCAAATTGACACCGTGAAGGATCAATTTGCTGAGACTCAACATAAGAGCTCCTAGATATTACTCCGGATGAACAAACAGGAATGGACCATACTGTCGAAATAGCCCCTGAGTGGGCCCCATCTAGCGATTGAGAGCTAGTTGGGACAGATGGTATGCCGACGAACATTGTTGGAGTGACAACAGGAAGTTCTACCGTCGCTGTGTCAGATGACACAGTCCTAGATGTCGATGGTTGTTCAAACATTTCTAGTCTATCCAAAAGATTTCCTAGTGATTCTACAGGAGCTTCCGATAACGGTAGACTAATTTTTGATGAAGAAGGATATAGGGTGATCCCGACTCCAAATTGCGATGGAGTACTAGATGGAGGATCCTCCACAATCTCTTCTATAGCAATCAGACCAGGTGGAAGAGGTAGACCGTCAGGTCCGTAAAATATTTCTGGTGTCGAAGAAGGTATAGATTCTGTAGCGACAGATGTTTGGGTAATAACACCTTCCGAATCATCTATAGATGGAGCTGGTTCAGTAATACAAGTGTTTACCTTCACACTAGGATCAGCTCTACTATCCTTTGGTGGCTGCGGAACTTCTTCTATAAAGGCAGGGATACCAGAAATGTTTGGAGTAACCGGAGTCTTTGATGGTGTCGGAACACTTGTTCCAACTTTACCAGGGGATTTTGAACTGGTTAAATGAGTTCGCTTCGTCCGTAACAGTTTTGATTCTGGAGACAAAGACGGTTGACTCGTAAGCCTCCACGAACGATGGGGTTTCAATTGACTTTCTTCCATGATTGCGGATTACTCGATCAACTAAAAATCAAGGGGAAATATGTTTCTGAATTAAATGAATTTTAAATGCTTTGACACAACTTGTTTTTTCAATTTTTAAGAGTCGAGAAAAAACAAAAGATGACTCTAGTCGCCTTCGATTTTTAGTGAGCTTGAAGTGACAAGTGCTCAGATGGACCTTTTCCTTTAAGGAGTCTGAAAATGAACGAAAGAGACTACTCTAGAAGTCTAGACAGAGGGATTACCAAACCAATCGCAAAACTGCAGAATACTTTTTATGGTACGACAGTCAATCTTCCCGAATGCTGTGTTCAGTGCATTGTGATCGATAGGGAAGCAGACACGGCTTCCTATGGATAAAGGATATAGCATATTGTGGTCTCCCAATATATACTCGACGGTACGTTGGAGCACAAGTCTGTACTAGCACTTGTCGTCTCAAAGTGGAGGAATCACCCAACCAGCAATGAAATAAATAGTTACCAGGATTTGTGACGCCAGAATAAGTCTCTAGCCTAGACTTCTAAATGTTGTGCATTAGGTTCCAAAGCATGTTTAGATTCATTAAATCTATTTTACAGTTGATCTTGTCTAAGAAATTTTCCTTTCAGTTTCATTACGTGATGTAGATATACAATTCCTAAAATGCAATCTAAGATGATAAACAATCGTTTAATCTTCTTTTTGCAATGAAAATCCTAGCTACTAAAGAAAGAGAGATGATATTATTTTAACATAGAGCAGAGAGCACACACTATATGCACCGTCCTAAATCAAACCAACAAACAGTCTAAATGAAAATGTGCATGCATGTATTTGTTTTCAGCCTTCTTAATGTGTGAATGATAAAAATAAAGTTAAGCGCAAATCTGAATTATTTTTCAAAGCGACATTACTAACAAGCTTCTTTTCAAGACAAAATGAAGACAATGACGAAACTTTGCGATTTGGAATTGAAAACTTTCTTTTGACACTCGAAAAACTACTAATTCAAATCAAATACAAGAGTAACAGTGTAATCGACTATCAAGAACAATCGGATTCTTTTCTATGACTGAAAATGACACTTGCGACACTTCCAAATCAAGAAATGACAGTTCAATTACGCTACTTCTTTCTAAAATAGAACTGAAAATGGCTCACAATACATAAAAACATTTACAGTTCTATGCACAATGGAGGCGGAATAATGCCAAGGAAGGGGGCTCCACAGAGGTATACTGACTACAGACAACAAAGCTCCTGAATAGAGCTGAAAAGAGTGAAGAAAAACCAAAGTCTGGAGGCAAAATTAGCCTTCTCTGACCATCGCACCTGTTACACAGGGATTCCAGTATGCATCCCACCTACTACACATGGGAAGTGTGATGCATACTGATATCCTTGAAGAGAGGGTGCGATGGTACAGTGTGAGACTTTTGATCCAGTTCTTGATCACAGTTTGTAGCACAGTTCAAGGATTTAGGCCGAGCAAGTGATAATCAGTAAATAAATCACAGGGGTAGATCTAAGGAGGTTACTAGAGCCACCACAAGGGCAATTAGGATGTTTACAAATCAATTGTTCAGTTTATAAACAAAACCCGGAGATAGACTGAAGCAGCATTGATCTACTTTGCACTTGCATAGCAAATGCAGTTCAAAGGTTAGCTGGCTTGACTTCAGGCTCTGTCTGTAAGTTTATAAAACAAACAAGTATAGAAAATAAAACAAGCTATTTTCTCCCTAGTGGAGTCGCCATTTTGTTATCGGGAAATCTAGTGTCTATGCAGAGCTGCTAGTCCCACTAAGACTGGTAGCTATCTTAGAAACAAACAAACTAAAACTACTTTCATTTTCCTTTATGAGAAGTAGATAAGAGGGGAACAAAGGAGATGAACCTCTGTCTTTCGCTTGGTTCCTTTCTTGATTCCTCTCCCTTCTTATAGATCTTTGCCACTTGCTTCCTCGTCTACCCAGCTTCAAAGAGCACCTGTGGAATCAAAGCAGCATAACACTATCTAAGAACAGAGATCTACTATCACAAACAATATAGGGCTACATATATATTGACCAAAAAAATGCATATATCATCAATCATACAAGAATGTGGAGGAAAACTTGAATAGATTTAATAATATCAAGAATAGCAAATAGGATTACAACCAATTGTTTTGACCCAATGTCATCCTCTCAGCAAGAAAGCCCTTCTTCACCTCATGAAAAGCTTAGATCACCCAACACTATGATGTTACACCAAGAAACCAGCACCACTTCCTTACAAGATACAAAATTCCAGCCTCTGGGTCTCTGGGATGAGGGATCCATATATAGATGATTGCAGGGAGGTGAGTCAGCTTCTAAGATTTGATTAGTGTCCTCTCTCTGATAGTTCTCGATTCCACTTGGAGATTGATGATCTCTTACTCATCCCTGGGCGAATTCAGAGAAGCAAGTGTCATAGGAGAAGTTTCTGGAAGATTCCATGTCGAATGACCTTGCAAACTGTCTCTTCCATTTGTCCACTCTCGCTCATCGCACCCTGCAGAAGAGCTATCCAGTATGCATCACACCTTTTACTTTGGGCAGGTGGGATGCATCGCACCTTCTACACTGGGCAGTCTGTATGGTCCAGATTTGACAAGTTCTGAGTAGTTTTCTGTGGAGAACTTCTCGGAGATGATGTAATCAGCTGACCTTGTTCCTTTAGGGTGTGAAAAAACACTTTTAGGGACTTAAAATACCTTGGTTTATGGACATATATGATTGGGGTTGCAGTGCCAAAAACTGTCTATAACACTTGGGACGTTGTTCAGCAGATAACCTCACACCTATAGGATTAGGAACCTTCATGGGTTTACTATCCTGCATATGAAACCTCTGCAGTATTGTCTCAACGTACTTCCTCTGGTTTAACCAAAGCTTCCTCTTTGTATGATCTCTTTTAATTTCCATGCCCAAAATATAGTTTGCAGCACCAAGATCTTTCATGTAAAATTTGGAGGACAATTAGGTCTTCAAATCCTGGATAATTTCTTTGTCATTTCCAACCAGCAACATATCATCCACATACAAGACCAGATAAATAACATGGTCACCAATTAATTAAAATACACACAGTGATTTGCTTTGCTTCTGGTGAAGCCAAGTCCCCATATAAATGTATCAAATTTCTGATACCACATCCTTGGTGACTGTTTTAACCCATACAGAGACTTCTTTAACTTACATACCAGTTCTTTCTTACCCTTCACTGCAAAGACTTCAGGTTGTTTCATGTAGATCTCCTCTTCCAGATCCTTGTGAAGAAATTTTTTCTTCACATCCATCTGTTCTACCTCAAAATCAAAAGTAGCAGCAACAGACAAAAGTAATCTAATAGAAGTTACCTTGGCAATAAGAGAAAAAATATCACGAAAATCAATTCCTGGCACCTGGGAATAACCTTTTGCTACCAACAGAGCTTTGTATTTCTCCACTTTTCCTTTTGGATTTCTCTTCTTTTTGAACACCCATTTGCTGCCAATGGGTTTCCTTCTAGCCAGCAACTCCACCAGATCCCAAGCCTCATTTTTGTGCAAAGATGCCATTTCATCAACCATGGCCTCTTTCCAGAGTTTTCCATCCTCTGAACCCACTGCTTCCTTCACAGTTCTGGGATCATAATCAGTAACAGACAAAGAAAAATTTGAACAGAAAGCAGATGGAATATACCTTTCTGGCTACCTTCTTTCTCGAACTGATCTTCTCACAGCCGGAGTTTGTGGCTTTTCATCTTCTGATTCCTCCTCTGCTGTAGAGTCTGATTCTTCCTCCTTTAGATCAGACTCTATCTTATTAGGTTCCTATGGCTGGAATTCATGTTTAATAACATCTTTCACCTCTCTAAACACCACATCTCGACTGTACACAACCTTCATTGTTACTGGGTTCCAAAGCTTATAACCCTTTAAACCATCCTTATACCCAATAAAGATGCACTTTTTAGATTTACTATCCAACTTGGTTCTTTTCTCCTTTGGAACATGTACATATGCATCACATCCAAATACCCTTAGATGTGAAAGAGAGGGTTTCTTACTAGTCCATACTTCGTGTGGAGTCTTATCTTCCAACGCTGATGAAGGTGACTTGTTGACCAGGTAACATGTAGTATCCACCGCCTCTACCTAGAATTCCTATCCTAAACTGGCACCACTGAGCATTCTTCTTGCCCTTTCCATCAAAGTCTTGTTCATTCTTTCTGCAACTCCATTTTTCTGAGGTGTATATGGAGTAGTCTTTTGCCATGATATACCACACTTCTTATAGAATTATCAAATTCCTTGTTGCAAAACTCTCCATCATTATCTGTCCTCAGTACTTTTATCTTCTCCTCTGTCTGGTTTTCCACCAGAGCCTTAAATTCTTTAAACCTGTTAAAGACTTCATATTTCTTCTTAAGGAAAATATATCCATGTATTCAATGAGAAGTCATCTATAAATGATACATAGTACACAAACTTACCTAGTGATGGAACCTTCATAGGTCCAAACACATCACTATGCAAAAGCTCTAATATCTATTTCGCCCTCTTACCACTAGAGGGGAAACTCACTCGATTCAGCTTCCCATATACACAATTTTCACAGAAATCAAAATCCAGGGAGATATTACTCATACCTTCTACCATACCTTTACCATCAAGTATTCGAAGGCCCTTCTCTCCAATATGTCCAATCCTTTGATGCCATAGCATGGCTTCTCTCCAGAGACCACTAGATTTTCTGCTCCACTTTCAGGAACCATAGAACTATTGCACCCATTAACAATAGTGCTACCTTGCAGCTTGTACAAAGTTCCAATCTTAACTCCCCTCATCAATACCAGTGCTCCCTGAACCATTTTGCAGGTATCCTTCTCGAACACTATTTTTACACCTGCATCATCCAGCTTACTTACAGAAATCAGATTTCTGGCTAATGCAGGAATATGTAGAACACTTGGAAGTGTTCTAACCCTTCCACCATGCAACTTCAACTTTACTTTTCCGTGATCAACGATTCTAGCCCTCCTGTCATCCCCCAAGAAGTTATCACCACCATCATATTTCTCATACTCGTAGAAACACTCTCTATGGGGAGTGAAGTGAAAGGATGCACCTGAGTCAATCAACCATGCCTCATGATCTACATGTGTACTTGAGGAAGCCAAGTACACATCCCCACCTTCATCTGAGGTGGTTTTTGCCTTTGCAGAAGGAGCTTCATCAGATCCCTTTCATTTGTCAGGAGCTTTAGATTTACAATCCCTTTTGAAGTGGCCTTCGTTTCCACATTTTGAGCACACCACCTTTAAAGGTTTTCCTAGAGATTTAGATCTCCCTCTAGATTTCGATCTCCCACTCGATGACTTATTTTTGTTTCTGTTCTGGGACCATCCTCGTACAGACAAGGCATCACCATTTTGGCTCTCCATATTTTTCCATCTCATCTCCTCCATCAGCAAGGTTGAGACTATTTCATCAAACTGCAAGGCAGTTGCATTGCTACCTATTGCAATAACCAGACTATCCCACGAATCTGGTAGAGAACACAACAAACTGATGCACTTATCTTCATTTGAAATTTTAATATCAACAAATTCTAACTAACTTACCACAGTATTAAATGCATTCATATGCTTTGTCACTAAGTCTCCATCTTTCATCCTCGGGTTATACAGCTTTTTCCACAGGAACAGTTTATTCACTAGAGACTTAGATTGGTACAAAGTCCCTAACTTGTCCCACAAAGACTTTTCTGTAGCTTCCCCTGATACATTCAACAATACTGAATCTAAGACACACAATCGTATTGTGCTCTTTGCCTTCTAATCCAACTTCTTCCATTCTTCATCGGACACTCCCATTGGTTTAGTACCTAGATCTACCGCAATCCACTGATCTTTGTCCACCAACAGATCCTCCATCTTGAGTTTCCACAACTCAAAACTCTGACCATTAAATTTCTCAATCTCTATCTTTCCACTACTCGCCATCTTCTTTTACCACTAGAATAGATCTCGCAGATCTCCCATTGAACAGGGTCTGCCATAGGCCTGAGCGAAACCTCTCAGCAGCAAAGCCTAAAGGCATCCCCTTGAAGCCAAATCTACTCTGATACCAAGTGTAGGTTTTAAACCCGTATAGAAATACCTGCATACGAATTCTAAAACACATAAAATAAATAATGTGAGAGAAGAACACATAAAACACATATACACAAACCCTAGATCCCAAAACCGGTACTACCAGCTTGATTTTTCATTTATGTTCCTTTCAATGTAATAATAAATATTTATACATGCCAAAGCATCCAATACCATGGACCGAAAACCATCGCGTACCAAAAACATGTGCGAAAATCATGCACAATTCCATAGGTGGGTCTGCCCAACCTAACATAGGATCCAAAACCAAAATTTTCTGGGGCATTGCCCCGAACCCCATAAAGTGGGGTTATGGGTACACCTCAAACCCCCTATGACCCCCCCACTACATAATCGGTGCAACAAAGGGGTGCTCCACACACCCCCCCCCCAACCCCCCCGTTAACTACGTGGGCTAGTGGTGGAAAGAATATAACACAACCCAAAAATAAAAAGGAATTGTATGAAAATGTTTCTAACTATAATGGGATTTTTCAAGAACCAAGTGGGTTGCCTCTAAAGCATGAGATCCAACATGAAATTCACTTGCAGCAGGATGCTCCTTTACCCAACATTGGTATGTACGGGTTGTCATCGATTGAGATGGAGGAGATAAAGAAGTAGGTATAGGAATTGTTGAACCAAGGGGTCATAAGTCCAAGTTCTTCCCCATGCGGTTCACCTTTTTGTTTATGTCAAAGAAGGATGGCACACAGAGGATGCGCATGGACTATAGGGAAATCGAAAAAATAATGGTTAAGAATCGGTACCCTCTCCCTTGCATTGATGATTTATTAGATCAATTGAAAAAAGTTGTCTATTTCACAAAAATGGACTTGCAATGTGGTTATCATCAGGTTAGGATTGCAGAACAGGACGTGTGTAATACTACATTCAAGACAAAACAAGGTTTGTTTGAATGGTTGGTGATGACATTCGGACTATGCAATTCTCTGGCCACATTCATGAGGGTGATGAATGATATTTTCATACCTTTCCTTGATGATTTTGTACTTGTGTATGTTGATGACATTCTTGTTTTCACTAGGTCATGGGAAGATCATGTGAGTCATGTTAAAAAGGTGCTTAATGTGTTGAAAAAAGAAACACTGTATGTTAAAATGTCTAATTGTGAATTTTGTAAGACCTCTTTGGTTTACTTGGGTCACATTGTTGGAGGTGGAAAATTAAAAATATATCCTTCTAAAATTGAAGTGATGTTAAAGTGGTCTAAACCCACCAATGTTACAAAGGTTTTTTCCTTTTTAGTTGCATTACAATTCTGGAGAAGGTTCATTTCCAACTTCTCTGTCATTGCATCCCCCCTTACATGCATTGACAAGTATGAAGTAAACCTTTCATTCAGGGGAAAAAAACATAAAGCCTTTGATGCATTGAAAGAGAAGATAAATACCACACCAATTTTGGCCTTACCTAATCTCAAGCAGCCTTTTGAGATCAATATAGATGCCAGTGGATATGCCATGGTAGCTTTGAAGTAGCAGTGGAAACCTTTATGTTACCATTCAGAGACATTCTCCCAAGATGTTGTGAACTATCCCACATATGACAAGGAATTGTATGCCTTTGCTCAAAGTGTTAATAAGTGGAAGCATTATTTGATTGGCAAGGAGAACATCATTCACAAAGATCACAAGCCCTTGTAGTACCTCCATTCACAAACTAAGATTCAACAAGCACATCATTTTAGATGGATGGGATTTCTCTAACAATTTTACTTGGTAATAAAATACAATAAGGGAACAAACAAAAAAGTGGTAGACATGCTTTCTCTCTCTCCTATTTCTGCATCTATAGTTTTGCAAAATGATTCTTTGTCTTTTGAAATTTATGTTGAACAATATGTTGATGATGGTTATTTTAAGTCGATTTATACAAATCTTACTCATATATCGCAGGTGGATAATTACCAGTTGCCAGGAAAATTCTTGTACCACCTTGGAAAACTTTGTACCAACAAAAATGAGAGAATACATGTAATCAGATAGGCACATACCTGTCTTATGTCAGGTCGTTTTGGTGTAGTGAAAACTTTGTGTCATTTTCAGACATGAAGAATATTGTGACTCTATATGTAAAGGGATGTGTGTTGTGTTCAGTTAGCAAGCCCACTAATAAAAAATTGGGGATCTACACACCACTCCTTATTTTGATTCGTTGATGGAAATGTGTGTCAATGGATTTTGTAGGTGGTTTTTCTTTGCGTAGGAGAGATCATGACTATTTGTATGTTTTTGTGGCTCAATTTAGCAAAATGTGTGCCTTAATGCCTTGTAAAAAGTAGGTCATTGTAGAATAGACTTCTTATCTCTTATTCCAATTTGTGTGGGTCCAATTTATACCACCCACATCCATTGTGTCTGATTGAGACTCTCACTTTCTTGGAGTGTTTTGGATGAGTTTGTGGAGAATGATGCACACTAAGTTTAAGAGGAGCACAAAATTTCATCCATAGACCAACGAAGAAACATAGGTTGTTAACCACATAGTGATACATTTACTCCAAGGCTATTGTGGCAAGCATCCCAAGTTGTGGGATGAGAAACATCTCTATGTAAAACATGCATACCATCCAGTAGTGAATTTATCCACTCAGAAATGCTTTGGATAATTTCCAAAGGATACCTTAGACATTGTCTTTGGCAGAGATGAAGATTACAGTGGGAAAGATGACAGGGACAAAGCATGAAAGTTCATTCAGCAAATTCAAATGACTCTCTAGGTAGTGTAGGAGAAGTGGGAGAAAATTCAAGGTCAATACGAAGCTCAACATGACAAGGAGCAAGTTGATCACCAATTCTAGGTTGGAGATAAATTGTGGATCCACATCAGCAAAGATAAAATGAAAGGGGAAGGAAATAATGTTAGACCAATCCGATATGGTCCATTCACCATATTAGAGAAGATCAGAGACAATGCTTTTTGTCTTGATTTTCCAGCATATATGCATATGTACTCAGTGGTGAACGTTGAAAACTTGAAGCCTTATGAGACTCCTTTGACCATGGATACCAAAGATGTTGGAGAGGTTCCTATAGTGGACGAATTTGCACCTAAATAATTGGACAAGCTACCGGAGGATATCATTCTCAACAAGAGGACAAGGACTTCATGATGGGGAGATGTGGAGTACATTCACATTGGTTTCAAGGGAATGCATCCATGTAAGGTCTAATGTATTGAAAAGGAGAAAGTGAGTGAGCAATTCCCTCACTTTCCAATTGACTGATAAAGCTTTTAGCGACCCAAAATCTCATTAGTGGGGAGGAATGATCAAGGTGGTGGCCTTGAAAAAGCTCAAAACTCAAATACATTATATTGAAGTGAAACCAGGAATAAATCATAGTTGCCATTGTCCTGATTCCAATGGCATGAACGACACTAAAATCCGAGTTTTTATGCTCAAGATATAGCCAGTTAAACTTCTAGTCAAACTAGGCCAAGTGGTAGTCACTAATGAGGAAACAATTTGGCAACGGGTTGCCACACAAAATCCAATGGTTAGAAAGGGTGATTTTTTCACCTATTTAATTTTCCTGGTGACACTTAAAAAATGCCACGAATTTTTGTCTATTATGGTCAAAATTTTTTTTTTTGATCAAATTGGGGTGGTAGGGCGCCACCCCAACACCCTCCAATGGTCCAACAAAATTGGTTATATTTATTTAAAACATATATATATATATATATATATATATATATATATATATATATATATATATATATATATATATATATATATATATATATATATATATATATATATATGTGGGTCAGGCCACTAGAGACCTGGGCATGCACAATCATATGACAACGCCATGTGGAGGAGGTCGACGAGGTTTGAAGCCACTCAAATGATTTAGGTCGGCCCAAAAATTACAACGTTAAACCAAATGCCAACATGGTGTCATTATACAAAATAGTACTGAAATATATATGGGGCACAATAGGTTTTGAACCCGGTCCATTCCCAACAAATGTGTCTCTGCCACCGACCAGGCATGGCTCATACATTTTTAACTCCACCATCATATTAATATAAAAATAGCAGCATTCCATTTGATGGGAGGGTCATGATGAACCGTGAGAGGAATTTGAGTTTTTCCAGGTGGAACTAGGAGAACCCAGGCAAAAACCTTGCCTAGGAAGGGATGTAATTCAAGAAATATTCCTAGGGAATCTTGGGAGAATATTTTTGCAAAGAATATTGAGGGAATGTAAAGATTCCATTGAGCTCTAGAGGTCACCCTCAAAATATGGTCAAGTTTATAGTCATTTGACACGTTTTGATTCCATGAATCCAACGTGATGTTTGTTTCTGCATCTGAGCTTTGTATTTTTCTTCCATGACAAAATATGGAGGTATAAGGGTCATTTAACTAAATTTCATTGTAATTCATTTTTTCTTCCATTGAATGAAATAGGCCTCCCTGCATTGAGTTGGATTTGAAGACATAGCCCACACTGGGTGAATTTCGTAATCAAATACTTTTTTTCCTTTGATATCATGGTTTCTTTATGATTTCCACTTTTTTTTCATGTGTTTAGCTTATCCAGTTACACTCTCTTTTACATGCAATTATGTATGCATCATCGAAGTAAAAGATATGGATCACAATTAACCAACTTTCCATAACAATTTCTACCAAAAATCTCATGAGCAAACTAAAGTCAGTAATTCATTGTTGGAAATATATTCACTACTAGGGGGTGGGGGGGTATGAATAAGTGGTGATGAAATTTATACAAAATTTCCCTAATTATAAATATTTTTCCAAACTTTATTATCCATGTAGATGCACATCATTATATCATCAAAACATGTAAGCAGCAATAAACTGAAACCATAATAACAATGAGAAATATCAACACATGCGCAGACAAGCACACAAGTATTTATGGTGGAAACCATTTTAGGAGAAAACCACCCTACTGCTGCTGCACTGCTCAATTTTTTTTATTAATCTATTAAGGAAATTGTACATGGATAAGGTACACACATATCCAGAAGAATTCCCTTACTCTACAGTATACTAGCATCTATGAATTTAGGAATTGGTTTCTGTCGCGGACCTACAGAATACCATCCACTAGAAGCTCCCACAAACAATGATCTTTAACCAACCACCAATGGACTTTCCAACTCCCATTGGATAGAGAAAACTTATTCTACTACTGAATCAACCAAATCATTGTCTCTATTGAAGCCTCCATGCCTTCACTTCCTCGATGTAAACCACATTTCATAGTATCCCATATTGAGTTGTCAATTCACTCAACATGAGCAACCCAATAAATATAGCATTATGCTCATAAATATGTATCACAAATTTGACCTAGAGGAAGTAACTTCTTCACTTCAACTCTTAGCAAAACACTGGCCATAACCACACAACAAGCTTCCAATTTTTTTCCACAACCAACACACAATTTCTAAATCCTCTTCTCAAATCTATCTCTAATTTCTGCTCACAAATGTTTGAAAATATTTGCATAACATATGTGAGAAATTGTTCCATACTCCACTCACTCACAGTGCTCCCACAATAAAATTCTCACACACTCTCCAAGCAAAAAACCAAATATACTCACAACCTTCTTCTATTTAACATTTTCTGAGATGATTAACTCAGTAAACGTAACAAGTTATTGAATGCTCAATAAATTTGTTCACATGTTTCAGATTTTGGTTGAGGAAGGATTATTGACCAAATTAGCCACTAAGGGCCCACAAAATTTTTCTAACCATATGTCGAAAATTCTTGATCAATAACATTTCCAAAACACCAAAATTGGCTAAGAAACATGAGAAATGTAGAGAAAAACTTGTGAAATCCCTCAATCTCTCCCATATCACTTTCCTCTAAGAAAATAGAGCTATAAATGCTACCTTGGGCCTATCTCCATGCTACTGGAGCTCACCAACCACTCCCTTGACTCATAATGCATATGACTGGGGCTCAGGAGACTCAAAATCATGCTTCCTCAGCTTAGAACTCACCTCAACTTCTTCCAAATCTTGACCAACCTCTGTAGCACCTCTGAAAGTATCTAACACCTCTGCAAAACTTCACCAAGTCTCACCAAAATTAACATCAACATCATAATTCAAACTAGGTTGACTAGGATGCCAACCAACAACCAAACTAAACATTTGAGCCATTGACCTCCTCTAACACACCTTTTCCATCAATATGAAACTCCTGAAACTATCAGACATCCTTCAATGTGCCCAACCACTATCATAGGAGGCCGAATCTAGGAACATGGAGACTTAACCAACAAGGCTCCTGAACTCTAACTCCTAAAGACACCATCATCAACTATGTGCAACAACATGATCATGAAAATCATCTTCATGGGAAGGCCTCCGAGCTAGTGCAACACACCATCATCTAATCAAGGACCATCTAACCTTGAATCACACACAAGCCACCTACAACCTCTCATACATATGCAGATCCAACTGACCTATAGCCCAAGCAACTAGGTTGACATCAAAGACAATCAACCATACATATGCAACACAACAACACACATCAATGGAAATATTCATCACCTCAATAATCTCATTATAAATAAAAGTGACATAATCATGTTGAATTCCATGACATTAAATATTGATGAAAATAGGTTATAAATAGGGAAAAAAGGATCTCAAAAAGATACATTCCTAGGATAAACTACTTCTCTTTGTCTTTGTCTCTCAAAGTCTTACCAACACCCAAGTGTATAACATAATCCCCCTTATACGAACAATGAAAATCACCTACGCTTAGGGTTCCACCTCCATGAAAAGATCTTTACTTTGTAAAAGATAAATGTTCAAAGCATAAGACTTGAAGGAACTTAAATCCATTATTTGAAAGCTAAGAAATGAGGTTTATTCTTTCTAGCTTGAAATTCAATGACAATTGTTTCATCACGTGACTCGGGGCCTTCACTTAAAATGAGTTATATCTGTGCCAACGTGTGTTCCTCATCTCCCTTACCCAACATAGCCTTTCTACTAGCAGGCCTGTTTAGTACCCCAAATAACTTTCCTTGGTACGATATAAGCATAGCCCCCTTCCAAGTAGGCCTATTCAGTACCCTCGATGGTTTTAATTGGTATGATATAAGCATAGCCCCATTGCTAGTAGGCTTTTTCAATACCCTGACATGATTATTTATACTTCTCGATACTTCCTTTTATTATTTTTTTCTTTCTTATTATTTATTATTATTTTATTATTTATATCATTAAAGAGATTTTAAATAATGTATACTACTCATTGGAATATTTTGAAGTGTATGGAAATAAAGCAGTATGCGAATATTTTATATTTGCTAGACATATCACTCATTATTCAAATTTATCTCATGGGTGACACCATTAACAATATTCTTAAATATCAACTATTTCATGTGTAGTGAAATGAAGCATCTCGGATAATAACTAAAAGGTCCCTATATTTCATCATGTTAGAGTTCTTGTGAATGCTTATTGAGGTTTTATGGGAACATTCCACCATAGGAGGCTTTTCGAAAATACCCCTTACAAGAACTTGGAAAAATTTCTTCAATAATATCTTTCTAGAGAAACTAGACTTATAAGATTTATTCACCCCATAGTACACATTTTTCTTGTAAATTCCCCACATAATTTTTAAGCTTGTGGACAAGAAGCTTCGAGCATGAAAATCGAAGGCCCTTCCCCCAAACTGACTTAGTGGACAATATATGTTACATGAAATGGAGAAGGACTAGCTAATCAAAAATTATAGTCACTTTACAAAATAATGAGGAATTAAGAGTGAATAGTACTTGAGAAGACTTACCATAGGAGCATTTGATGTTGACACAAACAACAATCCATGGTGATCAATCTAATGATGGAAGTGATAGATTCTACAATGATGAAAGTGCTAGTAGTAACAACAGTAGACATAATGGTGCTTCTAGGTAGGAAGTTGTAGCATGAACCCTAGTTCTTTTGAATATCATCGTTGGCTAGAAGAATCTTGGAACATTTTTGGAACTAGTATTTACCTCATTTACAAAATATTGGCCTTAAGAAATACTTAATTTGTGAATTGGCTTTTTTTTTTTTTTACCTTCCTAGGATTTCCAAAAAAACTATCACTTTCCTACAGTAAATGTGACATCATGGAAGAAGAGAGGTGTACCATCTCTCTTCATCCTAAAATTGAAAAAAAATTCTAGGAAGGGATAGTAAAACAAGCCCCAGTAAAGATACCAAAACCTAGTTCATTTTCCTGCATGTTGAGGAGTGGTGGGCACCTTAGACTACCTAATATTGATTCCTTGATAAATTATTTGCTCCAAGGACAATTTGAGTGACTCCAAAATCATATGAAATTATATTTAGAGAGTTATCCATAGTATAAATACGTTTTAAAAATGCCTCCATATGATATGTCAAATTTTCTAAGGAACAACTTGCATGACAAAGGTGTTTTCGAATTCCTCCATAGACCATAATTCACTATTATGATCATAACATTTTTATTAGAGGTAAGAGGTGATTCAAATCAGAGGTCAAAATAGATCTATTTATTCATCTCCAATAGAGATATGTTTTAATAAAAAAATTGATTTTCTATACCAAAACATCGGATTAATAGATTGAAGAGGTCGAGTTTTTCTTATGCTATTTTAGGATAGGAAGTCACTGATTTATGAATAATATTTTCATAGAGAGTCCAAATTGAGTGATTCAAATTAGATATGAAGCTATAAATAAATACTTTTGTCCCTTATAAACATACTTTTAATATTTTTTGATTTGATATATTTTATGTTGTTGTGAATAGTGAAGATGAATACTTGCCATGATGCAGCTCTTAGGACCAATAATTAGTAATTTGGTCATAAATTTTTCATCTTAGATCCAAATTGAATGTTTCAAGTTCGGATAGAAACTACACTCCAATGGATATATCTGTTATAAAAAGTTTTGAAAAATGCCACATTTTATTATGTGAAATTTTTATTTTTTCGACTCCCTTTTGAAGCTTCCTACTCCATGTTCACCCACTATTCGAGTCATAAATTATTCATTTGAGATCCAAATTAAAAAACTAAAGATGCATTAAAAAATATCTGAAGAACTACTTTATAAGTAAACAACTATTATAAAAGAGACCATATGATATTCCAAAAAATAGAACTGTCCCAATTTTGTTTTCAGTCAAGTCAATGTAACAAAATGCCATAAAATTCTAATCAAAAGATATTTGTCCAAATCGTTATCTAAGTATATGAATATGTCACATAAAACATAATGATAATTATCCACATATCTTGATAATGAAAGCTTCAATATTCTAATGACTTCTTCTTCTCTTTATATCTTCATTCACTGATTTTTTCCCCTCTTGCCATGCTTCCTACAAAAGAAAGATTAATACCATGGGTGGTTCTTACTGCAGCACTACATGAAATGAAAAGATTCTATTTTTCTTCTACCTCTAGTCATCCACTCTTAGATACTTCACACATGTGGCATAGATTTTCTGGCATGAGTGGGACAAGAGGCTACCATGTTCTATCCTCGTGGGGAGATAGGTGGTAAGCTACGTAGGTTGATTCCCACCATATATTTAAAACTTAGGGCATAATAGTACCAGAAACAATCCAACTAACCAACATTAAATATTTACTTTATGCCCTTATGACTCCCCAATAGTGATGCCAAAAATGTTTGCAGTTGCATATGTCTATTTAGATAAACTACAACACTGCACATTTAATTGTTAATCTGGGGGTCATCTACTATTTGAAGGTGACATGCAAAGTCTATGGAGACAAGAAATACGTTTCTAGTGCTAGTGTTTCTAATGTCCATGTAGCTAGAAAATTCACACTTGTAGAGTAAATCACACTAAATGTTATGAAACCAGCTCAAAAAAAGATAGAATCGATAGATCAACGCCTTAGAATTTAACCTCTTTGAGGGGGCAACCTCGTTTACATTACATAAATGAACAATTCTTCTATGATTCAAATGAAAAAACCTCCTTTCTATATATAGGAGTCTAAGGAGTCACAATATAACCCATCAAACCTAGCAATAATAATATAAAGCCACAAAAATAACAATAGAGGGATTTTATGGGTCACAGTAATAACAATATGGGGACAATAGGGGCACAACAATATTAATAAGGGATACAACTACAATAGTAATGGGGTAATCACTAGTATTATAGGGACCTAACATGCCCTTCTCCTTCAAAAAAGTGTTGTCATCAACGCTTGAGTAGCTCTGGATGCTTCTGTATAAAATTTTCATCCTCCCATGTAGAATCTTCAGTGGATAAGTTCTTCCACTTGATAAGATACTCTGAAATTGATCGATTTCATAGTTGTCGCGTTCTTGTTTCTGTGACTGCTTCTGGTTCCAATATAATTTTTCCTTCCTCATCAAGTTTTGGCAATATTGTTTGAACTGGGTGCTTGTCTCCTATAACCTTCTTTAAGCATGAAGCATGGAAAACTAGGTGCAATCGAGAAGTTGCGGGAAGCTCCAATTTGTAAGCCATAGTACCATTCTTTTGCAACACCTTGTACAGGCCATAATACTTTGGTGACAATTTATTATTCTTCTTAGCTTGCTTGAGGGACATTTGCTTATATGGTTGTAGCCATAGGAATACCCAATCACCTACATCAAAACTTCTTTTGTTGTGATGTTGATCTACATGTTGTTTCATTCTATTTTGTGCCAACACGAGGTTATCCTTTAAGAGTTGGAGGACTTTTTGTTGATGTTCGATGTGATGTTCGACTGCTTTAACCTTAGAATTTTCTCTTAAATAGGATGTGATGGATGGCGGCTAATATCCATGAAGTGCCATAAATGGGGTCATTTTTGTTGCTGAATGGAAGGAAGTGTTATACCACCATTCAGCCAGAGGCAACCATTTGGCCCATTGTGTCTGTTTATCAGATACAAAGCAACGAAGATATCCTAAGTTCTAAACATTTGTTTACTATCTCAGTTTGCCCATCAGATTGAGGATGATATGATGAGCTATGAGCTAACTGAGTACCAAGACAAGAAAATAATTATGTCCAAAAATTTCCAGTGAAAATGGGATCTCTATCACTTACAATAATCTTTGGGCTTCCATGTAGCTTTTGAATTGTTTCCATAAATGCAGTAGAAACTGTGCTAGATTTAAATGGATGTGATAATGCACAAAAGTGTGCATACTTGGTAAGTCTGTCAACTACCACCATGATGACACTCTTTCCCTCAGACTTGGGTAAACCTATGATAAAATCCATTGAAACCTCCTCCCAATGTTGGCTTGGAATGGATAAAGGTTGTAATAGACCCGGTGTCTTAATTGTTTCAACTTTATTTTGTTGGCAAACCAAACATTCTCCCACAAACTTTTAAATATCTAATTTAAGGTCATCCCAAAAAAATTCCTTCTTAACCCTATGGTAAGTTTTTAAAGATCCTGAGTGCCCTCCTAAGGGAGAAGTGTGCAATTCCATAAGAATCTTTTGTTTTAGTTGGGAATTCTTATAGAGGTATAAGCAATATTTGTACCATAATGAATCATTTTTCCAGCTAAATGTATCATATCTACTAGAATCTTGTTGTAACTTTCGAATAAGTGCCCACACTTCTTCATCATTCTTCCATTCTTCCCTTGCTTCGTTTATCCAATCTAGTTGGATAATAGAAGTGGCACACAACAATGCTTCCACAGCCTCATCCTTTCTTTAGAGTGCATCTTCCACCACATTTTGCTTCCCTTTTTGTAGATGATTTCAAAGTCATTACCCAACATCTTGGTGACCCAATTTTGTTGCTCTTCAGAGGATAATATTTTTTCTATTAAGTGTTTAAGGCTATCATGATCCGTTTTTACCTTAAAGTGTCTTCCCATTAGGTAGGGTCACCACTTATTAAGTGCATGGAGTATTGCCAACGTTTCCTTCTCATAAATAGCTTTGTGTAAAAACCTTCCCTTGATTGGACGACTTTCACAAGAAATGGGTTTTTCATCTTGCATTAAAACAGCACCAATTCCATTTCCTGAAGCATCACATTCCACAATAAAGGTTTTTGTGAAGTTCAGTGTAGTTAAGACCGGTGCTTGGCACATTGCCTCTTTAAGATGTTCGAAGGAATTTGTTGCTTCTAGAGTCCATGAAAATGCATCTTTCTTCAATAATGTTGATAGAGGTGCTACTATTCTCCCATAAGTCTTAAAAAAGCTCTGATAATACCCTTTCAACCTGAGAAATCCTCGCAAATTCTTTATGGATGTGGGGATTTTCCATTCCTTAATGGCTTTAATTTTGCTAGGATCTACCTTAACTCCTTCATGAGATACAATATGACCCAGATATTCCACCTCTTGTACTCCAAAGAAGCATTTGGATCTTTTTGCATATAATTGTTTCTCCTCCAATAGTTATATCACCCTATCAACATGTTCAACATGATCCGTCGAAGACTTGCTATAGATTAGTATATCATCAAAAAATACCAACACAAATTTTCTAAGGAAGTCTTTAAAAATGGAATTCATCAAACCTTGAAATGTAGAAGGTGCATTGTTAAGGCCAAATGGCATGACTGAGAATTCATAATGACCCTCATGAGTTCTAAATGTTGTTTTCGGAATGTCTTCAGTCTTCATTAAGATTTGATGATATCCTGAATGAAGATCCAACTTGGTGAAGTAAACTGATCCATGCAATTCACCCAATAATTCATCAATGACATGAATGGGAAACTTATCTTTAATAGTGAGCTTGTTGAGCTCCCTATAATCCGGACACATGCACCATGATCCATCCTTCTTGTGCACCAATACTACTGGAGCAGAGAAAGAACTTTCACTAGGTTGAATTATAACCGCCTCTAGCATTTTTGCAACCATATGTTCAATTTCACTCTTTTGGGCATAGGGATATCTGTACGGCTTTATGTTTGGAGGAACACTACCTGGAATCAAATGAATAGCATGATCATGATCACAAATAGGTGGGAGACCTTTGGGAGTCTCAAATACCTTGGAATGATTTTCCAAGACTTTTTGGAGATCTGGAGAAATAGATGATTCCAATGTGGAAACATCTAGTGAACATAATTGTGCAATTACACCTCTTTGTTCCTTTTTTAGAAGCTTTGCATACTATTAGAGCTGATTATCTTTCCCGGTTTCCCTGCAATACCCCTTAATTCAACTTCCTTTCCTTCCATATAAAATTTCATGAAAAGTTCTTGAAAATTAAAAGCTATTGTACCCAAGGATTGTAGCCATTGGACTCCTAGTACAACATTAGCACCTCCCATTGGAATGGAAAGAATTGGGCTATTCAATACATATTCTCCCATGGATAGCCTGATATTATGGCACTTTCTAGAGAAATTTATCGTTCCTCCATTTGCAACCATCACTTGACATTATGGTGCTGGATATAGGAAGCAATTCAATTCTTTTGCTATCTTACAATGAATAAAATTGTGGGTACTTCTTGAATTAATCAACACTATTACCTTTTTCTTCTTGATTTGTCCTTCTATCTTGATGGTTTGAGGAATGGTAATTCTAGCCAATGCATTGCAAGATATGGTCAGATTCATTTCTTCTTTATCTAGGCTTTGTTCCTGGAGTATATCCTCTTCCTTTGACCTTTATTGCTCCTTTTCTTCTTCCTCTTCACAATCGATGTAGAATAATTTCTTCTCAGCACACTTATGACCTTTAGTGTATTTTATATCACAACTGTAACAAAGCCCTTTTGCACTTTTTTCTTCCAATTTTTGTGGTTTCAACCTTATAGGTTGTGGAAGACTAGGGGCAACAACACTTCCATCTTTATAGTTGTGAGTGGTATGCTTCCTGGGTGCCATAATTTTTCTTTCCATTTTTCTTGCTAACTTGAATGTCTTCTCTAATGAATTAGGTTCCCAAAGGCGAACATCATGATGGATATTATCCTTTAAAGTCCCTATGAACACATCAATCTTATGCTCTTCTGGAATATTTTTTACCCTTATGTCCAATTTTTGGAACTCCTCAATGTGCTCCATTATTGAACCCTTTGGTTTGAGACTTATCAATTGGCTAAAAAAAGTGTTTGTTTTTGTATCCTCATAATGTGTTGTCAATTCTTACATAAAAATTGCCCAAGTGATAATTTGTTTATGAGAGCAAAGCCATTGATACCATACAAACTGATTTGGTTCCAAATATAAAGTTGCAATACGTACCTTTTGTGTGTTTTGCACATTATTGAGATCGAAAACTTGCTCCATTTGTAATATCCATGTCGCTGGATCCTTGCCATCAAACTTCCTCATATCGATTTTTGGAATATGGTGGGTCTTTGGCCCAACATTAGAGTCTATGAAATCATGATTAACATTTCTTTTGTTCTCATCATAAGTTTCCTTTACTACCCTTTCACCATTAGTAAGCATTTCTTGTAGAAACTTTGTCAAATCTGTCTTCAAATCTTCCATGCCTGTTTTCAAATATTTCTTCAAATTACCCATCTTAGATCCCATGCCATTCATCTTAGCTTCCATGCCCTTTATCTTAGATTACATGCCCTTTATCTTAGATTCCATGCCATTTATCTTAGCTTCTACTAGCTTTTGTGAGAGTGACATTTGTTGCAATTGGTCTTGTAATTTTGATATATCATGTAGCATTTCTTCCTCTTCTTCATGAGTCATGCTAGCACTTTCAGGTTGCTTACTAGGTGTTTTCATTTTCTTTCCTTAGGGCATAAATTACCGATAATAATTTTCTACTATGCCCTTTTAATTCTTCAAAATAATTTTTCAAACCAAGCTTAAGAAAATATTTAAAAAAATCTACAAACCTTTTTTCACTTTGTAGGAGCTCAATATTGCCTCTGATGTATCTATGTAATTTCAGATCATCTAGTTCTGAAATTATGATTTACAGTAGTCCTATGTGTCCTCTTTCCAATGCCACCAATGTGATCGAAATTGGATTCTCCAAGGAAGAGTTATGCCAAATCTCCCACGGTGTCCTAATTATAGACTAGTTCAGTAGAGTGAAATTGTACGACATTCCACGAGTCAGTGTTTCGACCTTTTTCTCTAAAAAATATATACAAGAAACTAAAATTTGTCCTCTTTCTGTAACTTCTTACGGAATTTCAGTCTGATGCTCAAAGAGAAAGTTATGACGATTTTCCCCAGGTAACCTATTTGGAATGTAATTAGGAGTCTATAAAAAGACCAACTTCCTCAGATCATATCTCAGCAAATATAGTTTGAAAAGCTCTGAAATTCAGACACGAGGTTCAGTGCAATTTCTTATCAAATGGGTTTTTCTTTTATATTTTGAAACATCACAGAAAAAAAATTTATAGCAAAAATTCCATGATCACCTATTTGGAGCAGCGAAACCCTAGAATCCAAAGCTCCGATACCAAATGTTAGGAAACCAGGTCAGAAAAGATAGAATGGATAGATCAACAACTTAGAATTCAGCCTCTTCGAGGGGGCAACCTCCTTTACATTACATAAATGAACAATTCTTCGATGATTCAAATGACAAAACCTCCTTTCTATATATAGGAGTCTAAGGAGTCACAATATAACCCAGCCGACCTAACAATAATAACATAAAGCCACAAAAATAACAATAGAGGGATTCTATGGGGCACAGTAATAACAATATGGGGAAAATAGGGGCACAACAATATTAATAATGGATACAACTACAATAGTAATGGGGTAATCACTAGTATTATAGGGACCTAACATTCACCCACTATTCTAGTCATAAATTATTTGTTTGAGATCCAAATTAGAAAATTAAAGATGCATTAAAAAATATATCTGAAGAGCTACTTTATAAGTATACAACTCTTATAAATGAGCTCATATTATATTCCAAAAAATAGAACTATCCCAATTGTGTTTCCAGTCAAGTCAATTTAACAAAATTCCATAAAATTCTAATCAAAAAAGATTTGTCCAAATGGTTATCTAAGTCTATGAATATGTCATATAAAACATAATGATAATTATCCACATATCTTGATAATGAAGGCTTCAATATTCTAATGACTTCTTCTTCTCTTGATATCTTCATTCACTGATTCTCCCCGTCTTTCCATGCTTCATACAAAAGAAAGATTAATACCATGGGGGTTCTTACTGCAGCACTACATGAAATGAACAAATTCTATTTTTCTTCTACCTCTAGTCATCCAATCTTGTATACTTCACACATGTGGCATAGATTTTCTGGCATGAGTGGGACAAGAGGCTACCATGTTCTATCCTCGCAGGGAGATAGGTGGTAAGCTACGTAAGTTGATTCCCACCATATATTTAAAACTTAGGGCATAATAGTACCATAAACAATCCAACTAACCAACATTAAATATTTACTTTATGCCCTTATGACTCCCCAACAGTGATGCCAAAAATGTTTGCAGTTGCATATGTCTATTTAGATAAACTACAACACTCCACATTTAATTGCTAATCCGAGGGTCATCTACTATTTTAAGGTGACATGCAAAGTCTATGGAGAGAAAATACCTTTCTAGTGCTAATGTTTCTTATGTCTATGTAGCTAGAAAATTCACACTTGTAGAGTAAATCACACTGAAAGAATTAGAGATACAAACTCAATACAACTCATCTCATTCCATAAATTAGAACCAAAACTTGAGCCAATCACAAACTTTTTCTCTAAAAACAATCAGCATTTAATCTATGAAAATAGAGTCCTATATTAATATAAATTCAATCTCTGCAAGTAACAAAAATTAAAAACCCCCTAAGTAATATCAATTAAACACTCCAAAAGTAACAACAATTAAACAACACTGAATAATAGGAAATAAATCATTGTGATATGTTAGTGTAGTAGAATCTCAACTTTGGCAAATCAACCTCCTAAAGATAACATTTGTAAACACTAACTTCTTGAAATAAATAATATATATATATATATATATATATATATATATATATATCATAAAAATAAAAAAATAAGGAATTATATAATTCCTATGATAAATCTAATTAAAAAATGAAACTACAACTCCTATGAAAAATATAATTAGCAAATTAAATTGCAACACCTATGCTAAATCTATTTAGAAAATGAAACTACAACACCTGACCAATGAAGGGATCCCTCCACTAATTAGGACTGCTAAAGCTTACTCATGAATTAACACTTTTAATAATACAAAACTGCATGCTCTATTAAAATGATAATTCAACAATAATATCATTGTGTATTTATTTACTAATACAACACTTATCTTTACTACTTCTTCCCCTAAATTAACTTAACCTAACACTCAGTCTATTATCTTCCCATATATTTGTAGAGGAAAAGAGTAGGGGGTGAATTGGAACTAATTCACCCAAATATGGGTTGTAAAAATTATGGACAAATTGCCCATGGGACTTTGGATTGATGGTTAATGGGTGCACTGTTAGGGCACTCCTTGTGATAGGTCACCGGTTCAAATCCCTCGTGGGTGCTTAGGTAGTATTATATATATAAAAAAAACAATTATGGACAAATTACAAAACATTGACCCTTTTATTTTTTGGGAGATCTTTGCTATATAGAAACTTATGGTCATATTAAATTTTACTCATTTAACATAGAATCATTTTTGAATGGATGGAGTTGTTTTAGTAGCTAATTGATTTCTTAGTTTGGGACATAATATGTCAACGATCAAAATAGTGAATATAAAAACATCACCTTAACAGAACCATATGCAGCTCTCAAACCATGGTTAACTTTTAAAAATTTCTCATGGCACAACTAACTTTGTTCATTCTACACAAAACCCATGTCTTATATTTTTGGGATCCATCCTCATTTTTGCAAAAGATCCAATGTAAAATAATAACTAATTATATGGAAGAAATGTGACCCAGAATGTTTTACCATGAATTGGAGCTTAGATTTTTGACCTAGTTGAAGACATGGATTTTGGAATCATGAGTTTTGTTACGATATTTCTTGTTATAAACTATCATCAACAATAATCCTTAATCAAATAAAAATAAATGAAAATAAACATTGCTTAACAACGAAAGCATAATTATGTAGGATATGGTATTTTACAAAACAAATGTCGTAAAGAGACTGATAAAGGAGAGGTAAAAAAGTGGTGAAATGGATGCCTAAAAATGATAATAATTGTGACAAATTAGAGACCCAACATCTCCCCCAAACTGAATATGTTACATGTACTCATGCAACTCATACATTTCCATCAACCAAGCTATGATTTCCACTTTTCAATACAGAATAACCGAAATAACTCTTCATGCTCAACTCATGGTATTGGTAGAAATAATACTTCTTTCCCTAAACCTCTCCAAAACAATGGTTATTCTACTCTAGAAATGATGGTGAATTTGTAGCAATTTGCACATGGAGTTTCAACAATATGTATATGAAGTTGCATAAATCATTGTTTAAGTAACAACAAACATCATTAGCCATTTTATCATAAAATACAAACTGGGTTTCTTTGAAATTTTGCAAGTTTATTTATACCATTCCATTTCTTCTCCTTACATGAAATTGGAGATCCTCACATCACATATTTCAAGAAAAAAAATTGGATATAGGTTATAGTGCTTTATTTTTGGAATTTTACAAGCTCGTTGAACTTGAAATTTTGTGTGTGTTTTATTTTTAATGATACCTTCTTACTTTTCAAAAATCACAAGAACCTAGTTCACGACTTGGAAGCTATTCTCAGATCATTTTCTACATTGTATAAAAATAAAACTATGCCTTAAATGAGAAACAAAAATGTGAACAACAAAGGAGAAAATAAACCATCCTGCATAACAACTACTTCCCTTCCAAACTGGATAATTAACATGTCCTCATGCAACACTAGAAATCAAATTCATGTTGTTTCTATAATATATGTTAAAATATCTCCGTAGTCATCAATAGTTAATAATAGCCATGATGCTCCAAATGGGAGTGTCTTGCATCAAGAGGCCAGAAAATATTAATGTAACAATATTTCCCAAGTCTAAAATATTCAAAAATTACATATCAGATTGCCTCCTTGTTTTCTATTCACAATTGTTTTGAAGAAGTAAGCCAATTTTATGCATTCAGTGAACCATGAATCAAAGAATTCATACCTATGTTTTTGTTTTCTTTTGTATTGTTGCAAATTTTCAAAGATACCATAAAAATGATCCACTTCTATCAATGAAAGGGCTAATAATGCTTTACAAATACTTGAAGCTAGAGATAATCAGTCATTCTTGAACCATTGGTTCAACCTTCTACATGCTATGGTTTCCTTCATTTACTGGTATAAAAACATTATTATGAAAATAATAATTGAAAATTTGACTACTATAGGGTTCAATTTTTACCATACGATTAAATGTAGCAACACTTCCTTTCCCCAAAATCAATAGTTTCCCTATCCCCGGGGAAAAAAAATGAATGGTCCTCCTAACTAGCTTGTTTGCCTTGTTAAATTTCTCTTCAAGTGATTTGTAGAAAATTGAAACCATATCCCTCATAACAAAATATATGAAGGATATTGTTTTCTAGTGCATCAATTATCTCCTCAAACTATACAACCATAAGGAATGACTTTGTAATAATGTGCTACCACAACTCAATGAAACAAAGGACACAAAAGGCTGATATAAATTGTTCCTTACATTGAAAATGATGTTGAAGGTGGGAGTCATAAAAGGTGAAGATGATATAAAAGAAATCAATATGAAAGTGATCTTCACTGGGATCAAGAGAACAATGAAATATTGTGAGTCTTCACAGCTAAGGAACTGTAGTAGTGGATCAACACAATTCTTAATTCAATTGTTGAATTTATGAAATGAATGCAAGAGTATTGTTGAACTATTGTTCACCTCTAAACCGACCTTCCATCAAGATTTCTATAAAAATCTCATGAGTAGCCTAAAGTCAGTAATTCATCACCTCAATAACCTTATTATAAATGAAAGTGACATAATGATGTTGAATGTTATGGCATTAAATATGGATGAAAAGAGAATATAAAAGAGGAAAAAAATATGAGAAAAAGATACATTCTCAACATGGAAAATTTTAGGGGCGAATGTTCGCCCTTAGGCAAAATTAAGGGGTTTTAAATTTTTAGTGGGAAAATATTTTGTAACATAGTACATTAATTAAGGGGTTTTAAATTTTTAGTGGGCAAATATTTTGTATCAAAGTACATTTTTACAAATCGCCTCAAATAACCCACCTTATTTTAAGGAAGAGGGTAAAAAAGGTAAATTTAGCCCTTGAAATTAGGAGTTACAACCTTCCATTCACCCTAATTTTCAAGAATAGGTTTTATTTAAGTGAATCCTATGAGCCAAATACCATATTTATAAAAGAGGTATGGTAAATTAATAAAAATATAAATAAATGAGAGGTATGGTAAATAAATAAAACATTTTTTATATTTACTCCATAAGTCACCTTATATACATGCAAGGGTGTAAACAAATAAAAATATAAATAAAGTGGAGGTATAGTAAATAAATAAAACCTCTTTTTATTTTTGAAGATTCTTCACATAGAGAAACTTTTGTCGATGCATTTTGAACCAACCAGTGTGGTTCATCATCAGGACAAGTTGAATGAGCAGATCTCGCTTTGTACATTAAATAGATAAGGAAAAATATCCAATGACTCAATTTCCTCGATAAGGTCGGCTAGTTTGACTATGATGAGGGGTATTATATTTATTTATTTATTTATTTCTTAAATAAGAAAATTTGGTTATTAATATTCAAATTAAAATGTTAGTGGACCATGTTACCAATATATAATAGAATAAGTAAATTAATATATTATAATAAGTAAATCATAAAATAAATTAATTGCAAATATATTAATACATATAAATTAAAATAAATTAATTTAAAATTGTTAGAATAAATTAATTTAAAAATTGTTAGATAAAAATATTAGTTAGCTATAAAAACCAAAAATAGAGCAATATTTATATTAAAATATAAGATGAAGGAACAAACATGTATAAATATTCATCAAAGAGTATTCTTGAGATAAAAATTAGAGAATTCAAGTGTTAGAAAAATATTAAAAATCTAATTCATGGTCTATTTAAGGGTAAAAAATAGTATATTAGTTTTTAATTAATTAATTATAAAATAGATTAATTTTAAATTAATTTTTGTAAATTAATTATAATATAAATTAAGTTTAAATTAATAGACAAAGAGTTTACACATATATAAATATTTAAAAAAAAAAACAAAAAAAAAAAAAAAAATCAATAAATAAATAAATAAAAATAAAAATAAAAATACCATATTAAAAATTAATTAATAGTTTAAATTAATTAATTAAAATAGATTAATTTTAAATTAATTTTTGTAAATTTATTATAGAATAAATTAAGTTTAAATTAATAGTCAAAGAGTTTTCACATATATAAATATTTATTTAGAAAAAAAAAAATTAATTAATTAATCGATTATTTAAGGGAGGGGAAGAAAGAAAACTACTAGGAGGAGAGGGTTGGGACCCAACAACTACTGATCTTCCAACCATCCTCTCTATTGAGATTGTTCAGCCTTTTTCAATTTCAAGGGCTTCCCTAAATTTCCGGTGATGGAATTGTGACACTCTAGCAATCACACTAGCCTCCTTGATGCAGACATGATGATTAGTTTTCTCCACGTGCTCTGCTAAAGTGGAAGGCGTAGTTCTCATATGTTTGAGGTCAGCTACGTGCTCACTAATCCTTTTATTAATGGAGTGACTAGTCCCACAGATATAGGGGGATCCCACATGAACAAGGAATAATATAAACCCCTTTCATGTCCTTAGGGTCGATGGGATCCTTCACAGATCTGAGGGATTTACGAATGGTGTTAAGAGGTCTAAAAGTTGTAGGGACATTATGCTTCTTAAGAATCCTCGCAATCTTATTTGTGGTCCCCTGAACAAACGGAAGATGGACACCAAGAATCCACTCTTTAGGCCCTCTTTTGGTTAACGAATTCTTAGCTGCTTTGAGGAAAGCCTTTTGTCCCAAGTGTCTGCTCAAAAGATATGGTAAATAAATAAAAATATAAATAAACTAGATGTATGGTAAATACCTCTTTTTATGTTTAGTCCATAACCCTTTTCTATTTATGAAGGCTTAAAAAAGAGGTTTTATTTAAGTGAATCCTATGGGCCAAATACCATATTTGTAAAAGAGGTATGGTAAATTAATAAAAATATAAATAAACGAGGGGTATGGTAAACAAATAAAACATGTTTTTATATTTACTCCATAAGTCACCTTGTATTTACGAACACTCAAAAAATGCATTTTAAAAAAGTGGTTTTATTTAAGTGAATCCTATGGGCCAAATACCATATTTGTAAAAGAGGTATGGTAAATTGATAAAAATATAAATAAACGAGAGGTATGGTAAACAAATAAACCATGTTTTTATATTTACTCCATAATTCACCTTATATTTATGAACACTCAAAAAATGCATTATATTTAGGTGAAACCTATGGGCAAAATACTATGGGCCAAATACCATGGGCTAGATTATTATTAATACCATGCAAACAAACATTATTAACCCTAATATTAGTATTAATAAAAATAAAAATGGCACATGGTATTTACCCATGGTATTCACGTGGAATGTAGCCTATTTAAATGGGGGAATTAAACCGGCATATATCCATCTTTACTCTAGATCTACTAAGCCCTGAGAGGGATCAAATATCCTGATATGCAAACTAGCATAGAGTGAAAAAAATATTTGATCCTTCTGGGGGCTTCGTGGATGAAGAGTAAAAATGGATGTCGTAATTTAATGTATGTTAAACATTTTAACTTGGTTAAATAAATAATAAAATAAAAATCAATTATTAATTTTATTAATTTTTATAAATTACTAATAGTAATTTTTAATCTCCAGGTTTATGATAACCCATGGTAATACCATGGTATTCATGTGAAAATAGACTATTTAAAGGGGAAATTCTATCATCTTAGATCCATCTTAATTCTGGGTCTACCAAGTGCTCATAGGGATAAATAGATCTCATCCCGGTAAGACTGGTAGATGTGGAGTTAAGATAGATATAGGTTGGTTTTTATGATAATGAAGATATTAAATAGACTTAGGAAATTATATTGTAAAAACATCTTAAGGTGAATGGTTAAAGCTACATTTAGTCACTTCACAAAGTTTAGTAAAATATACCAATATCTCCATTAATATTGGTTTTTAACTTTTTCTGATTTAACAAAAAAAAATCAAAACAATGAAACCTTATCACTATTTCCGCATCACCCTCGCAGAAGATTTCTCACCATTTTTCAAACATTCTCAATATGATATCTTCATGAAAAAGTTTAGGTACTGATGTTGGATTAGTTGTTTGAAAAATAAGTTGGTTTGTACAACCTTTCATCTTTTGTGCTATTCTTATTTTTTCTTAATGATCTTTAGGGGTTGGAGCCACTGCACCATATTTTCCTAAAAGGTGCAGATTGTTCACCAAAAAGGAAATTAATCTACATGTTACAACGTTGTTAAAAAATGCAAGACCTATGAGGGTAGTGAATTATGCTAATAAGAAATTTAGATTAGGAGAGACATAATTAAATTTTATTATTTAATTGAAGATTTCCAATTAAAATAATAATAAATCTACATTTATATATTCATATATTGATTGGAAGGATTCTCACAATGGTCACTTCTTTCAATTATATCCCCTTAAAGCCTTTGGGATACCTAATACTTTCTTATATAATATAGTTGGGGCTTGGTACTTGTTGGCGTGTTGGGGTAAACAAACTTGATGTTTTTTCTTTTATCTTGCAGTTGGACTCTATGAAATAAGAAAGAAATTTGATAACTTGAAAAAAGTGGTAGCTTGAAAAAAGTTGTAGAGAAAAGATTAATCTCTCATACCTTGACAGAACTCGTTGTCAATATCAACACCTACAAGAACTTTGTTGTCGAATATCATCAAAACTAATAGAAGGATATGAAAGAGTGTATTGTAAGAACCTTGACAAACATGGCCACTGAAACTTGGAACATTGTTTGTAGGAAGAGAAAATTATGTTTCTTTTTTCCAAACATGTATGTTAGTATATTATAGTTTAATGAATATGTTTTCTTATTATCATATATGGTTTCATACTTTAACAAAACATTCGCCAAGACTTCACAGTTTTATTATTTAGTAAAATATTTACCAAGATCTTACAATATTTTATAATTCAATGAAAGATTCTCCATCACTGTACAAGATAATATAATTCGGTGAGAGGTTCGCCAAAAAAATTATATATACATTTATATTATTGATAAAATCGCCTCCCATTTTTCCTATGTATCATGGGGATTAGCCCATTTATTATACATATAAATTGAGGGTGGTTCTTAATATTTTCCCTGATTCTCAAGATGAATTAGTTATCATTCTCACTATCTCTCAAAGTATTTCCGTTATCCAAGTGTATAATAGAATCCACCTTAGACGAGAAAGGAAAATCACCTACTCTAAGGGTCCCGCCTCCATGAAAACCTCCTTGATTTATAAAATATAAAACTTCACAATATAAGATGTGAAGGGACTCAAAACCATTATCTAAAAGCTTAGATATGAGGTTTATTCTTCATACCTTGAGATTCAATGATAATGTTTTTAGCATGTGACAAGGGTGCTTCACTTAAAGTTAGCTATCTTTGTGCCAATGTGTGTTCCTCACTTGTCTTACCTAGCATATATTTTCTTCTAGTAGGCTTGTTCATTACATTGAATGATTTTCCTTGGTACGATACAGACATAGCCATGCTACAAGAAGGCTTATTCAATACCCCAACAAGTTTACTTGTACTTCCTAATACTTTTTTTTATTACTCTTTCTCTTTCTTTATGTGAAGCATTTATACTTAAATAATACTCAAGATTATTGAAATAATGTATACCACTCATTGATAGTTTTTAGAGTGTAAGGAAGTTGGGTTGTATGAGAGTATTTATATTTTCTAGGGACATAGCTCATTCTTTAATTTTAGACCATGGGTAAAAGCATTCTCAATAGTATTAAATGTCAACTATTTAATGTGTAGTGAAATGAAGCATCTTTGATAATAACTGAAAGGTCCCTTTATATGATCATGTTAGAGTTCTTGTGAAATCTTATTGAGGTTTTCTAAGAGTGGTCCACCATAGGGTGTTTTTCAATAATACCCGTTAGAGGAACTTGGAAGGATTTCATGAGCAATAGCTTTTTAGAGAAATGCGACTTATATGATTCGTTCACCCAATAGTACAATTGTTTCTTATAAACTCCCCACGTCATTTTTCAACTTCTAGATAGGAATAATTGAGCATCATAGTGGAAACCCCCCCACCCAAAAAAAAAAAGGATTGACTTAGTGGAAAATCTTGGTTAGGTGACATGGCGAAGGGATAATCATAGTAGCTTTGAAAAATAATGGGGACTTAAGAGTGAGTCATACTTGATAGTACTTACCACAAGATAATTTCACGTTGACACAAACAACAATTAATGTTGATCAATTTAATGATGGCGGTGATAGATTCTACAATTATGGAAGTGTTAGAAGCAACAACATCAGACATAGTGGTGTTTTTAAGTAGGAAGTTGCAACATGACCCCTAGTTCTTGTGAAGGTTTATATTTGGGGATAGAAGCTTGGAATATTTACGGAAGTAGTATTTACCACATTTACAAAAAGGTGGAATCAAGAATTAATTTAGTTATGAATTGGATTTTTTATATTTTTGAGATTTGCAAAAAAAAAACACTTTCCTACAATGAAATGCGAGGTTATGGAAGAAGACAGGTGTGTAGGATCTCTTCATTCCAAACATGAAAAAAATAAATAGAAAGAAGTTCTAATAAATAAATAAACCCAGTAAGGACACCAAAAAAAATTTAATTTTCTTACCTATTAAGTAGTGGTATATGGATTAGACTACCCAACACTAATTTGTTGGTAACTTATTTTATCTAAGTTTAGTTTGAGTTACTTCAAAGACATATGAAAGTATATTTGCAGGTTTATCTCCAAAGAAATAGGTTTTCAAAATGCCTCCATATGATATGTCAACTCGCATGACAGAGGTGTTTAGAACTTCTCCCACTGACCATGAGTCAGTGTTTTGATAATAAATTTTCTGTTAGAGGTTAGATTGATGTGATTCAACTTAGAGTTTAAATTAGACTCACATATTCATCCCCAATACAAACAAATTTTAATATTAATTTGATTCTCTCTTCCAAAACCTCTGATTAACGAAAAAAAAGAGGAAAACTTTTGTTATGATAATCTAGGACAAGAGGTCACTAATTTGTGAATAGAATTTTGACAAAGAGTCCAAATTAAGCCATTAAAATTTTGTATTCAACTATATTTCAATAAATTTATACCTTATAAATATTTTTTTAATACGCTTTGATTCGATATATTTTATGTGCTTATGAATAGTCAAGGCGCAGACTTTCCATGATGCATACTTTATAACCAATAGTTAGTTATTTGGTCATAATGTTTTCATCTAAGATCCAAATTGAATAATTCAAGTCAGCTTAGAAACTAGACTCCAAGGTTTTGGAAAATTGGTGGTGGTTGTGTTAGTATTAGCATTGATGTTCGCATTGTTTTCAACTAGACTCACATGGATTCGTAGCAAATGCAGACAATAATGGCTCAAGAGAAATCCCATGGTTGCTACAATACTCTATAGAGAATCATCATAGTAGAAGGCTTATTGGAAGCCATAAAATGATGACTATTGTGATGGTCTAGATGGAATCCTCATGGTAGCTATAGGATTTATATAGAGAATCATCATAGTAGTAGGCTTACAGGAGAAACCATAAATGATGACTATGGTGGCAAGGAGTTCAACATTCGATGCACAAGAAGAGTCAAGGAGAAAAGAGTGGCAGACATTTTGTAGCCGTCTCAAAGGTAGAAGATGGTCTCAAAGCCTACATCATACCCTCTCCATTAGAAATTTCTCTGGAAGAGTTTTCTAATGGTATGCAAAAGTCTAGACATGGACTCCTCGATCAAAGGATTTGGTTTTCCAAAGTCTAGGGACTTGAATTATTAAGAAGGATGAAATATTAGAGATTGGAGCCTGTCGAGACCTGATATCAGAACCCGAGAGACCACAATATCAGAGATCGAGATATCATAGTAGGAGGCATATCAGATATTGGAATATCTGAGCATCAGAGTAGCTAATACCGGAGGCTAGGATATCATGATATCAAAGGTCATTGGAATATCAGAGGTTTGGGACATTAGAATATCAATACTTCTTGACAGAGGTATTTTAAGAAGTTACAATATCCATCAAGTATGATAGTGCTAAAAGTGCCAAGAAATTCCGAGAAAGTTAATAAAGGAATTGTTGCAAGGTCAAGGGTGATATGGACCCCTTTATCTCTCCTCTAGATGGACACATGGAGACATGTTAGTAGCCATAAGAAAGTGTAGTGGCGAGTTATGTCAGCATATCGGAGGATGGAATACTAGAGGATAGAAATAATGAAACTCTTGTAAAAATAATGGTTAAAGAAGATCCAATGAAGAGGGCTTCAATGTTGGCTTTACACTCACTCTTGATGAGTCCAAAGGAACCAATGGAAAATGAGATTTAACAAAGAAAGATAAACCCCTAGAAGGAACAACATGCCTTAGCACCTAGGGATAAGACCCTAGTCACAATCCTCGGTCTTATGAGAAGGACAACACATAGGGAGCTAATTACTAAGGGAGAAAAGGATATCGGTCAAATTAAATATCGTAACATTTCAATTATGTGAGTTATGATATAGAGAGGGCTTCAATATAGTGCTAAGCCAATGGTCATAGGTCTTGGTCCCAAGAGGAAGAAAATTCCAAAGCAGCATACCACCTAGGGGGCCAAGGATATCGGAGAGTGCAATATCGTAACATTTCACCTGTGTAAGTTATGATATTGTGTGTTCTGATGAGGTAGTAAAGTGAGTTTAATGGATGAATGAGTCGACAACTAAAGAACTAAATGAAGGATTGGCAGAGTTGATTGTTGAACATTGGTTATACCTGTATAAGACTCTGAAATAAGGAAATAAGGACAAAAGTTTATAGAGATGAATGTGTGATTATGAAGGAAGAAATCATTTGCTTCGTGTGCAATTCTCATAGAGTTAAATGTGGAATAGAGTGGCGATCCATGAGGACTTTCAAGATTTATGGAGTAATAAGTAAGAATGGGACTCTTGGAGAAGTGTGTAAGCCGACTTAGAATTAAATTCTTAGCATGGATATTTACGCAATCAATTAGCAAAGAGATCCAAGTTTCATCTATGTGTTTAATACCGTGACAAGATTCATCCATAATACTCAATAGTAAAAAGTGGAATCATGCCGAAGTACATTTGGGTACTATGGATATTAGTAGTAGAGACAAATTTGCACAGTGTGCATCTGTAGATCAAAACTATCGATGGTAGGTGTGCAATTTGGGGGAGTTGAACATATTTCCAAATAGTCGAGGAGTGAGAGTTGTGGAGAGACAAAGAGGTCTTAGCACTGAGAGCATATTGAGTTCTAGTGTATAAAGAGCAGTGAGAGTGTTGTGAGAAGAACAGTGAGGGTAGAGCTAAAAATAAGGTAACAGAGTGATTGCTGTGAAAAGAAAAGTGCAAGCTCAACTAAGCTAGATGTAGTAGAGAGCCCGTGAGAGAGAAGACAGAGTGCTGAGGAGATGTTCTTGTGAGTAGCAAGTAAAGAGAGACCACATGAGACCAAAGGGACTTTGTGGAACAACAGAAGACAGAGAGAAGAAGTTAAGTCTGCAACCAACCATTTTTTTATTTTACTTGTAATGTATATGCCTCTGTTTTCAGTTTGAAAATTGTATGAAATAGTAGAATAATGGCAACAACAGGTTGGTTCTTGCATTTAGAAGAGCTTGGTGCCTCTTGGAAAGTTGGTTCTTGCTAACCAAAGGGGGTCGGTTCCTCTTATGAGTGTCTACTCACAAACAAATAGATGTAATTAAGTAGCTCTTAATTTACATCATGAACAAACAAAAAATTTGGTAGTTTTTCCCTCTAGGTTTCAATGTGAAAAACATTGTGTCAAATGTGCTTGCTACTCATGTGATTTTTATATGAACATGTATGTTGGAACTTGCTTTTCACTTCTTTTATGAATGCATTTTTCCACAAGTAAAAAAATATAAACAGAGAACAGTAAACATACTAGAAAAAGAAAAGAATCTCACCATTACTTATTCACTCCCCCTCTTAGTAATTCCTTATTCCAAAAATTGGTATGAGAGCCAAGTTCCTTTAGGAACATTCTAATCACTAGAAGGTAGATCTATAAGGAATTATGTCTAGGCAAGAGAGTAAAGAGGCTTACTCAATTAGAATACCAATCTTTTATGGTACAAACTATCTATTTTGGAAAGTAAGAATGGAAGCATAGTTTATTTCCCTGGGAGTAGATGTTTGGACTTTAGTTCTAGTAGACTACAATGTCCCTGATATTCCTCCCATTGATGCATATGGTAAAGAGTTATTTGAAAACAATGCTAAAGTTAATACTTCCATTCTCTTTGATCTTAGTCAATTAGAACTTGTAAGATTTATGCACTATAAGTCTACTAGGGGAGTATGGGTAAATATTAATGAAATTCATGAAGGATATGATAAAGTCAAGCAGGCGAAACTTCAGACTTTTGGAATGAGGTTTCATAGCTTGCGAAAGAGTGAAAATGAAATCATAGTAGAATAATTCCTCATAGTTGATGAAGTAACTAATATGATGAGAGGACTTGGTGAGGAGGTCATGGAAGAGATGATTTTTCAGAAAATACTAATATTTTTGACCATGAGATTTAATTTCAAAGTCTCATATATTGAAAAAATGGATAATTTAAAGGATCTCAAGATGAACTAGCTGCACATGCTCTCATAGGCTATGAGATGAGAGTAGGAATAGAAAAGTTTGAACCTAAGGAATAAACATTCAAATTATCCAAAAAGGCCAAGAAGCATAAATATTATCAAGACTGCTCCAATTATGAATCGATTAGGAGTTGGATCACCTAGCCAAAAAGTCGAAGTGTGGCATAGGAAAATATAAACAGAGGTTACCCTTTATGTGTTTTAACTGTGGAAGAGTTGGACACTTCTCATATAAATTCCCTTATAAGGAAAATGTTGAAAAGGAAGAGGACTAGAAATTTGGAAACAAGTCTTAGAAACATCAAAAGAAAAATAAATATAAGAAAAATGGGTTCTACTTCAAAGAAGATATCTCACACTAGAGTCAAGTAGTGAAAAATCATTAGAGAATGACTCAGATAAGTATCTACTTATGGATTTTGAAAAAAAAATCCAAGAAACAGTGGATTGTGGACTCTCAATACAAAGAAGAATAAGAAATAACAGTGCACCTGGAAGGGGAATGCATTAGTGCCCTTGATAAGTTAAAGAAAGCGAGGAAGAATAATAAGAAGTTGAAGGAACTATTGTAGCATACTGACGAAGGTATGTATAACTCTGATAATGACGAGTTTTCTTATCAAAAAGAAAAACTTGAGGAATCTATCAAGAGAAAATAAAGTTTAGTCCTTATACTATAAGAAAATCAAGGAACCTATGAGAAACTAGAAGAAGAAAACAAGCAATTAGAACATGAGTTTCTCAAGTTAAGGAAGGAATGATCTCAAAGACATGCAAAGATTATATTTTGTCTTTAAAATTTAAACTAGAAGAGGCTAAATGAAAGGAAGAGGTTCTTTAAGACTTCATCCAGGAATTGGAAGAGAACTATCAAAGTCTTCAAGTAGAGGTTACCTCTCTAAGAACTGATCTTGAGGAAATAATAATTGAGAAGGTTTTAAATGAAAAAATTGTAGAAGGCACAAGGAAACTAGATCAGATTCTAAATAGCGAAATGCCCTCAAGAACCAAAATAGGTCTCGAATACTAAAAGACATAGCAATATTCCACGGACAAGATAAAATTTAGGTCCGCAGGATTCAAAGAAACACAGAGCTATGTGAAGGAGCAAGGGAGAATCAATGAAGACAAAATATTAGCTTGGCTAAGAGGAGATAATCAATGGTGAATGAATCAATAAGCTAAACAATCATGGGACCTTCATGCACAATCTCAAAATAATTCCAAAAATAGGCATGCATAATTATTTTATGGTCATTTTTATAAGTTTCATATCTTTGGGCATAAAGTTGTTGATTGTAGAAGGATGAAAGTTGAAAGAGATGAAAATCCTAGATATAGTAAGTATAATATTTTTAGATCTCAAAACTCTTCTGTCAGAGATTGAAAAGTCTTCTCTCCTTTGTTAAGAAGAGTAAAATTCTTCAAATGTAATAATTTTGGGCCCAAAGCAAGTGAGTGAAGAAGTAGGTTTCAATACCAGTCTAAGTTCCAAAATGTTAGACAGTCTTCTATCCAATGGGATAAGGGGATATGGAGACTAAAGACTAAAATGAGAATGCAGTTTGGACTTGCTTTATTAGCTCATAATCAATAAAAAAAATGGTATGTGGATAGTGGTTGTTCTAAACATATGACCGCGGAAAAAGGAATTTTTTTCGCTAAAATAAATAGAGAGAGGAAACAATGTCACCTTTGGAATCAATGTTCCAGCAAGAATCAAGGGTAAAGGCATAGTCGGTCTCAATAAAAAGTAGAAGCACAAAATGAGATATATGTAAAAATTCTAAAGCATAATATAGTTAGTGTTAGACAAATGTGTGATAATGGCTAAAATGTGACCTTTTGATCTAAATATTGCGAGATCCAAAACACCAAGAATGGAAAACTTGTGGGAAAAGAAATCATAACCCACAATAATGTATATCTGTTTGATGATTCTAGGGTTAACTATTATTTAATAATAATGAGTGAAGTAGGGTTCTAGAACAAGAGGCTTGGGAATATGAATTTTTACGGTTTAATAAAAGTTAGCAAGATGGAAGTCGTGAGATGATTACCAAGACTGTCAAGGCCCGATAAACAAATCTCCAAGTCATGTTAGTTTGGAAATCATACTAGGACTCAGATTGTGTCTCCCAAGACATTCCTAAGCCTAGTAAAAAATCAATCATGTTAGTCTTCACTATAAGTCAAAATCCTCAAGATAGAGAAATTTAACCTGACTTCTCCTCATCCATACCTGTATAACTCATTTAAATAGATATTTTTCACCCATCTAGAGAAAAAATCCCAAAAGGAGAAAAATATTTTATGATGCTCATTGATGAGTTTACCAGGGCTACTTGCATTTTTCTCTTAAAATAAAAGTCAAAAGCATTCAAGAACTTCAAGAAATTTAAAGTTCAAGTAGAAAATGAGAAAGACTTGATGATAAAATGTGTAAGATCAAACAGAGGAGGAGAGTACACCTCAAGAGAGTTTGAGGAATTCTACAAAGAGCACAACATCATGAGGCAGTACTCAGTGGCTAGAACTCCATAATAGAACGGAGTAGTGGAGAGGAAGAATAGAACAATCTAAGAAATGGGGAGAGAAAAGTTGGATGACGCAAGCCTGTCTCACATCTTTTGGGGAGAATTAACACATGAAGTTGTATATTTGTCAAACAGAACTCAACTCAAGCCTAATAGTAATAAAACTCCCTATGAGTTATGGAAGGGAGGATCTGCATCAGTTAAACAGCTCAAGGTGTTTGGAAGAAAGTCCTTCATCAAACGAAATGATAAGAACCTTGGAAATTTGCACTCTCATGCTGATGAAGGAATATTGCTTGGCTATTGTAGTCGATGTAAAGGATATAAGTGTTACAACAAGCAAAAAAATAATATTGAGGATTGTCTTGACATCATAGTAAATTAAATAGGTTCACAACCTGAGTCCTCTAAAAGAAATATGAACTTAGAATAAAGTTTAGATATGAAGTATGTGGATCTAGAATAAACAAATTTGGATAGTGAAGGTAAGGAAGAAGGAACAACTCCAAGGTCAAAGAAACCTTCCAGGCATATACAGAAATAACATATTGAGAGTTAGGTACTTGGAGATCAAACTCATGGTGTCCAAACTAGGAGAAAACTTGTTGGTAATACAAGCTATTGATTTCTAGCTCTATTATTGTAGATAGAACCCAATAATCTTAGCCAAGCAAGTGAAGACAAGTTATGGGTGAAAGATATGAATGAAGAACTTGACCAGATTGAAAGTAATGACACTTGGGATCTTGTTCCAAGGCCTAGAGACAATTTTTTTATTGGAACCAAATGGGATTTAAAAAACAAGCTGAATGAGCAGGGTGAAGTAATCAAGAACAAAGCTTGATTGGTCTGCAAAGGGTATGCCAAAATATAAGGGGTAGATTTCAAAGAATCCTTTGCACCAGTAGCATGAATGGAAGTTATCAAGATCTTTATGCTCTTTCTAGCCATAAAAAAATCAATGTATATTAGATGGATGTGAAGTTTGCATATCTCAATGGAGATTTAGAAGAAGAAATTTACAATGAGCAGCCATAAGGATTTATATTGACCATAGATGAAGGTTTTGTATGAAAAATGAAGAGGGCTCTATATGGAACGAAACAAGCTCCTAGAGCTTGGTATGAAAGGATAGGCAAATACCTTCAGCAACAAGGATTTATGAAAGACACAACTAACAATAACTTATATGTAAACTTTGAAGGTGATCATATACTAATAGTAGTTGTGTATGTGGATGATATAATATTTGGCAGCGACATGGAACAATTGGGGCATCGATTTGAAAAATGTATGCAGACAGAGCTTGAAATGTCCATGATTGGAAAGTTGTCCTTCTTCCTTGGTTTGCAAATTGATCAGTATCCATAAGTAGTGTTTATATCCCAATCCAAATATCTCAAGGAAACTTTGAATAAATTTGGGCTAGAAGATTCCAATCCAGTAAGAACACGTATGACTATAGGTTGCAAATTATGCAAAGAAGATGGGACAATGCCGGTAAATTAGACTACATATAGATCAATTAAAGGAATCTTGTTGTATCTTATAGCTACAACACCAAAAATCATGAAAGCAATGGGCCTTGTGGCTATATTTCATGATTTCCCGTGTGAAAGCCATCTGTTGTTGGTGTCAAAATAATTTTGAAATATCTTCAAGGAATAGTAGAATATGGACTGTGGTATGCCAAAAGAAAATAGTTCAAGTTCAAGGCCTACACTGATGTTAATTGGGTTGGCAGTCTTGATGACATGAAAAAAACCTCTGGTGAAGTCTTCTTCCTAGGAAAAAGGTTGGTGTCGTGGGTCAACAAGAAACAAGCATCAATTTCTTTATCGACTGATGAAGTAAAGTATATTACTATTGATAGCTATTGTATAAAGATTCTATGGATGGTGGAGACTTTGAAATATATTCAAGTAGAGATGATTGATCCTATTCCAATAATGTGTGACAACACAAGTTCCATCAACATCTCCAAAAATCAAGTCATGCATTCAAATACTAGTATATTCCTATGAAGTTCCATTTATTGACGGAACAAGTTGCAACTAATATTGTTAGAATTGAATATGTGACCACTAAAGAGAAGCTTGGAAATATATTTACTAAGCTATTGGCAAGAGAACCATTTGAATATCTCAGGTATCATATAGGAGTTGTAACTCCTCCCTCCAAATGACTACAGTTTGGTAGGTGGTGGTAGCTACTCAGCATGTGGGAGCTATGGAAGAGTAGGATGCAATGGTTTAGGGGGAACATCTAGGAAGTATTCCTTGCCATTCATGCCAAAAGGAGAGAAGAATATTGGGGCATTGGAGAAGACAATGCCTATCCTAAGGGGGAGCTTATGGTGTTGCCATCAATGCCAAAGGGGGAGATTGTTGGAAAATTGGTGGTGGTTGTGTTACTATTGGCATTTATGTTGGAATTGATTTCAGCGAGACTAGCATGGGCACTTGAAACAACAAGCACAGGTAGTAGTTGCTCAGGAGGACTCCCATGGTTGCTACAATACTCTGTAGACCATCATCACAATAGTAGGATTATTGGAAAATCCATGAAATGATCACTATTGTGATGGTCCAGATGGAATCCCCATGGTAGTTGTAGGCTTTATGTAGATAATCAACATAGTAGCAGGCTTACTGGAGAAGCCATAAAATTATGAGTATGGTGGCTGGGAGTTCATAATTCCATGCACAAGAAGAAGAGTCAAGGAGCAAAGAGTGGAAAATATTTTGTAGTGATATCAGAGGTAGTATATGGGCTCAAAGCCTACATGATACCCTCTCCATTGGAAAGTGCTCTGCAAGATATTTCCAACGATATGCGGAAGTCTAAAAATGGACCCTTGGATCAAAATATATGGTAAATCAAATTTTAGGGACTTAAAGTCTTAAGAAGGATGAAATATGGGAGATTGGAGCCCATCGAGGCCCGATATTAGAACTCTTAAGACCAGAATATCAGACATTGAAATATCGAAAAAGGCAACATATGGGAGGTTGGAATATTGGAGCATTAGAGAAAATGATACTGAATGCTGGGATATCAAGATATCAAACGTCATTGGAATATCAGAGGTCTGGGACAATGAAATATTAGGACTTGTTAACAGAATCATTTTAAGAAGTTAGGATATCCATCAAGTCTGATAGCGCTAAAAGCATTGAGGAATGCCAAATAAGTTAACAAAGAAATTGTTTCAATTTCAAGGGTGATTTGGACCCCTTTCTCTCTCCTCCATATCGACACATGGAAACATGTCAGTGGGGCCGAGAAGGTGCAGTGGCTAGTGATGTTAGCATATGGAAGAATGGAATATCAGAGGATATAAATATCATAAGTATTGTGAAAATAATTGTTGAAGAAGTTTCAATGAGGAGGGCTTAGATGTTGGTTTGACATTTGGTTGTGATAAGTCCAAAGGAAGTAAGAGTGAAGGAGATTTAACAAAGAAGGATAAACCCTGGGAAGGAACAACAAGCCTTAGCAACTAGGGCTAAGCCCCTCATCACATCCCTCAATCGTATGAGAATGAAAACACATAGGGAGATAAGCACTAAGGGATACAAGGATATCATATAGTGAAATATTGTAACATTTTAGTTGTTTGAGTTATGATATAGAGAGGGATTTGATATATTGCTAAGCCAACGATTAGAGGTCTTCGTCCTATTTGGGTGAAAATGCCAAAGGAGCCATGGCCCTAGTGAGCCAAGGATATCGAAGAGTGTAATATCGCATGTTCTAATGTGGCATTGCAGTGAGTTTAATGGATGAATGAGTCAATAGTTGAAAAAATGAATGCAGGATTGGTAGAGTTGATTGTTGAAGATTGGCTAGACCTACAAAAGACTCTCAAACAAGGACAACATTTGACAGAGACAAATGTGTGTGTATGAAGGAATCAATTAGCTTCCTCATGTGCACATCTAATAGAGTTAAATTTGGAACAAAGTGGAAATATCTTAGAACTGTCAAGCTCTGTGGGGTAATAAATAAGAATGGGACTCTCAAAGGAGTCTGCAGGCCACTAGAGAATTAAATTCTCCACATGGATATTTATGCAGTCAGTTGGTAAAGATCTCCAAGGTTCATCTGTGATTAATACTATGGTATGATTCATCCAAAAGATCCAACAATAGTAGGGGGATCCATTGTGAGGTACATTTGGGTAGTATGGGTATAGGTAGTAGAGATAGGTTCCAACAGCGTGCATCAATGGATCAAAACTATCGATTGTTGGTGTGAAATTTCGAGGAGTTGAGCATATTTCCGAATAGCTAAGGAATGAGAATTATGGAGTGATAGAGAGGTCTATGCACTAAGAGCATACTGAGTGCTAGTGCAAAAAGACCAGTGGGAGTGTTGTGAGAAGAACAACTAGGGAAGAGCTGAAAAGTAGGCATTAGAGTGACTGTCATGAAAAGAATAGTGTGAGTTGAAGTAAGGTAGTTACAACAGAGATTACGTGAGAGAGAAGGAAGAGTGATTAGGATATGTTTCTGTGAAAAACAAGTAAAGAACTTCTGCATGAAACCAAAGGGAGTCTGTGGAACAATATAAGGTAGAGAGCAGAAGTTGCATCTCCAACCAACCATTTTGGTATTTTACTTGTAATGTATATGCCTTTGTTTTTAGTTTGAAAACTGTACGAAATAGTAGAACAATGGCAAAAGCAGGTTGGTGCCTACATTGAGAAGAGGTTGGTACCTCTTGGAAAGTTGGTCCTTTCTAACCAAAGGGAGTTGGTGCCTCGTGTGATTTGGTGCTCACATATAAACATATGTAATTAATTAGGTGCTTAATTTACATCATAAACAAACAACAAATTTGGTGGTTTATTCCCTCTAGGTTTCCATGTGAAAAACATTGTGTCAAATGTGTTTGTTGCTCATGTGATTGTTGCATGAACATGTATGTTTGAAATTGTTTTTCACTTCCTTTATGAATGAATTCTCCCTTAAGTAACATGATATAAACATAGGGCTGTAAACATACTAGAAAAGGAAACTAATCCCACTATTATTGATTCAAAAGCCACACCCCACACCCCCCCCCAACCCCCCCTGTAATATCCCTCCCCTTAATAATAAATAAAAATAATAAAAATAATAAATAAATAATACAAAAATAATAATTAATAATATAAATTATAAATAATAATAAATAAATCACTTAATAATAATAAAAATAATAAATAATAAATGTTAAATAATAAATAAGATTAAAAATATATACAAAGAAAATAAATAAATATAGTAATAACCATACTAAAGCTCTAGATAAGAATAAGGAAACTATCAAAAAGAAGGAAATAAAACAAGAAAAGGAAACTATCAAAAAGAAAGAAATCAAAAGACAGTTGCATGAGACACATGGAGCGTGTGCATGTGGTTCCTCTTCCAATGTTTTTCTATTTAATAGATGGTGAGGAAGATGAGAGGCATTCCTGCATTCCATCTTTATGTTTAACCAAGAAAATTGCAGGAAGTGTGTTCCTTAGTAATCCTTAAGTAATATAATAATTAACTAGTTGAAATACTTATGCCTCCAAACTCACTATTCGGAGACAATAACAAAAATTTACAAAATAATATAAACAAAGCAAATCGAGAGACATTTAGACCTTTCATCTTTGAAAGCAGTGTTGATAGATAGTTTGTTCACTTATTTATCCGAGATCCTTCTTCGGATCAGATTAAAGGATGAGAATGTAGATGTTCACAATCACTTATCGAATTTTACGAACTTTCACATCTACTAACTGTGTCAACAGATGCACATTCATTAAATCCTACTTTCCAAGTCCTGTTGGCGTGAAGTACCTAAATTGTGAAGAGAGAACTTTTCAAAAACAGATAGGAATGCAATGCTCTAGCCAAGGCCTTTCAAAGGTTGGGATGAAGTGCACCTTGAGGCAGGAATGCGAGAAATCCATCAGCTGGAATTGCCTACAAATAATTATTTATTATTTTATTTTTTTTTGACATGGAGGCAATAAAATGTTCATGGGTAAAGCCAATGGATGCTTATTACACGATAAACAAGGAAAGACAATATCTTCTAGAATTCATGATTTTACACTATTTTCTTCAAAATATCGGATGGAATCATTCTATTGATAAGTGGCATTTCAATCCATGTTAATTGCCTTTTTGCAGACAAAACAATATATTCCATTAATAGAAGAAAACAAAAACTGTGTAATTGTCAGCTAAACATAACCAAATATTTTCTTGTAGTGGTTCTATTCTAAATTTGACCAAATATCAACGATTTCAACATAACTCTTGTATTCTCTCAACCAGAAAGCATAGAACCTGAAACTTAGCTTTCCTTTGCACTCTCACTCGAACACCAAAGATTTTCAAAATCCAACATAAAATATTTAAGAGGAGACCAAAATGTCCTTGGACAATCAAGGAGGCTATGGGTGATGCAATAATGATATCAAATGGAGGTAATATCACATGGGTTTTATTATTTATAGGGTGATTATATGAAAGATTGGAATGAAGAAAAATCAATGAAGATGAGAGGCATTCTTGCATTCCATCCTTTAAATAGAACAACATTGGAAGAGGAACCATATGCACACGCTCCATGTGTCTCATGCAACTTTCTTTTGATTTCTTTCTTTTTGATAGTTTCCTTTTCTTGTTTTATTTCCTTCTTTTTGATAGTTTCCTTATTCTTATCTAGAGCTTTAGTATGGTTATTACTATATTTATTTATTTTCTTTGTATATATTTTTAATCTTATTTATTATTTAACATTTATTATTTATTATTTTTATTATTATTAAGTGATTTATTTATTATTATTTATAATTTATATTATTAATTATTATTTTTTTATTATTTATTTATTATTTTTATTTATTATTAAGGGGAGGGATATTACACCCCCCCCCCCCCCCCCCCCCCCACAATTGCTTATTCCAACCCAATGGATATATCTATTAAAAACAAGTTTTAAAAATTTGCAATTTTATTCCCTCAAATTTTAGTTGTCCTGACTCTATTCCTGCCCTCTTACTCCATGTCTAATGACTATTTTGCTCATAATTCTATTTTTGAGATCCACATTAAAAAAATGAATATGCATTATAAAATAGATCTAAGGGGATAATTTATATAGAAACAAGTCTTTGAAATAAGCCCATATTTTCCTCCAAAAGAAGAATTTTCTGAATTGTGTTTTAAGTGAAGTTCATGTAATCAAGTTCCATAAAAGTCTAATAAAAAATATATTTGTCCAAATGGTGATGTAATTATGTGAAGATGTCAAATAAAATTTAATTAAAATTAACCACATAACTCAATAATGAAGGCTTCGATATTCCAATGACTTATTCTTTTAGTGAGATCCTCATTCATCGATGTTTATCCCTCTTTCCATGTGTCCTACAAAAAAAATATTAATACCATGGGTGGTTCTTACTACACCACTAAGTGAAACGATAAGATTTTACTTTTCTTCTACCTCTAGTCACGAGCTCATGTATACTTCACATATGCAACTTATATGGTTTATCACAAGTGGGAAGAGAAGGTACCACATTTTTTCCCTGTGGCGAGATAGGTGTTTAGTTGCGTAGGTTGATTCCCCTCCAATTTTTAAAACTCAGGTCCTAGTAGTACAAGAAAAAATGCAACTAACGTCTCCGACAATGGTGTAAAAGATGTTAGTTGTTTCATATGCTTGTTTAGGATAAATACAAAACTCCACATTTAATTATCAATCTAGGGGTTGTCTATTATTTCATGGTTATGTGCAAATTATATGCATACAAGAGATCTCTTTTAAGTGTTGATGGTTCTAATTATCATGTAGCTATAAAATTCAGAATTTCATATTAAATCACACTTAAATGATAAGAGATAAGAACTCAATATAACTCATTTAATTCCACAAATTAGAACCAAAACTTCAATCGATCACAAAATTTCGCTGGAAAAGAAACAAACATATGACATATGAAAATAGAGTCTTATCTTAATAGAAATTATATCTCTACAAGTAACAATGGTTAAACATATTATTAATGACATGAAATAAACTACATTGCAGGTAACAATAGTTAAACCACACCATAAATAAAAGGAAATAAATCTCCCTTAAATTTGAATGTAGTAGAGTCTAAACTTCAGAAAATCAACCTCCCAAGATAGAATACGTAAACCCTAACTTCTAGAAATCAACAACTGTTCATAAGAATTAAAACATTAGGAATTATATAACTCCTATCATAAATCTAATTAATAAATGAAATTGCAACACATATGATAAATCTAATTAGAAAATGAAATTGTAGCACCTATGATAAATCTAATTAATAAATGAAACTGCAGTAGTTGACCAGTAAAAGGGGCCCTCCTACACGAATTAGGGCTGCTAAAGCTTACTCATATTTTAACGCTTCAGATAATAGGAAATTTCATACTTTATTAAAAAGATGATGCAACAATAATCTCATTGTGTATTTGTTTATTGATACAACCTCTGTCTCTACTACTTCTTTTTCTAACTTAACCTAACTTAATAGTCAATCTCCTACCATCCCATACATTTATAGAAGAAAAGAGTAGGGGTGAATTGGAACTAATTCACCAAATTCTTGGTTGTAACAAATATGGATAGATTAAAAAATGTTGTCTCTATTTCTTTTTTTGGAGAATTTAGGTGCAGGAATCACACTTGTGCAAACTTCTCAACACTTAATTTTCAACCCAAGGGTTTCATAAACTTAGAGACGAAGCATAGGCAATGCCAGAAATGGTATGAAATTTTCCTATATATGGAAAAGCAATTAAAACCAAGGCAACTCTATTACTGGAATGTAAAAGACAATTTTAAAGTAAATCAAGTAAAGAAATTACACACAACGAAAGCAATCCTAAATGCTGGAATGGAATTCCATGTTCATCTTCACATGGATGGTCAACAGTCTGACAAGTGGGCCCTTGCAGAATTCTGTCTTCCTTCTGATCTTCCTCTCATATGAACAACTTGTCCTTGCACTATTGCAATCTGCTTGCACTAGTGCACGTACATTATTTCTGTGTAAGAGTATATTTGACCTTCCTTACGGAAGACTTATGTCTGAGTGAAGGTTATCTAAGCCTAAGGGCTTATAGCACTTTGTTTCTGTGACAAGACACTTGCTCTTGCACCAAGGCAGAGTTCCCTTCACTTAGTTTCCAAGTTACTTTCAAAAGAACTAAAAGATGTGCTGAACAAGAATTACAACTGTAAATGAAATTCTGAAGTAAATTATCCTTGAAAAAAGGAAATTATTCAATTAATTAAACTTTTCAAAGGAAATAAATCACTTTAAAAGAATCAAACAGTAGCCTAAGTATTTTTAATGTGTTAATCAACTTTGGTACTTCATCCAAAATGATTATGTTCTTTGCAAGTATAATATGATAATTTGATACAACTTCTTGCAGATCTTTTAAAGATGAACTTTTAATACTGAAGACAATTACTCAATTAATGATTCATTCACTTGTAAAATAATTGAAAATAATATGCAGGTAAGTGATTCATTGTTTGTTGCAACGAATGAGTAGACCAAAGTGCAGGCAACAATATGCACTGGTGCAGGAAAGAGTTCCTTGCACGATCCGATTGAACATGAATTAAAACAAAGAATGAGAGTAAAGGAAATGCGAGAAAGATATTTCATAAGCAAAATAAACACAACTACTCTCAAACTATAGATCTGTTTCACACATTAGCTACAAAAGATATTTTAAATCGGAACTTGAAAGATAAAGATTAAAACTATAACATCACACAGATGCAAACTAAATATCCACACCTTCTTTTTGAATAATGAAAGCAAGAGGGCTAAACGAGCTGGGTTGGCTGGGCCCTAGCCAGCTAGCTCGTTCCCCTTCTAAGGAACAAAAAATCTCAGCACTTCAAATGGACATCATAGATAAACTAAATGTTGTGTATGCAAATCATGGTGGTTCTCTTGTATTACTAGATTTGGCAAATAAACATTACAGAGCAGTCCAACCCAGAGTCGAGGCGATAACCAGATTACATAAAACAAAATGACAGTCAATGGTTCACTAGCTTTCTACCTATGATCTATATCATATATATCATTTCAGATCTAGGCTGTTTACACTAATTACAAATATTTCTTTTTCAAACCTTTCAACCGAACAGACTTAAACCGAAATTACAAACATGGCCAACAGTTATAATACACATGAACTTTGCTTGGTCGTAACCTAACTTTGGAGAATAATCCCTGAATGCACGCCACCTATTATCCTACTTCAGTTCATCAACAGTTAGACTTGGATTCAAGGATTGAGACCCATCCTCGTGGAAGATTTAGCTTCTCGGACAATCTTCGTGGCGGTGCAGGAATCTACTGGCACTAGTCAACTCATTCATCATTAACACTAAGTTCCACGATCACTCTAGGAAATCAATATGAGTTACAATAAGTATGTAAATAGGCATGAAATCTATATAAAAATATTAATAAATTGTTGTAATAATCTTAATATAAAATATGAGCATATGCAGGAATGGGTAACTATCTTGTATTAGTGCAGGAAAGAAGGGTCTTTTGTTGAGATAAAACAGACATTGATATTGATGGAAATGGGGTAGAAAATAGGGCAATTTAGGATACTAACATCCTCCATTACCTAATTTTTTGTTTTTCCTCGCACAACATTTTACCTCTGCAAAAACCCTTCAAAAATCAATGGCCAACTCCTCAGTTCTGCACTTCAATATTTATTCCTATCTTTACTATATTTGGCTTCTTGCCTTAGGCCTTTCACAACTGATTAGTCACCTTCTTGAGGCATGTATAACATCTATGAGCTCGATATTTCTATACCTTCACTTGCTACTTCTACCTCTTTACTTCTGCCAGTAACTCCACCTCACTTTGTTTCTGCCAACTCCGTTCTTCCATGACTTGGTTCAAAGTTTCCAGGTCATGGACTTGTTGCTCCAGATATACTATTTTGCTATTGAGGAAAAGAGTGGAGGGTTATGTGCTAAGATCTTCGGGTGTGAACGCCTTTTTTGCCATGGACTCAAAACAAGTCCCATCATCATCAAGGTGAAGGCTGTCGAAAGCCTGCTTTATGACATCACTGAGGGTTTCTATACTCAAGGTTTTCTCATTATTAAGGGTTTTGATGCCCTCACCAATCTCCATGCCAAGGGTTTCAATACCTTGTGCTCCTGATTCTTCCGAGCTCTTAACACCTTGTTATCCCAGCTTCTCAGGGGATTCGACACCCTATCCTTCCAATTCAGTGAGTTTCGGTTCCTCGCTCTTCTACAACTACAGGGACTTTAGTACCCTATCCTTCGAACATTGCAAGGTCTTCAATACCCTGAACTTAAAATATTACAGGGTCTTCAGTGCCCCGATCTTCAGAAATCTCAGGGTCTTCAATGCCCTGACCTTAAAAAAATGCACGGTCTTCAATACCTCACTCCTCGAAATCATTGAGGGTCTCCACATCTGGTTTGCTGAAATTATCAAGACCCTGTGGATGTTGTTCCTCTTCATTCCCTTCTGCTTGCACTTCACCAGTATGTGGTGTCGATGTCATATTTTTTCTCTTTAGCCTGCTAACAAATGTTGACAACAAGACGTCATCTTCTGCATTCTCCTCATCCTCCACAATGTGTACCAATGCATCTACAAGCACTGAGAGATGTGAAATATGGGGGAACATTGGGGTGTTTCATCGATTACGATTGGAGAATTTGGTTGGTTCATCCCTTGGGCAACAATTTTCCTCCTCATTGAGACTCTAGTCTTCCTCTTCTTTCCCACAAGTGGAGTGTTCTCAACAACCCTCTTCTCTACTTACACTGGTGAACTCTTACCTTACCACTTTGTAGGAGAGAATGTCCCTTCCTTTCTCTTCTTACCTGTACTACTACTAGTAGACTCTTCTTCACCCCTTGCTCGGAATTATTTTAGAAATTCCCCCCATAGTATTCCCTTTTCTTCTAACTTGTTCTTGACTAGAATTGTAATAAGTCCATGATGATAGAGTTTGTTTGCACCCTGGCTTACATCACTACTCTACATGTTTTTTGCCATATTTTCAAGTTTTTTGAGTAAGCAGTGAGGAAAATTAATCAATTTTCCTGCCTCGAAATGCAACAACAACTGGAGGTGGTATAAAAATGCCAAGGTATATCGTCCTTCCCCTGTGACAAACTTCTGTAATATAAATAGTAAATCTCGCCACTTCCCGACCATGGCGGTCTCTGGAAGTCCCTTTCTCCAATCGAATTCTATTTTTTTTATCAAACCACGAACCAGTGCCAACACTTCTTTGCAATCTATTCTTTTTTAAACCATCACTCCCCTGTGAGTGGCAGGCCTATGGCTTGTGCAACAAACTCTTCTGTAATTTTCAATTTTAAGGACCCAAATTTGACTCGGCCTTCTTTGAACATCCTTACAAACTCTAACACTACGACCATGTCGAACCCATCAAAATTTTGTAGGAATGGCACAAATCCACATTCTAGCAATAGTGCAAGGTTGTTCCTGTACTTGGCAATTTGTTCAATCTCCTGTAGCAATAGTAGTTCACTTCTCACAAGTACCATTTTGAACCTCCTCCACTTCATTGATCACACCCTTGAAGGAATTTTTGAGTGACTCCAACGTTCACCGAGAGTTTTATGTCATAGGTTCCTCACCCTCTATCTTTTTAGACCCACTCACCCGGCTATGATGGAATAACCCCCCCCCCCCCCCCCCCCCCCCATATCAGTTGTAGATTCATATTAGCTCGTTACAGGTGAATCATAATAATTGGATGCAATGGTGGTATGGGCGGTGGTGATGCAATGACTACAATGATTAGATTATGGGTAAGTTAATGATAGTCAAGAAATGTGGAATTATTGCAAGGAGGGTGAGTGCAGGTTATCGAATAGTAACACCCTTCCACAGTCATCATCATAATTCAATCAGACACATTTAAGCATTTATTAAAAAATATTAGATTTTAAACCTTACACATCTTGCACTTTAAATATTTGTTCCTATATTAGTAATTAATGAAACAAAGTATTAATTAAAACATGGAATGAGGGAACATATCAACACATGTGCAGAAAAATACAGGCCCATAAACCCTTGATAAACCATTTTAAGACTGTGTGAGTTTCTTTCACAGTCAACTGTATTTCTGCACCAAACCTACTTGTATTGTTGTGCTTGCACTACGTTGTGCCTACACCAGATATTTTTACCAAACAAAGAATTTTTTAGGACATACTTCTGTAGCTGGACTTAAAAAATTTGCCTCATTATACAAGAAAAAATTATTCACCATCATTTGGTGTTTCTCGAACATGCCTTCTAGATTGACTGCATCAAATTCTATAATCAATTTATGAGGAAATAAAGAAGTGGGAAAGCGGTAAAAAATTTTAGAATGAGAAGGAATATTACGGCATGGATTTTAGAAACAATATCACCAAGAGAGATAAACGAAACGAGATGTGGGAAAAAATTTAAGGGAAAAGAGCAATTTTACGAAATCGGGTAAGGGTAATTTCTTAGAAGAAAAAGGAAGATAACTCATTGGGGAATTTAGAAAATAATTAGTGGGAAATTTTGAAATGGGAAATAGAAGAAAGAAAATCTTTTTACCTTGAAATCTGCCTACACTAGTGCAGGAAAAATAACTATAGCAGGAAGCAAGCATTTACTTGAATAAAAATGTACATACTAGTTACCCCAAACTTGGATAAGTGCTCAATTTCGTGAACCTACTTCTTGTTGGTGGTATCCAACATATCTAAAAATCAAGTAACATTCCCTTTTTATTAGAATTTTGATCTTCCTGCTAGCATGCTGGTTTTTAGGTCGATCCTTTTGCAGTCATGTCAATCAACTGATTTTCATAATTATAGGATTTTTTTCTTTTTATACTTTTTATTTTTTTCATTTTTTATTTTTATTTTATTTGATTATTTTTTTCCTTAATAAGGACAAGAAGGAATCAATTCTTGAACAAGTTGGTGTTACCACCTACCAACTCCTTTTCAAATGGTTGTTGGACTTGCTGCATAAAATATCCTTAAGTAAGGGGCTGAAAATATACCTTCAGTCTATGCCTATTTACCAGGAACACAAAATTCCACCCATCAATAGTTTTGATTTTTACCACTCTCTTTTCCTTTAAAATGTTTGAATCTTGAATCGTAAAGGAGTACCCAATCACCTGGTTGGAACTGCTTCTTCTAAATGGAATTTTCATGCGACTTCTTGCGTTGTTGTTGAACCAAGATGTTCTGCTAAACAACATCCCTTCATATTTCATCTAACTCATTTAATTGTAGAAGGTAATGTTGATGTGCATAAGAGAGATCTAATCCCAATTAGACTACAGTCCTAAAACTCTTGATCTTGAATTCTATCAGCAAAAGGACTTATTTCCAATATACTAACTCATATGGTGTGTTTCCTGTGTTGTTTCTCCAAGTGGTTCGATAGGCCCATAATTCTTCTGGTAATTTGTCAACCCAATCCTTTTTGTGTATGTTTACATATTTGTGAGGATGGACTCAATCATCTTATTCATGGACTTCGCCTGACCATTTTCTTGCAAATGATACATTGTAGATTTCCTATGCCGTATTTTGTACTTCTCCATCACACCTTGTACGAGATTAGAAATAAATTGCAACCCATTGTCAGAAACAATTTCTATAGGTACACCAAATCTAGTAAAGATTTTAGTAAAAGGAAAATCAACAACAACTCTTTCTGTAGCAAAAGAAACAATTTTAGCTTCTATCCATTTTGTAACAAAATTTGTACAAACCAAAATATGCTTTTTATTTGATGATGCAGGATTTATTGGTCCTATGAAATTAATGGCCCATTTTTCAAAAGGTTCAATCATAACCTAAGGACATAAAGGCATTTCATTGGCTTGATTAGGCTGGCCAATTCGCTGACAAATATCACACCGCTTGACATATTGTTTGGCATCCTTGAACAAAGAAGGCCAAAAATAACCAGCTCGTAATACTTTGTATGCAGTTCGCTGATTGACGAAGTGACCTCCACAAGGTTCATCATGGGTAGATTTTAAGATATCAAACACCTCTTCCTCTCTTAGACATCTACGGATAATGAGATCTGCTTCAGTGTAAAAGAGGTCTCCTTGGATCTAGGAATATGCAACACTTTTCTGAATAATATTCCACTTTTCACGAGTGGATAAGTGAGGTGGTAATTTTCAGGTGACTAAATAGTTAGCTATGTCAGAAAACCATGGAGATTTTTTGGACAAAGCAAAAATATGTTCGTCAGGAAAATCATCATCATTAGGAATTGCTTCACCAAGATTATTTAATCTTGAAAGATAATCTGGAACTACATTTGACTTTCCTGGTCTATCAACAATGGTAATGTTAAATTCTTGTAATAATAGCAACAACCTAGTCACTCTACCACTAGTTAATGGTGTATTCATCAAATATCTTATGGTGGAATGGTCAATATGTAAAAAAACTTCATATCCTGTAATATAATGTCTGACTGTATTAATGGAAAAAATTACAGCTAAAAACTCTTTCTCAGTAACTGTATAATTGAGTTCAACGGTGACAAGTTTTTACTAATGAAATAAATAGAATAAGATTGTTTGTCTTATTCCTATCCTAAAGTTGTGCCTATAGTTGTATCTGAGGCAAGAGAGGAAATATGAAATGGCAGGGACCAGTTTGGTCCTCTCAACACTAGTGCCTAAACTAATTTTTCCTTCAATGTCTCAAAGGATTGTTGGTAAGCTAAAGACCAAGAGAACTCACTATCATTAGCCAAAAGTTGGAAAAGTGGGGTAGCTATCCTTGAGAAATTCTCAAAGAATCTCCTATAGTAGCCTACATGTCCTAGAAAACCTCTCACTTCCCTTTGAGTTTTGGGTATAGGAAGACTCAAAATGACTTCTATTTTTGCAAGGTCAACTTGGATACCTTTGTCAGAAATAATATGGCCAAGAACTACTCCCACCTTGCACATCAATCTACATTTCTTGTCACTCAAGGCGAGATGGGCTTCTTGGCAGTGAATAAGCACTTTTTCTAGATTCTGAGGGCTTCTTGAAATGAATCACCAAACACAGAGAAATCATCAATATAGATTTCTATGCATTCAAGGAAAAAAAATAGCCAAGAATACCCTTTGAAAGGTAGTCAGGGCGTTACATATCCCAAAGGGAAGCACTTGATAAGAAAATGTACCCCATGGACATGTAAAAGTGGTTTTGTCTTAATCCTCAGGTGCTATTTGTATCTAGTTATATCCCATAAAGCCATCTAGAAAAGAAAAGTACTTCTTAACAGCAAGGGTATCGAGTACCTGATTAATGAAAGGAAGGGGGATGTAATATTTGAGAGTGGATTTATTCAATTTTCTGTAATCAATAAAAATGCGACATCTCCCATATTTCTTTGGGACTAAGACTAATGGAGAGACCCACTGGCTGTTAGAAATGGTATAAATAAAATCAACATCTAAGAGTTTTTGTGATTCTTCTTTTACAATGTCTCTTAGAGCTGGGTTCATTCGCCTTTGGGGTTGTCAGACAAGTCAAGATCCTTCCTGAATATAGATATGGTGTGTACAAGTTTTAGGAGGGATACCTTTCATATCTTCATATCCCCATGCAAAGACATCAAGATGGTTCTGCAACAAATTCACAAACTGCTCTCATTGAGAGGGATCCACGTTTGAACTGATATACAAGGATTTACCTAGAATAATCTCAACAAGCGTAGTGTTAGGCTCAAGAGTACATCAAAGTGTCGCTAGAGATGGTGATGATGCAGGTAGAGATTCATATCCTTCCTAAAAAATCTAGACTAAAAATTTGACTCAACGACTTGAAATTAGGCATGGTGTCTAGATTGCTTAGGAAGGGTTGAATTTCGCCCTCCTGTGAGGACTCAACATTATGATGTATCAAGGAAATAGGCTGGGTCTCCTCATCACTATTGTAGTCTAACCATAAAGTGTCTTGAAGCTTCTAAATAGATCTATCAGGTGGATATAGGGTGACTTTCTTTCTGGAATCTCCATGGGAAATATACATATCACCAGAATGACATCTGATATAAGCATCGGCCATAGTAACCCATGGTCGCCCCAAGATCAAGGGATACCCTCCCACAAGATTCTTTTCCTGAAGAAGAATGAAATCTGCGGGATATTCCCAAGAATCTAGGGAAACAACCACATCATCCAATACTCCTTCTGACTTGATTTTAGATCTATCTACCATTTCAAGCATAGTGGGAGTAGGATGAATATGGAACAATCTAAGTTGATCCATGGTTTCCTTTGTCATAAAGTTAATGGATGCCCCTAGGTCTATATGTACATTGGAGACAAGAATTTCACCTATCTGAACAGAGATAACAGGGTTTCTGGGGTTAGTATATTTTTCCATGTGCATACATCCCATCATTAACTCTGCTGCTCTACCAACAAATTGAATGGTTTGGGGTTCCAATATTCTCTTTCCTGGCTTCTTGAGATAGAGTTCCCTAATGATTTTTGTACATATTTTTGATCTCTTTAATAGATTGGAGCAAAGGCACCCTGATGAAAATGTTCCTAAGCTCAGAAGCCAGGCTACACTCAGGAATGGGGTCTTTCTTCTCCACAACTAACCTCTTTGGATAGGGAGGTCAGTTGGGAGAAGATGCCAAGGGCTCAAAATTTATATGGATAGGCTGAATGGTGTCATATTTTTTAGAACGATTGGGTGTTTCCTCCTCTCCTCTCTCATCGATAATCAGCATGGGATGCCTTTGATTTTCTGAGGTTACCACTTTCCCTGATCTCAATTGGAGATCATTGACTCCAACTGACATAGCCTGAAATCTAGATGAAGAAAGTAGGGTCATAGAATGTATCATTTGTACCACTTTATTGTTGGGGTTGGGTAAAGTTTGAGCAGGTAGCTAATAAGTTCAAAATGGTGGAGGTAATGGTAATGATGGCATAGGTTGACTGAGCTAAGGAAATGATGGTTGAGGCATTAAGTAAGGTGCATATGTAGGAGGGTATAATTGCATAGGTGCATGATAGGAATTATGTGAATTATGTGAATGATTTGGCCCTCTCCATCCTTGTTGCCAATATTGGGAGGATTTTCCATATTGATATTGATTCCCCTGTTGCCAATATTGAGAGTGACCAGTGTTAGGATAGGAATATGAGTGTGCATTATAACCAAAAAATTGTGGTTGAGGTTCGGGAACCATACCTGCACTTACCTGAGGCTAATTCCTTCTTTCTCCCATAGCATGCAATGATTCGGCTCCAGGTTGTCCCCCCTACAATACAACTTTTAGCCCAGGATTAGATGGACATTTATCCGTAGCATGGTTATCTGCACAAACTGCACATTTATTAGTTTCTTTAATATCTAGAGGACATTCTCCTAAAGGATGATTTCTTCTACATTTAGGACAAAAAATAGACAATATCTCTTGCTCTTCTACAAGTTTTTGCTAAAACTTCAAAGAGTCTATTTGTTTACTAACAGTATTCATTATTTCAATTTTCATATTGTCCATTTTGTTTTCTAATCCAATAATCATAGCATTAGTAGATTCGGTTTTTCTGTTTTTATTCTAAATTCCTTTACCGGATCTATATGGATTCCTCCAGAATTTCCTACACAAGTCACAGATCTGATCAAAATTCTTTTGATCAATATCCCCTTATCTTGATAGATTTAAATAATTTCTAGCATCATCAGTGAGCCCATGTAAGAACAACGCTCTAATGGTACTTAGATCAAAGTTGTGCTTTGACCTTTGAAGGATGTATATGAATCTCTCCAAGTAGTCCTCTAAAGTCTCATCATCATTTTGAACAATAGTAAAGATTTCATCTTGAATATCTCTACTTTTACAATATTCCTAATATTTTGACAAGAACACTCTCTTCATTTTCTTCCAAGAAGATATACTATTTCCTCCTAGTCCCACAAATCATCGGAGTGTTGCATCCTTGACGGTTGCAGGAAACAACTTTAATTTCTGAGCATCATATGAATAATCATAATTCCTACACAAAATATCAAACTCAAATAAGAAAGAGTTTGGGTCTTCATGTACCTTACCATAAAAATGAGGAAGAGTTGATGGTGAAATGATTTTATTTGTACTTGTGTATCAAGATCCACAATCAGGAATCTGAAAGTGGATTGTTTCTCATTTACCTGATTTTCACCACTTCCTTCTGCATGGTCTTCCATATTTTCCATTATTTTTCTTCCACCCGAACCACTCTTAATGGGTTGAGAAGTCTGATTATGGATTCCAACAGTCCCCTTCTTCCCCTTTATGGGTTGTGTCACACCTGAACCACTACTACCAGGGCCTAGGTGGGCTGTTCCTACATGATGATTCTGAGTTTGTTTGGACTTTCTACCTACATAAGAAGGCCCAATGTGAGTTTTGGTTTCAGATTTGTCAGTGTTTCTTTGGCCCCTAGATAGCTTCGAACCCCTACCTCTTCTAGGCATTCGTTTCAAAAAATGACAAAATGAAATTTAAATAAAAATTGCAAGTTTCAAAGAATAAATCAACACCTATAAATTCCTTCAAAAAATATAAGCACACTACAGAAAAATATAATAGTAGACTTATGCCTATTGTAGAAAAATGGAAAATTCTTACCAATTCAAATCACCTCCCCAACAACGGCGCCAAAATGATGGGTGCAGGAATTGCGCTTGAGCAAAATCCTCAAAACTTATCTGTCATCCAGAGGGTTTTGTAAACTTATAGATGAAGCACAGGTAATGCTAGAAATGGTATGATCTTTTCCTATTTCTAATCCTTCTTCTTAAAGGAAATGCTTTGCAGAATCAGATAGAAAACAATTGGAAAGGCAATTAACACCAAGGCAACTCTAGTGTTGGAATGTAAAAGAAAATTTGCAAGTAAATCTAGTAAAGAAATTCCACACAACGGAAACAATCTTAAATGATGGAATGAAATGCTATGTTTATCTTCAGATGGATGATCAACAGTCTGACAAGTGGACCCTTGCAGAATTTTGTCTTACTTTTGATCTTCCTCTCATACAAACAACTTGTCCTTGCATTATTGCAATCTGCTTGAACTAGTGTAGGTATAGTATTTCTATGTAAGAGTATATTTGACCTTCCTTACTAAATACTTATGTCTGAGTGAAGGTGCTTTAAGCCTCAAGGCTTAAAGCACTCTGTTTCTATGAGAAGAGACTTTCTCTTGCACCGAGGCAGAGTTCCCTTCACTTGGTTTCCAAGTTACTTTCGAAAGAACTGAAAGATGTGTTGAAAAAGAATTGCAACTGTAAATGAAATTATAAATTAAATTATCTATGAAAAAGGAAATGCTTCAATTCATTAAACTTTGCAAAGGAAATAAAATTCATGAAATAAAATCACTTTAAAAGAATCAAACAGTAGCCTAAGTATTTTGCATGTGTTAATCAACTTCGGTACTTCACCCAAATGCTTATGTTCTTTGCAAGTATAATATGATAATTTGATACAACTACTTCCAGATCTTTTAAATATGATCTTTTAATACTGAATATAGTTACTTAAGTAATGGTTCATTCACTTGCGAAATAACTGAAAATAATATGCAGGTAAGTGATTCATTGTTTGCTGCAACGAATGACTACAACAAAGTGCAGGAAACAGCATGCATTGGCGCAGGAAATAGTTCCTTGCATGATTTGATTGAAATCAAATTAAAACAGAGAATGAAAGTAAAGGAAATGTGAGAAAGATATTTCATAAGAAAAATAAACACAACTACTCTCAAACCGCTGATTCGTTTCACATGTCAGCTACAAAAGATATTTCAAATTAGAACTTGAAAGATAAAGATTAAAACTATAACATCACATAGTTGCAAACGAAATATCCACACCTTCTTTCTGAATAATGAATGTGAGAGGGGAAAATGAGCTGGGTTGGCTGAGCCCTAGCCATCCAGCTCATTCCCCTTCTAACGAATGAAAAATCTTAGCACTTCAAATGGACGTCAAAGATAAAATAAAAATTGTGTATGCAAATCATGGAAGTTATCTTGTATTACTCGATTTGGCAAATATACATTACAAAGCAGTCCAGCCCGAGAGTTGAGGCGATAACCAAATTACATAAAACAAAATGACAGTCGATGGTTCACTAACTTCCTACCTATGATCTATGTCATATATATCCTTTCTCCTCTAGGCTGTTTACACTAATTACAAATATTTCTTGTTCAGGCCTTTCGGCCGAATAGACTTAAAAAACCGAAATTAGAAACTTGGCCAACAATTATAGTACACATGAACTTTGCTTGGCCGTAACCTAACTTTGGAGAATAATCCCTGAATGCACAGGACCTATTATCCTACTTTAGTTCATCAGTAGTTAGACTCGGAGTCGAGGATTGAGGACCGTCCTTGTGGAATATTTAGCTTCTCGGAAATCTCGGACAGTCTTCGTGGCAGTGCAAGAATCTACCTACACTAGTCAACTCATTCATCATTAACACTAAGTTCCATGATTAATCTAGGAAATCAATATGGGTTACAAGAAGTATGTAAATAGGCATGAAATATGTATTAAAATATTAATAAAGTGTTGTAATAAATCTTAATATAAAATATGAGCATGTGTAGGAATGGGTAACTATCTTGTAGTAGTGCATGAAAGAAGGGTATTTTATTGAGATAAAACAGAGGTTGATATTGATGTAAATGGGGTAGAAAAGAGGGAAATTTAGGATACCAGCAGGAGATACTTATTGTATTATAACTCAACATCATATTACATTTGACTTATTTAACATATAATTATCTTAGAATAATTGGAGTTGTTTGAGTAGTTGATTAATTGTTTTTTTTGGGACACAATCTATCAATGGTCATAACAGTAAATCTAGAAGTATCACCTCCAGAGAATGATACATAGCTACCAAACCACGACAAATTTTGAAAACCTGCTCACAAGAAAACTAAACTGATCCATTTTTCCCAAAACTCATTTCCTATATTTTTTGATATTCATCCCCATTTTTCTGAAAGAGCCAAGGAAATCTAGCAACTTCTTATTTGGTAGACTTATGACTAGGAATGTTCGACCATGAGCTGTAGCTTAGATTTTTCACCCTGGTTAAAGACTTGGATATTGGAACCGTGAGTTTTTTTACAATAATTATGTTCGTTAACCATCATCAATAAAATTATGCATAATAGTCTTTAATCTATTAAAGTAATTTAAAAGAACATTGCCTAACCACAAAAGCATAATTAAGTATGATATGGTATTTGACAAGAAATTATAGTAAATGGAGTGATAAAGTGGTGGTAAAAGGTGGTGAATGTATTTCTAGAAGTGATAATTATTGTGGCAAATCAATGGCACAACAAGGATATCCTTTAAAATTTGGAGAATTTGTTGTAGATGCTCGATGTGATCTTCCACTGCTTGAACATCAAAATTGTCTCTTAGAGATGATGTGATGGTTGGTGGATGATATCTACAAAGCACCATAAATGGGTTCATTTTTGCTATGGCATGGAAGGAACTATTATACTACCATCCTTTCGAAGGTAACCAATTGGCCCATTGTGTTTTTTTTATCATATACAAAGCAACAAATATATCCTTCCAAATATTTATTCACTATCTTGTTTTTCCAGTTATCCTTCCAAACATTCGTTCACTATCATATTAAGGATGATAAGATGAGTTATGAGCCAATTGTGTACCAAGAAAATAAAATAAATGTAACAACCACAGTTAAAAATATATGTAATAAGGTTAATAAAATAAAAATAAGACGAAGGTCATGGGACATGTATTCAAAGTTGAATGATGGGCAAAATAATAATGATGGTGATCACATGTGATTAATAAATGGATATGGAAGTTGGCAAAGGTAATGGAAAAGGAAAAGAGGCATTTATTGGCATATTATTTATGAAAATATTGGAAATAGGAGAAAAGGAAGATGAAAGGTCATAGAATTGCATGTGAGCAAAATTGAAGGAAAAATAGAGGAAAACGAAGAAAATATAGGCCTCAATGATAAAAAGGCTTCTAAGGATCAATTCACAGCATTTGGCTCATTCAATTTAGTTATTACAACCATTTGTCAGTTTGATGTTGGAGCTCTCTTCTATTCTCTTTCTCTCTCATACTCTTTCACACTTAGAGTTTTCTTGGATCACTCTTGGAGGATTTTGGCATACTTGGGATTTGGAGAAAGAAGGTAGAGGAAAAGCAGGGAAGTGCAAGAGGATAATTGGATCAAGCTCTACTACAGGATCAATTTGTAGGTATCGAATTGCACATATGATTTCCTTGGTAATTTTTTCATGCATGGTATATGCATGTGATTTTCTGGTTATGATACGTCAATTACATGGAGGATTTCCTTGATTGACAATGGGTTGTTTTTATGAAACCAACTTACAAAATAGAAGAAAAGATAGATCAACAACCTAAAAATTATCCTCTTTGAGGGGGAAACCTCCTTTACATTACATAAATGAATAATTCTTGGATGATACAAATGAAAATACCTCCTTCATATATATATGAGTATAAAGGTTCATAATATAATCAAAGACGGCATAATAATAATGTAATGGCACAAAAATAACAATAGTGGGCTTCTATGGGGCACAACAGTAAAAATATAGGGGCTACATGGGCACACCAATAACAATAAGGGGGCTAAACTAGTATTATAAGGACCTAACATGCCCTTCTCCTTCAAAAAAGTGTTGTCCTCAATGCTTGAATAGTTCAGGATGCTTCTGTATTATAGGGTAAGTTATTCCACTTAATGGGATACTATGAAATTAATTGATTCCGTAGTTGTTGGGTCCTTGCTTCTGTGCTAGCTTCAGGGTAAAATATGTTTTTCCCTTATTTTTCAAGTTATAGAAATATTTTTTGAACTAGAACCTTGTCACATATAACCTTATGTAAGCATGAAACATGGAAAAATGGGTGTACTTGAAAAGATGTAGGAAGCTCCAATTTGTATTCCATAGTACCAATATTTTGCAACACCTTGTAAGGACTGTAGTACTTGGGTGATAATTTATTATCCTTCTTAGCTTGCGTGAGAGACATTTTTTTGTATGGTTGCAGCCATAAAAATACCCAGTGTTATAAGACAAATTGACATCCTAATCAACTCAGAGGAGAAAGACAAGATGACTAAATAAATGACCATAGTTGCAGGCCTAGAATCCACACTAACACTCTCTGTACACTAAAAACTTGCTTTATAAAGCTTGTTACCAAGCATAAAGGAGTGTTAGTCAACCTGCTAACTCATGTTGTTAGACCAAGGGGAGCATTAGTGAACTTAAAGGATGTTCAAGAGGTTATGCCAATGAATTTGCCAATAAATATCTAGATATTAAATCCTTAAATTTGTGCAAGAAAAGCAGGGAAATTCCAGAAATCAAGATATTTGGAGAAATTATATTTCAAGAATGAAGGAAAATGGGAAAAAGCTTGTAAACAGGGCAGGTTCATGGTTTTTGCCCAAATGAACTACAGGTGGAGTTCGACAGCCCTAATTCGATTGTTATATAAGCAAAGAGAGGGCCAGTACAAAAGGGGTCAGAGCATTTAGAAGGATAGCACATATTGTTGTTATGATATTGTCATATTCTTGAAGGAGCTAATTGAAAGAAGGAGAGAGAGAGAGGAAGAAGGGATAAGGAAGGCTGATACAATATGGTTGTTGTAATCACTCTTCTATTATGAATATAGGACTGCAGTTTTGTTCCCTACTCCAAAGTGTCGCTGATATTGTGCATTTATTTGTTCATTCTGATGCTTGTTGTGTTGAGTAGATAAGTTATACATTTATACATGTTTGTTACGGATTCATACATTAATTGTCAGAAGTATATGCTGTGATTGGTTTGCTTTGTTCTTTTGTGCAGGAATCATCCTGGAGCCAGTTAGGAGGAGTTCTTCTTACTGCACAGAGATTCCCCAGCAAATCTAGAAAGAACCAAAGATGATCCTCTTTCCATATCCTCTCAATATGTGTCTGATAGATGAACATGTGTGTAACAGGTAGCTTTTGCAGATAACCTTACGGTCTATTGAAAGTCCCGGGAAGGATTTCGAGGGTAGTTTTCATCCCGTGTATTTTACCCCATACAGAATTGGCGAATCTGCTGGGGACTATACATTTAGTTCCCAGTTACTCGAGCTCGTCTCAGATCTCTTCTCTCTTCTATGAGCTTCCCGCTTCTTCATATCCTTCTTTGATCCACCATCTAACTTGTTGCATCCTGCAAAGTTGCATTCTCTTCAGAAATTGATCCCAAAAGCCCACTTTTTGAGCTCTTTCCCTCACTAACGTACGTTGCTAATCTACAAAGAGCTTTATAAAGCTCTTTGACTATGCACAGGGAGAATTAGTGGACAAACTAAAGCTCTGTTTACACACAGACAGAGCGTTAGTCTCCCATTTCCATGTTTTTCAAGAGATTTTGTGGACCAAAAGGGGGTGAACTTGTCTCAGGGGCTAAAGTAAGATCTGCAATAGTATCATGCTAACAAATTTTGTGTCTTAAATTTTATTTTTAAAGAATTTTTTTTAGCTTTTCTCTCATAAAGAATTTTTTGTTGAAAGAAAAGCTGATAAACTGTACATCTCCTTTTGTCGAAATAGTTGTAGGTTGCTTTGTTTTGGTTCAATAGTTGTTAGGGAATATTGAGAAAAGAAACTTTTGGTTATGCAAAGTGTTGAATGGCTTGAGATGCACTGACGAATCCATGAATATGTGAAATAATACATTTGTAGAATAAGACTTGTTTGCATAAGAAATTGAAAAAAAAAATTCAAAGCATTGTTCTGCATGGTTTATTGAGTCGAGAGTCTCATCATATTCATACTTCAACACCCCCTCTGAAGACAAATAAGCAAATACACTAAAATTTACACTAAAATCAATAAATTTCTCTTTTTGAGCAAACCAACATTAGTTAGATTAGAACCTTGGGATAAGAGTGTGAGTCAACTACCCAAGGTTGAAAATCAAAACTAGTGTCGTTAACGAGCGAAAAATCATTCTGCACTCATATTACCGGGACCACTCCACTCACAACAGAGTGAAATACAAGACAACATCAGATTGTAATTGAAGGTAGCCCGCCTTCTCTTACAACTCCTTTAGGCATTCTTTGTATCGGGGGCCCCTTCGAGGATTTCGAAACTGAGTCGGGGACTCGGGTATCCTGCCCACACAGTGTGCTGTCTACGACTATGTCCCCCCTAGTAATGTCTATGATTTGAGGTATCTCTAGTGGCCAATACTTCTAGGTACTTACCTAAGGTGAATGGGACGGGCTGTCCTGGTACCTCGAACGGATAGACCTACTTTGTCTTCAGTTTTTGGGAGGGTGCTTGTCTTCACGAGAGTACTTGGCCCCTCAACCTGAGGTTCAGGCAAAGCTCAAAAGTAACCGTAACCATACATTTGGCCATCCTTCTCTGCTACTCATTGAGAAACTAAGTTTCATCTCCAATAATCGGTGTTTATCAGATGAGGTAATTTCCCTCTGTTTGCTACTTGACATATTTAGTGTATTTTTTCTTTTTAGGTACCTAAGTGCTCTTATTTTCAAGACTTTAAAAGAATATCACATTAAAATCTATTTGATAAAACTTAACAATCATTGTGGCTACATCTGGCCCTCATTGTCAATCTAGATGGTTGTTAGGACTTCCTCCACTGATTGTGGAGGATTCACCGAGTTCCACTGACTCAGATTCATCATCTTCAAGGAATCAGTCTCCTAAATCGCACACAGGATCTGTCTGGACGACCGATGATTCTAGTTTGCCAAAGGATTTCTTCCTCATTTTAACACTCTGCTTACAAATCCGTCAGATCCTATCATTGCTCCCATGGTACCTGTACTTCACTCTTCAGTGGGAGGAACTCTCCCATCTATTCAGTCAACACCTTAAGGGTTGTGGAATTATAGAGACACTGTGAGTCCTCTACCACTTCCACAGTCGACGGTCATCACAACATCAGTAATGTTGAACCCTGCAATCCCGTTCGTCCCAGGTACTGCAACTCACATAACACTCTCTATAAGTGGAAGTGAGCAGATGCCAAGTTCCACTCCTATGGTGTGCTAAAGCATACCTTAAACTAGTGCCACATATAGCGCTCCATATAACACTCAATGTGGCACTATGGGCGTAGTTCCAGTTTACCAATACCAAGGTCAGCTGCTAATGTATGGTTCCAACCCCTAGATTCAGATATCTTGGGCGATTCCCAATATGCACATGCCGGTGGGGAATGTCACAGTTCCCCCACTGTTCTTAGGCATGCATGGACAGTCGCTGATTGACATGAGTGTTCCCTCTGTCAATGAAAGCCATATGGTTAGTTTTGTGTCAGTTGGGAATCCATAAGGGATCCCCACCCAATCCATGGCGGCACCCTACTCACAAAATCAGTTGAGTCAAGGGGGCACCACTTATATTGGGGGCAACTTCATACCCCAGAATCAAAATCCTCATGGGAATCAACTTTACAACACCGTACCACAAAGCAACTGCTACACCACACAACCCATGTACACCATGGGGAACCAAACGGTGGGAGGAGCGCAGAGCTCCTCAGGTCATCCATCATCACCATGGTCTGAGTTGAGGGCACCCAACAACTTGCCTTTTTTGGCAACATTGGATATCCCCGACTTATACAAGTTGAGAAACGACCCCATCTACCACAACCTACAATGGCCGCTGATCCTGCATAAAATACCAACGAAAATTCCAAAGTTCAACGGAAAACAAAGGGAGGATCCAGGCACCCATATCACCACCTACCATCTCTGGAGTGTTTCTAACTCTATGGTGGATGATAGTGTTCAGTTACGTATTTTTCCCCGCACCCTCACTAGCAATGCAACAAAGTGGTATATTGAGTTACCACGTGCGTCAATCAATACCTTCAATAATTTAACATTGGAATTCCTGAAGCACTTCCAACTACCTATCCACCATGAGACTGGGACAGAGCTCCTCACTTCATTTCGTTAGGATACCGCCACCCACATCTCCGATCATATACATGAATGGAGATGTAGGTGGAGGTTAGTCAAAGCTCCCCTCCCAAACTTTCTCTTAACAGACTGGTTCTATAGGTCGTTGCTTCTGCAAATCGCTAGAGGTGTCGCTCTAGGTGGTGCGGTCATAGAAGACCAATCCATATGTCATTCCCAGCACTTGGATTTGATATATTCACAGTCTGGAACTCTTTACGACATAAGCCCCCATGCTCTCGGTAACGCCAATTCTTCCGTTACCGCCAAAATGACTACTCTTCTTGCCATTGCGATAAACTCTATGCAGTCTACACAGAAATCTGGTGGCAAGAAAAAGAAGAATAAGAAAAAGAACAATCCTTCTGAAGAGCAGTCAACAAATCAGCCAAACCCAAAACAAAAGGCTGTTGTGCCTACTGATGTGGCAAAGGATAAAGGCACCAACTATTCATGCAAACTCTGTCTTGAAGATCACGAAACCTGGCGTTGTCCACGTCTTCAAGAATGCACATATTACCTTGCCAAAAGAGATTCTGGTAAGGCACCTATTGTCCTTACAAATCCTTTTCCTACTCAACAGTAGTAAAATCTCATTGCCAACCAACCCCGACTCACATTAGGGGGTAGTGACAGTTCGGAACATCCTTCAGCTGGAGAAGGATCTTCTACTGTTTACACATTTGGAATAGTAGATCTCACCACAAGAGCTAAACCTCATGGAGCTCCTGTTGCTCTGGCAGTAGAACCATCCTTAGGTCAAAACCCATCGTTGCCCAATGATCTGCATATCGAAAGGCTAGTTGAGGACTTTGTAATTTGACCCCCCAAAGGGGCACTTTGATGCACAATGCACAATACATCTGCACGTGCCACTAACAGTACAATATCGTAGAGGATTTGATGCAAGCGGCGTCGGCTATGTTGGCGCTTGAAGTATTACAAACATGCCCCAGCCAACGGAAAGTTGTGCTTTCGACTATCGAAGGTATTGACCCTACGGATTCCATGCTTGCTATTTTCGACATGGACAAGTGTAAACCTCCCCTTTCTCACCAACTTGCGTTCCAGGTGCATATAACTTCGAAAGGTAAAGGTATGGATAGAACTGTCATCAATGAAGGTGTTTCAACCTACGTCATGTTTGCTTCATGTTGGCTCGCCCTAGGTTCCCCAACCCTATCCCCACCGTTGAACTCCCTTAAAGCTTTCGACGGCCACACCTCTGTCCCAAAAGGATACTTAGTCAGTTTTCCCATCACCTTGGCTAGGAAAACCGTAACGGTTGATGTAGAAGTTGTAGATAGAAAACTCGACTATAATCTGTTGCTGGGTTGCAGTTGGACATATGCCATGACGGTCATCATTTCTACTATCTTTCACATCATCCAATTTCCATTGGATGGAAAAGTTATTATAGTAGATCAGTTTTCTTTCTGCCCCCCTGATTATTCACCATTACCAAGTGGCTCTGTACCCCTAGTAGGAGGTGGAACTGACAGTTACGTTAGTTTAGGTACCGGTCTACTGAAGGCTTCTTCCCTCATGGGTTGTTTCCCTTTTTAGCCACCGAAGGTTTCACAATCATTCAACATGCTTTCATATTTTCCTCATGAATAGACTGATCCATGGATCATACTGGATCCTTTAGACATTCACACTTACGGAGAAAAAATGCCATTGTCACCAGCTGAATTGGCCTGTGAAGCCATTCAAATTGCACCCGAAGCTCTGGTCACTTTGGTTTCGGCCAACGATACCACTGCCCCTCCCATAACCGATCCTTCTTTCAATCCACTCAATCAAGTCCTGTTGGTGGATGAAGCTATTAGAGAGATCACAATGTTAGAAGAGTGACCTTGGGAGGATTCACACCATCATGTTTTGGTATCTAATTCGGAGATGATACCTCTTTAAATCCTGTCACCTGATGCACATGAAATTGTTTCCTCACTGTATACGATTATCAAACTTTTGGACTTAGAAGGAAACAGGCACAATATTTCACAAACATTGCTCTCCGATATTTCTGTCATGACAGGCATTGTGGACAACATACAGAGTGGAGCCAATCACAATACTGAGGAAATTGTGAGCTTCACCTACCCATTTAGTGACTTCCATGATGTTTTTTTGGTCTTATGAGGAAATGCATGGCATAGACCCTTCCATTGTCAAGCATGAGATCAAGGAAGATTGAGCATTCTTTTTATGGTATTTTTCTTGCTCGTTAATCCAAAAAAGCTTGAATCTTCTTCTTTGGGCTCGTTAAACTACAAACGAAGGTAATAGAGCACTATTAGGGATATTTTATTGCTCTTTAAAAATTCGAGCTTTTGTTGTTGTGCTCGTTAAATCTATGCAACAATAGATAGAGCAGTTTTATGGATATTTTATTGCTCTTTAAAAAATATAAACATCCCCGATCTTTTGTCATTGTGCTCATTAAATCTATGCAACGATAGATAGAGCACTTTTGGAGACATTTTATGGTCTTTAAAAAATATAAACATCTCCGAGTTTTTTGTAGTAGAGCTCATTAAACATATATACCACAATCCTCAGAGCACGTTTTATGATACTTTATCGGTCTTTAAAAAATAATAACAATATCTGACTTTTTCATCATTTGCACTCATTAAATATATGCAAATGCTGCTCTGAGCACCTCTTTTTTGATCTTGTTCTAGCTCATAAACTAAAAAAGACCAATGGAGCATCCTTTTTAGGCACTTTTTTTCTCGCTCTTTAAACTGAAAAAAATCCCACGTTGTGTCTTGTTACTCGTTAAACATGCTAAAGATGACCTGAGCATTCTTTCAGGTACTTTTTTCAAGCTCATTAAAAAATGAAAAATCCTTAGTTTTTGTTACTGAGCTCGTTAAAGTGTCAAGAAAAAACACAAGTTTAGTACGCCGCCTCATACTTGTAACAAAATGAGGTTGACATCTATTAGAAAAAGATTTCTCTTTATCCAAGTTCAATAGATTAAATACAGAAAATTAACTGATCTGGGTATACTATTAACCTTTTGTCGCACCCGATTAACAACTATGACAAAGATACCACCATGGAGTCTCTCTTTATGATCTTTTCAGACTCTCTAAAGATGAAAATATCACCGAGTTGTCTAGTCTGGACTCTTAAAATAAATAGAGAAGATATAGAGTCGTTCTTTTACAGTACTTTTCAAACTCTTAAAAGATGAAAAAATCGACGAGTTTTCTTGTCTGGACTCATTAAACTAATCAGATAGGGCAAAGAGTCATTCTTTTTGCGATCATTTTTAGACTCTCTAAACATGAAAATATCGATGAGCTTACTCGTGTGGACTCATTAAAAATTAGATGGGGAAAGTGGAAATACAACTATATCATGTATTTGAAAGCGTGGTTTGGTAGTAAAAGTTCCCTTGAACATGGTACTCCCTTAGATAAATTGTCATTTTGATAGCCTCTCAATATGAACCCTACCAACCTATGAGTTTTTAGCCTATATACCCTGATGTCATTGCATCTATATATCTTAAACACTCTGTAGTGTTCACGAGTCTAGTGCTGTCTAGTTAAAACTGTTGTCATGCCTTCTATTGTTCAAGGGTCCCTACTTGTTTCCTCGATCAGCTAACTCTACATATCCTTTCATCATGCCCTCCGTTGTTTAGACCCAAAAGCTCAAAATATTCTTCAAAAAACAAAATCATCCTTGTCCAATTTCATGTCGACTGATGTAGGACACGTCATTGCCTACCTTTCGATAGGTTCCTTCCTATAAGACATTCAGTGCCTTGGTGCTTACAAAACATTAGTGGCAGGTTACCTTGTGCTTGATCACGGGTTTTCATTATTGGCTCCTGGTTAAAGCAATTCTACGAGTGTTCGATGACAAAAAATATTTCACACTCGTTAGTTTGAACTTTGCATCTTAGAGATCATCACCTTCCTCGCATCTGTTAACAAGCTCCATTATTGGTTGGTAATCAAATGATTTCATGCATGTTCGACGTCAATTCATTTTATCACATGTATCGATCTATGCTATTCAGTGAAGTGGGAATCAAGACCTTAGGTAGAGGCTTGCATCATTCAGGCCTTGTTTCCTCTCCCAAGCTGTGATATTGTTCTTTCGAGAGAACCATTTCAGGATAATCTATTATGACATTGGATCCACCTTGTGCCATATTAGCAGCCAGCATTGTTATATCTCTGAGGAGAAAGCTACTCTGACATAGCTACTAAGCATGGGAATGCCCGACTCAGGACATGATTTTAGCAGTTTATATATATGTACTTTTGTTGTATGAGGTTTTCCTTACTGCCCAAAACTTCTCTCTCTCTACAAAGATTTCGACAACAAACTAGAGTATTTTCATAAAGTATTTTGGCCATCGTCTCTGCCTCTGATCTCATACTTTAGGGGGCATCTGTTATAGGAAAAATTGACCTCCTAGTCAACTCAGAGGAGAAAGACAAGATGACTGAATAAATGACCATAGTTGCAGGCCTAGAATCCACACTAACACTCTCTGTACACTGAAAACCTACTTTATAAAGCTTGTTACCAGGCATAAAGGAGCGTTAGTCAACCTGCTAACCCCTATTGTTAGACCAGGGGGAGCATCAGTGAACTTTAAGGATGTTCAAGAGGTTATGCCAATGAATCTGCCAATAAATATCTAGATATTAAATCCCTAAATTTGTGCAAGAAAAGCAGGGAAACTCCAAAAATCAATATATTTGGAAAAATTATATTCCAAGAATGAAGGCAAATGAGAAAAAGCTTGTAAATAGGGCAGGTTCATGGTTTTTTCCCAAATAAACTACAGGTGGAGTTGGGAAACCCTAATTTGATTGCTATATAAGCAACGAGAGGGCCATTGCAAAAAAGATCAGAGCATTTAGAAGGATAGCACATAGTGCTGTTGTGATATTGTCATATTCTTGAAGGAGCTAGCTGAAAGGGGAGAGAGAGAGAGAAGAAGAAGGGATAAGGAAGGATGATACAACAGGGTTGTTGTAATCACTCTTCTATTATGAATATGGGACTACAGTTTTGTTCCCTACTCCAAAGTGTCGGTGATATTATGCATTTATTTGTTCATTATGGTGATTGTTGTGTTAAGTAGATAAGTTATACATTTATACATGTTTGTTATGAATTCTTACATTAATTGTCAGAAGTATATGTTGTGATTGGTTTGCTTTGTTCTTTTGTGAAAGAATCATCTCGGATCCGGTTAGGAGGAGTTCTTCTTACCACACGGAGATCCCCAAGCGAATCTAGAAAGAACCAAAGGTGATCCTCTTTCCATATTCTGTAAATATATGTCTGATAGATGAACATGTGTGTAACAGGTAGCTTTTGTAGATAACCTTACGGTATGTCGAAAGTCTCAGGAAGGCTTTCGAGGGTAGTTTTCATCCCGTGCATTTTACCCCATAGCACCCAATCAAATACTTAAAATTTTTTTCATTGTGATGTTGATTTCCTTGTTGTTTCATTTGATTTTGTGCTAGAGTGATGTTATCCTTTAAGAGTTGGAGAACATGTTGTTGATGCTCGAAGTGATGTTCCACTACTTGAACCTTAGAATTTTCTCTTAAATATGATGTGATGTATAGTTTATGATATCGATAAAGTGCCATAAATGGGGTCATTTTTGTTGCAGTATGGAAGGATGTGTTATACCACCATCTAGCTAGAGGTAACAACTTACCCATTTTGTTTGTTTATCAGATACACAACAACGAAGATATCCCTCGAAATATTTGTTCATTATCTCATTTTACCATCATATTGAGGATGATAAGATGAGCTATGAGCTAATTGATTACCAAGACAAGAAAATAATTCCATCAAAAAAATTTCCAATGAAAATGGGATCTATGCAACTTGCTATAATATTCGAGTTTCCATGAAGATTTTGAATTATTTCCATAATTGCAATATCAATTTTACTAGATTATGCAAAAAACTGTGCATACTTGGTAAGTCTATCAACTACCACCATGATGGCACTCTTTCCTTCGGACTTGGGTAAACTTGTGACAAAATCCATTGAGATGTCCTCCCAACGTTGGCTTGGAATGGCTAAAGGTTGTAACAGAGTCAGGGTCTTAATTCTCTCAACTTTATTTTGTTGGAAAACCAAACATTCTACCACAAAATTTATAATATCAAATTAAAGGGCATCTGAAAAAATTCCTTCTTGACCCTATGGTAAGTTTTTAAATATCCTAATTTTCCTCCTAAGGGAGAGGTGTACAATTCCAAAAGAATCATTTGTTTGAGTTGTGAATTCTTAAAAAGATATAAGCAATCTTTGTACCATATTGAATAATTTTTCCACCTAAATGTATCAGATGTATTGGGATCTTGTTGGAACTTTTGAATGAGTGTCTCTACCTCTTCATCATTCTTCAATTCATCCCTTGATTCAGTTATCCACTCTAGTTGGATAATAGAAATGGCCCAAAGCAACTTCCACATCCTCATTCTTTCTTGAGAGTGCATCTGCAAAAACATATTGCGTCCCTTTTCTATAGATGATTTCAAAGCCATAACCCAACATCTTTGTCACCCATTTTTTCTACTCTTCTGAAGATAATATTTGTTCCAAAAATTATTTAAGACTATCATAATCTACTTTTACCTTCAAGTTTCTTCCCGTTAGGTAACATCTCCATTGCTTTAGTGCATGTAATATTTCCAAAATTTCCTTCTCATAAATAGGGTTGTGTAAATACTTTCCTTTTCTTGGACAACTTTAAAAAAAAATGGGTCTTCCTTCTTGCATTAAAACAACACCAATTCCATTTCCTGAGGCATCACATTCCAAAATAAAGGTTTTTGTGAATTCTATCATAGCTAAGACCAGTGCTTGGAACAATGCCTCTTTAATATGTTTAAAGGCCTTAGTTGCTTCTGGAGTCCACGAAAATGCATCTTTAATGGGTAATAATGTTAGATATGTTGCTATTTTCCCACAATTCTTAACAAACTTGTGATAATACCCCGTCAACCCAAAAAATCCTCGAATATGCTTTTATGGTTGTGGGGATTTTCCATTCCTTAATGGCTTTAATTTTTTTAGGGTCTACCTTAACACCCTCATGAGATACAACATGACCCAAATATTCCACCTCCTATACTCCAAAATAACATTTGGAGGTTTTTTCATATAATTTTTTATCCTCCAATAGTTTGAGCACCCTATCAACATGATGAACATGATCCTTCCAAGACTTTTTGTAGATTAGTATATCGTCAAAAAATTGTAACATAAATTTTCTAAGGAAGGATTTGAAAATGGAATTCATCAAACCTTGAAATGTGGAAGTTTCATTAGTAAGGCCAAAAGGCATGACCAAAAATTCATAATGACCCTCATGAGTTTTGAATTATTTTTTTAGAATTTATTTAGTCTCACTCTAATTTGGTGATATCTCGAAGGAAGATCCAACTTGGTGAAGTAAATTTCTCCATGTAATTAATCTAACAATTCGTCAATAATAGGAATGGTAAATTTATATTTAATTGTGAGAATGTTGATCTCCCTATAATCCAGACACATATGCCATGATCCATCCTTCTTGTGCACCAATACTACTAGAGCAGAGAAAGAACTTTGACTAGGTTGAATTATACTAGCCTCTATAATTTATGCAATCATATGTTCAATTTCACTCTTTTGTGTATAAGGATATCTATAAGGCCCTGTTTTGGAAGAAAACTTCCTAGAATCAAATTAATAGCATGATCATGATAAAAAATAGGTGGGAGGCCTTTGGGATTCTCCAACTGCGTGGAATGACTGTCCAAGACTTTTTGGAGATCTGGAGAAATAGATGATTTCGATCTTTGAACCTCTACTGGGCATAATTGTGCAATTACACCTTGTTTTTCTTTAATAAAAATAATTTTCATGCCATTAGAGTTTATTATATTTCTTGGTTTCCCTGTGATACCCTTAATTTAAATTCCTTTCCTTCCCAAAAAAATTTCAAGAAAAGTTCTTGAAAATTGAAAGCTATCGCCCCCAAAGATTTTAACCATTGGACTCCTAGTACAAAATCAACACCACACGTTTGAATGGAAATCATTGGACTATTCAATACATATTCCCCCATGGTTAGCTTGATATTATGTCACTTTCTCGAGCAATTTATAGTTACTCCATTTGTACCCACCACTTGACATTCTAGATATGGATAGAGGAAGCAATTTAGTTCCTCGACTATCTTATAATGAATAAAATTATGGGTACTACCCAAATCAATGAGAACAATTAACTTTTTCTTCTTGATATATCCTTCAATATTGAGAGTTTGAGGATTGGTAATTCCTACCAATGCATTACAAGATATGTTCAGATTCATTTCTTGTTTCTCCGTGGTTGGTTCATGGTGTATATCCTCCTCTTTTGATATTTCTTGTTCCTTTTTTTTCCTCATCTTCAAAATCTATGTAGAATAATTTCCTCTCAACACACTTATGACCTTTAGTGTATTTTCTATCACAATTGTAATCAAGCCCTTTTTCTCTATTTTCCTCCAATCACTGTGGTGTCAACCTTGTAGTTTGTGGAAGATTAAGAGAAACAACACTTCCATATTTATAGTTGTGAGTGGTAGACTTCCTTGTTGTCATAATTTTGCTTTCAAGTTTTCTTTCCACCTTGAATGCCTTCTATAATGAATCAATTTACCAAAGGAGAACCTCATGTTGGATGTTATATTTTAAAGTCCCTATGAAGAAATCAATCTTATGCTCCTCTGGAATATCGATTACCCTAATATTTAATTTTTTTAAGTCTCCAATGTGCTCTACCATTGAACCCTTTTATTTGAGATTTATCAATTGGCTAAAGAAGGTGTTTCTCTTTGTATCTCATAATGTGCTATCATTTCCTCTATAAAGATTGACCAATTGTTGGGAATGGAATCCCCCCAAGGCATGTTTTGGGGCTCAAAGCCCATGTTTTGACCGAATCGTATTGTAAAGTTCCACGAATTACGGGCGCGGGGCATGATAGTATGATAGAGTCATAGGGTTGTCCACCCTAGTTTTGTAAACGTAATGTCAGCTAGATAGACCTACTGATGGCCCACAAACCATGGGATTGTATAAATATAGCGAGGATCTAAGTGTAGAACAATCGAAGAATATAAGGAAGAGCATGAGAAGTCTAAGCCATTGAGTCGCAGTACGAAGTTTGTCTTTCGGACGTAGAGTAGGAGAAGGCTCTGCAGCTGAGTGCGCAAAGTGTTAGCCTCTTATTGCCATAGGTGTTCATATTTCATGATTGACAGTGGAAGTGCCAAAAATATTCATCTTTTCCATGCTGCAAAAGTTCCATTTTTGAAGGATTTCACAATAAAAAATTGTGATCCATTTCATGTTTTCAAGTGTTATATCTATTCAGATCACAAATATGAGGCAGTTTTTAATTTGGGAGCTCAAGCGAGGCATGTCTAACTTCCTCTTCTTCCTCTTCCCCAAATCACTCACTAATTCCCCTAAAGAGATCAAGATCTGCTTGATATCTCTTTAATTCATCATGTTTCATATCATTTCCCTTATTAAAGATCTGCTTTACTTAAGGAGTGTTCATATGTCCTCTACAAAGTTCTATCTCCCTTTTAAAGCCTAAGATCTCTAAACTTAGCGCTTTCTTGTCAAAATCATATTAACTCCTAACATTATTATGTAAATCCCATGATTTCTCCCTTCCCCTTACTAAAGTATGTATAAAATCCCCCTATTTACATATCCCCTCCCTTTGGTTGAAAGATAACCATAAATATCCCTTGGGAATTACTAAGTTTGCCTGAAACTTAGTAAGAACCCTTTTTTTTTTCTAAAAACCATCTCCCAATGCAAAGGACTCCTTCCTATGCATAAAATCCCCTCCAAGGTATAAAACCCATCTTTTGGCCTTGTTTTACCTTTTCTAAGGCATAAACCCCTTTTTTTGCCTTCCTTCTCAAAGCACATAAAATTCCTCTCAAGTGCCTTTCGAATCCTTCCAAGGCATGAAATTCCTCTTTTTGGTTATCGGACCCCTTCCGAGGTCTCAAGAATCCCTCTTTTTGCTTAAAATCCCTTCTCCGATCATGTAAACTCATCTCGGATGCATTACAGGCCTTCCTTTTTGTTATCGGAACCCTCCGATACATATAAATCCTCATCTGATCTCTTAAGCCTTCCTTTGGTTAAAATGAGCCTTATCACATCCTTTGAAGCCTTTCTCTGAATGCATGTGCCCTCCCTCCGACGCGATATCGCTGTCGGAGGTCGCAGCGATTAAGTGGTGGCTTTATTTTGTATGTCTGATGGGTCCTCCGCCGATCGCGACTTCGGCGATCGGCGTATCGCAAATGTTTTATGCCCATAATCCATGTTTTTGGCCCCCGGCCGATGCGATATCACATCGCATATAATATCGCTATCGCATTATATATATCGCATCGCTAATAAACAAAGGCCCGCACCCTGGTCCATTGCCGCCGCGATATCGCGACTTATCAGGAGCCGTTGGATCGGGCCCTTGGATCAACAGCCCTGATCATGTCGTGCATTTCCATTTCACTCCGCCCATATATATGATATCCGCCGATCCGCTAATCGCTGATTTAGCGCCAGCCGTTGGATCTGCCTTTGCGCAATCCAACGGCCTGGGTTTAATTCTTTCCCATTTCTTCAATATTGGTCGCTCCTGCTTGAAAATGCGCCAATTTCCTTTGTGAAATAGTTTTTCCCTTTTATAAGGCGGTAAGGCCATTTCTTCATTATTTACAGTTCGGCGCTCGCGCACTCCAAAGCCAATGGGTCCAACAGCATTCTTAAGCCATTTTGATCACTCCAAAGCCCAGATTTTGCTCCGGACAAGAGGCATGACCCAACGTAGTTATCTTTAAAGCATTCCTCTGCCATTATTATGCAGTATTTCTTCATGTATGTTCTTATTCGATCGGCCAGCACCGATAGCATTCCAAAGGCCACAGAAACCATTTGCAGTAGTTATGTTTGCCTTGAAAAGGAAAAAAAGGGGCGATTTGATAGTTTCAAGTATATCAAGGCAGAGAAAGCAGCCCGATTCAAGTGTTAAAGAGTATCAGAGGAAAGATAAAACCTAGATCCAATTAAAGAGTATCAGTGAAGTGGAAAAGAGTATCAGATCGACAATATCAAAGCAGGTGAACATTAAAGAGACCCAAACAAAGTCAAGTAAGCGCCAAAACAGAGTAAAGCCATTTAAAGTTGAATCACATCAGATTTAATTGGATTCAGAGCCAGCTAAAGGCGGCAAAGCCAAATATAAAGAAGCAGAGCAAGTGTTAAAGTGCAGTTATGATAAATGGCCAACGTAGAGCTCCAAAATCCCATATTAACTCATTTTGTAATGCTGCTGCCTCCAGCGCAGCTTAGATGGATATTTGTTGCATTTATTTCAGTAGAGATTTGGTTAGAAGCACTCATTTCATCAGATCTGTTTAAGATCTGTTTTATAGATATTTTGGGATATTTTCCCTATATAAACCACCCTGATCCATTGTTTAAAGGGTTGGTTGGTTGATAATCCAGAGTTTAGACTTGCGTTGTATACTTGGAGAGCATCTATAATCAAAGACTGCTGGAATGCTTGGATGTTGAACTATCTGTTATGTTTTTAATGGCTGAAGAGTGACTGTGGAATTCCTGTGCTACTACATGGCTCAATAAGTGTTTCTCACCTCTGTTTTCAATTTAATGTTTCCTATATCATCTATGTGTCATGATCCAAATAGCAAGAAAGAAGAATAGCTTAGGATTTGCTTGATTGTACTCTATGCTCAGTTCTCGTTATTTCTATATGTTTTCCTTTGAATTGGCTATGACTATGAATACCCCTTGGCTCATATTTACACTAATTCCATCGCATATGACTGTTATTTAGGAATTCTTAACTACTCCTAGATAAACATTCATTCACCTTCCTTCTCTGTTAGCTGATGAAAGATTCTTAGTTGCCTTTCATCTCTGGCCTTCATTCCATCATTTTCAGCAATTGGTACCTCGGTCGTATCCATATATATGATATCCGCTGATCCGCAGATCGCCGATTTAGCGCCAGTCGTTGGATCTGCCTTCGCGTGATCCAACGGCCTAGATTTAATTCTTTCCCATTTCTTTAATATTGGTCTCTCCCGCTTGAAAATGCGCCAGTTTCCTTTGTAAAATGGTTTTTTCCTTTTATAAGGCGGTAAGGCCATTTCTTCATTATTTACAGTTCGGCGCTCGCGCGCTCCAAAGCCAATGGGTCCAACAGCATTCTTAAGCCATTTTGATCGCTCCAAAGCCGAGATTTTGCTCCAGACAAGAGGCGTGGCCCAACAGAGTTATCTTTAAAGCATTCCTCTGCCATTATTATGCAGTATTTCTTCATGTATGTTCTTATTCGATCGGCCAATGCTGATAGCATTCCAAAGGCCATGGAAATCATTTGCAGCAGTTATGTTTGCCTTGAAAAGGCAGAAAAGGGGCGATTTGATAGTTTCAAGTATATCAAGGCAGAGAAAGCAACCCGATTCAAGTGTTAAAGAGTATCAGAGGAAAGATAAAGCCTAGATCCAATTAAAGAGTATCAGTGAAGCGGCAAAGAGTATCAGATCGACAATATCAAAGCAGGTGAACATTAAAGAGACCCAAACAAAGTCAAGTAAGTGCCAAAACAGAGTTAAAGCCATTTAAAGCTGAATCACATCAGATTTAATTGGATTCAGAGCCATCTAAAGGCGGCAGAGCCGAATATAAAGAAGCAGAGCAAGTGTTAAAGCGCAGTTATGATAAATGGCCAGCGCAGAGCTCCAAAATCCCATATTAACTCATTTTGTAATGCTGTTGCCTCCAGCGCAGCTTAGATGGATATTTGTTGCATTTATTTCAGTAGAGATTAGGTTAGAAGCACTCATTTCATCAGATCTATTTAAGATCTGTTTTATAGATATTTTGGGATATTTTCCCTATATAAACCACCCTGATCCATTGTTTAAAGGGTTGGTTGGTTGATAATCCAGAGTTTAGACTTGCGCTGTATACTTGGAGAGCATCTATAATCAAAGACTGCTGGAATGCTTGGATGTGAACTATCTGTTGTGTTTTTAATGGCTAAAGAGTGACTGTGGAATTCATGTGCTACTACATGGCTCAATAAGTGTTTCTCACCTCTATTTTTAGTTTAATGTTTGCTATATCATCTATGTGTCATGATCCAAATAGCAAGAAAGAAGAATAGCTTAGGATTTGCTTGACTGCACTCTATGCTCAATTCTTGTTATTTCTATATGTTTTCCTCTGAATTGGCTATGAATATGAATACCCCTTGGCTCATATTTACACTAATTCCATCACATATGACTGTTATTTAGGAATTCTTAATTGCTCCTAGATAAACATTCATTCACCTTCCTTCTCTGTTAGCTGATGAAGGATTCTTAGTTTCCTTTCATCTCTGGCCTTCATTCCATCTTTTTTAGCAATTGGTATTGTTTTATGTGTAGCTATCATGCTCTGTAATCCTCTTGTGACCAAGAAAGCACAACAGCAAGCCCTAATCCATGACTCCATGCCCAATGGTTTGAACTTCTCATAATATGCATCCCAACTCTGCTTGAAATAATCCTCCTTCCCACCAAAATCAAAACAAAACCCAAGAACATCATAACTAGCCTAAAATCAGCCCTAAATGGAGCTAAATCATAAAGAGAGAGCCCTCACTGATTTCAGGTAGGCTAGGACCTGGAATCCAAAGATTGGTTTGTGGTTACCTCGGCCGTATCCCTTAAGGAGCCAAGGGACAAACTGAGTGATAACACAAAGTATTAGTAGTCTGCAGCTGAGTGCATGGACCCCTACAGCTGAGTGCTCAAGGTGGAGTTGAGTCTGTAACCAAGGAAAGAATTAATAAAGAAAAGTTTTATCATAATTCTGTGTATCCGTTCTTGGGTTATTACATGTTTGATATAATTGGCAAATATACTATTTATTTACTGTGCACACTTGAATGAATGGTTTATGTTGTTAAGTATAACTTAAAGCACACAAGTAGGCTAAAATAATCAACTAAAATTGGAATATTAGTAATGTCCTCGGTAATAACACAAGAGCGTGATGTTTAGCCTCTGGGTAGGGTTGTACAAAGGCAGTATATCAGGCTATGAGGTAAGGGAAAGTGCATGAAGAAACCTATAGAAAAATTCAAACCCTAGACCAGTCGAACTCATCAGACATCTCCAAGGTGCAGAAACCTAGTTCTAGAACCCTCCCATACTACTTCAGGTGAAACCTCAGTCCGTGACTGCGGACTGTTTCCAGAAGGGCCAGTAGTACCAAGATTTTTTTGGCTAACTAACTCCAAACTTGGGTCAGGCCCCAACAAGCCAACAAATGGTTCCATTTCCAAGATTAGGATTCGCATAAGATATGTCTAATGTCACATCACTGGAATCTAATAAATAAAGAAATTGAAGAGTGGTTGGACAAAAAGATTCACGAGTTCGCAACATAAGAAAACAAGAATATGTGATTATTCAAGGAAGAGTGGTTAGATTACTACTTATATGGAAATCCATGAAATTTTATTTGTATCCTTCCTTACTTAGTTTTACAAGTGGATCGCGAAGCTAGTAGCCAGTCAGGGAAGGTGTCGGCTCGACAAAACCATCGTGTGGACTCCAGAATTGGTGCACAAACTAGAGGCATCAGAAGACAAGATCACACACACTGTAGATCACTGGCTGGATTGGATCATAGGAGGGTTCATCACCGAATTCGCAGTAGATACTTCAGTCAGCTATAGCAAGGCAGAACGACACTTCCTCAAGGGACCGCAAGGTAACTATGTCAAATCTTTGAACACTTGGATTAAAATGCTACTGTGTGAAAAGCAGGTTATGCGAATAAATTGATGTTTGGGGCTATGCGGAGTGGGAGGATATACAAAAATGAAGGTAGCACAGACCTCGAAACCATCCCCTTGATATCACCTCTGCGAGGTGTTGAAGAAGAGCTTGCGAAGGTTTCACCAAAAAGTGTGATCAGTCTGATAAGGTAGAGAATTCTGTGCATACCACCCCTGCCCACACCACCACCAGTTTCACCATCTTCACCCCCAACTTTTCCCACACCGCCTCCACCATTGCAAAGCAGTATGGCTAGTGTGATAAAGCTACCAATGCTCAAGGGAGTAGGGAATGAAGATTGGAACCAATTTTGGTTTGTGGTAAAAGCGGTATGGGAAGCAGAAAGTGTCATGAACGACAATATAAAGAAGGCGACATTGGTTAGCTCTACAGGATCACATGCTGACTTGGTACATTAAACATTCCAGTGACAATCCAAATGTGGGGATAGCAGATATCTAGGCTGTGCTAAACAAATAATTTAGCAGGCTGAAATCAGAGGCACAGTCAATTATTGGATTCAAGGAGATCACCATGCTACCAAGTGAAACCTTGTGGGAGTTGGATCAAAGATTGAAGGGAACAATTCACGAAGCGAACATGACCTTAACAGACGGGCAACACTGTGAATGGTTTGAAGCCTTGCTAACACCGTATATACGGAATGTGCTATCACAACAAAGGCTAACCACTTAGGCTAAAGCTTTGGAGGTCGCGATGAGATTGCATGAGACTCTGATACAAGATCCAAATCTGGGAGTCCAGAAAAATCATGCGTAGTTAAAGAACTTGTGCTTGGAGATGCAGAGTTTGAAACAAGACTGGATAGCTCACCTAGAAGTGCACAAGAAGGTATGGTGTGTAAAGTGTAAAGGCTAGGGACATGACAAGGACCATTGTCTAGTCTTCGCAAACTACCTGGCAGGTGGAGGACCAATGCCATAGAGACCAGCGGCGCAACCAGGACTAAGTGCGATGCCTGCATTATGGTGCGTGATTTTTCAGATAGGAGGGAAGCATGCTACAGATAACTGCCATCTATTACAGAAGAATACACATACATTCGAGCTGTTGTTCTATAATTTTTGCAAGTTAGTAGGCCATGATGAGCGTACTTGTAGAATTTATGAACTAATGATGGATTAGACTCCTAACTACAAAGTGTAGAGCAAAATGTGAGCCCTCGATCAAAATGCAGGGATGGCATGCACTGGATTTCAGGGGCACGGACGAGGTCGAGGTGGAATGGGACCAGGAAGAGATTGCAGACAACTAATCTATTACAATTATGGAGGGCCAGGGCATTATGCCTAGGATTGTACAAATCGGATGAGAGCATCATGCTTATATTGTACCAAGTTTGATCATGAGATAGAGGACTGTCCCACACTGATAGCGAGGTTCTGCGATAAAGGAGCACTCAAACCTCCCCCAACTCGGAACCTACAAATGATGAGGTCTAAGCCATGCGAGGAAGACCTAAATGTAAATGTTGTGCTCTGGAGTGGTATCACGATGGGGGATGACAAAGGCAAGCAACCCGAAGAAAGTGCCTGGGTTCGCAAGGCTCTAACAAAGGAACCTAAATTGATTTAGAGCATGCTAAAGAGACATTCATGGAAGCTAAGAAGAGTTTTGCGGATGCCTCTACCTCAGGAAGTAAAGACAGATTGGAACCGAAAATGGACCCGTCAATGCTCACTACATTCTTGGAGACATGCATGAAGTTATTACGCGATAGAAGGGTGGTGAAGGGACTGCAAGAACTCATAACTAGATGTGTTGGGACTGCGCCAGGAGAACCACACATAGTCTGGAAGCTCGAGAAGCACATGACACGAATAGGAAGGGAGATGAGATTGACCACACAAAGTGAGGAATATGAAATGGATCAAGGGATTCTGGATCTAGGATCAGACACAAACGTCCTGCAAAAGAAGACATGGGAGTGTGTGGGAAGGCCTGCACTACAATGGTCACCGATCCAGCTGTGAATGTTGAACCAAAAAAATACCCTACCTATGGGAAGATTGCAGGGAATAATGGTGGATATCGAAGGTGCGAGTGCGCTTGCAGATTTCGAAGTGATAGAGATTTTTGATGACAGTAATCCCTATCCTACACTACTGGGAATAGACTGGGCCAAGGACATGAATGGAGTGATAAATCTAAAGAAGCACAAAATGAATTTTGAGAAAAAGTCATTGTGCATAGTGGTACCTTTAGACCCTATGGAAGGATCGTGCTACACAGAGCCAATACGGGACTATGATAGCGACGATGATCTAGATTATATTTATAAGATAACTACGTGGAAGCAAGATTGGGTGAATCCAACCATGGATGGCAGGATCTCGTGGGAGCGTGAAAGCTCCTGCACTTCAGATTCGAATGAAGAGATAGAATGATGGTAGAAATGGCTGCATGAGGTAACCACACTCAATTGCAGCATGATGATAAGCTCACTACAATGTGTGGCAACAGAGGTAGGAGATCTACCTATGTATGATGGATTGAACGAGGTGGATGATTTGCTAGATAAATTTGAAATAGAAGTACCGAAACAGTAGTGTTTCGATGCTCTAAAATGGGCACTACGCACTACACCCGCAAGGTGGTGGGGTACGCATCAAAGAAGTTTTGAGGACTAGCATGAATGCTGAAGGATGATGTGCATGCAGTTTGGAAAGCCTCATATGTGGATGAAACTTGAGTATGATGGATGAAACAGCCTGCGCGCCCACCTCTCCAGATGGTTATAGGCATATGGTGCACAACTTGCATGAACGCACACTATCCTCGTGATAGGTAACACAACCAACAAGCAGGAGCAAGCAAGACGATGGCCTGAATGACAAGGTATGATAAGACCAAGTGCATAAAATATTATCCGTGTGGAAGCCTTTGAAAAAGTACGTGAAGCACTGAACGTGATCCATGATGAGAAGTGAACTTACTCGGACCTGTGCATAGCAATGGTTCTATGGGCTTATAGGACCATGTGCAAAATCCCGACCATGCAAGCACTTTCGAAGCTAAAATATGAAGCAGAAGTTGTAATCCATATAAAGTATGCAAAGCCTAGTCCACGCAGAGTAGTAACCGTAGATACGATGGTTTGTGAACTTCCGAAAGATAGGATCACACAAACACAAGAAACATAACTCATGGGACTTCAAAAAGAAATCCAACAGCAAAACGTCAGACTCCAAAAACATGAAGAAGAAAGGGTATGGTTAAGGAAGAAAAGTGTTTTGATGGATGCAGAAGTCAAGAATATGGAGGACAAAATAAAGAGATATTTTCTTGGCAAAAAGACCACAGTGGTAAGGTAGTGGGTGTACGATCATGATGACAAGTTTAAGGTCTATTACCACAAATTGATCAGTTTGACGCCTTGGCTTGGACCGAATATTGCTAAGCATAATGATCAGGGTAACACATTGCAAATGGTGAAGTGCACGATGCCGATCATAACAATAAAAGGTAGGGACTCTCTAGGAACCATGAATTCACAAGTGATCGATTACAGCACAGATACAATGAAAACAACTAAGGATGGTCTGGGGATAGAAGAGGTGACCACTGATGAGGCCGTTCAGGTGCCAAATGTGGAGGATGTTCCTAAAGGCACCAAGATTGTGGAGGAGATCCTGAAATCACGCATACACCAAGAACGAAGAAGTATAAACAAGAAATGGCTCCAATGTGTGTGTCCCTGAGGAACACGTTGCACAACAAATTATTAATGGAGGAGAAGGGGAAAGTTGTCATGATAGAAATAGATGAGGAAGAAGAATATTTGTGGGCCCTCATTATCATAGAGGAAGAAGACGAAGGCGTGGAGGTGGATATTCCACCTACGTACTCTATGACAAAATTGTCTGCCTACATCCCCCCATGAAAAGGGAAGGCTAAAGTGCCCAAGGACCTGAACGAGACCAAGAATTCGCTCCAGAACCCGCTCTTCACAGATGGCATTATGTTTGAAGGCACACACCTGGGCCACTTGCCAACCATGAAATTTGAAGATTGGGACCTCGCTACCTGAAAAAAGTTCCCTCACCTTGAGACTAAGAACCTCATGAAACAGAACGCCGCAGGGGTGGTGACAACATTAGAGCTGCAGAAGTGACTGTGTGGAGTGGAAAAGGCCGAGCTACTGAACCTACTATGGGTGCCACATTTCCACCTCACCCTAATAGCCATTTTCTTCATCAGGCACCTGCTCTGCCTGGTGCATGATGGGTATCTATGGATGGAGGAGCCCATCCCCATCACGACAGACCTAATTCATCACATTTCCCAGCTGCCATAAAAAGGAAAGGACCCTACGACCATATCAGAAGGAAAGGGTAGTGATTTGGCCCTCGCAGTGGCCATGAAGACAAAGTACAAACTGGAGAAGAAGAAGAGGGGCTACACCATCTCCAACATCAAGGATAAAGTAGTATGCATAGCAACCCAAATCCTGGCAGGAAAAGTTATGTGGAAATGACGCGCAAACGAGGTACCTACACCAGTGATCACACTGCTTGAGCAGTGTGCAGAGGGAGTCCAATTTAACTAGTCTAAATTCCTCTGCACGGAGTTCTTACATAATTGTCGTGAAGCCTAGGAGCAGGGTAAAAGCTTCCACTATGCATGGTTGTTGTTTTCCATAGTGCTTGTAGTAGGGGAATTACCAGAGGACTGTCAATTCCCCATCATTAATAGAGAATTACCAGAGGCCACAAAGTACACTTCACTTTGGGCGACAAAGGATGCAAAAAGGATACGTGACAGTAAGATCTTCTCGGTGCTCATGGAGATGAACATTTGGATATGGATTAACCAGAAGTCATGCTTGTCACCCATGGTGTACAACAGTCTACAGGGTTTTGCAAAATTGAATTCAAACATGCATAACATCTACATCAGGTCGCGCAAGGACCTGACCAAGTAGTGGGTAAAGCTACCTTTCGTAGCCATCGACAACGTCCTTTCCAATGTCCTGGAGGCATGGCCACCGGAGTGGTGCACCGCAGACATCACAGAGTTTGAGAAGTCGGTGACGCAACGAAAGAAGGATGAGACCAAGCTACATGTTGCATAGTTTGCCGAAAAACGAAGGTAGGAAGCAGCAGTAGTAGAAGTGTGGGTAGTTTGGGACACTGCACAGAAAGTAGCATAGCAAGAAAAGGCCATAGAGTAGCAGCAACACAGGAAGCAGTAGCAAAGGTGGGCGAGGGCCAAACAACACCTTCATAGGGGAAGGAAGCAAAGCAAGCAGGAACAGAAGAAGGAGGTATGGACCCACAAACCGCACCAACACACAACTGAGAAGGTAGGGCCACGGAAGAATGCCAAGGCCTTGAAATTGTCCATTGACCCGATCACCCTAACCAAGGGTGATCTACATGAAATCAGCGAAGTGGTGCACGATGTCACCACCGAGGTTCTCCGAGATTTAATGCAGGAGAACCAAATTGTGTTGGGGGCCCTCAGAGTGCAGTTGCAGGAATTACAGGTGTGCCCCCCTCAGGTTGGTATAGTCGGATCCTCGGCAGCAGAGCAGATGTTGCACGTGCAGATAATGAACACCATAGTGTTGTTAGAAGGGGCACTAGTGCCATCAAATGAGGCCGATAGAAGCACGATGAAAGGCCTTGATATCAATCTTGCTGCACTCCTACCTGAGACCTTATATGTACTGCAGGATGGGATAATGGCAGAGTTGCGAGCTAGGGAGAGCCGCATGCTCCAAGTCATCAGTGAGAAGAAGATAAACATGGAGCAACTAAGCTTGTAGCACGATTAATTGGTGTTGCAGAATCAACAGCTGGTATAGGTGATAGACGATGCTTGTCAAAGTGTCCTGGAGCTGTCCATCCTAGTAGACATACCAGCAGAGGCGTGGATCCACAGTTTAGCAGCAGGGGTTCGCGAGGTGACAGAAGAAATGACAAAGGTTCAGTTGGAGCTAAACCTTCAGATCCTAGAGATGCAGTTAAAGGCGCAACCATCCACTCCCCTAGAAGTCAGAGAACAACATGCTAGCACTATCACAATGGGATTGGAAGAAATTGGAGGTATAGTGTGAGACTACACCAACATGTTGGAAGAATCACTTGAGGTCCTCACAACTCTGCAGGAGGACCCCAACATCTAGTGCTTGGAGACAGAGGTGCAAGAACTCCAGCAGTAGTATGAAAGTGTCTGAGGGACTGTGCAGATGGTGGTCCTCACTCAGAGGCTAGCACATATGCAATAGGAAAAAGCACTGAAGGAGCATGTGGACACGGTTCGACATATGGAAGTAGTCCTCAAAGCATGCATTGAGCCTTACATGGACGAGGCCTTCACTATCATGGCAGACATCAAAGGAAATCTCACACGCATGCAAGGGATGCATACATTGATGCATAGAAGCACTCTCGACACAGAGGTATCAAAACAACGTATGAAACAGATCCAGCAAGCAGCAGCTCAGTGCCTTGCTGACCTTAGTACACTTCGAGAATAGTTGAAGGGACTCCACGGAAAGATCCCCGCACCGACAGAGTGACTCGAGGGTGAGTCACGATGTTTGTGTTGCGGGCCTGTTGGGCATGGAATCCCCCTGAGGCATGTTTTGGGGCTCAAAGCCCAAGTTTTGACAAAATCTTGTTGTAAAGCTCCATGAATTACAGGTGCAGGGCGCGAGAGTATGATAGAGTCATAAGGTTGTCCACCCTAGTTTTGTAAACGTAATTTCGGCTGGGTAGACCTACCCATGGTCTGTGGAATATGGGATTGTATAAATAAAGAAAGGCTCTAAGAATAATCGAAGAATCTAAGTAAGAGCATGAGAAGGCTAAGCGATTGAGTTGCAGTGCAAAGTGTGTCTTTGGGTCGTAAAGTAGGAGAAGGCTCTGCAGCTGAGTGCAAAGAGGCCTAGTAGTCCGTAGCTGAGTGCGCAGACCCCTGCAGCTAAGTGAACAGGACGGAGTCGAGTCTATAACCAAGGAAGGATTTAATAAAGAAAAATTTTATCATAATTTTGTGTATCTGTTCTTGGGTTAATGAATGTTTGATATAATTGGAAAATATATTGTTTATTTACTGTGCACACTTGAATGAATGGTTTATATTGTTAATTATAACTTAAAGCACACAAGTAGGCTAAAATAATCAACTAACATTGGAATATCAGTAAGGTCATGGGTAATAATGCAAGAGCGCGATGTTTAGCCCTTTGGTAGGGTTGCGCGAAGGCAGTATATCAGGTTGTGAGGTAAGGGAAAGTGCGTGAAGCAACCTGTGCGTAGGGTCAAATTGTGAACCAGTCGAACTCATGAGACATCTCTAGGGTGTGGAAACATAGCTCTAGCACCCTCCCATACTACTTCGAGTGAGACCTTAGTCCGCGCTCTGCGAACTGTTTCAACTAGATCATTGATAGAGGGTGTGAGCTAGATGGCTTGGCTGCCAGACCAGATTGAGAGCACTATAAATTATTCAGGATTAGGCTAGATTGCAATATGTTGAGTGAAGAGCATTTATTTCTTCATTTATTGTCTGAGAAGTGTGTGTTAGATTATATCATAATATTTATTTTATGACAGTCTCTTTCCTTTTCTTTAAAAGTCGATGTCATTTTACTTACTATGTTTAATATGATATTAGAAAATTATTATTTTAGGTTAAAATAATTTATTTACATTGAATACTCGATTGGATTGTGTGTCACCTCTATTATTTCATGCATACACGGTGTCAGATTATGCTTTGAGACTCTACCTGTACATGATTTGATTGCGCAATTCCACTCTTTTAAATTGGTTTAGATCCAACATAATATTTTGGGTTCATGCTTCAAAATATGAGATTGATTTCACCTTAACAATTTGAATGATTATTATATAAAGTGGAGGTGTATGGATGGAAAGATCCTAGCCTATTGTATTTATCGAATTTTAAACAACTTTGTTTACATAGGTTACCATTCCTCGGGAGTAGAGGCCACATTTATACTTTTGTTATTGACCATTTGAAATCGTGAAAACGGTATTCCATAGAACCTGTGTTGATGAAGGGAAACTACATCATGTTTGAGATCGGTAATGTTTCCCCCACATCGTAGTAGCCATAAGACTTATGGTAATTTTCCAAAGCAATATTTATTTTTGTTACAGAGAGATAAAGAAGGAATTAGCATTTATGTTAGAGAAATTTATTTCATATATTTTTTTACACAGTAAATATATCTTCCAAGGATGGATGATGCTTTTAGGTTTTTAATTTCTTAAAAGGATTTTGTTACACAAAGACATATGAGGTAGAATTACGGCAGACTTGTTTTAATTTTCTTTGCATAAAGAATGGTTTGAATTGACCTTGAGTTTGAATTTATTTCATCATTTACAGACTTCCATTTCTTATGATCCTCAATTTGAATTGGTAGGCATCTCTTGGTCTCCAGTTAAACGATAATTAGAATGTACCTTTTGTCAATGGTCAAGGTTTCTTTTGCAAATTGTTAACAATTTAGGTTTTCCTTTCATTTTCAAAATATTTGATTGAAGTTTGTTTTCTGTTGGACACCTAATCCTAAATGGTTAGTGTGGAAGTTGAATGGACAAAAGCAGTCCAAGAGACCTTGGGATCTGAAACCCAAGAGTCACATAATGTACTATAAATGTAAATCTCTTGTTAATAAAAATGTATTGCATGATTTATCTTTCACATTGTCCTTGCTGTCCATGTGAGTTTAACATGGTATCAGAGCAGGCGATTGCTGGTCCTGCTCCAATTTGAGCCATTTGTTTTGTGGCCTCTATGTGCATATCAGTTATGACATTTCTGTTCACTGTCCATAACACTCCATTAATTCACTGACAGTCAGAAATTTGATGCTTTTACTCTGTCGATTCCTTGGATTATCTCTCTGTTGTGCCTAATCGAAATTCATGCACAAATATGCGTTTTTCTGCCAAGACTGTGCGTTTTGTCTAGACTGCGCACTCTGACATATGCGTTTTTAAGTAAATGCTGAACACGGTCGTATATCTTGATAAATTTTTCTGTAGAACACCGGCGTATTGAACGAACGTATTTGCCATGGCTATCAGTTTTTGACTGTTTTGATATTCGGGCAAACCCTGGTGCATTGAGCATTTGTAACACCCCTTACCTTCTCAGAGTTATTCGTTACATTCAGACCTGACCCTCCACAGTCACTGCTCACCTCTGCCATATGCTACCATTGTCCTCATTTATTGCTGTCGCACTCCCCTCAGCGGATTTTGTTCCACCATTCTCGCTCACGCAACTCTGCAACTCCGGAAACCGCCGAGACTACTATACTCTATTCATTCTTCTATCATGTAACTCAAAAGGGTTCCACATAAGTGATGGCCAATTGATGAAACATATGCCCAATTGATTGTTTCATTTTTGTGCATACTAGTCCATTGGTTAAGCAAGTGCTCTTTCTGGCATCTCTGTCATTTTCCTACTCTAGCATAACGCCTTTGCATTTCTCCAGACCTGTCAAGCCAACATCTTGTCTTCTATAGTTGTCAAAAACTTCTCTAGCCGCTCTAATTTGCAGACTACGGGCTCGTTCACCTATTTTTCATTTGGTGAACCCGATGTGAAATCTCATCAAAAGCACGGTGTCGCTAGACCTTCTTCATGATTTCTGGTATTTAGTTTTAATGGAAAGCACCACAAACATGAGTCTGTAGACCCGCTAGTCTGGACATGAGAGTGAAATCACTCTTTCACCGATGAGCTTCAATGGAGAACAAGGTTTTCGAAAATAATGAGGTATTCATGTGCTATCAGTGGATTTTAAAATCTTATTGGGTATTTTCAATATCATTTTTTCAGATTGAGGATGTACATGAAATTATGGGCATGAGAAATTGAGCTACAGGACCAAACTGAGGCTGAGTTTAAATCTGGAAGTTATCATTCCCATTGTGGTCATAGATTGTAAAAAAAAAAAAAGGGTGGCTCGAAATTCTTCTTAGAAGAGGCAGCTTGAGCATCTAGTCAAAGCGCTGAGTTCCATTCACTGCTGGAAAGCTTATCCTCACTTATTGGACTGCATACAGTTGGTTAGGTTGAGCGTATTATTTGTGGGGGATTCATTCTCTGTCAAACCATGGTCGTATTCTCCTCTCTACTGATCGTAATGCTGCACACCTCTGTTATTGTGTGTAAATGCCAAGAAAATTGAGTTTTGGGGCCGTGAATGTTATTTGGACTAAGGATAAGTCTGTTGTTTATGACTGGACGTAGCTAGGACTTTATTATTACAAAGAAGAGACTTTTATGAGTGGGGACCACAAACTTTCAGATGCTGAATTGAGTAGAGGGCCCACGCTACCCATCTTTCACTGTTAAACGTACATGAAGAGATTTTCATATATCACATGGGTGTCTGCATCCCTTGCTGGGAGACGTGTGAGCTGCTGGTGTAATTTTTCACTGGAACCCCATTCGAACTGCTACAGGAAACCAGGAGGGGTCTCTGTATGTTGGGCTACATACTCACGAAATTCCTGAGTTGGTACACATGTTTCTAGGTTCGTACCAAGGCTGGAACAGCGGTTTAAATGTCATCTTACAGTGAAGATAAATGCCTGGTCTACACTGATGAATCAATATTTTGATTTTGTAACTTGGAGGAATGATCGCGGAGTCCTACAATCAGATATATAAGGTTGTTACGCTTTATAGCTTGGCTGAATAAACATTAGATTTGTGTCGGCGGAGTTTCTGTTATATCTTATAAGAAATTTCTGCATTTGCTCTAGGTTTTCAGGCATCTGAAAGTCTTGAATATTTGTCTGGTTCCCTGTTATATTCTATTTTGGTTTGTTGCAATTTCAATTTCGATGGCAGAGTAGAAACAATTTTCTCTCTTTAGCATCCGCACCATTCCTTGGATTCTGAACATAAAGCTTTGGTCACATTACGAGAAATAAAGGAATTGTGCCACAAACTACAAATTTCTTGTCACAAGAAAACAAACGAAGGAGCATCAGTTTAAAGTTACACAAGAATGTTACTGTAGAACTCTGCATATCTGTTTTATAAATTATTTGAGGGTTAATGCAGATCGAGATTTGCTAGAAATGAAAGGAAACAGCTTTGTTTTGATGTATCGAAAATAAATTGTCAAGTATTAGTGCAAAGCATTTGAAATATATGCTAAATTTTCCAGTCAAAAAAAAAACAGTGGTGGTGATCCCTTTTGATATTCAGTGTACAATTTGGTTGAAGGAAACTCAAATATTTATGTTCACTGATGAAATTGAGTTGTGAATCTACATAGGTCAGATTTCTTGAGACAATTTGTTAATTGCAATGCTAAATTGGCCATTTACTTAACAGAGTAAGATTTCAGAGTCAGTACTCCTTTGGCATTGGAGAGGGGACTCGTGAACAGTTGATTCAAAGCTCGCCTCGCTGAGTTCATCTTCCTGATCTGAGTCGAATTATAAAGTGTTTGTACTTGGAGGAGCTCAAACACAGTTATCTAGTTACTTAATATATTGTTGTTGGCTGTTTGTATTCTGGGTCAATTTCTACCACACCAAAATGAGTTTGTCACAATTTGGATGCCATTTAGAGACTATTTGTGTGGCTGTATATTCTTCTCATTAGCTGATACTGAAGTGAACGAGTATTTGAAGGATCCAAGCAAGCTTGCAGTTGTTGCTGCTCTAGTGTAGCATTGTATTTAAAACTCATTGATTCCTTGATTCCACTGTTGCATAAAGATTTTGGTGAGCTGATTGTAATCTTTTATATTGCACACTGATCATTTGCTGACATTTATAAAGGATATTGTTGTGTACTGTGAGTAGATATTACTTTTCTGCTTTGAGTAGTAGTTGTGATCAGTTTTTTAAGGTGTAAATCAGACATTGAAGAAAAAATGGCCAGAACCAGTGAAGTATTACAGTTCCTTAAAACTCTGATATTATCTATTGTTGATGACACATTACAAATCAGCAAAGGATCTCTCTCAGAAATTCAGACATGCCTACAAAATGCACAGGAAAAGATTGATTTTTTGCAGCTTGAATCACAGCTACAGCAAGAAGAACTACATCAAAATAGACACCATTCTGAACCTGTTTCTGTTCAGAACATTGAGACAACCACCCATCAGCAGCATGTTAATAATGGTACAGTTCATTCATATCCAGTGCCCAATAAAGCAGCAGTTGTACATGCAGATGCAGAAACTCAGTCTGCACTTCCCAAGCCCATCATTAGACCTTGGGAACAGCTTGTCCACAACAAGCACAGAATTGGTCTTGGATATGACAAGGACTTGTCCTTTCATATTCCAGACTATGCCAAGCCCATTCAGTTTCAGAGTGATGGATTCATTCATGACAGTTCACCTTCTCCTCATGACAGTTCAGCTTCAGCTGTTCTAGATTCTACTCCTCTTCCACCGCAACAAAAACAACAACAGATCATGAAATCCCAACACTGTGATCGAGTTGGCCATTTGAAAGATCACTGTTTTGATCTTCATCCATGTAAGCACTGTCATAAAACCAGCCATTCTTCACACAAATGCTTCAGAAAGAAACGTCCTGCAAGAACAAAGATTCATCTTGGATGGATCGCTTCTTGGCAATGGGAATCAACAGCCAAGAAGATATTCCAAACACATGTCAGAACTTGTTCCAGAGTATTGAACAGTCTTGCAGTTGCGTTTTCTCCATCATCTCACCTTGTATCTGACAGGGGGGGAAATGATGGTCATCTACAAGCTTCAAAGTCACATCAAGCGAGCCTGAGCAACAACCTGCCACACCAGTTTCAGAGTTGTAGCCAGAGACAAAGATGCCTGAACATGCCTTCAGTTGGCAATCTGGGACACTTCCTCTAGCAGAAGACTTCAGCTTCTTGCCAGTTTTGGAAGAGTTCCGGGAACAAAATTGAGAACACTTCCTCTAGCAGAAGACACCAGCTTCTTGCCAGCTTTGGAAGAGTTCCAGGAATTTCATTAAGCATTCCAGAGTTGTTGGTCATCCTTAAACCATCACAGGTTGAGACTTCCATTTTCAGGTTGAAGTTTTACCTTTTATGCGGGTGAGACCTCCCTTTTATGGTTGAAGGTTTCCCTGTTTAAAATAATAGGATCACTTCCTCTAGCAGAAAACTTCAGTTTCTTGCCAGTTTTGGAAGAGTTCTGGGAACTGCACTAAGCGTTCCAGTGTTGGTGGTCATCCTTAAACCACTGCCCTTTATACCAACATTTCATAGAGCACATTCATCCTAGTGCTGCCATGCATTTTTTTGCACATTTTGTATTACAGCTCTCTTCTTGGACTCATACATAACCCTTCGGATTAAGGGGGGGAATGTTGGACACCTAATCCTAAATGGTTAGTGTGGAAGTTGAATGGACAAAAGCAGTCCAAGAGACCTTGGGATCTGAAACCCAAGAGTCACATAATGTACTATAAATGTAAATCTCTTGTTAATAAAAATGTATTGCATGATTTATCTTTCATGTTGTCCTTGCTGTCCATGTGAGTTTAACATTTTCAACTGTTAGGATTTTTGTTTATGCTTTCTCAGTTTCCTTTCAAGTATAGGATTAAATTTAATTTTTTGAGATTGATAAGCAAGTTAGACTAGAATTTGATTTCCGAGTTGCTAGGGAATCTCTCTAGCATTTGTGGTGTTGCACCTTAAAGTGCACAAACTCGCATATTGACAATTAAATGTTTTTTGATTAATATTCCCTATATTACACCCAACATTTTGGAACCGTTGTCGAGGAGGCATTTAGGGGATAGACCTTGGCAACCTACTACGTTTTGTTTTCTTTTCACCTAGTTTCTATTGCAAGTTTTTGTTCTTTGAACTTCTTTCTTTCTTCCATATCTTGGTTATTTGAAGGTTTTTCATCTCTTGGGTGCTATAAGAACCCCGCATCTATATATATATATATATATATATATATATATATATATATATATATATATATATATATATATATATATATATATATATATATGTATGTATGTATGTATGTATGTATATATGTATGTATGTATGTATATATGTATGTATGTATGTATATATATAAATATATGTATATATATATATATATATATATATCTATATACATACATACGTACATACATATATACATATATATATATATATATATATATATATATATATATATATGCACTACCATTATGCTGATAGAATACACCAGTTGTCTTGCTGAGAACAAGAAAATGGTATTTTGAGGAATCATTCAATGAGGAGTTTTTATGGTGCTACAAAGTCATACAAATCATCCAATGAAGAACTGAAAAATGAATAATCTAATATTTTTATTAAAGATGAAGATAAAATTATTAAATCTTTGATTTCAAAATTATATGAATTGTAGGAAGAACAAAAAGAGGATGAAGAACCACTGTTGATCTGTTGTGCCAACTATATGAAGAAACACTTCCTTGGAAAGTGTCCACTTAGTAGCCTGAAAGTTTATAGAATTTGTGAAGAGCCTCATGCAACAGAACATTTCCCATCATTGTCAGGATTGTTGAACGTACTCATAAAATCAAGTAAGGAATTGAATCGATTTCCATGTATAAGTCAAACCCCATCATTATTTAATACTTGGAATAATGTTTATTATCCTTATAAGGTTTTGCAAAAAATTTATAATCATGGAGTTCCATGGAATAAATTTAGTCCTCCTCTAATGGAATACCCTACTTCATGACCTCAGTGACCCTCCTCCTAGACCTCTTCTTCGAGTCAGATATCCCCGTGGCCTCAAGAATGGTTTGGAGCCTCTTCCCTAGGGAAGTATGTCATGCAAAATCAACAAAATCAACAACATTTTTCACTAAATGCACCATAAAGTTATCCTCCTCCATGGTTACAACTACATGTGCAACCTTACCCTAATCCTTATCCCAACCCATACTCCAATCCAAACTTTAGACCTAGCCCCAATCTAAACCCTAAACCTAACACTTATCCAAACCGCATACCTAACCCTAGTCCATACCCTAATTCAAACCCTAGACCAAACCCTAGTAAAAACTCTAATTTAAACCCTAGACCTAACCCTAGTCAAAATTTTAATTCAAACCCTAGACCTAGCCCTAGTGAAAACCTTAGCTAAAACCCTAACCCAAACCATATCCCAAACCCTAATCCAAACCAACGGGTTTCACAATAGTTTAAAATACCTATTCTTCTTATTGAATCACCTACTAAGTTTAATGATGTATCTTCGATGTTGGGGGAACTGATCCAGACTTAAACAGGAATGCAATAAATTATAGAGATAACCATAAACACAAATATGCAGTAGAAATAATACTTCATTTCATTAATGTAAAATACTGAAATATGCTTACAAACTGTAATGGAAATAAACCAGCTAGGGCGGTGGTAGCTTATCTCTGAGAAGAAATGTGGTGGCTACATGCCTTTGAACTATGTTACAATGAGGCGTGAAGGCTTATTTATTGTTGAGAAACAATGGAAAACCCTTAAAATTCCAAAACCTAACCCTAGAAGATGAAACGCCAAATTGTGGGCCCCGTTTGGGTAAATTGGTACATCAACGTCCTGGGGTCGTAACTTTGGCATACGATCTCCGTTTGAAACGTACCATAGCTCATTAGAAAGATCTATCCGAGAACTACCACTTTGGGAGGCAACATCAATCCGTGGACCCATGTTGCCCCATATTTCCCAAAAAACATCGTTTAGGGCCTCAAAACAGCTCCGGAAGTTCAAGAACCGAAAAACTGCTAAAAATAGTAAACTGTGCTACAATTTAGGAAATTGAAAAAGCTGAAAGAGATAGTTGTGGGGGTCCAAATGGGATAGGTGGGTGGCCACCAACATCCACCTGGATCATTCCTCCCCGCTTAGGAGGCATTGGTCCCCATTTCATTGAGTTCCTCCCTGAGATGAGGAAGCTTTTGCTGATCTAGGTCTCTGGTGAGCTGTTCTACAATCTCTAATATGTCTAGAAATGGTGGGAATCATGGTCGACGATGGTACACATTGAACACTTGGTGCAAGTGAAGGAATGGTGGAATGCTTTGCTTCAAATCATTATTTCCCGTAACCTTGGTACTGGTGTAAGGACCATGTCGGAGTGGTCTGAGTTTCTAATGGGTTCTGGTAAGGCGTTCTCTTTGCAAATGTAACCAAACTTGTTCACCCACTTGAAACTTGTGTGGTACCCCTGTGGGTGAGCAGAAGTTGTTCCTATGTTTTGTCGTGATGGTATCCCTTTGCTGTTGCTGTTGTGTGGAGGAACCCTTTGCAGGGGTCATGGATTTAGCAATGATCTTCCCCTTACTTTGGGAGTGAACCAGACAGATGAATTTCCTGGTCTAGGAGATGAGCTTGCTGCCTTTCTTAGTAGTGATCAAAGAGGTGGCAGTAGGTGGGGCTACCTCTGGTATCCCGTATAATGAATTACTCAAAGAAATAATGACAGCATGAGGCCTTGACTCATACACAGCATGTTGCCTCCACAAGTATGGTTGGACTAATAATACATCACAAACATCCAGAGGTGTAACATCACACAATACCTCGTTTGTGAATGGTTTGATGCTGTAGGGAAGGCGGCACTGCTGGCGAACATTGAGATCTCGTCCTTCATGAAGCCACCCGATACTGTATGACTGCAAGTGTAGTGTAATCAATTGGCCCAACCACTTCACGACCTCTGCTGAAATGAGATTCTTTTGGCTGCCACTGTCGATAATGAATTGCAACGGTGAACCCCTCACCCACATCTGTGCGTGGAAATTATGCTTCCCTTCCTTTGGATTTTCTGGCTCATTTTTCTGGATCTTCGCGATGGCAATAGTGGCACTAGGATCTGCATCAATGATCTGCTTCCCTTTGCCATTCCCCTTGTCAGGTTCTGGCTCAGGGTTGGAACATGCATCTGATTCAGAAGCCTTCAACTCGGCCACCAACGACTGCTTGGTCCGACACTCACTTGTGTTATGAGTGGGACTCTTGTGGAACTCACACCACTTTCCTTTGTACTTCTTTGGCTTCGTGGTGTTGTTATTTTCCTGCGGCTTCGATAGGTTGTCTTGGGTCACCCCGCCTTGGCTTTGTCCTTTGGGCTTTGGATTTGCAGATCCAAAGTATCGCTTCTTCTGTTTGAACTTTTGCTCGATTTTGACAGCATATCGGTACGCCATGCCGAGCGAGGAGATGTTCAGGAACTCCATCTCTTCCTGGATGTATCTTTGTAGGCAGCCACGGTATTTGAGTACCAAATGTAGCTCAGAGTCCTTGATACCCAACTGTGTGTGAAGGGTATGAAAAATGTTTGTGAACTCCGACACATCTTGGTCCCACCCCTGTCGCAGTGTGGTCCATCTGATGTATTTGTCCTCATAGCTTTTGTCAGGGTAGTACTGCTCCTTGATGGCATCCCAGAATGAATCCCGAGTGGGTGCAGCTGAAAATAGTGAGCCATTACTCTCATCCTTCTGCTCATAGTAGGTTTCCCACCATTCGTTGACGTGGGGGGCTTCTTTGAGAAGAGCGAAAACAATCTTTTCTTGACTCGAAAATTCATGAACAGAGAAATAACCCTCTAGAAGATTTAACCATTTATCTATAGCATCTGCATCTATCTGACCCTCGAATATGGGGATTTCAAAATTAACATGTACCTTAAAGTGCGTGGTGTTTCTAGAGTAGCTACTCGAAGCCAATGCGTCACTTCTGGGTAGCCGTTGAAGGATCTGGGCAAAGCTGTCCATCATCTCATTCCGTTGTTGCTCGAGGGCTTCTTTGAGCAAGATTTTGATAGGATATCCTACCCCCTCGTCTTTCTTCTCATCTGCCATGGGAGGTCGTCAGGATTTGCAAGGCTGTTCTTGCAAAGGTTTGACCAGTTCAAGCCCTAACTCCTTATATCCCGACCTCGTTGGGGACATGCAAAGAAAAACAAAGAAAAAGCAGACTGCTCTGATACCACTGATCCGGACTTAAACAAGAACGCAAAAAATTACAGAGATAAACATAAAAACAGATATGCAACGGAAATAATACTTCATTTCATTAATGTAAAATACTGAAATATGCTTACAAACAGTAATGGAAATAAACCAGCTAGGGCGGTGGTAGCTTATCTCTGAGAAGAGATATGGTGGCTACATGCCTTTGAAATGTGTTACAGCGAAGCTCAAAGGCCTATTTATTGTTGAGAAATAATGGAAAACCCTTAACATTCCAAAACCTAACCCTAGTAGATGAAACGCCAAACTGTGGGCCTCGTTTGGGTAAATTGGTACATCAACTTCCCAGGGTCGTAACTTTGGCATACGATCTCTGTTTAACGTGTACCATAGCTCGTTAGAAAAATCTATCCGATCACTACCACTTTGGGATGAAACATTCGTCCATGGACCCGTGCTGCCCTAGATTTCCCAAAAAACATCGTTTAGGGCCTCAAAACGGCTCCGAAAGTTCAGGACCCAAAAAACTGCTAAAAATAGTAAACTGTGCTACAATTTAGGAAACTAAAAAAGATGAAAGAGATAGTTGTGGGGGTCCAAATGGGATAGGTGGGTGGCCACCAACATCCACTTGGATCAATGGGTGAGTTTGGAAACATCTCCTATCGCTACAGAACATTCATCTCGGAAATATCTAATTCAAATACAATTGGAGGAGAAATATTCAATTGGAATATGTTCTGAAACTGTTGTTGAAACTCAAAACCCTAGAATCTCCCTAAACCATTATTGTCAATATGAAAAGAAGATATTTGAGCCTGAACTTGAGGTGTTTTATTTTGTCTTTAACCAGATCGCTTATGCCTCCCAGAGAGTGTTCATCAAGTTGTGGAATATTTGTACGAGTTGGAAAATTATATATATGTGGACCCCCATTGAATCCTGGTTTTAGGGAATCATCAACACAACTGATTCCCTCATCATTCAAAAACTATTGGTACCATATCAATCAAAGAAAATAGTTTCTCATACTCTAGTATGTGTTGAAGTTTATTCCTTAAAACTGATTGTGAGTATATTTAGCATTTTGTTATACACATGGGTACACTGGAAGTACTCCTACACTTGAAGGAGATCTTCCTCTCTCTAAATTAGGTAGCGTAGTATAAGAGTGATGAATAAAAATGTAATTTGAGATGGTTATAGAAACACTCTAGAAACCACAATTCCCAAGGCACAACTATAAAGATTTTTGTCATTAAGCACTCTTGTGGTAAGACTTGTCAGAAGAAATTCACTCTTAATACCTCATATTTTATAAATGACTTCAATTATTGACCAATATTATTCATTGGGTCAGTTATGGGTATTTTTATAGTTATGTTTAATAATTTACAATCATAAGAGTAAAAACCTATTTATGGCCTATTCATTTTAACAAACTATCATCCAAGAAGCCTTTTCAAGTTTCTCTTCGAAAGTATTGATGAAAATACAACTATCGTAGACCACTCCTGTAGAAACCTAATGAGGTCTCATGAGAACCCTAGCATGATCAACTTAAGGATTCTTATAGTCATTATCTAAGATGTTTTCATTAAAATGAGTCTTTAGGGTAGCAGGACCAACTAATAAAGATTAGTAATTAAAAACTTTCACGCCATCTCGTGCTCTTAACAAGTAGATTTTGCTCCCAAACTATTAAGTAACCTATATGAGGTTAATCATAATCATATATGTTTTCATAAACATATTGATTTAGGTATAGGAGGTTTCATTACGAACCAACCTACCATTATCATGGGTCCTAATGAGAATTAAATTACAGCTACTGGTCACCAGGCTAGGGTGGTGAATTTTAGTTGGAAAGATGGAAGACAAGAGGTCTCATCATGAGTCTCTTGTTAATTCTTGTGAATGACACTCTCTTTATCTAGTTACCAATCTAGGACAGTGGCCTTCAATTAATTTCTAATAAATGTAAATTATTTCAATTGACTCTGAATCTATTTCTAATAGATGGGACATAGACATTTCGTGAGGTTAAAAGGCATCCCTTTTGAGGCTATCAACATCTGCTGGCAACAGGGACATGCCTATGGTATTAAATTTGATTTTACACTATGATTTACTTTCTCATTTTTATCTTTCCATAAACTCATCATCATATCTCTCTGAGAATGGATTTAAGATCCTTCTGACATGATGCTTTGGATTTATCTTTTGGAATAATTTGATTTTGTGGAAGTGGGACCCTTAGTGTAGGTGATTCACTTTTCTTGGATAAGAGGAGCTTCAACTATATGTTGGATAATGGTAAGATGGTCACTATGGGAAGGAATTATTCTGTCTATTCTTAACACCATGGATTTCAAATCATGTCACTTAGATTTACAATGAGGATATTAAAGTAAAAATTCTGATCAAGGCTACCCCTGAGATACTTGTGGAAATTTTAATAGTTGGTTATTTTATTCAATAATAACACCATCCTTGCAATTTAGTATACCTATGGTAGCCCTTTTGTTAGACTCTCTTGAAATCAATCTTGATAAATAAAGAGCCCAAAAGACACTCTTTTTTTTTTTAAACTAGCTCTATCTAGCAATGGAAATGTTGATTACATAGAGTTTTGGGACCACTATTACGAGTGTAACATTCACCCATAGATGTTTTAATCTTGTTTTTTTTCCAAGGGAGTGAAAATACAATAATTTCTTTTCTTGCATGAGGAAATGCAAGATGATCAACATGGGGGGATGTTTGTACTCTTTACACTCTTGCTTTATACGATCTTTTACTCAAAAATCCCTCATGATTTTGTTTAGTTTGAGTGGTTATTGTCATGATTTTGTACATACTTGGAGACAATAAAGTAAGGATTTACTATTTGCAACGATTCCCTTGTTTTAACAAGATTTAAGCATTAAAAGCATCATTAATAATAGTTTGTGTGTTTGTAGGTTTAAACTTAGTTTATTACCTTTTTATGCATATGCCAATAGGCTTTGATCCTGCACTCACTTTCTGATACTATGCATTATTTTCCTGTACCAACTAGGATTCCTGCATTCATGAGGATTCCTATACCAATTTATTATAAGACTACCTAGTTCCTACACCACACATTGAATTCTTGTACTCATGAGGACTCCTACACAAATTTATTATAAGATTATCTAGTTCCTACACCTTTAATTAGACTACTTTAATTAGACTACTTTAATTAGTCAATTTTGGAGGAAACTACTTACCTAGTAGTTTGAATATCAATTCAAGGATATTTTTGGAAACTCTTGTTGGTCAACATCACGCTTAGTTTTCACCACGAGTTGTAAATTGAGAAAAGTGGAGCCATTTACGAAAATTTTCACTCATGTACCAGTCTCATCTCCTCTATTCGACATTCAATTGCACCAGAACTAGATCCAACTTTTATCCTCAGAAAATTGTTACAATTTGTAATATTTTGCTTTTGTATTCGATTGGCTTGTTAATAGCCCAATTTGTAATGTAAATATCTATATAAATTGGAAAATGGTTTGGAGCCAAAAAAGAGGAGAGAGGAGATGGTCCCAATGTAGTATTACACGAGTATATTTGAGTTGTTGATCGCTCCCTCTGTTTATTGGAGTCTGATATTTTCCTGTGCCATGTAAAGACTACACTTTCAATATTAATTGAACTACTTCATGTCAGGTTCTTTCCAATTTGGTTGAACATTTCATGTTTATAATCTATGTGTGAACCAGATTGTTGAGAGAGGGTGAAAGTTGGCTAGGTTGGTTGCCTAACCATGTCGACACCACTCTGAATTATTCAGGCTTACATTGGATTGTGATGTGTTGAGTGAAGAGTGTTTAATTCGTCATTTATTGTGTGAGAAGTGTGTGTAAGATTAGATTGTAATATTTATTTTTTGATAGTCTCTCTCCTTTTTTAAAAAATTTGATGTCACTTTACTTGATGTGTTTAATGCAATATTGGAAAATTGTTCTTGTAAGATAAAAATATTTCTTTACATTGAATACTAGATTGGATTTCATGTCACCTGTAACATCCCTGGTTAAAGCCCCATGTAAAAATATATATAAGGCCACGGTGATGGGACACATATTCCGAGGTGAATGATGGGAGAAACATCCTAATGGGTGTTGATTCGATTATTATGGCTAATGAAATTGGCAAGGGAAATGGATAAGGATTTGGAAAGGCACGATGCATTAATTGGAATTTTTATTTATGAAAATAATGGAGATTAGGAGAAAAGGAAGGTGAAACATCACAAGTCGTATGCGAGGGGGAAATTTAAGGGAATTAATGGAAAATTAAGAAAATAAAGGCCTTATTAATAAAAAGGATTATGAGGATCAATGGGAAAGAATTGATCAGTTTAGTATTGAAGCTCTCTCATTATTTGCTCTCTCTCTCATACTCTTGGACACTTATATTTTTCTGGGAGCACTCTCGGAGGATGTGGCATACTTATTTTTGAAGCAAGAAGGAAAAGGAAGAGCAGGAAAGCATAAGAGGGCATCAAGATCAGAAACTACAATAGATTTTCTTGCAAGGATCGAGTTTCATGTATGATTTCTTCACTAGTTTTTGAATGCATGGCAAATGCATGTGGTTTCTTGGCCATGAACTATCATTGGTATGGAGGATTTCCTGGATTGAAAATGGATTTTCCTAGACTTTCCATTTTCTAGATAGACATGGTGTTATGGGTTATTTTCTTTGTTTTCTAGTTAGTTATCATGTTTCCATAGCTTGGGTTGAGTTATTAGTTCCTGAAATCCTTGGTTGAAAAAATTCTCTTGAACCCTATAACGGCATTGGTTGAGTTGCTAGTCCCATAGACTTCATTGGAAAAGTTTTATGAAGACCAATAACATATTGGGTTGAGTTATTAGTCTTGTAGCCTTGGTTGAAATAATGCTCTAGAGCCCTTGGTCGGTTGAGTTTCTAGCCCCGTAGCCCTAGTTGGAAAAATTCTCTGGAGATCGGTAAAAGCTGTGGGTTGAGTTCCCTGTCATGTAGCCTTGGCTGGACAAACACTGTGGAGCCCTAGATGGCCGGGATAAAGACTGATTTAATGTTGGTTTTTTGATGTCCTACCATGAGGTGGAATCGTTGTTTGATGGGTTAAGGTGCATGGCTTGTGGAAGCCCTGAATGAGTTTTGATTGATGTGTTCTATGAGGTTCCAAAGTCATGCTTGGAATATGGCATGTGGGTGAATGGCTAAAGAGAGATTTAGCTCAGCCATTCTATGGTTGGGTGGAAGTGGAAGTCCCATTCCGAGTTTGGATTTTGCATCATTAATGAAAGGTGATATCTCCTGGTATTTCTATATGTATGATGATGGATTATATATGGTGTATATGGTTGTTATTTTATTGATATTTATGTCCCTATTATGTTGGTTGTATATATATATATATATATATATATATATATATATATATATATATATATATATATATATATATATATATATATATATATATATATATATATATATATATATATATATATATATATATATATATTATGACAACATCTATGTATGGCTCTCAACATTTTTTCACTTGTATGTGAAGAGATAATGTGTTTATGACCTAATAGATGACTATGTAGTGAATGACATGACGAATAAATGTTTCATAAGTGGTCCTCAGACAAGTATGAGATTGCTACACCTAATTCTATTATTTACACATGTAGGTTACATGTTCATGATCTATTTGATGAAATTCCTATCATGGCTAGTAGGGGTCTGGATAAGGTCTTGATCATCTCATTTATTTTGCATCATTGTTTCCCTGTAAATTTCCCGATTCTAAGAATTTTTTCCATTTTGGCCAGCAGTCTGGGCCTGAAAAACTAGCTTAAATCCCGGCGTCGCTAGCACAAAACTGGAAATTTTGGTCCAAAGTCATTGGCAGGTAGGCTTATGAGAGGGACTTTGGGTTTCTTGTCACTCCCTTGCCCATAACATGAGATTGAATATTGCCTAAGAGGTCCAAAGCAGTAGTGGGACTCAAGGGCAGGTTGTCTGAGTTGCTGACTTGTCTCCTGTGGTTTATGTTGAAGAAGTTGGATGACTTTGTGTGATTTTCCGTTGATTCCATTTCCTTAATGTTACCTAGGAGGTCAAATCATATTATAGTGGCCTCTCGTCACATGTTTACCCTGACTACCCAGTTGCTTGGGTAGATGTGGGAGGAGCATGTTATAAAGGGGTACCAGAGTGTGGTTGCACTCTCCTTGCACTGTGTGTTGATCATCCTTTCATGTTGATTGCAAATGTGTTCCTTATGCATGTAGTCTATGTGCTTGTTTCATTTACATGGTGTTGATCATGGTTGTAGTGATGTCGCCATTTGAAGGTTGAAGGTGTGGTCGTGGAGTATCTCTTCATGTGTGTATGGTTGATTATGCATTTTTATACACGTTAGTGATCACATATTATCAAGTGCATGTGAGGTGGTTGTTTTTGTCATGCATGAGGTCATGGTTTGTGTAATTGGTATGGTCATACGTAGATGACTAAACTTAGCTAGAATGGTGTGTATATGGTTTTGTACTCATGTGTTATATGTATATATGTAGTTGTTATGCATGTCTGGTCTTGGTTATATTTATGCATGAATAGTAGGTCAAATATGCCTTGTGAAGTCATTGTATGAAATTTAGGTCATCATGATGCTATTGGTTGTTATGGTGCTAATGTGTTGGTTGAGATAGAGCAAGAGATGCATACTATCAAAGTGAGGTTGCAGCATTAGACTTTAGGGTAAGATAAGACCTCCATATAAGTATGGTATCTTTGGCATGCATGTATATATCTCAAGGATCTTTATATGCATTAGGTTTATGTACACTAGGTTTATGTAAATGTCTTTTGATGTCATGGTTACATTCCTGAGAGATGTTAGTTGATCATTTTAGTTATATGGACATGTGTGAGATAGTTAAGAATGATAAAACAAGTGGTTGTAAGAATTTCTATTGTTGTTTAGGGTAGCTAACTTGATCATTATGTTATATGATATGTTATTGATGCGTATGTTATAGGTTAACTTGTTGTTGCTATATGACAGTTAGCTTGATGATTAGGCTTTATGTTGTAACAACCCTAGTGAAAAGTTTATGTAATAAAAGTTAATAAAGGCAAAATAAAGACCATGGGTAAGGGAAACATATTCCAAGCTGAATATTGGGAAAAGATATCCTAGTGGGCATCATTGAATGTCTGCTTTGGCTAAGGAAAAATGGAAAAGGCTAAGGCAAAGGAATTAAAAGGAGAAAAGACATTTTTGACACATTTATTTATGAAAATAAAGGAAATTAGGGGAAAAGTAAGGTGAAAGGTCACAGGTTGCATGTGAGGAGGAAATTGAAGGAAAATAATGAAAATGAAGAAAAAAGAGGCCTCATTCATAAAAAGGATTCCGAGGATCCGTTGGTAACCTTTTTCATTTCAATTTTGGAGCTCTCTCATTATTATCTCTCTCTCTCACTCTTGGTCACTTAGATTTTTCTTTCAGCACTGTAGTTTGGAGAAAAGGAAATGGAAAGCAAGGAAAGGAAAAGAAGGCAAGAAAGGAACAAGGGAAGGAAAGCAGGATCAAGTAGCTTCAACATGAATACTTGAAGGTAACCTTATGCATGATTGGTTTCCTAGCTAGTTTGGACATGCATGACTTTGAATGTTGGTGTATGGTTCTATTGCTATCGGTGGCATGGTTTTGCTAGGCTATGACAGTGGATTTCAGCCTAGCCTAGCCTTTTTTCAGATTCCATGGTATGTTGGGATGTTTATTTCAGTTTTTGAGCTTTGGTTTCCTAGATGGGTTTCAAAATCTGGGGCAGAGGTGGTCTCAAGGTTCATTCCCAAAGGCCTAAGAATCTGTTGACTAGTTTTGGCAGAATATGCAGTAAAGCCTAAGGGAGTAGTCGCAATTTAGGTCCTAGTGATCTGGGTTTGGATTGCGATAAAGCTTGAGAGAAGAGGAGGCGGAAAATTCCTCAAGGATAGTGATGGATTCTGGATGGCATTCCAAGTTCTATTCGATTGTGATCAGAGCACAGGTTTTGGTGCAATCACAATTTGATTAAGGTGGAGGTGGTTTAACCTATGGATTCCCTTGGTTGTTCTTGGATTGGTTATTCTATGAGATCCCACATTCATTATTGGAATACGGAATGAGGGTGACTAGCTGAAAGAGAGATTTGGTTAAGCCATGTCTATGGTTGGGTGGTATGTGCATGTCCCGAACCGGGTTAGATTTTCCTATGATTAATAAAAGATAAGTTCTCTTACTTTTGCACTGATTTATATGTGGATTTAATGGCTATCATATCTTCGATATTTATGTGGTTTTATGCTAGTTATAAGCATGGTTGAATCCTTGGTTCATGTCATGGTTAGTTCATGTATTTACTTGTAACTGTCAAATGGATGGATTCAAATCCTAATTGATGATGTTGTAGTTTAATGGAGAAGGAGGTAATCCTTATGGTTTTGTTTGATAAGTTGTTTCATTTGTTTATGCTATGCCTTGTATCCTAGACCTGTAGGTTGCATTGATGCCAAGTGTTTGATAGAATGTCAATCCTAGTTGGGGATGCTGAGGCCTAGTCCTAAGGTTGATTCTTGATTGATCAGCCTTATTATTATGTTTTTAATGAATTTTGGAAGCTACAACAAGTTCTAGGCAGAGGCCAATATTCTAGGCTAGAAAAGTGGCTTAAATCTGGGCATCCCTGGCACAAAACTAGCAATTTTGGTCCACAGTCGCTCACAGGAAAGCCTGTGAGAGCGAATTTGTATTTATGGTTTCTCCCTTGCCCATAACATGAGAGCGACTATGTCATAGGAGTTCTAGAATAGTAGTGGGACCTAGGGACAAGATCTCTGAGTGGATGACTTGTCTCCTTAGGGCTCTGTTGTGATATTAGATGATTGTATGTGATGTTTTGTCAATTACACTTCGTTAAGGTGACATAGGAGGTAAAATCTTATTGTAGTAGCATCTCTCCTTAGGTTTACCCCGATTGGCATGTTGACTTTGGGTAGACCTAGGAGGCAGTGTTATAGATTGGTATCAAAGCATGGTTGCTCTCTCTTTGGGTCATATCTACTGCTACAGATATGGGTGAATTTGTTTTTAATGCATGGATGTCAGTGGCATGTGTGGATCTTACACTTGCCTTCCATGTGCGTGTTGCACTGAATCATACTGATCATGGTAGTAGTAAGGTTATCATGAGAAAATTGATGTCTATTTTATGGAATGCTTCGTCATGAGTCTATGACTGGTTATACAATTATATGCAGATTGATTACATCCTTGTATGTTGGGTTGCATTCTTTCTTATTTAATTACATGCATTAGTCTTGTAGGTTGATTATGAGAATTGATCGCTTATGCTCAACTACATGTGGTTATTCATGTGTAGTTGATTAGGCATTGCTTATGCAGGTGGATAGTTGCATGAGGCAATGTGTATACTAGAGTAATGGTTGTTCTCATGCATGAGGTCATAACATGCATTCTTGATATGGCCTTGCATTGATGATTGGACCCTAGTTATTATGATGATTATGCATTGATGCACTTATTGATATATGTCTATATGTTATTATGGTTATGTTGTACATGCATCACATAGATTTGATGATCTTGCAGACAAGGTATCCTCCTCGAGTTATGCTAAGGTATGTTGGTTTATGGTGATTTGGTTTAGCTAACATAGTATGCCTTACAGGAAAAGAGATTAGATGGCTGGCAAGGTGATAGAATACATAGAATCATGGTGTGGGGCACTCTTCTCACTTGGTAGACACATTGAGAATCCTGAAGGAACAAATATGGAGTTGTAAAGTAGACAATGACAAAATCATGTAGGCACAAGAGAAACAAGCAGAGGTGAATGCGATATTACTTCAAATTTTTTCAAATTTGTAGTGACAGGGACCTCTTCGGATCATCCATGGACATGAGGACATAACTAATGGGTCATATGGAAACAGGTCTCATAGTGAACATAGGTCAGATAGATCTGACACTATCAGAGATGGCAGGATGATGGAAACTCTGGATAGGAACGGTGATAGACACAATTATTAGTCTAGTTCTAGTTCTGATAAGCATCATGATTGTTGTCATTATCATCCGTACAAGAGGAATGACAGGGGTTACTTGCTAGATGAGTTAAAGAAGGAAAAGGCACCTACCCTTGATGGAGAGATGAATAAATCAGTAGATTTGGAGTCTTGGTTACCTGGCATGAGGAAATTCTTTAGGTTACATGATTATTCAGAAAACATGAAAGCAAGAATAACACTTTTCAATCTCAAACGTTAAGAGGATATTTGATGGGAAGACGTGAAGAATGTCAAAGACATGCATGAGGAAGATTTTACTTGGCATAAGTTCAAAATACTCTTCAAGAAGAGGTACTTATCTAAGAGGTACTATGATGATAGCGCTAAGGAGTTTTATTAGTTGAGGATGGATTCTATGATAGATGAGGAGTATACTAGAAGATTTTTGGAGTTGTTGAGATATGTGCCTTACCTTAGAGAGGAGAAGGAAAAGTTTCAGAGATTCATCAGTTGATTTCTAGTTGCATACAGAGACTAGATTGAGTTCAATGAGCCTAGATAGTTGGAGGAGGCCATCTAAAAGTTGAAGCATTGTAATGAGTAGTCTAAGCACAAATTTGAGCCGAGGCATGACTTGAAAAGAAAAGAAAAAGCTAAAGGAAAATGGCGACCAAAGTGAGGAAGACCTAAATATGCAAGTGAAAAATATAATGCAATTCATCACAAGAGATTCAATATAGCTGAGAAGGGACACAGAGGTCAGTAGGCTAGAGGCAATGGTAGGGAACCATTGCATTGTTTGATATGAGGTAAGGATCATCATAAGAGGGATTTTCTGCAGTATAAAAGTGGTATTAGACCCCATATATATAGTGATCAGGAGGCTCATATAGTTAGTGATGTTGTTCATAGCATTCCTTGAATCTATGCAGATGTGGACAACATGAATGCAGATCATCGTGAATCGATCATTGAGATCGACGGTAAGCTTTATGATCAAGTTGTTTCTATTTAGATTGATCCTAGATCTAACTATAGTTATATTAATCCTGACCTGGTGGATAAATGTGGTTTGAGAAAATAAGTGCATGTAGAGTATTGGTTGGTACAGTTGGCTACAGGTACAAAGAAGTGAATTCACCATTGGGTAAGAGCTTGTGCATTTGAGTTAAATGGTATGCCTACAATAGCAGATTTGAATGTATTTCCATTGAGATCGTTTGGTATGATTTTTGGTATGGACTAATTATACCTTGAAAAAACCAAAGTGGATTGCTTTGACAAGGGCATTGAGTGTGTGGATGATAGTGGGGAAAAGAGGACCTTGTAGGGAAAGAAGAAGCCTACATTAGTGAGGATGGTTACCACTACACAAGCTAAGCATAGTTGCAGAAAGTATTTTGTGATGTTTGCAATGCACATTTCTAGTGACAAGGGTAAGGAGGTTGAGGATGCATAGGCGTTATGAAGGTACCCCATTTTGGAGCAGTTTCAGGGTGTATTCTCTAAGGAAATTATAGAGTTTCCACCTCAAAGGGAGCTAGAATTTTCTATTGAGTTAGTGCTAGGGGTAGCTCCAACATCAAAAGCACCTTATAGGATGAGCACACCTGAGTTAGTAGAGTTGAAGTTTCAGCTAAAATAAATGTTCAACAAATGATACATCAAACCCAGTGTATCACCATAGGGCACACCAATTTTGTTTGTAAAGAATAAATATGGTACTCTTATATTATGCATTTATTATAGGTAGCTGAACAAGGTAATGATCAAGAACAGGTACCCATTTCCAAGGATTGATGATTTGTTTGATCAGCTAAAGGGAAAAACAATGTTCTCTAAGATCAAATTGAGATCGAGATACCATCAAGTACGCATCAAGGAAGAGGATATCTTCAAGACTGTGCTTAGGACTAGGTATGGGAATTATGAGTTTGTTGTTGTTCCATTCAGTTTGAATAATGCTCCATCTACATTCTTGTGTTTGATGACTAGTGTGTTACATCTTTATTTGGACAAGTTTGTTATTGTATTTATTTATGACATACTGGTATATTCTAAGAATGAGAAAGAACATGCCGAACATTTACCAACAGTGTTGAAGTTGTTAAGGGAGCATCAATTGTATGCTAAGATCAAAAAGTGTAGTTTCTTTTAGACTGAGGTGAACTAATTGGGACATGTTGTCTCCAAGGAAGGCAATGCAGTAGATCTAGAGAAGATAAGGGCCATCATGGAACGAGAATCTCCTAAGAATGTAGTGAGGTGAGATCATTTACAAGATTGCCAGGATACTACATGTTGGCTATGTGGGGCTTGACCTAGGTTCAGCAGTGAGTTAAGCCAAGCAAATACTAGCCCTTTCGGCAATAGTCTGTAGAGCGCAGACTGAGGTCTCACCCGAAGTAGTATGGGAGGGTTCTGGAACCAGGTTTCCACACCCTAGGGATGTCTGATATGGACGATAGGTATGCGATTCAACCTTTGCTCTTATTGGGCTATGTGCACCAGCGAGCCCTTTGCATCCTTCGCACAGCTCTAGCCATAGAGTGGTCAATGTTAATTACATAAATCTTCCTTAGTTAGGTTCTGTTCGCTAATTACTTAGAGGATTTCCATACATAAGTATTCATATCAATGGTTACCAAGTGCGTGCATATAATTAACTAGATACACTTAACACATAACATCAAATTAAAGATCCACGATATAGATGCACAATATGTCGAAGAAAACTTATCTTTATTAATAATCCTTTCCAAGTTCAGTTCAATACAAAACTGACTCTGCCCTACGCACTCAGCTGCAGAGCCTCTACCTCCTACTACGACCAAATACACTTCAAATCCACTTCTATCTCCTAACCATGCCTTCACATCTATCTATTACTTCCTTGCCCAAAAAGCTATATTTACACTTAGAGCCTCGCTCTATTTATACAATCCCATGGTCTGCCGACCATGGGTAGGCCAACACAACTTTACATTAAATTACATTATTTTAGGGTGGACAACCCTATGACTCATCCTAGACTCTTGTGCTCTGAACCTGCATTTCACAGGGTCTTTACATTATATTGACCAGAACTCGGGCTTTAAGCCCCAAAATCCTTGTTGTGGGGGGATCCACTACCCAACAGGCCCCAACATAATCATCGCGACTCATCCCGAGTCACTGTGTGGGTGCAAAAATCTTTGCATGAAGCCCCTTCAATTATATCTGTGTTGTGAGAAGGTCTGCAATGTACTGCTCTGCCATCTACTAGATCTTCTCTACTCACTCGACTGAATGCTTACTGTCAGAGCCAAATCCCTATCGTAAATCTTGTATCACTTTCATTTGTGTGAGCTTTCCTTCGATGTTGGTAGTGTTAGTGAAGGCCTCATCAATCCAAGGCTGGACGTGTACTTTAAGTACTGCCTCCTTTTGGCATGTGGCATCCACTTGTTCCTTCAATGCCTTTGCCTGTTGTAGCTTCGCTAGTCGCTGAGTCAGGATCACTAACTATGCCATCCCATGCACATTGTCATATTGCATTTGAAGCTCTTGTGCCTCTATTTCCTAGCACTGTATGGTGGGGTCCTCCTGTAAGGCACTAAGGACCCCAAAGGATTCTTCCAACAGAGTTGTACAAGTCTGCACTACCTATCCTATTTCCTCCAATCCCTTTTGGATAGCATCAACACATTGTTCCTGGACTTCCGGGGGCATGGACAACTGCACCTTTAATCGCAGTTCAACAATCTACAAGTTGAGATCCAGATGGATCCTCATTGCTTCCTCCTTGGCCTCTACAAAATCCACTGGCCAATTTGTGGATCTACACTCCTATTGGTAGGTTGGTCACAATTTCTAGCTCTGGGGCATGGTGACATGCTTCCTCTACAATCTGCTCCAGCTGTTGATTTTGTGCCAACACTTCATCGTGTTGTAGGCTAAGCTACTGAATATTGATTCATTGTTCACTCAGCATTTGCACTGCACGTCCTTCCCTAGTGCGGAGTTCTATTGTCACTCTGTCCTGCAGCTGGTATAATATATTTCATGGAAGGGTGGCAAATTTTAGGCCAAGTCTCTTGATCTGGCCCACTGCAGCTCTGTCCTCCGTGCTATATGCTGTCAGTGCTCCTTCTGGTCGCACGATGGTGTTAGCCATTTTGGCCCACAACAGCTGCTTTGTTGCTGAAGTACCCATGGCACCATAGGTGACTTCCATTCCTTTGTGTAGGGGCCACACCTAAAGTCCCTGTAGTTGCACCCTAAGGGTCCCCAACACATTCTACTACTCCATTATTGCTTCTTGGAGTGATTCCCTGGTAACCTCGTGAAATGTGTCACCAATGTCATATAGGTCACCCTCTGTTAGTGTAATAGGTTCCCCATCCAGCTTGGAAGCTTTGGTCTACTTCCGTGGCCCGGATCATTCCATACTACGCGACCGTTTCAGTGGTGTAGATGTCATGCTTGGGTACACACCTTCTACCATGTTGTCTGTCCCCTATCCTGTGATTAGGTCTGGGCCTCTTTCCTCCTGTGTTGTGGTGGCCCCAGCTGCTGCTACTTTTTCGGCGACCTTGGTCTGCCCTATGGCAGCCTTCGCTGCCTCACGGGAAGCCCTTACCTCCTCAGCAAACTCCTCGTTCTACTTTTGTTGCGTCAACAGCTTGGCGCCCTCCTTCTATCTTTGTATCACTGTCTCATCACAAGCTGCCAGATCCAGGGTGCGCCATTTAGGTGGCCATGAGTCCAGCACCGTGAAAACAATGTCATTAATTACAATGAAATGGAGTTTAGTCTAGTTCTGCTCTAGATCTTTCATGCCTTGATATACACATTGTGCATATCTACCTTAAAGTCTGCAAATCTCCACAGATTGTCGTACACCATGGGGGATAGGCGTGACCTTTTGTTGATCCACATCTGAATGCTTTCCTCCATGAGTATCTAGAATATCTTGGTCTCATGGATTTGCATGGCGTCCTTTGTCGCCAAGAGTGACATGTACTTTGCTCCCTCTTGCAAGTCCTGTTCAAGAGGAGGAAATTGACTGTCCTCAGGAAATTCCCTTGCAACCAACAAGATGGATAAGAGCAACCACGCATAGTGGAAGGTCTTACCCTAATCCTGGGCCTCCTTACAGTTCATAAGAAATTCCTCGTAGAGGAACTATGCTCAGTTGAACTGTATCCCCTCTATGCATTATTTGGCCAGCTCGATGACCATTGCAAGTACCTCGTTGTCGCAGGATTTTCCCATCAGTTTTCCTACTAGTAGCTCAGTGGCTATGTGCACTCCTTTGTCTTGAATTCTAGTAATGACGTAGCCCCTCTTCTTTTTCTCCAGCTTATATTTCTTCTTCATGGCCTCTGCGAGTGCCAAGTCTCCACTTTTGCCAGTTATTTCTGTGGTGTCCCTTCCCATACAGGGAAGCTGAGAAATCCTATGAATAAGCTTCGTCGTGATGGGAATAGGCTCCTCTAGCCACAAGTACCCATTGTCCACTAGGCAAAGCAGTTTCCTGATGACAAATATCATGATTAGTGCCCAGTGAAAGTGTGGAATCCATAGTAGGTGGAGTATCCCGACCTTGTCCACCCTGTGCAACCACTTCTGTGGCTGTAGCATTGTAACTGACCCCTCCTTGCTTTTTTTCATGAGTTGGCTAGTCTCCAAATGTGGGAACTTTTTGCTGTCCACAAGGTCCCAATCTTCAAATTTCGTCTTGGGCACGTGGCCTAGGACTGATCCCACAAGTAGAATTCCATCTGGGAGGAGTGGGGTTTCCATTTTGTTCTTAATGGCATCCAAATCCTTGGCTACTTTTGCTTTCCCTCTCCGTGGGGGGACATATTTGGGCAGTTTCACTGTAGTGCGCACTAGCTGAATGTCTTCTTCCATTTCTTCATCCGGTGCAATCTCTTCTACAAAGGCCTAGAGATCCTCCTCCTCATCATATATTTCAAGATTAACCATCTTGCCCTTGTCTTCCATAGATAGTTTACCAAATTTTCGATTTCGCGGAGACATGCAGACTGGTCTCGCTGCATGTGTATTTGTCTTGGACCTCGGTGTCCAGTGAGATCTCGGAATTTTCAGCACATCCCCACCTTCACTGTAGGGCTATGCACGGCTTCCTTTGTGGTGCTTTCGACAAAACCCACACCTCTCCTGGTAGTTGTCATCCTGTTCGAGCTTTCTGTAGTTGTTCGTGACTTTGGAGTCTTAAACACCACTTGCCGCTCAACACTGTGTGCTCTTTGTAACAGCTCAAATCTAAAAAAGACAAGTGTTGTCTCATGGCTAGCCTTGGTATTTTTATAGCATCTTTCAAACTTGAATTTGACTATTCCCCCCATTTCTGAGTCATTAATGCATCCTTGGTGGGAGATCGTCCCAAATCTAATTCTAACTATGTATCTTAATGGCCCACCGCCCACTCCTGTTTGTCTTAAATTGGACATCTTGTCATGAATAGTGACACCAACGGTCACCTCCCAGCCTACCTGCATAGCAGCATAGCCCCCTATGTGCTGGTGTGACCCCTGTGACAAACTAACCTTGCGTGCAACCCCCTTATCGCGTAGCTCCCCTACAGACTCTTTTATAGTCCCGCGCTCTCTTTCAACTATTTGGAGCACTAAGATTGTGCTCCCTATGGATAGTCAGGTGGTCGTACCACTTGTGCAAGGCTTCAATTCAATTTTTAGCCTAGTCTATAGGCACTCCCCAATTTCCCTCATGACAGTCAGCACCATGTGTTCTTCCTTATCTGGTGCACTCCACTAGTTACTTTGTCTAGTAAGGTGTGGTCGCAGCCATGGTAGTAGGGCCACAAATTGTCGGCATAAATCTTCAAATGCAGTAGTATCACCACTCATATCCTATCCTATCATTCTTAGTTTATCTTGTGTGATTTTAGTTTCCAATTTGTTTATTTCTTCATTCATTAACCTGCTTTTCTTCCATAGTCGTACCCAACCTTTGAGTTCGCGAAACATAAAGTTCCCCCATCGAATGGCTTCCTGAATCTGCATATGTTCGACCTCGTGCAGCTGCATAATTCCTTTGTCTTGGTCTCCACATATTATTCCAAATATGTGACCATTCCTTCCACCCAAAACTATGGCCTTAACTCTGCCCGTCATCTTTGGGATCGTCTCCGCACTCAGATTCTTGTACATGGCCCTAGAGTCCCATCAGACCGCTAGTATACACAGGTCCCAATCAGTTCATCTGGCTTGTTGGACCTTGTTTAGGATCCCGCATACCTTTCTGAATGCTTCTACGTGGAACATTTGTGGTGTGCATCGCTTTTCTTACTGCTTCGTCTCATTCCGATTTTTTATCCTTAGTCTGGGGTGTGCTTGTGTGGACTGCACAGCATACGTCTGTACCCAGCAACACAGGTGGGCACACAAGCTACTTCATCCTGACTACCCAAGTCTCATTCGACACTGGGTGCTTCCAAACCATAGGCGCATCCACTTTCTACATTCGTGCCAGTTTACAAAAGTCTCCTAATGTGTACTCCAACATTGTGTGGGTGTTGCACCCAGTTCCCATTCTAGTGCACCGTACCATTGCTATTCGATTACTATGCTTTCAAATTTGTCCAGGAATTCATCCACCGTTGTCACTCCAACATATCTTGGCAGTTCCCTTGGCTCTGTCATTACGCAACGCATTGATCTAATCATCATGTTGCAATTCAGCGTTGTCACTTTGTGCAACTGGTCCTGCTAACGTTCTACTTCTTCTTCTCAATCCAAAGTACAGGAGTTTTTGCGCTCCCACAAGATTCTCCCATCTGCAATCAGATTCACCCGATTGTGGTCTCGTGCCATTATTTGGTAAATAAAATCCATCTCATTGTCACTTTCATCGTTGCGCACTGGTTCAGTGTAGTGCACTCCTTCGGCCGGGTCTAGTGGGACTACTACGCATAGTGACTTTTTCTCAAATATCATCTTCTGATTCTTCAACTTGATGACTCCGTTCATATCAATGGCCTAGTCTATTCCTAACAACGTTGGATAAGGATTGTTGTCATCGATAATCTCTATCACTTCAAAGTTCGTTTGTGTGCTCGCGCCTTCAATATAAATTGTTATTCCTTGCAACCTCCCCATGGGAAAAATATTCTGTTGGTTCACCATTCGTAATTGAATAGGGGACCACTGCAACATGGGCCTGCTTCTCATGTTTTCTCTTCTTAGCTTCCATGAACGTCTCCTTTACACGTTCTAATTCAAACTCAGGTTCCTTTGCAGGAGCCTTATGAACCCATGTATCTTCCTTGGGCTGCTTCCCCTTATCTTCCCTCCTGGTCGCACTGCCTCTAAGCATCATGTTCACATTTGGGTCTTCTTTGCACGGTTCAGACCTCACCATTTGGATATTTTGAGTCGAAGGAGGCTAGAGTATCCCTTTTTCATGCATCTGTGTGATCAATGTAGGACAATCTATCATTTCATGATCAAACTGAGCACAGTATGAATAGGATATTCTCGTCAGGTTGGTACAATTGTGGGCGTAATGCCCTAGTCCTCCACAATTGTAACAAATTAACTGTCCATGGCCCCTTCCTAGTTCCATTCCTCCTTGTCCTCGACCTCGCCCCTGAAATCCAACATGCCATCCCCACAGCTGGGTCAAGGGCTCACGTTTCTATCTACATCCCATAGGCTGGGGTTTGATGCATCATTAACTCATAACTATGACAAGTGCACTCGTCATGGCCTACTAACCTACAGAAATTACAAAACAATTATTGGGGAGTCTGTTTATACTTCTACAACAAATGACAATTATTCATCATGTGTTTTCCTCCTATCTGATAGATTTTGCACCATAACGTGGGTGTTGCACTTGACCTTTCCTATGCCTCCTATCTCAATGGAATTGGCCCACCCTACCAAGTAGTTCATGAATATTGGGCAGTGGTCCTCTTCATGGCCCTGGCCTTTGCATTTTACACACCATACTTCCTTGCACGCCTCTAGCCATAGTTCCCTATCCTACTTCAAGCTTTGCATTTCCAGGCAGAGATTTTGTAGTTGTGCGTGGATTTGATGAACTCCCAACCCAGGATCTTGTATTGGGGTCTCATGAAACCTCATCACCATTTCCAATGCTTCGGCCTGGGTGGAAAGTTTCTGTTGTGACAACACCGTTCTCAAGTGCAGTGTTAGGGATGCCACAAACCATGTGCGATGTTATGCATCCGTGAGCTTCGTATTAGCCTCGTGGATCATACTCTCCAGTCGTTGATCCAGATCCTAGGGGGTCTCACCTGGAAGCATCACGATCTCTTCAAACCTGATGATTGACTGTGTCTCTAATTTCATCCAGCTAAATTCTTTGTTCAATGCATTCTAGATCTCTGCTATCCCTACATTTGGGTGGTCAATAGAGTGCATGATATACCATGTCAATGCGAGATCCTGTAGTGCGCTCACCAATGTAGCCTTCTTAATGTTGTCATTCGTGACCCCTTGCACTTCCCACACTACTCTTACCATGAATCAGAACTGGTCCAGATCGTCATTCCCTACTCCTTTGAATACGGGTAGCTTGATTGCACTCACCATGCTGAACTGTGGGGGTGGTGGAGGTGGAGTGGGTGGAGATGGAGGTGAGGGAGTTGAATCGGGTGGTTGCATGGGTGGAGGTGGTAACTATGGAATGTGCCTCCTTATCAAACTAACTACACTTCTTGGAGAGACCCGAGTGAGCTCTTGTTCTCTCTCTCGTGAAGGTGAAATTAAGGGATTGCTTCCTAATTCCCTGCTACCTTTGTAGATCTTTCTGCTCCACGTTGTCCCAAACATTAATGTATTCGCATAACTCGTTTTTCACATAACAACATCTCAATCTAGGTATTCAAAGATTTAATATACTTACCTCATGGTCCCTTAATAAAACATTGCTCTGCCTCATTGTAGCTCACGGTCGTGTCCACCGCAAACTCAGTGATAAATCCCCCTATTATTCGGTTGAGCCAAGGGTCCATAGCTCATGCGATCTTGTCCTTTGATGCCTCTAGCCTGCGCACTACTTCCAGAGTCCACACTATCGGTTGGTCGAGCTTACACCTTCCCTGGCTATTGGCTAATCTCGCAATCCACTCATATAGTTTAGAGGGAAAGGATGCAAAGAAAATATCGTGGATTTCTATATACATGTTATGGTCCAGCCACCTTTTCTCAGATACCTGCGGAGTTCTATTTTCCTATGTCACGAACTCATGAATCTTCTTGTCCAACCACTCTTCAATTTCCTTCTTTGTTGGGTTCCAATGGCACGACATCAGACATCCCTTAGGAAGATCCCGGTCTTGGCAATGGAACCATTTGTTGGCTACGTGGGGCCTGACCCAGGTTCAATAGTGAGTTTAGCCAAGAAAATCCCAGTACTACTGGCCCTTTTGGCAACAGTCCATGGAGCGTAGACTGAGGTCTCACCGAAAGTATTATGGGAGGGTGCTGGAACCAAGTTTCCACACCCTGGGGATGTCTGATATGGGCGATAGGTATGCGATTCAACCTTCGTGCTTACTGGGCTACACACACCAGTGAGCCCTTTGCGTCCCTCACACAACTCTCGCCACAACGCGATCATTATTAATTACCCAAACCTTCCTTACTTAGGTTCTGTTGGCTAATTACTTAGAGGATTTCCATACATAAGTATTCATATCAATGGTTACCAAGTGCGTGAATATAATGAACTAGATACACTTAACACATAACATAAAATTACAGATCCATGATATAGATGCATAATATGTCGAAGCAAACTTATCTTTATTAACAATCCTTTCCAAGTTCAGTTCAATATAGACCCGACTCCGCCCTGCACACTCAACTGCAAGGGTCTGCACAATCAACTGCAGACTCTACTAGGCCTCTACACACTCAGCTGCAGAGACTTTACCTCCTACTATGACCCAATACACTTCAGATCCACTTCTATCTCCTAACCATGCCTTCACAACTATCTATTACTTCCTTGCCCAAAAAGCTATCTTTACACTTAGAGCCTCGCTCTATTTATACAATCCCATTGTCCATGGACCATGGGTAGGCCGACACAACTTTACATTAAATTACATTATTTTAGGGTGGAAAACCCTATGACTCATCCTAAACTCTCGCGCTCCGCGCCCACATTTCGCGGGGTCTTTACATTATATTGACCAAAACTTGGGCTTTAACCACCAAAATCCTTACTATGGGGGGATCCGTTGCCTAACACTATAGGAGGTTCATCAGGAACTTCTCACACATTGCATATCATATCACATGATTGCAGTGGAAAGGTAAGAATTTTGAATGGATGACAGAATGTGAAGATAGTTTTGAGCAGATTAAGCAATTGTTGACACATGCACGAGTGTTAAAGATTTTGGATCTAGACATAGAATTTGTATTGTGTGCATATGCTTACAAGAGGGGACTTGGTGGAGTTCTCATGCAAGAAGTGCAGGTAGTGTGCTATGAGTCATGGACTTTGAATGAGTACGAACAGAACTATCCAATGCATGATCTTGAGCTAGCGACAATTATACAGACATTGAAGATGTGGAGACATTATCTTCTAGGTAGGAGGTTTACATTGATGAGCAATCACAGTGGGTTGAGGTATTTGTTTGACCAACAGAATCTAAATTTGAAGCAAGCTATATGGTTGCCTACCCTTAGTAAGATTGACTTCGAGATCTCATACATCAAAGCGAAGGAGAACTAGGTTGCATATGCTCTTAATAGGATGGCACAGGTAAATCATATAGTAGCTATAAGATCATATGGGATAGAGTTACATGATAGGATCTTCCAGGCATGATAGCATGATGAAAAATACATGGAGATCATGCATAGGTTACAATAGAGTATAGGTATAGGTACATGTTTAGGTGCACATATAGGTGCAGGTGATCAGGATGCAGGCTATCATCTCATGGCATATGGCTTGGTGAGGTTTCGAGACATGATCTATGTGTTGAATTGCAGTGAGCTTAAGAAGCTTATCTTGAGGGATTTTCATGTGAAACTGTATTCTTGTCATCTAGGATATCAGAAGACATTGATGGAGGTGAAGAAGTTTTACTATTAAAAAAATCTGAAGAAGGAAGTGGCAGACTTCATGGCTATATTTTTAGACTATCATCAGGTAAAGGTAGACTGTAAGCATCCAGGTGGTCTACTATAGCCTATTGTGATTCCAGAATGGAAATGGTAGGTCATTTCCATGGATTATATCACAAGTCTTCTGAGGACAATGATGCAACATGATTTTATTGTGGTTGTGGTTGAAAGGTTGAGAAAGGTAGCTCACTTCATTCGATGAAAGCTACATATTCAACAAGTGAGGTAAAACAACTGTTCATAAGAGAGATAGTGAGATTGCATGGTGTTCCAAAGAATATTATGTCAAACAGGGATGCAAAGTTCACTTCCAAGTTTTGGAAGGAGCTATTTGCAGGTTTGGGTATAGAGTTGGCCTTCAACACAACTTATCATTCAAAGTTAGAAGGATAGATAGAGAGGGTCAACAAGATCTTAGAATATATGTTGAGGATGTATGTGATGCACAAACAAAAGAAATGGGAGGAGTATCTTCCATTGGTTGAGTTCGCATACAACAATGGTTATTAGGAGTAACTGAGGATGAGTACTTTCAAGTCATTGTATGTATGGAGTTGTCACACTCCCATCAGCTGGAGTGATCCAGTGAACAAGGTAGTTATTGGAATGGACATGTTAACAAACATGGAGCAAGAAATGCAGGTTATAAAGAAGAATTTAAAGGTAGCACAAGATAGACAAAAGATTTATGTAGATCAGCACAAGGTGTTCAAAGAGTTTTAGCTTGGGGAGCATGTGTATTTGCACATCAAGCCCAATAAAACTTCTTTGAAGATTGGTTCATGTGCCAAGTTGGCACCATGGTATTGCAAACCTATTGAGATCCTTGAGAGGATAGGACCAATGGAATATCGACTTGCACTTCCTCCAATAGTGAAAGTCCATGATGTTTTATTTATTTCATTGCTTAAGACGTATATAAAGGATGTTAATCATGTTATTGATTGGTTTGTATTGCAGGTGGAGTAAGAAGGAGAGTTTGAACTAGAGCCTCAGTGCATATTGCAGTGGAAACATCTCAAGATCAGGAACTAAGCCATAGAGAAAGTTAAAGTTCAGTCGAAGCACTTTGGGCCTGAAGAAGCTACATGGGATATGGCTGATCAAATGCGGGCCCTATATCCTTCATTGTTTGCTAGTTGAGGCAAAGCAGTTTTTCTTTGATGTTGGTTTATGTTTGGGATACGTTTTGCTGATGTTTTGATATTTGTATATGTATATGTATATGGACATAAATACTGCCATGAGCTAAGTTATAAATATCCGATAAGCGTTATGGTTATTATCTTATCATGTTGTCATGATTTTTTGCTTTTGAGTAGGTTCTTCATTATAAATACTGCAACAAGCTAAGTTATAAAGCTCCATAGGTAGCATGTTTTGTTTTCACTAGTTTTGTTGACGTCTTGGTGTGGTTTAACACTGAGGATGGTGTTCCCCAAGGGGGAGGTTTCTCTAACATCCTTGGTGAAAAGTTCATGTAATAAATGTTAATAAAGGAAAAATAAAGACCATGGGCAAGGGACACATATTCCAAGATGAGTGTTGGGAAAATATATCCTAGTGGGCATCACTGGATGTGTGTTTTGGCTAAGGAAAATTGGCAAAGGAAATAAAAGGAAAAGAAGTCATTTTTGGCACATGTATTTATGAAAATAAAGGAAATTAGGAGAAATGTAAGGTGAAAGGTCATAGGTTTCATGTGAGGAGGAAATTGAAGGAAAATAATGGAAAATGAATCAAATAAAGGCCTCATTCATATAAAGGCTTCTAAAGATAAGTTTGTAACCTTCCCTGAGTTCAAGTTTGGAGCTCTCTCATTACTCTCTCTCTCTCTCACTCTTGATCACTTATATTTTTCTTGGAGCACTCTAGTTTAGAGTAAAGAAAAGGGAAAGCAAGGAAAGGAAAGGGAAAGCAAGGAAAGGAAGGGAAGGCAGGAAAAGAACAAGGAAAGTAAAGTAGTATCAAGCAACCTCAGCAAGAATACTTGTAGGTAACTTTTTCCCTGTGTAATTTCCTGGCTGGTTTGGACATGCATGGCTTTGCATGTTGATATGTGGTTATTTTGTTGTTAGTGGCATGTTTTTCTGGGTCATGATAGTGGATTTCAACCTAGCCTATCCTTTTCCAGATGCCATGGTATTTTGGGATGTTTATCTTGGTTTTTGAGCTTTGGTTTTACGGATGGATTTCGGATATGTGGCAGAGTTGGTCTCAAGGTTCATTCTCAAACGCCTAGGAATCCTTTGAACAGTTTTGGCAAGATACACACTAAAGCCTGAGGAAGTGGTCTCGTTTTAGGGCCTAGTGATCTAGGTTTGGATTACGGTAAACCCCGCGAGACAAGGAGATGGAAAATTCCTTAAGGATAGTCATGGATTCTGGATGGAATTCCAAGTTCTGTTCGATTGTGATCAGAGCACCGATTTTGGTGTGAACACAGTTTGATGAGTGTGGAGGTGGCTTAACCTATGGATTCCCTTAGTTGTTCTTGGCTTGGTTGTTCTATGAGATCCCACACTCATGCTTGGAATATGGAACGAGGGTGACTGGTTCAAAGAGATATTTGGTTAATCCATGTCTATGGTTGGGTGGTATGTGGAAGTCTCAAACCTAGTCGAATTTTCCGATGATTAATAAAATCTAGGTTCTCTTACTTTTGCACTAATTTATATATGGATTTAATGGCTCTCATACCTCTAGTATTTATGTGGTTTTATGCTATTTATAAGCATGGTTGAATGACTGGTTCATGACATGGTTAGTTCATGTATTTACTTGTAATTGTTAAATAGATGGATGCAAGACGTAATTGATGTAGTAGTTAAATGGAGAATGAGGCGATCCTTTTGGTTATGTTTCATAAGTTGTTTCAGTCATTTCTGCTTTGTCTTGTATCCTAGACCTATAGGTTGCATTGATGCCAAATGTTTAATAGAATGTCAATCCTAGTTGGGGTTGCTCAAGCCTAGTCCTGAGGGTGATTCTTGATTGATCAACATTGTTATTATGTTTCTAATGAATTCTCGAAGTTACAACAAGTTCTAGGCAGATACCGGGATTCTGGGCTAGAAAAGTGGCTTAAATCTTGGGGTCGCTGGCATAGAAACAACAATTTTGGTCCATAATCGATGGTAGGCAGGCCTGTGAGAGTGACTTTTGGTTTTTGGTCGCTCCCTTTCCCATAGCATGAGAGTGACTATGGCCTAAGAGATGCATAATAGCAATAGGACCCAGGGACATGCTCTCTAAGTGGTTGAATTGTCTCCTAAGGGTTCTTTTGATGATGTTGGATGATTGTATGTTGTGTTCCTTTGATTCCAATTCCTTCTGGTGACATAGGAGATTGAATTTGATTGTAGTATAATCTCTCCTCATTTTTACCACAGTTGGCATGATTAATTTGGGTATACCTAGGAGGGTGTGTTACATATGTTGTTGATGAGCATGATATATAGATTATTGTTCTTATGTTCTATTAACTTGATGATTAGGGTTATTTCATTGAGATCTTGATGTTGTAATTTGGATTGGTGATATGTGTGATGGCTATGTTCATTGAATTAAATATATTGATGTTATATGAATTATGTTAACCTGTTTCGACCTATACAAATGGTTATGGTTGCGATATTCAGGTATGAGCCAACAAATTTGTGATATGATGTCGTACTAATCTAGATTGATTGTACATATGTGATTGTTATGCATGAATGGTAAATGCTTATGAGTTTATGATGTGAACATGTTAGTTAGTTAGTGTTATGCATACCGTGACCTTATTTAGGTTTGAATTGACATGTTGTAAGGTTATATCTTGCTAACTAGATGGATTATGCAGGCAAAAATAGCCTCCCCTAAGATACACTAAGGTATGACTTTTCTTATGTAGTATACCAGTGCTTCATTCTTGATTATGTCGACTATTTGATGTTGATTTTTTGGTGTTTATCATGTCATATAGTTGATTTATTTAACACAGTATGTTTGCAAGTTGGTTGGATCTTTGATGAGTTGCATAATATGAGTATATGTTCCAATGATCTTGTTTTAAGATGATTGTACTAATACATATGTGTTGAGATAATTGATAGGTACTTGAGTGTAGTAGGTGATAGGCCTAGCATTATGTCTAATGACTATGAGTTGACTATGGATTATGACATGTTTGTTAGTCTTGGTAAAGGTTGATTTCAATCGATAGATATGATTTTCTTGATATTTGGAACATGTGGTTGACATGTGTGAGCAATTGTAGGAAGCATGCTGGTATTACCTTGACAAGGTAATAGTTGATGTGTTTATATCACTAACAGTTGGGCGATGTGATAGTGCATAGTAAACCTCAAATTGCAAAAAAGTAAAAAGGTAAAAGGAAGGAGTTGGACAAGAATTCCTTTGGCTATGTTCGGAAACCCTAATTCCAAATGAATGAGTGCTTTTCTTACAGGAAGTCTTCTTAACATTAATAGTGTCTGACATTATGTGGATATGTGCTAGATTCATTAACATGTACTTGACATATATGTTAGCTAGTCTCTAGTTATAGGTGGATTGTAAAAGGACTGGGCTCCCTTGAGAGATGACATGGATGTGTTCAGTTGCAAACAACGTGTTTGACACAAAAAAATGAGGTAGTTGACATATTATTATGTTTATTTATGCATTAATAGTTATGTGTTTATGGTAGTATGATGCAGGAAGTTGCATGGAAAGAGAGGTTTCCATGAAAGATTAAAGAAGTCTCTGGTTGAGCTTCCTTGGGAACCATGGGGATTGAGTCATGGTGTCCATTATTAGTCTTGTGCCTTTGGCCTTTTGTGATTTTCTTGCTCTTGGTTTGTAGTTTTTTTTATGTTTAGTGCATGGCCATGCCACTTTGGCTGTGGTGTTGTATTTTGGTTATTGGTTTTCATGATCCTCATTGTTTGTTTCTTGGCATGTCTTTTATGTTTTGAGTCTTGGGAATTGGTTGGGAAAGGGATAAATTTAATGGAGCTTAGGGAGAGTTGTTGTTATAGACATATTTTGGCACATCAACCCCAAAATTATATATTGATGTATTAGGGCTCATTCAACCCCTAAAAGAGTTGTTTCATACCCTAAAGGAACATAGCCATCTGAATAAATCATTCCCCAAAAGTTCCATCTGAGAAGACATCCAGAAATTGCCTAAATTGAACCATACTGACTGCTCCACTGGAAAAGTGTGATGCATACTGAGTGCTACATTGCCAGGGTGTGATGCATATTGTTTATGCCTTCTATAGGATGTGATGGGAAAGGATGGACAAATGTCCGAGACAGTTTGCTAAGTTGATTCTCGTGGAATATTCTAGAAACTTCTCCTGTGCCACTTGCCTCTCTGAATTCACCCAAGGATGAATAAGGGATCTAAAACTGTCTATTATCTCTTCTCTTATAGAACCAATTTTAACAAGTGTAATGAAACTAATTAAACCCCATGGATGACTCACACCCTTGCAAACATCGATAAATGGATCCCTCATCCAAGAGATCTAAGGCAGGAATATTGTGAATTGCAAGGAAGTGCTGATAGTTTGTAATTGAGGAAAAAAAATTGTATTTTTGGTGTGATCTTGATATTTCATGAGGTGAAGAAGGATTGAAGCTGGGAGGATGATGCTGGATCAGACAACTCGGGTGTAATTCTCCCTTCTATTAATAAAGTTCTTCAATTTTTCTTCCATATGATTGTGCAATTGTGAATGTTATCATTTGTGAATGCTATCATTTGTTCATTATATATCTAATTCTGTAATGTTTATTTTGTAATAGATCATGATGTTTTGAAGGTTCTTTATTGTTGTACTTGTGCAGGTACTCTGCAAGCATGTTAAGTATAGGGAGGAGTTGTAGGATCTGTTAAAGGAGAGAGAGATCAAGCAACGGATTAAGCGGGAGTTCTAGGTTGGTTCCATTATCTTTCTCTTATTTGTTATACATAGAAGAAATCATTGAATTGCTTTAAATTGTTGTTTCTAGGGTAGCTACCAAGCCTACAGGGCTAGCATTCTTTAGGAATACTAGTTTTCCCATAAAAAAATTGGCGACTCCACTAGGGAAATGAAAAAAGGTTTGTCCGTTGTTATTGTTTGTTTTATAAACTATAGATAGAGTCTAAAGTCAGCCAGATAGCCTTTGAACTACTCTTGCTTTGCAATTGCATAGTAGATGAATGCTGCTTCAGTCAATCTCTAGTTTAGTTTATGAATTAAACATTTGACTTGAAAGCACATATACATGCCCTTTTGGTAGCTCAGTAACCTCTCAAGGCATTCCATCATACTTTTCTCAACATTTTTCATCAAAACCCACCTTAACTCATTGAAAATAGCTCCACATTTGAGCCAAAACCAATTTTAGTTGCGCTCCCTAGACCATTGCACTCTCTTCCACTGTGACTTAGTATGCATAGCACCTCCCAAGTGCAGTAAGTGCAATGCATCTCAAATTTGTGAAGCCTAGGTGCGATGATTGACTGAACTCATTTTCCATCTAGAAATTGAGGGATTTTTACCTTGTTTTTAGTTTTGTTTGGTTGTTTTGCTGCATATGAACAGTGCCTCTTTACTAAAGCTTACTTGCATCACTTAGATCAGTCTCAATTACATTAGGATTAGTGAATGTTTTTGTGTATTTGTTCCTCATTTACAATCCTTAGTCGAAAAGTTGTTTAAATCGATTTGTCACTTTGGTACAAAAAGTGTCCTAATTGTCATTTTGTGTCGAAAAGAGAAGTGTCATGAATTATTCCTTCCCTTGATAATTGATTTAACTTTTATTCATGTATTTGGTTTGATTTGTTTATATTCAAAGTGTCAAAAGCATTTATATTCAAAATTGAAAAGTGTCGTTTGAGTCTTCCTTTCTCTTTTGAAGAAGAAATTGTCGAAAATGTCATTTTGAGTGAAATATTTCAGATCTTTGCTGCATTTCGTTTTCCCTTTTGGCATTTTTCACATTAAGGAAAGTGAAAATAAATACATGCATTTGCATTTAGCATTTTTTTATTTGTGTGCGAAAAAATGATTTAGGGAAATGCACTTGTGTGTGCTCTTTGCTCTTTGCTTAAAAGCACTGTTGTTTTCTTCCCCTAGTAGCTAGGAATTTCATTGCTCAAATAAAAAAAGATTGTTTATCATTGTATATTGCATCTTATGAATTTCAGATCATCATCACGCAGTGAAACATTGAAAGGCAAACTCTAAACAAGATCAACTTTAAAATGAATTTCAATGAATATAACAACGCTTTGGAACTTAACGCAACATATCTAGAGGTCTAGGCTAGAGACGTGTTCAAACGTTGTTAAAACTAGTGGCTACCATTTTCATTGAAGGTTGGGTGATTCCTCCTCCTTGATATGACAAGTGCTAGCATGGACTTGTGCTCCCTGTACCATCGTGTATATATTGGGAGACCATAATAGGCTTAAATCCTTTATCCATAGGAAACTGAGTCTATTGCCTTATTGATTGCGATGCACTGAACATAGCATTCAAAAAGATTGACTGCCATATGTAAGTCCTTGGTAATTTCTCTCTAATTTATTACCAAGGTGTATATTGCAGTTTTTTGATTGGTTTGGTAATCCCTTTGTCTAGATTTTCCAGTGTAGTCACTTTCGTTCCTTTTTTACTCTTTAAAAGAAAAGGTCCATCTGAGCACTTGTCCTTTCAAGCTCATTAAAAATCGAAGGAGACTAAAGTCAACTTTAGCTTTTTCTTGACTCTTAAAAACTGAAAAAGAAAAGTTGTGTCCAAGCATCATTAAAATTAATTAAATTTAGAATAACATCCATGTTCCTTAGTTTATCTTAGGTTGAGATATATGGAGACAAATCCGGACTCCACTGATCAAGGAATCCCTTTTGGAGGGAATCCTAGTCCTTTTCCTTCTTTCATAAATATTGTTGCTTCTTATATGGCTAGATTGTCCCTTCCAGGATTTACCATTGGCCTGCCAGTATGGCTGTTTTCAACCTCTTTGGTTCAAAATGTCATGATTTCTCCTCAACTGAGTATACCTCTGGTTTCTCCTGAAATTGACCCTTCGCCTTATTCCACGTTTGTTTCTGCCTCCCCTTCTTCATCTTCACTTGGTGAAAGTAGTGATACTATTAACTGGGTGGATGAGAAGAAGAAGAAAGCAGAGGAGAAGAAGAAGAAACCAATTCAACAAGGGGGCAACCAAGCAACCATTGCTTTGAATGCATCATCTGATGAAAGTTCATCCATTAGACTTCCCAAAGCCAACTATCCATACATAATTTGTATAGGAGACCATTTTCATCTTGATTGTCCTTACTTTCCTCAGATCCTAAAAGAATGGTCTCCCCATTCACACCATCCCGTGTTATCAACCTCTGGAGATCATGTTGGTAACAGACCATCAACTAGTGATAGAAAAGTTCATGCACAGAAGGGAAAGGTAAAGGTTCCATGTATGTTATGTGAAGGTAATCATTGACTTCACCTTTGTCCTTTTTTGGATGAAGCCAAAAGAGTGTTGGACAACTGTCCTGCTTCACTGCAGTGATTTCCATCTAGTTACAGGAAACCCTCCCTGAATCCTTCACTACTTGATGAACCGACAGACATAAATCAACCGTTAGTCGAAACCACTCTCTCTGAAAGTGAACCCTATGAGTCTATACCCGACCAAAATCAACAAGTCGAGGTAGTAGTTGACCTGATTTCACCTTCAACTAATTGTACCTTTCTCGAAGAGAGTGAAAATGATACCGTTCAAGTTCTTTTTGTTACTTCAGATTCTAACAACCTTGGAGGCAATCTGCTTGTTCCGTCAAGACATGAGGAAAACCCTCCAGTTCTAGTAACTCAAGAGGTTTATTCTCCCATTTCTTCAGAACCCATCCAAGTAGTCTAGTCACTTCCTTTGATTGGAATCGACTGGCAGGATCCCACCTTCCTTCTTATGTGCCTTTCCAGATCATAGTACAAGTTTTTAAAATGATTATCTCTAGCACTATTATAGATGAAGGTGCATCAGTGAGTATCCTTTCCCCAACTACTTGTGTTGCACTAAAAATTGTCACCTTGAAATTCTGCTCTCTATGTGAGTTCATTACCACTCATACTTTCCCCCTCTGCAAGTCTGAAACACCATTTCCTCATATCAAGCCTAGAAAATAAGAGAAAAGCCCTCAAATGTCCTTAAAACTCTAGTTCCGCACTTTATCTTTGTCTTACCTACGGTCCCGCACCTAATGGTCATGTCTCCTATGCACCTGACTGCACTATCTCTATGTTAAAGGTGCGGGCCCCTATAAAAGTTAAAAAGGCTGGAGTATACTTCGAAAAACTCACTTTCAGTCATTTATAGAAGCTTCTAGAAGGAATATTGGGGTGGCAAGTTTGTTCTTTTCAGGTTCATGCACCCCATACCTTAAGGAGCTAACCCCTTGATGTGAGGAGCTTATCCCTTTGATGGAGGATTCTATCCCTTCATAGGTGGACCTGTAACCTCCTCCTCTGCACTATAAGAAGAAGCATTGGGCTGGTTACTTGGGATGTTAGAAGTTGAACATTTTTGAGGTGAAATGCTGCTGAAACTTAGTCTTCTTTAGTTGAGTTTTTATGAGGAGATATTACATACCTCTAAGATCTCATTTAGAAGAGTGCAAGACTTGTCAAAGTAAAGGAAATTCCTATTTCAGACCCCAAGAAGAGCTTGTTCAACATCAAGGTTGAAAAGGTTGTAAGGTTCTTCTACTTCAAAGTTAATACAAATAAATTTGTTTTTCTCAATAAGTTGTTCATTCATGGTTTATTTTATGGATTCCTTGATCACCATAATAGGTGTGATTTATAATATTTTCTATGTAGGTTCTATTTAATGTTTTCTTTTCTGTGATTGCAGGTCCTCAAAGGTAACTCTTTCAAACAATTAGAGGGTAACTCCTTTGAACGATTGAAGGATGACTACTACGAACAAGCATTGGATCTAAGGTGGGATCTTAACACCTTTATAGTATTTATTTATAAATCGCATATGTCTAGAGAAAGATAGGTTTGTTTGTCCATTTGTTGCTAGACTATCTTCTGATAATACAGAGATTGGACTTGTCCACAAGATCAATTTATCCGGCCAACAAACTGGCGACTCCGTTGGGGAATGAATTTGGTTTTTGGTTTTCCTTTGTTTTGACTTGAGAAAATTGTTTTTGTTTCTGGTTTTTGAATGAGATATACTAGCTTGGGTAGTTTTTAGAATCTATATTATTTTTTTATTTTTTTAAGTTTTCAAGGGACCGCACTTTCTCTTTACAGACAGTGCAGGCATCTCTGCACTTTTCCTTTAGTAAACATAGCAGAACTACACCTATTTCTTCTGGAGCCTGCAGACCTTGTAATTTTTTTTGAAAAAACTAAAATATCTTCTTCCAGTTAAGTTTATGTTTCATTTAGGATTTTTAGTGCCTACCCAGATCTGTATTTTTCCTATCAAAAAACTCTTGTGAGTGAGTTCCGATAGTATTTTTGTTTTAGATGATTTTCTAGAAGTTTTGCATGCTTGGAGTGGTTTTCACTTTGTCTCTGTAGTGACTCAAAGATCAGAAGCTTGAGAACCTTAGATCACCTTGGTGTCTTTTCATCTTCTTGATGAGTCTGACTTGGTTGTGAAATCTATCCTTTGGGAGAAATAGATTCAGTTTTCTCATTGCAAATCTTTGAACAAACTTTGTTATAAGTTCTGAATTTCATTTTTACAAAAGAAAACATATCTGGGTGTTTTTTTATTGATTTGTTATTCTGAACAAATGAATCCTTATTTTACTGAACAAATAAGTAAAACGTCCTAAAAAAGAATTGAATCTTTTATTTAATTAGATTTTTAAAGTTTTTATATCTCAAAATTAGTTTTTGTAGTTTTGAGTGTTTTTCTAGAACTTGTAGATCTATTTTGAAGAAAATTGTTTTTTATAGTTTCGAGTTTTGAAAAGGGAAAGGGATTTATTTTGATAATTAATTATTAGTCTCGTTTTGAGTTCTTATTAAAAAAGACAAAAATATTTTCTTTCTATTTCCATGTTGAAAGAAAGAATTGTTTCTTAAAGAATTGCATTCTCGAACTCTTTTTTTTAGCTAGAATGTCATTGAAAGAAAAACGAATTACTTATCATTTTAGGTGCATTTTTTAGTGTTTCTGGTGTTAAGTCTTCACACCATCAAAGTTTCATTTCCATACCTATCAACTTAAGGAACAAACCATAAAAGCAACTCTTAATTAAAATTGATCTAGTAATCTTTTCTATTTCTAGGGCTCTTATCACCAATATAGCTTAGGCTAGTATCTTGGAGTAGGGAATAATTAACTCTTAAAGATAGTTAGAACAAACAAGTAGCTACATCTTGTGGTAGGAAATAAATCCAATTGTAATTGATACATTCTGGGAAGCTTCTCTTAAAGGAGTTAATCACGAGATCATGTCCGAACCTTTGAGACAATCAATTTTGTTTCATTGGGAATGATAGAAGATTTGCGCGTATTATAAACGGTAAACCTCGGATTAACCATTGTTGAGGAGCCTGGGGTCACTTATTGGTAAACCTCAAATTGACCATGTCGAGGAGCCTTCAAGGGGATTGAACTTTGTTACTCTGCCCTTGCGCGTAGATCGGATCGTAGACTATTCCCCCAGTTGTATTTGTTGTTGTTGGTAACCTTAGTGTCCATAAACTTAAGATTATTTCCTAAGGTGACGGTGAAGGAAGGATCTCACTGTACCTAGAGCAAACATCAAATAGACTCACTTGGACTCTCTGGGGGGTTCTCTTCACTCGAGATGGTTTTGTGAAGAAATTTTTGCCACTCTATTTCATTAAGCAGGTTATCTAGGTAATTGTTCCAACCGCCCTTTCTATATTAAACTTCTACTAAGTTGGATTTCATCACCAACTAGTGTTTTTAGTACGGGAAGTTACTGTTTGTGTGTGGTTTGAACTCTTAGATTTTTTAGGTGTTTGATTCAGTTGTTTGTTTCTTTAGAGACTTTAGGTGTTTTTATTGAAATTTTCTTTGTTTGCGTGTGATTAATTAATATTTAATCGTGGTCGAATTACTGAGACAATCTCATAGACTTCAAGGGAAACCTCTTGAGTATACACCAAGCCAACTTGAAGGGCTACGAGCTCTCGTATCACCTAGTGATAGGAGAGTTGGATCATTGGAAGCTGAAGAGTTATCTTTAATTGTTCATCTTGATTATCAAATACAAACAACATAGTATATTCAAGAGCCAATTTCATTTTCCGACGTTAGTGGTAGTATTTCGCCTTCCAGTGAATTAGCTGAAGAACCTGAAATTTATGAGCCTGACACTGAACCTACTATTACTCCAACTTCAAGATTTGCTTCTCCAACTTCTAGTGATCCTGGTTTTTGGGTCGTTAATATGTCATTATTATTAGTAGTTTTTAACACTTATTTAATCCATTTCTACTCTTTTTTATCATGTCATTTATCATGACTTATCATATAATTCCATTTTATAATTATTTATGCTCTTATGGATCAATATTATTTATTCTCCTTTATTTTTAATAAATTAATGATTATGCATGACTTTACCAATGATGGTCTATTAATAAATTGGTTGTAACATTACTCACCATTTTTAGCCTCCAAGATATTTTCCATATTGAAGAGTTGATCATTAAATGTGCCAACTCAGAAATTCGCTGGAATAAGAAGTGACGATTTTGTATTGAACGGATCGGGCAAATGGAGAAGAATCTGGAAAATTTGAAACATGGGTTTTGTCCAAAATGGACCAAATTAGTTTTCTAATGGACAGTTTTCCAAAATTTGGCTCGTACTAAGAGAAACAAAAGGTCCTTTGAATACGTTTTTCTCAGATTCACTGTGTGGCCATTTTCCAAATTATCTCAGCTGCAATGCCAAATTCGACCTATTCCTGTTGAATGATTGATGGAAGGATATTTCAGATATGATCTTGCTAATCTATTTGTTGTAAACAATCCAATTTTGTTATGAGAATCATTTTGTAATCATCATGGTTGTAACTTCTCTTTTCTCTCTGTGTATTTAAATTAGAACAGAGATTAAAGAAGGGGAAAATGGATTCGGAAAGAAAGATTAAGAATGATTGATTATTCATGATGGAATAGATTATGAGAGATTAAGTCAGGGATTATTAGAGATTGGATTGGATAAGATAGGAGGTAAAGGGGATTTTTGCATTACCATTGTAATTCTCAAGGCTTTTGCTATTGTAATGATTTCATAGTTTGATGATTAATAAGTAAAAGGGTTGTTGTTCATTCACCTTATCTAAAGTAGCCCAGCAGCACCCATTGGCGGCTAAGGGCCCAGACTCTAGTGGATTAAGCTGCTGCTCTGTATTGTATCTTTGCAATTTCTACCGTGTGATGGTTTGATTTCCTTTTCATTTGTTTTACTTAGTGATATTTTGTTTATGAACATTTCATAGAATTGCTCTGTTATATTGAAATCATAATTGGATTGCGTTAGTGACAAAATTATTAATTATAACTTGAAATATCCTGCTGTTAATTCTAATCTAATACTGTGTTGTCTAATTAAGACTGTGGTTCATTTAATTGCTTCTCATTTATAATTGCAATTTCTGTTAAATTAAGTTACTGTTCAATTGTAACTGCGATTGTTGTTGCTTTAATACCTTCGATTAATGTTCATGCTGCAAGATTAAGATTGTTGATTTAGTTACATTTATAGTTGTTGTGTATTTCCATTTAATTAGCTTTGCTATTCAATTTTTCAATAGACTTAGTTGTTGTTCTTTTATCCAAGGATTTGATTTCACCTTTTAACTGATATTGCAGCAAGTGTGTTTTAGTAAGCATTTCCAATTGAATTTCCATTTCCAGTTATTTGCTTTAGTGTGGATTGAAAGATCCACAACTGTAAAGAACATTGACTATAGCTGTCTAAGTTCTCCGATTGAAGATCTTGCCTATGATTGATTTTCATTTTCATCAGTTTACAGGTGAGATAGTTATCATTACTGAGTCCTCGACTAATGATTGTTTGAGTGAATGATTTAGTTCAGAACATTTCAGTTTCTTGTTGTTTCGATTAGATTTTGTTTCCAGCATTCATTTACTTTTGCATTTTAAGCACTATACTACAAAACATTACTCTTGAGAAAGTCACCACCTCAGACTGAGTACACTCTTGAAATTAAAAATCATCTCTGGGTTGACAATTAATTTGAAGATAATTAGGAGTTAAAAAGACACCTTTTATCGCTCAACATTGGTTCACCCAGGGTAAAAATATTATTACTCAAAATCTTCCTTTTGGCCTCATTTCTATTGAAGAACTTGTTAGTACAAATGAAGATGTAACTCTTCCTGAAAAACAACAGATTTTAAATCTTAGAGAGCATAAATCAATATTCTACAGTCCTTTTAGGAGTGATGCTTGGTATGTATCATTGACAATTTTTTTAGAAAACCTGGGTCTTAGTTTTTCACCACCTTGAATTCCTTTTCATCCTACACCAAGAGGTTATTATCCTTCATTGATCATGTCAAGAAAGTCATCTATGTTTTCCCAATCACCAGAAACATTTTTATTTGGCGGTCCTTCTGTTCCTTTGGGGTACCAGTCACTCTCTAGTACCTTTTCAGGAGCAACTCCTCGATCAATTGAACAAGTGTTATCATCTGGTAGTAATGGAACTCAAATGTTGAACGCAGAATAAATCCTTATGATGTCTGGTAGTACTCCAAATCCTCAACCTCAAGGTAGTCAATTACTACCTGGGGGGCAACCTTAAAGTAGTCAGTTACCGCCTGGGGGGCAACCCCAAGGTAGTCAGTTACCGCCTGGGGGGCAACCCCAAGGTAGTCAGTTACCACCTGAAGGGCTTCCTCAATTTTTTCCACCTTAAAGATAGTACATACCCCAAGGTCAACCCCAAGCTCAGTACATACATCAAGGTCAACCCCAGTTTCAGCACATGCCTTAGGGTTATCAATCTCAAGGTCAGTACCCAACTCAAGGTTTCTAACCGTCTTCTGGTCAATCATTTTTTCAAGGAGCTGGAAATGTACCACTTCATTATCAGCCCTAAGTTCAACCTGATTATGGTCCTCCATATGCACAACCTTTTATGGGTCCATACTCCAGAATGAACATGGTGTGGGATCCATCTTAAACTCAACAGACTTTGTAACCTAATGTGCAGTTATTTAATCAACCTGGACAGCCTTTGGCTTCTGGTCCAACCCAGTAACCTGTCCAACCTACTGTTCAAATCCCTGCATCTAGTATAGCTCAACAGCCTGGGCCTAGCTCACCTCGTACTCTGCCTCAAACTGTTGCAAATACTGCAACTTCTGTTCAACCTACAACACCTATTTCTGCAGTATCTGCAGCTTTGGTTTCTACTATCCCTACATCAGTGCAAAGTCCTCAAGTCTCTATGCCACAGTGAGGACCTATAGTTCAGACTTCAGTCCAGATGCCTATAGGACAAGCTAGTACAAGTACGATTGCCACAAGTCAACTACAATTCATCTATCAATCATACCAGGGATAGTATCAATTCGGTCCTACTGTACAAAATCCAGTTTATCAGTATCAACTGTATCCTGGCTATACTTATCAACAGCCTCAACAGCCCCAGTTTGGTCTAGTTAATCCTGGTTTTCCAGGAGGTTATAACATTCTTAATGCAAATCCGATTCTAGGTTATCCTGGATATCCTCCTCTTGGAACTGGTCTCATTACTCAAGGTTTTCGCAACCCTAACTGTCAGTTAGCATTTATTGCAACCTTGGATTTACCTAATTTGTCGTGCCTTATGAATGATCTAATTTACTATATTCCATATTGGCCGCCAATGCCTAGTAATTTGCCTAGTGATATCCCAAAATTCGAGGGTAATTCAGGAGAGGATCCATGAAATCACGTTATTACTTATCACCTCTAGTGTGCATCTAATTCAATCATTGATGATTCAATTCGATTACATCTTTTTCAATGATCTCTCATTGTTCTTGTTGCCAAATGGTACATTGAGTTACCACGAGCCTCTTTTTATAATTTTAATTAGTTAGCCACTGCTTTCTTAACTCATTTTCAGTTTCCTAACAGATACGACAATCGCACGGAACTGTTAACTTCACTAAAACAATCCACGTCCACATATATTTCTGATCATATTCATGAATGGTGATGTAGAAGGCATTTAGTGAAAGTTTTCATTCTAGATCAAATTTTAGCGGAATGGTTCATTAAATCATTGTCACCCAAAATCACTAAAGATGTAGCTAAGGGAGGAGTTGTTACTGAAGAGAAATTCATTGCTCAAGCTTAGTACCTTGACCTCGTCTATATGTAGTCAAGTACTTTACATGAAAAAATCCCTGATCTTCCAAAACATGGCCAAATAACTGCAGCTCCTTCAGGGTCTCATGCTGCTGATGGTATGATTGGTTTAGTTAGCACTAAAAGTAAGAAGAAATCTTCAAAGAATACTTTTCCTATAATAACTTTACCTGATTCCCCGACAGGAGATTCTTCCACTGAAATTTCTGCTGACATCCATGTCATAGAATCATCTATGACCAAATCAAAATCCGATAGTAAAAACAAGGGGAAGAAGAAAAAGAAACAAAATTCAAAAGATAAAATAGATAAAAATGAATCTACTGACAAAAACGAAAACCTCGCTATCCTTGTTTCATTTGTGACGAGGATCATTTTACCAAAGACTACCCACATCGAGCAGAGGTTTCAAAAATCATTAAAGGTTCTCAAACGCCTGTTGTCTTGAAGGATCCTTTTCCCACTCAAGATAGTAAGATGATTGGTTCTTCCTTGAGTGCCTCAGAAGAACCCATAATGATGATGTCTCACGTTAGGATTGCGACGCGATCGCAAGATTATGGTAGTAAAAATCCTATTGGTGGTAAAGAAGTATAATCTTCTAATTCAAACACATCAACTACACCTCCTCCTAGTTCCGGTCCACTACAGATCGAGAAACCCAACGCTGACTTAGTAATCAAACTGCCTACTAAAGGTGTATTTCGTAAATCAGCTTTAAATCCACATGTGAGAGCTGCTCAGAATTACAACATTGTTGAAGACTTAGCTATTTCCCCTTTAATAATGTCAGCTTTGGAAGTGCTGCAATTGTGCCCAGCATAACGTAAATTACTACTGTCTGCTATAGGAGCTATCGATATTCAAGAGTCAAACCTAAGAATATTCGATTTAGAGAATAGTACACACCACATTCTTCATCAAATGGCTTTCCAAATTCCAGTTTTAGTCAAAAACAGACCTTGCTTTTGGATTGTGATTGATGAAGGGGCTTCTATGTGTATTATGTTGATCCAATGTTGGAAATCACTTGGTTCTCCCACACTAAATCAGTCTCCAACAATTCTAAAGGCTTTTGATGGCCGAGGGTTCCATCCTTTTGGTATTTTGCAAGATTTACCTATAGGGTTCGAAGGCAAAACCGTAAATCTAGATGTGGAAGTGGTTGATGCCCCTCTAGATTACAACCTTCTCCTGGGTCGCAATTGGTCTTATGCTATGACTGCTATTGTTTCATTAATTTTTCAGCTTATTAAGTTTCCTCATAACAGAAAGATCATTACGATAGACCAGCTGACTTATTTTTCATCTGACCCAGCCTCTAATAATAGTATTCAGTACATCGGTAAAACAACTATCCCTTACAAGGATGTTGGCGTAGGTTTGATTAAAGATTCTGGTTTACTGGGAACTTTTTCCTTCCCTCCCCCTAATGTATCCCTTCTATTGCAACTATTCATATGATTTCATTGGATACTGTTACTTTTGATGATCCTTGGATCGTACCTTCTGGTTTTGAGGTGGATTCATTTGGTAGCATGATGCCTCTGAGTCCCTTTGAAATTGCATATCAGGCTATATAGTCATTTTCTGATCCTTATTCAACCGAAACTGACCCAATGAATGTGGTATATGGAGAATCACTTTCCATATCAATCTCAGATTCATCAACACTTTCTAATCCTGTTCATTCTGATGAGCAGATTCGTGAACTATTGTCTGTTAATGATTTACCATGGGAAGATCTTCATCACGGATCTTCGTTTTTACTTGAGCTTGATCATTTTGAAAATTAATTTTCTTCTATTTTTACTACTGATTATGTCAAAGACCCGCAAAATCCATTGCAACATTCTTATTCTGAGTAAAATTTGGAAAATATCTCTTGTACAGTTCCTATTGACATTTCAGTTAAGCCTAGAATTATTGAAAACATTCATATAGGTGCTTCCTGTACGGATGATGAAATCCACACTTATAAAGCCCTATTTCAAGAATTCTGTGAAGCTTTTGCCTGGTATTATGATGAAATTCCAGGAATTTATCCATCAATTATTGTCCATGAAATTAAAACATACTCAGATGCTAAACCTGTCAGGCAACGCTTACGTCAAATACATCCGCGAAAAGTTGTTGCTATCAAAGTTGAAGTTGAGAAATTACTTCGCACAGGTTTCATTTATCCAATTCCTTAACCGATTGGGTATCAAATATTGTTCCTGTCAACAAAAAATAAGGAACGATAAGAGTATGTATCGACTATAGGGATATTAATCGAGCTTATCCTGAAGACAATTATCCAACCCCCTATATCGATCAAATTATTGATGATTGTGCCGATAGTGAAATGTTCTCCTTTATGGATGGTTTTTCCAGTTACATTCAAATCAACATACTCCCTATTGATGAAGCTAAAACAACTTTCATTTGCCCATGGGGGACATTTTCTTATTGCAAATTACCCCTTGGATTGAAGAATGTTGTAACAACTTTTCAAAGGGCTATGTCTTACGCATTTCATGACATCAAGCACATTATGCAGCCTTATCTCAATGATTTACCTACCCACTCATTGCATAGAGTTGATCATCTCACTCATGTATGAGCTATCTTTATGAAATGTAAGCATTATTGAATTTGGCTGAATCCACACAAATGTGTTTTTTGTGTAGAAATGGGTCGCTTACTGAGATTTGTCATATCAAAGGCTAGCATTCGTGTCAACCCCTCAAAGGTGGAAGTTATCATCAATCTATCTCCTCCTTCAACTCTTCACCAACTCCAAATTTTGCAAGGGAAAGTAAACTTTTTACGTCGTTTCATTCCTAACTACGCCAAAATAACGAAAGGTTTTACCAGGTTGTTAAAGTAGAATGTTCCATTCTTTTGGGATGAGATCGTTGATCAATCTTTTGATACACTCAAACATGCGTTGACCCATGCACCATTACTGCATCCTCCTAATTACAACTAGGATTACTTTTTGTACCTTGCTGCTTCTCATTCCACCATTGGGATGGTTTTAGTTCAAGAAGATGAATTCAACAACGAACATGTGATTTACTATCTTAGTCGAACTCTGCATCCGACTGAGCTTAAATATTTGCATGTGGAGAAATTGGCCTTGGCAGTTGTCCAAGTTGTCCAAAGATTTTGTCACTACATCTTATTATTTAAAACCACGGTAGTTTTTGACTGTAACCCTATGATGTATATCTTGACCAAAAATTTGCTAGGGGGCAAGTATTCCAAATGGATAGTTATCCTACAGGAATTTGACTTGGAATTTGAAAAATCCAAGGGGAAGAAATCTTTGGTTTTTGCCGAACTCATGTGTGATTTCCCGCGTATTGATACTGAAACTATGGTGGAAGAGCCCATTGTAGATGAATCCTTGTTTCTTATCAGTACTCTTGATCCATGGTATGGAGATATTAGTTTTTATCTCCAAACCCAATATTTTCGGCCTGAAATCTCATGATCTCAGCAATGGAAAATACGTTTCCAATCCCAACAATACAATATTATTGGTGATACACTTTATCGTCGTGGAGCGGATTCTATTTCCTGATGTTGTCTAACTCATGAAGAAGCTTAAAAGGTTCTGAATGACTGTCACTCTAGAGCATGTGGCGGTCATATGTTTGGGTATGCCACAACCCAAAAGATATTGCGCACTGGTTATTTTCGGCCATCCTTATTCGAAGATTGTATCTATGCAGTTTGAAAATGCCATAATTGTCAAATCTTTGATCATAAGATGTGTCCTCCACCCGCTCCTCTTCACCCTATAATTGTTGTCGATCCTTTCACAAAGTGGGGTATTGACTTTATTATATGTAACCCTCACTTGGCCGGGGGCGATGCATATATTATCCTAGTGGTAGATTATTTTACTAAGTAGGCCAAGGCGATGCCTACGTTTTCAGTAGATGGCAAGACTGCTACAACCTTTGTATTAAATCATATAATTGCTAGATTCAGTGTTCCTCAAGCTATTATTACTGATCATGGAAGTCACTTTCAAAATATCATGATGACTAAACTGATAGATCAACCTGGCCTGCACCATAATAGTTCTACTCCATATTACCCACAGGCTAATGGTCTGGTTGAAGCTATCAATAAAGTTTTAGTCACTATGATCAAAGGAATCATTGGTATTCATAAGTCGAATTGTCATACCATGTTATTTTCAGCACTTTGGGCATATCTAACCTCGGTAAAACATTGACTGGTTTCACTCCTTTTCAACTGGTCTACAGTTTGGAAGCAATGTTACCTATTGAATGCAAAATTCTAGAAACATTTTTTGTACTTAGCTTAGCTAGATGACAATCGACACACTGCTGCAATAGCAAACGAGACTCATACGAAATGAGTGAAAGCTCAGTATGACAGAAGTGTTACACCTCGTAATTTTTCAAAAGGAAACCTAATTTTACTATATGATCAAGCGAACGATAAGCTAGGGGCTGGAAAATTTGTACCTATGTGGCATGGTCCTTACATTGTCAAGCGAAAGCTAGCAAAAGGGGCTTATGAATTGATAGATTTTGACAGTGTCTCTTTGGGTAAACCCAGAAATGGACTTTATTTGAAGAGATATTATGCTTAAAATTCTATGTGGATATTTTTTGTTAGATGAGTTTCTTTACAGCTAGTGTGTTTTAGATTAGAAAAGTGTGCCTAGTTTAGAGAGTGATTTTATCATTATTCCTACTTATCTTGATTTTACTTTTGATATTGTAGATGTCGACGTCTCTTCAAACATACATTGGTTTTGCTGATGGTGCTTGTCGTAATACACAGAACATTTCTTCCGTAGCTTGGGTTATCTATTCACCCTCTGATGAGTTAGTATCTATGCATGGGGTAAGCCTCGGTCAAACAACGAATAACATTGTAGAGTATAATGCAGTGATTGAGTTATTATTTGAATCCATCTCATTTGGGATTTAGAGTTTGATTGTTAGGTTGGATTCTGAACTCATTGTATTATAGCTTAACAGGGTTTATGCCATTAGAAATCCTATGTTATTAAGGTTATTTTTGAGAGTTCATCTCTTGGAACGTGAATTTTATTACATTGAATATCAACATATTCCAAGTCACTTAAATACATTAGCAGATGATGTTGCTTCTAGTATGATAAATAGATATTGCAATAATCAAAATAGTAAATTTAATAACATTCGATAACATGTTACACGAGATAGCTGGTAATAATGATATATCATAGCATAGAAGTGTGTTTCAAAATATACATTGTCTTCTATCATAGGTTGAAAAACACCTTATGATCAGCAAAAATGATAATACAAAAAGACAAAAATGTCGTGAGTCTACAAATCGATCATCCTATCCTTGGTGATGATCACGATAAGAAACTACTACTCGGGCCACCCTACATAGGAACCTCCTAAAAGTTCTTGGGACCCCAATCACATATCTAAGTAACCTAAGCGGAATATCATCTATATCAATCTTTGGAATATATAGTGTCAAATGCTCTAGATGATGCTCCAAGTCGGTTAGGATCTCTACTGATTTGTCCCGTGGCGCTGGTACTACTGTAGCTGGTTGTCTCCTCTCGTAAGGCTGGAGAGTGGCTGGCTGTCATGGACCCACATCTACATTTAAACTTTTGATTATCAGTTTTGGACGATTTAAAAAAAAAAAAAAAAAAAAAAAAAAAAAAAAAAAAAAAACTTAGAAAGTGTTGAAAATGATTTTTACCTGAATCATCCCATTGCTCTCCTGGTGGAATAATCATGTCTGGGTCACCACGGTAATCCATCCCAGCATATGGAAAATCCTGAATCACAAAAAGTTGGTTGTTCAAACAACGAAAATACTCAGGTAGAAATTGAACAACCTCTACACCCTCCTCAGGGTGACGGGCCATCAAATCAACCCAGCGAACTATCCAAGGCTCTCGAGGAAGACCGACATCAACAGGAATATGCTGCGGGGCTAACATGGGGATCCTCTCTAGAGCAAAGTTGACTATGATGAATCTATATCCAAAGTTCTTCAGCTGTCCATTCTTTTCTCTGGTTAATTGGCCTTTCACATTTGCCGACATAGCCTCGCACCAGTTGAATATGGTGCCTCGAAAACAGTCTACAACCATCTGCATCTGGGATCTAGTAGCCACATGCATTGCTGCACTCCCGCATAGTCTGGTAACAGTGAATGCAATAACCTTAAGCTCAGGACGGCTAATAGTTTTAATATTAATCTGTTTTTCCTTTGTTTGATTATCGCAAAACTCCAATCGGAGATTAGTGATAGACTAGCCACTTGGCCTAGTCCTGAAAAGAGATAATTGTTCGCCCCTTTTGGACAAACTAGTAAAAAAGTATATGTCCTCCAACTAAATTTCAAGCTGATGGCCACCAATCACGAAGCACTGGTCCTGTGTGTTTCATCTATCTACCAGCCATTGCAAGAGGCCTACTTGGGCCCTCATGCCCTGTATGCCCCAGAACATAAGCACTTGGTATGCTCTCAATGCTTGCAATGTGGGCATATGATTTAGTGCAGAAAAATATACATCCTTGTGCCCGCATTCTCGCTAGATAAGCATTTTGAATGTCCTACAATGCATAAAAAGACATATTAGAACAAGTTAGTTTGGAAAATTTTGGGCAAAAATGGAGAAATTTAAGTTTTTAAAATTCATTTCGCGGGGTTCGCACCCGCTGGTTACAAACAGTGCATAGGTCTGCATGGGTTGTGCGCAATAGGTGTAGACCCACGACTTTCTTCTTTATAGAAAAAATTCGGGATCCGCAGGGGCCACTTGTTGCACCTACGAACCCTCGCGAGCGACTTTCTAAACCTATTTTTCCTTCAAAAATAAAATTTAAAGCATAAAATCAAAATGTAAACAGATGAAATGCAAGTCAAGGAGGACATGGATTACTTGGAGCTGACGGTTTTCGACTCCGACAGATGGCTTTTCCAGAATCTTCACAGGAACTTTCTTACCTAAAAGCTCTCACTTCTCACTCTGAACTCAAATGGTAAAAATGAAGTTAGAAAAGCCCTTTTTATAAGTTTTTTCGAATAAATGAATTTTAAATTTATTTATTTTTCGCTTTAAAAAGGTAAATTTTTAAAATCATTTTTATTTATCTTAAACAGGTATGCGTAATGTTTTGAGTTTTTGTGCAGAATATTGGATTTTTTGGGAAAATTGATCATTTTTCAACAAAGAGCATACTTCTATCACTTTTCAAACTCTTTCAAAAATTTACGAAAAAGTGAAACATTGGAGTCCTCTTTAAGCTCTTTTCAGACTCTCGAAAATTGAAAAGATTGCCGAGCACTTGATTGTTTGAACTCGTTAAAATAAATGAATAATCATCCCTTCAGTATAAGTTTACCCCTTTTACGAACTGAAATGGACTATTTACAAAAAAGGTATACATTAACTAGTTACGGTCAATAGAGTCCTCTTTAAACCCTTTTCAGACTCATTAAATATGAAAAGATTGTCAAGTGCTTGTCTTTTTCAGCTTGTTAAAGTATTGGAAATGTCATCCCTCCTGTATTATTTTATCCTTTTTTGGACCTGAGGGATTATTTTACGAAAAAGTACCCCCATGGAGTTTTCTTAAGTTTTTCTTTTGACTCCCTAAAAATGAAAAACACTGAGTTTTTCCTATACTAGACTCGTTAAAATTTAACAGTAAAGGACCTGTTCAATTTTAAACAAGAACGAACCACTCCTTCTTAGAGTTTGAATTTTAAACTAAGTTGGACTCATCCGAAGGATGAGCTTATAAACAACAAAATGTTATCCTCCTCAAGCTTGTCAAAAATAAAGAGGTACTTGCCATAAATGGTGGGGGAAAATAGAGAAAAGTGAACCTATTTTTTACACTTTGTTTTGTAAAAAGCCGTCAACCACTCTTGAACATGACACTTTTTGTTCACCTAGGTTGGGAAAATCCTTTGCCTAATAGTTAATCAAACCACATTGAAAGTCTTCAACTAGTTTCTGGGTATTAGCTTTCGGTCAATTGTCACCAAGCCATCTGCAATGTCGTTATGTGTTCAAGAGAATAGTTCAAACAAACCATTCATCTGCAAAATATCTGTCATCCATTTTGACCATCGCTGAGTCAGTTCTTGCCAATATATTTCTTCAAAACTTGATCTATGATTTCTTGTTGTGGGCTTGCCTACAACGATCGCTTTCTATCGACTTCAGTTCATTATCTAGAAAGTTGATCTAGAGATCGTCAGTACCTTGAAAACTGCATGCCCTAATGGCAGTTTTCTTGCCTCTGACAATAGATTGCATCATTGACCTTCGATCGAATGATTCTATGACATGTTCAACTTCAGCTCGTTTATTCACATTTCATGGATTGTACTAAGTACTTTGAGAGCCATTGACATTACTGGTGGCTTCTCTTATGCTTTTTAACAGTCCTCATCATTCACTGGTAATCAAGTGGTTTCTACCATGTTCGACTTCGACACATTCATTCACATGGATAGAATCATACTAGTTCGGGAAGTGGAAATCAAGACCCTGGATCTAGTTTCTACCATCTAGGCTGCGAGGAATTTTGTTATTCATTATACAGTGGACTATTCATAAATAGATGGTTGCGTCCATACTGTGTCTAAACATGTCTATACTCTTGATGTATTACAAAATCATTCCAGTATCAGAATAGTTTAGTCAATTTTCTAGTCAGTTTTTATCTGAGTATGGGAATGCCTACCTCAGTAATGATATGTCTACATATATATATTTTGCATTGAATTTTCTTACAGGTTCCAACTGGGGTGTCCACAAGATGATCCTTGAAATGATAAAGTACTTCACTCTTCATAAATGACAGACTCTATCTTCATCTATTATAGACTTCGCACTTTAGGGGGCAATCTGTTGCACTAAAAATTTTCACCTTGACATTCTGCTATCTGTGTGAGTTCATTACCACTCATACTTCCCCCTCTACAAGTCTAAAATGCCAGTTCCTCATATCAAGCCTAGAAAATAAGAAAAAAGCCCTCAAAAGTATTTAAAACTCTAGTTCCAGACTGTATCTTTGTCTTACCTGCGGTCCCGCACCTTATGGTCATGTCTCATGCGCACCTGACCGCACTGTCTCTATGTTAAAGGTGTGAACCCCTATAAAATTTAAAAAGGCAAGAGTATACTTTGAAAAACTCACTTTCAATCATTTCTAGAAGCTTCTTGAAGGAATATTGAGGTGGAAAGTTCGCTCTTTTCATGTTCACGCACCCCATACCTTAAGGAGCTAACCCCTTGATGTGAGGAGCTTATCCCTTTGAAGGAGGATTCTATCCCTTCATAGGTGGACCTGTAACCTCCTCCTTTGCACTATAAGAAGAAGCATTGGGCTGGTTACTTGGGAGGTTAGAATCTGAATATTTTTGAGGTGAAATGCTGCTAGACCTTAGTCTTCTTTAGTTGAGTTTTTATGAGGAGAGATTACATACCTCTAAGATCTCATTTGGAAGAGTGCAAGGCTTGTCAAAGTAAAGGAAATTCGGTTTCAGACCCCAGGAAGAGCTTATTCAACATCAAGGCTGAGAAGGTTGTAAGGTTCTTCTACTTCAAAGTTAATACAAATAATTTTTTTTTTCTCACTAAGTTGTTCATTCATGGTTTATTTTATGGATTCCTTGATCACCATAATAGGCATGATTTATAATATTTGCTATGCAGGTAATATTTAATGTTTTCTTGTTTGTGATTGCGGGTCCTCAAAGCTAACTGTTTCGAACAATTAGAGGGTAACTCTTTCGAACAATTGAAGGATGAATACTACGAACAAGCATTGGGTCTAAGGTAGGATCTTAACAACTTTATAGTATTTATTTATAAATCGCATATGTTTAGAGAAAGATAGGTTTGTTTTTCCGTTTGTTGCTAGAATATCTTCTGATACTAGGGAGATTAGCCTTGTCCGCAAGATCGATTTATCCGGCCAACCGCTTGGAAAATGCTTGGTTCGACACCGCTTATGCCTGTTACACAAAATCTGTTAGGATTTAACAAAGGAACCAGTCGACCATTAGGGATCCTTCCTAGGTTACCTATTACTTTTGGAGAAAAAACTGTTCATCTGGATGTGATGGTAGTGCCAGGACCTTTAGATTACAGTTTACTTTTTGGGTGTGACTATGTTTATAAAATGGAAGCCATTGTTTCAACACTCTTCTAAGTGATGCGTTTCTTGCATGAAGGCAAGATGGTCACCATTGACCAGCTTTCATTTCCCAGTCCAAACATAGCTCCAAGTTAATCATCATCCCTAAATTATCCATCTACATCAATGGTATCACTTGAACCTTCATTCCATCCACCTGATAGCCATGAGTAGCCTAGTGATTGTAATGAAGCTTAGGGGGCATGCACCTAGTTGTAAAGATAAGTTTCCTTATAGGTTATGTGATTGGTCTGTCACACCATTCACCTTTGTCTATTTGTACAAAGCCGTCCTACTTCACCACAGTGACTTCCATCATGTTACAAGAAACTCTCCCTTTCATCATGCTAGGGGCATGCAAACCAATTCAAGCATAGTTTTTCATTTCAAGCTTGTGTAAAAATGAAACTGAATCCAAGCATAGTTTCCATGGTTCAAGCTTGTCTAAAAATGAACCCATTTTCAATTTTATTTCCAAGCATAGTTTTTTGTTTCAAGCTTGTGTAAAAATGAAACTGAATCCAAGCATAGTTCCCCATGGTTCAAGCTTGTCTAAAAATGAACCCATTTTCAATTTTTAACCTTTGTGATTGCCATTCTATCAGCCTTTTGAGCCTTGGTTGTGTATATCCCATCACCACCATCCCTTTGGCTAATCATACGCTTTCACTTGGTTGTTTTACCCTTTTTGATGAACAGTTGCAATGAGTGGTCCTATTAGCCAGCATCTTTATAGAAATCAACATGTTTTGAGAAGTTCTAACATCACCGGAACCAGTTTCTACCCTAGACACCACTCGTTCCTCAAAATAGAGTCCTCTTTAAACTCTTTTTAGACTTTGTAAACATGAAAATATTGTTGAGCGCTTATCTTTTCCAGCTCGTTAAAGTATTGGAAATGTCATCCCTCTTGTATTATTTTATCCTTTTACGGACCTAAGGGATTATTTTATGAAAAAGACTTATGGAGTTTTCTTTTCATCCCTTTTAAAACTCTCTAAACATGAAAAGGACCAAGTTATCCTTGTCGTTAAACTCATTAAAACAATAGCAACAAACTTTTCCATCTAGACAAGACCAAGTTTCATTGTCGCTAGACTCGTTAAAATATTAAATAGCGACAGTTTTGCCTGAAGGGCGAATTATGGAACAAGCATATGTTGTCCTCCTCAAGCTTGACAAAAATAAAGAGGTACTGGTCAGCAATGACTGGGAAAAAAGGGAAGAAACTTGAAGAATTTATGGTAGCAAGTCGCTCTTTAACATGACACTTTCACTTCATCACCATTATTGAGTTGGGTTGGGTTATTGCCTTCATCGGTCATCTTACCATTGGTCTTTCATACCATCCATCTTTTGGGGTTAACGCTACTAATTCATCTAAGTGTGACCGACATGTTCAAGAGAAGTCATTCAGTTGAGAAATCACCATCCAGTTAATGTCTCACACACTGCAATACCTCCAACTTCCATTCTTTCATGATCGCCATTCCTGAACCTTATGTCATCAGTTCATTTTCACCTCCAGAAATCATTTGCTTCGTTTCGTGTCGTAGATGTGGGATACATTGGGATACATTAAGGCCCTCCTACGATGAGTAGCTTCTTGTCGACATCAGCTCATTATCCAAGAAGTTGACTTAGAAACAACCCTTTCATTGCTTTGAAGCTTGCATACATCAATTGCAAGTTTCTCACTTCCAGCGATAGGATGACATCAATGGCCTTCGACCAAAATATTTTTGCATGGTGTTCAACATTGGATCATATATTCACACCACGCTAATTGTACTGTAGTACCTTGAGGATCATTATCATTATCAGTGATCCCTCTCGCGTCTATTAACAGCTCACATCATTGGCTGATAATCAGGCGATGTCTTTCCATGTTCGACTTTAGAACATCTCTTCACATGGATTGACTTGTACATCGAGCGAATATTGAATGAGTTTGAAGACCATGGATATAGTTTCATTCATCAGGGTTGCGATATATTAAGGAATATAAAAACCTCAAATGTACAAAGGCTCTACACAGATGGTCATCCAAATCATCGATGATGACCCTATATCTGAAGAATCACTAGTCTGTATCTGTAGACGATTATCTAATCTATGTACATGAAATGAAATTTATAAATCTGAGCATGGGAATGCCTCCCTCAGCTAGATCATGAAAGTCATATTATGATAATGTATTGTATTGTAACTGATGCAGGTCACCTTCTAGTTCGAAACTTCAGATCCTCATAATAAAGAATTTCACTCAACATGAATATTTATGACCTCATGCTTTAGGGGGCAACTGTTATAGACATATTTGGGAACATCAACCCCAAACTTATATTTCGGTGTATTAGGGTTCATTCAACCCCTAAAAGAGTTGTTTCATACCCTAAAGGAACATAGTCATATGAATACATCATTCCCCAAAAGTTCCTGTTGGACACCTAATCATAAATGGGTTAGTGTGGAAGTTGAATGGACAAAAGCAGTCCAAGAGACCTTGGGATCTGAAACCCAAGAGTCACATATTGTACTATAAATGTATATCTGATGTTAATAAAAAAATGTACTCGCTGATTTATCTTTCCTATTCTTTGCTGTCCATGTGTGTTTAACATGGTATCAGAGCAGACGTATTCCTGCCCTGCATAATTAATGTGAGCCATTTGTCTTATGGCCTTTCTGTGCAGTCATTTCTGCCATCAATTCTGCATCTCAGGAATATTTTCTCACGGATATTTCTTCAGCTAAATGTTAGCTGCTCCTGGCGTTGTCCAGCACTGTCCAAGCGGTTCTTCTGACATGCCTGTCTGCCAAATTTTTACCTGCGCTCTCTGTCCATAAGCGTTTCATGCTCTCTCACTTGATGCGTTGTGCCATGCATTGAACACTGTTTTGGTACGTTGCCCCTATTCGTTTACCGTGCCATACTCTGCCATAACGCCTGACATGGTTAACGCCTGACTTGGTGAACGTTTGAGATTCTTCAAACCGAGGCTGCGTGAATTCAATTCGAAGCTATCTCCAAAGTATTGGCCTAGTCCTGACCCTGGTGCAGGGATCCTAGCTTCTGCAATAATTCTCATAATCTCGTCAATATTTTGAGTAGGCTGGTCAGGATCGTCAGACTCATTGCTAATAGTATCAGCTGCATCTACTAAATCTGCAGGTAGGTTCTTTAAAAACCATTCATGATTCCGAATTTCAGGAATAGTAATTCGCTTGTCAGGGTCTGCAACAAAAATCCTTGATAGGAGGTAACGACATTCTGCAGAGACGTGGACATAATCTGGGATTGCGTACTGCACCCCCAAAATTTTCCCAATAGTTTTTTTAAAATTCCTGGGATCGTCCGGGTCTTCAAACGGATATGCTCCCACTAACATAACGTAAAGTGTTACACCACAGGACCACACATCCGCAATCTTGCCATCGTATTCTCTTTTGGACAAAATCTCAGGGGCTATGTACGCAGGCGTTCCCACGGTGGATTTCGGCTGAGAATGAAGCAAAGCTTCCTTTGGGGATGAATACAACCACCGGGTCCAAGGAATTCAACAATTTCAGAGGTACGTGAACAGATTTGGTTCTGGGCTGGTTATTTATTGGTTTGGATTCGTTGATGAGCTTAATGATCATCCAGATGTTTTATTAATGGCAACCTTTATTATCCTGGGTGTGAGAGCAAGTGCAGCGGGTCTCTTCTGAGAGAAACCGGTTATGGAGCAGCGGCGACAGCGCACAACTGGGATGTAATATCCATGGCAATTGCAGAAGTTAATTGGAAAATCGAATTACAATGTTAAGGAATGCGGTTGATGGCGTGATTCTCGCAGAGTACTAATCACAATTTCAGGGATGGAGCTATAGTGAATGGTCATTTATCAGAGCAAGACTGCCCACCGACAGGCCTTCCATGAGAGACGTGGTTACCATGTTGAGCGAAGCAAAGCCGAAAAAAAAAATTATTGCAAATGTTAGAGATTAATTCCTGATACTATGTGTGCCTAGATATACACCAGATTCTCCAATTTTCATGCTATACAATATGCAGTGATTATTGGTTTGCTTTTGGGTGCTTCAGCTTGTATGGAGAAGCATTGGTGTGCACCAGTAGACTGCCCACAGAGAGGCATTCCATGAGAGATGTGGTTACCATGTCGGGCAAAGGCAAAGCCGAGGAGAAAAGAATCAGTGCAAATGTCAGAGATATCAAAAAAAAATATTTCAATAATTCCTGAGCCCATGTGTAGCTGTGTATACATCCGATTCTCCATCTTTCATGCTGTAAAATATGGATTGATTATTGGCTTAGCTTTTGAGTGCTTCAGCTTATATGGAGGAATGTCTTTGTAGAAGTCAGTGAGAGGCCTGTGGTTCAATATAACTTTGGCAAAGAATATTAAACCTTGAAAGAGATTTGTCTGTCAAAGCTTCCGACGGTCTTTCAGGCGAATTGAGGACTTAATTCACAGTCTTGTGATTTCCCTCGTTCGATCCTCACCGGTCACGGGCTGGAGCTTAAAATTTGCTTTAATTATTCGGAAAGCCTTGAATCTGGTTAAGCCAGGAGAATATTGCTTCATGATAGCCCTAATTACTCTTGGTTTGATAGTCAGTTTTTTGACAAGTTACTCGCTCTCTGATATATAGCACAATCAGAGTATATCGTTGTTGCAGCAGTTTTCATCATTGCCGCAAACTCTTGCATTGTTTTCAAATTTAAGAGTGATTAAAACATCAGAGTCAAGGAAGGCAAGAAGATGAGAAACGTCACGAGCATTATCCTTCAACTGCTCATGGAAAAGCACAAGTCGAAAATCAGCAGATAGTTGCTCCAGATGCTGGAAAACTTTTGAAAGTTTAAGGCGTTGCCCTTCATCTACAAACACTGCTTCCCAATCAAGGCATATCAAAGAGTCCAGATCCGCGGTGACAACATCAGAGGTTGACAAGACAATCTGAACCAGCACACATCCACTTTCTTCTGAAAATTCAAGCTTCCGGATAATGTCTCTTGACTCTCTATTACCACAATAAGCCACCATATTTATAGAAGAAGCCTCACCCAGAATCAAATCCATTATGCATGTAGCAACTCCCAAGCAGTAAATTCAAGTTTGTCTTTGGTGATTGAAAATTCCAGATTGGCTGGGTACGTTACAGTATAGCTTCAACATTCATCTCTTAGTGTAAGAGGCTACAACACTTGGTTATTGGAGGTCGAATTCATAGGGAAGTCAATAGAGAAGCAGTCCCAGGTTCCTGCATATTCTTCCTTCTAATTCTGTCTTCGAAATTCTTATCAATCCTGATTTGTAGAAATTTGTTTACAATAGTACAATGATTGTGAGCCTTATATCATGTACAAACCCGAGTCATGTCTTAGGTGCTGAGTGGGAATAATGTATGATGCTTGTGTTGTCAACAAGAATATAGTAGAGTTGGAATTTTGTATGTGGTCAAAGAGTTAAGTCTTATTCATATGTACATTGGTAAGGTACCTTGCTGGAGAGTATTCTTGTACACAGTATTGCAAGCTGATTGATTTGAAGTTGTTGCCATAAGTTTATTTGTTGTCCATCTTTTCCTCATTGTTTTACTATCTTTTGAGGTTAGAAATGGTTCCAATCGGTGCAATATCAGAGTTAGTGGACAATCTAATACTCTCTAGTATGAATAATACAGTCAAAATCAGCAAGGATTTTCTCACCGATATTCATAGTTGTTTGCAAAATGTACAAGAAAAGATCGATTTTTTGCAGCTTGAATCACAACTACAACAAGAAGAGCTACATCAAAATAGACACCATTCTGAACCTATTTTTTTTCAGAACATTGAGACAACCACCCATCAGCAGCATGTTAATAATGTTACAGTTCATTCAAATAAAGCAGCAGTTGTATATGCAGATGTAGAAACTCAGTCTGCACTTCCCAAGCCCATCATCAGACCTTGGGAACAGCTTGTCCACAACAAGCACAAAACTGGTCTTGGATATGACAAGGACTTGTCCTTTCATATTCCAGACTATGCCAAGCCCATTCAGTTTCAGAGTGATGGATTCATTCATGACAGTTCACCTGCTCTTCATGACAGTTCAGCTTCAGCTGTTCCAGATTCTGCCCCTCTTCCACAGCAACAACAACAACAAAAACAATAGATCGTGAAATGCCAACACTGTGACCGAGTTGGCCATCTAAAAGATCACTGTTTTGATCTTCATCCATGTAAGCACTGTCATAAAACCAGCCATTCTTCACACAGATGCTTCAGAAATAAACATCCTGCAACAACAAAGATTCATCTTGGATGGATCGCTTCTTGGCAATGGGCATCAACAACCAAGAAGATATTCCAAACACATGTCAGAACTTGTTCCAGAATATTGAACAGTCTTGCAGTTGATTTTTCTCCATCTTCTCACCTTGTATCTGATAGGGGGGGAAATGATGGTCATCTACAAGCTTCAAAGTCACATCAAGCGAGCCTGAGCCACAACCTGCCACACCAGTTTCAGAGTTGTAGCCAGAGACAAAGATGCCCCTGAACATGCCTTCAGTTGGCAATCTGGGACACTTCCTCTAGCAGAAGACTTCAACTTCTTGCCAGTTTTGGAAGAGTTCCGGGAACAAAATTGAGAACACTTCCTCTAGCAGAAGACACCAGCTTCTTGCCAGTTTTGGAAGAGTTCCAAGAATTGCATTAAGCATTCCAGAGTTGTTGGTCATCCTTAAACCATCACAGATTGAGAACACTTCCTCTAGAAGAAGACTCCAGCTTCTTGCCAGTTTATGAAGAGTTCCAGGAATTGCATTAAGCATTCTAGAGTTGTTGGTCATCCTTAAACCATCACAGATTGAGAACACTTCCTCTAGCAGAAAACTTTAGTTTCTTGCCAGTTTTGGAAGAGTTTCGGGAACTGCACTAAGGGTTCCAGTGTTGGTGGTCATCCTTAAACCACCGCCCTTTATACCAACATTTCAGAGAGCACATTCAGCCTAGTGCTGCCATGCATTTTTTGCACATTTTTTATTATAGCTTTCTTCTTGGACTCATACATAACCCTTCGGATTAAGGGGGGGAATGTTGGACACCTAATCCTAAATGGGTTAGTGTGGAATTCGAATGGACAAAAGCAGTCCAAGAGACCTTGGGATCTGAAACCCAAGAGTCACATATTGTACTATAAATGTATATCTGATGTTAATAAAAAAACGTACTCACTGATTTATCTTTCCTATCCTTTGCTGTCCATGTGTGTTTAACAGTTCCATCTGAGAAACCATCTAGAAATCGCCTAAATTGAACCATACTTACTGCTCCATTGGCAAAGTGTGATGCATACTGAGTGGTACACTGCCAGGGTCCGATGCATACTATTCAGGCCTTCTATAGGGTGCGATGAGCGAGGATGGACAAATGTCTGAGACAGTTTGTTAAGTGGATGATCATGGAATCTTCTAGAAACTTCTCCTGTGCCACTTGCCTCTTTGAATTCGCCCAAGGATGAATAAGGGATCTAAAACCATATATTATCCCTTCTCTTATGGAACCAACTGCAACAAGTGAAATGACACTAATCAAACCCCATGTATGACTCACACCCTTGAAAACATCTATAAATGGATCCCTCATCCAAGAGATCTGAGGCGGGAATATCGTGAATTGCAAGGAAGTGCTAATAGTTTGTAATTGAGGAAAGAGCATTGTATTGTTGGTCTGATCTTGCTATTTCATTAGGTGAAGAAGGATTGAAGCTGGGAGGATGATGCTGGATCAAGAAACTGGGTTGTAATTCTCCCTTCTATTAATAAAATTCTTCAAGTTTTCTTCCATATGATTTTGCAATTGTGAATGTTATCATTTGTGAATGCTACCATTTGTTCATTATATATCTGATTATGTAATGTTTATGTTGTAATAGATCATGATGCTTTGACGGTTCTTTGTTGTTATACTTGTGCAGGTATTATCCAAGCGTGTTAATTACAGGGAGGAGTTGTAGGATCTGTCAAAGGAGCGAGAGATCAAGGGATTAAGTAGAAGTTCCAGGTTGGTTCCATTATCTTTCTCTTATCTGTTATACATAGAATAAATCATTGAATTGCTTTAAACTGTTGTTTCTAGGGTAGCTGCAAAACCTAGAGGGCTAGCATTCTTTAGGAATACTAGTTCTCCCTGAAACAGTTGTGTGGTACCAAAAATGTAATGTAAGATAATAATGAGGCTTGGTGCATGAGTAAGCACAACAGAAGGTAATGTATGACTTCCAGTTAGATGGTCTGGGTCCATTGGTGTAAATGGACAGTGGCAGTATAGTCATGACAAAGGTAACTAGAAAAGGTAAAGTAAATGGATCTAAGATGTCGGATGGCTTGACTAAGTTTGAAATGGTGGTTCTTAATATTGTTCATGAATGAAGGAAGTTATCTAAACATTGACCTTAATATTTAGTAGTTATGTTGTGATCATGATTGCTTTATGCTAATGATTATATGCATATATGTATGTATGTACATTGTTATATGACAAGATCATCATGGATCATGATTTTTCATCCTAATGTCTATGTATATGTATGTATGCATCCATGTATCTATGTCATTGTCCGATAGGGTTGTCAGGGACCATTCTTGCAAAGTAATGATTTCATATGTAGGAGAATGGCATGAACAGGTTCTTGGGTTATGAGGAATAAGTGGGAAGAGTAATCATGAAAAACATATCAGGTTAGTATCATGTGGTTATGAGTTGAAATTACGTTATTATATTATGTCTATGTTATGTATAGGTTATACCAAGGGATATATTAGTGAAATGAATGCAGTGTGGTTTGCGGCATGCTAAGACAAGCATGGATAAGATGGTGGAAGCAAGATTGCTTGCTAGAGGTAGTTTGGTTTTGGATATGTGGTATTACTATTGTGCATATGTCATACATGTTTCATCTATGATGATTGTGTGCATGCAATATTGTGCATATGTCGTGTGTGTACATGTTGTTTATGAAATATTATATAGGGTGTTATTATAGATAGTGTTGTATGAATGTTGCATATTCAATGTTGGGTATAAATGTTGCTATGTACATGTTGTACATGTGGTGCTATGTACATATGGTGTGGTGTGCCTGATTGTACAAGTGGTGTTGTGTATAGGTGGTGCTTTTTATATGTCATGCATGTGGCATTGTGTACATGTGGTGTTGCATACATGTCGTGCATGTAGTACTATGTACATGTGGTATTGTGTACACATTGTACAAGTGGTGTAGTGTACATGTGGCATTGTGTACACATTGTACAAGTGGTGTAGTGTACATGTGGCATTGTGTACACATTGTGCAGGTGGCCTTGTGTACAAATGATGTTGTGCACATGTTGTGCAAGTGGTGCGGTGTACACATGGTACTATATACATGTTGTACATATGGTACTGGTGTACATGTGGCATTATGTACATGTCACACATGCTGTGTTGAGAGCATCTAGTACTAGGTATGTGCATTGTGTATGTGCATGTATTTTGTATTTTTTTACATCGAGTATAGATGTATTATGTTGTGTTGTACACCAAGTGTAGGTGTATGTATTATGTTATGCAATGGATGTAGGCATATGTGTATGTGTTATATTGTATACACTAGGTGCAGTTGTATTATGTTGTATGTCAGTTGTAGGTGCATGTATTGCATGGAGTTGTATGTCATGTGTGGTCATATTTCTGTGATGCACACTATGTATATGTGCACTTGGTTGAGCAAAATGCATTGGGTGTCTGTTGGATGTGGAAACAGAACCGGTGTGTGTAGAGAAAGAACAAAGGAAGGAGTAAGGATCGATGAAGGTTAAGTATTTGTATTGTATTTCAGTTTCACTATGCATATGATTTATGATTCTGGTATATGACGACTACATGTGATCTATTATTATGGTTTATGATGGTTACATGTGATTTATGATTTTGATCTATGATGGTTATGTTTTGAGCTAACCAATGTGATGTTTTTATACATGATTCTAGTTTGACTAGTTGTGATAGGAAGTAAACATGATTGCAAGTGTACCTTATTGACAAGCTTCCAATGAGGTATGAAAATATAATGGAAATTGTGTGCTTGGAATAGGAATGCATGAACATGCCCGGTTGAGTGGCTGAAATCAATTGCAAGAATTAACAACAACAAAAAAGGAATTGGAATAGGCATCCTTATGCTAGTAAAGCCTTTAGGAGCAAGGCCATTGTGGGAAACTAGTGCCAAATATTGTCCAATTATTTGCATGAGCATGCTATGACCGGTATGATGGTTTTTAGGTAGGCATATGCCTTGGATTTTGTATCTTCCGATGCGAGGAAACCTTCCCAAGGGATGGACTACTCAAGATGGGGGTGCCAGTGGAATTTGGAAGGTGAGTGACTACACGGAAGGGATGAGTGGATTGCTTGAGGGACTGTGTAGTAGAGAATGGAAGACCGAGAATGGATTTTTTTTTGTCATTAGCACTACCAAATTGAATCATATGCACATTGGGAAGGCGCCCTGGAACAATGAGCTAATAATTGTTCATTGAGAGGACAAGTGGCGTAGGATTGTAACGTTAGACATTGGATGTAGTTTGAATGTGGTAGTGGATTCTAGACTTCCTGGGAAGGAGGTGAATCCTAGTATTACTTCAGGATGGAGGTGTGAGCCTTTGGATTCCCTTGTTGGGAATGCATGCATCGTATATTTTTATTTTCTGGTTGAGGACATGTGTATATGTGTATATTATTATAAATATTTTATCTAGCCAGTTTATAAAGCTCGATAGATAGTATGGTTATTTTCTGGTTGAACCAAATGTGTATCATATATGTGGTTATTGTAAATACTATAATGAGCTATGTTATAAATCTCCACTAAATAGTATGATTGTCATGTTTTAGCATTGGTCATTGTAAATAGTGCAACAAGTTGTATTATAAAGCTCCATGCGCTGTGTTGTACCTTAAGAAACCAATTTCCTCACTATATAGAAATTGTGCTCTAGACATTAATAATTACAACGATTGTCACGTGTTTGTCACTTGTTTGTCACTCAATTATATATTGCATTCTCAAATGAAGGACCTAGGAAATTTGGTTCTCGAATCTCAATACTTAGGTGACATGATAACATCAGAATGCCATTTGATTGTTGAATATAAATGATGAATGAAGAAAGATTGAATAAGTCATAGACAATATGTTGTTTAACACAGGATCTACTATCTGTGACACTAGGAGAAGTTATAGATAATATTTGGTTTTATACAGAAACTACTATTTGTAACTTAGAAGAACTGCAGAGATGGGAACTTTAAGTATAGGAGCACTCTTTAAGGAATTCAACTTTATTTACATAGGAAAATAAAGACCTGCAACTTTAATTACTATACTCAAAGGAAGAAAACATAAGATGACACATAACAAAGAAAATACAAAATCATACCCAACAACGTATGGAAAACTTTTGATTCTTCATTAATCAACAATTGTATCAGGAATTCAGTAGCTTAGTCTCCAGGTTCTCCAAAATTCGAACCCTTTCTTTCTAAATTTACCTATTTTTATACCTTACAAGACAGTTGGTGATCACCAAAACTGTCAAGTTGCTTAATTATTTTCCTAATTGTCTAGAGTAAAAATTATTACAAAACATTACAAAGAGGGTAAAAGACACCTCCTTCTAAAGAATATAGATAACGAAAGTTAGACAATAATGATAACTGCTAGTTTTTCGGCTCTATTGTTCGGCTACTGAGTTTCTTTGTAGAAGCTTTAATAATGATTATACCATTTTAATTAGAATAAACTTTGACAAAACCCTGTGTAGGAATTTTGAATAATATGACACTTATTCACAGAGGTTATCCCGATTATACACTATTGCAGAATACATGCACAATACATAATTTCCTCTACGTTGATCATCAATTTAGCAGCATTAAAAACAATGAAACATCAATCGCATGCACACATTAACACAGTATGTAACCCGGGGAAAGCATATAGGTAAAAACCCCACACTATCTGTATATTAGAATGATTGAGAACATGTAACAATACATAGTACAATACTCCTCACAAGTACTCAGTACTATCTCCACCTGTTACACACAAAACTAGATCAGATCTGAACAAGTCACAGGTTCAAATCTTCTTCGCTGCTTTGCCTGCCTCCACTGCACAATCCAAAGTGAAAATCACGTGAGCATGAGCTACAATTACCTTGGTATTGGCCCAAACTGTGCAGTCCTCTTGGCATAACTCAATCCCATTGATTGTGCAAGATCTCATGCACAACTATAGTCAAAACTGATAGCAATCTCAACCTCTAACACCTGTCTCCACTGAATTGTATATGCACTGAGTTAACTGATGTATTCTTCAATTGCTTTATGAGTTAATAATTAGTGAATTAATTAATATTTAATTCACACAACTCATCACTAGTGTATTCTTTAGTTAGACTAAAATACAACTAGTTCAACCAAGTCAAACTAAACACAACTCCATCAACTCCACAATCAACTCCACCAAACTCAACCACATGAGTTCTAACTGAAGTCCTGCATGCAATAGCTCAACTGACCCACAAAGAAAGTTATTTCCTTCTGACAGCTGCATGTGCCACATCTGTAGCTCAAACTAAAGTGCTCCAAGAGGATAAGATAATGTTTATAGTCCAAATATTATTATGAGACAATAATATGCGACTGTCCTATTTTTAGCCTGCCAGTCTAAAAATAGAAACCTGCCTATATGTCTAAAAACAGAAGTCCATCTATTTTTACCAACATGACCAATCATCCACAAATAACATACTACAATTCATAGACCATGATCCATATGTCTAAAAATAGACATAGTCTAAAAATAGACTTTGCGCCAAAAATAGCCTGCGGGCCCACTTAGTGAAGGCGACTTATTTCCACTAAGCTCCATCATCTTGTTGCATTCTCAACACTCCCTCTCAACAAGATATGGATTATCAGCAACCCCTATCTTGCCTCGGTGGTATTCGAATTTTCTCCTGGAGAGCGCCTTCGTCAAGATATCAGCATCTTGATCCTCCATTGGAATGTATGAAAGTAACATGATTCTCTGCTGCACAAAATCTCTGATATGATGGTACCTGATGTCAATTTTCTTAGATCTATCATGAAATACAGGATTAGCCAAGAGTTTAATGCAACTCTAGTTATCACAGTAAATCACAGTAGGCTCCAAGTAAGAACTGAACAACCCGACCAGGATCTTCCTCATCCATATAGCCTCGCATGCAGCCAAACGTGTTGCCATATACTCGGCCTCTGCTAAACTGAGTGCCATGTATCTCTACTTCCTGCTATGCCAAGAAATTGCTGTCGACCCGATATTGAAGACCCCTCCTGATGTGCTCTTTCTGTCCATTGGGCTCTCTGCCCAATCTGCATCTGTGAAGCCACATAGCTTCACCTCATCCTCCTGTCTGTACCACAAACTATATCTCGATGTGCCTCTCAAACAGCGTAATACACGCTTGCATTCCTTCCAGAAGAGCTTGGTTGACTTAACCATAGCTTGTGAAAGTTGGTTAACAGCATAGCATATATCGGGTCGTGTATTGACCAGATACATAAGCGACCCCACCAACTGTCGATAAACAGTAGCATCCACTTCTTCTGCTGAAGTGGCATCCTCCTTCCTCCAACCTCTAGGAAGAGGAGTATCAACAGGCTTGTAGCCATGCATGTTGAACTTCTCCAATATCTCCTGAGCATACTTACCCTGAGAAACAAATAGTCCATCACTGCTCTGCCAGATTTCCAATCCCAGGAAATAATGAAGGAGGCCCAAGTCCTTCATCTCAAACTCCTTAGCAAGATCATCCTTACATGAAAGTATCAACAGCTCATCACCTGTTAGAATCAAATCATCTACACAAAGTACAATGATAAGCAACTTACCCTGCACCACAATCTGGTATAGGTTTGGATCCACCTCACTCTTGGAGAATCCAAGTCTGGTGAAATAGTTGTCTATCCGTGTGTACCAAGCACGTGGTGCTTGTTTCAACCCATATAGCACTCTCTTGAGCCTGCACACATGCGACTTGCTGCTGAAGATCTTGAAACCTTCGGGTTGTTCTATGTACACCTCCTCCTTAATGACTCTATTGAGGAACACAGTCTTCACATCCATCTGATGAATGTGTCATCGCATCTGCGCTGGGAGAGAAAGAATTGTTTGTATGGAAGAATACCTTGCGACAGGTGCAAAGGTCTCCTCATAATCGATCCCCTCTATCTGTGAAAAGCCTCGAGCAACAAATCTTGCCTTGTACTTCTCCACACTCCCATCAGCTGCCTGCTTAACTTTGTAGATCCATCTCGAACCCACCACTGATTTCCCTTCTGGTCTTGGGACAATATCCCATGCACTGTTTCTGACAATTGAATCATACTCTTCCACCATGGCGTCCACCCATGCGAGATCCTCCACAGCTTCCTCGAAAGAGGATGGCTCAGTCACAACACATTTGCTCACAAGAGCCATGTATCCAGTGTACTAATCGGGTGATTGTCTCTACCTGTGTTGGGCTGTAGGTGGTCCTACAACTCTCTCTGCATCTTGAGCCAGTCGCTTAGCTTCTGTCAAGCGCTTTCACCCTCTGATGGTTGGCACTGCATGACTGGTCTCTTCCACTCCATGAACTTCATCCTGTGGCTGATCCATGCCCTCAAGCTCATCTTTAGGAACTAATAGCTCCTCGTCTACATGCAAGTGTGGCTCCCTGTCAAGCAAACACTTCATGGCTTTCTCCTCCAGAAATTTTATATCCCATCGCACAACAATCTTACCACTGTCTAGCAAATACACACGATAGTTGTGGGGCGTATCAGTGTACCCCAAAAATATCCCTACCTCTGCGGTCGGCTCCAACTTCTTCCTGGCATCCTTCGTCACATGCATGTAAACGTTAGCACCAAAAATCCTCAAATGAGAAAGATCAGGCTTCTTACCATAAAGCCTCCTTGGGTGTACTCATGCCAAGTATCCTGTGAGGACAATGGTTCTACACATATACTGCTGTATTTCATGCTTCCGCCTACAAGTGAAGGGGTAGGCCCTGATCATGCAACATCGCCCGTGCAACACTCACGATTCTTCTGTTCTTCTACTCATAAACCTCGTTCTGCTATGGGTTATGGGAAGCTATGAGCTCTCTTCGAATCCCTTCTGCACTGCAGAAATCCTTGAACTCACCAGCAATGTATTCACCACCATTGTCGCTCCTAAGAGCCTTCACCTTCTTCCTCAACTCCTTCTCGACGAGTGATTTGAACTGACAGAACTTTGAGTATGTTTCGCTCTTCTTCTGCATGAAGAAGATCCAACACTTACAAGAGAAATCATCAACAAACATCACATAATACCTGTGTTTTGCTGTCGAAGCTACTAAGAAAGGTCCACACACATCTGTGTGAATTCTCTCAAGGATCGTCATGGCACGACTATCCTTCTCGTGAAAGGTGGCTTTCACAAACTTTCCCAAAGTACACCCCTTGCACTGATCTGACTCTGCAAGAGTGCCTTTAGGAAGCCCAGTAGTGATCTGCTACAGTATCTTCAAGGCTCCATGGTGAAGGTGACCCAATCTCCTGTGCCACAACTCGCCATCATCCCGGCTCACCAATCCTTCTGCCTTGCATAACATTGCTGCGCAACCATCTACATGCAACTGATAAAGGTTCCTGACTTGAACCCCTATGATCCGGATTTAAATAGGAATGCAACAAATTACATAGATAACCATATACACAAAGATGCAGCGGAACTAATACTTCATTTCATTAATGGAAAATACTGAAATATGCTTACAACCAGAAATGGAAATAAACCAGCTAGGGCGATGGTAGCTTATCTCTGAGAAGAGATGTGGTGGCTACATGCCTCTGAACTATCTTACAATGAGGCTCGAAGGCCTATTTATTGTTGAGAAACAATGGAAAACCCTTAACATTCCAAAACCTAACCCTAGGAGATGAAACGCCAAACTGTGGGCCCCGTTTGGGTAAATTGGTACATCAACTTCCCGGGGTCGTAACTTTGGCATACGATCTCCATTTGACGCGTACAATAGCTTGTTAGAAAGATCTATCCGAGCACTACCACTTTGGGAAGGGAAACATCCAATCCATCCACGGACTGATGTTGCCCCCATATTTTCCGAAAAATGTCGTTTAGGGCCTCAAAACGGCTCCAGAAGTTCAGGACCCAAAAAACTGCTAAAAATAGTAAGTTGTGCTACAATTAAGGAAACTGAAAATGCTGAGAGAAACAATGGTGGGGGTCCAGGTGGACTTGGCAGGTGGCCACCAATATCCACCTGGATCATTCCTCCCCCATTAGGAAGCAATGGTCCCCATTGCGATGAGTTCCTCCATGAGATGAGGAAACTTTTGCTGAACTTGTTCCCTGGTGAGCCACTTGCCCTGCTGAAGGATTTGGCCTGCTTTGACAACTTGATACAGTTGGATATTCTGTTGGCGAGTGTTCTTGATCTGTGTGTCCATGATCCGATCAATTGTAGCTTGTTCCATGCAATCTGGATTTAATTCTGTGGGTTTGAGCTATTCTGCAATGTCGGATGTGTCTAGCAATGGTGGAAAGTATGGCCGAAGGCGGTCCACATTGAACACTGGGTGCAGGCCAAGGAATGGGGGAATGCTGAGCTCAAATGCATTGTCTCCCATAGCCTTAGTAATGGTGTAAGGACCATATCGGAGTGGTCTCAATTTCCGATAGGCTCCAGTAAGTCGTTCCTTTTGCAAATGCAACCAGACTTTGTCGCCCACCTGAAACTTGTGTGGCACCCGATGTTGATCATGTCGCTGCTTGTACTTGGCATTTGATTTCTCCAGAATGTCATGGACCTAATGGCGAATATGTTGGATGCGCTCAATGAAGCTGGTGGCCTTATCTGTTTTGGACTGGACATGAGCTGAATTTATGTGAGTAGCTGCAAGTGGCATGGCCACATCAATGGGGCATAGTGGCTGGAATCCCAAACCCACCTGAAAAGGGCTATGGCTAGTGGAGCTGTGAAGAGCTCGGTTGTAGTTGTGCTGAACATAGGGGAGGCTCTCGTCCCATGTGCGTGGATGCTTTGAGTTATACATGCGCAGAATGTGCACAATCATCCTATTGACAACCTCTGTCTGGCCATCAGTTTGAGGATGGAAGGCTGTGGACTTAGTGAGTTTGGTGTCCAGCATTGACCAGAGACTGGACCAAAATGTGCTAAGAAACCGACTATCCCGATCTGAGATGATAGACTGTGGGATCCCAAAGTGCACCCATACTCGTTCAAAGAAGAGTTTAGCAGTGGCTTCTGCTGTGATATTCTTCTTGCAAGCCGCCATAATGGCCATCTTCGAGAACCCGTCGACTACCACAAAAACACAGTCATTTCCATGCTTAGTGGAAGGAAGGCCTGACATGTAATCCATGGAGATGGATTCCCAAGGTCGATTAGGGGTAGGCAACGGGGTATAGAGGCCGTGCTTCTTAATGGTCGGTTTGGCAATGGCACAGGCAGTACATGATCTGATGTACTTCCCAACATCCTGTCGAAGATTCGGCCAATAGAAATAATTTTGCAGTACTGCCACTGTTTTCTCGACCCCGAAATGCCCAACAGCCCGACTGTAGTGTGCTTCCCAAATCATCTTGGCACGCTCACTTGAAGGAACACAAAGGTGACCCAGGTGGCATAACAGGGCATCCTGGAGGTGAAAATCTGGAACATGTCGACCCTACAAGAGTGTCTGGTATGTGTGGCAAAATTCTGGGTCGCTTTTGTAGAGAAGTGGCCAATCAGAAGTCTCGTGCCCACAAGAGTTGAGCACGGTGGTTAATGCCATGATCGGTGGTCGACTGAGGCAATCTGCAACATTATTGGTGCTTCCCTTCTTATACTTGATATTCAAGTGGAACTGTTGCAGGTATGTAGACCAATTCTGATGGCGATCATTCTACAATTTCCCTTGGGTCTGTATGAACTACAGGGGTCGGTGGTCTGTGTGGATGACTGTTTCCTTCCCCAAAATGTAATGCTTCCATTGTCGGCAGGCCTCTACAATGGAATACATCTCTTTATCATAAGTGGGGTACTTTCGGACTGTGTCTGAAAGTGTTTCACTGTGATATGCCACTGGATGTCCATGTTGAGTAAGGACTGCCCCAATAGCATAGTCAGAGGCATCTGTCTCGACCTCAAATGGTTGTTGTAAATCTAGTAACACGAGCACTGGTGCCGTGGAGAGGCGATCCTTCAACTCCATGAATGCCTTCTGTTGAGATTCAGACCAAAAGAATTTTGCTTTCGCCCCTCCCTTGGTGACTTGACTCAAGGGCCAAGTAATATGAGAAAACCCCAACACGAACTTGCGGTAGAAGTTGGCAAGACCTAGAAAGCTGCGGAGCTCTGTTAGAGTGGTTGGAGATGGCCAATCCCAAATGACTTGGATCTTGGTTGGATCGACATGCACCCCTTGTTCATCAATGATGTATCCCAGATACTGAACCTGGGTCATGAAAAAAGTGCATTTCTCCAAATTGGCACATAGCTTGTGTTGTCGTAGTGTTTGGAGAACCTGTCGGATGTGGTGGAGGTGCTCTTCCCAACTCTGGCTGAAGATCAAAATGTCATCCAAGTATACCACTACAAAGGAGTTGGTGAATGGCCGCAAGATGTCATCCATTAGCCTCATGAAGGTTGCAAGAGCATTCGTCAATCCGAAAGGCATAACCAACCATTCAAAAAGGCCCTCCTTGGATTTGAAGGCAGTCTTCCACACATCAGAGGGTTTGATTGATACCTGGTGATATCCTGACTTCAGATCGATCTTGCTGAAATATTTCGCCCCCTTTAGTTGGTCCAGGAGGTCATCAATCCGCAGGATCGGGTACCTATTACGGACAGTGATCTTGTTCAACGCCCAATATTCAATACAGAGTCTCCACGTCCCATCTTTCTTCTGTACCAACACGATCAGGCTCCCACAAGGTGATGAACTCGGACGGATGTGACCTTTCTGCAGGAGCTCCTGAATCTGCCTCTTGATTTCATTGTTCTCCAGAACGGAGCACTGATAAATTGGCCCATTGGGTAGCGGCGCACCTGGGGTCAAATCGATGGAGTGCTTGACCTGATAGTGCAGAGGAATCCTTGCAGGGGAGGTGAAGATGTCCTCGTACTCCTCCACAACCTTGTCCATCTGTAGTTGTCGTGCAGAGGGAACCCGTCTGGAGGTCGCGGCCACCGTCTTCTTCTTTCCTTGAGGGCGTATCATCAGGAAAACAAATTTCCTGGTTTTGGAAATGATCTTACTGCATTGTTTTGCAGTAATCAAAGAGATGCCGGTAGGTGGTGCTACCTCTAGTATCCTGTACATCTTATTTCCCAATGTAATAATAACAACACGGGGCCTTGATTCATACACAGCATGTCGCTTCCATAAGTATGCCTGTCCTAATAATACATCACAAACTTCAAGGGGAGCAATGTCACACAATACCTCATCCGTGAAGGGCTTGATGTTGTATGGAAGGCGACACTGCTGGCTCACGCGAAGATCTCGTCCTTGGTGAAGCCACCCAATGGTGTATGGTTGTGGATGTGCTGTGGTTGGTAAGCCCAACCGCTTCACGACCTCTGCTGAAATGAGGTTCTTTTGACTCCCGCTATCAACAATGAACTGTATCGGGGAGCCCTTTACCCACATCTAGGAGTGGAAGAGACGCTCCTCCTCTGGATCTTCGGGTTCATTTTTCTGGATCTTGGCGGTAGCAACAGTGGCATTGGGATCCGCATCAATGATCTGCTTCCCTTTGTCATTCCCCTTATCAGGTTCTAACTCAAAGTCGGAACATGCATCTGGTTCTGAAACCTTTAGCTCAGCCACCAGTGACTGCTTGGCCTGACACTCACTTGTCTTGTGAGTGGAGCTCTTATGGAACTCACACCATTTTCCAGTGTCCTCTTTCGGCTTCACGGTGTTGTTCTTTGCTTGCAGCTAAGGCAAGTTGTCTTGGGCTATCCCACCTTGGCTTTGTCCTTTGTTCTGTGGTTTAGGGGCACTTTTCCCTTGCTTTGGATTCGCAGATCCGAAGTCTCGCTTCTTTTGTTTAAACTTTAGCTCGACCTTGACGACATATTGGTATGCTGCACCGAGCGAGGAGATGTTCAGGAATTGTATTTCTTCCTGGATGTACTTGTGCAGGCAACCACAGTATTTGAGTATCAAATGTTGCTCCGAATCCTTGATACCCAACTTTGTGCGAAGGGTATGGAAAAGATTGGTGAACTCCGGCACGTCTTGGTCCCTTCCCTGCCACAGCGTGGTCCACTTTATGTATTCATCCTCATAGCTTCCGACAGGGTAGTACTACTCCTTGATGGCATCCCGGAATGAATTCCAGGTGGGTGCGATTGAAAATAGTGAGCCAGTACTTTCATCCTTCTGCTCGCAGTAGGTTTCCCACCAGTCCTTGACGTGGGGGGCTGCTTTGAGAAGAGCGAAAACAATATTTTCCCAACTCGAAAATTCATGAATAGAAAAATAACCCTCTAGCAGATTTAACCATTTATCTACGGCATCTACGTCTATCTGACCCTCGAATATGGGGATTTCAAAATTAACTTGTACCTTAAAGGGCATGGCGTTTCCATAGTAGCTGCTGGAAGCCGATGCGTCGCTTCTGGGTAGCCACTGAAGGATCTGGGCAAAGCTGTCCATCATCGCGTTCCATTGTCGCTCGAGGGCTTCTTCGAGAAAGATTTTGATGGGATCTCCTGCCCCCTCGTCTTTCTTCTCATCCGCCATGGGAGGCCGTCGGGATTTGCGAGGCTGGTCTTACAAAGGTTCGACCAGTTCAAGCCCTAACTCCTTATATCCCGACCTTGTTGGGGACATGCAAAGAAAAACAGAGAAAAAGCAGACTGCTCTGATACCAATGGTCCAGATTTAAACAGGAACACAAAAAATTACAGAGATAACCATATACACAAAGATGCAGTGGAACTAATACTTCATTTCATTAATGGAAAAAACTGAAATATGCTTGCACCCAGAAATGGAAATAAACCAGCTAGGGCGATGGTAGCTTATCTCTGAGAAGAGATGTGGTGGCTACATGCCTCTGAACTGTCTTACAATGAGGCTCGAAGGCCTATTTATTTTTGAGAAATAATGGAAAACCCTTAACATTCCAAAACCTAACCCTAGGAGATGAAACGCCAAACTGTGGGCCCCGTTTGGGTAAATTGGTACATCAACTTCCCGGGGTCGTAACTTTGGCATATGATCTCCGTTTGACGCGTACAATAGCTAGTTGGAAAGATCTATCCGAGCACTACCATGTTGCCCCTAGGTTTCCCAAAAAATGTCGTTTAGGGCCTCAAAACGGCTCCAGAAGTTCAGGACCGGAAAAATTGCTAAAAATAGTAAGTTGTGCTACAATTAAGGAAACTGAAAATGCTGAGAGAAACAATGGTGGGGGTCTAGGTGGACTTCGCAGGTGGCCACCAATATCCACCTGGATCACCCTATCTTACAGGTTTCTCTAGTTTTCTTACTGCGCAGGAAAGCCTTTCCCTTACTGAAAACAACATCATATCCCTTGTCTTCTAACATCGCCACAGAGATAAGATTCTTCTTCAATCCTGGAACATGCATCACTTCCTTCAATACGAAGGGTTTAATAGACTCCCTCTCAAAGGAAATGGTACCGATACCGATCGCACTGTATCTACCATCATCACCCATCTCGATGTGCACTCGAAGATCTTTCTCCTCTAGATTAGAAAACAAATCTCGATCTCCTGTCTTGTGAAAAGACGCACCACTGTCCAAGAACGACACCGATTCCATCACACTTGATACCAAGCATGTGATCAATGAAAAATCAAGCTCAAACTGCAAGGCTAGAACCTCTCCTGCTGCAGATCCAGCAGCTTGCTTGTTCTTCTTCTTATGAGGACAATTAGTGGCATAGTGTCCGTGTTGGTGACAGTGAAAGCACTTCACCTTGGACATGTCCTGCTTCTTGCCTTTCACACCAGAATGAGAAGCTTTCTTTTTCTTCCCCTTCTTTGCTTTGGCAGCCAAAGCACAATTTTCTTCATCAGTTCCCTTTGATGAAGATCTGTCCCTGGTATTCCGCCTGATCTCCTCCTACACAAGATCTGACCAAAGTCTCTCCCATCCTGGAAATTTCTCCTGACCATTGACAGAGTCCTGATAGGAATTCCAACTCTTTGGAAGACCAAGGGGAGCCAAGCTCACCATGTCCTCATCATCGACAGTCACCCCCACACTTCCCAGCTCATCCCTACACTGAGTGAACTTCGTGAGATACTTGGGCATACTGTCTCCCTTCTCGCACTTAATGTTTCTAAGTTTATCCTTTTTGCACCAGCTTCCTTTGATCGCTCTTGCTTTGGAATAGATCTATCAACGCTTTCCACATCAAGTATGGAGAAGCCTTTCCATGCAGGCTAGACACAATGTGATCCTTCACGCCCTCTAACAGAATATTTCGACACTTTGTTGTCTTCTTTTGCCATGCATCAACTTGCACAGTATTAGTAGGTTTTGGGACCTCGGCCTCTATGAAATCCTTCAGCCCATTATCATCTAACACCGCCTCCATCCTGTCCTTCCATGCAATATAGTTTGAGCTGCCGTCAAGAGCATATTCCAATCACAATCCGTTGAAAGACATTGCCACGTTGATACCAAGAAAACACTGCTGCAAATTCGAATTCCACCAGCTCCAAACTCAACCACCTCTGAACTAGAATTCTTGAGAACAAAGTATTTCTCGTACAGAGATTGACTGTATGGGCTTTTACTGGATATCTCACCTTCCAAAGGAAGGATGAATCTAGAGGCTACCTGGCTCGATTACATACTCTGCCTAAAGAAATAAAATGTAAACACTTTCTGAATAATAGATCCGATGATCAACAACTCTGATACCATGTAGAAATTTTGAATAATATGACACTTATTCACATATATTATCTCGATTATACACTATTGCGGAATACATGCACAATACATAATCTCCTCTACGTTGATCATTAATTTAGCAACATTAAAAACAATGAAACATCAATCGCATGCACACATTAACACAGTATGTAACCCGGGGAAAGCATATAGCTGAAAACCCCACACTATCTGTATATTACAATGATTTAGAACATGTAACAATACATAGTACAATACTCCTCACAAGTACTCAGTACTATCTCCACCTATTACACACAAAACTAGCTTAGATCCGAACAAGTCACAGGTTCAAATCTTCTCCACTGCTTTGCCTGTCTCCACTACACAATTCAAAGTGAAAATCACATGAGCACTGGCTAAAATTACCTTGGTATTGGCCCACACTACGCAGTCCTCATTGGCATAACTCAATCCCATTGATTGTGCAAGATCTCATGCACAACTATAGTCACAACTGATAGCAATCTCAACCTCTAACACCTGTCTCCACTGAACTGTACATGCACTGAGTTAACTGATGTGTTCTTCAGTTCCTTTATGAGTTAATAATTAGTGAATTAATTAATATTTAATTCACACAACTCATCACTATTGTATTCTTTATTTAGACTAAAATACAACTAGTTCAACCAAGTCAAACTGAACACAACTCCATCAACTCCACAATCAACTCCACCAAACTCAACCACATGAGTTCTAACTGAAGTCCTGTATGCAATAGCTCAACTGACCCACAAAGAAAGCGTATTTCCTTCTGATAGCTACATGTGCCACGTCTGTAGCTCAAACTGAAGTGCTCCAACAGGATAAGATAATGTTTATAGTCCAAATATTATTATGAGACAATAATATTCGACTGTTCTATTTTTAGCCTGGCAATCTAAAAATAGAAACCTACCTATATGTTTAAAAATAGAAGTCCATTTATTTTTACCAACATGACCAATCATCCACAAATAACATACTGCAACTCATAGACCATGATCCATATGTCTAAAAATAGACATAGTCTAAAAATAGACTTTGCACCAAAAATAGCCTGCGGGCCCACTTAGTGAAGGTGACTTCTTTCCACTAAGCTCCACCATCTTGTTGCATTCTCAACACCCCGTGTGTGAACCCAGGCTTACATATGTATTGGGCACATTTTGACTAGCCAAAACACAAGAAAACCCGATCAATCACCTTCCTTTGAAGTTTTAGTCATCCACCGCTAATTCTGATTATCTCTCTTAAATAGCGGAATTGACCATTTTATGCGAAACATTAGTTTTCCACGGAACTGAAAAGATTTAACAATTTGGTTCATAAACATGTCGGGTCCACCTTAGCTGTGTGTGAGTTGTCTAATCATTCGTTCAATCAATGGTTTGATCCTCCGGAACCCACAAGATCTTAAACCCTTTTGAAATAAATCTTATCGAGTCTGCATGTTCAATGCTCCGTTGACTCCTATACAGACCCGGTGGGAAATATATATCAATAGTTAATAATCTATCGAGTCTGACTTTAGCACTAAAACTCGATCATTTCTTTGCTCGATATCTTTTGGATCTCGTATTTTTGGATGGATGACTGAGATTAACCTAGACTTCAGCAAGCATGTACTACAAATGATATAAAGTCACGTCCAATAAGTTTTCACGCGATTGCTATTGGATCAGTGGCTTGTTGATCAACGACCCAAATATTCTCGCAACTATACCTTCACATCAGATTTCTGAAACAAAACCATTCTAACTGACTTGTGCGATTACTGTTGGATTTGTGGCTTGTCGATCAACGGCCCAGATCTTCTTGTAGGTACACCGTTGCATCGGATTTTCGAAACAAAACCTGTTCAAGTTAACTTGTGAAAAATCAAACAAAATACTTCAATTCTCTTAGACTTTGCGGGGGTAAAGAATATAAGGGAACTACTTTGAGAACGAACCCCTGCAATGATTCTAGGCCACACGTTGTGGTCAACCATGTTCACACCATGGTCAACTATGGGGTTGAGCCTTAATTAAGCTTCAGACTCGTTGTTTTCCTACAACACACCTCATCATACTCATCAAGCTATCACTTGATCATCCCTCTTAAATGTGCATGGCCTTTAAACAAAGTTTTGATTTTTCATTTCTTTCGATTTTTCTTTTATTTCGTGATAAAAATGAAAATAAGGCTTAAATAACAATATAAGCTACAACATCTGGCTACACCTGGGGATAGTGATTTTTCCATAGAAGCACTAAAAACTGCAGATCAGTGCCTTCACCTCAGGCATGGAGTCATATATTTCTTGATCAATTTAAATATTATGGCATTTGCACATTGATTTCACTCAGATATCTATAATAATTAGATTCTTGTGCTTTGATAGCAAGGTGCTGAGAATCATAGATCAATTGCCTTAATTGGGCATGGAGTCCAGAACTCTAAAAACCCTGAAATTTGAAAAACTGAAACCCGACATTCTTGAAGTCTGAAACCTCTGCAAACCAGTTTCCAATTGGGAAAGTCACCCTTATTTATCAACTAAAATTAAACTAAAGAACTGCAACTGGAAACTAAATACTCAACACCTGAGCTTATTTATGTACAGGTTCCTACCTATGTGCATGATTGATCTTCATCAAGTGAATTCAATCTTCCAATGGTACCAAGTTAGCATTTGAGTGCCTAATCTAGAACCATTCTGCCAATACAATTCATCCTAAACAAAAAGTAAAATATGCATAAGGGTAGCTCACAACAAAAATAAGGAATATATCCTCAAGATGGTATGTGTAGGCTGTTAATAAATTTTTCCATGTAATCTGCTACAGGATCTTCAAAAGTATAAGAAAAAATATGGTCCTGATCAGCTCTGAAAAAGAAAGTCTCTATGTATGAAGGTTCTTGCTCGAATAGACCTTCTATTGGGATGATATGCTCAATAGAACAATCAACAACATATTTAAGAAAATGATCTATGTCACTTTTATGTCTCCAATTTTCATCTCTGAGATTTGATTGAAAATAATTTGTAATTGTGACCTCAGGAAGAAAAAGAAATTTTTTCACATCACTATATGACATATGGCCAACTTTAAATAGATTGTTTACCTCTTATCCATGGACATCATTGTGTTCTTCAATGCAATTATATACACTCTCATTATTAGCTTTCCTTTTACATAAGATAGCCTCTTTTGCTATGATAAATGGCTCAATATATTGTTGTCCAACATTTCCCACTTGCTGGTTTCCTTATCTATGTTAAACACCCAACTGATGAACTTGAAGGCCTTCTTCCTATTCCTCATTTATTTCTCCCTATTCTTGACTACTGGGCATAAATTATTGATGCATGTTTGAACTTTTATCCATTTGAATACTCTCTTGATTTCCTTGGAACAGAGTCAACCAATTCTCTGCTTGTGAGGTTATTAAAGAAAAATCATTTATAAACTTTTCCACATCGCTTTGCGAAAATGATATTTCTTTTCTTCCAGAGACTTGTTCATTATTAATTTGGCTATAACCTCTCTAAATTATTCATATATTATCAACATGATCATTAGTTTCTTCCGCAGGATTATCATGAGCTTTTAAAATTTCTTTAGAATCACAATATTCACAACAACCTTCAAAAAAAAACTTGTGTGCATAAGAAGTTCTACAAAAATAATTGAATACTGAATGGAAATATTTCAAATATGAAATGCTTGAACAAGGTAGGGACTTCTACCAAACCCTAGCTTCTTGGTCCAAAGAAAACATAAACAAATTCATCTTCACATCTTCACGAATGATGCTCTGCTGCTCCATGCATTCATGAAACTCTTGGAGGTGCTAAACTGGATCTTCATATTCATTTCCACTGAATCTTGGAAGATACTCATTCCACTCATGAAATGTAGGCATATGATGAGGATGGCCAGTAATCCCAGTAAAATCTAGTGGGTCAAATTTATTGACTAATAATGCAGTTATAGCCATTAAATCCCTGAAAAGAAAACTTCAAAATGAAGATCACAGGTATGAATGTACAACAACTGCTAAAACTTGTCACCCTCAAGAATTAGCTTCTAACTTAATAAACCCTAGGGAAAAGTGTTCTTATTCAATTGTTTTGTAGGTTGTGGTTCTTGTTCTTATGGAGTCGCCTTGTCACACGGAATGAGTCGATCTTGCGGACAAGATAGACCTTCCTAGAATCTAAAGAAGACCTAATGACAAGCAAACCAACCAGACACTATCTTTCTCTAAATATGCTTTAATAAACAATAGCAAACAAGTGTTTTTAGGGCCTACCTTTGGTCCAACGCAAGCTTGTGGATGCCCTCGCTCCTTTGATCCAAATGAGCTCCTTTTCACGAATCTGCAAACACAAACAAGGAAAACAAATTAAATAGCACCTGAAAATCCAATTGCATAAAACATATTTAACATGAAAGTCAAGGAGTCCATGAAACGAATAACATAAGATACTTGTTGAGAAAAATGAGTTTGATTGTATTAATTCAAAAGGAGAAGAACTTTACAACCTTTGCCTTGACGTTGTACAAGCTCCTCCCAGGGTCCAACAAGAAGTCTCCTCTACTTTGACAAGTTTCACTCACTCCCCAATGAAGCCAAAAAGGTATGTGATCTCTCCTCTTAAGCTCAACTAGGAAGTCTTAATTTCACCAGCATTTACCCTCAAAATGTTCAGCTTCTAACCTCCCTAGTCCTCACCCCAATGCCTGTATTTATAGTGCAATGGAGGGAAGTTACTAGGTCCTCCTTCAAAGGGATAAGCCCTCCTTCAAAGGGATAGCTCCTTTAGTCAAGGGATTAGCTCCTTCTCTTTTGGGATGCATGAACCACCCAAGAGCGAATAATCCACGTCAAAATTCCTTCTAGAAAACTCTAGAATTAACCCAAAGTGAGTTTTTTAAGATAAAACTTGCGCCTTTTGACTTTTACAGGGGTCCACACCTACACCGTTAGGGACAGAGCGGGTAGGTACGCAGCTTTTGTACATAGAAGGTGCGGGACCGCAAGTGACCATGAGAGAAAGTGCGGAACTAGAGTTACATTGATTTTTAATGTCTTTCTCCCATTTCCAAAGCTTGATTTGAAGAGCTGAGGTCTTAGACTTGCTCAGGAGGACAGTACAAGTGATGATAGACCCATACTGACTGCAAATAATCATGGTGACGATATTTTTGTGTAACAAATTTCCCCCTAAAGCGCGAAGTCTGTAGTAGATGAGGATTTCATTTATCATATAGGAAGAGTGAAGTACTTTATCATTTCGAGGATCATCTTGTGGAGAGCCCAGTCGGAACCTGTAAAAACATTCAATGCAATATATATATATGAGATCATATCATCGCTGAGGTAGGCATTCCCATACTCAGATCAAAACTGACTAGAAAAACTAACTACTGCTCTGATGCAGGAATGATCTTATAAAACATCACAAGTATAGACCCAGGTGGACACAGTATGGACGCAACCATCTATTTATGAATAGTCCATTATATAATGAATACAAAATTCCTCGCAGCCTGGATGGTGGAAACTAGATCCAGGGTCTTAATTTCTACTTCCCGAAATAGTACGATTCTATCCATGCGAATAAATGTGTTGATGTCGAACATGGTAGAAACTACTTGATTACCAGTCAATGATGTAAACTGTTAACAAGTGTGAGAGAAACCACCAGTGATGTCAATGGCTCTCAAAGTACCCAGTACAATCCATGAGATGTGAATAGATGTGTTGATGTCGAACATATCACGGAATCCTTCGATCGAAAGTCAATGATGTAAACTGTTATCAAAGACGAGAAATCTGCCATTGAGGCATGCGGATCTCAAGGTACTGATGATTCCTAGATATCTTTCTAGATAATAAGCTGATGTCGATAGAAAGCGATCCGTCGTAGGCAAGCCCACAACACGAAATCATAGATCAAGTTGAAGAAATTTAGTTGCAAGGACTGACTCAGGGATGGTCAAGATGGATGACAGATATTTTGCAGATGAATGGCTTATTGGTAGTGACCTCTTTAACACATAACGACACGACAGATGGCTTGGTGACAATTGACCCAAAGTTAATACCCAGAAACCGGTTGAAGACTTTCAATGTGGTTTGATCAACTGTTAGGCAAAGGATTTCCCAACCCAGGTGAATAAAAGTGTCGTGTTCAAGAGTGGTTACAAAGTATGACAAACAAACTCATTTTTCTCTCTTTTCCCCCACCATTTCTGGCAAGTACCTCTTTATTTTTGACAAGCTTGAGGAGGATAACATTTGCTTGATTATAAGTTCATCCTTCGGATGAGTCCAACTTAGTTTAAGTTCGAACTCTAAGAAGAAGTGGTTCGTTCCTGTTTGTAATTGAACGGGTCCTTTACTGTGAAATTTTAACGAGTCCAGTATAGGAGAAACTCGGCGTTTTTCAATTTTAGAGAGTCTGAAAAAACTTAAGAAGACTCCAGGGTTGACCTTTTTCGTAAATTTGTGTCTCCCAAGCCCGAAAAAGTATAAAATAATACTTGAGAGAACCGCTTGATCTTTTATGACCAAGGAGTACTTTTCGTTATTAGTGCCCTTGACCTGAAAAAGTAAAAAAGCGATCAATGACACGTCGTTTTATAACCAATATCGAATTCGAAACGACAAAAATCCAGCAATCTTTTCATGTTTTTATGGTTGGAAAAGAGTTGTAAGTGGACCGTCTTTTAATTCCGTTTTAATGAGTTTAAAAGAAACACTCGGTAATCTTTTCATGTTTTAGGAGTCAGAAAAGAGCTTAAAGATGACTCTGCATTTTTTTCCGTCGAAAATGATAGATTTCTCCTGAATAATCCTTTATTCTGCACAAAAACACAAACATTACTCATACCTGTTTGAAATGGATAAAAATGTTGCAAAAATACCTTTCCAAAGTGAAACATAAACAAATTTGTAATTCATTTACTCAAGAAACTTATAAAAAGAGCCTTTGTCAATTCATTTTTACCATTTGAGTTTGGGTGAGAAAATAGTGCTTTTGCTCAGAAAACTTCCCGTGAAGATTACGGAAAATCCAACAGTCAGAATCGAATGTCGTCTTCTCCAGGTAATCCACATCATCCCACTCTTCATTTTTAACTGTTTCATTTTTTATTTTAGTCCTTCATTTCATTTTTGGGAGGGTTTTTAGGCGCAAAACCCGTGCGCGGGGGTCCGCAGGTTTACCATTGCGGACCCGCGGACCCCGACTTTTTCTCCATTGGGAAAAAGCTCGGGGTCCGCACCTTTCGTGTAGACAAAGTACAGTCCCACGCACTGTGTCTAACCCGGAGGGTGCATACCCCGCCGCAAGGGTTTTGAACCCAAAAATTCTCAAAAATGGACCATACAAAATGTTTTCTAGCAATTTAATTTATCATTATACTGGATGCAGAGTGTACATCATGCTAGATTGGCGTGAACGAGAGCATGAAGACATGGATGCTGCCGCATGGAATCATCAGCCTTCACTTGATGCTTTGAGGGCGTGCAGACTGTACAAATTCTAGGCCATTCCTGGCATGAGGGCTCAGGTGGATTTCTTACAGTGGCTGGTTGACAGATGGAGCATACAGGACCAGTGTTTCTTCATTGGCGGCCACCAGCTCGAAATCAAGCCGGCGGACATTTATTTCTTGACTGGTTTGCCTAAGAGAGGCGAAGACTTGACTCTGCACGGGACTAGGCCAGGTGGCCAGTCTGTCGATAGCCTCCGGCTAGAGTACTGCAACAGCCAGGCTAGAGACAAAGGGATAGACATAAAGACCATATCTCGTCCTGAACTCATGGTGATTACGTTTACTGTCACCAGACTTTGCGGAGCTACCGCATTACATATTGCCACGGGATCCCAGATGCGTATGGTAGTTGATTGCTTTCGAGGCACCATCTTCAACTGGTGCGATGCTGTGTTGGCCAATGTGAAAGGCCAACTGACCAGGGCCAAGAGCAGACGACTAAAGACCTTTGGTTATGGGGCTTTGGTCGTGAGTTTTGGCCTGGAGAGGGTTCCTATGTTGATCCCGCAGCACCTTACTATTGGAGCTGGGCTTCCTCGAGAGCCCAAACTGATGCGATGGGTCGCAGTCATGGCCCGTCACCCGGACGAGAGGACAGAGGTTGCTTGATTCAAACCTGAGTATTTCCAATGGCTGGAAAACTAGGTATTTTCCATTCAGGACTTCCCTTACGCTGGGATAGATTTTCGTGGTGACCCAGACATGGCTCTTCCACCAGGAGAGCGGTGGGATGACTCAGGTAAAATCCTTTTCAACATTTTTCCTATTTTAATTTTTTTTGTTATTTTCCATCGTCTCAAAACTGATAGCAAAAGTTTCAAATGTAGATGTGGGTCCACAGCGACCAGCCGCTCTCCAGCCTTTTGATAGGAAGCAACCAGTTGCACCCGTGCCTGCCCTGCAGGACGAATCAGCAGAGGTTTTGGCCGAGTTGGAGGGTCATCTCGAGCGTTTGACAGGAGATATTCCCGAGACCACTATAGATGACATTCTTCGTCGACTTCAGCGCTATGTGATTGGAGTCCCGGGACCTTTTAGGAGGTTCCTTTGCAAGGTGGCCCGGGCAGTGGTTTCTTATAGAGATCATCACAAGTGATAGGATGATCGCCTATTGTGGGCACATGTGACATTTTTGTTTTTTGTACCTATCATTTTTGCCGATCATAAGGTGTTTTTCAACCTATGATCGAAGACGATGAATTTTTTGACACACTCCTATATATATATCACTATTACCGGCTTATCTTGTAAATAATGTTATGGAATGGTTTTAAATTTACATGTATGATTATTGCAAATGTCTATTTAACATTCGAGAAGCAATTGCATCTGCTAATGTATTTAAAGACCTTGGAATATGCTGATATTCAATGCAATCAAATTCATGTTCCAACAGACGCACTCTAAAAAATAATCTCAATAACACTGGATTTCTAATGGCATACACTCTATTAAGCTGTAATATAATGAGTTCAGAATCTAACCTCACTATCAAACTCCGAATCCCAAATGAAATAGATTCAGATAATAACTCAATCACTGCACTATACTCTGCAATGTTGTTTGTTGTTTGACCGAGGCTTACCCCATGCATAGAAACTAACTCGTCAGAGGGCGAATAGATAACCCAAGCTGCCGAAGAGATGTTTCGTGTATTACGACAAGCACCATCAGCAAATCCAATGTATGTTTGGAGAGGCATCGACATCTGCAATATCAAGAGTAAAACCAAGATAAGCAGGAATAATGACGAAAAAACACTCTCTAAGCTAAGCACACTTTTTAAACTAAAACACAACAGCTAGAAAGAAAAACTAACCTAACCAAAAAAATCTCCATACCCATTCTTTTAAGCATAATACCTCTTCAGGTAAAGACCATTTCTGGGTTTACCTAAAGAGTCCCCGTCAAAGTCTACCAATTCATAGGCCCCTTTTGCTAGCTTTCACTTGACAATATAGGGACCATGCCACATAGGGACGAATTTTCCAGCGCCTAATTTATCATTAGCTTGATCATATAATAACACTAGGTCTCCTTCCGAAAAATTTCGAGGGGTCACATTTCGATCATACTGAGCTTTCATACGTTTTGCGTGAGTCTCGATCGCTAATGCAGCATCACGTCGATTCTCATCTAATTGAGCTAAGTATAACAAACGCTTTTCCTCTTTGGCAGTGGCTGGAAGTAACTCGATGGCCATTTGCAGTGACGGGATTTCGCATTCAATGGGTAACACAGCTTCCAAACCATAGACTAGTTGGAAAGGAGTGAACCATGTTGATGTTTTTACTGAATTTCGGTACGCCCAAAGCGCTGAAAATAGCATGTTGTGCCAATTTGACCGATGAATCCCAATGATTTGTCGGATCATGATAACTAAAACTTTGTTGATGGATTCAACCAGATCATTTGCTTGTGGATAATAAGGGGTTGAACTATCGTGACATAAACCAAGCTGGCCTGTAAGTTCGGTCATCATAACGTTTCGAAAATGACACCCATGATCAGTGATTATCGCTTGTGGGACACCAAACCTAGCAATTATATGATTGAACATGAAAATTGCAGCTGTCTTGGCGTTTGCCTCGAATGTAGGCATCGCCTCGGCCCACTTAGTAAAATAATCTATCGCAAGGATGATATACGCATGCCCCCCGGCCGAGTGAGGGTTACATGTAATAAAATCGATACCCCATTTAGCAAAAGGACCAACGGCAATTATAGGGTGGAGAGGAGCAGGTGGAGCGCGCATCTTACGATAAAAAATCTGGCAGTTGTGGCATTTTCGGACCGCCGTAATACAATCTTTAAACAAGGACGGCCAGAAATAGCCAGCGCACAATATCTTTTGGGCTGTGGCATACCCAAACATATGACCGCCACATGCTCCAGAGTGATAGTCATTTATAACCCTTTCAGCTTCTTCTTGAGTTAAGAAACGTCGAAAAATAGAGTCCGCCCCACGGCGATAAAGAGTATCTCCAATAATTTTGAATTGTTGGGACTGGAATCGAATTTTCCGACGTTCCGACCTTGAAATTTCTAGCTGAAAGGATTGGGTCTGGAGATAGACGATGATATCCCCATACCACGGATCTAAAGTGCTGATTAGAAACAAGGATTCATCCGCAATGGGCTCCTCCACCACAGTTTCCGTGTCAGCACGCGGGAAGTCACACATTAACTCCGCAAAAACTAAAGATTTCTTAGACTTAGATTTCTGAAATTCCAAGTCGAACTCCTACAAGATAACAATCCATTTAGAGTACTTGCCCCCTAGCAATTGCTTGGTCAAAATGTAGATCATAGCGTTGCAATCCAAAATTACCGTAGTTTTACGTAGTAAAATGTAGTGACGAAAACGTTGGACAGCTTGAACGGCTGCCAATGCCAATTTCTCCACATGTGAGTATTTTAGCTCAGTTGGATTTAACGTTCGACTAAGGTAATATATCACATGTTCCGTTCCGAATTCATCTTCCTGAACTAGGACCATTCCAATGGTGGAATGAGAGGCAGCGAGATACAAGAAGTAATCCTGGTTGTAGTTGGGAGGATGCAACAATGGTGCATGGGTCAACGCGTGTTTGAGTGCATCAAAAGATTTCTGAGCTATCTCATCCCAATAGAATGGAGTGTTCTGTTTCAACAAACGGGTAAAACCCTTTGTAACCTCGGCGTAGTTAGGATGAATTGTCGTAAAAAGTTTGCTTTCCCCTGCAAACTTTGGAGTTGGCGAAGACTCGAAGGAGGAGGCAAATTGATGATGGCTTCGACCTTCGAGGGATCAACGCGAATGTCGGCTTTCAAAACTACAAATCCCAGCAATCGACCCGTTCCTATACAGAAGACACATTTGTGTGGGTTCAACCGAATCCGATAATGCCTACACCTCATAAAGATTGCTCGTAAATGGACGAGGTGATCAGCTCGATGTAATGAATGAGCAGGCAAGTCATCAAGATAGGGTTGCACAATGTGCTTGATGTCATGAAACGCATAATACATCGCCCTTTGAAAAGTTGCTCTGGCATTCTTAAGCCCAAAAGGTAACTTGTAATAAGCAAATGTCCCCCATGGACAAATGAAAGCCATTTTTGGTTGATCGGCAAGTAGAATATTGATTTGATTGTATCCGGAAAAATCGTCCATAAAGGAAAATGTTTCACTGCCGGCACAATCATCAATGATTTGATCGATATAGGGAGTTGGGTAATTGTCCTTTGGACAGGCTCGATTAATGTCCCTATAATCGATGCATATTCTTATTGTTCTCTATTTTTTGTTAACGGAAACAATGTTCGATACCCAATCCGTTAGCGGGATCGGATAAATGAAACCTGCTTTCAACAGTTTTTCAACTTCTGCTTTAACTGCAGCAGCTTTTCGTGGGTGAATCTGACGCAAATGTTGCCGGACGAGTTTAGCGTCCAGGTAAGTCTTGATCTCATGAACAACAATCGCGGGATCAATTCCTGGCATTTCCTCATAGGACCAGGCAAACACGTCGCGGAATTCTTGAAATAGGGCCTTATATAATTGAATTTCGTCATTTGTACACAAGGCACCTATATGAATGTTCTCAACAATTCTGGGCTTAACCGAAATGTCAATAGGAATAGTTCGAGAGATGTTTCCCAAATTTAACTCTGAATCGGGATGTTTCATTGGATTCTGAGGTTCCTTGACATATTCAGTCGTAAAAATTGATGAGAAATAATTTTCAAAACGATCATTCTCGGGTAAAAACGAAGACCTGTGATGGAGATCTTCCCATGGTAAATCATCTACACATAGGATTTCACGAATTTGCTCATCAGAGTGAACAAGTTCAGAAAACGTAGTTAAATCCGAGGTGTATGTGAAAAGTGATTCCTCGCGGACCACATTCATTAAGTCATTTTCAGTTGAACACATGTCAGCAAAAGACTGCACGGCTTCATAGGCAATTTCATATGGACTCAAAGGCATGGAATTACCAAATGAGTCTATCTCAGATTCAGAAGGAATGATCCAAGGATTATCATAAACAATGGTGTCTGATGTAATCATATGAATGGTTGCAAATGAAGATGATGCGTTGATTGGAGGAAAAGGAAAAGTTCCCAGTAAACCGGCATCTTTAACTAATCCTACTCCAACATCCTTATATGGTATAGTCGTTTTACCAACATGCTGAATACTCTCCGAAGAGGCTGGGTCGGATGAAAAATAAGCCAGCTGGTCTATTGTTACGATATTTCCATTGTGTGGAAACTTTATTACTCGAAAGACTAATGAAACGACCGTTGTCATAGCGTAAGACCAACTCCGACCCAAGAGAAGGTTGTAATCTAGAGGGGCATCAACCACCTCCACATCTAGACTAACGATTTTTCCTTCAACCCCTATAGGAAAATCCTGTAGAATGCCAAAAGGATGAAACCCACGGACATCAAAGGCCTTAAGAATTTTCGGGGATTGATTTAGTGAAGGAGAACCAAGCGATCTCCAACACTGTATCAACATAATGCACGTTGAGGCTCCCTCATCAATTAAAGTCCGATGAATAGGCCTGTTTTTGACTATCACTGGGATCTGGAAAGCCATTTGATGAGGGAGACGCGATGTACTATTTTCTAGATCGAAAAGTATTAGGTTCGGGTCCTGAACATCAACAGCTCCTATAGCCGACAAAAGTAATTTACGTTGTGTTGGACATGATTGCAGCACTTCCAAAGCTGACATTGATGAGGGTGAAATAGCTAAATCCTCAACAATGTTATAGTTCTGAGCCGCTCTCGCATGTGGATTGAAAGCTCACTTTCGAAGTATACCCTTAGCGGGTGGTTTGATTACTAAGTCTGGATTAGGTTTCTCGATCTGTAGTGGATCGGAACCGAGAGCTGAGGTTGATGGATTAGAATGAGAAGATTCTGCTTCTTTGCCATCAACAGGACTCTTACTACCATAATCTTGTGATCGAGTCGCAATCCTAACATGGGACATCATCAATATGGGTTCTTCATTGGCACCCGAGGAAGAACCTATCATCTTGTTGTCTTGACTTGGAAATGGATCCTTCAAAAAAGCAGGAGTTTGGGAACCTTTGACGATCTTTACAACCTCTGCACGATGAGGGCAGTCTCTTGTAAAATGTTCATCGTCACAAATGAGACATGGATAACGAGGTTTGCGCTTTTCATCATTAGATTCCGCCTTTTTAGGTTTTCCTTTAAACTTTTGTCCGTTTTATTCTTCTTCTTTCCTTTCTTCTTCCCACCGGATTTTGATTTAGCTGTAGATGACTCTACAACGTGAATATCGGCGGAAACCTCTGCAGAAGAATCTCCTGTTGGGGAATCAGGCAAGGTTATGATAGGAGAAGAATTCTTAGAAGACTTCTTCTTACTTTTAGTGTTAACCGTACCAATCATACCGTCAGCGGCATGAGATCCCGAAGGAGCTGCAGTGATTTGATTTGACTTGGGAAGATCGGGGATCTTTTCGTGTAACGTACCTGACTGAGTATAAACCAAGTCAAGGTATTGTGCTTGAGCAATTACTTGCTCCTCAGTAACATCTCCAGCTTTAGCCACATCTTCAGTGATCTTTGGCAACAAAGATTTTACAAACCACTCAGCCAAAATCTGATCCGGAATAAATACCTTCACTAAACGCCGTCGACGTCTCCATTCATGAATATGATCGGGAATATAAGTGGATGTCGATTGCTTTAACGAAGTTAGTAATTCCGTGCCATTGTCATATCGGGACTAGCAACTGAAAATGAGTTAAAAACGAGGTAGCTAACTGACTAAAATTATAAAAAGTGCCTCGCGGTAACTCAATGTACCACTTGGCCGCGAGACCAATTAGAGTGCGCTGGAAAAGTCTAAGACGGATCAAATAATCTGTGATGGATTTAGATGCACACCAGAGGTGGTAAGTCATCACATGGTTCGGCGGGTCCTCTCCTGATTTACCTTCGAACTTGGGAATGTCACTGGGCAACTTATTCGGCATTGGCGGCCAAAACAGAAGATAATTAATGGGATCGTTCGTTAGGCACGACAAGTCTGGTAAGTCCAAAGTTGCGATAAATGGTAACTGCCGATTAGGATCCCTAAAACTCCGGGTCATGAGACCAGCCCCAGGAGGAGGATATCCGGGATAACTAGGAATAGGAATCGCGTTCGGGATATTGTATCCTCCCGGAAAACCAGGATTAACCGGACCGTACTGGGGTTGTTGAGGTTGTTGATAAGTGTACCCGAGGTACAGTTGATACTGATAGACTGGCTGCTGAACAATAGGACCGAATTGGTACTGTCCCTGGTACGATTGATAAGTGAATTGTGGTTGACTCGTGACAACCGTACTTAAACCAGGTTGTCCTACAGGCATCTGAACCGTAGTTTGAATCGTGGATCCAGACGGTGGTAAAGATGTCTGAGGAGTAGATACAGGAAGAGTAGAAACCGGCGCTGTCGATACTCCAGAAGTAGGTGGGGTAGATTGAACAGATGTTGTGGCAGTTGCAGCAGTCGTTTGAGATGGAGTACGAGGCGCAGTAGGCCCAGACTGAGAAACTACCGAAGGTACAGAAGTTTGAATGTTAGACTGGATTGGTTGTTGGGGTGTACCAGAAACTAAGGGTTGTCCAGTTTGAGATGACAACTGTACACTTGGCTGCAACACCTGTTGGGTTTGCGATGGATCCCACACTATGTTCATTCCGGGGTACTGACCCATAACAGGTTGAGAATATTGAGGACCATAACCGGGTTGAGGGTAGGATTGATAATTGAAAGGTACATTTCCCGTTCCTTGAACGTAAGATTGACCTTGGGGTGGTTGGAAACCTTGATTCGAGTACTGACCTTGGGGTAGATACCCTTGAGGCACGTACTGATACTGGGGTTGACCTTGAGGGATAAATTGATACTGGGGTTGACCTTGGGTACATATTGAGTTTGGGGTTGACCTTGAGGAACGTACTGTACCGTAGGTACGTACTGTCCTTGAGGTTGCCCCCCAAGCGTTAATTGAGGCTGCCCCCCAGGCGGTAACTGGCCACCTTGAGGTTGAGAATTGGGAATAGAACCTAACATCATAAGAATGTCTTCTACGCTCAACGGCTTTGTACCATTGCTTCCAGTTAATAACCCTTGCTCAATGGGTTGAGGAGATGCTCCCGCAAAAGTACCAGAAAGTGACTAATACCCAGAGGGAACAGAAGGACCACCGTACAAAAAAGATTTGGGCGATTGAGTAAACATGGACGACTGACCTGATATATTTACAGGAGTATAAAAACCTCTAGGATGATAAGGAGTACGAGGTGATGAAAAACTTAACCCTCGGTTTTCCAAATAATTAGTCAAAGAAAGATACCAAGTAGTACTCCTAGGCGGACTGTAAAAAATTGATTCACACTCCATTAGATCAAGAACAGGTTGATTTTCAGGGATAGGGATGCCTACTTCTTCTTCCGGAGCAAGTTCTTCAATAGCAATAAGTTCAGAAGGAAGATCTTGGGTAATTACTCTTTCTACCCTAGGTGAATCAGGACCACTAGAAGTTGGAGAGACAAACCCCGATGTTGGAGTAACAGGTTCATAGATCTCAGGTTCTTCACCTATATCACTAGTAGATGAAAAGCTACCAGCAGGTTCAGAAACTGAAATCGATTGCGGATCATAACCTGTTACTAGAGTTTGGTAATCAGGAAGTACAACCAATGAAGACTCTCCTTCTTCAGATGACCCAACTTTACTACCACTAGGAGTTATGAGGACTTTCAAGCCTTCAAGCTGGCTCGGGACTTCTTCAGGAGGTTGGCCCCGAAGTCTACGGGACTTCCTCAATAAATCAGCCACGGTTACAAACTCAGGAGACTGGCCCCAAAGTCTACGGGACTGTCTTGGTAATTCAGCCACAGTTAAAAACTTTTAACTACTTCACACGCAAACAAAGTAAAATCTCAATGAAAAACACCTAAAGCCTCTAAAGAACCAAACAAATTTGAATCACACGCCTAAAGAATCTAGAGATCAAACACACACAAACAGTAACTTTCCGGACCGAAAATACTAGTTGGTGATGAAATCCAACGTCGCAGAATTTAGTACAGAAATGGCGGTTTGAACAGTTACCCCGACAACCTGCTTAATGAATAGACTGGACCAAGTTCCTCCACTTAACTGTCTCGAGTGAAGTGAACCCCCCAGAAAATCCAAGTGAGTCTAGCCGACGTCTGCTCCAGGTACAGTGGGATCTTCCCACCACTGTCACCTCAGGAAGAATCCTAAAGAATATGGTCACGAAGGCTACCAACTGAGACAAATACACTTGGGGGTAGAGTAGCAAGCTCAATCCCCTTGAAGGCTCCTTGACATAATCCAAGGTTTACCAATAAGTGACCCCAGGCTCCTCGACAATGGTTAATCCGAGGTTTACCATTTTTAATACGTGAATATCTGGCGTCGTTCCCAATAAGGAAGGATTGATTCCCACACTGGTTCGGACACGATCCCGTGCTTCTCCTTTAAGAGGATCTTTCCCAGAGCATAAATGCAACAATTGGATTTCTTCCTACCACAAGATACAGCTACTTGTTTGTTTTTACTGTCTTGGAGGGTTAATTACTCTCCTACTCCAAGACACTAGCCTAAGCTAAGTTGGTGTATCAGAGCCCTAGAAATAAAATGTTACTAGGTGAATTTTACTTTAAGCGTTAATTTTAGTGGTTGTTGTTTAAGTCAAGAGGTGGCGGAGATGAAACTCGTGGTGTAAAGACTCGACTCGAAATTACTAAAAAGATGCACCTAAGATGATTTAAACAATCTTTTCTCTTCGATGAACTTCTAAACTAAGAAAGAGTTTGAGAATGCAAATACTTTGTAAATACAAATCTTTCTCAATTAAACAAATTAAAAGAAGAGCTTTTTCCTTTCCAAAGCACTCAAAACGAGACAACTAGTTATTTCACAAAAATTTCCCTTTTCTTTTCAAAGCACTCAACCACTACAAAAAACAAACTTTTTTTTTCAAAAGAGATTTTTTTATATTTTGTAAATAAAACACTCAAAACTAATGAAAATGACTAACTTTGAGAGCTACAAACTATAAAAAGCTACTTGAAGTCAAAGCCTACTAAAAGTCTTTTTGAGGATGTTTTACTTAGCTAAATGTCAGTTGAGGACTAATTTATGCAGAATCACAATTAGTCAAAAAGTAACCAATCTTTCGTTTTCTTTTTTAAAAAATGAGTTTCCAAACTTTTAAATATAAGATTTTCGAAATTTTGAAATGAGAAAACTCAAAGCGGATTCCTCAACAAGGGGAGATTTCATAAATGGTCAGACTCATAAGAAGAATGGTAGACACCAATGTGATCTGAGGTCCCTACAACTTCTAAGATCAGAGCCACTACACAACCAAATTGAAAAACAAGCCCAACAAGCAAAACTCCTAGGAATTCCACCTAAAACCCTAACAATAAGGAAATTAAACCAAGGAAAGGTTTTTGACAGGGAACAAGCAGGTCTGGGCAATGTCTAAAACCTATAAACAAATTCTAAACTGATAAAAAAGAGAAAAATTTAAAATTTCTCAAATTTTTGACAGGGTACGCAGGCAGCCTGTTTACATAGGTGCGTTCACGCTCTGTGCACAAAGCAAAAGTGCGTACAGGTACGCACTGTGCTTAACTCATAGGGTGCGTACTTCTCCCAAAACTATGAAAAATAAAAATTGACTCAAAATTAACTAAATTCACCCAATCCCACAATCATCAAGTCAAAAACAGAAACAGAAAATATAGTTTCTCAGGTCAAAGTATAAACAAGGAAAACAATCAATTCCCCAGTATGGTCGCCATTTTGTCACACAGAATGAGTCGATCTTGCGGACAAGATAGACCTTCCTAGAATCTAAAGAAGACCTAATGACAAGCAAACCAACCAGACACTATCTTTCTCTAAATATGCTTTAATAAACAATAGCAAACAAGTGTTTTTAGGGCCTACCTTTGGTCCAACGCAAGCTTGTGGATGCCCTCGCTCCTTTGATCCAAATGAGCTCCTTTTCACGAATCTGCAAACACAAACAAGGCAAACAAATTAAATATCACCTGAAAAGCCAATTACATAAAACATATTTAACATGAAAGTCAAGGAGTCCATGAAACAAATAACATAAGATACTTGTTGAGAAAAATGAGTTTGATTGTATTAATTCAAAAGGAGAAGAACTTTACAACCTTTGCCTTGACGCTGTACAAGCTCCTCCCAGGGTCCAACAAGAAGTCTCCTCTACTTTGACAAGTTTCACTCACTCCCCAATGAAGCCAAGAAGGTATGTGATCTCTCCTCTTAAGCTCAACTAGGAAGTCTTAATTTCACTAGCATTTACCCTCAAAATGTTCAGCTTCTAACCTCCCTAGTCCTCACCCCAATGCCTGTATTTATAGTGCAATGGAGGGAAGTTACTAGGTCCTCCTTCAAAGGGATAAAGCCCTCCTTCAAAGGGATAGCTCCTTTAGTCAAGGGATTAGCTCCTTCTCTTTTGGGATGCATGAACCACCTCAAAGCGAATAATCCACGTCAAAATTCCTTCTAGAAAACTCTAGAATTAACCCAAAGTGAGTTTTTTAAGATAAAACTTGCGCCTTTTGACTTTTACAGGGGTTCGCACCTACACCGTTAGGGACATAGCGGGTAGGTACGCAGCTTTTGTACACAGAAGGTGCGGGACCGCAGGTGACCATGAGAGAAAGTGCGGAACCAGAGTTACATTGATTTTTAATGTCTTTCTCCCATTTCCAAAGCTTGATTTGAAGAGCTGAGGTCTTAGACTTGCTCAGGAGGACAGTACAAGTGATGATAGATCCATACTGAATGCAAATAATCATGGTGACGATATTTTTGTGTAACACGCCTTTTATTTCTTTTATTCAAAATAGCGAAATATTTTCTCCTCACTGAACAACTAGAGGAAAATATTGAAAGCCCATGGAAAAGTGCTATTTTCTTCTCTCCCCAGCAGCAACGCCAATTAATGTTATACCTTAAGAAACCAATTTCCTGGCTATATAGAAATTATGCTTAAGACATTGATAATTACAAAGATTGTCACTCGTTTGTCACTTAATTATATATTGCATTCTCAAATGAAGGAACTAGGAAATTTGGTTCTTGATCCTCAATACTTATGTCACATGATAACATCAAAATGCCATTTCATTGTTGATATAAATTATGGATGAAGAAATATTGAATATTTCATACACAATATGTTGTTTAACACAGGATCTACTATCTGTGACACTAGGAGAAGTTATAGATAATATGATGTTTTATACTAAAACTACTATTTGTAACTTAGAAGAATTGCAGAGATGGGAACTTCAAGTGTAGGAGTGCTCTTTAAGGAATTTAACTTTATGTACATAGGCAAATAAAGACTCACAACTTCAATTACTATACTCAAAGGAAGAAAAGATAAGATGACACATAACAGAGAAAAGACAAAATCATACCCAACAACATATGGAAAACTTCTGATTCTTCATTAATCAACTGTTGTATTAGGAATTCAAAAGCTTAGTCTCTAGGTTCTCCAAAATTTGAACCTTTTCTTTCTAAATTTACCTCTTTTTACACATTACAAGATAGTTGGTGATCACCAAAACTATCAAACTGCTTAATTATTTTCCTAACTGACTAAAGTACAAATTATTACAAAACATTACACAGATGGTAAAAGGCACCTCCTTCTAAAGAATATAGAATACTAGGAAGTAACGAAAGTTAGACAATAATGATAACTGCTAGCTTTTTGACTCCGTTGTTTGGCTGCTAAGTTTCTTTGTAGAAGATTTAATAATGATTAAACCATTTTAATTATAATAAACTTTGACAATACCCCGTGCATGAACCCGGGCTTACATATGTATTGAGCGTGTTTTGATTGGCCAAAACACAAGAAAACCCGACCAATCACCTTCCTTTGAAGTTTTAGTCATCCAGCGCTAATTCTTATTGTTTCACTTAAACAATGGAATTGGTTGTTTTATGTGAAACATTATTTTTCCATGGAACTGAAAAGATCTAACAATTTGATTCATAAACCCATTGGGTCCGCCTTAGCTATGCGTGAGCCATCCAATCATTCATTCAATCAACGATCTTATCCTCCGAAACCCACAAGATCTTAAACTCGTTTGAAATAAATCCTATCGAGTCTACCTATTCAACGCTCCATTGACTCCCATACAAACCCGATGGGAAATATATATCATCAGTTAATAATCTATCGGGTCTGACTTTAGCGCTAAAACCCGATCATTTCTTCGCCCTATATTCGTTGGATCCCGTATTTTTGGATGGATGGCTGACATTAACCTGGACTTCAACAAGCTTGAACTACATTTGATATATTGTCATGTTCGATAAGTTTTCGCTCGATTGTCGTTGGATCAGTGGCTTGTCGATCAATGGCCTAGATCTTCTTGCAAGTGTACTTTTGCATCAGAATTCTGAAACAAAACCATTCTAGCTGACTTGTCTGATTACTGTTGGATCTATGGCTTGTCGATCAATGATGTAGATCTTCTTGCAGGTACACCATCGCATTGGATTTCTGAAACAAAACTTATTCAAGTTAACTTAGGTGAAATCAAACAAAATACTTCAATTCTCTTAGACTTTGCGGGGGTAAAGCATATTAGGGAACTACATTGAGAACGAACCTCGGCAATGATTCTAGGCCACATGTTGTGGTCAACCATGCTCACATCGTGGTCAACTGCAGGGTTGAGCCTTAATTAACCTTCAAACTTGTTGTTTTCCTGCAACACACCTCATCATTCTCATCAAGCTATCGCTTGATAACGCCTCTTAAACCTACATGGCCTTTAAATAAAGGTTTGATTTTTCATTTATTTTGATTTTTCTTTCATTTTGTGATAAAACTAAAAAGAAGGCTTAAATCACAATATATGCTACAAAAGGCTATATGTTTTGTTTCCAACATTCTTGTTAGTTATAAGTGTTGTTTAACACTGGGGATGGTGTTCCCCCAAGGGAGAGTGTTCTATAACAACCTTGGTTAAAAACTCATGTAAAATATATATATAAGGGCATAGTGATGGGACAACTATTCCAAGATGAATAGTGGGGGGAACATCCTAACGGGTGTTCATTCGATTATTATGGTTAAGGAAATTGGAAAAGGAAAAAACTAAGGCTTTCGAAAGGAATGAGGAATTAATTGGAATTTTTATTTATGAATGTAATGGAAATTAGGAGAAAAGGAATGTGAAAGATCACATGGTGCATGTGAGGAGGAAATTGAAGGAAAATAATGGAAAATGAAGAAAATAAAGGCCTCATTAATAAAAAGGCTCAATGCGCAAGACTTGATCAGTTCAGTATTGGAGATATCTCATTGTTATCTCTCTCTCATACACTTGGATACTTAGATTTTTCTTCGAGCACTCTCGGAGGGTGTGGCATACTTGGAGTTTGGGAGCAAGAAGGAAAAGGAAGAGTAGGAAAGTGCAATAGGGAATTGGGATCAACAACTACATCATGCTTTCTTGTAGATACCAAGTTACATGTATGATTTATTCACTAGTTTTGGCATGCATGGCACATGCATGCGGTTTCTTGGTCATGATTTATCACTAGCATGGAGGATTGCCTAGATTGACAATGGATTTTCCTAGCCTTGCCATTTTCTAGATAGACATGGTCTTGTGGGTTATTTTCTCTATTTTTTGGTTGGTTCTCATGTTTTCTTAGCTTGGTTTGAGCTATTAGTTCCTTGAAGCCTTTGTTGGACAAGTACTCTAGAGCCCTGTAATGGCTTGGGTTGAGTTACTAGTCCTATAGTCTTGGTTGTAAAAATGCTTTGGAGCCATGTAACAGATTGGATTGAGTTACTAATCCCATAGCCTTGGTTTGAAAACTGCTCTAGAGCCCTTGGTGGGTTGTGTTACTACTCCTGTAGCCCTGGTTGGACAAACACTTTGGAGCCCGGTAAAATATGTCAGTTGAGTTACTATTTTCGTAGCCTTAGTTTGACAAACTCTCTGAAACCTGGTAAAAGTTTTGGGTTGATTTACTAGTCTTGGGAGTTGGGTTGGAACAAACACTGAGGAGCCTTGGATGGCTGGGATAGAGACCCATATAGTGTTGGTTTTGTGATGTTTGACCATAAGGTGCAATCATTGTTTGATGGGTTGAGGTGGATGGCCTTTGAAAGCCCTCGATGAGTTTTGATTGATGTTCTCTCTGAGATCCCACATTCATTCTTGGAATATGGAATAAGGGTGAATGGATAAAGAGAGATTTGGCTTAGCCATTCTACGGTCAAGTGGAACGTGGAAATCCCATCCCAAATTTGGATTTTGAATCATTAATGAAAGGTGATATCTCCTAGTATTTTTATGAGTATTATGATGGATTATATGTGGTGTATATGGCTACGATTTTATTGATAATTTTGTCCCTATTATGTTGGTTATATGTATATTTTATGAAAACATCTATGTATGGCTCTCACCATGGTTTTAATTGTATGTTTATGGACAATGTTTATATGACTTAATAAATGAATATGCAACAAATGACATGAGGATTCAATGGTTCATAAGAGATCCTCATATAATTATGATATCCCTACACTTAATTCTGTTGTTTACACCTGTAGGTTACATGTTCACGATATGTTTGATGAAATGCCTATCATGGCTAGTAGGGGTGTTGGTAAGGTCTTGATCATCTCATTGATTTTGCATCACTAAGTCCCTATAAATTTCTTGATTCTAAGAATTCATTCCATTCTTGGTAGTGGCATGGGCCCTGGGCCTGAAAAAGTGGGTTAAATCTTGGGGTCACAGGCACAGAACTAGAAATTTTGGTCCATAATCATTGGGAGGCTGGCCTATGAGAGGGACTTTGGGTTTCTAGTTGCTCCTTTGCCGATAGCATGAGAGCAACTATGGCCTAAGAGGTCCAGAACATTAGTGGTACCCAGGGGCAGGCTGTCTGAGTGGATGACTTGTCTCCCAAGGTTATGTTGATGATGTTGGATGATTGTGTATGATGTTCTTTCGATTCCATTTCATTAAGGTTACCTAGGAGGTCGAATCATATCATAGTGGCCTCTCATCACACATTTACCTTGACTGACCATTTTCTTGGGTAGATGTGGAAGGAGGGAATTACATCACCTCTGTCGAGTTCATGAGTACATGAGGCATGTCTCTCCTAATGTTCATGGTGTTGGATTATGCTTTTTGACTTTCCCTCTATAGGATTTTATTGCACAATTCTACTCTTTTAAAATGGTTTACATCCAACATAATCTTGTGGGTTCATGCTCCATAATACAAGATTGATTTCACCTTAATAATTAGAATTATTATGATTTAAAGTGGAAGTGTATGGATGGAAAGATCCTAGACTATTGTATTTATCGAATTTTAAAGAACTTTGTTTACAGAGGCTGTGTATTGTTCAGGATCAGAGGCCACATTTATATTTATGTTATTGGCCATTTGAAATCGTGATTCCTATATGTTGTAGAGCTTGCATTGATGAATGGAATCTAAATCATGTTTGAGATCGATAATGTTTCCCCCACATCGTAGTAGCCATCAGACTGATGGTCATTTTCCAAATAATTATTTATTTTTGTTACAGAGAGACAAAGAAGGTGGGAGTATTTATATTAAAGCAATTTCTTTCATACATTTGTTTACACAGTAAATTTATCTGCCAAGGTTCGATGATGCTTTCAGGTTTTTAATTTCTTAAAAGGATTTTCTTACACAGGGACAGATGAGGCAGAATTAAGGTAGACTTGTTTTAATTTTCTTTGCATAAAGAATAGTTTGAATTGATCTTGAGTTTGAATTTATTTCATCGTTTAAAGTATTCCATTTTCTTATGATCCTTAGTTTGAATTGGTAGGAATCGTTTTGTCTCCAGTTAAACGATAATTAGAATCTACCTTTTGTCAATGGTTAAGGTTTCTTTTACAAATTGTTAACATTTCAGGTTCGCCTTTCATTTTCCAAATGTTGATTGAAGTTTGTTTTCAACTTTCAGGATTGGTGTTTATGCTTTCTCAAGTTTTCTTTGAAGTGCATGATTCAATTTATTTTGTTGAGATTGATGCGCAAGTTATACTAGAATTTGATTTGCAGGTTCTGGGGGCTCTCTCTGGCATTTCCACTGATGCTCCTTGAACATCACGAACTCTCAGATTGATAACTAAATGTTGGTCCATTAATATGCAGTATACGACACCCAAAACATGTCCCATTTTATTTTATATTTGGTTGCTCTTTGTGAGAGAGAAACTTGTTGCACTTGGTCACACAATTTCGATTTATCATGTTGTAATTATTCCTCTTCATGCGTCATAGTAGTGTTTTTGGGTGGATTAAAGCGTGTAGAATTCCTTTGTTTGGGAGGAATTTTAGAACCAAATACTAATATATATGCTTCAACATACCCATGGAACCACTTCAAAATGATTTTTCAAGAAAGAGTTATGATTTTTTTTTTAAAATACACACATTTTTTTTTATTTTAGGAGTTTGATCTTTAAAAGGATGTAACTCTATAATTTTAGATCTCCTAGGTTTAGAATTTGTTTTTTTGGTGTCCTTCTAAGTCTTCTTTCCAACGCAATAAGTCAAACTAAAATTGGATTCTTTAAGATAATGTTATGTCAAATATCCCACAATACCCAATTATAGATTAGTTCATTAGAGTGAAGTTGTACATAATTCCATGTGTCATGGTTTCCTGCTTCTACCCTGAACCTTTTACAAAATAAACTACAATCTATTATATTTCCTCAATTTTTTATAAAATTCCTCTTATGTAAGCATGACTCCGAATAGAGTCAAAGTTGACGAGGTTAAACAGTGATGGTTTTGGGTCACATGCTATCTTGCACCCATGGTTTTATGCCTATGGTATTGCATGTAATGGAGCCTATGAAGGGCTGAGAATACTTCATTGTAAAATAGGCCAGAGATGCGAGTAGTGAAGGCTCACTTGGATGGGTTGGCCAGCATTTTGGCCAAGGAAAATGAGATCTCATTGGGTTGGGTTCTTCCCTGGATTTAGGGTTTTCCTAGATAAAAATGTGTGTTTATGTGTTTATGATTTTTGTTGGTTATTCTGTGTTTTGTTCTTCTTAGTATATCTCCAATTAATTTATGTTTTCTGGTAAGTATTTTAACTATTGGTATCAAATCCATTTTGGCTTTAGAAGGATGATTTTTGCTAACAAGGGTTTGTATTAGCCTATTGAATCAAGGGATATAATTTGCTGATGCATTGGATCTGGATCGGGAACAAAATGATTTTGTTGTACCTATGGTTTCACTGCTGCTATGTAAACTTTAATTATGGACATATTTGTATATGAAGGTACTAGATCAATATACATCCAGCTAGATCTTCTTGTGAAAAAGGTAGATCTCATCGGATCCGGTGAAAAAAGATGGATCTCATGCGAAAATATGGAAGAATTGATGGAATGAGGAGTTGATCATGGAAGGCCTATCGTAAGGCTTAGAGGATGCATGGGTTTGTAATTATGTATTCGTGCAGTGGTGGTAGCACAAGGCAACCCTGTTGATGGTGGGTGACGAAAATGCCACCACTACCAATCTTGTAGAAAAAAACGGTTATGAATCCTCGCTTGGCTATTGTAGATGTGTCACTTGATGTTGTCAATGAACCGGGGAGTGGAGATGGTAATGAGATCAAAGGGCTTGCTATTTATGTTCCATGAGAACACATGGAGAAGTCTGCTCTGAATTATCTGATCATCCTATACTTATATGTTGACTCCATTTCCTCAGCTCCTGCATGAATAAATACGTCATTAGCGCAGCAGTAGGGCTCATATGTTGACTCCATTTCCTCAGCTCCTGCATGAATAAATACGTCATTAGCGCAGCAGTAGGGCTTTGATCAGGCTGAGGCAGATGTTGGTGTAAACCAAAGTTGCGAGTTTGAACAACAGAGATGGGACATTGCCCGTTCGGCTTGTGGTTCCTGGGTCTGACTAATGTGTAGTTATGGCAAAAAAATCCTCCCACGCCTCCATGACAATTAGCTTTCATATGTGATCGAAGGTACCCGGATTTTGGCTCTGGATCACAACATCAGATTTTCGAGCATGATTGGGAAGTTTTCGAGTATTTGTGGAAACAATGTTTTCGTTGAAGTACCAATTTTCCAATGAGATCTGGATGCTTTGGTTTCTGTTACCAATGATGAGATATGATTCATGAGTGTATTTTAGCCTATGAGGCACCTCGTGGAAGAATCTGCAGTGGGACTTGGTCGGCCAGAGGAATGGGAATAGAAAAAGTGATAGAAATCTCTTGTGTGGATTGTAATGGGAATCAACCTATGTTTTGTGTTTATCTTGTATGCCCACTTCAATGATGAATCATTTATTTGTGAAACAACTTGGTGGGGCTACGAAGAGAACGTTGACTTCACCTCAATGCTGGTCTTTGTCTGTTTTGATATGGGTACGAAATAGTGGAGCTTGGTGTCTAGAGGCGTTATGGCATGTTTTGACATGAACGATGGCCAATGCACAACGAAATATCATGTTGCAATAACCTGAACGACGGAGCATACACGTGTGGAGTTGTGTACCTAGGTGGTGGTGCTGATGGTTGCCCGTGTATGGATGGCAGAGCAATGACAAAATGGATGGATGGATGTGAATGTTGTGCTCAACAATACCATTGGCCTTAGTGGGTGTTGCTGACATAAGCCAAGATTAAAAGGTTGCAAATGAGTCTACACATAAGGTTGGTTTGCATTAGATGCAAGAATGAAAGTCAAATTTAAATCAAGGGAAAATATGTGCACGCAGATTAGTAAGTTGATGAACCATGTACCTGAAGAGAACTTTTGGAGGACTACTGGTTACAATGGCTGGTGGCCCATGTAATATGGTAGATAGGTCCCTTTTATATGGACATTGGTGTTATATGTGCAAAGAAAACAAAAAGGGTGAACAATTTTTTTTTATTATAATGGAGTCAAATTTTATTGCATGTAAATGGGCATACCACTATAAGACCTGATAAGGCAAGCGTACCCCTGGGTAAATCACTAGAAAAGTCTGGATTACACCTAGGTGATAGGGGGATGTTAGGTCAACAATACTGTAGCCCAAGTCAAGTTTAATGGGGGAATAGACTTTGATGAAATATCTATTTTGTACCAATAAATCCTTTATATTTGATGTAACTCTATAATTTCAGATCTGCAAGGTTTGTAATATATTTTTTTTGCTGTCCCGCTAAGTCTTTTTGCCAATGCCATAAGTCAGACTAAAATTGGATTCTTCAATATAATGTTATGTCAAATCTCCCACAATGCTCTGATTATGGACTACCTCAGTAGAGAGAAGTTCTATGTAATTTCACATGTCACTGTTTCATCCTTCCGCCCTGAAATTTATAAAAAATAAAATACAATCTGTTATATTTCTCCAACTTTTTATGAAATTCTTGTTAGGTAAAATTGACTCACAATAGAGTAAAAGTTGACCAGGTTAAATAGTGATGGTTTGGGTCACATGGTATTGTGCACCCATGGTTTTATGCCTATAGTATTTCATGTAAAGGAGCCTATAAAAGGCTAAGAATACTTCACTGTAAAATGGACTAGGGATGTGAGCGGTGAAGGGTCACTTGGCTGGGTTTGCCAGGGTTTTGGACAAGGATAATGAGATCTCATTGGATTGGATTTTTCCCTCGATTTGGGGTTTTTCCAAATAAACATATGTGTTTATGTTTTTATGATTGTTGCTGGCTATTTTGTGTTTTTCTTCGTCTCAATATATTTATGTAATTAATTTATGTTTATGCAGTAAATTTTAGCAATTGGTATTAGAGCCATTTTGGTTTTAAAAGGATGTTTTTAGTTCACAAAGGTTTATATTTCCCGAGCGAATAAAGGGGATATAATTTGTTGCACTGATGCATTGGATATGGATCAGGAATGAAATGATTTTGTTACATCTAAGGTTTCACTGCTGCTATGTAAAGTTTAATTGTGGACAGATCTGCATATGAAGATATTGGCCAATATAGATCTAGTTAGATCTTCTTGTGAAGAAGGTAGATCTTATCGTATTTGGTGCCAAATGATGGATCTCATGCAAAAATATGGAAGAATCGTTGAATGAAGAGTTGAGCATGGAAGGCCTATTGTAAGACTCGAAGGATGCATGGGTCTGTACTTGTGCATTCGTGTAGTGGTGCTAACACAAGGCAACCGAGTTGATGTTGGTCGACGTAGAGGCCACCACTACCAATCTTGTAGAAAAAAATGGCTATGAATCCTCGCTTGACTATTGTAGATGTGTCACTCGACGTTGCCAACAGAATGGGGAGTGGTGTCAGTAATGAGATCGAAGGGATTGCTATTTATGTGCCATGATGACACATGCAGAAGTCGACCAAATTCTGCAATCATCGGATACCCATCTATTGACTCCATTTCCTTGGCTCCTGCACGAATAAATACATCAATAACATAGCAGAAGGGCTCTGATCAGGCAGAGGCAGATGTTGGTGTAAACCTCAGTCGCGGGTTCGAAGTGGAGAGATGGGACACTGCCAGTTTGGCTAGTGTTTCCTGGGTCCGACCAATGTTCATTTATGGTGACAAAATCCTCATCCGCCCCCATGACAATTAGCTTCCATATGTGCCCAAAGATACCTGGATTTTGGCTATGGATTGCAACATCATATTTTCAAGCATGATCGGGAAGCGTTTCTGTATTTGTCGAAACATTGTATTCGTTCAAGTATCATTTGACCAATGAGGATCTGGATGCTCTAGTTTCTGTTACCAGTGATGAGATGTGATTTGCGAGTCGACTGTTTTTAGCCTATGAGGCACATCGTGGAAAATTAGTTCTGCAACTTGGTCGGCCAGAGGAACGGGAATATAAAATGTGATAGAAATCTCATCTGTGGATTCTAATTGGAATCAACATATGTTTTTTTGGTTAACTTGCACGCCTAGTTCAATGATGAATCGTTGATTTGTGAAAGAGCGTGGTGGAGCAATGAAGAGAACGTTGACTTGACCTCAATGAACAAGTCTTGTTTGTTTTGATATGGGTACAAAATGGTGGAGTTCGGTGTGTAGAGGCATTATGGCATGTTTTGACATGAACGATGGCCAGCATGCAACAAAATATCGTGTTGCAACAACATGCACGAGGAAGCATACATGTGTGGAGTTGTGTATCTACGTGGTGGTAATGGTGGTTGTCGAGGTATGGATGGAAGAGCCAGGAAAACATGGATAAATGGATGTGAACGTTGTGGTCAACAATACCATGGGCCTTGGTGGTGCTAACATACGCCAAGATTAAAATGCTACAATTGAGTCTACACATAAGGTTGATATGCATTAGATGAAACAATGAAAGTCAAACTTAAAGCGAGAGAGGATATGTGCAGTTGGATTAATAAATTGATGAATCATGTATTTGAAGAGAACTCCTAGAGGATTGGTGGTTACATCGACTGTTGACCCATGTAATCGGGTAGATGTGTTATTTTTATATGGATATTGATGTCATATGTATAAAGACAACAACAAAGGTAAACAATGTTTTTTTATTATAATGGAGTCAAATTTTATTGCATGTGAATGAACATATTGTTGCATGTTTATTACAAGGTAAATCACTAGTAAACTCTGGATTAGACCTAGGTGATAGGGGGATGTTAGGTCAACAATACCTGATGTAAAACTTTTATAGGGGTAGCGGCTAGAGTGAGCAGGGTTGTCTCACTTCATGTTTAGCTAGAGTTCGTTAAGAACCCCATTGTCAAGTTTAACGGGGGAATAGAATTTGATGAAACATTTATTTTGTATCAATAAATCTATTATATTTGATGTAACTCTATAATTTTAAATCTCCAAGGTCTGAAATTCTTTTTGTTTGTGTCCCTTTAAGTCTTCCTCCCAGCAGGACTAAAATTGAATTCTTCAAGGTAATGTTATTTAAAATCTCCGACAATGCCCTAAATATGGGCTGAGTAGAGTGAAGTTGTACGTACGTAATTCCACATGTCACGGTTTCCTCCTTCGGCGGTAGAATTCATACAAAATAAACTACAATCCCTATATTTATGCCAGTTTTTCTAAAATTCTTGTTAGGTAAACCTCACTAGGGATAGAGTCAAAGTTGACTAGGTTAAACAATGATGGTTTGGGGTCATATGCCATTGTGCACCAATGGTTTTATGCATGTGGTATTGCATGTAATGGAGCCTACATTGTAAAAATAGGCCATGGATGTGAGCGGTGAAGGCTCATTTAGCTGGGTCGGCCAGGGTTTTGGCCAAGGATAATGAGATCTCATTGGGTTGGGTTTTTCCTAAGATTTAGAGTTTTCTAGGATAAAAATATGTGTTTATGTGTTTATGATTGTTGCTGGTTATTCTATGTTTTATTCCTTTCAGTATATCTCCCTAATTAATTTATGTTCTCCTCTAAATTTCTTAACAATTGGTATTGGAGCCATTTTGGCTTAGAATGATGTTTTTTCTTCACAAGGGTTTGCATTAGCCTAGCGAATGAAGGCGATATAATTTTTTGCATTGATGGATTGGATTTGGATTCAGAACAAAATGATTTTGTTGTATCGATGGTTTCACTGCTGCTATGAAAATTTTAATTGTGGGCAAATCTTCATATGAAGGTACAGGATCAATATAGATCTAGTTAGATCTGCCTGTGAAGAAGGTATATCTCATTGGATCTGGTTCAAAAAAATGGATCTTATGCAAAAAGAGGGAAGAATCGTTGGAATGAAGAGTTGAGAATTGAAGGCCTATCGTAAGACTCAGAGGATGCATGGGTCTGTAATAACGCATTTGTGTAGTGGTGGTAGCACAAGGCAGCCCAGTTAGTGTTGGCTGACGCAGAGGCCACAACTACCAATCCTATAGAAGAAAATGTTTATGAATCCTCACTTGGCTCTTGTAGATGTGACGCAGAGGCCACAACTACCAATCCTATAGAAGAAAATGTTTATGAATCCTCACTTGGCTCTTGTAGATGTGTCACTCGATTTTGTCAACTAACCGGGGAGTGGATCCAGTAATGAGATTGAAGGTCTTTCTATTTGTGTTCCATCAGAACACATGGAGAAGTTGGCTCTTAATTCTTCGATCTTCGGATAATCATCTGTTGACTCCATTGCCTTGGATCCTGCACAAATAAATACATCAGTAGCTCAACGGCAGGGCTTTGATCAGGTTGATGCAGATGTTGGTGTAAACCTCTACCGTGGGTTCAAGCAGGAGAGATCAGACACTACCATTCCAGCTAGTGGTTCTTGGGTTTGACTAATGTGCAGATATGGCAACAAAATCCTCCCTCGCCCCATGACAATTAGCTTTCATATGTGGACGAAGATACCCATATTTTCACTGTGTATCACAACATCATATTTTTTAGCATGAACGGGAAGATTTCCAGTATTTGTGGAAACATTTTTCGCATTCAAGTATCAGTTGCCCAATGAGGAGATGGATATCCTAGTTTCTGTTACTAGTGATGAGATGTGATTCGACTGTTTTTAAGCCTAAGAGGCACATCGTGGAAAAATCTGCAGTGGGACTTGCTCGGATGGAGGAACGAGAATACAAAAAGTGAGAGAAATCTCATCTGAGGATTCGAACGGGAATCAACATATGTTTTTTTGGTTACTTTGTAAGCCCACTTCAATGATGAATCATTGATTTATGAAAGAGCGTGGTGGAGCAACGAAAAGAATGTTTACTTCACCTCAATTCACAGATCTTCTTTGTTTGGATATGGGTACGAAATAGCGGAGGTTGGTGTGTCGAGGAATTATGGCATGTTTTGACATGAATGATAGCCAGCGCGTAAGAAAATATTGTGTTGCAACAACCTACGTGGTGGTTCCGGTGGTTTCCCAGGTATGGATGGAAGAACCATGACAACCTGTATGGATCGAAGTGAATGTTGCGGTCAACAATACCGTGGGCCTTAGTGGGTGGTGCTAACATAAGCCAAGGTTAAAAGGCTACAAATGAGGCTATACATAAGGTTGATCTGCATTATATGCAACAATGAAAGTCAAATTTAAAGCGAGAGAGGATATGTGCACGTGGATTAATAAATTGATGAACTATGTATTTGAAGAGAAATCCTAGAGGGCTGGTGGTTATAGTGGCTGGTGACCCATGTAATGCGATAGATGGGTCCCTTTTATATGGAAATTGATGTCATATGTACAAAGAGAGAAACAAGGGTGAACAAAAAAAAATTATTACAATGGAGTCAAATCTTCTTGCATGTAAATGGGCATATTGTTGTAAGAACTAGTAAAGCATGCATACCCCTGGGTAAATCACTGGTAAATTATGGATTAGACCTAGGTGTTAGGTGATGAAATATTTATTTTGTATCAATAAATCTGTTATATTTGATGTAACTCTATAATTTTAGATCTCCAAGGTCTGAAATTCTTTTTTATGGTGTCCCTTTAAGTATTCTGATTATGGATTAATTCAGTATAGCAAAGTTGTACTTAATTCCACATGTGACGGTTTCCAACTTCCACCTTGAAATTTATACAAAATAAACTACAATCCATTATATTTTGGCCACTTTTAACAAAATTCCTGTTAGTTAAACTTGACACGGGATAGAGCCGAAGTTCACCAAGTTAATTCAGTATAGCAAAGTTGTACGTAATTCCACGTGTGACGGTTTCCAACTTCCACCTTGAAATTTATACAAAATAAACTACAATCCATTATATTTTGGCCACTTTTAAAAAAATTCCGGTTAGTTAAACTTGACACGGGATAGAGCCCAAGTTCACCAAGTTAAACAGTGATAGTTTTGGGTCACATGGTATTCTCCACCCATGGTTTTATGCTTGTGGTATTTGATGTAATGGAGCCTATAAAAGGCTGATAATACTTCATTGTGAAATAGACCTAGGATGTGAGCGCTAAAGGCTCACTTGGCTGGGTTGACTAGGTTTTTGGCAAGGATAATGAGATCTCATTGGGTTAGGCTTTTCGAGGATTTGGGGTTTTCCAGAATAAACATGTGCGTTTATGTGTTTTGGATTGTTGCTAGTTATTCTGTGTTTTATTCCTCTCAGTATATGTCCGTAATTAATTTATCTTCTACTCTAAATTTCTTAACAATTGGTATCAGAGAATTTTGGCTTCAGAGCAATTTTGGCTTCAAAAATATGCTTTTTCTGGACAAAGGATTGCATTGGCCTGGAAAATGAAGGGAATATAATTTGTTTCACTGATCCATTGGATTTGGATCGTGAATGAAATGATTTTGTTGTATCTATGGTTTCATAGCTGCTATGTAAAATATAATTGTGGACAGATATTCATATGAAAGTACTGGATCAATATCGATCTAGTTAGATCTGCCTGTGAAGAAGGAATATCTCATCGGATCTGGTGCGAAAGGATGGATCTCATGCAAAAATATGGAAGAATCGCTGGAATGAAGCGCTGAGCGTGGAAGGCCTATCGTAAGACTCAGAGGATGCATGCGTCTATAATTATGAATTCTTGTAGTGGTGTTACCACAGGGCGGCCCGATTGGTGTTGGGCGACGCAGATGCCATCACTACCAATCCTATAGAAAAAAATGGCTATGAATCCTTCAATCCTTGATTGGATATTGTAGATGTGTCACTCGATGTTGTCAACGAACAGGGGAGTGGAGCTGGTAATGAGATCGAAGGGCTTGCTATTTATGTGCCATGAGAACACATGGAGAAGTCATCTCCAAATTCTCCAGTCATGAGAAAATCATTTGTTGACTCCATTTCCTCAACTCCTGCATATATAAATACATCACTAGCATAGCAGGAGGGCTCTGAGCAGGCCAAGGAAGATGTTGGTGTAAACTTCGGTTGCGTGTTCGAACAGGAGAGATGGGATGCCACCAGTTCGGCTAGCGGTTCTTGGGTCCAACTAATGTGTAGTTATGGCAACAAAATCGTCCCCTGCCCCCATGACAATTAGCTTTCATATGTGGCCGAATATACCTGAATTTTGGCTATAGATCGCAACATCAGATTTTCGAGCATGATCGGGAAGCTTTCCAGTATTTGTAGAAATAATGTCTTCGTTCATGTATCACTTGCCCAATGAGGATCTAGATGCGACTGTTTTTGTCACCAGTGATGAGAAGTGATTCACAAGTCGACTGTATTTTAGCCTAAGAGGCACATCGTGGAAAAATCTTCAGTGGGACTTGGTCAGCCGAAGGAACGGGAATATAAAAAGTGATAGAAATATCGTGTGTGGATTCTAATGGGAATCAACCTATGTTTCTTGGTTACCTTGTACGCCAACTTCAATGAGGAATCATGGATTTGTGAAAGAGCATGGTGGTGCAACAAAGAGAACGTTGACTTTAGCTCAATACATGTCTTCTTTGTTTTGATATGGGTACGAAATAGTGGAGCTTGGTGTATAGAGTCCTTAAGGCATGTTTTGACAAGAATGATGGCCAACGCGCAACATAATATTGTGTTGCAACAACCTACAGGACGGAGCATACATGTGCAGATTTGTGTACCTAGGTGGTGTTGTCGGTGGTTGCCCAAGTATCGATGGAAGAGCCATGCCAATGCCAACATGGATGGATGAATGTGAATGTGTCGGTCAAAAATATCATGGGCCTTAGTGGGTGATGCTAACATAAGCCAAGATTAAAAGGATACAAACGAGTTTACACATAAGGTTGATCTGCGTTAGATGAAACAATGAAAGTCAAATTTAAAGCAAGAGAGGATATGTGCATATGGATTAATAAATTGATGAACCATGTAGCTAAAGAGAACTCTTAGAGGACTGGTGGTTACACTAGCTAGTGACTCATATAATCCGTAGATGGGTCCTTTTTATATAGACATTTATGTCATATGTAGAAAGACAAAAACAAGGGTAAACAAAAAAAATTTTATTATAATGGAGTCAAATTTTATTGCATGTAAATGGGTATATTGCTGTAAGACTTAATAAGGCATGCGTAGCCCTGGTAAATCATTGGTAATGTTTGGATTAGACTTAGGTAATAGGGGGATGTCAAGGGAACAATACCCTAGTTAAAATTTTGAGAGTGCCAGCATGAGCGGGGTTGTCTCACTTAGCAGGTTTGATTGGAGTTAGTGAAGGAACCCCAAGTCAAGTTTAAGGGGGGAAGAGACTTTTATGAAATATTTATTTTGTATCAATAAGTATATTATATTTGATGTAACTGTATAATTTCATATCTCCAAGCTCTGAAATTCCTTTTTGTTGGTGTCCCTCTAAGTCTTCTTTCCAACGCCATAAGTTAAACTAAAATTGGATTCTTCTAGATAATGTTATGTAAAATCTCCCACAATGCCCTGATTATGGATTGGTTTAGTAGAGAGAAGTTGTACGTAATTCCACGTGTCACAGTTTCCTTGTTCCGCCATGAAATTTATAGAAAATAAAATACAATTCGTTATATTTTTGCCACCTTTTACGAAATTCCTATTAGGTAAAATTGAATCAGGATAGAGTCAAAGTTGATCAGGTTAAATAGTGATGGTTTTGGGTCACATGGTATTGTGAACCCATGGTTTTAACCCTATGGTATTTCATGTAATGGAGCCTATAAAAGGCCAAGAATACGTCATTGTAAAATAGGCCATGGATGTGAAGGGTGAAGGCTCACTTGTCTGGGTTGGCCAAGGTTTTGGCCAATAATAATTATATCTCATTGGGTTGGTTTTTGCCCCAAATTTTGGGCATATAAACATGTGCGTTTATGTGTTTATAATTGTTTTTGGTTATTCTATGTTTTGTTCCTCTCAATATATCTTCATAATTAATTTATCGTTTGTAGTAAATTTTTTAACAATTAGTATCATAGCCATTTTGGCTTTAGAAGGATGTTTTTTGTTGACAAAGGTTTGTATTGGCCTGGAGAATGAAGGGAATATAATTTGTTGCTTTGATGCATTAAATCTGGATATGGAACGAAATGATTTTTTCGTATCTATGGTTTCATTGTTGCTATGTAAAGTTTAATTACAGACAGATCTGCATATGAAGGTGATGGATCAATATAAGGTGATGGATCAATATAGATTTGGTTAGATCTCCCTATTAAGAAGGTAGATCTCATCAGATCTGGTGCAAAAATATGGATCTCATGTAAAAAGATGGAAGAATAGCTAGAATGAAGATTTGAGCATGGAGGGCCTATCGTAAGACTCAGCGGCTGCATGGGTCTCTAATTATGCATTCACGTAGTGGTGGTAGTTGGTGTTGGGTAATGTAGAGGACACCACTACCAATCCTATAGAAAGAATGGCTATGAATCCTCACTTGGTTGTTGTAGATGTGTCATTCGATGTTGTCAATGAACCAGGGAGTGGAACCGGTAATGGGATCAAAGGGATTGCTATTTATGTGCCATGAGACCACATGGAGAAGTCAACTCTGAATTCTCCGATCATCAGATACTCATATGTTGAATCCATTGCCTCAACTCCTGCATGAATAAATACACCAGTAGTGCAGCAACAGAGCTTTGACCACGTTGAGGCAGATGTTGGTTTTAACCTCGATCACGGGTTCAAACAGGGGAGATGGGATGTCGCCAGTTTGGCTAGTGATTCTTGGGTCCGGCTAATGTGCAGTTATGGTGACAAAATCCTCCCCCACCCCCATGACAATTAGCTTTCATATGTGGCCAAAGATACCCAGATTTTGGCTGTGGATCACAACGTCATATTTTCGAGCATGATCAGGAACCTTTCGAGTATTTGTGGAAATAATTTTTTAGTTCAAGTATCAGTTGCCCAATGAGGATCTGGATGCTCTTGTTTCTGTTACCAATGATGAGATGTGATTCATGAGTCGACTATTTTTTAGCCTAAGAAGCATATCATGCAAAAATAGGTCGTGGGACTTGGTCGGACAGAGGAACTGGAATATAAAAAGTGATAGAAATCTCGTCTGTGGATTCTAATGTGAATCAACATATGTTTTTTGGTTACCTTGTATTAGAAAATTCAATTATGAATCATTGATTTGTGAAAGAGAGTGGTGGAGCAATGAAGAGAATGTTGAATTCACCTCAATGCATAGGTCTTGTTGTTTTCATATGGGTACGAAATAGTGGAGCTCATTGTGTAGAGTTGTTGCGGCATGTTTTGAAATGAATGATGGCCGGAACACAACAAAATATCATGTTGCAACAACCTATAAGAGGAAGCATACATGTGTGGAGTTGTTTACCGATGTGGTGGTGCTAGTGGTTGCCTAGGTATCGATGGAAGAGCCATGACAACACGGATGGATGGATGTGAATGTTGTGGTCAACAATATCGTGGGCTTTAGTGGGTGGTGCTAACATAAGCCAAGATTAAAAGGTTACAAATGAGTCTACACATAAGTCAATGGAAGTCAAATTTAAAGCGAGAGAGGATATGTGCACATGGATTAATAAAGTTGTGAACCATGTACCTTAAGAGATCTCCTAGAGGATTGGTGGTTATAACAACTAGTCACCCATGTAATTTGGTAGATGGGTTCTTCTTATATGGGCATTGATGTCATATGTACAAAGACATCAACAAGGGTGAACTAAAAAAATATTATTATAATGGAGTCAAATTTTATTGCATGTAAATGGGCATACTACTGTAAGACCTAGTAACGTATGCGTACCCTTGGGAAAATCACTGGTAAAGTTTTGATTAGACCTAGATGATAGGGAGGATGTCAGGTTAACAATACCCCAGGTAAAACTTTGATGAGGGTAAGGGCTAGAGTGAGTGGGATTGTCTCACTTAGTAGGTTTGGCTGCAGTTAGTGAAGGAACCCCAAGTCAAGTTTCAGGGGGGAATAGGCTTTGATGAAATATTTATATTGCATCAATAAATCTGTTATATTTGATGTAACTCTATAATTTCGGATCTCCATGGTTTGAAATTCATTTTTTGATGTCGTTCTACGTCTTCTTTCCAATGGCATAAGTTAGACTAAAATTGGATTCTTCAAGATAATGTTATGTCAAATCTCTCACAATGCCTTGAATATGGACTAGTTGAGTAGAGTGAAGTTCTACATAATTCCACGTGTCACGGTTTCCTCCTTCAGCCCTGAAATTGACACAAAATAAAGTACAATTCGTTATATTTTTGCTAATTTTTACGAAATTCCAATCTGATGCTAGAAGAGAAATTCATGATGATTTTTCCTTGGTCACTTATTTGAGACTGAATTTTGGCACATGAAAAAACCCTAACTTCTTTGGACCATATCTTAGAAAGTATAGTGAACAAGTATATGAAATTTTGACATGAAGTTCACCAAGATTTCATCTCCATGCGGTCACAATTTAAATTTCTGAAGCTTCATAGAAAAATATTTATAGCAAAAATTGCACGATGTTCTATTTGAAGCAACAAAACCTTAGAATCCAAAGCTCTGTTATGAACTGTTATACAACCAACTCACAAAATAGAAGAAAATATAGATCAACGAATTAAAAATTATCCTCTTCAAAGGGGAAACGTTCTTTACATTACATGAATGAATAATTATTAGATCATACAAATGACAAGAACTCCTTTGTATATATAGGAGTATCAGGGATCACAATATAATCTAAACCTACATAACCAAAAAATTTTAAGGGCACAACACTAACAATATGGGGGCTACATGGACACAATAATAAAAATAAGGGGAGTACACTAGTATTATAGGGACTTAACATTTTCCTATTCTTGTCATTTCTTAAATAGCCATGGTGTTGTGGGTTTCCCACTTGATTTTTCTGGTTTGTGCTCATGTTCCTTATAGTTGTGGGTTGAGGTACTAGTTCTTGGAGCCTTGGTTGTACAAACAATATTGAAGCCGTGGAACAACTTGGGTTGAGTTACTAGCCTTGGAAGCCCTGGAGCATCTTGGGTTGAGTTACTAGTCCTAGAAGCCTTGGTTGGAAAAATTCTCTAGAGCCCATGGTGGGTTGAGTTATTAGTCCTAAAGCCTTGGATGGAAAAAATCTTTGAAGTTCTGTGACAATTGTGGGTTGAGTTACTATTCCTGGAGTCAAGTTGCAACAAACGCTATGGAGCCCTCGGCAACTTGGGTAGAGAGTAATATGGTGATGGTTAGTGATTTCTGATCATGAGGTGAAACCACTGGTTGAGGGTTAAGGTGGATTTTCCTCTATAAGACCTGGTTTGGTTTTTCTTGGTTTATTCCATGAATTCCTACATTCATGCTTGGAATATAGCAGGTGGGTTACTGGATGACAAAGATATTTGGTTCAGCTCAATCTATGGTCGGGTGGTATGTGAAAGTCCTTGACTTGGTTGGAATTTTTATATGTTAATAATAGCTCTTTTCCTCGTATATTTCATGAGTATTTATATTTATTATCATGTGGATTTGATGGTTGTTCTATCATTGTTATCATCTTGGTTATAAGTATTGTTTCATGATAGATTCTAGTTATGGATCTTAACATGTTTTTATTGGTAAATGAATGGTTATTGAATGCATGACCAAGTAGATGTTGCTGCAACTATTATGAGAGGGAATTAAAACTTATTCATGATTTTCATATAAGTATGAGACCCCTATGTCCAGATATGAATTTATGGCCTCTAGATTACATGTTCACAATGTGTTGGATGAAATGTCTATCATGGCTAGGCTTGATTAGATCAATTTATTTACTAATTTTTTCATTAATTTATTTTTACTTATGCCATTCATCATTCTAGAAAGTTCTATCAAGTTATGGGCATAGTTTTGGATGCTAGCCTTGAAAACGTGGATTAGATTCTGGGGTGGCATGCACCAAATTGGGAATTCGAGACTACAATCAATAGGAGGTAGGGTTATCCATGTGATTGAAGGGTTATAGTCATTAGATTTCCTTGTTATGCAAACAAATGGGAGTCCAGATCACCAAAAAGGAAAGTTAATTTGCTGTTTGGGCACCTAGAGTGGTTGTTTGGCTCCTAAGGGTCTTGTAGTTCCCGAGGAAGGTAAGTAAAGTTTTTGTTTTTCGATTCCACTTCCTTAACTATATTTAGGAGGTTGAGTTATATCATAGTAACTCTCTTTCACATATTTACCCCATTGGACTGGTGAACTTCAGTAAGTGTTGGAGGAGGTGGTTACATAATGGTATCAAAGCTCCGAGGTTCAACACTTGGACTAGATGGGAAGAATGTCTTTTTCATGCATGCATGTAGGTTATATATGTGTTTTTTATGTATGCATAGTGATGGTCATTATTGTAGTTAGGTCGTCATGTAAAAGTTGATGATGTTGATGTTGGGATGTTGGACATATTGATCTCATATATATATATATATATATATATATATATATATATATATATATATATATATATATATATATATATATATATATATATATATCTTATGGTAATTTAGATTGATCTTTCAGACGAGATAGCCTCCCTTGAAATTCACTAAGGTATGCTTAATTATGGTTATATTTGGTTTATATGTCATAGTATATTTGCACAAAGAAAATCAAAGATGACTAGCAAAATGGTGGACTAAAATTCATGTGATTATTCCTATAGATTATATAAGAAGAATCGTGATGAATACTCCCCTCATATATCAGATATATTGAGAAGCTTCAAAGTAGACATCAAGAGTTATAAGGAAAATAACGACAGAATGATTCATTCATAGGAAATACTTGCTATGGAGTAGGATAAGAAATCAAAGGTTAATGTAGTGATACTTCAGACGCTATTAGATTTGTAGAGACAGGGACCACTTAGATCAGTGATGGACATGAGGAAATGAAAAATGACGCATATGGAAGCATCTCTCGATCATGACACAGGTTCGAGAAAGAGGATACCATCAAATATGGCATATTTCTAAATACACCTGAACGAAGGGGTAGTGATCATGGGTTCTATCCTAGTTCTTGTTCAGATAGATAGTATGGTCACCACCGTCACCATTCGTATACTAGGAGTGAGAAGCAGTATTTTCCATCACCATCCATAAAATAGGAGTGAGAAGAAGTATTTTCCAAAAGAGTTCAAGAAAACAAAGCTACCTACATTTGACGGATAAATCAAGTCATGGGATGCAAAATCTTGGTTTCTTAGGATGAATAAGTTCTTCAGATTTCTTTATTACTATGAGAACATGAGATCTAGGATAACACCTTTAATATTAAAGTTAAAGCATACATTTTGAGGGAATATGTGAAGAATTTCAGAGGCATTTAAGAAGAGGAGTTTACTTGGAATGAATTTGAGAGACATTTCAGGAAGAAGTATCTATCTAAGAGATACTATGACGACATCAAAAAGGATCTCTCTGAATTGATGATATGATCTATGACTGATGAGGGGTAATATAGAATATTCTTGGAGTTATTGAGGTATTTGCCTTCTCTCGAGGAGGAGAAAGTGAAGGTTCACATATTCATTAGTGGATTGTCAGTATCGTGCAAAGACTAGATTGAGTTTGATGAGACTAGATCATTGGAGAAAGCCATCATGAAGTTGAAGCATTGTTATGATCAATTGAAGCATAGGTATGAGACTAAAAAGGATTATAAAGGTAATGAAAATAATAAGGGAAAATTGGATAAGAAGTGAGGAATACAATAGGATAAAGATAACAAAGAAAATGTAGCACATCAAAAGAAGTTCAATGCATCTGACAGGGGACATAGATTTCAGTCTGAGGAGCAGAACAAGTGTGATGGAAGGAAGACTCTACAGTGTCGGACTTGTGGCAAGGATCATCATAGGAGAGATTGGCCACAACATTAGGGTGGAAGAATGTAGAGTTATAGTGCTCAGGAGCCACAGATAGTGGGGGATTTTGGACAGAAAACTCCTCGGACTTTTGAATTGTTGGATAATAGGTAGGATGATCATCAAGCATATTTTATCGAGATGGACGGTAAGCTTTGTGATCAAGTTATTTATATTTTGATTAACCCTGGATCTAATTATAGTTATGTTAATCCTGACCTGTTGGATAAGTGTGGTTTGAATAAGTAAGTGCATGAAGAGCCTTGGTTAGTGCAACTAGATATAGGTTCTAAGAAAAGAGTTCATCATTCAGTAATGGCTTGTGCATTTGAGTTGAATGTTATGTCTACATCAATGCATCTAAATTTCATTTTGTTGGGATCATATAATATCTTTTTGGGTAGGGATTGGTTGTATATTCATAGGAATAAGGTCGATTGTTACAAAATGTCTATTGAGTGCTTCGATGAAAATGGAGAATAAAGAGTCTTGCATGGTAAGAAGAAGGAAACATCAGTTAGATTGTTTACAACTATGGGGGTAAAGCGTACTCAAAGGAAAGGATGTGTATTATTTGTAGCACATATTTCTAGTGATAAAGGTAAGTATGTTGAGAATGCAGAGGTCTTCAAGAGGTACTTGGTTTTACAACAGTTCCAGGATGTGTTCCTAGCATATATTTCAAATTTGTTTCCTCACAGAGAAGTGGACTTTTCTATTGAGTTGGTACCAAGAGTAGAACCAATGTCAAAGGAATTGTACAGGATGAGAACTCCAGAGTTAGTGGAACTGAAGCTGTAGTTCAAGGAAATTCTTTACAAGGGATACATTATGCAAATTGTATTGTCATGTGCTACATCAATGTTGTTTGTAAAGAAGGAGGGTACTCTCATGTTATGCATTTATTAGAGACATTTGAACAAGGTGTTGATTAATAACAAGTATCCTTTATCAATGATTGATGAATTTTTTGACCAGTTGGAGGGAGTAGCAATGTTCTCAGGCACTGATTTGAGATGAGGATATCATCAGTTATGCATCAAAGAAGAGGACATCTACAATACTTCTTTATGGACCAATTATGGGGCATTATAAGTTTTTTGTGGTTCCATTTGGTATGACTAATTCTCCAACTAGTTTCATATGTTTGACAAATAATGTGTTTTGTCCCTATCTGGAAAAGTTTGTGATTGTTTTCATTGATGACATATTGATATATTTTAAGAATGAGGTAGAACATGTAGAACATCTAACAACAATGTTGAAATTTCTAAGAGAGCACCAATTGTATGCGAAGCTTAGTAAATATAGTCTCTTTTATAAATAAGTTCATTATTTAGGGCATGTGGTTTCAAAGGAAGGCATAGCAAGGGATGCAGAAAATATTAGAGGTATCATGGAATGAGAAAATCCTATGAATTTGGATGAGGTCAGATAATTCATGTGGTTATTAAGTTATTATTGGAGGTCCATCAGGAAATTCTCACGTATTTCCTATCATATTACATCATTGCTGTTATAGACATTTTTGTGCCTTACAACATGAAGCATGAAATGTCCATAATCTAAGGGATACAAAGTCCCTAAACATGTTGTTCCTACCCCTAGAGGAACAAGGTCAGCAAACCACAGCACTGAATATCAGTTCTCCACCTGAAAACACTAAAAAACAAGCTAATTCTGGATCATGTCAACTGCTCCACTGAGCATCTGCGCTGAATGACAACTGCTCCACTGTGTACCTACGCTGAATGTCAACTGCAAAGAACGCTACCTGCGCTGGGCGAGTTTGGCCAAGTGGCACAGTCATTCCTCAAGGTGTCAATGCCCAGGAAGCTTCCAAAATGACACTTGGATCAGGGAATTCGACTGGTGATGAGTAAGAGGGTCTAGATCTCCAAGTGGAAGCAAGAACCTCCAAGTGGACTCAAGAACTGAAGAATAACTGAAGTGGGAGAGGACACTAGTCAGCTTCATGCCAGCCTCAAGCTGACTCATCCTTTCTCCAAAACTCCTATATATAGAGCTCTCTCATGAGGTCTAGAGATGCTGGAATCTTGTGAATGTAAGGAAGTGCTGTTGGTTTGAGTAAAGAACTATTGGGTGATTTGCTTTGAAGGAGGTGAAGAGGAGATTTCTTTCTGCTGGGAGGTGATGCTGGATTGGGCCTTTTATGGTTGTATCACTTCCTGAACTTTACTTCTTCCATTAATAAAGCATTTTAGGTTCTTCTATATGCATGTGTCTCAATGGTGTATTGTTATACTTGTGTATTTGATTTATTCTAATCCTTGAATCAGTTATGAATGTATGCTTCTTGTAGTTTCCCTCTCTTGCCATTTTGCAGGATCTTGGTGTAGCTGGGCCAGTGAAAGAGCAAGGATCTGGGATCAAGCAGCAAAGAGAGAAGATTGGATCAATCATTAGCGAAAGACATCGGTTAGTGGATCTCTTTCTCCCCTCTTTTACATCTCATAAAGAAGTAATCTCAAATAGCTTTGCTTTGATTGTTGCTGAGGTACTATCACCCTTAGAGTGGGATAGGGTCATTCCGTATTGGATACTTTTCCCAACAACAATTGCCAAAAAAAGGAAAGAAATTTGAATGGACATAGGAATGTGCAACTAGTATTGAGCAGTTGAAACATTTGGTTACCAATGCTCTCGTTTTAAAAATTGTAAGTCCAGATAAAGAGTTTTTGGTGTGTAAAAATGCTTGCAAGAGATGGTTTGTTGGAGTTCCGATGCAAGAAGTTTAAGTAGTATGTTATGAGTCATGGAAATGAAACAAGAATGAGCAAAACTACATGATGCATGATCTTGAGTTGGTAGAAATAATTCATGCACTGAAGATGTGGTGACACTATCTTCTTGGAAGGAGTTTCATCTTGATGAGTGATCACAGTGGATTGAAATACTTATTTGACCAACCCGATATGAATGCCATGCAAGGTAGGTGGTTGGCTGTAATTAGTGAGTTTGACTTTGAGATCAAATACATCAAGGGTAAAGAGAACAACATTGTAAATTGTCTTAGAAGAAGAGCATATGTAAATCATGTGGTAGTTATGAGGTCATATGGTACAGATTTAAAGGATCTAATCTTGTAGGAAGGAAAACAAGATAATAGGTATAGGGATCTTAGGCACAATTTACAATAGCAAGGTATATCTAAACATGATGCACATTATCATCTTAAGATAGATGGTTTGGTGAGATTTAGTGATAGGATCTATGTGTCTGACAATAGTGAACTCAAGAATCATATCTTGGGGAATTTCATGGTAAGAAGTATTCAGATCACCCAATATATCTGAATACATTTATAGTTGTGAAGAAGTTCTACCACTGGCCAAATTTGAAGAAACATGCCATAGAGTTTGTTGGGAGATGCTTAGATTGTCAAAAGGTAAAAGAAGAGTGTAAGAATCTAGGAGGATTACTACAACTAATTCTGATTCCAAAGTGGAAATGGGAGTTCATTTCCGTGGACTTCATTATAGGTTTGTCGAGGACCTCTAGGAAACATGATTCTATTATGGTTGTGGTTGACAGGTTGACAAGGGTAGTGCACTTCATCCCAGTAAAGTATATGAATTCAAGTAGTTAAGTAGATTAGGTATTCATTAGAGATATAGTGAGGTTGCATGGCATTCCAAAGAAGATTGTGTCAAACAAAGAGGTCAAGTTCACATCTAGGTTTTGGAAAGAGTTATTTTCTAGTTTGGGGAAAGAGTTGGCCTTTAGTACAACCTATCATCCACAGTCAGATAGAGAGGGTCAACAATCTTTTGGAGGATATGTTGAGAATGTATGTCATGCATCAGTAGTAGAGGTGGGAAAAGTATCTTCCATTGGTGGAGTTTGTTCATAATAATGGGTATCAGGTATATTTGAAGATGAGTTTATTTGAGGCACTTTATGGGTGGAGTTCTAATATTGCTATTGTAATACCCTCCTCCCACATCTACCCAAGCAACTGGCTAGCCAAGTTAAACATGCGATGAGAGGCCAGTATGACATGATTCGACCTCCTAGGTAACCTTAAGGAAATGGAATCAACAAAGCTATAGTTTTTAACTCTATACAGAAATTACCAGCATACAAATTCTAAAAAATAGAAAATAAAAAATGGCGAAAGCATAAAGCATAAAACATATATACACAGAGATTTCCCCCTAGATCTGAAAATCGAGACTACTAGATTGATTTTTCATTATATTCCTTACAATGTTACAATTCATATATATATACATGTCAAAACATCTATAAATCCCAATCCATTAACCCTCTATTAGAACATAACTGTATTTCTCTTGACCAGATCTACAAAATATCTTGGAAAGAAAACCATAATGCCCAAAACCATGTGCGAAATCCATGCACAAAACCATAGGTAGGTCCACCCACCTAACATAGGGTCCAAAAAAAATTCTTGGGGAACTATCCTGAACCCCATGTAGGGGGTCTACCGCTCCCCTTACTGAGCTCGACACAACATACAAGGGGGGCTACTACCCCCCCATGCATGGGGTAGTCCTGGAAAGAATATCACAAACACCAAACATTCTCCTACTTGTTGTTTTATTTCCACAGGGGACCACAGGAGAGATTAGTCATTGATCCAACCCTGCAATGCCCATTCTTTTTATACACGAAGAGAAATTCTCAATGCTCACAGACTTTGTTAATGCATTTGCGGTATTCGTTCGAAGTGTCCACCTTTTCCAGCAATGCCTTTTTGTCCTCAACCATATCCCTTACAAAGTGATACTAAACATCAATGTGTTCCTTCTTTGAATGATAACAATGGTTCTTTGCCAAGAAAATTTCACTTTAGATTTCACAGTCTATCCCTTATAGTTCACTTTACTAACCCCATACTTGAACACAATCTCTGCTACCTAACTACTTCCTTTCTTGCATGAGTGGCAGCCATGTATTCTGCATCTCTAGTTGAAAGTTCCACTACAGACTATCTCTTTCTCATCCAATTGACTACACCTCCAAATAGGTCAAACACATACACACTTCTAGATCTTCTCTGATCCAGATCTCCACCCCAGTTTCCACCAAAACAACCACAAATGTCCAAAACTCAGTCCAATATGTTATATACCTAGAGGGGATAATATGGGGTACCAAGGGAGGTACCCAAGGTAATAATGTAATAATGGGATGGGCCATAGTAATAAATAAGGTGGTTAACCCATGTCATGTAAGGAGTGAATGTATGGTGTTGCCCTACCTTAAGGGTTTGATCAATAAAGAATCATTTCATCTTATTTCTGGGTTATTTGCATTATCTCATATTTTTATATCAGATCTATAGTATTTCTGTGTTAGATCTACAACAATTGGTATCAGATCTACAACAATTGGTATCAGAGCTACAACAAGTGGTAACGGAGCTACAACAATTGGTATCAGAGCTACAACAAGTGGTAACGGAGCTACAACACAATCCATATCTTCCTTGGTAGCACAAACCATAATCACTAGTGCCACACAAATACCTGAAAGCCCACTTCACTATTTTCTAATGCTCCTTCCTTGGTTTTGACATAAACCTGCTTAATAATCCCACTTCATGTGCAATGTCTAGTCTAGTACATACCATTGCATACATCAGGCTACTAACTACACTTCCATATGGAACATGGGACATGCTCTCTTCCTCTTCTTGTGTCTTGGGAAACTATAAAACATATAACTTTACACCTACTTGAATAAGAAATTTCACAGGTTTACTATCATGCATATTAAATGCATGCAATATTATCTCGACATAATTCCTCTGGTTTAACTAGAGCTTCCTCTTTGCTTGCTCTCGTTTAATTCCCTTGCCCAAAATATAGTTTGCAGTACCAAGATCTTCTATGTTGAATTTGGAGGACTATTGGGAGGTATAAATGCTATATTTACACCCACATTTAAATTGTCAATCCGGGGTCGTAAGACTTAGACACTTAACACAATATATGCAAGAATATGACCTCAGGGATTTGTAAAATAAAAATCCTAAAAACTTTTCTAAAAGGAAATCATTCAAGAAAATACATTCCAAAGTAAAAGCACTACAACAAATAAAGAATGCAAAGCTTCTTAAAAGACTACAATTACGCAGCAAATATGAAAGCATGAAACAAATTCAATTTCAAACTATTTTAAAATTTGTACTTAAAATGTTTCTTTCGAATGATGTTGGAAAGGAATCATAAGGGTATGGCAATATTCAATCCATAATTTAAATTATTCAGCGAGGATATCTTCAAGTTTTTGGACACTTTACTTATGTTAAAAAGTATTCAAACTAATCTTGGTATTTAAATAAATGTCATTGTCTTACAATTCAGATATCAATTTATAAGTGCCCAATAATATGAATAATGAATTAAATGAAAAGCTTGTTGATCTCATACCATTATTATCCCCGTCTTGAATCCCTACAACTCAAAATATGTTTCGTTATTAAATAAATTGAATAGGGCCACAATGACAATGAGAAAAGAAGCACTTGTTATCTCTACTATATTTTACTCTAGTTACTGGAACAAAAATAAATTAAGGATATCGTTAAATTTAATAATTAAACATGTGAAATTAAATACAAAAGATAAAGGAAATCATGAAATGGCATAACAGAGTTTAAAGCACACCACACAATTTGGGAAATGAAACCATATCAAATGAATTACAGAAACATGCAATAAAATGCAGTGAAGTAAATCACACTAGCAGGAAATAAAATGTAGTCGAATAAATAAACCTTAATTAGTCTAGGTAACAAACTTTTTGATGCACTTAAACAACCAGCTCGATCTCACTATAAAAATTAAATCAGTACACCATCTCAGATATTCGAAATAGCTTGTAAATGTAAATTGAATGCGGAATCATATTACTACTGAAATCAAATTATAGAAATGTGAAGCATTTAAATGTTGGGCTCCAGTGGTCCCCTCTAGGGATCATTCCACTAGGCTCAGACTCCTCTCATGGTGCAATTGAAATCCAATCTCTGCAAATAATGGAATTTACAGGTTTCCATAGCCTAGCGTTATTCTACAATCCCACACCCTATGCATTTTTTCTATCAGTAGGAAACTCTCCATTTTATAGCAACAACACCTCCCCTAATTAAACGATTGATTGTTACATGGTGTATAAATTTAGAATTAATACAAATTGGTTAAGATTACATCGAGAAGATTTATTTCAAATTGGTTTCGAATTGTTGTGAATCTGGCTTCTGGAAGTAATTTAACTTCATCATTTTGCTCGCAGGCTCAATCATCTCTTGTTCCAATGTGGACATTTCGAATATGAATGTTAGAAGAGGCAATGTGATTCCCATCATTGTTGGGATGTCACTGGGATTGGCAGAGATGTTGTCGTATGGATCAGGGCGGCCAATGCAGTGACTCATTTGCATTGCCCAATAGAGGTATAAATTTTTCCTATTGAATGTCGAGAAGCCATAAAGGTGCATCAAGTGGCTCGGTACCTTTAGTCTCTTTTTACATTGCTCCTTCACATTGTACATATATGCTTCCATTCCCCCTCCTTCAGATCCTCCATGTTTCTCCATATTAAATCCTCTGCCCACTCCTTGATCGAAACAAATCAGCACCACAGTTAGCAGTGATATCATGAATTTGATCAAAGATGGTAGTGTCACTAACAAGAATCAAATCATGGCCAAAGTCCACAAAGTCAAAAATTACAGACAAATCCAAGGAGCCCCCCAAATTGTCAATAGAGGGGGAAAAGAGAGTGAGTCCATCATACAAGTACTAGCTGAATCTCTGGAGCGCCAGCTTGGGATCATTTGCAAGCTTGAAGTCGGGGATGCGTTGATGAAGGGTTTGAATCCATCACTACCCTTGGTGGGAAATGTGGGGCCTTCAATCTCTGGAGCTTCCGGTGGGGACAAGAAGCTAATAAGAAAATTTAGAAGATAAATCCCCAACTCATAATCCTTCACATAATACACTCTTAGGAAGTAGAGGACACCGATGAATAGTGTGTCGACCCATCTAGGCACCCCCTCTTTCCATATTAAGTATTCCAGAACTAACGGATTTCCACTCGTTGCAATCCCAAAGCCAGAAAATGATGAAAGGAGTACTCCAAAAACAGGCTCCACATGGAGCACCAAGTAAAACACACGTGCAAAGAGGAGTACAATTTCACATTGAACTAAAACATATACCTATATATACCATTTTTCAACCATAGTCTATGATGTGAGTGATGTAAGGAGGCTCGATATGCATGCAATCTGTAAAGCAATAGCAAGAGCAATAGAACCCAGTTTTCTAACCATAAAAATGACATTGTGTGGGTGTTTTCCAACAATCTCTGCACACAATCTCATCTTGAGTCTCGGCAAAAGGTGAAGAATGTAGTTCTCAATTTTTGTCATTGAATTCAAGCCGCTTCTTCTATTCATGAGATGAATCCATACTCAAATTTGTTTTAGGAAGCATTCCTGCATTGCTAGTATGAAAACCACTAGTACATGAATTATTCATCTACCACCAAGAAGGCATATTATTATTGAGATTTACAAAAAACATTATTCAAATTAATAAACAACAATAATTCATAATCTAATAGCTATTTCCTCCAACTGCCTCTAACTATCATCTTAATAAGATAATAATGATTAAAAACACTAGTCACAAGCATATAATTATTTGGTAAAAATTTGGACAAAAAGGCATCTCAACATCCCCCCACACTAATCTTCTTGCACGTCCTCATGCAATCCAAACCATTAAATGACAAAACCATGAATTAAGGTAGGGGAAATGTTTAAAGATCAAACTATGCTTTCAATAAGAGTGTCAACAAAAAATTTAGTAAGTAAAGATGAAGATGCATGGTATTTTAAACCACTCATTAGCCTGCAACATAACTATTGAAATGCCCACTAAAACCACGTTATATCTCTTATCGCAAGTAGGAATGATAAAACAATATTAGGTAGAGAAGTAAGAAATTATGGAGAAAGAGTATTGCACATACCTGTTGTCTTATCTCAATGAATTCTCTATTTTTCTTCTACCCAGAGTCTTATGATAAAGATCAAGTTTTTGCTGAAAAGGTGCAATTTCAAGAAAACTACCACAATATTCCTACTCCTACCATAGAAATCTTATACCTAGACTGTGTAGCATGTATTTAGAGGCAACCACAATCAATACACATGGTTTTCAATCAACACCTTGTGAGTAGTCATCATTGAGTAATTTATCACTCTAATTAAAATGAGTTATAATGCCAGAAAAGGGAAAGTAATATGACACTTTCCTGGACCAATCAACAACCTCTTTATTGAACACTTTAAATTTCATTGTCATCCTGATTCAAAACTAAATTTCTTCTTAATCCAGTACAAAGAATAACCTTCACTAAGGGTACCACATTATTGAAGATTCATGATTTTTTAAAAATAGAACTCAAAGCATCATGTTCAAATCGTCTTAAAACCATTTTCCAAGAATTAAAATGATGAGTTTCAAGGAAAGAGAAGGATAACCAAGAAAATCATAGTATATGATCAACTTTAATACCACAGACATGGACCTACTGCCCACAAGTGTCCATAACCTTTGCAGGGATGTCTTTTAACCCAATGAAATGTCTCTGTCCCACTTGATATAGATTTAAAGTTAGCTTATTTCAATTTTAGATGAAGGCCATTGTCTTAGCTTGGTAACCAGCTAATGGAAGTGCCATTCATAAGAAGTAACATGGATGAACAGGCTGTCACATGATGAGACATCCTGTCTTCTAGCTTTTGGCTGAAAGCCATTATTCTAGCTTGGTCACTAGCAACAATAACTCCATGCATGTTAGGTCCCATGATCATGGTAGATCAGCTCATCACAAGACATCATATCCTCCCCTAAATCTCTTGTAAACTTTGATTATGATTAAACTTAAAGGTTACTTAATAAGTGGGGAGCCAGATTTACTCCTTAAGAGTATGGGATGGCATGAAAAGTTTTAATAACTAGTCATTATTGGCTAGTTCCTCTACCCTAAAGACTTATTGAAACTACCCCAGATAATGACTTAAATATTCCTTGATTTAATAATGCTAGTGTTCTCATGAATGGATCATTATGATCTTTACAAGAGTGGTTCACCATAGGGGGTTCTTCAATAGTACATCTAAGGGAAACTGAAAATATATATCTCAGATGACAAGTTATTAGAGTGGTTAATCTCAGTTACTTTTGCAAAATCATGAGGTATTAGAGTGAATCGTAGTAAAAAAAATCATCATGAATGTGTGTGTTAACAACTAATGTGGATCAAAAGAAGTTTCAATGGCTATACTTTAAAAATCAAAACCCTAATAGTATTATTGTAACATATTTTATTCATGGAATTAATTTATTCTCCTACCCTACTCTACCCTAAAAAGAAGAAGAGTCATTTTTAGGTATAGGAGTACTTCCAATGCATCCACGTGTGCAACATAAGGACAATTATAATAATGTTAAAATTTGAAAAGTATATACGAGAAAGTACCAGAACATGAGGTACTAGCTACACTAACTGATGTGATGATACAAATTTCTGAATGATAAATGATGAGTGGACACTGACAGTCATTTGGAACCAGGATTCTATGGGATCCATATACTCTTGGTTACTTGATTCATGGGAAAAATCCTACGCATCATGCAAATCCTCCACATTTCCATGTTTATCCTCTAGAGCGCAGACCGGATCAGATAGATGTTTTTCTTCTAATGGCTTCTCCTCATCATGCATGATTCATAGCTTCTTGGTCTCCTTAGGACGATCTTCTAGATATTCATGAATCTTCTCTTTCAGAGGAATAGACATTTCTTTGATTGATGCCAAAATGTGATCTTTCTATGAAGTGGAGACCCCAGCTTCAGATAGAATTTGAGATAATTCTTCGAATAACATCACACTTCCTAAAATTTTCTTGCTAGCTAGAAATTCTTGTTAGCACCAAACTTGAAATATTCATTTGATCAGACAACCAAACTTTGGAGTGACCCAAAAAAAGTGGATGCGTGGCTCTTCACTCATGTCTTACTATCATCTCTTCCCTCTAGTTCCCCTGCAATGGTAAAAATAAATCAATTAATCTCAATTGCAGTAAATAAAACAACCACACTTTGCAATAAATAAAATCACTCATTTGCACTAAAGAAAATCTTCCTTGTGAACTTTCTGGCAATGCCGTCCAGTATGCTTCAGTAAGCAAGGGGAATCTCATTATTCTAAAATTTCAATTGGAAAAAAAAGGATAAAAAATCCTGAGGCCTTATCCTACAATGCCTCCCAGGAAGTGGCACCAAAATGTTGGGAGGTATAAATGTTAGATTTAAACCCATATTTAAATTTTCAATCTGAGGTCGTAAGACTTCGAGACATAGAAAAATATATGCTAGAATATGACCTCAGTGATTTGTAAAATCAAAATCCTAAAAACAATTCAAAAAGTAAATCATTTAAGAAAAGACATTCCAAAGTAAACAAACTACTGCAAATAAAGAATGAAAATCTTCTTAAAAGACTACAACTATGCTGCAAATATGAAAGCATGAAACAAATTCAATTTCAAACTATTTTAAAATTTGTACTTAAAATGCTTCTTTCGAATGATGCTGGAAAGGAATCATAAGTGTATGGCAATATTCAATCTAGAATTTAAATTATTGAGCGAGGATATCTTCAAGTTGTTGGACACTTTACTTATGTTAAAAATGTAGTCAAACTAATCTTGGTATTTAAATAAATGTCATTGTCTTACAATCCCAAAATCAATTGATAAGTGCCCAATAATATGAATAATGAATTAAATGAAAACCTTGTTGATCTCATACCATTATTATCCCCATATTGAATCCCTACAACTCAAAATATGTTTTGCTATAAAATAAATTGAACAGAGCCATAGTGAAAATGAGAAAAGAAACACTTGTTATCTCTACTCTACTTTTAGTCTAGTTACTGGAAAATAAATAAATTAATGATATCATTAAATTTACTAATCAAACCTGTCCAATTAAATATAAAACATAAAGTAAATCATGAAATGGCAGAACAGACTTTAAAGCGCACCACACAATTCAAGAAATTAAAGGCAATCAAATGAATTACACAAGCATGTAATAAAATGCAGTGAAGTATATCACACTAGCAGGAAATAAAATGTAATCAAATAAATAAATACTATGTAGTCTAGGTTACAAACTTGTTGATGTGCCCAAACAACCAGCTCAATCCCACTATAAAAATTAAATCAACTCACCATCTCAGAAATTCGAAATAGCATGTAAATGTAAATTGAATACGGAATCATAAGACTACTGAAATCAAATTACAAAAATGAGAAACAATTAAATGTTGGGCTCCAGTGATCCCCTCAAGGGATCATTCCAATGGGCTCAGACTCCACTCATGGGACAATGAAGTCCAGTCTATGCAAATAATGCAACTTACATGTTTCCATAGCCTAGCATTCTTCTGAAGTCTAACACCCTGTGCGTTCTTTTCTATCAATACACAAATCTCCATTTTATAGTAGCATCGGTGCACCTAATTAACCAGATTGATTATTACATGGTGTATAAATTTAGAATTAATACAAATTGGTTAATATTACATTGAGAATATTTATTTCAAATCGTGTTTGAATTGGTGTGAATCTGTCTTCTGGAAGTAATTTAACTTCATCATTTTGCTGCCAGGCTCAATCATCTCTTGTTCTGATGTGGACATTTGGAATATGGACATTAGAAGAGGCAACGTGAATCCCATCGGTGTTGGGTTTATCCCCAAGATCGGCAGAGATGTTGTCTTATGGATCTAAGCAGTCAGGGTGGTGGCTCATCTGCACTACCGAGTAGAGGTGGAGATTTTTCTTGTCGAATGTCCAGAAGCCGTAAGGGCACATCAGGAGGCTCATTACCTTCAGTCTCTCCTTACATTGCTCCTTCACGGCGTACATATATGCTTCCACTCCATCTCCTTTGGATCCTCCATGGAAAAAAATCAACCCCAAAGTCAACGGTGATATCATGAATGAGATCAGAGGTGGTAGTGCCAACAGAGAGAATCAAATCATGGCCAGAGTCAACCAAGTCCAAAATTGCAGACAAATCCAAGGAATTCCCCAGATTGTCAATAGAGGGGGCAAAGAGAATGAGTCCATGATGTAAGTACTAGCCAAATATCTAGAGTGTGAGCTTGAAGTTGGGTAGATGTTTGATGAAGGGTTTGAATTCATTGTTACCCTTGGTGGGAAATGCAGGGCATTCGGTCTCTGAACATTCCTGTGGGGACAAGAAGCCAATCAAAAAATTAAGAAGACAAATCCCCAACCCATAATCCTTCACATAATACAATCTTAAGCAGTAGAGGATGATCATGAACAGTGTGGCGACCCATCTGGGCACCCCCTCTTTCCATCTTAAGTATTCCAGAAGTAGCGAATTTCCACTCATTTCAATCCCAAAGCTAGCAAATGATGAAAGGAGTACTACCAGAACAGGCTCCACATGGAGCACCAAGTATAACACATGCACAAGGAGGAGTGCAAGTGCACATTGAACTGAAACATATACCTAAATATACCATTTGTCAACCATAGTCAATGATGCGAGTGATGCAAGGAGGCCCAATATGCATGCAACTGGTAAAGCTATAGCAAGAGAAGTAGAACCCAATTTACTAACCATAAAAATGGCATTGCGTGGGTGTTGTTCAGCAATATTTGCACACAATCTCATCTTGAGACTCGACAAAGGGTGCATAATGTAGTTCTCAATCTTTGTCATTGAATTCAAGATGATTCTTCTATTCATGAGATGAATTCGTACTCAAATGTGTTTTAGGAGGCATTCCTGCAGTGCTGGCATGAAAAATTCTAGTACATGACTTATTGATGTGCCACCAAGAAGGCATTTTATTATTGACATTTACACAAAACATTCTTCAAATTAATTAATAAGAAGAATTCATAATTTAAAAGCTACTAGCTCTAAACGCCTCTAACTATCAACCTAATAATATAATAATGATTAAAAACACTAGTCACAAGCATAGGATTATCTGGTAAAAATATGGACAAAAAGGCAACTCAACAAGGACAATTGAGTCTTCAAATCCTAGATAATTTCTTTCTCATTTCCAACCAGCAACATATGATCCACATACAATACCAAATAAATAACTCAGTCACTAATTAATTTAAAATACACACAGTGATCTACTTTTCTTCTGGTGAAGCCAATTCCCCGTAAAAATGTATGAAATTTCTGATACCACATCCTTGGTGACTGTTTTAACCCATACAAAGACCTTTTTAACTTGCATACTAGTTCTTTCTTACCCTTCACTACAAAGCCTTCATGTTGCTCCACGTAGATATCTTCTTCTATATTCATTAAAGAAATTTTGTCTTAATATCCATATGTTCTACCTCAAAATCAAAAGCATCAACAACAGATGACGAATCTCATAAATGGGTAATTATATAGGCTCATTTTACCTCCTAACCTAGTCAAATCAACCATTCTCTTAGCTTATTGTATGATTTTTTGATTGCATTAATGCTTATAGAGTGAGTTGAGTTAGTTATTATGTCATGTGGTCTAACATGTATTTAATGCACATTATTGATGGATTTCAAGGTCAAAGTCAAGGATCTAGTGGCCAAACTACATAAATAACTCGAAGTAGACAGAGGAGAGGACTTATAGGATGGAATCCCCCTCATTTATTACTCCTCACATCAAATTCCCCTTCATTTACCTCGGAGTACAAGCAGCTGAATCATGGACTAGAAGGCAGCCGAGCAAGTGGAAGATGATTGAGAGTTATCTCGAGTTTTGGGAGCCAAGCTCCCTGATTTTAAGGAAGCTATTGGTAGCTTTAGATGTATAAGCAGAGAGGCCTAGGGCCTCACTAGGGTAATATTTTTTCCTTGTGTAAACTCTGCTCAAATTTCGAGCTTATTATTTTGTGACAATTTCATGTAATCTTGCTATTTTTTTATAATGAAGATGGAATCCTTTTTGTGCTAGCACTGAGGTATCTCAGAGGGAAAAAGCTCTTGGGTTAGGGCCCAATCCAAGCAACCAAGATTCTCTTTACTTGCATTTGTATGCTTTTCTTCAGTTTGCAGATTAATTTGTTGTTAGATGTATTTTCCTTATGGTTAAGAATAGGTTGCTTTTGATAATTTAGTAGTTTGCTTCCGTTTGTGATTTCTGTAGCAGGTTAAGCAGTGATTAGAAAATATTCAAAAGGTTAGCAATAGCACCTTGTCCTCTCTTCCTCTCTCTAGGACCATGATTTGAGGGAAAGACTCGCTGCCCCAAAAACACAGATTTTCCTCATTCATAGGACTTCTAGTGTTTGCAGTTCTCTAGTAGATTGATAGTCCGGTTTTGCTTTGATTTAGATCTCCTTTATCATGTTCACTTCTTGATTTGCAATATTTATCTTTCATGCTTTCCTTTCTTGCAGCATTTCTTAGCATTTCCTTTCATACATCATAGTTTAGACCATTTTTATGCAAAACTCTATTTTTCCTAGGATGCAATCATTTCTTTTGTTGCTTAATTTTCTTGGTTTACTGTCAGTTTCTATGTAGCATATCTCTCCCAACAATAGGCCTGCTTACCAGCAATCAAACCCTCCATCTAATCCATTCCCTATAGGTCTCCCAAACCTCACCTCAAGTCTACTCTAGTTTCCATTATTTTCCATAGAACTTCTTCCTCTCTCCTTGAGCAAACCCAATCATCTTTCTCTCTCTTAGTGGTTCATGGTAGACCTTAGGCTCGCTAACACCTCATCCCAACCTTCATCCACCTTTTCCACCCACTCTCACACCCTCAAAACAATGAAAATTGCTGTTGGCCTCCTCCTGTAGGCCTTCTATAGTTTTCCTATTTTCCTCCTGTAGTTTCCCTGTGTCCTCCTGTAGTTTTTCCTGTCGGCTTTCTTTTGAAGGCTGATTGTCAGAAAAGCCTTCAAAATGCCACCTAAGACCTCCTATAACCCATCCACACCATCTTACATCCTCCCAAGCTCCAAAACCACCCTCTAACGCCACCTATTCACTGCCACACTCACACACAATAAATTAGATGCATGATTAAATTCACATAAAAACATATAAAATCCAAAAATATGTTTTTTTGCTTATTTACTTCCACAAATAGCATGGTTAGATGTTGTTTACTTCCTTGAGTAGGTAATGGCATTTATTTCATGGTTTTCATAGTGTTTTTGGAAGAAGTAGAATTGGCTTGTTAATTAGGCTTTACTAGATTTTGCTTTACATTCCAGTCTTTCTCATTTCTGTAGTTAGAATAGCATTTGTAGAGTAATCTTTCTTTCCTTTCATCACACGTAGAGCTTCTTATAAAATCCATAGAATTTGTCTTGAGCTCCTAGTGATCTTGCATCGGCTGACCAATTGACAACCTGCAGTGAGAACTAGTACTTATGCATACAACACCGATGCTTCCAAGTTTGTTACGAACTACTGGGTTGATAAAAGTAAAGTTGGCAGCCCAGGAGTTACGACATTCTTGCTACAATACTGGCTCTCACCACTTTTTGGCACCATTGCCGGGGAAGCATCAAAGTATTCTGTGATTACTGCTTTCCTCTATTTCCTATTGCAAAATAGTTTATTTCAATAAAGGTAGACTAGTCATTTCTTTCCTTTCCGTTATGCATTTCCTTGCTTTCCTTTTCAATTCTACAAATTTCCATTCAGCAAGTTCATTTCAGCTAGTTGCAATTTTTTTTGTTCAATCACAATTTCAGTTTTACAGGTACTATCAATGTGGGGAAAAAGAAACAAAAGCAACCAAAAAAATTTCCTTTCATTCCTCATAGGAATAGAGATAACTCAGGAAAATTTTTGCCCAACACCCCCACTACTTCACACAGCCAACCTTCTCTCTTCTTCGGTGGCTGCAATCAAGAAGAACCCTTAGGTGAATAGACAGACATATTTGAAGAACCTATAGGAGAAGAAGAAAAAAAAAAAATTCCTCTAGAGCTAATGGCTGAAATGCTAGGGGAAATGGGGAGAGAATAGAGGGTACCTTCCCCATTCGGGAGACCAATGGGGACATGACAATGAAGAATATAAGCCCTTCAGCCCTACCTCACTTCCATGGTCTGAATACAGAATATCCTGACACCTTCTTATTTGAGTTTTCTATCATTTGTCGAACTTATGACTATGCAAAAGACAAGTAAAAGTTAAAACTGTTCCCTTCTACTCTCAAGGACACAACATTGCACTGGTTCATGGGATTACCTGGAAATAGCATCACAACTTGGGCCCAGATGCAACAGGCCTTTAACAAAAAGTACCGAGACTATTTTAGGTCAAAAGATACTAAAGAATAAATCTTCTGAATGACCATGGGAAGTGATGAGTCCCTGGAAGACTAAGAAGAGAGGTTCCAGCTCAATTAAAAAAGGGTTGGGTGTACACTTGACCTTGAGTCTCTGAAGTTGGTCTTGCTTAGGGGAATTCAGGAAGACATTTTAGACACCCTCCATTTACTAGCCGGGGGAGACATCTACCAACTATCCTATGAGGACATAAAGACTGATTTTAGAAACCATTCTAGAGCAGCCAAAAGGAAAGGTAGGGGGAGTCAACCCATAGCCAGTACCTTTTCCTCCAATTCGTCCATTAAAGGTGAAATTGAAAACATGCTGGAAGACTTCAAGAGTGAGATGTTATAGACTCTTGCCATGCAAATGGATACCTTACATATCAAAAGAAAACAAGAGGAAGCAGAGAGGGCTTTGGCCATCTTTTGTCCTAGATGCACCAGGAGGAATCCTAAGAATGAATGCCCATTGAACTCTATAGAGGTTTGTTCAGTCTATGAAGAAAATCATTCTATAAATAAGTGACCTTCCTTGCCCAGACTTAAAGTTGTATACCAAGGGGCCGAAGGAGTCACTAAACAGATCTATTACATAAACCAAAGGAGGCCGCATGGACCTAGACCATACAAGTAGGGGATGCCAGGGACATCTTTGGCATACTACAACCCCGATCAAGTCCCCTCCATACCTTCTTGGAGCCCCCCTGCTCATCCTTCCTAGTCCACACCTCATCCTTGGTCCTTCACATCTCAATATCATGCCCAACAAGCCACCTATTCAATTCAATCCTATGCTCAGCTGCAACCTCAGTGGAATGCATCTCATCAGGGATGGTGCCCGCAACACAACTCTCTTCCCGTTCTTCTACCTCCACCACCTACCCAACCACAAACGTTATCTTCTGATCCACCAAGGCAACCCCAAATGCCTGCCCAGCCTAATCTGAACCCAAACAACATACATGCTTAGCAAGTGTATAGTGGGGAACTATCATGCCCAAATAATGCTATGGAGATTCAAGAAATTAACTTGCGATCTGGGAAAGTTCTCCCAGATAACTAGCCTCCACGTAGGGAGGTTGAAGAAGATAAAAAGGAAAGTGAACCTAAAGTAGATCCATCCTTTCCTGAGAGACTATCCATGACAATCTAGCCTACCCCAGAAGAGATTGAACTCCTGGGGAAATTGAAACACTTATGTGTGAAGATACCACTTCTCCAAGCCATAAAAGATGTTCCTATCTATAATAGGTTGATCAAAGAGAAGTGCTTTAGGCATCCAGGAAGGCGTAAGAGAGATGCCCCAACCATCAATGTCATAGGACAACTGTCTGACTTGATGTTGGGGCAGATAATCTGTCCAAAATATATGGATCCTGGAAGCCCAGTAATTGATGTCCACATCAATGGCACAATGGTCCCACATACCTTGATTGATATGGGAGCTACCATTAATGTGATGAAAAAGGACACAATGCTCAAACTTAACCTCCAAGGCTCCTTGAGGAAGACCACGATAGTGCTGCAGCTAGTAGACCGCCCCAAAGTGACCCCTGAGGGGATTGTGGAGGATGTGATGGTCTCCATTGATTCTTGGGAGTACCCTGTTGATTACTTAGTTCTCCAGCCAAAAGGCAAAGCTCACTAGGTATCCTCTCATTCTGGGAAGACCCTGGTTAGCTATAGCTGATGCCTACATTAGTTGTCAAGCTGGGAACATGACCATAAAGAACGGGCACATGTCCAAGAAATTAACCCTATATCCTCCTACCCAACCCTTGCTAGAACATGATATACCTCTCTGGTTGGAGGAGGAGGATGAGGATGAAGTTTATTCGGCACCACTATGTGCATTAGAAATCACCATGAGGGGGAACTGCAAGATGATGATGATATGATTGAAAACTTGATTCAGAATCCACCTCTCAGTGTATCACCATTAGAAGACATAGTAAGAGAAACCCAAAACAACCCCTCAACTAATCTCTGTGTGACCGACTCTACTTCTCTCCATGTCAAAAATATAGAGTTTGGCCCAGAAAGAACATTGAAAATCAATCCATCCTTATCTACTTCCCAGGAGAAGGAGCTATGCAGCCTACTGAGAAAGCATCTAGATGCCTTCACTTAGAGTTATAAGGAGATGAAGGGATGCACCCTTCAGTATGTACTCATCATATATACATCAAGGAATATTGCAAACTAGTTAGGCAGCCTCAAAGGAGGATGAATCCAGCACTTAAAGATATTGTTAAGGAAGAACTGTAGAAATTGCTTAATGCAAGATTCATTTATCCCATATTTGATAGTGAATGGGTCTCTCCTCTGGTGCTAGTGCCAAAGAAAAATGGTAAGTGGAGAATCTGTGTCGACTATCAGGAATTGAACAAAGCCACTAAGAAGGACCATTTTCCTTTACCTTTCTTAGATCAAGTGCTAGACGATTTGGCAGGGAAAAAGTTTTTCTCTTTCCTAGATGGGTTTAGAGGGTACAATCAGATTCAAATTAGCCTGGAAGGCCAAGATAAGACCACTTTCACTTGTCCTTGGGGTACCTTTGCATACCGGGTCCTTCCTTTTGGTTTGTGCAATGCTCCAACCACTTTCCAAAGAGCAATATTGAGTATATTTTTTGAACTAGTTCATGATGCAGTAGAAATATACCTGGATGATTTTACTCCTTATGGCTCTAACTTTCAGGAAGCTTTATCTAACCTAGGAAAAGTTCTAGATAAGTGTATTAAGATGAACCTGTCCCTCAATCCAGAAAAATGTGAATTTTTTATGACTAAAGGGACTGTGCTAGGTCATGCAATATCTCAACAAGGACTACAGGTGGAACCCAACAAAATTGTCATTATCTAAAGGGTCCCACCTCTTCAAAATGTGAGAGATGTTAGAAGTTTCCTAGGCTTAGCTAGATATTATAGAAGATTCATTAAAGACTTTAGCAAGATAGCCTCTCCTTTGTTTGGCCTCCTAGGTAAAGATGTTGAGTTCATATGGTTGGAAAATTGTCAAGAAGCCCTAGATACCTTGAAGAACAAACTAGTGACTGCCCCAATTCTCAAAGGCCCAAACTGGGCCCTACCCTTTCACATTCACACAGATGCCTCGAACAAAGTGATAGGAGCAACCTTAGGACAAATTTATGGAAATTTACCTTATGTCATATACTTTATAAGAAAAAACTTGTCAAAGGCAGAGCTAAACTATACAGTGACCGTGAAGGAACTCCTAGCTGTCATGCATTCCTTAAACAAATTCAAACATTATATCATAGGATATCAAATATTTATGCACTCTGATCATGTTGCAATTAGATATCTAATGAACAAACTAGATGTAAATGCTCACATTATTAGATGGTTGCTTTTACTGTAGCAGTTTGATCTGACCATTATTTATAAGCTTGGTAAAAAAAATGTTGTTGCTAACTTTTTGTCTAAAGTAAATTTGCCTGCAGGTGAAGAAGGAATGGTGGATGACCAAATTCCATATGAACACCTATTTGCTATATCAGTACTCTCTTTATGGTTTGATGATATAGTAAACTACTTGGTTTCAGCATAGTTCCCACCACACCTATCCTCAAAAGAGAAGAGAAAGATAGTAAGGAAAAGTGCCCCTTTCACCTGGATTGGAGGCAATCTCTTCAAACTTGGCGCAGATAAAATCTTGAGAAGATGCATCAAGGAGGAGGAAGTCTTTGACATCATCCTAACCTATCATGACGGGCCTTGTGGAGGTCATTTTGCAGTAAAAATAACCACCTTCAAGTTTTTTAAAGCAGGCTACTACTTGCCCACTCTTCATCAGGATATGAGGAGATACACGAGCCACTATGATCGGTGTCAGAGGATGGGGAAACCCACTCCAAAGGATGAAATGACCATGCAACCTTAGGTGACCTTTGAGCCATTTGAGAAGTGGGGCATGGACTTTTTGGGGCCTATCAACCCCCCTTCAAAGTAGAACCAGTACATCATTGTGTGCACCAACTACCTGAGAAAGTGGGAGGAGACAAAAACAATCAAAGCAGTGATAGAGGAAAAAGTAGCTGAGTTTTTGAGGGAAAACATATTATACAAGTTCAGGTATTCGAGAGAGTTGGTCACAGACGAAGGAAGTTAGTCCACTTCCAGCTTGATTGAAGACCTGCTCACACATCATAATATCAAGCACAATACTTCCACCCCTTACCATCCAAAAGCCAATGGGCAAGTGGAAGTCACTAATAGAGAATTGGAAGGGATCTAACTAAGGTAGTGAGCAGTAGCAGAAAGGACTGGGCAGACAGATTAGTTAAGGCCAGTTGAGCCTACAACACAACATGGAAGACAACCAGTGGGTTCACACCCTATGAACTAGTCTATGGGAAGAAGGATTTGCTATCAAAAGAGTTTGAATTCAATATCATAAGGATGGTAGCTCAGTTGGACCTAGACCTCAGCCATGTATAGGAGGAGAGATTACTTCAGCTTAATGGATTGGATGAATACAAATTGCAATCCCTTCTCCATACAGAGGTAGTTCAGCTTTAGAGAAAGATATGGCATGACAAAAATATCAGGGAGAAGAAATTCCAAGAAGGATATTGGGCACCACTCTATGAGTCAAGTTACAAGGATTTCAAAGGCAAGCTGAGGACAATATGGCTAGGACCCTACACTATGGAGAAATGCAATGAAAATGGTTCAGTTCTGATCAGAACCATTGATGATGAATCCATCCCCATGCTTGTCAATGGACATCAGTTGAAATTCTATAAGAAACCCCTCTCCAAGCGAGATTTTATTGAAGATTTGAATAAAACAGTGATGGTAGTGGAGCATGTCCTAGCTCCCACTTCACCCACTCACTAAAGAAAAAAAGAAAAATAAGGACTCAAGTGAAAATCTCCATGAGGCACTTGGGTCCCATCATTGGGTTGAAAACCTCTCCTGAAGCGGCCCAGTGATGTCAAAAAAAAAGAAAAAGAGAAAAAAATGAAGGAATAAGATCCGTGGGTGAAAACCTCCCTTGGGGGTGCCGAGGGTAGGAAATTAGGGTGAAAACCTCTCTGAGGTGCCCTAGTGATTTTCAAAAAAAAGAGAAGAAAAAAATGACTTTTTATTGCATTGTTGGTTTGCAGGAAGACTATAGGGAGGAGAAGAAGGTGCCAAGGGGACCGTGACATTCACACCAGCATCCATCTCATCTCCTCCACACCTTCCTCTATCATTTTTGGCATCTCTTTCACCCCATTGTACCTTTTCTTTCAAAACTGTGTTTCCTACAAGAGGCTCTTATAGGAATTACAAAGAGCCAAAAGTGTCCACAAGAGGCAGTTTGAGGGACAAGATTAGGTTCATGAGGAACCTATAATCCCTTTTACCATCTTCAAGCCTCCTTACCATCATTTCCAAGGCTACATCACACTCCAAGCATCATTATTGTTTTCCCTGTCCAAGAAAAAAACACAAAAAAACAATTTTTCAGTTTTGAAAGAAAAATAAAAAGAGGAAAAGGCACCGTTAACCTTACTTGAAGCTTACTTACTGTCCCTCCATCTTTATCTACACCTCTGGCATCATTCTCGAGCTACAAAAATAGGAAAAAGCTGAAGTTTCAAGGGGAGAAGCAACTACAAGAGCTCCTGTAAGAATTTCTGTAGCAGTTGATCCCATGGAAGTCCAGCACCAACAGCAAAAGAGTGCACATATGTAGGTTGAAAAGGCACAAGCATCTCAGCTCCAGTAAGGGAGGAACCTGCAAAAGCACAACACACACATCAACAAGCCGAGACAACATGCATGAAGGAAAATGAAGGCATGCAGCGGAGAAAGCCACAACACCTCACAACAAATACACTCGGATCACAAGTAAGTAACTAAATCACTCCTCTATCTGCATTTGTGTAATTAGAAATCATACGAAGGCAATGAGATGGTTGAAATTGAAAGGTGGCAAGTTACCTTTTCCACCTTCATGTAGTTGACTCCACTTCACCGAGATGTCACCCACACATGCGCATAGTCAACTCAAGCATAAGATGCCAAGGACAGGTAGTGGGAGGAAGAGTTAATTCCGATGCAATAATGAGGGATGATTATGAGGAGGGGCCATGATGACAAAGCTGGTGGGGACCAACGATCCTAATTTAGGCAATGTATAGCTTGCTAGATCAGCACTCATAACTGAAAATATCCATAAAGGGTAATGAGCACTCCTCCCCGCGCATTCTCACCACCCTTTCTTCATTTCCTCCTCATAACTCAGCCACACAGTAGTCTTCTTGTGCCCTCATAGCCTCCTAACCACTATCCTCCATATATTTCCTCCATATTCTTGCTCTTGGCATTTTCTATAGGAGTACCTATAGGAAATCTATAGGAGAACCTATAGGAAATCTACAGGAGGGACAACGAGCTTCTACAGGAGGGTCAGTGAGTCATTTTGAAGGGAGAAAGCACGATTTTTCGCACGAATTTCAGTTTGAATAGGTAGGGTTCGTGAATTCCCTTTGTTGAATATTGAAATGAGAAAAAATTAGTCTCAATTTGAGGATGAAATAAGTCTTTAGGAGGGTAGAAATACATAAAAGAATCTTTGTTTAAAAAAAAAACACAGTCTCCTTTGTTTTTCTATTTCACTAGGAATTCATTGTCTCCACCTCCATATTTGGTTTTCCAAAGAAGTATAGGTAGTATGACAAGGGGGTTTATGAGAAAGAAGCCCACTAACTCCACTAGGCTCCATGCACATCCTCAAGCGCTAGACATATTCACAAGGGCACACTGGATGAATTTCTTTGAGAAATTTAGAGGGTTTGATGATGAAATTGCCCAAGAATTTTCTCTCTCTCTAGTCCCTCACACAAGAACTCATGCTACTATAACCATTAGAGGCCTCTCCATTGAAATAACCCCTTATTCATCAGTAGGGTCACTACCCTTCCTCTTGGGTTGCCTTGGAGTAAAGATGAGAAACCAATTGGGTAGGTTGCCAAGAAGAAATTTTTCCAACATAATGAAACAACTGTTGAAGAAAAAAATGGAATTAGGAGGGCTAGTATACCATATCCCTAGGATGAGGTTAGCTATCAAATAATCAAATATATTCCTTGTGAGGGGAGGCACAAAATTGTTTATGGATATCATTTTAGAATCCTCCATGACTTGAGATATGGAATGGATACCCCAGCACCTCAAAAGCTCAATATCCCCTACTTTCTCCTTCAGTACCTTATTGACTCTGCCACCAAGGTATGAGCAGGAAATTCACAGCAGCTAGCCCACCATGGCTTAATCAAAATCCTAGTAGAAGAAGCCCTCCATACACTTACACTCCCTATAGCATGGGAAGTCTTCCGAAATATGACAGCTGAGGATGACATAAAGGCATTAACCTATGATGTTAGTCCTGCTATCAGTGAGGAGGAAGAACAGCAAGGAGGAGAAGATGAAGCCAATGGTAACATAGTAAAACAAGAAAGGAAGGAGGAAAGAAAAGAAATACAGGAGGGAAAAGTTGAAGACACAGAAAAAGAGAAAGAAGAGGGAGAAAAGGAGGCAGAGAGAGAGAAAAGAGAAGAGTCCTTTGAAACTTTGGAAAGAGAAATAGTAGCTGCCCTCATTTCCCTCAGTACACCAATCAAGCCAAAACAGAAGAGGAAAAGAAAAGCCTCCATGTATTTCAGGGCAAGGAAGAGCACAAAAATTAAAATAGGCAAACCTCAACCCTCCTCAAAGATTCCCATTACCGTTGAAGATTCACCATCTACCAAGGTGAAAGAATCTCCTTCCAAGACACCTATAACCTATGAAAGGGGGACTCCATGATTTTCTACATGGAAGGGAAAGGCAGTTCTATAGGACCCAAAACTATACCTACAAGAAGCTACAACAGTCCTATAGGAGACACTATCCCAACTACAGGATACCGAAAAGCTTGAGAAAAAGGTAGGAGGATAGCCAGAGATGAAAGAGGAAGCACAAGAGCTACAAGAACCTGACCCCTAGCCTAATCTTTCCTCCTATTACAATCTACTTTTGAGGGAGGCAAGATAATTCCATAGAAATTTGCAATTCCACTATTTTTTGAATTGGAGAAAGAGAGAGTAAAAACACATAGGTGTATGTAGATAGCCAAGTCCAAAAGAGTGAGGATATTGGCCACATGGAAAACAAACTCAGGGAAATGGGCAGAGAATTGAGTGCTCTCAGAGATAGAGAATTCATCACAAGAAGCCACCTTGAGAATGAGAATGAAATACTAAGGAGGCAACTGCAAGAGAAAGAGACTCATTTGGCATACATGGCGAGCTTATCCATGGAAGCATTACAATGTAGAACACGAGCCAAGTCTTATGGCCTCTATCTGAAGGATCAATGGCTCCAATTCCAAATAAAAACTTTGGCACAAAGAGGCAGCATGCCTTTCCAAGACTACAGGCAGTTCATGGATTTTTGTGACCAAAGAAACTCAGAGGATAAAGCAAAGATGGCAGAGTTCTACCTACACAACATGGCCCTCACAAACATGAATGTGTGGGACCCCAATGCCAAGCTAGGGGATCTACAATTAATGGCCATGGCCTCATGGATGAACCATGAAGAATTGAGGGCAGGAGAAATGAAAAGATTTTTGATAAATGAGCAGAATGAACCATTAATGATAAGAGCTGAGCCATTAGATCTTATGGCAGTCATCGCACACACAACCTGCTTACTAGTGACCCTCTGATTTCCCCTAAATATCTAGCCAATTAGGCACAAGCCATTGCACACTTTGAAGATATACAAAGGCTACTTGGGGATGATTGTGTGCATGCATGCATGAGAAGATGGAACACCCTACCCCACAGCTTGCAGATCATTGAATACAATTCCCTAATGAGGCTAAGGGAGGCATTGAAAAGGGTGTCAATGTACAAGCACTCCATGCAAAGGCTGAAGGTCAACTAGATTGGCCTCAAACTAAGTCCTCCGCTCCTATTAGGCATGTTGGAAGGTAGAAGAGAAGAAGAAGAGAAGGAACAGTGGAAGGACATAGACAAAATAACAAGATTTTATGGAGAACATGAGTAGACCACATTAGAAGCCTGGAATGCTAGGTAGGCCACTAGGGCCATAAAAGATGAAGAGATTGAATAGGTTTCTCAGAGGATGAGCAACACCTTCAGTAGGGGGTGATGGTGAGCCTCATAAATGGGTAATTATATGGGCTCATTTTACCTCCTAACCTAGTCAAATCAACCATTCTCTTAGCTTATGGTATGATTTTCTAATTATATTTATGTTTATAGGGTGAGTTGAGTTAGTTATTATGCCATGTGGTCTAACATGTATTTAACACAGATTATTGATGGATTTCGAGGTCAAAGTCAAGGATCTAGTGGCCAAAATATAGAAATAACTTGAAGTAGATAGAGGAGAGGAATTATAGGAGGGAATCCCCCTCATTTATTACTCCTCATTTTGAATTCCCCTTCATTCAGCTCAGAGTACAAGCAGCTGAATCATGCATTAGAAGGCAACCAAGTAAGTGGAAGATGATTGAGAGTTATCTCGAGTTTTGGGAGCCAAGCCCCCCTGATTTTAAGGAATATTTTGGTAGCTTCAGATGTATAAGTAGAGAGGCCTAGGGCCTCACTAAGGTTGGATTTTTTTCTTGTGTAAACTTTGCTCAAATTTCAAGCTTATTATTTTGTGACAGTTTCATGTAATCTTGCTATTTTTTGATAATGAAGATGGAATCCTTTTTGAGCTAGCACGAAGTTACCTCAGAGGGTGAAAGCTCTTGGTTTAAGGACCAATCCAAGCAACCAAGCTTCTCTTTACTTATATTTTTATGCTTTATTTCAGTTTGTAGATTAATTTTCTATTAGATGTATTTTCGTTATGGTTAAGAATAGGTTGCTTTTGATGATTTAGTAGTTTTCTTCCATAGGTGCTTTCTGTAGCAGGTTAAGTAGTTATCATAAAAGATTCAAAAGGATAGAAATAGTGCCTTGGCCTCTCTTCCTCCCTCTGGTACCATGATTTGAGGCAAAGACTCTCTTGGTGCCCCAAAAACATAGATTTTCCTCATTCCTAACACTTATAGTGTTCGCATCTCTCTAGTAGATTGATAGTCTGGTTTTTATTTTCTTTAGATCTCCTTTATCATGTTCACTTATTGATTTTCAATATTCCTCTTTCATGCTTTCCTTTCTTGCAGCATTTCTCAGCATTTCCTTTCATACATCATAGTTAAAACCATTTTTATGCATAACTTTGTTTTTCCTAGGATGCATGCATTTCCTTTGTTGCTTTATTTTCTTGGTTGACCATCAGTTTCTATGTAGAAGATCTCTCCCAGAAGTATGCTAGTTTACTAGCAATCACACCCTCCATCTGATCCATGCCCTATAGGTCTCCCAAACCTTACCTTAATGCTTCCCTAGTTTCGTTTATTTTCCATAGAACTTCTTCCTCTCTCCTTGAGCAAAATCAATCATATTTCTCTCTCCTGGTCATTCATGGTAGACCTTAGGTGCTCTAACACCTCATCTCAACATTCATCCACCTTTTCCACCCACTATCACACCCTCAAAATAGTGAAAATTACTCTCGGCCTCCTCCTGTAGCCCTCCTGTAGTTTTCCTGTTTTCCTTGTGTAGTTTCCCTGTGTCCTCTTGTAGTTTTTCCTATAGGCTTTCTTTTGAATGCCGAGTGTGGGAAAAGCCTTCAGAAGGCCACCTTAGACCTCCTAGGACCCATCCACACCATCCTACATCCTCCCAAGCTCCAAAACCGCCCTATAATGCCGCCTGTTCATTGCCACACTCACACACAATAAATTAGATGCATGATCAAATTCACATAGAAACACATAAAAATCCAAAAATATGTTTTTATGCTTATTTACTTATAGAAATAGCATGGTTAGATGTTGTTTACTTCCTTGAGTAGGTAATGGAATTTCTTTCCTGGTTTTCATAGTGTTTTTGGTAGAAGTAGAATTGGCTTGTTAATTAGGCTTTACTAGGTTTTGCTTTACATTCTAGTCTTTCTCATTTCTACAATTAGAATAGCATTTGTAGAGTAATTTTTATTTCCTTTCATCACACATAAATCCTCTTCTGAAATCTATAGAATTTTTCTTGAGCTCCTAGTGATCTTGTGCCGGCTGACCAAGTGACAACTTGCAGTGAGAACTAGTACTTATGCATACAGCACCGACGCTTCCAGGTTTGTTACGAACTACCAAATTGATAAAAGTAAAGTTGGCAGCCGAGGAGTTGCAGCATCCTTGTTGTAATACTGGCGCTCACCAACAGATAAAAGTAATCTAATAGAAGCTATCTTGGCAACAGGAGAAAAAATATCACCAAAAGCAATTCCCGACACCTGGGAATAACCTTCTTCTAGCAACTGAGCTTTGTATTTCTCCACCTTGCCTTCTGCATTGATATTCTTCTTAAACACCCATTTGTTGCCAATGGGTTTCCTTCCAGCCGAAAACTCCACCATATCCCAATCCTGATTTTTGTGCAAATATGTCATTTCATCAACCATGGCTTCTTTCCAGAGTTTTCCATCCTCTAAATCAACTGATTCCCTCATAGTTGTGGGATGATTATCTGTAATAAATAAAGAAAAATTTGAATAGAAAGTAGATGAACTATACCGTTCTGGCTGCCTTCTTTCTCGAACTGATATTCTCACAGCCGGAGTTTTTGGCTCTTCTTCTCTTGATTCCGCTTTTGTTGCAGAGTCTAATTCTTCCCCCTTTAGCTCAAACTCTATATTCTCAGGTTTCTTTCATAGGACTTCATGTTTAATAAAATCTTTCACCTCTCTAAACACCACATCTCAATTGTACACAACCTTCATTTTTTTTGGGTTCCAAAGCTTATAACCTTTCAAACTATCTTTATACCCAATAAAGTTGCACCTTTGAGATTTACTATCCAACTTTGTTCTTTTCTCCTTTGGAACATTTACATATGCATCACATCCAAATACCCTCAGATGTGAAAAAGAAGGTTTCTTACCAGTTCATACCTCTTTTGGAGTCTTATTCTCCAACATTGATGAAGGTGATCTATTGAACAGGTAAGATGTAGTCTCCACCACCTCTACCCAGAATTCCTATCCTAACCTGACACCATGGAGCATGCTTCTTTCCCTTTGCATAAACGTCCTGTTCATTATTTCTGCAACTCCATTTTGCCAAGGTGTGTATGGAGTAGTCTTTTTCCATTCTATACCACACTTCTTACACAACTCTTCAAATTCCTTCTTGCAAAACTCTCCATTGTTATCTGTCCTCAACATCTTTATCTTCTTTTGTGTCTGGTTTTCCATTGGAGCCTTAAATTCTTTAAACCTGTCAAAGAATTCAGATTTCTTCTTGAGGAAATATATCCATGTATTCCTTGAAAAGTCATGTATAAATGATACATAGTACACATATTTACCTAGTGATGGAACCAACACAGGTCCAAACATGTCATTGTGCACAATATCTAATATATGTTTCACCCTCTTAGCACTAGAGGGGAAACTCACCCAATTTTGCTTCCATATACACAATTTTCATAGAAATCAAAATCTAGAGAGAAATTAGACATGCCTTCTACCATACCATTACCATGAAGTATTCGAAGGCCCTTCTCTCCAACATGTTCAAGCCTTTGATGCCATAACATGGTCTTTTCTCCAGAGACCACTATATTTTCTGCTCCAGTTTAATGAACCATAGAACTATTGCACCCATCAATAACAGTGCTACCTTGAAGCTTGTAGAAAGTTCCAATCTAAACTCCTCGCATCAATACCAGTGCTCCCCAAACCATCTTGAAGTAATCTTTCTCAAAAAATGTTTTTACACCTGTATCATCCTGCTTGCTTACAGAAATCATATTTCAGACCAATGCAGGAATATGCAGAACACCTGGAAGTCTTCTAACCCTTCCACCTTGCAATTTCAACTTGACTTTTCCATGTTCATCAATTCTAGCCTTCCTACCATCCCCTAAGAAGACATCACCACCATCATATTTATCATACTCATAGAACCACTCCCTATGGGAGGTGAAGTGAAAGGATGCACCTAAGTCAATCAACCATGCCTCATGATCTACATGTGTACTTGAAGAAGAAGCCAAGTACATATTCCCACCTTCATCTGAGGTGGTTTTTGCCCCTACAGAAGAAGAATCATCACATCCCTTTCCTTTCTCAAGAGCTTTAGATCTATAGTCCTTTTGTAAGTGCCCTTCCTTTCTACATTTCCAGCACACCTTTATAGGATTTCCTGGATATTTAGATCTCCCTCTAGATTTAGGTTTCCCATTTGAGGACTTATTTTTGTTTTTGTTCTAGGACCTTCCTCGTACAGACAAGGCATCACCATTGCGGCCCTCCATATTTTTTCGTATGATCTCCTCCACCAGAAAGGATGAGACTATTTTATCAAATTGAAAGGTAGTTGCATTGCTACCTATTGCAACAACTACACTATCCCATGAATCTAGTAGAGAACACAAAAAACTGATGCACTTATCTTCATAAATTTTTTTAATATCAGTAGATAATAACTAGCTTACCGGAGTCTTAAAGGCATTGAGATTCTCTTTCACTGAGTCTCCATATTTCATCCTTATCTTATACAACTTTTTCTGTAGGAATAGTTTATTCACCAGAGACTTAGATTGGTATAAAGTCCCTAACTTGTCCCACAAAATCTTCATCGAAGCTTCCTCTAATACATTCAACAATACTGAATCTAAGACACACAATAATATTGTGCTCTTTTCCTTCCAATCCAACTTTGCCCAATTTTTAACTGACATTGTTGTTGGTTTAGTACCTAGATCTACTGTGATCCACTGATCTTTATCCACCAACAAATCCTCCATCTTGATTTCTCACAACTAAAAATTTTGACCATTAAACTTCCCAATCTCTATCTTTCCATTTCTCACCATCTTTTTTTACCACAAGAATCGATCGCGCAGATCTTCCACTGAACACGGTTTACCACATGCCTGAGAAAAAACCCCTTAGTAGCAAAGGCATCCCATTGAAGCCAAACCAACTCTGAAACCAAATGTAGGTTATAACCCTGTACATAAATTACCTACATACGAATTCTAAAAAATAAAAAAATAAACAATGGAGAGAGCATAAAACATACAACATATATACATAGATATTTTCTCCTGAGTCCCAAACCGGGACTACCAGATTGATTTTTCATTATAATCATTTCAATGTAACAATACCAATATATACATGTCAAAGCATCCATAAACCCTAATCCATTAACCCTAGATTATAAAATAATCATACTTCCCTTGCAATGGACATAAAACCATCATGCCCAAAACCATGTGCGAAATCTATGCACAAAACCATAGGTAGGTCCACCCACCTAATATAGGGTCCAAAAAAATTTAACACACACCCAACATAAACATCACACACAATCATCCAACATTATTAATAGAACCATTAGAAGACAAGTCATCCAGTCAGATAGCCTATCCCTAGGTGCTACTGTTGTTTTGGACCTCTTAGGCCATAGTCGCTCTCACACTATGGGCAAGGGAGTGATCAAAAACCCAAAGTCACTCTCATAGGCCTATTTTCCAGTGAATGTGGACCAAAATTTCCAGTTCTGTGCCATCGACCCTAGGATTTCAGCCACTTTTTAGGCCCAGAGCCCAAGATAATGCCTCGAATGGAATAAATGCTAAGAATCAGGAAATTTACAGGGAAACAATGATGGAAAAGAAATGAGATGATCAAGAACTTAGCCAGACCCCTACTAGCCATGAAAGAAATTTCATCAAAGATATAATAAACATGTAACCTACACATGTAAATAACATAATTAAGTGTAGGGATATCATACTTATATGAGAATCTCTATGAACCATTTTCTCCTTATCACATTAACTACTACCTCATCCATTAGGTCATAGACACATTGATCATTCAATAACAAGTAAGAAACTGATGAGATCCATACATAGCTGCAGGCATAAAACATATAAATAACCAGCATAATAGGGGTAGAAATATCCATGAAATCATAGCCATATAATCAACATATAATCCATCATAATACTAATAGGAATACAAGGATAAATAACCTTTCATTAATGATGCAAAATCCAAAAACGAGATGGGACTTCCATGCTCCACCCAACTGTAGAAACACTAACTGAAATCTCTCTTCAGCCATTCACCCTCGTGCCATATTCAAGCATGAAGGTGGGATCTCATAGAACACATCAATCAAGCTAATCCAGTGCTTCCAGAGGCCATCCACTTGAACCCATCAAACATTGATTCCACTTCATGGTCGGATATCACAAAACCATCATAATACTGGTCTCCAACCAAGCCTTCGAGGGCTTCTAGAGTGTTTGTTCCAACCTGGCTCTTAGGACTAGTAACTCAACCCCCAACCTCCACTGGACTCCAAAGTGTTTGTCTAACTAAGGCTTGTAGGACTAATAAATCAACCCACAATTACTGGTGGGATTCCAAAGCATTTGTACAACCAAGGCATCTAAGACTAGTAACTCAACCCATGAAGGGCTTCCTGAGAGTTTTTCCAACCAAGCCTTCCAGGACTAGTAACTCAACCCAAGTTATTACAGGGCTTCCAGAGTGCTTGTCCAACCAAAGCTTCTAAGACTTGTAACTCAACCCAAGCTATTACAAGGCTTCTAGAGTGTTTTCCTAGCCAAGGCTTCCAAGAACTAATAACTCAACACATGCTAAGGAAAAATGAGAACCAACCACCACAAAACAAGGAAATAAACCCATAATCTCCATATTTATCTAGGAAATGGCAAGGCTAGGCAATCCACTATCAATCCAGGAAACCCTCCATGCCAATGATAGATCATACCCAAAAAACCACATGCATGTTCCATGCATATCGAAACTAGTGTGGAAGATATAGATGCAACTCAGTACCTTCAAGAAAATCTTGTTTTACTTGCTAATTCTGATGTCTTCTTATGCATTCCTACTCTTCCTTTACCTTCTTGCTATAATAATCCAATTATGCCACACCCTCCATGAGTGCTTCAATAAAAATCTAAGTATCCAAGAGTATGAGAGAGAGAGAGAGAGAACAATGAGAGAGAGCTCCAACACCGAACTGAGCAAGTCTTTCCCACTGATCCTCAGAAGCCTTTTGTTTAATGAGGCCTCTATTTTTTAATTTTCCATTATTTTCATAAATAAATGTGCCAAAATACCTTTTTTCCTCTTTAATGCCTTAGCCATTTCCTTTTCCAATTTCCTTAGCCATAATAAACCAAATAAACACCCATTAGGATGTTTCCTGCACCATTCAACTTAGAGTACATGTACCATCACTATGGTCATATATATATATATATATATATGGAATTTTCACTAGGGCTGTTAAAAAATTCTCCCCCTTGGGGGAACACCATCATCAGTGTTCAATTACACTTATAACCAACAAGACTACTGAAAAAAGCATACTTCCAATGGAGATTTATAATACAACTCGTTGCAGTATGTACAATGACCATCTGCTAAAACATGAAAAACATACTATTTACTGGAGCTTTATAACACAACTCATTATAGTATTTACAATAACCACATATACACATACATTTTTTCTTCAACCAACAAATAACCATAATTTCTATGGATCTTTATCAATCGACCTCGATAAAGTATTTACAATAATATATGCATATACATATTTTCTAAACCAACAAATAAAAATACATGATGCTTGCATCTACAATAAGGGAATCCAGAGGCTCACACCTCCACCCTCAAAGTAATACCAAGATTCACCTCCTTCCAAGGAAGTACAGAATCCACTGCAAAGTCAGATTTGCATCTCTGTCCACTGCTATAATTCGTGCCACTTGTCCTCCCAATGAACATTTACTAGTTCATTGTTCCAGTGTGCACTCCCAATCTGCATCTGATTCCATCTGGCAATGCTTATAACAAAAAAATCCATCCCCGACCTTCCCTTCTCTACTACACAGTCCCTTGGGAAATTCAGTCAACCCTTTTGTGTAGCCACTCACCTTCCATGTTTTGCTAGCACCCCCATCCTGGGCAGTCCATCCATTGGTAAGGATTCCTTGCATTAGAAGACACAAAAACCAAGTCATATCCATCCCTCAAAACCATCATATTGATCATATCATTCTCCTTACAATCAATGAACACAATTGGATACCAGTGTCCCACAATGGCCCTATTCCTGAAGTGCTTTACCAACATACAGCTACATATTCCAATTCCTTTCACTGTTGCTGCTAATTCTTGCTATTGATTTTAACCACCCAACCAAGCTTTTCTATGCTTCCTGTATGAAGCAAATAATTTATATTAGATTCAAAATAAATTGAAGTAACTTCAAATAATACCTCATTAGTAGCTTGTCAATAAAGTACACTTGCAATCTTGTTCGCTTCCTGTCACAACAAGTCAAACTAGCATATTTGATGAAATAAACATGTATAAAAATATCTCATCAGGTTAGCTCAAAACATCACCATCATAGATCAAAATCATAAATCACATGTAACCATCATAAACCATAATTATAATTCACATGTAATCATCGTATACCAGAATCATAATTCACATGCATAATAAAACTGAAATAATAAACCAGTACTTATCCTTCACCGATCCTTACTTTTTCCTTTGTTCTTATTTCATACGCACACCATATCAGTTTCCACACCCAAAAAACACCCAATTCCTTCTCCTCAACTAAGTGCACATATACATAGTGTGCATCACACACATACGACTACACACAACATACAACTCCATGCAATAGATTCACCTACATCTGACATGCAACACATAAACCTACACCTAGTGTATACAATACCATATATACACCTACATCCAATGCATAACGCAATAAATACACCTACACCCAGTGTATACAACATACACCTACATCCAATGCATAACACAATACATACACCTAGAGCTGGTGTATAACACAACACAATACATCTATACCCGATGTACAACACCACACAATACATGAACCTACCTAGTACCACATTCCCTCAATATAACATGTATGACATGCACACAATACCACACTTGCACTAGTACCATATGTACAACATGTACAAAGTACCACTCGTACATCACACCACATGCACAATGTGTGCACAACATTACATGTACATGATACCACCTGCAAAACTTGTACACAATGCCACATGTACACTACACCACTTGTATAACCTGTGCACAATACCACATGTAAATAGTACCACATGTTCGACATATATGCCACATCACATGTACACAATGCCACATGCATGACATGTACACAACGCCACTTGTATGATCATGCACACCACACCATATATACATAGCATCACATGTACAACATGCACGCAACACCACATGTACATAGCACTGCATATCCAACATGTACATAGCATCATCTGTACATAATATAGCATATCTAACATGCAGAGAGCACCATATGCATATAATACCCCATATCCATCATGCACATAGTACAATATGTACACAAAACCATACACCCAACATGTACATAGCACTATATATACCCAACACTGAATATGAAACATTCATACAACATTATTTGCACTAACATCCTATACATAACATTGCTTAAACAACATGTACACACACTACATATGCAGGATACTGCATGCACACAATAATCCCAGATGCAACATGTATAGCATATACAACATATGCACAATAATAATACCTCACATCTTAAACCACACTACCTTACCAAGAAACCTTGCTTCCAATGTCTTATCCATGCTTCTCCCAGCATGCCACAAACCACACTTATTTCACTTTTTTGATGTATCCCTTGGTATAACCTATCTATAATATAAACATATGCATAATACAAAAATACAATATAAATTCATATTCACATGATACTAACCTTATATATTTGTTGTGACTACTCTTCCCACTTGATTTCAAATGAACCAAGAATCTATTCATGCCATTTACCTGTATAAGTAATCATTCCTCCACAAGAATGATCCCTAAAAACCCTGTGAAACATTGACACATATACATACATACATGCATATATATAATCATTAGCATAAACACTCATCCTCCCATTAGACAATTACATACATACACACATACATGTATACATATATAAACATCAAAATAATCATGATCATAACATAATTACTAGATTGTGTAATGTCTAGGTTAAGAGAAATTACTTTATTCATGCACATCATGCACAACATTGAGAACAATAGTCCCAAGAAAGCCAAGGCATCTGACACCCCAGATCCATCTTATTTTCCTTTTTTGGTTACCTTTCTCATTATTGTTTTGTCATCATCCATTTACAACAATGGACCCAACCAGTCCAACTGGCTGCCATAGTCTTACCTTCCGCTATGCTTAGTCATGCACATAGGTTCATATGAATCTTACATTACCTTTCGAATACCACACAACTCTCCCAAGATCCATCAAATTTCCTCTTTCCCAAAAAGTTCCCCAGACTTAAAACATAAAAGGAAATAACAGAAACAACAACAATAAGAAAACCCTGAAAACCAATAACACGCGACTCAGCAAGCAAAGTGATATGGCCATACTCTAGAGACAAGTAAAGATGGAAATCAAGTGCAAGAAAATAGAAAAAGACCAAAAGCACATGAATAGCAACAAACACCATAACTCAATCCCCATGGTTCCTAATGCTTCCAAAGGAAAGCTCAACCTAAGCCTTCTTCAAGATTCATGTCAATCTCTATTTTTCATGTAGTCGAATGCATCATATTTCCATAAACACATAATTTTCCATGTATAAATAAACATAACAATGTATTAAATACCTTATCATGTTTCACCAAGAAAGTTGCTTGCAACTGAACACATCCACTTGTAACTAAGGACTAGCTAATATACCTGGCAAGTACATTTTCATTAATCTAGCACATATCCACATAATTTCAAATAAAATGAAGGGTAAGAAGACTCCCTGTATGCAAAGCACTCATTCATTTGGAATTAGGGTTTCCAAACATATCAAAAGGAATTCTTACCTGATTCCTTTCTTTTACCTTTACCCTACTGCAACTGAGTCTTACTATATACTTTTACGTCACCCAATTGTTAGTTATATAAACACACCAATTATTACCTCGTCAAACTAATACCAAGCATGTTTCCTGCAACTTCTCACGCATGCCAACCACATGTTCCAAATATCAATAACAATCATATCTATCAATTTGAGATCAACTTTTACCAATAATCATGTCATAATGCATAGTCAACTCATAATAATTAGACATAATGCTACAACTATCACCTACTGCACTCAAGTACATATCAATTGTCTCAACACATATCTGTTAGTAAAACCATCTTAAAGAAAGATCATTGGAACACATACTCATATTATGAAATTCATAAAACATTAAACCAACTTGCAAACATACCATGCTAAATAAATCAACTAGGCACCAAACACTCAAACACCAAATAGACGACATGATCAATCAAGAACAAAATATAAAACATAAGTGAACTCATACCTTAGTGTATTGTAGGGGAGGCTATCCTATCTCCATAATCAATCTAGGTTAGCACGATACAACTTCACAACATATAAACTCAAACCTAAATCATGATATTCATAAAAGTAACTAACTAACATGTTCATGTCATAAGCTCATAAGCATTTGTCATTCATGCATAACGATCACCTATGTATGATCAATAAATATTAGTACGACACCATATCACAAATATGTCGGCTCATACTTGAATATCGTAACCATAACCATTTGCATAGGTCAAACCAGGTTAACACAATACATATAACATCAAGATCTTCAATGCAACAAACATAACCATCATGCATATGACCAATCCAAATTACAACATCAAGATCTCAATGAAATAACCCTAACTATCAAGTTAACTAACATATAACAACAATTAGTTAACATATAACATGATCATCAGCAAAACATGACCTAATCATCAACCTAACTATCATATAGCAACAACGAGTTAACCTATAACATACTCATCAACATCATATAACATAATCATCAGGTTATCTAATATAAAACAATAATAACAATGCATACAACTACATGTTACTATCATTCTTGACTATCTGACACATGTGCATATAGCTACACTAATCAACTAACATCGATCATGAATGTAACCATAACATCAAAAGACATCTACGTAAACTTGATGGATATAAACCTAATGCATATGAAAATCCTTAACTTACATACCTTCATGCCAAACATACAATGCAAGTAAGATGATATTATCTTACTCCAAAGTTTAAATCTACATCCTCATTATGATGATCTACATCTCCTATTGTATCTCATCCAACACATTAGCATAATAACAACCAATAACATCATGATGATCTAAATTTCATACCATGATTTCATAAGGCATGTTTGACCTACTATTCATGCATAACTATAACCAAGGCAATACATGCACGACAACTGCATAAGTAACCATACACACATGAAGACATACTCCATGAAAACAACTTCAACGTTCACATGGAGACATCAATACAACCTTGATCAACACCTTGAAAATGAAACAAGAACATGGAATACATGCATAAGGAACACATATGCAACCAACATGAATGCATGACCAACACACAACCCAAGAAGAGCACAACCACGCTCTGATACCACTCTGTAACACCCTTCTCCCACATCTACTCAAGCAACTAACCAACTGATATTAACATGCAATGAGTGGCAACTATGATATGATTAAACCTCCTAAGAAACCTTAAGGAAATGGAATCCATGGAACATCACACATAGTCATCCAACATTATCAACAGAAGCCTCAAACGACAAGTCATCTACTCAGACAACTCGTCCATGTATCCTCTTTCTTTTATGGACCTCTTAGGCCATAGTTTCTCTCATTCTACGGGAAAGGAAGTGACTAGAAACACAAAGTCACTTTCACAGGCCTACTTGGTAGCGATTTTGGACCCAAATTATAATTTATGTGCCAGCGACCCCAATATTTAAGCCAATTTCAGGCCCGGAGCCTAGGCCACTATTTAGAATGGAATGAATGCTTAGAATCAGAAAAATTATAGGGAAAAATGATGCAAAGGAATTTATATGATAAAGAACTTAGCTAGACTCCTAATAGACATGATAGGCCTTTCATTAAACATATCATGAACAGGTAACCTGCAGATGTAAACAACATAATTAAGTGTAGGGATCTCACAATTATCTAAGAATCATTATGAACCATTGTCTCCTTATCACATTAGCTTCTACCTCATCCATTAAGTCATAGATACATTGACCATTCAATAACATGTAAGAACATGATGAGGGACATACATGTTTGTTGTCATAAAACATATAAATAACCAGCATAATAGGGGTATAAATATCCATGAAATCATAACCATATAAACCACATATAATCCATCATAATACTCCTAGAAATACAAGGAGAAATAACCTTTCATTAATAATGCAAAATCCAAACCCGAGATGGGACTTCCATGTTCAACCAAATTGTATAATGGCTAAGCCAAATCTCTCTTTAGCCATTCACCCTCATGCCATATTCCAAGTATGAAGCTAGGATCACATAGAACACATCAATCAAACTCATTTAGGGTTTCGAGAGGCCATCCACCTCAAACCATCAAATAGTGATTCCACCTCACGGTCGGACATCACAAAACCAATACCATCATCATATTGGTCTCCATATAAGTCTTCCAAGGATTCCATAGCATTTGTTCCAACTCATCTCCTAGGACTAGTAACTCAACCCATGGCTGCCACTAGGCTCCAGAGAATTTGTCCAACCAAAGCTTCCATGACTAGTAACTGAACCCACAACTTTTGATGAGCTTCTAGAGAATTTGTCCAACCAAGGCTTCCAGGACTAGTAACTCAACCCGACAAGGGCTTCCACAATGTTTGCGCAACCTAAGTTTCTAGGACTAGTAACTCAACCCATGTTGTTCCAGGGTTTCCACAACATTTATCCAACCAAGGCTTCTAGGAGTAGTAACTCAACCCAAGCTATTACAGGGATTCTAGAGCGTTTGTCCAACTAAGGCTTTCAGGAACTAATAACTCAACCCAAGCTAACAAAACATGAGGACCAACCAAAACAAAACAAGGAAATAAACCCACAATCCCCATGAGCATCCAGGAAATGGAAAGGATGGGAAACCCACTATCAATCTAGACAATCTTCCATGGAAATGACAAATCATAACCAAGAAACCACATGCATGTGCCATGTATGTCGAAACTAGTGAGGAAAATATACATGCAACTCGGTACCTACAAGAAAATCCCATTGTAGCCATTGATCCTGATATCCTCTTATTCTTTCCTGCTTCTCTGTTGCCTTCTTTGTCTAAGAATCCAAGTATGCCACATCCTCCAAGAGTGCTCCAAGAAAGCTGTAAGTATCCAAGAGTATGAGAGAGAGATAATAATGAGAGAGAGCTCCAACACTGAACTGGCTAAGTCTTGCCCGCTTATCCTTAGAATTATTTTTATTAATGACGCTTCTATTTTCTTCATTTTCCATTATTTTCCTCTAATTTCCTCCTCACATGCAACTTGTGATCTTTCACCTTATTTTTCTCATAATTTCCATTATTTTCATAAATAAATGTGCTAAAATACCTTTTTTCCTCTTTAATGCCTTAGCCATTTCATTTTTCAATTTCCTTATCCATAATAAACCAAATCAACACCCATTAGGATGTTTCCCCCACCATTCAGCTCGGAACACGTATCCCATCAATGTGGCCATATCTATATATTTCGACATGGAATTTTCAATAGGGTTGTTACGCCTATTAGTTGGAGTGATCCAGTGGATAGCGTATTCATATGAACAAACATTTTTATGGAGATAGAACATGAAATTTAGGTTATCAAGGAATATAAAGGTAGCATAGGATAGGAAGAAGAGTTATGCCAATTAGAACAAGATGTTTAAGGATTTTTAGGCTGGGGAACAAGTGTACTTAAGTATCAAGCCTAAGAAGAGCTCCTTAAGGATTGGATCATGTGCCAAGATGGAACCTCTATATTCACAGGCCTTTCAAGATTCTTGAGAGGATTGGACAAGTAGCCTACCAACCTAAACTTCCGTCAACAATGAAATTCCATGATGTTTTCCTTGTGTCATTTGTTAAGAAGTATGTGAAAGATGTTGATCATGTGATTGAATGATCTGTATTATAGGTGGAGCAAGAAGAATAATCCCATCTTCAACCTTAGTGCATTTTTCAATGAAATATGCTCATGCTATGGAACCTGAAATTGAGCAAGTTAAAGTGTAGTTGATCTAGGTCCAGATGTGACAAAGGACCCTTCCAAGAACTTTTACTTTCGTGATGTGTTAAAATTGCTTTTTAAAAGAATATTAATGAATACAACTGCAGATTGTCAAGAAGAGGAACATAACAATCATTAGTGCATGAAAACAAAAGCCGTTGATAACAGAGTTCGTTCAGGAGGGACTATGTCTTCGAGCCCTGGTGTCAAAATGGTGTAGACCACTGCATTATGTGTTGTTAATAAAGATGATGTACACAGAGATGATGTCTCGATCATACAAGGAAGAATGCCCTCATGTAGGAGTGGCTCTAAGAGATGTTCCACAACTAGAACTCTCAATCAAAAGACTCATATCAGTATGACACAAAACAAGCATAGTGTGCATCCCGCCAACATGGCACAAAAGGGATGTCAAAGCAGAAAACATGCATGATGACAACAAGAGTATGCCAAAAACATACAACAAGGGATCTCAAAGCATAAGATAAAGAGTTATGACAACAAGTACATCACATAAAAGATTTCACATCAAATCAAGCAAGGAGTCATGACAACATGTAATAAACAAAATCTTGCATCAACATCAATCATGGATCTGTAAAACATAATGCAGAAATAAGAAGTACATGAACACATCATATACCTCACCACCAAGGGCCATTTGAAGCAAAGGATGTCAAAGTGCTGAAGATTGCTGAAACATCGATCTCACAACATTGATCGCAAGAAGAAGACTGTTCACACATGAAGATGGACATCTGCATTGGCACTTAGAAAAGTGACTGAAAGAGAAATGAAAGAAAGATAAATCTGAATACACCATGAGATTTGTGGTGTTGAGTAGTGTTGAAATCACTGTACAAAATCCGAATTCTGAGAAGTTGAAAATTTGGAGCTCAAGGAATATTTTAGATTCCCTCAGGATTCCTCAAAGATTCTATTTTAGGGATGAGCTAAAAATCTGCTGCTCAAATGTCAAATCTGATTTCACCTTTAAGATCCCTATGGAAAACCATGAAAAACAAGTATAAACTCAACCATATTCTGACAAAGTGAAATTTTACCTCGGGAAATTTTCATGGCTCATGGTTCCGCTCCCTGTTTTCGCTAAAATCATGGTTCCATGTGCATTCTAGAAATGATTGGAAGATGTAGAATTAAAATTGAAAAACAGATAGTGATATCATATTCGTGGCGACGAGAGGTGTAAAATCCATAAAAAAATTGTCAATTTATGAGAAGTTGAAAATTTTGCCTTCCTGCAAAATTCATTGTTCCTACATTAAAAAAATTATTAAATTGCCTCGAAATCCATGCCTGCTCCTGTCTCGAAATCCATGCAGTGCTTTTCCTCTAGCTCTGGCAAAAACTGAGTTCTTAAATAAATTGGTTGGTAGAATTACCAAGGAATTTGTTTAGCATAATTGGTAAATGGTTAATTTAGTGTGGAGGAGGTTAGGAGGTCAAATCCTGCCCCTCCACAAATATCATTTTTTTGTTTCTTAACAGCCCAAAATTCGAATTATAGTGGGGGGCTGGGTCTGCATTGGGTGGCCCACCCCCGTACCTTCCTCCACAGCAGTTCAATGGTTGCATTATACATTGGGCGCTTTGTTTTAAGTTTGGGTTGTTTTGGTATATATTTATTAGGCCATCTGGTGGGTTGGCCCACATAGCTGGGCGGGTTGAACTCCCATTGACCTCACCATTTAACACATGGTACGTAGGTTATAATTGGGGGGGGGGGGGGGGGGGGTGGTGGGTTTGGTGGCCCCCACCCCCTTAAAATATATTTCTTTTTGTTTTAAATAATAACAAACCGCATTTTTAAAATTCAGAATTTTAGGCCGTGGGAGTCAAATTAATGACCCCACAATTTCACCCAAAATTTGGCCGAAGCTGGTCAGAATCCAGTCGCTGGGTTTGATCGAATTTGTGGCCTCCTTAAGCTGCCTAGACATCAAAAAGTCAAACCAACTTTTACTGCTCCTAACTTTCGCATACGGACTTGGTTTGACGAACTATTTACACCACTGTGATCATGATGACGAGATCTTCAACATGAATTTGGTTCAAGCATAATCCAAGCACTTTGATTTTTGAGCTTTCCTGAGTCCTCTTTTTCTTGTGTGTCTTTCTTGAGCCACTTGGATCAATCCGGAGCTTTTGGTCCTCCAAAAGCATTGAAAATAGTCTGCATCTTTCTCTTTACCCTGTCTGCATCACAAATGTCCTGAAAAGGTCTTGCTTCCATCTCCTTCACCTTTGTTCTTCGAAGCCTTAAGCGACGATCCGACACCTTCCACCTCTGCAACTTGTAGTACATTGTTTGAAAATTACATGCTTGATTGACATGACCAACTAATGACCCAAATGTCCCACACTTGCCACAATTTTATAACACATACGCGGTGGTCAAATTTACAACAAGATGAATGTAATACCCAAGCTATGACAACAAGGCCGACATATCATTATTGCTTCAAAAAGTTATGGAAAACACATCATCACTGCAACACATGAGTTACATACAATAGGTCAGACACTATTGTTTTGACAAGTGATGGAAACATAACATCACTTTCAGAGTGTAAAGTATGACTCAAAACATGACCAAACATCATTGTTGCTGACCAAGTGATGGAAAACACATTATCACTTTTACACATTAAAATGCAACAAATGATTTACAAAAGAATGACCATGAAATGAAAACATGTCTAGAAACTACTTTTCACTGATCAATGTGAATCGGTCACCTCTTTGTGGTGATTTTGATTGTCAAACAATTGCTTCACCTGCTTCATGCACCGACTCTTTTTCTTTAAGGCGCTGCTCTAGATGGAGCTTCCAACAAGTGGATTTTTGATAGCCATTTCTGTCACAATGACTGTAGTAGGCTTTCTTCCTCCATATTTGCTTAACCTATTTCTTTTTATGTCGTTGAGAGGGTTTTTCATGCCTCATGAGTGCTACCATTCTTTTCCAACACTTGGAAAAGGTATGGTTAGGTAATCCACAAAAAGTGCATGTTTTTCGATGCCTTTGTCTTCGTTCATTATTAACAACATGATCATAATCAAAATCAACATTCGAAGATCGAAAGTGATTATACCTTCCTTTGTTTTTTTTTATGTCAACATGGCGATGAGAGATTGCCTTAGATCTCTCCCTGCAATGGGAACTTCCCTGGGATGATGGGGATGCTTTCCCATCATTTTCTTTCCTCAATGAAGTCTTGAGCCTGCAAATCGAGGTTCATGCATAACCTCCAAAGTTTGAGTGATGCCTTGGTTGTTAGCACCAAGCTCTTTCTCCTCCTGTCATGTCTTTGTAAGGAGCCTCATATTTGTCCTTGTAATCAAGATCTCCAAATCTCCAACAGACATCATACTATCAGAAGATGAAATTGAAAGGAAATCAACATCTTTTACCTTCTCTTTCGATTTGGAAATAACTGATGAGGGTTGCTCATCATTTGTTGTTGGTGGTTCACTAACTGTCTCAGTGCCTTCCCCAACTTCTTTCCTGACATAACTAAGTCCTGCCTGACAGGGTAATTCCTCCACTTTGATGGGATTGACAATGCCTTGGCCATTAATGCCTAAGCCTTTTCCTTCATACCCCATTCTCTTCAACAGTTTGGAGCCAATTCTTGTGGTGTGATTTTTAAACATAGTGAAATCATTATCAAGAAACATACATGAAGATGGAGAACTACTTTTTACCTCACATGGGTCACGCTGCATCTTTTCCAAGGCCTCGTCCTTTGCTTGCGGTTGTCATAGCAAACTTTGTTTTTCCTTTTTCTCTTCATGTAGCCGCTCTTCAATTCATCATTCTCCGTTTGAAGATTATGCTTGTTTTGCTTCAGTTTTTCCATGGCCTCTTTTGTGGCTTGCAACTAAAGCTGCAACCGCTCCTTTTCCTCTGTCTCTTTCTGTAGAGTTTCATACACAATTTCCACTCTCTTGGAAATGTTGACCATGGTATCGTACATCTCTCTTTCATTCTCTGTCGCTTCACGTTCCATTATTCACAATGCAATTCACATCAATGCAAAGATTGCCCCAATACCACTTGATCCAGTGTTGGATGTGACGAAAGACCCTTTCAATACCTTTTACTTTCGTGATCTGCTAAAATTGCTTTTTGAAAGAATGTTAACGAATACAACTACAAACTATAAAGAAGAGGAACATAAAAATCATCAGCGCATGAAAACAAAAGCCATTGATAACAGAGTTCGTCCAGGAGGGACTATGTCTCTGGGCCCCAGTGTCAAGATGGTGTAGGCCACTACATTATGTGTTGTCAATAAAGATGATGTGCACAAAGATGTTGTCTCGATCATACAAGGAAGAATGCCCTCATGCAGGAGTGGCTCTAAGAGATGTTCCACAACTAGAACTCTCAATCAAAAGACTCCTATCAGTATGACACAAAACAAGCATGACATGCCTCTCGTCAACATGGCACAAAAGGGATGTCAAAGTAGAACACATGCATGATGACAACAAGAGTATCCCAAAAACATACAACAAGGGATCTCAAAGCATAACATAAAGAGTTATGACAACAAGTACATCACATAAAAGACTCCACATCAAATAAAGCAAGGAATCATGACAACATGTAACAAATGAAATCCTGCATCAACATCAATCATGGATATTTACAACATAATGCAGAAAGAAGAAGTACATGAACACATCATATACCTCACCATCAAGGGCCATTTGAAGCAAAGGTTGTCAAAGTGCTGAAGCTTGCTGAAACATCGATCTCACAACATCGATTGCAAGAAGAAGATTGTTCGCACATGAAGATGGACATCTTCACTGGCACTTGAAAAAGTGAGTGAAAGAAGAAATGAGAGAAAGAAAAATTTGAATAAACCAACAGATTTTTGGTGTCGAGTAGTGCTGAAACGATTGTCCAAAATCCATATTCTGAGAAGTTGAAAATTCGGAGCTCAAGGAATCTTTTGGATTCCCTTAGGATTCCTCAAAGATTTTGTTTCAGGGATGAGCTGAAAATCTGCTTCTCAAATGTCAAATCTGATTTCACCATTAGGATCCCTATGGAAAACCATGAAAAACAAGTATAAACTCGACCATATTTTGACAAAGAAAAATTTTACCTCCTTGAGAAATTTTCATGGCTCATGGTTCCGCTCCCTATTTTTGTTGAAATCATGGTTCTGCGTGCATTTTAGAAATGACCGGAAGATGTAGAACTCATATTGAAAAACAGAAAGTGCCATCATGTTCGTGGTGACGAGAGGTGTAAAATTCATATAAAATTTGTCAATTTTCGAGAAGTTGAAAATTTTGCCTTCTTGCAAAATTCATGGTTCTTGCACTAAAAGAATTATTAAATTGGCATGAAATCTGTGCCCACTCCTATCTTGAAATTTGTGCAGTGCTTCTCCTCTAGCTCTGGCAAAAACCGAGTTCTTAAATAAATTGGTTGGTGGCATTACCAAGGAATCTGTTTAGCATAGTTGGTAAATGGTTAATTTAGTGTGGAGGAGGTTAGAAGGTCAAATTCCGCCCCTCCACAAATATCATTTTTTTGTTTTTCAACAGCCCAAAATTTGAATTATAGTGGGGGGTTGGGTCCACATTGGGTAGTCTGTCCCTGTACCTTCCTCCACATCAGCTCAATGGTTGCATTATACATTGGGTGCTTTGTTTTATGTTTGGGTTGTTTTGGTATATGTTTATGACGTTGTCCAGTGGGCCGACCCACGTGGCCAGGAAGGTTCAACTCCTGCCAGCCTCACCATTTAATACATGGTACAAAGGTTATAAGGGGAGGGGGGTAGTGGGGTTGGTGGCCCCCACTCCCTTGAAATATATATATTTTTTGTTTTAAATAATAACAAACTGCATTTTTAAAATTTGGAATTTTAGGCCATGGGAGTCAAATTAACGACCCCACAATTTTACCCAGAATCTGGCCGGAGCTGGCTGGAATCTGGTGGCCGGGTTCAGTTGAATTTGTGGCCTCCTTAAGCTTGCATAGTCATCAAAAAGTCAAACCAAATTTGACTACTCCTAACTTTCGCATACGGACTCGATTTGACGAACCATTCACACCACCATGATCATGAGATGAGATCTTCGACATGAATTTGGTTTGAGCATAATCCAAACACTTTTATTTTTGAGCTTTCCTAAGTCCTCTTTGTCTTGTGTGTCTTTCTGGAGCCACCTGGATCAGTAGTGGAAGCACTTTGGGCCCGATGAGATACATGGGAGATGGTTGATCAAATGCGGGCTATATATCTGTCTCTATTAATTGGTTGATCATATATCTTTCGATATACGTTTGATGTTGTGTTTGGTTATATATATATATATATATATATATATATATATATATATATATATATGTATGTATCTATATATATATATGTATGTATGCATTCATATGTATGTAAATACCACATTGAGATGTGTTATAAAGCTCCAATAAGTGGGATGGTGTTCATGATATGTTAGCTATATTTTAGAAGATGGATATGATGTAAATGTTATATTGAGCTATGTTATAAAGCTCCATAGGAAGCATGTGTTTAGCTGGTTTATAGGTATCATTGAACACTAAGGTTGGTGTTAACCCAGGGGGGGAGGGTTCTGTAACAGTTGTTGTTAAAAATCCATGTAATAAAGTCAATAAAGAAAAAATAAGACCAAGATCATGGGACACGTATTCCAATCTGAACATTGGAAAAGAACATAGTGATGAGGATCACTTGTGATTAATAAATGGGTATGGAAATTTCCAAAGGAAATGGAAAGGCAAAGATGCATTTATTAGCATTTTATTTGTGAAAATTATGGAAAATAGAGGAAAATGAGGTGAAAGGTCACATAATTACATGTGAGGAAAGCTAAAGGAAATACAGAGGAAAATGAAGAACATAGAGGCCTCAATGATAAAAATTCTTATGAGGATCAGTTCACAACTTTTGGCTGGTTAGCTTTAGTCAATTCAACCTTTTGTTAGTTTTAGCTTGGAGCTCTCTTGTTTTATCTCTCTCTCATATTATTGCACACTTAGAGTTTTCTTGGAGAACTCTTGGAGGGTTTGGGCATACTTGGGATTTTTAAAATAAGGCAAAGGAAAAGAAGGAAGTTACAAGAGGATAATTGGATCAACAAATACCATGGGATTTATTCACAAGTATTGAATTGCATGTATGATTTCCTTGTTAGTTTTGGCATGCATGGTATATGAATGTGGTTGTTTGGTTATGATTTGTCATTGGCATAAATGATTTCCTCGTTTGAAATTGGTTTTCCTAGCCTTTCCATTTCCTAGATAGCCATGGTGTTGTGGGTGTCCCACTTGTTTTTTTCTGATTGGTGCTCACATTCCTTAGGGCTATGGGTTGAGTCACCAGTTTTTGTAGCCTTGGCTAGATAAATTCTCTAAAAGACTTGGAACAATAGGGGTTGAGTTACTAGTCCTAGAATCCTTGATTGTACAAACTCTCTCGAAGCCCTGGAACAACTTGGATTGAGTTGCTAGTCCTGGAAGCCTTGGTTGCACAAACATTATGGATCCCTTAGTGGGTTGAGTTACTAGTCCTACAACCTTGGTTAGATAAATGATCTAGAGCATTGCAACCATTGTCAGTTGAGTTAGTATTCCTAGAGCCGAGTTAGAACAACTGCTCTGGATCCATGAAGAACTTGGTTAAAGACATATCTAGTGATCATTAGTGATGTCCCACCATGAGGTGGAATCACTAGTTCAGGGTTAAGGTGGTTTAGCCTTTGGAAGCCCTGGTTTGATTTTTCTTGGTTTCTTCCATGAGATCCCACATTCATGTTTGAAATATGGCACATGGGTCATTGGGTGAAAGAGAGGTTTGGTTCATCCCAATCTACGGTTGGGTGGTATGTGGATGCCCCTGACTAGGTTTTCTTTTGAATATGTTAATAAGAGATATTTTCTTCTTGTATTTCACGTGTATTTATCCTTCTTATAATGAGGCTTTGATGGTTTTTTAATCATTGTCATCATTCTGGTTATATTCTAGCTATAAGCATGGTTTCATAACAGATTCTAGTTATGGCTCTTAACATGTTTTGATTAGTAAATGAATGGTTTTTGAAAGGATGACCTAATATACTTTTTTGTAGCTATTATGAGAGGGCATTAGACCTTCTTGGCGATTTTCAAGTAAGTATGAGACCCCTATCTTTAGATATGCATTTATGGTATGTAGATTATATGTTTACAATGTGCTTGACTTAATATCTGTCATGGTTAGGCCTTGTTAGGTCATATTCTTGACTAATCTTTTCATTAATGGATTTTTCCTTGTGTCATTAATCATTATGGAAAGTTCTATCAAGTTTTGGGCATTGGTATGGATCCTAGTCTTGAAAACGTGGCTTAGATTCCCATGTCAGATGCACAAAAGTGGGAATTATAGATTGTAGTCACTGAGAGGCATGGTTATCCATGTGACCAAAGGGTTACAATCATTGGCTTTCCTTGTTATGCAAGTGACTGGGAGTCTAGATGACTAAAAAGGCAAGTTAACTCATGGTTTGGGCACTTAAAGAGGTTGTCTGTCTTCCGGGGGTCCTGTAGCTCCTAAGCAATTTCAATAAAGTTTCAGTTTGTTGATTCCACTTCCTTAACTATACATAGGAGGTTAAGTCATATCATAGTAACTTTATCCCTGAAAACATGGCTCAGATTCCTAGGTTAGATGCACAAAATTGGGAATTCTAGAGTGTAGTCACAAGAAGGCATGATTATCCATGCGACCGGAGGGTTAAAATCATTGGATTTCCTTGTTATGCAAGTGACTGGGAGTCCATATCACTAAAACGGAAACTTAACTCAGGGTTTGGGCAACTAAAAAGGTTTTCTGGCTCTTGGGGTTCCTGTAGCTCCCAAGGAAGGTTAGTAAATTTTTAGTTTGTTGGTTCCACTTCCTTAACTGTACTTAGGAGGTTAATTCATATCATAGTAACTCTTCATCACATATTCAACCTGGTAGATCAGTGAACTTGGGTAAGTGTGAGAGGAGGTGGTTACAATAACTATGGCTAAAAATTTCAAGTGAAAATGGGATCTTTGTCACCTACAATGATATTTGTGTTTCCATGTAGCTTTTGAACAATTTCCACAAATGAAATTGTGATTTTACTAGCCCTGAAAAAATGATATAGTGCACAAATGTGTGCACGCTTTATAAGTTTATCAACTACCAAAAAAACAAAACTCTTTCCTTTGGACTTGGATAGATCTATGATGAAATATATTGAGACCTCCTCTTAGCGATGCCTTGGAATGGCTAGTGGTTGTACATTACTCAAGGTCTTAATTGTCTCAACTATATTTTGTTATAAAACCAAACATTCTTCCACAAACTTCTGAATATAATATTTAAGGCTGTCCCCAAAAAAATCCTTAACCATGTGGTATGCATGTAATAATATTTAGTTCCCTCCTATACGAGAGATGTGTAATTCCAAAAGAGCCTTTTGTTTGAGTTTGGAATTCTTACATTGATATAATTCATCTTTGTATAGCATGCATCATTTTTCCAGATAAACATATCAGATGCACTGTGATCTTATTTCAAATTTTCAAATAGCGTCCACGCTTCTTCATCACTCTTCCATTCATCCCTTTCTTCAGTTATCCACTCAAGCTAGATAATAGAAATGACATAAAGTGATGTCTCCACATCCTCATCCCTTCTTGAGAGTGCATGCGCAATAACAATTTTCTTCCCCCTTTTGTAGATGATTTGAAGATCATAGCCTAACATCCTTGTGACCCATTTTTTCTTCTCTTATGAATACAATATTTGTTCCAAGAAGTATGTAAGACTATGATCATTTATTTTAACTTGAAGTGTTTTCCCATTACATAAGGGTGCCATTTCATTAGGGCATGTAGTATTTCCAACATTTCCTTCTTATATGTAGGTTTTTGTAAATTCTTTCCCTTGATTGGATGACTTACAAAAGTAATGGGTCTTGCTTCTTGCATTAAAATAACATCAATACCATTTCTCATGGCATCGCACCACAATAAATATGTTTGTGAATTCTAGTGGAGCTAAAACCAAAGCTTGTCATATTGCCTCTTTAAATGTTTGAATGCCTTAGTTGTGTCTAGAGTCCAAGAAAATGCATATTTCTTTAGTTATTTTTTAAAAGGTTTTGTTATATTCCCACATTTCTCAACAAACTTGTGATAATACCTTGTCAACCCATTCCACGGTGTATTAATTTTTTTTAGGGTTTACCTTAATACCCTCATGCAATATAATGTGACCCAAATATTACAAATCCTATACCCCAAAGAAACATTTGGAGGGTTTTACATACATTTGTTTCTCCTCTAGTAGTTTAAGCACCCTATGAACATGTTGAACATGATATTTGCAAGACTTGTTTTATATTAGTATATCATCATAAAGTAATAAAATAGATTTTCTAAGGGTTTGAAAGTGAAATTCATCAAACCTTGGAACATGGAAGGTGCATTAGTAAAACAAAAATACGTGACCAAAATTTCATAATGAATTTCAAGAGTTATGAATGTTGTTTTTAGAATGTCTTATGTCTTGATTCTAATTTGATAATATCCTGAATGAAAATCCAACTTGATGAAGTAAATTGCTCCATGTAATTCATCCAACAATTCACTAATGGCAGGGATGGGAAATTTATCTTAAATATTGATGTTATTAATCTCTCTATAATCTAGACATATACACCATGATTTTTCCTTCTCATTCACCAACACTACTAGAGAATATAAATCACTTTGGATAGGTTTAATTATACTCGCCTCTAGAATTTTTGCAACCATGCATTCAATTTAACTCTTTTGTGCATAGGGATATCTGTGAGGTATAATGCTTGGAGAAACACTTCCTAGAATCAAGTGAATAACATGATCATGATCATGATCATGAATAGGTAGAAGACATTTGGGAGTCTCAAATACCTTGGATATTGAAAGATGAATGATTTCATTGTTTTAACATCTAGTGATCATAATTGTGCACTCAACCCACATGTTTCCTTCTTCAAATTCTTTGTCAGGCTAACAGGGATGATTATCCTCCCAAGTTCCCCTATGATACCCCTTAAGTTAATTTCCTTTCGTTCCAAAAAATACTTCAAGAAAATTACTCGAGAATTGAAAGCTATCAATGCCAAAGATTGTAAGAATTGGATGCCTGGTAGAACATTAGCACCACCCATGGGAATGGAAAGAATTGAACTATTCAATACATATTCCCCTATCATTAGTTTCATATTTTTTAACTTCCTCGAGCAATTTATAGATTCTCCACCTACAACCATCAATACTATAATGCTGGATATATAAAGGAATTCAAACCCTTGGCTATCTTAGAATGAATGAAATTATGGGCACTACCCAAATCAATAAACACTAATACTTTTTTCTTCTTGATATATCCTTCTATATTTGGGGCTTTAGGAGTGGTAATTCCAGCTAATAGATTACAAGATATGGTTGGATTTATTTCTTCTTTCTCAACCCCGTGTTTTGTTTCCTTGTGTATATCCTCTTCCTTTAATGTTTATTGATTCTTTTCTTCCTCCTCTTCACAATCTATGTGAAATATTTTTTTTCTCAACGAACTTATGACCTTTAGTGTTCTTTCTATAACAACTGCAACAAATCCCTTTTTCTCTTTTTCCTCCAATTGTTGTCATGTCAACCTTGTAAGTTGTTAAAGTATAGGAGAGGCAAGACTTCCATATTTATATTTGTGAGTGGTAGGCCTCCTCATTTCCAAAAGTATTCTTTCAATGTTTCTTTCCACCCTAAAGGCATTTTCTAATGAGTTAGGTTCCCATAGGTAAACCTCATGTTTAATAATATCATTTAGAATCCCCATGAAGACATCAATAAGATGCTCCTATGGATATTGGTTACATTGATATTAACCCTTTGGAAGTTATCAATGTGCTTCACAACTCTACCCCTTTGTTTGATATTTATCAATTGGTTGAAAAAGGTATTTCTCTTGGTATCCTCATAATCTTTTATCAATTCCTCCATAAAAATTTACCATGTGAAAAGTTATTTATGAGAAAAAATCCACTATAGTACCAAAAATGATTGGATTTTAAGTATAAATATGCAATGTTCACATTTCCTGTATGTTGCACATCATGTATATTAAAGAAGTACTCCCTCTATAGTATTCATGTTATCAAATACTTGGCATCAAACTTCCTCATATCAATTTTTAGAATGTGGTTGGTCTTCAATTCAAAGTTGGATACTCTAAATCTATAATTAACATTCCTTTGTTCTCGTCATGAGTTTCATGGAATACCTTATTGCCACTAGGAAGCCATTTTTCTATCCACTTTATCCAAACTTCCTTCAATCCTTCCATGTCTTCTTTTAAACTATCCATTTTCCCTTTTATTCTTTTATTTTAAACCATCCATCTTAGAATTCATTACTCCTAATTTATTTTTGGTTTCTCTTTGTGAGAGAAAAACTTGTTGCGCTTGTTCCCACAATTTTGATTATTATGTTGCATTTCTTCCTCTTATTCATGGGTCACAGTAAATATTTATGTTGGATTAATGGGTATAGAATTATTTTGTTTCAGAGGAATTTTGGAACCAATTATGATACTTATACTTCATTATGCCATTTGAATCACTTCAAACTTATTTTTTGAACAAATGTTGTCTAAATTTAAAAATACAAACCATTCAAGGCTTCATTTTGAGCTTGTTGATAAGGTTAAACTTAACACTATTTTATCTCTATGATTTTAGCCTCCCAAGGTATGAAATTGCATATTTTTAAGCCCTGTGTGTCTTTTATCTATCCCCATTAGTTAGACCAATACTGGATTCTTCAAGATAAAGTTATGCCAAATCTCATATGATGACTTTATTATGGACTAATTCAGTTGTTGGACCATTAATATGTCATTATTATTATTATCACTTTTTAACACCTATTTCATCCATTTCTACTCTTCTTTATCATGTCATTTATCATGGTGTATCATATAATTCCATCTTATAATTATTTATTTTATTATGGATAAATATTATTTCTTCTCCTTTATTTTTAATAAATTGATGATTATGCATGATTTTACCAATGATGGTTTATTAATAAATTGTTTGTAACATCACTCGCCATTTTCGCTTCCAAGATATTTTCCAAATTAAAGATTTGATCTCCAGCTCATAATTAAATGTGACAACTCAGAAACTCACTAGAATAAGAAGTGACAGTTTTGTATTGAACGGTTTGGGTAAATGGAGAAGAATATGGAAAATCTAAAACATGGGTTTTGTTCAGAAGGGACAAAAATAGTTTTGTAATGTGTAGTTTTCCAAAATTCGGTCCATACTAAGAGAAATAGAAGGTTCTCTGAAGACGTTTTTCTCAGATTCGTTGTTGTGGCTGTTTTCCAAATTATCTCAGCTGCAACACAAAATTAGACCTATTCCTGTTGAATGATGATGGGAAGATATTTCAGATACAATATTGTTTATGAATTTTTTGAGAACAATCCAGTTTTGTAATGGGAATCATATTTTAATCATCACAATTGTAACTTCTCTTTTCTCTCTGTGTATTTAAATCAAAACAGAGATCAGAGGAGCGGAGATTATGGGAGAGATTATGAGAGATTAAGATAGGGATTATTAGAGATAGGATAGGATACGATAGGAGGAAAGGGGGACTGTTGTATTACCATTGTAATTCTCAATTACAGACTTTTGTTGTAGAACGCAAATACGTTGTAATGATTTCACAGTTTGAAGATTATTAAATAAAAGAGTTGTTGTTCCTCTCCATTCTCTAAAGTAACTAAGCGGTGTATGCTAGCAGCTAGGGCCCAGCTTCCAGTGGAACTCACTTCTTCATCTGTATTATATGATTTCAATTATCGCAAGTGTGCTAGTGTGATCATATCACTGCCTTCTGTTATTTTATCGCTTTGTTGTTCATTGGTTCTTTGCATGATAGAATAACTCTGTTTTATATTTAATTCACAGAATTGTTTCTTGATTAGTTTCCTTTCATTTTAGATTGAGTTTCATTGATACATCTCTTGCTCGGTGTAATCAACGGTAATGAGCTATAACTATTGCTGTTAATAACTCTCATATTGATGCCATCATTATTTTATATTCGAATGAACATGATTTAATTTCTATTAGTTTCTAAGGGAAGAGTTATTATTAGTGCACTCTTAACTAATAGTGTTGTTATATAGATTGCATTGTTGTTACTTAGATTACTACAGGATTTGAGTTCCTTAAAGGATTGGAATTTGTTTTAATTGCAATTAGAATTTATTTGTTGCATCCATTTATTCTTGAATTTGAAAGCACTATATTGAAATTTAGGGAACATTACTCTCTGAGATTATAGCATGCACATATTGCATACACTTTTGAAATAAGAGGACTTACTGAGGTTGATAATTAATGTGGGATAATTAGGAGATCTAAAGGATTCCTTTTATACCCCAACATTTTCTCGCCATTGCCGGGGAGAGTGTTGCCATTTCACAGAGAGTGGTGTATGCTTGATATTTGTTGTTGGGAAAGAATTGGGTATTAGAAACGGAAGGTAAGAATCTACGTAACGAGCAAGTAAAGTGCTTGCTCCTCCACCCGCTTTTCAGCACAATTGCATAGAAGTTGAATTAGGTGTTTGATATTTGTCTGCTCAGAAAGAATTGGGTATTAAAAATGGAAGGTAAGAACCTACGTAACGAGCAAGTAAAGTGCTTGCTCCTCTGCCCGCTTTTCAGCAGAATTGCATAGAGACAGAATTAGCTTGATTTAATTTCTATATTTCATGTAAATCACATTTCTGAATTGTTTTGCTTTTCAAATAGTATTCTAATTCACTTTCAAGTTTGGTAATCTTTACTTTCATCGATAGATTTTAAATTCATCCTTAGATCTTTAAATGTTCTATAATTTTCTAGTGCTGTAAGAACCCCCTTCACTAATCTGTGTGTGCAAGACAGGGACTACATAACCAAATGGAATTGCTGACGATAAATACGAAGGACCTTGCACAAGCCCTAGCAGCTGCTGAGATCTTGACCTCTCCTTCTCAGGAAGAACACTTCGTGACAATAGCCAAGAATTTGTCTGTTTATCCACCACCACAAGAGGATTTGGAAGTCTCTTTGGATTTCACTTGCCAATATGAATCATGCACCATAATTGAGGGAGAACATCCACTGGAACCTGAGGAGTTCTTGACATGTCTATCAACAGATCTAGAATTTAATCAAGATATTACTCATCCTATGGAGAACAATCAACATGAAATGGAAGAAGAGGATGAGAAGCATGGGTCAAATCAGGAAACAGACCACAAATACCATGATCACATCGAACATTGGTTCCAAACAATGACTCAACCAAGGGAGTATTCTTCCCTTTTGAAACCATTATCGTCATATCAAGTACATTTGTTGGTTTTTCATGCTCATGAAAACTTCCAAGTTTATATGTTAAATCTGAGAATGAATATTTATTTTCACCTGCTTCACACATGGTTACATTGGAAGTATTCCTACACTTAAAGGATATCTTCTTCTCTCTAACTTAGAATAGGGTAGTATAGGAAAATGAATAAAATTGTCATTTGAATAAAATTGTTGCAACACGCTATGGAAATCAACATCGGCGATAAATATTTTGATTCATTTTTGTATGTAGATGAATTATAATGGATAACAGTTCTACAAAAAATCATATTCATTTTTATCACTGACTTGGAAAAAATGCTTGAATATCAAATTTTTTTGGCTGGTGGGCTTGATGAAATTTCTAAAAACATAGTCGGGACAGTCATGTTTTGAGGGACCAAAAGGGAATATTTTTAAAAATTGTTTCTATCCTAAGTAGCCCTTGATGTTTAATTTCCAACCCAATTTGAATCACTCAATTTATATTTGAAACGAAAAAGTTGGAACCAAAACATTGATAAGGTGTCTAGCGGGTAGCTCAGGAACATAGTTGGGACAATCCACTTTTGAAGGCCTAAATGACTATATTTTGAAAACCTATTTCTAAGGTATATTCCCCTATGAATATATTTTACAAGGAAATTTGAATCACTCATTTTTGATATCGTATGAGAAAGTTATGACCAAAATACTAACTGTCTATCATAAATCAGCACTCTTAAAACTTTGTTTTTCAGCTGTTCCCTAGAGTATTTGACCTATAAATTCTTTTTTTTTTCCAAACCTATTTCTATTGGAGATAAATAAATGAATCTACTTTCATTTACAGTTTCAATCATTCGAATCCGTCATCAAACGAAAAATCAATGCTTAAAATATCCACTGTTGTTCTATGTGGGGTAATCGAAAATGAGTCTGTTTTGCAGGTTGTTCTAAGTAAAATTGACATATCATATCATTGAATTTTTAAAACCTATTTCTATTGGAGATATATCTTTGAATTGTCTCTCATCTGGCTTTGGAATCACTCAATTTGGACGAAAAACAAAGAAGTTGTGATTAAAACACTGCAAGTTAACATGATTGGCCACTGCTCTCCCCCAAGTAACAAATAAATTTTACTTTGTTATTTTCTCCGTGGATTTGTTATATAGAGTAATTACTTGTTGTTTTCTTGCATAATTCTTGGATTAGGGGAGCCTCTCTTTATCCATGATTTAATGTTTTATTGCAGGTACATACTCGTTTTTTGTAGGTCCTAGGAGAATAAAGAAGGTCAATTTATGGACGAGCGATTCTTGAAAGAAATTTTAATAAAACAAGGGAATTTCATCCAATGCATTACCCAACGGATTCATAACAGATGAAATGAAGAATTGATTTCCGTTTGAAGATTCATGTCATGTCTCTGCTGCCAAAACATTTTTCAAAGAGATCATTATTTTCCTTGCCTTAGGAAATAACATCATAGTTGTTGTAACTTAATTTATTTACATACTTTTTATAAATAAAGTTTTTTTTTTTTTGTTCCATTTAAGGAACAACTATTGTTCCTCTTAGAGAATAGCAGCCATTCCATTTAAGGAACAACAGTTGCATGTTTTTATTTTTGTTGTTCCTCTTAAGGAACAGTGGTTGTTCCTTTTAAGGAACAACAACCGTTCCTCTTAAAGAACAACAGTTTTGTGTGTTTATATTTTTTCTATTTCTCTTAAGGAACAACTGCTATTCCTCTTAAGCAACAACAATCGTCCCTCTTAAGGAACAAAAGTTTTGCGTATGTTGTATTTTTGTTGTTCCTCTTAAGGAACAATTGTTGTTCTTCTTAAGAAACAACAGTCACTCCATTTAAGGAACAACAGTTTTGCGTGTTTGTGTTTTGTTGTTCCATTTAAGTAACAACTACTATTCCTCTTAAGGAACAACAGCCGTTCCTTTTTAAGGAACAATAATTTTTGGGCAAACTGGTCAAAAGCGCAGTGCTGCTTTCCACCTGCTATTGGAGGCCTTCCCCTTAGCTAATTTGAGTGTTCAATAGCTCGTTGGAAATCTTGTCAGTTATAATTTCCATAACATCTTGAATTTTTCAATTTGGAGTTCATTTTCTCTATTAAATGTCCAATCTCCCAAGACTGGTCAAAATGTGCAGAATGAGGCCGCCGAAATGCGTAGTGATGTTGCAATCAACTTTTGAAGGCCTTCTTCAACTCCAAATTGAGCTCATGATAGCTCATTGGAAAGATATTTCTGTCTACGTATTAGTTGACTCATCAAGAAATTCATTTGGTCATTTAATATAGGATAAAAAACTATTTTACCAAGGTCACTCTAGAGGTGCACTAACCCTCCTGAGGCAAATGATGTTTTTGACATTTCTCCGAAACCATGAAACCTGTGTAAAAAATAAAATAGGTTTTTCTTCTGAAGTCAATTATGGACAAAAGCCTCTCTCACTTTTCTCAAATTCATCTTTTCTTGCCCAGAAACACAGTTTGAAGAAACACTGTCCCTAATGTGTGGTGAATGGCATGTTCCTTGGAATGCCTTCTCGACAAATGATGGAGACCTGATGTTTGATGATATGAAATGGCCTCATACCTTCTGATATCCATCATACCTCCTCTACTCAGATATCACTGAACAACACTTTTGCATGTATTTTCATTTGTTGTTACCTACAATAAACAACACTTTTTTGAGTGTTTTTGTTGTTCCTTCAAAGGAACAACACTTTGGGAGTATTTTCGAGAACACTTTAGGAGTATTTTCAAGAACAACCCTTCTTTACCCTTGTGGGATTATTCCTAGTTCATCTCAGCCATATTTTATTGATTTCCCGTCATGGCATGAAGTACACTACTTTTATGAGGACAAGAATTATGAATTCTATTAAAGCGAGTTAATATCATTCACGTTATGATCTTTAATAGGACAACTCTTTGATGATAGATTATTTTCAAAAGGGACACAGTGATTTATATACTACTTTACTGCATTATTTTCTACTGAACATGATACTAATTGATCATCTTAATACCATGTTGGTTCCACCCTTCCTAGTTATAATCTTCTCTGTTTGTAATAAATGAGATTATGGGTATATTTTTTCTATTGACATGTTCAACTTCTTCCACCATCCCTGCTCTTAAGGAGTACTAAGCCTCCCTCTTTTTATCATAAAAATGTGTAATAACAACAAAATTTTGTTCGCATATGGAGGATAGGGGGTCTCATTACGAGCCAACCTACCATGTTCATAAGGCTGTAACAAGGTGACATTCCCATTATGGCCACCACACTAGGGTTATGATCCATTGGATAGCCACAATATCCTTGGAACATGAGGTCTCATCACGAGCCTGATCACTTTTGCTACATCCCAGTGAATGGCAGTGTGGTTATCTGGTTACCATGCCAGCACACTGATCTCTTCTGTAGAACAACACTGGAACCCTTCATTTATAAATTGAGGAACCTGGCTCATATGCGTTAAAAGCAACCCTGCCGAGGCTATGGACACCTGCTAGAAGTAGAGGCTCTGCTTATGGTATTGAAGTTATATCTTATCGTCAAATATTACTATAATACCCTTTTCTTATTCTTTCTTTTTATCAAAGAAGTTATTTCCTTAAATTTTTCCTTGTTTTGAACCTTTACGCATGAGAAATTGTTTTTCGATTAATAACATCATTTTCAGCTAGAATACCATCAGAAAAGCATCTTTGGCATATTGCTATCCTTTTTCTTTTTCGCATAACTTATCATCAATCCAAAGCATCCTATCTCTTATTCATAACTATGTTTACAGACTCTGCTCTCATTATAACCATACCTCTTGTCGTTCTATCATTGATATGTGTCCTCTGCTTCATTTACTGTCATATTGTTCATTTCCTTGCTTTACCAGTCACATAAAACCTTTCATATGCTTTATGGTCATGGAATTCCTTTTCCAATTAGAGGGGAGAACATATGCATTATGGGATAGCATGTGATATGATTACTACAGTCTACCATAACTTGTTGATTTGACAAAATATTAGTATTGCATGTATATAAAAGTATTTCTGATTGAAATTTTTACATGCATCTTATCTGTTGTTATTCAAAACTAACACTGCGGATTCAAGAACATCGTATGCAAAATAGTGATTTGTTTATAGGAGAACAACAAGTATGGGGGGAACTCTATTCACAGCATGACCACACTATTGCAACTAACAGAAGAGTCTCGAGCAACTCGCAAATGCAAACAATTGTTCAGACATGATGCTCTTGCCTGGATTCCACCTTTTGCATTACTTTCAACATCAATTCTACCTACATCAACTTCAACAAATGCCAGTCCATACACGTCATTCTGCATTTTTTTTTCAAAGGTAAGACTTGAAGCAAAATAGCATAATTTTCTAATTTATTAAGAATTTAGGAGAATTTCATGAAAATCCATTGAGCATTATTTTATCATCATTCATTTCACATCTTTACCACTTCCCATTTTTCAGAGACATATCATCTTTCAGTTTGGGGCAGTGTTGCTTTCATTCATTTCTTTCTTATGACCATGTCATTAATATTCTTTATCATCTATTGATATCCTTATTCATTCTCAACACCTCCCTTATTCCATATTGCTTTACACCAAGCATAGAATTCAACAGCTGGTAGCAACCACCTCAATTTGTTTTCTAGCATTGCATGAGGGCATGCTAATTCTTCAGTTTGGGGGAGGAATTGCTACACATGATGGATTTTTTCTACTTTATTTCTCATTTAAGGCATAAAATTTCATTTTTATACAGTGCAGAAATTGATTTCCATATATTTTTAAAACTATGAACTCAATTCTTATGATTTCTAGAAAAAACAGATGTATCATTAAAATACACAAACCCAAATAATTTCAAGTTAAATCAGTTCATAAAATTTTGGAAATCATGCACTATCACCTACAACCATTTTGTTTATATTTCATGATCTGTGCATCAAAACGATCTGATTTTTGGATCATAGAAGCATTCATATATTATAAATAAACTTGCAAAATTTCAGCAAAAACTGGTTTGTAGTTTTTGAGAAAATGGTTAATGAAGTTTGTTGTTACTCATATCATATTTTGCTGCAATTTCATATACACATAAGTTGAACGTCAATGTAAAAATTGTTATGCCTTCATCAAGATTGTTAAAATTGAATATTTATTATTTGAGGAAGAATTCATTTGTTCCATCCATTTCATGAGTTGGGATGACCAATTTTTTATTGCTTAGTTAACATAAAGTCTTTAGGTTGCATGAGGACATGCAATGTATTTAATTTGGGGGTATGTTGGGCCGTTAATATGTCATTATTATTATCACTTTTTAACACCTATTTCATCCATTTATACTCTTCTTTATCATGCCATTTATCATGGTTTATCATATAATTCCATCTTATAATTATTTATGCTCTTATGGATAAATATTATTTCTTCTCATTTATTTTTAATAAATTGATGATTATGCATGATTTTGCCAATGATGGTTTATTAATAAAGTGGTTGTAACATCACTCACCATTTTAACCTCCAATATATTTTCCAGATTGAAGATTTGATCTCCAGCTCATCATTAAATGTGCCAACTCAGAAATTCGTTGGAATAAGAAGTGATAGTTTTGTATTTAATGGTTCGGGAAAATGGAGAAGAATCTGGAAAATATGAAACATGGTTTTTTTCAGAACGGACCAAATTAGTTTTGTGATGTGTATTTTTCCCAAATTCAGTCTGTACTAAGAGAAATAGGAGGTTCTCTGAAGAAATTTTTCTCAAATTCGCTGTTGTGGCTGTTTTCCAAATTATCTCAGCTGCAACACCAAATTCGACCTGTTCCTGTTGAATGCTGCTAGGAAGATATTTCAGATATAATCTTTTTTATCAATTTGTTGAGAACAATCCAATTTTATAATGGGAATCATATTGTAACCATCAGGGTTGTAACTTCTCTTTTTTCTCTATGTATTTAAATTAGAATAGAGATCATAGGAGGGGAGATTATGGGAGAGATTATGAGAGAATAAGATAGGGATTATTAGAGAAAGGATAGGATAGGATAGGAGGAAAGGGGGACTATTGTATTACCATTTTCATTATCAATTACAAACTTTTGTTGTAGAGCGCAAATACGTTGTAATGATTTCACAGTTTGATGATTAATAAATAAAAGAGTTGTTGTTCCTCTCCATTATCTGAAGTAACTAAGTGGTGTACGCTAGCAGCTAGGGCCTGGATTTCGGCGGAACTCACTACTTCATTTGTATTATATGATTTTAATTATCACAAGTGTGCCAGTGTGATCATATCACTGCCTTCTATTATTTTATCGCTTTGTTGTTCATTGGTTCTTTGCGTGATAGAATAACTCTGTTTTATATTTAATTTACAAAATTGTTTCTTGATTAGTTTCCTTTCATTTCAGATTGAGTTTCATTGATATATCTTTTGCTTGGTGTAATCAAATGTAATGAGCTATAACTATTGCTGTTAAGAATTCTCAGATTGATGCCATCATTATTTTACATTCGAATGAATATGATTTAATTTCTATCAGTTTCTAAGGGAAGAGTTATTATTACTACACTCGTCACTGATAACACTGTTATATAGATTGCAATGCTGCTACTTAGATTACTGAAGGATTTGAGTTCCTTAAAAGATTGGATGTTCTTTTAATTGCAATTAGAATTTATTTGTTGCATCCATTTATTCTTGTATTTGAAATCATTGTACTGCAATTTAGGAAACATTACTCTCTAAGATTATAGCGTGCACATATTGTGTACACTCTTGAAATAAGAGGACTTACCCAGGTTGATAATTAATGTGGGATAATTAGGAGTTTTAAAAGACACTTTTTATACCCCAACATCAGTATATCAAAATTGTATGGGATACCATGGGCAATATTTTAACCTTCAATCTTGAGACTCTTACACAAATAGCTAAAGTATGTTAAATTTACGTCACATTTTATGAAATTTAGATCTGATCCTTGAAGAGAAATCTATGATGATTTTTCCCCTGACACCTATTCGAGATTGAATTTTGTAACATTTAAAAACCTTAACACTTTTTTACTATATCACTAAAAATATAGCCAAAAAAGGTATGAAATTATAACCATATGTTCATAAACATTTCACCTTCAAGCGATAATAATTTAATTGTCTCAATCTTCACAAAAAATAAGTTATATAAAAATGCCCACGACGATATGTTTGAAGCAACAAAACCTTAGGATCAAGAGCTCTGAAAGTAAATGTTATGTGACAAGATAAAAATAACATAGAAACATAAGAAAATGTTAATTAAAGATTCCATAATAATCCACTTCAATGGGGCAACCTCTTTTTACATCTCATAAATTAACAATTCTTGGATAATTCAAATGAAAACACCTCCTTGGAATATAGGACTCTAAAAGATCAAATTCTAATTAGGGCCTACATAAAAATAATAATGTAAAGGCAAAAAAATAACAGAAGAGGCTACTATGGGGCACAATTATAACAATATAGGGGTTACATTAGTATTATAGGGACATAAAATTTAAGGTGAAAGGAAAACACCTAGTCAAACTATTGTAACTAATTCCAATCCTTGAATGGAAGTGGGAAGGCATATTCATGGACTTCATCATGGAATTGTCAAAGACACCAAAGAAAAATGATGCCATCTTGGTGGTAGTGGAAAAATTAAGGAGGGTAACTTGTTGCGACTGTGAAACCACTAGTGCTTGTCAGGTTATTCATAAACCACTTGCAAGTGATATTAATCTCTCAACTTAATTGCTACATTTCCCCTATAAATTTAGTTCTAAAACTATGGACCTCGCATAGGGGTGGTTCGTCACATAATGTAGCTCAACATTATAGACCAATGTTTGGGGGGATAACGACAATCCCTTCTCTAGTCACCAACATAAATCAATCTAATCATATAAGTAGTTTGGTCTAAGCTTATTTTTTATGAATGTTGAGTGCTTATGCATATGGTTTTATGTAATTACGCTTCAATTTTTAATTCCTAAATCTATTTTCTTGATGGATAATTCACTGAGGAATATATATATATATATGTGTGTGTGTGTGTGTGTGTGGTTAAGTGTATTTGACTTGATATTTTAATGGATATCTTGTTGTATGTGTTATGGTACTTTATATAAATCGATTATACCTATTATTTTCTTGATTTCAAGTTGAATTATGTATTGAATAAAAGTTAAAACTATATCATTTATATTCTATGTGGCTCGGTGACATTTAATGGACATCTCTCTCTCTCTCTCTCTCTCTCTCTCTCTCTCTCTATATATATATATATATATATATATATATATATATATATATATATATAACTTGTGAAAAAATAGTGCTTTTCAGTAAATAACCTCTACAACTAGGTGACATTTCATGAAGAAAACACATATATACGATGGGCTTAGTATTTTATCTAATTAAATGTGCATGAGAGTGTTTTAGATTGAATATGTTAGTCTGAAATACAATTCAAAATTTTGATTGTTAGTAATTTACCACTAATAATAATTTATTACAAATTTTTAATTATGATGCTTTAATTTTGTAAATAAAAAAATCTGGCGAATTACTTTTTGAGTACAGATGGCTAAAAGACATGAGACTGCAAATTATTGTGGGGTACTTATTACCCATAAATAATTCCTAGGCATATAATTTGGATGAGTTTAAAAATTATTAATTATGATATTGGCCAATTAACTGTTTCCTAGAAGACATCGAGTTGTCTTTAGGAGTGGGAAACAAAATATCATTAAGGAGTTGATAACTACTTGCCACCTATTGGTGAGGTGGAGGTAGTTGTTAACCACCAATATAGCCATAGATGGGAATTGGATAAAAAAAATTGTCTTCTTGCTTTTGTCTCATTATGAGAGGAGGTGAGACTAAAGAGAAGCAAGAAACAAAGACAAAAATAAAATTTGTAGGCCTGGTATGCTCCTTGGGACATTGGTTGTTAGAGCTATGCACTTGACTATTAATCTTCCAAATAATTTTTTCAAGTTGTTTTTCTAATTACAACATTTATTTGCTGAGAAAAGAAAGAGAAAAATAAATTGGTTATGCTTTATTATATGTTTTTATACAGTGAAAAGAGAAGAAAAGAGAAAAAATTTCAGTTTAGCTATTATAGTTATTTATTTATTTTGTACCAAGACAAGCAGATTGGGAAAATTATATTTTGTGAGAATGAAAATGTATAGTTTATGTATTTATTTGAGAACTTAAAAGACTATGAGAGGAAATGAATGTAATTAGTATGTAGACTAAGGTATTAATTTTTGGAAAAATGATTTTTTCCTTTCAAAATTAGATATAAATTATTTTATCTTATATATATGTACTTTTTTATTCATAAATATGTCAACACATATATATTTATTACTTCAAGACATATTCGTACTCGTGTACATAAAAACACAAAGGATAAAGTAAATAATTTTTTTTATATAAAATATAAAGTTTCTTAGTCCATGGCTAACTCTAATTCAGACATAATGAGAAACAAAGAAAACAAAATTAAGGAATTATATGAATTCACTTAACCAAAAAATAAACACACAAATGTTTTGGAACCAGTCAGTAGGAATATATATATAAAACACTTCGAAAAGGTGGAGGAACATAGTTCATACAATAAAATTGTTATGTTAAGGATTAAAAACAACTCTTAGGAAATGTACAAGTAAAAAATTGAATAACCTAGTGTAAATGTACAAAACACATAAAAATTAGGTTTCTCTAAGATTACAAATTAAAAAAAAAAAAAAGGCTTGTAGCTTTAGTAAATTTTCTTCCAATATTAAGAGAAAGAAATTCGAATTAAAAAAACATATATCACGTAATAATTTATGGATGGTATTAAAGCTAAAAAAATTATGAAAGGTTGACTTTCAAAGACAACAACCATGCCTAGGAAGAGTAGGGAACTAAGAGTTGTAATTCGCCTGACTTAGAAGAAGGTGGATTGAGACGAAACATCAAAGGAAAAGTTTCCTTCCGATAAGCATGAACTTATTAACTAAAATGAGCATACAGAGTGAAGAATCATGAATTCAATTATATACAGAAAGAGGAGTAATGTGAAAATTGGAATGAAAATTTCAAAGAGAGTTTTTATAAATAAAATTAATTACATTGGATATGTTTTGACCTCCTTTGTGCTATTTGTGCATGTACAGGAAACAAAACTAAGTTTAATACTCGACTTCCTGTACATAAGAAATGGTAAAGTAATTACAATTTTATACTATGTGGAGAGGCATGAAGAACAATTTATTGTTATCAAAACCCAAGACATTGTTAATGAAGATGAAAAAGGTATAAAACCTAACACATTAATTATATAAAAGAAAATTATAGAAAAATTACCAAAATATTCTCCACATTTTGATACTCTACTGGGAGCTATAAAATCCAAAAAGAAATTATAATTAATAAATTGAAAACTTAAATCATAGATAAAATCATGGACTCTGTTATTTTTTCTTTTATTTTTTTTGAAGGAAAAAAAAAACCTTTTTTGTATATTAATATTTAACAAAAAGAGGAAGTTTTAGAAGGAAGAATGGGAGTGAGGGTTTCAATCTCTGTGGTCACAATGGCTCTTAGTCTGACTTGCGTCGGCCAAATCACCAGAGAATCCACAATCAAGAAGCCGGAACACGCACGACCTGCATTGGTTATCTTCGGTGCACCGAGAGCAGGGGTTTTATGTTATCCACAACAGTTAGGGTTTATAAGAAGAACATAGTTGCGTTTTTGGTCAGATCTGTTGAATACGGTGCTTCCTCAAGCGGCAGAGACAGCTGATAAACCCTTGAATGACATAAATTGGATGGATACGTATAGAAATGCTTATGGATCAAGCACTTGACTGCCTACTCTATGGCAGTAAATGTCTCCGAGATCACGCTTTGTGAAGGCACTGTCTCTAGCATCAACGGAGCTCTCAGGACGAAAAATCACTGACTCTGCCAAAGGTATGAAGAAATATTCCAGTTTTTTTCATATCAGAATGCATATCTGTATTATTATGTGGCTGATATTGACATCCACTGATTCAAACAACTGCCATTGAGCCCTGATTGGGAAACATATCCACAGATCCGTGGAAATGAGCACAGATCGAGTCGTGGGCTTGTAGATCCAGACCTTCTTATTGCAGAACGACCCTATTTATGGTCAGATATGGAAGCTCACTCACCGAATAAGTTGTTTCGAAGTGAGAAAAAGGTGTAGAGTAGATTCACAGGGATGGATCTGCCAAAAACAAGATTTTGAACCCTGGTAAGAGATCACAGTTTCCAATTATTTGTAAAAAACCCGGAAGGAAAATAAAAAATAATTTGGGTCAAAGAGACAGACACTATCGAGCAAGTGCAGAAAATTATAATGCAACAATTGGGTTACCCCATCAGAACACAAAACCTGATACAAGGGGGCAGAGTGTTACAGAACAAAAAATACCTTTTGGGAATACAAAATTGCACCTTTGTCAACAATTATCCTCAATCTGAGGTTAAGAGGGGGTGAAACCAACAGTAATAGAAATCTAGATAGGGCAGGAGGAAGTGGTACTGGTTCAATTGGGAAAAAACCAGGCAGAATTTCCTTCAAAAACATCCTACAGGAGAAAAAAATAGAAGGAGTAGCACCGAACCAAATAGGTATGCACACAAGGCCATACATAGTGGAACAGCTAGACCACACCCCAGAATATAACATAGATACACCAAAAATAGATGAGCACTACACTATATATGAAAGACAAGCAATAATATGCAGATTTTACTGCTTTTGGCCCAAACCGGCTGGTCTATTTCTTTGGATCTTCACGAACTGGACCACACACTGCGAAATACATGTCTGCTCCAAGGGTTTTTTCATAGTGAAATTTCTGTCAGCAATAGAAAGAGACATAGTAATGCAGGATGGACCTTGGTTATGGGGTTCCACTGGACTCTTCATCACACCATGGTTCCCAGATTTTGATGCAAATGCAATGGTTGTCTCCAAGATGTCAGTTTGGGTGTGACTACACAACCTCCCAATACATCTCTGGAATCTTCAAGTACTAGGTGGAATTGGAAATACTATTGGGCGTTACATTAAAATGGACATCCATCGAGTGGAGGAAAGAATATATACTTTTGCACGAATATGTGTGGAAGTAGACCTTAACAAAGGCCTGCCAGACCAAATTCAGCTGAAGCATGGACAAAGGAGATGGACACAGGTTCTAGATTATGAAAACACTGCTTTCAGATGCCGAATTTGTCGACAAACAGGACACCTACTAAGCACGTGCCCAGCAGCCAAAAAAGACAATCGCAGAAAGAAGAAAATGGAAAAACAAGTAAAGGGATGGAAATTTCCTCCACCTCCCTCGGCTGATGAGGAGGAAGAAGAGATGGATTATGCTAACCCAAATGAGAACAATCAGATGAATAAAGAATCAAATGTAGAAGACACCAATCAACAGGAACACATAAACAAACACTAGCAAGAAAATTAGAAATGGATATGGGCAGAAATAAATGTCAACACATATCAGACACGTCAAACTCTGATAAGGATAATCCACAACCTGTGGCTGAAAATGCATTAGCACTTATAACTCCCACAGAGTCATAGGGGGTTTGGAAAAAGGACAAGAAGAAAAAAGGGCGAAAAGGCTGACTTTTCCCCACCTATGCATTAATATTTTTGCTATTTATGTTTATTTCTTGAAATCCATTACACCCTGCATGATGTTGAAGGATCTATGCATCTTTTTGTGCACCTTTTTTGAAATATGTTTTAAAGCATATGCCGAGAGGCATCTACAACATGTAATTTTTCAATCATAATGAAAGATTACGATTTTTCCAGGGGAAAAAAGTAATATTTAACAAAAACCCAATAGTAAGGGTGATAAAACCATTTGCACTTGGGGTAACAAATTAATGAGACCTTTGAGAGTCGAATTTGTAGATATATAGAACAAATCAAATAACATATAAGGTAAATAGTAAGGGCAACAAAACCATTTGCACTTCTTGTAACAGATTAATGAGACCTCTAAGAGTCGAATTTGTAGATATATATGAAAGAAAAATAAAACTAAAGGATAATAGGTAAATTTTTGAAAACCTTTGGAATCCGCTACCTATTAATAAAAAAATAATTTACCTCATCATATAAACAAAGAAAAGTAGGGAGAATTTGTTTACAAAACCCTTTGAATAAAAAATCGCAGATGGGATAGCAAAAAAGCAATATTGAAAAACATTTTCATCTAAAGAGAGAAAGAATGGTTACCTGAGCCATTGCCACGTAAGGGAAAAGTGTTTCTAGCATAATAAAAGTCATATGTAGTGGTTATTATGTCACTTGTTAACTATGTTGTGTTGAAACTAGTCGTCAGCATAGAAACTATTATCAAGACATTCAAAATAATCCTACACAGTAAATATAGTAGTACCATTAGATCAATTTAGTGGAAATAATTAACTTGAAGGGAATAAGAAGAGCTATCCCTAAACGCTTGTAGAAAGTTCGAATTCTTTCTCCTATGAAGTTTGCAAAACAAATGAGTATCATATTTTACAATGAATAAATTAATTGTTCTAGGAAACAGCAAATACCAATAAGAATTCTCGGATGACTGAGTATAACTCGCCATGGTAAATAAGGCACCATTGCCATTGAGAATGAAAAATGGATATTAGTCAAGAAACAAAATTCATGAGCCTCACAGTGCATTAACAATATAGTAAAACTCTATGAAAAGAACCGGATTTATAGAGTTGTAAAGCCTAAATAGTGGAAAACAAAATGGTTTATAAAATAATGCATAGAGTGGAGGTGACAATAGTCGTGATCTCGAATACTTGATAGATTCAATGTCAATGTTGATGGTGCTATGCATTCTAATCTAGGGTTTGAGTCAGGGTTTGGAGCTGGTGACCATGGCAGGTTAGGGAGGAGGGAGTTCTACTCCCTCCTACAATCAAATAGTCGCAAACTGAAACAAGGAAAATGATCTGCATCACTTCAAGAAACAAACAAGGGGGATAACTAAGGACACCAACAAAGGAAATATCAAACCTCACGAACAAAGAGAAAATCATGAGGAAGATAACAGAGAGAAGAGGAAAGAGGGCAGCAGTCAGAAAGATGCACCTTTGAGGGTGACAGGGGGCTGCAAACCCAAGTCGACCATCACTCCTCGGGTCATTTTAAGTGACCCAGCACTACAGGTGCATATAGATCACATGGCGGAACATGCGATCATATGAAAATCTATGGGGACTTGGCTGATGGAGAAGGCCCTACATGCATGGATAAGGTACCGCTGGAAACTGAAAGGGGAAATAAAGCTTCACCTTGGATTCAAGGGTTTCTTTACGGTGGTGTTCACGAGATTAGAAGATAAAGATAGATTGTTCGAGGGAGGATGCTATTTTTACACTACTGCAGGCCTATACATGCAACCATGGGTGATGAACTTTGTCCCAAAATAAGAAATGTTCACTTCAGTATCAATATGGATAAGGCTATACTCCCTTGCTTTAGATTATTGGCTACCAGAGTCCCTAAAGGTTATTGCCAATAAACTAGGGCATTTTATAAAGACATCAGATGTGACATTAAGAGGCAAATACACTTCCATCGCTTGGATATATGTGGAAATGGACCTATCTGGGGCACTCCCAGACGAGATCATTTTAGAAGTTTATGATGAAGAATGGGTGCAGGCGGTGTACTATGATCATGTCCCATTTAGGTGCCGTAAGTGCCATGAACATGGGAACCTATACAGAGACTGCCCATTAAGCAAATTGGAAAGAAACGAAAAAACCACCACATGCAAAGATCCTGCAGGTTTTACTAAGGTGGGGGGTAAGGGGAAAGGAGGAAAGCGACACTAAAAGAAAATCAACAAGGACGGACAACTGAGCCATAATAGTTTCAAAATCTTAGAAGAAGAAACTGAAAACAACGGGGAAAAGCAGAAATCAGAGACTAAAACCAATGAGAAGGATAGGGATACCAGCATGGAGGACATACCAGAGAACAACTAGCAACAGGATGATCTACCAATCATTGTGAAGCTCAGAAGGGACCATGAGATGACCCCAAATTAGACAGGAATGGAGGATCATGAACTATAGGAGATTCTTGAGAAGGAAAACTTGGATCTAGAAAAATTTCTCGAGCAAGGTATTACCAAAGGAGTTGACTCCATGCCAAAAGAGGAGTTTAACAGGGTTCAACAACTCTTCCTATGGAGATCCAATCGAAGAGTTCTGGAGTCAAAAGAAACTATGAAAACTAGGAAAATAGAGGGATGAAGAAAATGGAGGAAACACTAGGGCACTTTTCCAAGAACCCAGTTAGGAAAAGAGGAAGGAAAAGACAGAATGAGCTGCTGACAGAATTTGGAAAACTCATGATCAACTTAGGTAAGATGAAACATCTCACCAATTACTCTTTTACAAACCTTTCTTAATGAAGTTTACAACGTGGAATATTAGGGGCCTAGGAAGTAAAAGGAAACAAAGAAATCTCAACAATAAAATAAAAGAAGGAAAACTAGACATGGTTTTCATTCAGGAAACAAAGTGCTCAATGGATATAATTATAGAAATACATAACAAATGGTTAAGAAGGTATGAGCATCTAGAGGTTAAGGCAGATAACTTGGCAGGAGGTATTCTTATGCTCTGGGATCCCCAAAAACTTGGAATCCTGGATGTGAAAGCATCCAGGAACTATCTTTTGCTGGTAATACAACCTGTGGATGATAAGGAGATCTACATGATTACAAATGTCTATGGTCCTCAAAAACTAGAAGACAAACTCATGCTTCTCACTTCCCTTGAGGAGCTAAGAAAGAGATATCCAAATGTACCCTCGATTCTAGTAGGGGATTTCAATATGCTCAAATCTCTTACAGAGAAAAAAGGGGGTACCAGAACACTAGGTAGAGACTTCGTTGCCTTCCAGAACTTCATAAATAACATGAGATTAGTGGATGATAAAACAATAAATGGCACTTTTACTTGGAACAACAAGAGAGGAGGGGCTTCTCAAGTTGCCTCTAAATTAGATAGATTCATGATCTCAGAATACATATTTATCACAAGCCCTGACATGTCAGCTTTAATCCTTCCTTTTGGAGGCTCAGACCACTGGCTTCTCCAAATTGAAGCCACTTTTGTGGGTACACTGAGGAACAAAACTTTCAGGTTTGAAAATGTCTAGCTTTCTCACCATGACTTCACCAAGAATATTGATAAATGGTGGATGGAAAATTTTCCCTTTAAATGCATTAAAATGTACATGCTACAACAAAGAATTAAACACATCAAAGTTAGACTCAAATATTGGAACAAAAAATAGTTTGGTAACATTTTCGTAGCCAAAAAAGAAGTTGAACAGAAACTTCAGGGGATTAATCAGCTCATGATCACAGATGGCTTCAATGAGGAAAGGAAATCTCAAGCTGATGCTCTTCAGAAGGAATGGGATTGCAGATGCAGGCAAGAGGAGATTTTCTGGAGATAGAAATCAAGAGTATAGTGGATTAAAGAAGGGGAAAGAAACACACAATTTTTTCACAAGTCAACTTTGAGTCACAGATCACACAATAGAATTTTAAAACTCAAAGATTCTCAAGGGAAAGAGCTCGTCACCCACAAAGAAATGGATTTTTTCCTAGTACAACACTTCCTTAGCATTGCAAAGGAGCCTCTCTTGGACATGTCACAGTTCATTAACAAATTCACAAGGTACATTCCCAAGCTTGTCACGAGGGAAGACAATCATAATCTCAATAGGCTAGTATCTGAAGATGAGGTTAGTGAGGTTATCAACGAGATGCAAAATGGGAAAGCTCCTGACCTGGATGGTTTCAATGTGAACTTTTTCAAAGCATGCTGGGAAACAGTCAAACAAGACATCCTTGAGGTGGTGAAATACTCAAGAAGCTCCAGATCGGTCTTGAAGTCTCTTAATGACTCTTTCATAACTTTGATTCCAAAGTAGGAGAAAGCCATCACACTAGACATATTCAGACCCATAGCTTTGTGTAATGTGGTGTACAAAAATATTTTAAAAGTGATTGCTAATAGACTCAAGCCCCTTCTTCGAGCCCTTATCTCATAGGAGCAAACTGGTTATGTGGAATGAAGACAGATTCTCAACAATCTCGTACAATCTCATGAGATGGTACACTCTTTGAAGAGCAACAAGCAAGCTGGTATGATCATATAGCTTGGCCTAGTGAAAGCTTATGACAATCTAAGCTGGTCTTACATCAGGGCATTGTTGAAAGCTTATGGTTTTGACCACAATTAGATCGGATGGGTTATGTCCCTTGCATCCATGGCCAACTTTTCAATCTTTCTTAATGTCTCGCCCTCAAGGGCCTTCATGCCTTCCAGGGGACAAAGACAAGGAGATCTGCTCTCCCCCTTCCTCTTTGTGCTCATGATGGAAGGGATAGGCAAAGCGATAAAAATGGCAAGTGCTGAGGGAACAATCCAGGGTTTCAAACTCACCACAGATGGAGAAACCTCAACTCACCAACAATTTGTGGATGACACTATGCTATAGGGCATTCCCACGTCAAGGAAGTCAAAGATTTTAAACAAATCTTGATTGACTTTGCTATGGCTGCTGGTACAGAGGTAAGCGTTGATAAATCAAAAGTTTTCTTTTTTAACAATGAAATTGCTATTAAGAGAAATCTTACCAGAATTGTAGGTTTCCAAAGAGATCAGTTACCCTCTAAGTACCTCGAAATGCCCCTTACGGACAAACCTCTAAGCAGGGGAGTGTGGGACCCGATCATTAACAAAATTCAGGATAGGTTCAGGAAATGGACATGCAGATCTTCAAATTTAGTAGGGCACCTTGTGCTCACCAAAGTTATCCTACAGGCCATACCCATTTTCATGATGTCAGCTCTTCCTGTTCCTAAAGGAGTTTTACAACAGATCGAGAACATTCAAAGAGATTTTCTTTGGGGAAAAGGGGAAGAGAAAAAGAAATGGGCTTTGGTAGCTTGGGATGAGCTATGCAAACCTAAGGCCCATGGAGGTTTTGGGCTTCATGACCCGAAAACCCTCAATAGAGTTTCGGGTGCAAAGATTTGGTGGAGGTGGCTCAAGGAATCGGCAACCCCATGGGCGAAGCTTTGAAAATAGAAATATGCAAAAAATTGGTAGGAGAGGGATCATATTCTAATGTCTGGGCTTATCAAGGGCTCCCAAATTTGGAATCTTGCTTGGGAAAATAGAGGCATTGTCCACCAGCACAACTTTTGGGAGATCTGAGATGGGAACCTGACAAGATTCTGGGAGGACAATTGGCAGGAAGAACCAAACCTATTTAGGGAAGAACTAACTGATCTCAAGAATGACACTGACAACAAAGGTTTACGCATGGTAAGTGACTTCTGGGAGCAGGTAAGGAACAATGGCAAATGGAGAATATGGAAGGATTTAGGCCACAGGGAAGAAATCCATTTGTAAGCTTAGGCAAACTCTCTTGCTATGGACTTGGAACAAAGGAAGATTTTGGTTTCATCCTCATCTGACCAAATAAGATGGGGAAGAAACATAGAAGGTAACTTTAACCTCAAAGAAACCAAACAAATAGCCCTAGGGTTCAATTATCAAAACCTTGATAAGGCATGGAAGAACCTTTAGTAGCATCCGCATTGGATGAAAATAAAGTTGTTCATGTGGTTAGTTAAACAAAAGAAAATTCTAACTTGGGAAAATATTCTAAAGAAATGTTTTGTTGGCCCATCCAAAAGCTATCTGTGTTGTACACAAGAGGAGATGATGGAACACTTACTCAACCTTTGCCCCTTCACCTCAACTTTGTGGGATTGGGTGGCCTCAGTCCTTAGGAAAACTGACAGGGATGGCCTCAGTATTACCAACACTTTGAGGAATTGGAGAAGGAACTTCTTAGGCAATGAGATCATCAACAACGCTTGGACACTGGTTCCAGGTTTCTTAATCTGGGATGTCCGGAAAGAACACAGTGGCAGGATTTTCAAGAGCAAAAATGGATCAACCCAGAACACTATTACACAAATATTAAGATAGCTCAAAGATACTGTTGGTGCCATGTTAGGGAGACCTCCTGAGAACCTAACTCTGGCCCAGGACACTTGTATACTGCTACAGTTGGGTCTCCATGTGATGGTTCCCCAGAGCATGCACAAGGATGTGAGTCGGATAAACGTTGGTAAAGAATTTTGGTAACCTCCTCATCATGGTTTCTTGAAAATTAACATAGATGGAGCCTCTAAAGGTAACCCAGGGATGGTTGGTTTTGGTGGGGTCATCAGAGATGAGCAGGGGTGCATAAAGGACATCTTTCATAGTCATTTGGGAATTGCCACAAATAACATGGCAGAGCTCATGGCCTTAGAGTAGTGCTTGGAAATACTAATGGAGTCAAATTCTCATAATGTCATCAATGAAGCAGACTCGGAATTGGTCATTAATGTGGCCAAGAAGATTTGTTATGGAAAAGAACTTGGAAAAGTATCAAAACATTGGCGACTTTTGTAGCTCTTTCAGCGCATTCTTTCACACCTACAAACCTTAGGAATGACCATCTTTGTTCATGTGTGAAGAAACACCAATATGTTAGCTGATCATCTGGTGAATGAAGGAGTGTTTTGGAAAGAAATTTATAGCAAGTATGCATGGGACTTGATACCCTCGGGGAGAGGCAATTGGTAAACAACAGGCCACTTAGTAGGTCATCGGCCACAGATCTTGACAGCCTTTGTAATCAAATGGCCATCGGGTGGAAAATAAATCGAATGTTAACCACCAAAGCACACCTGATGGTCTTTATTTTAGCAGTTTATAATCCTCATCAGGTTCGAAAAGGAAATTAAAGACCTTGCAGGTTTCTACTCCGATATCCCAGAGGACCGCCAGATCAACCATTGGGTTCTATAAGTAATCGACGCTTAAGTTTCTAAATAGACCTGAACATTTATAAACCATTGGCCCGTAATCATTATCGGGTCCGTGAACTGGGTAAAAGGGGCGCATGTTGCCGAGACGATAGTGTTTGTGATCATCGGATCTCATGGGATCTTAGAAGGTTTCGGGCTTGTTTCGGGTTAGGTAGTTGGTTACCCTTCATAGGGTTAGCCCGTGTTGATCCTTACATTGTAAGGTCATGTAACATATGTAATCTCTCTTGCGGTTAATAGAAGGCCCCACTCTTATTTGACCAAGAACAAGACAATAGTCACAATGTCACCATAAAACCCTATGGTCTCCTATAACCATTCGTCCGATATGATTACATAAACTTTAGTGATCTGGTAGGTCAGAATTATCTCGACGAAAGCACAAAAATTTAACATGTATACCTCAGAATGCTTTTAATAGTAAATGGGTATTGTATTGTCAGAATGACTAGGAATTCAGGAACAAAACTCTATGAACTTAATTTTAACGAAAGTTGCATGGTAACCATTGATTTTTTAGCTAAATTAATTTTGATAGAAGTACTATGAGCTAACAGGTAGATACATAGAAAATTATGGACACACACACACACACACACACACACACACACACACACACACACACACACACACACACAGATATATATAATAATGTTAATTCAACATCTAAAAACTCTTAAACATTATACGACATCGAAACAAGAAATCCTAACCATGTACCTTATAAAAAGAATGCATCGCGTAAGTTAGAGAAGGTTGGCATGTATATTTGCAATGTCAAGACCATAACCCATATGAATGGCATAAATGATACTCATGGTCGACATTGTACAAACCCTAAAAAGTAATTTTTAATTGGATGAAGAGATCCATTACACATACATGTATTAGATTATGTATTTGTTAAAAATTGGTTATATGTATATGTGTTTGCCAATTAGGAATTAATAACAGCAATAACAAATATAACTGTGTGAACTAAAGAGGAAAAAAACGTAAAAAGAATGATATTAACAAAAGAATGCCAAAGGTATAGAATGGGTGGCTGATAAGTTTAAACTTACAAAGGTGAATGGGGGGCTGATAAGTTTAAACTTATAAAGGTGAGAGATAAATAGTAAGTACCCTAGAGTGTTATTGGTTTAAAATTGTTGTAGGAAACATTTATTGAGATTTATTGAGAATAAGGTAATTAAGGAATAATTATATTCTTCGGATATAATAATCAAATCCATTAGTTTAAACATATTATATTTCTTGACATTGATGAATATGAACTCCCTCTCATTTGTGATCTGAATATGCTCTGCATCTACAGAATGTAATTTCTTTATTTTAATGAAATTATGATTTCCCTCTCATATATATATATATATATATATATATATATATATATATATAGATACATACACTGTAGAAAAGGTATATTACATATACTTTAGTGAGCTATTATTATCTCATTTCCTCATTTCATCTTAACATTATTGTTTAATCATATATATATAAATAATCAAACATTTTTAAGTGGTTGATCACATATAGTTGTTAAACCTATATATAAATCAGCCAAGGCCATGTCCTTTTTTGGGTTTCGAAAGGTAATATCGTCATCCATTCACTCATGCACCACCAAATTAATAAAATGGAATTAGTCATGAATTCGGTATTTACAACTACTACACTTAAATAAATAACATTGTATGACAACTTTGAACTATTTGAACTATGGTATCACTTTGTAAAAATAAATAATGTTTTTATGTGCATGAATAACTAACGCTTATTTATATTAAAATGGTTGGGGCTATCCCCTCCTGAGCTGTCAATAATGACACTTAGGCACTTACCATTCCCGTGCATTCACATACTTTCAAGTTGACTATATGATGAACTATCTATATATATATATATATATATATATATATATATATATATATATATATATATATATATATATATATATATATATATGCGTAAGAATAGGTTTGGGCAGCATGCCTTTTTTCTTTAGCTCCACATTTTTACGTGGGTGAACATTACTATCCACCTCTTGTGGATCATTGAATTATACAAATAATTTGATTTCCATGGGTGAGCCATATCTTTTTTCATGATTATGTAAGCGAGGTCAATTTATGATCGTACATCACTTAAGTTGTAAATAACCTAGCCATCGATGTTCAAGGCATTGGATTCAACCCTCAGATTGTATCGGTGCTGAAGAACCCTCGACCATGGCCGAGCTAGTGTACATGGCCCATTGAGAAACAGATCACTCTTCTAGCCTTTGACATGTTAACTAATCCTCGAGGATTTTTATATAGATAGGATGGTTTTAGTTGGGACATTGATTAGTTGTTTCCCATATTTTTAGTTATGGATACATAACTGTCTCCATTTGATTATGTTTGTATAAATACTATTTTCTAATGAATAATACATCATAGAATACCATGAGTTTTATGATGAACTTCTCTAAGCTTGTTGCATAGTGGTATCAGAGTGCAAGGTTTAGAAAATGTTGTGCTTGGTTTGAAATCCATTGACGTGGATGTTGAGGTGTACGGGTTGCGTGGACACCTGCAAGTTTGTGTTGGACCTTGAAAGAGACCCTCGAAACTGATGAGAGTAATTACCTAGTGAATCCGACGAGTAGTTTACATGGAAGAATTAAGAGTGTGCAAGTCTTGAGTAGTTTTGGAAACCAACTTTGACACCACACAAGGTGTTTTTTGAAACCAGGGAGAGTGCCCTCATAATATATTTGAGCTATCGATTAAAGTAATGAGTGTTTTCATCAAACTACCTCCTGGAACCACCTCACGTGTTAAATTTCTGCAAGTGATGTGATGTAAGGTACTGTTAGGTGCATCAGGAACTACTTTGAGCGGTCAATATTGTTTGAAAATGATGAGCACATGGGACTACCTCTTTTTTAATATTTTCTAAAGTTGTCTACCATCACATACCATGGATAAGTTAAAAGTCATTATGTGATGTCTATTTAGTTCGATCCTTACGTACATGACCACTACTCTCAAAACCGTTGATTATGCTTGACCAACCATTGATCGTGCTTCAACACGAGCCATTGTATTCATCGTCGGATGTAAAATCAAACATATGTGGATTGTTGAAATATGAGGTTACCATAAAGGAGTTTTTTTATATTTAATTTTTTCCATCAGGAGGAGTTTTATACATTCACATTTTTTTTACTGCAAAATTTGTTTGTAAAAATGAATTCTCTAGTCTCCCTAGTTGGCATTGTCCTTTCTCGAAAGGAAAATTATGAGGAGTGGTATATAAAGTTTAAAAATAAAAATATTTTTAATGATATGTGGGAAGGTATCTGTGAACGTAAGGAATACAATGAACTAGAGCAACCTCAAGAGGAAAAAATACCAACGATTTGGCACAGTAAGGATAAAAGGGCTTATGCGTTCATTTTTGCGTTAGTAACATAAGAGGTAAGAAGATATATTATTCAAAGTAAGATAACATATGAAGCATTAAGAAAATTAAAAAATATTTATGATTCACATTTAGAATTGGACATATTTCAATTGTTATTGAAGTTATTTAATTTGTATATGAAAGATAATAACCCATTAAAAAATGCTTCTTAAATTAAATCCATCAATCATGAAATTGAATCCACTCGTGTTAAGTTTTATCTACAACTTAGTGGCTTTATAAAATCCCTCTAACTTGGTTATTTACATTGCTTGGAATCTCTCCAAGCTAGTGGGCAGATAAAAGATTTAGATTTTGAAAAATTAGTAGAAAATTTTGCAAAAAGAGCGAAGGCTTTTGACAAGAAAGAACCTCTGCCCAATTCTAATGCTAAGGCTTTGTGTCTTGCTGAAAAAGATAAAAAATCTCAAGAATAATTAGCTACAAATAATAAAGGATGTATAGTTCGGGGTAGAAGGAATTATAGAGGCAAGGGGGAAAAGTAATTAGGGAGATAGACAAAAAAAATGATAATAAACAAAGAAATTTTACTCATAAAACAATTATCAAATGATTTAGATGTTGTAAAGTTGGACATACTACTCCTAATTGTAGAATCCCCTGGCAGAAAGTTACTGAAACAAAATATCAAATGCATGAAAAGAAAGATCAACTGCCTATAGATAAAGGACAATCTTCTGAGAATGAACATTATGTTATTTCCCATTGTAATTTTAACATGGATGATGTCTTTAGTACCTCTTTTTCTTCACGGAATGATAGTTGGATCTTCGACATAGGTGCCATTTTTCATATGGCCTTTAGGAGAGATTTATTTTAAAAATTCAATGATAACATTGATGGAGTAGTTTATTTTGCTAATAAATCTCAAATTAAACCATCCTGGATCATGCCTATTCGATCAAATACGCAAGGAATTGATTATTATATCTTAAACAACATTCTTTATATTCCACAATTTCAAAGGAATTTATTATCTCTTATATAGATAAGATAATAAGTACATTCAATACAAAAGTTTGATAGCAAAGTTGAGATTCGAATAGTAGTTCATAACAAGACTGTAATGATTAATGTGGAAGAAGACAAAGTCTTAAATTTCAAAGGTATGTCATCCATTGCATTGAATACTACTCTTTCGATCCAGTAAAATGATACTATGTATTCAAGTTTATTATCGCATGATCATTTTGGTCATATCAATTATGGCAGTATAAGAATTATGAGATAGCGGGGAATTAAGGGGAATACAACAGTTCCAAGAAAACTTACTCCATGCAATTCTTGTATTTTGGGGAAGAACCATAAAGAATCTTCTCAAATTTCAAACTTCTAATTCTATAGCTTTGTTGGTGCCTTGTTTTGTCCCTAATTTTACCATTTTCTACTTCTATTTTTGTCAAATAAAGTACTCCTACACCTACCTTTCCATCACTGTCACTGTCCTAAACCTACCAAGACCCTGACATGAGGTAAAATAATTTCATTAGTGTCATTTTACTATTTTTGGTTAGGTTTGAGTAAGTTTAAGTTATCCCTAATGAGCTAACTAATCACTATGGGTAAGTACGAAGAATCATAGCAGCATGGATAGGTCACGATGGAGGAGTGCTTTTCGACAACCTTGTTTTGCTATTTCTATACTTAACAACACAATTCAGGATTTGTACTCAACACCACAGAGGTTTAGTAGACGTCGTGCTTCTAAAGGCTTGGATACTACAACTTGAGATTATGATCGAGTTGAGTTCGTTGTTTTCGAGGATGAAGATATTCTACATCCTCATTGAAATATGTCAATGACAATATTGGGATTTCTTAGAATCTGTTGTGCTAAGAAGGACAAGGTTGTTCAAGAGATTGGATCTTAAAGTTTAATTTAGTCAATTCGTCAAATTTACCAGGTACGGTTTATTGTTGCTCTGAGCACGAATTGATGCCTATAGAGGCCAAAATAGTAATGAGTTAAGCATTAGCTAGAAGGAAGATTGTTATTACAAAACCATTGGTTATCAAGCATTGTTGAAAGACATTATTATTCATAATTGAAGACTCTCTTATGGCTATGCATTGATGTTGAATCAATTCGATTATTGGTTTGTTTTGAGTTTTTGATTTAAATGTTTTAAGATTTCCTTTCCTACAAGTATCCTAAGCTTACCCAGCTGTGGCAGGGCCAACCATCATTTAGGAATAGGGTTCATTGTTAGTCTGTAGGAGTACCATTGCATGTTGATTCATTACAATTATTTTAATTCACTTATTGTTTCAGTTTGTTCAAGTTTCTTGTACAAATGCGTGAGGAATTGCATTAGCATTGGAGTGATTTTAAGTGTAATAACTTTGCATTCATTTCTAGACACCTTGATTCAGAATTATGAGTGTGTAGATCCTTGTGTGTCATAGAGACTATGCGTAGATCCTTGATGCAGAGTGATGCTCTATTTTTCATAAGCGTAGAGTCATATTTCATATCCAGAATGCTTTTTTCTTTCATATAAAATCCCATTCAATTACATTGTGATTAGAATTCCTATGATGAGTTAATCAAACGTATTTTGAAATCGTTGAACACAATCTTTGTATGCTTAAGTCAATGTGTTCATCTTTGTAATGAGGTTTACGATAAGCAACCAATCGTGTTGATTTCTTTGTGTAGAATAGGGAGTTTGATTGATGGTGTGCATTGAATAAATCTCAATTAGTCATAAGTAGGAATTGCATTTTCCATTTCCATTATTAAATCATTTGATTTCTTTTAGACATTTTCATAAGTGCGATTTATCATAAAAGCATTTCTTTACATAGCGTTGATTGAAATAGTTAAATTATCATAGGACAATTTAGTTTTGTTCTCGTATAATTTATTAAGGATTGATTTCCATTCTCTTTAATGAACTAGGTAGAATGATTTCAAATTTTGAACTGAGTAACTTATGTTTCCAGTGTGAATCAATCTTTTACAGTGCTTTGAGTTATTGAATACAGTCATAAACTAGGTTTCCATTCTAATGCAGTAGTTCAGGATTTGATAAACACTAGACTTAGATACTTTTGTTGAGATTCCACTCTTGTAGTATTACTTTTGTAGTCATTTAAAGTATAGTTTAGGATATGCTTCATTTCTAAAGAAGAATAGTTTGATTTCAGAAGCATAGACTAGTCTTTTATCATGCTTTGTTACTAGTAAAATAAGTGTTTAATTTCTTTCAATAAATAGAAGTTTGAATTCTCATTTAAGATTTACAATTGGGATGAATTTCATTTAAGCTTTCAGTTTCGTTAAGTTATCATTTGATTTCAGAGAATTAAAATAAACATTGAGTGGATTGAGTGAAGTGGAATCCTTTCATCTTGTTCTAGGAATGAGATGAGTACTTCATTAGTCATTATGTACTTAACGATAAGAGGAAAATCATATGCTATACATTTAAATCTTGAAACAAAAATGCAGTACAACTCATGCTTATGAGTCTTTGTTGACAATTAATAGTAACATATTTAATCATTAATTTAAACCCCTAACATTTTGGCACCCTTTCCGTGGAGTTATATATGGTTCGAGTAAGATTATTATTACAGAGTTTCAAAGGTATTGCAAGAAATCAGAGGGTGGGGAAGATACGGTAAGACATGAGTGAAGAGCCACGCATCCACTATTGTGGGGTTGCTCCAAATTCTACTTGTCCTCACTTATCTTTGAACTCTTTCTTTTCATTTCTTTATGCGTAGAAGGAGAAGTAGACCTAGGGATAGTCAAAGAAGATTTATTGCTAGTTCAAAATTTCCTACAACTTTTAAACACACCAATTACTAATCCTACTAATCAGTGTGTAGGAATAAAGAAAGAAGAAGGAGGTGTTGACAACAAAGTGGCCTTCGAAAGGGAGATCCTAAGTCAAAATGAGGAAACAATTGAACATATCATTTTTGGATGTCTGGAAGGAATTTTATTTGAAGATATAGAATAAACTAATATCAAGGACCACCCTTCAATACGTCTTGTTGATTAGGTAATCATCAGAAGGCCTCTTTGAGAACCTATAGTAGACATGGACAACGAGGAAGGTGAGAACATAAAAAATGGAGAACATCTGGGAGAAGGAGAAGGTCAACACCGTAACATATTAGGATGGAACAATGAGGAACGTCAAGGGGAAGGAGAAGGCCCACATCACAACATATTTAGAGGAAACCATGAAGGACCAAGGGGAGGACTGGAGGAAGAAGAGAAAGAAGAAACCACATTTGGGTTTCCTATTCTAGATGTAACCAAGAATATCACTATGAAAAACATACCAATGGCATCTCTTCCACTCTTGTACGATAAGTCTTCTAAAGAACCAAATGCCTTCTTATTTGAATTTGACATTCTATGTAGGAGTTATAACTATCATGAGGATGCTTATAAGTTGAAGATATTCCCATCTGCCCTAAAAGATGCAGCCCTTGGGTGGTTTATGAGCCAAGGTGAAAACACCATCAATTCCTAGGATGATATGAAGTCTGTCTTTCTCAAGAAATGCGAATACTTCCGCAAAAGTAGGGATGTGAATGATATTTTGAGAATGCAAAAAATTACAAGACGAGACCCTAAAAGAATATCTTGAATGTTTCTTTTATAATTTACATAAATTCAGAGGGGCACACCTTGATGAGAAAACTGTTAGGACTATATTTTTAAAGGGACTAAGGGATGAATGTATCAAAGCCTTAAATATTCTAAGTGGTGGGTATATTTATGAAGTGGCTGAATTATGTTGCACTTATTCATGAAGTCAAGATAAAGTAGGCAAAAAGCTCCAAGACAACTCCTGAGATTATGTGTCAAGAAATAAAAAATATCTACCTAATGCTGTCACTAGGACGAAACTAGGAAATATATTGGAAAATTTCAAAACGAATATCCTAAACACTATTGGTAACTAGCTAGACACAATAAAACTTAAAAAGAAACAAGAAGACGAGAGGGTTACCATGGCAATTTTTTTCCTAAATGCGGAAACAAGCATGTTGAGAGAGAGTGTCCCGTTAATTTTCTTAAGGCTTGAGGGATTTATGCTTTAGAACACGCAACCGAAAAATGTTCATCTCTTCCCATTTTCAAGGCTATCTATAAGGGTAATGATGAAACAAATGATTCCTCACAAACAAGCAAGAAACCGTCTTAGAGAAGCCCAAATCAGAACATGCTTCAAGATCCTAGCTCTCAAACCTATGGTCAGAACCAACCTTGAAAATTCCATACATCTTATCCTCCTTATTTTAATCCTCAATCTCAAAACACTCATTGGAATCAGTATTGGAGGGGAAATCCTTATGGAAACACTTTCTAACCCCAAAACCAATCCTATCCTCGATATTCAAACATGCCTAGCATGTCCTACAATCTGAATATTTAGCCTTATTAGTGGGGTACAACCTAAATCATTATCAACAACACTCACTTACTATTCCTCCTTTCCATCAGTTTTTACCTGCACCATCTAACCCATCACCTGCGCATGGCACCACCATCATTAAACCTACCTTGTCCTACTTTGTTTCCTATGCAACCCATAGCTAACCCCAATCATAATAAACAACCTCAACCTGTACAAAACATAGAAGTGCAACCTTTTCCTACCTGTATGATCATTGTTGTCCCAATAAATGAGATTCAACTGTGATCTAGGAAAATAGACAATAAAGGAAAATCAACGGTCATTATTGAGGAAGAGGTCCCTCAAGAAAAAACTGAAAATCACATACAACAAGAAAAAAACAAAAAAAGGAACCAAATGAACCTCCTTATGTGGAAATATTACTGGTTAATAAAGAGGAAATTCCAATTGAGTATGATTTAGAATCAGAATTAAGGAATGTTTGTATTAAAATTCCACTACTACAAGCCATTAGAGACATTCTTATCTACACTAAAATAATTAAAGACCTGTGTCTTAGGAAACCAAGAAGGAGAGGACAAAAGAATCAAAATGTAAAAGTTATGAGTGAAATGTCTAGGATAATCTCATATTTACCATTAAAATGTAGCGACCCAGGAAATCCCATAGTGACTATCGAAATCAATGGAGTGCTTCTACCAAACAACGTTGTAGATTTAGGAGCAACAATTAATGCCATGACTTTGGAAACCATGTCATCTTTACAATTTCAATGGATCAAACCTACACCTATTATGTTAGAATTGGCAGAGAAATCCATTATCAAACCCATGGGAACCTTAGAAGATATAGTGGTCACCATTGATTCCTCGCAATATCCCATCAATTTTATTGTCATTTCTCCTAAAAATCCAAGACACCCTGTAGTACTAAGACACCCTTGGGTAGCCATTGTAGATGCTGTGATAAGGTGACAAGGTGGAGAAATGGTAATTTCCAATGGATTACATAATCAAATATTGTCAATTTCCCTCCCTGCTCAAACTGTTGTTGAAGTACCATTATGGCTAGAGAGTCCTTACAAAGATGAGGATTGTATGTTTCCTTTGTTATCATTAGAACAATATAGAGGACTCTAGGAACAACCAGAAGATCATATTTTGTAGCAATTATTATCTGACCATTCTTATATTGATTATCCTATTTCTTTTATTGGTTATCATAATGTTTTCAGTAATGAGTTTCAGGAAGCTTGTCATCCAGATATATTTTCGTCATTCACAACAATAGAGGAAAGCAATGAGCTCACTACTGAACTAGTTGAAATTAACGAAGGGAAAATTTTGGACATTGGCAATGAAGTAAATGAAGAGTAGAGGCAACAATTGTTGAGCATGGTCTAAGATAAATCCAGAGCTTTCACCTGGGACTATTTGGACATGAGGGGCATACACCTAGATACGTGCATCCACCATATTTACACAAATGAGGAAATGCAACCAATTCGGCATCCAGAGAGATGCATGAACCCAACCTTGAAAGAAATTGTAAAATAGGAGTTGCAAAAATTATTGGCTGAAGATTTTATCTATCCTATTTCAGGTAGCAGATGGGTGTCACCTTTGGTAGTGGTTCCGAAGAAGAACAGTAAGTGGCACATATGTGTGGATTACAGGGATCTAAACAAAGCTACTCTACAAGATTACTTTCCTCTCCCATTTATCGATTAGGTACTTGACACACTCTCTGATAAGAAGTATTTTTATTTTCTAAATGCAGATAGTGGGTATAATCAGACTCAACTAGCTAAGGAATACCAAGAGAATACCACTTTTACTTGCACTTGGGGTACCTATCCCTATCAAGTCCTCCCTTTTGGCCTATGCAATGCCCCAGATACCTTTCAGTGAGCTGTCCTAGCCATCTTTTCTGATTTGATCCATGAATGTGTAGAAGTCTATATGGACGACTTCACCGTATATGGAGATGATTTTTCTCAAGCTCTAGAAAATCTAGAAAAGGTATTGATTCGATGTCAAGAAGCCAACCTAGCCCTTAGCAGTAGTAAATGAAAAATGATGCAAACTAAGGGGATAGTTTTGGGCCATCATGTTTCATTTGAAGGAATTAAAGTCAATCCAACCAAGATTGAGGTAATCTTGCATGTTTCCATTCCTAGTTCACAAAAAGAGGTAAGATGTTTCCTAGGATGTGTAGGTTACTATTGTTGATTTATTGAGAATTTTACAAGAATTGCAGCACCTTTATTTAAATTATTAACTAAGGACATTGACTTTGTTTGGAATGATGATTGTCAACATGATTTTTAGGGATTAAAAGATAGGTTTTCCACCGCTCCAATATTCAGCGGATGAAATTGGTCCTTTCCATTTCACATTTGCACCGATGCTTCAGATACCGCACTTGGAGTAGTTTTAGAACAAAGGGAATATCACTCACCTTACACTATTTATTTTTTTAGCAAGAATCTTTCCCCTTTTGAACTAAATTATACCGTTATGGAAAAGGAATTGTTAGCAGTTGTTCATGCCATTAACAAATTTAGACATTACATAACCACTTATGAGACTTTCGTCATACTAATCATTCTACCATTAGATTCTTGATGAGCAAACCTATCACTAATGGTAGGTTCACTAGATGGTTTCTCCTTTTACAATAATATAATATAATTATTATCGATAGGCCTAGGCGAGATAATTTGGAAGCTAACTTCTTGTCTCGAATGAATTTCATGCAAGGAAATGTACCAGATCTAGTACTAGATTATTTTTTTGATGAATAATCATTTGCTATATCTACCATAATTCCATGGTTTGCCAATGTTTCCAACTACTTGGTATCGAGGAAATTGCCTCAGAATCTGTCTACCAGGGAGAAACATAACGTCATATAGCAAAGTGAAAACTACTCCTGGATCGAAGGGGACTTGTTCTACACTGGACCCGACTTGATCATGAGGAGATGTGTGCAAGAAAATGAGATATTTGATGTGTTGAAAGCCTACCACAATGAGCCTTGTGGGGGGGACTTTGCAAACAAAAGGATTGCATAAAAAGTGCTTCGTACTAGGTATTATTGGCCCTCAATTTTCAAAGATGCTAAGAAGTTTGTATCTAGTTGTGACACTTGTCAGAGGATGGGGAGGCCAATTTCTTTGGATGACATTCCCTTTCAGACACAAATATCCACCAAACATTTTGAGTAATGGGCATTAGATTTCATGGTAACTATCTCCCCTATGTCAAAGAAGAAGAAGCATGTTTTAGTTTGCATCGACTATGCTACAATGTGGGTGGAAGCCAAAGCTTTGTATGCTGCAACCGAGAAAGTAGTAGTGGAATTTATTTTTGAATATATCTTCACTAGATTTAGGGCACCACGGGAGATTTTCACTGACCAAGGCACACAGTTCACATCAAAATTGGTCAAGGCTCTCACCGAACGATACCTAATTAAACATCAGAAATCTACTCCTTACCACACCCAAGCAAATGGGTAGGTGGAGTCCACAAACAAGGTATTAGAATTCATCTTAACAAAGACCATTTAGTTGCATCATAGAGATTGGGTTGAAAAATTGTTGGAGGCATTATGGGCTTACCACATCACTTGGAGGAATGTGACAGGGAAGACACCATATGAGTTAGTTTATGGTAAACAGGCATTGCTACCCATCGAGTTCCAAGTAAAAAAATTTCGAACAACCGCTCAACTTGGGATGAATTTAAATGAAGCTCAAGAAAAAAGGCTAACGCAGCTGAATGAGTTGGATGAAATTACAAATGATGCATTTCATTGAACCATGTTGGTGAAAGATCAGTGAGCTTGTTGGCATGATAATTTTTAGCAAGAAGAAGATTTTTCCTCCTGGAGATTGGGCCTTTCTTTACGACAGTAAATTTAAACACTTTAGAGGAAAATTCTCCACTCGGTGGTTAGGTCCCTATAAGGTGGATGACGTGTTTGACAATGGTTCAGTGTGAATTGAAATTATTGATGGTAGTTATACCTCCTTTGTAGTCAATGGCCATCATCGCAAGATTTATCACCAGCGCTCTCTTGACAATAATTTTTGTAGGAGGCAAGAAGAGATATCGAGGTGGAGCTAGTTTATGAAAATGACCAGCCTCTTGTTGGTTCATCTGGTTAGTTTATTATATATATATATATATATATATATATATATATATATATATATATATATATATATATATATATATATATATATATATATATATAGTGGGCTATCATTTTTATATATCTTTAGGTGTTTCTCCCCACAGACCATGTAGAATGAATGAGAAAATTGTCCTGGGTAGGCTTATTCCTTTAACCAGACTTGATAGATTGATATGGAAAAGGAGTTTTTTGGAGTCTTCTTTGGATGCTTTCAGACTCTCAAAAATTGAAACTCCGAAGAGGTAACTGATCCAGGATCGTAAAATGACGTGGGATAGTGGTAACCTAGGGATAACTTAAGTACATATTTATTCTTTTCTGGCCATAAGGAATTTTTTACAGAATAGAAGCCCCTTGGAGTCTCCTTTGGGTGGTTCAGACTCTCTAAATATAACAACCTCGCGCAATGGCTACTTTAGGCTTGTTAAAATAATAGAGTACCAGTAGTTAGGGATCTATTGGGCATATAATTATTCTTTTCCGGGCTTGGAAAAATACTTACAGAAAATAAAACCCCCTAGAGATTTCTTTCTTGTCATTTCAAGCTCTCTAAATAAGATATGCCTCAGGCAGTCATCATCCCAGGCCTGGTTAGAAATCCATGGGATGATAAACAAGTTTTATTTAACTTTTGAAGAGCAATAACGAGCATTGTTACACAGTAATTTGTCACTGCCTTCATCCCAGTCTTCTTACTGTGTTATGAGTCTAAAATCATTCATGCTCATGCTCTTTGATGTTGCCAAATGACCCACTTTGCCAAAGTTTCTACATCATCACGTTTGTTTTCCAAATAAACGCGTTGATGAGCGCTCCAAAATAGACCATATGCGCTGTCATCGCGGAAGTACACGTGATTCCCGCGATGGTCAAATTTCATGTGCCAGCGCAACTGTCGCTTGTAGTTCCCCGCGATGACATGACTAGATACGTTATTCAATAGCGATGTCAACGCGATAGACCAGTTATGTCCCTGCGATGATCCAGATTGGGCGAATTTGTTCCAATAGTCGGCCTTCCAGATGACTCCAGACTGGGTTGTTGGCCTTGTTTATGTCGCCCTCCTTTCTCTGGCGTGGCTGTTCCGTTATTTGTGCTACCTTCCTTGCAGATAAGCTCATCCTCCCACCCTTCATGGAGACTCCTTCTCCTATTTAAAATCTCACCATTGTTATGTGCTGCTAGCTTTTGCTAGTTTGGAATTCTTAGTCTTCGGAGTGTTGCTGATAGTATTGTGAGCTTGATAGGTAGCTGGTGTGACAAGTGTGGGATTGTTTGAGAGCTTGAGGAAGGTTGTGAAGTGATTTTGATCTTGTGTGAAACTTGTGAGTGAGAGAGACTTGTATTGGGAGATCCATCTTCAAGGGTGAATGCTTGAGGAACATGCTGGTTGGACCCTCCTGAGAAGGCTTGTGACGTCAAGACTTGGGTTGTAAGCTTACTCTATTTTATATTTAATGCAATCAATGATGTTTTCCTATGTCTCGTATGCAATGTACTAGATAGCTCATGATTTCTTGACTTTATGGGTAAATAGCTCTTTGTTGTATCCGGTTATGTGCGTTGTTGTATTTCGTTGCTTTGTTTCAGGTTGATTACTCATTAGGAGAAGGAAGCTGGAGCAGCGCAACGAAACTCCATCGCCCACTGGTTGAGGTAGGCCTCCAACTCGAACTATTTAAGGAGAATTGTTTTTGATTTGTCCTTGTTTGTGACTAGACCCACTCTAGGGCTAGAGGGGTTGCCTCTGTCCGCAGAGGGAACACTTTCCTGCTTCACAAATTGGCAACTCTACTGGGGAACTGGCCTTTATACCCTTTTTGTTTACTCTTTCCTTGAGTTTTTGTTTTGGTCTCTTTTCAAGTTTTTGGGGATTAATTATCAGTCTTTTGAGTTTCCTGGGTTGATCTGGGAAATACCTCTATTTGATTGAAGGGTTGACTGGTTTTGGTTCAGGAGTTTTTGTTCATTTGTCATTGTTTTTTGCATCATCGCGGAAAAAAGCCTAACAGTCACGATGTCATCGCCACTTTGTAGCTTTTTACCCGCGATGATCTTGGGTTGCTAGCTTAATTCCCGCGACGACTCTTGAAATCACATCATCGTGGAAAATAGGTGTTTTTCTGTGATCATCTCAGGTTGTCTGTGTAAAATTTGCGATGACATCTTGGGTTGTCTGTGTAAAATTTGTGATCATCTCGGGTTGTCAGTGTACAACTTGCGATGATTCCTGAAAAGTTGTTTTTATAACTTTACCTCCTGAATTCATCAATTTTTCTTATCCCCTGTTATTCCTTGTCTCTCATTAGCTTGTTTTGATTGCTTTTGGTTAGGGGCACTGTCTCTTTGATTTAATTTGAGTGAGTCTTGTGTTTTTTAGACCATGTGACCTAGCCCTTTAGAAGTTTCGTCGAGAAACTGTTTTCTTGGGTTACTTGTCTGTTCAAGGTTCATCCACAACCATCTTATTGATTTGCTTGAGGCTTTTTCACTACTTGTTTTCTTGCTGGTCGATTTTTAGTGTCGATTATTGAACCAATTTTTTATGTTGATTCGATTTCTTCACTACCAAACATAGATCACAATCGTTTGGATCGATCAATTCACACTTTCTTGTTTGTCTCTTTGAATTCACAAAAAAAAAAATCGACAGTTTTCATTCATTTAGCATACGAAAGTGAAAGTACATTTGCATTACAAATTTTCATGTTTAAGAAATTGGAAAGCAAATTTTAAATCTTTCATTAGTAGTATCGATTCATCGTGAGATTAGTGTATTGATGCATTGTGTTTATTAGTGTTTGCATTCGCTTGTCTTGGTTTCGGAATGATCTCTCTACTCTCCTGTAGGTAGGTGTTCATTGAATAAAATGATATTTCATTCATTTTAGCTGCATCCTAAGCTTTGAAATATACATACGGTAAGGCCTGAAAACTGAAATATAATCCAAGATCAACATTAAAATGAACTGAATAAATATAACAACGCATTGGAACATAACGCATACATTTAGAGGTCTAGGCTAGAGACGTGCTCAGGCGTCGTTAAACCTAGTCACTTTTGTTTCACTCAAGGTTGGGTGATTCCTCCTTCCATGACTCAATAGTGGTCTAGTATGGGTTTGAGCTCCCACGTACCATCGAGTATATGGGGAGACCCCACTAGGTTATCATCCTTTATCCATAGGAAGTCGTGTCTGCTGCCTTACAAGCCGTAATGCACCGGACACAGCATTCGGGAAGATTGAATGTCGTACGGAAAGTCCATGGTTTTCATATGACTGCCAAGGTGTATATGTAGTTTTACAGATTTGTTTGGTAAACCTTTTTGCCTAGTTCTCCAGAGTAGTCACTTTCGTTCCTTTTCGGAATCCCTAAAAGAAAAGGTCCATCTGAGCACTTGTCACTTCAGGCTCATTAAATATTTGAATGCGACTAGAGTCATATTTTGTCCTTTTCTCGACTCTTTAAAAATGAAAAGGTCAAGTTCCTGTGTCTTAAAATTTATTCGGCCATGATTCACATTTACCTAGTTAGATCTTGTTTGTGTAGCTTGAGTAGGGTTCTTCCTCGTTCTCAATGGCGACATTCCCCGAGTCTACCAGCCAAGGTTTTCCCCCAGATGGAAATCCTGGTCCGTTTCCTTCATTTGGAAATGCCGGTGCTCCGTATATGGCAACCCTATCGTTGCCTGGGATAACCATCGGTTTGCCTGTATGGTTGTTTTCAACCTCAGTGACCCTGAGTGTTATGACTCCTGTTCCACCGTCTCCTTCATATGAACCAAGACATGTTGATTCCAAGGGTGAGCCTATGCCTTCTTCCCATGTTTCCTCCTCCTCCTCTCCTCCTTCACCTAGTGAAAGTTTCACATTAAGTAACCAGGAGACTAAGAAGAAGAAGAAGACGAAGAAGAAGAAGAAGTCCGATAAATCCATGGCTACCTATGTAGTTATCGCTCCGAGTCCATCTCAGGTCGAACCACCTTCTGCTCCTCCACGGAAGGTTAAGTTTCCTTGTAAATTATGCAAGGCTGACCATCTTCTTCGTGACTGTCTTGGCATTCCAAGGATCCTAGAAGTATGGTCTCATGATCCGGTTCGTCCCTCATTGTCCTCTGAAACTCAAGGTGATGCTATCCTAGCAACTGGCAACAGTAAGAAGGAAGGTAAGATTTGATTCCCCTGTAGACTATGTGAAGGCAACCATCCCCTTCACCTTCGTCCGCTCATGGATAAAGCTTCTGTCGTTTTGAAAAGTCTTACAGCTTCTTCACCGCAACTTCCCATCGGTGATCAGAGGCTCTCTTCAGACCCTCTCCCCATTGACAAAGAGATTGGCTTAGATTCTTCTCTTGTCTGTCCTCCTCCCGAGCCTAGCTGTGCTAAGCCTGTTCCAGACCAACCATTGGTCGGAGAGAGTGTCGACTTGGGTTCACCACCTATTGATTACTCTATCCCGGAGGAGCATCATGATTCTACTACTCATGTTCTTCTCGTCTTGTCAGATTCTCCTGAGTCCAAGAATGACCCTCCTATCGTCGCTGATCAAGAGAGTCCTCCTTTGGCTCCTATAGAGCAGGGGGGCAATCATGCGATCCCCCCACCAAGTAGTTCAGTCGTTTCCTTCAACTAGAGTCATTTGACTACATTCCGCCTTCCATCCCATCTACCTCTCCAGATTACAATACATGCTTATGATAAGGCAGTACCTGGCACTATCTTGGATGAGGGTGCATCAATTAGTCTCATGCCTTTCACTACTTGGCAAGCTTTGGGCTCCCCACAGCTTGTGCCAGTCGCACAGAATATGTTAGCATTTGATGGAGGAACCAGTCAACCTCTAGGGATCCTCCCGAAGCTTCCTGTTACTTTGGGAGGCAAAACCGTTTGTATAGACGTACTGGTTACCCAAGGTGCTTTAGATTTCAGTCTTCTCCTTGGCTGTGACTATGTTTATGCCATGGGGGCCCTTGTCTCTTCACTTTTCTGTGTGGTTTGCTTTCCACACGACGGAAGAATCATGACTATAGATCAATTATCGTTCTTTAGTCCCTCGGTGCCTCCTGCGCAGTTGCCATCCCCTCCTGGTTTTTATCCACCGGTTGTATCTGCCCCACCGCAGGTCAACTACGTGGCTACTTATCCTATGCCTGTATCCCATAATGATGTCGTTGTGCATAATGTCCTGGGGGCATTGGGTCATGACTTCCAAGATGTTGTCCTTCCATCAGGAGTGCCACTCTTGGAAGCAACAACTTCCTGTTCATTATGATGAAGTTTGGTTAGAGCATAGTTTGCTTTCCTATGTCAAGCTCCTTAAAAAATGAAACTGGGTCTGGACGAAGCATAGTTCACTTTCCTATGTCAAGCTCCTTAAAAAATGAAATTAGGTCCGATTGGAGCATAGTTCACTTTCCTATGTCAAGCTCCTTAAAAAATGAAACTGGGTCTGGTCAGAGCATAGTTCGCTTTCCTATGTCAAGCTCCTTAAAAAATGGAACTAGGTTTGGTCGGAGCATAGTTCACTTTCCTATATCAAGCTCCTTAAAAAATGAAACTAGGTCTGGTCGAGCATAGTTCCTGATCTTGTGTCAAGCTCGTTAAAAAATGAAACAAGGGTTATGAAGATAGTTTTTTTACTGTGTCAACCTCATTAAAAAATGAAACAAATCCCCTTTCCAAATCGAGTCTTTGATTAAGATCTTGTAAAATCCAAGTCGAGTCTTTCCAAGATCTCGAATGTGAACCTTCATTCCATCCACCTTGTTGAATGCAATGAATCTTGGGGGGAATGTACCTCGTTTAATGTCATTATGCTGGGGGCATGCGAACTCATAACAAGCATAGTTTTTATTTCAAGCTTGTGTAAACATGAAACCAAATCCAAGTAGAGTTCTCCATGGTTCAAGCTTGTGTACAAATGAACCCTTACCTGATTTACATCTCGTGATTGCCGTTTTATCCACTAAATTATGCTAGATGAGCCTTGGTTGTTGCTTTCCATCGCCACCATCTCTTTGGCTGATCATATGCTCTCACTTGATTGTTTTTCCTTTCTTGGGAAACTACAATGATGAGTGGTTTTATTAGCCAGCCTCTTGACCATTACATGTTTTGAGCAGTTCCACCATTGCCGAAACCAGTTGCTACACTTTATACCACTCGTTCCTCTAGGGCGAGTCTCCTTTAATCCCTTTTCTAACTCGTAAAAGATGAAAAGATTGCCGAGTATTTTTAAATTTTTGACTCGTTAAAGAGAATAAAAATGGAGGTCTACTTTCAGCTCTTTTCCGACCATTTAAAGATGAAAAGATGGCCAAGTTTTCCTCTTAACTCGTTAAAAGAAATGAGAGGTGGTTGCCTTTAAGCTCTTTTTTCGACCGTTTAAACATAAAAAGATCACCTGGTTTTTGTCATTTCAGACTCGTTATTGGTTATGAAATGACGTGCTTCTGACCGCTTTTTTACTTTTTCAGGTTGAAGTTACTACTTACGAAAAGTACTCCTCGATCATAATGGTCGGTCGGTTCTTTCGAGTATTGTTTTATACTTTTTCGGGCTCGAGAGACACAACTCTACGAAAAAGGACCCCCTTGGAGTTTTCTTTTCCGTGTCTTTTTCAAACTCTCTAAACATGAAAAAGACTTCGAGTTTCACCTATGTCAGACTCGTTAAACCCTGACGACATTGGACTCGTCACCATGACGAGACTCGAGCTTCTCCTTCCTAGGGCTCGTTAAACTATTACTAGGTTGGATTCAATAACATGTTTATCATTGATTGTCTATGGCAGCTAGTCACTCTTGAACATCGACACTTTTTCTTTTTGTCGGGTTGGGACATCCATACATCGTCGTTTGGCCTTCCGTGGGTTTGGGTTATCATTCTAGCCTCATTTCATGTGATTCATGCCATCTGCTTTGTGCCTCTGATCCATCGGTGCCTGAATGCTGCCACACCCCCTTCCGGAGTCGTGTCGCCGATATGTTCAAGAGTATAATCCTTCTGTAGTTTACACCCTTGCCTTCTCCTCTGGTACTCTGCTTCGCTATCTACCACTTGTTCCTTATCTCGTATCGTTGATGGGGGAAACATTTTTGCCCTCCTGCGATGGGTCGTCTCCTGTCGACATCAGCTCATTATCCAAGAGATTGACCTAAGAGATCCCCTTCGGTACCTTAGTGATTACATGCCTCAATGGCAAGTTCTTCGCACCTGATGGTCGACTTCCATCATTGGTTGTTGATTGGGTGATTCCACGAGTGTTCAACTTCAACTCCTTTTTCACACTTCGTGGATTGTGCTAGACAGTACCTCGAGAGCCATTGGCATTATTGGTGGTTTCTCTCGCGCTTGTTAACAGTTTTCCTCATTGACCGGTAATCAAGCGATTTTCTATCATGCTCGACCTCAGCACCTCTATTCACATGTTAGGATTTGTACTATGATCGGATGGGTTCAAGACCCTGAACTTAGCTTACACATGTTTGGGCTGCGTGGATTGGTTTTATGATTACATGACTCATTGATGGATGGGTGCGACCATACCTGAGTCTTCATGGATGGCTGCAACCATACTTTTATTATCATCATGGTCTCATTAGCTAGGTGGCTGCGTCCATACCACAGACCTATTTCGTATGCCTTTTGGATGGCTGCACCCATGCCTAGACTACATGTAATTCATTATCAAAGACATCAGTTGTACTTGCGTGCAGGTTCTTCTAGAAGGTGTTCCAGTTCAGTTAGTTTCGTAAAGCATTTCACCCCTCCCACTCTCTCGGGCTTCATACTTTAGGGGGCATCTGTTACACAGTAATTTTTCACTGCCTTCATCCCAGTCTTCCTACTGTGTCATGAATCCAAAATAATTCATGCTCATGCTCTCTGATGTTGCCAAATGACCCACTTTGCCAAAGTTTCTGCATCATCGCGTCTTTTTTCCAAATAAATGCGCTGATGAGTGCTCCAAAATAGACCATATGCGCTGTCATCACGGAAGTACACGTGATTCCCACAATGCTCAAATTTCATGTGCCAGCGCAACTGTCGCTTGTAGTTCCCCGCGATGACATGACTAGCTACGTTATTCAATAGCGATGTCAGCGCGACAGACCAGTTATGTGCCCACGATGATCCAGATTGGGCGAATTTGTTCCAACAGTCGGCCTTCCAGATGACTCCAGACCTGGTTGTTGGCCTTGTTTATGTTGCCCTCCTTTCTTTGGCATGGTTGTTCCATCATTTGTGCTACCTTACTTGGAGATAAGCTCCTTCTCCTATTTAAACTCTCACCATTGCTATGTGCTGCTGGTTTTTGCTAGTTTGGAATTCTTAGTCTTCGGAGTGTTGCTGATAGTATTGTGAGCTTGATAGGTAGCTGGTGTGACAAGTGTGGGATTGTTTGAGAGCTTGAGGAAGGTTGTGAAGTGCTTTTGATCTTGTTTGAAACTTGTGAGTGAGAGAGACTTGTATTGGGAGATCCATCTTCAAGGGTGAATGCTTGAGGAACATGCTGGCTGGACCCTCCTGAGAAGGCTTCTGGCATCAAGACCTGGGTTGTAAGCTTACTCTATTTTATATTTAATGCAATCAATGATTTTTTCCTATGTCTCATATGCAATGTACTAGATAGCTCATGATTTCTTGACTTTATGGGTAAATAGTTCTTTATTGTATCCGGCTATGTGCCTTGTTGTATTTCCTTGCTTTGTTTCAGGTTGATTACTCATTAGGAGAAGGAAGCGGAAGCTGGAGCAGCACAACGGAACTCCATCGACCACCAGTTGAGGTAGGCCTCCAAATCGAACTATTTAAGGAGAATTGTTGTTGATTTGTCCTTGTTTGTGACTAGACCCACTCTAGGGCTAGAGGGGTTGCCTTTGTCCGCAGAGGGAACACTTCCCTGCTTCACCTCTTCATGGATGGCTGCGACCATACCTTTATTATCATAATGGTCTCATTAGCTAGGTGGCTGTGTCCATACCACAAACCTATTTCGTATGTCCTTTGGATGGCTGCGCCCATGCCTAGACTACATGTAATTCAAGCTTGCGTGCCGGTTCTTCTAGATGGTGTTCCAGTTCAGTCAGCTTCGTAAAGCATTTCACCCCTCCTACTCTCTTAGGCCTCATACTTTAGGGGGAATCTGTTACATAGTAATTTGTCACTGCCTTCCTCCTAGTCTTCCTACTGTGTCATGAGTCCAAAATCATTTATGCCCATGCTCTCTGATGTTGCCAAATGACCCACTTTTCCAAATTTTCTGCCTCATCGCGTCTGTTGGCCAAATAAACGCGCTGATGAGCGCTCCAAAACAGTCCATATGCGCTACCATCGCGGAAGTACACGTGATTCCCTCAATGGTCGATTTTCATGTGCTAGTGCAATTGTTGCTTGTATTGTCCCGCGATGACATGACTAGCTCCGTTATGCAATAGCGATGTCAGCTCGGCAGACCAATTATGTGCTCGCGATGATCCAGTTTGGACGAGTTTGTTCCAACAATCAGCCTTCGAGATGACTCCAGACCTGGTTGTTGGCCTTGTTTATGTCTCCCTCCCTTCTCTGGCATGGATGTTCCGTCATTTGTGCTACCTTCCTTGGAGATAAGCTCATCTTCCCACCATTCATGGAGACTCCTCCTCCTATTTAAACTCTCACCATTGCTATGTGCTGCTAGTTTTTGCTAGTTTGGAATTCTTAGTTTTTGGAGTGTTGCTGATAGTATTGTGAGCTTGATAGGGAGCAACGCAACGGAACTTCATCGACCACCAGTCGAGGTAGGCCTCTAACTTGAACTATTTAAGGAGAATTGTTATTGATTTGTCCTTGTTTGTGACTAGACCCACTCTAGGGATAGAGGGGTTGCCTCTGTCCGCAGAGGGAACACTTTCCTGCTTCACAAGCATATTACATGGAATTGAGTAAAAGGATGTCTAAATTTTGTATTCTACACTTTGTACCTAACAATTTCTGTACTATACTATGTAAAACTTGCAAGTCTGCTATACAAATGTATTCTAGAAACACCATGTTCAGAGCATGATTGGTATTATGCTTCGTTTTTATGAGGATTTATTCACAACAAATATTCATTTCTACCATCAGTCAGAAATGGTTATCTCCACAAATTAATGATTTGTATGGAACTATTCAAAGAATATTTACAGGTTTTGTACTCCATTTCTGTACTTACCTTGTAAGAATTAAAGTTTCTGTCATTAAAATTCATTTTCAGAACAACAATCACAGAGCGCAGTTACAGCTTAAACACCATCCCTGTCAACATTATTTTTATTCAGTACCTAGTTGCCACATCAAATATGGGTGATATTTACAAATCATTATCCTCTATCATTTTAAGTGACTCAAGTATGTACTCAAATTTGCTTGAATTTGATCATTAATAGTTAAAATATATGTTGTATGAAAATGAACCTCTAAAGTATCCCTCATTTTAAATGATGCTCATAATCCTATCCTATTCTCCTATAACCCTTCCATTCCTTAATCCTACATTTCCTATATTCCTTCCATCCAACAGAATTATATGCTATTGTGTCCTTTCCTCACCATCACCTCATGATATCTTTGAGTAATCATGATCCTTTGTGCCAACTCTCATTCGACTTTAACGATATCATTTCACATCAGTTGCATGAGGGTCATGTTTATCATTATGCCTCAAGTATCATGCTTCCTATTAATTGTAATGATTGACTCTATGCTGTCATTCGACCAAGTTTTGAAGTATGGGGAACGACTTACACCAAGACTACAAAATTATTGGGCAATATAGAGGCATTACAGAAGTTGGCAAGGGTGCACTCGTAATTGAATTAAGGTGCCAATAGATATGGGAGTTGATTTCCATGAGCCCATGTTTGGCTAGTTCACGCGGAGTCCTAAATACCACCAATGCAGAGAAATTATGGAGGTGAAAGGATGGGCAAAATTCCTATAGAAATTCCAGGGCTATAATGATCAAGTCACTTTATCGTTTGCTCAAATTTTCGATGGGGAACATATTAAGGTTGGGGATTTGAGTTTCAGAGTTACTAAGGCATCGTTGAGCACATCCATAGGAATACTTGTGGAGGGCGAACCATTCTTCAAGGTTGGGCAGTTGAATATCCCGAATTATGCTCTGTTTTTGAAGCCGACTAATAGATCTCTCAATTGGACGAAGGGGATATTATGGAGCTGCATAGAAGAAGAGTGGCATCCACTTCTCACATTGCTAGAATGCTTCCTTACCTATGAAGGAAGTTATGCAGTCATTTTTCTTTATTACATTCGCTTATTGACTTATTGCATCGAGGGAAAATAGATAAACATCCTGCACTTCTTGAGGCTAAGCTTACATAAAATGGCTAGAGGGGTACAGTATCAGAGTAGGAAGCCTAAAACAAAGTTGTATCATCATAGCCTCATTAAAATTTTAATAGTTGTTGAGCTTCGAAAGAGAAAGAGATCATGGGAGGATTTCTTAATAGGGAAATTCCCTTGGGAGGAGACTCAGGTAAAAGGGCGGAAACGATCCACGGGTAGATTGCTGAGACAAAAATATGCAACTCATGTGCCTAACTCACAAGAAACACCTGCCTCTCCTACCCATTCTCCTGTTCCTACCCATGAAACACCCCAGGCAGTAGGTAATTCTTTAAAAGTTGGAGGAAATTTGATTTCTTTGAAAAACCAAGTGGGCATGAAACAAAAAGTCAAAAGGAATATGTTGGGTCCCTATAATACTAGTGATTACCCCATTACTATTGTATTCATACCCCTTATTTATATTGTTGTGCCCCTATTACCCCCATATTTTTATTTCTGTGCCCCATAGAATCTCTCTATTGTTAATTTTGTGGCTTTATATTATTATTGTTAGGTCGGCTGGATTATATTGTGACTCCCTAGACTCCTATATATAGAAAGGAGGTTTTGTCATTTGTATCATCCAAGAATTGTTCATTTATGTAATGTAAAGGAGGTTGCCCCCTCGAAGAGGCTGAATTCTAAGGTTTTGATCTATCTTTTCTATCTTTTCTTGAGCTGGTTTCATAACATTTGGTATCAGAGCTTTGGATTCTAGGGTTTCGCTGCTCCAAACAGGTCATCGTGGCATTTTCGTTACAACTTTTTTCTATGACGTTTCAGAAGTCGCAAAAAAACCCATTTGAGCAAAAATCGCGCTGAACCTTGGGTCCGAATTTCAGATCTTTTCGCGTGATATTTGCGGAGATATGATCTGAGGAAGTTGGTCTTTTTGCAGACTCCTGAATTACATTCAAAACAGGTGACCTAGGGAAAATCGTCATAACTTTCTCTCTGGGGATCGGATTGAAATTTCGTAAGAATGTACAGAAAGAGGATGGACTTTAGTTTCTTGTGTGTGTGTTTTAGATTCAAAGGGTGAAACAGTGACTCGCGGAACATCGTACAAGTTCGCTCTACTAAACTAGTCTAAAAACAAGTCACTGTGTGAGATTTCACATAACTCTTCCTTGGAGAATCCAATTTGGCTCAGAATTGTGGCATTGGAAACAGGACGCAGAGGGCTACTACAGGTAGCAATTTCAGAATTGGATGATCCGAAATTACAGAGATACACCAGATTCAATATCAGGCTTCTATAAAGTGAAAAAAGGTGTGTAGTTTTTTTTTAAATTTTTGTGTAAGCTTGGTTTAACGGAATTCAAACGGCATAGTAAAGCATTATTATCGGTAACTGATGCCCTGAGGAAAAAAATGCAAACACCTAGTAAGGAACCTGAAAGCTCTAGCATGACCCATGAAGAAGAGGAAGAAATGCTACATGATATATCAAAATTACAAGAACAAGTGCAACAAATGTCACGCTCACAAAAGCTAACAGGAGCTAAGATAAGTGGCGTGGAATCTAAGATAAAGTGCATGGAAGCTAAGATGGATGATTCAAAGATAGATTTGAAGAGAGACATGGCATATTTGAAGATAGATATGAAGACAGACATGGAAGAATTGAAGAAGTTGCTACAAGAAAGAGTCACTAATGGTGAAAAGGTAGTAAAGGAAACTCATGATGAGAACAAAAGAAATGTTAATCATGATTCCATAGATGCTAATGTTGGATCAAAGAATCACCATATTCCAAAAATCGATATGAGGAAGTTTGATGGCAAGGATCCCGCCACATGGATATTACAGATGGAGCAATTCTTCGATCTCAATAATGTGCAAAACGCACAAAAGGTATGTATGGAAACTGTATATTTGGAACCAAATCAGTTTGTATGGTATCAATGGCTTTACTCTCGTAAACAATTTATCACTTGGGCAATTTTCACGGAAGAATTGATAGCACATTATGAAGATACAAAAAGCAACACTTTTTTTAGCCAATTGATAAGTCTCAAACAAAAGGGTTCAGTAATGGAGCACATTGAGGAGTTCCAAAAATTGAACATAAGGGTAAAAGATATTCCAGAGGAGCATAGGATTGATGTGTTCATAGGGTCTTTAAAGGATAATATCCAACATGATGTTGGCCTTTGGGAACCTGATTCATTAGAGAAGGCATTCATGTTAGCAAGAAAAATGGAAAGAAAAATTATGGCAACCAAGAAGCATACCACTCACAACTATAAAGACGGAAGTGTTGTTGCCCCTAGTCTTCCACAACCTATAAGGTTGACACCACAACAATTGGAAGAAAAAAGAGCAAAAGGGATTTGTTACAGTTGTGATAGAAAATACACTAAAGGTCATAAGTGTGTTGAGAAGAAATTATTCTACATAGATTGTGAAGAGGAAGAAGAAAAGGAGCAAGAAAGGTCAAAAGAAGAAGATATACTTTAGGAAAAAAGCCTAGATGAAGAACAAATAAATCCGACCATATCTTGTAATGCATTGGCAGGAATTACCACTCCTCAAACCATCAAGATAGAAGGACAAATCAAGAAGAAAAAGGCAATAGTGTTGATTGATTCAGGAAGCACCCACAATTTTATTCATTGTAGGGTAGCAAAAGAATTGAATTGCTTCCTATATCCAGCACCAGAGTGTCAAGTGATGATTGCAAATGGAGGAACAATAAATTTCTCTCGAAAGTGCCATAATATCAAGCTATCCATGGGAGAATATGTATTGACTAGCCCAATGCTTTCCATTCCAATGGGAGGTGCGGATGTTGTACTAGGAGTCCAATGGCTACAATCCTTGGGTACAATAGCTTTTAATTTTCAAGAAATTTTCATCAAATTTTCTATGGAAGGAAAGGAAGTTGAATTAAGGGGTATTGCAGGGAAACCAGGAAAGATAATCAGCTCTCATGGTATGACAAAGCTTCTAAAAAAGGAGCAAAGAGGTGTAATTGCAAAATTATGCTCGCTAGATGTTTCCACATTGGAATCATCTATTTCTCCAAATATCCAAAAAGTCTTGGACAATCATTCCAAGGTATTTGAGACTCCCAAGGGTCTCCCACCTATGCATGATCATGATAATGCTATTCATCTAATTCCAGGAAGTGTTCCTCCAAACATCAAGCCGTACAGATATCCCTATGTCCAAAAAAGTGAAATTGAACGTATGGTTGCAGAAATGCTAGAGGCTGGTATAATTCAACCGAGTCAAAGTTCTTTCTCAGCCCCAGTAGTATTGGTGCACAAGAAGGATGGATCATGGCGCATGTTTCCGGATTATAGGGAGCTCAACAAGCTCACTATTAAAGATAAGTTCCCCATTCCTGTTATTGATGAATTACTGGATGAATTGCATGGATCAATTTACTTCACCAAGTTGGATCTTCGTTCGGGATATCATCAAATCAGAATGAAGATTGAAGACATTCCGAAAATGACATTTAGAACTCATGAGGGTCATTATGAATTTTTGGTCATGCCTTTTGGCCTTACCAATGCACCTTCAACATTTCAAGGTTTGATGAATTCAATTTTCAAACCATTCCTTAGAAAATTTGTGTTAGTATTTTTTGATGATATACTAATCTACAAAAAGTCTTGGAAGGATCATGTTGAACATGTTGACAGGGTGCTACAACTATTGGAGGAGAAACAATTATATGCAAAAAGATCCAAATGTTTCTTTGGAGTCGAGGAGGTGGAATATTTGGGTCATATTGTATCTCATGAAGGAGTTAAGGTAGACCCTAGCAAAATTAAAGCCATTAAGGAATGGAAAATCCCCACATCCATAAAGCATCTATGAGGATTTCTTGGGTTGACAGGGTATTATCGCAAGTTTGTTAAGAATTATGGGAGAATAGCAGCACCTCTAACAACATTATTGAAGAAAGATTCATTTTCATGGACTCCGGAAGCAACAAAGGCCTTTGAACATCTTAAAGAGGCAATGTGCCAAGCACCGTATTAGCTACACCAGACTTCACAAAAACCTTTATTGTGGAATGTGATGCTTCAGGAAATGGAATTGGTGCTGTTCTAATGCAAGATGAAAGACCCATTGCTTTTGAAAGTCATCCAATCAAGGGAAAGTTTTTAAGTAAAGCTATTTATGAGAAGGAAATGTTGGCAATACTCCATGCACTTAAGAAATGGCGACCCTACCTAATGGGAAGACACTTCAAGGTAAAAACGGATCATGATAGCCTTAAATACTTTTTAGAACAAAGATTATCCTCTGAAGAGAAACAAAAGTGGGTCACAAAGATGTTGGGTTATGACTTTGAAATCATCTACAAAAAAGGGAAGCAAAATGTGGTGGCAGATGCACTCTCAAGAAAGGATGAGGATGTGGAAGCATTGTTGTGTGCCATTTCTATTATCCAACCAGATTGGATAAACGAAGCAAGGGAGGAATGGAAGAATGACGAAGAAGTGTGGGCACTTATTCGAAAGCTACAACAAGATTCCAGTACTTTTGATACATTTAGCTAGCAAAATGATTCGTTATGGTAAAAAGATCGCTTATACCTCTGTAAGAATTCCCAGCTAAAACAAAAGATTCTTATGGAATTGCACACTTCTCCCTTAGGAGGGCACTCAGGATTTTTAAAAACTTACCACAGGGTTAAGAAAGAATTTTTTTGGGATGGCCTTAAATCAGATATTCAAAAGTTTGTGGCGGAATGTTTGGTTTTCCAGCAAAATAAAGTTGAAACAATTAAGACACCGGGTCTATTACAACCTTTATCCATTCCAAGCCAACGTTGGGAAGAGGTTTCAATGGATTTTATCACAGGTTTACCCAAGTCTGAGGGAAAGAGTGTCATCATGGTGGTAGTTGATAGAATTACCAAGTATGCACACTTTTGTGCATTATCACATCCATTTAAAGCCAGTACAGTTTCTACTGCATTTATGGAAACAGTTCAAAAGCTACATGGAAACCCAAAGATTATTGTAAGTGACAGAGATCCCATTTTCACTGGAAATTTTTGGACAGAATTATTTTCTTGTCTTGGTACTCAGTTAGCTCATAGCTCATCTTATCATCCTCAATCTGATGGGCAAACTGAGATAGTAAACAAATGTTTGGAAGGATATCTTCGTTGCTTTGTATCTGATAAACAGACACAATGGGTCAAATGGTTGCCTCTAGTTGAATGGTGGTATAACACTTCCTTCCATACAGCAACAAAAATGACCCCATTTATGGCACTTTATGGGTATCAACCACCATCCATCACATCATATTTAAGAGAAAATTCTAAGGTTCAGGCAGTGGAACATCACATCGAACATCAACAACAAGTCCTCCAACTCTTAAAGGATAACCTCGTGTTGACACAAAATAGAATGAAACAACAGGCAGATCAACATCGCAGTGAAAGAAGTTTTGATGTAGGTGATTGGGTATTCCTACGACTACAACCATATAAGCAAATGTCCCTAAAGCAAGCTAAGAAGGATAATAAATTATCACCAAAGTATTATGGTCCGTACAAGGTGTTGCAAAAGATTGGTACTATGGCATACAAATTGGAGCTTCCTGCAGCTTCTCGATTGCACCCAGTTTTCCATGTTTCATGTTTAAAGAAGGTTATAGGTGACAAGCTCCCAATTCAAACAATTTTGCCAGAACTTGACGAGGAAGGAAAAATTATATTGGAACCGGAAGCAGTCACAGAAGCAAGAACTCGACAGCTACGAAATCGATCAATTTCAGAGTATCTTATCAAGTGGAAGAACTTATCCGCTGAAGATTCCACATGGGAGGATGAGAGTTTTATGCAGAAGTATCCAGAACTACTCAAGCGTTGAGGACAACACTTTTTTGAAGGAGAGGGGCATGTTGGGTCCCTATAATACTAGTGATTACCCCATTACTATTGTAGTTATACCCCTTATTTATATTGTTGTGCCACTATTACCCCCATATTGTTATTTCTGTGCCCCATAGAATCCCTCTATTGTTATTTTTGTGGCTTTATATTATTATTGTTAGGTCGGCTGGATTATATTGTGACTCCCTAGACTCCTATATATAGAAAGGAGGTTTTGTCATTTGTATCATCCAAGAATTGTTCATTTATGTAATGTAAAGGAGGTTGCCCCCTCGAAGAGGCTGAATTGTAAGGCGTTGCTCTATCTTTTCTTGAGCTGGTTTCATAACAGAATAGAGTCAAGTTGGATTGACCTGAGCCGAGTCCTATGGAGGAAGACAGAGTAGTGGAACCCCAGTTGGAGCCTTCCAAAACACATGAGTGTGCCAAACCAAATAAAAAATACAGAAGATATTTTTTCCCTATCAATAAACCCTCAATTTCTACAACAGAGACTTCTGCTCAAGGCTGTCGAAGAACCTGTAGTATGTCTCACACCCAACGGTCCATAGTTATAGACTCAAATTACAATCGTGTCCACATTTCATCATCCCCTGATTTTGATACAAAGAAGTTCGAGTTGTCTTTTGAAAAATTACCCTATGTTCGCACTTGAAGTAGATATACCTGTGGATATTACACAAGATTTAGAAACACTATCCCCCATTTGGCCATCAGTGAGTAGGAGTGCTACTAATGCAAGCCATCATATTTCTCCACCAAAAGAAAGAATTGGTAAAGCACCTGGACGTAGTGCATCTCAACAATCGACAACACCTACCAAAACTCCAACTTTTGATGAAGAAGAGAACCTGAAGATTCAACTTGTCAAGCTACAAAAGAAGATTGTTAAACTCCGAGAGCAAGCTAATAAATATAAGGTCTTGTTTCATTATGTAAAAGAGGTCAATCACCAGGTGAGGGACTCTAATCTGAGACTATATGCCAATTATGAGGAGCTAAAATGGAAGAACCAAAATGTTGTTGTGTTGGAAGGAATCAAGGTTTAGGCCCACTGAAAAGTTGAGTGCACAAGGATTGGCCCTTCAATTCAAGAAATGTTCTACACCAGTTAAACATGGGATCAAAGTTTTGGTCAAGACTGCTAGTCCTTGACTGAAGTTGCTCTTATTTTGCACACTCTTCTTTTTGGGGGACTGTAGCAGATGCATGAGGACACGCATCCAAATCAACATGGGGGGATGTTGATGCCTTGTTTTGTCCCCAATTTTACCATTTCCCACCTCTATTTCTGCCATTTTTGTCAAAGAAAGTACTTCTACACCTACCATTCCATCACTATCATTGTCCTAAACCTACCAAGACCATGAAACAATGTAAAATAATTTCATTAATGTCATTTTACTATTTTTGGTTAGGTTGGACTGAGTTAAAGTTATCCCTAATGAGCTAACTAATCACTATGGGTAAGTGTGAAGAATTGCAGTGACATGGACAGGCCACAATGGAAGGAGTGCTTGTCGACAGCCTTGTTTTTCTATTTCTGTACTTAACAGTCGAATTCAGTATCTGTAGTCAACACCATGGAGGTTTAGTAGACTTCATGCTTCTAGAGCCTTGGATACTATAGCTGGAGATTATGATCGAGCTGAGTTCATTGTTTTTCACGATGAAGATCCTCTACATCCTCATTGAAATAGGTCTATGCCAATATTTGGATTTGTTAGAATCTGTTGTGCTAAGAAGGACAAGGTCATTCCAACAATCAGATCTTAAGGTTTAATTTAGACAATTCATTGAATTTACCATGTATGGTTTATTTTTTCTCTCAGCACGAATTTATGCCTATAAAGGCCAGAATTGTAATGAGTTAAGCGTTAGATAGAAGCAATATTTTTATTGCAAAACTATTGGTTATCAAGTATTGTTCAAAGATATTATTATTCATAATCGAAGACTCTGTTATGGCTATGCATTGATCTTGAATCAATTCGATTATTGGTTTTCTGTGAGTTTTTGATTTAAATGTTTTAATCTTTCCTTTCCTGCAAGTAGTTTAAGCTTACCTAGTTACGTTAGGGCCCACCATCATCTGGGAATAGGCTTCATTGTTAGTCTGTAGGAGTACCATTGCGTGTTGATTCATTACAATTGTTTTTATTCACTTTTGGTTTGAGTTTTTTGAATTTTCTTGTACAAATCTATGACGAATTTCATTAGCTTTGGAGTGATTTTAAGTGTAATAACCTTGCATTCATTTCTATACACCTCGATTCAGAATTTTGGGTGCATAGATCCTTGTGTGTCACAGAGACTATGCATAGATCCTTGATGCAGAGTTATGCTCTGTTTTTCACAATCGTAGAGTCGTTTTGTATCAACTATGGTTTTTTTGTCATATAAAATCCCATTCAGTTATTTTGTGATTGGAATGCCTATGATGAGTTAATCAAATGTATTTTGAAATTGTTGAATGCAATCTATGTATGCTTAAGTCGATGTGTTCATCTTTGTAATGAGGTTTATGATAAGTGATCAATCGTGTGGATTTATTTGTGTAGAATAGGGAGTTTGATTGATGGTGTGCATTGAATGAATCTAAAATAGTCATAAGTAGGAATTGGATTGTCCATTTCCATTATTGAATTGTTTGATTTCTTTTAGACATTTTCATAAGTGCGATTTATCATAAAATCATTTATTTACAGAGCATTGATTTTAATAGTTAAATTATAATAGGATAATTTAGTTTCGTTCTCGTATAATTGATTAAGGATTGATTTACATTCTCTTTAATGAAGTATGTAGGTTGATTTTGAACGTTGAACTGAGTGACTTATGTTTTCAGTGTGATTCAATCTTTTACCTTGCTTTGAGTTATTGAATACAATCATAAACTAGGTTTCCATTCTAATGCAGTAGTTCAGGATTTGATAAACACAAGACTTAGATACTTTTTTTGAGATTCCACTCCTGTAGTATTAGTTCTATAGTCATTTAAAGTATAGTTTAGGATATGTTTCATTTCCAAAGAAGAATATTTTGATTCGAATGAGTTAAAGGTAGCAAAATAGTATTTGATTTTAGAAGCATAGACTAGCATTTTATCATGCTTTGTTACTAGTAAAATAAGTGCTTGAATTATTTCAATAATTAAAAGTTTGAATTCTCATTTAATATTTGCAATTGGGATGAATTTCATTTAAGCTTTTAGCTTCATTAAGTTATCATTTGATTTCATAGAATTAAAATAAACGCAAAGTCAATTGAGTGAAGTGGAATCGTTTTAGCTTGTTCTAGGATTGAGATGAGTGCTTAATTAGTCATTTTGTACTTAATGATTAGAGGAAAACCATATGCTCTACATTTAAATCTTGAACAAAAATTATAGTACAACTCATGCTTACGAGTCCTAGTTGACAATTAATAGTAAGAGATTTAATCATTAATTAAAAACCCCAACAAGCTTCAGGAAAATTAAGTCTCACACTTTCATATTTATGTGGACCTATGCCTATTACAATTACTAATGACAATAAATATATGGTGACAATTATTACTGGTTATTCAAGGTTTTGTTGGGTCTATCTTCTAAAAGAAAATTCACAATTTTTTGATATGTTTAAAAAACTTCATCTCTTGATTACAAATGGAACTCAACTTAATATAGGCTCTCTAAGAACTGATAATGGTGGAGAGTATAGTTCACAAGATTTTGAAAATCATTTGTAAGAGAATGACATCAAACACCAAACAACAATTCTTTACAATCCACAACAAAATGGTGTTCTAGAACGAATGAAGAAAACATTAATTAATGTGATAATATCAATGATGTTCTTTAAAAATGTAAAGTTGATATTTTTGGAAGAAGCGGTACTTTGTGTAGCCTATATCATAAATCATTGTCCTTCTTCTGTTATAAACAATAAAACTCCATATGAATTGTGGTATAATCATCTTCCTGCTATTCAACATTTTATATTTTTTGGTTCTTAGTTTTATGCTTTGATTCCTAAGAAGCTAAGAAACAAGTTGAGTGGAAGAAGCATAAAATGTATATTTTTTGGATATTTCAAGACTTTTAAGGCATACAAGTTTTATAATGAAGAGAATAAGAAGTTTATTTTGTCAAGAGATGTATTTTTTCTTGAATCGGATAAAGATACATCCACAATTGATAGACAACTTGATCATTTAGAAAACTTTATGTCTAAGAAATTTGATTATTTATCTGATAATAATCTTCCACATCCTAGAGGGGGGATTCCCATTCGAAATCAGTTTTTGGATTCTCCTTCAATAAATTTGCCTCTTAATGATGATAATGATTCTACGAAGGAAAAACTGGATGATAGAAGTGTTTCTGCAAGGACAAAAAAGGATTGTGTTCCAGGAGGTTCTACTCCACAAGATGAGCAACCACCTCCATAATTTGAGAAACCACGACAAATATTAACTCGTATTAGAAAATATGAGGATTTTGAAATAGGAAGTTCTTGAGGAAACCATTCTCATGTTTCTAAGTAAAACTTCTCTGTTGGTAGTGAGCCTATTTGTTTTGAAGAAGTTGTTAGTTGTAATGAATGGAAAAATTCAATGGAAAGGGAATATGATGCACTCATTAAAAATAACACTTGTAGGTTGCTGGATCCTCCTACCTACATCAAACCCACTGATGGCAAGTGGGTTTATAAAACCAAATATAAATTTGATGGTTCACATGACAATTATAAGGTGATAGTTGTAGCAAAGGGATATGAGAAAAAATAAGGTATTGATTACATATAAAATTTTGCCCCTATATCTAAATGGGGCACTATTCGAACTTTGTTTGCTATTGTATCTTAGAAAGGATTGAAAATCCTTCACATGGATGTAAAAAATTCTTTCCTAAATGGATATTTGAAGGAAGGTGTTTACATGTTTCATCTATAAGGTTTTTCTATCAAAGGGAAAGAACAAAAGGTATGAAAACTGATGAAGTCCTTAAATGGGTTGAAATAAGAACCCCATGCATGGTATGAGAAACTAACTTAGCATCTTCTTAAGTTGAATTATAAACATTTTAATTAGGATGATGCAAGTCATTTTTTTAAGAAGGTTTCAAGATCAGTTGTATATCAAGTTGTCTATGTTGATGATCTAATGTTACAGGGAGCAATGATGACTATATATCATCTATTGGGTTTTGATATAACACATTCAAGTTTACTTCATTACTAACTTGGAATTTAAGTTGATAAAAAAATTCAACATATTTTTATCCCTCGGAGGAAATATGTTGGAAAGTTATTGACCAAATATGGAATGATGGATTGTAATCATATTTCTATTCTAATGGAACAAAATCTGAAACTTACTTCAAAAGAAGGAAAATCATTTGAAGATCCAATAAAGTACAGGAAACTTGTTGGAAGTTTGATTAATCTTTCTACTACTCGTCGTGATATAACTTTTGATGTAGGGAAACTCTCCGTATTTATGCATCAGCCTTGTGAAAGGCATTGACTAGAAACACAAATAATATTTAAATATTTAAAAGGAACTTGAACATATGGCATCAAATATTGTATCATTTTAGACTTCCATATTACTGGTTATTCAAATTTAGATTTTGATGGTGACGAGGAGCATTGAGTTAGAAATCAATAAAGAAAATTGTTCTTTCTAATTCTACCACAAAATCCAAATATGTTGTAGCATATCAAGCTACAAAATAAATAATTTCGCTTCACAAAATACATGAAGATTTGTAGGAGAAACAAAAGGCTTCAACTCCTCTCTTTGTTGATAATTATTCTACAATTCAATTGGCTAATAATCCAAAATTTGATGATCGAACCAAACATATCAACACTAAGTATCATTTGATTCAACATCATATTGAGGCAAAAACAATTCATCTAACACATTGTCCTACCTCAAAATAAATTGCAAATATTTTTACCAAATAATTATGACATGAAAAATTTGAAAATTTTAGATCTTTACTTGTCATGTCAAATGTCCCTTCGGATTAAGGGTGTAAATGTTAACTAATACTTCGGGATTTGTATATAGACAAGATGGTCTTATTTAGGACATTGTTTAGTTGTTTCTCGTATTTCCAGCTATGGATACATAATTGTCTCCCTTCGATTTTGTCTGTATAAATACCATTTTTTCTGATGAATAATACATCACAGAATACAATAATTTTTATCACGAATTTCTTGAGGCCTATTTAAAATGAAAAACTTGAAATAGCCTCACCTTTCTCATGGCCAAAGTTTCCTCATTTAAATGTGTTGTAGTAATCAAACTTAGTAGTGTGTGGATATTTGATCATTTAATGTCATTATTGGCTGAACCTTTTATCTGTTTGTTATGATTCAATATCAAGAGGCCACTAGATATCCAGACATTAGGCCTAGGTAAGCTAACATCTAACATTACCATTGAGTGATTCCCCTATCAGTGTGGTGAAGGCTAAGGGGCTCACTAAGTCATGGGCCTTTCGGTATTAGAGTGATCATTTATGACCTTCAATTACTTTATACCAATGGACCGACCAATGTGTAATGGTCTGAGGATGGTCTCATAAAGCTATTAGCCATGGTGGCTTCCTATCCTTCATTGCATCCAACACAATTTAATTTGGATGATATGGAAATGCTTGGGGTTGGACCCCATCAAGGTTTTCACCTTCAAATTCTAGTCAATTGTGTGCATGAAATATAATACAGTGTTTATCCATGAGGCTTGTGGCCTATGGACACTAGAACGATAACCACTACTTACAGTGCTATTGACCCATCGATTTACAGGGTTGTATATGCCCACTTCTGGATGATGTACTTTCTTAAATCCAATGAGGAACATATACATCCTCATGCAATAATGAGGTAATGACATAGTAAATATATTTTTTGCACCAAAACATATACAAACGCATAGCCGAAGTGAAGGTAAGCCATTGCACTCCATTCTAGAGTAGTGGACCCACGTGGCATAGATATTTAGGTTAAGAGGATGACATGTAGGTTCCACATGACATAACATTGATGAAGTTGTCACTTTTAATAGGACAAACATATTTTGAGCATAACTTTTCGTTTGGGACTCGAATAAAGGAAAATTTTATATTTCCGAAAAGCTCCCCCTAAGCTTGATGTGGCGACGAAATTAATTTCTAATTCCAAAATCTTTTTAAAAGAGGCATTTTTATGACCCCATTTTCATGACAAACTTTGAAAATTTGGTTAAGACATCAGTAATAGTTTCCATAGCCCACATTATTATAAAGGAGTGGTGGATGATGTTACACACTGGGTAATATAATAGTATTATCTCTATCTCACATTAGCTTAAACATAATAAAGTTTGATGGTCACCATGAATAAGAATGGATGAATTAAAACCATGTAAAGCTTGAAATAACTCAAACAATAGATATGAAGAAATTATGGCTTCATGACAACCACTATAGAGAAACTATATAGTGAAAGAAATAGAAAAATCAATTAACCTCTAATCTCATATTTTAACTTGATGAGAAATTAGTTATTGTAGACATTTTATACAATAGAAATTATATGTCGAATAGATAGCTAACATCTCTCAAAGTACAATATCAATTTTTTATATTTTTGGTGACTATATCCACTCGAACGTAAAATCCGTAGATTCTTTTAAACTTAAAAAAATGGATCTATAACATAAAATAATTATCAATTTTGAGCTTCTAAAAGTATGTTCAAAACATTTATACAACACCACAATAGTAAAACCATCTATTCAAACTACTCGTACAAGAAAGTGGCCTCCAATGATCCTATAATCTTCTTATCTAGTATTTAAAGCAAATGGGATTACATTAAACAACGAAAAAGTTCCTTGGTGACCTACCTTCTTAGTGCCTCCATCCCTACCAATTAATTACCCAAAAACATGGACGTTTATTTCCATCTCAGGTTAAGGTAATTTTTTTCTTAATTTTCATTGTAAGGAAACAAGTTTCACATACCTTCACTTCTTCCGTAGAAAAATAGAATATACTTGTAGCAATTTTTCCTTGAATGATGGAAATCACAGCCTATAATCAACAAATTTTATCAAATGGATAATAAATCACAACAAATTCCCTTCACTATTAAGTAGTTCCTTAATTCTTCCCTCTTAGTTCCTCCATGCTTGTTGAACAAATTCTAAAAAAGCAAATCCCTATTCTAGGATAGGTGAATGGCTCTCTCCTCCAATTGATAATTCTAAATACATATCCCCAAATGTTCTATAACATAACTAGAATTCCATCAACTCTGGTGATAATGTTATCACGAAACTTTTACAACCATTCATGCATATTTTCACATTCCTCTTTTGGATTCATTTCCATTATGCACTCACATGTCCACTTACTTCAATTGTTGTTTGGTTCTATTATGTAAATGACGGGCCTTGTTTCCTACTTTTTTGTTCACTATTTCTCATTCAAATTTTCATATATCTCTTTTTTTATTTATTACTACTTTGTTATCCTTCAATTTCTTCGACATTCTTGGGTCAATAGGTGATTATTGTTTCCTATTCCTCCCATTAATTTCTAAGGAAATCCCTCAAGTACCACAACACATTTATAATTATGATGGTTGGATTCTTCAACCACCATGCTTCCCTCATTAGTAAACCATGGATAAAAGAGAAGAACTCAAAAAATATTTTCAAGTTTGAATTATCAACAATAAGCATTCTACTCAGCAACATAAATTATTTCAATAGCTAAAATTCGTTTCAATAGTATAAATTATTTCATAAGAAATAATTCAACTCAACAACAAAATGTTTTTCAAAACAATAAGAATTATTCAACCACAAATAAATTTAGCTCAATAATAGAATTCCTGCCTAGTGGAAGTAATTAGCTCAACACAAATCATTCATCTCAACAACAATTTTTCTCTATCAAAAATATTAATTTTCTCAATAATCATTCCAAGGTATTTGAGATCCCAAAGGCCTCCCACCTATTTGTGATCATGATCATGATATTAATTTTATTCCATGAACTTTTCCTCCAAACATGAAGACTTAGATATATCCCTATGCCCAAGAGTAAAATTGAACATATGGTTGCATAACTGCTAGAGGTTGGCCGTATAATTCAACCTAGTCAAAGTTATTTCTCTACTCTAGTAGTATTGGTGCATAAGAAGGATGGATCATGGAACATGTGTGTGTGTTATAGGGATATCAACAAGATAACTATTAAATATAAATTTCACATTGCTGGCATTGATGAATTATTGGTTGAACTACTAGGTGACCTGTCTAAGACAAAATTTTGGAGCTTGCAAAAAACCTAACTTCCCTAGATCTTATCTCAAAAAATATACCAAACCAAGATCTGAAATTTTGACACGAAGTTCACTAAGATTTCAGCTCCATGTGCTAAAGAATTCAACTTTTGAACCTTGTAGAAAAAAATGTATAGCTAAAATGCCAAGATGACCTATTTGAAGAAGTGAAACCCTAGAATCCCAAGCTTTGATACCAAATGTTATGCAACCAACTCAAAAAATAGAATAATAGATAGATCAATGACTTCAAAATTAGCCTCTTTGTGGGGGAAACCTCCTTTATATTACAAAAATGAACAATTCTTGGATGATTCAAATGAAAAAACGTCCTTTCTATATATAGGAGTCTAAGGGGTCACAATATAATCTGAGATGACATAACAATAATAATGTAAGGGCATAGCAATAAAAATCGTGGGCTTCTATGGGGAACAATAATAACAACATGGGGACTACGTGGGCACAACAAAAACAATAAAGGGGTTGCACTAGCGATAATAATGAGGGAAAACACTAGTATTATAGGGACCTAACAAGATACTTTTGAAACTACAGCTCACTATTTCCCATTCATGGTATCATGATCAACTAGTTGCTCCACACTTGAGTTGGTTAAAATATTTCTTTCATTAACATCAAAACATAGATACATTATCAAAATTTTGATAAAGTACACTAGTGAAACTGACATCTGAACAAAAAATCATTAAATTGTTACTATTGAAACTCATACTAGCATGATCATGATTATATACAATCCATGGTTCAATAACAACGTGTTATAGTAATATATCCTAGGAAAATGATGCATCCTCTAATTCTAATCATGGTACAAACGATAATACCTTGATTCATTAGTGGATCAGACCATGTAAACATCAACGCTTAAATATATTATAACAATATGCTCATTATGAGTTAAACATGTCACTTATGGGAATACAACCTCAGTGAAAGGAACAACACTATTAGCCTACAACCTCTTAATGTATACTAATTATCTTTCCTTCATTATTATTGCTAATGTTAAATTAATGAATTTAAGTGAAAAAGGTAAATGATAATCAATGACAATGATTAGCATTCCATATGATGTAATAAATAAATTCTAGGGAGGCAAGTATGGGAGAGGAAACTCTTAACACTAGGGGGATAGTAATTTTCACTTATAAATGGAGCTTTATATCCATATGCAACAACCACAAACAATATTATGCAATTTTGCAATCTCTCAGATTAGAAACCAATCCAAAGGTAATGAATCTAAGTGTTTAAATACTTTACTTTGTTCGTCAAGGATATGGTCTCAAAAGGTACACTTTTAGGCATTGACCTTGCCTCTATCATAACTAGTATTTGACATAATTGCAACATTATTGAAGCATTGGAATCGATCCATAGACATTGTGAGCTCAATTTGGTAAAGGATGAAAAGCCTAATAAGAGTTCAAGGGGAAAAGGGAGTGTTCTATATATTAATGATTTGTAGTATGGACCCCAATACCCTAAATTAGACCACGAACCAAACAACCTTGAATCATTTCAGAAGATGCTGACACATAAACCTTTCATCTCCCATGTATCAAATATAGTTATTGCATGACAAATCAAGCTATGTTGCATGATTCAAACCAATTCGACTTTCTTAATTGAATTCCCTAATAAAGTAATATGCTACAATGGTGGGACAACAATTCATACTTTTTTCCAAGTGAACCCACCCCCCCCCCCCCCCCCCCCCCCTCATTTTAAACTTTTGGAAAGAGTCCAAACAATTTTTAAATTTTCGACCCAAAGCTTCCTTCTTCATGCTTGTTTCAAAATATTTTATTATTTGTCTAACATTAATTTTTTTCGTATAGAAATCCCCTTTTCCATTCCTATTTCCTCTCTAGATCTCTCTATACCATCAATAGAATAGGGTATTCCTCGAGAACCATTCTTAGTAAAAAATGTTCCTTAGGAAGCCTCTAGAAGACAACACTTCCCCTCCCCAACAATAATTTATATGTAGATAATATTTTTGGTTGAGAGTCAATGTACCATTATGAGATCCTGAGGCTCTTGTATTAGCAACCCACATAAACCCTCAATGATTTAGCATCTTCATTTGGGTCACACCTCAAAACATTAATAAAGAAGATTCTAACTTCAATTTCAAGCTTGAAATTATGATGGGAATATTGCTTCACCAATAGAGTTAAAAGCATTGGATATTGTACTTTAGTAACAAGAGTAGAACAACTAGGAAATCCATCCCCAACATTTTCCTTAATATTTTTTTACTATGATTGGTTCCCATTCCCATAGAGGAGAACATAATAGAAACCATTATAAGGAGTTATGCATGAAAAAGAGACTGGGTAGAGGTAATTTAGCATTGTAATCAATAAAAAATTTCAACTAAGCACACATCCATAGTGTTTAGACTAATAAGGTTATAAGTATGTATCTCGTGAGCACTATGAACTTATTATGTTATTTGATACTATATCTAATTTTGTATGAATTAGTGAGTGCCTCTCCCAAATAATATAAATGGATCACCTAAATTCTTTTATAATTAAGGAGCCTCATTTGTACTCTTTAGGTGCAAGCCTTGGCTTCATCCCTTTTAGAATATAATTTTACAATATTTGTAAAAATAAATAAATAAACTCTTTAATAAAATCTATTTATTTTAATTATTAAATTTTATATTTAAATTAAAAATGCTTACTTTTCAAAATGCATCACAAATTTTCTACATTTTCTCTATGCATTTGTTGAACATCCATTTGAAAATAACATATAATGATGAAGAATATGATAATCATTCTCCACATTGATAACTAGAAGGCTAAAATGAGCTTAAAAGAAAAGTCATTAAAGTTAAAATAGCATAAAATAATGATGAATATATCTATCAAATACCATATAATGATGGTGAATATAAGGATGATTCTCGACATCCACATTGATAGTTAGAAGAATGAGGTGAGTTTAAAAATGGAGACATTATCTTTTAGTGAACGTATTATTTTAAAAGGAAGTATAGTTTTGCAATTGATAGTGAGAAGAATGCTCTGAGTTTAAAAATGGAGACATTATCTTTCAGTGAATGTATTATTTTAAAAGGAAGTAAAGTTTTGCAATCTTTTTTAATACTAGAATTTGCACCAGATGTTGCAAAGAAAACGTCGTAAGGCATAAAGTGCGGAAATCCATTATCCATGTAGTGTGTGCATTATTCAACAAGGTGGATCTCTCTAAATTTGTTGCAAACATTTATGTTGTTGCATTGCTAATTTATTTAGAATCTACTACTACCTCCTCTTCTTGGAATATTAAATTTCTTATCACCCCATGATGACAATCCCTCTAATTATTGGCATCACAATTTTTGCACTTTAGTGGCTTTACCTTCAACCTAAAAAAACATGAATTTAAGTCACTCAATTAAAAAGAAATTGCTAAATTTCTATTTATCAGATTTTGAGTAAAAACAATTAATAACTCATATTTACAACACTTTAAATATTTACAACCTATTAAGTCTTGTATTTATAACTCATATTTATAACCCTTTAAAATGAAACTAACTATCTATATTTTTATTAATAATAAAAAGAATCTTCTTTATAAATCTAACACTCACATGCTACTCCTATATATTTATCTTATATTTAATATTGAGTATCCATCAATTGAATGACAAGATGAAAGCTCAACTTAATTGCACATTTTTGAACTGCTTTGTGGGAATTCATGTCCCATTAATTTAATGGCAAATTGAAGTTTCAAATACAGCACACATTTTATACCAGATTTAGAGAGTTCATGAACAAACTTTCAAGGTTTTAATGGATCTAGGTCATTTGTATTTTCTCTCATATTCTGGGTCGTTTGTATTTTCTCTGATGTTGACTATACTAGCAATTGTCCCAAAAGGTACAAACCTTAATGTCCTTTTAATGATCAAGCCTTATGTGAAAACAATCATATTGATGCACTAGTGTACATTGATTGGTTACATTTGTCTTGGTCTATAATAGAGGTGTAACAAATATGCATTGCAAGGTATGTTGAGAATTTGGTTATCTAGTAAGCTTAGAGTCATTCTTGAGTCATTATCTTTACCATCTCAGGAAGAAGAAGAAGAAGAAGAAAAGCCTATTGAATTGAAAAAGAGCCCTAAAAAGTATTAGGATCCATGGGTCATTTTTTTGCATCATGTAGCAAGATAACATGGCTAATTGATTATGCCACATGAAGAATTAGCCTTTGCCAATATTTAGGCTTATAACTCGGTGATTTTTTATACTAATATTCTTATACCAATTTACCATGATAATTCTATTCTAAATTAAAACATTGTTTGCAGGCTATCGCGGGAGCTGAGCATTTGCTCCCTGAAAATATACCTTCAAGGTTCCTTAGGTGGATAGCAGAGCTACTATACTTGACATTGGCAGTTTCTAATGTCGAGCTCTGTAAGGCCAGGATGCCCTTTTTGCTTCTTCTTTTTTTTTTTTTTTGGGTAAAACAAGAGACACATTGTACCAGAAGACATATAGGGATTCCGTATAGGATTCTGTTAAGGTTAAAGTCAAATAACTATGAGTAAAATTCATAGGTACTTTTTTGAAGTACTTATTCTATTTCAAGAAAGATCATTCTATTGTACTAAGCAGTGTGAAATGACCCCGCTTAAGTAAATACTATGTTAGTTCGAATAAGTTTGATAGAATTTAAAATAGGCCATGAACTACTAAGATTTGGTAGAGCTTTATGAATGTTCAGTTAAGTTAGCAGGTTATTGTCCAGAGGCACAGTTTCAAAGAGAAAATGCCATCTGAAATGAACATTGTTTATTTACTTGTGGAAAATAACCATTAAATAGTCCAATTGAGAGGCAAATGCCAGTATGCAGCCTGCATTTTTTATTATCAAAAGAAGTTAAAGCTTGTTATGCATACCAAATGACAAATACTAATCATTCACATCGCAATAAGGGTTGGAAATTAATAATTCTAGAGGCACCAAATACAAGAGTTCAATACAACGATAAAGCTTATTAATAAACGCAGGGTAGCATTGTCATGCAGGGCACACCAATCACCCATTTGCTACATGAGTTTCCAAAGCATCACTGGACTCTGGCATGATTAGCATTCAACTTGCATTTTACGAGATAGTAAAACTCATCACTGGACTCTCGCATGATTAACATTCAACTTGCATTTTACGAGATAGTAAAGATACATGGACAGGGTATATCTAGAACATGACATCATGCTCCTGAGTAACAAATCTAAAAGAAATCTATATAAACAAAAAAAATACATTTCCAACTGGCTTATCACATGTTTCCTTAAAATTTGTGATAGATAACCTACCATAAACAATCCAAAACTCAAACTGGACTGGACGATCTCTTATATCTAAACAAGACTGGGGACTTGAGGCTGTTGTGCAAATTACTGCATACACATTCCATGAAAACCTGTACTACAAACTTTCAAATATAATATGAGCTCCCATATCCCTCTCAAGGAATTATAAGTTTTTCTCCAGCATAGATGGTGTCATCAGTGTACTTATTTGCAGATTTTATTTGATCAACTGAAACCTGCACTCAACCAAGGAAACAGAACCAATTACACAAGTCTTATACAATGGATAGAAGGGAACAAGATGGCAACTTTAGTTTCACATGCATTCAAAAAGCTGAACAACAACTACGCTAAGAAATGCTCTACAATAAGGTGGAACAAAGAATAAAGATACTTGATAAATAGAGTGAGACCACTCACCAAAATACAAGAGTTCAATACAACGATAAACCTTATTAATAAACGCAGGGTAGCATTGTCATGCAGGGCACACCAATCACCCATATGCTACATGAGTTTCCAAAGAATCACTGGACTCTGGCATGATTAGCATTCAACTTGCATTTTACGAGATAGTAAAGATACATGGACAGGGTATCTCTAGAACATGACATCATGCCCCTGAGTAACAAATCTAAAAGAAACCAGTATAAACAAAACAAATACATTTCCAACTGGCTTATCACATATTTCCTTAAAATTTGTGATAGATAACCTACCATAAACAATCCAAAACTCAAACTGGACTGGACGACCTCTTATATCTAATCAAGACTGGGGACTTGAGGCTGTTGTGCAAATTACTGCATACACATTCCATGACAACCTGTACTACAAACTTTCAAATATAATCTGAGCTCCCATATCCCTCTCAAGGAATTATAAGTTTTTCTCCAGCATAGATGGTGTCATCAGTGTACTTATTTGCAGTTTTTATTTGATCAACTGAAACCTGCACTTAACCAAGGAAACAGAACCAGTTACACAAGTCTAGAAGACTACAACATGGCAACTTAGTTTCACATGCATTCAAAAAGCTGGAACACATATCCCCATATTAAACCACGTCCTAATCAGAGAGTTGCTATGATTGACAATCTAGGCCATGACATTGCCACATCACATATACACTACATCCACTTTAATTATAATTTCTTTCTGACGGGCCTTCCGCCGATTCTCGGAATAGATTTGCCAGACACTCTTCTATACAGATCTGATATTTCATTCAACTGGTTCATTCAACATTCCCTTCGGCTTCAGGAAGCTCATGGAATTCTGATAAATACATGCCAAGAAATGGAACGAGCACAAATAAAATCTCTCAAGGAAGGAAGGTTCTGAGCGCTGTTGAAATGACCCCTTGTATTTATCCCGTTGGGCTGCTAATAGCTTTGTCTCTTTCAGAATCTGAAGAGAAGTTTGAGAAGGAGGGCTGCCTCAAATGGCTGGACCGCTAGCCCGCCTCGACAGTTCTGTTTGTTTCTTTTGGGAGCCACGGCACGCTGTCGGAGAATCAGATTCAGGAACTAGCTTTGGGGCTAGAAGCAAGTGTGCAGCAGTTCCTTTGGATGTTGCGTAAGGAGCCTCCTCCTCCAACTGAATCCACAATGACTACCGAAGCAGATATGAGGGAGGTTCTACCTGAGGGTTTCGAGACTCGAATCTAGGACCGTGGATTTGTGGTGGATTCATGGGCGCCTCAGATTGCTGTCCTCTCTCATCCATCCACAGACGGTTTCATTTTTCATTGCGGTTGGAATTCAACGATCGAAAGCATCTTACATGGAGTGTTGATGATCGCTTGGCCTCTCTTTGCTGAACAGAGAATGAATGCCTTCCTTCTAGTGAAGGAGATGAAGGTGGGCATTGAAGCGTAGAAGGGCGCAGATGCATTGGTGAAGAGAGAGGAAGTGGAAAGAGCGGCGAGGGAATTAATGGAAGGAGAGGGGGAATGGAAATGAATAAGGGGATGGCAAAATTGAGGGGAAGGCCCATCATTGAGTGACAACTGTCTTAAGGATGGAAAACATCACGAAAATGGTTTCTAAAAAGCGCAATATTCTCAACTGCCTACGACATTCCAATAATCTGAACCGCCTACAACATTTTTCATCGACGATATAATGGCTAGAGTTTATTCCATCATCTAATAATCGATCTAAAGGGCCATAACGAGACAGCACGACATGGAGGGGAGTTCCTTTCAGAGGGAACGCCTTACGGCGTAAATATTTTCGAACTCCTGAAAGGGTATACCTATCCACTCTTAAAACTATTTTGCAGATGGTGCAAGGCTTTATGAACCACAACCCCATGCCAGAATTCAGAGAGTTCACTCAAGCAGTTGCATAAGCATTCGTGACATAATCCTAGATTTACTTCTCTGAGCCCATTAGACTTGAATGCTATTCTTCGACACAAAAAATTGCAGACTTCTTCATGCATGGCAAATATCAGTACTAAATGGTGTTCAGCATCCTTGTAATTATGATAAATTTCAGGTGATTGAATTACGATATAACTTTCAGGCAATTTAATTTGATTTGCAGATTCCAAAACATTTTAGTAATCAAATTTCCTTAATATTCTGCAATCTTGAATTTCATTACGTGTGCTCTTAACAACACTCAGCAGACTTTGCTAGTTTCGATCAGAAGATTGCACCCTCACATTTCTTTGAAGGATCTAGATGAAATGGCATGTTTATTATTATTACTGGCAATGCAGTATCTATGGCGATCTGGCCTCTTCTATGAATTCTACTCGTTTACTGGCATTCCATTTTAGTTTCTCTTTGAACCATCTCAGCTCTATGGTTGTTTCCCATCGATAAAGAAAATCCATGGCTTAAGGAGATTCTCATGACAGAGAAAAGAAATGAAAGCGCGAAGTCATACTTGACATACAGAAAATTAAGAAACCATGAAAGAAAAGAATTAAAGGAATCAGAACCATTATATAAATTGCCATTGTTCCATTACAGTTCAAGCAAAATGTGGCTTCTTGATAGAGGAACATAACATGCTGCATTCATAGACATTTAATTGCTTGCTTCCTGGACATGATTTCTCATGGATACTACTGTACTCAAATTGAAAAGGCAAAATACATCACAAATACACAGACATCAACTAAAATAAAAGAATATTTAGCTCCTTATTGACCTACTACTACTCATGATGATCACCAGTGCTGCTGTTTCTGTAAAACCCCATCTGATCCTCTGAGATCATCAAGAGGGACCGAAGAATCTCGCTGCTGTCGCTGGAAGCCCACTCCATCGGATCCACAGAGCTTATGAGCATCCGAAGAATCTCATGCACGACTATCCATCTGTTGCTGAAAACATCCGCAATCTTTATACCCACATAATTGCCAGAGAAGGGTTTGCTGTCGCTCACAACCAGCGATTGCCCGTGGAGGAGAGTCTTCAGTCTTGTGCCCACCGGAAGCTGCACCAGATCTGCCAAAGGCAGCCTCATGTTGGGAACCACATGGTACCTCACATTGTTCGAAAATTCTTGGCCTTCGCTTGAGAAAATGGAATCGTCGCTGAGAGTAAAGATGGTGAGGTTTTGTAGGTGCAGAAGCTCAGGGGACTTGATGCGCATGGCCAAGGCGAGGATGCTGTAACCGCGATCTCTAAGACTGAGCGCTGCATCTTGCAGCATGAAGGGCGTTATGACATTCAGGGGATGATCAGGACCAGGACTAGCTGATGATGATGGTGATGGTGACATCATTGCAGGAACAGGGGCTCCCGCAGTTGTGTCATAATTACTGTGATCAAGATCAAGATCAAGAAGCAGCTTGTCGATGCCATGGATCGCTAACAGCCCATCATTGAGAATGTCAGGATGCGAGACAAGAACTCCATTAATGTACACTGGATGATACTCGGCCGGCATCTGAGTGGAGGGAGAGATGGAATCTTGGCGGCCACCTCCGTGAGAATTACCTGTGACGACGAGGCTGCAGTGGGCGGCAATGGCTTCCAGGTTTGTTCCGTTGGGCAACTTTTGCAGATCGGTGTAGGTGAAGAGGCCCTTGGCGATGTGGTGGGAGAAGGCCCATCATTGAGTGACAACTGTCTTAAGGATGGAAGATGATCTAATGGCTGGAGTTTATTCCATCGTCTAGCAATCGATCTAAGGGCCCATAACCAGACAGCGCGGAATGGAGGGGAGTTCCTCTCAGAGGGAACGCCTTACGACGTAACAAGATTCTCGGTTGGAATTCTTTGTGGCCAAAAGAATATTGAGTTACGAAGTCATTGAGAGCTACAGATGGCAATACGTTGTAGAGACATATAATAGCCTTTGATCCCTGTGATCTCGTTCTCTTTCGCTCCCAATAGGACAATTGATGCATCATATTAGTGCACATATCACGCTTCTCTATAAGAAACTTGACTCCTCCAAAAACAGATAACAATATCAATAACACACAAAGCATGAATGGTATTTCAGTTAAAGCGTTTGGAGAATACATCGTTTGGAGTGTAAGGCGTTTGGATTGGGAGGAGGTCCACGGAGCTAAGGAGTGGCAACTATGTATGTATTGGAGAGGTGATGTGGGTGCCGCAACATATGAAGACTGTCAAAAGAACAGAAAATAATGCACAGTTTCGTTGCGCAAGTGGGGAGAGCAGCGTAGTAACTTGGTATGGGCAGCGTGCTAGTCGAAGGAGAATCCTACACAAAAGATAGCATTCAACACATAGAGAATTGCATAAAACTCAGGTGACAGGAAGAGTGCAAGTGACAGGCGTCGGAGGAGCCCATGCTGGTGCCTGAAAGCCTGAAGCGTAAACAAAGAACAGAGGAGTTACTATGACAGAACTGGCAAAGAATGCAGCTAGAATTTATCTGATGGCACATTCATTACATTTGGGACTAATAGTAGAATTGTCATGCACAGAGACGCCACAAAACCAGTGGCTCAAATTTGATTAGGGTAGGAAATCCCCTGCACTTTTCATACCATGTTAAACATAACCATGGGGAGGACCAAATATGAAGGATAAGCATTGAATGCATTATTATTCACAATAATACACATTTATAATACATAGGAGTGACCCTTGGTTTCACATTCCAAGTGGTCTCTTGGACTCCATTACACCGTTCAGCGCCCACACCTTAACCCTTGGCAGATTAGGTGTCCAACATATTTAAATTCTAGATCCAACGAGCACCACCCTGCAGACTTTGGACAGACCCAGAGTGAGATAAACTGGAAATCATAAAATAATGTGTTTCTTGTAAATATTTTGGAGGGAAAGAAAGCAAGCTACTTTTTTAGTCGCATTTTCAATTTATTTCTTTGAAGGTCTATTCAAATTTTAAGTGTACGTACTCATCTGATGTGGAATGAAATTTCAGATCCAACCAATACGCAAAATTCACTTAATGGTTTCTCACGTTTACAATTCCTCGACTCCTTTAGAATGTAGCTTTCTCTTTCATAAATATAAAAGTTACAAAGTTTTCCATTGGAAAAATAAAAGAATTTCATTATGAATATTCAGCGCAATGTCGTCCAAATTTTTTAGACCAAACATCAGAATGGAATGCAAACTAAAGAGGGAAAACCAACATAAAAAAAAAAAAATCCCCTTGCTATCAGACTAAATAATATAAATATGAAACAAAGAATCAGAAGTAAGAATAAATAAAGCTGCTATGGTTTCTGTAGGTCAAAATAAACAGATAGAGCTAGAGATTTGGAAAAAAAGAACAGCAGCATATCTTCAACAAAGAATAAACAGAGAAAATAAGTGGAGAGGTCTGTCCTGTTGAACATATAACATCATAGAATTTTGTTTTGATCTGGCTAAAGTGGTTCAGAGGAGTAATTGTTATCATCTCCACCTGGCTTCAAACCACACATGTGACATGTTCACTCTTCATGAGCTAATTGTTGATTGAGGCTTTCCATAAGCAATGAAAGTGTATCTCACTCTTGCTTACAGGCCAGAGGGTGGGGTGAGTCTTGAGAAAAGTTACATAAAAATGAAAAATAATATCATAAAATTATCCAAGACAAGCAAACAATTAAAAAATAAGCATCTGAATATTATCATTATCTATAAAAATAAGATGAATCTTGCCAAATGAATTACTTGTGAAACAATATGGTCTCAACCAAATATAAAGAGGGCAATAAATGGGTATACATGGGTAATCTGGCATTCTTAAAAGTCAGTCATACAAATATCTGTTGCTTATAATACCTTCTGTTCATAAGGCTCGTATATGGGAATTGTACTGCACGAATTAGATAGATGAACCACACAGGAAGCATCAAATGAAAACTTTTACATCTAAAATTAAACTCCAGAACTGATTCTAAAAATAGGTTAGGAATGTAGTGCGATTGGATGATGTCTGGAAAGGCATTTGGTAGAACTATGACAAACCTGGTTAGTTAAAAAGAGGATATCTCCACCTGATAGGGTAAATGTATGTTTTCTCTTTTGTTACCTTACAGATCTTCATATCTTCCTACCCTTTAGCATATCCGACACACTATGGAATGTCCTCTCCCGCAACATTTACAAGAGGCTAATACAATAGAATCAGTTCAGCGGATTCAAAATGATCCTCTGTTTTGATCTCGAATAGTACTTGGACTCATTCATTTGCAACTTTCTTGATTATTGAAATATGTCTGCATCGAGAGCCTACTGATAGAAACCGAAAAGATGTAGCGTGGGGTACCAAGACATGTTGAGAAGGAAAAAATCGATATGATAGGGGTAAGGAAGAGGAGATTGGACAACAGGCAATACTCACCTGCTCTCTGACTTCATCTGAAATCTCTAATAAATCATATGGCATGCCATCTAGAATACGATCTAGTTCTTCGGTCAGAGCATGGAATCTACCCGAAATTGCTTCACCGTCCAAAGCCTGGATCACGCCATTAAAGTTGAAACCCCAAATTAATCCTCCGCCGTGATTAAAAACCATGAAAACAAACCTCTATGTAATGTGTAGCTGAAAGATAAAGAAATGTGCTCAAACACAATTTTATCTATGAAAACAGGTGAAGCATTGTGTATTCCAAATGATTTTCTGAACGACCAAGAAACATATTGCCCAGAAAGAGTTGATGCAAAGGAGAGGCATAGAGAAGAGAATGAATGAAGTGATCATTACCACGTACAGTTTGTTGCCATCATGGCAGAGTTGAAGCAGTCTTTTCGCAGAATGGAATGTTTTTCGTAGCGAAGAAAAGCACTCCGCTGCCACCCAAGGAAGGGGTCCCTGAAATTCTCGAAGTTCTTCAAACAATGGAAGTAACAGTTGAATCCTCCTATCGAGGTCGAAACAGTCTTTCTTCTGGCTTTTTCTGTAGTCCCTGTTCATGGTACCTCACATTGTTCGAAAATTCTTGGCCTTCGCTTGAGAAAACGGAATCGTCGCTGAGAGTAAAGATGGCGAGGTTTTGCAGGCGCAGAAGCTCAGGGGATTTGATGCGCATGGCCAACGCGAGGATGCTGTAACCACGATCTCTAAGACTGAGCGCTGCATCTTGCAGCATGAAGGGCGTTTTGACATTCAGGGGATGATCAGGACCAGGACTAGCTGATGATGATGGTGATGGTGACATCATTGCAGGAACAGGGGCTCCCGCAGTTGTGTCATAATTACTGTGATCAAGATCAAGATCAAGAAGCAGCTTGTCGATGCCATGGATCGCTAACAGCCCGTCATTGAGAATGTCAGGATGCGAGACAAGAACTCCATTAATGTACAGTGGATGATACTCGGCCGACATCTGAGTGGAGGGAGAGATGGAATCTTGGCGGCCACCTCCGTGAGAATTACCTTTGACGACGATAGCTTCCAGGTTTGTTCCGTTGGGCGGCTTTTGCAGATCGGCGTAGGTGAAGAGGCCCTTGGCGATGTGGTGGGAGAAGGCCCATCATTGAGTGACAACTGTCTTAAGGATGGAAGACGATCTAATGGCTGGAGTTTATTCCATCGTCTAACAATCGATCTAAGGGCCCATAACCAGACAGCGCGGCATGGAGGGGAGTTCCTCTCAGAGGGAACGCCTTACGGCGTAATTAGACCAGCTTCATCTCTTAAAATAATAATTTTCAATAAATTTCGTTTAATATTGAGAAATTTTGAAAAAATATATATTAAATTAAATCTATATAATTATTAATTTAATTTATAATTTTATATTAAACTTAATAATTTTATGTTTAATAAAAATAAAAATAATGATGATGATAAGGATTAATGCTTGCTTATCTTATTTTGAAAAAGTAAGTCATTAATTTAAACTTTTTAATATTTTATTTTTATAATGAAAGGGGAATGAGAAAAAGGCTTTAAGATTATTGTAGTTTTGTTAACTCATCTATACAAGAAGGTTGGTAGTGTGACAAATATTTTGAAACAAGCACATATGTGATTAAAAGCCCAACAATCCAAGAGAAAATGTTTTTGATCTTCAACTTTTTTAGTATGGAAAAAAGGATAGATTCATTCATCCCAAATAGTTTTCGGAATAAACAAATACCCTATTTCACTTAGAAGTTCATCCAAATTAATTTTTATATTTATTATCTAATATTATATATTTAATTTTATGTATTTTGTACTATATATCTCTCTTAAATCAATTTTACTATCATGATGCTCAACACTTGACTTTTCAATTAAAATTAAAATATCAAATCAATTTAAATGGTTTTAAAATATATTATACTCAATTCAATATTCAAGTTTTTCACCCTTGAGTCAACCATCCGGATTACACATTAAAATTAAAATATCAAATCAATTTAAATGGTTTTAAAATATATTATACTCAATTCAATATTCAAGTTTTTCACCCTTAAGTCAACCATCCCGATTACACTGGTTATCTCTGCAAAAGGAATATTACAAAATATGGCAAAGCGGACTTTTCTAACTGCAGTTAATTAATAGCAAGAATACGGCACAGCTCATCTCTGAGTTTTCTATTTTCAAACAAATGGGAGAAACGGATCCCCTTTTTCACGTTCCCAAATCAAACAATATGGATTTTTGGCCTCTCTCTCCCCCTCTGGATTGTCGTAAGTGCTTAATATATATTGAAAGGCCCCAATTGCGTATTCGATCTCGTAAGTCGGATTTGGCCATAACTGGGAAGAGATTGATAATTGATAATGGAGGCCAGAAAGGTTTATAAGGTGATACTTTGCATGCTAGTCTTCACGCTCATTCTCAATCATGCTGCTGTTGCGGGGCGATTTAGCTCCCTGCATGTGGATGAGCAGCAGGTGAATGGCCCTTCATATTCTAGATGGAATCACAGGAAACCCAGGGGACCAGTGCCCCCTGCCGGCCCTTCACTTTGTCACAATGACGATGACGATGCTGGGTGTCCTTTAGCTCCATCACCACCACCATCAGGGGGGCGGTGTTTTGGTAGAAATTTAAAATACAGTCGTCTTGGTGTTTGAACTATTTATTTGGTATTTCCTACACATACTTATACATATATGATGATTTTTTTGGTCTTTTTCAGTTTTATTTTTATTAAATAAAAATTTATAAGGCTAAGTCCAGGAGATTTCAGTTTAAATCTTATTGAGTATACTGATTTGCTGTGCTGGTTGTTGATAGAGAAGCAGGTTTTCCTATGTTGCACGGGAACCGTTCCTGAGAGCTGGGAAACCCGTTCCGGTGGTTCCCACGTTCCTTGGAACTTTGGAGCTGCAGAGGAACGTTCCGTTTTCTGTGGGAACGGTAAAAGAAACTTTGGACGGTTTCCGGAACTGCTCAGACTTAAATTTGCAAAGCTCCAGCGTTCCCATGTGGACCCATGTGGAAATTCGAATTGGCAGCGGTCTTTTAGCTATGACAGCGAGTTTCAAACCAAACATTCCAGTATGATTTCGATGGAAACTGCCAGCCTGATATGAAAATTGGCTACTTTGAATTCACTAATTTAATAATTTTCACTTTGAATTCACCCACGAAATTGCAGAATTTAGTAATTAAATTCACCCATAAAATTTTATAGTGGATTACCAACAATATGGTAAGTCAAAAATACTGTAAATCCCAAAGAAAAGGACCTGGGTAGAGAAAGACGCACTTGCTGTTACACACTGTATGATCAGAGAGGGAAATACGCACTTGTTATTAATAGACGATGCACTATTCGTCTTTCCACGAGTTTCTGTGGATATGAATGGGTGGGAATGTTTTTGGCGCCAAAAAAAACCCTTCAGTGTTTCCATAAATGCTGGTTGCTATACTTCTTTTCACTGAGAGCTTTAGTTGTTGTTTGGCGTTGAGAGCAGAGAGCTAAGTGTGTTGAGAGCGGAGCGCTGAGTGTGTTGAGAGAGGTAAGTGTGTTGATAAGTTCACGAAAAAAACAAATCAAGCATATTTTATTTTTATTTTTGTTTCTGTATATATTCAAGTTGTTTAGGAATGCAGCGTTTAAAAATTTAGGCGGAGAGCTCATGGCTTAAACATTTACATGTACGATCCAACATTTTACTCAAACATGTTCATGGATACAACTATCTAACGCAATGATTAATTCAAAAGAAAATAATAAGATATGGCTTCAAACTTAAAATTGGTATCTACACTATATTAGTAAAAAAGTGTCTTTAAATTTGTTACGGATCACTAAATTTTTTAAAGAAATATCTGCAAATTCTTTTTCTTACCTCTGTAACTTATATTAATATAATTTTAGTAAAGGTTCACTCTATTGGTAAATATTATATTTTTTTGGTAAAATAGGAGACATATGTCGTAACATATGTCAACATATATATCTTTTTGCTATGGCAGTTGTTTTTTTGATTATATTTTTTTGATTATATATATTATTTTTTTATTATATAATATTGCCGCTCCCAATTAGCCGTTTCCTGGAAAATTTGGGGAAACCTCTAGCCGTTCCAGACACCCGTACCCAAGTTCCCAACGTTCCCAAGTTCCAGAAACTCGTGCAACATAGAGGTTTTCCATTTTTTTGACTGTACAAGAGTCCAGCTTTGCTAAAACCATAAAATCTTAATATATCCACGTACAGGTAGGTAGATGTACTCTTAGTATTAGTGTTATAGTGACAGCTACAAATTAAAATTAGCAATTACCTATTCTCTTGTAATTAAAAAAAAAAATTCCCATACTAGTGGATGTTTAGGGTGCGCATCATATGTTTTCTCAAATTATGTATTTTCAGTGGTGTTTTCTCAAATTATGTATTTTCAGTGGATGTTTATATATTTATAATATGTTGTTCAGATTGTTCGTTAAAAGATGAGATCGTTTGTCTGGCAATCGGCTTTTGTAAATAGAGCGAATCAATTTAATTTGATGTTAATTTTACGCCTACAAATAATTTTTGTAGGATAACATATTTTTATTTGTTTATTTCATTAACCATAACGAAACAATATCCTTGTTTCTACAAACTATATCAGAAATTAATTACACCATATGAAAAATGATCGATGCCATATGTTTAATTAAGATCAACTCTATGAAAAATAAGTTATATTTTTATTCTATTACCGAGTTCAAAATTATTTTTCAACCTTTCACAATGTCTTATTCTTTTATAATGCCTGAAATCGAATGGCCAATCTACTTTCCTGGCGAGATAAAGATTTCATCATGTGATTTTAATATGAAGAGCTAGCGAATCTAGCATCGCTTCAACCCTTCACTGCACAGTTGCTCCCGGCGGCTAGGGCTCCATGACCAACATCTGGTTTAATATTGCGTCAACCCAACCTCTACAAGAAGCGTCCCTAATTGCAGCTATTATAGCGGCAAAAATATATTAATCAAATTAAATCATAGGGTGAAATTGTGAAGTTGAATTTAATCTAGGGTTGACTCAATAAATGAGGAAAATACAATTAAAGAAACAATGAGCCCAGACATTTTTTATATTAAATCTGTGAAGCTAAAATTCACTTATTTTTCGATGAATGAAAGCAGAAACAAATCAAAATTATGTAACGCTAAATCGAAACAAATTTGATAAATATTCTTTTAATAAATTATAATTCTAATTATTTTTCATAAATTATTTTTTAATAAATTAAATAAAGAGTGCATCACTAAAAAAAAGCTATTTACAAATATAAGACAAAAATAGTTTAATATTGATAATCTTGACAATTAGTGATTTAAAAATTTTAAATTCTTGATTCCAAGATAAATTCTTTTCCGCTTAATAAAATAATTGTTTATGGATTTTTTTTCATGTATATAGAAATTGTAATATATTAGTAATTATACCAGATGTTGCAAAGGAAACCTCGTAACGGAGTAGTTAGGAAAGAGAATTTAATTGCTACTCTTCCATGATGTCTTCCATGATGACAGTGAAAGTGTCACAAGATGTTTCCAAAGGGCTGTAAGACAGTAGCTAGGAAAGAGTAGCATTAAATTGGTACTCTTCCACCGAGATGTTGCCCAAGGGTGTAAGTAGAATTTTGGATCTTAGTTAAAGAGGGAGGTCTCAGGAATTGCATCGTTGACATGACAAGAGTATCCACAATATAAGGTTCTCACTTTTTAGTTATTTAGTGTAGTTTCCAAAGAATGGATTGTAGAGATAGCTAATATATCTATCCTTAGCAATTATTGATGAGAAGACCCTAATTTGGTCTTTTGGTTAGAAATCCATATGTATTTTCACTTGAAACTCTTGTGTTTGAAGTTTTTTCCTACTTGAATTGTTGGAATTTATCCATACCCTATATATATATATATATATATATATATATATATATATATATATATATATGCCAACTTTATTTGGATTCAACATTTCTTGCAATTGATATAGCTTTGTTGGGTTTCATTCAGATCCATTTACATTGTTCCCCCAATTGAAACTCTAGAAAACATTTGTATCACTATGTTGTGGATCAGATCATTGTGACCCACCTCTAATGATTTTGGATAAATTATAAGAAGAAGTCGAAGCCAAAATATGAATCTTTTGAAGAAGGATGTTGAAAATATCAAATTTCCATAATCTACCATAAGTATAGTAAATTTGAATATGAAGATGGAACCATTTAGTTATTGAATCTTAGAAAGGTCTATGAACCTAGACTATGATACCAAATCCTTTCCAATTGATGATATCAACAACCAATGAACAAGTCACTAAAGTTTCTTTGGAAATTCAAATGCATTTCCAAATAAAAATCTTCATGAGTTCATTTTTAACTAATAATGTTTTAACATAGAACATCCTTCAAAAAAGATACTAATTGGTTAGCTCATGCTCCTTGGTTCTAATTTTCCTTTCAAGTCACTCCATGTAAAAATAAAGTTTCCTTCAAAATTGTTGAAAGAATTTAAAGAGAAACACTTCTTTGAAATTTTTCATGAGATTTGTAAAGATGGTCTCTAATACTTTCTCAACCTCTCACTTTTTTCAAAGCTCTAACAACCCTCGTAAAAATTTCATGTAAAAATATATAAATACCATGGGTGATGGGACACCTATTCCAAGATGAATGGTGGGCACAACATCCTAGTGGGTGTTCATTTGGTTGTTTATGGTTAATGAAATTGGAAAAGGTAATAGATAAGGCATTAAAGAGGCAAAAAGGTATTTTGGCACATTTATTTAAAGCGCGAAAAGGCATCGAAATGAGTAGCTACATCATATTTGCTTGCATGTACTGAGTTGAATGTATGATTTCTTTACAATTTTGGCATGCATGGCACATGCATGTAGTTTCTTGGTTGTGATATGTCATTGGCATGAAAGATTGTGTGGATCGATAGTGGATTTCCTAGCCTTTCTATTTCCTTGATAGCCATGCTGAATGTGGATTTAATTTCATTATTTTGTTTTTGTTAGTTCTCATGTTTCCTTAGATTGGGTTGAGTTATTAGTTGAACAAATTCTATGGAAGAGATGTGACATCTTGGGTTGAGTTACTTGTTGGGTGGTTAAAATCAATTGCAAGAATTGGCAACAACAACAAAACAAATCGGAAGATGGAGGAGCATGCTGGTAAAGTATTCAGGAGCAAGGCCATTGCGGGACATAGGTACCCAATAGTGTCCATTGATTGCCATGAGAATGATATGACCGGTATGATGTGTTGAGGTAGGGATATGCCTTGGTTTTTGTATCTTCCAACGCGAGGAAGCCTTGCCAAGGGATGGACTGCCTGGGATGGGGGTGCTAACAGAACTTGGAAGGTGAGTAATTGCACATAAGGGATTAACCAAAATTCACGATGGATTGTGTAGCAAAGAAGGGAAGGTTGGGGATGGATTTATTTTGGTCATTAGCATTGTCAGATGAAATCAGATGTGCATTAGGAGTGTGTTGTGGAACGATGAGCCAATAACTATTTTTTGAGAGGAAAAGTGGCACAGGATTATAGCGCTGGAAATTGGATGCAGATTTGACTTTGCAGTGGATTATCGACTTCCTGGATGGATGTGAATCCTAGTATTACTTTGAAGGTGGAGGTGTGAGCCTCTTGATTCCCTTGTTTAAAGCTATCAGCATTGTATCTTTTATTTGTTGGTTAAGTGATGGAAAGGAGATTTTGGCGGTTAAGAAAAATCACTTTTCCTTAACAAATTAATCGTGAGGCCTGTAGGTTATGGCCCACAAAGCTTATCGGAAGCATTGCTTAGGTTTCTACCTTTATAACCATGGACCACAACACATATCAGAGCCTTCCTCCACACTTCTGTAAGCTTAACATATTGGCATTCAAGCCTTAACACCGCGACCATACATATATCGAGATATACGGGAGTAAGAGATTTACAAAGAAAAGCCTTTGCCGAAACTCATAACTCAGAACTCAAATCCATTTCACCCATGCCTATAAATATCGTCAGGTCTGGGTCCTTCAATACTTCTAACAATGCTCCGATATTTGAAACCTCTGATCTCCGATCAGCGATTGCTCCGATCGTCGATCGGCATATCACCATATCGCTTAATCGGCTGTCAACACTACCATTGACTGTCAACCCTAACTCCTCTGGCTGTGATATAACAATGAAATTGTGATCGTTGATCTGATTCATGATTTGACGGTTGAGATTTACTCACGGGATCGCATTTCGGTAACCCTCCAGGACAAGCTCTATCCACTTCAAAGCACCGACCCGATATTATTACAATGGTTTCACCGATGTGATATGAGCTCTTTGTTCATTCATTCCTCTTGGACTTGATCTCGCTGGTTTGATGGAATCTGTGCTTTAAATCCAGTTCCTCTGCCATATATGAATTCACATGTGACTTGCATATATATAACAATATTCCATTGGATCGCCATCAATCCTATTGTGGTAGATTGTCAATAAAAACAGTTCACAATTGGTATTAAGCCCTTGGAACATATATATGATACAGGGTTGAAAATAGACACACTACACAGACATGTGGACATCCACAAAACACGCACTTTTATATTATAAATATATAGACAATTACAAGCTAAGGCATTTCAGCCTTTGAATAGAATCTCCTCTAGCTACATTTTTAATCACACTATTCTCACGCTTTCTATTTATATTACTCTGTCTCTCCTCTCTACTTTGAACACATAGGTTTAACACACATATATAAGGAACATTGGATTGGATCACTAAAAGGATCCGATCAGATCTCTCCATGATTTCCTCCAATAAAAGCCCTAAAGCTCTCACACGCATACATATGTGGTAGCATTCCATTTTATAAGGTCTTCGAGACTTTATCGATCCATCTTTAAATCTGTTTTAAATATGTTTTAAAACAGATTTTCCCTGTTTTGATCCCCTATTCCACGTGCTCGTCTTCACTCCACTTTGGATTCCTCCCTTTGACTAATGGTGTTGGATGTTCCTACATCAGACTCCCAAGGCACAAATATTTATGACCTCCTGGTCATATGCTTCTCCTTGTACTTAGCAATTCTACCCACTGATACTTCACTTCTTCAGTGGAACTGCCTTCATGGTATTCTCTGAGCTCTAACCAAACCTCTGCAGTAACAGTCTCCCTTTGTTACACAATAACTCATCAAGCCCTCCTCAATCAGTCTTTTAGCATCCTTCAAGTTCTCTCCTTTGGAATCATATGAGCACTCCATGCTCTAGGTTTGTTGGAATCTTCTCACCTTTGGCTGTTGCTCTCTACATGACAGTAAGACCACAAACTCTCCAGCTTTAAACAATTGTACCTCGTGCTCCTTCTCCTTTCTCTCTAGAATCCTTCTCCTCACAAAAAAACTTTCCTGCTCTGATACCAAATGATTGAAATGAGAATTTGGGGGTTAATCAAAATCCCTTTCCTTTACAAAATCATCTTGAGGCCTATGGGTTATTGCCCATAAATCCTATTGGAAGCATTACTTAGGCTTATGCCTTTAAAACCATGGAACATAACACATATAAGAGCCTTCCTCCACACTGTTGGAAGCTTAACATATCAGTGTTCAAGCCTTAACCCCGTAGCCATATAGATATCAGGATATACGAGAACAAGAGATTTACAAAGGAAAGCCTCTGCCAAAACTCATAACCTGAAATTGAAATCCATTTCACCCACGACTATAAATATCATCAGGTTTGGGTCCTTCAATAATACTAATAGTGCTCCGATCCTTGAAACCTCTAATCTCGAATCAGCAATCGCTCCGATCGTTGATCAGCGTATTGCCATATCGCTTAATCATACATCGATGTTCCCATTGACCGTCAATCCTAACTCCTTTGACTGCGATATAGCAATGCAATCACGACCATTGATCTGAGTCATGATTCAATGGTTGAGATTTACTCGTGCAACCGTATTTTGCTAACCCTCCAGGCCAGCTCTATCCACTTCAAAGAGCTGACCCGATATCATTACAATGGATTAACCGATGTGATATGAGATCTCAATTCATTCATTCCTCTTGGACTTGATCTCGTCTGTTTGATGGAATCTATGCTTTAAATCCAGTTCTTCTGCCATATATGAATTTAGACATGACATGCATATATATAACAATATTCTATTGGATTGCCATTGTACCTATTATGGTCGATGGTCGATCAAAACACTTCACAATTGGTCTTAAAACCTTGGCACATATACACGATACAGAGTTGAAAAGAGACACACTACACAGAGATGCGTACATCCACAGAACACACACTTTTATATTCTACATATATAGACCATTACAAAAGGCATTTCAACCTTAGAACAAAGTCTCCTCTGGCTACATTTTTAATCACTCTATTCTCATGCTTTCTATGTATATTACTCTGTCTCTCCTCTCTACTTTGAACACACAGGTTCAAAACATATATATAAGGAACATTGGATCAGGTCACTAAAAGGATCCGATCAGATCTATTCATGATTTCCTCCAATAAAAGCCCTAAAGCTCTCATACGCATGCATATGTGGTAGTATTCAATTTTATAAGGTATTCAAGACTTTATCCATCCATCTTTAAATCTGTTTTAAATCCATTTTAAAACATATTTTCCTTGTTTTGCTCCCCTGATCCATGAGCTCCTCTTCCCTTCGCTTTGGATTCCTCCCTTTGACTAAGGGTGCTGGATTCTCCTTCAACATTAAGCAAATGTTCATAGGTGTGTTATAAATCTCCAATATGTGGTATGGTTTTTAGCTGGTCATGTTGTCATGATGTTTTTTTTTTAACAGGTCATTCATTGTAAATACTACAACAAGCTATGTTATAAAGCTCCATGCACAGTATGTTTTGTTTTCAGCAGTCATGTTGGTTATAGATGTCATTAAACACTGAGGACGATCTTCGCCTAAGGGGGAGGATTCTATAACGACCCTAGTGAAAATTTCATGTAGAAATATATAAATACCACTCGTGATGGGATGCGTGTTCCAAGTTGAATGGTGTGCATGACATACTAGTCAGTGTTCATTTGGTTGTTTATGGTTAAGGAAATTGGCAAAGGTAATGACTAAGGCATTAAAGATGCAGAAAAGTATTTTGGCACATTTATGTATAAAAATAATGGAAATTAAGAGAAAACATTTGTGAAAAGTCACAGGTTGCATGTAAGAAGGAATACGAAGAAAAATAATGGAAATTAGGAGAAAAATGAGGTGATAGGTCACAGGTTTCATGTGAGGAGGAAAATGAAGGAAAATAATGGAAATTAAGAGAAAAAGGAGGTAAAAAGTGACAAGTTATGTGAGGCAGAAAATGAAGGAAAATAATGGAAAATGAAGAAAATAGAGGTCTCATTAATAAAAAGTTTTATGAGGATCAATCGACAAGCTTCCTCCTTTCAGTGTGAACCTTTTGTCAATTCAATTTTGGAGCTCTCACATTATTCTATCTCTATCGTACTCTTGGAGACTTAGAGTTTTCTTGGAGCACTCTTGGTGGGTGTGGCATGCTTTGATTCTTGGATCAAGAAGGCAAAGGAAGAGTAGGAAAGATCAAGACATCATCCACATCAGCAGCTAGATTAGATTTTCTTACAGGTACCGAGTTGCATGTATGATTTCTGCACTATTTTGACATGCATGGCACATGCATGTGGTTTCTTGTTTGTGATATGTCATTGGCACATAAGATTGCCTGGATTGATAATGGATTGCCTAGCCTTGCCATTTTCTGGATATGCATGGTGATTGCGGATTTCCTTTCATTGTTTTGTTTTGGTTGGTTCTCATGTTTCCTTAGATTGGGTTGGGTTATTAGTCCTGGAAGCCTTGGTTGAACAAATGATCTGGAAGCCCTATAATAGCTTCGATTGAGTTACTAGTCCTGGAAGCCCTGGTTGGACAAACCCTCTAGAAGCCCTTGGTGCATTTAGTTACTAGTCCTAGAATCCTTGGTTGGATAAACGCTTTGGAAGCCCTGCATAAGATGTGCGTTGAGTTACTAGTTTTGGATGCCTTGGTTGGACAAACACTCTAGAATCCCTCGAAGGCTTGGATGGAGACCAATCTAATGATGGTTTTTTTGTGATGTACAACCATGAGGTGGATGGCCTCTAGACGCCCTAGATGAGTTTTTATTGATGTGATCTATAAGATCCCATATTCCTACTTGGAATATGGCACGAGGGTGAATGACTGAAGAGAGATTTGGCTCAACCATTCTATGGTTGGGTGGAACGTAGCAGTCCAATCTCTGATGGGTTCATTGGATTCATTAATGAGAAATCCATTCCCTTGATTTTCATGTGTAAATTAGTGATGTATTTATGGATTTGATAGTTGATATGTTTATTTTATTTTTATTCCTATTATGTTGGTTATATGCACATTTTATGACATCAACTATGTATGTCTCTCAACAAGTTTTTACTTGTATGTGAATGGATAATGTGTTTATTGATTTAATGGAGGATAATGTAGAAAATGACATGAAGAAACAATGGTACATAGTGATTCTCAGATAAATATGAGATGTGTACACTTAATTATGTTATTTACACCTGTAGATTACATATTGATGATATGTTTGACGAAACGTGTGTCATGGCTAATGAGTTCTAGTTATGATCTTGTTTAGTTTAGATTCCATTTTCTTAAAATCACCAAGGAGGTTGAATCTTATCCATAGTGGCCTCTCATTGCATGTTTACCTTGCTTGGGTAGATATGGGAGAAGGCTATTACAAAAAATATTTATATTACTTTATTTTTTTCAAAATTTGATGAAATTATAATTAAATTTGGAATTAAAAATTCAAATAAACATAAATCAATCATATATATTGTATTTACCCAAAACTTTATTTCAAAAATAATTATAATTTCAAATTGAACCAAACAACTTTGAAATGATAAAATTGAACTATTCAAATTTAAATTGCTCTTGCTCTTAATAAATATAGATGACACTTAAAACACAAATTCTAACAGAAAGGCTAAGAAATATTCATATAAAAATTACAAAAGCTCTTGTGGTGTGAATTCACTTCTTTTATTGTTCTTTGCATTTAGTATTCTATCTACAATTGTTATTTATCATTGCAAGATTAAATTGTTTTAAAATTCTATCCACAATTGTTATTTATCATTGGAAGATTATATTATTTTAAAAGATTGCTAATGAAAAATAAGAATTGGGGTAAAAGTGATTGTAACAACATATAAGAATGGTAAATTAAAAACATCAACATACCATTCACCACAACCATATTCAATTACATAACAAATCAAACACAATATTGATAATGGAAAGGAAGTAGAATATTAGGAGGGAAGCCAACTATTAAAAAAACACAATATTCATCTTTAAATCAAGCTGAAAGATCTAGATATATAATTTTAATTATTCAACTCTAAATGCTTAAATCATAAATCAACGTTTACCTTGCTTGTGTGGATCACACTGGGTGACGCAGCTGGGGAGGGACGGAGGAGCAAGGCATTGATTTTCAAAATTCAGGAAAATGAAACATACTTTAGTAACCATAAGAAACATGTAAGTAACTCTACTTCAGGTGTCTAATCTAGATTTGGGCAAGACAGAATTTGCCAAGATATAAATTATTTTTATAGAAGCACAAAGTAGTATTTAGAAGGTCATGTGTTGGCAAATGAGGATTTAAACTGGCAAGGGTCTGAATAATCATCATACTTAGTTTGTTGTAATTATTTGATATCTTATTATATTTACACAATGTAACCTTATGACCCAAACAAGATCAGCATAATTTCCTTTTGCTATTGATGTAGCAGCACTCAGATTAGTTCCTGGCTAGCCAAAGCATTCGCCTTCCTGGAAGAAGTTCCGAGCTGTCCAATCTACACCATCCTAGTAGTGATAAAGGGAAAATAAAACACTTTTTTATTATACAAAGACGAATGTAACAAACAAAAACAGAAATAAGGTTCTTTCTCATTCACAAGAGTATTTACAACTCTAGTAAAGGCACTATACAGTATGTGATAATGTAAAGGTCTGAAACTCCTAATTATTGTCCATATAGTGCTGAACTAGAAGTGGTTCTAACAAGAAAATAATTATAATAAGCAATCTGGACATCCTAATATGAATAAAAAATTATGCATTTTACCAGAATATTCAAAAACGAGAAATTCCCAGAAAGAAAATTTAACGAGGAACCATTCGAACTCGGTTATCACAGTTTAGAAAATCGCCATATAACAAAAGTGAACGCATCAGCCAAAATCTGTAATAGACGATAATACTTCGTAGCAACTATAGTTATGTTAAAAGACAAACCCTGTTCTCAGTGTTGCCGAATCAAAACATACATAAAGTAAGTTGTTTCCATTGTTGAGAGACTTAAATGACTACACATAGAATAATCAATATAGCAGAAGACAATAACTGTTGGTAGGGTTGAAACCCTAAAAATAAACCCTCGATACATTAAAAACTCAGTCCAGAAAAACTAAACATCGTTTTCTTGGTAATTTGCTTCAGGACGCGTCAACATAATACTTAATGGCGGACCGGTGATGTACCTGAATGAGAGGACAACCCATATTAAGAAACGAAACCATATCAAACCCCCTCGTCGTTGTGGATGAGAAATGATGTTTAGGTATTTGTTTCAGGCTAAAATGACAGTTAGATAAAATGACAGTTAGAGGACAAGCTTGGAAAGGGAAATCTACTCTTCTAACATAATTATGATATTATAAAACTGTACCTATTTCTCTATCACCATATCTGTAACAAGCTAGCAATTTACATATGAACAGATAGATATGTCCAAGTTAAGGCCTATAGAAGTCAAAAATGTCACTAATTACCAGTTTACTGTGTTACATGGCGTATAGTCTCCATGACAGCTAATCGTTGGTCGGAGGCTCTCGAGAGAGACAGGAAAACTTGTTTAGAAACATTAGTTACTAGAAGGTAATATTGTAATCCTATGTCAATTAAAAACGGTCATATGAGGGTATAAGGAAGGATTCATTTCATACCTCGGCCCGTACGCTGCAAATGCATTCTATGGCATCGGCGGCATGGCCGACTCCCTGAGACCAGGTAAAAACCAGAGAAGCCACCGTCATGACCTCGACAGAGCGCGGCAACAAAACACCAATCGTTTGGACATAATGGAGTTCCAGCACAGAGTTAGGGCAAGCGGTTACCTTGACATGGGATACAAAAATCACAACCATTGGATGAGTATCATCACTCAAGGCCGTCGATATATCTCCAATCCCGAGACCAATGCCAAGTGTCCAGCGAAAAGAACCCATCCAGAAGTCTTCACAGACGGAAGTGACATACAACTATGATGAGGGTGTTATATTAAACTTAGAATATTTTTCATAGGTTTAAGTGATTCCAATACTATATAATATTTCAAACGAATGTAATTGATCAATATCACAACAAACCGTTCATTAGGTGCATTTAACCACGATTTTAATGATGCATTTAACCAATCATCAATATTCTTTGTTAATATTTTGAATAACTTTAGACTATGATTAGGGAATGTTACAAAGTTCCTATAATTTTATTTTTTTTAATTTAATTTAGGATTTCCACCCTCTTGGGGTGCATTTGCTTCAGGTCTCAACAATTGGAAGGTAGCTCCCACCTTTGAAGAATAATGGTTTTATTTTTTACTTTTAAATATAATCGTAATGTAAAGAGTTTAGACTTCTGTGATCCATACATGATTGTTAGAGATTTCAGCAAAATTACATAGAGAATCATTTGTCGACGCGTTTCGAACCAACTAGTGTGGTTCATAGTGTGGTTCATCGTCAGGACAAGTTGGTTCGAAAAGCGTCGACAAATGATTCTCTATGTGATTTTGCTGAAATCTCTAACAACTAAATAATCGTAATGTAATAAAAGTAAAAAAGTATTATAAATTTTAATGGTTATATTAATATCTATCATTTTTTAAAACATTAATGACCTAATGAAAACAAAAAATATTATATTACTAATTAAAAATATATTTTTCTCACTCTTATATATAATCATAATTTTCAACTTTATACTAAATTTTAATTCAAATTTTATTTTTTTTAATAAAAAATTAAAACATAAAATGTAAATTAATCAATATATTCACTAAAAATTAAAGATGTAATTTAATCCAAGTTAGGGATTACAATGAGCAGTTTTGAATTCCTGCCTTGCTCCTTTCAATTATGTATTTCATAGTAGTTATAATGGAGACGAAATTGAAATTTCATTATCACCAAAAAGAGGACTTTGTCGGTTACAGTGCAATCATTAAAATTGAATCAATTTTATTATCCAGATATATCTGCACACAAATATTTTATGTCTCCTCATACCAATGTCTTTTGATACTTATATTTTTTATTTGACATCGCACATAGGCATTTAGGCCCTTGCCCATAGGTTTTTGGTTTAAAGAACCAATGGCCAGATAATAATATATTATTATATAATTTATACCTCATGTTAATATAATTTAATATATAACATTTTTTTAATATGATTTATATTTATTGAGTCGTGTTTAAATACTATAAATTAATATATTATTTTATAATTGATATGTATTGTTAATAAAATTTAATACACAACCTTTATTTTATATGATTTATCTATTTGTTAGGTTATTTCTATCTATCGGTTAAAATTAAAGGTTTAAATAACTCAACGTGCAATAATATATTTTTTAATAACTTACAACTATTTTAAGATTAAACTTATTTAATATATATAAAAAATTTGTTGTAACATATAATTTATATTTATAAGTTAAGATTAAAAACTATAAATTAGGTTTAACGAATGAACATGGATAAGAAGCAGAAATAATAAGTTTTATCAAGTTCAAAACGATACACATAATGTAGAGATTTTGCAATTTATTTAGAAGGAAAGGGTTGAGTAGATTTAGTAGCCAACAACAATTTTTGTTATTCATCATCTTCTTTTTTCTTTTTTTTTCTCAAATAATTAGGCATATTTGAAATAGAACTTAGATTATGATTCAATTTGGAGCATATGTGTGGAATGGTTTTTTAGGTTTAGTTTGTGTATGTTGTTTTATTTTACCCAAAAGTAAAATAAAATGCGATATAAATAATGACTATTTATATTTTTGGGACCATACATAATTAGGTATTGAATCAATGATTAATATATTTTTACTCATAGTGATAATGATTACCAATATATAAACATAGTTTCAATAAATGAAGAAAATTTAAGGTTAAAGATTTTAAAAAAATTATGTGCTTTTATAATTGGCTATCAGTTGCAAAATTCCTCTTATGGTTATACTAGGATCTCAATTTCATTTAAAATTATATTCTCAGTGTACACATATATATGAAAAATCCTTAGGAAGTGTCATAATTATTATGAATTAATAGTTAAAATGTAATTATAGTGAGCACACAAACATACACAATAGACTTGATAAAAACAAGCAAGGTAAAGATTGCAAAACCAAACTCAGCTTGGGCCAAATAATTAATAGTTAAAATGTAATTATAGTGAGCACACAAACATACACATTAGACTTGATAAAAACAAGCAAGGTAAAGATTGCAAAACCAAACTCAGCTTGGGCCAAATTCAATTTCTATTTTGTAGTGACTATGTTGATTAACATACCATCTAAGTTTCAATTTTTCATTAAATTTTTTGAAAGTTTTGCTTAAATAATTAAAAAAAGTTAGTGTTTGAGTTGAAATTTGATATATCTATATATATAATTTAAGAGTGATTTTTTAATTACTATTGAATAAAATTTTATATTAATGTTTTCTTTAGGTTATTAATGCTTTCACAAAGTTTCTACGTGGAGAGCCTACACTCGAATTTAGTATTATAGAGATGTTGTAATATATTGTTTAACATTTTGACTAAGTCAAATTACATAAAAATAAATAAATAAATAAAATTAAATTAAAAGTTTAACGATCATAATGTAAACATCTTAACTTGGTCAAAGTAAATTAAAAAAATAACAAAATAAAAGTAGATAGAAGTCTTTTCGATTAATCACATAGTTAAGATTTGGTCACGTTTCGAACAAAAATAGAAATAACCTTATAAAAATATAATAAAAATAATATATAATGTTTACAATATATACCATCATACATATATACCATTTTTAGATCAAAACTTGGGTCAAATTCTATCTCTAATTTCCATTTCCACGAATATGTTGGAATTCAAATTGTTATTAACCTTTGCATGCATCCAAAGAGGAATAGACTTCCTTTGCAACAGCCATATGATGTGATGCACCAGAATCTATAATCCATGCATCAGGAGAAGAATTAATTGCAACTAAAGCATGAAAATTGTTACCTTTCCCGTGTGGCGGATCCTCAGTTTTCTTCTTGGCGCCTTGAGGGATGTGGTCCCCAAGGTTGTGCTTCTGAAGGATTTCTGCCATTTGGTTAATTTGTTTCTTCATGCAAGAGGATTCTGGATGGAATCCTCTTTGACAGTAGGTGCATCTGTTTCCTTTCTTCCCTTTCTCATTTCTCGAGCCAGAGGAGTCATTGAAGGGCTTGGTGTACCCTTCCTTCTTTGGATGGGAATGTGCTTTTCCTTTGTCTTTTTGCTGCTGATTTTATTGATTTGAATCAGATCTGTGATTTTTATTGTGGCTACCATCATGCACAGCAAGTGCATGTGCTTTTGGAGGTTTGATTTTCCCCATGCCAATGAGTTTATCTTGCTCAAAAACAAGGGACTCCATAAATTCTTTGAGAGAAGGCATAGTGTAGGATTTACTTGTTGCGAGCCTTACTGAATGAAATTTGGACACAAAGACGGAGTATTCCGGTCCGAGCTTCGACATAATAGAGAGAACTTGGCGACTCTCCTCCTTGGATTTGTCAATTCCACAACCCTTGAGTTGCAACAATAGATCATTATATTTGGTGAAGAAGTCTTGAATTCTGTCATAGTTCTGTGGATCCAATGATAGCAGCTCCACTTCGAGCAGATGTTCTTTCATCTCATCCTGTTTCTCGTAGAGATCTTCAACCTTTTTCCAAATCTCATTGGGAGTATTGCAGGCAGATAGATGAAATTGCAACTCTGGAGAGATGCACATGCATATGGATCAGTGGGCCTCATCCATACGGTTGAGGTACTTGGATTTCTCTATGGCTGAAGTGGGTTCCACTTCTGTAGCCATGGTAATCATGTACAACCCTTTATGACGAAGGTATCGAGCCATTTGGTCCTTCCATTCATGATGGTTGTACGGTGCTAGGATCGATGCTTTGGGAAACTCCATTTTTCTGTCAATCTTCGATCTCCAAGCTGTAATACTTGCAAAATAAAGTACTGGTGTGCCTTTTATCTAGCAACCTATAGCCTTTTATATAAAAAATATGATTTAAGGTTTAGTTTGGGTATATTTGTGAAATGATTTTTAGGTTTATGAGAAAAGTATTTCGGTGTAAATCACATGATAGTACATTCATCGACGCTACGAGTCGACGCGTTTCGAACCAGTGGGTGTGGTTCATCGTCACGACAAGTTGAACAATCAGATCATGACTACATCTTAAATAGGGAGAGCATACTTTCGAACAGCTAGGTTTGACTGAAAAATGGCTATATTAGACTGGACAAGGCAAACGGCTATAATTGACCCAGAAATGGCTATATTTGACTATTTAATTAAAATAATATTATTATGTTAAAAAAATCTTAAATCTTATTTTAATTTTTATTTCAAGTAAAAAAAATTACCAATTATGAGTCAAAAATCTAGGGAATGTGATAAAATTGTTAACTTGTATTATTATTAATAGAATAATATTAACATTAGATTAACATAATAGAATTATTCTTATTATTAATGGCTAGGGTAATTATTTAATATAAATCAAATTAGTGTGTAAGGATTTAATATTGACTAGAATATGATTATTAATATAATAATTGTTAATATATTATTAGTTAAATTATTATTCCAATATTAATAGATCTAGGGATATTAGTAAATGTAAGAATTATATATATATATATATATATATAACCACAATTATTAATCCAAAAGAATAGATATTAACTAAACTAATAATAATTAATATTATATTATTCTTACAATAATGTTATATTATTAATCTTATTAGTATAAATTTAATATTGAGATTATTTTAACGGGAATAAGTATTATTAGATCTAGGGATATTAGTAAATAGTAAGGATTTAGTAATTACTAATATAATATTAATTATTGTTATATTATATATACTAGATCATTCGGATTAGTTAAGAAAAAGTAATATTTATATTAATATTTAACATATATTATTAGTAATATTAACCAAAAATAATAATATTAGTTATTATTATCTTCTAGTTATAGTATTATTATAATTATTAATGGTTAGGGTAACTAATAGTTCTAGGAAAATTAGTGACAGTAAGGATTTAATCTATTATTATTATAATAGTATTATTATTAGAGGGGTAACTCATTAATATGAATTTATTGGTAAAGTTGTATAAATATTATACGTTTAATTTAATCTATTTAGATAGTAATGAAAAGGACTATATAAAAATAGATAAATAAAAAAAATTTCAAGGGAGATAAATTTAAGAGGATCAAGGGAGTAAGGCTCAAGAAAGCAGGCTAAGGGTAACAAGGGAATTATTATTATTATTATTATTTTGAAGAACAAACTAATAATAGAGGGAGGGGAGAAGGGAAGGGAAGAAATGATTAGGAAGAGAGGGCAGGAATCCAGCAACTACTAATCTTCCAATCGTCGTCTCTATCGAGATTGCTAGGCCTTCTTTCAATCTCAATGGCTTCCCTAAATTTCTGGTGATGGAACTGCGCAACTCTAGCAATAACATTGGCCTCCACAATAAAAATATGATGTTTGGTCTTTTCCACATTCTCTGCTAATGCGAAAGATTTGGTTCTCCTATGTTCTAGGTCTGTTGCGTGCTCATTAATCCTTTGATTAATAGAGCGTCCAGTCTCACCAATGTAGGGGGTCCCATAGGAACAAGGAATAATATAGACACCCTTCATGTCCATAGGGTCGATAGGATCCTTCACTGAGCGAAGGGATTTATGAATGGTGTTAAGGGGTCTAAAGGTTGAGGGAATATTATGCTTCCTAAGAATCTTTGCAATCTTATCAGTGGTCCCTTGAACAAAAGGAAGATGGACCCCTCAGATTCACTCTTTAGGTTCTTTTTTAACCACCACATTTCTGGAAGCTTTAAGGAAAGCTTTCTGACTAAGGTGTCTACTATAACCATTCTCAACAAAGACATTAAGGAGATGGGATTTCTCTTTCTCAAAGCTCTTTTCATCCAAGATCTTTAGGGCACGGGTAGCGAGGGTGTTGAGAACGTCCAACTTTTGAGCCAAGAAATGATGGGAACTGGCATGAAGATATTGCTCCGTATGTTTTTTCTTCCAAAACACTTGGTGGGAGAGGGAACCATTAATATTCTTAGAAATAAGAATATCAAGGAAAGGGAGGCAACTATTGACTTCCTGTTCCATGGTGAACTTAATGGCGGAGGATTGATTGTTGAGATGATTGAAGAAGAGGTCTAACTCTTTTTAGCCATGAGACCAGATGACATTAGTGTCATCTACAAATATTTTCCAAAATTTAGGAAGGAGATGGGCCGAGGCCAGAGCTTTGGATTCAAAATCTTCCATAAAAAGATTAGCAACAATAGGGGAAAGGGGTGAGCCCATGGCAACACCACAGGTCTATTCAAAGAACTCGCCTTCAAAACTGAAGAAAGTGGAAGTAAGACAGATCTCAACTAACTGAGCGGTATCGGGATCCGTTAGGTGGTTGATCACCTCCATTGCCTCGCTTATAGGGATGCGAGTGTAAAGGGAGACTACATCAAAACTAACAAGAATGTCTCCAGTGTCAAGTTTCATGTCCTTGAGCTCTTCAACAAAGGAAGCAGAGTCTTTGACAAAGGACTCTGTATGGCCAACTAAGGGTTTAAGTTTAAAGGCAAGGAATTTAGCCAAAACATAGGTAGGGCCACCAATAGTGTTGACAATGGGCCTTTGGGGGGGGGGCTTCCTTTTGAGTTTTTTGGAAGCCCATAGATCTTTGGAGTAATGGGATTGCTCTCAATGAGTTTATGGCAAAGGGAACTCACTGAGTTACTGGACTTGATGGCAAGAGCCACAGTCCTAGAAATCTTCTTAAGGGGGTTCTTGGGAAGTTTTTTATAGCTTCCACTATTCTGAAGATGATCTAACATCTTCTTGTGGTAATCCTCTTTGTCAAGAATGACAACAGCTCCACCTTTGTCAGCTTTCAGGACAACGATGTCTTTGTTTTGGTTTAAGGATCTAAGGGCACCAAATTCATCTTTGCTGAGGTTGCTCCTAGGGGGCTTAGCTTTTCTAAGGACCATGACGCAATCCTGTCTAATGGTATCCTTAATATTATTAGATAATCCTCTAATCCCAAATTCCACATCACAAATAATGTCATCCACCGCGATCTTCTTAGGGGCCAGGGCAAAATTTAAACCCTTACCCAAGAGCTTAAAAATAGAAAGGGGAAAGGAAAAACTAGACAAATTTATAACTTTGTTATTACGAGGGGGAGGGGTAAGATTAATATTATTATTTTTACAAATCTTATTATAATCAAACAAAAAATCCAAATTTTTGTTAAATTTGTTACATATTTTAAATTATTAAAGCTATTAATAAACGATAATTTACTATTATTACTAATATTATTATTATAATTACATGATAAATTACTAATGCAAATATTATCATTATTATTAACAAAAGATAAATTATTACCACTTGATATATTAAAGTCATTATTGTCCGTAATTAATACTATTTATTATTATTATTATTATTAATAAAACTTAAATCACGATTATTAAGATTCTTAGCGTGGTGAATGTTCAAGTCCCCAGTGTCAAGGTCAATGGGTTTACCACTCCAGCAATATGAACCAAAGAAGGATCCGGTCTCGGCAAGATAGATATCTGGTCTGCCGATTGATCAGTTGAACCAGTGGGCGATGAATGGCCACGATTGGAACATGGACTCGGTATCTTGTAGCAAAAATCAGCGCTGGAGTTTTGCGGACCGGCGGGGCTCGAACCTGACTGTGCTAGCCTCGCTCCGATGTCACTTCGCCTTAATGAAGGAGAGCTGTAGTGTGAACCACTGCTAGGAACAGGTTGACAGGACCGGAGCGGATCAACGAGCGATGGTTCAAAGGAGCTTAGCGTGCTATCAACTCGACTAGGCTTGATATAAGAAATAATGTCCATCGAGTAGAGACCAGATCGATTTGGGTTAATGTCCAAGCAGGAAGCGCTTCAGAATTCAAAATAATCTGGAGCTGATTAGGATTAGATCGATCTGGGTTAATGTTCAAACAAGAATATGAATAAGGAAGGATGGAATCAAAAATCGAAAAAGTCTGGAGTGGATTGAGGTGGCCAGAAGAGCTGGTCTCAGCGTTTGATTTTACTGAGCTTTGTCGAATCACCTGCGGGGGAGAAAAAACTGCAACACCAGAAGTGTTACATGATAACCAAGACTGGAGGGCTAATATCTGATCAACCGAAAGTTGGCTGTGGGATATTTCATCCACGGATTTTAAAGGGTCAACGGCCATAGCAGATTTCTGAGCCAATTTTTGAAATTTCGAAGTTTGTTTTTGCCTCCTGCATATCTTCCAATCGCAAGGATTTCTAACGCTAAATTATTTTTTTAATTGTTAAAGTAGAAAATATTTTGTAATATTGTTTTTCTTAGAATATTAAATTTTTCAAAGGGTTTTATACATATTAATAAAGCCATTAAAAATTAAAATATAATTTATTTACCATATTATTTTATTTCTATTATTTTTTTAGTTAAGATTACTTAAGTACCCACGGGGGATTTGACCCAGTGACCTATCGCATGGAGTGCCTTAAAAGCGCACCCATTTACTGTCAATCTATCGCATGGAGTATCTTAAAAACGCACCCATTCACAGTCAATACAACCATTCACCATCAATACAAAGCCCCGTGGGCTTTACTTTTACTATATTACTCCATTATTTGTAATGGTTTTATTTTAAAAGATAGAATAAAATATTATAAAATAAAATAAAAATGAAAAAAATGGGTATGATCAAAGTAAGTCATTATCAAAACAAATAATATATATATCTATATATATATATATATATAAATAACAACTTGAACCTGAGGAACAATTCAAGTCAAATTTCATTCCTGATTTATATTAACTATATAGGTTAATTTACAATTTATTTTTTAAATTTTCTTTAAATTAAAAAAAATAATATAGAGTTGGAAAAACAAATATATATGATTTTTTTATTATTATTAATATAAATAAGATTTTATTATATTTTTTTAGTTTATTAAAAAAATAGTATAGAGTTGAAATGACAAATATATCTGATTTTTTTAGTTATTAATATAAATAAGATTGTATTATATTTTTTTTAGTTTATTAATCTTTTCACAGGGTTTACAATATTAGTAAAAACATTAAAATATAAACTATTTATATTATTATTTTATTTTTACTATAGTACTTTAATATATGTAATGAATGTATTTTAAAAAATAAAATATAATTAAAGAATTATAAATTGAAAACAAAAATTGAAGTAGTTAATATAAAATATTTTTTTATTTAATTTTATAAACATGAAGCAATAAACAAAATTTTAATAAAAATAAATAATATATAGAAATTATAAACCTTAATTCTCGATCTGTCACGCCCCTACACCTGCGGTAGTCTTCCAACTGCTTATAGCGAGGTGCGGCACCACCGAACACTTTCTTTTTAACAATACTAACATTCGTGGACTACGCCTACTCCAACATTAACATACTTAGTTTGTGTTTCACAACCAAGTAAACTTATTTAGCCTTTATACTTAATGAAGCCCATACTCGTTCATTATCCATATGCAATTAACCAAGAACGTCAACAATTGCAAACAAGTATAAACGGGAGAGGCAACTCCTCGTAATGTGAGTCTGCCCGACAACTTTATTAAGAATATCAGATTACATACAACAGTGTGTCTTGGCCGAACCAAGTCTCACACTTAACCGAATTTTATGATAGACAGGCCACCTGCCTTTTACAATCGTGTCGTGCACCTTTGCACAAGAAGAGGTGCTCACCCGAGCCACCCAACCTTCCTGCCAAATCCTGCACGAAACCGTACCCAAGAATCCACTCGAACATGGCACTCTTTGCCAACCATCAACTAAACAGCCTGCGCAATTCTCCAAGTCTAATGCGCATGAGATGTGCGCATTTCCTCCCAAAACTGCACACTTCCTCTGTCTTGTGCGAAGGCTTGATGAGCGAAGTCTTGTTGAAATGTACCGCAGGCCTCACCAATATATACGCACCAATGGACGTGCGTTCCATCTTGGCCGACCTCATAAATTATAACATGAGCGCCCCTCACCTTGGTTATCCACCGTCGGCTCGTGGGTATGCCAATCGCCTTTCATCCACCGCATATACATAACCTTCTGCACGCTCATTACCACGTGCGCCCAAGTGCGATGGCGACCAACACTTAGTTAATTTCGTGAGATGGAGGTGCGCACGCCCCGTTGGAACCACAGGGCGTTACATCCTCCTCCACCTGAAATCGTTGTCGTCCTCGACAACATATCATCTCGGTAGCTCTCCACCATGATCATCATCATCCATGATGTCGACCTTTCTGCACAAGGCAAACATCACTGCAACATATGTAGAGACTCTTTCTCCACTATGTCCCGGCCTAATGACCACTACCACTAAGCTCACCATACCAAAGTATGTATCTCCACGATCTATGCCCAGGTCCATGGAAACTCCATCCATCTCATCTACAACATGTCATCATCAATCATACCTGCTCCATATGCTTGAGGACTCACTGCCATGAGTAGCTAACAATGAGCCCATCTTCTTACTCATCTAATAAGATGTAGAGGGAGTAGAGCCTGAAGGCTCTCCCTCACTAATCAAATCGATCCATCTATCAGGATCCTCAATCTCCATCCTTTGTGGATAAGCAACCCGATCTTCCTTCTGGACATCCGGCCTCACATATACCTCATCATCATCATCATCATCTTCCACCAGCTCTAGCCTTCTTGTTAAGTCCAAGATGCTATCTGAAAGTGTCTTGATGACCATTGACAGCTCCACAAGCTTTGCCTCAACAGTGGACAACTGCTTGTTCACTTTTTCCTTATCCTCCATTTGCATTGCTCCCACTTTACAATAAGGTCTTGTTGCACCAACGGTAGGCACACCGATAGGCACATCTTCCCTTCCATCATAAATGTAGAGCTTCTTCAAATGTGGTACAATCATAGCATCGAATTGTTTCATAAACTCCATCCCCAATACAGCTTCGTAGTCATCAATCCGCATTATAGTGAAGTCCACCTTTCTGGTCCATTCACCAAGTGTAGTGTCCACTTTCTCAGCTATACCAAGAATGTCCATAGGAGGAGAATTCATTGTCTTCATTTGTGCCTTTGCCGGTACAAACTTCAGCCCAATTCTTCTTGCAGTTTCCTCATTCATGAAGTTGTGAGAAGCTCCACTATCCACCGTAGTGAGCACATTAGTACCTCCAACCTTCATTCGAACATACTCTAACTTGTTTCTTTCTGGGTCTCTCTTAGAGACTACTTCTATAGTAGCAGAAGCACCAAGTATCTGCATCATCCCCACAGAAGCATCATTACTCTCATCATCAGACTATGCAACCGTAGCCACCTTTGTTTTAGAGGGACAATTCTTCACCGTGTGTGGTCCTGCACATAACCAACACTTCAAAGGGTTCTTCATTTTCGGGCCATCCTCCGATTTTGAAGCACCATCATCCTTCTTCTCTTTTGGCTTTTCGGTCTTCTTCTTCTTGTCATCAGAAGTTTCCTCAAAGTGATCCACCAACCTATCAACTGCAGCAAAAGCTTCTTCAAGTGTTCTAATCTTCTGTCTCCTCACCTCGTTGCGTGCCCAAGGTTTCAATCCCATAATGAAGTTGAACACCTTGTCTTTTTCTGCCATGTCATGAAGTTCCAAAGCTGCACTTGAATACTCTTGCTGGTATGCTTGTAGGATTCTTGTTTGCTTTATGTACTTGAGTTTGGTCCTTACTTCCCATGTGTCATCCTAAAGAGTGAAGTGGGTCTGCAAAGCCTTCTTCAAGTCTTTCCACGAAGTGATGTCATCAGCACTGCCATTGGCAATCTGGTCCACCCTCCTTCGCCACCACATCTTAGCATCCTTTGTCAAGAACTGAGTAGCTACCTTGACTTGTGTCTCACCATCAACCAGGTTCAACCGCTCCAAGTACTGCTCCACGTCCCACAAGAAGTTGCCAAGAATTGCTTCCTTCCTTGTTCCATCATAAGATTCCGGTTCCTTGACCTTCATAGGAGGCATTCCCCCAAATGAATTATGCCCCATGTCCCTCTTCACAATCGTAAGCTCATTCTTTGTATCTTCAAGAGTCTTCTTCAAGTTCACGATCTCTCCAAGACCTTGATTTCTGATTCCTTGACCTCTTTGATTCTTTGTTCAAGTTGTGCACACCTAAGATCAGTGTACTCATTTTGTGTCTTAAGCTCATCATTCTGTGTTCGGAGTTCATCGAGTTCTTCTTTCCAAGAAATCTCCATATTCTCTATCTTTTCCACCACCTTTTCAATGAACCCAATAGTAGTATCCTTCTTATCATGACTAGACCCGGCTTGAGACCCAGCTGCCATTTCGACCAGCTTCTTCTTCCTTTGTGACCTAGTCTCGACCATTCAACGATTCCACCGAGTATCCTGCAACCTGAACCAACCCTTGTTCTACTTCGTGTGAAACGGCTTCCTTCACCTGCAAGTACCCTTATCACTGCCATGAGCAACCTTTGCTCTCCAGCTCTGACCGAGCTCTGATACCAACTGTCACGCCCCTACACATGCGGTAGTCTTCCAACTTCTTGTAGCGAGGTGCGGCACCACCGAACACTTTCTTTTTAACAATACTAACATTCGTGGACTACGCCTACTCCAACATTAACATACTTAGCTTGTGTTTCGCAACCAAGTAAACTTATTTAGCCTATACACTTAATGAAGCCCATACTCATTCATTATCCATATGCAATTAACCAAGAACATCAACAATTGCAAACAAGTATAAAGGGGAGGGGCAACTCCCCGTAATGTGAGTCTGCCCGACAACTTTATTAAGAATATCAGATTACATACAACAGTGTGTCTTGGCCGAACCAAGTCTCACACTTAACCGAATTTTACGATAGACAGGCCACCTGCCTTTTACAATCGTGTCGTGCACCTTTGCACAAGAAGAGGTGCTCACCCGAGCCACCCAACCTTCCTGCCAAATCATACACGAAACCGTACCCAAGAATCCACTCGAACATGGCACTCTTTTCCAACCATCAACTAAACAGCCTGCGTAATTCTCCAAGTCTAATGCGCATGAGATGTGCGCATTTCCTCCCAAAACTACGTACTTCCTCTGTCTTGTGCGAAGGCTTGATGAGCGAAGTCTTGTTGAAATGTACAGCATGCCTCACCAATATATACGCACCAATGGACGTGCGTTCCATCTTGGCTGACCTCATAAATTATAACATGAGTGCCCCTCACCTTGGTTATCCACCGTCGGCTCGTGGGTATGCCAATCGCCTTTCATCCACCGCATATACATAACCTTCCGCACGCTCATTACCACGTGCGCCCAAGTGCGATGGCGACCAACACTTAGTTAATTTCGCGAGATGGAGGTGCGCACGCCCGGTTGGAACCGCAGGGCGTTACACGATCTATCAAGATTTGAAAGGAATTAAATATGTCTAGGTTTAACTTTTAATCAAATTTTGTATTAAAAAAGAGGATTTGATTTGGTCCCTTACTCAAATTTTGTATTCAAAAAGAAGATCCACACGTCAACATATTTGAACACTCTCTATACTTGATAGATATAAAGTTAAATATATTTGTAATTTTACACTTAGATTTTAACCATTAAAATTATAATTCTTTTTTCCAAAAAAAAGCCAAGTTAAAACTAGCTTATTATTATATTTTGATCAAGTTACAAAAATTAAAAATTAAAAATAAATTTCTTTATAACAACCTTTTTCGGTAAAAATCACATAACATAATTCGTGTTTCATCCTCAGGACAAGATGATGAACTAGATCCAGACATTGTAATAAATAGATGTAGAGAGCTGCGAACTACCCATTAGGGAGACATAAAAAATATTGGCCTAACTAGCAATTAGGGATACATAAGAAATATTCTTTCGAACCTCATCCTCAGGACAAGATGACGAACTAGATCTAGACATTGTAATAAATAGAGGTAGAGAGCTGCGAACTACCCATTAGGGAGACATAAAAAATATTGGCCTAACTAGCAATTAGGGAGACATAAGAAATATTCTTTCGAAGCTCATCCTCAGAACAAGATGACGAACTAGATCCAGACATTGTAATAAGTAGATGTAGAGATCTGTGAACTACCCATTAGGGAGACATAAAAAATATTGGCCTAACTAGCAATTAGGGAGACATAAGAAATATTCTTTCGAACCAACCAATCATGTGGTTCATCTTCACGAGAAGATGAGCAACGAGATCCATGCATTGTAATAAATAGATCTAGAGAGATGCTAATTGGCTGTTAGGGAGTAATAACTAATTTGACTAAAGTTAGTAATTAGGATTTGACCAAGAAAGAAGATCTGTTTATTCATTATTACTAATTACAAAGGGAGATGAATTTCAATATTGCTTTATTAAGTCATTAAATGCTTTTATCTTTAATTGTAAGAGATGAATTACTTAAATTTCATACTCATTAACCATTATTTTATATATATATATATATATATATATATATATATATATATATATATATATATATATAAAGAAATTTGGTGAAAAATATGTTTTTTAGATTATTAAAATAAATTAACAATAAATAAAAAATTAATATGTTATTTTAGATGACTTTTAGTTGCAAGAGAGGAAGTAGCTCAATTTGATACATGTTCACCATAAAAGATACATACTTTTATTCATCAATAATAAAATAAATTTGGTCAAAAATATTTTTTTTAGATTATTAAAACTATAAGTTTTTTCTGAATTTTCTTTTATCAAATATAAATCTTAAATCTTTCCTAAAAATAAAAACTATGATGAATATTTTCGGTAAATAAAGTGATAATGATTATTAATATTTATTGAGATCAAAATGGTCTATAAAATTTTAAGAAGTAGGAGATTACTGTGAATTTTTTAAAGATATAATATTGGTGAAAAATGAATTCAACTGTATATTAATGGTCACACGAATGATATACATAGTGTACATAAAAATGCATTAATAAAATTGTTGATTCCATTTTGATGTTTTCTTTGACTCTAATAACTAATCATTATAAAACATCATAACCCAAATCATCACCAGAGTATTACATGTTTAGCATTCCCCCTTAATCCCAGGGAATGTATCAAATTCCAAGAATGGGAGGTAAAAATGAAAGACAAATGGCTCGTTAAGCTCTCCTGTGGTTTTTAAGAGAAAACCACAAATTATACAAAATGTGGAAGAACTCAAGGTCTCAATTTTGATGGTTTAAGGATGATCGCAAACTCTATAACTATCATAACAGTTCCTCAAACAAACTAACTTTAGAACTATCAAAGCACAACTTGTAATCTGACATTTCTGCTAGTGGAAGTGCTCCTTTATAAATCTCAACATGTCAAAAACCTGCAATCACGCTCATAGAGTATTATGACCATGGATCATAAATCAGAAAGACTTTTTATACAACTCTATATTTGATTTCTGAACTTGGACTTTAGGTTGTAGTAATACAACTCTGATTATCTTTGAAGCAAGCTCGCTTGACAAATCTTCGAACCTATAGCACACCATAAATTCCATCAATTCCCCCCTTGTTAGATACATGGTGAGGAGATGAAGTTTTCATCATTTCAAGACTCGTCAATACTCTACAACATCTCTCTAGTATGACTTGTAAATGTTAACAGTTTTAGAAACATTTCTTTGAATCATGATTCTTCTTGCCACAATCTTCATAGGGATGAAGATCATAATAGTGATCTTTCTCATGTCCAACTCTGTCACAATTTTGGCATCTAACTATTTGTTCTGGTACAACATCATCCATAAATGCAACACTACAAAACAGTCGATGTTTTTAAAAATCAGGAACATGAAAGAAACATCCTTATTATATCCTACATCAGTTATGCTTTTGTTGTGCACAATATCTTCCAAAGGTCTTATAAAGGTTTTGGGAACAATAAGTTTCATATCTGTATGAAAATGACCTTGCATTCACTTTCCTTTGTTGGTTCATTGAATTGCTCCATTATCATTTTATAAGTTCTCATCAATCTCTGAATATTGTTCAATCTCTTAGTCATGTTCAAATAGGTTGTTGTGAACAATAATAGGTTCAAAATTACAACTCGTCTTTAGTTCTCATAGTTCATGTTTTTGCAACTGTGACTCTAACTCCAAAAGGTCAATTTTTATTTAAGAAATTTTCAAACATGTTCAGATGTCAAATAGTGTGTTCATGTTGATTTGGACAGTGTTATGAATGATTGATAGTATTATACTACTTAATAACTCTAGTAAATCATTGAGAATTTCTCTAGCTTCCTATCAAAGAAAACTTTCAATTAACTTTGAAAAGGGTGTTGCTTCAACTGAAAATGCACTTATTTTCAATGCAATTGTACAATATTCAATATGAGAATAACCTTTGTAACAAGTTAAAAATCCTATGAATTTTTCGCTGCTTTAAATCCCATTTGAAACATTTTGTTACTTGAATCAAATATGTTAGTCAACTAAATGCTTGAAACTTTGAAATTTTTTTACTAATTATTCTAAAACAATTAAACTTATATATGCACTTCCACATCTGAGTTTGCACCAATATTGAATTTATGTGCTTGAATTGAATAAATCAAATTTATGTGTTTTCATTTGTTTTATGGTCTGCATGAGCCCAGGAAACTGCAATGATTATGACATAGTTTCAAATTGTTATTAAATGATTATGAAACCTACAAAAAAATGTGTTTTATTTCTTTCCGAACGTTACTCCTCATTGTCTCTTCTTCCATGCACCATCCTTGATAGTTGGACCTTTGCACATAAATTTCTTTGTTTAACATTCTTGTCAATCCAAATAACAATTTCTGTCTGTGATTAGGATTTTAAGATCTTTTCAAAATTTTTACTTTTCTATTTTGGATCTTGCATTTATTATCTCAAATCCCTTGTATTAATTGTTTCTTAAATTTAAAAATGAATATTTTTAGGTATATACACTTATGCTTATGAGAATAGAAGCTCTCACCTTGTACATTACCTGTCTCACTGGTTTGTCATTTTGTCAAAAATGTTAGTTTTACATATCAGGTGGCATTATTTTCTTTGTTGGTTTGCATTCACGTGCATCCATCGAACATCTAACCCATTACCCATATTTCTCCTCTTCGCCATGACACTTGTTTGTTGATGCTTCCTCACAACCACCGTAATCAGCTTGTTCTTTGTCCCAATGACAGTGTTAGGTTTAAAAATCCATTATCATCATCACCATGCAGGATTCCCTATGGCCACCATACTTGAAAATTCGCTAGTCTCCTTATGGTTCCTCTGTAGCTCAAATTGTCATCTTCCTCGTGGTTTCTCTACGGCTTGGTCAATTTTCTGCAATACTTAATTGTGGATGACCCTGGTGACTTAACAACTACATTATCTCCTCTATGTCAGAAATATAGTGGAATCAAGCAACCAAGTGTACCTTCCGATTCAACTTTCCACGCCATGCGAAAACAATAAGAACAAATGCACAAAATGCTGAGAAAGGAGTAGAAAATGCCCATAATGGCCGCAAAACTAGTGGCTTAGGCTATTTCATCAGAGAAAATCAACCATGCTCTACTACCAATGATTAAAACACAATATTGGTCGAAAATGAATTTAACTATATCTTAATGATCACATGAATGATGTACATAGTGTACATATAAATACAATAACGAAACCATTGATTCAGTTTCCAGGTTTCCTATAATCTAATAACTAATCATCATTAACATAGCATAACCCAACTCATAATCTAAGGATTAGGTGTTTAAGATATTTCTCTAAAATATTATTTACATACTCAAGCACCATAAAGAGAATCGTTCCTTAGTTTTTATATATAACAGTTCCTACTATGACAAAGGTGATAAACTATTTCATTCCAAGCAATATAGAGAACTGACCAACACCGAATTTTACATTGGAGATCATCAAAATTTTTTCACATTTTAACAATATTTATTTATTTTAAACTTTTAACCATAACAAAAAAAATATTTTATATTGAAACTTGCACTTGAGGGTGCAGCAATATGGAAAAACCACAAATTTAAGGATTACATATATCTACCCAACCTCCTTCTAGCTTGACTATTAGAAAAAATGTAGGTTTTAACCTTGTACATAAATTACCTGCATATGAATTCTAAAAAAAGAAAATAAACAATGGCAGGAGCATAAAACATAAAACATATTTACATAGGGATTTTCCTATGGATCCCAAAGCTGAGACTATTAGATTTATTTTTCATTATATTCCTTTCAATGTTATTATACATATATATACATGTTGAAGCATCCATTAACCCTGGATTAGAACATAATCATAGTTCCCTTGATCGAATCTAAAATACCATGGAAGAAAATCATCATGCCCAAAACCATGTGCAAAATCCATGCACAAAACCATAGGTAGGTCTGCCCACCTGATATAGGGTCCAAGAAAAGAAATTCCTAGGGTGCTGCCCCAGACCCTGTGCTGGGGGGCTTCCATCCCCCTGTTGCGCCCATTGCAATGTATAGGGGGGCTACCACCCCCCATGACCCCTTTGTTCATGGGATAGTCATGGAAATAATATAACACACAACCAACATTCTCGCACTTGTTATTTTCTTCCACATGGGGCCACAGGAGAGCTTAGTCATTGGTTCAGCCCTGCAACACCCATTGCTTCTCTACACCAAGAGAGCTTCTCATTTTGTCGCAGACTTTGTCAATGCATCTGTAGTATTCTTCAAAGTGTCCACGTTTACCATCAAAACCTTTTTGTCCTTAACCCTATTCCTCAGAAAGTGATACTAAACATCAATGTGCTTTGTGTTTGAATGATAAGCAATGTTATTTGCCAAGAAAATTACACTTTGTCGGTCACAATCTATCCTTATAGCTCATTGTACTAACCCCATACTTTAACACAATTTTTATAACCAAACTACTTCCTTGCTTGCATGAGTGGCTACCATGTATTCTTCCCCTGTAGTTGAAAGTGCCAATACCCACTATCTCTTTCTCCTCCAAATAACTGCACCTCCAAACATGTTAAATACATACCCACTTGTTGATATTCTCTGGTCGAGATCTCTGGCCTAGTTTGCATCAATAAATCCACAGATGTCTGCAACTCTATCCAATCCTGGTCTTCCTTGGTATCATAGACCATAATCACTAGTGGCACACAAATACCTACAAACACAGTTCACTGTTGTCTGATGCTCCTTCCCTAGTTTTGAAATAAACATGCTCAATACTCCCACTGCATGTGCAATGTCTAGCCTAGTAGAGAACATTACATACATTGGGATACTGACTGCACTTGCGTATGGAACATGCGACACATCCTCTTCCTCTTCTTGTGTCTTGGGACAATGTTTAACAAATAAATTTACACTAACAGGAATATGAACCTTCACTGGTTTACTATCCTTCATCTTAAACCTTTGCAATATTATCTTGACAAATGTCCCTTAGTTAACTACACCTTCCTTTTTTTCCCGATCTCATTTAATTTCCATGCTCAAAATATAGTTTGCAGCACCAAGATCTTTCGTGTCGAATTTGGAGGACAATTGGGTCTTCAATTCCTCGATAATTTCCTTGTTATTCCAATCAACAACATATCATCCACATACATGACCAAATAAATAACACATTCACCAATTAATTTAAAATACACATAGTGATCTTCTTTGCTTCTGGTGAAGCCAAGTCCCTTTATATATGTATCAAATTTTTGATACCACATCCTTGGTGATTGTTTTAACCCGTACAAAAACGTTTTTAACCTGCATACCAATTCTTTCTTACCCTTCATCACAATGCCTATAGGTTGGTTCATGTAGATCTCTTCTTCTAGATCCCCATGAAGAAATGTTGTCTTCACATCCATCTATTCTACCTCAAAATCAAAAGAAACAACAACATATAAAAGTAATCTAATACAAGATACCTTGGCAACAGGAGAAAAAAATATTACCAAAAATTAATTCCCGACCCATGGGAATAACCTTTTTCTACCAACCAAGATTTGTATTTCTCTAGCTTCCCTTGTGCATTCATTTTATTCTTAAACACCCATTTGTTGCCAATGGGTTTCCTTCCAACTGAAAACTCCCCCAAATCCCAAGCCTCTTTTTTGTGCAAAGATTCCATTTGATCAAACATGGTCTTGTTAGTGTTAGACAACTAATCCGCGTGATTAGTTTTGTATTATTGTGAGTGGTTATTAGATTCCAATAAGGTCTAGAAAGTAATTCAACAGTTTATTATATGTACATATATGTACATTATGTACATCATTCATTGATATCAATTAATATACAATTGTATTTGGTTTCCAATAGTGTGTGTCTTACAGTGTTATCAAAGCATGGTTTATCTGCTCTGTTGAATAAGTGAGCCACTTATTTTGTGGTCTTCTTGAATAACATGAGTGTGCTTGTCCATAGTGTGCTACAAAGCATAGTTAATGTGTGATTGAGGCTCAATGACTCTTTATAAATATTCATGACTTTCAGGAGATAAAGAGCATTAAAACTATTGAGTAGCAGAAAGGATGATTCACAATTTCAGTGTTTGTTTCTTTGAAGATGAAATTGGGAAAACGGGTTAACGGTGATTAACCTACACTGGCATGAGAATGAAAAGTCAATGTTACAAAAAGAAAAGGTTTTCCAGCTAGTGGAGTCGATGGAGCACAAAGGACTCAGCAAAATTGAACTCACAGCAATTCTAGTATTGAAGAAAATTTCCCAAGTTTACTCATTGATATATCATTGGTCATCCCTTATCAGTGTAAATTTTATTATTGTATTTTGTTGAGGATACAAATTTTGATTGCTATGTGGATTCAGTGGATCATTAAATTCTTGTTTAATATCATTGAGTGTATAATTTCTGATAGCGTTTGCAAAAGTTGTGAATTAATGTAGCCAATAATCCTTAGAGAGCGTTGACGAAAAGTAAGCCAGCAACCCATAACTATCCAATTGTAAACAAAAAACCCCTATATTCTCCTCAATTAGCAGCGCATTCCAATCTAGTGGTCCTCCTTTAGGTGTCATATGCCATGATGTCAACTCTATTCTTTCACCTTCAGGTTTTCTCTGACCTCCAATGAGGATTAGGTCATTTCCATAAACCTTCAATGCGAGATCTTTTGTCTTATGTTGAGTCACATAACATTATTAGATTTCATTTTGTATCAAAGATGAAAAAAATAAAAAATATTGAGAGGAAATCTGCACCTGACACATTGTGTCATAATGAATGCAGTCTCGAGAACATGTTGATATGTCGTATTACACTGACCAACATGCCCACTAATTGAAAAGTAATATTTAGGGAGTGAAATGTCATATTAAAGCCACCAACATTCCCACAGGTTGAAAACTTAATACTTGTGTAAAGTACATTTTGTGCGTTTTGATGTGTATATTCACTAAGTCGTTTAGATTTTTTTAAATGGAGTTTAATCATATGCAATTCATTATGAATTCTAATCCTTCGATATTGAAGAACAGTGAGAGGAAAATGTTGCATTGGCAGTCAGAACTAGTGTGTGCATTGGCAGTTTGAATAACAATCGATTTGATAAATTTACTGTGCTTTTGAATTGATTAGAGTTTAGGAAGGCATATAGAATTGTTTCATTGTTAAAGGCGGAATATGTGAATGAATATGTTATCACTAAGATGCATTGATATTTCCAATGTGGATCTGCAATATTGAAATGTTTTGATGTCGATATTATAGTTTCCTCACCAATTTTACTGATTGCATTATGCTTGGAAAGAAATGATTATTTGAGATAAGCAAAAACATTGTAATAAATTGATTCAATTTAGGAATATAATTTAGTTTTGATTACAATTGTGGAAAAACACTGAGTATGGAGAATTAAAAATTGTTTGGAACATTTTTGTGAAGTTGTATAACATTGAGAGTAGAGTAGTTTTTAGAATTAATTGGGCCAATTGGTTGATGAGAGTGAAAGCACTGAAAAAATAAATCTACTTTGTATAAGGTGTTTATCATGACTTTCCTACCTCGAAATTTTGAATATTGTATCATATTCTATTCATCTTTTACTTGAATTTGTTTTGTTAGTGGGTATACAATCGATTGAACCTGACACTCAATTAAATGATTATATGACAAAATGGCCAAAGTTGATGATTTGTTACAATTATTAAGAAATTTAATGTTGTATACTATTCATAATGATTTCCAAATCAGAAAGGACACATTATTTGACATCCTAACATGTTTGAAAAATGCTCACGAGATGATTGAATTTCTCAAACTAGAGTCGTAGTTACAACGAGACGATATTCAAAAGAAAACTTTTGATTCTGAACCAGTGTTGTTCAGAACAACACTTTGTTTAAACCTAATTCTAATCTCTAGTGAGGGATGGATTAGACTATTTCAAGAGAAAATTTGGATGCAACAGAAATTCCTGATGGGAAGCCTGTCATTTCCAAGACCTTTATAATACCATGGGAAGACATTACACATAACAAACAACGAAATGGTTATGGTTATAACAAAGTTTTCCTGGATGTATCTTTTCATCTCCCTGATTTATCTAAACCTATACAATTTTGTAGTGATGGATTTTTGGATGGTGTTTCTCCGAAAAAAGTTGATCGATGTCAATAGTGTAATAGAGTTGGACATGTGAAATATCGATGTCTTTATCTTCACGCATGTGAGAATTGTGGAAACTGCAATCAACATTCAAATAGATGTTCCAGAAAGAATACTACTACAAGAGAGGAGCTAAATTTTGGATGGGTTTCTTCTTGGTATTGGTCTAAAACAACAAAATAGTTTTACAGGTCACATCGAAAGATTTTTTCGAGAGTCTTAACGATTCTTACAGTGATGAAGAATACTTTGTCTTCTTACCCTGTATCTGACAAGGGGGTGATTGTTGATGGTCTGCTATAAGTTTGAAGGTTTTTCAAGCGGGCCTCAGTCATAGATCCACAAGTGAGCCTAAGCCACAACCTATACCAGAGTTGTAGCCAAAGAGACTTCAATTTTTGCTAAATGAGTTCTTTGTGAATGAGCACTTCCAGATTCATAATTGTTTGAGGAACTACATTGATAGTTTCAGTGTTAGTGGTCATCTTAAAACTACATTTTTGGTTGTTCTGAGAACTACTATGAAGGTTCCATATTTTGTGTTGGTTGAGATCTTGAGTTCTCCCACATTGCAGGTTTGTTGTCATCCTTAAAAACCATTTCTGAGAGACATTCATCTCTTGGCTAAGATGCATTTTTGCATTTTGAGCTCTCACTCTTGGACATTGATACATACCTTCGGATTAAGGGGGGAACGTTAGACAACTAATAATTGGGATTAGGTTTGTGTAATTGTGAGTGGTTATTAGAGTCCAAGAAGACTCAGAAACTAATTCAATGATTTCTTGTATGTATCTATATGTGCATTATTCACATCATTCATTGAGATCAATTAATATAAAATAGTATTTGGTTTCCACCTTATTATACCTTAGAAAAACTTGAAGAATTCCGTTTTCTAGAAATGCAATCTCTTATTAAACTATTTCTATAAATTCCCATGAAACACCCTCACATGCACAAACACTCTCTAATTCTAAGTCAAATTGAAAAACCAACACAAAACTAAATCACCGACCAGGAAAAATAAAGGAGTTAGATGAATTACTATAACGTTTCATATTAATACCATATTACAAATAAACACTCTAAACTTCCATCCCATGCACAAAAAATTAATGAATTCTAACCCCAATTACAAAAGAAAACACATAACTAAACTAAACAAATATTGCAGTACATGATTTCTAAAATGCTTAGACTCGCTGCTAGTCCACTAAGAAAAAAAATTTCCCTCTCTCCTTCCAATATTACCATGTGGATACACCATGATTGGACCAAATTAGATGCAAAGTTCAATCCAACAAAAATTTCCAAGAAAACCTCACTCGTTCATAAGCACAATTCATTACCTCATTAAAATATTCTAAATTTTATTCCTCTATGGACTTCACTTCCTGCATTTGATGAAATGCATCCCATGTGAAGCATTAGCTTCCCATGTTTCTCTTCCTCAAAGCCAACAATCATTGGAACATGATGAGATCCTTCACGATGATCCCACTAGAGTGTAAATTATTTCACATGCCCTTCCTTGTCACTTGAAAGAGGTATACACATCATAATTCACACATCAATTATGTTACCATGATGCAAAATCATGACATGAGCCATCACATTAAATGCACCACTGAAAAAATTCCATTGAACTAGCTTTCCATACTATAACATTGTCACCTGCATGAGGTAAGTGATGTCTTTATAATTTTAAATGCTGGTTACTCCTATGATATATGGAGTCGCAATTTTCCCTACACCAGCCTTCAGATGCAGGAGCTCCTACCCTATCTACCTTAAGTTCTTAAACATAATTGAAAGGATGCATGGAATTCCCACCCTACCGACCTTAAATTGTTAAACATAATTGAAAAAGGTTGGGAAATATGTTGATATGCAACCCTATTATTAATGATAAGAGTGCTTTTATTCAACCAGATCCCTTTATTTGCATGCTTATGGGCAACCTGTATGTTATGGATTAACATATGATGCATAGAGTAATCCTTGAAATTGTTGAATTGAGAAAAAATCCTCTTGAAATTGGATTTTAAATTGAGATAGTGAGGAAAAGAAGACAAATGTAAATGTTGAATTATATTATGAGAATATCTCACTATTTAATTTCAGACATATTGAGGATTGTATAGTGGCAACTTGGTTGTTTGTTTCCTTCATAAAACTACAATAAAAAAATAATTTGATTAGTCTACATGTCAAATAACACCACTTCATCAATAGATATTTGTGATTTTAATTATTTTGATTCATCACCTTCTTATAGCATATTAATTTCCTTTTCCTCATTATCATACCACAATTTCTTCTTAAGCATTATATTATCATTTTTATGCAAAATGATATTTTTCTTTACCTCTAAATTGTCTAACCAAGGTTGGGCATCTCTATGCCATTTTGGCATGAGCCAAAGGTGGTTTTCAATAGAGTTTGAAGAAATTTTAAGAATTCTCTCGTCTTCTATGTTATTTGACCTTTTTTCTATATATTAGATACGTATTGGTTCCATGAAGAAAATGATATAGGGTGTATAAAAGATAATAGTGTCAAAAAGACAAATCTCGTTGATATTTTTAATGTTTATAAATTTTAGGATTCTTAGATTTGTAAATCGACTAAAAAAGTGTAATTTATATTTATACGATAACAATTTTTGATCTTTATTTTTAATAGAAATCCTTCCTATATTGATGAACCTTTTTTTGCAAAAAATTCAACCCAAAGAGTGTTTGAATCCATTTTTTGATAGTGGAAATGGATTTAGCACCATTAAAAATCACAAACACCCAAAATGCTGAAGCTTGATAACTCTAACCTAGATTTTTCAAAATTTTCTACCATATTTTATCAAAATCTGGCTAGAATTTCAACTATTTTCTAAACAGAAATATAGCCTCATAATATAAAATAGAGTAACATCACATGAAACAATCATAAAGTGATATTTAAACTATTAAGTACGACATTTCATTATATGTACCATTGAGTGTAACTTACTTTGACATTTAGATATTAGCTAGATTGAGAATAAAAAAATAACAAAAACTAAATTAAAATATAAAAACCAACAATATAAAAACCACTTTAAAACCCATGAATATAATTAACAAATGTCTAAAATTGGTAAAAGATCCTATTGATCCTAAACACCACAAAGGGGTTTATTTGGTCCCTTGTCGATGCCGCAAGGCCTACATTGGTGAAACCGGTCGTTCTATATTAACTAGGATTCAAGAACATGCTACAGACATTAAGCATAACTGCTCCAAAACCTCAGCTTTGGCTGAGCACTCTAGTAAAACCAATCATCACATTTTCATTGAAAACTCCTCTGTTGTAGCCAAAATTGAGCAGTACCACCATAGAAAATTTAGAGAAGCTATCAAAATAGGAAAACACCCCAACAACCTCAACCATGATGATGGTTGGAAAATAAGTGATAATTGGATTCCCATGCTAACAAGGGATTCTACCATCTCCTAGACAATCCTGACCCCTTCGTCTCTTGGTCCTCCTCTTTCACTCCTTAAAAAATTTAGTAAGATTAACTCATTTAATTTCATTTAACTGATTAGTTAACCTAACTGATCTGAATTGGATCCTTAAACATTCTCTAAGTTTTCATGACGCTTTCAAATTATGTTAAGCTTCAAAATCTTATGGATATCGAGCTTATCAGAAATAACCTCTAAACAATGGCAATTTGTGGTCAGCACAGAACAATGAGGACCCTCGATCAAAGCGCGCAGACCGTTGGCCCATGGTGACCGCGCACTAATACAGATTTACAAACGGGAGGTCAATCCAAAAGCAGAGGTAGTTTATAATACATGATAAAGCGCTAATTGCATATCATAGGCAATCCCCCTCAGTGAAGGAAAGCCCTAAGCGCTTGGTCACGAGGAAAGCATAAAACCGTACGGAAATCGCTGATTCCATCAAAAGGTGAGTCCCGTGCTAAAACTAGTAGGATATCAGAAGGGCTTTAAGTGGTAATCAAGTTTGACTGAGTCCCACCCAATTCCATACACTGGGTGACACGCGTCCATTGGATGAGAGAGAAATCTACTCACATCGCACCGGTAAAGGTCATGCTACTTACCTGTGCAATATGGATGAAGACGATAGGATCTGGAGGCTCCAGACCAACGGTAGAGAAATGATCCGATGGATGACCGGATTCGATGGGAGAATAGGCTGAGTCATATAAGATTTGAGGTCCGGCATGACCGATGAGTTGGTAGAGGAATTGGTTTCGCGGGTAATATTGTAGCAACCGAAATAATGACCGTTCAAAGAGAACTCACACTGAATTTGTGAGGAAACAAGTGGCCAGCTCTCTGTGAAGTGTTACATAGTGATGATGACATAGAGCAGGGGAATTCCAGTTGGCAGAGGCAGGAGATCCAGAGAGCCAAGAAGCAGAAATGAACAGTCAGGGAGAAGATTAGCCTTAAGCCATGAACATATAGAGAGCAAAGGCGGTAAGAGGAGGCAAAGAAAGAGAAGAAAAAAGCCAAAAGGCAAGAAAGAAGTGAATTGAAGAGAACAGAGAAGCAGAGCTAACCTGTAGAGCAAAGGTAGCATCGAGAAAATAGAGATAGAGAGAGTCCGAGAGTCTGTGAACTCCAAAGAAGGCTTGATATGTTCAAACAACTCTTCTGTATATACCTGTCAGGCATTGAGTACCAAATTGGACTCATACCACTGAGACCAGTTGAGGTCGAGATTCAGTAAGGGGAGTCTGTGTACTCTAGAGACTTGGGGAATCCAAGTACAATCCTACTGATCATCATCTATTCTGTGAGACTCAATTTGAGCTCACTATTGTAAAAACTCTACTTTAAGATAGAATAGAAAGGCCACCACTAAAGGCTGAACCAGGAGACGTAGCCCAGGAGGATTGGGTGAACTCCTTATTAACTTGTTGTGTTTTATGTGTTTTCTTACTGTGTTTCTCTTACTGTTTCAGTGTCTTTGTATTTCACAATCTTATCGATCCATTGCATAAAATAACATAGGCACACCCCAGCACTTGAGTCTGTAATATCTTCATTATTTCTATGAGGTCATCTACGGGTGATTTCAGATCAAGTGGTATCAGAGCTCTAGGTTGTTAAGGTTAGACAAGCTTGTGCTGGATTTTGTTTTTGAATGCTAACTAGATCAAAGCTTAAATTAGGAGAAGGAGAGTTAGTTGAAACTAACCCAGAAACTAGAAGAGCCTATCCTCAGAAGAAAATGTCAGAAGAAAGTCCCTTGGGCCAGACCCCCAATTTATAGATAGTTTCCTAGCCATTATGTCCATGGTACATGAAATGTATGGGGACTTTAGGAAACATAAAGATGAAGATTGATCAGGCTCCAAACAAGATAAATGAGAAGAAGAGTCGCTCCTCGACGACCACTCAAAAGGCAAAGGGAAAGAAGAAAACTTTCTCACACCTCCTAATAGCCCTGAAAATAAAAATAATACATCTTTGATCAAATTAGATGTTAAATTTGATTTACCATTATATGATGGAGATTTGAATGCAGAGAAGCTGGATAATTGGATCAGACAAATTGATTTTTATTGTAGAGTGCAGAGTATCGACTGAGACAAGAGTAAGATTTAGCTGGCCAGCATATACCTTGGAGGCACTGCCTTGGTATGGTGGGAAGGGAGGACACAAGTGGAGATGAAGAAACATGGTAAGATTCTTTCCGTCTGGAGTGAATTTGTTTCTGTAATAAAAAAGCAGTTCTATCCACTAGCTTACATGCAGTAAGCCATGATGAGCTGGCAAACTATTTGCCAATTGAAAGGGCAAAGTGTACAAGGTTACACCCAAGAATTTAGGAAAATAGCTTTGATTCTAGGAATTTCATTATACTCACCTGAGACTCTGTTGAAGTACATAGGTGGTCTACACAGATACATGAGGCACATTATCGTCATGTTTAATCCCACTAGTATAGATGACGTATCTGTTCAAGCTACAAATCTAGAAGCGAGAGGAAAGAATGGGAACCCATAAGTTGGGGGATCATCCAAGCCCATTACAAGCCAGAATAAGGAGAAACGAAAACAGAAATGGAAAGAGAGGAAGGCCAACACTACACAGAAAAGCAAGTCTTCATGCACTCACTGTAAGCAGGATGGGCATGATGATGAGCACTGTTGGATTCTTCATCTCGAGCTGAGACCTAAGAAGTTCGAGGGAAAGAAGAGGAAGACTGTTGCAGCTATTCAGAAAGATTTGGGGTCAGACTCAGGAGATGAAACAACAATTGTAACCACAGGTATAAAAGGTAAAATTTTTGAAGCATCTACTAGTAATTCTGCATAATCTACTAATAGTTAAAAAAATGAGAGAAAAAGACATGAGCTTTTCCATATTCGAGTTATTTCCAAGAATCAAAAGATTGATACTTTGTTTGATAGTGGCTCACAAGTAAATTTAATTTCTGAAGAAATTGTAAAGAAGTTGGGATTATTGACTACACCTCATAGGCAACCATACCCATTAAGTTGGTTAAGTGATACATCACAACTACAAGTGACTAGACAATGTAAACTTAAGTTTTCTTTTGGGTCAACATTTGTAGATGAGGTTGAGTTAGATATAGTTCCTTTGGATATGTGGAATTGTTTTAGGAAGTCCCTACTTGTATGATAGAAAAGCTATTTTCTATAGAGCTGAGAACAAGTATCTCCTCGTTAAGGATGGAATCGAATACGGTGTAAGAGCTCATAAGCTCAAGAATAATTATACTCTCATAAACTCAGGGCAGATGAAACAAATTATAAATTCATGCAAACAATTTTTACTGATGGTTGTAAAGGAAACAAAACCTAATAAAACCAATGTATTTGAGGGTTGTGATGCTAAAAAGCAAGCTGATTTAGAAAAAGTTGTTTTAAAACGTGATATCTTGTTCCAAGAACCTAAAGGTCTGCCACCCAAAAAGGAAATAGTGCATGATATTAATTTGTAGAAAGATGCTCCATTGCCTAACATCGGAATGTATAGGTTGTCTGCTTTAGAGAATGAAGAAATCAAGAAGCAGGTGCAAGATTTGCTTGAGAAGGGATTTATTAGACCTAGAAAATCACCATTTGGCTCTCCAATTGTTTTGGTGAAAAAGAAAGATGGTTCGTGGAGAATGTGCATTGATTACCAAACACTGAATAAGATAACAATAAAAAATCGTTATCCCCTTCCTCGCATATATGATATATTAGATCAATTAAAATAAGCTGTTTATTTTTCCAAGTTAGACTTGCATAGTGGATGTAATCAGGTCAGAGTTGCAGAACAAGATGTATGGAAGACTGCTTTCAAAACAAAGTAGGGATTGCATCAGTGGCTGGTTATGCCTTTTGTCTTAACTAATGGTCCGGCTACTTTCATGAGAATAATGAATGATGTACTCAGACCGTTTCTTGATGATTTTGTTATTGTATATCTGGATGACATTCTTATATTTAGCAAAACGTGGGAAGAACATTTAAAGCATGTTAAGAAGACACTAGATATTTTGAAAAGAGAAAAATTTATGTTAAACTCTTAAAATGTGAATGTCAAAAAACATCTTTGAATTATTTGGGACTTATAGTAGGGGGTGGTGAATTGAGGATAGATCACTCTAAGGTGGCAGTTATTGTAAACTGGCCTAAATCCAAATCTGCTATGGAAGTTAGAAGCTTCTTAGGAGCAGCACAATATTGGAGAAAGTTAATTTCTAACTTTTCCTCGATTGCAGCCCCCTTACATGATTTAACAGGATTGAACAAGGTGTTTCAGTGGGGAGGCAAATAGTAGAAAACCTTCTACACCTTGAAAGAAAAGATTACTACAGCACTAGTACTAGCACTGCCTGATCTTCAAAGACCATTTGAGATCCAAACAGATGCCAATGACTATGCCATGGGAACAATGTTGATACAACATGGTAAACCCATATGTTATCATTCCGAGACATTTAATTCTATAGTAGTAGATATGTTATCTAGACCAATTATAAATGCATCTGCTATACTTAAGCATAACTCAGTATTGCATGAGAGCTACATTGAACAATATGCTCAAGACATAGATTTTAAAGATGCATATGCAACTTTCATTCAAGGGAAACGAGCAGAATAATTAGATTATCATATTAAGGACCAACTCTTGCATAACTGTGGGAAGCTAGGCATTCCACAAACTGAAAGAGTAAAGAAAATTCGAGAAGCACACACTTCTCTAATATCAGGTCACTTTGGGGTAAGTAAAATGGTTGCACAGCTGCAAATATTTTGTTATTGGCCAATAATGAATGAGATAGTTTCTAGATATGTAAGAGGGTGTACCATGTGTGCTAAAAGCAAGCCCAACAATAGAAAGCTAGGCTTGTACACTCCACTACCAGTTCCTTTGCATCCTTGCGAAAGTGTTTCCATGGACTTTGTTGGAGGACTTCCTAAATCTAGAAAAGGTAATGACTATTTATATGTTGTTGTGGATAGGTTCAGCAAAATGTATATTTTGATACCTTGTAGTAAACAGATTACAACTGAACAAACTGAAAAATTGTTCTTTCAGCATGTATGGGTACATTTCGGATTGGCCACTTCTGTTATATCTGATCGAGACACCCGATTTGTTGGGAATTTTTGGTCGAGTCTGTAGGAACTGATGGACACCAAACTGAAGAAAAGCACAACCTTTCATCCACAGAAAGATAGCCAGACAGAAGTGGTCAACAGGACAATGATCTAGTTGCTCAGAGGCTATTACAGCAAGCATCCCAAACTTTGGGATGAACATTTGTGTTATGTACAACATGCTTACAACTGAGAAAAACATTCTTCTACACAGAGATCTCCTTTTGTGACCTGTTTTGGTTTCACACCAAGGTCTCGCTTGGATTTTGTATTTGAAAAAGACATAGCAGTTGATGGACACAGTGATGTGGACAAGGCAACCAAGTTCATTGAACAAATCCAAGAGATTCACCAAGCAGTACAGAAACAGCTGGAAAAGAGCCAAGCCAAATACAAGGAAAGGCATGACAAGCATTGGATGGAGCATAATTTCCAAGTTGGTGATCAAGTCTGGCTGTATATCAGCAAAGATAAAATGCAAGGTGAAGGTAAAAAGCTAAAGCCAATAAGGTATGGACCTTTCAAGATACTTGAGAAAATTGGTGAGAATGTTTTTCACCTTGATTTACCAGCTTACATGCACATCTACTCAGTGGTTAATGCAGACAACTTGAGACTATTTGAACCTTCATTAATTGAAGATCCCGAAGAGCAGAGTCAATTGCTTGAATACCTCAATGAATTGCATGAAGACACAGTTCTGGACAGGAAGGTAAGGACGGCGTGCAGGAGAGATGTTGAGTACCTCAGGATTTGACTCAAGGATTCAAAGCCAAGCAATGCAAAATAGATAGAGATTGGAAAAGTGAGAAATCTATACTCTCACTTAGTCGATGCTTGAAAACCAACTTTTGGTAGTCCAAAAGCGTTTTCAGTGAGAAGGTCATGATCCGAATTGGATCCTTAAACATTCTCTAAGTTTTCATGACCGTTTCAAATTATGTCAAGCTTCAAAATTTTATGGATATCGAGCTTATCAGAAATAACCTCTAAATAATGGTAATTTGTGGTCAGCACGGAACAATGAGGACCCTCAGTCAAAATGCACAGACTGTTGGCCCATGGTGACCGCGCATTGGCACCAATTGACAAACGAGAGGTCAAATCCAAAAACATAGGCTGTTTCTGATATGCGATTAACGCTCTAAAGCGCTAATCGCATATCGTAGGGCATCCCCCTTAGTGAAGGAAAGCGCAAGCACTCGGTCACAAGGAAAGCATAAAACCATACGGAAATAGCCGATTCCTTCAGAAGGCGGGTCCCATGCTAAAACCAACAGGATATCAGAAGGGCTTCAAGTAGTAAGCGGGTTTGACTGAGTCCCGCCCGATGCCATACACTGGGTGACACGCGTCCATCGGATGACAGAGAAAAACACTCACATCGTGCGGGTATGGATGGAGACCGTAGGATCTGGAGGCTCCAGATGAACACAAAGAAATGATCCGATGGATGACCAGATTCGACGGGGAAATAGGTTGAGTCATATAAGATTTGAGGTCCAGCATGACCAATGAGTTGGTATAGGAATCAGTTTTGCAGGCAATCTTGGAGCAACGGAAATAATGACTGTTCAAAGGGAACTGACACACAGTTTGTGAGGAAACAAGTGGCCACCTCTCTGTGAAGCGTTACACAATGATGATGACGCAGAGCAGGGGAATTCTAGCAGGCAGAGGTAGGAGATCCTGAGAGCCAAGAAGATGAAACGAACAGTCACGGAGCAAATTGGATTTAAGCCGCGAATAGACATAGAGCAAGGGCGGCAGTAGGAGGCAAAGAAAGAGAAGCAGAAAGCCGAAAGACAAGAAAGAAGTGAATTGCAGAGAAGAAAGAAGTCGAGATGACCTACAGAACAAAGGCAGCATCGAACAGACAGAGGCAGAGAAAGTCCGAGAGTCTGTGAACTCCAGAGAATGCTTGAGAGGTTCAAGCAACTCTTCTGTGTATACCTGTCAGGTATTGAGTACCAAATTGGACTCATACCATTGAGACCAGTTGAAGTCGAGATTCAGTAAGGGGAGTCTATGTATTCTAGAGACTTTGGGAATCTAAGTACAATCCTACTAATCATCATTTGTTCCGTCAGACTCAATTTGAGCTCACTATTGTAAAAACTTTGCTTTAAGATGCAATAGAAAGGCCACCACTAATGGCTAGACCAGGAGACGTAGCTCAGGAGGATTGGGTGAACTCCTTATTAACATTGTTGTGTTTTATGTGTTTTCTTATTGTGTTTCTCTTACTGTTTCAGTGTTTGTGTATTTCGTAATCTTATCGATCCGTTGCGTAAAATAACATAGGAACACTCCAACACTTGAGTCTGTAATACCTTCATTATTTCTCTGAGGTCATCTACGGGTGATTTCAGATCACTAAATCTAGTATTATTCAATACAAAACATTAATCTAACATCTGAAACTTATGATCTTCATTAAATTATCTTAATTAATTATCAATTAATCTAAAACTTATGAACTTATGATATCTTAATAAATACTAATTAATATAGATTTAATATCAACATTAAAACATTAAATTCTAAAAACTATTAAATCAAAGTTTAAGGAAAATACCTTATTAATGTTAAAATAGTAATTTAATAGTTTAATTATGTTAAAAAATATTAAAATTAAATTAAATTAATTAAAAATTGATTAAAACCACACCATTATCAAACTTGTAGGCTCTTCACACTACCATCTCTACCATATCTTTTATTTATTACACATCATTCTCTGACTTCTTCACATATCTAATTCTGTTGATGAACCATGGAGGATGATTCGAAACCTTGATATACAAAATAGTAAAATGTGATGAATCCAAAAGATAAAACCACACAAAATGCAGATCGCAGAAGTCTCAAATCTATTATAAATTAAAATAGTTAAAAATAAATTAAAAGAAAATTATGAATATTTATAAAATATCTAAAATAATTAATATAATTAAAAATAAAATAAAATTAGAAAATATTTACTTTTAAAGATTTAAAAGTCAATAAACTTTCAGCTCAAATATACAGGAAATGTTACAGTAAACTTCTTTTCTTAATCAACATGAAATTGATAAGAAAAACATACAATGAAATGTTACAGTAAACTTCTTTTCTTAATCAACATGAAATTGATAAGAAAAACATACAAGGAAATGTTACAGTAAACTTCTTTTCTTAATCAACATGAAATTGATAAGGAAAATATGCGGTAAAAATTATTTAAGAAAACTACTCGAAAATTACTTCGACAGAGTGGTTCCACCGAAAATACATTATAAAAGCAATCACTTCGATGACATTTTTATGCATGAGTAAAAGCAGAACATTTTCCAGGGGAATTCTTATTTATCAAACACCGGGGGACGACTGTAATCATGGAACTATTATGTTTTCACTGACCGGGGGGCGGTGGTAGATTACTGTGAACGGCCGGAAGGTGGTACTGGTGCTGTATTTATTTCTTTCCATGTAGAATCGGGGCTATTCACCCGCTGCTCTGAAGGGCCGGAAGGTGGCACTGGTCCTCTTTTTATTTCTTTCCATGTAGAATCGGGGCTATTCACCCGCCGCTGCTCCACATGCAGGTGCGCAGATCGCCCAGCAGCAGCAGGAGCATTGAGAATGATCATGAACACGATGAACATGCAAAGTATCGCATTGTAAACGTTTTTGGCCTTCATCATCAATTATTAATCTCTTCCCACTCTATCTCTTCGCCAAAAAAACGACTTCCCAAACTCAGTGCGGACAATACAGACGAGGATGGTTGTGGACTTCAATATATGAGTCGGAAATACACACCAGGATGGTTGTGGACTTCAATATATGAGTTGTGGAGAAAATTAAATTTAGATTATTGTTAGGATAATGATAGGAGTGAAACTCTAATTTTAGATTTTAGATCCTAGATATAATTCTAATATTTAGGGAGTAGTTGAAACCTTTTCACTCATGTGAAAGTCTATATACTTGAGACTCATCTTATTCAATATATTAAAATTTGTATGATTCAATATATTAAAATTTGTATGAATGTATATACACTCTTCAAATATCTCACCTTAATATATAGTTTATATATTCACTTTTTATCCATATGTACCCAGAGTCTTAACGTCCACACCGACCCGGCGGCCCAAAATATATATAGTTTGTTATTGTTCGTCTGAAATAGCGGTCCTTTTTCTCCGGTTAGTCTGAAATACAGAATGTAAGATGGGCTGCGAGGTATTTCTTGCTATCAATTAATAACTGCAGTTAGAGAAACGCGCTTAGCCATAATTTTGCAATTATTTATCTTCAGTAATTAGTTGTAATTTTGTTAGTAATATGTCAGTTTAGTAATTTGTTGTAATTTTGCGATATGTTTGCAATTATTTATCTTTAGTAATTAGTTGTAATTTTGTTAATAATAAATAAGTTTAGTAATTAGTTGTAGTTTTCTTGGTAATAGATAAGTTGAACAGTTGAGATGAGATCTTGGACACATATGCGGAATGATTTAATAATGATTAAATTGGTTTAATATGTGAAAGGTAAAAAATAAAAAACATTTATTGTAATATAAGGATAAAAATAAAAGGGTTTCATATATATATAACAAAAATATATTGTATTTTATAAATTAATATATTATAGTGTATAAATTATATTGAATGTGTATTGACTCATTATTATTATTAAGATATATTTTTCATAAATAAATAAATAGTATTGAATTATATTGTACCTATAAAGTTATGAATTAAACTAATAATAAAAAATTTCTATTATATTTTCTATTAAAAATTATAATTTTTAATTAATTAATGGAAATTATTTATTAAAAATTCAATTTATTTAAAAATAATATAATTATTAAAAAAAATTATAATTATACAAGTTTTTCTCTTATACATAGATATTTTACTTCTTAAATACAAATCCAATTTTTATTATATATATATATATATATATATATATATATATATATATATATTTTTTAATTCATATTAAAAATTATTTTTTATTACTATTTTTCAATTTATATATTAGGAATGAAAAAAATTATATATCTTTCTCACCAGGAAGAGTACATGTCAACAGAACAATAAATCAAGCATAGATTGATCTTAACTTAGTATCTGCGAAGTGCTGAGATGGGTCAAATCTTATTTTTGAATGTAAAACCTCAAAAAAAATCTGCACATTTAGAAATTTGATTCCTCTACTTAGCAAATGCTTAATTAATATATATATATATATATATATATATCATTTTTTATTTTATTAGAATATTTGATTTAATCTCCATTGAGTATTTTTAAGACTAATGAGGGTAGAGGGTTTAGATATATGCCAAAATTATAACTTTTCTATTTTAGGTTTAATTAAAACAAGTTATAATATTAAATTAAAATAAAATATATTGTTTGCTAAATTAATTATGGGTTTTGGGAATGTGATATTGATAAGCCATAGTATTAGCCCATGATATTATAACAAAACCCATGGTAAAATGGATCTTGCTACTATTTATATTTTATATATGTTAAGCTCCTACTTATATGTTATACTATTTATATGTTATATATGTTAAGCTACTATTTAATGTGAGATGTATAAAATGATTTTCTATGTAAAAACATGTTCATAATTTTATAATTAAAAATATATATATAATATAATAAATTCAATTTTATTATTTTTAACTTTTTATTGTCAATTGAGTCAAATGAAAACATTGAAATTGGGCTCTATACTACTTTTCCTTTTATTATTTTTAATTGAGACAACATATAAATGTTGACAATCATTTACACTATTAAGATACCGCCCCCACATATTATCCTTACACACCATGTATTAACTTAGGAGTTACATACCTTCTTCATACTAAAAATAAAATATTATTCTTTTTATTATTATTATTTAGCATTCAATTACTTTATCTTTTTATATAAATTTGATGTAAAATGAAAATAGGAATTCAAGTATTTTACATATTATCAACATTGATTATATTTTTATTCTTATTATTTTTTAATTTGTTAATGTTAATATTATTTTATTATTTTTAAATGTATTACTCTACAATAACATCTTAACCTCTTCCTAGAATCATTCTTGACATAATAACCTCATACTTCTAATTATCAATATTAAAAATAATGATTATATTTATCATCCAACTAAAAAAATATACTCCTTGACAACCTCTTAAATTTATGATTCATGACCAATAAAAAGATATACATTTCAAAATTTAATTTAAAAACTAATAATTAAGCTTACACATAAAATAAGCTTACACATAAGCATCATTACTAAACATGGAAGGGAGACTTGTAAGGAGATTCATTTTCTCCCTCTCAACCATTTGGTCTTGATAATAGGTCTTCTCCTGGACTTGAAACTTTGATGATAAATGATTATTACAAATAAATTTCCAAAATTTATTTCTTTCCAATAATTTTTTATGTTTTTAATAGAAATTATTTATTATTATTCATATATAGATATATATTAAAATTATTAATTTAATTAAAAAAATATGGAAGTTGATATGGTATTATTATTTCCATCAAGATTATGATCTTATATGTGAAATGTTAATTCTATAATAGATATATTGTTTTAGCAATTTTGAATCTTATTATTAATTTTGACATTGCTCCCTTAAAGAGAGTGTTATTTGTATGAGATATGTCAATAGAAGAAAAAATAAAAATTAAAGAGAATTTAAAATTTAAATAAAATTACAATATTACTATCTAGTTACATTTTAATATTGAATTTATTAAGTATTTAGAGGGAGGTCAAATCTCTTCACATGCATATTCCTTATTTATTTAGAATTGATTTAAGGTGGTTCACAATAGTGATCACTCCAAGACCCAAAACTTAGAGATATAAATATATAGAAATAAAATTTTGATTATTATAGAAATAATATTTCTTTAAACATAATTATGCCGATATTGGTGTCTATTTTGAAATAGAATTTTTATAGCTTTAATTTTATTATGTTATTAGATGGATGGTAGGGACTTAACTTGCATGGAATATTTTATAAAAATTTACATATTGTGAGTCTCCGTTGTTTAGAATCATGTTACATGTTTTTTTAAATGGATATATGTTGAGGTGTAAACCTCTTTTAGAGTGAATAGAGATTCGATATCTCTCTATGTTTGGTAGATCTATAGCTAAGATGGATCTAGACTAGGTTATTTATTAACCTTTAGGTAGGCTACAATAAAAACAATTATCATGAAAAAACCATGAAAAAAATAAGCTACATTAAAGAAAAATAACATTGTAAAAACCATGAGATACAAATACAATGGAAATACCATTTTATTTAATTTTGTTTTGTTTTATTTTAAACCATTCAAAATATTAGACATCACAACATCTCTACTATAGTAAATTGGAATGTCTCTCTTATATAATACTTTAAAATAAATAACTTATAATTTAATTAATTTAATATTTTTCTTTAATTTTGATAATTTACAATGTATCATAAAATAAAACTTTATACTCTTATTATGAATTAATATTTATACATATATTACATTTAATTTATATCACTGGTGTATATATATATATATAATCAATTCTCCCAAACAACTATTATATGTAAATCTAGTATGTCAGACTCAATGAAAACCCTTACTTTGCCATGAAGATGATCAATAATAGACTTCGATTGGTCGGAACAAGGAACAATATGTTTTTAGGCCAGGCAAGCATGGCTGAACACTTGCATGCCATGGAGGTTGGCAACAAAATTTGGATTGAATGTTGTCAATCAGAGCTTGTTATAAAAGCCATATAGCGAGCTAGAATTGTGATGCTGTTTGGTTTTTGTGTGCGTTGATAGTAGCGCCTTGGTTGATGCATGAAATGCGTTAGTTTGCACAGAAAATTGGCAGTTGGACATGCTTCACAAGTTAGATGGACATCGTTTCAAGATTACATGAAACACAAGATTACATGAAAAACACACACAAGATTACATGAAACTGAAACACACAAGGACACTCTTTTAAGATGCCATGACAGGCACAAGAAATCATGGGAATGCATTCTATATTGGTTAAGTTAAATGGTAAAAATTGTAATATTTATGACAATTAAAATAGTGATATGTGGTTTAACTCTAAGTTTTACTGGTAAAGCTCACCGTTCAAATCTCATTGAATATAATATCCTATTATAATTTCGGATTAAAAAATATATTCTCTTTCTAAGCATCATAGGAAAAAAAAAAATATTTATAGCAATTAGATTAGAATATTAAGTAAAATAATAAGAAATACCAGAATTTGATTATATAATTTCCATCTGACCTAAATGTTCCAATTAGACTATTAATAAGATTCAAATAATATACTATTTTCCAGGACTAAATAAGATTGCTATCAAAATATTTGTAAATTAAAGCAGTTAATGGCAGAATCGAATGCTCAATTCCCATTAACACCTGAATATGTGTGTTTCATTAGATCACAAGATATAGAAACACGTATTGAAATTATATTAATTGCGCAAGGGTTTCCAGACCTATAAACTTCTCCTTCAATATCAGCTTGTATAACATTAGAGTGCGAGATCAGTCAGATTTATCTCAATAAAGTCTTAAAAAAATCCTTATATTGTTCAGTAAATGGAAAGTGGTAAGAAGCACAGGGCTGTAAGCATGCACTACAATTTTCTCAGCTATGGTAAGTGGTAAGAAGCACAGGGCTGTAAGCATGCACTATCATTTTTTCAGCTATGGTTTTTTTCAGAGGGAAAATCAACATATGGCCGAAGCCAGCAGATTTTTTTACAATTTACATATGGCTGAAGCCAGCAGATGAGCAGAATTTGCAGAATTTTTTGGCCAAAGCCAGCAGATGAGCTGAATTACGACATAACCGTCAAAAATAACACCATAGTGCTGGGCCTCAACTACCACCACAGGAATCGATCCTGGCTGGGGGAGCGAAAGCCATCTGCCCCAGCCATCATGTCATGTACGTCACGTGGTTCTCAGCTATTGTTTATATATATACAAACTGTACAAAAGCTGCAAAATTAAACACGTCTCATATCAGGGCTTTTATGGAAGCCTTTAAATTTTAATTGACCTTCACGATCTGTGTAACATTTTACGATTGTTGTCCGTTTCTTTAAAATATATGAATCCCTTTCCTGCTTCATTGTTATTCCGATCCCAATCTACAATCTGTCTCTACTGCCGGGAAATAAGTTACCAAAAATCTCCAGAACATAATTCCCAGAAAATCTATTGTTTGGATGTGCAAAAGCTTCACCAAGGACCATCTCCACTGCTTGGATCAGAAAATTCACAAGCATAGATTTCCTAGTCTTCCTGTCCCTTCAATTTGGCAATGGCATCGAACTATAGTGATCAGTTTTTGTATGTCTAACATCAACATCAAAATTTTTAAATTAACACAATAATATTAATAAATATGATGGGTAAAAATTTGAGATATCATTTTCTATTATTTAAATCTTTTGTAAATGGGATCAATTAACATAATTTAATATTTATATTATTTATATTAAGAACATTAATATTATTAATAATATTAATTAAATATTATTAATACTAAAATAAAATAGGTTAAGTCTTATTAGCATCATTAGTTGTGGAGTTGTGGATGGTCTAGTTAAGGCTACCCAAATTGAAAGAGGAGATTTTTACTAATGGAAAAAATATGATAAAGAGAAAACACCCTAAATAAAGACTTCTCAAACCACAGATCAAATTTGAAAATTCACAAACAACTTGACAAACCAAAAAGCAAAATAAAATATATAACCTATTTTTTCAAGTTACAAATAATGTTCCAAATATAACAAAATTTTATTTATTTAATAAACTAAACTATTTCTGATATGCTATATAAAAAAATGAATATTATGAAAATTATTATAAAAAATAAAAAAACGAATATTATAAAAGAAACAGCGAATGTTATCCATTGCTCCACCGGAACAATGAATATTATCGAATCAATGAGACGTAAAATGTTATAGGGTATATTCATGCATTGTTCTACTATTTTTAGCCTGCATGTTGCCAAGAGTTTGTTCCCCCATTATCCCCATTGTCAGTATGAAGATCTAGCGAATCTAGCTGTGTAACAGTCCTTTCTTAAAAATTTAAAAATAACATGATACATATTAAAAAACAAATTGTTTAATAAGAAAACTTGGTTATATATATATAGATAGATATATTACTTTGCCTACAACATTAACATTGATTAATGCCGCTCTAATACGGGACAGCTCACATGCGTAACTCGTATGTGCTTAAGAATTTCATTTCGGGGATGAGCTCTGCACCGATACCAGCTTTGAACCTGGGTTGATGGAAGGTCGGTGATGTTCCGTAATTGAAGTGCACGGGTGGCTGCGGAGCAAATACGGTCAGCGGAGGTCTTAGGCGACTGATTAATTACTGTTAGCTGTGAATTACAGAGAGCATTGCGCTGAATTAGGGTTTACGGAGGACTGATAGAACACATGGGGGACAATCAGGGGAGGGGAGAGATCCCCTCCTATAGGGCTGCTATGGCAGGTGGTTCAGGCAAGGATTCCGGACAAAAGGGAACGAGCAAGGAAACCCCCGTGCTGGGGAACCAATGGCAAGCCAGGTTAGTCAATCGATGCCTTCCTAGGGCACAGAAAAAACCACGATATGTGATTCCAAACAACAAGCTGGAAGATTACTGCTGTTATATGCGTGACCATGCCTTAATCTGTAAATTTATCGGATACTGGCCCTCTGAACGGGATCTTACGCGTTGGATTTACCAAAGGTGGCATCCAATAGGGCATATAGATCTTAAATTGGGGGCGAAAGGCTTTTTTACTGTTATCTTTGCGAATTTGGAGGATAAGAATAGGGTTTTCGAGGAGGGGCCTCATTTTATGAATAATGCGGGCTTATTCATGCGTTACTGGGAAGATAGGTATAATCCTGATGCGGAGAAAATCAAGTCAGCTCCGATCTGGGTCAGGTTATTTGGTTTGCCGGATGAATTTTGGGAACCTGATACTTTGGAAGGTATTGGAAACTCGATTGGTACTTTTGTGAAGGTAGCAGAGTCGACGAAGCGGGGGAAATACAATTCTTATGCCAGGATTTGTGTTTATATGGATATATCAGAACCCTTACCGGAAACAATCGAGCTTGAATATCACGATGAGGTTTGGCAGCAGCCTCTCGATTACGAACATATACCGTTTCGGTGTCGGCGCTGTCATATATATGGTCATCTTGCCCAGGATTGCCCACAAATTCGACTAGTGGAGGTAGTACGGACAGAGGAGGTAGGTAAGGGCAATATGGGAGAAACACGAGTTGACAAAGGGAAAGTTGTGGGTGGGGAGGATAGTGAATTCCAGGTAGTACAACGGAGACGGAAATCAAATCCTGGAACATCGAAATCTGTGGTGAAGGAATCCACTGCTCCTAATGCATGTCGGAATACGTTCAATGTCCTCCAAGAGAGGGAAGAGGATACTGAGGGAACGAAGAAGGAACAGGCGATTTTGGGCAGTACACCAATGGAGATTATTAAGGATGGGAAGCGTAAAAGTAGGAGCCCTAGTCGAGAGCCTGATGAGGAAGGGGAACCAAGTTTAGGTACTCTGGAAGCAGGAGAAATAAGGAGTATGGAGACCACAAATGAAGCGGGAGTGGAGGAAGAACAAGTTCTGAAGAAATTACTTATTGAATGGAAGAAATTGGACGAGAGATTTATCCCTGAGAAGGAGAAACAGTTATATAAGGAAACGTTTCAACGCTATAAGGAGAAGAAGGCCGGACTACTAGAGAATCGGTTAGACCCGGTAGGACCCCAGGAAGCTCAAAATTTGGGAGGGGAAGGGAAAGCTAAAGGTGGTCGGAAAAAAGGGAGGCGAACACTAAATGAGTCCATTCAAGCAGTTGGGGAGACTCTCGTGAATTCTGGAAGGGTAATACCTCTGTCTGAGGTATTTTTACAAACACCTAAAAAGTTTTAAATGATTGTGTTAAGTTGGAATATTAGGGGGTTAAACAGTAGAGGTAAACAGCGTTATTTGCAGGACCGAATAAGGAAAGAGAAGCCAAATATTGTGGTAATTCAGGAAACGAAAATGGAGAGTCAGCAGTTGGAAACACTGATAAATAAATTGAAAATTGGATATGAGGTTATGGCTTTAGATGCTGTAGCTACAGCAGGGGGCTTAGCAATTTTGTGGAACCCGGAAGAGGTAGTTTTTGATCACTGGTTTAGCTTGCCTCGAATTCTTTCAGGTGTATTTCGTTTGGTAGGCATGAGGGACCGAATTCTTTTTACAGGAGTATACGGCCCTCCCAACTATAGAGATAGACAAGATTTTATGAGAAATATACACACCATGAGAAGTTTTCTTCCGCATATCCCGTGGATAGTTGGAGGGGATTTTAATCTTATACGGCACTTAGGCAAAAAACGAGGGGGAGTAAGGAGGGAAGATCAGACCATGGAAGAATTCAATGACTTGATTCGCGATCTGCGGCTAGTTGATATTCAGACAACAAATGGAATTTTTACCTGGAACAATCGAAGAGGGGGTTCAAATCAAATTGCTTCGAGGTTGGATAGATTCTTACTGTCAGAGTCAATTTTAAACCGGGATGTTTTTATTGAGGCCAGCATTCTCCCCTGTCTTGGATCTGATCACTGGCCCATACGTTTGGATATTGATATAAAACAGATCAAAGGGAGAAGACCTTTTCGTTTTGAATCTTTTTGGCTTCGAGATCCCCAATTTATAAAGAAAGTTGAGAGTTGGTGGCAGCGGAGTAATTGCAGGGGCAATGGAAAGATGCATACGGTACAGATGAAGCTCAAAGAATTGAAAAAACACATAAAAGAGTGGAATAGGAAAGAATTCGGGAATATATTTGAGGAGAAGTTGAAACTAGAAGGTGCGATGGCGGACCTCCAGCAGAAAATTATTTTAGAAGGACGGGATGAAGGGACAAGCCAAGAGGAAGGTCGACTTATATGTCAGTTAGAAGAGAGAAGAAAGCAGGAGGAGATTTTGTGGAGACAAAAATCACGGATAAGATGGCTCCGGGAAGGGGAAAGAAATACGAAGTTTTTTCATCAGGCCATGATTCAACGTAGACACCGAAACAGGATTTTTTCAATCAAAAATGCTGAGGGGGAAAGAGTATATGAACAAAAAGATATTGAAAAAACTTTGGTAGATTACTTCAAAGACATACTGACCGAAAATCATAGTAACCGAAGCGAAGCTATTCATAAGATTTGTAGTGAGATTCCACGGATAGTAACCGACGAACAAAATAAATCACTCATGAGGGCAGTAACCCTAGAAGAATTAAGTGAAGTTGTGATGGGGATGAGTACAAATAAAGCCCCAGGGTCGGATGGCTACACAGTAGAGTTTTTTCAGGCTAGTTGGTATTTTTTGGGTAAGGACATACTGGATGCGGTAGAGGAATCACATATACGACAGAGGATATGGCCTGGGATCAATGCAACATTCCTAACTTTAATTCCTAAGAGCAATATATCGGAGGAGCCCCAGGGTTATCGACCTATCGCACTATGTAATGTAATATATAAGATTATCTCTACACTTATAGTAAAGCGATTGAAGCCTGTATTATCTAGTCTCATAGCACCTGAACAAACTGGCTTCGTGGAAGGAAGACAAATACTGGATGGCATTGTGGTATCTCAGGAAGTTATTCATTCATTGAAGACGAGAAAGCAGAAAGGATTGTTAATGAAATTGGACCTATCTAAGGCATATGATCGGCTGAGTTGGGAGTATCTTAGGGAGGTTTTGAGGGCGTTTGGTTTTGAGAATCGCTGGATAACATGGATAGCTAATATGATGTCAACCCCCAATTTTTTGATCCTGGTGAATGGTAATCCTACAGATCTCTTCAAGGCTACCAGGGGCATTCGACAGGGGGACCCAATCTCGCCATTTTTATTCATTCTGGCTATGGAAGGATTAAGCCGACTCATTAAAAAAGAAGTCAGAGATGGGCGAATAAAGGGGCTTAAGCTATGGGTAAATAATTTGACGATTACACATCAACAGTTTGTGGACGATTTGATGCTGTTTGGTGAAGCTTCGCTGAGGGAAGTTCGCAATTTTCAGAGGGCCCTCCAACTCTTTGGGAATGCATCAGGTATGGAGATAAATAAAGATAAGTCCTGTACTTTTATTTTTAATTCTCCTGAGGTTGTTAAGTTACATTTAACCAGAGTCTTAGGATTTAGGCAAGGTGTTTTACCCACGAAATATCTGGGCATGCAATTAGATATGAATCCAAAGCGTATTACCAATTGGCAGTATCTATTGGAAAAACTACGAAACAGATTAGCAAACTGGTCGTTTCGACTCTTGAATTTGGCCAGTAAGGTAGTTTTGTTGAAATCGGTTTTATCAGCTATTCCTATATACTCTTTATCATTAATGGCAGCCCCAAAAGGGATCTTTTCTAAAATTCGAGAAATCATGGGTAAATTTCTTTGGGGGGGACCGAAACAGGAACGGAAATGGACTTTAGTCTCTTGGCAGAATGTTATAAAACGAAAAGATGAAGGGGGATTGGGAGTTCGAGATCCTGAGATTGTCAACAAAACTCTAGGAGCGAAATTATGGTGGCGCTGGGTTCAGGGAGGTATGGACGTCTGGAAAAATATTTGGAATAGGAAATATGGAATGCCGGAGTCTATTGAAGGACGCCTACGAACTGAAGAAGTTCCAAGAGGGTCAGCAATGTGGGATTTGGCCAGTACTAACCGGGAGCTAGTAAGGAGTCTCGCTTTCTGGGAGATCCGGGACGGCAGTTTGGCCTGGTTCTGGGAGGAAAGATGGCAACAGCGGGACCACATGCAGGATCTCCCTCAGTTGCATATAGTTCAACAAGGAGCACAAAGAGCAGGCCTGAGGTATGTAAGAGATTATTGGACTCTCGGAGCAGAAAATGACTTATGGAGAGTCTAGAAGAAACCTGAAGATTTTGATAACACTATTCCTCAAGAGGTTGGCCAGCTATTCATTAAGGAGTTAGACTCTAGAAAAGTTAAAATAAGAGATGGTCACGATATTCTTAGATAGGGGAAGGAAACGAAGGGTATGTTTACAGTTAAAGAAGCGTATTACTGGGTGACAAGGGAGGAAAGAGTGGCGGATCTCGTGGAGTGGAAAAATATTTGGCGAAACAATTGGTGGCCTAAAGTAACGTATTTTGTTTGCCTGTTGTGTAGAGGACGAGTATTGACATGGGATAATATTCAGAAGAGAGGTATGAATGGGCCATCAAAATGCTACCTTTGCAATAAGGAGGTTGAGACTCAGGAGCATATTATGAACAAATGTCTTTTCATCCGAGGGTTATGGGAGGAGATCAGGGTATTATTTGGGCAGACAAATAGGGATCCTGAGAATCATAGGAATACCGTGCTCCAGTGGGGCACGGGCAATTTTCAAAGTAAGGTGGTTCGAAGGATATGGACGTTGGCTGTGGGTTTTATAGTATGGGAAACCTGGAAAGAGCGTAATAGACGAATCTTCCAAGACAGACGAAGGGATGAAACGAGTATTTGGGAGGTAGTTTGCAGGTCAATTAAAGAAACAGTCTTATCAGAGGTTTGGGATGATCAGGATTGGCAATTGAATCCAGCAGAGCAGCGGATAATCTCGAAACTTAACCTGGATATCTCAATGATCTACCCGAATACAAGGAAGCGACCCCCAGGTGGAGTGCCGAGTCCTAAGCATTTTAGTTTGCCTGGAGAGGGAAGGATCAAACTAAATTTTGATGGCGCCTCGAAAGGCAACCCTGGCCAAGCAGGCTTTGGTGGTATTTTTCGGGATAGCAGTGGGTCTACAAGATGGATATATGCGGATTTTGGAGGGGATATGACGAATAATGAGGCGGAGTTGTGGGCCGTTTACCAGGGATTATGTATTGCAATTAGGAATGGTTATTCGAATTTGGAGATTGTGGGTGACTCGAGATTGGTGATTGATATGCTGAGAAAGTTAAGGGATGGTCAGTGTTGGGACCATGTTGCAAAAAGTTGGCGGACTGCAGCCATAGTTAAAGATGTAGAAGAGGTGTTACGGAGGATCGAATATACGACTATCTCCCATGTTTTACGTGAGGGCAATCGGGCGGCTGACCTTATGGCAAATTGGGGCAGCGGCGGAGGGGATAAGAGGATAGATGGTAGTTGGAGATCCGTTAAGGATGATCCCCGGTGGACAATGCTAACAGACATTCTAAACCATGATTTATATGAGGCGACGGCGTCAGTGGGGAATTCATAATTACTTTCCACTTATGGTAAGACGGGACACATGTACTATGGTGTATGATGGTGAGGAGAGCAGGCAGGATCGCGCGGATGGAATGTATATTCAACTCGCTTGGAGTCATAACCATATAAACCAATTGATCATTTCAAGAAGTGGATGGGACTGGTTTCCGAGGATGAGAGGATGCAGCGTCAGGCTGATGGTAAGTGAATCCACTTATGGTAATACATTTGGAGTGAGGATTAATGAGTGTCTTAACTGGCATTGCAGCCAAAGGAACCTAAGGTGGCGGTCCGAACAAGCTTTAAAGCTTGCATGCATGCGACAGAATAGGTGGTCGGGATCATTTGTGAATTCTCAAGCGGGGAGGAGTAGACAGAGGGTTTTTGTGAGAAAGGGTATAGAGGATATGGCGGAGGGTCAGGACAGGGATGGAGGTCGCTGGTTGCGGAGCATGGAAAGCAAACGAGATACGAAGGGTAAGGGCCAGGTTGAGGAGGCCCTCCGGAAAATCATGTTGAATATTTCAGATGACTCTGAAGAGGAGTTTGACATTCGAGACTACTTGGTGGATGATGAACCCCGGCGTAGACAGGAAGGCGGGGATAAGCGTGGCAAAGCTCAAAGGCAGGAGGTCGAAGCTCGGATGGGCGAACAGGAGTTTGAGGAAGAGGCGGGCAGATATGGGGGTGGCAGACGAGGACGAAGTAGGGGAGGGTGTGTGCTGAAGAAGGAAGGGACCAGCCAGCGGGGCAGAGGGTGCGGCAGAGGGAGAGGAGGCAGAGGAGGTAGGACAGCAGCAAATGTTGAGTATGAGGAGGAAATGTGTAGTGAGGCCAGAGAGAAAAAAAGAGGTAAGAGAGATATGAAACAGAAATTACAGGAGGCTGAAGAGGCTTATCATCAGCGTACTCACCCTAATATTCGGAGGATCATTGAACATTTCGAAGAGGAGGCATTGCAGGAACAGTCAGGGTCAGAAATGGAGGATTGGGAGGCCTATCTGCCTGACCCAGGACATACAAGAGGCAGGCTGACCTTATATAAACAATCTTTGCATGTCTATTGGGGCATGAAAAGGCTCTTAGCTAAAGCACTTGAACAGGTAGCCATGGACATGGTTGAATTGGCCCAGGTAGCAATGAAGAAAGAGATGCAGAATCTCCAAGTCACCTTAATGATGCAAGACAGGAAGATGGATGTGATCCTGAAGTATCTTCAAGCCAGGGGACCGGGGGTCAAAACGGAGAAGGAGGCCAATCTGGAGGCCCATAATTAACAACAGATGGAGCAGCTGAAAAGAGGTTTTTTGGATTTTAGTTTTTCTTTACAGATACTTGTTTTGTATGTTTAAAGTCATAACCTGTTTTATAGTAAGTAAAGTAGAAGGATATGTAGTATGGGAGAAAAGACTGTTGGGTCTATACTTTTGGATAATCGGTTATATAGCATGGGTAGAAAGACTGAAGATATTCTATTTTTGGATGGGAATTAAGAACCTCAGGTGGTCAAGATATCCGGTTTCCCTTCGGGGCGGGTTGAGACCGGCCCATATGTGGTATGTTTTCGATGTATGATCCTTATTTTACAGTAATAGAAATGATGAATCTTGCCTTTGCTTACAAAAAAAAAAAAAACTCGTATGTGCTTAATATCTACACGGTTCACAACGTTTTTACAGTGGTTAGCATTAAATGTTCACATAGCCTCTGGTGCTTTAGCCATTACTTCCAAGCCTTGGCTGAGCTGGTCCTAAAATGCTAGGACACGCGGCATGATCACGACTGAGGATGTTGAATGCAAGTGCCATCTTGTTCTACTTTCTTGTGCCATTTGTCTCGCCTCATCTTCGTCGATTCTAGTCCTGCGATCCAACAATGGTGTGCGTTGACCTAGATTGTCATTGATGTCAATATGGCAATATTCTAGATGAGTAAACAATGATGTGAAGCTAAGAAGAGCGGATCCATGAAGAAACAGGAGCAAGAAGCCAAGGATCAAATCCATCAGGGGAGCCATTAGAAGATGAACACATCAGAAGTGTATTATAGAATATCAGAGCAGAGAATATCAGAAGTCACAGGAGCTATCAAGAGAAGCATATTGGAAGAGTTCATTAGAAATAGGTTATCGGAAGCCATCTTGAAGCCAAAGTGTAAGAGGAAGAGGACATTGGAAGAAAAGAGGTCATTAGCTGTTGTGTGCAGGTAGAATTTGGCGAAACATAAAGAGTTGAAGAAGAGACAAAGGAATCATAATGGGTCCTTGAATCCGGTTGAAGAATGAGAGTGAAGCTGAGAGAGAATCAACGATGTATGAATTCGCGGAAGGCAGGCTCAAAGAGAGTTGAGCAGTAGAAAAGTGAAAGGCCGAAACCCCGAAGAAAACCCAAAACCACAGGAAAAACACTGAAGAAATGAATCAAAGTCAAAGTGAGGAGACAGATGAAGATTGAATGCACAGGAACCATTGGATCTTGGAGATCAACGGACGAGATTGTTTGTAATGAACGACCAGGATTAAGTCACAGAGCGTAAAGTCAAAGAAATGAATGATGGAGATTAATTTAAGTATTAGTGGATGAGGAAATCAGAGGAGCCATCACAGTCATCGATGGTAGAAGATCTATAGTCATCGGGCGCTAAATAGATGGGGCATTAGTCAAAGAGAAAGGCGGGTTTATAAGTGGAAATGGTTTATCAGGTTGAGAATAAGCGGCAAGTTGTAATAGGAGGGAGTCACCCAATTCCATTAAGAAATTGACACGTCACACGTCAGATGAGAGAGGAAACTGCTTTATCGAGCGGGTAATCCTTGTGGTTGTAGCTCACCCAATATCATTGTCGAGCATTGGATCAAATGTGGTTTTGATCTACAATGCAAGATCACCGAAGAACCTTGTTAGTTGGGTGTAATATCAACCGTCAAATGGGATCGCAAGATTTATGATGGAGATTGAAGCGATAAGGCTTCGGAAAAAGTGGACCCGAAAGTTTATCAATGTGAGCTTAAGTTTATTTGAGTGTCCTGTGAGTATTGATGAATTCAAAGAGACAACGGAAGCCGAAGAGTGAGCGCAGAGGAAGCTGAAAGATCAAGTGAGCGTTGAGGAAGCTGAAGCCCAAGCAAGCAAGGAGGAAGCCAAAGGTCAGGCGTATCAGGGATATAAAATAAAGAACAAGGAAAGTTAAAAACAAAAAAGCTAGTGAACTGCAAAAGAAAAAAAAAGGAAGCCAAAGTTCTGGCAGAAGTGGAAGGAACAGGAGGACAGAAGTAAATCATAGGTCCTACAGGGTTGGGAGCAGAGAATTACAACGAAACAGATCCAGAAAGTTATAGCAAAGGGTTGGAGCCCTTGAGGATGGTGCCTCAAAACTGAAAGGATTGGTGTCTTGGGAGTTGGTGTTCCTAAATTCAAGGTTGGTTCCTTAACAAGACAGAGTTGGTGCTCTGGAGGTTGGAGCCTTACAAAGAGTCCAAGTTGGTGCTTGGCAACTGATTGAAACCATATATATATATATATATATATATATATATATATATATATATATATATATATATATTGTATTAATAAAAACATCTATTCTTGTTATCTATTTCTATGTTCCAAATATAAATGTTTTTAACTAATAAAAATAATAATTGAAAAGAAATACTCATTCACCTCCCCTCTTAGTATTTCCAACAATTGGTATCAGAGTGGGCTTCTTCATATCAACCTAATAGTTTGAAGAAGGATTCTTAGTCATGATGAGAAATCAAGAAGTATCAAGAATACCTCCTTTGTTCGATGGCACAAATTTTTGTTTCTGGAAAAAGAGAATGTTCTACTACTTAATGTCCCTTGGACCTGAAGTTTGGAATTCGGTCTTAAATGAGTACATATCTCCTTCCACTCTTCCAATAGATCAAGATGAGAGGAAAGTCTATGTGGGAAATGCAAAAGCCTTAAAATCCATCACTAGTGGAATCATTGATTCTGAATTTACAAAAGTCATGAATTGTAACTCTACCAAAGAATTATGGGATACGCTAATTGGCTTATACGATGGGGAATCCAAAGTCAGGAAGGCAAAGCTTCAAACTCGTAGAAGGTTATTTGAAATTATGAAAATGGTTGATGAAGAAGATATTACATCATACTTTCTCTGAGTAGCTAAAGTGGTCAACTCTCTTAAAGGATTGGAAGAAAACATTGAAGAAAGCACCATTGTTCAAAAGGTCTTAAGATATCTCCCAGACAGATTTGGCTCCAAACTAAGTGCCATACAAGAAATGAAGGATCTAGATACTCTCAAGATGGATGAACTCCATAGAATCCTCATTTCCTATGAGATGAGAAAAGGTTGCCCGAGTTCCAAAGATGCAACATTGAAGGCCTCAAAATCAAAAAAGGGGAAAGAAAGGAATGTTAATAGTGATGACTCCGATGTTGAATCTGCATTGGTGCAATTTGTATGAAGGCTGAAGAAAAGATCTAAGCTAAAAGGTAAATACCCTCTTATTTGTTTCAAATGTGGAAAAATAGGATCATTATGCTGCAAAATGTCGTCATAAGCATGATAGTGATGATGAAGAAAATTCTAAAAGGATGGTATAGAAAAAGAAAGGGTTATTGGTTCATAATTGGTATTTTTCACAGTACTCGGGGGTGGTCTCGTGATGGCTAAGGTTTCTAGAATAGAGATCGGTGCCACCGTAGCACTGCAAACCAAAGAATGGGGCTATAATGGAACCACACGAAGCCACCACATGAAATCGATAGTTGGGTTAGTTGAATCTGACTTTATGTTAATAGTTTGGCTTCGACTCGAACTAGAGAATGAATACGCTGCGAAAGATTGATGCCCACTTAGGTCAATGGTGTGCTCTCTCCTCCTGAAATGGGGTGATTTTTACTGTGGTTCTTATCAACCAGTCGTCCACAAGCATAAAGATAAGATAGAGGTTGTCTCGCTGGAAGGGGATGTGCAAGATTGGTCATGGGACTCCTGGCCTGTTGCATTCTCATCTTCCTTTGGACTGGAGTGGGCTCACGTCATGGAGTGGAAGGCAAGAATCATTGTTGGGGTAAATCTAGCCAAAACCACCATGGCCTTGGAGGTCCGGGCTTTCTTGCTAATAGCTGGTACTTCGGTAGCATGGTTGGGCCTCTGAAAAAGGAATTCTACAAGTCAGATATGGAGATATCATGATGCAGACAGATCCCAAAACCCTGGGGTGCATTTGGGCTTACAGAGAAAATGCCTGATCCAATAGATCGAGGCCTTAACAAGGTTGTTTCACTATGTAAGGAGGAAGATCTGATACAGATCTTCATCAAATTGATAACGAGTAGACATTACTGAATGCAGCTCAACAAGGGGATGATTATCCAAGATTTAAATAAGGAAACCCATAAACAACTTGGAACCCTAACAAAATACCAAAATTTGATATATATCGGACATAGTATGCAAAACAATCATACACTTCAGGACTACAACATCATCAAAGATTCAACTATCATTCTAAATCTGAGACTGTGAAGCAGATGCAAGGGAGCCAACTCTAAAACTTCAGGCTCCTTTCGTGATGCAGTCAAAGGAAAGGAACACATGAAAAACAAACCAGCACCAACATCAGAACTACCAGGCCCCTACATTGTGAAACAGAAGCAAGAACCTCCAATGCTTATAGTATCTATGCCGGAGGTAATTGATCTATACACGTTTTTAGCCCAGAATTCTATTATCTATAGATTTAATGGTTTCTGGCCAAAGTTTGATGCACTGCATCAATGGGTCTTCTCCACATGGTCACCCAACTGTGAAATCTATTTATGCCCAAAAGGGTTTTTCATAGTCATATTCAACACAAAACGAGAACGAGATAACATTATCAATTAGGGGCCTTGGTTTTGGGGCAATGTTGGCCTCTTCATCACCCTCTCGTTCCTTGATTTCGATGCCAATACCATGGTAGTCTCAACAATGCCAGTTTGGGTAAGGATACATAACCTCCCACTACATTTTTAGCACCAAAAAGTTTTAATAGCCATGGGAACTCCTTGGGGAAGTTTCTAAAATCAGATGAAGATAGGACTTCTCGGGGAATCTTCAATTTTGCCAGAATATGCGTAGAAGTGGACCTGAGTCAAGGACTACTAGATCACATCACATTAAATTTTAATAATTCACTGTGGACACAATTGCTTGATTATGAGAACATAGCATTCAGGTGTCGTAGATGGTTCCAAATAGGGCACCTCCACTACCCCTATCCACTGGCTAGGAAGGAGCCTAAAGGAAATAAGAAACAACAGAGAAAACCCAAAGGTTGGTAGCATAGTGAACCGCTAGAAGAAGAGGAATTGAAGACAAAACCTACAGGAAAATGGGACAGGAAAAAATACAAGAAAAAACCGAGGAGACAAATTTGGGGCATAACAATTTGGAATAGCAACAAGAACCTCAGCTGGAAGTAAGTGGCATCAAACGAACTCACAGCTCCAAAGGATCGGAATCTAACAAAGAACAACCAACGAATACAATGGTAAACCAACTTGCCATTATTGATAACACTTCCAACACTGGTGGTTGGCAAAGTGTGGAGAAGAAGAAGGGCAGGAAAGCATAGGCCAGTTGGATCATTTTCTTTCTTTCTTTTCTTGTTGTTTTCCTGATTCAAGAACAACACATTTCACATTTCTTTGATAGGATAGTATATTTTACATCCTGTGTGCTCTATGATCTACAAATCATACAAAAAAAATGAATTCTTTATGCATATACTATGTAACTTTTTATTTCGGTTAATAAAAAGTTCGATTTTTTCTTTGGAAAAAAAGAAAGGGATCAATAAGAAAAATTTCCTCTCTAAGCAAGATGAGTTCGATGAAGATGAAGTGGTAGTCATCAAAAGGAAATCAACTAACCAGTTCCCTCACCGCAAAGGAGGTAATGAAGAATCAAATGAAGAAAATGACCATGTTGGAGGCCAAGAAGTATTATTCATGGCATTCACAAATGATGATGACTCAGTGCTAGATGGAAATGTAGATGAATTGTTAATAAGTGCCATTGAAGAAAATGAGAAATTGTGGAATAAAATCATTCCAAGGTAGGAAATGAGGGAAAAGAAAAAAGGGAAGATCTCTTAAATAAGCTAAAAGAAAAAGAAGAAGCTTGCGAAGAGCGTGAAGCCGTAATAGCATCTCTGAGGAAGGAATTGGAGCAAGTTAAAAAGGGTTGGAAAAGCTCTCAAATACCTGACACTATCATAAATAATAAAAAAGCTCAACATGACAAATCTGGAATAGGTTTTAAAGGAGAATTATCAAGTACTAAGAATAATTCCGAAAAGCTACGCCGACGTACTTTACAGCAACCCAAAAGAAGAAATATTATTTCATCAAAGGCTCATCCCAAATCCAAAGAATGAAGAGAGAGTAACTCTAAGGAAGAATGTTGATTCGAATCATGGATGTTATAACAGATACGAAATAGTTTTTCATCGAAGGCCCATCTCAAATCCAAAGAATGAATCAGGAGTAACTCCAAGGAAGAATGTTGATTCAAATCATGGCTATTACAACAGGTACAAAACTATCTTTTTTGGGCATTGTTTCCATTGTAAAAATTTTGGTCATCAAGTTAGACATTGCATGGCTCGTAAGAATGACACACCAAAACTGAAGGATCAAATAAACAAACCATATGGCCCCAAAGGGCAAGGATAAATCAATACCTACTATTCTTTTGATCCCTTGGCCAAATTTGTTCTGATTTTATCATTGTATAATAATAATGGACACAATGAACAAAATTGCGCACTCAAAAGAGGAAAAGCAAGAAGTGAGAATCCCAACATGGATAAATGTGGCCTAGCTCTATGTGCTCAAAATAATGAAAATTAGTGGTTTGTGGATAGTGGGTGCTCCAGACACATGACAGGGGACAAAAGGAAGTTTGTCTCATTGAACAAAAAGGAAGGAAATGTATCCTTTGAAAGTGGATTTGCCAAAATTGTTGGAAAAGGAACTGTTACTCTTATTAATGGAAAAGGAGAAGCTCAAAATTATTTGCTAGTAAATGGGCTCAAACACAACCTCCTGAGTGTTAGCCAACTCTGTGATCAAGGGCATAATGTTGTCTTTAGAAGCAAAGACTGTGAAATAAGGAACTCTTCCTCAGGGGAAGTTGTGGCAAAAGGGGTTAGAACAACAAAAAACATCTACATTCCGAACAAAATTCAAGAAGATAAATGCTACTTAAGTCAAACAAATGAAAGTTGGTTGTGGCACAAGTGACTTAGACATACAAGCTTAGGTAACTTGATCAATATCAATAAGATTGAAGCAGTACGAGACATTCCAAAGTTATTCAAACCAAATCAAGGAATATGTGGTCCATGTCGACATGGAAAGCAAACCAGAACCAACCACAAGACCAAGGAGTTTTCTACATCAAAGCCTTTGGAGATCATCCATGCTGATTTATGTGGACCAAATAGAACTCCTGCACTCCAGGGACAAAGGTACTTTTCTTTATTTGTTGATTACTATACTAGAATGATGTGGATATATATTATAAAATATAAATCTGAAGCATTTGAGTGTTTTAAGAATCTGAAAGCTCTTGTAGAAAATGAAAAGGACTCAAAGATTAAGTTCCTCAGAACAGATAGAGGGGGAGAATTCACATCAAAAGAATTTAATGAATTCTATAAAATAAATGGAATTAAAAGAAAACACTCTACTACCAAATAACCCAAGCAAAATGGGGTAGTTGAAAGAAGAAACTGAACAATTCAAGAAATGGCAAGAACAATGTTAATAGCAGCTGACTTGCAGCCAAAATTCTGGAGAGAGGCGGTCGGGACAACTATCTATACCTTGAATCGAACTCAATTAAGAACAAATAATGAAAATAATCCTTATGAATTATGGAAAGGAAGACCCGCTTCAGTAAAATACTTCAAGATTTTTGGAAGCAAGTGCTTCATAAAAATTAATGATGGCTCACTAGGAAAGTTTGATTCTTGGGTTGACGAAGGGATCCTCCTTGGATATTCCACATGGAGCAAAGCCTACAAGTGATACAATAACCAACTATGGAAAATAGTGCAAAGCATTGATGTGAAGATTGATGAAGACCTTCAAGAGAAAGAAATTGAAGAACATGAAGTTGATCCTGTCATTGAAGAAGAAGAAAAAAATCAAGAAATACCTAAGGAAAAAGAACCATCTCAAACTCCTTCAAAGATGAAACCTCTCCAAAAATTTCACTCGGAAGAGAAGATTATTGGAAATATAGATGAAGGGATGCAAACTTGAAGAAGAATGACAATTTCTCTTCTATCCATGATAGAACCAGAAACCTTTACTCAAGCAAGGATCCTCATTGGGTAAAAGCTATGGAAGAAGAAATGTCTCAAATCGATAAGAATGAGACATGGGAGCTGGTACCTCGCCCAAAGGACAAAATCATAATAGGAACCAAGTGGGTTTTTAAAAACAAAATGAATGAATATGGAAAAATCATCAGAAACAAGGCAAGGCTTGTTTGTAAAGGCTATTCACAAATTGAAGGAATTGAATTTGAAGAAACATTTACACCAGTACCTCGTGTGGAAGCTATCAAAATGTTCTTGGCATTTTCTTACTCAAAAGGATTCAAAATCTATCAAATGGACGTAAAATCAGCATTTCTGAATGGGGAACTCAAGGAAGAAGTCTACATGGAGCAACCAAAAGGGTTTAATCTAATAGAAGGAAAATAATTTGTTTGTAAGTTGAAAAAGGCATTATATGGGTTGAAATAAGCTCCTAGAGCTTGGTACACAAGATTGGATCACTATCTACAACAAGAAGGCTTCAAGAAGGGGGTGGTAGGAAGTAATCTCTACATAAAGACGGATGAGGATAAGTTACTAGTCACACTTGTTTATGTTGATGATCTGATATTTTCTAGTAATAATGATGATATGAGCCATGAGTTTTCACAAAATATGTCAAAATAGTTCGAGATGTCAATGATAGGAGAGTTATCTCACTTCCTTGGACTACAAGTATCTCAAACCATGACAAGCATGTTTATATCATAAGCCAAGTATCTTAAAGACATGCTTAAAAGATATGGAATGGAAGACTGTGCACCCATGAGCACACCTATGATGACAAGTTGCAAATTGAGAAAAAATGATGACTCCCCTCTGGTAGATGCAACTCATTATGGATCAATAATTGGAGCCCTTTTGTACTTAATTTCTGCGAGACTTGACATTATGCAAGTAGTAGGAATGGTGGGAAGATTTCAATCAACTCCTAAACAATCCCATTTGTTGGCTGTAAAAAGAATTCTCAGATACCTGAAAGGATCCCTTGATTTCGCCCTAAGATCTCAACTCATACTTTGACTGCATACACTGATGTTGATTGGGCTAGAAGTGTCGATGATAAGAAAAGTACTAGTGGAAATGCATTCTTCCTAGGAGACTATTTAGTATCTTGGATCAGCAAAAAAAGGACATCCATATCACTATCTACAGTTGAAGCCGTGTATATAGCTGCCGCAAATTGTTGTACTCAAATACTATGGATGAAGGAAGCTCTAAAAGATGTCAACACAGGTACAAATCAACCAATTATCATCTATTGTGATAGCATAAGTGCGATCAGCTTGAGAAAAGATCTAATGATGCATTCAAAGACCAAACATATACTAGTCAAGTAACACTTCCTTCGTGAACAAGTAGCTAAAAAAAACATTGTTTTGAAATATATCAATACTAAGGAGCAGATAGCTAATATTTTCACAAAACCTCTTCCTCGAGAAGAATTTGAACATCTTCGTCAAAAGATGGGGTTTACCTTTTTAGCATCACTTAAGTTGATTCATAAAGATGTTGCAGGACAAGGGAAGCAGTTTGACAGGGGGAGCAGTTCGACGGGGGAAGTCCTTGTGCACTCCTTTGCCACTAACGTCAAAGGCGGAGAGAAGAAGAATATTTCCATCAATGACAAAGGGGGAGATTGTTGACCTACATTTTCATTGATGTCAATATGGAAATATTTAGGATGAGTAAACAATGATGTGAAGCCAAGCAGAGTAGATCCATGAAGAAATAGGAGCAAGAAGCCAAGGAGCAAAACCATCAAGGAAGCCATCAGAAGAGGAACACATCAGAGGAGTATTGCAGAATATCAGAGTAGAGAATATCATAAGTCATAGGAGCTATCAAGAGAAGCATATTGGAATATCTCATCAGAAAAAGGTTATCGGAAGCCATCATGAAGCCAAAGCATAAGAGGAAGAGGTCATTAGTTGTTGTGTGCAGGCATGATTTGACGAAACATAGAGAGAAGAAGAAGAGATAGAGGAATCATAATGGGTCTTTGTATCTGGTTGAAGAATCAGAGTGAAGCTCAGAGAGAATCAACGATGTATGAATTCGCAGAAGGCAGGCTTAGAGAGAGTTGAGCAGTGGAAAATTTGAAGGGCGAAACCCTGAAGAAAACCTGAAACCACAGGAAAAAAACTGCAGAAATGAATCAAAGCCAAAGTGAGGAGGCAAATGAAGATTGAATGCACAGGAACCGTTGGATCTTGGAGATCAATGGTTGAGATTGTTTGTAATGAGCAGTCAGGATTAAGTCACATAGCATAAAGTCAAATAAATGAACGACGAAGATTAATTTAAGTATTAGCAGATCAAGAAATCAGAGGAGCCATTGCAAACATTGATGGTAGAAGATCTATGGTAATTAGGCATTAAATATCTCCGGCATTAGTCAAAGAGAAAGGTAGGCTTATAAGCGGAAATGGTTTATCGGGTTGAGAATAAGTGGTAAGTGGTAATAGGAGGGAGTCACCTGATTCCATTAAGCAATTGAAACTTTGCACGTCAGAGGAGAGAGGAAACCGCTTTATCGGTGAGGTAATCCTCGTGCATGTGGCTCACTCGATATCATTGTCGGGCGTTGGATCAAATGCGGTTTTGATCTACGGCATAGGATCACCGACCATTTTTATTGTTTGGGTGTAATATCAACCATGAGACGGGATGGTAATATTTACGGTGGAGACTGAAGTGATAAGGCTTGGGAAAAAGCAAACCCGAAAGCTTATCAACACGAGCTTAAGTTTATTTGAGTGTCCTGCAAGATTTTAGGGATGAATTCTCGAGAGCTCTGAGCGAAACCCTACGAATGCCTGCGCACCTGCAGACATTTCAGAACCCTGCACTCTGCTCATACCTGACGGATCACGCTAAGCCGTCAGTTCACTGCTGAAGGCCCTCCATGGCGCAGCCAGCAGGAGGGGCGGGCTCTGCCCCCCCTCCTTCGAATACCCACTCAGATGGCAAGAAGACGAATAATACCCCGCTGACTACTCCTGATACAAACCGCGGAACAGAGCATGAAGGCCAGAGGACCAACGACAAGGAGATCCCTGCAGATCAGCCTGCAGCCACAGACCCAGAAACTGAAAAGTGCCAAAACGCTTCTTCGTCACAGCCAAAGGCGACCTCGGCTACATGCATTCCAAAGTCGACAGAACGCATCAGGATAGAACTGCCCAGTCATCGAATCAATGGAGAAATCCAGTACATGCAGGACCATGCCCTGATCGGAAAATTCCTGGGCTTCTGGCCGACAGAAAGAGCCCTGAATGGCTGGATCGAATCAAAGTGGAAACCTAAGGGACAAGTTACGCTGCAACTAGGTCCAAAAGGCTTCTTCACAGCCATATTTAACTGCCTGGAGGACAAAACTAAGGTATTCGAGGGTGGCCCATACTTCTTCAACTCATCCGGACTGTACCTCACAGAATGGAAGCCACGATTTAACCCTGATAAAGAGGACTTCAGTTGGGCTCCCGTCTGGATAAGAATGTACGGGCTCCCTGTGGAATACTGGAAGGAAGAAACGCTTGCAGACATTGGCAACAGACTGGGGACCTTCATCAAAGTTGCCGAGGAAACAAAGAAGCGCAAATACACATCCTATGCTCGGATCTGTGTTAAGATGCACCTCGCCAAGACTCTGGCAGACACGGTAAGTCTCTTTCACGAAGATTTTGAATGGGAGCAAACTCTTGATTATGAACACATCCCTTTCCGTTGCCGTAAATGCCATGCGCATGGGCATCTGTTTAGGGATTGCCCTCTTAATCAGCAATCCAAAGCCTCTCCCTCTGAGAACCGGACAGATTCAGAAGGCTTTACCATAATCCCCAACCGCCGCAGGCACACCAAGAGAAATCAGGCAGCCCCAGAAATCTCTTCTAGATTAGACTCTCGTAACAAGTTTTCCCCTCTAGCCAACCAAGATCCGCCCAGTGAAGAACCTATGGACTCTGTCTTTCAGCCCTCTTCATCCTTCAATCCCCAGACCCTTAAGCATTCAGACAATCTCAGCTCTTTCCAATCTCCCCTTCCACCTTTTGAAGACATCACAAAGGCAGCCTCAGACCCCAGTAACCCTTCTGCCGGCAAAGGGAAATCAATATTAAACTCCAAGAAACCAGACTCTGACATGGACATGGATGCAGCTTTAGCGCTAAGTTTACAGAATACCACAGAGGAAGATGAACAAAACACCCCTAGCAACATGGAACAAGATCCGGAGAACATCATCATAGAAGGCATTGATCTCCTAAAACTTGAAGCAGCTTGTAAGCAAAAAGAATACAATACCATTCCTCCCTGGCAAATAGATCGGCTAGAAGGAGTCCTAGCCACGGTACAGCACAACAAAAATCTCGGCATACAGGGAGGAAGTCCATGGGATATAAAAAAGACTCTCAAAGAAACCAAGAAGAGGGGACGCAAAACGGATCTGCAGAGAACCATTGCAGTGGGAGAATTGCTTATGGAATCAGGGAGATTCCCTAAGCTGACCAAATACTATAAACCTACAGCTCACTTACTATGAAGCTGATCTCCTGGAATGTGAGAGGACTCAACAGCCCCTCAAAAATCAGAATGATCAAGAACTTGATTCAACAAGAAAAACCTTCTATAGTTTTTCTTCAAGAAACTAAAAGCAGCACAATTGCCATGGACAAAGCACGCAACAAAATTTGGGCCGGCAGCAGCTCAATGTCCGTAGACGCCTCAGGAGCTTCAGGTGGATTAGCCATGCTATGGAATCCACAGATCCTTACTCTTTACGACTTCCACGCCACCCATTTCCTCATTCAAGCATCTTTTCATCTTATAGGCACAAATATTCATGGGCACCTTTCAAATGTTTATTTTCCGCAAAGCATTCAACAGAAATTAGATCTGTTGAATACGATCTCTAGTTTAAATGAGCACAGACAGTTCCCGCTCTGGATTTGTGGAGGAGATTACAACATCATACAATCGCTGGAGGAAAAGACAGGGGGACGAACAAGATTAGAAACTGACAGCAAAGGGCTCAGAGATTTTATTCAGGACAATCACTTAATGGACATTCCAACCACCAATGGGATCTTTACTTGGACTAACAAGCGCAGCGGTACCAATCACATCGCCTCCAGGCTTGACAGGTTCCTCCTTTCAGATAATGCAATCCATATAGGAGGCGACTTCAATGCATCAATTTTGCCCCAAGGAGGTTCGGACCATTGGCCCATAATGCTTCAATGGTCTCGGCCTGGTACACGATGCAATAGGCCTTTCCGCTTTGAAGCCTTTTGGCTTACAAACCCAAATTTTAGGCAAATAGTAGAAGAGGCTTGGAAGTCCTACAGGCCACCAGAAGGAGCCAAAATGTATCAATTCCAGCAAAAGTTAAAAAACTTAAAGCAAGTCCTCAAGAACTGGAATAGAACACAATTTGGTAACATACAGGAGAATCGACAAAGGTTGGAAAAGCAAATGGAAGCACTGCAGCAAGACATCATCAAAGAAGGCCGAACGGAGGAACAATCCCAACAAGAGCAAATCCTCTGGCATCAATTAGAAGAACGGAGGAAACAAGAAGAAATACTCTGGCGACAAAAATCAAGAATCAGCTGGCTAAAAGAGGGAGAAAAGAACACAAAATTTTTTCACAGAACAGCTATCCAAAGGCGAATGCATAATAACATAACTTTCATCAACAACCAACAAGGAGAGCGAGTCGAAGCTCACGAAGACATGGAAAAGGAATTAACCAACTACTTTCATGACATCCTCAAAGAACCGGAAGGAAACAGGGACGCAGAAATTCGAGCCATCACTCAGCATATTCCTCGAATAATAACTGATGAGCACAACAACAAACTGCTTCAGCCCACATCTCTAAAAGAAATTGAAGAAGCGATGAACCAGCTCAAGGATGGCAAAGCCCCTGGGCCAGACGGTTTCACTGCCAATTTTTACCATGAATTCTGGGAGTTAATCAAAGAAGAGGTCTGGGAGCTGGTGGAAGAATCAAGAAGCATGCATTGGATTCTTCCAGCTCTCAATACTACTTTCATAGCATTGGTCCCCAAATGTGCTGAACCAAGTAAACCGGAAAGCTACCGACCCATTGCTTTATGCAATGTCATATACAAGCTCATCACCAAGGTCATAGCAAATCGGCTCAAACCTCTCCTACCCTTACTCATTTCGCCGGAACAAACAGGTTATGTTGAAGGGCGGCAGATCATGGACGGCATCATCTTATCAAATGAGGTGATTCACTCTCTCAAGATTTTAAAAAAGCCAGGTATGCTTCTAAAACTAGATTTATCCAAAGCATTTGACAAGCTCAGTTGGAACTATATACAAAAAATGCTTATAGCTTTTGGCTTCAGTCACACTTGGACAAGATGGATCATCAATTTAATCTCCTCTCCAAACTTTTCGGTTCTGTTAAATGGTTCTCCTTCTCATCCCTTTCGGCCATCTAGAGGCATAAGACAAGGGGACCCACTGTCGCCTTTCCTCTTTGTCCTCATGGCAGAAGGGCTGGGTAGACTTCTAAAGGCCGCTGTCTCTTCTCAAATGCTCAAAGGCATCTCTGTGCATGGCCTGCCACCTCAATCCCACCAGCAATTTGTTGACGATACCTTGCTATTTGGATACCCATCTTCTCAAGAAGCCTCTGTCTTTAAATCCTTGCTCTCCATCTTCTCCCAAGCTTCCGGAACCTCCATCAATGCATCGAAATCCCAGCTCTATTTTTTCAACACCCCCCCCTCCACTCAAAGGAACATAGCTAGAATATTGCAATTCTCTATTTCCAAGCTTCCTTCGTCTTACTTAGGGGCCCCCCTAGCCGCTGCAGCTATCAAGCATTCCTCCTGGCAGACTCTTCTAGATAAGCTAGAATCCAAACTCTCCCTGTGGACTTACCGGGCTCTCAACACCGCCAGCAGGCTTGTCCTAATTAAATCGGTTCTTCAGGCCATGCCATTGTACCTCTTTTCTCTTTTGGCTGCCCCAAAATGGATTCTAAAATCTATTCGCAATCTTCAGCGTAACTTCCTCTGGGGGTCTTCGGGCCTTAACAGGAAATGGGCGCTTGTAAATTGGCAGAACGTCTGCAAACCCAAGTCAGAAGGAGGCCTGGGCTTACGAGACCCTATCCAGAACAACAACACTATGGGAGCTCGATTGTGGTGGAATTGGATCACCAAGCCCAATGCACCTTGGGCCAAAATATGGCAGGCCAAATATGCACCAGGCAGTCAATGGTCTGATTTAATCCGAATCAATTCCACTACCCAAGGATCCCCCATTTGGAACGCAGCCAAACCACACAGCAAGTTCATTCAAGAACATAGCTTCTGGGAAATTCACTCCGGCACTACGGCAAGATTTTGGGAGGACTCGTGGCAGCAGCTCCCCAGGCTCGACACAGTTTTTCATAAGCCCCTCTGGCAAGAGCAAATGCAGCAAGCACACCTTACTCATGTTAATCAATTTTGGCAACACTCCGCAAGCACCGACTTCAGAATCTGGAAGAAAGCTAGCCTCTGGCAGAGAGCTGGGCAAGGAGAATCTTATGAGGACATAGATCAAGAATTATCATTCAGAAGAATTCGATACTCTACTCTACAGGATCGCCTCAGATGGGGACACATGCCTAAGGGCACATTCACCACCAAAGAGGCACACCAGCTCAGATATTCCGAAAATCAGCCCAATAAGGACCCCATCTGGGAAAAGATTTGGCAACCAGGAATATGGCCCAAAATCTCAACCTTCCTATGGCTGCTCAGCAAAAGAAGAATACTCACATGGGACAACCTGGTAAAGCGCGGATTTGTAGGGCCATCAAGATGCCCGAATTGCAACAGTCACTCTGAAACAATCGGTCACCTCATGGAAACTTGTCCGTTAGCAGCGCAAATATGGAGGAAAGTTGAAAGTTGCAACATGAGATCAGAAGCCAGGACAGAGGATATAACCGAGAATCTAAGGAACTGGGTCAAATCCCCCTTCAAGAGTCAGCTTCTCAACTATCTGTGGAGCCTCTTACCAGGATTCATATATTGGACTCTATGGAAGGAAAGAAACCATAGAATTTTCAACAATTCTTCCAGGTCCATTGAGGCCTTATGGCTAATCTTAAACAAACAACTGCAAGAAACACTTGCCATCAAATCTTGGTCGGATACAGATATGCCAGACTCCCCATTGGAATGCAGGATTCTGAAGGCATGGAACATAAACCTCTCAGCAATACCGAAGGAAAACACCCGAACCTCTAACAGCAGCGCCTCTCCCTCCAGCTGGTCCCCTCCAGCTTATGCTACCTATAAGTTAAACTTTGATGGGGCAGCCAAAGGCAATCCAGGGCTTGCGGGTTATGGAGGACTCTTCCGAAATCACTCAGGAGAGATAATGCAGATTTTCTATGGCTCACTGGGCAAAGACACCAATAATGTAGCTGAATTAGAAGGATTATGGAGGGGCTTATGTCTTGCAGAACAGAACAGATACTTCCCCTTGGAAGTGGAGGGAGACTCCTTAATCCTTATCAATGCCGCCCAAAGAATACAGGCAGGTACGTCAGCTGTTAAGGTAGCCACGAGCTGGAGGCTACTAAGCAGGTTGGAATCTTTGGAGGAAAAGCTACAAACTCCCCAAAGCTTAACCTTCAAGCACATAAGAAGAACAGCGAACAAGGTGGCGGACAGACTTGCCAACCAAGGTGCTTCTCAGGGTATTGTATACTTTACAGGATCCCTGGATACCTCCGACGATGATAAGCTTAACAATGACTGCATCTCTCTGGCACAGAAGGACCTCATCCTCCCGGATGCGGGTGCAACTGCAACGTGCTAATGGCATGTGCCATCACGTGGGCAAGTGGCATGCCCGCGGTGTCCAAGGGTACCACGTTAAGCGGATTATTAATATGCATAAAATCAAACAGAGGAAGGCATTAATGCCTGTCATCTCGGCTCGAGGGAGGGGGCTGCAGATCGATGCAATGGAGCGTTTTAAGGAAGGAATGTGCAGGGTTCAGGGGAATATGGGTGAGCATTGCGCAGGTGCCTTGCTTCGCTCAGAAGGCAAAGAGCATAGGAACTTGAGAGGCGTTACGCTGGTTTTTGAGCTGGGAGAACACGCACCCTCCAACGGTGCTGAGACTGTGTTGGTTTTTATTGTGGGAGGAGCTCGGGGTGATTGGGCAAAGCCGCATTCTGCAATGCCGAGGGAGAGGCCGCGGATGGGCAGCCGAAGAGGGGGAACCAGAGGCAGGGCCCTCTCGCAGCAGCAAAATTTCAATTCGCCCTCCTCCTCCATCGAAGTAACTTCAATGCCGCGGAGGTATCAAGGCAGCAATGAGGAGGACAATGGTTTTAATGGCAGAAATCCAAGTTCAGAGGAGGGTCAGCAGGAGCTCCCTATGCTCAGGTATCGACTCCCCTGCCCTCAAGCTAATTCCACTCTGATAGTTTCTATTTCGGTTGAGCAGGGCATCTCTCAGAACATGGAGGCAGAGCCTCTCCCAGAATGGCCTCGCTCCAGCAGAGAGGAATCTCCGGTCGCTTGCCTTCCGGTTGGGGTAGACACCCGTGAGTTGGCCCCGGGACGTGTGCTCGATCCTGAACTTGTGCGCCCAGCCTCTAATTGTGGACATGATGCTGGCCCTTCAACGCGGGCTGGTCCAAGCAAGCCCGCACCAGAAGGGAGCCCGGACGCGGTCATCCAGCTCTCCGACTCTGAAGATATGCTCCGTTTCGGCTGCCGGATTGAAGAAGCGCCCCAGACTACCGATGATGAATAATCTCGCTCCGGTAACCTCTGCTGTTTTTCTTGGGTTCTCAATGTATGACTCGGCCAAGCGTTATCCACATCTCTGTCAATGTGTCGGCTTTAACTGTTCAAGTGTCGAATGTAATTGTTCAAGTGTCGGCTGTAATAGTCCAGGTGTCTGTCGGTCTTTGTATGGGTCAGTCCATGGCCCTGGTATCTGTTATGTTACTATGTGTTCTGTCAATATGTCTTCAGTGGTCAAGCAACAAATTCCAATTTTGAATTCTACTCAATTTTGGAAATGAAAGCAGGGCAAGGAAAGGGCTGATAGGCAAAACTTCAAAGCCTTGCCCATTGTAATCTTTTTGTATCTATGTTTTGTATATTAATAGATTAGTCACATTCAGAAAAAAAAAAACACGAGCTTAAGTTTATTTGAGTGTCCTGTGAGTATTGATGAATTCAAAGAGACAAAGGAGGTCGAAGAGTGAGCACAGAGGAAGCCGAAATATCAAGCGAGCATTGAGGAAGCCAAAGCTCAAGTGAGAAAGGATGAAGCGAAAGGTCAGGCGTATCAGGCATACAGAATATAGAACAAGGAAAGTTCAAAAAAAAAGCTGGCGAATTTTAAAAAAAGAGGAAGCGAAAGTTCTGGCAGAAGTGGAAGGAACCGAAGGACAGAAGTAAGTCATATGTCCAACAAGGCTGGCAGTAGAGAATTACAAGCAAACAAATCGAGACAGTTACAAGAGAGGGTTGGAGCACTTGAGGTTGGTGCCTCAGAATTGAAAGGATTGGTGTCCTAGGAGTTGGTGCTCCTAAATTCAAGGTTGGTGCCTTGACAAGACAAAGTTGGTGCTTTGGAGGTTGGAGCCTCAGAAAGAGTCCAAGTTGGTGCTTGGAAACTGATTGAAACTATATATATATATATATATATATATTGTACTTGATTTATTACAAGAGATCACGTTAATAAATGCATCTATTCCTGTTATCTATTTCTACGTTCCAAACATAAATGTTTTTAACTAATAAAAATAATAATTGAAAAGAAATACTGATTCACCCCCGCAGTATTTCCAACAGTGTGGGTCTAGGGTTTCACCCCCTAACCGCTTTCTCGTGCCCAACATTGAGTGAGCTCAGTGTTATTGCCGACCAGAGGCTTCTTGTTGTTCTGCAACAGTGGTTTGATTTGTTGAAGGTTTGAGTCTTGCAGTTACTCTTGCTATGGCTTGCCCTATTTAGTCTCGAGAAGGCAAGTAATATTATTCATATGTTTTCAAGTAAGGTCGATAGTTTCTCCTTTTTATGTGTGAGTGTGGAGATATTATTTGATGCCGAGATTAACGGGTTTCCGCCTCTGTCCAGGATATATCGAGAGTATCTCAAAACGATGGGACAAGTTCTACTCCAGGATTCGGAAGGTAAGCTCATAAACTCGAAGATATTCATGAGTCAATGATAATCTTATAATCTCAAAACTATTTATTAAGAGTTTTGATGTATTTTCAGGTGGTGTTTGGAGAGGAAACCCTCCAGTTCTAAATATGACACATTCCTCTTACTAATATATGGGTTTTGGAATTTTCTCTCCATCAGATATTCTTGTAATAATTCCATACCTTTTTTCGGTTAATGGCATGTACTATATCACCCCTCTGCTCCGTTCACGCAAGCTTGGAACATACTCTTCAAAGTTCAATGCCTTACGGTTTTATTGGTCGTTTCAAGGTTGGCATTCTAGTTCAAAAAAGTTTAGTTCATGAAGAGTTTATTGCTCCACAAAGCCAAGCTTGGAACATTACTTAGTTTCCTTTTACTTCTTTATAAGAGTTGGCAGCCTTGGTGCACGGCTTGAGCAATTTGGGGAAAAATACTAGTCCCTGAGTCGAATTTTTATGAAAATATTTCTGTTGTATCTTGCTCTTTGTTTTGGGTTAAGTTATCAGTAAGAAAAAGACTCTGCGGTTTTTGGTCATATTGACCCAATAGACTCCCATTGGAACTGTAAACTATTTTTGCAATAGAAAATACACACACACACACACATATATATGCAATGCATTTTCAATTTTAAATGATATCCTTGTAATGCTATTTCATATTTAGAATGGGCCAGAATGCCTCTTTTAAATCTTAGAGTATTAAGATTTATCGCCTCTTGCTTGGTTCCTCCGAAATAATTGGTTTAGTGAGGGTTATACCAGAAGTCACCTGGGTTGTGCTTAGATAGGCTTATAGTCTTTATGCCTTCTAACCCTGCCATAGACTAGTAAATTTTGCATGGGAGATAGATAAGGATACACCTCTGCTCGTTCGGCATTTCCGAACAGTTTCTTATTATGATTGAAAGTCATAGAGGGTAGCTAGATTATGGTGCATTCTTCAATATGTGGTTAATTTGAAATTCATAATACACAACAATTTTGGTAGAATTCCTGAAGGTTTTTCACAGTTCGTTCTATTGTTTATAGAATGAAAAATACGCTGAATATTTAAGAGCGTAGGCTTATTTATGTACTATGTCAGGTCCTACTTCATACTAAAATTACTTGTTGTGTCTTTTGCATATTATCATCAGATATTTTCTATTCTTTTGTATACTGAGAAAATAGATAAACCATGTCTTCTGTTTTTAATGTACTTGGAAGGAATTTCTTTGTTCAATCATTCTGCATATAGGAAATTTCTCTAGCATTAAATTGAATGAGATTTCCTACTTTGTCAATTAAATCATTATTCCATAGTCTAGTACTAACTATTAATAAAATGTTTCATGGTACTTATCTACTTAGTAATAGAAACCAGTATTAAACAATCCTCTTTGGAAAGTCTCTCCTCCTAGCCATGAATTTGGCAATTATGTCTAGACCCTCCCTCGAGCACTTTCTTTAGTTCACTGTTAATTATTTCCTGCTACAGTCAAGTACCTTGGGTATTTGGACTCCTATCCTGCCCCCAAGTCCTGTACTCTTTTCTGACTATTTTCTTGAGAATTTCCCCACTGGTTTATTTCACCCAGCTCAAGGATCTCCCCTGGACTCTTTTGTTCCCACCTAAATCTCCCTTCAAGGTTAGATGGGTAACTGTCTTTTTAACTATTTCTTTTAATTAATGTAAACAAATTCTATTTTTGTTAGAGTATCTTTACCAATAATTTAGGCAACCACAATATATATTTCTTGGCCTTCCAATCTTAGTCACTTATTCTTTAATATCATAATGTAATAAAACTTAAAGTATCAAACAATAAAATCAACTTAGTAACCTTTGTAATTTTATGCATTTTGGGGTGTTACATCCCCCCCAAAATGAGGAACACCATTCCTGGTGTTAACCTAACTTTCAGAAAAATAACATTGGATAATCTTTCCGCATAAATTCCTCTTCTTCCCAAGTGGCTTCATCCGTGCCAAAGTTCTTCCACTACACTTTAACCTGGGTGATGACTCGCTTCCACGGGGTGGTTTCTCTCTGATCGAGAATAAGAAGAGATTCTGTAAGAAAGTCACCTTCCAGTTCGACTTGCACAAAACAACTCACAGTCATAACTCCATTTTTTTTTATTTTTTAAACAATATATCCAAAATTTATACATCCCACTTAACCGTTTACTTGAATATTTTCATAGTTAATGATATGCTAAGGGTTATACACATATTATTTTAGTAAGGATAAATGAAACATATTGTGGACCTGAAAGTGGATGGGTAGTGTAAGCTTATAGGCAACCGACCCAATTGGTTCCAAGACTTGAAAATGTCCATAGTATTAGGGTGCTAACTTAGCACAACCCCACCATTGTAAGGAAATTTTACGGGGTTCTACTCTTAAATATACATAAACCCCCAGTTGAAATTATTTGTATGTCCTATTTTTATCTACATACACTTTTTGTGTATCTTGGGATGCGCTTAGATTTTGTCGAACCTTATTAACAGTCTCCATTTCTGCTATAACGCCAGGACCCAATGCTAGCTTATTAACTGGGTGATTCCAGTGTATGTGAACCCTGAACTTTCTTCCATACAACACCTCGAAGGGGCTCGTGACCAGTGATTTATGATGTCCATTATTATATGCAAATTCCACTAGATGGAGATAATCCTCCCACTTATGTGGATTCTGTATCACAAACATGTGTAGCATGTCCTCCAACACCTGATTTACCCATACGGTTTATCCTTCTATTTGGGGTGATAGCCAGTACTAAATTGGATGTGAGTACCCAATCCTAAAAAGGGAGTTTTCTAGAAGGTGGATGTAAATTTTACATCCCTATCGGAAATCACCACTTTGGCTATTCCATGTAAGTAAAATATTTCCTTCATAAATATGTCTGTGACTTACACAATTTTGTACGTGGAAGTATGAAGTGAGCAGTTTAACTCAATCTGTCTACTACCACCATAATTGAGTCATGTTGCTCTCTGGTGCGAGGTAAGACAACGATAAAATCTAGAGATATGGTCTCCCATTTCCATTTCAGAATGGGCAATGGCTACAACAAACCTGCGGGATGCTAATGTTCCGCCTTCACCAACTGACACTCCAAACATTTGGACAAGCACTCGGTGACATCCTTCCTTAACCGAGGCCAAAAATACCCTTTTTTTGATGGCTGAAAATAGTTTCTAGTAACCTGGGTTGCCAACACATGGTTTTCAATGAAACTCATCCAATATCAATTGTTTAACCAAGTTTTCATTAGGGACATATATTATGTTCTTAAAAGTGAGAAGATTGTCACGATTTATTTCAAATTCTGATGTTTCCTTTCTTATCACAGCTTCCTTAGTTTGTTTCCAGAGGAAAGTATACTTTGGATCTTTGATGGATGCTTCCTTTATGATTTTTGCAATATTTGAGCTCGCTTGGCTCATTTGGACCTCATAAATACAATGTACTTTTCTGCTCAATGGGTTGGCCACATGGTTTTCCTTCCCTTTAAGATGTTTCATGTCGAAATCGAATTCACTTAAGAATGTTGTCCATCTGGCCTGTCAAGCATTTAAGCTAGACTAGTTGAAGAAATTCATAAGGCTGCTATGATTCATTAATAGCAAAAATTTCTTCCCCAGTAGGTAGTGTCACCACATTTTAGTGCATGCACTACTGTTGTCAATTCAAGGTCATAAGGAGAATATCATTGTTCATGATACTTCAACTTCCATGATTCATAAGCAATAACCTTTCCTTCTTATGTCAGCACTCTGCCAACACCCTCTTCACTTGCATCCATGCAAACTATGGAAGACTTTTCCGGATCTGCCACTTTTAGCACCGGTGCGATGGTAAGTAGTTGTTTCAGCTTTTTAAAACTTTGTTGACACTTCGCTATTCATTGAAAAGCATGCCCCCTTTTTTATAAGGAGGTCATTGGAAAGGAACTTTCTAAAAATCCCTCAATGATTCAACGATAGTACCCGACTAAACCAAAGAATGATCTTATATCAGTGACGTTCTTTGGGGCTATCCATTCCATGATGTTTTGATCTTCTCCGGGTCTACCACTATTCCATCTAGTGAAATAACGTGACCCAAGTACTGAATATGGTCTTTGAAAAAGTCACACTTGCTAAGCCTAGAGTATAACTGATTTTCCCATAGCGTTTGCAATATTATCCTCAGATTTTATTTATGCTTCTCCCAGTTCTTAGATTATATTAAAATGTGATCAATGAAAAGCAGTACAAATTTATCAAGATAGGGCTAGAAAATACCATGCATCAGACTCATAAAGGTGGCTGGGGCATTTGTGAGGCCAAATGGCAGCGCCACGAACTCATAATGACCATAACGAGTATGGAATGTTGTCCTCTAAATGTCCTCCTATTTTATTCTTATTTGGTGGTAGCCAGATCTTAAGTCGATTTTCGAGAATACTTTAGCTCCTTGCACCTCATTAAATAGATCATCAATACAGGATAAAGGATATTTATTCTTAATGGTTAGCTTGTTTAATTTATGATAATTGATGGATAATCTCAGGGTCCTGTCCTTTTTCCATACAAATAATATGGGATCTCCCCAAGGGGACACACTAGAGGAGATATACCTTTTTTCTAGAAGCTCTTGAAGTTGTATTTTGAGTTTTATTAACTCAGATATGCTCATGTGAGAAGGGACCCGAGATATAGGGGTTGCACGCATCATTAGCTCGATAATGAAATCAATATCACGCTTTGGGGGTAAACTTGGAATGGATTCTGGAAATCAATCCACAAATTCATAAATGATAGGAATGTTTTCCAAGGAGGTCATTTTATTTTTGGTATTGTTAAACCCCACCTGGAAAGCATATATTTGATAGAATTTTTTGATACATTTTCCTAACTAATTAGCAGTAATAGAATGTAACTTGGTGTTGGTTTTAATTCCTTGGAGTTTCTTCCTTTGACCTAATTCAACAATAAAACTTATAGTTTTCTCTTTGCAATCCACTAGGGACCAACATTTTTCCAATCAGTCCATCCCGATTAAAATATCATAAGAACCCAAAGGAAGTATATTAACGTCAACGTAAATAGGTTGCCCTGAAATTGCTATGGGACAATGTTTTGTTTTTGAAATTACCCTTCTTTATGTACCTATGGCTAATTGAACTAGCCATGGTTTTGAAAACTTACTACTTTGCAGTTGACACTTTACTACCACCTTATGACTAACATAGCTTAAGCTAACACCTGTATCAAATAAAACAGACATGTTTATTAGAAATCATACCTTCACATTCAATCATGGTGGGCTGAAATTCTGCCTAATGATCATCTAGAGCAACATTAACTCTAGGCATGCTCCTTGCTACTTCCCCAACCATGGATGGTTCTTGCATATTTGATTTGTTTTATTCTTGCCTTATGCGGACAATTTTTTTAATAATGGGGTTCTTTGCATCCCCAACATTGTAGTGGCGGTTTTGATTGCTAGTCATTGACAGATCTAGTGACTCCTATCGGTATATTTTCAGAATGTGCAACTTTGGGTTGATTCTTGGCTAGAAACTTGCTGAAAGGATTTTGTTGTACATTCTCGCTACTAGCAACTTTTGGGTGTCTGTATGGAATCACTCTTCTACCCTTTCTATTCAACCCCCCTTTAGGTCCTTCATTCTTCTATTTCATTTGCTGGTAGCAAATGCGGGCTTTCCACATAGCATCGTCCATTGTCTTGGGGCAATCAAATTCCAGTTTTTCCTCAATAAAGTTTGGTAAGCTGCTGATGAAGTGCTTAATTTTGGCCTTTTCCTCTTGCATGTAAAGCACATATCATAGCAAGGATGTGAATCATGTCACATATTCATCCATGGTTAAGGCTCCCAACCTTAACTCATGAAATTCCTTTGCTTTTTCATCATAATAGCGTTCGGTTAGATACTTTTCTTTGAAATGTTTTTGAAACTCATTCCATGTAACCTTCTCTTCCTCATTTTTTCTTACTGTCTTCATTTCTTCCCACCAAAGGGTAGACTTATCCCTTAGTTGATATAATTCCAATTGTGCCTTCAATTTATCAATGTACTCATAAATCTAAAAATACTTCCCCATATCAATTAACCAGGCCTCTGCTACCTCTTTAGATTCTCCTTCAAAGATTTAAGGCATAACTTTTTAAAACTCTCCTTGTAATTCAAATTTCCATCTTTTGGTTTTGCACTAGTTAAAGACATTGTCTGAACATACTTCATCGTCTTCCCCATGTTTTTTAGCTGACTCAACATTTTCTTCTCAATGGTGAGCCGTCGGGGTCTTCTCTCGGTCTTCTGCACTAGGGTGTGGGTGTCATTGATTCTGTGGATTGGAAAAAATTCTTATAATTCTCTCCTATTCTAAACATAGTTGTTCATTATCAGTTCTTAAATTTGTCATTTCAGAGCGCAGCTGTCGAACAATTTTGATTAACATTGCATTAGCTTAACGGGATTCCTTACCCAATTCGGATCTCCTCTGCAATTTGACATTTCTTTTATCATTATAGTCTTTATGTTTAGACATAGATTTACTTAGTTAATCATTATATATATTTTTATACAAACAACACATTTAAAAATAACATAATACATATAAAAAATAAAATTGTTTAATAAGAAAACCTGGTTATATATATATATATATATATATATATATATATATATATATATATATATATATATATCTATTACTCTGCATACAATCATTAATATTGATTAATGTCGCCGTAATACCAGACAACTCATAGGCATAAGTCATATGTGCTTAATATATGCACAGTTCACAGTGTTTCTATGGTGGTTAGTGCTTAATGCTCACATGGCCTCCGATGCTTTAGCCATCACTGCCTAGCCTTGGCTGAGCTAGTCTGGTATGTTGGGACACATGGCGTGATCTCGACCAAGGATGTTGAATGCAAATGCCATCTTGTTCTACTTTCCTGTGTCATTTGTCCTGCCTCATCTCTGTCGATTCCTATCTGGTGATCCAATGATGGTGTGGGTCTAGGGTTTTACCCCCTAACCTCTTTCTCGTGTTGAAATGTCACAACAAGAATATTCCAATTTTAATTTGTCCTTGAATTAAAATTCGAATTTAATCTCACCAGTTTTTTGAAAAATAATAACTAATTCATCTTGAGTTAATTAGTTGGAGAAATTCAAACATCAAGTCTTTGTGAAGTCATGCAACAATTATCCCTTTGATTGAGGAAGTTATCACTTAATTAAGGAGATAAGGGTGAGTTGTATTTGAGTTGTAATTAGTTATCTTAGTTAACTGAGTTAAGTCAAGTTAAATTAGTTCCAAATAGTGTGGAACTAATTGTGAGTTCAGTCAATTAATGCATGCATGTATGAAACTAGTGTATTCTAGATAATTGAATATTCTCTCATAAATAACTCATGCATGTCAGTTCAGACAAAGGCCTTGCTGATATTAGAGGTAGGGACAATGTACTGTCAGTTGCTAGAATTTTCCTATAAGAAAATCTCTTGCATGCAAAAGGAATTCATTCCTTGAGATTTGTGCAGTTTTATAGTGTGTGAGATCAGTGTCACACAAGGTTACAGAGGAACACCCAGGGAAAACAATGCAAGGAAATGGGAGGCTTGGAGTGTAGAGAGAAATGCATATGAGTTTTCTAGTCTGTCTATGCACAATGAGAGGTAAACACAAAGACATCTCCTTCACACACTTATATCGCATACCTACATTCTGCATAATAGTAGGCTTTAATCAATTAATTACTTGTTTTGACTCATTAAAGTTGGTGAAACAACTAGCCCCGATGGGGCCCATAAAATTTTGGCACTTCAACTCCTAGGGTTAGGTTCTTCGATGTTTGGTTTTTTCCCTTATTCCCCAATAATAAAAGCGACTGTGAGCCTCATTGTAACACAACTGCGAGGCATGTAGTTTCCAAATATCTTCTGAGAGATAAGCTACCATAACCCAAGGTAGATTATTTCCATTCTACATGTAAATAATTTCTAGTATTTTGTTATCAATGAATTGAAGTTTAGTTTTCATTGTAGCTCTGTGCATCTGTTTAAGTATGTATTTCATTTCATTCCTACACAAATCTATATTAGTAGTATCATAGTGATCTCCTCTTTCTCTTTTTCTGTGAAATCCCCAATGATGTTGACATATAAGGATTTAGGGCTTGAACTAGTAGAACCTTTGCAAGACCAGTCTCGCTAAACCCGACCACCTCCCATGGTGGAAGAAAAAAAATGATGAGGGAGTAGGAGATCCTTTCAAAATATTTTTCGAAGAAGCCCTCGAGCAACAAAGGAATGAGATGATGGACAACTTTGACTAGATTATTTGGAGAATGCCTGCAGGTGACGCATCTTCATCCAATAGCCACCCTAGAGGTGCCGCTCCCTTTAAGGTACAAGTTAACTTCAACATTCCCATATTTAAATGCCAAATAGATGCAAATTCTGTAGATAAATGCTTAAATCTGTTGGAAGGATATTTTTCGATGCATGACTTTCCAAATAGGGAAAAGATTACTTTTTCACTCCTTAAAATTACCCCCCACGTCAAGGATTGGTGTGAAACCTACTGTGAGTAGAGGAGTGGGAGGGAACCCTCAATATTTTTAGCTGAACCCACTTAGAATTCTTTCCAAGATGCCATCAAAGAACAATATTACCATCTCAAGAGATATGAAGATAAGTACATAAAGTGGACCCCACTGCGGTATGGAAGGAACCAAGACATGTTGAAGTTTGCAAATATTTTCTACACCCTTCACATGAAGTTGGGTATGAAGGATTCTGAGCAACATCCAGTACTCAAGTACCACAAATGTCTACACAAATACATACAATATGAGATGGACTTCGTAGACATCTTCTTACTTTGCACTGCTTATTCATATGTTGTCAAGATCGAGCAAACATTTAAACAAAATAATTAGTATTTTGGATCTACGAATCTAAAGCAAGGGAAAGGTGCTCGCAAACCAGAAAACAAAAGACAAAGCAAGGGCGTGGTGACCCAAGAAAACCCACTGAAGCCAAAAGAAAATAAAAACACCACGAAGACAAAGAAGGACACATAAAGGTAGTGTGAGTTCCATAAGATCCCCACTCGCAACACAAGTGAGTGTCGAGCCAAGAAGTCACTTGTGGTCAAGGTGAAGGCTTCAGATTTAGATGCATGTTATAGCTCTGTGTCAGAACTCGCAAAGTGGAATGATAAAGAGAAGTGTATTATCAAGGTGGAGCCTAGTTCGATCATTTCCACCACCAACCTCCAGAAGAGCTAGCCCAAAGATCCACAGGAAGCGAAGCATCTCTTCTAGTCACAAGTGTGGGTCAAGGGGTCTCTATTGCAGTTCATTGTCAACACACGAATCCAAAAGAGCCTCACTTCAGAAGTGTTCATTAAGAAGTAGGGCCTATCGAACACACCACACTCACAGCCAGACACCATTGGGTGGCTCCACCAATGACAAGATCTTTACACCAACCACAGTATCGCCTTCCCTACAACATCAAACCCTTCACGAATGAGGTATTGTGTGATGTTTCTCCACTTGAAGTTTATGATGTATTATAAGGCCAACCATAATAGTTGAAGTGTCATGTTGTGTATGAGTTGATGCCTCACACCTGAGTAGTAAGTTATAAAAGTTAATGGACATAGCCTCACCTACCATCATGTCTTTCATCTATGCTAATCAATGTGGTAAGCTCATCTCCAACACCATGAATTTTTATTTATTTTTATTCTTTCTCAAAGTAATGGGAAGATCGTGGTCACTTCCATGGCACCCGCAAAGGGTTCCACTACACAACAAGAGCAGGTGGATAAGGTCATGAAAGAATATAGGGACATCTTATCCTTTCCCATAGGGGTACCTTCGCACGGTCACATCAAACATTCTATTGATATGACTCTCAGAGGACCTTTAACCAATAGAATGATATATCAGCACTTTATCGTGGTAAATGAAGAATTCAAGTGGAATATTGAAGAGTTATTACAAAAATGGCACATCTGAGCAAGTTCCTCACGTTACGGGAGCTCCATTGTACTTGCACAAAAGAAGAATGGGACCTTGAGACTTTTTATTGATTATTGGGCACTACATAAAATCATTGTCACGAACAGGTATCCAATCCCACAGATTAGTGACCTTCTTGACCAGCTCAAAGGGGCCAAGTATTTCACCACCACGGTCCTTCTTCTTTCTATAGATATAATTCATACAAAAACTGCCACATGTCTTCTTGTCCTTCTTCCACACCACTTATGTTTCGTGTAGATGTAATTCATTTGAAGACATTAGAATTGAGAAAAACGGATAATGACTATTAAAAAGAACTATAACCATATTTCAAACAAAAATTAGAAAGAGGAAATTGCTTGACAAACCTAATTAAAAGAACTACTCATAAGTGAATTATATTATATCATTTGCATGTTTACATGAAGATCGGCTCACCGGATATCTATTAAAATTAAGCTGGTATCTATTAAATTTGATTCATTTTCCTATTTAAAATACAGAGCTACATAATTTTTTGGTCTAGAAAATATATATGCATTAATTTTTGTTGTTAATTATTTAACCTACTTTGAACTCCAAATTTGTGTTTTCCCGTTTTAGAGTTAAATATTTTATCTAAGTAAACGATCGACACTATCTGCTTGTGGGTTTATAGGAGTTGAACTACTCCACTATTATGTATTTTTTATAATGCAGCATGTCTTCCCCTTTTCAAAGATATATATTACTCATCATGTCTATAAAATAATATCATCTGTCTAGAACAATAGGGTTAATCGGAATTCTAAATTTCATTTACACTCATAAATCTAGTGAAATAATCTTTCCAAAGATCAAAACTGGAGCGATGAATCCACAACGTTGAATTACCTTTCCCACCAAAATAAAGGTAGGTTTTTCTGCAAAACCAACGAGTTGCAGCTGGACTTTCCAATTGAGAAGAACGGGCTACTCCCAAAAACAACCTATTGAGAATGGGTTGAGAGTATCGATTGACCACATGAGTCATATCTTTCCCATGTCCCCGTCACGTCGCTTGAATAGAACAAGCTCGATGCCTGGACCTAACTAGGGTGGAAAGAAAGGTAGGGGATAGTTTTCATTGATTAGATCACCCCTCTGATAGGTAAATATGTTTGGTTGATGGCATGCTGGAAAAAAAATCTGTTTGTAATTAGTTGCAGTCATTTGTATTAAAATGAAATAGAAATTGTTTAGTTATTATTAAAAATTGATTTAATAACCGATGGACTAATGGGAAGAAAACATTTAAATTGGTTTTTAAATGTTTTTTCTTAATAGGAAAAAATACATCTATCTTGTTCTTATTTTTTTAATTTCTAAAATTATTTTCTATTTTTAAATTTCAATTCCATATCTCTCAAACGTGTTCCACCCATGACCTTTTGTTAGTTTCTAGATTTTAAGCAATTTTAACCAAAGTTTTCAAAAGATGTTTAATATTTTCATTTTTTTAAATTCAAAAATATTTTGCTAATTTTCAAAAAAAAAATTTCTAATTTCTGGTTGGTTGAGTGACCCTTGTTGTGACACAATTCCCCTAGTGCAAGATGCTTTTATTTCAGTTTTTGTCATTGCTTGATAAATTATTTTTAAATGAATATTAGAGTAATTTTCCAAACAACTTTATGTGAGTGAGTTATCTCACACTTACATTAACATAATGCTCTGAGCATGTCCATTACGTAAGCGGGTGGAGTGGGCATTATGTGAGTGATTTCTATGATACTAACATTGAAACTAACAATAATAGAGAGACACCTAGTTCTTTTACCTCTTATTTCATTTTAAACTTCTACAAATTTAGTTGTACAGGAGAACAAGTAGATGGAGCCCTGAATCTCTGTAGAACGAAGGATGAGTAGAAGAGAGGGTATATGTGGGAGAATGGGGGTACATAGAGAATTTTTCCTGAGACACGAAATTACTTTGAAATTAAGCATAAAATTACTAAGTGCATTTGTGATTTAACATTTATCAATTAAATAGTTATTATCTAATATTAAATGAAGTGTCTCTAGAAGAACATGTGTTCAGAACAAGGAACAAAAAAATTATCCCCTTCACACACTTATATCGCACATGTCCCTTCACAGAAGGAAAATAATAGTAGGTGTTAATGAATTAATTAGTGGTTTTGGCTGATTAAAGTTGGACAAATGAAAAGTATGGGTTACATGTATATTATGGGCAAATTAATGGTGTGCGATTAACTATCCCCACTACTATATCAATGTGGGCTCGTTTTATTTGAGTTTCGTGAATCCTATGTGAATTTGTGATTTCGCATTTCTCAATCAAATATTTATCATCCAATGTGAAATGCAATGCCTTTTTAATATGTATGAGGAAGAAGTGTTGTGCGGGAGAAGGGGTGTCCAAGACAAGGAATATAAATTTTCATTCGCAATGTTCATTCCTCCACATACATTCCCCCTACATACATTTTTTACACACATCCCTTCTGCATAAGAATACATATTAATCAATTAATTGGTAGTTTTGGCTTATTAATGGACGTGAGGAAGAAGTGTTGTGTGAGAGAATGCATGTGTGAAGCAATGAAATATAAACTTTCTTTCGTAATGTTTTTTACTTTCGTATTAATTCCCGCACACTACATCTTAATAAATTAATTAGCAGTTTTGGCTTATTAGAGTTTGGGGCATCAAAATTTTGGTGCATGTGTATATCAGGCGTTAAATAAGGGTGGGTGATTAAATGTTCCCATTATTATGTTGAAGTGGGTTCATTTTATTTGACCTTCCCAAATTGACCCAAGTGGACATTGGTGGTCACCCACCTATTCCACTTGGACCCCCAACACTTTTTCTTTCAACTTCCTTAATTGTAGCACAATTTACTATTTGTGGTAGTGTTTCGCGTCTTGAAATTCCATAGCCATTTTGGCCCTAAATGACGTTTTTCTTGGAAAATGGGAAAAATTATAAATTGTAGTAGGGTTTTGTAGTCGACAGTTGTAGTACTCAGAAGAGATATTTCTATCATGGTATCGTACATGTTGAATGAAGATCACATCCCAATTTTATGACCCTGGGAGGTTGGTGTACCAACTAGCACTGACGAGGCCCACAAACTTTTGGCACTTCAACTACTAGGGTTAGGTTCTTGGATATTTGGGGTTTTACCTTATTTATCAATAATAAAAAAGCCTATCATCCTCATTGTAACACAGTTGAGAGGCATGTAACTGCCACATCCCTTTTGAGAGATAAGTGACCATTGTCCGAGGTAGTTTATTTCCATTCTACATGCAAACAATTTCTAGTATTTTGTTATCAATGAATTGAAGTTTAGTTTTCATTGTAGCTGTGTGTATCTTTTTAAATCTATATTTCATTTCATTCTTGCACAAATCTGGATTAGTGGTATCAGAGCGGTCTTCTCTTTTTCTGTTTTTCTATGCATGTCCCCAACGAGGTTGGGGTATAAGGATTTAGGGCTTGAACTTGTCAAACCTTTGCAAGACCAGCCTCGTTGACCCTGACGACCTGCCATTGCAGAAGAAAAAAATATGAGGGTGTAGGAGATCCTTCCAAAATATTTCTTGAAGAAGCCGTCGAGAAACAAAGGAACCAGATGATGGAAAACCTTGCCTAGATCCTTTAGTGAATGCCCACAGGTGACACATCTTCATTCTGTAGCCACCCTGGAGGTGCCACTCACTTTAAGTTACAAGTTAACTTTAACATTCCCATATTTGAAGGCTAGATATATGAAAATGTTGTCGATAAATGGTTAAATCCATTGAAAGGATATTTTTCAGTTCATCATTTTTCCAATAGTAAAAATATTACCTTCGTGCTCCTTAAAACCGCCACCCACATTAATGAATGGTGGGAAACCTACAATGAGAAGAGGAGCGGGAGGGAACCCTTAGTATTTTTAGCTTCACCCACTTAGAATTCTCTCTAAGACACCATCAGTGAATAATATTAGCATGTCAAGAAATATGAAGATAAGTACATAAAGTTGACCACACTATTGTATGGAAGGGACCAATATGTGTCGGAGTTTGCAAATTTTTTTCACAATCTTCACATGAAGTTAACTATGAAGGATTCTATGCAACATCCAATACTCAAGTACCATGGATGTTTACATAAATACATCTAGGGTGAGATGGAGTTCCTTTAAATATTCTTACTTGGCACTACCTATTCATATGATGTCAAGATCGAGTAAACATTTAAACAAAAGAAGCAATATTTTGGAAATGTTAATCTAAAGCAAGGGAAGGTGCCTCCAAACAAAAAAATAAAGGACAAAGCCAAAGCTTGGTTACCCAAGACAACCCACTGAAGCCACAAGCAAATAAAAACACCACAAAGACAAATAAGGACACATAAAATTGGTGTGAGTTCCATAAGATCCTCACTCACAACACAAGTGAGTGACGAACAAAGCAGTCATTGGTGGTTGAGTTGAAGGCTTCAGTCTCAAATGCATATTCTAGCTCTGTGTTAGAAACCGCAAAGTTGAATGATAAAGAGAAGAAGATTATGAAGGTGGAGCCTAGTTCGATTTTTGACACCACCAACATTCAAAAGAACTAGCTCAAAGATCTATCGAAAGGGGAGCATCTTCTCCACACAGTTGAGGGTGAAGGGGTCTCCACTGCAGTTCATTGTCGAAAGAGGAATATGAAAGAACCTCATTTCAATAGAGTTTGTTAAGCGGTAGGGCCTACCAACCACACCACACCCATAGCGAAACACCTTTGGGTGGCTCCACTAATGACAAGATCTTCGCATCAATCATCATTATCACCTTCCCTACAACATCAAACACTTCATGGATTAGGTATTGTGTGATGTTTTTCCACTTGAAGTTTGTGATGTATTATTAGGCCAACCATACTTGTTGAAGTGTCATGCTGTGTATGATTTGAGGCCTCAAATTGCTATTACTACTCTAGGTAATAAGTTATAAAAAATAATGGAGGTAGCCTCACATACTGCTCTCTCTTTCCTCTATTTTAATCAATGCAGCAAGATCATCTCCCACATGAGGACATTTGTTTTGTTTTTTATTATTTCTCAAAGTAATGGGAAGATCATGGCCACATCCATGGCACCCGCAAAGGGTACCACTGCACAACAGAAGCATGTGGATAAGGCTGTGAAATAATATAGGGACATGTTCTCCTTTCCCATAGGGATACCTTCACACGATCATGTCAAACATTCAATAGATCTGACACTTGGAGGGCCTTTCCCTAATGGGCTGATATTTGACCACCTTATTATGGAAAATGAAGAAGTCAAGCGAAATATCTAGGATTTGATTCAAAAAGCGCACATTCAAACAAGTTCCTCACTTTATGGGAGCCCAATTGTACTTGTACAAAAGAAGAATGAGACCTTGAGACTTTGTGTTGATTATCGGGCACTACTTAAAGTCACTGTTAGGAATAGGTATCCAATCCCACAGATTGATGACCTTCTTGACAAGCTCGAAGGGGCCAAGTATTTCAACAAAATTGATTTAAATTCTAGTTATTACAAATTTCCTGTAGAAGTCACATATTTATGGAAGACCACCCTCAAATCCAAGGAGGGCCTTTTTGAGTAGTTGGTCATGCCTTTCGGATTAAAAAATGACCATGAAACTTTTATGAGGCTAATGGATGACATCTTGCAACCCTTTACCAACTTTTTCATGGTTGTATATCTGGACAACATCCTCATCTTCAACAAGAGTTGGGAAGAACACTTGAAACATGCTAGTGTCATACATTATAGTAATCAAAGTTAGCCCCATTAGAGGAAATTTAAACTGAAAAATAACCACCTAAGCAAAAACCAAGAAATTAATAAAATAATGCCATGTAGGCAATTTTTTAATATATTATTTTTATTATTTTACTTTTATCAAAATTATATAAATCAATGTCTCTTTTATCAAAATAATCATATTTATATTTTATATTTAAATTAATTTAGTAACAAAAGATTTAATAAAATTTGGTAATCCAAAATTTAATACACTATTTCAAATTTATTATATAAATTCCTAAATATAAGGAACAAAATTAATCATTAATAAAAAATGATTAAAATTAATAACATTTGTTTTAACAATATTTCTTTTTTTTAATATAACAATAGATGTGCACAAAAATTAACACCTTAAAACATATTTTTCTAAAATATTTCAATGGAGAATATTTTATTGTGAAAAATTACTTTATTCTCACTTTTGCTAATTTTCCAATTTTTTGATGAGTAATTTTAGTGGACAAAATATTACTGTTATTTTTTTCCATTTGTGAACACCTACTTTAAACTGATTTCTCCTTGTGATTTTCTAAATTCTTGGTCTCCAAGTTATCCTCATGATTTTATGAATCTTTGCTGCCCAAGTTTTGGTCTCGATTTTCTTTTTTATCTGGAAATAGATTTTTTAAAGTTGAATCTGCAATATTTTTTTATCCGATGACACATTTTGAACGTTGGATCTCCAATTTGTTATGGGCACCATATTTTTTGATTTCACCTTAAAATTTTCTGAATTCTTGGTGTCCAAGTTATCCTCATATTTTCAGAATCTTCAGTGTTCAATTTAGTGACACTTGGTATCCAATTTATTTATTTATTTGGCAACAAATTTTTTACTCCAATTTGTTATGGGAGACATATTTTTTTTTATTTCTCCTTATGATTAGCGATGAAAATCATATTTCATTTTTTTTTTTTAATGGGAAATTTAGGTTTTATTGAAAATTTTATTGGTTCATTCAAACACTAGAGCCATGAAAATAATATTTCAATTTTATAGAATGAAACATGTTCACATGCTATATATTCTTGGTTTTGATCATCAATTGGAGGTAATTCTATTCATTTATCAACTAAGATTGAGCAGTTTTGTACTAGCATCAAAATATTCTTAAAGCTAACAATTTGTTTTAGGTATGTTGGTTCCATGTTTTTTTGTTGTTACATGGTCAGAAGAAATTTTCAATTAATTTAATGTTATTTTGAGGCCGTTTTTCTCTTCTTCAGTCATGCTACAACTTTTGAGATTAAGATTTCTTCTGTATCCATATTTTTAAAATTTAGTTTTTTTTTTTTTTAATTTAGGTGCACTTGGTCTTGTGTTTATCATTTGTACAGAATATTTTAATTTCAATTGGCATCGTAGCTGAGTTTTGTGTCCACATTTGAATCTGTTACAGAAGCTATTAACACCCACCCCTGCTTCTAGCACCTCTGCCTTTGAATGAAACCTTGGTGCTTCAACGAATTGGCCAACTAGCTTTAGATATGATGCTACTGTTACAGGATATTTTTAGCTAACTCTCGACCTTAAAATGGTGAGAAACTGTTTCTTGGGGCAGGCTAGGCTTATGAACGTACAGTACTAGTAAATGTCATGGTCGATGATATCCATGCCGGATCCACCCACGCAATGTGGTCCATTTCTATTTTCTTTCCCATCAAGGATGCCTAACGTGATGACTAGACAAACCACCTGGTAAGATGTTTCAATACTAAATATGCCAATTATAGAGGAGTCAAAGCTAAGGGTTTGAAATCTCTACAAGAATTCATGAATGAAAATGAAGGTAGAGGATGCCTGGAGCCAATATATTATATCATTGGCTCTTTCATAGGGCCAAGGATCTCAGAAATATTGATCAATCTTCTACTAAAATTTTTGTTTATAGCGGACAAATTCTCCAACTCCATGGCATTAAGAAGAACAGTAAGAAACTATCTAGTGGACAAAGAATGAAAGAGGATAACTACTAATAAATTTATTACAGAGACTACTATCAGGTTTGATGCCAATAACAAGAATTTTTTCCAAGTGCTTACTTTTAGAGGTAATACCCTCAACTTCAAAACCTTCTCATTTATAGGATATAGTGTAAATTTCATTTGTTTTATTGGTTGGGCCATGCTTATTGCCTTTGAAGGTGGTGATAGTGCCCCACCCAAGTGACATTCTCTCATGATCAGTGCATGCAAATGTTGCAATCCCATTAAAATGTATACTAGAGGAAGTTGGAATAACAACTAGGTCTCTGCGAAAAAGTCACAAAATTAAGACCCCTATAGTAATACCTCAAAAAATTGTTGTGTGCTCTGAAAGTTATTATTTGGAGGATCTCACGGTGGTTTTAACAATGAATACATGGAAGAAATTACATAGAAAAGAAGAAAGAGGTTATATATGTTGATTTATGCCATAGATAGGGCAAGGACAGTGTCATGAGATAGTCTTAGAGTCTCTGGTCAATGGGGAGAACATCAACTTTGGGAATCATGCTAAAGAGTGGGGAGATAGAATATGTAGAGGGGAGAAACATCTAGAGGCTCTCACGAAAAAGGAGTTATAATTAAAATATTTCTAGAGAAAATATTTCAAAGATCTGAGAACATATCATGGGGGGTTCATATCTAAAATGGACGAGTTTGAACTATTGTATGAAGGGTGCAATGATGATGGTAACAGTTTTAGAGAACAGCTTAAGATATTATCTAATAAGACAAGGAAAATGGTGCACTGAGCTCTAACCTATTTTTTTTAATTGCACATAAATAAAACCCAGTACTTCACAACCCAACATAGGATAGAGGGCTATGACTCTCATTTCAACAAAACAAAATGGAAGAAAATGAAAAACTTTTATATTTCCATATTGGAAGGGTATAAAAAATAGAAGTTTTTTTGAAAAACACGTGTCATAAAAAAGGTAATTATTAACCGTATTAGAACTACTTAGAAGCCAAATACCTGCAAACTATTGTACAACATGAGATTCCTCCAAAAAATAACACTAAGGATCCATCATTAACATGTACAGAAAAGGAGCTAGGAGGTGCCCTTATTGAATGTACTGATGCAATAATATCTATAGGATAAGATCATAAATCCCTATCGCAATGTCCCTTTCAGATTGAAGAATTCTCTCTTCTTCCTCAATGATCGTCAAAACTATTAATGGCGCAATGAAGAGAAATATGGACAATCGTGTATATAAGTGGGGTATAGGACCAAGGGGATCTTATCCATATTCATTGTTCATGTGTAATTATTTCAGATATTCCAATAAACCGATTTAATGTTACAAAATATAAGAGTAAATAGTTGTGGGTTAGTAAGAGTAATCATGAATTTAAATGTAGAAAGTAAAATAGGCCATATAGTATTGATGATGAATCAAAGGAAAATAAATAGAATACTAAGGTAACTAGAACCTTATCCCCAAAAAAGGTGGACAAAGAGGTAAATAGCAGTGACACAGATGAAGATGCTCAATATAAAGGTAGCAGTCTTGAAGCTTCTAACTCCATGATACATCAACACCATAATGAAATAAAGAATTAATTACCATCACAAATGTTGTGGTTTATTCTCAGTGGAATGAAACACAGTTTGACCAATTGGAATCCTTTTGTGGTGTGATGACCTTTGTCCAAACTATTGTAAATTTGATAATAGAGTTAGTAGAAGATGTTGAAGTGAAGGTTGTTAATGCAGATAGGGAATCCAAAGAGAAAGTTCAGAATATTGTAGGAAGCTTGGAGGGTCCCCAAGAGAAAATAACTAATGACGGTAAGGTGGATAATAATATCTCGTGGGTTGAGGTATCTATTATAGCAATAAGTGCACTTTATAAGGCTTCTTCTAAGAGTTTGAGCTCTGAAAGCATACGTTGGTACATTACAACATATAGAATCATGGTACAAGATTCCCATCTCGTTAAAAAAAAAGAAATTAAATTATCTTATTTTAGATGGGGTTCACCTGATTAAAAATTGGAAGTCAACTTCAGAGTGATCTTATGTAAATTTGGTACTTGATGCATTTTTTATGCATCATATCTCTCAGTCATAACAAGATTTAAAGACTAAATTTTGTAACCCAATATCTGACATAGGGGAGAGGAAAGAGCTAGTGTATAAATAAGTTGATAATTTACACAATGTATTGCAGCCTTTCATATTACGTCCCCTAAAACAAGATGTGGAGAAACAACTTCCAAATAAATATGAACATGCAATATATTACAAGTTGTCAAAAAGATAGTGCAACTTGTATGGGAATTTTATTGCGAGTTCAAAAACATAGGCAACATGGGCTAATATCAAATCTCTTGATCACATCAATGTTTTGATCCAGCTAGGTAAGTTGTGTAAACATCTAAATTTGTTTGAAAGAAGGCCGTTTACATTCCCTTCTATCGATATACCCCAACAGACCTAAAGAGGTATCCCTTTTTGTTTTGCAGGAAGGTGTATAGGAAACAATGATTACAAGCAGAAATTTGTATTCTCGACATCAAAGGATGTAGATAGAGAGAAAGAATATTTGATTTCCCTCTAAACTAGTTTTCAAAAAATGTAACGGATGGAAAGGTGAGGGATAGATTCTAAATCATTTTTCATAGAGGGTAGATATTGGGTCCTTGAAAATATGTTTGTTGGAGAATATCCCAAGTTGGAATTATTTTCTTTAACATATACCACATCAATAGCTTTTCCTTGGGTGGGAAGTGAATCTTCCAAAGTCCCCCCCCAATAGGGAGGCTTTTTAGGGCATGGGAATTGTGATATATATCCATATTTTGGAGTATATTTTCCATCGTGACTTTGAGACCAAACTAATTGATCCTTAAAGCCATATAATGTCACATTATAGATTTTGATAGCTTTGATGTATAGATCCCAAGCCTTGACTTTATTTCCTTATAGATGCATGTCATAAGAAGACAACCACGGTTGAGGACCCAAAGGAGGGTGAGTCTTAGAGATTTGGTCCAAAGTAAATTTCCCTGCATTTTCTATTTGATGTATTAGTAGATCCAGAAGATGAAGCCAATGTTGATTTCCAATATAAGGGTCCTTTTTCTTGAAATTCTATCATGGCTATGATCTTCTTTATCACATAATAGATTTAAAAATAAAGAAATAAAACTCAAATAACAATAGATAAGTTGAGAAAATTCCCTCATAATTGTGGTTTCTTCACTTCACCATATGCCTTTGCAATTATCATTCTATTTATTTTTTGAAAGGAAGTCTAGCCAACACCCTAATTGTTCCTTCAACAATTATGGAAATCAACATTGCAATGAATCTCTTCAGTTTCTGTATCTTCAATAGTCCTATCTCAGTCTCTTAACAAGGATTTTCTATACATGTGACCAAGCCTATGACATTCTTTTTGTTAGCAGTCTTGGATCTATAAATCGATTCTAGTATACCTAGTGATCCTTGTTCCCATGTTGTATAGTTACACTACTATATTTCCTTGCTATAAAACCTCTAATCAGAGACACATAAATATAAACAAAGGGAAATAAATACAATACCAAGGTAACTCAGACCATATTCCCAACAAAGGTGGAAAAAGATGTAAATAACAATGAGGAAGATGAATATGCTCAATATAAAGGAAATAGTCTTGACGCTTCTCGCTCCAATGTACATCAACATGAGAATCAAGGAAAGAATGAACTACTATCACAGATGTAATGGCATATTCTCAGTGGAATGAAAAAAAGTTTTGGCCAAATGGTATCCTAAGTATTGAGCATCCTATTTATGAGAAAAGGAAAAATCCATCATGCTATCTAGAGTCTTCATCAAGACTCATTGATCGTGTGTTTTACATTCATAGTGGTGTCAAGGGTTGTTGAACTTAATTAAACATTTTGTCTTTGCAATTCCAACTACAGGAGCACCTCTACCAATTTTGTGGTGTAGTAAATCAGAATACTTTGTTCTAAGCCATTGAATACTATAATATAATGCTATAAAAGAGGTAGTGTGTTTCTTGAACATCTTTGACCTCTTATTTTGTGAAGGCAATTGTTCTCTCCTCATAGGTGACTTATACAGTTTGATTGTAGTAAATTGCAGAACTTATGGATTTTACTTAGATTGTTAAGAACTTAGGATTCTTAGGGCACAAAGCACTGGAATACACTTAGATGATGGAATATCATGGTTTTAACTATCTCAATGATGGATTTGTTATTCTATAACCCCATTATTAGCACCCTCTTGATCCTTGTTTCCCTGCAAAAGGTATGAATGTCCTTGGACAAGGTTATAGTCCATTATATTTGTCTCTCTCCTAGCTTCCAATGATAGCTGTAGGGAACTGAGAAACAAAGTAGCAAAAAAATGGTCATGTCAGTGAATTTTGATTAGGAAAATATTATGCAGATATGCAAGTTGATTACGATAAGCATAATATTTTTGCGAGAATGAGGGAGTTATCATGTTGGAAAAAAGAATTGCCTTCGTTATTAATCAATTTCATTGAGGTGAACATATTACAACAAGCATAGGTTGTTATTTTTCTTTTGGTCACAAAAAGGGGAAACACTTCCCCACTATAACATGGGGAAGAGAAGTTTCAAACACAGTGGACCATTGGCTAAGATTTTGTATTTGAGGGGTTTCTATACCCCTATAAAATCCATTTGGACTTGAATTTTGTATTGTCCTCTTGGCCTAATCATGGGCCCATAGAAACATAATGGAGTGTGCTTGTCAAGGTTTCAACCCAAGTATTCATATGCATTCCCTCTTATTAGTAGACTATTTTTTCTTGTAACTCATGTTAATGGACTAAAGCCCTCTTAAAGTTGCCACTAACATCACATGCTAGCCAATCAAGATAGTCCTAGTCAACTTATGTGCCTATACGGAATACAATCTTGGTCTCCAGCATGGAAATTGGTCCAAATTACCACTTGACCAAGCCCTCTTTAGGTTAAATGTTGATGGTGAGAAATCAACAAAGGGAGCCACGGATGTTGGAGGCTAGCCAATGGGATAAACCTGGTCACTTGTGGGCCAAATATGATAAAACATTAGTCACTAGCATGGTATACATTGTTACATTTCACTAAAACAAGCCTAATCTACTCATTTTTTTAATACTAGGAATGATAGAGATGTGGAATTTAAGAAGAGTCTAGCTTTAATCTCTTGAAGGATGTTCTTGCTAATTTCCCTCTATGTGTGGGATTTTCTAAATGGCCAGCTTAAATTTTGATGACTAGAAACATTAAAGGAGATATGTAAGATTTATGCTCTCAATGTAATGAGATGATAAGAGTAGATAAACAATCCAGGATGGAAAGAGCTTTAAATATTGAACAATCAAGCACACATTAGAAATATGAAAAACTAATATGTGGAAAATGCTATTTTTCATTTTGATTAATGAAAAATTGGTAGATGTAAACACCCAAATATTACTAATAAGTGAGACATTGTGTGTGAAGCATGTTTTGAGGAAAAAAATTGTTGAATGTCATTTGACAAAGGGAAATCATGGAGAGCCAAATAAAATATTCAGTTGCTTCATGAAAATATTCATGGACCAATGAAGACATTGTTAATCTCCAACATAAGGTATTTTTTGTTGCCAAGAAATTGAACCCTTTAACTTCAAAAAGTCCATGTGAAATTACCTTGGAGATGATATTTGTTGAAGAAAAATTTGTAGGATCCCCCATCCTAAAACTTATGTTTTTTTAATTACTGAAGGAAAACTTCACAAGATTACAGAATCTGATGGTGCATCCATCCCTATCACCCAATAGTTTGTCTTGTGAGCATTGACCACAAAAATTGAAGCAACACAATGCCTTGAACCAACACAAAAACTTCTATTTAGTTATTTACTTTGTTGGGTAGGGAAAATATCAGTAGGTTTGATTAACAATCTGACCAGCTTGTAGTTACAATTCCTCTTGCAAATCATATTGATTTGATCCCATTACAGTTAGGTTCAGATTCTCCTGTAAACCATATTGGATTGATCACATTATAGTCTAAAGAAGCTGGTATACGAAGTATGGGAACACCATCACCATCTAAAGAAGTTGATATAACAAAAATTGCAATCCCATTGAAGTTTTCAGAAACACTTGGTATAACAAATGTAACAATCCCATTAGAAAAAAAGAGTGCAAACAATATTGCAATATCACATAATTCTGAAGGAAAAATTGGCATGACAAATGTTGCAGTGCCATTAGAGTCTACTGAAAAAGTTGGTGTAACAAATAGGACATTGCCATTGTAGTTCAAAGAAAAAGTTGGTATAACAAATGTTGTAATCCCATTAAATTCTATACCATACGAAGTTGGAATAACAACTAGGTCTTTGAGTGAAAGTTACAAGATTACAACCCCTACAGTAATACCTCAGAAAATTGTTGTGCCCTACGAAATTTATTATTTGGAGTATCTCACAGCGGTTTTAACAATGACTACATGGATGTAATTAAAATGATAATTAATGATAATTTTAGGGCTTGGAAATTGTGATATATATACATATTTTGCAATATATTTTCCATAGTGACTTTGGGACCAAACTAGTTGATCCTTAGAGTCATACAATGTCTCATTATAGATTTTTAGATATTTGATGTATAGATTCCAAGACTTTACTGTATTTCCTTCTATGTGCATGTCATAATAAGACAACAATGTTTTAGGACCCAAAGGAGGGCGAGTCTTAGAGATTTGGTTGAAAGTAAACTTCCCTGAATTTTCTAATTGATATATGAATGGATTGAGAAGATGAAACCAATGATGACTTCCAATATAAGGGTCATTTTTCTTGCAATTCTATCAAGGCTATGATCTTGTTTACCATGTAATAGATTTTCAAAAAGAAAATAAAATAAAAGAATTCAAATAACAATAGATAAGTTGAGAAATTTCCCTCATAATTGTGGTTGCTTCACTTCACCATACACCTCTGCAATTATCATTTTATTTATTTTTTCAAAGGGAGACTAGTCAACACCCTAATTGTTTCTTCAACAACTATGGAAATCAACATTCCAATGAATCTCTTCATTTTGTGTATCTTCAACAATCCTATCTCAATCTCTTAATGAGTATTTTCTACACATGACACCAAGCTTGTGACATTCTTTTTGTTAGCATTCTTGGATCTATAAATCCATTATACTATACCTAGTGATCTTGGTTCCCATATTGTATAGGTTCACTACTATATTTCCTTATCATTATTTTTTGTAGATGCGACCCTTCATCAACAGGACCTTCCACAAGCCATTCATGATGCTAAGTTCATTCTCTATCAAAAATTGATGTAAGTTGTAAAATTCATAATTTCTAGATTAGGAAAAAATATAGGCATCTACAATGTCAGTTAAAAGGTACACTACCTTAACCATTTCATGCATGAGTATGATTTTAGTTGTAAAAGATTAATAATTTTGACATCAAAATTCTAGAAATATATGTTTTTTGGTATCAAAACTAATGTATTTCCTTTACATGAGCACAAGTACAACATGAACATTTCAACTCTAATAGTAAAAAAATCCATCCTTTAGATGCTTCAGAATTCAATAAGTTTAGAAAGGACCTTGGTGTAATAGCAGTTAGTTCTTTGATGAGTCTTGTATTATTTCAGATTTGTCACTGGTCAAAGTTGGACAAATTATATGATTGGAGAAAATTTTTACTTATAGATTATCCAAAGATACCACTATTATTTATTTCCTCATTTACTAATTATTTGTAAAAGCATTTAATCTGCAGAGACTTAGACTTGCATTCAAACATGCATTCAGATGTGTGTTGGTGTATGTACTATGGAATTCTAATGTTGTGCCACTTATGGCCATATTCAAATATGATATTCCATTGTCATATTGTGTTGTTTATTGCATTGTATTATGCATGATGTAAATAAAGAATCTCATGTTTATTATAAATAGATAAAAAATCTCTCTATTTATTTTCTATACATTATTTGCATGATTTTATGTTGTTGAAGCTCTATTGTGGAGAAGTATCCTGTCCAAAATTGTGCTGATTTAGAATTTATCTAATTAACTCTTAGTATTGAATGTAATTATTTAAAGTAAGGATATATATACAAGCTTGATATATATACAAACCAAGCCATTGTAAATTTTTCTCATGTATATAGAATGTAAGGATGAATATAGTAAAATGGAATCCTCTACAATACATATATGAACAAAAAATACATAAAATGGAGCTTCTAGTAAAGTTACCTATAGATTATACACCACCCTATATTTCCCATCCATATATGAGGTGGAAACTTCTGGTAGATCCTTTGTTTTTGGCAATATTTTGGTGCGGCAATGTAGAACGTGGCATCTAGAATATCATCCATATATTTTTGTAAATTATATATAAAATTCAAGCAAGATATTGATGCCTCTCTCAAAAAATGATGAAAATAAAAATAGGATGTTAAACAATATCTTGATTGAGGTTTCACAATTCATAAAGAGTTGAAGGTTGCAATAACATCAATCCATAGCATGATAAACATATTTCTTAGGCATATAAAGAGTCTTTTGACAAAAGTGATAGTTTCTATATACATTTTCTTACTACCTTTATAGAATATTTCAAGCTATACCCTTTTCTATTTCCTTATCATTTTTATCCTTGATAGAGAAAAAAAACTAACAAATAAATCACAAAATTTAAAGTTCTAATAAAATCCAAACTGGTTCACAAATATGTAATACAAGCATGGTCATGGTTGTTGGGTTTCTATTATATTCTTTCCATGACTACCCAATGCACGGGGGGTCAGAGTAGGGGTGGTAGCCCCCCCTGTACATTGCATCGGGTGCAATAGGGGGGTCATAGGAGTCGTGGTTACCCCCCTATCATGGGGTATGTTGGGGGTGGTATCTCGCCTGCACAAGGTCTGGGGCAACAACACAGGAAATTTATTTTGGACCCTATATTAGGTGGGAAGACCTTCCTTTGGTTTTGTGCATGGATTTCACACATGGTTTTTGGCATGATGTTTTTCTGTCCATGGTATTTTGTACATCTAGTCAAAGGAACTATTGTTATGTTATAATCTAGGGTTACTGGATTGAGGTTTATGGATGCTTTAGCATGTATATATATGTATCATAAGATTGAAAATAATATAGTGAAAAATCAATTTGGTAGTCCCAGTTTGGAGATATAGGGGAAAATCTCTGTTTATATCTATTTTATGTTTTATGCTCTCATGATTGTTTATTTTCTGTTTTTAGAATTCATATGCAGGTAATTTCGGTACAGGGTGAACACCTACAATGGCACTAGTTCTCTCGGGCATACTGATGTAGGAGCATTAAACCCAAAGAGAAAATCATTGTAATTAAGTAGACATAGGGGGTCATGCATTTTTAGGAAGTAGTGATGAATTAATTTAATATTAGACTTTTGAGTGCATATAATAGGAATTAACTAGATAATAAGAGGTTGTTCGTAAATGCTCTCAAATAAATGAGAACATGAGAGGTTAATAAATATAAAGATTTAAATGTCAAATATAACTCTTTAAGCAATTTCATGATTCTAGGTGCGAGAGAGAGTTTTTAGGAATTAAATGGAGGTTAGAAGTGGGCATAGAGGATAGAGGATATAGTAGATTTAGGAGTTGAACCAAGATGAGTTCAAAAGAACTCACTGGCATATATTTAAGCCTACGAGCAGAGTCAGAGGAGGAGGGCCACGGATAGAAAAAGATTATGCCTGTGCGAGACACAGAGTCTCGAATGTATTCATTTGTTTATACATATATATACGGAGTTTTATTCCTTACTATGTTAGTGTGTGAAAAGAGTGTTTAATGAATGAATTACATGTAAATTATGAATTCGTAGATTCTGCAACAAGATTGAATACTGAGTTCTATAGAACACACACAGAGAGAGTAGAATGATTCAGAGGAATTGTAAAAAGATATTAAAATCCAATTGAAGAGGTAGAGTGAAACTCTGGATAGAAGGAGTGAAGTGAGAATTTGCTGAAGAGCTTAAGCTCGGGGATAGTGCGTCGTGGAAGCAGAAGACCAGAAACTTTTGAACGATCGACCCATAAAGGAAAATTGAAGAAAATGCATAAAAACCCAAGAACAAAGAGTCGAGCGGAGAAGTAAAGGATGGTTGCTCAGCAGCTGTTGGATCATTAATATCGACGGCTAGATTAGATCTCAGTGGAAAAACATTATCGCTTCATGTCGCTTCAGTGGAGAGGAACCAGGCTTTTTAAACTACCAAATTTCGATATGGCGATATAAGTAGACTCGAAGTTTTATAACGGCAAATTTAAAATCCTATCAGGTCCAAGAGTATGATCGCATTGGAGGATTATGTGTTATAGCACTGGTCCTTTAATACTCTGACTTGAGATATTGTAATGAAGTGATGCGCCAATAGTTGATAATCGGTTATCAAACATCGGGGGGATAGGAGCATGGAGGTTGGCATAGAGGAAAGGTGATGGACTAAGAGGCAGACCCAATGATAGTTATAGTCGTTGGTGTAATGTTTTCGATTTTCGACATATGTGTTCTAGAGGGTTTCAATTTTTTTTGCATATTTTCCCTTTGTAAATGGGATAGTAAAGATTTAAACACCAATAGTGTATTTTAATCATGGTAAAGAGTATTGGGGCATGTGATAAGAGTGGACCCGAAAAGTTATTAAGCGTGACTTATATGAACTGATGTCCATTATTCTAATCGCATATTGGAGGAGATGAAGTCTTATGTTAAAGTGACCATTGGAATGGAAAGTTGCGATAACAATAAAGGTGATCCTTGTTCAATGTGCCAAGACTGTACAAAAAGCAGAAAAGGTATGGTTTGCATGTATTTTCCTTTGTAAATGGGTTATAAGGGAAATAGCATCAATAAAAGGTTTTCATGTGTTAATTATATATAACCAGTGGTTCATAAAGTAAAAGGTTATACATACATGGTCAAGGGTTAACAAATGTTATGAAGGGTTGATTAAAGTCCTGATAGGAGGTTTTACTGGGGTGATTGGGTTCCTATATAAAGGAACTGATAAAATAGGGCCTTAACCATTAGAGGTTGTAGATTTGACTCCGTTGAGTGTTAAATTCCTGGGACTGATGTGTTTATGCATTTTTATGCATATTGTGGGTTTAAGGGGGGGTAACCCTACACCATAGTGGTATCAAAGCAGAATGAAGTTGAAACAATTGATTAAAGAAAACAGAAAATTTCTATGTGAAAGAATTAAAAGCAGAGTTATGTGCTAAGGTGTTTATGCGGGCAAGGAAGGATCAAATTCTAATATGACAAAAGGAAGGCACACAGAGGTGATGTGTAGAAGAACTTGAAGATACAAGAGACAAAGGAAATCCATTCAAGTATATGTGGAATGGTGAGGAAATATCATGGTGAGACCTTGAAAGTGAAGTAATATGTTTTGTTTTAAATTGAGAATGTGTGTTTTTACACTAATACACAGGTGACAGTAAAATATGTGAGAGGAGAACCAGATGTGTTCTTGAAGGTAGAGTAAGGAAAACACTTTGAAGGAGAAGTGGTAGTGAACCTGAAGAATCCAACAAGAGATTGGACAAAGAGGACAATTGAAATGTTCTCAAGAAATTGCAGAAGCATAGAGGGAGAAAAGGTGTTGCTCAAGAGGAGGTTCTAGACAGAGGACCCGTGCTTACCAAAAGACTAAGTGAGGAGATATTAGTTAGGTAAGATTGAAGCGAGGAGGACTAGCTGTTGTGGAGGCTTGTTGCAGATGAATGAGGAGCTCATGAAGAAAGAAGAGAAGAAGATGACTACTGATAGTCATAGTAGAGGTTCAGAGAGAAGCCAAAATAGAAGAAAGATGAAGAAAGAATATTCCAAGGCAAATGGCAATAGGATGAGTCAAGAGGAAATTCACAAAGAGATTGCAGAGTTAAAAGAACAACTCGATGCATTAAAGAGAATACTTGAGGAAAGCCAGAGACTAGGTTGGGTATTGAGGAAGAAGCCAGTCGAGTGGCATGAAATGTAGAGAAGGCTACAACAAAAACAAGTAAATTGGCTGAGGGGAAAACTCAAGAAAGTTGAGTTGGAAATAGAACAATACCTTTGTGAACCAAAAAAGGGAGAAATTCTGGGAGAAAGTGAAGACTACACTGAAGATAAATAATGGTGATCAAGTGAAGATCTTATGGACTATTGGGATAGTTCAAAATAGCATGAGGAGATGCTAACTGAAGATGAAGACTTGAAGACTAAAACTTCAAGTGAGACCAAAAGGTCTGATGATTTTAAATTTGACAAGTTGTGTATGTTTGCAGGTGAAACATGTGAAGGGCAATTTGATGATATTTTCATAAAGGAGAAAGAAGACAAACAAAATCTAAATTCTATTCTGGAAGAAGATGAGATAGATAGGTCTCATATACAGTTGGGGAAAGATCAAGTAACCAAGTGAAGGGCTTGAGGAGATTGAAGAGTAGAGCATCAAATATTTTCTGAATCATATTAAGGATTTGGAACAGCAAGGAGATATGATGGCTGAAGCATCCACTGAGACCACAGGGTCTTATGTTTTTAAAACTGATAGTTTATGTATGATAGCAGGTATTGCAGGAGAAAAATAGCCTTTTGAAGATATATCAAGAGTAGACAAAGATTTAAAAGTAAAAGGTGACAAAAAAAAATTCTCAGAAGAAGAAGAATTTGACTGCATATAGAAGAAAAATTCTATGGATGGGTCTATAGAAGTTGTCATGGAGATGAGGAATCGGGATCTTATTTTGATGAAGAATGAAGGAATATTGTCTCAGAAAGGTAATCAAATGAGTTTAATTAATGTTATTGATGAAAACAAAATACATGAGAATGTTAATACAGATGGTGGGACAAGGATTGTCCTTGGAGAAGATAAACAACAAGAGACTGAAGGCAAAATTGAAGAAGAGACTATGTTAGCTGAAAACACAGTAAACTATCATCAATCAACCATGATGATAGGCACAATGGAAATAGCTATGGAAGCTATTGAGATAGTTAGTGAAGGAGGACATCTACTGAAGGATGTTAAGAAGGAAGAAGTCTATGAAAAAGACTTAGCAGGAGGAAAAATGACATTTGATGATTTCTCAACAACAAAGGAAGGTATGGAAAACTGTGTGAAATTTCCAAAATCCACTCCAATTGAAATTATTGAGTTATAAAGAAAATTAGATTTTTGAAGAAGGGAGTTGGAAAGACAGAGGGTAGATGTTCAAGAGAGATTGTTGAAAAAGGAAGACAAAATAATTGTCATGAATGACAATCATAACGAAAAGGAGATGATAATGAAAGTTTAGTAGATTGACACTACAAAAGAAGGAGTTCACTACAGTAGACAAGAGCAGGAAAACATCATTAGAGCAGATGATGTGGAAGAAAGACTAGTTAACAATCTCGTGAATTCTTTTGAGAATTCAAAACATCATACTGATGTGCAGACAGAGGAGAAAGAAATAGAGAAACAAATTGAATTGTTGCCAAAGGAAGATAAGTCATAAAAGTCTTATGTTTTTAATGTTAACAAGTGTTTTGTGAGTGAAAGTTTCGTTGCAGATGTTTGATGAGATTTGGCACAAATGAAAAACCAAATAGAGCTGAGATAAGAAGACATGGTGGAAGAATTCAATCCATGGAACAAAGATGTTTTGGAGACAGTGTTGGACAATCATGATTCAATCTTGAAAGAGGGTAAGGATGATAGGGAGGTAGTCAGCATGAGAGTCAACATAGAATTCAACATAGCAAGCAAAGAGAAAGTTGGAACAAGAGCAAAAGAAGAAGAAAAAGTAAACCACCAGCTACAAAGTGAAGGTAACCAGCAACGGTTTAAAGAATTAGTGGACAACAACAGTAACCTGAAGCAAAGAGAGGGATACAAAAATATGAAGCAGAACATGGACTAGTCCAAGGATGTGCTAGAGACAGAGATTGAAGAAATGTGGCAGTTGATCATGAAGTAGTCCAAATGGAGAAAAATGGTAGCAATAGGAAGCATGATAAACCAGAGCATGAACCTGATTGACAAGAAGAAGAAAAGGGAGCAAAAGGTAGTAGAAGTGCATCAGTAGCAAAGGTACTAGGCATTTGGGCATTTACAACACAAAGTATGGGATCCAGGAAGACAAAGATCAAAAGACACGTGATCAGGAGATCATGAATATTTTCTACTTTAGGAGTTTGATGCAAGAGCATTCAGCCCAAGAGAAAATCATTGTAATTAAGTAGACATAGGAGGTCATGTATTTTTATGAAGTAGTGATGAATTAATGTAATATTAGACTTTTGAGTGCATAGAATAGGAATTAACTGGATAATGAGAGGTTGTTTATAAATTCTCTCAAATAAATGAGAACATGAGTGGTTAATAAAAATAAAGAGTTAAAAGTCAAATATAACTCTTTAAGCAGTTTCATGATTCTATGAGGAAGAGAGTGTTTTTAGGAATTAAATGGAGATTAGAAGTGGACGTAGAGGATAGAGGATTTAGGAATCAGTACAGAAGATTTAGGAGTCAAACCAGGACAAGTTCAATAGAACTCACTGGCATATATGTAAGCCTACGAGCAGAGTCAGAGGAGGAGGGCCATAGATAGTAGAAGATCTAGCCTGTGCGAGACATAGAGTCTCCAATGTATTCATTTGTTTATACATATATATACAGAGTTTTATTGCTGACTGTGTTAGTATGTGAAAAGAGTGTTTAATGAATGAATTACATGTAAATTGTGAATTTGCAGATTGTATAACAGGATTGCAGATTGAGTTATATAGAACACGTAGAGAGAGCATAATGATTTAGAGGAGTCATAAAAGGATCTTAAAATCCAATTGAAGAGGTACAGTGAAAATCTGGATAGAGGGAGTGAAGTGATAATTCGTTGAAGAGCTTAAGCTCGGGGATAGTGTGGAAGCGAGAAACCAAAACCTTTTGAAGAATCGACCCAGAGAGGAAAAATTAAGAAAACGTGTAAAAACCCAAGTAAAAAGAGTTGAACGGAGAAGTAAAGGATGCTTGCTCATCAGTCATTGGATCATTAATATCGATGGCCAGGATTTGATCACAACAGTGAAACATTATCGCTTCGCGTCACTTCAGTGGAGAGGAACTAGACTTGTTAAACTGTTGAATTCTGATATGGCGATATAACCTGACTCGAAGTTTTATAACGACGGATTTAAAATCCTATCGGGTCTAAGATTATGATCGCATCAGAGGTTTATGTGTTATAGCATCGACACTTTAATACTTTGACTTGCGATATTGCAATGAAGCGATGCGCCGATAGCCGATAATTAGCGATCAGACATCGGAGGGATCAAAGCATGGAGATCAGCACAGAGGAAAGGCGATGGACTAACAAGCGGACCCGACGATAGTTATAGCCATGGGTGTAATGTTTTTGAGTTCCGACATATGTGTTCGCATGGGGTTTCCCTTTGTTTTGTGTATGTTCCCTTTTTAAATTAGATAGTAAAGATTTAAAAGCAGATAGTGTATTTTGATCAGGGTAAAGAGTATTGGGGCATGCGATAAGAGTGGACCCAAAGAGTTCTTAAGTGCGACTTATATGAACTGATTTCCATTATGTTAATTTCATATCAGAGGAGATGAAGTCTTGTGTTAAAGTGACAATGGGAATGGAAAGTTGCAATAGCGATAAAGGTGATCCTTGTTAAATGTGACAAAATCATACCAAAAGCGGAAAAGATATGGTTTGCATGTATTTTCCTTTGTAAATGGGTTATAATGGAAATAGCGCTGATAAATGGTTTTCATGTGTTAATTATATATAACCAATGGTTAACAAAGAAAAAGGTTATATATATATGTGGTCAAGTATTAACAAAGGTTATGAAGGGTTGATTAAAGTCCCGTAGGAGGTTTTAGCAAGGTGATTGGGTTCCGATATAAATTATTTGATAAAAGAGGGCCTTAACCATTTAAGGTTGTATATTTGACTCCTTTGAGAGTTAAATAGCTGGGACTAATGTGTTTATGCATTTTTATGGATATTGTGGGTTTAAGCGGGGGTAACCCTGCACCACATACCTTGTACTATCACAATTTGCATACTCATTCATGTCTTTAAGGAGATTTTTAGCCCAAGGAATGGTGTTATTATTTATGCTTGAATTTTTTTGTCCTTGATTTTTTATCGTAAACTGGGAAATGTTTGACGTGGTTCAAAGTTTAATTTCAAATTTGTCACATTCATGTGTGCCTTTGCAGTAGAATTTATTGGTGGAATAGAACAGTTGAGAGCATCATCATCACAATATTTCCATGACCCTTGGAAATGTTAGATAGGAAATACCATTATTTTACCACAACAAATCTTGTTAGGGTTTCTTTAGGGATACATGCACCTCCAATATTTGACTTCAAAGGAAACCATCAATCAGAGAAAAATAAAATGATTCTCAAAGCCCAAAGTTAAGGTCACAGATGTAGTCTCAATTCATCTAAAGGCACCTTCTTTCTCAATCCCCTTTCTTCCAATATAAGTTATTTATTGACCATTATGTTTGTTGCAAAACCATTGATGTTATCCAAACACCTACCTATTGTATTGAAACTACAAATATAAGTATTATCCCGAACCTCAGTATCCACTTGTGCAACTACAATTGACAATAGAGGACACTATATAATGCATTGTTATATTCTGCAATGATTCATGCGCCATTAAGTATAAAACTAAGGTAACTCACTCTATAGAAAATGAAAATGTCCATCCTAACTAATTTTCATTGACTACAAAACAATCTCCTATCCCACTCACTCAGGATGGGTCACTTTCTTTTGTAATATGACAATATTTAACATTTTGTTTGGTAAATCCATCTTTGATTTCTCATGTTTGATCATTACATGTAGATGTTGACTTATTTCTTTTGAAGTTGAGATCAAAATTGCAACAATGTGAATGCATTCAATGGAATCTAATGCTAACTGCCTTCATAAGTTTACTATTATTTACAGGGACTTTTACATTGTTCAGACATGTGTATGAATATAAAACTTTACAAACATCTGATTTTTCTCCCATAAACTTCTAAAAATGAATCAAATCTTGGCATTAAATACTCTAACCATAGAAGTTGTGATATGCTCACCATATATTTACAAAAAGGAACAAGTCTACAACTTATTTTCTTTCTTTATCATTAAGTAAATTTTCTGATATGGCAATCTAAATGCCTAAAGATGCAACAGAGGATAAAATATGTAGACTAATTACCCTTTTTTACTAAGTAGAAATAAAAAACTGGGGGTAAGATGAAGCTAACACTAATCTTGTTCTTGATTCTTTTCCTATTTTGGGAGCTCACTCACTCCATGCTAGTTGCAACTACTCTTGGTTTATTTATGCTTGGCCTCTCTCTTTTTGTAGCTTATTACTTTTATAGACCCTTGTCAATCTATACTTGGTAGGTATATGGGCCCTTCCTCTTCATTAACACATATTCTTACTGCCTAATGTCTATGGGTCAATTATATTTATGAACCAAGGAAAATTTTAAGGATGGAAAATTTTCTTGAAGTTTAAATACATTGGCGAATCTCACTAATCCCTAATATGCAAACTATAAAATGTTTATTGATATATTTGTAAAATTATTCAAATTTATAATGATTTTATATATAGTATCTATATAATGTTGGCGATTTTTAAGGTAAAATAATTTTATATTCTAAAATTTGGGCGAATCGTCTTTTATAAAATTGGAAATTGGCGAATCTTTTTTGTGGAAAAATCATGGAAAATTAGCCCACTGGGCGAACATTAGCCCCTAAAATTTTCTAATATGAACACATATGCTTACTGTAGAAATGAAAACAAGTGTTCCTCAACAATTCTCTGTCATGTTGAGAACCTTGTTCTTCAATATTCATCCATTATAATGAATGAGATGGCCTCATGAAAATGTAGTTTCACTTCTTGATTTTATTTTTGTGGAAAGCTAAGACCAATGCCAAATGCCAATGATAGTGCACTATGCTAATCACCTGAGAACTTTGAAAAATGTGTCTTTATATTTGGTTTATTTCTATAGTAGTACCAAGGCCAATGGGAAAAAATCAACCTGTCTACCATTCTATCTAAAGATTTAACCCATAACCAAAAAAAGCATGGCATACACCCATAACATAAGGTATGGTGATCCATGAACAGAAAACATGAAGGAACTACATAAAACTCCCATCAACTTCCTCCCTATTTGAGTGAATTGAGATAGATTTGTTCATGAAAATGAAAACCTAAGGGAGTGATATCTACAAATAAAAAGGGAAAAAATCGAGAATTTTATCAAAGAATCCAACTAATACAAGATAACATGGAGATTCAATTAATGTCTAGAAATACAAAGCATACCTAGAGGCCATATATGATGTCGATGCTTTAAAAAGTACAATTTTCATCTATTTAAGAATGTCGAGACATAATATTGTTGAGAGTTGGTCAGACTCAACACATAGTCAATGCATAAGAATAAGCCAAACATTAGGAAAATTCTAATCATCAACTACATTTTAGAATATGGAAGCTACCTATACAAGACAAAAGTTTCTTGAAGAAGCGAGAAAGGGTAAAATAATTTACCCTGTCATTTTCAAACATTTATGCATGAAAAAATGAAGACATAATACAAACTTCATAACCAAAGAAGGAACTTTTGGTGACTTTTCCAAATACCAGGAAAGGCAACTGGCATGATTAGCAAATAAAACTGGTAAGAAAACAATATTGTGTTTATCTTAGTAGAGATTACATAGGATCCAACATTAATAAGATCTTCTGTCACAACTATCAAGAAATATTTGGTGGTTTCTTGGTCCTTAATAGAAAACATTGCTGAAATTTTAGTCAAAAACCGTCCACTTAGTCTTATCATGTTGAAACACATTTGAACAAAACATTTAGACCTGTTGAGTGAAGAAATTGCACATTACGAAGTTGGTTCCACAATAATGATCTATTCCAAGATTTTTAATTACAACTTCTGAATGGTAATATTAAATCCATTCTAATGTACATTGTCACCTCATATTCTATTAAAATAGAGAAAATTAGCTATTGGGATTAAAACATAGGCAGTAATGACCTTAACAACCCTAAGAAAAGGCAACTATCTATAAAGGCTATAGATAAAATAACCCAAACAGAGTAAGTAAATGCACAATGGCTTTAAAGATTGGATCAAGAAAGATCTAACATCATCAGTCAGTACTTCAATGGAATGTTAGGTCCACCCCAATCTATTGAATATTCGTCACTTAGAATTTTCTTCGCCAAAAAACACTTAATAATAGATATTTATAGAGTGAGAAACATAGGAATGCTAAATGTTATCACCAATAGAAACAGGAAATAAAGGCCATTAAATATTAAAGATGAAATAGAAACAAGGGGATCCTTGAGAAGAATTTTTCCTTGGCTACTTCTAGGGATAAGAACCAGTATAAGATGACCCTTTCTATGAAATCATATATATATAGTGAGAAAAAACATAAAATAACCATATTTACAAATAACTAATTTTGTGAAAAGAATGCAACCGTGAGAAAACTCCAAGATAAAGCATTGAAAGTGGAGGGTATATAGGATGCTGGTCGGACATGAAAATTTAGCTATCTCTAATTAACTTGACATCCAACATTTGTGACCTCTATGAAAGCTTGAGGAAGGGGCAGCCAGAAGGTTTCCTCTATGATTACGGGGATAGAGTAAACTTTTCTGAGTTTTCATCTCTTCAAGGAGGGCCACACAACCACCAGATTGCAGCATTGGTTGTGGCTCTTAAGAAGGGTATGACTCTTGGTTATAAGGCCTATGCCAAGCAGGTCAAGGAAAATTTGGTTTCTATTGGTAACTAATTGATGAACAAGGGATACAAAATACTTACAAGTGGGACAAAAAAACACTTACAATCAAGGCTTGAATGAGAAGGACTAGTTATTATGAAGCCAACTTGAGAGAGAATCCAGAACATTAAATGCTATTGTATTTCCACATATTTCACTTCATCGAGACTAGTAATTAAACTCAATAAGGGTCAAAATCAGAAGAACTAGGGCACTATTGAATGTTTAGAAGCTTAGCCTTATGAAAGTTTGATGTCATTTGTATGATATACCTAGTAACCAATCACAATTTATCTCATGGGAGTGTTTTGGCTAATAAAATGACAGATTTATTTTTTAGCACAATTATCCCATCATTTTACAACAACCTACCATGTAAAGAGCTGGAACTTGACTCATACCAATAGTCTAGGCATGTTTTGGTTATTACAGTTAATACACCGTTTAGTACTGCGGAGATTTGGATGGGCATTGGGACTTTAACTGTAATTCAAAGCTCTCTGTCATGCGGAAAGAGTCGTTAGTGCGGACATAACCGACCTACCTAGAAGCAAAAGCTTTCTAGTGACAAACAAGACAAATAAAGCTACTTTTCTCTAATGTGCTGATGTCGATAGAAAGCGACCCGTTGCAGGCAAGCCCACAACACGAAATCATAGATCAAGTTGAAGAAATGTAGCTGTAAGGACTGACTCAGGGATGGTCGAAATGGATGACGAGTATTTTGCAGATGAATGTTTATTGCAGAGACCTCTTGAAAACATAACGACATGACATATGGCTTGGTGACATTTGACCCAGAGTTAATACCCGGCTAAAGACTTTCAATGTGGTTTGATCAACTGTGAGGCAAAGGATTTCCCAACCCAGGTGAATGAAAGTGTCGTGTTCAAGAGTGGTAATAAGGCTTCTTTTGAGATAAAGGATAACAAATGGGCTCATTTTTCTCTCTTTTCCCCCACCATTTCTGGCAAGTACCTCTTTATTTTTTACAAGCTTGAGGAGGATAATGTATGCTTGATTATAAGCTCATCCTTCGGATGAGTCCAACTTAGTTTTGATTCGAACCCTAAGAAGGAGTGGTCCGTTCCTGTTTGTAATCGAACAGGTCCTTTACTGTGAAATTTTAACGAGTCCAGTATAGGAGAAATCGGCGTTTTTCATTTTTAGAGAGTATGAAAAAACTAAAGAAGACTCCAAGTTGAACTTTTTCGTAAAGTTGTGTCTCCCAAGCCCGAAAAAGTATAAAATAATACCTGAGAGAACCGCTTAGTCTTGCGACCAAGGAGTACTTTCATGATTAGTGCCTCTGACCTGAAAAGTAAAAAGTGATCAAGGACACGTCGTTTTATTTCCATATCGAGTTTGAAATGACAAAAACCTGACAATCTTTTCCTGTTTTTACGGTCAGAAAAGAGCTATAAGGGGACCGTCTTTTAATTCCATTTTAACGAGTGTAAAAGAAATGATCGGCAATCTTTTCATGTTTTAGGAGTCAGAAAAGGGCTTAAAAGATGACTCTGATGTTTTGGTTCGTGAAAAATGATAATTTTCCTTGAAAGTCCTATTGTCCTGCACAAAAACGACACATTACTCATACCTGTTTAAGATAAGAAAAAATGCATTGAGAAATATCCTTCCATGGTGAAAAATAAACAAATTTAGCATTCATTTATCCAAAAAACCTATAAAAAGACTTTTTACCATGTCATTTTTACCATTTTACTGTTGAAGGAGATAAAAGGGCTTTTGGCAGAAAACTTCCCGTGGTCTTTGCGGAGAATCCGACCGTCGGAATCGAGTGCCGTCTCTTTCAGGTATTTCACAACATCCTCCTATTTGTTTTCATCCATTTAGAATTTCATTTCAAGACATATTTTTTTTTAGGGCTTTGGGGTTTTAGGATCCGCCTTTCGGGGTACGCAGGTGCCCCATGGGCGACCTGCATACCCCAACATTTTCGTTTATGGGAAAATGGCGGCAGTACGCATCCTACCTTCAGAACAACTGTGTCCATACGCTCTGTTTCTGAACGCGGGGTGCGTACTCCGCGCAAAGCGATTTCAAAACCCCAAATCTCAAAACCTAACCATCAAATTTTGATTGAATGAATTCTAATGAATGTTTTCTGGTGTGTAGATTGCCCACCATGCTTGATTGGTGTGAAAGAGAACACGAAGATGTCGATTTGGCCGCAATAGATCATCAACCCTCCATTGATGCTTTGAAGGCATGCGGTCTCTACAAATACTGGGCCATACCTTGCATGAGGGCCCAAGTGCGATTCTTGGAATGGCTGGTTGAAAGGTGGAACATCCAGGATCAATGCTTCTATATCGGAGGGCACCAGCTCGAGATAGAGCCCTCTGACATATATTTTCTCACTGGTTTGCCTAATAGGGGCGAACAACTGACTCTGTCCGGGACTAGGCCGGGTGGCCAATCCCTTGCTAGCCTCCGGCTAGAGTGGTGCAACAATCAAAACCAGGAGAAAGGGATAGAAATCAAATACATATCCCTGCCCGAACTTATGGTAATTGCATTTACAGTTACCAGACTCTGCGGCGCAGCCGCCTTGCACATTGCCACCGGGTCCCAAATGCGGATGGCGATAGATTGCTACCGAGGCACCATTTTCAATTGGTGTGACACTGTGTTGGCCAATATGAAGGGCCAACTGACTAGGGCAAAGAACAGACAATTAAAGACCTTTGGGTATGGGCCTTTAGTTGTGAGCTTTTCCCTAGAGAGGGTTTCGATGCTGATCCCACAGCATCTCACTGTTCCAGCTGGGCCTCTTCGGGAGCCAAAGATGATGCGATAGGTTACGGTGATGGCTCGACATCCTGATGAGGGAACGAGAGTTGTTCGATTTCCTGCGGGTTACTTTCATTGGTTGGAGGACCAGGTCTTTGCGATTCAGGACTTTCCTTATGCCGTAGTAGATTTTCGCGGTGATCCGGACATGGTTCTTCCACAGGGAGAACAATGGGACGAAAGAGGTATTTCATTTTCACAAGTTTTTAAATTTTTTACTTTTTATTTGTTTTTATATCGTCTCAAAACTAACAGTGACAATTTTCAAAATGCAGATGTAGGTCCACAGCGTCCGGCCAATCTCCGGCCATTCGAGAGGAGAGTACCAGTTGCACCAGCACCGGCCCCACAGGATGCGGCCGCACAGACCTTAGCCGAGCTGGAACAGGACCTAGAGCGTCTCACGGCAGACATACCAGAGACGACTATAGACGATATTCCTATCCAACTTCAGCGCTATGTGGTCGCAGTCCCAGGACCTTTCAGGAGGTTCCTGTGTAGGGTAGCGCGGGCAGTGGTCTCGTATAGAGAGCACCACCAATGATTGGCTAGTCACTTTTTGTAGACACATATGACATTTTTGGTTTTTTGTACTTATCATTTTTGCCAATCATAAGGTGTTTTTCAACCTATGATCGAAGACGATGTATATTTTTTGACACACTCCTATCTATATATATATCATTATTACCGGCTTATTTTGTTTAACATGTATGATGAAATGTTTTTAAATTTACATTTATGATTATCGCAAATGTTTGTCTAACATTCGAGAAGCGATTGCATCTGCTAATGTATTTAATGACCTTGGAATATGTTGATATTCAATGTAATCAAATTCACGTTCCAAGAGACGCACTCTCAAAAATAACCTTAATAACACTGGATTTCTAATGGCATATACTCTATTAAGCTGTAATACAACGAGTTCAGAATCTAACCTCGCTATCAAACTCCGAATCCCAAATGAAATAGATTCAGATAATAACTCAATCACTGCACTGTATTCTGCAATGTTGTTTGTTGTTTGACTGAGGCTCACCCCATGCATAGAAACTAACTCGTCAGAGGGCGAATAGATGACCCAAGCTGCAGAAGAGATATTCTTTGTATTACGACAAGCACTATCAACAAATCCAATGTACGTTTGGAGAGGCGTCGACATCTGCAATATCAAGAGTAAAACCAAGATAAGCCAGAATAACGACGAAAAACACACTCTCTAAGCTAAGCACACTGTCTAAACTAACAAACACACCAGCTAGAAAGAAAAACTAACCTAACTAAATCTCCATACCCATCATTTAAGCATAATACCTCTTTAGGTAAAGTCCATTTCTGGGCTTACCCAAAGAGTCCCCATCAAAATCTACTAGCTCATAGGCCCCTTTTGCTAGCTTTCGCTTGACAATGTAGGGCCCATGCCACATAGGAACGAATTTACCAGCACCTAATTTATCATTAGCTTGATCATATAATAGCACTAGGTCTCCTTCCGAAAAATTACGAGGGGTCACGTTGCAATCATACTGAGCTTTCATCCTTTTTGCGTGAGTCTCGATTGCCAATGCAGCATCACGTCGAGTCTCATCTAATTTAGCTAAGTATAATAGATGCTTCTCCTCTTCGGAAGTAGCTGGAAGTAATTCAATAGCCATTTGAAGTGATGGGATTTCGCATTCAATGGGCAACACTGCTTCCAAACCATAAACTAGTTGGAAAGGAGTGAACCCTGTTGATGTTTTCACTGAGGTTCGGTACGCCCAAAGTGCTGAAAATAACATGTTGTGCCAATTCGACCGATGAATACCAATGATTCGTTGGATCATGATAACTAGAACTTTGTTGATGGACTCAACCAAACCGTTTGCTTGGGGATAATAAGGAGTAGAACTATCATGACGCAAACCAAGCTGGCTTGTAAGTTCTGTCATCATAATGTTTCGAAAATCGCGCCCATGGTCAGTGATTATCGCTTGTGGGACACCAAACCTAGCAATAATATGATTGAATACGAAAATCGCAGCTGTGTTGCCGTCAGCCTCGAATGTAGGCATCGCCTCGGCCCACTTAGTAAAATAATCAACCGCAAGGATGATATACGCATGCCCCCCGGCCGAGTGAGGGTTACATGTAATAAAGTCGATACGCCATTTAACAAAAGGACCAACGGCAATTATAGGGTGGAGAGGAGCAGGTGGTGCGCGCATCTTGCGATCAAACACTTGACAGTTGTGGCATTTTCGGACCGCAATGATACAATCTTTAAACATGGACGGCCAGAAGTAGCCAGCACGCAACACCTTCTGGGTTGTGGCATACCCAGACATATGACCGCCACACGCTCCAGAATGACAGTCATTCATAACCCTTTCTGCCTCTTCATGAGTTAAACAACGACGAAAAACTAAATCCGCCCCACGACGATAAAGAGTATCTCCAATAATTTTGTACTGTTGGGACTGGAATCAAATTTTTCGGCGTTCCGACTTTGAAGCTTCGGGCCGAAAGGATTGGGTTTGGAGATAGACGATTATATCCCCATACCACGGATCTAAAGTGCTGATGAGAAATAGAGATTCGTCTGCAATGGGTTCCTCTACCACAGTTTCCGTGTCATCACGCGGGAAGTCACACATCAATTCCGCAAAAACTAAAGATTTCTTAGACTTAGATTTTTCAAACTCCAAGTCGAACTCTTGCAAGATAAAAATCCATTTAGAGTACTTGCCCCCTAGCAATTGTTTAGTCAAAATGTAAATCATAGGGTTGCAATCCGAAATGACTATAGTTTTACGGAGAAGAATGTAATGACGAAAACGCTGGACAGCCTGAACAGCTGCCAGGGCAAATTTCTCCACATGCGAATATTTTAGCTCAGTGGGATCTAACGTCCTACTAAGATAATATATTACATGTTCCGTGTCGAATTCATGTTCCTATACTAAGACCATTCCAATAGTGGAATGAGTGGCGATGAGGTACAAAAGTAATCCTGGTTGTAGTTGGGAGGATGCAGCAACGGTGCATGGGTCAACGCGTGCTTTAGCACATCAAAAGATTTCTGAGCTATCTCATCCCAAGAGAATTGAGCATTTTGTTTCAACAACCGAGTAAAACCCTTGGTAATCTCGGCGTAGTTAGGAATGAATCGGTGTAAAAAGTTTGCTTTCCCTTGCAAACTTTGGAGTTGGCGCAAACTCGAAGGAGGAGGCAATTTGATGATAGCTTCGACCTTCGAGGGGTCGATGCGAATTCTGGCTTTTGAAACTACAAATCCCAGCAATCGTCCCACTTCAATGCAGAATACACATTTGTGTGGGTTCAAACGTATACGATAATGCCTACACCTCATAAAAATTTCTCGTAAATGGACAAGGTGATCAGCTCGACGTAAGGAGTGAGCGGGCAAATCATCGAGATATGGTTGCACAATGTGCTTGATGTCATGAAATGCATAAGACATTGCCCTTTGAAAAGTGGCTCCGGCATTCTTAAGCCCAAAAGGTAGTTTGCAATAAGCAAATGTCCCCCATGGACAAATGAAAGCCGTTTTTGGTTGATCGGCAGGTAGAATATTGATTTGGTTGTAACCGGAAAAACCATCCATAAAGGAAAATATTTCACTGCCGGCACAATCATCAATTATTTGATCGATATAGGGCGTTGGATAGTTGTCCTTAGGACAAGCGCGATTGATATCCCTATAGTCGATACATATTCTTATGGTTCCTTGCTTCTTGTTAACTGGAACAATATTCGATACCCAATCCATTAACGGGATCGGATAAATGAAACCTGCTTTCAACATCTTCTCAACTTCTGCTTTAATTGCACCCACTTTCTGAGGGTGGATGTGACGCAGACGTTGCCGAACGGGTTTAGCGTCTGGGTAAGTCTTGATCTCATGAACAATAATGGAGGGATCAATTCCTGGCATTTCCTCATAGGACCAGGCAAACACGTCGCGGAATTCTTGAAATAGGGCCTTGTATGTTTGAATTTCATCATCTGAACACGAGGCACCTATATGAATGTGTTCAACAATTCCAGGCTTCACTGAAATGTCAATGGGAATAGTGCGAGAAACATTTCCCAAATTCAGCTCTGAATCAGGATGTTTCATTGGACTCTGAGCGTCTTTGACATATTCAGCTGTAAAAATTGATGAGAAATCGTTTTCAAAATGATCATCCTCCGGTAAAAACGAAGATCTATGATGGAGATCTTCCCATGGTAAATCGTCTACGCACAAGACTTCACAAAGTTGCTCGTCATATAACACAACTTCGGGAAATGTTATTAACTCCGAGGATGATGCGAAAAGGGATTCCTCGCGGACCACATTCATTTGGTCGATTTGGGTTGAACTTGAGTCGGAAAAATACTGCACGGCCTCATAAGCAATTTCATATGGACTCAAAGGCATTGCATTACCGAATGAGTCTGTCTCAGATTCAGATGGTACAATCCAAGGATCATCATAAATAATAGTGTCTGAAGTAATCATATGAATAGATGCGAATGAAGGGTCTGCGCTGATTGGAGGAAAAGGAAAAGTTCCCAGTAAACCGGAATCTTTAACTAATCCTACGCCAACATCCTTATAAGGGATAGTCGTTTTACCGACATGCTGGATACTTTCTGAAGAGGCTGGGTCGGATGAAAAATAAGCCAGCTGGTCTATTGTCATGATCTTGCCATTATGTGGAAACTTTATGACTCTGAAGACCGATGAAACGACCGCTGTCATAGCGTAAGACCAACTTCGACCCAACAGAAGGTTGTAGTCTAGAGGGGCATCAACCACCTCCACATCTAGACTAACGGTTTTTCCTTCAACCCCTATAGGAAAATCCTGTAAAATGCCAAACGGATGGAACCCACGGCCATCAAAGGCCTTAAGAATAGTCGGGGATTGGTTCAGCGAAGGAGAACCAAGCGATCTCCAACACTGAATCGACATAATACACGTGGAAGCTCCCTCATCAATTACAGTCCGATGAATAGGCCAGTTTTTTACTATCACTGGAATCTGGAAAGCCATCTGATGAGGGAGACGCGGTGTACTATTTTCTAGATCAAAGATTATCAGGTTCGGGTCCTGAACATCAACAGCTCCTATAGCCGACAAAAGTAATTTTCGTTGTGTTGGGCATGATTGCAGCACTTCTAAAGCCGACATTGTTGAGGGTGAAACAGCTAAATCCTCAACAATGTTGTAATTCTGGGCCTCTCTCGCATGTGGATTGAAAGCAGACCTTCAAAGTACACCCTTGGTAGGCGGTTTTATTACTAAGTCAGGGTTAGGTTTCTCGATCTGTAGTGGATCGGAACCGGGAGCTGAGGTTGATGGATTTGAACGAGAAGATTCTGCTTCTTTCGATCCATCAACAGGACTTTTACTACCATAATCGTGAGATCGAGTCGTAATACTTACATGAGACATCATCAATATGGGTTCTTCAGTGGCACTCGAGGAAGAACCTATCATCTTACTCTCCTGCTTTGGAAATGGATCTGTCAAAACAACAGGAGTTGAGGAACCTTTGACGATTTTCACAACCTCGGCCTGATGGGGGCAATCTCTTGTAAAATGATCCTCTTCACAAATAATACAAGGATATCGAGGTTTGCATTTTTCGTCATTGGATTCCGACTTTTCTGTTTTCTCCTTTGGAGTCTTGTCTGCTTTACCCTTCTTCTTACCCTTCTTCTTTCCACCATTTTTTGATTTAGCCGTAGATGACTCTACAGCGTGAATATCGGCGGAAATTTCAGGAGAAGACTCTCCTGTCGGGGAATCTGGTAAGGTTATAATGGGAGAAGAATTCTTTGAAGATTTCTTCTTGCTTTTAGTATTTACCGAACCAATCATGCCATCAGCAGCATGAGATCCCGAAGGAGCAGCAACAATTTGATTTGACTTTGGAAGATCTGGGATCTTTTCATGTAACGTACCTGACTGAGTGTAAACTAAGTCAAGGTACTGCGCTTGAGCAATTACTTGCTCCTCAGTAACTACTCCGGCCTTAACTACATCTTCAGTAATCTTTGGTAATAATGATTTAACAAACCATTCAGCTAAGATTTGGTCCGGAATAAAAACTTTCACTAATCGCCATCGACGTCTCCATTCATGTATATGATTGGAAATATAAGTGGAGGTCGACTGTTTTAATGAAGTTAATAGCTCCATGCCATTATCGTATCTGACCGACAACTGAAAATGAGTTAGGAGCGAGGTAGCTAACTGACTAAAATTGTAAAAAGAGGCCCGTGGTAACTCAATGTACCACTTGGCCGCAAGACCAATGAGCGTACGCTGAAAAAGACTTAAGCGGATCGAATCATCCGAGATGGAATTTGAAGCACACTAGAGGTGGTAAGTCATCACATGATTGGACTGATCCTCTCCAGACTTACCTTCGAACTTGGGTATATCACTGGGCAACTTATTTGGCATTGGCGGCTAGAACAGAAGATATTGTATTGGATCGTTCGTTAGGCGCGTCAAGTCTGGTAAATCCAAAGTTGTGATAAACGGTAATTGCCGATTAGGATCCCTAAAACTTTGGGTCACAAGACCAGTCCCAGGAGGAGGATATCCAGGATAACTTGGAACAAGAATCGCATTCGGGATATTATATCCTCCTGGAAAACCAGGATTAACCAGACCGTACTGGGGTTGTTGAGGTTGTTGATAAGTGTACCCAGGATACGGTTGATACTGGTAAACTGGCTCTTGGACAACAGGCCCATATTGGTACTGTCCCTGGTACGGCTGATAAGCGAATTGTGGTTGACTAGTGACAACCGTACTTAAACCAGGTTGTCCTGCAGGCATCTGAACCATAGTTTGAATCATAGATCCAGACAATGGTAAAGATGTCTGAGGAGTAGTTGCAGAGATAGTAGAAACCGGAGCTGTCGATACTCCAGAAGCAAGTGTGGTGGAAGGAGCAGATGTTGCGGTAGTTGCAGCAGCCGTTGTTTGAGATGGAGTACTAGGTGCAATTGGCGGCTGAGTAACTACCGAAGTTACAGAAGTTTGAACATTATACTGGACTGGTTGCTGGGATGGACCAGCAACTAAAGGTTGTCCAGCTTGAGATGACAACTATATACTTGGCTGCAATACCTGTTGAACTTGCGACAGATCCCACACTATGTTCATTCCGGGGTATTGACCCATGACAGGTTGAGGATATTGAGATCCATAACTGGATTGAGGATAGGATTGATAACTGAAAGGCACAGTTCCCGTACCTTGAACATATGACTGACCTTGAGGTGGTTGATAACCTTGACTCAAATATTGACCTTGGGGTTGATAACCTTGAGGTAAATACTGATACTGGGATTGACCTTGACCTTGAGGTTGATACCCTTGGGGTAAATACTGATACTGAGGTTGACCCTGGGGTACATATTGAGGCTGGGGTTGACCTTGAGGAATGTATTATACTATGGGTACATACTATCCTTGAGGTTGCCCCCCAGACACAAGTTGAGTACCTTGAGGTTGTCCCCCAGGCGTTAATTGAGGCTGCCCCCCAGGCGGTAATTGACCACCTTGAGGTTGAGAACCAGGAACGGAACCTGACATCATGTAAATGTCCCCTACACCCAACGGTTTATTACCATTGTTTCCAGCTAATAACCCATGATCAATGGGTTGAGGAGATGCCCCCGCAAAGGTACCAGAAAGTGACTGATACCCGGAGGGAACAGAAGGACTGCCATACAAGAAAGATTCAGGAGATTGAGTGAACACGGACGACTGACCAGACATATTTACAGGAGTATAAATACCTCCAAGTGGAAAAGGAGTTCGAGGTGGAGAAAAACTTATTCCTGAGTTGTCTAAATAATTGGTTAACGAAAGGTACCAAGTAGTAATTCTAGGAGGACTGTAAAAGATAGATTCACGCTCCCTTAGATCAATAGTAGGTTGATCTTCAAGGATAGATATGCCTAATTCATCCTCTGGAGCAAGTTCTTCAATAGCTATCAAACCAGCAGGAAGATTTTCGGTGATGACTCTTTCTACCCTAGGTGAATCTGGTGCACTAGAAGTTGGAGTAACAGGTTCAGATACTTCAGGTTCTTCGCCTATATCACTAGTAGATGAAAAACTACCAGCAAGCTTAGAAACTGCGACTGCTTCAGGATTATAACCTGTTTCTAAACTTTGGTAATCTGGATGGACTACCAATGACGATTCTCCTTCTTCAGGTGAACCTACTTTACTGCCACTAGGAGTTACAAGGACCTTTAAACCTTCGTAATGACTCGGGATGTCTTGAGGAGGTTCACCCTGAAGTCTACGGGACTTCCTCAACAATTCGGCCACGGAAACAACCTCAGGAGACTTGCCCCGAAGTCGACGGGACTGTCTCGGTAATTCCGCCACAGTTAAAAAAATTTAACTACTACACACTCAAACAAAGTAAAATCTCAAAACAAACCACCTGAAGTCTCTAAAGAACCAAACAGATTTGAATCACACACCTAAAGAATCTAGGGCGTCAAACCATGCATAAACAGTAGCCTTCCGGACCGAAAACACTAGTTGGTGATGAAGCCCAACATCGCCGAATTCAGTACAGAAGTGGAGGGTGGAACAGTTACCCCGGCAACCTGCTTAATGAATAGACCAGCACAAGTTCCTCCACTTTAACCGTCTCGAGTGAAGTGAACCCCCCAAAATATCCAAGTGAGTCTAGCCGACGTCTGCTCCAGGTACAGTGGGATCTTCCCTCCACCGTCACCTCGGTAGAATCCTAAAGATAATGGTCACTAAGGTTACCAACAACAACAAATGCACCTGGGGGAACAACCTACACTCCGACAGCATGCAAGGGCAGAGTATCAAGCTCAATCCCCTTGCCGGCTCCTTGACAATAATCCAAGGTTTACCGACAAGTGACCCCTGGCTCCTCGACAATGGTTAATCCGAGGTTTACCATTTGTAATACGTGCGTGTATGGCGTCATTCCCAACGAGGGAGGATTGATCCCCTCACTGGTTCGGACACGAGCTCATGCTTCTCCTTTAAGAGGAGCTTTCCTAGAGTACAAATGAAACAATTGGATTTATCCTACCACAAGATGAGCTACTTGTTTGGTTTTGCTATCTTGGAGAGTTAATTACTCTCCTACTCCAAGACACTAGCCTGATCTATATTGGTGTTTCAGAGACCTAGTAAATAAAAGTTACTAAGTTGATTTTACTTTAAGCGCTAATTTTATGGCTTTTTTAAGACAAAAGGTAGTGGAGATGAAACTGGTGGTGTGTAGACTCGACCGAAATCCACTAAAAAGATGCACTTAGGATGGTTTACACTAATTTTTCCTTTTTCAATGAATTTCTTAGCTAAGAGAGTTGGAGAATGCAAATTCGAAATAAAAACAACTTTCTTGGCAAGGAAAACAAAGAAACAAACTCTTTTTCTTTTCAAAACATACGACACATGACCACTATTTACTTCATGAAAATTCCTTTTCTTTCAAAGACACAAATGCTACCAAAGCAAACTTTCCTTCAAAAGATATTTTCGTATTTCTTCCTAGTTAATAAAGCATGTAAAACTTACTTTAACAAAAATCAAAGTTAAAAAAGTTATGGCAATCAAATCAACTCAATTTCACTCAAAAACAAATCTAAGAGAAATGAATATAAAAGTAAATCTAACGAGTCAAAAGCTTACTAAAGATGTTTCCTGGATGTTTTACTCAGTCAAAATGTAACTAAGGACTAGTGAATGCAGAACCAAAGACTAGTCAAAACAAAAATTGAAATCTTTTTGCTTTTTTCTCAAGAATAAAATTCAAAGTTCAAAGGACAAACCTTTTCGAGATTCGCAAAGAGAAGACACAAAGGTAGGTCTCTCACAAGGGAGATTTCTATGACAGGCCCGACTCCTAAGAGGACTGAACAAAACCAAGGAGATCCAAATTTTGACAACCTCTAACGCCAAAGTCACTACAGGAACAGTTAAAAATCAAACCCTAAGGAAAAATCCCTATGAATTTTACTAAAACCCTCGACACTAACGGAACAAGCTTAGGTGAAGATCTATGGCAGAAAACTAATGGATCTGGGCAGAAAAACAAATTAAAAACAAAAAGTAAAAGGCAAAAAAGAAGGAAAATGAAATTTTCTTAGTTTTGACAGGGGTACACAGGCGACCTGTTTGCACAGGTGCGGGTACGCTCTGTGCACAAAGCGACAGTGCGTACAGGTACGCATTGTGCTACACTCAGAGGCTGCGTACTTCGAGCAAAACAAAGAAAAACTAAAATCTAATTTAACCCTAAGCTAGCCCACCCAAATACACAGTCAGACAGCCAAAAACCAGAAAAAAAATAACTTTTCTCAGATCAAAAGTTCATAGAAAGGAAAAAACATTTACATTAATGGAATCCCCAGTATGGTCGCCATTTTGTCATGCGGAAAGAGTCGTTAGTGCGGACACAACTGACCTCCCTAGAAGCAAAAGCTTTCTAGTGACAAACAAGACAAATAAAGCTACTTTTCTCTAAACATGCATTGCAATTACAAGTAATCAGGGGATCTTTAACATACCTCTAGTCCAAAGCTTTGTAGTAGTCCAGCCTCACCGTTCCAGATGAGCTCCTCCTTCTCTTCGAAACCTGCATTCACTAACAAGCCAAAATATTAAATAGCACCTGATAAACTCATAAAACAATACATATCTATCATATAGACCAAGGAGTATATGAAACAAACCATGAATAACAATCTGTTGAGAAAAATAAGTTCATTTGCATTAAAAGGTAACAAAAGGAACCATTACAACCTGAGCCTTGGTGTTGTGCAAGTCCCTCCTAGGGTCCAGCAAGAGTTTTCCTTTACTTTGATCAGCTCACCCACTCTCAAATAAGGCTAGGAAAGGATGGGAATCTCTCCTCTCAAGCTTTACAAGGGAGTCCTAATTCCAGCAGCATCTACCCTTAGGAATGTTCAGCTTTCAACCTCCCTCCCTTTGGCCCAATGCCTGTATTTATAGTGCTCTAGAGGAGTTATTCAAGTCCACCATCAATGGGATAAGCCCCTCTTTGGATGGGATAGCTCCCCTCTTGATGGGATAAGTTCCTTTTTGGTAGGGATACATGAACCATCTGGAGGCGCTCCATACACGTCAAACAAGCTTCTAGAAGGCTCTAGAAATGACCACAAGTAACTTTTTTGGAGTGAAACTTGCGCCTTTTGACCTTTGCAGGAGTACGCACCCATTGCTTTACATACAGAGCGTACACGTACGCAGGTATTGTGAACTTGGAGTGCGTACACGCAGGTAAGGCTAAGAGAAGCTGCGTACCTAGAGATATATATATTTTTAATGACTTTCTCTCTTTCTTGAAGTTTGACATGGAGAGCAGAGGTATGATGCTTGCCAAGGAGGATAGTATGACAGTTGATGGAGCCATACTAACTGCAAATAGTCATGGTGACAAATTTTAGTGTAACACTCTCTATTCGCAAGTTCTATAGTTGCGTCAATTATTCTTGAATTAACCTAATAATGTTCATCTTATGAACCACAATTTCCTCCTTGTTTGATACTCCAATGAGATCCTTCTAACTTTAGGGAAATTTTAGAAATGATAAGGGAATTTAATAGAGGGATTTTCTTGCCTCTTCTTAACTAGCACCACACAAACCAACTTCCCAAATTCAATGAAAGTCAAAACCAACTTTAAAGGGAACATACATTCGACATCATCATGGAATTGTTGCTAGTCCTATTGTAACACAAAAATCCAGTACCCCTGTAATGACCCCAAGCATGTAATTACTTTGCAATTGTATATAATGTAAATAATGCATATCAGTGTATATAATGTAAATAATTCCATGGTCACTTTTCACTTGGCCCACCTACCCTTTCTGATGGCTACCCATGAAAAGGATGTACTCTTAGGGTCTCCAACTCTGATTGTAGTACCTTCAAATCACAGTTTGAAGTATTTTTGTCCCAAAAAATATTTTGAGCATAAGGATGAACACAATTGTCATTCAAAATCACATAAGTATTTGTTCTAGAGTAACAAGACAACAAAATCTCAAAACAAGCAGTCGTGATCTAAACATCGGTTAAATGACTAATGGTTCCTAATTGAGGGTGTGACTAATTTGTGCCAAGTAGATCAGTAAAGAAATAGTTAACTAGAGGGAAATGTCAGAAACTTGGCATTGAACTACAAATATTATAACTAGGACAACTGATAATGGTCATGTTAAATTAGGGTAGTGGTAGTTTCCCAGGTTATTCATTTATGTATGGAAGAAACAAATGGATAAGTAGGAATTTTATGTCTACTCTGAATAGAAGTTACCTCTAGGTACCTAAAATGTACAATAACAAGGTAAATGATCTTCATCCTTCTTCCTCGGGAGAAGAAAATGATTAAGAAACTAAATTTTTATATTTATATAACCACCTAACTTTACAAAGGCCTACTCAAATAGGTATTTTCATTTCTTATATTATTAGGAGTAAGAAGGTCAACCAAGAACTATGTAGTATTATATTACTATTAGGTCAACCTCAAACATAGAAAACCTAGAACATAGCAGTATTATATTACTATCAGGTCAACCTAGAACATATCAGTATTATATTACTATCAAGTCATGGTTGTGTTGTTTCTTGGAAACAAAATACCATTCTGGGATCTATGCTCACTCTGTATTAATTTTGTCATAATCAGTAGCCATAACATTATGAGACTTGTAATATGAGCTTCAAGGATACCATTTTGAACCCTGTGCATAATTAGAGCAGAAATTTTATTTTAAATTGTGCTCACTATTCATGGATGGAATGATAATTCGTAATTTTGAATGGTTGTGGAAGTGCTGGTATTGAAACAAATTGTCAGGGCTTGATTGAGAACGACTAGTTATTGTGAATCCAACTTGAGAAGCATCTCCACCAACAAATTAATTGACCAATAGTTATTCAATTCTGCTCCTAGTTAGTTATGAACTACAGTGACTTTGTAAATTAGAGGTGGCACAATAAATTCCACTAATGACATTTACAATTTGCATGACCATCTCTTACATATTTTCTAGTAATGGTGAGTAGAGGTGGTCTTGGAGGATCTTGTCCTTAGAGTTGTAGTCCAAAATAGGTTCTGGAGTCATGAGTTAGAATTGGAAAATTTATTAGGAATAGAAAGTTCTCTACTTCTGTTTCATTATTCCATTTCTTGAATACAATCACTCCAATGAATAGAGAAACCCACTAAATATGAAAAGGATTGCAATACATTTTACCCTAAAAATTGCTTAACATACCTCTCGAGTTTCATATTTCCTTTTCCATAGAAATATTTGTTTTAGTACATGTTCCAATCAATTCATGACCTCACACTTAATCTATATTACTAAAATGTTATATTTTGAATATAGGCAGGGTTTGAAATATCGTATGTCCTATACTATGGAAAGATTTGGGATATATGAGCACATGAAATCAATGTGTCCATTAATTTTATCATTTTTCATGATGCATATCACAATAGTAATATTAGATTAAAATCCATGGTTATGTGGAGTCAAAGGAACATTTTTCCAAATTTCCAAATAGGATAAAATGCTACAGAATTTTCCTAGGACTTAACTCTTCACGTAGTTTATAATATACTGCTATGTCATTCATTTTACAAGATTCCATTCATTTGGATTTGTAATCAAATTCCAAAGCATTCATGCTTCATAGAAGGAAATATATGATGAAATTCAATAATTTGTACATAAAATAATAAAATGGGAAAGAAAAAGGTCTCAAATCCAAGGAAAAATAGATCCATGATAACATGAGCTAAATTGGGTTTTCATAAGCAATTATTAACAACTTGAGAAGCCATCCAAAGCATTAACTATTATTGTATTTGTACATATTTCACTTCATCAAGACTAGTACTTAAACTCCACAAGAGTCAAAACCATAAGCACTAGGTCACTATTAAATATTTAGAAGCCTAGCCTTAGGAAAGTTTGATACCAACTTTATGACATACCTAGTCCCCAATCACAATTTATCCGCTTGGAGTGTCTTTTCATGTTAAATGATATATTACATTTTTATCACATATTATTCCATCAATTTACAACAACCTACCATGCATAGAGTTAGAACTTAGCACTTATACCAAAAGTCCAGACATGTTTTGGTTATTGTAGTCAATATGCCATATAGTACTCTTGAGATTTGGATAGGCACTAGTACTTCAATTGTAATTCAAGAATGCCAAAGTTTTGAATTGTTGAGATTGCTCAAATTACTCTTGAGTTAACCTAATTTTGTTCACAACGATTGGTTTTCAACTATTATGTTTTTTGTAAAACAAAGTTTATATTGAGCCATAAATAGAAATTGTTAGAGGAATAACATGGAATTTGAAGTAAAATTTATGCATTGATATAATAAGAGATATTGAGCACCAATATCAATTTGAAACTAGATGAGAATACTATTTATGATAACATTGTAAGTCCCGGGATTTACATAAGTATTCTCTTAGAGAATTTTTACAATTTGTCAAGAGTTTTTCATTTTGAAATAATAAGAATTCATTTGTAAGCCAACATGTAGAATTCCAACCATAGTAATCTTAATAGTAATTCCATGACGACAAATGGTAATTTTAGAATATGATTGAGAAAAATGATAGACATATTGATGACTTTCTGTTTGATTCCCCAAATTTCTAATTTATGAGGATGAACACAACTTTTGCACATGATGCTCTTCTCTCACCTTTTACCAATATGCCAAGATGAAATCATTATTATGTTAGTAAGAGGATATTTTTATAAAATGAACACACATAAATAAACTATAAAATTTTCTCACCCTTTTTTCATTGTAAATAAAATAGAAGTCATCCTCGGGGCTTGATTCCTGTTCAAATTCAATGTGTCTTCTAACTTCAAACAAAGTCCAATTTTATTCCATGGACAATGTTTTGAAATGTACACCATCCTTAAAAACATCAATGGATATTAGAGGAGAAGGGGTTTCATCATCATTGTCTTGCTCTATTGGCATTTTCCTAAATCGTCAAAATTTAAAAGAAACATAGAGAGTTTCCTTTTTATTGAATATATACAAGTTATAATCATGGTTGAAAAATAGTTAGCAAGTGATGTAAAATGATTATGAAATCAACAAAAAAGAAAAATGAAAATTGCAAAACATTACCTAAAACGAAGTGTCTCTACACTCAACAGGCATTTTAATTGCTCTCCATTTACAAAATGTAATCTTGTATCCCATCGAGAGTAAAATAAGTTACATAATAACATGTTTGAGGGATTTGTGCAAACATATGTCTTCTTAGTCATTCTAATTGAGTCCTCTTCCTTCAACAATTAAGAAAAAAAAAAAATGCTAGGTACATACCAAAATGATAACATGCACCACACTTCTCCTCATACCAGATTAAACCTCAAGGACTAATTCTGAACGTATGCAATCAATTAAAGTTGGATTAGAATTTGATAATCCAATTTCACAAGTGTGGGTAAGTTGGCTTCTTTAATATTCCCATCCCTTTTACTACTTGGAAGAAAGTAGTTGTACTTGTACAACCAACCCCCTTCTTCCCTCAATGATGTGGAATCCTTTCCCTCATAGATTATCTCCCCTATTTGTGAAGGGAAAAATATTAGAATATTGTTGATACATTCCACGGGCTCCCATTATTCAAAGTTATAAATGCACAAACTTGCAAGTAAAAAATATAAGCCACAAATTAAGCATGCATTTAATCTAGGGAATTCACATCTTAATAGTCGAATACAAAATCAGCAATGGTCTTCAAGAATTATAAAATGAAAAGCCCTTACAATTTAGTCCAATTTGAGGAAAATTATTTTGTTGGGAAACTAGTTCTTTGGTGATGTCCTTGCATTCATACACATTATATTTGAGAACCTTCTCCACTTTTTCACCCCTTTTTGAGAACCTTCTCCACATTAGTCTTCTTGTTTTGCAAATTCAATTCCTTGATGGATACATAGCAACCCAAGTTCCAATCGAAATGTGAAATGGAATCCAATTACCCATTTCAACCTTTTTATTCTCAACTATAATAGTTTCCAACTTTCATGAAGATCGACGAGTACCCGTGTCATTACAATAAACATACAAAGGTAAGTAGATATGCTAAAGGTTTTGTATCAACTATCAAAATTGAGAAAATGATCATATTTATATTTAATTGATCCAACTTGCATACAAATTTATACCCATTCATGTAAGACTAAAATTATCCATTCATTTCTTATCTATGCAGATACTAGTAAACTTAAGTTTGCATGAGATACATATATAAAAACCTGAACCATGATCACCAATGAAACATAAAAAAATGGATTCAATATTAACACTCAGGCTTCTTAGATTAAGTGACATTGTTAACAAATTTACTTGAAGGATGTTTAAGCATACTATAGGGTAGTCATATGGGATGAGAAGGGAAATTGACAATAAATTTAATACAAGAAATGTCAAGGTCTAGATAGAAGAATAAGTCCATATTTTTTCATTTCCATGAGAAGATCATCGAGGTGATTTGGGAAAATATGTTTTTGGAGCCTTTCTTGAATTTTGGCAGTCCCAATTAATCACATGAATGAACACCAAACTTTCAAATTTATGGTAGTCCATGATCAAAGGAAATAACAAATTGGAATTTCCTTCATTCTAAGCCTGGAAACATTGGTGAAATATTACAACAAACAAGCTACCATTTTGGGGTTTAGACTCTCATATCCTTTTGACTATGAAGATCATCCTTGACTAAAGTTGGTGTCACTATTAAGCCACAAAGATAAGACCCTCAAAATAAAATTGAGCATTTTGAGATTAGAAAAATCCACATTGTTGGTGACAATTTGAGTTAAATTTGAAGACATTTGGAGCATGTGAAACTCATATTCCATCAAATTTATAACCAAAAATTCCTTGTTTCAAAGCATTTGAGTAAATTTTAAATATTTCATAGAAGTCAACCGAATTGAACACTAGCTCTTTAAGCTATTTACACAGACTATGCTTTCTTTTTAGGTACATGATAGAATAGATTGATTATGTGGATCCATTGCACCATTACCCAGTATCATAGGTGGCATTCTAAGTCCAAAATTGTAACAAACAATCGACAGTCCTACACTACTTATTTCTCATTGATTATGATGGCCCTTAATGGTGATATTTTGGGAGAAATTTTGAAGAAATAGGGAATTTGAAGAAGCTATTACAATAGACCAACTCTAGAGTGAAGTGTTGATTCAATTCCGTTGCAAGGATTCAAGTAACCTACAAAAACCTTTTCCAATGCATGGAAGTAAACCATGTCATATTCAAATAAATGATTGGGACTAATTTTATGTGGATCATTGCAAAGATATTTTTCCATCGAAATTCACCCTTCCAACATTGATATAACAAAGGCTTAACATTGATATCTGAAGCATTGAAGTGTTGTTGAAAGGAAGGGCTATTTGGAATCCCTAGCGAATAATGTATATTGAAAATATGACAAGTTTGGAGAGTTTATGTTTGGAACCCATGACAAATGATGAAGCCCTAAGTTTTATCCTTGTGTACTCGTGATGAACACACAATTTTTCTTGCAGAGCCTTTGTGTCATACTTGCAGTGTTGACAAGGGTTAAAGGGAGAAATGAATTAGGCCCTTTATAAGAGCCCTAAATGAAAAAAATTAACATGTAATAGGCCTGCAAATCAACCTTATATCACCTATATTTGGCCATGATTGTATGAGATAGTTTGTTGATTTTGGGTGAGGATGCATGCATGTCTTGTTGAGTAACAATTTTTGGTATGTGAGAAGCAATGAATGAAGCCCTTGGGTGTAGAAATAGTGGCAATAAATTCAGTGTACCTCTCAGTATTTAACACTTAAAAATGAGGATATTTATGAGTGTTAACAAATAGTTATCTTAGAAAACTTGCAACATTTAGAGGGCATTCAAATTTGAGTGACTTCTTAACGGACCAAATCTACGATGGCATATAGCCTTTCAAGGAAACATATAGCAACATGAGTCGAATATGATAAGGCATTTTTTGACACCCTTATACATGAAATATGTGTTAGTACTATGATGCATGTGTTTTCCTTGATGGAAACTCACCTGAAAAAGAACAAGTATATGGTAACTAGATGAATCAACATGTCAGTTAAGAGGTGATAGAATCATGGAACATAATACAAAAATGATGGGTCAAAGGTTTACAACTCAGAATCAAAAGTTTTATACGATGAGACTGTTGGATTTATGAATAAGGTGTTGTCCCAAATGGAAACTTACCTGATGAGTTGTCCTTGATGACAACCTATTTGATGAAACGAAATCCTATTTCATAAGTTGTCACTTGATCTACTTGTAAAAGGTATACATATATGACAGACTACATGGCAGTTGTGTTTAAAAATTTGATAGAATGAAAGATAGTTTAGATGTGACAAAATGCATGACAGTTGTATTTACAAATACGATAGAATGCATGGCAGTTTAGAAGAATCATAAAGTTGGATGTTCAAGAACTATATGCGAGTTCTATTAAGGCAGTCACGTATGCACGCAAGTTCAGTGAAGAAAAGTAGCGTATGGTTTTTGTACCATTGTATTATAAATACTAGGGGTTCTTACCATCGTACTGGCCCATAGTAGGAAGCACGACAAAGAATATTGATCCCGTCAAAGAATACCATCAGAATAACTATGGTTTTGACCCAAGGTATTGAAAAAGGATAAAAATATATAAGGAGGTGAAAATCAAAGTGTGTGGGTTTTCAAGTGATGGAAATATTATGAAAAGTTAGATCAGAAGAAAATATGCATGTTATGGTTTTTTTATGCTTTGCTTGATCTAAACTAAGTATGCACCTAAGAGTTTGAAGATGGGTGACATCCAATAGATCTATCTAAAATAATTATGCACTAATGAATACAATGATGGATCAGGATCATGAGACCTTAAATGACTTTTAATTGTATGATCTACTCATTGATTGACTAGATCGAGTTACCAATGCATGTTTTTATCTCTGAATATTATGATATGGGCCTTTCTGAAGTTCTGAAGTGCTACGGAATTTTAGGTGAAATTTTGCAGATCTATATGTTGGTTGGTCTCGGAAAAAGCGTGTATATCTGTGAGTTGGCCTGTAGAAAGTAGCGTATACAAATTTATGGTTGTTGTTCATAAATGATTGATCAATCTAATCAATGTTGCTACTTCTGTATTTTTTGTTAATGATGTCCTCGTGATTTATCTAGGTTAAATGATATTGTCTGAAGTAGATTTGATTGAATAATGAAGTTGAATGTGGTTGTGAATAGTGTTAATATTACTTTCTAATTTTGATTCAAGATCGGGTTTAGTGTTTTGATTGGTTCAGAGTGTTGCAGTAGATTTGTTAGGAGGTTGGATCTCCCTTCCAGTACCAACTTGAGAACGAGTGAAGGTTGTAGCCTTTTGTAACTTGGTTCTTGCGTATTGATAGAATTTTATGCTAGTACAAGAACTAGAGGGTTGGAGTTCCGTTTCAGTAGGAGTTGGAGAAATAACAAAGTTGTAGCCTTTTGTAGGTAGGTGCCTATGTACTAGTATGAGTCTATGATAGTACAAGATTGTAACGAACTTTTTCTTTATATTAAAATGAATACAGAGGCAACAGTAGTAGGTGGGTTTCTCTCACATTGGGTTTCCACCTTAAATCTTGGTGTTCATGTGTGTTGCTTATGTGTGATGGTTTCTTTTGTTTTTACAGCACATGGTTAATATATATCAAATGTTTAACAAAGTACCAATGCACCGTATGAGACAAACAAATTATGAATTAACTAAATCATAACTTTATTGGATGTATGCTGGTTGTCTTAAGAATAATCTCGTACACACCCAGTTTCCTTTCAGGAAAGTTGTGTATAGAAATCAAAAGATGAAATGTAAAAAGGTATTGATTTGAAAACACTGATTCACCCTCCCTCTCAGTATTTTTCCCAACAATTGGTATTAGAGCAGGTCCTTTGGCAAAAACTTGATCACTTGAAGGAGATCTATTGAGACAATTGGGAAGAAGCAAAAGAAGAAAGCACCTCAAAAGAAGAAGACATCTCAAAAAAACAGTGATAATGTTAGAGATGATTGGCTATTAGATGGAAGCAAATATTTATATTCAGAATCGCCTCAGAATGAGGAGGAACAAGCAAAACAATTATCACGTACTGAGTTTTGGTCCTCTAGTGATACCTTTCTTTATTCATGCAATATTGAAGATAATGAATGTGACAGTGAAACAACTGGATTTTCTCTTATGGGTGAAAGTGAAAGAAATCTAATTGAAGTAGAAGTCAAAAGGCTCACAAATAAAATTAGACATCAACAAGATAAATTTGATAAAGGGAATGTACCTACAAAGAAGAGGTTATGAGGTTATAAACTCGGTTGGAGGAACGAAACAAAATAAGGAAGCAATACAAGAAAAAGGAAGATCAATGGCAAAGGCTGCAGGATGCAGTGATATCATTGAGAAATAAAGTGAATGAAAAGGATACAAAACCCAAGGAACTTAATGAAAGAACTAGTTTCTATGAAGTTACTGAAGCTAAGGTCATCTCTCTAAAAGAATATCTTGAAAAATAAAATAAGTAGAATGAAGAACTACTTCAATAATTTGAAGAACAAGAAAATGATATTCTCAAATTAAAACAAAAAGTGGAAGAAGGAAGAAAAGATGAAGAAATCATGAAGAAGAAGTATCTAGAAAGGGAAAAGAAATATCAAGTTGAGGTTAATATCCTAAAAGGAAAAGTAGAAGAAAACAATAAATTTTTATGATTCTAACATAGTTCTAAGATTTTGGATAATAGTCTTAGTAGTCAAAGGTCTCCTACCATCAAATATAGTCTTAGTTTTCATGAAACTGTTAAAGGAGAATCTAGCTCATAAACTAAGGCAAGGAATTCTAATGCAAAATCTGAAATGCTCAACAAGGAGATAAGAAGTCAACCCCATCAACAATCAGGAAATAAAGTCTTCAGATAAAATAATTTACTCCTAACTATAGAAGTGTTAATTGATTCTTTCATCTGATCAATAATCTTGAATGTTCTATATGTCATAATTTTGGACATATTGCAGTGAGGTGCAGAAGTAGAATGTTCCAAGATAATAATTGTCTCTTAGGAAGATCGTTACCTTCCAGGTACTTTAAGGGATACTTTTTTCTTGTAGTATGTTTGGTCACAAAGCCATTGATTTCTATAGAAGGAATATGAAATATATAATATGTTATGATTGTAACAAGTTTAGCCATATAGCAAAAGAATGCAGGAACAAGTCTATGGATCACCATAGACAATTTGGTAAGCAACCAAATAAGAACATTGATATCAGAAAATATGAGAAAGATTATTAGAAAGAAAAGGACGATAAGATAAGGTGTGGTCTTTCTCTCTGCTCATTCGAAGACGAACATGATCACATGACTCGAGACAAGAGTAAAATGGAGTCTTTATTGAAGAACCATCATGGTAATAGTATTCTTGGAACTGATGTTTAAACAAAAGTTCTAGGAACAGGTACAATAAAAACAGACTCAGGGGGAGATGAAAATATGAAATTTCAGTATTCCACCTTTCATACGCGGACATTATGAAGACAAGTTGCATATATAGGCGAGTTAGAAACTGCACAATCATATATATGTTGGTCTTATGAAGAAACAATGGGACAGACTCAGGAAAAGGGTTTGGTAGGGTTCAATCAATGATCAATTGTCTTTTATGTTTTGATAGTTGATGTTTACAGTCTATTGATGCTATTTAGAAGTGCTTTTGGACCTCATAAGTTGTTGTTGACTTTATGTATAACTGGTTGATGATGATGCCTTGATGATTATTATTGATATATGAAATGATTAGATTTGATAGTGAATAGTTGGCACAGATTGAGGGGGAGAATTTTCTATGCTTCTAAAAATGCATTGTCGGCATTATTTTTTCTTTAGAATTCCTTGGTACGTATTGATGATTATCAATGATGATGATTCTTATATTGCTGAAGTGTTTAAATGATCTGCATCATACTATGCTGTGGTCATGGGTTTCCTATGATGAAATCGCAAATGATGCTTATATTGCTTGAGCCACATAGTGTTTTGATGCTCTTGATCATATTTATTGATGATTTAGATGGCTTTTGATGATGCTTATAGTTATGTTGCTTACATGGTGATCTTCATAAGTTAAAGAAGAAAAACAAATCTTGAGTACACAACTTCATTATTTGATGATGATAAGTGTCACTCACTTGTGTTATGTTGCTGTCATCATGACTTCAAAGATGCATAAAATTCATATGGTGTAGTTATGGATGAGGATTGTTTCTTTCGTTGGTATTAAGAATGTTTGAAAAATGATTGTGAGCTCATGGTTTGATTTTCTCATTGATGAGAAGCTAGATACATATTGCTATATCTATATTGTTGGATACATGGACGATTACTTAAATTTCACATTGGTAAATGATTTTGGTATAAAATATCTTCTTGTATGAAGAAAATTAGCGAAGAGAATGGTGTTATTGCAGGTTTCATGAAGACATGGCTATTTGGAGACATGACTTAGTCACATAATGATGACAATACATGGTTGATATATTGAGGGTTGTTATGAAAATATCATGTAGTTCTTGTTACGGTGATGATGTTATGGTCATGAATCATGACTATGGTGTTTTCACATATATATGATATGATATGAATGGTTTTGTATCACTTCTTGAAGATATGGCATATGCTTAGTTAATTCATGAAAGGCTACATTTTTTATAAACATAAGGCTTTTTCTACTAAGGAAATGGAGCAAGTTGATATTGATAAGGTCAAGAGGATGAGTTGATATCTATATGCAATATACTTAGTCACAGGTTGATGATATTAAAGTTACATTGTCTTATCTGGCGAATTGATGATGGACATATATAGGTTGGTATTCTTTACGCTGCTGACAGATGCTTATGGTGTAGATCATATATGGTGTATGATAGTTGTTGATAACTATCAGGATATTTTTTAGGTCTTCGGTATTCATTATAAATGTCATGTACATCATTTGGTGTAAAGGTCATGTAAAGACCTATGATGTGATAATTGTCATATTCAGTCATGTATGGACTTTTGAGATCATGTCAAATATGTAATCCCACTTGGTTGGGTGGTTGAGAAAATATGTATCCCCACTTGGTTAGGAGTTTGATGTAAGTATGGGTCCTTGGTGATAGGACGGCCATACTTAGTTGAGTCATAGATTCAGGTACTTCATTTTACATCTATCAGAGATTGTGGCATGTGCTCAGGTGGAGCTTGATAAGAGAGTTCAACATGTGCTCAGGGGGAGCATGATCAGTGTTCATATTCAACAATTCAGATATAGAATTCTTAATTTAACTTTGGTCAACACTTTTACCTTGATGTCGAAGAGGGAGAGTAGCTTGGAATTTGGAGAGTAGATTCATGTTTTGAAAAATTTGGTCCTTGGCTTGATGTTATTTATAGGTTGTGGTGACTAAACAAAGAAGTGGATGCCATTAAGTCCAAAGGGGGTAGATTGATGGAATTATGATGCACGTGTTTTCCTTGATGACGACTCACTTTTAATAGAACAAGTATATGGTAACTATATTGTTAAACACACACATGGCAAAAAGAGTATGAAAGATAAAACATGAGATTAGATTTATTATTAACAAATGATATACATTTATAGTACATTGTGTGACCGTTGGGTTCCACATCCCAACGTATGTTGGACTTCCTTAGTCTATTCGGCTTCCACACTGACCCTTAGAGGATTAGGTGTTGAAAATTGCCCCCTTAATATGAAGGGTTATGTATGAGTCCAAGAAGAGAGCTGTAATACAAAGCGTGGAAACAATGCATGGTAGCACTAGGCTGAATGTGCACTCTGAAATGTTTGTATAAAGGGTAGTGGTTTAAGGATGACCACCAACAATGGAATGCTTAGTGCAGCTCTCGGAATTCCTCCAATTCTGGCATGAAGCTCAAGTATTCTATTAGAGGAAGTGTTCCTGATGTTTTGGAGAGGGAAAACTCCAACCAATAAAGGGAGGTCTCACTCAACATAAAAGGGATAACTTCAACATAAAAATGGAAGTCTCAACCTATGATGGTTCAAGGATGACCAAAAACTTAGGAATGCTTAATGAAATTCCTAGAACTCTTCCAAAACTGGCAAGAAGCTGAAGTCTTCTGCTAGAGGAAGTATCCCCAATTCTATTCCTAAAACTCTTCCAAAACTGGTAAGAAGACGAATTCTTCTGCTAGAGGAAGTGTCCCAAATTACCAACTGAAGGCATGCTCAAGGGCACCTTTGTCTCTGGTTACAACTCTGAATCTGGTATGGAAGGTTATGGCTCAGGCTCGCTTGATGTGGCATTCAAGCTTGTAGATGACCATCATTTCCCCGCCTATCAGATACAAGGTGAGATGATGGAGAAAAATCAAATGCAAGATTGTTCAATACTCTAGAGCAAGTTCTGACATGTGATTGGAATATCTTCTTGGCTATTGATGCCCATTGCCAAGAAGCTATCCATCCAAGATGAATCTTTGTTCTTGCAGGAGGTTTTTTTCTGAAGCATCTGTTTGAAGAATGACCGATTTTATGAAAGTGCTTACATGGATGAAGACTAAAACAATGATCTTTCAGATGGCCAACTCGGTCACAGTGTTGGCATTTCACAATCTATTGTTGTTGCTATGGAAGAGGAGCAGAATTTGGAACAACTGGAGGTGAAATGTCATAAATGAATCCAGCACTCTGAAACTGAATGGGTTTTGAGTAGTCTAGAATGTGAAAGGACATATCCTTGTCATATCCAAGACTAGTTCTGTGCTTTTTATGGACAAGCTCTTCCCAAGGTCTGATGATGGGCTTGGGAAGTGCAGGCTGAATTTCTGCTTTCACATGCAAATCTGTTGTTGTATTAGGAACTGAATATGAATTTGCAACATTATTGAATTACTGTTTATGGGAGTATGTTTCATTGTTCTGAATAGAAACAGGTTCAGAATGATGACTCCTTTGTTATAATTCTACTTGCTACAGCTGAGATTCAAGCCGCAAAAATTCAATCTTGTCATGTACATCTTTTAAACAACTGTGAATATTGGTGAGAAAATCCTTGCTGATTTTGATTGTATTATCCATAGTAGAGAGTATTAGATTGTCCAGTGACTCTAATATTGCACCAATTGGAGAAATTTTTAACCTCAGAAAATAGTAAAACAATGAAGATCTCAGCACACTCCAAACTCTAATACAACACTAAGAAGCTCTCAATAGTCTCCAATCTCCAAATTAGTTCAAATATCGAAAACCCCACATGCTATATCTCTTCTTCTAAACTAATCATGATGTCCATAAATAAGAATTTCACCACACAAGATATTGGCTGCACCAGTCCTTTCCCAGTCTAGCCTAATTCTTCACATAAAAGGTGGCTTACAAACCTATACATAATCTCATAAACTGCAAAGCTGAAAGCACATAAGAAGCACCTTACATTTACCAATTTTGTAGAACTTACAAGAAGTAGTTTTTGATGATGTATGAATAATCGATTGTCTTTTACATTTTGGTAAGAGCCTCTGAGTAATCCATCATGCTCAATGCGATATTTCTTTATTCAAATTTCATGGTCTTGACAAAACATGCACTCACTTTAACTTGAACCATCAAATCACTTTATATATGTGCCAACTATAAAAAGGGCTACAATGAATTTAAATGCATACCATTTTGGTCTTCAAGAAAGGAGATACCATTGAATGCACAACACACCATTCACAACATTCAATGCAGAGGGTTCAAACGCACCACCTCAATGCTCCGTTCCTCAATCAAGAAAATACTCATTTCACAACCTTATTCCCGTGCTCGCCTGCTCATTTGCAACCTTAATCTTCCACACTCTAAAATTCAACATGTTAGGCCACAACATTCAAAAGAAACATTGATACTCGACCAAAAAAATCACAAGGAAGATTTTTGGGTGGCTGTACGCCAGGTAGCCTCTAACTTTCTGTATCTGTCCTATCAATGGAAGCCTGACGAAGAAGTGGACTTTGTTGAGGGGATGGGTAAAATGAGAGGCCCCAGGGCTCAAAACTGGTTCTCCGCCGCTTCAATTCGATAAGGAGGTGTATACTTCTTTAGGAGTGCACAAATACAAATAGGCTTATGAAAATTTATAGACAACAATCATGGCAAGATTTCAACATTTAGGCACCTTCCAAATTTGGAATCTAGTCAAAAGAGGCTTGATACAGAGGGATGCTCACAACATATCACCAAAAACAATCTAAACCATTGTGAGACGCTCAAGGGAGAGGAATTGGCTGTTGTGGGTTCGCCAAACCAGATTCAATGTGTTTGTAGAGTGTGGCCAATGTAAAATGCAGTGTGGTGTAAGTATAACGTATGGAAAGGGAAAAGTATACCACAGTGGGTCAATTGTATGGGAGAGCGATAGGCTGAGCATTTTTGTATGCTGTATGGAGCAGCGACAGGAGCAAGTATGTCAAACCAGTGGAAGCGTTAGCGTCAGGTATGTCAGAATTTTTCTATTTGGAAAATTGTGCACAGAGAATGCAGCTAAAATATGGTTGATAAAACATTCATGAAATACAAAACTGGCCTGCACAGAAAGGCAATTAAAAAAATGGCTCAAATTAATTATGAAGGGTAGGAATACGCCTGCTCTGATACCATGTTAAACACACACATGGTAGAAAGAGTATGAAAGATAAAACATGATACTACATTTATTATTAACAAATGATATACATTTATAGTACATTGTGTGACCATTGGGTTCCACATCCCAACCTCTCTTGGACTTCCTTAGTCTATTCGACTTGCACACTAACCCTTAGATGAATCCACAGGTCAATTCGTAGGTGACATAATGATGGAACACAATACCAAAATGTTGGGTAAAAGGTTTACAACTCAGAATCAGAAGTTTGATACGGGGAGATTGTTGGCTTTATGAATCAGGTGTTGTCCTTGATGGAAACCTACCTAATTAGTTGTCCTTGATGACAACCTATTTTATGAAATGGAATACTATTTGATACGTTGTATCTTGATCTACTCGTTAACGGTATACATATATGGAAAAATGCTTGGCACCTTTGTTTACAGATATCACAAAATGCATGACAGTTCAGATGTGACAAAATGTATGGTAGTTGTGTTTACCAATATGACAGAATGCATGACAGTTTAGAGGAATCAGTTTAGAGGAATGATAAATTTGGATATTCAATAACTATATTCAGGTTATGTTAACTCAAGTTGCATATGCACGTGAGTTTAGTGAACAGAAGTAGCCTATGGTTTTTGTACCATGGTATTCTAAATGCAAGGGGTTCCTACCATGCCATTGGCCCATAGTAATGAGCATGACAAAGAATATTGATCCCGTCAAAGAATAACATCAACATAACTATGGTTTTGACCCAAGGTATTGAAAGAGGATAAAAATATATAAGGAGGTGAATATCAAAGTGTGTGCGTGTGCAAGTGATGGAAATATTATGAAAAGTTAGATCGAAAGAAAATATGCACGTTATGGGTTTTTGATACTTTTCCTGATCTAAACTATGTATGCAACTCAAAGTTTGAATATGCGTGAGATCCAATAGATCTGAAATAATTATGCACTAATGAATACAATCATGGATCACAATCATGAGACATAAAATGAATTTTCATTGTATCATCTCCTCAGTGATCCACTAGATTGAAGTACTGTTGCTTGTTTTTATCTCTGAATACTATGATCTGGGTCTTTTTGAAGTTCTGAAGAGCTACAAAATTTTAGTTCAAAATTTGTAGATCTATACGATGGTTGGTCTTGGAGAAAGTACATATACACTTAGGTTGACCTTTACAAAGTAGCATATACCAAGTAAAGGTTGTGGTTCATAAATGACTGATCAATCTGATTAATGTTGCTACTTCTCTTCTATCTTTCAATGATTTCCTCATGATTGATCTGGGTTAAATGCATGGAAAATTTTAGGGGCTAATGTTTGCCCAGTGGGCTAATTTTCCATGATTTTTCCACCAAAAAGATTTGTCAATTTCAAATTTTTATAAAAGTCAATTCGCCCAAATTTTAGAAGTATAAAATTATTTTACCTTAAAAATCACCAACATTATATAGAGACTATATATGAAATCATTATAAATTTGAATAATTTTACAAATATACCAATAAATATTTTATAGATTGCATATTAGGGATTAGTGAGATTCGCCAATGTTCTTAAACATCAAGAAAAATTTCCATCCTTAAAATTCTCCTTGGTTAAATGATAATGTCTGAAGTAGATCTGATTGAATAATGAAGTTGAATGTGGTTATGAACAATGTTAAGATTACTTGCAGATTATGACCGAAGATCAAGTTCAGTTTTGTGATTGGTCCAGAGTGTTGTAGTAGATCTGTGTATGACTCAATATTCTTTTCAGAATTCAAGTAGTCAAGTTTTTAGTTTTCTATATTTTAAAATCTATACGCAGGTTTCTCTACTAAAAGCGTGAATTCACAGGGGTTTCCTTAAGTGAAATAATGTATTCATTTTAGCATTTTAATGATCAGGACTGCAATCGATTCTCTTTGTTGATGCCGTATTCTAGGTTTAGTTTTGTTTACTAGTTACAATGCTCTGACTGTTCTAGTTAATTGGTTGAATTTTGGTTAAGTGTTGGTTGATTTGGTTTTCAGTGAATGGTTCATTCAATTGTGTTAGAGGTTTCAGTGATTGGGTGATTCAATTGTTTAAGAAATTTTAGCGATTGATTGATTCAGTTGTGTCAAAATTTTCAGTGATTGGTTGATTTAGAAATTGATGATTCAATTTCAGTTAAGTTAGAGTTTGATGATTGGGTTTGAGTTATTGATTGATTCAGATGTGCCATAGATGGATGCCTGTGTTACAGTGATGAATTAAAATTTTATTTAATTGATATTGAGCTTAATTTTTGGTAATGTGTCCAGTATGGAAATTAGATCAAATGTGGCCTACAACTTATGATGTGTTGAAGCAGGTGGATCTAGTATGAAAATTGATGAAACATGGTGTATGGATGTTTCTGAGAGTTGGAGCCTTCAGTGAGGAAGTCGGAGCTTCCTACCAATAGTAGCTGGTGATCAAATTAGGGGGTTGGAGCTCCTTCCAGTAGTAGTTGGAGAACGAGTGAAGGTTATAGCCTTCTGCTGGTTGGTGCCCGTGTATTGGTACACATTTACACTAGTAGAAGAACCAGGGGGTTGGAGCTCCCTTCTAGTAAGGGTTGGAGAACTAACGAAGGCTATATCCTTCTGCAGGTGGGTGTGTGCACTGGTACAAGATTGTAAACAACTTTTTCCTTATATTAAAAAGAAGATAGAGATGAGAGCAGCATGTAATTTTCTCCTGTATTGAGTTTCCACCTTAAATCTTGGTGTTCAAGTGTGTTTCTTTTGTGTGATGGTTTATTTTTTTTTCACAACACATGGTTACTATTTATCAAATGTTTAACAAAGTACTCATTCACTGGTTGAGACAAAGAAATGAAGAATTAACTGAATCATAAGTTTACTGGACGTACGATGGTTGTGTTAAGAACAACCACATACACACGCAGGTTCCTTTCAGTAAAGTCACGTATAGAACTCAAAAAATGAAATGTAAAAAGTTATTGATTTGGAAATATTGATTCACTACCCCTCTCAGTCTTTTTCACAACAATATGAATTTATTGAAAGTATTTCATGACTAGATCAAAGTACCTATGTTTTTATTGTTGCAACATGTATTTAGAGAAATTAAAAATAAACCATGAAGAACCTTTATAGAACCCTAAAGTAATCATCAACCAATCCTCTCTCACATATCAAAACCATAGAAAAAACTCTCTGCCAAATTTTGAAATAAGTGGTGCTTGCTACAAAACTTTGAAATTATTGGTGCAACCTGTGATTTCCAGTCCTACTTTTCCATTGCGTAGTGATTATCTGAAATAATTGATGAGAAAAGCTTAGAAATTATACATAGGAAAAATACCCTAGCAATATTCTCCTCCTCGTGATAGCAACAGAATCGATGTCTTGCCTTATTCTTTGGATGGCAATTGGCTAACCCCGCTATCCCCATTCCTGACAAGGGTGATAAAACAAACCGATGTCGTAATTTTCTCATATTGGCTTCATGCCATTGTGTTGATGTTGTCCTGCCTTCTGCATTTGAATAGTATGGAATTCACGATCACATTTTTCTAAACCAATAATATTACCCCATCACACTAGGGAGTTGCAATACCTGTGATTTCTAGTGCTACTCATGATTTGGAAATTGACCTGTGATTTCCATATTAGCGCTACTTGTGCCCATTTTCATGAGGATAAAAAATAAATATGCAGTCCATTCAGACTAGGAAGTTGTGATATCTGTGATTTCTAGATTAGCGCTACTTATGATTTGGAAATTGACGTGTGATTTCCAGATTTGCACTACCTATGCCCATTCATAATGATAAAAAATAAATACCATGTTCATTCCATTTTTCCATTCATAATATAAAAAATACATGTCCAAATTCATAATCATAAAAAATAAATACCTTGTTCATTCCATTTTCCCATTCATCCATCCCACCTTCCGGGAATTCATTATAACTTCAAGTTAAGCTCCAAGCCCCTACATGGCTATGCGGACGAGCTCCATGAGGGAAATTAGCCCTACATTGAATTGTTCAACTTATATATGCCATGTTCCTATCGTATCGTATATAGCAAATCCACTTACACTTCAACTCTTGGGATTTCGACAATGCATGGAGGGAGCTCATGGGTCCACATAAGGAGCCGAGGGAGAAAATACGGAGCCAACATCAAAAGGAATATTTAGTTATTATTTTTTTTAAATGAAAATATTGATATTTATAAAAATATAATTACTTAAATTTTAAAAAATGGTTCATTCTATGTTTTTAAATGAAGATACAGATAATTTAAAATATAGATTTACTTAAATTTTAAGAAACGAAAAAAATATAAATATAATTTTTTAAAACTGAAAAGAAAACAATATCAGATTAAAATAAAATATAAAATACTACTAATTGCAAATCAAAGATTTTTTAAAGGTGAGAAAACATAATATTTAAAAATCTAAAAATATTACTATTTTTTGGTACCTTATTTCCAAATATTTGTGCATAGTTTACAGAATAAACAAGTTATTCATTCCATTTCAAATATATATATATATATAAACGATGAAAAAAGCATATCAAAATAAAATAAAATGTAAAATGATAATAACTGAAATTGGAAGTTTCCTTAAATGTGACAAAACTTAATATTCAAAAAATTTAAAATATTACTAATTTGTTTGGTACTTTGTTTTTAAATATTTCTGAATAAGCTACGCATTATTTGAGCTTATTAAAAACACACTTATCCCATTAATTACTCTTCATTAAAATTATTCTTGGTATTACAACTTTTATATATTAAGTTATTAATTTTATTTTTAATACTTAATGTAGTTTTGGGTCACTTGGGCACTACTCATGGTTAAGGTAAGTAAATTATATTATTAAAAAAATTCCAAGTCATATTAGGTGCATAGTCACACCTGTGTCTCTTTTAAAATTGAACGAATTTTGATTTGCTTAGACATTATGACATGTAAATTCAATGTTAACCATTTAAAATCAATTTTCTACTAATAGCTTAGTCTTTTCATCATTCTAGTCAATTTGTAAAAAAAATTGCTATGATATCTTAGAGATCAAGTTATTAGTACTTTGAGTGAAGATAATGATGGATTTCGATTTTTCATCATTGAGTTGAATCAAGCAATGTCTTTTCAAGTGAGTTTCAAGGTCAAATCATCATCATTACAAGTTGGTGTTGCGCTCATAATTTGCATTGCACTTTCATATTTGAATTTTCAAGTAATGATTGTAAAAAAGGAGGATTCAAACACATTGAAGGTGACAAATGCATGCATTTGGCTATCAAAAATTTAACTAAATAGTTTATGCTCCTCCTTAGATGTTATGAATAGCCAAAGAGAGTTGATATGCTTTGCCTGTAGGGGTTTGCTGTGCATCCAAAAATTGGAGGCTTTCTTGTGCCACGATCATTCTCAGGTTCCAAATTTGCCTTCTCTAAGATAATTCACATTGTATGCTATCAATTTCATATTTAGTTATTGAGAAGAACACCTAGAAAATCTTGCAATCCTTAGAAACCTGAATACGTTGCACTTTCTTATTGCGCTACTGTCAAAGGAATGATGTTTTGATAGAAGATCAAGGTTTTTATATTATTTCTTAGTTGTGGAGGATCAAGGAGATATTTGTGAATCTAAATATCATCAATCAACCATTTTTCTCAATCAAAAACTTCAATGCATTGTCAGATTCACTCCAATGAAATTTGTTGTGCTTCTATTGTAGGTGACATTTTTTTTTAAGGACGGAGAGTTTATGGTATGAAATATGTTATTAAAAGGGTATATGATGATTTTTAGGTTATATTTCACATTTGTGATACATTGATAATCCTAGGAGGTGATCAGAAGCATGCAAATCATGGATTCAATGTGCATTCACTCCTCTTCCACACAATCAATAATTTTTCCATGAAATTTGTATCTAGACCTCATGTAATTGACTCACATGATTATGAAAAGCGTCCTTAAGTGAGTTTTAGGTTCATAATTCAAGAATTGGTCATACAATATGAAAAGGAATCTCATTGCGCTTTTGATGCATGGATTTTCTATGTTTTTGAACTATTTTAGAAGTTAACTTAAAAATCTATTTGTGACCAAATTGAGATGAATTTTGAAATAGTGAAAGAGGTTTGGTCAAAAATTGAGATAAATTGCAATAAACTCATTAATTTTTGTAATAGGTGTAATATATTAGAATATTTGAATGAATCCTTACAATTAATTTTTCAGATTTTGTCATTTCTTGTTTTAGTCATGATATTTGGGTGTGAATTCAGAGGATTTGGAGAATAATTTTTTAAAATTGTGAGAGTTTTCTATCAAGAAAATTCTCATCAACAAAATCCTCCTTCGGTTTTGTAAAAAATATTATTATTCGAGAGATATGATCTAATATTTAACCCATATTTTTTAGAAATTGAGTCCCCTATCCTAGCAGGTTGTTTTTAAATCTAATGTAACTAAATCTTTGGTGTAATGGTTGAGCTTGACCTCCTAAGTTGAAGGATGAGATAATTGTATATATTTCATGATTTTAGTGTGCAAAAGGTTGGGCTGGTTAGGGTTAGAGAAAAAAAGCATTGTGCATTGTACGTTTCATTTCAAAAAGTTCTTTCAGTGAATGAAGAAGACCTAGGTCCACTTTTACAAGGATTCATGTGTTATTTTCTAATGGTGATGTGCCCTCCCGTGTTGTAATTTTTTATTTATTTTTTATCACTATGCTTGAATGTTATGTCTCCATGTTTAGTGTAACAAAGATTTTTTTGAGAATTCACTATTAAAGTGATTTGTCATAGCTTCCTGAATATTTAATGTTTTCCTTCAATTATGACATTTATAATTCATCCTCAGTCAGATGCTTTAGATTTCACTATTCCCCCATTCCTCTGCTGACCCCTCTGCAACAAATTTGATTAAAAAAGATAGAAGGACTTCCTTGCCCCTGTAAAAAATTCCTCATATCTTCATCCTCTCACTAGAAAGTCAATCCGCTTAACATGACTCCATGCCCAATGGATTTTCCATCTTCCCTACAATCAAATTGTTAAATCTTATTTTCTCTTTGATCTTAACACCTAGCCTAATAACCTGTTGTGGTAAAAACACAACCCTCCCATTTTTTACTTGTTCACTTCAAATAATGGGGACCCTTTCTATAAAAATTTTGGCTAAACTCTTTTTTGGATTTTTATTTAGTTGATTGTTGTACGCATTTGTTAATTTTTCATTTTATTTGAATTCTTGTTTTGATTGCTTTGTTAGAATCGATTTTTTATAAGCTTCACATTGACGCTTGTTTCACCTCATTTGGTCAACTGGTTTGAAAATGGCACTCCTTTGAAGTCTCATCATTTATCTAGCCTGGGTTAAAAATGCATAAAATGTACAATATTGCATTTTGTAAATAAATTAGTTCAATAACGCATTCATTTTAAATATTAACCCATAGTGAGTTTTTACTAACATTTTTCCATTTTTAGTTATGCGGCCAAATCATTAATCATCGGGATTTAAGAAATTTACTCCAATTTCCAAATCAAATCCTAATCTCAAAAACCCAAACATTCAAGTGGCTGTAGTTTAAATAATTTCACAACTTAACTAAAATTCATTAAAATAAAATCAAAACAAAAAATAATATTAAATATTAATTTAATTAAATTTAATTAATATATAATTAATTTATTAAATTTAATTAATATATAATTAATTTAATTAAATTAAAATTTAATATATAAAAGAAAAAATAATATATAAAATAAATTTTAATCGCATCGGAGGTTTTGTTCGGAACATATTTTAAAAAGCCCCGACATTACACCATACCCCGATGCCGATATCGGATCGGGGATTTTGTATTGTATTAAGTTTAAAAGCCCGAAAGGCATATCCCCGATCGCCGAAATTTAAAAAGCCCGAAAGGCATATCCCCGATCACCGATTAACCAAAGGGCATTAACCAAACTTTAAAAATCCATCGGTTTGAATGAATCGCATCAGGGGTCTTCACTAAATACAAAGTTTGAAAACCCCGACATTTCAATATCGCCGATATGCCGACTACGAAAAGCACATGAGGCATTAACTTGTTCATCAACGTGTTTTGGGTTTAGTATAGTTTAATAAATATACTCATACGTATGAGCAATATGGACTAAGTAATATGGACTAGGTATGGAGTAAATAAAGGTAGTATAGGTTAGTTTGTTTTTATTTAAATTTTTTATTTATTATTTTAAAAATTTAATATTTAAATAATAAATTTTAAATTAATTAAGTTAATTAATATATAAAAATTAATTAATTAAATTAAATTAAAATTAAAGTATTATTTATATTAATTAGTTTATAAATAATTAATTACATATTAGTTAGTTAGATTAATGTTAATTAATAATTAGTTTAGTTTGTGGTTAATAATTAAATTAGAATTCTAATTTAGGAGTAGATTTTTAATTAAAAATTATGATTTTTAGCCCAGCAACAGAATTTCCAGATTTATGTCTGATTTCATCTATCAACTTTGGAAGCTCATAGATTAAGTTATACTTGGCCAAATAAAGCCCAGGACGGCTCATTGGAAAGATAAAATCAAGGAGAGTATTTCTGAGGAGGATTCACTAACAGATTTGGTCATTTATTGTATCAAAAATCAGGCAGAAAATCAAGCTCCGAATTTTGAAAACAAAATCAATTTTCTGAGTTTATTTTCATTTGTCCAAGCCTCTTCTAATTGCAGATTCACTCGTCAATGATATCCTTGGCCAATCAAACCACCCCAAGCATCAATAGAAAGCTTACATTTTATTTTCAATTGTATTTGATTGGATTTGTTTTAAATGCCAGCAATGACATTTTGATTTTATTGTTGCATTTTAATTTATTTTAATTTCTTTTTGCAGAAAAACAGTGGAAGAAATATGGAGAAAAAGATCTCAATCAATGAGAATGCTCCAACAGTTGAAGATCAGGATTTTTGAGCAAATAAAATTGGATTTGACAGATTTCTCTTCAACAAACTTCCCTTTCAAGAATTCTTTCACAAATATTATAAATAACAGATTGCAAAATGTAATAAGGGGGTTCTCCTCTGCAATTCTAGACTTCTAAAAGCACTATTGTAATAGGAATTTAGAGTTGTAGGAGAGAGGAGAGAAAATCTCAGATCTGGGGATTATTGAGGATTTTTCCTTTGTATCTTGAATTATGTATGAGGGGTAGAGTTTGCACTATTGTGGCTCTAGTGTTAAAGGCAGAAGTTCAAGCAATGTAAAGGGTTGTTGGAGATCAAGGACAGAGAAATGGATGCAATAAATTGGTATTTCTAATACTACTGTTTCAAATATCAGTTTCATTTTTATGGTAACATGAATGTCTCATTTTATTCATGTTTGTGCACTATTGTCAACATGGGTAATTTGTCTCAATATTGTTATTAGGTATCTATGTTCTTATGAATTAAAATCTAATTTCTGAGTAACTATTTACTCAGAAATCTGTCTTATAAAACTGATTTATTGAATTGTAATGTGTTGTGAACTATTTCCACATGTCATTATTCAGTTATTAGATCCACTGATTTGATAAATAATATCATTTTTGTGAACTACTTCCTGAATGTTGTTGGTTTATTATTTCAGTTAAGAGGTCTCAATAGGATGTGTTTTGGTAACCATAATATCAGTTAATTGAACTACTTCATTGACTTGATATTCATTATAAACAAGACATATTTAAATCCTAATACTTTAATTATCTTGCTCTTAGTTGGGTTAGATCTATATCTACCTAGTTAAGATGGGATTTAGATTAGTTTCTTTTGCTTGCATCATAGAATAAGCTTGCATTTAGAGTAAATTCTACATTCTTTTAAGTCCTCTTCTCAAGAGGCAAAACTTTAGTTGTGGCTTGGCTGAACCCAAATCAGCTTAAGGGTCATTTGCTTGCCTGATTAGCAAGAAGAAGTGATCTGATATCCCTGTCTATTGGTAGGTAAAGATACATCATAAACCAATAGCAATAGGGAGAAGGTAACTGGACCTAGTTAAACCAGTTGGAGCCACCACACCAAACGGAAAAGGAGTTGCTTTAAGGTCCAAACCGGGTGGTTATCCCCCATTGTTGTTGCAGCAATTTTCGAGGCATCAAAATAACCTAAGACGATTAGTCATTTAAGTGACTGATAATTCATATATAGAGAGCCCTCTTAGAAGCTGGAAGGGATATATTCTAGTTTCAAAGTAGTTTTTGGTTACCTTTGGGTTCCTCTCTTTAGTGTAGGGGAATTACAAAGTGTTAACATAGTGGAATCATTGTCAAGGAGCGAAAGGTTCCATCTTCCCAGAGAATGAACCATCAAGTTTTAGATATGATTACTTATGGTGAAGAATGATGAGACACAAGAAATTTGTCCATTATTCATGACACAACTACAATGCCAAATAGTCCAGAGTTCAGAGCATCTATGGCAACTCCACTATCCAAAGAATTCAGAGCATAATTTTAGATTGTCGAAAAATTTTCTGGTAAAATTCCAAAAACAAAATCACAGAACAGAGAAAAATGCTCTGTTTTTCACACACAGGATCTTAGCACAGGGAAGCTTTAAAAATTTCTGAGCAGACAGAGATTTACACACATGAAAACGAATTTTGCATTCATCAATAAAATAACTGCTGTTACAGACTTCTTCCTCTCTCAAAGGGATTACATAGGAACATTTGAGTTCAACACAAGAATTACTCTATCCCTCCTTTTAAAAGGATTTACACTGCATTACAAAAAAAAATTCTGTCTCTGCTAAAGAGATCAATGCACTACTGTGTAGAAAATACACATGAATTTTTTTTCTCTCACGCTGCTGCATACTATTCTTTTTACTTCACACTCTTGTGCATTACAATTCAATTACATAGTCAACAAAAAAAACTTACATATATATGACAAACAAAAACTTACATCCGTTTTCACTTCCCATGCTGCCGTAAAATAAAAACAATAAAATTAAATGGTTTTACCAACCTTTTCTTGTGCCCATACTCTCGCCGAAATAAAATTAAAATCCTTACCAAAACTTACCAACCCACATTAAATTACATTTACTGTTTTACTGACAAAACTGGCAGTAAAGAAACTTTTACTTCACGTCAAATTCATTTGCTGCTAGCCTGTACTTCAACCTTTGAAATATGTGATTTGCGATATGCGATAGATTGCATCGCAAATAAATAAAGCTGCAGTTGAAATTATTATTTCAACACTCCCGTTTAATTTCAACTGCTGGGTTATCAATCATACCCAGAGATTTCCTCAAAAATTCAAATCTTTTATAGTCCAATGGCTTTGTCAGAATGTTTGCAACCTATTCCTGAGTGTTCCAATGTTGTAAAACAATTTCTCCATTGTTCACCAATTCTCTGATGTAGTGAAACCTTGTGTCAATGTGTTTCGTTCTCTTCTGAAAAACTAAATTCTTGGACAGGGCAATAGCTGAGCTATTGTCACAAAAAATAATTGTTGCTTTTGCCTGCTCTTGGCGTAAGCTCCTCAACATTATTCTCATCCAAACTGCTTGACATGCTGCTGCTGTAGCTGCCACGTACTCTGCTTCTGTTGTAGACAACGCCAAAATGGGTTGTTTCTTGGAAGCCCATGAAATTGCTCCGAACCCATGTGAAAAATGTAACTGGATGTACTTTTCCGATCATCTCCACTTCCAGCCCAATCGCTATCAGTATATCCAACTAAATCTGAACTTTCTGAAAAAAATATATAAAATGCCAAATCTTTTTGTACCTTTGACATACCTCAGAATTCTTTTTGCTGCCTACCAATGTGCCTCTTTTGGCCTCTCCATGAATCTGGAAATCAAACTAACAGCAAACATTATGTCAGGCCTAGTTGCAGTTAAATACATAAGGCTGCCAACTATGCTCTTATATAAGCTAGGATCAAAATCCTTGCTGCTGTCATCTTTGCTGAGTTTTAATCCCATTATCATGGGAGTGTTTGCTTCTTTGCATTCTTGCATATTAAATCTACTCAACACTTCATTTACATATCTTGCTTGAGAGATAAAGATTCCATTTTCATTTTGATCTACTTCTATTCCTAAGAAGTATCTCAGCAAACCCATGTCAGTCATCTCAAATTCTTCTTTCATGACTGATTTGAAGTTTTCAATGATGTAGTCATCATTACCTGTAAAAATAACATCATCAACATACAATACTACAATTAAAATCTTACCATCCTTTTCTTTGATGTAGACGGTGGGTTCTCCCTCACATTTGTCAAATTCATTTTCCAGTAGATAGGAATCTATCCTACTGTACCACGCTCTTGGCGCTTGTTTCAGCCCATAAAGAGCTTTCTTCAATTTGCACACTTTGTGCTCTTGGCCTTTCTTCTCATAGCCTAGAGGTTGTTCAATGTAAACCTCCTCCTTTAACACTCCATTTAGGAATGCCGACTTCACATCCATTTGGTAGACTTTCCATTTGTTTTGTGCTGCTATGGACAACACTGCTCTCACGGTTTCCATTCTTGCAACTGGTGCGAAAGTCTCCTCATAATCTCTCTCATATTGCTGCTTGTATCCCTTGACAACCAGCCTTGCCTTGTGTCTTTCAATTTTGCCTTCAACATTGCACTTGGTCTTATAGACCCATTCAACTCCAATAACTTCTTTACCTTTTGGTTGCTCAACCAAATCCCATGTCTTGTTTCTTTCTATGGCTTTCATCTCCTCATCCACAACTTCTATCCATTTCTTATCTTTAATAGCATCTTCGAAATGAATAGGGTCATCAACATGACAATATAATGTAAACAAAGAATTCATACCTCTTTCACTTGGTGTGCAAGTGCTTGAAGATGCACTTGAATTTCCTCCTTGTGGTGTGCTTGGAGAAGCACTCTCATTTCTCCTCAAAGGTGTTCCTTGATGTCCTTGTGTTGGCACTGGTGTTTGGGGATGTATTTCAGTCATGTCCTCATCATCTTCATCATGAGGCAAACAGTTTTTAACATTAACTGTTTTCTCTATGCTTCCATCCCAAGATTCATCCTCAATAAACTGAACATCTCTGCTCACAAAGAATTTCTTGGTGGATGGGATATATAGCCTGTAAGCTTTGGATTCCTCACTGTATCCAATGAAGATACATTTCTCCCCTTTGTTGTCCAACTTCTTCCTTAGTTGATCAGGAATGTGTGCATAGGCCACACATCCAAAAACTTTCATGTCAGTGACTCCTTGCTTTCTCCCACTCCATGCTTCTTCTGGCACTTTGTTCATCACAACTTTTGTAGGACACCTATTCAAGATATATATTGCACAGTTTACGGCTTCAGCCCAATAATCATTTGGCAAATGCTTTGCCTTTAGCATGCTCCTTGCCATATCCATGATGGTCATGTTCTTCCTTTCAACAACTCCATTTTGCTGCGGAGTGTACCTTGCTGTGAATTGCTTGTGAATTCCATTTTCTCTGCAAAACCATAGGAATTCCTTGGAGACATACTCACCTCCTCTGTCTGTCCTCAAAACTTTGATGCGCAACCCACTTTGATTTTCCACAAGTGCTTTGAAATTTCGAAATTTTTCAAACACTTCACTTTTACTCTTCAAGAAATAAACCCAAGTTTTTCTTGTAAAATCATCAATAAATGTTAGAAAATATTGGCTTCCTACTAAAGATGGGGTTTGCATTGGTCCACATAAATCCGAGTGGACAATTTCTAAGTGTGATTTTTCCCTTATGCTTTTCCCTGATGGAAAACTTTCTCTATGTTGTTTCCCCAAGATGAAACCTTCAAAAAGGTTGTCCGGTTTCTCTATCAATGGTAATCCCCTTACCATTCCTTTTCTGCTCAACAGGTTAAGACCTCCAAAGTTGAGATGTCCAAATTTCAAATGCCACAACCAATTTTCATCCTTTGGCACACTTTGGAAAGCCTCTTGGGTAACTGCTGCAATTTCTTCTTTGTTTTTCAAATCTGCTCTTATTCTAAGAGGGAACATTCTGTTCCTCATCATCCTCACTTCAGCAATACATCTTTTATTGGGCGCAAATCCATGATGGTGCATACATCATTCTCAAAGAAAACATTGTAACCTTTTTGAACAAGTTGTCCAATACTCAAGAGGTTACATCTCATTCCAGGAACATAATAGACGTTTGCTATGGTTTTCTTTTCACCTTGCTTTGTAAATATTTTAACTTCTCCTTTACCCATAACAGAAATTTTGCTATCAGTCCCAAGTGTGACTTGTGACTTCACACTTTGATCTAGAGCAGAAAACAGGGCTATGTTTCCTGTCATATGGTTACTGCAACCGGAGTCTAGAAACCATATGTCTTCACTGTTTGTTTCAGCCATATTACAAGCTAACAATACATTATCTTGGCTGACATTTTCTCTAGTAATATTTGCATTAGATCTATTATTCACATCATGGTGCTTCCTCCTACATTCACTGGCATAATGCCCATATTTTTTACAATAATAACATTAGATATTGGATTTTTCATACCTTTGTCCTTGAGCATGATGTTGTCCACTTTGTTGGCTACTGCCTTGACCTTGGTTCTGATTTGGATTGCTGCTTCTTCCTTGAGCATTTGCAGGATTGTTCCTTCCACCTATGTTCTCGCTTCTGCCTCTTCCTCTCTTGTTTCCTCTGCCTTGACCTCTTCCTCTTCCAAAGGACATCTGGGTCTTGAAGGCTTTCTCTAGAGATGAGTTTTCTACTCAACCTTTGCTCATGTGTGATCAGTGATGCATGAAGTTCATCAACTGAAAAGTTTGAGAGATCCTTCGTCTCTTCTATGGTGGTGACAATCACATCAAAGTTTGAGGGTAGGACCCTCAATAATTTCTCCACAATCCTCCTTTCTTCAAGTATCTCTCCATGAGATCTTATTTGTGTGACCAGGCCAATTACTTGAGTGAAGAATGAGTCAATATTGTCTGACTCATTCGTGCACAAGTTCTCAAAATCTTTCCTCAGCAACTGTAGTTTTGTTGTCTTCACTCTCTCCATGCCTTGATAGGTTGTCTTGAGATTTTGCCATGCTTCTATGGATGTCTTAGCTACTGCTAACCTTGGAAACACACTTCCATGCACTGCTTGATATATGAAGAAGAGGGATTTTGAGTCCTTCTTCTTGTAGCTCTTTAACAGATCCTTCTCTCCTTTAGTTAATCCATTAAACTCATTTTCATCTGCTGGTTGTTCAAAACCATCCTAAACTATTTCCCATAAGTCTTGGGAAGCAAACAAGGCTTTCATTGTTATTGCCCAATAGTCATAGTTTTTTCCATCAAATAGTGGGAGCTGCATACCCATGCTATTACTTGTGCTTTCCATTCTTGCACTACTTGACTATGCTTCAAATACTTCACTGTGTATTTAAAATAATAGACTGTCTTCAACAACAACACACAAAAAAACTTGAGAAATACCTTGGATTCTTTTGCCTGAGTCTTCACACTGTTGGAGAAGTTGCTACAGCAAGAATCCTTCCTTCAGCTTCTTTGAACCCTTCAAAGAGCCTAGACAAGCTCTGATACCACTGTTGGGAATTTTTCTGGTAAAATTCCAAAATCAAAATCACAGAACAGAGAACAATGCTATGTTTTTCACACACAGGATCTTAGCACAGGGAAGCTTTAAAAATTTCTGAGCAGACAGAGATTTACACACATGAAAATGAATTTTGCATTCATCAATAAAATAACCACTGTTACAGACTTCTTCCTCTCTCAGCGGGATTACACAGGAACATTTGAGTTCAACACAAGAATTACTCTGTCCCTACTTTTAAAAGGATTTACACTGCATTACAAAAAAAACTTTTGTCTCTGCTAAAGAGATCAACACACTGTTGTGTGGAAAATAAACATGTTTTTTTTTTCTCTCACGCTGTTGCGTTCTATTTTTTTTACTTCGCACTGCTGTGCATTGAAATTCAATTACATAGTCAACAAAAAAAAACTTACATATATATGACCACCAAAAACTTACATCCGTTTTCACTTCCCATGCTGCCGTAAAATAAAAAACAATAAAATTAAATGGTTTTACCAACCTTTTCTTGTGCCCATACTCCCGCCGAAATAAAATTAAAATCCTTACCAAAACTTACCAACCCACAGTAAATTACATTTACTGTTTTACTGACAAAACTGGCGGTAAAGAAACTTTTACTTCACGTCAAATTCATTTGCTGCTGGCCTGTACTTCAACCTTTGAAATATGTGATTTGTGATATGCGATAGATCGCGTCGCAAATAAAATAAAGCTGTTGTTGAAATTATTATTTCAACATAGATCAGTTTGCCTACTCAATCAAGATAACAGGGCATGTTAAAATTATTGCTTCTATTGAAGCTTTCAAGGAATATTTGTACGATGTTGATGATGATCAGATTGATGAAGATTTTTCAAGGCTTTTTTCTATCTTTTTAAAGTCATACAAATGCAACTAAGAAGTTAGAAACATTTCCTAAAAATATTGTGAAATATATTGAGGTTTTAGAGGCCCAAATATAGTCCCATAATTTCCAAGATCATAGTTAGTGCTATAAAAACCTTATTCATCCAAAACAAAAGGAGGTGGTGCTACCCTTAGATATTGGGATTCAAGAATGTTTTGTTTTAGGGAATGGGCTTGCTGACTCACAACTGAAAAAATATATTGGCAAAGAGAGTACATATGAATTGTCTAACCATGAAAATAAAAGTGTGGAATCCCTTAAAGATCAACAATAAAACTATGACATCCATGCTTTTTATGATCCTATAGCTATCTATATGGAAGGAATTTTCAACATTAATTTTTATTCATGTTTCAATTGTGAGGACAAAATGTATTATTAGTTTCCTTTGCTCTTATATTGTTCAGTTTTAATTATTTTAAAGCATGGTCAAAAAGTCATACTATCTGAGTAGCTACTTGATTGGCTTCACTGGAATTTTTGTATCACTCGATTTCAGTAGTTCTTCAACAAGTTAGAGTAGGAAATGGTCTGCAATAAGCTTGTTGGGCAAGTATTTATTTCAGCTTCTAGTTTCAATTTTTGGCATGTACAATTTTGGTAAGTTGAATTGCAAGTCAGAGTTTGCAGGCTTCAATCCTCAAGGTTGGGAAAAAAACAATGGTTTTGCACATGGTCTATGGTGTTTTTTTGCACCACATAGAGAGGACGCCATCCCCATTGGATTCGATGTTAGTGTCCTATATTATAGTAATCAAAGCGAGGCTTAGTATTTTCATCATTCTCATCAATTTGAAAAAGGATTTTCTACGATCTCTTAGACATCAATTTATAAGTATTTTGAATGAAGATAATAACTAATTTGGTTTTTCATCATTGAGTCAAATGAAGAGGTGTATTTTAAATTGAGTTACAAGGTGAAATAATCAAATAATCCTCATTAAAAGTTGGTGTCATGCTCATCATGTGCGTTGCAATTTCATATTTTAATTTATAATTAATCATTGCAATTAATCTCTAAAAGTGAGTCCTTTGAGATTTTGTATGGACTAAGATGTATAACACCCATTAATTTGGGAGGCTGAGAAGATAAATTAATGGTGGGACGTAAAACACGAAAAGAAATGGAGGAGGCACTGAAGAAGGTAAGGGTAAATCTAAAAGCCATCGAGGATCAACAGAAGACCTATCATGAAAAGAATTGCAAGCATCAAGAATTCTAGGTTGGGGATCATGTATATGTATGGGTGAGGCCCAAGAGAAGCACCTTACAATGTGGGAGTTGTACTAAACTAGCACCCCACTTTTGTGGCCATTTCCATATTTTAGCTCGAGTTGGACCAGTAGATTATCAGCTAGCATTGCTAAGCCATATCCATATACATACCCTTTTTCATATTTCTATACTAAAGAAGTATATCTCTAATCCTAAACATATAATTAGGTGGCAAATTATACAGGTAACTTGTGAAAAAATACTATATAATTACAATGATTACACTTTCATAAAATTCTGGAAAAAGAAAGTCTAATATAATCATCGTTTTGTGTGTAGGTCAAGTCAAATGGAGAGTTTCTAACTGAGCCCCTACATATACTTAATCAGAGAGAAGTCACATTGCACTGGTGACCTATCACACAAGTTTAAAGTGCAATGGCGGCACTTTAGTCTAGAGGAAGCTACTTGGGAAGATGGAAAATTAATGGAAGAAGCTTACCCCAACTTGTTCTCGAAAGCGTGAAACATGAGGATGATGTTCGTTTAAAGGGGGCAGAGATGTAATATTCCCTGAGAAGATTGTACATAATAGTTACATCAGTAAAATTCTAACAATGTTAATGGACCATTAATTTTAGAATTTATAAATAAATCATGTTTTAGTGATGCAGGATCTTTGAATAGTTTTCTTGAAAAATAATATGAATGGTGTTTCACATGTTAGGGTGGTTAGTCAGTTATGATCAGGCAGTTACCTTCCCATAACATCTCCTTGGAAAGAAAAATGAAAAACCAAAAGGGTAGACATACATGAGGTAAGAGATGGAGATGGAGAATGACAACCAAAAAGGGGAGAATGTGAAGAGAACTGTGATGAAAGGTCAGATAGATTGTTATTGCAACTATAGCTCTCCCATAACATCTCCTTGGAAAGAAAAATGTAAAACCAAAAAGGTAGACATACATGAGGTAAGAGATGGAGAGGGAGAATGACAACCAAAAGAGGGAGAATGTGAAGAGAACTGGGATGAAAGGTCAGACAGGTTGTTGTTGCAACTATAAATTAGACTACACCTCGTCTTGTTAGGACCAGATAGTCACAAAAGTGGTATACCCTACTTGTGAGGATCGCACTTGGGGAGATGAGATTGGTCTCAAGGCAGAGAGGAACAAGGCATTGATTTTCTATATTCAAACTCTTGGTATACCCTACTTGTGAGGATCGCACTCGAGGAGACGAGATTGGTCTCAAGGCAGGGAGGAACAAGGCATTGATTTTCTATGTTCAAGAAAATGAATCGGACTTAAGCAATCTGATGCGGGAGCATCTTGCCCAAAAAGGAAATTATTGTAAATAATAGACATAGGGTTCATACAGTTGTGGAATTAGTTTAATATTTAGGCTTTTTAGATATTTTCAAAATAAATAAATAAAACTAGGAGAGCTTTTAGGCATAAAAGGAATGGATGTGGACCATTAAGTGATAAGAAAAACTTTTCTATTTTAGAACAGGGAAAAAGATGGAATAAAGCTGAAAAGATGCTTTTTCCATATGTATGCATTGCATGAACTTTAGTTGAGTGATTTTAGGATTTTTAGATCATGCTAAGTTTAATAAATTAGGAAGCCTCAAAGGCATTGGGTGTGTGTGAGAAGTGAGTGTGAAGAGTGAGCAAGGGTTCTCCTTGGGAGCCTCCGGCAGTTTGTAAAAGGGCCATGGATTTGCATATCTGGCCATGAATATAACTGTTGTGTATGCTTGGTTTTATGTATATATGAGTATGTTAATTCAGTTCTGTATGAGCATGATTGCCTTAATGAATTCTGAGATGGTTCTGTACATGATGGAAGAAATCGATGTTGTATATGGTTCTTATTTGTTTTCTCAAGCACACATGCTGTAGAATGATCATTAAAATAGTTTGCCTTCTGGCTTAAGGTCGTAGTTAGGCGTAAGTTCTGGTTTTTATGTTACATAACTTTACTATATATTAATCGGGTTGCTTGGCGCTTTTTCCAGCGCGCAATTGTATATGCATTAACTGTTGACCTTTATAGATCGCACTGAATATATTGTTAGACAGGTAGTTTCCTATGAAGATATGCCGCCGAGAGCGGACCTGTCTCCACTAAATTCTTGCGTTCCATTTTAGTGATGATTGAAAGTCACCTGTTGTGTGCACGTACGCATCGATTGTGAATGACTGGAGGTGTAAACAACGATCACAGGCCGTATGTATAATGATAATTGCTGATTGATGACAGGTTCAGTTAAATATGCATATATACACAGCGATTAAAGCGCTGCGCCCTACGAAGTTTAAGATAGAAGACTGCATCATACATATATATGAGTCTGTCTATATATTGGCTTACTAAAGATATAGCGGAGAAGCGTAAGGGAAAAGCCATATGTCCATGTTGCATGCGTTGATAAATTACCAGTGAATGTCTATGTTGCATGTTGTTGCATACGTCCATGTTGCAGATGTTGTTTAAAGAGCTGCGCATTAATACAGTCGGTGACAATGCAGTAAAAGTTCGAACCTCAGGCGCAGTTACCTTTGAGAATTCGCCGCCAGTTTGTATTTGATATATACAAATTTATATGTTAATACCGCCCTGGAAGCGTAGATATATAGATATATTGTGTGTATGGCGGCCAATTGAATATCGCTGTTAAGACTTCGGCAAAATCGCCACTGGTTGATATAAGCAGATAAAGATTAAAGGTAAGGGCGCAATCCAGCAAATATATATGAGATTGTTTATGGAAATGTCCGAAGAGTTCAAGATTCGAATGTTGGTATGGAAGGTTTTTTTTGTGGATTGAAATGATGGTATGGCGCATCTTTTGTTGAATTATGAATTGGGTCATGGTTTTTATAAATTTTCTTTAAATGTACACTGGCGTGTGTTGAATGCATGGTTTGTGTGCATGGATGTTGGGAGGATCCTGGTAGGAGCGGCCTAGGAGCGGCCTTGGCTGCATCAGGTGGTATCAGAGCTAGAATAGTTCTGGTTGAAGATTCAAGTTTTTTTTTTTTAAGTTAATTGCATGTGATGAATGAATGTCGGATTTTGGAACTGATGAGTATTGTAGCACAGAGATGCAGTGCGGATGGTGAAGTGAAACAAGATCAACAAGATCTTAAAAGGTGAGCTGACAGGTATTACTTATCTCTGGTTTAAAGGTTATGCTTGATAATTTGATTTACAGGCATAGTGAAGAAATCTCAGCAGGAAGAAGCAGGAGTCCAGCAAAGGATTCTAAGTGAATGTGGCAGTGAACCTGAAGAATCCAATAAGGAATTGGATAAAGAAGACAACTGAAGTGTTCTCAGGAGAGAGAAGGAGATTGCAGAATCCTAGAGGGAGCAAAGGTGTTGCTCAGGAGAAGGTTCCGGACAAAGAACCGTGCTTACCAAAAGACTAAGTAAGGAGAGCTTAGTGAGGTAAGATTGCAGCCAGGAGGACTAGCTGTTGCAGAGGCTTGTTGCAAGGGAGAATCAACAGAGGTTGAAGAAAGTTGCAGATAAGAGAAGCCTGAAAGAGCAATGGAGAATGCTCGAAAGTTTCCCGCAGAGGACCAATGACTACCAAAAGACCAGATCCGGAGGGAAGGATTGGTGAGGTAAGTGGCAACAAGAGAGTTTGTTGTGGTAGAAGCTTCATGCAACTCATAGGTGAGGAACTTATGGCGAAGGAGATGACTACTGAAGGTCATAAAGGAGAGAGCAGAGGTTCAGAAAGAGGCCACAGTAAAAAAGAGAAGAAATATGCCAAGGCGAATGGCATAAGACAGCAGTTGACTCAGGAAGAGTATGAGAAAGAGAAAGCTGAGATAGCAGTTCATCTTGAGCTATTGATGGAGTTGTTACGGGAAAATGTGAAAGACCAGAGACATGGTTTATTGATGAGGAAGAGAGTGAAGTGGCAGAGGCTACAGCAGAAAAGAAATTTACAGATAAGCATGTAGTTAACAGAAGAGAAGATCATTGATGATTTCTTGAGTTATTGGGCAAATCCAGATCAGATGGATAATGTAAAACCATGTATTTTTGTAGCTGACAATTGTGGTGTGATGACAGGTTTTACTGAGGAGGATGTGCAACCTTGTGCAACTGTTACAGCACAAGAGGAAGTTCTTATGGATGCAGAAGAAGTGGATCAGTCTGTAGCATGGATAAGTGAAGCAACAGTTGAGTCTGTTAAAACTGGAAGTTTATGTATGAATGCAGGTGATGATGATATGCTTCAACAATGCTACAGAGAAATTGCATTGTTGGAATATTTGTTGGAGAATCCAAAATATGACAAGGAGATTGCAGTAGATGAAAGAGTTCAGTACAGTGAACGAGAGCAGAAAGACATCCTGGAGATAGATGATAAGAAGGCGAGATTAGCTGACAGTCTCATGGTGAATGTGAATCATCATACTGATGTGCTGACAGAGAAGTTGGGAAGAAACTCAGAGCAGCATACTGAAGTGTTGCCAGAGAAAGCTGAGGAAAAAGTTGCAGATGAAATTGTAGATGAAATTGCAGGTGACAAGCAAACGAATGTTGCAGAGCGACAGGAAGTTTGGGAGGCAGCAACATTCATAGTGACAGCTAGAGAAACATGTGGGGCGACATTTATGATGGCAGCTGAGAGAACACTAGCAGCAGAAGAGGCACTGATGCCTTATATTTTTTATTCTAACAATTGTTTTGTGAGTACAGGTCTTACTGAAGAAGCTGGAGAAAATCTGCTAGACAAAGAAATTGAAATGATGAGGCGGATGATGATGAAGGAATTCCGGAAGAGACCAGCAGCAGTGAAACAAAAGAGAAGCAGCAAGAGGAAGACAACAGAAGATTGCAAGAGTGCGGCTAGTGGAGCAAAGCAGCATAAAGTGTGGAGACCTGGAGAAGAACAACAGACAGAAGCAGCGACAAATGGAAAGTTATAGTACAAGATATGGGATCCAGGCAAACATAGAGCTAAACACATGATCAGGAGATCATGAAAATTTTCTACCTTGGGAGTATGATGCGGGAGCATCCAGCCCAAAAAGGAAATTATTGTAAATAATAGACATAGGGTTCATACAGTTGTGGAATTAGTTTAATATTTAGGCTTTTTAGATATTTTCAAAATAAATAAATAAAACTAGGAGAGCTTTTAGGCATAAAAGGAATGGATGTGGACCATTAAGTGATAAGAAAACCTTTTCTATTTTAGAACAGGGAAAAAGATGGAATAAAGTTGAAAAGATGCTTTTGCCATATGTATGCATTGCATGAGCTTTAGTTGAGTGATTTTAGGATTTTTAGATCATGCTAAGTTTAATAAATTAGGAAGCCTCAAAGGCATTGGGTGTGTGTGAAAAGTGAGTGTGAAGAGTGAGCAAGGGTTCTCCTTGGGAGAATCCGGCAGTTTGTAAAAGGGCCATGGATTTGCATATCTGGCCATGAATATAACTGTTGTGTATGCTTGTTTTATGTAAATATGAGTATGTTGAATTCAGTTATGGATGAACTTGATTGCGTTTAATGAATTCTGAGATGGTTCTGTACATGATGGCAGAAATCGATGTTGTATATGGTTCTTATTTGTTTTCTCAAGCGCACATGCTGTAGAATGATCATTGAAATAGTTTTCCTTCTGGCTTAAGGTCGTAGTTAGGCGGAAGTTCTAGTTGTTATGTTACATAACTTTGCTGTATATTAACCGGGTTGCTTGGCGCTTTTTCCAGCGCGCAATTGTATATGCATTAACTGTTGACCTTTATAGATCGCACTGAATATATTGTTAGACAGGTGGTTTCCTTTGAAGATATGCCGCAGAGAGCGGACCTGTCCCCACTAAATTCTTGCGTTCCATTTCAGTGATGATTGAAAGCCGTCTGTTGTGTGCACGTACGCATCGATTGTGAATGACTGGAGGTGTAAACAGCGATCACAGGCGGTATGTATAATGATAATTGCTGATTGATGACAGGTTCAGTTAAATATGCATATATACACAACGATTAAAGCGTTGCGCCCTACGAAGTTTAAGATAGAAGACTGCATCATATATATATATGAGTCTGTCTATATATTGGCTTACTAAAGATATTGCGGAGAAGCGTAAGGGAAAAGCCATATGTCCATGTTGCATGCGTTGATAAATTACCAGTGAATGTCTATGTTGCATGTTGTTGCATACGTCCATGTTGCAGATGTTGTTTAAAGAGCTGCGCATTAATACAGTCGGTGACAATGCAGTAAAAGTTCGAACCTCAAGCGCAGTTACCTTTGAGAATTCGCCGCCAGTTTGTATTTGATATATACAAATTTATATGTTAATACTGCCTGGAAGCATGGATATATAGATATATTGTGTGTATGGAGGCCAATTGAATATCGTTGTTAAGACTTCGGCAAAATCGCCACTGGTTGATATAAGCAGATAAAGATTAAAGGTAAGGGCGCAATCCAGCAAATATATATGAGATTGTTTATGGAAATGTCCGAAGAGTTCAAGATTCGAATGTTGGTATGGAAGTTTTTTTTGTGGATAGAAATGATGGTATGGCGCATCTTTTGTTGAGTTATGAATTGGGTCATGGTTTTTATAAATTTTCTTTAAATGTGCACTGGCGTGTGTTGAATGCATGGTTTGTGTGCATGGATGTTGGGAGGATCCTGGTAGGAGCGGCCTGGGCTGCATCACAATCGCAAGAAATAGATAAGTAACTCTACTTTGGCTCTCTAATCTAGATTTAAGCCAGATAAAATCTGTCAACGTATAAATTATTTCTATAGAATCACACGGTAGTATTTAAAAGGTCATGTGTTGGCAAATGAGGATTTAAACTAGCAAGGGTGTGAATAATCATCATACTCAGTTTTTTTTGTAATTATTTCATATCTTATTATATTTACACAACGTAACGTTATGACCCAAACAAGATCAGAAGACCTTCCTTTTGCTATTGCTCAAAAGAATTTTTTGAAAAACTCTAATTAATATTTATAAAGAACAGAGGAAAAATTCTGTAGTGGCACTGGGATTAGTTCCTGGCTAGCCTAATTACCATCCATATAGTAGTGAATCAGGAGTGGTTATAACAAGCAAACAATTATAATAAGATATCTGGACATCCTAATATGAATAAAAGATTAGGCGTTATAGCAGAATATTTAAAAATGAGAAATTCCCTTTAAGAAAATTTAAGGAACCATTCAAACTCGACTATCACAGTTTATAGATGATCATCATATAACAAAGATAAACGTATCAACCAAAATATGTAATACACGATAATACTTCGGAGCAACTGTAGCTGTGTTAAAAGGCAAACCCTGTTCTCAATGTTGCTGAATCAAAACATACATAAAGTAAGTTGTTGCCATTGTTCCGAGACTTAAATGCATACACAAAGAAGAATTAAAACAGCCGAAGACAATAACTGTTCGTAGGGTTTAAACCATCAAAATTAAACCCTCGATACATTAAAAAGTCAGTCAAGGAAAACTAAACATTGTTATCTTGGCAATTTGCTTCAGGACTCCTGAACATAATACTTAATGGCAGACCAGTGATGTACCTAAATCAGACGACAAGCCATATTAAGCAACTAAACCATATCAAACCCCCTCGACGTTTTGGATGAGAAATGAAGTTTAGGTACCTGTTTTAGGATAAAATGACAGTTAGAGAGCAAGGTTGAAAAGCGAAATATAGTCTTCTAACATAGTTATGATATTATAAAACTGTACCTATTTCTCTATTGCCATATCTGCAGCAACCTAGCAATGTACCTATGAACAGGTAGATATGTTCAAGTTAAGGCCTGTAGAAGTCAAGATTGTCACCAATTACCAGTTCACCGTGTTACCTGGGCGTATAATCTCCGTGACAACTAATCGTTGGTGTGAAGCTCTGGAGAGAGACAGGAAAACTTGTGTAGAAACATTAGCTATTAGAAGGTAATATCGTAATCCTATGTAAATTAAAAAGGGTCATGACAGCATATAAGGAAGGATTCATCTTCATAACTCGACTCCTTGGGACCAGCTAAAAACTACAGAACCACTTTCATGACCCCGGCAGAGTGCGCCAGCAAAACATGAGTTGTTTGGAGAGAATGGAGTTCCGGTAGAGGGTTAGGGCAAGTGGTTACCTTGACGTCGGATACGACAATCACCCCCATTGGATGAGTATTATGGCGAGTCCTATTTCAGATCCCATTGAAACATAAATGCAGTCTGACATTTGTTTGTATTTATATTTCTGTGAAAATTGACTTTAAAATTTTAGCAGAAAACTGTTATTTCCCTTGCATGTTAGAAACATTTATGTTTCAATAAGGTCTGAAATAGAAACTGCAGGCCGTCGATATATCTCTAATCCTGAGACCAATGCCAAGTGTCCGGCCAAAAGAACCCATCGAGAAGTCTCCACACGTGGAACTGACATAGCGCTATGATGAGGGTGCTATATTAAACTTAAAATATTTTTCACAAGTTTAAGTGATTCCAATACCATATAATATTTCAAACAAATGTAATTGATCCATATCACAATCAATTGCTCATTAAGTGTGCATTTAACCATTCATAAATATTCTTGCTCAATATTTCGAATAACTTTATTTTATGATTAGGGAATGTTACAAAGTTCCTACACTCTTTCTTTTAAATTTAATCTTATTTTTTAAAATATAATGATAATAATGTAGTAAAAATAAAATAATATTACAAATTTTTATGGTTATATTAATATCTATCAATTTTTTTGAAAACATTAATCATCTAAACAAAATAATATTATAAAATCTTAATTTTAATTTTCAATTTTATTTTTAATTAAAACTTTAAATTTTTTAATAAAAAATGATAAAAAATGATTTATAAAATATAAATTGATCAATATAATCACTAAAAATTAAAGAGGTAATTTAAGACAAGTTATGAACGACAATGATCAGTTTTGCAATTACTACCTTGCTGCTTCCTTTCTACCTTTTATTTAAGCTGATATGTATTTCATAGTAATTAAAATGTAGACGAAATTGAAATTTCAATATTATCAAAAAAAGACTTTTGTTGGTTACAATGCAATCATTAAAATTAAACAATTTTATTAGCAAGATCTATCTTTCTTTCTTTTTTTTTTCCTCCTTTTCTTTTCTAAGTTTAGATTTTTGTGATCCGTATTAATAATAACAAAATCTTTTGGAAGAAATCACATAGGAGTAATATTGTCGATGCATTGCGAACCATCCAGTGTGGTTCATCTTCAGGAAAAGATGAAAAAATGATGAGTCAGATCTAGGCAATGAAATAAATAGACGAAAGGAGCAACTAACTAGCCGTTGGAAAAAACAGATAGACGAAAGGAGCAACTAACTAGCCCTTGGAAAAAACAACTAGTTTCACTAAAAATATTCATTTATCTATTTATTATTATTATTATTATTATTTCTTAGGTTTTTACCAAGATTAAAAAGAATTATTATTATTTATTATTATTATTATTATTTTGAATAAATCAATTTAAGTTATAATGCTATAATAAGAATAAATAAATAATATTTTGGAAAGTTTTGAATTTTAAATAACATCAAAATAAATCATATTTATATTATAAAAACAAACAAATAAATAAATAATATTTTGGAAAGTTTGAAATTTAAATAACATAAAACTAAATAACATTTATATTATAATAAGAAATAATATTACTATGAAAAAAAACCTAGGAGATAAGGCAGGGATAAAACACCTGCTAATGCTCCAACTATCGTCTCTGTTAAGATTAATGGACATTTTTTATATTTCTAAGGCCTCTCTAAATTTACGATGATGAAAATGGTCAACCCTAGCTATGACTCTAGCCTCTTCTATACATATGTGATGATTAGTCTTTTCTGCATGTTTTGCCAAGGCAGAGGAGCGAGACCTCCCATGTTTGATGTCTGCAGCATGTTCACAAATCCTCTGATTTATTGATCGACCAGTCTCACCAATGTAAGGAGTCCCATAGGAACACATAATAATATAAACTCCCATCACATCCTTGGGGTTAACCATGTCCTTGACCAAACAAAGAGAGCTTCAAAGAGGCGAATGAGTCTAAAGGAATAAGGAATATTATGTTTTTTCAGGATCTTCGTGATTTTGTTCGTGGTCCCCTGAATAAAAGGAAGATGAACCCCATAATAGTTATTCAAATAATTCCTCTAGTTATTCATATTATAACTTTGACTCCAATTATAATAATAATGACAATTTTGATAATAGAGGTAATGATATTAAGAACTATGATAATATTAAAAACTATAATAAAAATAAAAATAAAAATAGTGATATCTCTAGTCTTAATAATACTAAGGTTTCTATGAAAAAAATCAAGTCAACATTTGATACGGGGATGTTCAGACGACAGATTGAACTCAAGAACGACGACTAGGGTTTGAAGGAGAACTATTTAACTACAATCTGAGTACCAACACTGGAGGAGGATAGAGCCAGAGCAGCAGAGTTTCATAGAAGAGGGAAGATTCTAACCCTACAGATGGAAAACACGGGGTCCATTGGGACCCCATCATACAAACAAGTGGTCATGCATAAGGAGAAACCTACGTTGGACGGAGTGCAAATATTAGGGTATGAGAAGTTATGCAAGGAAGATGTGAACAACAAAGGAAACTGGTCCAATGAGGGGAAAACTACCAAGAAACAGAAAGAAATCATTTGAAGCAATAGTACAACGAACATAGACAGTACAAATCCTTGCCAAGCACAGGTTTCACAAGGAAACGAGCCGAAGGATGAACAATCAAAGAAAAAGAGGATGTGACCCAAGCCAAGGCAGGATATGAAGGAACAGCATCAGCAGCCAAGGAAAAAAAGCCCCAGGGACCGCGCAAGCCGAAAGCCACTGATACCCTACGGCTGATAATTTCTGACCCGAAACTTTAGGCGTACTATGACCACATGGTAGAAAATGCAGTGATCTGTAGGTTCATGGGGTTTCAGGCCAATAGAAAGAGAACTGTGCATGTGGATAAAGAAACAATGGAAACTCAAAGGGGATGCAAGGCTACACTTAGGAGCCAAAGGTTTCTTTACAGTGGTTTTTTCTAATCTGTAAGACAAGGATCGAATATTTGATGGAGGACCGTATTTATTTGCCTCAGCAGGTCTTTACATGCGACCATGGAAACCCAACTTCGCACCAGAACATGAAACCTTCAAACAGGTACTGGTCTCGATTCGCCTATTCTCTCTACCGATTGACTATTGGGGACATGCAGCACTGGAACAGATAGGAAACAAGTTAGGTACCTTCATCAAAGCCTCAGAATCGACATTACAGAAAAGACATACCTCCTCTACTAGAATCTATGTAGAAATGGATGTTTCTGGAGCACTTCATGAGGGCCTATGGTGGGAATACAGAGATGAAGCGTATTTTCAAGCTATAGACTTTGAGCAGATCCCATTCCACTGTAGGAAATGTCATGAGCATGGAAATTTTATCAAAGAATTCCCAATGAACAAAACGGCGGAGAAAACCAAGGAGAATAGAGGAGATAAGAATAAGGAAGCCTTTTTACGACTGAATGTAAGACAGAGAGCAAACAAAAAATGACAAACTAAAGCAAGCACTTCCCTCAAAAATACAAGAAATGATTTTGAGGTGTTAGAATCAGACACGGAGTCCAAGGACAACAATCCGGAGAGTGAATCATTGAAGGAAAGCCAACCTAGAGCCACACCAGGAATGAAAGAACCTATATCTAAGGCATCAATCAACATCCCTCAAGCTCAGGGACCAACGGAAGGAATAGAAGGAAATTTAGAGATGATAACCAGCAAAATAGGGCTCGAGGATATGGAACTAAGTGACATGCTTGAAGAAGATATGGATCTACCAAACATGGTAGAAGACTGGAAAAGGAAAGGAATCGAACACATATCAGAAGAGGAGGTAAACAGAATCAACAACCTATTCACAGCAAGACAACAAACAGAGCTGGAATTGTAGAGAAAGAGCCTCGGAACAACAAAAGGGCTAGGGGTAAGAGTGCAGTGATTGCATCAAACCTCCACCAACTCAAAGCATCGGAAAAAAATAGGATGAAGGACTAACAATGAGGCATTAGAAGAATTGGGACAGATGCCCCTAAATTCAGGTAAGATGAAAGCCCTTGAGGCGTTCACACTAACCTCCTAAACCATGTTAATTATGAAAGTACTTTCAAGGAATGATAGAGAGCTAAATAGCCAAAAAAACAGCGCTTATTAAAGAAGAAAGTCCAAAAGGAACAACCAGATATAGTGTTTTTGCAAGAAACTAAATGTTCCAGCAAAAAAATGGTCAATATCAGTAAAAAACTGGGTAAATGAATGGACTACCTAGAAATAGGAAGTAGTGGATGGGAAGGGGGCATGGCCATTATGTGGAATCCACGGTTTATCCAGCTCATTTCCTCTAAAGCTGCCAGATCTCACATATCAATAGAAGTCCAAATAGTAGGAAATCGAGAAACATATCTGTGCACAAATGTCTATGGCCCTTAGAAACTAGAGGCCAAATTGCTATTACTCAGCACTCTATCCAATTTGCAGCTAAGCTATCCTCAAGCAAAAGCTATCTTCGGAGGTGATTTTAATATGATCACTTCACTCACCGAAAAGAGAGAAGGTATCATAATGCTCAATAGGGATATTGAAGCTTTCAAAGACTTCATTAAATCGGCCAAGCTGGTAGACGTCTTCCCCAAGAGTGGATCTTTCACTTGGAACAACAAAAGGGGGGTGATAGGCAAATCGCCTCTCGACTGGACAGATTCTTAGTGACAGAAACCATTCTCTTGGAAGGGATCACTGTGGAGTCGGACATACTACCTAGTGGAGGTTCAGACCACTAGCCCATAATAATGACTACAGCTATCCAAGGCACACCTAGGAATAAGCCATTCAGATTTGAAAATTTTTGGCTCAGTCATCCTCAGTTCATTCTGAAAATTGAACAATGGTGGAATGAACCGTTCGACATAAGAGGAACTAAAATGTTCATTGTACAGGCTAAACTTAAACACATCAAAGGCAAACTAAAATCCTAGAATCAAGAAGTCTTTGGTAACATATTTAAATATAAACATAAACTGGAGGAGCAAATGGAACAAATTCACAAGGATTGGATCCAAGGAAATATTAACCAAGAAACTATGAACATAGAACAAAAACTCATGTAGGACTGGCAGTTAAGATGCCTGATGAGCCCCAAAAATGGGTAACTTATTGGGTTCATTTTGCCTATTGTTCTTCATCAATCCACCATTTTTCATAGTTTATGCATGTTTTTTGAGTATATTTATGTTAGTTGAACGAATGAGGATAGTCACTTGACCATGAAGACTAATACGTGTGCATTGCAGATTTTTGGACAAATTTTGGAAGAAGGCCAAGCATTTATGAGCGAGATGACAGCCAAGCATGAAGGAACAAGGGTGAGGATTCGTAGGAAGGGTGTCTCCTACACTAAGTGGCCCCTTCCTTGAATTCTCCACCCTCAAGCAAAAGCTATCTTCGGAGGTGATTTTAATATGATCACTTCACTCACCGAAAAGAGAGAAGGTATCATAATGCTCAATAGGGATATTGAAGCTTTCAAAGACTTCATTAAATTGGCCAAGCTAGTAGACGTCTTCCCCAAGAGTGGATCTTTCACTTTGAACAACAAAAGGGGGGTGATAGGCAAATCGCCTCTCGACTGGACATATTCTTAGTGACAGAAACCATTCTCTTGCAAGGGATCACTGTGGAGTCGGACATACTACCTAGTGGAGGTTCAGACCACTAGCCCATAATAATGACTACATCTATCCAAGGCACACCTAGGAATAAGCCATTCAGATTTGAAAATTTTTGGCTCAGTCATCCTCAGTTCATTCTGAAAATTGAACAATGGTGGAATGAACCGTTCGACATAAGAGGAACTAAAATGTTCATTGTACAGGCTAAACTTAAACACATCAAAGGCAAACTAAAATCCTAGAATCAAGAAGTCTTTGGTAACATATTTAAATATAAACATAAACTGGAGGAGCAAATGGAACAAATTCACAAGGATTGGATCCAAGGAAATATTAACCAAGAAACTATGAACATAGAACAAAAACTCATGTAGGACTGGCAGTTAAGATGCCTGATGAGCCCCAAAAATGGGTAACTTATTGGGTTCATTTTGCCTATTGTTCTTCATCAATCCACCATTTTTCATAGTTTATGCATGTTTTTTGAGTATATTTATGTTAGTTGAACGAATGAGGATAGTCACTTGACCATGAAGACTAATACGTGTGCATTGCAGATTTTTGGACAAATTTTGGAAGAAGGCCAAGCATTTATGAGCGAGATGACAGCCAAGCATGAAGGAACAAGGGTGAGGATTCGTAGGAAGGGTGTCTCCTACACTAAGTGGCCCCTTCCTTGAATTCTCCACCCTTAGCTCGGAGTTGAGCAGACCACCGAAAAGGATTCCCAAGGGCAGCTGAGCAGTTATGAGTAAAGTGACTGATCACTGGCAGTTTGAGCAGCTGAGCCCCTCGAGTTAAGGAGGACTATTGAAGACGATCATAGTTCATAAATAGGAAGGCTTCCAGCCTTCGTAGGTTACTTTTTGAACAGTTGTATTCTGCACTATAGTGCTGCTAGTTTCTCAGCTCATTTTGTAGCTTCTACTGTACAACTTTCTTTGTGACATGCTTAATTTGAATAATGGAAAGTAGTTTCATTTGGCATCAGTTCTGAGCTTTTTCTTAGGAGCCTGCAGCTCTTGGGGTTGGGCCCAACCCAAGTGCCAAGGCCTCCTTCATGTATTGTTATATGTTTTTAATGTCTTTGCAAAATAGTTCCTATTAAGTAGATTACAGTCTTGCTTGGTTACCTAGGTCATTGTTGTTGATTAAAAAGGTTTTTTCTGGTTTAGATTGATTTGATAGGTTAATAACAGAGAAGATCTTCAGAAAAATGCCATCAAGCACCCCTGACCTCACCTCTCCCTCTGTGGGACCATGAGCTGAGACCAAGGTGTCCTTGCCGCCACCAAAAACACTATCTTTGCTTCATCATGCAATTGTTAGTGGTAGATTCTCATTTGCAGAAGTGATACCAGTTGTGGTTACATGCTCAGGTTCATGATTGCTTAGTTTTCATAGCTATTTCACATTATTTCGTTGTAAAGAAACTTTTGTTCATTTTCCTTGCTGATATTTAAGTCATATTAGGTTAAAGTAGCTAGGTCTTTGGTTTTCCGAGTCTTTGTTTGAATAGTTTGGAAAATAACTTACAGAGTGTCGGTGATACCTCTTTGCCTACCCCTGCTCCATCAATACCGCCTGCTCTATCCTCTAACTCTGATTCTTGCCTCACATTTGCTACGTTCCCTCATTTTGACCTAATTTCCATATTTGGTGCAACATTGCTCTACCCCTCCTTGAACAAAATCCAGCCATCCTTATCACTCACTCGCTTTGTTCGCCAGGTCCTGGACCCCTCCAAATCATCATCCAACCTCTGTACCCACTTCTTCACCTTTCTTCCACCATCAACCCTTCAAAATTCCCTTTCGGAACATCCTGTAGAAACATCTTGTAGAAACCACAGAACATCCTGTAAAACCCCTGCAGACTTCCTGTAGAAGCTCATGAAAGCGGTTTCTTGAGATTCGAACACTGTGAAACGCTTCGGAAGGGTGCTAGGGACCCCTTGGGCCCTCTTCCAACCTTCCCAACCTCCTACAAGTGCCTACTCCATTTCTTTTCGCCAGTCAACCTCTGCACAACTAAAAATAGTTAAAGCACATGCAAAATAATTCTGACAAATCACTCCAAAATGAAAAAAGATGTTTCTTTTCAGATTTCACTTCAGAAGTAGCTTAGACACATGCAATTAACCTTCCAAAGAATCAATGGCATCTTTTTTAAGTAGCATTCATCCTTTTCCTTACATCAGTAGGGCTAGTTGGTAAAACTACGGTTTGATAGGGTTTGCATTCCTTTCTAGCTTTCAACTTCTCTTTGCAAGTAGATTAGCCTCTGGTTGAGTTAGCTTTCGTCCATAATATTTAAAAGATTCTTCTAAGAACTCATAGAAGTTGGCTTAAGCTCCTAGCGAACTTGTGCCAGTTGATCAAGTGATAGCTACGGCAAGAGCTAGTACGTGTGCATACAACACCGTCGCTTCCAAGTTTGTTATGAACTACCTGGTTGATAAAAGTAAAGAAGGGAGTCCCAAGAGTTGCAAGATTACTGCTGCAATACTGGAGCCCACCATTCTATCTGGCGTCGTTTTCGGGAAGCGTCAGAGTATTTGTGATTGCTGCTTTCCTTCTATTTTCTACTACAACCTTCTCCTAAGTAGTTTATTTCATTTCCATTCTGTAATTTCATTCCTGCAAAAGTAGATTAGACCTTTCCTGCTTTCACAGATTAGCATTTCAATTTTTCAATTTCATTTCTGCAAGCATATATTAGCATTTCAATTTTGCAATTTCAATTCTGCAAGTGTAGATTAGCATTTCATTCCTACAATTTCATTTCAGCAAAATAAATTAGTCCTTTCTTGCTTTCATTTCAACTCCACATTTTCATTTTTGCAAGATAGCTTTTAGTTAGTTGCAATTCAATTTATTTAAGTTTTGCAGGTACAAGCAGAAAAAAACAAAAGCAAACAAAAATATTTCATTTGATGCCTCGTAGGAACAGAGACAATACCGGAAAATTCCTACCCAACACCCCCACCACATCAGTGAGTCACCCTTCTCTCTTCTTTGGTGGTAGTGATCTAGAAGAACCTATAGGTGAACCTCTAGAGATATACGAAGATCCTATAACAGAAGAAGAGCCGGAAAACATTCCTTTTGAGACCATGGCTTAAAATAGAAATGGTAGAGAAGGTGAGGAGAGAATAGAAGGTGCCTTTCCCATCCAAGATACCAATGGGGACATGAAGATGAAAAACATAAGCCCCTCAGCCTTACCTCATTTCCATGGATTGACCACTGAAGACCCTGATACCTTCCTGTTTGAGTTTTTTGTCCTTTATTGAACTTATGACTATGCAGAAGATGAGCAAAAGTTGAAACTCTTTCCCTCTACCCTCAAGGATGCAGCACTACGCTGGTTCATGGGGTTACCTGGAAACAGTATCACAACTTGGGCTCAGATGCAACAAGCCTTTAACAACAAATACCAGGACTACTGTAGGTCAAAGGAAACAAAGGGAGAGATCTTTCGAATGACCATGGGAAGTGATGAGTCTTTAGAAGACTACGAGGAACGGTTCCAACATATCTATAAACGGGCCAGGTGCACACTTGACCCCGAATCTCTGAAGTTGGTTCTTCTCCGAGGAGTCCCTAAAGACATTCCAGATACGATCCATTTGCTACCTGGAGGAGACATCTACCAACTACCCTATGAGGACATAAAGACTGTGTTTAGAAACCACTCTAGGGCAGCCCAGAAATGAGGTAGGGGGAATACACTCTCAGCTAGTACCACCTTCTCCAAGAATGAGTTTTCTAGTCAGATGGAAGACCTCAAAAGTGAGATGAGACAAACCATTGCCATGCAACTGGATACTTTCGGAATCCAACAAAAGAAAGAGGAGACTCAGAGGGATTTGGCCAATTTTTGTCCCAGATGTACAGGGAAGCATCCTAAGAACGAGTGTCCATTGCACTCAGTGGAGGTATGTTTCATTTGTGAGGAAGACCAGCCCACAAACCAATGCCCAACCTTACGTGGACTTAAAGCCATGTACCAAGGGATTGAAGGGACCACTGAGCCACTCTACTTCCTTAACCAAATGAGGCCGCATTGGTCCAGACCTTACTAGCAAGGGATGCAAGGGATGTCCCAAACTTATTACAACCCCAACCAATCGTCTCATATGCCTTCTTGTGGCCCCCCTGCTCATGCTTCCTGGTCCGCACCTCCTCCTTGGTCTTATCCATCTCAATACCATACTCAACTTGCTGCTCATTCATTTCACTCTCATACTTAGCCACAACCTCAGTGGAATGCACCTCAATCGAGGTGGAGGCCCCAATACAACTCTCCTCCTGCTATTTTTCCTCCATCTCCTACTCAACCACAACCATTACCTCCTGCTCCTCCTAGACAACACCAGATGCCTGCTCAACCGAACCTAAACCCCAACAATAAAGAGGTCTAGCACGTATACACTGGAGAGACAACATGCCCTACCTATGCTGTGGAGATTTAGGAGATCAACCTACGATATGCAAAGGTCCTTCTAGATCGCTAACCTCCTCCCCTAGGGGAAGAGGAAGAGAAACAGGAAAGTGAACCCAAAGCCATTCCACCCTTTCCTGAGCGACTAATATTAGCCACGCAACCAAACCTAGAGGAGACTGAACTTCTGGGAGAAATTAAACAGTTGTGTGTGAAAATCCCACTTCTCTAGGCCATAAAAGATGTACCAATTTAAAACAAGTTGATCAAGGAGAAGTGTTTTAGACACCCAGGTAGGCGCAAGAGAGATGCCCCAACTATCAATGTCATAGGACAACTGTCCGATCTAATGTTGGGGCAAATAATCTATCCAAAATATTTGGATCCTAGGAGTCTTCAAGTTGATGTCCACATCAATGGCACCATAATCCCCCACACCTTGATTGATCTAGGGGCTGCCATTAATGTGATGACCAGGGTTACTATGCTTAAACTTAACCTTCAGAGTTCCTTAAGAAAGACCTCGACAGTACTGCAGTTGGTGGACCGCTCCACCGTGACTCCCGAAGGGATTGTGGAGGATGTCCTGGTCTCTGTTGATTCTTGGGAGTACCTTGCGGACTTTTTGGTCCTTCATCCAAAGGAAAAAATCATTGGATACCCCCTCATTTTAGCAAGGCCTTGGTTAGCTACTGCGAATGCTTACATCAGTTGTCGGGATGGGAGCATGACCATCAAGAATGGGCCTATGTCTAAACAGCTAGTCCTATACCCCATGCCCAACCTTAGAACATGACTTACCTCTCTGGTTGGAGGAGGAAGATGAGGATGAAGTCTACTCTGCACCAGTGTGCACAATGGAAGCCACCCGGGAAGGTCCTCAAGCCGAGGATGACCTAATTGAGAATTTGATTCAAAATCCACCTCCCGGGGTGCTGCCATTAGAATAGTTGGTGGAAGGTACAGAAACCAGCGCTTTAGTGGACCTCTGTGTGGCTGATCCGACCTCTCCTAGAGTTAAGAATGTGGAGCTTGGCCCTGAAAGAACCTTGAAGATCAGCTCATCCCTATCTCCCTCTCAGGAGAAGGAGCTATGTAGCTTATTGAACTACCTTTTGGAGGCTTTTTCCTGGACCTATAAGGAAATGAGAGGAGTCCATCCGTCGATCTGTACCCATCACATTTACATTAAAGAGGATTGTAAGCCAGTCATGCAGCCTCAGATGAGAATGAATCCAGCCCTTAAGGACATCGTTAAAGAAGAGTTGCAAAAGTTGTTGGATGCAGGATTCATCTACCCCATCTCAGACAAGGAATGGGTTTCTCCTCTGGTGGTTGTACCCAAGAAAAATTGGAAGTGGAGAATTTGTGTAGATTATCGAGAACTTAACAAAGCCACCAAGAAGGACCATTTCCCTTTGCCTTTCATAGATCATGTGCTAGATGGGTTGGCAGGAAAGAAGTTCTTTTCTTTCCTAGATGGGTTCAGCAGGTAAAATCAAATCCAAATCAGCCCGGAAGACCAAGATAAGACCACCTTCACTTGTCCTTAGGGAACCTTTGCCTACTGGGTCCTTCCCTTTGGGTTATGCAACGCTCCTGCCACTTTCCAGAGAGCTGTACTGAGCATATTTGCTGAGTTGGTTCACGATTCAGTGGAAATATATATGGATGACTTTACTCCTTATGGGTCTAACTTCCAAGAAGCATTGTCTAACCTGGGAAAAGTTTTAACCAAGTGCATTGAAATGAACTTGTCCCTCCGTCCTAAAAAATGTGAATTCCTGATGACTGAAGGGACCGTGCTAGGTCATACAATCTCTCAGCAAGGATTACAGGTGGATCCTAACAAAATTGCTATCATTCGAAAGGTCCCACCTCCTAAAAAGATAAGAGATGTTAGGAGTTTTCTAGGCTTAGCATGATATTATAGAAGATTCATTAAAGATTTCAGTAAGCTAGCCTCGCCATTGTTTGGCCTCTTAGGGAAATATGCTGAGTTTAAATGGAATAACGACTATCAAGGGGCTCTAGATGAGTTGAAAGATAAGCTGGTGTCCGCCCCAATCTTGAGAGGTCCAAATTGGGCCCTACCTTTCCACATCCACACTGATGCCTCGAACAAAGCCATAGGGGTAGCCCTAGGAAAAGTTGAAGAAAAGCTACCATATGCCATATACTTTGTCAACAAAAACCTGTCCAGGGCAGAGACGAACTATACTGTAACTGAAAAAGAGTTCCTGGCTGTAGTCCACTCCCTAAAAAAGTTTAGACATTACATCACTGGTTATCAAACATTCATACACATTGATCATGTTGCGATTAGATATTTAATGAATAAGCCTGATGTAAATGCTCGTATCATTAGATGGTTACTCTTGTTGTAGCAATTTGATTTCACCATTGTGGACAAACCAGGTAAGGAAAATGTTTTTGTTGACTTTGTATCTAGATTGGATTTCCCTGCAGGTGAGGAAGGGACAGTGGATGACCAGATGTTAGACGAACACCTGTTTTCTATTTCAGTACTCTCTCCATGGTTTGATGATATAGAAAATTACTTGGTCTTAGCATAGTTCCCTCCACATCTATCCTCAAGAGAGAAGAGAAAAATTGTGAGGAAAAGTGCCCGATTCACTTGGATTGGGGGCAACCTATTTAAACTTGGCCCAAATCAGATCTTGAGGCGTCATGTTAGGGAGGAGGAAGTTTTTGACATTCTCCTAACCTGTCACAATGGACCCTGTGGAGGCCACTCTGCAGCAAAAGGGACTGCCTTCAAAATTCTATAGGTAGGCTACTATTGGCCCACTCTTCATCAAGATGTCAGAAGATACATCAGCCAATGTGACCGATGTCAAAGGATGGGGAAAACGACTCCAAGGGATGAAATGCCCCTCCAAGATACATCAGCCAATGTGACCGATGTCAAAGGATCTGGGGAAACTGACTCCAAGGGATGAAATGCCCCTCCAACCTCAAGTGACCTTCGAGCCATTTGAGAAGTGGGGCATGGATTTTTTGGGTCCTATCAACCCTCCTTCAAAGCAAAGGTCTTACATCAATGTGTGCACAGACTGCCTGACAAAGTGGGCAGAAACCAAGGCAATCAAGGCAGTGACAGAAGAAAAAGTGGCTAAGCTTTTAAGGGAAAATATCGTCTATAAATTTGGCTACCCAAGAGAGCTAGTCACCGATCAAAGAAGTCAGTTCACCTCTAACCTGATTGAAGACCTGCTCGCTCATCACAAGATCAAGCACAAAACTTCCACCCCTTATCATCCGCAAGCAAATGGGCAGGTGGAAGTCACTAATATGGCTTTAGAAGGAATTTTGACTAAGGTGGTGAGGAGCAGCATAAAGGATTGGGCAGATCGCTTCGTTGAGGCCACCTGGGCCTACAACATCACTTGGAAAACTACAACAAGTTTCACACCTTATGAGATGGTCTACGGGAAGAAGGCTCTGTTGTCCATAGAATTCGAGTACAACACATTAAGGGTGGCAGCTCAGCTAGACCTAGATCTCAGCCATGCACAACGGGAAAGATTACTACAGATGAATGGATTAGATGAACAAAGAACGCATGCCATCCTCCACTCAGAAGTAGTTCAACTCTAGAGGAAGATATGGCATGACCAGCACCTCCATGAAAAGCAGTTCCAACCAGGAGATTGGGCACTGCTATACGACTCAAGATATAAGGATTTCAAAGGGAAACTGAGGACAAGGTGGTTAGGGCCATATACAGTGGAGAAATTCAACGATAATGGTTCAGTCCTTATCAGGACCATTGATGAAGAAGCCATCCCCATTCTCATCAATGGGCATTGACTGAAAATCTATAGGAAACACCTTTCGAAGAAGGAGTTCATGGAAACTTTGGAAAAATTAGTGCTGGTAGTGGAGTAGGGCCCTGTCTCTACTCCACCCACACCTTGATCATAAAAAAAAAAAAAAAATAGAAAAAGAAAAAACAGAAAAGAATAAAAAGATCCCTGGGTGAAAACCCCTTAGAGGTGCCGAGGGCAGACAGTGAGGGTGAAAACCTCCTGGAGGTGTCCCAGTTGTCTCATAAAAAAAAAACAGAGAGGAAAAGAAATAAGCCTAATCTCTGTGGAATAATTGTAGGTTGCAGGGAATGTATTGCAGGTTAGGAAGGTCATGCAAAACAAGGACAGGGGTCCACACCAGGCTACAGGACACCCTCACAAACACTTCCTCCATGACCAGTCACCTCTCCTAGGATTTGATCATATTTGGGGGTGGATTTCACCTTCTACAGGAAGTTCTGCCTATTCTACAGACATTATATGTCTTCTACAGGAAACATCCTGTAGAACCTTCGGGCAAGCCAAAATCGATCTTGGAGAGGAATCTGAAAGTTGGAATCTGTTTGTTAGGCCTATAGCTACCCCTGTTTCCACCCATCACCATATGGCACCCTGTTCCACCTCTTTACACCTCCGTCACCCACCTGGTTATGTGTTCGTGCACAGTCATATAAGAAACCCTATTTCCCTCAGATTGCCAGCAAGAATTTTTCAGCACAAATTAAGCAATGATGTTTAGCTCACCCTACCTGTCAACTCCATCTAAACTCTTCATCAACGAATCCCTCATCCGCAATATAGCCCCGCTCGTTTAGCCTGCATTCCAGGAGGAGAAGCAGCTACAGGAATCCTGTAGCAGCTAATCCCTATGGAAGACATACTCTAGAGGCAGGGACAGCCGAAATAAACAAAGGGAACATGCAAAAGGCTCCTCTTGGACATGAAAACATCCTCGGCAGCCGAAACCCAAAGAACTTGTGCATGCAGCGTTGAAAATTGAAGGATCGGGTCCCAAAACCTGTGCATACAACATCAACAAATGAAGGAATGGGTTCTAACACGTGTGCACAAGGCAGCAACAAGCGAAGCAGTGGTTCCAAGACACGAAGTCTACATAACACGTCCACGACCACGTAGGTAAGTGTCTAACCTCATTCGTCAATTGCATAAACTATATTTCAAAAACTGCATGACTGTGAAAATGGTTCGGATTGAACGGGATCAGTGGCCAGTCAACTGGCCACCCTCAGCTAGTTACATAGCTTCGTGGGATCTGAACAAGCTCAGTTACATTCAAAATTGTCGTCGAGATGTGTAGCCGACACGTGTGGAGTGTCCAGTCGGGGAGAATCGTCAAGACTGGCAGCAGTGGCGGCGATTAATGGCAAAGGGGAGGTGATGGCGGTCAGGGACACGTAGAGAAATGATGGCCATTGCATTGGATCAATGGTTTGGTCCAGCTACCTCATCCCCTCTCCACGAATTTCGCCGCAGTTAAAAGATACTCGGCTGAAGACTTTCACCACCTGCTGATCATTTGCACTTGTAACGTCCTCGGCTGAAGTACGCGTCTTCTGCTCCCAAAAAAACTGTTAACCAGTTGTTCTCCACCAGTTTTTCAGCCTGTTTCAAAAATTTCCTGCGTACTGGGTTTGTTAAGAGGCACAGTGACATCCTACGGAAGTCGACAAGAGTTCTACAGGAAGAATTCCTACAGGAAGGAGCTCTACAGGAAATACGACACAACTTTCCGGGGCAGGGAAGCCCAAACTTTTCTTTGCCGAGTTTGGAGTTCCGAGAGAGGTAGGCTCGAAAACACTCTTCCATGCATGGTATGTTTCGAAAAGGTGGTGAATTGAACTGTCTCAAATTGGGGAGTCCGAGAAACATCTGCCTGTGAGTTGGAAAGAGCAGTTTGGCTGCGTGTTGCACGATATTTCTCAGTTGTTTTTGTGTCAAAATTTTCCTCCACAGTTCCTGTTAAAAAAGGAAATTCTCCTATAAGAAAGATACACAACTGTGAGGGCTAGCCTGTGTATGAAGAATTTGAATTTGCATGTTTTTATGTATGCTAGGAACAAACATTGAGCTCTGTACTTTGTCTGTGGAAACCCAATTTCTTCCTTCATAAACGGACAGCCGAGTTCTAGGCAGCAACAACCTTAAAGCCAGGGAATTGGTGCTAATTGAGAGTTGAAATCCCTTCTCAAAGTTTAGGGGAGAAATCCATAAAACAACATTCCCTTGCTTATCAGAGCATAAAACAGGGCACTCTCACCATGCCAAGGGGGTTTATCAGGAAGGAACCTACAGATCCCAGCAAGCTGCGTGAGCATCCAGAGGTAGTGGACCTCTTTACTCGTGCCATTTGGATGTGCTTTTGTGACAAAATTCAGGGTCATGATGATGAGATAAGGGAGGAACTCTTAATGTCCCTAAAACTTGAACCAAAGACACAGGCCACAGTGAATTTTAGAGGTTTGACCCTAGCAGTTACCCTTGAGCTCATCAGTCGTGTTACTGGTCTCCCATTAGGGCTCCCGTGGAGCAAAGAAGAAAGGTCATTGGGCTAGGCAGCCAAGAAAGCATTCTTCCTGCCTGAAGAACATCCTGCAAAAGACAAAAACGGGGTCCGAAGAGCCAGCTTACCTCCTCTCTTGAGCAAAGTTAGTTTCCAAATCATGAAATATATTACCTTCGAAGGGAGATTCAACATTGTCTATGGCTATCATTTTAGGTTGCTGAATGAACTAAGACATGGAATGGATTTACCTCCAAATAGAAGTTGAGCATCCCCTATTTTCTTCTGCAGTCATTAAGTGAATGTGCCACAAAATTGAATGTAGGGACACCGGATTAGTTAGCTCATCATGGGCTCATCAAACTTTTAGTGGAATATTCCCTCCACACCTACACTGTCCCCCTCTCTTGGGAAATTTTCCGAAACATGTCTAGAGATGACGATATTAGAATTCTAGCCAAGGAGCTCACGTCATCTAGTAGTGAAGAAGGGGAACACTCTGAAGAAAGAGAGAAAACCAGTGGTAAAGGAATACAGGACAAATAAGCACAAGTAGGACAAAAAGAGAAAGAGGGAAAAGGCCAAATTGCTGAGCCTAAAACAGAGCAAGGAACAACATCACAAACACCAAGGGAAAAGAGACTGCAGAAGAGAGCAGAGAAGGCAAAAACATCCCAAGTAAAGACTGGCACAACCACAACAGTCACACCAAAACAAAAGGTAAAGACAGATCCTGAAATGGCCGCAATACAGGTAGAAATAGTTGACAGAGAGGCTTCTACAGGAAGCATGGAAACAGAATAGCAAATGCGAAAATCACTGGAAATATTGGAAAGAGAGGCAGCGGCCATGCTTGCCACCTTAAAAACACCTCTAAAACAAAAAGGGAAGTGAAAGAGGCAAACCTCCATATACTTTAAAGCAAGAAGGAGCACACGGATCAAAGTAGGCAGACCCCAACCACAGTCAAAGGAGCCAATTGTCATTGAGGACACAACACCTAAACCAAAAGAACGGTCTCCATCAAAGATATCCATCACATATGAATGAGGAAGCCCAAAAACTTCCACCTGGAGAGAGAGACTAAAGACAATGGACTCAAAGACAATTCTACTGGAAGCTGAGAAGTCTCTACAGGAAACTCGGGCTAAGCTAAAAGAGACCGAGAAACTGGAGAAAAGAGTGGCCAAACAACCATAGGATGAAGAAAAGACAGAGGAAATAGTGGACCCAAGCCCCCAGCCAAGCCTTGGATCATTCTATAACTTGTTGGAAGCCGGGAAGATAATTCCCCAGAAATTTGTGGTGCCACTCTTCTTTGCACTGGAAGAAGAAAGAATTAGGACTCACACTTGGATGAGGATTGCCTAGTCTAAAGTTATGGTGGATATAGGCCACATGGAGGAACAATTCAAGAAGTCAAGGGGAGAATTGGCCATGGTGAAGCATGTGGAAATCATTTAGAGGGCCAAACTACAGGAAGAGAACGAGCTGCTGAAACAACAGCTACAACTACAGGAAATACATAACGAAGATAGGCCCTCCATTCTAGGGGAACAACAGCAACAGGGAAAGCCTCCAGTAGGAAAAGAAACCTCTGATGAACAACGGAGAAAGGATGGGCTGCAGGCTGAGATTGAGGCACTAACAAAACATCTACAGGAGAAGGAGTTGCAGGCAGCAGAGGAGATACAGTCTCTAAGGAAATAGGTACATTAGAAGGAAGCAATAGAGGCCATACAGTGTAGGTAGCCTGCCAAGTCATACACTTGGTACCTTAAAGATCAATGGTTACAGTTCTAGATTAACACCTTGGCCCAAAGGGGCACTACTCCATTTCAAAACTACCATCAATTCATGGCTTTATGTGACAGTAGCTCATTAGAGGACAAGGCTAAATTATCAAAGTTTTATTTACACAACCTAGCCCTTCCAAACATGAATTCATGGGATCCCAACGCTGTGGTAGGAGATGTGCAACTTCTAGCCTTGACCTCTTGGTTGAATCATGAGGAAAAAAGGGCAGCAGAGGTCTGAGATATTATGAACAGGGAACTCAGTGAACCACTAATGATCAGAGCAGAGCCGGAGGACCCCTCAGCATTGATAAGTGCCCACTAGCACTTGGCCAACAACCATCAGGAGTTACTAGATTACATTGAATGACAAGCTCAAGCTATTGCCCACTTTGAGGACATGGAGAGATTGTTGGGGGATAACTGCCTTCATGCTTGCACCAGGAGGTGGAACACACTTTCCCACAGTTTGAAGATAAGAGAATACCACTCTCCAACTAGGACGACGGAGGCCTTGGCAAGGGTACCCCTCTATAAACAGTCAATGCAAAATCTGTAGGCCAATTGGATCGACCTAAAATTCAGACCTCCCTTGCTTTTGGGATTGTTGGAAGGAGTTAAGGAAGAAGAGGAAAAAAGGCAGTGGGAGGAAGTCGAAAGAAAAGCATGATTTCATGACCGGAAAGAAGACATCACCTCGGAGGCCTGGGATGTGAGAGAGGTAGTCAAAGCTATCAAGGATGATGAGCTAGATTAGTTGCTCAGAGGATGAGCAACCCATTTAGCAGGGGGGTGATGATGAGCCCCAAAAATGGGTAAATTATTGGGCTCATTTTGCCTATTGTTCTTCATCAATCCACCATTTTTCATAATTTATGCATGTTTTTTGAGTATTTTTATGTTAGTTGAATGAATGAGGATAGTCACTTGACCATGAAGACTAATACGTGTGCATTGCAGATTTTTGGACAAATTTTGGAAGAAGGCCAAGAATTTATGAGCGAGATGACAACCAAGCATGAAGGAACAAGGGTGAGGATTCATAGGAAGGGTGTCTCCTATGCTAAATGGCCTCTTCCTTGAATTCTCCACCCTTAGCTCAGAGATTATCAGGCCACCGAAAAGGATTCCCAAGGGTAACCAAGTAGTTTTGAGTAAAGTGATTGATCACTGGTAGTTTGAGTAGCCGAGCCCCTCGAGTTGAGGACTATGGAAGACCCTCATAGTGCATAAATAGGAAGGCTTCCAGCCTTCGTAGGTTACTTTTTGAGCATTTGTATTCTTCATTATAGTGCTGCTAGTTTCTCAGCTCATTTTGTAGCTTCTGTTGTACAACTTTCTTTCTGACATGGTTATTTTTTAATAATGGAAAGCAGTTTGATTTGGCATTAGTTCTAAAATTTTTCTTAGGAGCCTGCAGCTCTTGGGGTTGGTGCAAACCCAAGCACCAAGGCCTCCTTCATGTACTGTTATATGTTTTTAATGTCTTTGCAAAATAATTTACGTTAAGTAGATTACAATCTTTCTTGGTTACCTAGCTCATTGTTGTTGATTAAAAACGTTTTTTCAGGTTCAGATTGACTTGATAGGTTAATAACAGAGAAGATCTTCGGAGAAAGGCCATCAAGTACCCCTGATCTCATATCTCCCTCTGTGGGACCATGAGCTGAGACCAAGGTGTCCTTGCCGCCACCAAAAACACTATCTTTGCTTCATCATGCAATTGTTAGTGGTAGATTCTCACTTGAAGAAGTGATACCAGTTGTGGTTACATGCTCAGTTTCATGATTGCTTAGTTTGCATAGATATTTCACATGATTTCGTTGCAAATAAACTTCTGTTCATTTTCCTTGCTGATATTAAGGTCAGATTAGGTTAGAGTAGCTGGGTCTTTAGTTTTCTGAGTCTTCGTTTGAATAGTTTGGAAAATAACTTGCGGAGCACTAGTGATACCTCTTTGCCTACCCCTACTCCATCAATACCACCTGCTTCGTCCTCTAACTCTGATTCTTGCCTCACATTTGCTACGTTCCCTCATTTTGACCTAATTTCCATATTTGGTGCAACATTGCTCTACCCCTCCTTGAACCAAACCTAGCCATCCTTATCACTCACCCACTTTGTTCGCTATGTCCTGGACCTCTGCACATCATCATCCAACCTCTATACCCACTTCTTCACCTTTCTTCCACCATCAACCCTTCAAAATTCCCTTTCGGAACATCCTGTAGAAACATCCTGTAGAAACCACAGAACATCCTGTAGAACCCTTGCAGACTTCCTGTAGGAGCTCACGAAAGCGGTTTCTTGAGATCTGAACGCTGTGAAACTCTCTGGAAGGGTGCTATGGACCCTTTAGGCCCTCTTCCAACCTTCCAAACCTCCTACAAGTTCCTACTCCATTTCTCTTCGCTAGTCAACCTCTGCACAACCAAAAATAGTTAAAGCACATGCAAAATAATTCTGACAAATCACTCAAAAATGCAAAAAGATGTTTCTTTTCAGATTTCACTTCAGAAGTAGCTTAGAAACATGCACTTAAGCTTCTAAATAATCAATGGCATCTTGTTTTCAGTAGCTTTCATCCTTCTCCTTGCGGGTTTGCGTTCCTTTCTAGCTTTCAACTTCTTTCTGCAAGTAAATTAGCCTCTTGTTGAGTTAGCTTTCATCCATCATATTTAAAAGCTTCTTCTAAGAAATCATAGAAGTTGGCTTAAGCTCCTAGCGGACTTGTGCCAGCTGATCAAGTGACAGCTGCGGCAAGAGCTAGTACTTGTGCATACAACACCTCGCTTCCAAGTTTGTTACGAACTACCAGGTTGATAAAAGTAAAGAAGGGAGTCCCAGGAGTTGCAGCATTATTGCTGCAATACTAGAGCCCACCAATTCCAACAGGAGGAAATGTTATGGAAGCAAAAATCCAGGATTCAATGGATTAAGGAAGGTGAACAAAACACAAAATTTTTTCATAGATCTGCCATTGATCACAGAGGTGCTAATAAAATATTAAGCATAAAAAATGATCAGGGAACCTCAGTACAAACTCATCAGGAAATCTCGAGCCTTCTCATAAATCATTTCAGCCAGATTTCTCAGGAACCTGAGATCGACAGAGAGGAAGCTGTTAAGGAACTTTTAACTTCTATCCCAAAGATCATCACTGAGGATCAAAACAAGGCTTTAAATCAAGACATCACCTTGGAAGAAGTGGGAGAGGTTGTGAGAGATATGCCAAATGGTAAGGCATCGGGGCCAGATGGCTTCACCATCGAATTTTACAAAGCGTGTTGGGAAATCATCAAGATAGAGGTATGGGAAGTGGTGGAGGATTCTAGGCGTTCCTCTTCCATCCTTAAATCCCTCAATTCTATTTTCCTTTCCCTTATTCCAAAGGAGGAGGAAGATAATACTCCGTCGAGGTTTCGACCAATTGCACTCTGCAATGTTTTGTACAACATTATTTCTAAAGTCATAGCCAATAGACTAAAACCAATTCTTCCAGGAATCATTTCGGAAGAATAATCAGGCTATGTAGAAGGGAGACAGATTATGGACAACATCTTGATAGCTCAAGAGATGATTCACACTCTCCGAACTCAGAAAAAAGCAAGCATGTTAATGCAGTTATACCTATCAAAGGCTTATGATAAGGTAAACTGACATTGTTTGGAAGCTATTTTAGAAGCCTTCAGCTTTGCGAAACAATGGATAATCTGGATCCTAGACCTGGTTAAGTCTACCAGATTTTCAATCCTGGTTAACGGAGCTCCCACATCCTAGTTTACACCATCCCGAGGTTTATGTCAACGGGATCCCCTATCCCCCTTTCTGTTTGTTATTCTAATGGAAGGTCTAAGCAGGATAATCAATAGAGCAAAAGAAGAAGGAATCATTCAAGGACTCCAACCCTTTCCCTCAATCCCTAGAACAACACATCAACAGTTTGTCAATGACACAATGATGCACGACACGCCCTCTGTTAAAGAAGCTCTTGGGTTCAGAAATATTCTCAATCACTTCAGTATGGCCTCAGGTATGGAGCCTAATCTAACTAAATATTCCATTTTCTTTTTCAATACACACCTAGCAGTCTAGAAGAATATTTCTACCATCCTAGGCTTCAAAAGATGCAACCTCCCATCAAGATACCTAGGCATTCCGCTGACTGATAGACCCTGGCAAAAATTGCATTGGTAAAGAATTATTGGCAACTTAGAGAAAAGATGTCATCATTGGATGCACAGAACTGTTAACATTGTAGGCCGCCTTGTCCTCACCAAATCCATCCTCCAAGCTATTCCGCATTACATGCTTTCCATTCTCTCAGCACCTAAAGGTGTTCTTCAGAAAATATGATTCATCCAAAGAAAGTTTCTTTGGTCGGGTAATTCAGTGAAGCAGAAATGGTCTCTAATGGCGTGGGATAAGATTTACAAACCCAAACCCCTAGGTGTGCTGAATCTGTAGGACCCCTTCATCGTCAACTGGGCATGTGGAGCCCAGTTATGGTGGAGGTAGCTAAAGGAACCCAAATTACCTTGGGCCAAACATTGGAAAGAAAAGTATGCTCACAACTATAGCCTGCAGAATTTGATTAGGATGCAGGAAACCCCTAATGGCTCTCAAATTTGAGACCTGGCTAGAACTAATCAGCACATAATTTAGGAGTAGTGATTTTGGGAAGTTTGAGATGGAAAGACTGCCTTGTTCTGGGAAGATGCTTGGCAACAATTACCCAAGCTGGAAAGCCTTGAATTCTTAAGCATTAAAGGAAGAGGACAGGAGCTAGGGAGGACAACAGTAAACCATTACTGGAAACCCAATGAAAATAACCAAGCATGGAGAATGTGGTTATTCAATGACACAGAATTGTCGGAAGGGGAAAACAATAGTATAAGATCACTAAAGGTAGAGCTAAAAGAAATAAAGATAAGGAATGCACGGGATGCTAATCAACTATGTTGGCAAGCTCGAGGGGGCAAACTTCTCACTCAAAGAAGTAAGAGTCTATATAGAAGGAAATGAACATGAGGAAAAAGTCAATTGGTACAGTAAATTTTGGGATGCTCAACTTTGGCCGAAGATTAAAACTTTCCTTTGGCTCTTGATGCACCGAATAATGCTTACCTGGGAGAACCTTAGGAAAAAAGGATTCATAGGCCCCTCACATTGCCCCCTAAGTGGAATCGACGAGGAAACCTTGAATCACCTCCTAAATACTGGTGAATGGACAGATAGCCTTTGGAATTGGATAGAAGCCATTTTTAAGAGGACGGACAGGGTAAGAAATTCAATTCAGGAAACTATAGAGAATTGGAGAGGCAATTTCTCAAAAAACCAAATGGTTAATACATTATGGAATCTTATCCCAGGGTTTAGAGTATGGATGATATGGAAAGAAAGATATAGAAGAGTGTTCCAAAATGAAACCAGAAACATAGAACTCATTACAGGCACAATTCTGCAAAACATAAGAGAAACAATTCTCACCAGAGAGAAAGCAGAACAAAACAAGGATTTCTTAGTATCGGACTTACAAATTCTGAAGGCATTTGGCATTGAGATAGGAACCATCACTATTTATTCAAATTAGCGACAACAACAAGGCACCGTTGTGAATGCCTAGACTCCTCCATTGACATGCTTTCATAAACTCAACTTTGACAGGGCCTCTCGGGGAAATCCGGGGCCATTAGGTATTGGAGGTGTTCTTCGGGATTACAAAGGGGAAATACAACATATTTTCAATAAATCGTTGGGTGATAATGGAATGGAATTTTCAACTTTAGAGGAATGATTAAGAATTCTCAGGCGTCTAAAAATAGGAGCCACCGTGGTGGAAGGGGATTCTCAATTGGTAATCACTGTAGCAAGGAGAATGTAGACGGGAGAAAAATTGAGTAAGGTCATAAAGCTTTGGAGGCTGGCCAAGGCCATAGAGCTCATAGCTGAGAACCTCTCATGCCTTGATGGAATCATACTACAAGCAGTGAGAAGAAAGGCAAACACAGTGGCTGATCATCTAGCCAACTACGGAATCGATAACCACTTCACCTACCTAGACACCTGTTGGCATGAGGTCACATGTACTAAACTCAGATGTAAGTGTACACTTCTCTCGAGACAAAACATAAGTTAACGGAAGAAGTGGTGCAGGGGTATGAAGGAATTTGCCTTAATAGCGAATGAAGATAACCAAGCGAAGGAATATCAGGCGATAGACCCATGAAGGACATAAGGAGGAGTGGGAAATCATCCATAAGGAAAAAGTGCTTCAACCGAGGTGAACAACCAACAAGAAATATGATCAACGCCATTAGAGAATCATAAGGGAGGACACATGGAATTCAACAAATAGGCTCAAGTGTGGCAGAGTTAAGAGTAAGGATACGCATCATGAACAGGAATTGGGAAATCGTAACAACAGTTATTATGGTAGGATCAGAGCTTATCCGATGGCGAAGTGGGAAACCTCGGGCCAAACCTGGCCACCCTCTACTATATATACAACTTCCCACCAGGAGATCGGTACATAGCTCTCCCGCGACCTGCAACATAGCAATCGTTGTGCTAACAGGAGTTTTAGTGTTTCTGCGTTATGCAATAGTAGTATGGTGCATGAAGGAAGTCATAATTTTTTGGCTAACCGGAACTTGCAGAAAGCCCAGGAAGCCTATGAAACCCAAACTACCCAAAAAGAAAATCACAAAATCGAAGAGCTAGAAGCGACGGTCACAGAGGAGGAAGAAAATTTGGAAGAGCAAGATTTGGAGAAGGAAGTGGAATGGATTTATAATCCGAGCACCGCAACTATTAGAGCAACTCAATTTGTTTGAACCTAGGGTGAAATGTGGAGGATGAAAACCATGCTCACCAAGGCACTTAGCATGTAGGGTTAAGACATCAAAAAAGCACATTAGGAAATCTCTCTTGTTTCAATAGAGCATATGGCTAGATTGGATGCCATGGAATTCAATCTCAGTGCCCTAACTCAAGAAGTTAGAGTCCTCTCGAAGAAGCTGAGTGTCCTCATCAGTCTCCTTGGGCACTCCATGCATCAGGGATCCATAGCTGCGGCGGAGGTCTTGAAGGAAGCAACCGATACCAGTCATGCGAAACGGACCACTCCTTAGCGGAATCCTCAGCCTCAGAAAATGACTACTAAGGCCGGCCCGAGTGCTCCCAGTAAAGATTATGTAATCTTAAAGTTGTAATGGCTCTTCTGTTTTAAATATCTCACTTCTTGTTTTGGGATGTTTTGTTACTAGTTTCTAGGACACTGGTGTCTTGTAACTGATGAGGTCCTCCTGGTCCTCCTTATTTCCTTTTCATACCACTGTCAAGCTACCTAGGGTGGTGAAATGATTTGTTGTTTCAAGCCCCTCTTTAGGCTATCATACATGGTTAGCCTCGGGGTCAGGTGATAAGGTTTAGTGGCTCATAGACATTTTGAGTGGGAAAGGAATTTTTACTTTTGTCTGTGCATGCAGACTGTTTTGTATCTTATGTATTTTATGAATTAATATAAAACTACTGATTTACAAAAAAAAAAAAAAAAATACTAAGGTTTCTATTCTTATTAATAACTTTAGTTTATTTTTGACTGATAATGTAGACCTTAAGGTTTCTTCTTCCCCTTCTAGCAATAAGGTCATAAATCTCTCCAAATTCTCATTTAATCCTCATGTTTTCAGTCTCTTAGAGAAGGGTTTAAACTTTGCGGTAGCTCCAAGGAAGATCTCGATCCATGATATTATTTGTGACATTGAATTTGGGATAAAGGAGTTACTGGAAACTGCTAAAGATATTATTAGGCAGGATTGTGCGGTTATCCTTAGAAAGGCTAAACCCCCTAGGAACAACCTTAGCAAACCTAAATTCAAAGCTCTTAAATCCTTGAACAACAACAAGGACATTGTTGTTCTTAAAGCTGACAAAGGAGGTGCAGTTGTTATCCTTAACAGGGAGGATTAATGCAATAAAATGTTAGATCACCTTTGTAATAATGGGAGCTACAGAAAGCTAGCTAAAAATCCCTTAAAAAAGGTTTCTAAGATAGTTGCACTAGCCATAAAATCTAGTAGCACTGTTAGCTCTCTGAGTAAGAAACTTATTGAGAGCAACCCTCTCACTCCTAGGATTTATGGTCTTCCCAAAATCCATAAGGAAGGGGCCCCCCTACACCCCATAGTCAACACTATAGGAGGGCCGACTTATCTTCTCACTAAATATCTTGCTAATAAGCTTAAGCCTCTTGTTGGTCGGACCGAGTCCTTCATTAAAGATTCGTCCTCCTTTGTTAATGAATTAAAGGGTATTAGAATTGATCCAAGTGATATGTTATTCAGTTTTGATGTGGTCTCATTATTCACTAATATTCCTATTAATGAGGCCATTGATGTCATTAATCGTATCATGGATCAAAATACTACTTTTTTAGTCAAGATTTTCCTTACCTCTACTTTCTTTAGTTTTGAGGGCGAATTTTATGAACAAACCTGTGGTGTTGCTATGGGTTCCCCCCTTTCCCCTGTGGTTGCCAATCTCTTTATGGAATTCTTTGAATCTAAAGCCTTGTCATCGACACTTTTCCAACCTAAGTTGTGGAAAAGGTTTTTGGATGACACTTGTACCATCTGGTCTCATGGAAAAGAGAAGTTGGAGTTGCTTTTCCATCACTTTAACAATCAGTCGGATTCCATAATGTTCACCATGGAAATTGAGGTTGATGGCAACCTTCCTTTCCTTGAGGTTCTCATTTCAAAAAATGATTATGGTTCTTTCTCTCACAAGGTTTTTCAGAAGAAAACTCACACAGAGCAATATCTTCATGCAAGTTCCCACCATTTATTGACTCAGATACTAGGTGTTCTCAACACCTTAGCCACTCAGGCGTTGTGAGTTTCCGATGAAAATCATATTGATGATGAAAAGACCCACCTCCTTAAGGTCTTTAATAAGAATGGAGCAAATCCCAGGGTTTGAGAGCTTTCCATACTGCGGAAAGAGTTCCTAAGAAGAGGATCGATCCAAAGGATGGAGCTTATGGGGTTCATCTTCCTATTATTTAGGTGACCAGGAAAAAAATATCGAAGATCCTGAAAAAACCTAATATTCCTTCTTCCTTTAGACTCCTTCGCACTATTCGAAGTTCTCTTCCTTAGATCAAGGACCCGGTTAACCCCAAGGATTTGAAGGCGGTTTATATTATTCCTTGTTCTTGTGGGACTCCTTACATTGATGAAACTGGTCGATCAATAAAGTGGAGGATTTGTGAACATGCCATGAACATTAAACATGGGAGGTCTCGCTCCTCCGCCTTGGTAGAACATGCAGAAAAGACCAATCATCACATATGTATAGAAGAGGCTAGAGTCATAGCTAGGGTTGATCATTTTCATCATCGTAAATTTAGAGAGGCCTTAGAAATTGAAAAAAGGCATGTTGATCTTAACATAGGCAATGGTTGGAGCATCAACAGGTGTTGGATCCCTGCCCTGATGTCCTAGGTTTTCTTTTCCTAGTAGTATTAATTGTTATTATTATTTATTTTGATTTTATTTAAAATTCAAAACTTTCCAAAATATTATTTATTTATTTATTTTTATATAATTTATTTATTTATTCTTATTATAGCATTATAACTTAAATTGATTTATTAAATAATAATAATGATAATAATAATAATTAAAATTCTTTTTAATCTAGGTAAAAATGTAAAAAAAAAAAAAAAAAAAAAAAAAAATAATAATAAATAGATAAATAAATATTTTTAGTCAAACTAATTGTTTTTTCTAACGGCTAGTTAATTGCTCCCTTCATCTATTTATTTCATTGCCTAGATCTAATTCATCATCTTGTCCTGAAGATGAACCATACTAGATGGTTGAACGATATTACTCCTATATAATTTTTTCCCAAAAATTTTATTATTATTAAGTTATATCTCCACACAAATATTTTATGTGTCGTCACACCAATGTCCCTTGATAGTGACATTTTTTTTGACATTGCAAATATGTTTTTAGGCTCTTTCCAATAGATTTTTGGTTTAAAGGGTTGATCCACAAACAATACTATTTTTTAATATAGTATTATAATACCTAATGTGAGTATAATTTAATATATAACGTTTTTTTAATATGATTTATATTTATCGAGTCGGGTTAAAATACTAGAAATTAATATATATTTTTAATATATTATTTTATAATTTATAAGTATCGTTAATAAAATTTAAAACACATTTTTTATTTATTATGATTTAATTTATAAAAAAAATTGTTGTAACATATAATCTATACCTATAAGTTAGAATTAAAGAATAATAAATTAGGTTTAAAGAATGAATATGCGTAAGAAGTAAAAGTAATAAGCTTTATCAATTTCAAAAGGATACATATAATGTAGAGAGTTTGCAAGTTATTGAGAAGGAAAGGGTTGAGCCGATTTAGTGGCAATTAATTATTTTTTTACTCACCATGTTTTTACACTTTTTCTCTTACATATTTAGGCATATTTAAAATATAATTTAGATTTAGGATCCAAATTTGAACATATTTGTGGAATGGTTTTTAGGTTTAGTTTGTTTGTATGTTGTTTTACTTTATCCAAAAGTAAAATACAATGCAACATAAATAATTACTATTTAAGTTTATGGGACCACACATAATTAGGTTTTGAATCAATGATTAGTATATTTACATTAAAAGTGATAATAAATTTTGTAATATTAGCCATATATCAAGAATGTTATCAATAAATGAAGAAAATTTAAGGTTACATTTTTTTATATTTTTATGTGCTTTTATAATTAACTGTGAGATAGCCCTCTTTACTGATACCAGAATTTCAATTTAATTTATATTATAACTACTATGAAAAAAAAGTTACAATTATATTCTCAACATGCACACCTATATGTGATATAAATCCATATTGAAATTAGGAAGTGTCATAAGTAGTATTAATTAATGGTTAAAATGTAATTACACAAAACAGACATACACACTAGATTAGATAAAATGAAGCAAGGCAAAGATTGCAAAACGAAACTCTCCATTCGGCCAAATTCAATCTCTAGTTTCAACTCACTACTACATAAAGGAGGGTTTTTAGACAATATTTGAGACAATTTTTGGGTAAATTCTCTTAACTTAGACAAAACAAAACTTGTGTATTGTCTTAAATACTGTCTTTAAGCGGGTGTCTAAAAAATTATTGTCCTAAAGATTATTGTCTTCAAAATTATTGTCTTAAAGATTATTGTCTTAAAAAATTGTCTCTATAAAGACAATATATAACACAAGATTATTGTCTCTTAAGAGACAATTTCATTTTTGTCTCTCTTGAGACAATTTCATATTTGTCTCTCTAGAGACAACACTGAGATTAGAGACAATATGTCTTTAATACTAGCTATTGTCTCTCCAAAGACAATAAAATTTGTTATTAAAAGATCACTTTTGTCTCTCTCAAGACAATATAAAAAAATGAATCCAGAAATATCTCACCATTGAGATAAATCGATATAAAAAACATTTAATTAAAAATAAACCACAAAATCATTGATTAATTCATGTTACCGCACAGTGGAATCGAACCACCAACCTCCTGTTGTAAGGTAAGCACTCTTCCATTGAGCTAGCACACCTTAAAGAATTACATGAAGAGTTATGGGAATCCTAAAAATTACATTTATAGTCATTGATTTAACCAACCAAAAAATAAAAAAACTGACACATGATCTATAATCTTTATAAAAATTATAATCATGAAGACCACATTTTTAACTTACTAAAACTAGCAATTGTCCCGAAAGGTACAAAGAGAGGCAGATTATATCTCTAGCAAAAAATTTCAAAATCTTCTATTAGTATATAGTTAAATGTTCATGTATATGGGCTATCTTGTTATAGTGGCATATCCCTGTGTTAGGGTTTCATTCCATGTTAAGACTTCTTTTTCTTCCTCTTCTTCTCCGCACTTGTATGTGTCTATTATTGTGTACATGAACCCATATAAATTCTGTAACAAAATACCTTCATTTCCAAAAGTAAAACAAACATAATTATGATTTGTGAATCCACAATACAATTGAGTCATTATCAAAGCAAAAGAAATGAAATGGAGTGGATATATTCTCTTGCACCTTTACAACAAATTCTCCCTACTTGAAAGTTAATACACCTAGAAGATGTTTTCCCTTTGAATTTTAAGCTGAATAGATTTATGGCTCCATCCTAGGTCCACAATTATTCATGGCCCTCTATGGCTTGGGAGTTCCACACCAACCATTGTCTATGACAGTCAAGAGTACTGATGACCGAGAACATGTGCTAAAAATGTCATCTATGTTGCTACTAAATGCAAATATATACCATGATAATGAAAAAAATAACAACAAGTTTCATTAATGATGTTCTACATCAAGAAAAAGAGATCAATATTATAAGGATTGTGGCCATATTTGTGTAGTATGATAAACATAAAAATCTTTAGAAAATAATATAGATATATTTTCAGCTGCAATGGCTATATTGCATAGAGTTTTGTTGAAACAATATCTATAAAAGGTGAGGTTGTAAGCAGCACAAAGAACCAGGAACAAGTATAGTAAATATTTCAACAATATTACCTTGTAGTACTTCTGTAATTGAGGTCGCTTCAATCTAAATGTTGGAGTGATCAGGTCCCTTTCCAAATCAAATGGCTTAGGTTCAAGTTGAATACCTTTTAGCATCTCGAAACCCTTGAGCCAGATTCAACATAAAAAATTCCAGCAATCATAAAATTAACAGATAACTAATAAAAATGAATTAGAACTGAAAGAAAGTTCCCAAAGATGTATTTGTAAGGGAAATTCAAAACATGAAGCGACATCATGAAAGATGATTCAGAATGTATTACCTTATGGGTTTTCCCAGTTGCATTGAGCTCGTGTAGGATGTATTGCTTTACCTTCTGATTTTCACACAAAGATTCAGAATTCCCTGTTACCTCATTGGTGACAGCCCAACTTTCAAGTGCCTTCTAATCAGGTATAACAATTGTCACAGGAAAAGATTTGAAACTATTGCCATAAACCCATACCTGAAACATAACTGAAAAAGAATGAAGAGTGAGCGAACATAGATTATTCATATTAGACTATGTGCTAATAGTTGTAATGATCCCAATCTATGCACTTAATCTTATGGAATAATCATGACCTTGTTGGATAGTACTAATACATATTACATTGTGTACAAGCAATCCTACGCTTTCCCATCTTCTATATGGGTATCTATCATCAGTCAATCATACTAAGGTTGTGATGCAATTATGGTAGCATATTAGAGTATTCATAGTCATGTGATTAGTACCCTTATGAATAATAGTATAGTTCAAGATCAATACACTTAGCTCAATCATGATCTATTGCTTTACCACTATAAGCATTGAGTACACTAGTTTCCATAATCAATGATCTTCACAACCCACAACCCGTATTCACAAGTTTGTACATAGTTAACGTAGCTGTAACCTTGATAATATGGATAAGCTATGTCAGGCACTATATATTAGTATAAGCCTTTCTATTAAGCCCATATAAGGTGACACTATTGATTATGGTTGGTATTACCATTATTAACACTTTGACTGGAATAGAGCTTGTATCTTATATAAAATAAATCACTTCATACTATTCATGTAACCTGTAATACAGTAGTTATGAGTGAATACAATTATGACTCTAAAGAAGAACAACAAGAAAGATTTGTTTTCTTCAACATTATTTCTTGCAACTATTATAATTATGACTTACAAGATGGGATTCTAGTCTTTATATTAGGTGATACAAAATAACACAAAAATTGTCTGTACAGAGACATTAGTATGTAGCGGAAAAACATCAAAAGATGAAGGAAGAGCTTACATAAATGAAAATACTTCCGATTGCAATAGAATATGGAAAATCATAGGCTATATTGGATATGGACAAAACGATGTGTCTCATAAAGGAATTAACATTAAATTTGGAGAGTGCTAACAATTTAAAAACACAAGTAATAGTTGACTCTGAATTTGCAAGGCCAGGAGTTGTGGATAAGGACAATGTTGATTTGGATGAAGAAAATATCATTACAAAGACAAAACTAGAGGCTGAAAAGGAAAGAAATGCATTAGTAATATTAGAACTACAAGCTGTCAAATAGGAGATTAAGCAGGATATTTCAAAATACCTATGTTTAGTTAAATTGAAGGACATTTCTCTTGAAAATGTAATAGATGCATTGGCAGCTTCTGAGGAGGTGCAGAAACAGGTAGATGCATTAACCATAGAATTTATTACCACAAACAATTTCTTGGATATAGCTCAGAGCTTATATATGGAAACAAAAGAAAAGAAACATGATGTGTTATGAAACCAGTTCAGAAAAAGATAGAAAATATAGTTGAATGCCTTAGAATTCAACCTCTTTGAGGGGGAAACCTCCTTTACATTACACAAATGAAAAATTCTTGGATGATTCAAATGAAAAAACCTCCTTTCTATATATAGGAGTCTAAGGAGCCACAATATAACCGAGCCGACCTAACAATAATAATATAAAGCCACAAAAATAACAATAGAGGGATTCTATGGGGCACAGTAATAACAATATGGGGACAATAGGGGCACAAAAATATTAATAAGGGATAAAACTACAATAGTAATGGGGTAGTCACTAGTATTATAGGGACCTAATATGCCCCTCTCCTTCAAAAAAAGTGTGGTCCTCAACGCTTGAGTAGTTCTGGATGCTTCTGTATAAAAGTCTCATCCTCCCATGTGGAATCTTCAGCAGATAAGTTCTTCCACTTGATGAGATACTCTGCAATTGATTGATTTCGTAGTTGTTGAGTTCTTGCTTTTGTGACTGCTTCCGGTTCCAATATAATTTTTCCTTCCTCGTCAAGTTCTGGCAATATTGTTTGAACTGGGAGCTTGTCGCCTATAACCTTCTTTAAACATGAAACATGGAAAAATGGGTGCACTTGAGAACCTGCAAGAAGCTCCAATTTGTATGCCATCATACCAATCTTTTACAACACCTTGTACGGACCATAATACTTTGGTGATAATTTATTATCCTTCTTAGCTTGCTTGAGGGACATTTGTTTATATGGTTGTATCCGTAGGAATACCCAATCACCTACATCAAAACTTCTTTCACTGCAATGTTGATCTGCCTATTGTTTCATTCTATTCTGTGCTAACATGAGGTTATTCTTTAAGGGTTGGAGGACTTGTTGTTGATGTTCGATGTGATGTTCCACTGCTTGAACCTTAGAATTTTCTCTTAAATATGATGTGATGGATGGTGGCTGATATCCATAAAGTGCCATAAATGGGGTCACTTTTGTTGTTGTATGGAAGGAAGTGTTATACCACCATTTAGCCAGAGGCAACCATTTGGTCCATTGTGTCTGTTTATTAGATACAAAGCAATGAAGATATCCTTCCAAACATTTGTTTACTATCTTAGTTTACCCATCAGATTGAGGATGATAAGATGAGCTATGAGCTAACTGAGTACCAAGACAAGAAAATAATTCTGTCCAAAAATTTCCAGTGAAAATGGGATCTCTGTCACTTACAATAATATTTGGATTTCCATGTAGCTTTTGAATTGTTTCCATGAATGCAGTAGAAACTGTATTATCTTTAAATGGATGTGATAATGCACAAAAGTGTGCATATTTGGTAAGTCTGTCAACTACCACCATGATGACACTCTTTCACTCAGACTTGGGTAAACCTGTGATAAAATCCATTGAAACCTCCTCCCAACATTGGCTTCGAATGGATAATGTTTGTAATAGACCCGGCGTCTTAATTTTTTCCACTTTATTTTGTTGGCAGACCAAGCATTCCGCCACAAACTTTTGAATATCCGATTTAAGGCCATCCCAAAAAAATTCCTTCTTAACCCTGTTGTATGTTTTTAAAAATCTTGAGTGCCCTCCTAAGGGAGAAGTGTGAAATTCCATAAGAATCTTTTGATTGAGTTGGGAATTCTTACAGAGGTATAAGCGATCTTTGTACCATAATGAATCATTTTGCCAGCTAAATGTATCAAATGTACTAGAATATTATTGTAACTTTTGAATAAGTACCCACACTTCTTCATCATTCTTCCATTCCTCGCTTCGTTTAAACAATCTGGTTGGATAATAGAAATGGCGCACAAAAATGCTTCCACATCCTCATCCCTTCTTGAGAGTGCATCTTCCACCACATTTTGCTTCCCTTTTCTGTAGATGATTTCAAAGTCATAACCCAACATCTTTGTGACCCACTTTTGTTGCTCTTCAGAGGATAATCTTTGTTCTAAAAAGTATTTGGGGCTATCATGATCCATTTTTACTTTGAAGTGTCTTCCCATTAGGTGGGGTCGCCATTTCTTAAATGCATGTAGTATTGCCAACATTTCCTTCTCATAAATAGCTTTGTGTAAAAACTTTCCCTTGATTGGATGACTTTCAAAAGCAATGGGTCTTTCATCTTGCATTAAAACAGCACCAATTCCATTTCCTGAAGCATTACATTCCACAATAAAGGTTTTTGTGAAGTCTGGTGTAGCTAAGACCGGTGCTTGGCACATTGCCTCTTTAAGATGTTTGAAGGACTTTGTTGCTTCTGGAGTCCATGAAAATGCATCTTTCTTCAATAATGTTGTTAATGGTGCTGCTATTCTCCCATAATTATTAACAAACTTGCGATAATACCCTGTCAACCCGAGAAATCCTCGCAGATGCTTTATGGATGTGGGGATTTTTCATTCTTTAATGGCTTTAATTTTGCTAGGGTCTACCTTAACTCCTTCATGAGATACAATATGACCCAGATATTCCACCTCTTGTACTCCAAAGAAACATTTGGATCTTTTTGCATATAATTGTTTCTCCTCGAATAGTTGTAGCATCCTGTCAACATGTTCAACATGATCCTTCCAAAACTTGCTGTAGATTAGTATATCATCAAAAAATACTAACACAAATTTTCTAAGGAAGGGTTTGAAAATGGAATTCATCAAACATTGAAATGTAGAATGTGCATTGGTAAGGCCAAAAGGCATGACCAAAAATTCATAATGACCCTCATGAGTTCTAAATATTGTTTTCAGAATGTCTACAGTCTTCATTCTGATTTGACGATATCCTAAACAAAGATCCAACTTGGTGAAGTAAATTGATCCATGCAATTCATCCAATAATTCATCAATGATATGAATGGGAAACTTATCTTTAATAGTGAGCTTATTGAGCTCCCTATAATTTGGACACATGCGCCATGATCCATCCTTATTGTGCACCAATACTACTAGAGCAGAGAAAGAACTTTGACTAGGTTGAATTATACCAACCTCTAGCATTTCTGCAACCATACGTTTAATTTCACTCTTTTGGGCATAGAGATATTTTTACAGCCTGATGTTTGGAGGAACACTTCCTGGAATCAGATGAATAGCATGATCATGATCACGAATCAGTGGGAGACCTTTGGGAGTCTCAAGTACCTTGGAATGATTGTCCAAGACTTTTTGGAGATCTGGAGAAATAGATTATTCCAATGTGGAAACATCTAGCAAACATAATTGTGCAATTACACCTATTTGTTGCTTTTTAAGAAGATTTGTCATACCGTTAGAACTTATTATCTTTCCTAGTTTCCCTGCAATACCCCTTAATTCAACTTTCTTTCCTTCTGTAGAAAATTTCACTAAAAGTTCTTGAAAATTAAAAGCTATTGTACCCAAGGATTGTAGCCATTGGACTCCTAGTACAACATCAGCACCTCCCATTGGAATGGAAAGCATTGGGCTAGTCAATACATATTCTCCCATGGATAGCTTGATATTATGACACTTTCTAGAGAAATTTATCATTCCTCCATTTGCAATCATCACTTGAAACTCTGGTGCTAGATATAGGAAGCAATTCAATTCTTTTGCTATCTTACAATGAATAAAATTGTGGGTACTTCCTGAATCAATCAACACTATTACCTTTTTCTTCTTGATTTGTCCTTCTATATTGATTGTTTGGGGAGTGGTAATTCTAGCAAATGCATTACAAGATATGGTCAGATTCATTTCTTCTTTATCTATGATTTTTTCCTGTAGTACATCCTCTTCTTTTGACCTTTCTTGCTCCTTTTCTTCTTCCTCTTCACAATCTATGTAGAATAATTTCTTCTCAGCACACTTATGACCTTTAGTGTATTTGCTATCACAACTGTAACAAAGCCCTTTTGCTCTCTTTTCTTCCAATTGTTCTGGTGTCAACCTTATAGGTTGTGGGAGACTAGGGGCAACAACACTTCCATCTTTATAGTTGTGAGTGGTATGCTTCTTGGCTGCCATAATTTTGCTTTCCATTTTTCTCGCTAACCTGAATGCCTTCTCTAATGAATCAGTTTCCCAAAGGCGAACATCATGTTGGATATTATCCTTTAAATTCCCTATGAACACATCAATCCTATGCTCCTCTGGAATATTTTTTACCCTTATGTTAAATTTTTGGAGCCCTTCAATGTGCTCCATTATTGAACCCTTTTGTTTGAGACCTATCAATTCGCTAAAAGAAGTGTTTCTTTTTGTATCCTCATAATGTGCTGTCAATTCTTCCATAAAAATTGCCCTAGTGATAGTTTGTTTACGAGAGCAAAGCCATTAATACTGTACAAACTGATTTGGTTCCAAATATAAAGTTGCAATACATACCTTTTGTGTATTTTGCACATTATTGAGATCGAAAAATTGCTCCATCTGTAATATCCATGTTGCGGGATCCTTGCCATAAAACTTCCTCATATCGATTTTTGGAATATGGTGGGTCTTCGATCCAACGTTAGAGTCTATGAAATCATGATTAACAATTCTTTTGTTCTGACCATGAGTTTCCTTTACTACCCTTTCACCTTTAGTGACCATTTCTTGTAGCAACTTATTCAAATTTATCTTCAATTCTTCCATCTTATCGTCCATGCCTATCTTCAAATCTTCCATGTCTGTCTTCAAATCTATCTTCAAATTGTCCATCTTAGCTTCCACGTCATTCATCTTAGCTTCTACATCTTTCTTTAAACCATCCATCTTAGATTCTGTTACTTTTTGTGCGCATGATATTTGTTACACTTGGTCTCGTAATTTTGATATATCATATTGCATTTCTTCCTCTTCTTCATAAGTCATGCTAGAGCTTTCAGGTTGCTTACTAGGTGTTTGAATTTTCTTTCCTCGGGGCATCAGTTACCGATAATAATGCTCTACTATACCCTTTGAATTCCTTCAAAATAATCTTTAGAAAAAATTTAAAAAAATTACACACCCTTTTTCACTTTGTAGGAGCTCGATATTGCCTCTAATGTATATCTATAATTTTGGATCATTAAGTTCTAAAATTGTGACCTATATTATCCCTCTGTGTCCTCTTTCCAATGCCACTAGTCTGATCTAAATTCGATTCTCCAAGGAAGAGTTATGCCTAATCTCCCACAGTGACCTGATTATAGACTAGTTCAGTAGAGCGAAGTTTCACGACATGCCATGTGTCCCTGTTTCGACATTTGGCTCTAAAAATTATATACAAGAAGCTACAGTTCATTCTATTTCTATACCTTCTTATGAAATTTCAATCTGATGCTTAGAGAGAAATTTATGATGATTTTCCCCAGGTCACCTGTTTGGAATGTAATTTAGAAGTCTGCAAAAAGACCAACTTCCTCAGATCATATCTCCACAAATATAGTGCGAAAACCTCTAAAATTTGGACCTACGGTTCAGTGCGATTTCATATCAAATGGGTTTTTTTTTCATCTTCTGAAACGTTGCAGAAAAAAGTTATAGCGAAAATGCCATGATGACCTATTTGGAGTAGCGAAACCCTAGAATCCAAAGCTTTGATACCAAATGTTATGAAACCAGCTCACAAAAAGATAGAAAAGATAGTTGAACTCCTTAGAGTTCAGCCTCTTCGAGGGGGAAACCTCCTTTATAGTACACAAATGAACAATTCTTGGATGATTCAAATGAAAAATCCTCCTTTCTATATATAGGAGTTTAAGGAGTCACAATATAACCCAACCAACCTAACAATAATAATATAAAGCCACAAAAATAACAATAGAGGGATTCTATAGGGCATAGTAATAACAATATGGGGACAATAGTGGCACAACAATATTAATAAGGGATACAACTACAATAGTAATGGGGTAATCACTAGTATTATATGGACCTAACATGATGTAGCTATGGCCAAAGACCTAGAGTCTGAGGGGAAGGGGCAAGATATAGAGCATGTCAACCAAGAACTAATTAGGCTGAATCATGAAGTAGTTCTTGTTAAGGATCTAATGTTAAATCTCGATGTCTCATCCTCTTTATTGCAGAGATTGAAACTAGAATGAACAGTTGTTAAAGAATCAAAACTTAAACTAGGAGCAGATATGCATGCAGTTGAAAATGCCCTCTCTAAAGCAGTGGATAAATTGGATCTTGCAAAGGGTCAAGAGGTTAAAAAAACTAAATTCAAATATATAACTCTAGTAGAACTAGAGAAGATGAGAGAAAATTTAAGAAAGCCACACAGGAGGTAACTTATTTAGGAGGTGCCGTTGAGCCACTCAAAGAAGAGTTGGAGAGGGAAAGTGGCATGCTAGAAGAAATATGGGAAAGGGTAGCAAAGTATTTTGTAGTAGTTGCTTCTCTGGAGGCTGAATTGAATTAAACAAGACAAGCAATCAAATCATGGCAAGATTGAAGAGGATATCGAAGGAAGCTATGACAGAGATTTCAAGAGATTTACAGCAAGTAGTTGCTGAGGCATCTAAAGTCAATATCGAAGTTGAAGCAGCTAGAGAAGATATGCGCAAAGCAAAGGAAGAAGTTGCACAATTAGATACTGGTACTAGAACTGGATAGAGTATGCTATAAACAACTATAAAAATGGCAGAAGTAGCTCAAGCATCAGAAGTATTGGCTCTTTCTAGGATTGATGCTACGAATCAGGGTGAGTCAATTGTTGGATATTCTGAGGCTAGGAATCTATTAGTTACACTTTCATTTAATGACTATTTTGCATTGAACAATCAAGCATGTGATGTTGAGGAACTTGCTGACAAGCGGGTGGAAACTGTTGTATCCCAAATAGATGCATCTAAGGATAGTGAAAGGAAATATTGAAGAGATTTGAAGAAGAAAATAAAGAGAAAATAGCAAGGAGGGAGGCTCTTCAAGTTGCCTCGTAGAAGGAAAAGAGGGAAAAGGTAGTGAAATTGATAGTTGAGGATCATCTCAGAAAATGTAGAGCACAAAATGGATAGCATAGAAAAGATGGCGATTTAGCTACCATGGTGAAGAGATATGGTGTGCCACACAACCGAGTCAGTATTTGGAAAAACCATGCATATTCTGATCCAGATGATCTGGACAATAGCAATGAGCAAGAAAATATTCCTATCATACCAATAACATCATTAGGTCAGGTGTTGAGCATGAAATCATCCATGGCAAATAAGTTTGATGAAAAGTCTTTAGGTAAGCCAATTGTGTCTAAGAGGAGGAAGTTCTGGTTTCCATAGTTTTTGTTATCTGTGGGAAAGCAAAAAAACATCCATGAAATAAAATGACAGTTTTCCTATTTTAGAAGAAAAATTGGGATTCTTATATTTATTTAGATGCATGGGCCATCAAGGTCACTAGGCCTTTCATCTTGTCACAGTTGTAGTATTTAGTAAAACTGGGATAGTGACAACCTTTTCTTGTAGAGACAACCTTTTCCTATTTCTAAAAGATGCAAACATTTTCCTTAAATACTGTGATATCAGTCATGAAAATGTCTATATGTTATACATTTTTCATTTCATTGATTCATGATAGATCATGCAAAATCTTGATGTATTACTCAGTAAACATGACACAATGACTGTGTGTGATATTCAGTTGGAAGATATCTTTGCAAGTCTGTATCTGGTCAAGTGTGATATAACTCTTTCCAGAGCAGAGCATTAGCTAGGGGAAAAGAAAAGTAAGGAAAGGAAATTTTTCAGTGGAATATGTCTGTTCCTAGTTCTGATATGTGTCATTTGGGCTCCTATGTTGGTATATATATACTTCACTATTTTTTCTTGTTAACACATTGAATTTTTATACGGGGAACATTTCTGCCTCATTCATAAGGCACCAAAGGATGTCGCTATTGAATCAACTAATGTAAAACTATCTATAGGGATAAGGCTTTATGACAAAACAAAGGCCAAGGAATAGGTGAAAATATCGCTCACTATACCGACACATTGTGAATCATAACCGAAGCACATCAATGTATCTTAAAGATGAAATAACAACCAACTCGATCATAGGATTCTCAAAGTCAATATTCAACTTAAGGCATTGTTCCTTGATCTCTCTAGCCCACCATTGCCTCCTTGGCTGACCAGACCCCTGGAAAAACCTATTCCACTCCGGTCGCACTACATACTTGAAAACTCACCACATCCTGAAAGCAAAATCCTTTGCCACAAATTTGTAAGAAACGGTAAGAAAAGTAATAATCTACCAAACACCTATAGAGTCTCTCATTGCATTCTTAGGAATAGGCTTCATCAAGCCATAATTGAAACTTGAGGGACTCAAAGAGGAACCTAGAAACAAAAATCTACATCTAAACAACAAATTTGATCCCCAATAAAGTCCCATGTCAACTTAGAGACTTCATAACGTAAACCATCCAATCTTGAGGACTTTCCATTTTGCATAGAATTAAAGGAAGCAGATAAATAATATCTCATAATAAAATGAACCAACATATCATTGTCCCAGATAGTGACCTTGCAAAGGATTATCATGAAATAAGCATCTTGGGCAACATTGACACTATTTTCAAAGAAAAAAGAGAAAATGTAGACAAAGGCATACCACTGCTACATATGTACAATATATAAAGTCCATATATAAAACCCCACCTCCACACTTGTCTCCTTCGCACTCAAACATTGTTAGGTGTCCCCTAAAGATGCATTAAGTTGTCATCAAAGAAGAGGCCATCCAATTCGACAACTGTTCTCGCTCAAAGATAAGGATAGGGGCATATAAACATAAAAATGTATCATGTGGTCCTAAATCAAGAACATGAGCCAAACACATATGCCTACTAAATCCAAACCACAAGCGATCACATGATTCTACAAAGACAAAGAAATAGAAAGCACTATGCCTCTACTCCCTTGAAAATGCTCAAAATTCCTAAGATGGGGCATTCCAATAGTTTCTCCTTTGCTTCTGAAGCTCCAAACCAAATCCCCCTAGGTTAAACAAACAAGTCTATGTCAACACGTTTACAAGGGATATCATCCACAAATGTGGGGAAACATCCCTTGGATTTCCCATGAGATTTTCCTTCAAGAAAATAATAATAATGACGATATATATGACGTTTGTAATAGTTTCAAGTCTCATTACCAAAGTGGCAAACATTCCCATGTTGGGATTCCATTCCTTTGGAGTGCAGGTGCCTGATATTATAGCATCCTCCTTCACTTTGCCATTAACATCACTAAGTGGTTTTGGTGTCATGCCTTGTGGGCCCTCTTTGGTTTGTGGTTGTTATATATGTGATGCTCATAAGAATTGCAGGTCTTATTACTAAAATGTAGTATCCCTATGTTGGGAGTCCATTCCACATTAATAACCTTCCCCTTCCTCCTATGATTACTTTCCACTACTACAAATGTAGAATATATGAAGTCACAATGTAGGTCTCCATTTAAGTTGGGATATGAATTCACGACACATGCCTTCAAGGATGTAAGGATGGATAGCTAATTTTATTGCAAACTATAGCGTAAAATAGAATGCCAAGAACATGTTTTGGAAAGTGAAAAGAAGAGGGTAAAATATCATCCATAGATCTATGAAACAATATCCCAAAAAGAATGAAATATATGATGGAAACATATACACCATAAATAATAATAGTAATGAAAGAAAAATTCATGACTACCAACCTATGTTCTCACAAACAAATAAGTTTGGTCGAATAATATATTTATAGTTAACAAGGAAAATGTCACCAATATATAGATGATTCATGGGAACATAGGCACTACAGAGTTGTTCATCTCCACTATCAACCTACAAATGACAATGGGAGAAAAGTAAGAACTACCTTCCATACAAATTGAAATAATATTTATTTAAACTATAGCATGTCAAAAGACATTACATGTTTACCAATAAACATGGAGTTTTATTTATGACAATAATGATAATCTACAAATAGATATTAATTTGCAGATATACAAGAAACATTTCCATCTACCACTGAATTTCAACATTCATGTGGAATGCTTCAGTATTAACTCAAATTCAAGGATATCTAAAGCATAAGAAACAACCTGAAGGACAAGTGATGATGTAATAAAACTAGAGGCATATTCCCCTACATGTGGATGATAAATAATTGCAACCTCTTTAAAGGCCCTTGTGTTCTGGTATTCAAAGAACAAGCCATGTATAAGCCTTAAAAAAAAAATTCTAACAAAACAATAAAAAATTACCACCTTATCCACAATCATAACTTCAACTCTTCAATTAATAATACATGTATCCACAAATTTATTGTATTTGACCAATTCATATCTCATTGAATGGAAAGCTAGGAATCCATTATATTTCAATCTATGTAAAAGCTTTAGAAATTAAATCAAATATATTTTCTGCAATATCTTCAATAGTCACCTTCTCAAGTGTTAGGTTGTCCATGTTTAATGCCTCAAATTCTTTCTTTACTTCTATGTCTCTTTGTGAAACCAAAGGAACAAAAGGTTCAGTGACTTTTGAATCTTCACTGACAACTGATACAAACTTCTGGTCATGGTTAGGAAGGGCAGTAGTTTCAGGAATCTCATTAATGCATGCTACTTCAGAAGCATGTTCATTGATATTATCTACTTCTTAAGAATGAACAATAGGCAGAGATTCCTCAGAAGCAATAGATATGTATATTCTATATGAAGAATATGAGAACATAGATTCCTCAAAACCCTTTTCTCTACCATATCTATCTTTTTCATCATCTATGTCAGAGTAGGAGGATAAAGGTATGTCTAAATGATGAAGGGTTTCTCGAGAAGATAATGGCATGAAGTATCCATGTTTATGTGATCCAACTTTATTCTCTTTTTCTTGCATTCCAGAGGATGATGGGTTCTTAGATGCACTGTGAAGATCAACTTCAAGCTTATTATTCCCCTCTAGCACATGCTCTCCCTCCCTTGCACTGTCTATTTCGGTGGACAATTCATTAAGAACTGAAGAGGCAACAAAATGATCAAATCCCTTCAAAGTGGCCTCTATGCTACTCCCCTTCTCCAGTAAGCTCTCATCGGAGGAAAGGCTATGGTCCTTGATGTCCCTTTCTACATTCATTTCCAAGCCAAGATGATTACCCATTCATTCCATACCAATTCTATGGGCTTTCTCAAAGGAGTTATCCATGATTCTTTCCATCACATAATTTGTTAGTGCCTTTAGCTTGGTCAGGGATGAATCAACCCAGAACTTAACATTCTCTATAGTAACATCAAATTTTGTCCTTGAATATTGTAAAAGAAAATAATTCATATCTTTGACAGAATGTTGTCTCCAAGACACTTCTAGATTTTTCACAACATTCATTGTCGAGGCATAAAGCTCACCAGTAGCCGATGCATTGTTCTACATAGATGGTGGCAGAAGACCGGGGCTTCTGGATCCCAACAAAGAAACTGAAGTAGACAACAAAACAGAGACAAACAACAATCAAATTTTCAACCATCCAAAGGGCTTCTCCTCCTCCTCTTCATCTTCATCATTATACATTTCCTACTCTTTTTCAAAAATGTTCAACCTGGGTTTAAAGGCAACATCACTAGTGTTGCAGGGATTTTCTTTAGATTTATCAACTGATCCTATTTCTTTTTCTTCAAGCTCATGTATTTCTTGAAAATCAGTGGATAAAACTATAGAAGCCATTTGGTCTCCTAGGGATTGTATTTCCTTAATCTTTGTGGCTTTGGTAAGTCCACTTTCTAGTTCAAATTCCAAAACCCCATGCTCCTCACAAGCTAGTCCCCTAACTTCCAACTCTAGGTCTCTTTCTGGACGATAACGGATAAATTAAGGTCGGGGAGAGAGATAACTAGTCTTAGGATTATAGGGTGGAAGGATTGTGGGCTCATCGCCAGGATCAGGAAAATGATCTAGAAAAGCTAATGACTCACCTTCCTCGCTTAATTCAAGATTAGGTTCCTTTTCCTCCTTGGGATTGGAAACAACTCTAGCTTCAAAAAGAACCTTGCAGACTTTTATTTTAGGCTACATCATGGATTGAACCTCATCCATATCCATGCAATCCAGTGAAACTTCTTCACACTCTTCTCTAACATGGGGACTATATTCCAGCATAGGCTCATACAGGGCCAAATTTTTAAACTCTCTGAGGTAATTGCAATAATAGGAATGACAAGTCCCGAAAACAAAATTGATGAAGCTAGCAAGGACCACATATCAACCTCTATGAAGTGTTTAGCGAGGGTGATTCCCTGAGAGTATACAAAGTTACTTCCAGAATAATTGAAGGCCCTGATTAGTGAAACTTTTATGAGGAAATCAAAGTCCTATCTTGAGGAACAGTCTAAAGGAAATAGTAGAATTGTTCTCTTTGAAATTTTTTGATCTGCTAGTAAAAAAATACAACTCCTTTTTAATTTTGTGTCTTGGATAAGGGTTATAACACTCTTAAATTAATCATTCATGAACAATAGTTAGAAGAAGAATCCACTGTTAGAAAGAATGAGCAACTATGATAGGGTCTCATATATATATCCCATCATTGTCTTCTAAAGAATCCGACCTATCAAGGGTTGTTGAATAGGCTGATATATTGTTTCTCCTTGAAGAAAAGGTCCTGAATGTGTTGATTAGGTAATAATGCCAACAGCATGCATTGAAAAATCCTCATACGATTCATCCCTATATGAAATCATACAATGAGAACAATCTTATTACAACCTATTGCACATGGAGCTGAGTTGGTGTAAACTTATAATTTTTGTTGATATAGTGCAGATCTGAGATATAGAGACTAGTAACCTCTTTACAATTCCATATCTTATGCTATAAGAAGGATCATGTCTTGAGATATAGACACCAAGATCCTCTTTACATTTTCATATCTTATGCAGTAAGAAGGATCATCTGACCAATAGGGAGCTGGTGCCTTCGTTTGATCAAGGCTCAACAAAGAAAGGGAATTTGTGTCTCAGTAAAGATGTACTTGAAGAGAGTATTAGAAATTTTCCAGACCCTCCTCTATTACCAGGTACGTTTTTTTGTTGAAGAATATTGCTTATGACATTCATATCTAGATCTTTTTTAAGGAGTGGTGTGTCACCTATACAAGTGGAACTAGGACTCATATCCAAATAATATCTCTATGGGACCTAAGGAGACATGTTATGGTACCGTTCTAAGGCTTTCTAATCTAGATTTTAATAAATAGGTTAGATAAGGTGGGCCTACAATGGTTGTCAGATGAGGTTTAAAAGATCCAAAGGCTACAACAGTTGGTGATCTTGATCGAAGAAGTCCAAGAGTGACTCTACATATTACTAAATTCATTGGTGATTGAATTATAGTAATATGTGTCATACTAAGTTACAACATGACATTTGAAGTTACGTTATCGAAATTATACAAGAGATTTGAATCTATTCTACTGAGATTGTTCATAATTTGACTGAATCCAAAGGAATACAACATGCTGAAGTTATGGTTATAAGTTAAATGATGTGATGGCTAAAGTTTGAATAAAGAGTGATAACTAAAATAAGGGTATGTATGAATCACCTCACCTAGACCCTTCACTAGATGAAGTATATAATATATACTACAATTATAATGAGTATGACATTCCTCATTAAAAATATGTCTTGCTAAGAGTCTTCATATTAAAACTTGTCTGACGATGACAAGTTCGAGGATGTTTTTCTATATATAATTTATAGCATGCAAATATTATACCAAATCCTTATATTCATTACAATACTCAAATGTCGGTACAACTATAGCATAGCCCGAATAATTTATTGAACCATTTTGTTAAAGATATCATAGAGAATACAAAACAACAAGAGTAAGATTTGAAGATTCCCTGGTCCATGATATGATCCTCTCTTGAATTTTTGGTTACTGATTATGTCTATGACATTTTATGATAATCTCACCTCTAACATCTCTTCAGTCTCACAAGGAATTTTCTATTGAACCCTCCCCGCAAGTATAGCAAAAGACATTGATGTTTATGGAAATTCATTGCCAGAATCATGGAATGCTTAATCGCATTAATAAATTATCTTAAAACTTAATGGATCTTATGGTAAGCATACTTCTAGATGGATAATTTGAGGGATGTCTAATCATATGAAATATTGAAGAACCATCTCTGGAAATTCCAGCTTAGATTGTGGTCGCCTTGAGTAAAGAGGGAGTAAGATCAGTTAAGTATTTTCTTTATTAAGATTTGGAATCCTAAATATGTAGAAGTCTGAGGATTGCTGCTAAGACCTCTGCTAATTTGTGTGCCTTCATAGATACATTTATATATTGCTGAGTGGAGAAATGAGGCTCCTATTGACGAACTGGTCATCAATACCATCACGAAGATCTAATCTTGATTTTCATAAAGCAACCTGACACTATTCCCTATATGAAGGGGTATTTAGTTAAGAACATGTAATTGCCTAAAAATAGGTTTACTAGAAATAGCAATGACCTCTTCTAAAAAATAGAGTCTTAAAAATTCGAGTTGATCCTCTGAAAATATAGGAACCTCAAAATTCCAAAATATATCCCATGGCAACACTTACTATAAAATAAATGTTACTAAAATAGCACCACCTCACATGTCATCCATCATAAAACTCTATACCTCCAAGGAACCTCAATATGTGTTATACTTTTCCATGCAATATCTGTAGAGTCTCGACTCTCCAATTTTGCAATGAAAGAAAGTCTTTAGCTACAAAATATTGTAGTACCGCAAAACACCTCACCTGTCAGACATTCTTCTCTCGGGGCTATCCTACCTTTTGCATCAGTTCTTTTCTAGAAATTATATCATATGGATGTAAATACAATCTTCCTTAATGGTGTGAGAAGTATACATTAATCAATTGAGAAGATTTTAGGTGCATGGATAAGAGACCCATGTGTGCACATTAAATAAAACCCATTATGGGTTAAAGCAAGCACTTTGTGATTTCTATTACAATATTGATGAGTACATGTTACATTTGGGCTTAAAAATTTCTTCATATCCCATTCTTTATTATTTAATTGATAGATATGATCTACTTGTTTTGGTCCCAAGAAGCTCATAGCAGGATGCAAGGAAAGATTGGTAGAGCCCAAGTAAGTGTGTAGTTGAGATTCTAAAGAGGTTTTAGATGATGCACTATAAACCGTTAGCTACTCCTATGATACCTAAGTAAGTGTGTAGTTGAGATTCTAAAGAGGTTTCATATGATGCACTATAAACCATTAGCTACTCCTATGATACCTAATATGATGTTGAATCCTAATTTGGATTCAAATTTGGTAAATCCTTCGATGCATAAACAATGGATTGGACCTTTCATGTATATGGTTAATACCAAAGCTAATATATGTTTTTCAGTAAGCACTTTGAGCCAATATATGGTTTATTCATGGAAAAGTCAGTTGGTAGCAACAAAAGATGTGTTATGATACTTAAGGGGAATAATACAGTATAGTAAGTTGATGCCATATGGGGTTGTTGATTCCAAATGGGAAATGGATTCTAGTGACATGGAAAGTTCTTCAAGTTTTTTCTTTGGTTTGGATTCATGAGTGATATCTTGATTTAGATTCTAGAAAGAAGCAAGCATATATCACATTGAGCTCATCTAAGGTAGAGTTCATGGTTACATAAGAAAAATGAATTGTCATTTTGTCTTGAAATAAATGCATAGAGTATATTCGAAAGGATCGGTTGGAGCACCCCGAATCTCTGCACTCCAATGAGAGTGATTGTGTTAAATGCAGTTAGAAGAGCACCATCCCATGTAGGTATATGGAACAACATGTTAAGAGAAAATGCAGTTCCCAACACTGCGATAAAAACACGAAGGGATGAGAAAATTACAAACAATGAATGAAGTGAATGAAGTAAATTGGGGTAAAATTGTTAACCCTTATTCAGTTAGGGTTCTTGTGGATAGTTATTTATTGTTTAAACTTAGGAAACTGAATCAATGATTTACCTATTGTATATAGTGCATATTTATATGTACTATGTACATTATTTTTCATACCATTCTTAATAATACTATTGAATTCATTTTCCAACAAAAATCAATATTCTCTACATTAGTTGCAGTTGAATTAATTTTCCAACAAAAATCAATATTCTCTACATTAGTTGCAGTTGAATTCATTTTCCAACAAAAATCAATATTCTCATTAAAATCCTACATTAGTTGCAGTTTCATTTTGACACACGGAGTAAAATAAAATAAGATTACTACATCAGAAATCAAAATAAAAGAATTTTACTTTGCAAAATCATTCTTGAAAATGCTAACCTTCAGGAATATCTGCAACAATGACACCCACTTCTGATAGGAACCATAAGATAAAATTTAGATTTCTTGGATATTCTTCCTTGTAGTGTTGCACGAGATGCTTACCTGATGGACTAGCAAGTTCATGGGTGAGCATAATCTCAATTCATATAATTGTTTGGGAGAGAAAAAAATATGAGGGACAGACCTGTTGCAACTCCAAAATTCAATATATGATATTGAATAATCAAGACACTTATAGACATCACAAGAATGACCCAGAATAACTACAAAAAACAATTTTTTTTTTTGAAAAAACAATATTATATTAGGATGAATTCTAAATTCTTCTTATCGAAAAAGTAATTAATCAGAATCAATCATCTCATTCGAGAGCTTATTATTATTATTAAATACCTCATATTTGAACCTAGCCCCTCCCTGCAAATCAGACACCACTAAGACACAACCAGAATTCTCAATATCAACATCGATACCCAAATATATACAAAATGAAATTGTTAAATATTTGTAACTACATACACATTCTACGATCCATGAGGGCTATCACACAAGCACTATAGGCCTAATATAACCTAAAAAATTTCTCCATCCTCGCATTTTCTTTGGTGATATTACAGAAATAAAAATAATTAAAAGGTAAGGAAATCACTTATGTTCAAACTTTAGAGTGCCTTTCTTAAACTGTAGAAGGAATGATACATATAGTGAGCTGTAAAATCTACCTCTCCCTCCATTATAGACAAACTCTACCTCTTAATTTAACTATAGAGATTCTTAACCTCTTAATGATTCTAAGGGAACAATAAATATGCACTAAGAGATGTGGAACACTAAGGTTTAAGGGAATGCATAGAATTTTAAATCATATATTCGAATATAAAATACCTACCCCATATGGCTATCAAAAACTCATAAAAGTTGAAATCCCACTAAAAAGGAACATGACTCTTCATTAAATGATGACCCAAAAGGAGATTGGGCACCATTTGAATATATGCATTGTGGATCTTATGCATCTCTAGGAAGACATTGAAATCACCATGCTCATAACAAGAGCCAAGTTATTAGACCTATTTATTTATGAATGTTTCATAGTAACAACCCTATCACAATTCGAAGAGAACAATAAATGTGCAAACTGAGAAATCTGTAACCCTAAAGTATTGAGATGCACAATTTTAAATCATACATTTGAATATAAAATGCTTGCCATATATTGCCATAACAAACTCATATAATTGGAAATCGGACTAAAGAGGAACATAGATCTTGGTTATGGGGTTACCTAAAAGGAAATTGGGTACCATTTGAACATAAAATGTTTTCCTTGTGTGGCTATAAAAAGCTCATAAAAGTTAAAATCCAACAACTAAGCAACACATGCCTTCTTTATGGGATGACCCTAATGAAATTCACAACCATTTGAACATAAAATGCTTTCCCTAATGGCTATAAAACATCCATAGAAGTTAAAATCCAAAAAAAGAGGAAAATGTATCTTCTTTATGGGAAGAGCCAAAAGAAAATTGGGTATTATTTAAATATATAACTCTTGCACTGTATGGCTATAAACAAACTCATTAAAATTGAAATCTGACTAAATACTATTAAATCCTAATTAACAAGATATAACCAACAAGACCCAATTAAATCCTAATTAACAAGATATTAAATCCTAATTAACAAGATTAAATCCTACCCACTTCCCTCAATTCGAAGAGGGTGTTGAACAAACAGTAGTAGCAGAAGCAGACTAGGAATACCAAAAGCACTTGGGATATGGTCACATTGCATAGTGCTCAAGGGTGGCTCCAAGCAGAGCTTCCTCCTGCCCCGCACCTATCGGATGCTGAATCGAAGTGCTCAAGGGTGGCTCAATGTGTAGCATTTTCATTGTAGAGTTCTCTTGTCTTGGTGCCTCTTGGCTACTGCATCACAGTGATCAGAGTTGGCTCGATGTGGAGCATTTCTATTGCAGAGTGCTCAGCAGTGGCTTGATGGAGAGCTTCCTCTTTCTGCGGTGCCTCTTGGCTGTTTCATTAGAGTGATCAGGGGTAGCTCAATGTGGAGCATTTTCTAATGCAAGATAGAGAATAGGAACCCGACACTTCTCAGGACCTTAGACCACACAGAATGGAAGAATTGAATTTGCATGGTGTGCCAAATAAAAGTAGAGAAGGATAGAAAAAAATGATAAAATTTCAATAAAAAAGGGCTTTGAAAGGTGCCAAAGACAAATCAAGGGAGAGCAAAAGAAATAGAGTTTGACAAAATTATCTCATCATCAGTTTCGGCAGAAGCATCGTGATCGTTGTCTACGCTAGACGTATTCACCAGTTGATTTTCTTCATCATCTTTGTCATCGTCTGTCATCAGCCAAGTTATGGCTTCGAGCTCTTCCCGGTCATCCTCTTCTTCGTCTGGGTTCGATTCTTCATTTTGTGGTTTTTTTCCTTGGAGGAAGCTAGGTCATCTGATGAACTCCTACCATGCTTGCCCATTGGTCGGCTTGGCTCAGCTACAGAGGATAGATCCTGGGATCTGTATGGAAATCCGAAGTAAAAATTAGAACCCCTTGAACCAACGAGAGTTTTAAATCCATACTGATACCAGAATTTCAATTTAATTTATATTATAACTACTATGAAAAAAAAGTTACAATTATATTCTCAACATGCACACCTATATGTGATATAAATCCATATTGAAATTAGGAAGTGTCATAAGTAGTATTAATTAATGGTTAAAATGTAATTACACAAAACAGACATACACACTAGATTAGATAAAATGAAGCAAGGCAAAGATTGCAAAACGAAACTCTCCATTCGGCCAAATTCAATCTCTAGTTTCAACTCACTACTACATAAAGGAGGGTTTTTAGACAATATTTGAGACAATTTTTGGGTAAATTCTCTTAACTTAGACAAAACAAAACTTGTGTATTGTCTTAAATACTGTCTTTAAGTGGGTGTCTAAAAAATTATTGTCCTAAAGATTATTGTCTTCAAAATTATTGTCTTAAAGATTATTGTCTTAAAAAATTGTCTCTATAAAGACAATATATAACACAAGATTATTGTCTCTTAAGAGGCAATTTCATTTTTGTCTCTCTTGAGACAATTTCATATTTGTCTCTCTAGAGACAACACTGAGATTAGAGACAATATGTCTTTAATACTAGCTATTGTCTCTCCAAAGACAATAAAATTTGTTATTAAAAGATCACTTTTGTCTCTCTCAAGACAATATAAAAAAATGAATCCAGAAATATCTCACCATTGAGATAAATCGATATAAAAAACATTTAATTAAAAATAAACCACAAAATCATTGATTAATTCATGTTACCGCACAGTGGAATCGAACCACCAACCTCCTGTTGTAAGGTAAGCACTCTTCCATTGAGCTAGCACACCTTAAAGAATTACATGAAGAGTTATGGGAATCCTAAAAATTACATTTATAGTCATTGATTTAACCAACCAAAAAATAAAAAAACTGACACATGATCTATAATCTTTATAAAAATTATAATCATGAAGACCACATTTTTAACTTACTAAAACTAGCAATTGTCCCGAAAGGTACAAAGAGAGGCAGATTATATCTCTAGCAAAAAATTTCAAAATCTTCTATTAGTATATAGTTAAATGTTCATGTATATGGGCTATCTTGTTATAGTGGCATATCCCTGTGTTAGGGTTTCATTCCATGTTAAGACTTCTTTTTCTTCCTCTTCTTCTCCGCACTTGTATGTGTCTATTATTGTGTACATGAACCCATATAAATTCTGTAACAAAATACCTTCATTTCCAAAAGTAAAACAAACATAATTATGATTTGTGAATCCACAATACAATTGAGTCATTATCAAAGCAAAAGAAATGAAATGGAGTGGATATATTCTCTTGCACCTTTACAACAAATTCTCCCTACTTGAAAGTTAATACACCTAGAAGATATTTTCCCTTTGAATTTTAAGCTGAATAGATTTATGGCTCCATCCTAGGTCCACAATTATTCATGGCCCTCTATGGCTTGGGAGTTCCACACCAACCATTGTCTATGACAGTCAAGAGTACTGATGACCGAGAACATGTGCTAAAAATGTCATCTATGTTGCTACTAAATGCAAATATATACCATGATAATGAAAAAAATAACAACAAGTTTCATTAATGATGTTCTACATCAAGAAAAAGAGATCAATATTATAAGGATTGTGGCCATATTTGTGTAGTATGATAAACATAAAAATCTTTAGAAAATAATATAGATATATTTTCAGCTGCAATGGCTATATTGCATAGAGTTTTGTTGAAACAATATCTATAAAAGGTGAGGTTGTAAGCAGCACAAAGAACCAGGAACAAGTATAGTAAATATTTCAACAATATTACCTTGTAGTACTTCTGTAATTGAGGTCGCTTCAATCTAAATGTTGGAGTGATCACGTCCCTTTCCAAATCAAATGGCTTAGGTTCAAGTTGAATACCTTTTAGCATCTCGAAACCCTTGAGCCAGATTCAACATAAAAAATTCCAGCAATCATAAAATTAACAGATAACTAATAAAAATGAATTAGAACTGAAAGAAAGTTCCCAAAGATGTATTTGTAAGGGAAATTCAAAACATGAAGCGACATCATGAAAGATGATTCAGAATGTATTACCTTATGGGTTTTCCCAGTTGCATTGAGCTCGTGTAGGATGTATTGCTTTACCTTCTGATTTTCACACAAAGATTCAGAATTCCCTGTTACCTCATTGGTGACAGCCCAACTTTCAAGTGCCTTCTAATCAGGTATAACAATTGTCACAGGAAAAGATTTGAAACTATTGCCATAAACCCATACCTGAAACATAACTGAAAAAGAATGAAGAGTGAGCGAACATAGATTATTCATATTAGACTATGTGCTAATAGTTGTAATGATCCCAATCTATGCACTTAATCTTATGGAATAATCATGACCTTGTTGGATAGTACTAATACATATTACATTGTGTACAAGCAATCCTACGCTTTCCCATCTTCTATATGGGTATCTATCATCAGTCAATCATACTAAGGTTGTGATGCAATTATGGTAGCATATTAGAGTATTCATAGTCATGTGATTAGTACCCTTATGAATAATAGTATAGTTCAAGATCAATACACTTAGCTCAATCATGATCTATTGCTTTACCACTATAAGCATTGAGTACACTAGTTTCCATAATCAATGATCTTCAGAACCCACAACCCGTATTCACAAGTTTGTACATAGTTAACGTAGCTGTAACCTTGATAATATGGATAAGCTATGTCAGGCACTATATATTAGTATAAGCCTTTCTATTAAGCCCATATAAGGTGACACTATTGATTATGGTTGGTATTACCATTATTAACACTTTGACTGGAATAGAGCTTGTATCTTATATAAAATAAATCACTTCATACTATTCATGTAACCTGTAATACAGTAGTTATGAGTGAATACAATTATGACTCTAAAGAAGAACAACAAGAAAGATTTGTTTTCTTCAACATTATTTCTTGCAACTATTATAATTATGACTTACAAGATGGGATTCTAGTCTTTATATTAGGTGATACAAAATAACACAAAAATTGTCTGTACAGAGACATTAGTATGTAGCGGAAAAACATCAAAAGATGAAGGAAGAGCTTACATAAATGAAAATACTTCCGATTGCAATAGAATATGGAAAATCATAGGCTATATTGGATATGGACAAAACGATGTGTCTCATAAAGGAATTAACATTAAATTTGGAGAGTGCTAACAATTTAAAAACACAAGTAATAGTTGACTCTGAATTTGCAAGGCCAGGAGTTGTGGATAAGGACAATGTTGATTTGGATGAAGAAAATATCATTACAAAGACAAAACTAGAGGCTGAAAAGGAAAGAAATGCATTAGTAATATTAGAACTACAAGCTGTCAAATAGGAGATTAAGCAGGATATTTCAAAATACCTATGTTTAGTTAAATTGAAGGACATTTCTCTTGAAAATGTAATAGATGCATTGGCAGCTTCTGAGGAGGTGCAGAAACAGGTAGATGCATTAACCATAGAATTTATTACCACAAACAATTTCTTGGATATAGCTCAGAGCTTATATATGGAAACAAAAGAAAAGAAACATGATGTGTTATGAAACCAGTTCAGAAAAAGATAGAAAATATAGTTGAATGCCTTAGAATTCAACCTCTTTGAGGGGGAAACCTCCTTTACATTACACAAATGAAAAATTCTTGGATGATTCAAATGAAAAAACCTCCTTTCTATATATAGGAGTCTAAGGAGCCACAATATAACCGAGCCGACCTAACAATAATAATATAAAGCCACAAAAATAACAATAGAGGGATTCTATGGGGCACAGTAATAACAATATGGGGACAATAGGGGCACAAAAATATTAATAAGGGATAAAACTACAATAGTAATGGGGTAGTCACTAGTATTATAGGGACCTAATATGCCCCTCTCCTTCAAAAAAAGTGTGGTCCTCAACGCTTGAGTAGTTCTGGATGCTTCTGTATAAAAGTCTCATCCTCCCATGTGGAATCTTCAGCAGATAAGTTCTTCCACTTGATGAGATACTCTGCAATTGATTGATTTCGTAGTTGTTGAGTTCTTGCTTTTGTGACTGCTTCCGGTTCCAATATAATTTTTCCTTCCTCGTCAAGTTCTGGCAATATTGTTTGAACTGGGAGCTTGTCGCCTATAACCTTCTTTAAACATGAAACATGGAAAAATGGGTGCACTTGAGAACCTGCAAGAAGCTCCAATTTGTATGCCATCATACCAATCTTTTACAACACCTTGTACGGACCATAATACTTTGGTGATAATTTATTATCCTTCTTAGCTTGCTTGAGGGACATTTGTTTATATGGTTGTATCCGTAGGAATACCCAATCACCTACATCAAAACTTCTTTCACTGCAATGTTGATCTGCCTATTGTTTCATTCTATTCTGTGCTAACATGAGGTTATTCTTTAAGGGTTGGAGGACTTGTTGTTGATGTTCGATGTGATGTTCCACTGCTTGAACCTTAGAATTTTCTCTTAAATATGATGTGATGGATGGTGGCTGATATCCATAAAGTGCCATAAATGGGGTCACTTTTGTTGTTGTATGGAAGGAAGTGTTATACCACCATTTAGCCAGAGGCAACCATTTGGTCCATTGTGTCTGTTTATTAGATACAAAGCAATGAAGATATCCTTCCAAACATTTGTTTACTATCTTAGTTTACCCATCAGATTGAGGATGATAAGATGAGCTATGAGCTAACTGAGTACCAAGACAAGAAAATAATTCTGTCCAAAAATTTCCAGTGAAAATGGGATCTCTGTCACTTACAATAATATTTGGATTTCCATGTAGCTTTTGAATTGTTTCCATGAATGCAGTAGAAACTGTATTATCTTTAAATGGATGTGATAATGCACAAAAGTGTGCATATTTGGTAAGTCTGTCAACTACCACCATGATGACACTCTTTCACTCAGACTTGGGTAAACCTGTGATAAAATCCATTGAAACCTCCTCCCAACATTGGCTTCGAATGGATAATGTTTGTAATAGACCCGGCGTCTTAATTTTTTCCACTTTATTTTGTTGGCAGACCAAGCATTCCGCCACAAACTTTTGAATATCCGATTTAAGGCCATCCCAAAAAAATTCCTTCTTAACCCTGTTGTATGTTTTTAAAAATCTTGAGTGCCCTCCTAAGGGAGAAGTGTGAAATTCCATAAGAATCTTTTGATTGAGTTGGGAATTCTTACAGAGGTATAAGCGATCTTTGTACCATAATGAATCATTTTGCCAGCTAAATGTATCAAATGTACTAGAATATTATTGTAACTTTTGAATAAGTACCCACACTTCTTCATCATTCTTCCATTCCTCGCTTCGTTTAAACAATCTGGTTGGATAATAGAAATGGCGCACAAAAATGCTTCCACATCCTCATCCCTTCTTGAGAGTGCATCTTCCACCACATTTTGCTTCCCTTTTCTGTAGATGATTTCAAAGTCATAACCCAACATCTTTGTGACCCACTTTTGTTGCTCTTCAAAGGATAATCTTTGTTCTAAAAAGTATTTGGGGCTATCATGATCCATTTTTACATTGAAGTGTCTTCCCATTAGGTGGGGTCGCCATTTCTTAAATGCATGTAGTATTGCCAACATTTCCTTCTCATAAATAGCTTTGTGTAAAAACTTTCCCTTGATTGGATGACTTTCAAAAGCAATGGGTCTTTCATCTTGCATTAAAACAGCACCAATTCCATTTCCTGAAGCATTACATTCCACAATAAAGGTTTTTGTGAAGTCTGGTGTAGCTAAGACCGGTGCTTGGCACATTGCCTCTTTAAGATGTTTGAAGGACTTTGTTGCTTCTGGAGTCCATGAAAATGCATCTTTCTTCAATAATGTTGTTAATGGTGCTGCTATTCTCCCATAATTATTAACAAACTTGCGATAATACCCTGTCAACCCGAGAAATCCTCGCAGATGCTTTATGGATGTGGGGATTTTTCATTCTTTAATGGCTTTAATTTTGCTAGGGTCTACCTTAACTCCTTCATGAGATACAATATGACCCAGATATTCCACCTCTTGTACTCCAAAGAAACATTTGGATCTTTTTGCATATAATTGTTTCTCCTCGAATAGTTGTAGCATCCTGTCAACATGTTCAACATGATCCTTCCAAAACTTGCTGTAGATTAGTATATCATCAAAAAATACTAACACAAATTTTCTAAGGAAGGGTTTGAAAATGGAATTCATCAAACATTGAAATGTAGAATGTGCATTGGTAAGGCCAAAAGGCATGACCAAAAATTCATAATGACCCTCATGAGTTCTAAATATTGTTTTCAGAATGTCTACAGTCTTCATTCTGATTTGACGATATCCTAAACAAAGATCCAACTTGGTGAAGTAAATTGATCCATGCAATTCATCCAATAATTCATCAATGATATGAATGGGAAACTTATCTTTAATAGTGAGCTTATTGAGCTCCCTATAATTTGGACACATGCGCCATGATCCATCCTTATTGTGCACCAATACTACTAGAGCAGAGAAAGAACTTTGACTAGGTTGAATTATACCAACCTCTAGCATTTCTGCAACCATACGTTTAATTTCACTCTTTTGGGCATAGAGATATTTTTACAGCCTGATGTTTGGAGGAACACTTCCTGGAATCAGATGAATAGCATGATCATGATCACGAATCAGTGGGAGACCTTTGGGAGTCTCAAGTACCTTGGAATGATTGTCCAAGACTTTTTGGAGATCTGGAGAAATAGATTATTCCAATGTGGAAACATCTAGCAAACATAATTGTGCAATTACACCTATTTGTTGCTTTTTAAGAAGATTTGTCATACCGTTAGAACTTATTATCTTTCCTAGTTTCCCTGCAATACCCCTTAATTCAACTTTCTTTCCTTCTGTAGAAAATTTCACTAAAAGTTCTTGAAAATTAAAAGCTATTGTACCCAAGGATTGTAGCCATTGGACTCCTAGTACAACATCAGCACCTCCCATTGGAATGGAAAGCATTGGGCTAGTCAATACATATTCTCCCATGGATAGCTTGATATTATGACACTTTCTAGAGAAATTTATCATTCCTCCATTTGCAATCATCACTTGAAACTCTGGTGCTAGATATAGGAAGCAATTCAATTCTTTTGCTATCTTACAATGAATAAAATTGTGGGTACTTCCTGAATCAATCAACACTATTACCTTTTTCTTCTTGATTTGTCCTTCTATATTGATTGTTTGGGGAGTGGTAATTCTAGCAAATGCATTACAAGATATGGTCAGATTCATTTCTTCTTTATCTATGATTTTTTCCTGTAGTACATCCTCTTCTTTTGACCTTTCTTGCTCCTTTTCTTCTTCCTCTTCACAATCTATGTAGAATAATTTCTTCTCAGCACACTTATGACCTTTAGTGTATTTGCTATCACAACTGTAACAAAGCCCTTTTGCTCTCTTTTCTTCCAATTGTTCTGGTGTCAACCTTATAGGTTGTGGGAGACTAGGGGCAACAACACTTCCATCTTTATAGTTGTGAGTGGTATGCTTCTTGGCTGCCATAATTTTGCTTTCCATTTTTCTCGCTAACCTGAATGCCTTCTCTAATGAATCAGTTTCCCAAAGGCGAACATCATGTTGGATATTATCCTTTAAATTCCCTATGAACACATCAATCCTATGCTCCTCTGGAATATTTTTTACCCTTATGTTAAATTTTTGGAGCCCTTCAATGTGCTCCATTATTGAACCCTTTTGTTTGAGACCTATCAATTCGCTAAAAGAAGTGTTTCTTTTTGTATCCTCATAATGTGCTGTCAATTCTTCCATAAAAATTGCCCTAGTGATAGTTTGTTTACGAGAGCAAAGCCATTAATACTGTACAAACTGATTTGGTTCCAAATATAAAGTTGCAATACATACCTTTTGTGTATTTTGCACATTATTGAGATCGAAAAATTGCTCCATCTGTAATATCCATGTTGCGGGATCCTTGCCATAAAACTTCCTCATATCGATTTTTGGAATATGGTGGGTCTTCGATCCAACGTTAGAGTCTATGAAATCATGATTAACAATTCTTTTGTTCTGACCATGAGTTTCCTTTACTACCCTTTCACCTTTAGTGACCATTTCTTGTAGCAACTTATTCAAATTTATCTTCAATTCTTCCATCTTATCGTCCATGCCTATCTTCAAATCTTCCATGTCTGTCTTCAAATCTATCTTCAAATTGTCCATCTTAGCTTCCACGTCATTCATCTTAGCTTCTACATCTTTCTTTAAACCATCCATCTTAGATTCTGTTACTTTTTGTGCGCATGATATTTGTTACACTTGGTCTCGTAATTTTGATATATCATATTGCATTTCTTCCTCTTCTTCATAAGTCATGCTAGAGCTTTCAGGTTGCTTACTAGGTGTTTGAATTTTCTTTCCTCGGGGCATCAGTTACCGATAATAATGCTCTACTATACCCTTTGAATTCCTTCAAAATAATCTTTAGAAAAAATTTAAAAAAATTACACACCCTTTTTCACTTTGTAGGAGCTCGATATTGCCTCTAATGTATATCTATAATTTTGGATCATTAAGTTCTAAAATTGTGACCTATATTATCCCTCTGTGTCCTCTTTCCAATGCCACTAGTCTGATCTAAATTCGATTCTCCAAGGAAGAGTTATGCCTAATCTCCCACAGTGACCTGATTATAGACTAGTTCAGTAGAGCGAAGTTTCACGACATGCCATGTGTCCCTGTTTCGACATTTGGCTCTAAAAATTATATACAAGAAGCTACAGTTCATTCTATTTCTATACCTTCTTATGAAATTTCAATCTGATGCTTAGAGAGAAATTTATGATGATTTTCCCCAGGTCACCTGTTTGGAATGTAATTTAGAAGTCTGCAAAAAGACCAACTTCCTCAGATCATATCTCCACAAATATAGTGCGAAAACCTCTAAAATTTGGACCTACGGTTCAGTGCGATTTCATATCAAATGGGTTTTTTTTTCATCTTCTGAAACGTTGCAGAAAAAAGTTATAGCGAAAATGCCATGATGACCTATTTGGAGTAGCGAAACCCTAGAATCCAAAGCTTTGATACCAAATGTTATGAAACCAGCTCACAAAAAGATAGAAAAGATAGTTGAACTCCTTAGAGTTCAGCCTCTTCGAGGGGGAAACCTCCTTTATAGTACACAAATGAACAATTCTTGGATGATTCAAATGAAAAATCCTCCTTTCTATATATAGGAGTTTAAGGAGTCACAATATAACCCAACCAACCTAACAATAATAATATAAAGCCACAAAAATAACAATAGAGGGATTCTATAGGGCATAGTAATAACAATATGGGGACAATAGTGGCACAACAATATTAATAAGGGATACAACTACAATAGTAATGGGGTAATCACTAGTATTATATGGACCTAACATGATGTAGCTATGGCCAAAGACCTAGAGTCTGAGGGGAAGGGGCAAGATATAGAGCATGTCAACCAAGAACTAATTAGGCTGAATCATGAAGTAGTTCTTGTTAAGGATCTAATGTTAAATCTCGATGTCTCATCCTCTTTATTGCAGAGATTGAAACTAGAATGAACAGTTGTTAAAGAATCAAAACTTAAACTAGGAGCAGATATGCATGCAGTTGAAAATGCCCTCTCTAAAGCAGTGGATAAATTGGATCTTGCAAAGGGTCAAGAGGTTAAAAAAACTAAATTCAAATATATAACTCTAGTAGAACTAGAGAAGATGAGAGAAAATTTAAGAAAGCCACACAGGAGGTAACTTATTTAGGAGGTGCCGTTGAGCCACTCAAAGAAGAGTTGGAGAGGGAAAGTGGCATGCTAGAAGAAATATGGGAAAGGGTAGCAAAGTATTTTGTAGTAGTTGCTTCTCTGGAGGCTGAATTGAATTAAACAAGACAAGCAATCAAATCATGGCAAGATTGAAGAGGATATCGAAGGAAGCTATGACAGAGATTTCAAGAGATTTACAGCAAGTAGTTGCTGAGGCATCTAAAGTCAATATCGAAGTTGAAGCAGCTAGAGAAGATATGCGCAAAGCAAAGGAAGAAGTTGCACAATTAGATACTGGTACTAGAACTGGATAGAGTATGCTATAAACAACTATAAAAATGGCAGAAGTAGCTCAAGCATCAGAAGTATTGGCTCTTTCTAGGATTGATGCTACGAATCAGGGTGAGTCAATTGTTGGATATTCTGAGGCTAGGAATCTATTAGTTACACTTTCATTTAATGACTATTTTGCATTGAACAATCAAGCATGTGATGTTGAGGAACTTGCTGACAAGCGGGTGGAAACTGTTGTATCCCAAATAGATGCATCTAAGGATAGTGAAAGGAAATATTGAAGAGATTTGAAGAAGAAAATAAAGAGAAAATAGCAAGGAGGGAGGCTCTTCAAGTTGCCTCGTAGAAGGAAAAGAGGGAAAAGGTAGTGAAATTGATAGTTGAGGATCATCTCAGAAAATGTAGAGCACAAAATGGATAGCATAGAAAAGATGGCGATTTAGCTACCATGGTGAAGAGATATGGTGTGCCACACAACCGAGTCAGTATTTGGAAAAACCATGCATATTCTGATCCAGATGATCTGGACAATAGCAATGAGCAAGAAAATATTCCTATCATACCAATAACATCATTAGGTCAGGTGTTGAGCATGAAATCATCCATGGCAAATAAGTTTGATGAAAAGTCTTTAGGTAAGCCAATTGTGTCTAAGAGGAGGAAGTTCTGGTTTCCACAGTTTTTGTTATCTGTGGGAAAGCAAAAAAACATCCATGAAATAAAATGACAGTTTTCCTATTTTAGAAGAAAAATTGGGATTCTTATATTTATTTAGATGCATGGGCCATCAAGGTCACTGGTCCTTTCATCTTGTCACAGTTGTAGTATTTAGTAAAACTGGGACAGTGACAACCTTTTCTTGTAGAGACAACCTTTTCCTATTTCTAAAAGATGCAAACATTTTCCTTAAATACTGTGATATCAGTCATGAAAATGTCTATATGTTATACATTTTTCATTTCATTGATTCATGATAGATCATGCAAAATCTTGATGTATTACTCAGTAAACATGACACAATGACTGTGTGTGATATTCAGTTGGAAGATATCTTTGCAAGTCTGTATCTGGTCAAGTGTGATATAACTCTTTCCAGAGCAGAGCATTAGCTAGGGGAAAAGAAAAGTAAGGAAAGGAAATTTTTCAGTGGAATATGTCTGTTCCTAGTTCTGATATGTGTCATTTGGGCTCCTATGTTGGTATATATATACTTCACTATTTTTTCTTGTTAACACATTGAATTTTTATACGGGGAACATTTCTGCCTCATTCATAAGGCACCAAAGGATGTCGCTATTGAATCAACTAATGTAAAACTATCTATAGGGATAAGGCTTTATGACAAAACAAAGGCCAAGGAATAGGTGAAAATATCGCTCACTATACCGACACATTGTGAATCATAACCGAAGCACATCAATGTATCTTAAAGATGAAATAACAACCAACTCGATCATAGGATTCTCAAAGTCAATATTCAACTTAAGGCATTGTTCCTTGATCTCTCTAGCCCACCATTGCCTCCTTGGCTGACCAGACCCCTGGAAAAACCTATTCCACTCCGGTCGCACTACATACTTGAAAACTCACCACATCCTGAAAGCAAAATCCTTTGCCACAAATTTGTAAGAAACGGTAAGAAAAGTAATAATCTACCAAACACCTATAGAGTCTCTCATTGCATTCTTAGGAATAGGCTTCATCAAGCCATAATTGAAACTTGAGGGACTCAAAGAGGAACCTAGAAACAAAAATCTACATCTAAACAACAAATTTGATCCCCAATAAAGTCCCATGTCAACTTAGAGACTTCATAACGTAAACCATCCAATCTTGAGGACTTTCCATTTTGCATAGAATTAAAGGAAGCAGATAAATAATATCTCATAATAAAATGAACCAACATATCATTGTCCCAGATAGTGACCTTGCAAAGGATTATCATGAAATAAGCATCTTGGGCAACATTGACACTATTTTCAAAGAAAAAAGAGAAAATGTAGACAAAGGCATACCACTGCTACATATGTACAATATATAAAGTCCATATATAAAACCCCACCTCCACACTTGTCTCCTTCGCACTCAAACATTGTTAGGTGTCCCCTAAAGATGCATTAAGTTGTCATCAAAGAAGAGGCCATCCAATTCGACAACTGTTCTCGCTCAAAGATAATGATAGGGGCATATAAACATAAAAATGTATCATGTGGTCCTAAATCAAGAACATGAGCCAAACACATATGCCTACTAAATCCAAACCACAAGTGATCACATGATTCTACAAAGACAAAGAAATAGAAAGCACTATGCCTCTACTCCCTTGAAAATGCTCAAAATTCCTAAGATGGGGCATTCCAATAGTTTCTCCTTTGCTTCTGAAGCTCCAAACCAAATCCCCCTAGGTTAAACAAACAAGTCTATGTCAACACGTTTACAAGGGATATCATCCACAAATGTGGGGAAACATCCCTTGGATTTCCCATGAGATTTTCCTTCAAGAAAATAATAATAATGACGATATATATGACGTTTGTAATAGTTTCAAGTCTCATTACCAAAGTGGCAAACATTCCCATGTTGGGATTCCATTCCTTTGGAGTGCAGGTGCCTGATATTATAGCATCCTCCTTCACTTTGCCATTAACATCACTAAGTGGTTTTGGTGTCATGCCTTGTGGGCCCTCTTTGGTTTGTGGTTGTTATATATGTGATGCTCATAAGAATTGCAGGTCTTATTACTAAAATGTAGTATCCCTATGTTGGGAGTCCATTCCACATTAATAACCTTCCCCTTCCTCCTATGATTACTTTCCACTACTACAAATGTAGAATATATGAAGTCACAATGTAGGTCTCCATTTAAGTTGGGATATGAATTCACGACACATGCCTTCAAGGATGTAAGGATGGATAGCTAATTTTATTGCAAACTATAGCGTAAAATAGAATGCCAAGAACATGTTTTGGAAAGTGAAAAGAAGAGGGTAAAATATCATCCATAGATCTATGAAACAATATCCCAAAAAGAATGAAATATATGATGGAAACATATACACCATAAATAATAATAGTAATGAAAGAAAAATTCATGACTACCAACCTATGTTCTCACAAACAAATAAGTTTGGTCGAATAATATATTTATAGTTAACAAGGAAAATGTCACCAATATATAGATGATTCATGGGAACATAGGCACTACAGAGTTCTTCATCTCCACTCTCAACCTACATATGACAATGGGAGAAAAGTAAGAACTACCTTCCATACAAATTGAAATAATATTTATTTAAACTATAGCATGTCAAAAGACATTACATGTTTACCAATAAACATGGAGTTTTATTTATGACAATAATGATAATCTACAAATAGATATTAATTTGCAGATATGCAAGAAACATTTCCATCTACCACTCAATTTCAACATTCATGTGGAATGCTTCAGTATTAACTCAACTTCAAGGATATCTAAAGCATAAGAAACAACCTGAAGGACAAGTGATGATGTAATAAAACCAGAGGCATATTCCCCTACATGTGGATGACGAATAATTGCAACCTCTTTAAAGGCCCTTGTGTTCTGGTATTCAAAGAATAAGCCATGTATAAGCCTTAAAAAAAAAATTCTAACAAAACAATAAAAAATTACCACCTTATCCACAATCATAACTTCAACTCTTCAATTAATAATACATGTATCCACAAATTTATTGTATTTGACCAATTCATATCTCATTGAATGGAAAGCTAGGAATCCATTATATTTCAATCTATGGAAAAGCTTTAGAAATTAAATCAAATATATTTTCTGCAATATCTTCAATAGTCACCTTCTCAAGTGTTAGGTTGTCCATGTTTAATGCCTCAAATTCTTTCTTTACTTCTATGTCTCTTTGTGAAACCAAAGGAACAAAAGGTTCAGTGACTTTTGAATCTTCACTGACAACTGATACAAACTTCTGGTCATGGTTAGGAAGGATAGTAGTTTCAGGAATCTCATTAATGCATGCTACTTCAGAAGCATGTTCATTGATATTATCTACTTCTTAAGAATGAACAATAGGCAGAGATTCCTCAGAAGCAATAGATATGTCTATTCTATATGAAGAATATGAGAACATAGATTCCTCAAAACCCTTTTCTCTACCATATCTATCTTTTTCATCATCTATGTCAGAGTAGGAGGATAAAGGTATGTCTAAATGATGAAGGGTTTCTCGAGAAGATAATGGCATGAAGTATCCATGTTTATGTGATCCAACTTTATTCTCTTTTTCTTGCATTCCAGAGGATGATGGGTTCTTAGATGCACTGTGAAGATCAACTTCAAGCTTATTATTCCCCTCTAGCACATGCTCTCCCTCCCTTGCACTGTCTATTTCGGTGGACAATTCATTAAGAACTGAAGAGGCAACAAAATGATCAAATCCCTTCAAAGTGGCCTCTATGCTACTCCCCTTCTCCAGTAAGCTCTCATCGGAGGAAAGGCTATGGTCCTTGATGTCCCTTTCTACAATAATTTCCAAGCCAAGATGATTACCCATTCATTCCATACCAATTCTATGGGCTTTCTCAAAGGAGTTATCCATGATTCTTTCCATCACATAATTTGTTAGTGCCTTTAGCTTGGTCAGGGATGAATCAACCCAGAACTTAACATTCTCTATAGTAACATCAAATTTTGTCCTTGAATATTGTAAAAGAAAATAATTCATATCTTTGACAGAATGTTGTCTCCAAGACACTTCTAGATTTTTCACAACATTCATTGTCGAGGCATAAAGCTCACCAGTAGCCGATGCATTGTTCTACATAGATGGTGGCAGAAGACCGGGGCTTCTGGATCCCAACAAAGAAACTGAAGTAGACAACAAAACAGAGACAAACAACAATCAAATTTTCAACCATCCAAAGGGCTTCTCCTCCTCCTCTTCATCTTCATCATTATACATTTCCTACTCTTTTTCAAAAATGTTCAACCTGGGTTTAAAGGCAACATCACTAGTGTTGCAGGGATTTTCTTTAGATTTATCAACTGATCCTATTTCTTTTTCTTCAAGCTCATGTATTTCTTGAAAATCAGTGGATAAAACTATAGAAGCCATTTGGTCTCCTAGGGATTGTATTTCCTTAATCTTTGTGGCTTTGGTAAGTCCACTTTCTAGTTCAAATTCCAAAACCCCATGCTCCTCACAAGCTAGTCCCCTAACTTCCAACTCTAGGTCTCTTTCTGGACGATAACGGATAAATTAAGGTCGGGGAGAGAGATAACTAGTCTTAGGATTATAGGGTGGAAGGATTGTGGGCTCATCGCCAGGATCAGGAAAATGATCTAGAAAAGCTAATGACTCACCTTCCTCGCTTAATTCAAGATTAGGTTCCTTTTCCTCCTTGGGATTGGAAACAACTCTAGCTTCAAAAAGAACCTTGCAGACTTTTATTTTAGGCTACATCATGGATTGAACCTCATCCATATCCATGCAATCCAGTGAAACTTCTTCACACTCTTCTCTAACATGGGGACTATATTCCAGCATAGGCTCATACAGGGCCAAATTTTTAAACTCTCTGAGGTAATTGCAATAATAGGAATGACAAGTCCCGAAAACAAAATTGATGAAGCTAGCAAGGACCACATATCAACCTCTATGAAGTGTTTAGCGAGGGTGATTCCCTGAGAGTATACAAAGTTACTTCCAGAATAATTGAAGGCCCTGATTAGTGAAACTTTTATGAGGAAATCAAAGTCCTATCTTGAGGAACAGTCTAAAGGAAATAGTAGAATTGTTCTCTTTGAAATTTTTTGATCTGCTAGTAAAAAAATACAACTCCTTTTTAATTTTGTGTCTTGGATAAGGGTTATAACACTCTTAAATTAATCATTCATGAACAATAGTTAGAAGAAGAATCCACTGTTAGAAAGAATGAGCAACTATGATAGGGTCTCATATATATATCCCATCATTGTCTTCTAAAGAATCCGACCTATCAAGGGTTGTTGAATAGGCTGATATATTGTTTCTCCTTGAAGAAAAGGTCCTGAATGTGTTGATTAGGTAATAATGCCAACAGCATGCATTGAAAAATCCTCATACGATTCATCCCTATATGAAATCATACAATGAGAACAATCTTATTACAACCTATTGCACATGGAGCTGAGTTGGTGTAAACTTATAATTTTTGTTGATATAGTGCAGATCTGAGATATAGAGACTAGTAACCTCTTTACAATTCCATATCTTATGCTATAAGAAGGATCATGTCTTGAGATATAGACACCAAGATCCTCTTTACATTTTCATATCTTATGCAGTAAGAAGGATCATCTGACCAATAGGGAGCTGGTGCCTTCGTTTGATCAAGGCTCAACAAAGAAAGGGAATTTGTGTCTCAGTAAAGATGTACTTGAAGAGAGTATTAGAAATTTTCCAGACCCTCCTCTATTACCAGGTACGTTTTTTTGTTGAAGAATATTGCTTATGACATTCATATCTAGATCTTTTTTAAGGAGTGGTGTGTCACCTATACAAGTGGAACTAGGACTCATATCCAAATAATATCTCTATGGGACCTAAGGAGACATGTTATGGTACCGTTCTAAGGCTTTCTAATCTAGATTTTAATAAATAGGTTAGATAAGGTGGGCCTACAATGGTTGTCAGATGAGGTTTAAAAGATCCAAAGGCTACAACAGTTGGTGATCTTGATCGAAGAAGTCCAAGAGTGACTCTACATATTACTAAATTCATTGGTGATTGAATTATAGTAATATGTGTCATACTAAGTTACAACATGACATTTGAAGTTACGTTATCGAAATTATACAAGAGATTTGAATCTATTCTACTGAGATTGTTCATAATTTGACTGAATCCAAAGGAATACAACATGCTGAAGTTATGGTTATAAGTTAAATGGTGTGATGGCTAAATTTTTAATAAAGAGTGATAACTAAACTAAGGGTATGTATGAATCACATCACCTAGACCCTTCACTAGATGAAGTATATAATATATACTACAATTATAATGAGTATGAGATTCCTCATTAAAAATATGTCTTGCTAAGAGTCTTCATATTAAAACTTGTCTGACGATGACAAGTTCGAGGATGTTTTTCTATATATAATTTATAGCATGCAAATATTATACCAAATCCTTATATTCATTACAATACTCAAATGTCGGTACAACTATAGCATAGCCCGAATAATTTATTGAACCATTTTGTTAAAGATATCATAGAGAATACAAAACAACAAGAGTAAGATTTGAAGATTCCCTGGTCCATGATATGATCCTCTCTTGAATTTTTGGTTACTGATTATGTCTATGACATTTTATGATAATCTCACCTCTAACATCTCTTCAGTCTCAGAGGGAGTTTCTTGTTGAACCCTCCTTGCAAGTATAACAAAATACATTATTGTTTATGGAAATGCATTGCCAGAATCATGGAATTCTTAATTGAATTAACAAATTATCTTCAAACATAATGGATCTCATGCTAAGCATATTTCTAGATGGATACTTTGAGGGAAGTCTAATCATATGAAATATTGAAGAACCATCTCTGGAAATTCCAGCTTAGATTGTGGTCGCCTTGAGTAAAGAGGGAGTAAGATCAGTTAAGTATTTTCTTTATCAAGATTTGGAATCCTAAATATGTAGAAGTCTAAGGATTGCTTCAAATATATTTGCTAAGTTGTGTGCCTTCATAAATACATTTATATACTGCTAAGTGGAGTAATGAGGCTCCTATTGACGAACCGCTCATCAATACCATCACCAAGATCTAGTCTTGATTTTCATAAAGCAGCCTGACACTATTCCCTATATGAAGGGGTCTTTAGTTAAGGCCATGTCATTGCCTCAAAATAGGTTTACTAGAAATAGCAATGACCTCTTCTAAAAAATAGAGTCTTAAAAATTCGAGTTGATCCTCTGAAAATATAGGAACCTCAAAATTCCAAAATATATCCCATGGAAACACTTACTATAAAATAAATGTTACTAAAATAGCACCACCTCACATGTCATCCATCATAAAACTCTATACCTCCAAGGAACCTCAATATGTGTTATACTTTTCCATGCAATATCTGTAGAGTCTCGACTCTCCAATTTTGCAATGAAAGAAAGTCTTTAGCTACAAAATATTGTAGTACCGCAAAACACCTCACCTGTCAGACATTCTTCTCTCGGGGCTATCCTACCTTTTGCATCAGTTCTTTTCTAGAAATTATATCATATGGATGTAAATACAATCTTCCTCAATGGTGTGAGAAGTATACATTAATCAATTGAGAGGATTTGAGGTGCATGGACAAGAGACCCATGTGTGCACATTAAATAAAACCCATTATGGGTTGAAGCAAGCACTTTGTGATTTCTATTACAATATTGATGAGTACATGTTACATTTGGGCTTAAAAACTTCTTCATATCCCATTCTTTATTATTTAATTGATAGATCTAATCTACTTGTTTTGGTCCCAAGAAGCTCATAGCAGGATGCAAGGAAAAGTTGGTAGAGCCCAAGTAAGTGTGTAGTTGAGATTCTAAAGAGGTTTTAGATGATGCACTATAAACCATTAGCTACTCCTATGATACCTAAGTAAGTGTGTAGTTGAGATTCTAAAGAGGTTTCATATGATGCACTATAAACCATTAGCTACTCCTATGATACCTAATATGATGTTGAATCCTAATTTGGATTCAAATTTGGTAAATCCTTCGATGCATAAACAATGGATTGGACCTTTCATGTATATGGTTAATACCAGAGCTAATATATGTTTTTCAGTAAGCACTTTGAGCCAATATATGGTTTATTCATGGAAAAGTCACTAGGTAGCCACAAAACATGTGTTATGATACTTAAAGGGAATAATACATTATGGTAAGTTGATGCCATATGGGGTTGTTGATTCCAAATGGGAAATGGATTCTAGTGACATGAAAAGTTCTTCAAGTTTTTTCTTTGGTTTGGATTCATGAGTGATATCTTGGTTTAGATTCTAGAAAGAAGCAAGCATATATCACATTGAGCTCATCTAAGGTAGAGTTCATGGTTACATAAGAAAAATGAATTGTCATTTTGTCTTGAAATAAATGCATAGAGTATATTCGAAAGGATCGGTTGGAGCACCCCGAATCTCTGCACTCCAATGAGAGTGATTGTGTTAAATGCAGTTAGAAGAGCACCATCCCATGTAGGTATAAGGAACAACAAGTTGAGAGAAAATGCAGTTCCCAACGCTGCGATAAAAACACGAAGGGATGAGAAAATTACAAACAATGAATGAAGTGAATGAAGTAAATTGGGGTAAAATTGTTAACCCTTATTCAGTTAGGGTTCTTGTGGATAGTTATTTATCGTTTAAACTTAGGAAACTGAATCAATGGTTTACCTATTGTATATAGTTCATATTTATATGTACTATGTACATTATTTTTCATACCATTCTTAATAATACTATTGAATTCATTTTCCAACAAAAATCAATATTCTCTACATTAGTTGCAGTTGAATTCATTTTCCAACAAAAATCAATATTCTCTGCATTAGTTGCAGTTGAATTCATTTTCCAACAAAAATCAATATTCTCATTAAAATCCTGCATTAGTTGCAGTTTCATTTCGACGCACGGAGTAAAATAAAATAAGATTACTACATCAGAAATCAAAATAAAAGAATTTTACTTTGCAAAATCATTCTTGAAAATGCTAACCTTCAGGAATATCTGCAACAATGACACCCACTTCTGATAGGAACCATAAGATAAAATTTAGATTTCTTGGATATTCTTCCTTGTAGTGTTGCACGAGATGCTTACCTGATGGACTAGCAAGTTCAGGGGTGAGCATAATCTCAATTCATATAATTGTTTGGAAGAGAAAAACATATGAGGGACATACCTGTTGCAACTCCTAAATTCAATGAAAGATATTGAATAATCAAGACACTTATATACATCACAAGAATGACCCAGAATAACTACAAAAAACAATTTTTTTTTTTGAAAAAACAATATTATATTAGGATGAATTCTAAATTCTTCTTATCGAAAAAGTAATTAATCAGAATCAATCATCTCATTCGAGATCTTATTATTATTACTAAATACCTCATATTTGAACCTAGCCCCTCCCTGCAAATCAGACACTACTAAGACACAACCAGAATTCTCAATATCAACATCGATACCCAAATATATACAAAATGAAATTGTTAAATATTTGTAACTACATACACATTCTACGATCCATGAGGGCTATCACACAAGCACTATAGGCCTAATATAACCTAAAAAATTTCTCCATCCTCGCATTTTCTTTGGTGATATTACAGAAATAAAAATAATTAAAAGGTAAGGAAATCACTTATGTTCAAACTTTAGAGTGCCTTTCTTAAACTGTAGAAGGAATGATACATATAGTGAGCTGTAAAATCTACCTCACCCTCCATTATAGACAAACTCTACCTCTTAATTTAACTATAGAGATTCTTAACCTCTTAATGATTCAAAGGGAACAATAAATATGCACTAAGAGATGTGGAACACTAAGGTTTAAGGGAATGCATAGAATTTTAAATGATATATTCGAATATAAAATACCTACACCATATGGCTATCAAAAACTCATGAAAGTTGAAATCCCACTAAAAGGAACATGACTCTTCATTAAATGATGACCCAAAAGGAGATTGGACACCATTTGAATATATGCATTGTGGATCTTATGCATCTCTAGGAAGACATTGAAATCACCATGCTCATAACAAGAGCCAAGTTATTAGACCTATTTATTTATGAATGTTTCATAGTAACAACCCTATCACAATTCGAAGAGAACAATAAATGTGCAAACTGAGAAATCTGTAACCCTAAAGTATTGAGATGCACAATTTTAAATCATACATTTGAATATAAAATGCTTGCCATATATTGCCATAACAAACTCATATAATTGGAAATCGGACTAAAGAGGAACATAGATCTTGGTTATGGGGTTACCTAGAAGGAAATTGGGTACCATTTGAACATAAAAAGTTTTCCTTGTGTGGCTATAAAAAGCTCGTAAAAGTTAAAATCCAACAACTAAGCAACACATGCCTTCTATAAGGGATGACGCTGACGAAATTCACAACCATTTGAACATAAAATGCTTTCCCTAATGGCTATAAAACATCCATAGAAATTAAAATGCAAAAAAAGAGGAAAATGTATCTTCTTTATGGGAAGAACAGAAAGAAAATTGGGTATTATTTAAATATATAACTATTGCACTGTATGGCTATAAACAAACTCATTAAAATTGAAATCTGACTAAATACTATTAAATCCTAATTAACAAGATATAACCAACAAGACCCAATTAAATCCTAATTAACAAGATATTAAATCCTAATTAACAAGATTAAATCCTACCCACTTCCCTCAATTCGAAGAGGGTGTTGAACAAACAGTAGTAGCAGAAGCAGACTAGGAATACCAAAAGCACTTGGGATATGGTCACATTGCATAGTGCTCAAGGGTGGCTCGAAGCAGAGCTTCCTCCTGCCCCGCACCTCTCGGATGCTGCATCGAAGTGCTCAAGGGTGGCTCTATGTGGAGCATTTTCATTGCAGAGTTCTCTTGTCGTGGTGCCTCTTGGCTACTGCATCACAGTGCTCAGAGGTGGCTCGATGTGGAGCATTTTCATTGCAGAGTGCTCAGGAGTGGCTTGATGGAGAGCTTCCTCTTTCTGCGATGCCTCTTGGCTGTTGCATCAGAGTGATCAGGGGTAGCTCAATGTGGAGCATTTTCTAATGCAAGATAGAGAATAGGAACCCGACACTTCTCAGGACCCTAGACCACACAGAATGGAAGAATTGAATTTGCATGGTGTGCCAAATAAAAGTAGAGAAGGATAGAAAAAAATGATAAAATTTCAATAAAAAAGGGCTTTGAAAGGTGCCAAAGACAAATCAAGGGAGAGCAAAAGAAATAGAGTTTGACAAAATTATCTCATCATCAGTTTCGGCAGAAGCATCGTGATCGTTGTCTACGCTAGACGTATTCACCAGTTGATTTTCTTCATCATCTTTGTCATCGTCTGTCATCAGCCAAGTTATGGCTTCGAGCTCTTCCCGGTCATCCTCTTCTTCGTCTGGGTTCGATTCTTCATTTTGTGGTTTTTTTCCTTGGAGGAAGCTAGGTCATCTGATGAACTCCTACCATGCTTGCCCATTGGTCAGCTTGGCTCAGCTACAGAGGATAGATCCTGGGATCTGTATGGAAATCCGAAGTGAAAATTAGAACCCCTTGAACCAACGAGAGTTTTAAAATTTGACGAACAAATAAAATTATTCTTTGGTAGCTTTTTATGTCCTTTGAGTGAGACAGGGAGGAGTAGATTTGAGTAAAAGGGTGAAATGTTGTCGTTGCCCCTTTTATTGAACCATAACTATGAAAAGATTGATCAAATACAAAATACTTGATATCATGTTTCATACAATAGGCAAAGACCAATTAGCTCATTCTATATAGAGGATGAAGAACAACTCAAGACATCCAAAGGGCATGGTATGCATTTAAGTAAGAAATTAGTAGGACAACCAAATAAAACCCTTGACATCAATTGCATAAAACCAACAAACTTTTTTTCCCACACGCCTTCTCATAAACAGATGTTGAAAATATAAAACATGAAATTCATGGCTTAGACCAACATATAAGGGAGTTACAAGATAAACCCATTACAAATTTCTCAAATTTACTAGAAAATAACATGGACCCTAGGTTGCATATTCACACAACATGGAAAAAGGGAAAAATTAATTTGCACTGACAATCAATAATGTAACTGCAATACACAGAAAAAAAGATAAGTTTTTGACAATCGCATATGTACTCACCTGAGTTTCTAACTCTCCCACGAAACTCAGAAGGAGATGTTACACAGAATTCAAATAACTAAATTATCGGCTTGGGGAATTGTCGAGATTTTTAGAGTTTGAATCTGCTGCATGAAAGTTGTGATATAACTCACACCTCTTTCTTCAATCTCAGCATGATGTGCACTTTGAAGTCCTTGTTTTTCCTAGGTGGTATCCTACTCAAATATCCCATTTTTAACTTGGGTTAAAAGAAACTCTGCGCAGTGACAATCTTTTGACCAGTGTGGTCACATTTGATTTCTTTTAATTTTTCTAGCCTTCTCACCATGGACTGGGAATTTTTCCTTCGTATTTCAATTTTTTTTTCCACTTTCTCACGGAATTTGAGAGAGTGGGAATGGTTCCCGCCAAGGTTTGCAAGCTCCCACCTTCTGCTTCTATGACTTCCTCACACTTAGATTGGGGTGAGCCTCTTGAGTCCTTGTTGGTCCACTTCGGTAGGGACATGGTTCTCATGTATGTGCATGTAATTATTTTAGTGCAAGGTGTTATAAGATCAATGTAAGAGAATATCTACAAAATGGAGAGGGTCATGACATCAATACAAGGATATTCATGAGTTTGAGGGGTAGGGTATGGGTAGTCAAAGTAGTAGTATATTGTAATTAAGAGTATCGCATATTACTTTAGAAAATATTGATTACAAATATGTATATTTTATGGTGCAAATGTAACAATGTTTTGAAATTATTTTGTAAGGCATGAAAATGCTTAATTTTGGCATGCTTTTTAGAGATATGGATGTGTATGTAATGGTGGAGTAAATGACTTAGGTCGAACCCCAACAACCACAAACAAGGAGATAAATTTAGCAAGGTTGGTGGTGTGGGTCAATGAGCATTGGGCTATTTAACTTGCTTTGACATACATTTGTATTTTGGATTGAAATGTTTTTTATGAACACAAACAAGTGGTGATTATTTGATTTGAGACATTGAAATGTGGTAGAAGCGTCTCAAAATTTGTGAAAGCACCCATTTGGCTCAACAATAAAAACTAAATGGAATTTATTCTATTAAATTCACTTGAGATGTAGACATAGCCCCATCTTCAATAAGAAACCCCCTTAAGAAGGCAATTCATTCCATGAAGGGCGAGCATGTCATGTGGCATAATTGAACACACGTGGGGGAATAATAGCACACTATACTCATGTCGACTATCTCTACCACCCACCTACTCCTCCGGGATTGGGTTCAAATAATCTTGCCTCTATCACTTCTGATGACTAATTATGGTAATTGGTGTCTTGTTAGTTCTTTTTGTTTTTTGGCATGTAAGGCCAACAAGGCTTTGGGTCTCTCAGTTGGGCATTTTTCTTTTTTTCAGTACCATGGTAATACCATTGGCCAAAAAACCTAGTTGGGGTGAGGCCACATGCATTTTGACGCCCTTGTACATACTTTTTTTATTAATGAGAAATATTTGACTTACAGAAAAAAATGAACACACTATACTCACACACAATGCAATAAGAAAGCCCCCATCGATGTTATGCACTACTTTAAATGGGTTTAGTAGCCTTGGGTGGCTCTAACAATCATAGTTGAGTGCATATGATGTTAACTAATTTAACCAACAAAACATGCCTTCGACAATGGGAACTAGACTTACACTCCGTTTACTGCATTAAACAATCAAGTGAGGCTTTAATAATTGTAACAAAAAATAAAAGCATTGATAAAGTTGACCAACCTAACACACCTTTAATAGTGATAACCAAAATGTGCATGTTACTAATCAAGTGACCATTGTGTCATGCCTCTAACATGTGCAATTTAACATAAATGTTGTTGATGGGGTTGACCTATCTAACATATCTCCCAAAATTGTAGTCAAAAATGCATGTTGGTTCAGTTAATATCCTAGATAATGTTAATAAAAAATACATGTTAATATACAACCTAACATGTCACTAGGAGTGGCAATAAAATGTGAATGTCACTGACTAAGGTAATTGACCTGATATTTTGTTCATTGAGATGATTAACACATAACTCACTAAGCTGACCAAGTTGACAAACCATTGGTTTTTTCATTGAACTGACATGCCTTTAATAGACACAACTAATTTAATGTACATGATGTTAAACCACTAAACCATCATTACATGCCTTTAATAGTAGTAACAAAGTGTGCAAGTTTTGGATTGGGAAAACGAAACTAATATACCTATGATAATCATAATTGACCATACATGTTTGTTGTGATCAACCCTTCAAGTTTTCCCTTGCTTCTATACAAAATTAAGCATGCCATGCAACTCTCAAAGTAACTTTGATACAAATAAAAATTAAGTTCGCATTTACTTGTTTGATTTGTGTTAAAGTGTTTCCTCTTTAAAGGTCACACGATTGGATCCAAAGGAAATTAAGGTATGTACACCTCCATAGATTAAATAGTTAAAGCATTGAATGGAGGGCATCCCTTGTCTCACAAACAAGGGGGTCTCATATGTCAATTTGGAAGCTACCTACATTATAACTTAATATTAAATATTATTCTTATTTTTTCTATTAATATGAATGCTTCTAATATTTAATATACTGTTGAGGACATTACCCCTCAAATAATTAGTGAATTATTTAATATTGGATGAGAGAGTTGTAAGGCTGACATTTTGGCTACCACAGGTTATATTTGGTGCTTTTATTATGTCAAAGCAAAATTAGATTTCACGCCTCTCTAGGAATCAATCAATATCATTTACACATACTAATGAAAGGAATTCAATAGATGGTTAAAGTAGTGGTTAGGAGGAGTTCATTGTCAGATCCATCGAAGGGTTTTCAACTAGAGAAACAAGGGCAGGTGTTTGATTTATGCGCTAACATTTGAAAGATTGCTATGAGGAGAGGAGTTGGTGGGAGTCCTTCTCCAACAACACCTTTTCCTATGACAAAACAGAATGAAGGGAGTTCAAGAGTAGATGACATGCATGTCTCAGCTACCGAATGTATATATACCATTTCTTAGTAGTATCATCTACATAAACGCACCCCAGAGCCTGTAGAATCATATTGGTCGGGTTCACTGCATATTTCAACGTCACGAGGACTTTGTTACAGATTGTCTTCACTTCACCATAGGAATCGGCCAAGAAAATTTTCAGCCCCTCACCATCCATTTTCAGACCAACAAGATCCTAGAGTTTAGTATTCAGTTGAGTTTAACAACACTAGAATTTTAATCAATGAATAAATACATCACCTAAATCATTACAAATACATAGCCCCTTAAGATGTAAGCATTATTAAGTATTATCTATCTTATTCATAAGGTATCATTCTTAGGGTCCATTATGAGTGTGACCAGATTTGGTCTTCATGAGAGTATATGGTATTTATAAGAAATTTTGTGGTGAATGAAATTGTTAATTGATTTAAAAATCATGTAGTGGAGAAACCCGATAGGTCTTTTTTGGACTCACATCCTCATCATTTTCATTACTTGCTGCACTGAATCAACAACAGGGGGTCACACTCCATGTCGACAAATTTTCTTCATCTACAAACTATGTATAACTTATGTCCAAGAAGTCTAAAGTAATGAAGGTAATGGCCTCCACCATATGTAGGTTTATCAAGCAACTTTACCCTTGTTGGAATTACTATGACAGTGAGGACAATATAGTCCACTCATACAACTATGTCGTGTTTAGACCACATACTATACACTCTAAATTTCATCCCCAAAGTGACACTAGAGGTCATTAACCAATGCAATGGTATTATCTTAAGCTCTATCGCTACACAAGGAGAAACTTAAGGAAAATGCAGAGTCAACCATGGTGAACTATTTTGAAATTTCTACAGGAATTGAGCACATCCCATATTGGAAGTTCTAGATATAGTATAATGGAAGAGCAACAGTTGTTCGTTAGCCACTTTCACAACAGTAACTGACTAGCATACGTTGAGACTATTGGTATAGGGGAGGTAGTAACATCCAATGTGAAATTCTTATTACAATAGGAATTCATCAACAAATTATATATAGAGACCGTGTGACACAAGTGGATGGCTTCATAATTTTAAGGCTGCAAGATTCACTTTCTATCTTACTTGTCTATATGCAAATAATTTCAAATTGTAAGCATAGAAGTCCATTTATCAAGAGCCCACTGTAAACACATAATATAAGTGTTACCAGATCACCCAAAACAAAAGTTAAATTCTGTCAAGTTACCAGTATATAAATTTAACCACCCCCCCTCCCGCCCCTGCCCTATAGCAAAGTACTTGTCTTAGCATGACCTTGATCTTAAGGTGTTTGATTCCATGAGCATAATGTCACTAGTTATCCTGCAATCTTTGCAAAGCCTATAAATAATGCAGCTGCCACCCTCAAGCATGGGACCAAACTAGGGATTCTAGAGGTTTATATTGCCTCCACCATCTACAACTTTTTATAACTTTACCAGGATTCCAGAGGCAATGTCCTCCACCCAATTGTTGTTGAGGGACTCCAGATATGTATAACCCCCACCAATTAATCAGTAAGGGACTCCAAAGATCAATGTCTCCACCCTTTAGTCAGAAAGGGGCTCCAAAGATCAATGTATGCATCCTTTAGGAAATAGGGATATGAAAGATCAATGTCCCCACCCTCTAGGCAATAGGGATTCTAGAGATATTGTCTCCACCCTAACTTTACTCCGGTTTTCTATCCCAACCCTAACAACAGTACTAGTTTACAGTTCAGTATATCCCTTTAATTCATCGCATTTAAGAATTCCATGTTCCTTTACAACATCCCATTTAAGAATTCCATGTTCCTTTACAATCTATGTTACAGAAAGACCTGGGTACATATCCTAACATACAAAGACCACCATATAACACAACACCAATTCCATTGAACCGCGCACTTTATGAGGTTGGTTAATGATAAATTAAGTGCTTATGTGAACAAAATTTTGTGTATATGGAATAGAATATAAGCAAGGGATTGAAGAACTAGACAAGTTAGCTAAGTAGAAATCAAATTTAAGTTACAGAGAGATGCAAGACCCTCCACTGACCAGAGACCATTACAAACTTGCTATACTGGACACCCTTGAAACTCTTGGTTACTCCTATGGTCCACAATTCATACAACACCTCATAGGAAAAATGCAACAGTCATACACTACATCGCTAGTGTAAATTGATATAGAAATTCCCATGCATTGGACTTTACCTCTTACCAGAACCACACCATCTAGGCCTGATTATAGCTAAGGTTGTGTGATGTCCACAATCTTCCACCTCTTTGTCAAAACTACATCATCTCCTATGATTGCATCAAAGTTCTATATGACTTCAGCTTTTAGTAGTTGCACTAATGTGGTATGCATATACTTAATTTCGTACTACATGATAAGTTATCCAAGACACTGTAAGCATAGTTGTAAGGTCATCTAAGTAATAAAGCTAGGAAATATACTATATTAGATGAAATACCATGAAAAAACATATTGGTAAAAGAAACCTTGATGTGAATTTATGACAGAGCAAAAATTAATCTAACATTAGGCACAAAAATGAGCAACAATAATTATATTCAACCTTATTGTAATGATAGACATGACAAATTTAAATATGCCCATCTCTAGTTTTCACAAACCTCATCTTCAATGAAAGCATCATTCATCTTCTGACCAATGCCATAGAATAACAAAACAAAACATCCAAGTTTCTAACATAGCCATTCAAGGTTCATGTGTTTGAGATAGTCAAAGAAACTTAGAGAATATGAAAACACCAAGATAGTTCCTTTGATGTTGTATTAGGAATCTTATGCTCAGAAATTAATGTTGTAAAATACATGTTGCAATGAAAAACTAAGTTGGACGAAATGAAAGCCATGGTAAGCACACTAACCCCCCGAGTAACCCAATTTGATATTAGAATGTAGGATCTCATTAAGATATTAAAATTATTTTTCTTCTGAGGGGATAGAGTTTTGACACTATTGGAATTAAATGAACCTGCAAATGCTTTTTTGGCCTTAGACATAAATAGTTGACCAATTGTTAGCTGTTACTATTTGTAGCTTTTGTGATATGAACCTACAAATGGTTATTCCGCCTTAGAAATAAACATTTGACCAATTGTTAATTGTTACTATTTGTAGCTTCTGTGCAGTTCCTTTTTATATTTCAATGGCAAATTTTGAGCATCAACTTACTCTTCTAGACCTTAAATACTAGTAGTCTGAAGCCAAGAAATGAAATACGTTCAATGGCAAGAAAGGGTTGAAACTAATGCAATGCAGATGAGATGCCTAGATTAGCAATTCTGTGTTTCTTCAGCACTAACAAGCATACAAATTCCCAGAGAAAGCACAATTGTGGCATTTGAAAATTCCACCAATAAATAATTAAATGAAAAAAACCCAGAGACTTGTTCTTTAACCTCCAAAGGCGTATAGGGTTTGGCCCTGCCTCTTCAAGGTGTAGACAACATCCATGACGATTACAGTCTTTCTCCTAGTGTGTTCTGTGTAAGTAACATTGTCCCTGATGACATTCTCAAGAAAAACTTTAACATGCCTCTTGTTTCTTCATATATGAGGTGGTTGATATGTTTGACACTGCCTCTCCTGACAAGACGCTGAATGACAGCCTTCATAATTCTTTGAATGGTATCACACCATACCTTATAGTGCCTCTTTGCACCTCTTTTCCAAAACCCTTATCTACCTTTCCACGATTAGACAACATTCCCCCTTCAAATCTCCACAATGAAAAGGCCTAGGGATCAAACTAAATTTCCAATCACTTCACTCATTAGCCGTGCAAAGCAATCTTTTCCCAAACCCTTGCCTCCCTTTCCACAACCGAACATCATCCTCCCTTCAAATCTCCACAAAAAAAAAGCCTCTGGATCTAACCTCAATTGCCAATCACTCACTCTACTCGTTAGCTGCACAAAGTAACCTTTTCCCAAACCCTTGCCTCCCATTCCATGGCTAGACATCTTTCCCCCTTCAAATCTCCACAATGAAAAGGCCTCAGAATCGAACCTCAATTTCCAATCACTCTGCTCATTAGCCACACAAAGCAAAATGAGCAAAGCAACAAATCTCCGTAGTGAAAAGGCATCAGAATCGAATCTCAATTTCCAATTATTGTTCTCGTTATCTGCGTAAAGAAAATCACTCTGCTCCTTCCCGTGCAAAGCAAATCACTTTGAAAAATTAGCAAAGCAAAATAAGGGAGGGAAGTTCTCTTAAAATAATATTAAAACTAATAAATAATATCAAAATTATAAAATATAATTGGTAAGGTTAAACTATGTGAAATTTGTTAAAAGAAATTGGTCCATAAAAATAATAGTTAGTTAAATAAAAAATTGAATGAATAATAGTTAGTTAAGTAAAAAGTTGAATGTTGAGATAATAAGCACTATATAATAGCTATTAAATTAAGGAGTTGTTTTTAGTGAGGTTTTTTGGACTTTCCGCCAGAATACTACGGAAAACTTTGACATGAAAAAATTGATTTGTGTTATTGAAACTAGTTTTTTTACTATATATAAATGGATTTAACACCTGAAAACCTTTAGGGCACTTCAATTGTGCAGAGGTTACTTGTGATTTCAATATATTCCTGCTAGATTTTAGAGAAATTAGACCGGAAAACCTTCAAAAAAATCACACTAAAGGCAACTCGTTAAATTAATGATCGGTACGATCCGAATTGGATCCTCAAACAATTCCATGATTGTTAAGAATGAATGACAAACTTCAAGAAATCTTATAGCTATCTGAAATAACCACTAAATAATGATTATTTGTAGCCAACACGGAGCAACGAGGACCTTCGGTCAAAGCGCGTTGACCATTGTCCCATGGAGACTGTGCATGGCGCAAAAATGGCAATTGGGAAGCTCAAACCCAGAAATGGAGGCTGTTTCTGAAATCACTAATCACGTATCAATGGGTAAAACCCCTCGAGAAAGAAAAGGCCCGAGTGCTCGGTCACAAGGGAAACCAGAAAACCATGGGAAAGTGCTAAAACCGACAGGCGGGTCCCACGCTCAAAACCAGAGGAATATCAAAGGCATTTTAGGTGGTAAGTGGGTTTGGCTGAAGACCCGGTGATTCCATACACTGAGTGACACATGTCCGGCAGGGAGAGAGAAAAACCACTTATATCCCGAACTAACGGTCGAGTAACTCAACCGCACGACATAAGCGAAGACCGTAGGATCTGGGGGCTCTAGATCAAAAGGTGGAGGTTCAACCCAATGGATGACCAGACCTGAGGGAGAAATAAGCTACAGTGCATAAATATTTGAAGTTATATTTGACCGATGAGTCGACAGAAGGATCCATTTCACAGGCATCTGGGAAATAATGGAAAAAAATTACCGTTCAGGAAGAATTGACACTCAATTAGCAAGAAGATAGGTGGCCAACTCTCTGCGAAGCGTTACAGAACAACGATGATGAAGGGTAGATGAGTCCCAGTAGATAGAGGCAAGCGATTCAGAGAACCAGGAAGATGAAGCGAACAGTCGAAGAAACGAACTAGCTTTAAAGCAACGAGCTGACAGAGACAAGACCGAGAGAGACAATGAGGTAGAGAAGCAATGAAGAAGCCAAAGGCTGAGAGACACAGAAAGGAAGGAAAAATTGTAGAGAACAAAGAAGCCGAGCTAACCATCAAATTAAGGGCAGCATCAAGCAGACAGAGACCAATTGAGGTTGAAATTCAGTAAGGGGAATATATGAACTCTAAGGACTTAGGAATTCCAAGTGCCATCCTATTGATCTTCCTCTATCAAGTGAGACTCAGATTGAGCTCTTTATTGTAAGACTCTGCTTTGAAAACATAATAAAAAGGCCACCACTAAATGCTTGACCAGGAGACATAGCCCAGGAGGATTGGGTGAACTCCTTTTAAAATTTGTTGTGTTTCTATTTTTCTTACTGTGATCTCAAACTATTTCAAGCGTCTGTTTATTTTGAAATCTTATCGATCTATTGCCTAAGATAACATAGACGCACACACTAGCACATGAGTCTGTAATACCTTCATTAATTTCCTGAGGTCACCTATGGGTGATTTAAGATCAAGTGGTATCAGAGCTATAGGCTGTTAAGGATAGATAAGCTTGTGCTGGATTTAGTTGTTGAATGTTAACTGGATCAGAGCTCAAATTAAGAGAAGGAGAGTTGGTCAAAACTAATCTTGAAATTAGAAGATTCTACCCTCAGAAGACAATGTCGGAGGAAGGTTCTGTGGGGCCAGACCCTCAATTTATAGAGAGTTTCCTGGCCATAAGGTCCATGGTTGAGGAAATGTATAAGGACTTTAGAAAACATAAAGATGAAGATTCAACAGGCTCCAAACAAGATAAAGGGGAAGAAGAGTCTCTCATCCATGATGACTCAAAAGGAAAAGGGAAAGAATAAAACTTTCTCACACCTCCTAATAGCCCTAAACATAAAAGGAAGACATCTTTGATTAAACTAGATGTTAAATTTGATTTACCAATATATGATGGAGAGTTGAATGTAGAAAAGCTGGACAATTGGATCAGACAAATTGATTTTTATTGCAAAGTGCAAAGTATCAATTCAGACAAGAGCAAGATTCAGCTGGCCAGCCTACACCTTGGAGGCACTGCCTTGGTTTGGTGGGAAGGCAGGACCCAAGCTGACATTAAGAGACATGGTAAGACTCTTTCTGTCTGGAGTGAATTTGTTTCTGCAATCAAAAATCAGTTCTATCCACTGGCCTACATGCAGCAAGCCATGATGAGCTGACAAACTCTTTGACAATTGAAAGGGAAAAGTGTACAAGGTTACACCCAAGAATTTAGGAAGAGAGCTTTGATTCTATGAATCTCATTAGACTGACCTGAGATTTTGTTGAAGTACATCGGTGGTCTACACAGCTAATGAACCACACTATCCTAATGTTTAATCCCACTAGTATAGATGAGGTATCTGTTCAAGCTATGCATCTAGAAGCTAGAGGAAAGAATGAGAACCCACAAGTTGGGGGATCATCCCAACCCACTGGAAGCAAGAATAAGCAGAAAATAAAACATAAATGGAAAGAAAGGAAGGCCAACACTGCACAGAAAAGAAAGTCTTCATGCACTCACTGTAAGAAGGATGGGCATGATGATGAGCACTGTTGGATTCTGCAACCAAAAGCTAAGACCTAAGAAGTTTGAGTGCAAGAGGAAGAAGAATGCTGTAGCTATTCAGAAAGATTTGGGGTCTGACTTAGGAGATGAAGCCACCATTGCAGCCACAGGTATAAAAGGTAAGAATTTTGAAGCATCTACTAGAAATTTTGCACAATCTACTATTGATGATGAAAATGAGAGAAAAATACATAAGCTTTTCCATATTCGAGTTATTTCCAAACATCGAAAGATTGATACTTTGTATGATAGTGGCTCATAAGTAAATTTAATTTCTGAAGCAATTGTAAAGAAGTTGGGATTACTGAGTACACCTCACAAGAAACCATACCCATTAGGATGGTTAAGTGATAAAGCACAACTACAAGTGACTAGGCAATGCAAACTTAAGTTTTCTTTTGGGTCAACATTTGTAGATGAGGTTGAGTTAGACATAATTCCTTTGGATATATGTGGAATTTTTTTAGGAAGTCCTTACTTCTATGATAGAAAAGCTATTTTCTATAGAGCTAAGAACAAGTATCTACTCATTAAATAGGGAATCGAATACTTTGTAAGAGCTCATAAGCTTAAGAATAATTACACTCTCATAAACTCAGGGCAGATGAAATGAATTATAAATTCATACAAACAATTTTTACTGATGGTTGTATGCGAAAAGAAACCTAATAAAACCAATGTGTTTGAGGGGTGTGATGCTAAACATCAAGCTGATTTAGAAAAAGTTGTTTCAAAGTATGATATCTTGTTTCAATAACCTAAAGGTCTGCCACCCAAAAAGGAAATAGTGCATGATACTAATTTTCGGCAAGATGCTCCACTTCCTAACATTGGAATGTACAGGTTTTCTGCTTTAGAGAATGCAAAAATCGAGAAGTAGGTGCAGGATTTGCTCGAGAAGGGGTTCATCAGACCTAGCGCATCACCATGTGGATCTCCAATCGTTTTGGTGAGAAAGAAAGATGGCTCATGGAGAATGTGCATTGATTACCGAGCACTGAATAAGATAACAACAAAAAATCGTTATCCCCTTTCTCGCATAGATGATCTATTAGATCAATTGAAAGAAGTTGTTTATTTTTACAAGTTCGACTTGCATAGTGGATATCATCAGGTCAGAGTTGCAGAACAAGCTGCATGGAAGACTTCTTTCAAAACAAAGCAGGGATTGTATGAGTGGCTGGTTATGCCTTTTGGCTTAACTAGTGCTCCTACTACTTTCATGAGGATAATGAATGATGTACTGAGACCTTTTCTTGATGATTTTGATATTGTATATCTGGATGACATTCTGATATTTAGAAAAACATGGGAAGAACATTTAAAGCATGTTAAGAAGACACTAGATGTTTTGAAAAGAGAAAAACTTTACCTTAAACTCTCAAAATGTGAATTTGGCAAAACATCTTTGAATTATTTGGGGTATATAGTAGGGGGTGGTGAATTGAGATAAATCCCTCTAAGGTGGTAGTCATTGTAAACTTGCCTAAACCCAAATCTACTACAGAAGTTAGGAGCTTCTTAGGAGCAACACAATATTCGAGAAAGTTCATTTCTAAATTTTTCTTAATTGCAACTCCCTTACATGCTTTAACAAGATTGAACAAGGTGTTTCAATGGGGATGAAAACAGCAGAGAGACTTTGACACCTTGAAAGAAAGGATTAGTAAAACACCAGTACTAGCACTACCAGATCTTTAGAGACCATTTGAGATCCAAATGGATGCCAGTGACTATGCCATGGGAGCAGTGTTGATATAGCAAGGTAAACCCATATGTTATCATTCTGAGAAATTCAATTCTGCAGTAGTTAACTATCCCACATATGATAAAGAATTGTATGCACTAGTACAGAGTGTGAAAAAGTCAAAACATTACTTAATGGGCAAAGAAACAATTATACATACTGATCATCAACCACTTCAATATCTACACTCCCAAACTAAGTTGCACCAATCAAGACACTATAGATGGATGGAACTTCTACAACAATTTCATTCAGTCATCAGATATAAAAGGGAATACACAATAAAGTTGTAGATATGTTATCTAGACCCATTATAAATGCATCTACTATACTTAAGCATAATTTTGTGTTACATGAGAGCTGCATTGAACAATATGCTCAAGATATAGAATTTAAAGATGTATATGCAACTTTAAGTCAAGGCAAATGAGTAGAAGAATTGGATTATCATATTAAGGACCGACTCCTATATCATTGTGGGAAGCTATGCATTTCACAAACTGAAAGAGTAACAATAATTCGAGAAGCACACATTTATCTAATATTAGGTCACTTTGGAGTAAGTAAAACAGTTTCACAACTGCAAAGATTTTGTTATTGGCTAAAAATGAACGAGACAGTTTCTAGATATATAAGAGGGTGTACTATGTATGCTAAAAGCAAGTCCAACAATAGAAAACTAGTCTTGTACACTCCATTACTAGTTCCTTATCATCCTTGGGAAAGTGTTTCCATGGACTTTGTGGGAGGGCTGCCTAAATCTAGGAAAGGTCATAATTATCTGTATGTTGTTGTGGAAAGGTTCAGCAAAATGTGTATTTTGATACCTTGTAATAGACATATTACAGCTGAACAAACTGTAAAACTATTGTTTCAACATGTATGGGTTCATTTTGGATTACCCACTTCCATTATATCTGATCGAGACACTAGATTTGTGGGAAAGTTTTGGTCAAGTCTATGGGAACTGATGGACACCAAACTGAATAAAAGCACAACTTTCCATTTACAAACTGATGGCCAGACATAAGTAGTCAACAAGACAGTGATCCAGTTGCTCAGGGGATATTGGAGCAAACATCCTAAGCTTTGGGATGAAAATTTATGTTATGTGCATCATGCTTATAATCGAGCCAAACATTATTCCACACAGAGATCTCCTTTTGCGACCTATTTTGGTTTCACATCGAGCTCTCCCTTGGATTTTGTCTTTTCTAAGGACACAATAGTTGAGGGAAACAATGATGTGGAGAAGGCAACTAGGTTCATTAAACAAATCCAAGAGATCCATCAGGTAGTACAGGAACACTTGGAAAAGAGCTAGGCCAAATACAACGCAAGGCATGAAAAGCATTGGATGGAGCATAGTTTCCAAGTAGGTGATCAAGTTTGGCTATATATCAACAAGGACAGGATGCAAGGTGAAGGTAAAAAGCTGAAACCAATAAGGTATGGAACTTTCAGGATCCTTGAGAAAATTGGCGAGAATGCTTTTCACCTTGATTTGCCAGCTTATATGCACATCTACTCAGTCGTCAATACAGATAGCTTGAGACTATTTGAACCTTTGTTAATTGAAGATCCTGAAGAACAGAGTCAATTACCTTCTATTGATGACCTGCTACCTGAATATCCTAATGAATTGCAAGAAGACACAGTTCTGGAAAGGAAGGTGAGAACGACGTGCAGGGGAGATGTTGAGTACCTCAGAATTGGGCTCAAGGGTTCAAAGCCAAGCAGTGCAAAATGGATAAAGTTTGGACAGGTGAGAAATTCGTACCCTCACTTAGTCGATGCTTGAAAACCAACTTTTGGTGGTCCAAAAGCTTTTTTAGTGGGAAGGTCGTGATCCAAATTGGATCCTCAAACAATTCCATGATTGTTAAGAACGAATGATACAATTCAAGAAATCTTATAGCTATCTGAAATAACCTCTGAATAATGATAACTTGTAGCCAACATGGAGCAACGAGGACCTTCGGTCAAAGCGCACTAACCGTTGGCCCATGGAGACTGTGCATGGCGCAAAAATGGTAGTTGGGCAGCTCAAACCCAGAAACATGGGCTATTTCTAAAAGCGCTAATCATGTATCACTGGGAGAAACCCCTCGAGAAGGAAAAGCCCCAAGCACACGGTCACAAGGGAAACCGAAAAACCACGGGAAAGCCCTAAAACCTATAGGCGGGTCCCACGCTCAAAATCGGTGGAATATCGGAGGCATATCGGGTGGTAAGTGGGTTTGGCCGAAGACCCAACGATTCCATACACTGAGTGAAATGTGTCCGGTGAGGAGAGAGAAAAACCACTTACATCGTGGACTAACAGTCGAGCAACTCAAATGCACGACATAATCAAAGACCGTACGATCTAGGGGCTCTAGATCAAATGAGGAAGGTTCAACTTGATGGATGACCAGAACTGAGGGAGAAATAAGCTACGATGCACAAAGATTTGAAGTCCGATTTGATCGATGAGTCGATAGAAGGATCTAATTCATAGGCATCTGGGAAATAATGGAAAAAAATGACCGTTCAAGAAGAACTAACACTATGTTCGCAAGAAGGCAGCTGGCCACCTCTTTGTGAAGCATTACGCAGCAATGATGATGTAGGGCAGAGGAGTCCCAACGGACAGAGGTAGGCGATTCAGAGAGCCAGGAAGACGAAGCGAATGCTTGAAGAAACAAAATGGCTATAAAGCCACAAGCTGATAGAGACAAGACAGAGAGAGACAGTGAGGCAGAGAAGCAGTGAAGAAGCCGAAGGCTGAGAGACAAAGAAAGAAAGACAAAATTGTAGAGAACAGAGAAGCCAAGCTGACCATCAAATTAAGGGTAGCATCGAGCAGACAAAGACCAAGTGAGGTCAAAATTCAGTAAGTGGAGTCTGTGAAATCCTAGGACTTGGGAATTCCAAGTGCCATCCTACTGATCATCCTCTGTCAAGTGAGACTCAGATTGAGCTCCTTATTGTAAGACTCTTCTTTGAAGACATAATAAAAAGGCCACCACTGAAAGCTAGACCAGGAGACGTAGCCCAGGAGGATTTGGTGAACTCCTTATTAAATTTTGTTGTGTTTTTGTTTTTCTTACTATGATCTCTCATTGTTTCAAGCGTTTGTTTATTTTGCAATCTTATCGATCCGTTGCCTAAGATAACATAGACACACACACTAGCACATGAGTCTGTAATACTTTCATTAATTTCCTGACGTCACCTAGGGGTGATTTCAGATCATGGTAACTTGACGATATTACTTTATATGGTGAGTAATACATGTTATCATAGTCTTACTCTAAGTTCGAGACTGCAATTGTATTGTATAGGTTTTTAAATTTCAATTGTTTTTTTGGTAAGGCTTCATACTATATCATACCCCAATTAATAATGTTTAAAAAAAAATTTAAATGCATTCCTTAAGTTAGGGTCTAGGTTAATATGTGAATTTCAAAAATCGCCTTTGGTAAATGCCTAAATGTCAAATTATCTTATATAAAAATATTTACTTTCTCAAAAAGTTATTTTTATTTTGTCATGTAAAAAAAACATGATTATTATAGATCACTAATTATTCCAAAAATAAAAACGTGTTTAACTTTTTTAACTATTTGTAATACATTCTATGAGAATACTAATTGCATTCACTTAAGAAATAATAAGAGTTGACTCCATGAAAGATAAACTTCTCGATGTAGTCAGTGCGTGAGGGGAAAAACATGGTTATGAAAACACACTTCATTTGAATCCTATAAGCCCTACATGACCACGGTTAAGCCTCACCGCTTTTCTACAACACGATAGATAGGATATTGTTTCCCATCCTTCTCTACGGATCTAGTGGCGGCAACATATCCTTGGGGTTTGAGCGCATCTTCTAGAAGAGCAAGCATCTCTTGGACCCAACATCCTCTAAAAGGTCAGCTGCATCACTATCGGAGGCCTAGATGGATGAAGAGCTTGTGGACTTTTCAGAGGACCCCTATGAATTTGCATCCATCTGGACTACTCCTCCACATTAGTCGGAAATTATGGTTCCACCAACAATGGAATAATTACCGGTTACTCTCGTCGGAGCATCTAGGGTTTCCTAGGTATATTCCCTTGATAACCCTAACCCTCCTAATTTTGACTCCTAACAAGTGGTCAGTCATGTGTTTGCGGGTACCCCGTTCCATTGTTACCCTAAAGATCCCTTCCTATTTTCACTATCACATTACCCTACTCCATCCCCTTCCTTGATCCACTTTCTGGAATCTTTTCTCGACCCACCACCTCCTATGGTATCCATTGTTGATTTAGGGTCCTCTAGGGTTTTCTCCTCGGTGCCATTTGGACATTCCTCGCCACTTGTTTGACCTCCCCATCACCCACTCATATTTGTACCTCCCTCCTAAGGCTGCTTTGAAGGTGACCCTATACCTTAGCCTGATAGCCTTATGGATGTTGCCATGGTTAGTATATCCTCAGATGCCCTATCCACGGAGACTGTTAACCTAGAACTTGGAACCCACAAGAGTGGAGTGAAAAAATACAAGTGTATCAAGTTCAGCAATAAGGAGATTCGGTTAATTCTAGGAGAGGAGCTACCAATGGCTAAATTCATCAACACTGCAAATGGAGTACTAGTTGGTTAGATTCGTGGTAGGAATTATGCTGCCCCCGATTTGGGAAAATTGATCTCAGAGATTTGGGGCCAAATATTAGAGGTATTACCATCAGTTTTTATGATGTCAAAGTTTTGGTTCGCTCTACAATTCCATACACTGGAACATGTCAATTGGGTCCACTCTAAATTTTCGCATAATGAATTGGTACCTATGTTACTTAAAAGGTTGAGTCCACTATTTGATCCTGATCAGGAGCAACTAGGTGTAGGTCAAATTTGGGTCAACTTTCCAGGCTTGCTACTGCATCTATGGTCAAAGGTCATATTCAACTGCATCAGAAATGTCCTGGGGACATACCCCGACCACGAAAAATCCTTCATTGAGACAGGGAAGATGGAATTCTCTCGTATCCTAGTACGCCTTGACACCTGTGAAGGACTGGAGGAAAACTTGAAGATCCAATGGAGGAACACCTCTAGATTGCAAATATTGGATTATGAATGGGTACCATTCTGATGTAGGTGCTACCACAAAGTTTTCCATCTCTACAAGGACTGCCCCCTGCTCTCTAAGGACCATCCTCCTCAGGCGTATATGGATAATACTGGGAAGGTTGGGTAATAATATACAATAGGTCAGATATATAATATACAGTATGTCAGATTAACTTCATAGCCAATCAAATTAAAAAAAAACATATATATTATTTAAAAAGGAGTAAAAAAAATCAAGTTGTAACATTAAACTATAAAGTTTTTGTAAATTTTTCTAGTTAAACCCAATCTAATATGAGTTTGACCAAAAACTAATGCAATATCTACTTCCTGCGGAATAGATCATAAGAGTATTATTATTAATTAATCATCTTAGATCTATTTTAACTATAGATTTATCAATTGTTCAGACTGATCAAATCTCTTTTCACTCTAAAAGAGTTTGCACCTCAAGATATTTGATCCCTCTAGGTTCTTGATAAATTTGGAGTTAAGATGAAGCTTGATTGGTGTAAGTATTATTTATAATTATAAATACTAATTTTATTTGTTTTTTTTTTTTATTTTATGTAATTTGAGATGATCAAAATGTTTAAATAACATAAAAGGGCACAACATTACAATATCTATTTCCTACTCAGCTGGAGATGTTTATGTATCATTTCATTTGAGCAAAAGGAGGTCACTTGACATAGTGGCTATATCTAATGATCAAATCCTAGAGAGTGAAAATATTGGCCTAAGGGCATCAATAAAAACTATAGAAGACATGTCTAATGTACTCAAGTATGTTGGTATAAGGAGGGAAGGGGGACATGAGGTCTATAGATAAATTTATACTTCAAATTTGCAATGGAATTTGTGAGAAAGGATGTTCATGCTTCACCCAATGGTTTTCTTGATAAAACTAGACAATCAATTCTTTATTTGGAGGTAACCAGAACAAACCGATAGACATATAATAAAATTAAACAAAATATTTGAAATGTCAAATGCCAATGTCATCAGTGGAACAATGCCTCCCTCAAGATAACATCAAACAACTTTGAAAAACCTACAATGTAGAAGAATAATTTTGAAGAGAAATGTCTCCCCTCCTCAATGATGGCACGAAGGTTGAGTATATGGTTGATGGTTGGATATTAAATTAAAAATCCTTCCTTAACCCTTGACCCAAAGAAGTCTCTCCTCAAGTGTCTCTAATAATATCATGTGAAGAGTCATAACATTTAACTTAGAAATTATGACCCACAATGATCATCTAATAACTAATTGAAAGAGTACTTGACCACAATTTAGCGATTGGGTGGATCATATGGTGGGACTATGCTAGTGGGAACCCTAAATAAATGACTTGAAAACCCCTTGATTTGCTACCTTGTTGGCATTCATCTCCCACATTTATTATTGGATACACAAATACTAGAAAACATGACAAGGAAGATGAGAGGGAGTTGACAAGGACATTATGTTGTCCTATAACATCACAAAGGGTGTCCACATGGATGAACACGGAATGGGAATTAAAGTCATAAAGTAGACTAGAGTTTCAGAGAAATAGGGTGTGACAAAATATTTTTGGAGTGTCCGAAAGGGCAATATACAATTATTCTCTCCTCTAAAATACAATATACATTTATTTTGGTGATAGTAACCACAAGATTCTTAGAACCAACAGTACAATTTTTGTTCATGAAGGAATATGTGGCAAATAAATCTAAAGATTTCTACTCACTAGCATAAAATTACGTCATGGGGCTGATCAAAATTTCAAGGGACATGTCAAGGATCTCCAGTAAAATGGGGTTAGAAAGTAAAGGATGCCTTCCAAATAATTTAAGTAGATTAGGGCATATTTAGAGGAGGTCAACTCAAGAGACCAGAAGAAAGAAAACGGGGCAAGTATCTAACAAATATGGTTAGAGAAAATATCAAAATCCCCATCCTTGAATGAAATGGTGGTTTACATGGGGCTCGTGAGAGAAAATGGGATGCAGGGTATATTGGCATAGTGCAAAAATGAGAGAAGGGTTTTTTCTACTAAATGAATATGGGATACCATGAACTAGTAAATATATGAAAGAAGACCCTCAATGCCCAACAAGAAATGCAAATAGAAATAGGAGGGGAAGGAATGTAAATAAGGGGGGTAATGGATAGAGAGAAAGATAATGATTTACAAAGAGGAGGGTAAGTAGATGAGAAAATTTCCATTAGATGTCTAGGAAAACACATGTGGGCAGGTTACGTGGAAGTGGGGAGCATTAGAGAGAAGGGGATAGAAGTGAGCAAGGATTGGGCTAAAGAGGAAAGAGTTCGCCCATTCGGTCATTGGATGTTGGGTCATGGAGTCACATGGTCATGAGAATCAAGGGTCTTTGAGGTATGAGGATGAAAAGCTACAACTTTGACATGGAAACACATAAGAACTCAAGGAGAGGGGATGCAGGATCTGTTCATAGCACTACGAGGAAAACCAATGGCAAGAAAGGCATAGGAAATATGTGCATGGGTAGCATTCTAATTCTTCATAACACTGTGCAGCCATGAAATATACACAATATATAAAAGTGATATTGAAATTAAGAAAAAAACATAGCTTGTAACTTGTAAGACATTATATTTAGTGGAAAAACGTGGAAGACATTATAGGCTAAAATAGAAAAACTAAAAAGATAGGTCAATTGTCACACTAAGAAACAATTTGCAAAATAAAATCAACAATTTCCATTTGAATATGAAAATTATGTGTTGTCAAACATTGAACTACGTGCCATCCACCTAACAATTAAGTGAACTTAGCTAAATCAAATATATAATACAATAACAAAAGGTTTTTATTTCAATTACCAAATGTGAGTTCTTTAGGTATCTCGACCTTTCCTTTGTCGATCTTAGCTTGGACATCCTAAAGATCATTTCCATCCATCGTGCAGTCGACGAAAAAGCATGTGCCCATAATCTCCTTTGTCATCCTAGATAATTCCTTCACCATGGAACTCGACCTCATAACCGTAGTGATCTCAATGACATTATCAAGGGACATATTTCCATTGTTCTTGATGTTCTCGAGGGCAAGGCCTGGTCAAATAAGAAACTGAGGATTCCAAGTTGAAGAAATCGAATCCCATTTCATGAATATGCTATTTGTTGAGGTGTTTTTGGTCGATCCCAAAAAGCTATGCTACATTTTATGAATCAAAGGCACATACTGTTTGAGGGTGTCGTAACGGGTGCCTATAGAGTCAGTAACTTGTTTTTTCAAGTAGGTAACTTGGTTCATTAAAATAAACCCTTTACCTTGTTTTTACTAGTGCCTTGTATCCACGTTGTAATAATTTAAGATGAAATTGTCTTGAAATTTTTTGCTTAAAATAAATCTTTTATCTTTTTATTTCACTAGAAAACAACAACAATATTATATTAGATATAACAGACTATTTACATATATCATAAGTCACATGTCCATCTACGTTCTGTTGGAATGTTCTATTGCAAAAAAATTTTACATCAAAATAGCTCCACAGTTTAAGAAAGTATCCCCATACTTATATAACTAAAAAAAACCCAACATAGAAAAGGTAGTTATCATCAATGTTCCACATATTCCTCTTACCAAAAAACAAATTGTAACCCGATAGTCCATGAGTTGGAGAAACATGAAACAATCCTTAGTGAATGGAAAAATTTTCAGTATGCTGACAGATGGAATTTACATAGAATTTGTATTCTAACATACCAAAAGGAAACAAAAGACCATCCTTGGATAACTTGTCGTCAACCGAATTGAATTACATGGGTGTATGTGTAATTATCAGATCAATGAAGTGTTCCATGATTTTTCAAATTCTACCAAACTAGATGGAAAGGAGTGGCATGTAGAAAGAAGATCTATTAGAAATCCACCGAACAACCTCTTGTGAATATTCAAAGACTTCCATCTCTACCAACCCAAACTTTCATCCACAGAAAAGAAGGCTGCAAAGTGCTAGAACATTAGATCATGTATTTTTCCCATTACCCCCATTCCAACATATATGATACATAATGCCTGACTAAATGATGATGTAGGATCCACAACTACAAATCACATCCTTAGTTTCACCATCGATGTAACCCCATGGAAAGGGTGTTAAAGTTAGTGGAGGAAAAATTAGTCTTGATGGAAAACTTGGAAAATAAATATACACCCCAGACCAATTAATGACCCCAAGAGACTCCTTCTTGGTCAAATTCAAAATTCAAATATGTTACCCACTCCACCAACCAAAATGAATGCACATACCTAGCAGTAAAGATCCTTGGGAACCACCGTATCAACCAATCTCAAAATAGAGAGGAGCAAGAATACCCGTAGGAACAAAGGTTCAAAAGAAAGACCACATAGAACAACCAGCTAGTGTGTCTCAAATAGACCACAAACAATATTAACAGGTAGCAGCTAAGATCCTTTGAAATCCCGTGATCAAACAATCCCTAACAAGAGAAGGAGCAGGAAGATCCATAGGAACAAAGGTCCAGAAGAAAGACCATGTAAAAAAGCAACTAGTGCATCTTAGATAGATGATGGAGTAAACCAACAACTAGAGTGGAAAATAAATTTTTATTAGTGTACCTTAAAACAAAAAAATGGTAGAGATCCATGATATCATCCAGAATTAAGATACAAATTAAACCTAACTTAGACAATTATGCTTAGACGTATTTCACCCAACATCACCAACAATTGCACCAACAATTTCACCAATGAAGGCTACATTTAATCCATCTACCACCACACTTGCAACCAAAACTACTACCTTTGTGAATTTTGTGACTAATGCTTCCACAATCTAATCTTTTATTCTCACCTTCTGCTTCTCGCAAAAGTTGTTGTAGAGATTTTGAAGTAGGAATATTGTCTGGCAATGAATACTCTTTAATTTGCCTCGACCATCCTTCAGGAGAATCTAATCCATGTTGTTGATGATAGTTAGGATTTCAAACATAATAATGTGTTGATAACAACAATAAAAAATAGCATTAGCATTCAAAATAAATGAAATAGTAAAAAAATATAGATTAAACGCAATCGATGGAGACCCTAAAATTTACTCCAACTATGTTACTTCCTATCCATGTTTAGCGAAAGTTCCTCCATCAGTCCTCTCACGAAGCACCTCAGTTGTCAGCCTTCATCACCCTAAATCCCATTAGTTGTTGTCAGCCTTCATCGCTCTGCTTCCTGAAGAACCCATCAACAACATAAAGAAGGACCCCTAATCCTTTACCCTTACCCCTTTTACTAGCGCCTCGTATCAAAAACTTTACGACAAAATTAAATATTAAGACAAAGTATTTCTTTTGTCTTCAAATCTCCCTCCATGTAGTAGTGTCGAATGCAACGACATACAAGTTGACTATAATTGTATCAACAAAGATAAAAGGAGAAAAATAGGAATTGATGTCAGGAAAAGTTGTCGCATTCTTCAGAGTCGTCTACCCCACCAAAACAAAGAGCCCAACAAAAAATTGTCTTTATATAAGATAACGTGAATGGTAAGTAAAATAAAAACCTTGGTATAGGCGTGACTGAGTAGTACCCTCCAAGCTGGCGGATTTAGGGAGCACTATCAAGGTCAATTTTCTAGGTCTTAGATAATATTGTCTTAAATGGATATGGTTTTGCCTTAATTGTTAATTTTCTTAAATGAGTTTCGTGTTAATTGCAATTGCCTTAAGTGGCCATTGTCTTAAATATAAATTTTCATCCTAAAATAATTTTGTCTCAAATTATTTTTGTCTTAAAGTATTTTTGTCTTAAAGTATTTTTGTCTTAAACTATTTTTCTCTTAAATATAAAGTTTTGTCTTAAAATATTTGTCTCAAAGTATTTTTGTCTTAAATAAAAATTTTTATCTTTAAATATTTTTGTCTTAAGCTATTTTTGTATAAAATTTTGTCTTAAAACAATTTTGTCTCAAACTATTTTTGTCTTAAATATAAAGTTTTGTCTTAAATTTTTTGTCTCAAATTGTTTTTGCCTCAATTAAGACAATTCAATTGATATTAAATTTTAATGTAAAATAACTAAAATAAAAACTAATTTTTTAAGATAAAATATTCCTTTTTTGTTAAAACAAGGTCTTAAAACTACCCTTCCTGTAGTAGTGACTATGTTGATTAGCTTACAATCCAAGTTTCAATTTTTCATTAAAAAGTTTTGAAAACTGATATATCTATATATATAATTCAAGAGTGAGAATTACTTTTTTAATTACTAGTGAATAAAATCTTATAATAATGTTTTTTTTAGATATTAATGTTTTCACAAAGTTATTGTGCGGAGATGGTAGAGATGTTGTAATGTAATGTAATGTTTAACATTTTGACTAAGTCAAATTAGATAAAAATAAATAATTAAATAAAATAAAATAAAATAAAAATGTTAACGAGTGTAATGTAAACATTTTAACTTAGTCAAAGTAAAATAAAAAATAACAATATAAAATCAACCCTATAAAATTAAAATAAAAATGGCCCATGGTATTGAGAATCCATGGTATTGACCCATGGTATTCATGTTAAATCCCTACCAAGGGTCGAGAGTGATCAAATCTGATGAAAATTAATAAAAGATAAGCAAAGACACTTATTATCAGAATCATTTTCTTAAATTTCATATTTATGAGAGATATTAAAAATTTAATAATAATAATATATAAAGTTCACAATATATGCCATCATACATGATGATGGTGGAAGACCAAACTTTGGCCTTATATAAAAACTTGGGTCAAATTCTATCCCTAATTTCCGGTTAATATGTTGGTTAAATTAAGATTTATCTTTCACATTTTTATTAACATATTTTAATGTTTTGATTAAAATTTTTAAAAATTACTATATATTTGTTATGTAAAATATTATTTAAGGTTTATTTTTGGGAATATTTATGAAATTATTTTTTGGGTTTAGTTTGTGTGTGAATTGTTTCAATTTACTAAAAAATAAAATAAATCAATTTCAATAATACATCATACAAGGTTTATAAATTTAATGTTAAATTCAAACGGGAAAACTATTTTTTTAATCGTTAAAGTAGACAAAATTTTAAAATTTTTTTGGTTTAGATTATTAAAATTTTCAAAGAGTTATACATATTTATAAAGCCATTAAAAATTAAAATAAATTTATTGATGACATTATTTTACTTTTACTATATTATAAAATAAAAATAAAAAGGATGGAAAGGAATTTGTACAATGAAAGTGAGTCATTATAAAAACTAAAATTATATATATATATGAATGTAAAGGATTTGAAAAACAAATTGAGCATTAAGACCAACTCATGTCAAATTCCATCCATATTTATATTCACTTTGTCGGTTAACTCACGATTTATCTATTAAATTAAAAAAATAATAGTATATATATATATAAATTTATTGAATACTACATTTTTTAATTATTAATATAATTAAAATTTTATAATATTTTTTTAGGTTATTAATATTTTCAAATGGTTTACCATATTAATGAAAACATTAAATATAAACTATTTACCATATTATTTTATTTTTATTATATTAATGATTTTATTCTAAAAAACAAAATATAATTAATGAATCTTTAATCCAAAATAAAAATTGAAGTAATTAATATTAAAGAATTTTTTTTTGCTTAATTTTATAAATATGAGAGCGATAAAAAAAAATTTATAATAAGAATACATAATATATAAATATCATAATATGTACAAATTATAAATCATTTTAGATCTATTTTAATTCTGGATTTATCAAGCATTGAAAGGAATCAAATATTTCTAGATGCAATCTTTACTCAAATTTTGAATTAAAAAAGAGGGTTTGCTTTTGTCCCTTACTAAAGTTTTTTATCGAAAAAGAGATCCATACTTCAAGATATATGAACCTTATTTGTACTTTAGAAATGTAAAGTTAAATAAATATGTAATCTTGCATTGAGATTATAACCATTAAAATTCATAATTTTTTTTTCCAACAAAACAAATAAGAATAGTTATTATCATGTTTTGATAAGATTGCAAAACATAACAATTTAAAAAAAAATAAAAATCATAAAATTGCAAAAATAATATTTAATAGGAAGATGCATTTATTTATTATTATTAATTACGAAAAGAGATGAATTTCAATATTGTTTTATCAAGTCCTTAAATCCTTTTATCTTTAATTGTAGGAGATGAACTAGTTAAATTTAGTACTCATTAACCATAAAAACTAAATATCTGTATTCATTAAAACTAAAATAAATTTGGTAAAAATATGTTTTTTTATACTATTAAAATAAATTAACAATAAATAACTTTTCTAGATGATATTTAAGTGTAAGAGAGGAACTAGTTCAATTTGGTACTCATTAACCATAAAAAATAAATATGTGTATTCATTAATAATAAAATAAAATTGGTTGAGTCCCACAGGGTAGGCGAGTTGGTGATCATAATACTGTGAAGTTTGTTAGAAAGGCGGGCTTCGTACTCAAGGTCACGAGTTCATTTCCCTCAGACTAACCCGGAGCTGTGGAGAGGGGTGGGTGCAGTTTCCCAAGGGTTATAGTGGTAGCAGTCAGAATTGACCCCGTGTAACGCAAGTTGCGAGGCTGCACCAGTTATCGATTCCTCTGTTAACAAAAAAATAAAAATTGCTGAAAAATATGTTTTTTTAGATTATTAAAACTATAATTTTTGCTAAGCATTTTTTATCAAATATAAATCCTAAATATTTCGTTAAAAGAAATATTATGAATGTCTTTGGTAAATGAAATGGTAATGATGATTAATATCTATTGAGGAAAAAATAGTTTATAAAATTTTAAGAATTAGGAGAATAGAATTAGGACATTACTTCGAATGTTTTAAACATAAAATATTGGTGGAAAATGAATTCAATTGTATGTTAATAATCACAAGAATGATGTACATAGTGTACATATAAATACATTAAGAAAATTGTTGATTTGGTTTTCAGGGTTTTTTGGACTCTAATAACTAATCATTATAATACATCGTTAACCCAAATCATCACCGGGAGATTACTTGTTTAACATTTCCCCCTTAATCTGAAGAGATGTATCAAATTTCAATAAAGGGAGCTAAAAATGAAATAAATGCATTATAACCAATGGTTGAGTAAGCTCTCGGGTGGTTTTTAAGGGAAAACCACAAACTATACAAAAATGTGGGAGAACTCAAGGTCTCAATATTGATGGTTTAAGGATGATCACCAACTCTGGAACCATCATAACAATTCCTCAAACAAACAATCTTTAGAAATATCAAAGCAGTTCTTGGAACAATTCATAATCTGACATTTTATGCTAGTGGAAGTGCTCCTTCATAAATCTCAACATATCAAAAACCTGAAATCATGCTCATAGAGTATTATTCTCATGGATCATAAATCAAAACAAATTTTTCTACAACTCTGAATCTAATTTCTGAACTTCCCCTCTAGGTTGTAGCAATACAACTCTGATTATTTCCAAATCAGGTACGCTTGAAAAATCTTCAAACTTGTAGTGGACCATAAATTACATAAATTTCCCCCTTGTCAGATACATGGTGAGAAGATGAAGTATTCATCACTACAAGACTCATCAATACTCTAGAACATCTCCTCTGATATGACCTATAAATCTTAACAGTTTTAGATCAATCCCAGGAAGCAATCCATCCAAAAAAAATATTCTCTCTTGCAGTAGTCTTATGCTTGAAACATCTGTCTCAATGGTAATTCTTCTTTCCACAATGTTCATAGGGATGAATATCATAATAATGATATTTCTCATGCCCAACTTTGTCACAATTTTGGCATCTAATGATTTTTTGTGGGACAACATCATCCATAAATCCAACGCTAGAAAACAATAGAGGTTTTGAAATATCAAGAACATGAAAAGAAACATCCTTATTATATCCTACATCATTTCTGTTTTTTTTGTGCACAATTTCTTCCCAAAGTCTTAAAAAGGTTTTGTGAAAACAAGTTTCATATTTGTATGCAAACGACCCTTGCATACACATTTCTTTGTTGGTGCACTGAATTGCTCCATTATCATTCTTTAACTACTGGTCAATCTCAGACTATTGATCAATTTCTAAGTCATACTCAAATAGGTTGTTGTGAACAAAAGCAAGTTCAAAATTACAACTCATCTTTATCTCTCATAGTTTATCTTTTCTCAACTATGACTCTAGCTCCAAAAACCCAATTTTTCTTTGAGCATTTTCGCAAACACGTTCAGATGTGAGATAGTGTGTCCGTGCTGATTTGGACAATGTTATGAATGATAGATAACATTATACTTCTTAATAACTCTAAAAAATCATTGAGTTTAACCATTTTCTCTAGCTTCTTGTCAAGGAAAACTTGCAATAAACTTTGAAAAGAGTGTTGGCTTCAACCGAAAATGCACCCGTCTTCAATACAATTGTGCAATATTGAATATGAGAATAGCCTTTGTAACAAGTTAAAAACCTTATGAATTGTTTGCTTCTTTAAATCCCATTTGAATCATTTTTTTACTTAAATCAAATATGGTAGTCGAGTAAATGCTTCAAACATTGCATGTTTTTGACTACCTATTTTAAAATAATTAAAATTATATATGTACTTTCACCTATGAGTTTGCTCCAATATTGAATTTATCTGCTTGAATTGAAAAAATCAATGTTTTGTGTTTCCATTTATTTTATGGTCTGTATAAGCCTATGAAAAAATCAATGATTATGATGAAGTGTCAAATAGGTGTTAAGGAATCATGGAACCTACAGAAAATCATGTTTTATTTCTTTCCCAATGTCACTCCTCATTGTCACTTCCTCTGTGCACCATCCTTGACAGTTGGATCTTTGCACATAAATTTCTCTTTCTACCATTCTTCTTAATCCAAGAAACATTTTCTGGCTGCAATTGGGATTTTAAGATCTTTTCAAACTTTTGACTTTTCTATTTTGAATCTTGCATTTATTATCTCAAATTGTTGTATTAATTCTTTCCTCAATTGAAAAGTGCATATTTTTAGGTATATAAACTTTTTCTTATGAGAATAGAGGCTCTCACCTTGTACATCACTTGTCTCACTGATTTAAAATTTTGATGACAACGTTAGTTTTACATATCATGTGCCATTATTTTCTCTTTCGGGTTGCATTCATGTGCATCCATCAAACATCTAACCTGTTACCCATGTTTTGCCCTCTTCGTCATCACACTTATTGGTTGATGCTTCATGACAACCATGGAAATCAGTTTGTTCTTTTCCTGATGAGGGTGTTAGTTTTACAAAACCATTATCATCATCACCATGCAATATTCCTTGTGGCCACCATACTTGAGAATTCACCCGTGTCCTCCTGATTCCTCTACGGCTCAAATTTCCAGCGTCTTTGTGGTTACTTTACGACTTGGTTAATTTTATGCAATCCTTAATCGCAGATGAGTGTTGGGATAGGGTCCCCTAGGGTCAATTTTGAGGTAAAAGCATAAGTTTTGGGAAAAGCCCCAAGTTTGTTGTAAAGAATTCAAAGTCTCCACAAAATGTGGTCGCAGAGCACGTAGACGGTAAAGTGTCATAAAGGGTTTTACCCTTCTATTATGTAAGTTGTGTTGGCTTGTATAGACCTAACCGTGGTCTTCCAACCATGGGATTGTATAAAAAGGAGATTCTTAGAGAGTCTAAGGAATAGAAAGTAACGAAGGATGAAGATGAATGTAATGGGTCATTAGTAGTAGGATGGAAGAAGTTTTAGAGTAGAAGATAGGCTCTATAGTTTTGTGCACAGAGGCCTAGAATAGAGTTCACAGCTGAGTACGCAGACCCCTACAGCTGAGTGCGCAGGGAAGTATTGAGTCTGTAAGAAGAACAAAAGAATTAATAAAGAGGTTATTATGGAAATATCTATGTTTGTTTATCTATTTCTGCTACGAATGAATGCGCTTTTTATGTTATGATGAATGATGGGTTGATGAATTAACACTGTATTGATACACGATTTTACATGGTTTGCATTGTCATATGAATGCACGTAATAATAACTCTTTATGCAAAGAATATCTTATTATGTGTTAATATTATCAAACACTTAAACCAATCTGGGAAAATATAGACTTCGGGGTAGTTACAGAAGTGCGTAAAGGGTTGATTCACTTGCTTAGGGTTCATAAAAGGGAGTCATAGACCTTCTCAGAGGTATAGGATCTAATTAAGAGAAGTTAAATCGATAAGCCCTTAGCGCTTATAAAACTACGTGAAGGTAGGTTTAGGGCATAAAATGACATCACACTGATCTCTGGCTGGAGAAACTTGGTTCCAGCATCCCCCCATACTGCTACGGGTGACACTTCAACTCACACTCCACAGGTTGATGTTGAAAGGGTCAGTAGTGTAGGGATTTGTTTGGAAAACTTAACTCTGAACCTGGGTTAGGACCACTAAGCTAACAAATGATTTTGTTGCCAAGAATGGGATCTACATAAAGAGATGTGTGATGTCGCATCACTGGAATCCAACAAAGAAAGGAATTGCGGAGTGGTTGGACAAAAAGATCCATGAATTCTCGGCGCAAGAAAATAGAAATTTGTGATTGACAAAAGAATAATGGTTGGACATGTATCTATAAACAAAGATACACAAAATTTTCTTTTGTTCCTTCTCGATCAACTTACATGAGCGGATCACTAAATTAACAAACAGTAATGGAAGGTGGAGGCTTGACAGTCGAATAGTGTGGACCCCAGAGTTACCTCGGTCAACTAAAGTGAAGCAGAGAGACGCTTCTTCAAAGGAACATGAGGTAAGTATTTAAGATCTTTGAATACTTCGATTGAAATGCTCTTGTGTGAAAAGAGGGTTATGCAATTACTTTGATGTTTGGAGCTATGCAAAGTGGAAAGTTATTTAGGGATAGAGGGGGAACATGCCTTGAATATATTGATTGAGCCTCCTCTAAGTGATGACAAAGGAGCAACACAAGATGCACCACAGAGCACTGTCTAGTTAATAAGGCAAGGACTCTCGCGAATACCCCATCTTCCCACACCACCTCCATCTTCACCTCCACAACATACACCTTCACTGACACTGTGACCACCTCCACCACCATTCAATATGACGAATGCAGTGAAGTTGTGCGTTCTCAAGGGCTTGGGAAATGAACACTCGGACCACTTTCGGTTTGTTGAGAAGGTTGTATGGATAGCCTAGAAAATCACAGATGATCATATGAAGAAAAAAACATTGGTTACCACTTTACCAGATTGCGCGATAACGTGGTAGATTAAGTACTACACCGATAACCCGACAGCTGCATTGGTAGACATTCAGACTGCACTAAATAAGGAATTTAGTATGCTCGAGTTTGAAGTGCAATCGATCATTGAATTCAAGGAAATCATGACGAAGCCTGGCGAGACACCCTTGGAGCTAGATCAGAGATTAAAATGCAAGATCCGCAAAGCTAACATGAATGTTACGGATGAGAAACATCGTGAATGGTTTGTGGCTTCACTCTGGCTTCACTTAAGGGTTGATTTAACATAGCAAAATATTGGGACCCAGGCAGAAGCCCTTGAAATTGCGATGAGACTACATGTGACACTAATTCAAGATTCTACTTTGTGAGTTCAACAGATTCACGAGGGGTTGCTTAATCTTTGCCTAGAATTCCAAAGTATGAAGAAGGATAGAGTGGCTCAGCCAGAGGTGCACGAAGAAGTTTGGTGTCTCAAATGTAAGAGTGAGGGGCATGATAAAGCTCGTTGCCATGTCTTTGAAAATTATGTTGAAGGAGGAGGACCGATGCCTGTGAGGCTAGAAGATCAAGCAAGGCCAAGTACGAGGCCCGCATTGTGGTGTGCTCTCTATCAAGTAGCTGGAAAACATGTGAAATACAATTGTCACATGCTACAGAAATTTGTACAGACATCGCAAGAACTCTTCTGCAACCTCTGCAAATTAGTGGGTCACGATGAGTGCGACTGCCGAAGCTATGAGCTGATGATGGAAAGAACACCCACTTATCGGATGCAGATAGAGACTCGGCCTTCGGATCAAGGAGTTGGGGGAGCGTGAGGAGGTTGTTAGGGGCATGGACAAGGTCGGGGCAAAGGAGGATATACGAGAGGTTGGGGAGAAGTTATTTTCTATAATTGTGGAGGGCCAGGACACTATGTACAAGAGTGTACGAACTTGACACACCTGTCATGCTGACACTGTACTCAGTTTGACCACACGATAGAAGACTGCCCTGTATTAATAGCAAAGATGTGAGAAAAGGGGATGCATCCTCAGCAGCCTACCAACAGCCCGTAGATGATGAGGGTTGAACCTCATGAAGAGGATCCTAATTTTAATATTGTGATATGTAGTGGAATGATGACTGGTGAGGAGAAGGGAAAACAACCTAAAGAAAGTGAAAGGTTCTGCAAAGCTCTAGAAAATGAGGTTTCCTTTGATTGAGAGTGCGTGAAAGAAACCTTCATGGAAGTGAGGAAAGCTGCGATGAGGCTTATACCTTAGGAAGTCAGGATAAGCAGTCTAAAGAAATGGACCATCCATGCTTACTACCTTTTTGGAGGCCTGTATGAAGATACTACATGAATGCAAGGTCATTAAAGGATTATAGGAGTTGATCAATAAATGTGCTGGTAAAGAAAATTCTCCTGAGGGACCGTGCATGGTCAAGAAAATTGGTAAGCATAAGGAAAGAACAGGGTGTGAGAGGAGGCTCACCGCGCAAATAGGCGAATATGAAATAGACCAAGTTATTCTAGATATTAGGTCCGATGCAAATGATTTTCCTAAAAAAACATGGGAGAGAATGCGAAGACCTATGCTGAAGTGGTCTCTGATTCAACAAAGGATGGAAAATCAGCAAAAGATTTATCCCCATGGGAATATTGTAGGGAGTGACATTAGATATTGAAGGCGCGAGTGCATTGGTTGATTTCACAGTGATAGATATTGTCAATGACAACAATCACTAGCCCTTGTTCCTTGGGATTGACGGGGTTATTAACATGAATGTGGTGATCAATTTGAAGAAGAGAACTATGCCATTTGAGAGGAAGTCACTCCACATAGTAGTACCTCTCGACCTTGCTGAAGGACTGCACTATACTAAACCGGTCTACGATTATGAAAGTGACGATGATTTGGACCAAATCTACAAAATAACAGTGCGAAACCAAGATTGGGTGAATTCGATAGTAGATGGACGCATTGCGTGGGAACGCGAAAGTTCCTGCACATCAGATTTAGATGAAGATTTGGAACACTGGCATAATAGGTTGCATGAAGTATCTACGTTGCACCGTAACATGATGACTAAATCGCTACACTCTGTATCATCAAAGGTAAGGATTTTTCCCTTTAATGATGGTCTAACTGATGTACGTAAATTTTTGGATGCATTTGAAAGGCAAGTGCCTGAGAAGCAATTCTTCCAAGCACTGGATTTGTCACTATGCACTACACCCGTAAGACGGTGGCATGCGCATAAAGATAATTTTGATGGATGGTGCGAATACAGAAGAATGATGAGGGTGTAGTTTGGTTGCCAAAAAGTATGATTGACAGAGAAATATGATGGGAGGAGTGATCTGTGCGATCACTTAGAAAAATGGACTGATACTTATCGAGCAGAGCTGCAACCAAACTGAGTGCATCTGTTATGCCATACTTTATATGTAATTCCAATGAATTGGTACTTGGAAACCGAGCTTCACCATGACATGGACGAGTGGGACATTTTGAGAGAGGGATTCAAGTGCATCGATGAAGCACTACAGGAGGTCAAGGTAGCGATCTTCAGAATACCATAAGATGCCTTGGATTTGATTGAACCATATTGAACCACCCAGCTACTCCATGCACTAGAATTCTATAATGTGACTGCTAAAGGACAAGAGGAGGATCCAAGGAACATTAATATCCTCGAGGCATAAGGTCACCGCGAAGTTGAGGGGCCGTAGATAGAGAATCTAGATATCACCACGCCACTGAAAACTATGCAAGTGAACATTGGAACAAAGGCAGAACCGAAGTTTGTGAAGATAGGGGATTATTGGGATGATTCTATGGTCGATAAGGTTGCTGAGTTGCTCAACGAGTACTAGGATTTATTCCCTAGAATTTTTCAGACTTAAAGGGGATAATAGGCAATTTAGGAGTGATGAAGATAACATTGAAACCAGACATGAAGCTTGTGAAGCAGAGGCCATATCGCCTTAATCCTAAGTAGAGGGAAAAGGTCCGCTTGGAGTTAGAGAAGATGTTGCTAGTGGGCATTATTGAACTAGTGGAGGAGTACGATTGGGTAGGTCCTATGGTATCTCAGGAAAAGAAGCAGAAGGATGAGATAAGGATTTGCATAGATCTTAGGAAGCTAAATGGTTCTTGCATTCATGATCCTTCCCCAACTCCATTCTCAGATGAATTATTGGATAGTGTTGGTGGGCGGGAGGCCTATTCATTCATTGATGGGTTCTCTCGATACCATCAGATAAAGATTGTGTCGGAAGATAGGAGTAAGAATACCTTCATGACTGAGTGGGGTTACTTTCAGTATACGGTAATGCCTTTTGGACTGAAGAATGCATTGACAATCTTCTCACGTGTAGTCATTGCAGAGTTGAAAGAGTTCATTCAAAAAAATTTGGAGGTATAATTTGATGATTGGACAGTGTTTGGACTGGTCAAGTGCCATGGCGCTTGATGTTGGATACATTTCGGAGGTATCAAATCACACTAAACTTGAAAAAGGGTTTATTTTCCGTCCCTTTTGGAATCTTCTTGGGCCATGTAGTGTGCAAACAAGGATTAATGGTGGACCAAGCTAAGATCACAGTTATAATCAATTTGGAAGCACCAAGGAGTGTTAAACAGTTGTGCGCAATGCTAGGTCATACTGGTTATTATCAAAATTTCATTAAGAGTTATGCTCAGATTAAGCGCCAATGGAAAAACTATTGAAAAGGGATGTTACATTCTGTTGGAACGAAGAATGTTAGTGGAGCTTGGATGTGTTAAAGGAGAAGATGGCCACGACACCGATCCTAGTCTTGCCAGATTAGAAGAAGGAATTACATTTGCATGTGGATGCATCATGTATCACATTGGGAGTGGTGTTGACACAGGCCAATGAAGGAGAATTAGATGACCTGATAGCCTTTGCAAGAAGGAAGTTGTCTAAGGCCGAAAATAATTATTCGACAAAAGAGTGTAAAGGGTTGTCTATTCTATATGTGCTCCAGAAGTTTAGGCATTACTTGCTAGGTGAACACTTTAAGATGTATTCAAACCATTCTGCATTAAAGTACCACGTCAACAAGCCTGTGTTGGGGGAAAATATGCAATTCGCTACTGCTATTTCAGGAGTACAATTTTGAAGTAATTGTGAGGTAAGGGAGATTGAATGCAGGACGATATCATCTATTGCACATTGAAATAAGAGAGAAGCCTACTAATTTGGAGGAAGGATTGCCTGATGTACAGATCTTTATAGTGTGCGTAGCAGAAAATCATTTTGTAGACATTGTCCACTTCCTGACTACAGGAACGACTGAAGAAGGATACACTAGTCAATAGAATAAGGAATTGGTGGTTTGTGTGGTAGATTTTTCTATTATTGAGGTCATTTGTATAAAATGGGATCAGGTGAGATACTGCGATGCTATATGCCTAATTTTGAATGAAGCAGTATCCTAGCTGAAGCTCATGGAGGAGCTACATGAGGCCATTATGCAAGAAAAGCAATAGCACAGAAGATTTTGTGTGCTGGGTTGTGGTGGCCAACATTGAATAAGGATTCTAAAGCATATTATAGGGAATGCAATGCATGTTAGAGAAATGGCAGACCATCGCGGAGGGATGTGTTTCCTTTGAATCTGTAGGTATCATTGCAACAATTCGAAAAATGGGCAATTGACTTTGTAGGACCGATTCAACCTCCAAGAAAGAAAATGGGTGCGTGGTACAACATCATCGCCATCGATTATTTGACCAGATGGGTGAAGGTGTAGCCCATGAAGGACTGTACAGGGGCAACCACAGTGAAATTTCTATTTGAATATGTGTTGACGAGGTTTGGTTGCCTGAAGATTTTAATGAGGGATTGTGGTACGCACTTCCTTAGTGAAACGATCAGTGTGCTGACAGTGGAGTTCTATGTTTATCATCTGAAGAGAATGTCATATCATCCTCATGCTAATGGGACAATTGAAGCATTTAATAAGATATTGGAGAATGTGCTGACAAAGGTGTTCAATGTGCAAAGGAATGAATGGGATGTAAACATACCCGTTATGTTATGGGCCTATTGAACTACTTGTAAGAATCTTACAGGTCACACACCGTTTAGGTTGGTTTATGGTGTGGAGGTTGTTATGCCTATGGACTATATCATGCCTAGTCTACATGTAGTGGCATTCACAGGGATGACGGATCGCGGAGCCGTAGAAGAGAGCCTCGCGTAGCTGGCAAAGCTCGAGGAAGATAGGTTTTTGGTTGGATTCCCTCAATAGGTGCAGAAGGAACATGAAAAGGCACGACATGATCGACACATCAAACTGCGCACCTTCAAGGTAAATGATTTAGTTCTATTATATGACAGCAAGTTCAATAAATTTCCAGGAAAATTTTAGATGCATTAGCTAGGGCCATATGTGATCAAGGAGATTACTGATGGTGGAGCAATTCAACTTGTGAAGTTGAATGGAGATCCATGTCCAAGAAAGGTAAGTGGCATCTAATTCAAGCCATACAACGGGGATTTTTGCTGATGACTACATGATGGTAGCACAGTCTTAGCACTCGAGGAAGCTGCAAGGAGAACCTGGAATACAGACTACACTACTCGGTTTGTAGAGTTGCGTGAGGAGGGGTTAGCGTGAAACATGAGGATGTCAGAGTACCAATAGAAGCATGAAGGGAGCTGTGCTATAGTGGTGGATACCACGAAGCACATCCAGAAAGTGACTGCTACCATCATTGTCCATGATTTGACTACCAAAAGATGATTAGGAGGAGCGGTTCGCCGACATTTAAGGCATTTAAGGCTGCAATCGAGTGTGAAATATTGGGGAATTTGCTACCAATATCACATTTTATGGATGGATTTTATGGGGAATGGTTGAATATGAATTTGAATTTGCCTATAAATTACAGCTGGTCATCCAACAAGAAACACTTTGCATTTTGACAATTTTTGAGTTGTGTTATATATTTTCCATGAACCGTGCGTTTTTTGAGGATTTTCTTGCAATCCTCATGTTCAATCAGTATCCCGAGTCCGACCACAAGCTTATTGATGAAATCACATGAGGACCCAGTCCCACAAAAACTGCAAGTGCTGGAAATATTGTTACCTCGGAGGGAGCTGCCCCTGAGGTTGTGAGTATGGAAGTTCCAGCAACAGTGCGTACGGTGCCAAGGTTTCCTAAGCCGAAACCTACGCTGACGAAAGGGGTCCTTAAGCCCAAGAAGGTTAAGGAAAAGAATTCAATACTAGTGCGTGAGTCACTGAGGAAACATGCAGCTACACAGGTGCAGCGAAAGAAAATCATAGCACGAAGGAGAAGGGGAAGGTGGTCGATCTAGAGGCAGAGGAGGACACAGAGGATATTTACATTAAGGGGGTGGACCCTATTTCAAAACTGTCAAAGTATATCCCTCTACAAAAGGGAAAGGTGAAGGTCCTGAATGACTGAGATGTTGGATGATTCTCCCTCGACACTCCCATGTTGTCAGAGAATATTACCATTGTAGGTCCGTGCTTGGTGCGTGTCCCGCATTTGAAGCTTGAAGACTGGGATTTGGATTTGGACGACCCGGAGCGGTTCCCCCACCTTGCTACTGACACCTTCATGCAGAAGGTTTTCTATGGAGTTTAGAGTCACTCCGTTGAAGCTGCTGGAATGGATTCACGGAGTCAACAAGTCAAGGCTGCTAAGCTTGTTACGGGTGCCATGCTAACATCGGTAAAACATAAACCTAATAGTCATCAGACAGTTGTTGTGCCTCGTACAGAACGGGTGCCTATAGCTGAATGAGTTGATCCTCATAACTAACATGTTGATCCACATGATCACACAATTACCTCACTCTGAGCTAAATCCAGCCAAGGAGTTTGGTGGAAAGATGAGTGAGCATGAGCTCATTAGAAAGATGAAGGACAAGTTCAATCTTATCAAAAATCTATGCGGGTATTCAATTACCAACATTATCGACCCCGCGGTCAAGATTTCCATGCAAATTCTGGCTAGCAAGGTGATGAGGAAGTGTTGCACGGATGAGTTGTTGGCACCAGTAGTTTCTTGGTCGCTCAGTGCATGGAAGGCGTACAATTCAACCGGGCATGCTACCTATGTAACAAGTTCCTCATGAACTGTAGAGAAGTGTAGAACGAGAGTAAGACTTTTCACTATTCATTGTTGTTTCTTTTAATAGTGTTGGTCACATGGGACTTATTGAAGGATAGCTAATTTCCTCCTGTGGAGAAGGATTTACCAGAAGCAACAAAGTTCATGTCTCTTTGGGCCACAAAAGATGCCGCATGGGTGATGGAAAACAAAGTCGAGGGAAAATTTAAAGAACTACCTTATGTTTATAAGTATAATAAATGGGCAAATCCCAATGATACATAAGAAAAATGGGAGACAATTTTATCAATAATATAATATAAATATATATATTTGATGAATCTCTCACCAGATTATGTTATCTTGTAAATTCATGGCGAATCTTTTGGTGAATTATAAAATATTGTAAGATCTTCGCAAATCTTTCACTGAATAATAAAACATTGTGAAGTGTTGGCGAATGTTATGTTAAAGTATGAAACCATATATGATAATAGGAAAACATATTCATTAAATTTTAATATACTAACATACATGTTTGGAAAAAAAAACATAATTTTGTCTTCTTACAAACAATGTTGCAAGTTTCAGTGGTCGTGTTTGTCAAGGTTCTTACTGTACACTCTTTCATATCATTCTATTAGTTTTGATAACATTCCACAACAAAGTTCTTTTAGGTGTTGATCTTGACCACCAGTTTTGTCAAGGTAGGAGAGATTAATCTTTTCTCTACCACTTTTGTCAAGCTATCAAATTTCTTTCTTATTCCATAGACTCCAACTGCGAGATAAAAAAAAACACATAAAGTTTGTTTACCACAACACGCCAACAAGTAGCAAGGCCAAACTATATAATATAATAAAGTAGTAGGTATCCCAAAGGCCTGAAGGAGATCTAATGGAAAGAAGTGACCATTGTTAGAAGCCTTCCAATCAATATATAAATATATAAATGTATATTTATTATTATTTTAATTGGAAATCTTAAATTAAATAATAAAATTTAATTACATCTCTCCCAATCTAAATTGCTTATTAGCATAATTCACTACCTTCGTACGTCTTGCATTTTTTAACAACTTTGTAACATGTGGATTAATTTCCATTTTGGTGCACAATCTTCACCTTTTAGGACAATATGGTGCATTGGCCTAACCCATAGATCATTACGACAATCTAAGAATAATAGAGAAGATGAAAGGTTGTCATATTTTTCAAACAACTAATCCAACATCAGTACCTTAACTTTTTCATGAAGATATCATATTGAGAAATTTTGAAAAATGGTGGGAAATCTTGGCAGCGACTATCTCTCTTCTACCAGGGTGGTGTGGAAAGAGTAATAAGATTTCATTGTTTTGAATTTTTTTTTGTTAAATCAGAAAAATCAATATTAATGGAGATATTGGTACTTTTTACTAAATTTGTGAAGTGACAAAATGTAGCTTTAACCATTCACATTAAGATGTTTTTACAATATAATATCCTAAGTCTATTTAATATCTTCACTATAATAAAAACCAACGAATATCCATATTAACTCCACATCTACCACTCTTAGAGGGATGAAATCTATTTAACTCTCTCAGCACTTGGGATACTTGGAATTAAGATGGATCGAAGCTGATAGAATTTCTCCTTTAAATAGCCTATGCTCACATGAATACCATGGTATTACCATGTGTCAATACCATGGGTTATCATAAACCTGGACCTTAAAAATTACTACTAGTAATTTATAAAAATTAATAAAATTAATAATTGAGTTTTCATATCACGATATTTGATCCCTCTCGACGCTTAGTAGATCCAGAGAAAATATGGTTCTATGTTGGTTTAATTCCCCGCTTCATATAGGCTACATTCCACGTGAATACTATGAGTCAATACCATGTGCCATCTTTATTTTTATTAATACTAATATTAGGGTTAGAATATTTTTTGCATCGTATTAATAATAATTTGGCCCGTATTTGGCCCATAGGCTTCACCTAAATATAATGGATTTTTTTTAGTGCTTGTAAATATAGGGTGACTTATGGAGTAAATAAAAAAAAAAAATATTTATTTACCATACCTCTCGTTTATCTATATTTTTATTAATTTACTATACCTCTTTTATAAATATGGTATTTGGCCCATAGGATTTACTTAAATAAAACATTTTTTCAGCCTTCTTAAATAAAAGGAGGGTTATGGACTAAATATAAAAAGAGGTTTTATTTATTTACCATACCTCTAGTTTATTTACATTTTTATTTATTTACCATACCTTTGGAGTAAATACAAAAAAGGGTTTTATTTATTTACCATACTTCCACTTTATTTATATTTTTATTTAATTACACACATGCAAGGTGACTTATGGAGTAAATATAAAAAAATGTTTTATTTATTTATCATACCTCTTGTTTATGTATATTTTTATTAAATTACCACACCTCTTTTATAAATATGGTATTTGTCCCATAGGATTCACTTAAATAAAACCTCTTTCTTGAGCCCTCTTAAGTAGAAAGAGGATTATGGACTAAATATAAAAGGATGTATTATTTATTTACCATACCTCTAGTTAATTTATTTTTTATTTATTTACCATACCTTTGGAGTAAGTATACAAATAGGTTTTATTTATTTACCATACCTCTACTTTATTTATATTTTTATTTATTGCAACCAAATACAACCTTCAAAACTAGAAAATGGGCAATTGCAAGGGAATTTAACATTGCAAAGCAAAAAATCAGGTGATTGTAATGGAATATAACCTCCCAAAACAAGTGAATCCGTTCAAATGAGTCTTTTCATAGTTTAATCGCCACTTTTTTTTTGGGATAAATTGAAAAAAAAAAAAAAAAAAAAGGTTGCGCTAAATATATGAAATGGGTGTTTTATAAAAATTTTGCCCCTCTAAAATGAAAACCCCCTTAAATTTCGTCATTGGGCTAAAATTCGCCCCTAAAATTTACCATGACAAAGTCTTCTGGGTGGTGATGGAAGCAAGTATTCACATGGCCATCAACCAAAAGCCACGATTGTCACCAACTGTGTTCGAGCAGTTGTCGAGGTACATGGAGTTCAAGGCAGACTTCCACCATGTTTACATCCGGGTGCGCAAGGACCCCGACTAGAAATGGTTTGAATTACCCTACCTAGCCATGGATGGCACAGTTGCAGAAGTTTTCAAGAGTTGGACAGTAGGCTGGCACATTGCATTTGATGAGGCCGCCAAGGCTAGCAAGTCCGCGAAGAAAAAGAAAAAGGAAGTGGCCAGACAAAAGGTACAATTGACGGCTGAAAAGAGGGAGAAAGAGGTCAGAGGAGGCTCAAGCAGAAGCAAAGCGTGCCATAAAAGAACAGGCAAAATAGGAGGAGCGTGGCTCTGACAGAAGTCAAAAATATCCTTCACCCTAGATGGAGGAAGAAGAGCGATCATATTAGGGTAGCGGAGATCAACAGGAAAGTACTCCCTTTCAGGTGAAGCGGTATAGGGAGTAGGAGAAAGAAGGATTGTGCAAGGAGACAGAGGCCTCCAAGTCATCGCTAGATCCCATTACCTTGACAGAGGGAAACTTGGATGATATTAGCGATAAGGCGTGGGATACAATGGCATAATTGCTACAATAGTTTGAGCAGTAGCAAAAGTAGGAACTAGTTGCTATACATTCAGGTTAGCATGAGCTGCAGATCCAAACAACTAGACTTCAAGCCGGTGTAGGATAGAGCAGCACAACATCCACTAGTTTGGCACCGGGGACCACTCAAGTAGTAGAGTTGGTTCAGACAATGGATCTCTAGGCAATCATGCTGCCTGATGGAGATTTGAACAGGGAGGCACCTGCTGACAAGGTGATTGTCATCACTTTGAATAATGTCGGCTTCAACTTGGCCGCGCTCCCTAGTGAGTTCCTTAACACCTTGCAAGGAGGTGTGATTATAGAGATTTAGGCCCAAGAGTATCATAAGCTAAGCATGGTCAGCGAGTACAAGGTTAACAACAAATAAATGTTCATTGAGAAGACGACATCACTAGAATCATGGAGGAAGGTTCAGGAGGAGAATGAGTGAACTGCAACCATGGTAATTGAAGCATGTAGAACAGTTCCCGAACTACATATACCAGAAGAAGTGTCATTGGAGGCCAAGATTAGGAAGTTGGCTGTAGGCTTGCATGATTCAAATACAGAAGTGTCCAAGGTTCAGTTTGAACTAAACCTTAAAACCACAGAGCTTGAGTTGAAGTCACAACCTTCAACTCCAGCACAGGCCAGAGAACAACATGAGGAAACTCTAAAGGATGGAGTCATAGTAGTAGATTCCACAGTGGTGGATTGCATTGCGCTCTTTGAACAGTCCATGGAGATAGTCACGACACTCCAGCAATATCCTAACCTACATAGGTTGAACACGGAATCCTGTGAATTGCAGCAGTAGTATGACGAAGCAACATCGATGACGCGCATTGTGGCTATATCACAACAATTAGCTAAGTTGTATGAAGCAAAGCAGTTGCTTGAACAGGTGGAGGTAGCGCAAAGGAAAGAGGCGATCCTCAAGGCCAGATTGGGACCTTTGCTGGAGAAGGCCTATGTTATCTCTTTGACCATTGAGGGGAAGTTGGAGAGCCTACAAAGAACACAACAAAAGATAAAGGAAGGCAGAGTATGACCAACAACAAAGAAACTGGTGGAACATATCAAGTAGGCAACCACGCAGAGCGAAGATGAGGTAGCAATGGCACAGGTCGAATTGGGAGGTCTCCGCAGTAAGATCTTTGTGCCAGCAGAGTGAATCAGTGGCGAGTCATGATATTTTTGTTGGGGGCCTATTGGGACAGGGTCCCCTAGGGTCAATTTTGGGTCGAAAGCCCAACTTTTGGGGAAAAAAGCCCAACTTTGTTGTAAGGAATGTAAAGTCTCTACACAATGTCGTCATGGAGCTCATAGATGGTAGTGTCATAAAGAGTTTTACCCTTCTGTTATGTAAGTTGTGTCTAATTGTATAGACCTACCCATGGTCCACAGAACATGCGATTGTACAAAAAGGACATTCTTAGAGAGTCTAAGGCATAGAAAGTAACAGAGGATGAAGATGAATGTAATGGGTCATTAGTATTAAGAATTAAGAAGTCTTAGAGTAGAAGTAAGGCTCTACAGCTGTGTGTACAAAGACCTATAGTAGAGTCTACAGCTAAGTGCATGGATCCCTACAAATGAGTGCGTAGAGAAGCATTGAGTTTGTAAGAAGAACATAAGATTTAATAAAGAGATTATTGTAGAGACATCTGTGTTTTTCTATCTATTTCTACTATGAATGAATGTGCTTTTATTCTATTATGAATGATGGGTTTATGAATTAACACTATATTGATACGCGATTTTACATGGTTTACATTGTCAGGTGAATGTAAGTAATAATAATTGTTTACACAAAGAATATATTATTGCGTGTTAATATTATCAAACAATTAAGCTGATTCAGGCGAATACAAACTTAAGGGTAGTTATAGAGGCAGGTAAAGGGTCGTGTTGTGGTCACCAACAAGCCCCCTCTTTGTTTGGTATTAGCAATAACATCAAGCAAAGGGGGACCCTTAACAAAAAATCCCAAAAATATTTTTATCAAAATTTTTGTATTTAACTCCCTAAAAGCTATATCGCATCGCAAAGAGAGAGTGAAGCGTTTTCCTATGTGCATAAATAAGCTGCAAAGAATCTATGCGAAATTCATCGCATTGCGTATTTTGAAAGCACCCTTAAAAGAAAACCTAAGGAATCGCCGACGGCCGATATGCGACGTCACATATCGCAACGTCGCATAAGCAGCGCACAATGATCAAATGAAAAATGCGATCTTGCGATTTGTGATCTTACAAACTGCGATCTTGCGATCTACGATCTGCGATGGATGAGACTATCAATTGTTGCGATGACACTTCTCGACATCGCAATCCTCGATGCTGCGATGCGAGTCGCAGAAGCCACTCATCGCAAAGTTTCCTCGGCATGATCTGTAAACCCAAAATTGAGCACGCACCTTAAGGGAAATTAATGATCGCACGCATGAGTATCCAAGGATGATCGTGTTGCGTTTTTCGAAGAGGCAAGTCATTATGAGTGTCATGATTATGCATTCATTAGAACTTAAAGCTTTCATGTCAATATTTTCGTCAATTCTCTTTTCCTTTGCATAAACTGTAAGGCAACAACTAATATAAATCTATATGCAGGAAACATCTAAGGAAAAGGGGAAAGCGCCAATACTAGAAGAACAGAGAGGAGATGCCTTCGCAAATGAATGCCGCATGCAGCAGGGTCGCGGATTACAGAGTATCACTCAACAGACACTGATGAAAATAGACTATCCAAGACTCAGAGTCAAAGGCGCGCAAAAGCAACATGTTTGCAAAAGATCCTGAAGCTCAGACTGGGTAAAGAAAAAAGAAAAATGCTAAAGAGGGAGGATGCTCTAGAAAAGCCTGGAACAAAGAAAGGAAGAAATTTTCAATACGGAAGATTGTTCAGGCAACGAAATCCCTAACTCATTGAGTCATTCACATGGCCGGAAACCGAAATAGCAACAACACAATCAGTTTGAAAGAAATCTGGATTATACCAAGTTTACACATAGCAAATACACCGAGCCAGAGGAAGATTTTCGAAAATATCTTCTAGTTTGTCAAAAAGAGGTGCCAGCTTTTGTTATTTCTACTTTTATCGCTCGAACAAAAGGAAAAGAAAACCAGCCGACTCTTTCCAGGCGAACATTGCATTGCTTACAGCACTAAGGAGCAGATACATAAATGGTTAGAAATTAGATTCAATTTTTAGAAATAAATTTGTTTTAGTAAAATGACGGTCATTTGAAGTCATTTCCTAAATTTGTGTAATTAAGATTAGTTAGTTAGTAGTATTTATCCCTTCTCATGGCATTTGGAGAAGGGTCCGGAAATTTGTCAAAAAACTTGTCCTCAGAACATGCACTTTTGCACCCTCGGAGGGGGTTTTTGATGAATGGATGGATCGAGATTTATTTATGTTTGCATTTTAATGTCTGCTACTGATGTTGCATTTCTGTACTCTTAGTAGATGTTAGAAGTAAGTAGAGATAAATCATTATTTCTTGAAGTTTGTGAGTGAAATCAGTCATAAATGGTACTTTTATCTCTTCATTAATTTCTGCTCTTATTCTTAGAGTAATATACAGCTGAGTTGTTTATATGTTAATGTATGAATGTGTGGGTTACCATTTGGCACTTTTGTACGGTGGAGTCATTTGTTTGTGCTTGACATATGAATAACTGATTATGCGATATGTTGTTCACAACTGTTTTTCCTAACTTCTTATGCAGAATGGTTTATCTTAATTGATTTATATTCTTATGATAGCTGAATGATCTTTATTACCAGTTACTGTATGAAATCTTTTTAGATCGCATAATAGAATAGTTCTACCCTGGGTTAGTATAGATTAGATGTGTTGTTTTTGTTAGATTACAGTAGCATAGAGTCAGTTTAGTGTTTAGAATTAAATTAGCTTAAAATTACCTCTATATTAGCATCATCAAAATCTACACACACACACACATCCTTTAGATTGGGAAGCTGGCCCCATTATCCCCAGTCGGACCCGCTACATCAAACGGGCAAGGAGCCGCCAACCAGGTTCCGGACCGGGTGGGTATCCCCCTTGTTGTTGACCCGATTTTAGGGCCCTCAACATATTTGGCGCTAGAAGGAGGGCTCAAACTATGAATGGCAACTAAGTCAAAATCCAAATACCAGTCTGAGAGTAAATCACCCTCATCAACTCCCCTGACTTCTCCAGTACGGTTAAGCCCGGAGTTAGAAGTCGCTCGAGTATCCACCGTTGCTACCTACCCTAATATATTAGACCAACTCATCATTGAACCCGCTAAAATTCAAACTTTGATTCGTAAACTCCAGGGATTCTCTATTTTTTCTCAGAGGTCTGATAAATCTCACAGCAGCATGACTTCACAGTATAATCCTTCTCATCCCTTGACCAGATTGAAGAGTGAAAAATTTGGTATTCAACCAAGTGAACTCCCTCTCCCTACTAGGAAAAGAGCAAGGAAAACACCACCAGAGTCTGATCGCGAGACTCTTTCATCCACTTCGTCCATTTCAACCCCCTCACCGCGAAGTCAACCACCCACATCCTCATCCCAAATCACTCATCCATCTTCCACAACCCTTCCTCTTCAATCATCAAAGATCATAATATCTTCATCTTCTCAACATCAGGGATCATTTTCTGCACTTTCATTAACTAGCAGCTCAACGATGGCCCAGTCTCCATGGAACAATCCTGGGGCGGTTTTAATGCCTCCACCCCTGAGCCCAATAACGGCCCATCCTGAGAAATGGCTACCTAAATTCAATCCAGAAATAGGCATGCTAGCTGAAGAACATATCAATAACTTCATGCTTTCTGTTAATCTCAACGGAGTTACCAACGAGGATGCTGTCGTCTGGCTTTTTCCTTATACAATGCAAGGAACAGTCGGGTCATGCTACTTTTCGTTACCTTCCGGGTCCATCACAAGTTGGGACATTTTTCAAAGTCAATTCCTCACCAAGTTTGGCGATGACAGATCAACAACGACATTGATCAATGACCTATCTAATCTTAAAGCTGAGGCTAGAGAACCCATTAAAGATTTCAATTTACGGTTCAATAAAACCCTCAACAAAATTCCCGCTGCTTCTCAACCTAGTGAGGAAGTAAGATGTGAATGGTACATCACGGCCTTACCATCAAACTTGGCTATCTTCGTAGATAGGGAAAACAAGACGACCTTAGTTGAAAACTTGACAGAAGCGCTAGCAGTAGAAAAGCACGTAGTTGCCCTAGAAAAGAGATCTGTAATGGAAGAACGCAAATCTAAGAAAATCTCTTTCAAAGAAGACAACAAGAAGAACCAAACGAGAGATGCTTTCGATATGGAAGGATTACAAAAAGTGTTAAAGGCCATGTCCAATGAGATGATTGACATAAGAAAGCAAGTAGCAGAAACTTCTTCAAAAAAGCCCTACAGATCTTTTAAAAGAAATCCTCCCATGGAGGTGAAACCACCCAATTCTGTCTCAAACGTCGAATCTGAAGAAGAAGAAGAAGAAGAGAATGCCACTGAAGGGCAGACCGATGATGAAGAAGTTGTGGAACTACAAGGAATGTGGGATTTCATCCTCCCACAAGAAGAAGATCAAGAAGCATTTCCGGTTAGCACACGAAGTAAAAATCAACTTGATCCTCCCCAAACTACCCCTAAACAAAAGGGCGCAAGCCCTGCAACAAAAGATAAGGTCGCAACAAAGAAAACAACTGCTAGAGCGACCCAATTTAGCCCAGTCCAATTAGATCAAGCACCTCCATCAAGAACACTGATAGTGTCGGATGAAATGGAGTATAACATTATCGATGACATGAAAAAGACTAGGGCTAATATCACTCTTTACGAACTGAGCAAATTGAAACATCAACAGAAAATAATGATAAAAGAATTACATGCCGTGCCTACTACATCTTTACCTATAGCTGTAGCTTCCCACAACATGGGAAGACCTCCAACCAACATGATCAATAAGATTGATCCAAATGAAATTGCCTTGATTGGAGGAAGATCAAGATCCCATACTCCTCCTTTTCTTCTCACTTATGAAATTTTCAATAAAAACGTGCACAATTGCTTGGTTGATTCTGGTGCTTCAACGAATATTTTACCCAGATCAATATGTGCCAAATTGAATGTTCAGTCTCAAAAATCCGCAGTGCGCATAGTTCAACTTGATCGATCTCAAGTCGAAGTGATTGGTGAACTTAACCAGGTGACCATAAGATTGTCGTCTAACCCGAACGTATGCCAGGTTATCGACATTCTAGTAGCTGATATCCCTGAATTCTATGGTTTAATTCTTAGCAGGGATTGGTCCGAAAAACTCCACGGATATTTCTCAACCGACTGGTCGCACATGTGGTTACCCTACCACGGTAAACCGAATCAAATAAAGGTTGAACGAGAGTTGCACCAAAAGTACATAGTGACAAAATTGGAAGTAGAGAATGAAGCAATAGCATAGAAAAACAGTATCATAGGCAATTACTCGGTAGATTCTTTCCTCGGCAATTTCAATGCTCACACCTCACCTTACTTAGAAAATTCAGTTTTATCCCAAGTTGAAAATTTTTCCCAAACTGATGATTCAAAGTGTTTTAATTTCTTAGATAACTCTGTAAATACATCTTTATTTTGGAAATTATATTTTGATGGCTCTAAATCTAACGAGGGAGCAGGAGCAGGATGCGTTCTGATTAGCCTAGACGGAAACAAGATCATTCTTACATGCAGACTTGAGTTCGATTGCACAAATAATACAACGGAGTACGAAGCCTTGGTGCAAGGCCTATACAAAGCAATCGGGTTGAATGTTAAGTATCTTCAAGTCTTTGGAGATTCCGAAATTGTCGTCAAACAGGTATGTAACACCATACATTGCCTGTCAAGTCATTTAAAGCGTGCTATCAATCTCTAGTACAAGATCTGACTTCACATTTCATAGCATTCAATATTTCGTCAATCCCAAGACTCCAAAATGCGAGCGCAGACCTGTTAGCTAACGTAGCCTCTAGACTTATTCCCTCTGAAGATTTTAGTCCAGATAGGTTCTCAATAGAATTAATCTTTAGACCATCCATCCCTGACAACATCACCAACTGGAGAGTATTCAATGACGATCCTGACATTGTAAATTTCCTCACTTCTGAAGGATCCTACTCAAATCAAATAATTGACGAAGACCATCATGATCACCAAATACACCAAAATAACACTGATAATGCTATACCGAAATCGGTGGTTAAGTTAGAATATTTATATGATTTAAAAAGTCAGTTCAAAAGGTTTGCCAATTCTAAACTCTACAGTTCAACTTTGAATTATGAATTAGTGAACCTAGGAACTGATCAGAAGCCACAAAACGTTAATCTAGGCCACGGCCTAGCCCCTGAAGAAAAATCAGCGTATATCCATCTTCTGAGACAATACAAGAACGTTTTTGCATGGAATTACGATGAACTGAAGACATACAACACTTCTATCATTCAACACACTATCCCTATGATTGACAATGAAAAACCTGTCCAGCAGAAGCTCAAAAAAATCCACCCCAACTTAGAAAATCAGATAAAGACTGAGCTAAATAAGTTGTTGAGAGCTAGAATAATTTTCCCCGTCAGACATTCCAAATGGGTATCCAATATGGTGCCCGTTAGAAAGAAAAACGGAGATATTAGAATCTGTATTGATTTTCGGAATCTCAACAAAGCCTGTCAGAAAGACAATTTTCCCCTCCCACCTATGGAGCAAATACTACAGGCAGTGGTAGGCTCAGAATTAATGTCTTTCCTGGATGGATTTTCAGGATACAATCAAGTGCTGGTACATCCCGATGATCAGTTAAAAACCACATTCCGAACCAAATGGGGCACATACGCATATCAGAAGATTCCATTTGGTCTGATCAATGCCGGCGCTACCTTTCAGAGAGCCATGGACATCGCGTTTAAAGGTTTAGTCAATAAATCAGTAGTGATTTACCTGGATGATATAACAGTGTACTCCAAGAAGCGAAGCGACCATCTCAAAGACTGTTGGGTCCCTATAATACTAGTGATTACCCCATTAGTATTGTAGTTATACCCCTTATTTATATTGTTGTGCCCCTATTACCCACATATTGTTATTTTTGTGCCCCATAGAATCCCTCTATTATTATTTTTGTGGCTTTATATTATTATTGTTAGGTCGACTGGATTATATTGTGACTCCTTAGACTCCTATATATAGAAAGGAGGTTTTGTCATTTGTATCATCCAAGAATTGTTCATTTATGTAATGTAAAGGAGGTTGCCTCCTCAAAGAGGCTGAATTCTAAGGCGTTGATCTTTCTTTTCTATCTTTTCTTGAGCTGCTTTCATAACATTTGGTTTGGATTCTAGGGTTTCGCTGCTCCAAACAGGTCATAGTGGAATTTTCACTATAACTTTTTTTCTGTAACGTTTCAAAAGTCACAAAACAAACCCATTTGAGAAGAAATCACGCTGAAACTTGGGTCCGAATTTCATAGTTTTTGGCGCAATATTTTCGGAGATATGATCTGAGGAAGTTGGTCCTTTTGCAGACTCCTGAATTACACTCAAAACAGGTGACCTGGGGAAAATCGTCATAACTTCCTTTCTGAGCATCGGATTTAAATTTCGTAAGAAGTTACAGAAAGAGGACGGACTGTAGTTTTCTTTTATATAATTTTTAGAGTCAAAGGTTGAAACAGTGACACGTGGCACGTCGTACAAGTTAACTCTACTGAAGTAGTCTATAATAAAGTCACTGTGGGAGATTTCGCATAACTCTTCCTTGGAGAATCCAATTTGGGTCAGACTTGTGGCATTGGAAAGAGGACACAGAGTGCTACTACAAGTCACACATTCAGAACTAGATAATCAGAAAGTACAGAGATACATCGGAGGCAATATCGAGCTCCTACAAAGTGAAAAAAGGTGTGTAGATTTTCTTTAATTTTTGCTTAAGCTTGGTTTGAAAATTTATTTTGAAGGAATTCAAAGGGCATATTAGAGAATTATTATCGGTAACTGATGCCTCGAGGAAAGAAAATGCAAACACCTAGTAAGGAGCCTAGAAGCTCTAGCATGACTCATGAAGAAGAAGAAGAAATGCTATATGATATATCAAAATTACAAGAACAAGTGCAACGAGTGTCACTTGCACAAAAAGCAACAGAATCTAAAATGGATGGTTTAAGGAAAGATGTAGAAGCTAAGATGGACGGTTTAAAGAAAGGTGTAGAAGCTAAGATGGATGGCATGGAAGCTAAGGTGAATGGCATGAACGCTAAAATTGATGGCATGGATGATAAGATGGATAAGTTGCTACAAGAAATGGTCACTAAGGGTGAAAGAGTACTAAAGGAAACTCATGATGAGAACAAAAGAAATGTTAATCATGATTCCATAGAATCTAATGTTGGATCGAAGACTCACCATGTTCCAAAAATCGATATGAGGAAGTTTGATGGCAAGGATCCCGCCACATGGATATTACAGATGGAGCAATTCTTCGATCTCAATAATGTGCAAAACACACAAAAGGTACGTATGGCAACTTTATATTTGGAACCAAATCAGTTTGTATGGTATCAATGGCTTTGTTCTCGTAAACAATTTATCACTTGGGCAATTTTTACGGAAGAATTGATAGCACATTATGAGGATACAAAAAGCAACACTTTTTTTAGCCAATTGATAAGTCTCAAACAAAAGGGTTCAATAATGGAGCACATTGAGGAGTTCCAAAAATTGAACATAAGGGTAAAAGATATTCCAGAGGAGCATAGGATTGATGTGTTCATAGGGTCTTTAAAGGATAATATCCAACATGATGTGCGCCTTTGGGAACCTGATTCATTAGAGAAGGCATTCAGGTTAGCAAGAAAAATGGAAAGCAAAATTATGGCAACTAGGAAGCATACCATTCACAACTATAAAGACGGAAGTGTTGTTGCCCATAGTCTTCCACAACCTACAAGGTTGACACCACAACAATTGGAAGAAAAAAGAGCAAAAGGGCTTTGTTACAATTGTGATAGCAAATACACAAAAGGTCATAAGTGTGCTGAGAAGAAATTATTCTACATAGATTGTGAAGAGGAAGAAGAAAAGGAGCAAGAAAGGTCAAAAGAAGAGGATATATTCCAGGAACAAAGCCTAGATGAAGAACAAATAAATCCGACCATATCTTGTAATGCATTGGCGGGAATTACCACTCCTCAAACCATCAAGATAGAAGGACAAATCAAGAAGAAAAAGGTAATAGTGTTGATTGATTCAGGAAGCACCCACAATTTTATTCATTGTAGGGTAGCAAAAGAATTGAATTGCTTCCTATATCCAGCACCAGAGTGTCAAGTGATGATTGCAAATGGAGGAACAATAAATTGTTCTGGAAAGTGCCATAATATCAAGCTATCCATGGGAGAATATGTATTGACTAGCCCAATGCTTTCCATTCCAATGGGAGGTGTTGATGTTGTACTAGGAGTCCAATGGCTACAATCCTTGGGTACAATAGCTTTTAATTTTCAAGAACTTTTCATGAAATTTTCTGTGGAAGGAAAGGAAGTTGAATTAAGGGGTATTGCAGGGAAACCAGGAAAGATAATCAGCTCTAATGGCATGACAAAGCTTCTAAAAAAGGAGCAAAGAGGTGTAATTGCACAATTATGTTCGCTAGATGTTTCCACATTGGAATCATCTATTTCTCCAGATCTCCAAAAAGTCCTGGACAATCATTCCAAGGTATTTGAGACTCCCAAAGGTCTCCCACCTATGCGTGATCATGATCATGCTATTCATCTGATTCCAGGAAGTGTTCCTCCAAACATCAGGCCGTACAGATATCCATATGTCCAAAAAAGTGAAATTGAACGTATGGTTGCAGAAATGCTAGAGGCTGGTATAATTCAACCGAGTCAAAGTTCTTTCTCAGCTCCAGTAGTATTGGTGCACAAGAAGGATGGATCATGGTGCATGTGTCCAGATTATAGGGAGCTCAACAAGCTCACTATTAAAGATAAGTTCCCCATTCCTGTCATTGATGAATTACTGGATGAATTGCATGGATCAATTTACTTCACCAAGTTGGATCTTCGTTCGGGATATCATCAAATCAGAATGAAGTTTGAAGACATTCTGAAAATGGCATTTAGAACTCATGAGGGTCATTATGAATTTTTGGTCATGCCTTTTGGCCTTACCAATGCACCTTCAACATTTCAAGGTTTGATGAATTCAATTTTCAAACCATTCCTTAGAAAATTTGTGTTAGTATTTTTTGATGATATACTAATCTACAGCAAGTCTTGGAAGGATCATGTTGAACATGTTGACAAGGTGCTACAACTATTGGAGGAGAAACAATTATATGCAAAAAGATCCAAATGTTTCTTTGGAGTCCAGGAGGTGGAATATTTGGGTCATATTGTATCTCATGAAGGAGTTAAGGTAGACCCTAGCAAAATTAAAGCCATTAAGGAATGGAAAATCCCCACATCCATAAAGCATCTGCGAGGATTTCTTGGGTTGACAGGGTATTATCGCAAGTTTGTTAAGAATTATGGGAGAATAGCAGCACCTCTAACAACATTATTGAAGAAAGATTCATTTTCATGGACTCCGGAAGCAACAAAGGCCTTTAAACATCTTAAAGAGGCAATGTGCCAAGCACCAGTCTTAGCTACACCAGACTTCACAAAAACCTTTATTGTGGAATGTGATGCTTCAGGAAATGGAATTGGTGCTGTTCTAATGCAAGATGAAAGACCCATTGCTTTTGAAAGTCGTCCAATCAAGGGAAAGTTTTTAAGAAAAGCTATTTATGAGAAGGAAATGTTGGCAATACTCCATGCACTTAAGAAATGGCGACCCTACCTAATGGGAAGACACTTCAAGGTAAAAACGGATCATGATAGCCTTAAATACTTTTTAGAACAAAGATTATCCTCTGAAGAGCAACAAAAGTGGGTCACAAAGATGTTGGGTTATGACTTTGAAATCATCTACAAAAAAGGGAAGCAAAATGTGGTGGCAGATGCACTCTCAAGAAAGGATGAGGATATGGAAGCATTGTTGTGTGCCATTTCTATTATCCAACCAGATTGGATAAACGAAGCAAAGGAGGAATGGAAGAATGATGAAGAAGTGTGGGCACTTATTCGAAAGCTACAACAAGATTCAAGTACTTCTGATACATTTAGCTGGAAAAATGATTCGTTATGGTACAAAGATCGCTTATACCTCTGTAAGAATTCCCAGCTAAAACAAAAGATTCTTATGGAATTGCACACTTCTCCCTTAGGAGGGCACTCAGGATTTTTAAAAACTTACCACAGGGTTAAGAAGGAATTTTTTTGGGATGGCCTTAAATCAGATATTCAAAAGTTTGTGGCGGAATGTTTGGTTTTCCAACAAAATAAAGTTGAAACAATTAAGACACCGGGTCTATTACAACCTTTATCCATTCCAAGCCAACGTTGGGAGGAGGTTTCAATGGATTTTATCACAGGTTTACCCAAGTCTGAGGGAAAGAGTGTCATCATGGTGGTAGTTGACAGACTTACCAAGTATGCACACTTTTGTGCATTATCACATCCATTTAAAGCCAGTACAGTTTCTACTGCATTTATGGAAACAATTCAAAAGCTACATGGAAACCCAAAGATTATTGTAAGTGACAGAGATCCCATTTTCACTGGAAATTTTTGGACAGAATTATTTTCTTGTCTTGGTACTCAGTTAGCTCATAGCTCATCTTATCATCCTCAATCTGATGGGCAAACTGAGATAGTAAACAAATGTTTGGAAGGATATCTTCGTTGCTTTGTATCTGATAAACAGACACAATGGGTCAAATGGTTGCCTCTGGCTGAATGGTGGTATAACACTTCCTTCCATACAGCAACAAAAATGACCCCATTTATGGCACTTTATGGGTATCAACCACCATCAATCACATCATATTTAAGAGAAAATTCTAAGGTTCAAGCAGTGGAACATCACATCAAACATCAACAACAAGTCCTCCAACTCTTAAAGGATAACCTCGTGTTGGCACAAAATAGAATGAAACAACAGGCAGATCAACATCGCAGTGAAAGAAGTTTTGATGTAGGTGATTGGGTATTCCTACGGCTACAACCATATAAGCAAATGTCCCTAAAGCAAGCTAAGAAGGATAATAAATTATCACCAAAGTATTATGGTCCGTACAAGGTGTTGGAAAAGATTGGTACTATGGCATACAAATTGGAGCTTCCTGCAGCTTTTCGATTGCACCCAGTTTTCCATGTTTCATGTTTAAAGAAGGTTATAGGCGACAAGCTCCCAGTTCAAACAATATTGCCAGAACTTGACGAGGAAGGAAAAATTATATTGGAACCGGAAGCAGTCACAGAAACAAGAACTCGACAGCTACGAAATCGATCAATTTCAGAGTATCTTATCAAGTGGAAGAACTTATCCGCTGAAGATTCCACATGGGAGGATGAGAATTTTATGCAGAAGTATCCAAAACTGCTCAAGCATTGAGGACAACACTTTTTTTGAAGGAGAGGGGCATGTTGGGTCCCTATAATACTAGTGATTACCCCATTACTATTGTAGTTATACCCCTTATTTATATTATTGTGCCCCTATTACCCACATATTGTTATTTCTGTGCCCCATAGAATCCCTCTATTATTATTTTTGTGGCTTTATATTATTATTGTTAGGTCGGCTGGATTATATTGTGACTCCTTAGACTCCTATATATAGAAAGGAGGTTTTGTCATTTGTATCATCCAAGAATTGTTCATTTATGTAATGTAAAGGAGGTTGCCCCCTCGAAGAGGCTGAATTCTAAGGCGTTGATCTTTCTTTTCTATCTTTTCTTGAGCTGGTTTCATAACAAAGACTTGAAACAAATCTTTCAAAGATGTTTAAGGTATGGGATTTCACTTAACCCAAAGAAATCTTTTTTCGCATTAAGTGAAGGGAAATTGCTAGGATTCATAGTGTCGAAATCTGGTATTCACATTGGACCTGACAGAATCAAAGAAATTTCCGAAATATCCATGCCCCATAACAAAAAGGCCATGCAATCTTTCCTTGGACAAATCAATTTTGTAAAAAGGTTTGTCCTGGACTTTTCACGTATTATTTCTCCTTTACAAAATATGATAAAAAAGAATTCAAATTTTAAATGGGGTCAACATGAGCACGAAGCATTCAACTTAATCAAACAAGCTATCATCAACACTCCATCTTTAGCTACCCCAAATTTTTCAGAATCTTTTATCTTATACACTTTTGCCTCAGAGAAATCTTATGCCGCGATTTTAACTCAAGTAAATCAAGAAAAGGCGGAAGCTCCAATCGCATTCTTTAGCTCGAACTTACAAGGTGCTGAGCTCAATTATTCAGACGTGGAGAAACAAGCATATGTTGTTTTCAAAGCAATCAAATATTTCAGACCTTTCTTACTTAAAGCCCACACCAAAGTCGTAGTGCCGTTTCCAGCGGTAAGAAACCTTCTGGTACAGAAGGATGTGGGCGAAAAGAGAGCAAATTGGATTACCGCTTTACAAGAATACGATCTTGAGATCAAGCCGGTGAACATCGTAAGAGGTGAAGGCTTCTGCAAGATGTTAGCTGGAGCATCGCAAATTCCTGAGAACTCATCTGAAGAGGTACATACATATGGGGTAAGCCTAAATGATGCAGAATCATTATATGCAGACACCATTTATTATCTTAAGAACGGGTATGCTCCATCACACCTGGATCACACCAAGAAAAGAGCTCTGAGATTGAAAGCTAAACAATACCAGCTCATAAATGATGTTCTGTTTAAAAGGAATTACGATTTTGTACTTCTTAGGTGTCTTGAGAAAACTGAAGCCGAAAGGGTTTTGCAGGAACTCCACGATGGACTAGCAGGTGGACACTATGCTGGAGAAGCTACTGCACATAAGATCCTACGTGCAAGATATTATTGGCCCACGTTGTTCAAAGACTCATACAATTACGTAAGGAAATGCCAAATCTGCCAGACTGCTGCGGGGAAACAAAAGAAATCGTCCATGCCACTACAGTCGGTTATCATCGAACAACCATTCAGCCAATGGGGCTTGGACATAATAGGTGAGATCGTTCCTCACTCTTCTAAGAAGCATAGGTATATCCTCACGGCAATAGATTATTTTACTAAATGGGTAGAAGTAGTTCCTCTCAAGACAGTTAATTCTGAAAACATTATGGAATTCATAGATCAATTTATCATCACTAGGTTTGGATTGCCAACGGCCTTAATGTTTGATAATGCATCATACTTTTCTGGAAATGCAATGACTGATTTTGCACTTAAAAGAGGGTTCAAACTGAAATATTCTGCCAATTACTATCCGCAAGGTAATGGGTTGGCTGAATCAACAAACAAAAACCTAATCAGGATTATTAAAAGAACAGTCGACCAAAACCAAAAGAATTGGCACAAAGTGCTGGTAAATGCTTTATGGGCAGATAGAATTACAAAGAAAGCTTCAATCGGCACTTCTCCCTTTAATTTAGTTTATGGGAAAGAAGTGGTTCTTCCAACTCACTTAGTCATTCCCTATTTGTCTTTAGTATAATACATCGATGAAGTATCTACTTCCTCCTTACAATTGAGACAAATGGAGATAATCAAACTAGAAGAATGACGAGAACAAGCTAAGAAAACCCCTGCTCATCACCAAGCGCTAATAAAATCCTCTTTTGACTCAAACATCATAACCAGAAAGAACTTTCAGATGGGAGATTTAGTTTTGAAATGGGATAAGGCTCATGAAGAAAAGGGCAAACATACGAAATTTCAGAAGCTATGGCTTGGTCCTTTTCAGATTGTAGAAGTCGTAGGCCCATCGACGTTTGTGTTGCAGGATTTGGCAGGTAGAAGAGATTATTTGCCTGTGAATGGACAGATTCTTAAAATGTATTTTCCATAGAAGATCATTCTTCTATTTTTGTAGGATAGTTGTAGTTTTTTTTTTATTATTATTATTTTGTTTTTTCTCTTTCTTATAAATAAAACCGGTTGTAAATGATCATTAAAAAAGATTCATGAAAGAGCACACCAACTCTCTATCATATTTTGATTTCACTTGTACAAATAGCAAAACTTTTCGAAAAATCTGATTTTTATTATTGACAAATAGAGTTAACTTTAACCTGAATATGATATTAGTTTCAACCTCTCAAAAAACTTTGATGAAAACAACCTTTGGTAAAAAATTGTTTTATGTCAGCACAATGAAAGGTATCATCAATAATAAAATAAATATTCTCTGTAAAGTTGTTGTTTTCAAACTCTATTATTGTTGTCAAGAGATTTCTTAAGGAAAAACAATGACTTCCTCCCTGCTAAAGGAAACCGCAGCATTCAGAGAAACAATCCGAGAAAACACTATATCTCAAAGAATAAGAGGTCTCATCACGAGCCGGCTTATCATGATCACAGATATTATAACTTTCTGACTTTGCCAATACTGTCTATCAAAATAGGGCAACGACTCAAGATTGTTGCAATCAAAAGACAAGGGGTCTCATCACGAGCCAGCTTGTTCAGCAAAAGTGTAAATCAAGTGAATGAATGTGTCATAATTTGGCCACCAAACCAAGACATTGTTCTTTAGAGAATAAAAAAAGGAAAAAGTGTCGAAAAGGATTTTTCTCTAAAATGTTGTAAATAACCTCAAGCGGGAAAAAGGATCATTGCTGGATAACATTGTAACCCTGTCGAGGCTATGGACGCTTGCGGGCAGCAGAGGCTCTACCTAAGACAAATGAGAATATTTTAAAGCCAGTACGTAGAGAAGACCTTATTTTATCTTTAAAAAAGGACCGAGTAATGTCTGGTGTGAATGCAAGAACTAAGCCTAAGGAAGCAGACAATTGGAATAAAAGAAAGGTTGAGACAAAGTATCATTGACAGGATAAGGGGTAATCTACTCTATCTATCCATAACAAAATTTAGATTTATGAAAATTTTTCTATTTCGGAAGTGGAAATGTCAATAGAAAAGCAGAGATAACTGGTTCTTCACAGTGAATCTCCATTGTTGTGGTCACCAACAACCCCCCTCTTTGTTTGGTATTAGCAATAACATCAAGCAAAGGGGGACCCTTAACAAAAAATCCCAAAAATATTTTTATCAAAATTTTTGTATTTAACTCCTTAAAAGCTATATCGCATCGCAAAGAGAGAGTGAAGCGTTTTCCTATGCGCATAAATAAGCTGCAAAGAATCGATGCGAAATTCATCGCATCGCATATTTTGAAAGCACCCTTAAAAGAAAACCTAAGGAATCGCCGATGGCCGATATGCGACGTCGCATATCGCAACGTTGCATAAGCAGCGCAGAATGATCAAATGAAAAATGTGATCTTGCGATTTGCAATCTGCGATCTTACAAACTATGATCTTGCGATCTGCGATCTGCGATGGATGACACTATCAATTGCTGCGATGACACTTCTCGACATCGCAATCCTCGATGCTGCGATGCGAGTCGCAGAAACCACTCATCGCAAAGTTTCCTCGGCATGATCTGTAAACCCAAAATTGAGCGCGCACCTTAAGGGAAATTAATGATCGCACGCCTGAGTATCCAAGGATGATCGTGTTGCGTTTTTCGAAGAGTCAAGTCATTATGAGTGTCATGATTATGCATTCATTAGAACTTAAAGCTTTCATGTCAATCTTTTCGTCAATTCTCTTTTCCTTTGCGTAAACTGTAAGGCAGCAACTAATATAAATCTATATGCAGGAAACATCTAAGGAAAAGGGGAAAGCGCCAATACTAGAAGAACAGAGAGGAGATGCCTTCGCAAATGAATGCCGCATGCAGCAAGGCCGCAAATTCCAGAGTATCACTCAACAGACACTGATGAAAATAGACTATCCAAGACTCAGAGTCAAAGGCGGGCAAAAGCAGCATGTTTGCAAAAGATCCTGAAGCTCAGACTGGGTAAAGCAAAAAGAAAAACGCTAAAGAGGGAGGATGCTCCAGAAAAGCCTGGAACAAAGAACGGAAGCAATTTTCAACATGGAAGATTGTTCAGGCAACGAAATCCCTAACTCATTGAGTCATTCGTACGACCGGAAACCGAAATAGCAATAGCACAATCAGTTAGAAAGAAATCTGTATTATACTAAGTTTACACACAGCAAATACACCCAGCCAAAAGGAAGATTTTCGAAAATATCTTCTAGTTTGTCAGAAAGAGGTGCCAGCTTTTGTTATTTCTACTTTTATCGCTCAAACAAAAGGAAAAGACAACCAGCCGACTCTTTCCAGGCGAACCTTGCATTGCTTACAACACTAAGGAGCAGATACAGAAACGGTTAGAAATTAGATTCAATTTTTAGAAATAAATTTGTTTTAGTAAAAGGGCGGTCATTTGAAGCCGTTTCCTAAATTTGTGTAATTAAGATTAGTTAGTTAGTAGTATTTAACCCTTCTCATGGCATTTGGAGAAGGGTCCGGAAATTTGTCAAAAAACTTGTCCTCAGAACATGCACTTTTGCACCCTCGGAGGGGGTTTTTGATGAATGGATGGATCAAGATTTATTTTTGTTTGCATTTTAATGTCTGCTACTGATGTTGCACTTCTGTACTCTTAGTAGATGTTAGAAGTAAGTAGAGATAAACCGTTATTGCTTGAAGTTTGTGAGTGAAATCAGTCATAAATGGTACTTTTATCTCTTCATTAATTTCTGCTCATATTCTTAGAGTAATATACAGATGAGTTGTTTATATGTTAATGTATGAATGTGTAGGTTACCATTTGGCACTTTTGTACGGTGGAGTCATTTGTTTGTGCTTGACATATGAATAACTGATTATGCGATACGTTGTTCACAACTGTTTTGCCTAACTTCTTATGCAGAATGGTTTATCTTAATTGATTTATATTCTTATGATAGCTGAATGATCTTTATTACCAGTTATTGTATGAAATCTTTTTTGATCGGATAATAGAAGAGTTCTACCCTCGGTTAGTATAGATTAGATGTGTTGTTTTTGTTAGATTACAGTAGCATGGAGTCAGTTTAGAGTTTAGAATTAAATTAGCTTAAAATTACCTCTATATTAGCATCATCAAAATCTACACACACACATATCCTTTAGATTGGGAAGCTGGTCCCATTATCCCCAGTCGGACCCGCTACATAAAATGGGCAAGGAGCCGCCAACCAGGTTCCGGACAGGGTGGGTATCCCCCTTGTTGTTGACCCGATTTTAGGGCCCTCAACAGGTCGATTCACTTATTTTGGGTCCATGAAAGATAGTTATAGAACTTTGCGTAGGTATCGAATCTGATTAAGAAAAGTTATATTGATAAGCCCTCACGGCTTATCAAACTGAATGAAGGCAGGTTTATGGCATAGAATGACATCACGCTCATCTCTGTGTGTGGAAACTTGGTTCCATCATACCCCCATACTGCTTCGGGTGAGACTTCAGTTTGCGCTTCGAAGGTTGATGCCGAAAGGGCTAGTAGTGTAGGGATTTGTTTGGCAAACTTAACTCTGAACCTGGACCAAGACTCGCTAAGCAAACAATGACCTTGGTGACTCAACAACTACTTTATCTCCTCCCCATCATAAATATGATTGAATCAAGCAACCGAGCATACCTTCTGATTAAAATTTCTACGACATTCCAAAACAACAAGCAAAGATGCACAAAATGCTAAGAAAGGATCACCAAATGCCCATAATGACCACAAATCTAGTGGCTTAGACTATTTCATCAGAGAAAATTAACCATGATATGATACCTCTATTAAATAGACAAAATTGGTGGAAAATGAATTCAATTGTATCTTAATGATCACACGAATGATGTACATAGTGAATATATATATACAATAACAAAATTGTTGATTCAGTTTCTAGGTTTGTTATACTCTAATAACTAATCATCATAACACACCATAACCTAATTCATAACCTAAGAATTAGGTGTTTAACATAATTCTCTAAAATATTATTACATAATCAAGCACCATAAAGAGCATAATTCCTTAGTTTTTATGTATAACGGTTCCTAGTGTCACAAAGGTGATAAACCATTTCATTCCAAAGGATATACGGAACTGAAAAAAACCTAATTTGTCCATGGATATCATCATAATTTTTTCACATTTTAACAATGTTTATTTATTTTAAATATTTAACCATATCAAAAAATATTTTATTACACTTGAGTGTTCAACAATATGGAAAAAGCACAAATTTAAGGATTACATATATCTACTCAACATCCTTCCATCTTGATGATTACTAAAAATCATTAAATAAAGCTCAACTAAAATTTCTATACCAAAATTATATTAAAACTCAATAAACTTTTACTTGCATACTCACAAACTTTAAAGTTAAATATCATCTTAACTATTCCCTTGCTTTGTCTCCACAAAAGATTCCTAAGCATTTAGATTTGGAACCAGTACAATATGATCATTCAAAGATGTTCTATAACCGGAAGATAGAAAATTAAGCTACATCATGCTCCTGTATAACTCCTCCATTTGATTTTGAAGGTTGGTAATCTTATATTTGGCTTGTTCAGTTTGGACCTTTTGTTGAACCAAAATCTCCATAGTTGAGACAATGATGGGAGTGTTAGACAACTAATCCTCAGGATTAGGTTTGGGTTATTGTGAGTGGTTATTAGAGTCCAAGAAGACCTAGAAAACTAATTCAATGATTTATTATATGTATTTATATGTACATTATGTACATCATTCATTGATATCAATTAATATGTAGTTATATTTTGTTTCCAATAATGTGTGTATTATGGCGGTATTAGAGCATGACTTATCTTCTTTGTTGAATAAGTGAGCCACTTGTTTTCTGGCCTTCTTGAATAACATGAGCATGTCCGTCCATAATTTGTATAGAAAATATTTAATGTGTGATTAAGATTTAGTGACTCTTAATAAGCATTGATGATTTCCAGGAGATAAAGAATGTCGAAACTATTGAGTAGCAGAGAGGGTGGTTCACAGTTTCAATCTTTGTTTCTTTCAAGATGAAATTGGCAAAATGAGTTGAAGGTGATTAACCTACACTAGCATCAAAATGGAAAGTAAATGATACAAAAATAAAAGGTTTTCAAGCTAGTGGAGTCAATGGAGCACAAAAGACTTAGCGAAATTGAATTCACAACAATTTTGGTATTGAAGGAAATTGCCCAGGTTTTCTCATTTATATATCATGGATCATGCCTTGTCGTAGTAACATTTATCGTTGTATTTCATTGATGATACAAACTTTGATTGCTACGTGGATTTAGGAAATCATTAAATTCTTGTTTAATATCATTGAATGTATAATTTCTTGTAGGGTTTGCATAATTTGTGAATTTATGTAGCCAACACTACCTAGAGAGCATTGAGTAAAATTAAGCCAACAACCCCTAACTACCCAATTGCAGAAAAAAACCCCTACGTTATCCTAAACTACCAGCACATTCTAATGCATAGACCCTCCTTTAGGTATCATATACCATGAGTTCAAATCTATTTTTTCACCCTCAGCTTTTCTGTGACCTCCAATGACGATTAGGTCATTTCCACAAACGTTGAATGCGATATGTTTTTCTATTGTCGTGTCACAAAGCACTATCAAATTTCATTTTGTATCAAAAATACAAAATAAAAAATAGAAATATTAAGAGGAAATCCTCACCTGACACATTGGGTCATAATGAATCGAGTCTAGAGAACATGTTGAAATGTCGTATTAAACTGACCAACATGCCCATTGGTTGAAAAGTAATATTCAGGGAGTGAAATGTCGCATTCCACCCACCAATATTGCCATAGGTTGAAAAGTTAATACTTGGGTAATGGTCGAAGAGCGTTGATGATTCCAAATTATTTTAGTTTTCTTTAAATGACAATGACCTTTAACTGATAATAAAAAAATACCATTGCAGACAAATTACATTTTGTGCATTTTGACCTATATATTGATTGAGTCGTTTAGATTCTTTTAAGCGGAGTTTAATCATACACAATTCATTTTGAATTCTAATCCTTTGATATTGAATAACATTGATAGGAAAATGTTGCATTGGCAGTTAGAATAAGTGTGTGCATTGGGAGTTTGAATAATAATTGATTTGGTAAATTTATTGTGCTTTGGAATGGATTAGAGTTTAGGAAGGCATAGATAAGTGTATCATTGTTAAAGGTAGAATATGTCAATGAATGTGTTGTGACTAATATGCATTGATATTTCCAATGTGGATTTGCAAGATTGAAATTTGTTGATGTCAATATTATAGTTTCTTCACGGATTTTACTATTGGAAAAAAATGATGATTTGAGACAAGTAGAAACATTGTAAGAAATTGATTCAATTTAGGAAGATAAGTTAGTTTTCATTACAAGTGTGGAAAAACTTTGAGTATGGAGAATTACTAATTCTTTGGAACATTTTTGTGAAGTGGCATAACATTGAGAGTAGAGTACTTTTGAGAATTAATTGGGCCAATTGGTTGATGAGAGTGAAAGTAGTGAAAAAAAAAATCTACTTTGTATAAGGTGTTTATTTTGACTTTCCTCCCTCAACATTTTGAATGTTGTATCAGATGTTATTAATCTTTTACTTGAATTTGTTTTGTCAATGGGCGCATGATTGGTTGAACCCTACACTCAATTAAATCATTGTAAATTTTCTTGTATTAGGTGCATTCTGGATGAGAAAATGACCAAAGTCGATGATTTGTTACAATTATTAAGCAATCAAATGTTTCCTATTGTTCTTAATGATGTCCAAATCAACAAGGACACATTATCTCACATCCTGATGTGTTTGAAAATTGCTTAATAGATGATTGAATTTCTCAAAATAGAGTCGCAGTTGCAACGAGACAATATTTCGAAGAAAAGTTGTGATTCTGAACTAGTGTTTGTTCAAAACAACAATTTGTTTGAAATTGATTCTAATCTACAGTCAAGGATGGATTAGACTATTTCCAGAGAAAATTTCAATGTAGATGAAAGTCGTGATCGGAACCATGTCATTTACAATACCTTTATAAGACCATTGGAATATATTAGGCATAACAAACACCAAACTGGTTATGGATATAACAAAGATGTCATGGATGTATATTTTCATCTCCCAGATTTTTCTAAACCTTTGGATGGTGTTGTTCCAGAACAAATTGATCAATGTCAATAGTGTAATAGCATTGGAGATGTGAAATATCGATGTTTTTATCTTTACTCGTGTTAGAATTGTAGAAAACACAATCAACATTCAAACAAAGGTTCCAAGAAGAGCACTACTCCAAGAGAGAAACTAAATTTTGGATGAATTTCTTCTTGGGATTGGTCCAAAACAATGAAATAGTTTTATAGGTCATATCAAGGGATATTTTTTAGAGCATTGACAATTCTTGTAGTGCTGAAGAATACTTCATCATCTCACCCTATATCTGACAAGGGGGAATTGTTGATGGTCTACTATAAGCTTGAAGATTTGTCAAGCGAGCTTGAGTTAGAGATCGTCAAGTGAACCTAAGCCCCAACCTATACCATAGTTGTATCCAGAGAGACTTCAATTTTTCTAAATGAGTTGTTTGTCAATGAGCACTTTTGAGGACCTACATTGGTAGTTCTAGATTTAGTGGTCATATCAAGCCAAATTTTTGGTTGTTCTAAGAACTGCTATGAAGGTTCCAGAGTTGGCATTGGTTGAGACCTTGAGGTCTCCGACATTGGTTTGTGGTCATCCTTAAAAGCCATTTCTGAGAGACATTTAGCTCTTGGCTAAGATGCATTTTTGTATTTTGAGCTATCATTCTTGGACTTTGATGCATCCCTTTGGATTAAGGGTGGAATGTTAGACAAGTAATCTTTGGGATTAGGTTTGTGCTATCGTGCGTGGTTATTGTTAGGATATTCTGACACATAGGAAATAGTTAAGTACAACTTGGTCTAGTGTAGAGTTAGGTATAGCGTTAGGTAAAGTGTGTTTCTTTACCGTTGTACATTTTGTAACTTACAATCCGACGGTCATGATATGTAGTGATCCGACGGTTCATTCTCTCCTCGGTATTACCGACACTTGATCCATGGCTTGACACCCGATTGGTCCATGAATTCTATTTAAAGTGCATGGAGGGTCATTTGTAGGGTAATCCGTGCATGAGAGAAACATATGTAAATTTTCATTCTTTTATTAATAAATTGCCTGAAGTGGCTGCCGCGTTGGCTCAGGCCGTGGACTGTTTCCCTCTTTGAGGGTTTTAACCACGTCAAAATACTGGTGTATTGATCTGCGATCTGGTTGTGAGCGGTGTCCTTTTGGTGTTCTATCTGAGCAACTTATCCTGTAAATTCCTACATGGTATTAGAGCTATTTGAGGGCCGCGTCCGTTGGTGATCCAAATCTGAAGCCGGTAGAACTGCATCCGACTGCCGTTTCCTAGATCTGCTGGTTCTAACTGCTTTCGGGCTGAGAGGACTGCTCTGTTGTGTTCGGAGCATCTGTTCCAGTGAGGAACCCCTTTCGTTTCACGCGAAAAGGTTTCCGGTAGCCCTAGCTGCGTCATTTTTAAGATCTAGACGTATACAATGTTTATTTGCAGTTTACTGTTATTTTCTCTCTGCTTATTTCGGTTTCGGTTTATCTAGTTTTTTTTTAACCGGATCTATACCTTTCATTTTTGCGTATGCTCTTTGCCCTGCGACTTTGTGCGATCTGGGCAAATCAGAAACAGAAAGGAAGGATTTTTCTCATGCATATGCTCTTTTCCCCGCACCTTAGTGTGATCTCGGAAAATCAGAAACATTGAGAAAGATATTTAGTTTTTCGGCTAAAGCTAACTTTGAGCCGCAAGGTTCAATTTTTGAAAATATTTAGTTTTTTGGGTAAAGCTAACTTCGAGCCGCAAGGTTCGTTTTCTTTTCATGTCCATGTTGGGTTTTGTGTTTTTTGTTTGGTAGGGAAAAAGAGCTTTCTCAAAGCAAGCACGCAACCCAAAGCCCCCCCCGCTCTCTCTCTCTCTCTCTCTCTCTCTCTCAAATTTTTTGTATAGATCAACTGGTTCAAAGCTATTTTAAGAGAGTACAGGTCTTGGGTTCAAGTCTCCATTTTGTTGGGGCGGATTTTTTCATTTCCGCATATTCCCGCACTTCGTCAGCAACTTCAACAACCTTTTTACAAAAAGCCATAACTTCTTCATCCGGAAGCCTTTTTCAGAGCCATTTTTTTTAAACCAGGCTAATTTTTCAAGATCTATCCATTGGAACACTTACTTTCAGCATCTTCAGCTTCAGTTTCTGTTGAAATGGAAAGTCAATACCAAGTTACCCTTGACAGCACCAACTACTTCCAATGGTTGTCCTACATGGAGGATTTACTTAGAAGTAAAGGTCTCTACCGAATAGCCACAGGCCAAGAAAAGAAACCGAAAGATGAAGACAAGGCTGCTAAATGGGAAAATAGGCAAGATCAAGCACGTGGTTTGATAGGGATGTCTATTTCTCCAGATCTTAGATTCCATATTGCAGAACTTGAAACTCCTCATGAAGCAATGGAACAAATCAATAAAGTTTTTCGGATTAAAAATGAAATTAGAGCCCATCAACTTGAAAATGAGTTGCTTACATTGGACCCTAATAATTTTTCTTGCATTGAAGATTTCTTGTCTAAGTTCAAGACCCTTAGATATCTTTTGGAAGGTGTTAAGGTTAAGAAAGAAGATAGTAACCTTATTTATTCCATCCTTACTAAGTTGGGACCAGCCTACTCTGTATTTGTTTCCACCTTCCATTCTACAAGAGAAACCTTCATTTCTCAAGGAAAAGACTACAAGCCCCCTTCCTTTGACTCTTTTTGTGATTCTTTAATAAGAGAACAAGAAAAACTCTTACACCTTGGTCTTCTTAATCTTGGAAACTCTTCCAAGAAAGCGTTAGCCACCCAGCAGAAACCAAATTCAAAGAATCCTAAGATGTCATATCCTAAAAAGAATGGTCCTAAACCAAACAAGGGTCCTAAGCAATTTCAGCCCCAAAATGAAAAATCATTTCAACAAAATAATAAAAACAAAGGGAAGAATACTGATAGACATTGCAATTTTTGTAATCGAGATGGCCACTTAGAATCAAAATGCTTTAAAAAGATGGAAGCCTTGGAAGCAGCAATGAAGAAGCATAACATCCATTTGCGGTAATCTTCAACTTCAACTTCATCTTCAGGAATGGCACTTTCTGCATGTGGTTGTCAAGCATCTCGGTCTGGCTATGTATTAAATGTATCTTCTTATTCTCATTCTCATGAGTGGCTCATTGATTCTGGAGCTTCTTATCACATGGCCAAAAACAAAGCCATGTTCTCTTCTTTAAATGATTGTAACACCAAAAATATATATGTTGGTGATGATAGATCTCTTAATGTTGTAGGAACTGGAACTGTTCATCTAGACAATGGTGAGTTTAATGATGTATTATGTGTTCCAACCTTATCCTGCAACCTTCTATCTGTATATCAGATAACTCATTCAGGTGAAGGTAAAATCGTTGAATTTTCACCTCATGATGTTGTAATCAAGGACTTAGAAGATCCTAAACAAATTTTGGCTATTGGCATTGCTGATTATTCTACAAGGTTGTATAAGTTTCATAACTTTGGGTCATCAAATCTTCCCTCAGTATTTGTTGCTCATAACGATGAAGTGAGCAAACTTTGGCATGAGCGATTTGGTCACTTAAACTATCGCTCCCTTCAGCATCTATGTAAAGAAAATATGGTGACAGGTCTTCCTATGGTATCTTGCAGAGATGGTGTTTGTTCCGGATGTGTACTCGGAAAACATCATCAGGATAGTTTTGAAAAACGTGCCTCTTGGCACGCCTCAGCCCCTTTACAGCTTGTGCATAGTGATTTATGTGGTCCACTTCCAGTTGTGTCATTCTCTGGTTGCAAGTATTTCTTAACTTTCATTGATGATTTCTCCAGATGCACTTGGGTATACTTCTTAAAACTCAAGAGTGAAGTATTTAACACTTTTTTGGCCTTCAAGGCCTTTGTTGAAAAACAATCTGGACATCAAATTCTTGAGTTAAGATCTGATAATGGCGGAGAATATGTTAAAAACACATTCATCAACTATTGCACTGAGAATGGAATTCAAATGCAACATACTGTTCCATATACTCCACAACAAAATGGTGTAGCTGAAAGGAAGAATCACACCTTAAAGGAAATGGCTAATTGTATGCTGCAATCTAAAGGACTTGGTCTTAGTTTTTGGGCAAAAGCAATTAACTGTGCAAATTACATAATAAATCGCACTCCTACTAAGGCTTTAAAGAATATCACTCCAGAAGAAGCATGGAGCTCAATCAAACCAGATGTAAGTCACTTTCGTGTTTTTGGAAGTGAAGCATGGGCCCATATTCCAGATGAAAAGCATAAAGCTTTAGAACCTAAGAGTGAAAAATGTACTTTTGTTGGATATTCTGAAGATGTAAAAGGCTATAGACTTGTCCCATTTAAGTCCAAAAATGTTATCATTAGAAGAGATGTAAAATTTGATGAAAATATATCGGCCTGCGAGCCTAGTCCGGTAGATGTGCCACCTCTCCCTATCTCTTCTACCGTTGAAAACATTTCTTCTTCAAATGATGAAAGTGAGGATGAAAATCCTCCCCCACCATCTCAGGATCCTCCTTCAGCTCCTGAGCTTCCAAAATGGGTTCGTGCTACTCGAGATGCAGCAGGTGATCTTGCCGGTGATCCTACAGATCAGCGACGCACACGTTCTCAGTTCGAGAGAGCCTCTTCTTTACTAGCTCAAGCTCCAGTAAATTATGATCCTGACACCTTTGCAGAAGCTTCAGGCCATCCATATTGGGAAGCAGCTATGAATGAAGAATATCATTCATTATTGGCAAATGATACATGGGATCTTGTTCCTTTACCAAAGGGATGAAAACTTGTTAGATGCAAATGGGTTTACAGAACCAAGTATGGACCAGATGGGAAAGTTGATAAACATAAAGCTCGTCTTGTTGCTAAGGGCTTTTCACAGGTTGAAGGCATTGACTACACTGAAACCTTCTCCCCTGTTGCCAAAATGAACTCTATCCGCCTTGTTCTTTCCCTTGCTGCCTCTTTCAAATGGGAAGTCCATCAGATGGATGTTAAATCTGCCTTCTTGCATGGGGACTTGCATGAAGAAATCTATATGGAACAACCCATTGGCTTCATACAAACAGACTCCATCCTTGTTTGTCGACTTAAGAAATCCCTTTATGGTCTCAAGCAAGCTCCTCGGGCTTGGTATGCCAAAATGGAGAGCTTTCTTTTAGAATCTGGCTTTTCTAGGTGTCATTCTGACAATACTGTCTACACCAAGAAAGTGGGCAACTCTCTTATCATCCTTGTTCATTATGTTGATGATATTATCCTTACTGGTAGTGATCCCAACCTTATAAACCATGTGAAGTCTAGCCTCAAAAGGAAATTTGACATGACAGACTTAGGACACTTACACTATTTTCTCGGTCTTCAAGTCTTGCAATCCAAGGAGGGTATTTCCCTTTCCCAGTCGAAGTATGCTTGTGATATTCTACATCATTTTCAGATGGAAGACTGTAAGCAAGCCCCTTCTCCCTTTTAGTCTGGAGTGAAACTTTCAGTCACTTGCACTTCTCCTGAAGTTGATGCTACATTATACCGTTAACTTGTAGGAAAACTCTTGTATTTAACCCATACTCGTCCTGACCTTTCCTTTGCTGTTGGCCTTGTTGCTCGGTTCATGCAAAACCCCCGTGAAAGTCATTGGAAAGCAGCTAAAAGAATACTTCGTTATGTTCTAGGTACAGTTCAGTTTGGGATTCATTACAGTGCCGAAGCAGCTCCTCTACTGGTTGGTTTCACTGATTCCGATTGGGCTGGTGACCCTGATGATCGGAAGTCTACTGCCAGTTATGTGTTCACTCTTGGTTCAGGACCTATTACATGGGCTTGCAAGAAACAGGGTGCCATTTCTCTTTCATCAGCAGAAGCAGAGTATCGTGGTGTCGTAGAAGCTAGTAAGGAAGCCTTGTGGCTTCGTCAGATCCTGTCAGAATTTTTCTTTCAGCAGCAGCATCCGACTACACTTTGGTGTGATAATCAAAGTGCCATTCAGCTATGAAAAGATCCAGTTCAACATCAGCGCAGCAAACACATTGAACTGCACATGCACTTCATCAGAAAGCTCATTCACGACCATGTTCTTGAAGTGCAATATTGTTCAACAGATGATCAAGTTGCAGACATCTTCACAAAGGCTCTCACAGAGGCGAAGTTCACTAAACTTCGATTTATGGTTGGAGTTTAGGAAGTTGTCACTAAGGGGGGATAGGCTCTAGTGCCTCCTTCCTTCTCCTATTGTGTCATATTTGTAAATCCTTCAATCCTATCCCAAGTTGTTCTTAACGGGGGATGTTAGGATATTCCGACACATAGGAAATAGTTAAGTACAACTTGGTCTAGTGTAGAGTTAGGTATAGAGTTAGGTAAAGTGTGTTTCTTTACCGTTGTACATTTTGTAACTTACAATCCGACGATCATGATATGTAGTGATTCGATGGTTCATTCTCTCCTCGGTATTACCGACACTTGATCCGTGGCTTGACACCTGATTGGTCCATGAATTCTATTTAAAGCGCATGGAGGGTCATTTGTAGGGTAATCCGTGCATGCGAGAAACATATGTAAATTTTCATTCTTTTATTAATAAATTGCCTGAAGTGGCCGCGTTGGCTCAGGCCGTGGACTGTTTCCCTCTTTGAGGGTTTTAACCACGTCAAAAATACTGGTGTATTGATCTGCGATCTGGTTGTGAGCATTTTGGTGTTCTGTCTGAGGAACTTACCCTGTAAATTCCTACAGTTATTAGTGTCCAAGAAGACCCAAAAACTAATTCGATGACTTCTTGTATGTATTTATATGTATATTATGTACATAATTCATTAACATCAATTAATATACAATTGTATTTCGTTTCCAATATTATGTGTCTTACAGGTAGCCATGTTATTGTACCTTAGAAAAAAATTAAGAATTCCCTTTTCCAAGAATTTAATCTCTTCTTAGACTTTTTTTCTATGAATTCCCATGAAACACCCTCACATGCACAAACACTCTCTAGTTCTGAGTCAAATTCCAAAACCAACTCAGAACTAAATCATAGAAGACGAAAAATAAAGGAGTTACATGAAATTACTATAATGTTTGATATTACTACCATATTACAAACAAACACACTAAACTTCCCTTCGATGCACGAAAATTTATGAATTCTAAGCCCAATTACAAAAGCGAACACATAGCCGAACTAACCAATGCTTGTAATACATGACTGCTAAAATTCATAAACTCATTGCTAATCCACTAAGAAACAGAATTTCCCTCCCTCCTTCTAGGATTACCATGTGGAGACACCTTGATTGGACCAAATTAGATGCAAAGTTCAAAAAAACAAAAATTTCCAAGAAAATCTCATGCGTTGGTGCACATAATTCATTACCTCAGAAAAATATTCTAACTTTGATTCCGCTATGGACTTAATTTCCTACATTTGATGAAATCCATCCCATTTGAGGCATTAGCTTCCCACATTGCTCTTCCTCAAAGCCAACAATCACTAGAACATGATGAGATCCTTCACATCAATCCCACTAGAGCCTAAATTGTTTCACATGCCCTTCCTTGTCACTAAAAAGAGGTAGAGGCATCATACATCAAACATAAATTTTGTTACCAAGATCCAAAATCATGACATGATCCATCACATGAAATTCATCGCTGAAAAAAATCGATTGAACTAGCTTTTCATACCATAACACTGCCACATGCACGAGGTAGGTGATGTCTTTCTAATATTAAATGTCGGTTACTCCTATGATATATGGAGTCTCCATTTTCCCTACACGATCCTGGGATGCATAGAACTCCCACCCTACTGACCTTAAATTGTTAATCATAATTGAAAGGGGTTGGGAAATATGTTGATATCTAACCCTATTATTAATGAAGAAAGTTCTTTGATTCGAGTTGATCCCTTTATTTTCATGCTTATCTGTAGCCTGGATATTATGGATTAACATATGATGCATAGAGTAATCCTTGAAATTGTTGAGCTTAGAAAAAATCCTCTTGAAATTGGATTTTAAATTGAGATACTGAGGAAAAGAAGACAAATAAAAATGTTGAATTATGCTATGAGAATATCCCACTATTTTAATTCCATACAGATTGAGGATTGTACTGTGGAAGCTTGGTTGTTTGTTTCCTTCATAAAACTACAATAAAACAATAATTTGACTTGTCTACCTGTTAGTTAACATCACTTCCTAAATAGATACTTGTGATTTTAATTATTTGTATTGGTCACCTTATTATAACATATTAATTTCATTTTCCTCTTTAACTCATTATCATACCACAATTTCTTCTTAAGCATTATATTATAAATGTTATGCAAAATGATCTTTTTCTTTACCCGTCAATTGTCTAACCAAGGTTGGCCATTTATATGCCATTTTGACATGAGCCAAAGGTGGTTTCCAATAGAGTTTGAAGAAATTTTAAGAAGCCTCTCGTCTTCTATGCTATTTGAACCTTTTCCTATATATTAGATACATATTGGTTCCATGAAGAAAATGTGAAAGGTTGTATAAAAAATAATAGTGTCAAAAAGACAAATCTAGTTGATATTGTTAATGTTTATAAAGTTTAGGATTCTTAGATTTGTAAATAGACTAAAAAAATAAAATTTAAATTTATATGATAATAATTTTTAATCTTTATTTTTAATAGAAATACTTCTTATTTTGATCATCTTTTTTTTTGCAAAAAATTCAACAAAAGGATTGTTTGAATCTTTCTTTTGACGTTGGAAATGGATTTAGGACCATTAAAAATCCCAGACACCCAAAATGTTGAAGCTTGACAACTCTAACCTAGATATCTCAAAATTTTCTACCATATTTTATCAAAATCTTGCTAGAATTTTCACTATTATCTAAACCAAAATATAGGCTCATTAAACTACTCTATTTTTGGGCCAAGAGGCGCTCACTTTACAGCCTAGTATATGAGGGAGATGTTGTCACATAATGTAACTTTACATTAAAAAATATTTAAAAATTACGCAGGAGATGTTGTGATGTAATTTAACGTTATATTAAAAAATATTAAAAAAAATATGAGGGAGATGTAGTGACGTAACATAATGTTACATTAAAAAATGTTAAAAAAATATCAGGGAGATGTTTTCACGTAACGTAACGTTACATTAAAAAAATATGTGTCTGCTAATATATATTGTATATGAAGATATGTGTAACGTTACTTTAAAAAAATAAAATTAAAATAAAGAAATATGTTGGCTAATATTAACAAACTCAATTTTGAAAATGATATATATGCAATTATTCATCGAATAATAAATAAAATTAGGTAAAGGAAGTGAAGGATTCAATTGGACATATCCTATAAATTTCATGGCGTAATAATAATAACCTTGTAAATTTTTTATTGTGTGATTTGAGTAATAATAATAACCTTGTAAATTTATATTTCATTTGAAGGAACACAATATTATATGTTATGTAATCAATATATTTGTAACAATTAATATAGATGTGTTCCATCTACAAAAAAATTAATAAGCGGATAAAAAATTAATATTTAGAATATAACAAGATTTTTAATCATGAATATTTACCATGGATATTATTAACTTCTAAGTAGGCTTTTTTATAATACCATAGGCTAATAGGCACAAGAAGGAGATTGAGAGGAGAGAAGAAAATTATAATATCATGGGTTACTACCATCGTTTATCAATACAATGGGCCATCTAGAGTTTTGGTTATTATGTTATGGATCTAGGCTTTTAATGGTTACAATACCATGGTCCAATGGATTATAAATACCACATGCCCAAAAAAATAACTTATTTCAAAATAAAAATATTTTACAAATATTTTAATTTATTTTATTTTTATAATGTTTTTTAAATAAATCTATGAGCAAAATGGTTATAATTACTTTTGAGGTATATCTAAACACTCCATGATCCTCACAACTACTAACAAGATTTTCATAGATATCAAATGGAAGTTTCAATAAATTAAAAAATGAGAATACTTTTATATATAGATATGTGAAATTTGTATAATACAGGAAAGGTAGAAAGGATCCAATTGAAGTGAGAAAGCAAAGTAATTAACAATGATACATGAAAGCTAGCGTTTGATTCTTTTAATTTTTTTATTATTGTATTTTCTTTAGCATGATTGATCCAAAATATAGGTTTAATATTTTACGACCAAATATGTTTTTTATTAATTTAGATACTTTATTAAATATAATACAGTGGGATCATATTTAAGAAAGACAGTGAGATGGAAGGGGGAATAGTGTGGGAGAGAGACATAGAGGCGAGAGACAAACTAAGAGAGAGAAAGGAAGAGATAGAGGAGGGGGAGAGAGGGAGGCAGAGAGATTGATCTGGAGGGGGAAAGAGAGGAAATGACAAGGGAAAGATGAAGATGGAAAGAGGGAGAGAGGAGACAGGGGAATAGAGAGAAAAGGAGACGATAAAGATAGGGGAAGAAGGGGAAGAAGGGGAAGAGAGAGACATGGAGACATAGATATGGAGGGGGAAGAGAGGGGGCAAGGGGGCAGGAGAGAGGGGGGGATATAGTGACATAGTTGGAGGGTGGAGAGAGAGTGTGTGTATGATGGGGGGAGAGACGAAGGGAGGTGGGAGATAAGGGGAGAGAGAGGAAGGAAAAAGGGAGAGGACTTGAGAGAGAGGAGAGATAGAGTGGAAGAGAAAGATGGAGTTGGGAGGGGAAGAAATACATAGGGAGAGAAAGGTGGAGAGGGGGTGGGAAGGGAGAGATGGAGAGTAAGTGAGGGGGGCACAGAGAGAGAGAGGAGGTAGAGAGAGAGAGAGGAAGAGGGAGGGAGAGAGAGAGATAGATATATATGGAGAGAGAGTGTATGTTTTGTCGGTGACAAGGAGAGGCAATGGGATATAGAGATATAAATGAGGCGGGGGAGGGGGTAGAAGAGAGAGGCAAAGAGAGGGAAGGAGGTAGAGGGATAGATTGGAGATAGAGATATAGATGGAGGGGGTAGAGAGAGAGAGAGAGAAGGGGAAGAGATAAAGAGGGAAATGAAGAGGGAGAGATAGATAGTGTTATGAAACCAGCTCACAAAAAGATAGAAAAGATAGTTGAATGCCCTAGAATTCAACCTCTTCGAGGGGGCAACCTGCTTTACATTACAAAAATGAACAATTCTTCGATGATTCAAATGAAAAAACCTCCTTTCTATATATAGGAGTCTAAATAGTCACAATATAATCCAACCGACCTAACAATAATAATATAAAGCCACAAAAATAAAAATAGAGGGTTTCTATGGGGAACAGTAACAACAATATGGGGGCAACAGGGGCACAACAATATTAATAAGGGATACAACTACAATAGTAATGGTGTAATCATTAGTATTATAGGGACCCAACATGCCCCTCTCCTTAAAAATAGTGTTGTCCTTAACGCTTGAGTAGTTCTGGATGCTTCTGTATAAAATTCTCATCCTCCCATGTGGAATCTTCAGTGGATAAGTTCTTCCACTTGATAAGATACTCTGAATTTGATCGATTTCGTAGCTGTCGAGTTCTTGTTTCTGTGACTGCTTCTGGTTCCAATACAATTTTTCCTTCCTTGTCAAGCTATGGCAATAATGTTTGAACTGGGAACTTGTTTCCTATAACCTTCTTTAAACATGAAACATGGAAAATGGGTGTAATCGAGAAGCTTTAAGAAGCTCCAATTTGTATGACATAGTACCAATCTTTTGCAACACCTTGTATGGACCATAATACTTTGGTGATAATTTATTATCCTTCTTAGCTTGCTTGAGGGACATTTTCTTATATGGTTGTAGCCGTAGGAATACCTAATCACCTACATCAAAACTTCTTTCACTGCAATGTTGATCTACCTGTTGTTTCATTCTATTCTGTGCCAACACGAGGTTATCCTTTAAGAGTTGGAGGACTTGTTGTTGATGTTCGATGTGATGTTCCACTACTTGAACCTTAGAATTTTCTCTTAAAGATGATGTGATGGATGGTGGCTGATATCCATTAAGTGCCATAAATGGGGTCATTTTTGTCGATGTATGGAAGGAAGTGTTATACCACCATTCAGCCAGAGGCAACCATTTGACCCATTGTGTTTGTTTATCAGATACAAAGCAACGAAGATATCCTTCCAAACATTTGTTTACTATCTCAGTTTTCCCATCAGATTGAGGATGATAAGATGAGCTATGAGCTAACTGAGCACCAAGACAAGAAAATAATGATGTCCAAAAGTTTCCAGTGAAAATGGGATCTCTATCACTTACAATAATCTATGGGTTTCCATGTAGATTTTGAATTGTTTCCATAAATGCAGAAGAAACTGTATTGGATTTAAATGGATGTGATAATACACAAAAGTGTGCATACTTGGTAAGTCTATCAACTACCACCATGATGACACTCTTTCCCTCAGACTTGGGTAAACCTATGATAAAATCCATTGAAATCTCCTCCCAATATTGGCTTGGAATGGATAAAGGTTGTAATAGACCCGGTGTCTTAATTGTTTCAACTTTATTTTGTTGGCAAACCAAACATTCTGCCACAAAATTTTGAATAACTGATTTAAGGCCATCCCAAAAAAAATTCCTTCTTAACCCTGTGGTAAGTTTCTAAGAATCCTTAGTTCCCTCCTAAGGGAGAAGTGTGCAATTCCATAAGAATCTTTTGTTTTAGCTGGGAATTCTTACAGAGGTATAAGCGATCTTTGTACCATAACGAATCATTTTTCCAGCTAAATGTATCAGACGTACTGGAATCTTGTTGTAACTTTCGAATAAGTGCCCACACTTCTTCGTCAATCTTCCATTCCTTCCTTGCTTCGTTTATCCAATCTGGTTGGATAATAGAAATGGCACACAACAATGCTTCCACATCCTCATCCTTTCTTGAGAGTGCATCTGCCACCACATTTTTCTTCCCTTTTTTGTAGATGATTTCAAAGTCATAACCCGACATCTTTGTGACCCACTTTTGTTGCTCTTCAGAGGATAATCTTTGTTCTAAAAAGTATTTAAGGCTATCATGATCCGTTTTTACCTTGAAGTGTCTTCCCATTAGGTAGGGTCACCTTTTCTTAAGTGCATGGAGTATTGCCAACATTTCCTTCTCATAAATAGCTTTGTGTAAAAAATTTCCCTTGATTGGACGACTTTCAAAAGCAATGGGTCTTTCATCTTGTATTAAAACAGCACCAATTCCATTTGCTGAAGCATCACATTCCACAATAAAGGTTTTTGTGAATTCTGGAATAGCTAAGACCGGTGCTTGGAACATTGCCTCTTTAAGATGTTCGAAGGCCTTTGTTGCTGCTAGAGTCCATGAAAATGCATCTTTCTTCAATAATGTTGTTAGAGGTGCTGCTATTCTCCCATAATTCTTAACAAACTTGCGATAATACCCTGTAAACCTGAGAAATCCTCGCAGATGCTTAATGGCTGTGGGGATTTTCCATTCCTTAATGGCTTTAATTTTGCTAGGGTCTACCTTAACTCCTTCATGAGATACAATATGACCCAGATATTCCACCTCTTGTACTCCAAAGAAACATTTGGATCTTTTTTCATATAATTGTTTCTCCTCCAATAGTTGTAGCACCCTGTCAACATGTTCAACATGATCCTTCCAAGACTTGCTGTAGATTAGTATATCATCAAAAAATACTAACACAAATTTTCTAAGGAATGGTTTGAAAATGGAATTCATTAAACCTTGAAATGTTGAAGGTGCATTGGTAAGGCCAAAAGGCATGACCAAAAATTCATAATGACCCTCATGAGTTCTAAATGCTATTTTTGGAATGTCTTCAGTCTTCATTCTCATTTGATGATATCCTGAACGAATATACAACTTGGTGAAGTAAATTGATCCATGCAATTCATCTAGTAATTCATCAATGACAGGAATGGGAAACTTATCTTTAATAGTGAGCTTGTTGAGAACCCAATAATCCAGACACATGCGCCATGATCCATTCTTCATGTGCACCAATACTACTAGAGCAGAGAAAGAACTTTGAATTGGTTGAATTATACCAACCTCTAGCATTTCTACAACCATACGTTCAATTTCACTCTTTTGCAGATAGGGATATCTATGCGGCCTGATGTTTGGAGGAACACTTCCTGGAATCAGATGAATAGCATGATCATGATCACAAATAGGTCGGAGACCTTTCAGAGTCTGAAATACCTTGGAATGATTGTCAAAGAATTTTTGGAGATCTGGAGAAATATATGATTCCAATATGGAAACATCTAGCGAACATAATTGTGCAATTACACCTCTTTGTTCCATTTTTAGACGCTTTCTCATACTGTTAGAGCTAATTATCTTTCCCGGTTTCTCTGCAATACCCCTTAATTCAACTTTATTTCCTTCCACAAAAAAATTCATGAAAAGTTCTTGAAAATTAAAAGCTATTTTACCCAAGGATTGTAGCCATTGGACTCCTAGTACAACATCAGCACCTCCCATTGGAATGGAAAGCATTGGGCTAGTCAATACATATTCTCCCATGGATAGCTTGATATTATGGCACTTTCCTGAGAAATTTATCGTTCCTCCATTTGCAACCATCACTTGACACTCAGGTGCTGCATATAAGAAGAAATTCAATTCTTTTGCTACCTTACAATGAATAAAATTGTGGGTACTTCCTGAATCAATCATCGCTATTACCTTTTTCTTCTTGATTTATCCTTCTATCTTGATGGTTTGAGGAGTGGTAATTCCTGCCAATGCATTACAAGATATGGTCAGATTCATTTCTTCTTTATCTAGGTTTTGTTCCTGGAGTATATCCTCTTCTTTTGACCTTTCTTGCTCCTTCTCTTCTTCCTCTTCACAATCTATGTAGAATAATTTATTCTCAGCACACTTACGACCTTTAGTGTATTTGCTATCACAACTGTAACAAAGCCCTTTTGCTCTTTTTTCTTCCAATTGTTGTGGTGTCAACCTTATAGGTTGTGGAAGACTAGGGGCAACAACACTTCCATCTTTATAGTTGTGAGTGGTATGCTTTCTGGTCGCCATAATTTTGCTTTCCATTTTTCTTGCTAACCTGAATGCCTTCTCTAATGAATTAGGTTCTCAAACGCGAACATCATGTTGGATATTATCCTTTAAAGTCCCTATGAACACATAAATCCTATGCTCCTTTGGAATATTTTTTACCCTTATGTTCAATTTTTGGAACTCCTCAATGTGCTCCATTATTGAACCCTTTTGTTTGAGGCTTATCAATTGGCTCAAAAAAGTGTTGCTTTTTGTATCCTCATGATGTGCTGTTAATTCTTCCATAAAAATTGCCCAAGTGATAATTTTTTTATGAGAGCAAAGTCGTTGATACCATACAAACTGATTTGGTTCCAAATATAAAGTTGCAATACGTACCTTCTGTGTGTTTTGCACATTATTGAGATTGAAAAATTGCTCCATCTGTAATATCCATGTTGCGGGATCCTTGCCATCAAACTTCCTCATATCGATTTTTGGAATATGGTGGGTCTTCGATCCCACATTAGAGTCTATGAAATCATGATTAACATTTCTTTTGTTTGCATCATGAGTTTCCTTTACTACCTTTTCACCATTAGTAAGTATTTCTTGTAGAAAATTTGTCAAATCTGTCTTCAAATCTGCCATGTCTCTCTTCAAATCTGTCTTCAAATCATCAATCTTAGCTTCCACGCCCTTTATCCTAGATTCCATGCCATTTATCTTAGCTTATGTTAGCTTTTGTGAGAGTGAAATTTGTTGCACTTGGCCTTGTAATTTTGATATATCATGTAGCATTTCTTCCCTTTTTCATGAGTCATGCTAGAGCTTTCACATTGCTTACTAAGTGTTTGCATTTTCTTTCCTCGGGGCATCAATTACTGATAACAATTCTCTACTATGCCCTTTGAATTCCTTCAAAATGATTTTTCAAACCAAGCTTAAGCAAAAATTTAAAAAAATCTGCACACCTTTTTTCACTTTATAGGAGCTCAATATTGCCTCTAATGTATCTCTGTAATTTTGGATCATCTAGTTCTAAAATTGTGATCTATAGTAGCCATATGTGTCCTCTTTCCAATGCCACTAGTCTGATCCCAATTAGATTTTCCAAGGAAGAGTTATGTCAAATCTCCCACAATGACCTGATTATAAACTAGTTCAATAGAGTGAACTTGTACAACTTGCCACGTGTCCCTGTTTCGATCTTTGGCTCTGAAAAATATATACAAGAAACTACCGTATGTCCTCTTTCTGTACCTACTTATGAAATTTCAATCTGATGCTCAGAGCGAAATTTATAACGATTTTCCCCAGGTTAGCTGTTTGGAATGTAATTCAGGAGTCTGCAAAAAGACCAACTTCATCAGATCATATCTCCGCAAATATAGTGCGAAAAGATTTGAAATTTGGATCCAAGATTCAGCGCGATTTCTTCTCAAATAGGTTTTTTTTTGGCTTCTGAAACGTCGCAGAAAAAAAGTTATAGCAAAAATTCCATAATGACCTGTTTGGAGCAGCGAAACCCTAGAATCCAAAGCTCTGATACCAAATTTCATGGAACTAGCTCACAAAAAGATAGAAAAGATAGTTGAACACCTTATAATTCAGCCTCTTCGAGAGGGAAACCTCTTTTACATTACACAAATGAACAATTCTTCGATGATTCAAATGACAAAACCTCCTTTCTATATATAGGAGTCTAGAGAGTTACAATATAACCCAGCCGACCTAACAATAATAATATAAAGCCACAAAAATAACAATAGAGGGTTTCTATGAGGCACAATAATAACAATATGGGGGCAACAGGGGCACAACAATATTAATAAGTGATACAACTACAATAGTAATGGGGTAATCACTAGTATTATAGGGACCCAACAGATAGATAGACTGATAGGTATGGGGGGAGAGAGAGAGAGCGTGACATATGTTTAGGGGGTTGAGATAGAGAGAAAAATAAGGAGAGATGTGGGGGGGTATAAATATAGATGGCAGGGGGAGAGAGGAAACAAGAGAAAGATAGAGAAAGGTAGGGAGACATAGATAGAGTGAGACGGGGGAGAGAGGGAGGGGAAGAGAGAGAAGGGGGTGGGGAGGTAGATAAACACAAAATTGAAGGTGGAGAGTGGGAAAAAGAAAGAGTCTCATAGAGACAAATAAAACATAGAAGTTAGATCTAGAAAGTCATGAATATTTTTAATTTCACTAAAATAGTTGTATTGATTTCAATGTAGTCATTTATTTCTAATCCTATTTGATCACATGCACTATATGCATTGATTTCAATGCAGATGTCGATTTATAATTCTATCTAATACCTTACACTAGATGCATTGATTTTAGTGTCAATTTTGATTTCTACTCATATTTGATTTCTTGCACAGGTGGAATTGATTTTACTGTAGATATTTATTTCTAATCATATTTGATCATTTGCACTAGATGCATTGATTTCAGTGTAGATGTAGATTTCTAATCATATTTAGTACCTTACACTAGATGCATTGATTTCATCATAGATGCTGATTTAAGCTCATATTTGATTTCTTGCATTAGATGCATTGGTTTCAGTGTAGATATTGATTTTTAATCCTATTTTATCGCGTGCACTAGATGCATTGATTTCAGTATAGATGTTGGTTTCCAATCCTATTTGATTGTTTGCACTAGATGCGTTGATTTTAGTGTAGATGTTGAATTTTGATTTGATGCAACAAGATGTATGATATGCATTACTTTCAAAGTGATTAGATTAGAGTGAGACGAGGGAGAGAGGGAGGGGAAGAGAGAGAAGGGGGTGTGGAGGCAGATAGACACATAATGGAAGGTGGAGAATGGCAAAAAGAAAGAGTCTCATAGAGACAAATACAAACATAGATGTTAGATCTAGAAAGTCATGAATATTTTTAATTTCACTAAAATAGTTGTATTGATTTCAATGTAGTCATTTATTTCTAATCCTATTTGATCACATGCACTATATGCATTGATTCCATTGTAGATATTTATTTCTAATCCTATTTGATCGCTTGCACTAGATGCATTGATTTCAGTGTAGATGTTGATTTCTAATCATATTTAGTATCTTACACTAGATGCATTGATTTCAGCGTCAATGCTGATCTCTACTCATATTTGGTTTCTTGCATTAGATGCATTGGTTTCAGTGTAGATATTGATTTCTAACCCTATTTGATTGCTTGCACTAGATGCCTTGGTTTCAGTATAGATGTTGGTTTCTAATCCTATTTGATTGTTTGCACTAGATTCATTGATTTTAGTGTAGATGTTGACTTTTGATTTGATGCAACAAGATGTATGATATACATTAATTTCAAAGTAGTTAGATTATTAGTGTGCAATGATTTCAGTGTAAGAACATCTCTACCTCCTCCACCTATATCTCTATCTCCCATTGTATCTCCTTCTCGATCTCCCTATCTCATCCCCTAAATGTTCATACTCTCTCTCTCCATATCTGTCTATCCCTCTCTCCCTTTCCCTCCCCCTCTCTCTTTTCCTTCTATCTCTCTCTAACATTTCTCTCTCCATATCTATATCTCTTCCCCCCTCCATGTCTTTGCCTCTCTCTTCTTCCTTCTCCCCCCATCTATATCTATGTCTCCCCTTGTCTCTCCTTCTCACCCCCAAAACATACACACTCTCTCTCAGTGTAAGCACATAAAAATCATTCAATCATAAATACAATACTTGAATTTTCATCATAGGTAAAATGTTTTCATATCCAAAATGTTTGCTCCTTGAATCAATAAACTATTTATAATTGGGTACATTCTTATTATTCCCATTTTCCATCATTCAACATTGTTAATTATTTTGCATTCAAACGCAGTAATAAAAAATAACAACCATTGGAAAATATTTGGGGTTTAACATTCCATAATTCACAACGATTGACTTTGGAGAAAACTACTATTAGTATTGGAGAGCAACATAGACAAGGTATGTTGTTTACTACAGTAGCTTGAGTTAAATATTTGAATGGTCTATGATTCCAGCTACTCTTGTCATATTATGATCGATATGATATGACAAAATGGAAAAATAGTCTCATTGATTGCAATGAACATTTTTTGTAATTGACTATATTCTTAGTACTCACATTTTCTATCTATCAAAATTGTTACATTGACACTTTGCACTCAAAATTTGAATTCATCATTTTTTCTCATTTAAGTTACTCATAGTCTTTCTCATCTCAACAAACTAAAGTAACTAAGCAAATTTTAAATGAAATTAACAAAATTAATCTTAGACATATTTAGCATATTTAAAACGAGAAAAATAATTAGATGCTCAACAAATTTTGTATGACTGCACACCACTGAAACCAACCTAGATCTACCTTAACATGAGATCTATCAAGTGCTTAGAGGGATCAAATCTCTCGAGGTGCAAACACTTTCTCAAGTTTTGCACCCAACAAATAGGTTTGCACCTTAAGATTAGTCCCTCTCGACGTGTGATAGATCCAGTGTTAAAATGGGTTAAGGCTGATAATATAAAATAGAGTAAACTATTAAGTACGACATTTCATTATATGTACCATTGAGTGTGACTTACTTTAGCATTTAGATATTAACTAGATTGAGAATAAAAGAATAACAAAAACTATATTAAAATCGTTAAGGGTAAATTAAAACAAATTTTTAAATATTTATAAAATAGTTAAAAGAATTAATAAAATAAAAAATAAAATAAATAAAATAAAATTAGAAAATATTTACTTTTAAATATTTAATATAATAAACTTTAAACTTAAATATATAGGAAATGTTACAGTAAACTTATTTTCATAATAAGAAAAATATGCAGTAAAAATTATTTAAGAAAATTACTTCGAGAGAGTGATTCCACCGAAAATACATTATAAAAGTAATCACTTCAATGACATTTTTATGCATCACACCAAGATGGGGAAAAGTAAAACAGGGAGATATTTTCAACATAAAAATTACTTCAAACCAGTTATTCCAGGGGAATTCTTATTATCACGAACAAAGAAAGAAACCAAAGTATTATTTGTCATATTTGAAATGGACATATAGATAGTCGAAACAGCAGGGGACGACTGTAATCATGGAGCAATTATGTTTTCACGGACCGGGGGCGGTGGTGGATACTGTGAAGGGCCTGAAGGCGGCACTGGTCCTCTTTTTATTTCTTTCCATCTAGAATCGTGCCAATTCACCTGCCGCTGCTCCACATGCAGCTTGGCAGGTCGCCCAGCAGCAGCATTGACGATGAGCATGAACACGAGCAGGCAAAGTATTGCATTATAAACCTTTTTGGCCTTTATCATCAATTATTAATCTCTTCCCACTTTATCTCTTCGCCAAAAAACGATTTCCCACACTCAATGCCGGCAATGCACACGAGGATGGTTGAGGCTCTTCAATATATGTACAAGGAGACTTAACATCCATACCGGCACGGAGGCCCAAAATATATATAGTTTGTTATGGTTGTCTGAAATAGCCGTCATTTTTCTCCCGTTCGTCTGAAATACAGAATGTAGAGATTGGCTGCCAGGTATTTCTTGCTATTAATTAACAAGATAGCAACAACAACTGCGACTGTCATAGCGGTAGTCCCTGTCACCTGCCAGTGGAGGTGCTAAGTTTTTTGGTTTGGGGTTAGGTTTTTTGGTTAGAATAACCATTAATTAGTGACAAACTGTGTTGAAATATCACTAAACATTGTTTCTTAATATTTCATCAAATGAGCAACAGTTTTGCAAATGTTTCAGCAAAACTTTCAGCTTGCTTCTTTTTTAAAATTATGCAGAAAAATAATAAAAAACAGGTTCTCTTGAAGTGAAGAAAATATCTATCATAAAAAAATAATTCAGAAACAAATACTTTAGATATGCCTTTTACAATATCATGAGGTAGTGATAATAAGAAAATAATCTAGAAACAAATACTTAAATAATTCAGTAACAAATACTTTAGATATGTTTCTTATAATATTAGGAGATAGTGAACCTTCTCTACTTCCGTCACTAAAAAATAGTATAACTATTCCATGTAGGAGAAGAAAAAATAGATTTAGAGTAGCATTAAGTGCAATAACTACCTAAGCAAATGATACATGTTCCTACTCAAATGATGCTTCATGAGACCTGAAGATGTTTTCACATCTAACTAAATGAAGATTACATATCCCTACACCAAGGATGCTTCATGAGATCTAAAGATGGTTCGACATCTAACTAAGTACTGGACTTAGTTTCAAACCATGTTTTACTTATGGGTTGATGAGAGAGTTTCCATTCTGGCAATGCAGTTGCTATACAATCACACTAAATATGTCACTGGAAGTACAGTTTTCTAAACATATAAGTTTAAATTCATGCCTTACAGAAACATTTTGATAAGATGCAAAAAAGTAAATGATACCTACTTGAAGGAAATTAGTATATCTATGGGCATTGTTGAGTAAGATGAACATACTAGAGTGGTGCATATGGAAGGAGCAAGATGCTAACTACAGTTGCAAATGAACAATTATATCTTCAGGTACTTTGTCTTTGACAAGGAATTGATACCAATGGTAGCCTAATGTGAATAAAAGCAAGTTAGCATAATGTGTTGTTTGAATTATCAATCCAATATAAAACATAAAATTGTAATTGCAAAGAACAATTCGATAAAGGAAGAAAGCAAATGTGCAAGAGCATGAAATACCTCACTTGTTTGCACTTTCTACAAAAGAGATACTGTACTGATAAACCTTCTCTGATACAATGTAATAAGTAAGAAACAATCCCATATAAAGCGTTGAATTGTACAACAATCAATTTCAACATCAGTATAGATGCAAATATCAAATGGAAACATAATTTAATTCTAGAGACAAACAAGAAGACACACCATAGTCAAAAGCTTTCTCGAAAAGCTGAAAAGGTCGAGAGACATCCACCAATTGGTATGCTGATTGAAAAAACCGAGCTCCATTGGCCTCCAATGATAAATGACCATTCTTTTAGAACAGAATTGTGGAAGCTTTTTCAAAACGCTGAAAATATTTGGAGAGATGCACCCACTGGTAGAGTTGTCAGATGAAGGGTTGTTCTTCGAGACATGCACCAACTGGTAGAGTTGTTAGATGGAGATGTTAGGGCATAGACATTGATAGGACTCAAATTCAAACTGACAAAATTTTGGAATGTCGGCGATCTCTACAGGAATGATTTATCTGACATCAGAAGCAAATCACCAATAAAATGATCTATTTGACATCAGAGCTAGATTTAGCTAAATCTACCTCTGCTGTCAAATAGATCATTTTATTTGCGATTTACTTCTGATGTAAGATAAATCATTCTTGTACCGATCACCGACATTACAAAAAATATTCATTGCAACCAATCATAAGTGACTAGATTAGATGTTTTTTCAAAGTTACAACTACCTTCACTAACTTCCATCTACCCAATTAACTGCTTGGAAAAAAATTGAGTTTTGGTGATGTACCAGTTCCAATAAAGGACATCGGTTCAGGTTTAGCTGTTGATTCCAATAGGCACCAACTTCTCGGTTTTGTTGTAGTGAACAATCTCATCCATGGAAAATTTTAGAATGTCCCATTGCAATCGAGAGCAAGGGATGATAACCTTCAAGGCAATATTCATTCCAGTAATGACAAATTTTGCAGTAGCATAAACTACACCAAATGCAACAGTTTAACTTTGAAAGTGTTAAGTTGATTGTGACATAAGATCAATCAGAAGTTGCGGTGGTAGCCTTCAAGGGAATGTTCATTACAGTAATGACAAATTTTGGACCAGCATAAAATACACCAAATGCAACAGTTCAACTTTGCAATTGTTAAGTTGATTGTGACATAAGATCAATCAGAAGTTGCACAATAGATGATTAACAGTTGGATATCCACTATTTTTATTAATAACCTTCAATGCAATATTCATTACAATCATGGCAAATTTTGCACCAGCATAAACTACACCAAATCCAATAGTAGTAGCATCTCCAACCAATAGAATCTTTAGCTAATTCTACATTATTTTCTGGCAGTTCTGGCCCCCATGTGCAATGCATGATAAATCTACTTCCATTAAGGTCAAAGCTGATGACTATGTAGAAATTTTCTGAGGATTTCTATTACCTAGCATGGGTGATCTTAGAAGCAGAAGCACTGGATGGATAGTCTAGTAGCCAAGGACTTGTTGTAGATTCCTATGCTCCTCATGATTGATTGTTCGGGTCCCTACTTGAGATGTTATTGTTAGTGGTTGTTTCCTGGTTTCCTTTTCCTTTGTGCTTCTACTCTTAGGATGCCCATAATCAGAAAAGTCATGAGAACAAGCCCTACAAGAAACAACCCCGCTAGTTGAGTAAGTTCGGTTATGCTAATGGATTCCATGCCAATCAATAATGATGTAGCTAATGCTCAAATTTAAAGTACATTTGTAACAAACATCTACGGAATATAGATCATTATAGTTTGAGGCTATGTTATATGAAGTAGAAGGATGTATGTCGATATATAGTTGGAGAAGGAATTTTTGTCTTCCACGAGAGTGAGAAGTTGGGCATGGCTAATGTGACTTTATAGAAAAGTTCAAAGTATTTCCAAGCAGGTTTTAAGTGTGAACGGAATTGAGTTTTTGGGAAGATTTAGCTGCAGGAAGAAATTAGCTGAGAAAATTGAAAGACAATGGATAATGGATGTCTTTATGTTCAAAATGGCTTAGCTGGCAGAAAGCATGATGAACTATTGACAATTAGAAAAGGTCTCATAAAATTGAATTTGTTGATGTCTGGTGTAGCTTGTAGAACCTTGTGGAGTAAGGCTTTTTGGAGCTTGATAGGCTCAAGGCCATAGGAAAAGAAAGCAAGGAAGAGCTACCTAAGGCACAAATAATAATGGGAGAGAAGCTTTCTTTTGGGAAGCAAGCACTTCGAGTGAAATTCTTAGTATAATAAATGAGGTTGAAATAACATATCTTTTAGGCGTAAAACTTGTCCAAGTGACTGAAAAAGAAATATAGAGAATGAGTTGAGTTTGTACATAGAAAATTTAGTGTGAAATCTTAATTTCAATCAAATCAACTGATCGAAGCGGGGATCATTTTCTTTGCATTATGGTATCGAGGGTTGATAATGAAAATGCATCTTTGATCCTTCTTATTGTTTTCATGGTTAAAGGCAATTTCCTAAAGCTTCGGCTTAATAGCTTCGGCTTGGTTTCCATATCCAACAACTTTCTTAGAAATTAGTAAACAAATAATTTTCTTATAAATTATGGAAGCTATACTTGGAGTCTACCTTTTGTAAGGGGTTGTCCTATGTTAATTTGCTTGTTGTTGTGCGACTACAATTCCCCAAAAGCGCCAAAAAATACAGAAACAACAAAGTAACCCCCTTTCACGGCCAGTCAAAAGTATATGTACACTCTATATTGGTGATCTACGGGTGTGAAAATCTATGAAAGCAAGCATATATTAATATATACCTTGCTAAGGTTTAGATTTATAACAAAATTTGTGTTTCTAGCAAATTGGAAGTATTAATCAATCTAGTAATAAAAAGCATTAGCAAAGGTAAATCACACAGAATCATCTACTGAAAGGCCCCATGCACCTCAATGACAAATAGCTGGATAATTCAAGCTATAAAATCAAAATTCATAATATGCCATTTACATTCTTGAGGAGATACCAAGCAGCCTATATATCCAAGAAACTGTCTGAGCAATTCTAGATGCATTTTAAAACCATAAATGACAGTCGATACTACAAAACACTTCTGTCAACCGAGAAAGGCCCGGTGATTTACCACAGTTCTAAGAATCTACAAAAAAAAATCATCACATTTCTAAGAATCTACAAAGATGGTTTCTCGGTGGTTTCCCAATTACTTTAGTTTAAACACTTTAAGGACTCGTAAAATTAGAAATGTTTTCTAACCCTTCCCAACTCCACTAAATAATTGAAAACAACAATATACTATATTTATGTATTAAAAAATATTCATATCTATACTATCTTTTTATTAATACCCACTAGCTTCCTTCTTTCTTTTTTTATAAATCCTCACCAACAAAAAAAAGTTACATATTATATATAAAATAAAAATAAAAAAAAGTTATATATTATATATAAAATAAAAATAAAAAAAAATTATATATTATATATAAAATAAAAATAAAAATAAAAAATTATATATTATATATAAAATAAAAATCAATAGTACAGTTAATTGATAACAACACTACATATCCACATTACTTCCTTTTTTTTTTTAAATCCCACCCACACTTTAAAAACCGATTTCAAATATTACGGCTACTGAGTGATACAATGTGAAACCCGAAACGTACCCAACAACCTCACAAAATCATGACCCCCAAATTTTGTATTATTGATTTTCCATGGAAAAGATCGAGGGTAAAAAAATTTACTGAGCAAAATTCTATCTTCTATCTGGTGCTTAAATAAAACCTTTGTTTCATATATAAAGACAATGCCAACTGGTGCTGAGACAAGTGCATCAACACTGAGTTGTTTATATATCAAGTGGTGACCTTCTTCCCCTTCTTGTGAGGTTGATGGGGTATCTCTTCACTGTTCTTGTAGTAGGAAAGAAGATGAGCTTGTCTTCCTCCACAACCTCACCCCTTTTTTCTCTCTGAGGATGCAAACAAAAATATTAATATACAATGAATGTGAAAGAGATTTTTATCTAAAATCCTACCTGAACAGAGTCACCATGTGATGAAGAAAAACTGAGATTTCAACTCTGGCTAGTTCATAGCCTGGACACAGGCGAGGCCCTCCCCCAAAAGGTGTAAAGACAGTTCCAGAGCTTGTAGATGGATGGTTTTCCTGAAGTCAAGAACACGTTTGACAACAAAATTACAATAATTATCTACATAAAAATAATAAATCCCTATCGTTATAGGGAATGGAAAAGATGAAATCAATTTTTTATTTTTTAAATTATTATTATTATGCAAAATAATTCAACTCTAAAGTGCTACAACTTTGCATCTATTAGATTTTAGAAAGAATAAAAAGGCCCAGATTGGATACTTCCATATATATTAAACAAAATATAACAAATGAAAGTTAGCAAAAATTAGCATGTGTATCAATAATTAGTTTTTGGGTCTTTCTCCATGTCAATTTAAGTCAGGCGAATACCAATATCCATATGTAAACATGGTATATATGAAAATAATTCATTGTATAAAGTTTAATACTCACTTTCTACCTCCACGGATTGAACTTCTGAGCATCAGAGTAGAATTCTTGGTCTAGATGAACTCTGAAACATGGAAAAACCGGCCAACCTTGGGGAATATTGAACCCTAATCAACATCACATTTTAGTTTGGTCAGCTCAGTTATTGATACTACTAGTATATCATGAAAACAATAATGCATATGACCACTTTCTTGAATATTTATTCTTCACAGTGATTCATCCATACCTTTTATTTCAACATCGCATAAGGCTCTTCTAAACACGTCTAATATTATATTAGCAATTCTGAGAGTCTCACTTATAACCTGCGGTCACCAAATAACTTTAAACAATCCTTGTTTGTGAACAGAAATTACTTATACAGTGAATGGCTAGTAAAGTTGGGAGGAGGAATGCATGTGAAGGGGAAAGGGGGTTGCGTTGCTTGCTTACACACTGAGTAAATTCCATTGACTTGTAATCACTCCACTCCAACCTTTGAGCTCCGATTTTTCGCTTCCTGATTGCTTCATGCTCTTCCTGCAAAACGGTTACCCTATATATTTATGATATTATTCAAGTTCCTGAAAAACCTATATGATATATTTAATAATATTATCCAAAATTTAGAAACTACCACTGGCAACATGTGAAGAACGAAATAGAAAGAGGATATGGGATCCAATCCAATCGATCACCGGTATTAATATTGGTACTAATAGTTCACCTGACTGGTTTAATGGTCGAAATAGAGAGTTTTATGCTACTGAAATAGGAATTATACAGTTTCTATGTTAATGACAAAATTAACATAAGTTCAAACCAACAAGGTATAAAGATTTGGAGATAAATTAGTGAGTTTGACTTAAAAAGTAACTTAATATCCAATTATTTGGCAATTGGTGAAGCTGCTTGCTTTTCTACCTCAAGGTAAGGCAGAGTAAGATAGGCCAAGTTATGAACGGATTGTAGGTCGAGTAAGGAGCGGAATGTTACTTCCATCCATAAAAGGACCGAAATGATGGGGCTTTACCAACACATGCATGCGGAACACTGGTAGGTCAGAAGATGCAGGCACTGTGGGTACATAACAGTGGGATATATTTGGCCATAGGGAAAAGCCCATTATGTTACGGTTTCCAACAGAAGGCGCCCCTAGACATAGGGACGTGATTGCCGAACAACAGCGAGTCAAAGATAAGAGAGAAAATTGGCTGCATTATCATGGCATCAAATTCTTGGAGAATTGAATCTAGATCTTTGTGAAGGAAGTTTTCAAAAACTTTTCAAAAGATCAGTTGTTGTTGTTTGAATTCATCAGTTAATTATCAGCTATTACAAGATAGGACAACAAATTGGTTGCATTATCATGCTAGAAAATTCAATAGTTGAATCGTTGAATTCATGCAGTTAAGGTTATTCCTTCTTCTAAGGCCAAGAGGCAGCATAAGAAGTTGGGGTATTGACCTTTTCACTATAGGCCACTTTTAAGTAGTGAATTTTCCACTTTCCACTAAGGTGAAGTAGGGCAGTTAGGGGCTTAATGTTCAAAAAATCAAGATGAACCTTGAGATTAGTCTTCATTAGATGCCATTTAAATAAGCCAAACATTTTGTGTAAAATTTTATCTTCCATCTAAAACTGATGTTTTAACAAACAAAAAACTTTTAACAATCACAAATCTAATAAAAGTTACTCAGTCATTCAAATCAGCAAAATACTCTTTATTGGCAAAGTGTTTTCTGCAATAGAAACTCTAATAATTAGAACTAGAATTTAATATTTGTCTAATGCAGTATCTAGAGGGATGCTGAAATGACACTTACCGGCATATTCAACATCAAAAATGGAATTATTGTACAACAAATTATTATTTATTGCCAAAGTGTTTTCTGCAATACAAATTCTAATAATTAGAACTAGTATTTAATGTTTGTCTAATGCAGTATCTAAATATATGTTGAAATGACACTTACCAACATATTCAACATCAAAAATGGAATTAGTGTTGTAGGACAAGTAGTCGAAAACCAATCTACAAAATTCCATTTTTTTTAGAAACTGCAAGAATCCAATAATCCTTGTAACCTTACAGATATATTGGAAAAAATTCTTACATTTTCGCTTGAAATGCTGGCAAAAATAAACTAATAGTCAGAGGGACTAAAGGTGTTCTCTTTCGTATTTCAGAGAATTTTATTACTCCCACAAAATTCCATTTTTTGAGAAACTGCAAGAATCCAATAATCCTTGTACCTTGATACAGATATAAAAAGATCAACAAAAACAGTAGGAAAAAATGCTTAGATTTTAACTTGAAATGTTGGCAAAAATGAACTTATAGTCAGAGGAATTGAACATGTTCTCTTCCATAGTTCATAGAATTTGATTGCTCTTTGTTGATGGTTTGCCTCAATAGCATTCTATTGGATTTATCCAATCCTTGTAGATTTTGTATATGTGTCCTGATGTTGGAAATCATACCTGGTTGGAATCTAGTTATCCTGCAATAGATGTAGCCTGAAGCAAAGGGATTCACAAAAATATAGTCCGTCTAATTCCTCCAATGGTAGAAATTGCTTCGGCTTTGGGCTAGCATCCACTACATGCAGGGACAATCCTACTTAAACATGAAGTAAGTAAACTAGATTTTAAAAGAACAATGGACATTGACCTTCTAGAATAAGATCAGGATTGCTAACAACAATATTTTGGAAAAAATAAAAAAACCAAGTTTTTTTATAGATAACATATTTACAGCTAGCCACATTCCATGTTAATTCATAAGTATTTGAAACTAAAAATTCCAGTACAACATAGACAACTTGTTTGCAACCATAAGAATACCAACCTCCTTTAGTGCAATTACAACTTATTAGAGGGACAACATGTACAAAGATAGAACAATTTCATTTACAGATGGGAAAACTGGCAAGTTTTCAGAGGATTGTTAGATCAAAGTCATCTGTAATACAATGACAAACTATCTAGTTCATGATTAAATGCAACTTTCAAATACTAAAGAAAACAAGGAAACATTAATTGAATTCAAACAAGAAAAGAGGAAAATTGTACTTAATCCATTTCGTTAAGTAGAATGATAATCAGCAGAAATTATGGAACATTACGATAATAAAAAAATATTGTACAAGAGTATTGTGCCAGTACATTTTCTTGGTAAATGTGCGAAAATTGCAACTTAAATAGTTCTATTAGAATAAGAGCATAATATAAAGAAACATATGCACAAGACTTTTGCATTTGTTGTGTAAGTGAAGGCAATCAATGGCATTGAACAAGCTATTAGATTCCAATAGTTGCCATGTTGCTGGTTTTTGTGATCTGTGTAATAAACAATTAGTTAAAAAAAATAAATCATAACAATACCAATTGAACACAGGACATATTTGAAAAAAAAGATGTTAAGGCATATGTTGATGGACCTTTCATTTTTCAGCCAACATGTAATAGTTCACTATCTTCATTCAGTGAACTTGCTATGAATTTTGAGATCATGTAACATGTACACAATGGTAGCTTTCTATTCCAGATATGCTTCATATGACATGGGTTTTAAACAAGGAAGTAAATCATGTAGTAAAGGTTGTCTGATAGTGCAATGTACAATGTTATTTGTGATAGACTCTATTACAACATTTATACAATGCTTGTAGACAAAAGGGAAATTATTATTGCATTGTGATCAATAGATTGTCCCATTGGTTATCAATATGGATGAACTTATTGGAGAGTTACAAACAACACAAGCAGGTTCAAATGGAGTTGAATATGAATTTGCTACCATCAGGATACCTTTAACTTGTTTATAAAATACTCAAATGTTAATTACATTATTACATATGAAATACAAAGTTAGTAAAAAGATCATTATTGTTATACTTGTAGCATAAGTAGATGTAGTTAGTTTTCTGAGATTCTTTAATGCATCTGTGTTAAGTTCAGTTATGAATGTTGACTTTTTTGTTATGAATATTTTTTATTTTGCCTATGTCCTTTTTTTTTATATTCTTGAAAATAATTAGGGGGAACTATTCTTTTTTGCAATTGTTGTCCCATTGAAATAAAATATTGTTCATATGTGTCAAACAATCGCAACTGCAAGAGAGAAATTACACTAATTATATAATCGAGTCATGCATATTATCTATTAAAAGTTATGAATAAGTAATATGCAAATACATACTCTTGCATTGTCATTTTCAGAATCACGATCTTTGATATGGAGTATGTAATGCAATCCAACCTATTTGGCAAGTGTAACAGTTGCACTGATTGTACCAATTGGGTACATTTCTTTTTTTTTTTTTTAAATGCTTAATGGTTGTATTTGGAATGAGACAATATTCGTTGCAAACTTGAGGCATAGTTTCTATGATTCCTAATTCATTAAGCAAAATTATTTTGTCACGGTCACCACAATCACAAACATTTTTAGGAAATATTTTGAAATTTGTAAGTGATATGCTGCTACATTGTAAAACATTTTGTTCATGTCTCTCAACTAATTGTGCAGGTACAATTAATGTTATAGTCATCATTCCTTTATCATATGTCAAATCTTCACGTAATATTTGATGTGCTTTGTTTGCGTTATCCAGGTATACCTCCGACAAATAACTATACAATCCTATGACTTTTCAAGTCTTCAAACGATGCTTTAACTCGAAGTATCTGATTTTTCCTATAAAATTTGCTTAGTTAGATACTTCAATAAACATTTCTACAATGCTATGTTTTTCCTATAAACTATAGAATTACAAATAGATTGCAATGTCGCATTTCATATGCATGCCTTTTTAATGTATCATTTTGTAGAATTGTTGAATCATCTTTCGTTGCTTCTATTTCACTTGCACTAAAAAAAGTAATTGCATATTTCAATATTATCTAGATATTATCACATGTATTTTTCATAAGAAATGAATAAAAAGTTTATGATACCTAACCTGTACATATATTGTTGCTGTATTTTCTCAGAGGACTTACTACTAGTGCTTTCTCCACTTCTCTAACATTTTCTAATTTATATACATTTAGTTATACATTCATAAAAACGGAATGCATATATAGTAAGCATTAATATGTCATAGACATACCCTTTTAAAACAAGTGGTTGGCTTGCATTGTCTATTTGGCTTATAATTTCTATATCCTTAGTCATTGCTATCATGTTGCAATCACATAATATGAACATATTTTGAGTTTGATTTTCCAAATACAAAAACATATGTCATGTTTAGAAATTATTTGTATTTAATTAGTTATACAAAATATTCTTGTACATATATTGTTGTTGCGTTGTCTTAGAGGACTGACTACTAGTGCTTTTCTCACTTCTCCAACATTTTCTAGTTTATATACATTTAATTATACATATGTAAAAACAGAATGCATATATAGTAAGCATTAATATTGTAAATACGAATTAGCATATTTGTATATTTGTCATATACATACCTTTTTAAAACAAGTGGCTGGCTTGCATTGTCTATTTGGCTTATGAACTCTATGTCTTTAGTCGTTGCTATCCCGTTGCAATTACATAACAAGAACATATTTTGAGTTTAATTTTCCAAATACGAAAAGATATGTCATGTTTAAAAATTATTTGTATCTAATTAGTTATACAAAATATTTTAAATGCATCAATGTAAGTAATTTGTGATAAGTAAAATTGAAATAAAAGAAATGATGGAGATATTTATGGGCATACTCTTTGGTAGGTTCTTGCTTAGCTTGCTCTTTGGTGTTGCCAAACAATTTATGTTCTTCTTGAATTTGTTTCTCTTTTCCTTTTTCAACAGTTATGCTATGTTATAGAATAGTAGCATATATTTAGTTCAATTTAAAAACATATCAAAGTAAAAAGTTAACAAGAACATAAAAACCATATAAGAGAAAAAGCAAGAAGTATATACTTTCTTTCTTCATATTTCATGTTCATGTTCTTTTTTCTAGTCTATTTTGTTTAATTGAAAAGGGTTTTGATGGTACAATCTGCATTCAAGAATATATGAAGTCATATGTGTAAATTTACAATAAGATGCTTGTTTTGTTTAATTGAAAAGGGTTTCATTGGCACAATCTGCATTCAAGAATATATGAAGTCATATATGTAAATGTACAATAGGATGCATAATATATATGGTCTTATTATTTGGTTTATTACAAATAGAATATGCTAATATGCTTTAGTAAAATAAAAATGGAAAAAACAATGACATATTTCAAAAGTATCAAAATTTGCAATTTTGTAAAGTGTTTCATGTGTATATCATAGCTGACAGACAAGAGATATTGTGTCATGATCAGACCAATATGTATATAATATGAAAATTTTGTACTGTATATTAGTTAGATTTGCCGAGACATGGTGAATGAATGATTTATGCATGTTATTAGTTTTGTTGATAAGAAAATGAAGATTGTAGTAGTTCATGTATCTTTCTTGCTCTTCTGTTTTATGATTGCAATGTACCATATCAATATTGAAGTTTCCCAATATAATTATGATATTGTTTAGATCTAAGTGGAATGAAGCTTTTGCTATGACATTAAAATATTGTTCAAATTTGCATGTGGTGATGCATATATATTGAGTGTTGCAATTTGTGATCCGTGAACTATTATTTTTGCCAACAGTGCTTCTACAAGTTGCTCTTCACAATGGATGTGCTCAAGGATAGTGATATGTTTTTTTATCAGTATCATTAGTCCATGCTTAATGCAACTTGAGATGCAATTGAAAATTTTGAGGTACTCATTTTGCATACACACTGACATATATGTTTCTTGTAAGCATAAGATATCAGATTGCATTGTGTCATAATCACTGCATATGTCACTAGGATGTGCATGAAGATTACGAATGTTCAATGAAAGAATAGAGATGGATTTCAATGATTTTATTGATGAATAGTCATATTCTATTTCAATTTTGCAGTGTTGTGCAATTGTTGCATTTCACAATTTACTTTTTTCTTAACTTTAAAATTATTGCTTCTGAGAGCATTTAGCAAATACAATGACTCTATGTTCCTCACACGTTATAGTGCTGTGTATACTAATCCATGCACTTGTATTCTAGTAGGGTCGAATGAAAGCCTATACAACATTAAGCCCTATGATCTATGTATTGTGCGTGCTCATGCAAGTTGGATTGGGAATTGTTTCTGTATCTTCAAATGAGCCATATTTGGTGTGATAAGCATTGCCATTTATATTCACAATATTGGTGTCCAATCATGTGCTATGTCTGAAGTATACAAATAGGCTAGTATTCTAGTTTGTCGATGACCAATATTAGGGTCACATAACTTAATCCATAGAAAATCGACCTTATCTATATGGGGATATGATTTAACTATTCCATCAACACCATTTACTAGCCCATCTGGGGCATCTTAATTGCAAACATACATTTCAAATAACATGTTCAACTTTATCACAAGTTGTGAAGGAAAATTAGTGGTATGTTGATGTCTTGGAAAATTGTCATTATTATCTTCATCTTCATCAATTGCATTAGTTAAAATTTCATTACCAGGCATGAGAGCTAACATTTCCTTGTTATGCGTTGCAACATCCTTGTTTTTGTAAAATAAATAGGGAAATATTGGATCATTTGGTATAGGGTGCATGCAAGTTGTAATAATATATGTTATACCATCATATGTTTGACAATTTGTTCGCATTCTATTTAAAACTGATATGAATATCTCATCTATTTGTTGCATAGCCATATGCAATTGGAAGCACTTGAGATTATCCTTCCATAAATCATGTGTTATTGTTTGATTGTTGATTCTTGGTTGTTCAGAAATTAGAGAGTCTTGAATGGGTTGCGTTTGGTAGAAATCACCAAAAAATATGATGTTAATGTTTCCAAAGTATTTGGTTTGGACATGTTTTATGTTTTTGAGTCTATTGTCAATAGAATATAGGAATCAACTACATAGAGGCATCATCAATGAAATCTAGTTGCAATTCTTGATATAGCTTTGATAAGTTGTCTAATACTTCTTTACTAAGTGGCAGCAATTGAGACTTGTTAAAAGGCATTGGTAACGTAGAATGGATTATTGTTCCACCTGCATTATACACAACTTTTCCTGTATATGCTAATATTAGACACTTTGGTTTCATGGGATCAGTTGTGTTCTATGAATCATAAATTCACATAAGCATTTGGAAAATTTCTTTTGTTGTGAGTGTTTTGCACACCCCTGCTCCACCTATAATAAAATGGGTAAGTTGGTTCATTGAGTTTTTCTTTTTATTATTGCAACGTATTTTACAATTTATTATTCCTCTCTGTTCAATATTCTTCTGAGTTTGTAATACTCATCGTTCTCCATTAAAAATGGATGAGCAGTTATTTGAAATCCAAGATTGATTTTTTTTGCATCTTAGATTGTTTTGGAATTTGCATGTCCAATTGAAAATCATATTCCTCACAATGGGAACTATTTTCTTGGTTTCGAATATTTATTTGATTGGTATTCATAGAACTAATTTTTTCATTTGTTGCAGTCTCTAATTCACCCCATGTTGGATTGATGCTATATGTCAATTTAGCTTCATTGGTATGAACTATTTTTTCATGTAATGTATATGCTGTTAGGATATTCCGACACATAGGATATAGTTAAGTTCAACTTGGTCTAGTATAGAGTTAGGTTAGAGTTAGGTAAAGTGTGTTTCTTTACCGTTGTACATTTTGTAACTTACAATCCGACGGTCACGATATGTAGTGATCCGACGGTTCACTCTCACCTCGGTATTACCGACACTTGATCCGTGGCTTGACACCCGATTGGTCCATGAGTTCTATTTAAAGCGCATGGAGGGTCATTGTTCGGGTAATCCGTGCATGAGAGAAGCTTATGTAAATTTTCATTCTTTGATTAATAAATTGTCTGTACCCACGTTGGGACAGGCCGTGGACTGTTTCCCTCCTTGCACTCTGAGGGTTTTAACCACGTCAAAAATACTGGTGTATTGATTTGAGATCTGGTTGTGAGCGGTGTCCTCTTGGTATTCTTTCTGAGGAACTTACCCTGTAAATTCCTATATGGTATCGGAGCTATTTGAGGGCCGCGTCCGTTGGTGATCCAAATCTGAAGCCGGTAGAACTGCATGCGGCTGTCGTTTCCTAGATCTGCTGTTTCTGACTGCTTTCGGGCCGAGAGGACTGCTCTGTTGCGTTCGGAGCATCTGTTTCAGTGAGGAACCCCTTTCGTTTCACGCGAAAAGGTTTCCGGTAGCCCTAGCTGCGTCATTTTTCAGATCGGGAGGTATACAGTGTTTTTTTTGCAGTTTACTGTCATTTTCTCTCTGCTTATTTCGGTTTCGGTTTATTTAGCCTTTTTTTTTCCCGGATCTATACCTTTCATTTCTGCGTATGCTCTTTGCCCTGCGACTCTGTGCGATCTGGGCAAATCAGAAACAGAAAGAAAGGATTTTTCTCATGCGTATGCTCTTTTCCCTGCACCTTAGTGTGATCTCGGAAAATCAGAAACATTGAGAAAAATATTTAGTTTTTCGGCTAAAAGCTAACTTTGAGATTTTTTTTAAAATTTCTAGTTTTTTGGCTAAAGCTAACTTCGAGCCGTAAGGTTCGTTTTTCTTTGGATATTCGTGTTGGGTTTTGTGTTTTGTGTTTTGTAGGGGAAAAGAGTCTTCCCAAGGCAAGCACGCAAATCGAGCCCCCCCCCCCCCCCCTCTCTCTCTCTCTCTCTCTCTCTCTCTCTCTCTCTCTCTCAAATATTTTGTATAGATCAATTGGTTCAAAGACCTTTTAAGAGAGTAGAGGTCTTGGGTTCAAGTCTCCATTTTGTGGGGGCGGATTTTTTCATTCCCGCACATTCGTGCACTTTGCCGGCAACGTCAACAATTTTTTTTTCAAAAAGCCATAACTTCTTCATCCGGAAGCCTTTTTCAGAGCCGTTTTTTTTAAAACCGCCTATTTTTTCGAGATCTATCCATTGGACCACTTACTTTCAGCATCTTCAGCTTCAGTTGTTTTTCAAAAAATGGAAAGTCCATGCCAAGTCATTCTTGACAGCACTAACTACTTCCAATGGGTAGCCTACATGGGAGATTTACTTAGAAGTAAAGGTCTCTTCAGAATAGCCACAGACCAAGAGAAGAAACCCAAAGATGAAGACAAGGCCGAAAAATGGGAAAATCGACAAGATCAAGCACGTGGTTTGATAGGAATGTCTGTTTCTCCTGATCTTAGATTCCACATTGCAGAAATTGAAACTCCTCATGAAGCATTAGAAAAACTTGCTAAAGTTTTTGGGATTAAAAATGAAATTAGAGCCCATCAACTTGAGAATGAGTTGCTTACTTTGGATCCTAATAATTTTTCTTGCATTGAAGATTTCTTGTCCAAATTCAAGACCCTTAGATATCTCTTGGAAGGTGTTAAAGTTAAGAAAGAAGATGGTAACCTTATTTATTCCATCCTTACTAAGTTGGGACCAGCCTACTCTGTATTTGTTTCCACTTTCCATTCTACCAGGGAAGCTTTCATTTGTCAAGGCAAAGACTACAAGCCCCTTCCTTTGACTCCTTTTGTGATTCCTTAATAAGAGAACAAGAAAAACTCTTACACCTTGGTCTTCTTAATCTTGGAAACTCTTCCTCGAAAGCGTTAGCCGCCCAGCAGCAACCAAATTCAAAGAATCCTAAGAAGTCTTATCCTCAAAGGAATGGTCCTAAACCAACTCAGCCTCAAGATGAAAGATCATTTCAGCAATATGACAAGACCAATAAAAACAAATGGAAGAAGACTGACAGACATTGTAACTTTTGTAATCGAGATGGCCACTTAGAATCTAAATGCTTTAAGAAGATGGAAGCCTTGGAAGCCGCAATGAAGAAACATAACATCCATCTGGAGCCTACTTCAACTTCAACTTCCGGAACGGCATTTTCTGCATGTCATCGTCAATCATCTCAGTCTGGTTATGCATTAAATGTATCTTCTTCTTCTTCTCATTCTCATGAGTGGCTCATTGATTCTGGAGCCTCTTGTCACATGGCCAAAAACCAAGCCATGTTTTCTTCTTTAAATGATTGTAACACCAAAAATATATATGTTGGTGATGATAGATCTCTTAATGTTGTAGGGACTGGAACTGTTCATCTAGACAATGGTCAGTTCAATGATGTATTATGTGTTCCAAACTTATCCTGCAACCTTCTATCTGTCTATCAGATAACTCATTCAGGTGAAGGTAAAATTGTTGAATTTTCACCTCATGATGTTGTAATCAAGGATCTAAAAGATCCTAAACAGATTCTAGCTACTGGTCTTGCTGATGATTCCAAAAGGTTGTATAAGTTTCACAACTTTGGGTCATCCCATCTTCCCTCAGTATTTGTTGCTCATAATGATGAAGTGAGCAAACTTTGGCATGAGTGGTATGGTCACTTAAACTATCGCTCCCTTCAGCATCTATGTAAAGAAAACATGGTGACAGGTCTTCCTATGGTATCTTGCAAAGATGGTGTTTGTTCCGGATGTGTACTCGGAAAACATCATCGGGACAGTTTTGACAAACGTGCCTCTTGGCACGCCTCAGCCCCTTTACAGCTTGTGCACAGTGATTTATGTGGTCCTCTTCCTGTTGCTTCATTCTCTGGCTGCAAGTACTTCTTAACTTTCATTGATGATTTCTCCAGACACACTTGGGTATACTTCTTAAAACTCAAGAGCGAAGTATTTACCACCTTTTTGGCCTTCAAAGCATTCGTTGAAAAACAATCTGGACATCAAATTCTTAAGCTAAGAACTGATAATGGTGGAGAATATGTTAAAAATGCATTCATCAACTTTTGCACCGAAAATGGAATTCAAATGCAACATACTGTTCCATACACTCCACAACAAAATGGTGTAGCTGAAAGGAAAAATCGCACCTTAAAGGAAATGGCTAATTGTATGCTGCAATCTAAAGGACTCAGTCTTAGTTTTTGGGCCGAAGCAATTAATTGTGCAAATTATATAATCAATCGCACTCCTACTAAGGTTCTAGAGAATATCACTCCAGAAGAAGCCTGGAGTTCCATTAAACCAGATGTAAGTCACTTTCGTGTGTTTGGAAGTGAAGCATGGGCCCATATTCCAGATGAAAAGCATAAAGCCTTAGAACCTAAGAGTGAGAAATGTACTTTTGTTGGATATTCTGAAGATGTAAAAGGCTATAGACTTATTCCATTTAAGTCCAAAAATGTTATCATTAGAAGAGATGTAAAATTTGATGAAAATAAATCGGCCTGCGAGCCTAGTCCGGCGGATGTGCCACCTCTTCCTATCTCTTCTATCTTTGAAAACATTTCTTCTTCTGATGATGAAAGCGAGGATGATAATCCTTCCCCACCTTCTCAGGATCCTCAACTTCCAAGATGGGTCCGTGCTACTCGGGATGCAGCAGGTGATCTTGCCGGTGATCCTACAGATCAGCGACGTACACGTTCTCAGTTTGAAAGAGCCTCTTCTTTACTGGCTCAAGCTCCAGTAAATCATGATCCTGACACTTTTGCAGAAGCTTCAGGCCATCCACATTGGGAAACAGCTATGAATGAAGAATATCATTCATTGATGACAAATGATACATGGGATCTTGTTCCTCTACCAAAGGGACGCAAACTTGTTAGATGCAAATGGGTTTACAGAACCAAGTATGGACCAGATGGGAAAGTTGATAAACATAAAGCTCGTCTAGTTGCTAAGGGCTTTTCACAGGTTGAAGGCATTGACTACACTGAAACCTTCTCTCAAGTTGCCAAAATGAACTCTATCCGCCTTGTTCTTTCCCTTGCTGCCTCTTTAAAATGGGAAGTCCATCAAATGGATGTTAAATCTGCCTTCTTGCATGGTGACTTGCAGGAAGAAATCTATATGGAACAACCCATTGGCTTCATACAAACAGACTCCAGCCTCGTTTGTCGACTTAAGAAATCCCTTTATGGCCTCAAGCAAGCTCCTCGAGCTTGGTATGCCAAAATGGATAGCTTTCTTTTAGAATCTGGCTTTTCTAGGTGTCATTCTGACAATACTGTCTACACCAAGAAAGTGGGCAACTCTCTCATCATCCTTGTTCTTTATGTTGATGATCTTATTCTTACTGGTAGTGATCCCAACCTTATAAACCATGTGAAGTCCAGCCTTAAAAAGAAATTTGAAATGACAGACTTAGGACACTTACACTATTTTCTCGGTCTTCAAGTCTTGCAATCCCAAGAGGGTATTTTCCTTTCCCAGTCCAAGTATGCTTGTGATATTCTTCGTCATTTTCACATGGAAGACTGTAAGCCAGCCACTTCTCCCTTTCAGTCTGGAGTCAAACTTTCAGTCTCTTGTACTTCTCCTGAAGTTGATGCTACCTTATACCGTCAACTTGTCGGAAAACTCTTGTATTTAACCCATACTCGTCCTGATCTTTCCTTTGCTGTTGGCCTTGTTGCTCGTTTTATGCAAAACCCCCGTGAAAGTCATTGGAAAGCAGCTAAAAGAATACTTCGTTATGTTCGAGGTACAGTACAGTTTGGGATTCATTACAGTGCCAAAGCAGCTCCTCTGTTAGTTGGTTTCACTGATTCTGATTGGGCTGGTGACCTTGATGATCGGAAGTCTACTGCCGGTTATGTCTTCACTCTTGGTTCAGGACCTATTACATGGGCTTGTAGGAAACAGGCTGCCATTTCTCTTTCATCAGCAGAAGCAGAGTATCGTGGTGCCGTGGAAGCTAGTAAGGAAGCCTTGTGGCTTCGTCAGATCCTATCAGAGTTTGGCTTTGAGCAGCAGCATCCAACCACACTTTGGTGTGATAATCAAAGTGCCATTCAGCTATGCAAAGATCCAGTCCAGCATCAGCGCAGCAAACACATTGAACTACACATGCACTTCATCAGAAAGCTCATTCATGACCATGTTCTTGAAGTGCAATATTGTCCAACAGATGATCAGGTTGCAGACATCTTCACAAAGGCTCTCACAGAGGCGAAGTTCACTAAACTTCGATATATGCTTGGAGTTCAGGAAGTTGTCACTAAGGGGGGATAGGCTCTAGTGCCTCCTTCCTTCTCCTATTGTGTCATATTTGTAAATCCTTCAATCCTATCCCAAGTTGTTCTTAAGGGGGGATGTTAGGATATTCCGACACATAGGATATAGTTAAGTTCAACTTGGTCTAGTATAGAGTTAGGTTAGAGTTAGGTAAAGTGTGTTTCTTTACCGTTGTACATTTTGTAACTTACAATCCGACGGTCACGATATGTAGTGATCCGACGGTTCACTCTCACCTCGGTATTACCGACACTTGATCCGTGGCTTGACACCCGATTGGTCCATGAGTTCTATTTAAAGCGCATGGAGGGTCATTGTTCGGGTAATCCGTGCATGAGAGAAGCTTATGTAAATTTTCATTCTTTGATTAATAAATTGTCTGTACCCACGTTGGGACAGGCCGTGGACTGTTTCCCTCCTTGCACTCTGAGGGTTTTAACCACGTCAAAAATACGGGTGTATTGATTTGAGATCTGGTTGTGAGCGGTGTCCTCTTGGTATTCTTTCTGAGGAACTTACCCTGTAAATTCCTACATATGCATCTTTTCATGTAGGTAAGTCTTGCTTCAATGCGCTTTCACATTTTTCAAATGGCACATACAACAATAACTTATCTCTACAAAAGTCTTCAACATCATTGTATTGTTATATTTGACAAATCGTATGACATTGCGTTTTTTCCTTTTTGAAATGTGTGTGTCATCTTTCTTGCAATTTGATACAAATTCTGCAAGGCATATTTTGCTAATGGAACTTGGGCATCTGATGGAGTAGTCAATAATGGAGTGGCACATCACATCCTCTAAATCATTAGGTTCTTGTTTCAAGAGAATAGGTGGTTTAAGCATAAATGCGCGTTCATCAACTGGATATGTGTTTATGAATATATGTTCTCTTGAACTACAACTCAATGAAAATGAAAGTGTTATATGCACTGCTTGCTGGGCTAACATTTTTTGAAGATTAAGTAATGTATTTCCAAGTTTATAGATCATTTTCATAGCATCAATTTCATTATTCTAATGCTCTTTACGTATTCTTCTAAATGCATTTTACATAGACTTGTCAATTTTGGTCATATATGAACTACAATATGATGCTGCAGCATATGCATTTAGCACAAATTCTGCATCTGTATTTGCGTTCCATATAGTAGGTATATCCTTTGCAAACCTATCATTCCAAATGTGAGAAGGTTTTCATTTCATGAAAATTGTTGAATTCTTAATCGTACATTGTAATAGGTGTATGTACTCACTTTCTGTTAGACCTATTTCTACCAAGAAGTTGTCATGGGTTATTGAATCATTGTAGTTTATTTGCTCCAAAAGTGATATTGATTTCTTTGTAAGTTTTTTATTCATTACAATGGTCAGTTCAATGATCATTGTTGATTTCATTGGTGGCATGGGTAAATTGTATCTACAGTCTGAATTTTTTTTTCTTCTTACAGCTTCTTGTATGGTGATGTTTATGCAATTTATCAACATCTGGCTCCAAATGGTCTGTATCACAAGTTATGTAATTGTCAAGAAAGTTCTCAATTTTTGGATTTATTTGTTTTCAATATATTGGAGCATTTTCTATCCATAACTTTCCATGTTCATGTTCAATTCCTCTATTTTGAAACTCTGTTATGAAATAATAATCAGATATTTTTTTGAAGAATGTAGTATCATGACATATCATTTGATTTACATCATTAATTCTATGTCTATAGTACTGAGTACATGTGACTGAATATTTTGTTATAAGGTAATCAATGCATCATCTTCTAATGTATCAGTATCATTTTTACTTGCTTTATTTCTAAACAATGTGACCAATGTATCAACTAATGGTTTCCATCGATGTTCCGCACTTGTAAATGTCACAAAGAAAGTTGGAGGTCCCAATTGTCATATCATTTCAAATATGTTTTTTTTATTTTTATTTATTTGTTCCAAATGATGAGAAGGTATGCGACTGTTTCTGAAATCTATGTATCCAATATCAAATTTCAATAATTTTTCCAAATTTGCTCGATACTTGACAACTCTTGCTAATATTTGTCTCCCTCTTAGTTGCGCTTTTATTATTCATACCCATATGCAAGAGATCACTTTATCAATAATTATTCACATTTCCTTGAAAAGAAAATTTGTTGTGTGATATGAGAAGTCACCACTTGCTTCCAACAATTCCCATTACACAATTTGTTTGGTAGCTAAACATATTTGTGATGTCATCATCATGCGCATCACCATATAATAATGTTGGAAAGTTCATTTCTTTTGCACATTTGTCCTTGAAAATCCCCAGTGGTCATTGTCCTTCAGCAGGTGCAAGTTCAATAATCTTGTCTTGCAAATCGTAGATGCTTTGTGACTCTATTAATCCATGTACCAATGCTTCAGTAGGTGATTCATTATTTGCATCACTGTTTGTATCACTTTCATTATCACTGTTTTCATTTTGTATGAGGTATTTATTATTTTCTTGTAAAACATGGGTCCGATTCTCATTTATACAAATGTGCTAAGCCTTATATAGACTTCTAGAACATAGTTCGTTCAATTCTTTCATGGCAATAATTGGATGTACTTTACCTGTTTGGTATGCACTTTTGTATTACAATTGTCTTTTCAACGCAACTGCAATTATCATTGTATCACTCAGATATTGTGGCAATTCCTTTTGCACAACATCCATATGAACTGGTACATTGACAATTGATCTTGTTAGGCCAATCTTTGATCGCTTATATCCCCATTGCCTGATTTGTGCAAATGCAATTCTTAGTGACACAAGTCTTTCTTCTAAATCTGAAAGTGTATTTACAGTTGGTAATGGAGTGTTACATCTTATTTGTTCAGGTCTTGCAAATTGTGGAGGCTTTCCATTTTGAACTTCTCTTTTGCAAGCAACACATATGTTTTCATTGCTAAAGGTCATATTGTTCAATTTCCAATTCATGTGCTTTTCTTACAATGCTTTAGTGAAGCATGTGATATTGTTTGCAAAACGCAATTTGGTACAAACTGCTCATGTATTCCTAGGCATGTCTTGGACTTGTTTCATATAAATGTATTTTGCATCTTTCTCGGCTGGATGGATTTGTTTCCTCGTTATAGCTTTTTAATAGTTTCCGATGTTGTGCAATATTTGTTTTAATCCAAGAAATGTCATTCTTGTCGTATTATTAGAAGATGATTTTTTATATGCAATTTGCATAGTTTTATCATGCGTGTGTCTATCTTATTCAAGATCATTATTGGATTTTTCATTTCATCTACTTCTTCTACGCATGGATTGTTTTATTTTGTGATAACTAAGCCTACGACACTTAGTCGAACTCATTTGTTGTGAATCATATGTTATCTCAGATTCAATGTTGTTATTGAAATGTATTTGAGAAATAGATTGGTTCGTTTCTAATAGACACTTGCAAGGAAATATGTTATCATTGTTGTATATTTCACTGCATTTGCAACATGTATGTATCAATTGTTTCATTTTATGATAACTGAGCCTAGGACCCTTATTTAGGCTCAGTTGTTGTAAGTCAAATTCTATCTCAGATTCAATGTTGTTGTTCAAATGTATTTGGGAAAGAGCTTTTTTTGTTTCTAGTAGATGCTTATTTGGAAATATGTTACCATTGTTGCATATATCATTGCATTTGCCTCTTGTACGTATGAATTTCTTCATTTGGTGATAAGTAATCTTATGAAACTTAGTTAATTGTTGTAAACGAGATGCTATTTCAAATTCAATATTGTTATTGAGGTGTATGTGAGAAGTAGATTGTTGATTTTATAGTACATGCTTATGAAAGAATATGTTATCATTGTTATGTACATCACTACATTTTCTTCTTGTACATGTGAATTGCTTCATTTTGTGATAACTGAGCCTACGACACTTAGTTCGACGCACTTGTTCTAAATGAGATGTTGTCTCAAATTCAATATCATTTTTAAATGTACTTGAGATGTAGATTGTTGTTTTTCTAGTATATACTTATGATGTAATTGATTACAATCTTCTTTTTCCCATGTACGTTTGTTGAGAATTGTGACCATATTGTTTTAGTATCATTTCCTGATAGTGAATATGTAATGTATCTGTTTTGAATGACATGATGTTAAAAAGACGATTGCATCTCGAATGAGAAGAACTATCACTAACAAAGTTATTAGCAATAAAGGACCATGGCTGGATGTTCACTTTGAATATGACAAATATCCATTGCAAACAGAATGTTCCACCCTCTATTTGCCCCTTTTCATGTGGCATTGCCATATTTACAAGATATTGTTGCCAATTTTTATTCATTGTATAGTGTATAACATCAACTATTAGGTATTATTCTAAACAATGCAATGCTTGTTGATTGTTATGCATAAGTGCATTGGAAAAAGATTGGATAATGTAAAGTCGCAAACAGTGTGCATCGATTTTTTTTCTACTAAATATTAAATTACATTAAAGAGACTGTTGCCGCAATTAGATGTCATTTCATTGCCATCATTAATTCATTTAAAACAATATTATGTGCAATATGAATACAATGGTTTTGAATATCTTTGTAGACATATGACAAGTAGATATTACATTGTTTAGAAATGCACATTGGGAAATTTTGGTAAAGCAATGGTTCATAATGATAATTATATATTAGGTTGTTTCGAAATGCACATTGGGAACTTTTGGTTAAGAAATGGTTCATAATGACCACTAACATGATTTGCGTCATGGAAGAGGATGCAATATGGAGTTGTATTTTCATATTTATTAAAAGGCAAATATTTTTTCTTTCTTGTTAATGACCAAACTCCAATTGATATATTTAGTCATTTAGCTAACCAACGTATGCAAAAGGTATCCCCCCATAGCCCTCGTTTAGACTCCTTTAAACAATGCATTTTATGAAGATATGTACCAATATAATTAATTTCATGTAACTCGTATAGGAAGTCAGATGCTAGTTCATATTCATATGACTCTATTGATTCAACATCATTATTGTTTAAGAAAAAGATAAAATGTTCTATTAACCCATTTCATAGTTGATTTGAAGTATAATGAAACTGTAGAAGCACTTCAAATGAGTCAAATAGACAACCCCCTAGAGTATATGAAAATGCATCTAGTATAAAGAGACCATTTCTTTTTAATACACAATCAATGTTGTTAGGCACAATGCATTGTAATTTCAATTTGAAACTGTCAACGTCTATTATTTCTTCCATCATTTCCAATTGCTTACGAGAGTTTCCTTGTGCAATTGTCTTCGCAGAAACTTAATTACTTTAGAAATTTTTTCTATTACTCTTATCTATAGATTTCCAAAAAATATTGATGAGATGAGCAAAGAATGAAGATGATTTTTCCAACAAAATTGATATATTAAAACAATAGGATCTAGCATTGTGTTGCCAAACCAATATCAAATCTCTAATCACAAGTTATTTCTAGAAATGACAATGGAATTGAAAATGAAAAAATCACTTTGGAAAGAAATATAACTTGATAATGAAAGCACTTGAAAGAAATAATGAAAGTCACAAGTAGTCCTTATCTGTATAAAAATATGAATGCATTAAAAATGCTTGGGAGAATTGGAAGAAGGGAAAATACAATTTTTTACATATTTATGTGAGCTTGAAAATGACAGGGTTTCTTGAGAATGCTCCCCCTCACTCCACAATACTCAAAGAAGTCAACCAATACCCTAATGAAGGTACAGAAGAAGATACATGAATGGATATTACTGTTGTAAGCTCTATTTCGGAACAATGTATTTTTACATCATTTGAACTGAGCATGTCAAACTCGGATGGAAGGGTTGCAACTAAGTCCTTTATCAAGCCTCAATCAGTGGATTGGTGGAATCACTACAACTTTCATGTTAGTATTGACAACCCTCAATTTCAAACGATATTTAGTTTTCCAATACAATTGTTTGATGAAATTTGCCATCTTTTGTATGATGTTTTATGCCAAGGTGAAATATCCATCTCATTCACAATGTTTATTAAAAAAAGGATGTTAGTTGAGAAGCAAGTAGCTATGCCAATCTTACATCTATCAAGTGGCATGACAATGTTGACTATTGGTGACCTAATTGATTGTGGAAATTCCACAGTGGTCAAACTGGTCAAGGAATTTATAATCTACATGCAAAAAAGGGGCATCCAAGTTTATACAATGGCTAATAGATGCACCTTCACATGATCATATTAAGGAGGCATTCCACCTTAAAAAAGGCTTCCGAAATTGTTGTGGGGCAATAGATACAACCCATGTAAACTTGAGCTTCCATACAATGAGTCATCCATAGATTGGGATAACTGTTAGCACAATTACAATATGCAAAAAAGGTTATTGTCAAATTACAACTACATTTACTGAAAGAGCCATGTCTGATTTGTCAACATACATAAAATTTAAATATATAACTAGTTCAAATGCCAAATCCATATCATACATAATATTTAAAGATCTAACGACTTCCAATGCTAAATCCCATTAGACCAATCACTTATTTCTAAGCACAAGAGTGGTAAAAATGTAGTAGATATTCATGGGAAAATATACATTAAATGGTCAACTTATATTAAAGTCAATACAAAATAATGATAATTGTTATAGGTATGCATAACTATTTAAATATGATATTAATTAACAAGGTTGTTAGCTAATGTTTCTGATGCCTTAGCTTAAATGTCACGATCATAGGTGTCAAATAAAGCTGGACTTCAAAGGCTGTCAAATAAAGCTGGACCTCAAAGGTTGTCATAGTTCTATCAAACTACTTTATTATTAAATATATTTTAATAAAAAAATTAGTAAAAAATTGAATGTATACTAATTAAAATTAAGATCAAAATTTCAAACACTTTGTTTCTCACATTAAAATCATTTTAAGAGTTTTAAAAAAGACATTCAAAATCTAAATACGAAAATCAAACATGCACCCAACATATTAACATACCCGGTACCTTGTAACATATGACATTGGTAAATCCAAAGAAAAGTTGATAACTGTAATGTAAAAAGAAATTGAGAAAAAAGGAGAACCATTTATTAGACCAATGTAAAAAATATCTTTAATAATAAATTAGTGCGAACAAAAAATATAAAGATTTGTAACTTTAGAAGTATATATATTATGAAGAATCAATGTAAATAGCTGGTATTCTCAACATGTTTAATTACAGGAGGATGGGCTACTTCAAACTATGCATGGAAGACCAAAGTATGTTGCTTCTGGTGTACCTTAAAAAAAATTAGTTTAATTTCATATTAAAATAGGGCATTCAACTGACCTTGTTTAATGGGATGGAAGTTTTATTAGCACTAGGCTATAAATTGAAACTGGTTGCCTTATTCTATGGAGGTCACCAATGATAAAGGTTATGATGGTGCAACTACACACTTGTGGTCATGTGGGGTTATCCAGCTTGATTTGATGGCAGGTTACTTATCCTTTGATGATCAAATCTTCTGACATTATACAAAACAATAAGAATGCTAGATGAATCCAAATTTACACAAATCCAGATTTAAACAGGAACGCAATAAAGTACAAAAATAAACAAGGGCCTTTTTATTATTGAACAATCAGAGAAAACCTTAAACAACCAAAACCCTAACCGGAGGAGATATAACACCAAGAGTTTATGGGCCCCGTTGGGGTGAGTTGGACAGCCAACTTCCTGGGGCAGCGACTTGGTCATAATATCTCTGTTTGACGCACATGATAACTCGTTAGAAGGATATCTCTGAGGACTATGACGGAAAATATGGTTTTAGATAGAAAATAGCTGGCGGTAGATTTCCAAAAAACTGTCGTTAAGGGCCACAAAATGGCTCTGGAAGTTTAGGACCCAAGAAAATGCTAACAATATTAAACTGTGCTATAGTTAAGGAAACTAAAAAACTGAAGGATGTAATGGTGGGGGTCCAAGTAGAATTGGCGGGTGGCCACCAATATCCACCTTCATCATTCCTCCCCCTTAGGAAGCAATGGTCCCCATTGCATTGAGTTCCTCCATGAGATGAGGAAACTTATGTTGAACTTGGTCCTCGGTGAGCCACTTCCCCTGGTGATGGAGTTGGCCTACTTTGACAAATCAATACAATTGGATCTTCTATTGGAGAGTGTGCTTGACCTATGTGTCCATGATTCGATCAGTTGCAGCTTGTTCCATGCAATATGAATTTAACTCTATTGTTGTGAGTTGTTCTACAATGTCAGATGTGTCTAGTAATGGTGGAAGGTATGGCTGAATGCGGTCCACATCGAGAACTAGGTGTAGGCCAAGGAATGGGGGACTGTTGAGCTCAACTGCATTGTTACCCATAGCCTTGGTAATGGTGTAAGGACCATATCGGAGTGCTCTGAGTTTCTGATAGGCTCTGGTAAGGTGTTCCTTTTGTAAATGTAACCAGACTTTGTCACCCACCTAAAACTTGTGTGGCACCCGATGTTGATCATGTCGATGCTTGTACTTGGAATTTGATTTCTCCAAAATGTCATGGACCTGTTGGTAGATATGTTGGATGTGCTAAATGAAGTTATTTTCCTTATCTATTTGAGACTGGACATGAGCCAAATTTACCTGAGCAGCTGCAAATGGCATGGCCACATCAATCGGACATAGTGGCTGGAATCCCAAACACACTTGAAAAGGGTCGTGTCCAGTTGAGCTGTGGAGAGATCGGTTATAGTTGTGCTGAACATAGGGGAGGCTCTCATCCCATGTGTGTGGATGCTTTGAGTTGTGCATGCATAGAATATTTACGGTCATCCTGTTGACCCATCATTTTTGGGATGGACAGATGTGGACCCAGTGAGTTTGTTGTCCAACATCAACCAAATACTGGACCAACATGTACTGCAGAACTCTTTTCCTGATCTGAGATGATAGATTGTGGGATCCCAAATTATACCCACACTCATTCAAAGAAGAGTTTAGCAATGGCTTCTGTTGTGATATTCTTCTTGCAGGTTGCGATAATGGCAATCTTTGAGAATCTGTTGACCACTAGAAAAGCACAGTCATTTCCATGTTTAGTAGAAGGAAGGCCTGACATGTAATCCATGGAGATGGATTCCCAAGGTCGACTAGGGGTAGACAGCGGGGTATATAGGCCTTGCTTCTTGATGGTTTGTTTGGAAATGGCAAAGGTAGTGCAGGATCTGATGTACTTCCCAACATACTGTCAAATATTCGCCCAGTAGATATAATTCTGTAGTACTACCACTGTTTTCTTGACCCAAAAATGCCTGGCAAGCCGACTGTAGTGTGCTTCCCAAATCATCTTGGCATGCCTGCTTGAAGGAACACAAAGGTGATCCAGGTGGCACAACAAGGCATCCTGGAGGTGAAAATCTGGAACATGCTAACCCTCCAAGGGTTTCTGGTATGCGTGGCCAAATTCTGGTATGTTTTCGTAGAGAAGTGGCCAACGAGAAGTCTTGTGTCCGCAAGAGTTGAGCACGTGCTTAATGCCATGATGAGTGGTCGACTGTGGAAATTTGCAACATTATTGGTGTTGCCCTTCTTGTACTTGATATTCAAATGGAACTGTTGTAGGTATGTTGATCAGTTCTGATGGGAATCATTCTGCAACTTCCCTTGGGTCTGTATGAACTGTAAGGGCTGGTGGTATGTGTGGATGATCATTTCCTTCCCCAAAATGTAATTTTTCCATTTTCGGTAGGCCTGCACAATGGAATACATATCTTTCTCATAAGTGGGATACTACCGGACTGTGTCTGAAAGTGTCTCACTGTGATACACCACTAGATTCCTGTGTTGAGTAAGGACTGCCCTAAGAGCATAGTTAGAGGCATTTGTCTTGATCTCAAATGGTTGTTGCAAGTCTGCTAATGTGAGCACTGGAGCCAAGCAGAGGTGATGTTTCAACTTTGTGAATGCCTTTTGTTGAGGTTCAGACCAAAATAATTTTTCTTTCGCTCCTCCCTTGGTGACTTGATTCAAGGGCTAAGTGATATGAGAAAATCCCAACATTAACCTGCGGTAGAAGTTGGAAAGACTCAGAAAGCTATGGAGCTTTGTCAGAGTGGTTAGATATGGCCAATACCGAATGACTTTGATCTTGGTTGGATCCACATGCACCCCCTATTCATGAAAAATGTATCCCAGATATTGAACTTGAGTCATGCCAAAAGTGAATTTCTCCAAATTGGCACATAATTTGTGTTGCCACAGTGTTTAGAGAACCTGTTGGATGTGGTGGAGGCACTCTTCCCAACTCTGGTTGAAGATCAGGATTTCATCCAAGTATACCACTACAAATGAGTTGGTGAATGGCTGCACGATGTCATCCATTAGCCTCATGAAGGTTGCAGGAGCATTCGTCAACTAGAAAGGCATAACAAACCATTCTAAAAAGCCCTCCTTGGCTTTGAAGGAAGTCTTCCACACATGGGAGGGTTTGATGGCTACCTAGTGATATCTTGACTTCTAATCAATCTTGCTAAAATATTTCCCCCCCTTCAGTTGGTCTAGAAGGTCATCAATCTGTGGGATCGGGTACCTATTCCAAAGAGTGATCTTGTTGAGCGCTTGATAGTCAATACATAGTCTCCAAGTCCCGTCATTCTTCTGTACCAACATGATCAGGCTCCCAGAGGGTGATGAACTCGGTCTGATGTGACCTTTCTACAATAGCTCCTAAATCTACCTCTTGATTTCATCGTTCTCTAGAATGGAGCATCGAAATATTGGTCAATTGGGCAACAGTGCACCTGGGGTCAGGCTGATGGATTGCTTGACCTGATAGTGCAGAGGAACCCCTGCAGGTGTGATGAAGATTTCCTCGTACTCCTCCACAACCTTGTCCATCTGTAGTTGTTGTGTAGAGGGGCCCTGTCTAGAAGTCATGGCCACTGTCTTCTTCTTTCCTTGAGGTCGTATCATCAGGAAAACTAATTTCCCTATTTTAGAAATGAACTTACTGCATCATTTTGCATTAACCAAATAGATGGCGATAGGCAGTACTACCTCTGGTATCCTGTACACCTTATTTCCCAAAGTAACAATAACATCACGAGGCCTTGATTCATACACAACATGTCACTTCCACAAGTATGGTTGGCCTAATAATACGTCACAAACATCAAGTGGAACAACGTCAGATAATACCTCATCCATGAAGGGCTTGATGTTGTATGGAAGGTGCCACTACTGGTGTTGAGCCTTAAAATTGCCTTTTCCTTAGCAACTCTTCTCATTCCTTTCCTTTATTTTTCCATGAATAAAATTCATTCCTATCATATATTACCTTAAAGAGGAAATTTAGTGATTTACATGTTATGCTTTTATGTTTTGATGCTTGAATAAGTTTTTGTCTTTTACCTACTGAACACAACCTATTTTGCAGCTAATCGGCTGTTCTGTAGCTACCTCCATGCTTTAACAGGTTTTAGGTGTCAGAAGGAGAAACTAACTACATGGGCAGCTTGAAAATCATCATGACATGGATTGTGTCCTATTCACCTAGCCCAGGTCGATAAGGAATATGGTACAAGACATCGGTCAATGGAGAGGTCAAACGTAGAGACCGAAGGCAACAGGGCTCTGTTTCATGGATAATCAACACATCTCACAGTGATGGAAAGCGTTATCTGAAACAACTTCTTGAATCCACGAACTCGAACAGCCATTTGCGCAACCGAATCCAATAGCCATCATCTTGGATTTATGTCTCCAGTAGCCGAGGAAGAAAATTTCGTGTGCTTGTATTCTACATGTTTTTGGTTGTATCTTATTTTTCTCTACAAGAAGTTGCATAGTTTTCTTATAATTACCTGTGTAAAGAACTCAAAAGGAGCTCGAATTTCCTCATGTATTAAGCTCAGACTATTGCTCTGTAATTTTGGAAAACTCATTTCCTGTGTATTTTTAATATGAACACCGCATGTTTTATGGATATGTGAAGGAGTTTCTTGGAGTTTGATTAAGTATGCATAACCTAATCAATTACAGAGGGTCCCTGCGCTAACTGAGGTTTTATTTCATTTTGTTTTATATTTTCTTGTTATATTGTAAATTCATCATTTCTTCCATAGTGTTCATAACCATTTTTCATATTAACCTTGTTTATCATGCCATTTTTTTAGTCATTTCCTTACTAACGCTGAATAGTTTCTTTTAGTGCAGAATAGCTTTCTGTTCGCTTAATTTCTTTCTAGTTTTTATCAGTAGCTAGAAGTTGAATTCAATAGTGTAAGCTAGTTTGTTTCATTTGTTGTTTCATTAGTCTTTAGGTTTTCAATTAAACTGATGAGTACCATTATTGCTCTTGCCATTTTGTTACTAGTTTATTGACTCATGGTGTAGATGAATGTTTCTAAAGAGCCCTTCTAGTTGGTAACTCATCTTAAACTAAGTGGTTGAATACTTCATTCATGCAATAAGTCTTTTCTGCAATTTTTCATTTAACTTTTCTTAGAATAATGGAGTACAAAATTTCTCAAAATGTCATCACAAGGAGGCTTTTCTCCCAAAATTTAGATGCAGAGTAACTAAGAACTTCAGTTAGCTTTGTTTCCATAATATATTAGACATTACTTACAATTTTACTTTCAGTTTTAGTATTTCATTTGGTTTTGTTTCCATAATAGATAGTTGCAATTTCAGTTTTAGTATTTCATTTAGTTTTGTTCTTGTAATAGATAAGACAATAGTTGCAATTTCACTTTCAGTTTTCAATATTTCATTTAATCTTGTTTTTTAATTGAATAGACAGTAGTTGCAATTTTACTTTTTACTTTTTAGTTCATGATTTAGAAATAACGATAAGAGCAGAAATAGAAACTTTGTTTTCATTTCTTGATTAAACTTTGCTTCCAGATCTTACTTAAGCTCTTTTAATTCTCATTTCTTTACACTCTTAGAAGTCCTTACAGAATTTGGATTTAAGATTTTGTTAGTTACATTGTAAATCATTAGGGATGAGAAGACCAAAAACCCCCAAAACAATACAAAACACAAAAACAATGAAGTAAGAAGGTTTGTCTAACACAAACAATGCACTACAGTTCATCAGTTTACAATACCCGAATTGATAATTTATGTAGAGCAATTTAGGACAATAAATTGACCAAACATTTTGGCACCATTGTCAGGGAAGTGTAACTAGGTAGCCTTATCTCTTAGATTTAAAAAAAAAACAAAACAAAACAATAACATGCATAAAGAAAGAGACTCTAGGGGTAGATTTATAGCTAGGGGAGGAAGTTCAATTCCTACAACACCACCTACTCCACCAAGAGTTAGAAAAGGCACACCTCCATCTCAAAATCATACTCCCAGCCATAGGATTCCTAGAATTCAAGGGGTAGAAACTCAATCAGAAGATTCTTCTACATCATCTACCAAAACAGTCCTAGGAGAGCAAAATTTTGAATCTCCAGCACCCGGGATAACCTTTTTCACCTCCACAGGAGAGCCTATTGTAGTTGAAGAATTAGGAATAACTGGTGAGGAAGAAGAAGTAGAAACTCTCTCCCATAGTCCATTAATAGAAGAACCAGAGGAGGAGGGAATAACCTTGCAGGTTGAGCCTTATACTGACTCTGAAGAAACTATAATGGTAGAGGAAGAACAAGATAGAGAATTGTCATTGTTTAGAGGAGGGGGTAGAGGGACAGTTAGAGGAAATAATGGAGGAGGCAGAGGAAATGGGGAAGTAGATAACTCTTTTGCATTCCCTATAGTGGATTAGGAAACACATACCACCACGAAAAATATCTCACAATCTGTCCTCCCAAACGTTTATGGGTTGAGAAGTGAGGACCCTAAAAGATTTTTATTTGAGTTTGAAGTCTTGTGCAAACTTATGACTATCTATAAGACTCTCAAAAACTTAAATTATTTCCTTCAACATTGAAAGGCGCTACTTTGAAATGGTTCATGGGGTTAGTCACTCAATCCATTGGAACATGGAATGACATGAAAAATGAATTTTTAGATAGATACTTGGATTATTGTATTCCTACCAATCATAAAGATGAGGTGTTCAAAATGATGCAAAGAGAGGATTAAAACTTAGAGGATTTGATTGAGAGATTCAACTATAATTTGAAAAGAGAAAAGTTGAACAATGTAGATGAAGAAACCTTAAAATCTCTTTTGTTAAAGGCCATTAGATATGAGTGGATAGATATCCTTAACATGATGTGGAAGGGAGATATCTCTCAACTTCCGTTGAGTGATATAGGAGAACTGTGTGTTCATCTCTCAAGAGGGAAATCTAAAATAGGGAAAGGGGCAAGAGATCCTTCTCTTGTTAGAGAAAACAAATCTGCAACTAGATCTGTAAGCAGGGAAAAAATTAGGAATATTCTTGATCAGTTTAAAACTATCATTCTAGGGAACCTTAGTGAGAAACTAGACACTCTTAAAATCCAGAAAGAAACATGCTCTAAGGGAATGCCCTTTAGATGCAAAATTTGTAGAAACTTGTATGATTTATTCAGAAAGTCAAGAGACCAAGGGTTGTCCCTCAATCCCAGGTCTTAATGTTGTCTTTCAAGAGGAAACAGTCCCAAATTTTGTAGAACCTCTTTGTTTTTTTGCAAGAAGATCTTGGCAGGGGCCACGAAATCAGGGATTTAACAATCCAATGTATCTTCAGCCCCCACCAAACTGGAATCCTTGGCAGCAACCTTGGCCTCAACCTCAATCTCAGTGTCAATATCAATATTATCAATATCCTCCATTCGATCAGAATTATCCTCCCCCACATAATTAGCAACAAAATCAGCAGCCACAACTTCAAAATCATAACCCTCAACTTTCATTGCCATTTCCACAACAACTCCCACAACAAAGTCAAACTCCTCAACTCTTATTGCCATTTTAGTAGAAACCAAATCATCTACCTGCCCAACCATTACCAAACCCCAACAATAAAATCCCTCAGAATGCTTACATGGTAGAATGACAACAATTTCCAAGTTACATGATTACTCCTCTACATCTTAATGATGTTCAACTAATATCTTGTAGGATATTAGAAAAGGAAAGACCTTCTATAGTTATTCAAGAACAAGACACTTCTGAGAAAGATTCTCTAAAAGTCAAAACACCCCTCCAAAACCAAAACATTGAAAAAGAAAAACAAAAAGAATTAGTGAACACCACTCCTATCATTAAGCAACCAACATCTACTTCTATACATCCTTTTCTTGAGAGACTACAAATTGATAGAGGGGTAGAAAAATATATCTTCTTTCCCAATTATGATTTTCTAGATGAATTGAAGAATATTTGTATCAAAATTACTTTGTTACAAGCCATTAGACAAATTCCAATTCTAGCCAAGACAATAAAGGAGTTGAGCATCAAAAGTCCAGGAAGAAAAGCAAAAGAAACAAAAAGAATTCACCTGGTAGGAAATATAGCAGACATAATGATCGGAAAAATTGCCATACAGAAATATGTGGATCGAGGGAGTCCAATTGTCAAGACACATATAAATGGAATTGAAATTTCAAATACATTGATTGACTTAGGGGTAGCAATAAACATTATGGGTAGACAAACTATGGAGCAGCTTAAACTTCGTAATCTTCTTTACACACCTACCTTACTGGAACTTGCAGATAGATCAGTAATCAAACTAGATGGTTTGCTAGAAGATATTTCCATATCCTTAGATTCTTGGGAATATCCCGCTGATTTCATGATCTTAACTCACAAGAATAATCTAGGAGGACACCCACTCATATTAGGAATGCCTTGGCTGGCCACAGCTGATGCTTTTATTAGTTGTAAATCTGGTGACATGTGTATTTCTTATGGTAATTCAACAAAGAAATTTTCTCTGTATCGTCCAACAAAATAAATCATAGAAATATATGAAAAGGAATGGATTGATGATGAAGTTGATATTCAACCTCTCTTTGCTATGTCAAAAATTAGTGAAGATAGTCAAATTTTGAATACAATGGAAAATTTTGAAACATCTTCAGAATATGATCATGCACAATTTCAAGAAAAATATAATGTTGAATACTTGTCGTCTAGGCATATGTCTCTCTATTCTATGGAAGGGTTTAGTATCTCTACAATTGAAATTTTTGCAGGTAGGACATTGAACATAAACAAAAACTTAGAGAAACTACAACAAAAAGAGCTAACCAAAACTTTACAAAAATATTCTGCTGCATTTGCATGGGAGTATGCCGACATGAAAGGCATTGATCCTAAGAGTTGTATCCATCATATATATATTGAGAAAAACAGTAGACCAATCAAACAACCTCAGAGAAGAATGAATCCAAATATTAGGGAAATTGTAAAAGAAGAGCTCAAAAATTTACTCAATGTAAACTTCATTTACCCAATTTCAGATAGCCAATGGGTTTCTCATGTGGTAATTGTGTCAAAAAATAATGGTAAATGGAGGGTGTGCATTGATTACCGAGAACTGAATAAAGCAACCTTGAAAGATCACTTTCCTTTGCCCTTTATAGAACAGGTGTTAGATACATTAGCAGGTAAGAATTATTTCTCATTCTTGGATGGGTTTAGTAGTTATAATCAAATTCAGGTAGCACCTGAGGATCAGGATAAAACCACATTTACATGTCCATGGGGAAGGTTTTCCTATTGAGTACTTCCTTTTGGGTTGTGTAATGCACCTGCAACATTCCAAAGAGCAGTACTAGGAATTTTTTCTGATCTAATACATAATTGTGTGGAGGTATATATGGATGATTTTACAGCCTATAGAAACACATTTGAAGAAGCTTTGGAAAAATTGGAAAAGGTTCTTAAAATATGTAAAGAAACAAACCTTTCATTAAGCCATGAAAAATGTTTTATGATGTTTACAGAAGGTATTGTCTTAGGACATCACATTTTAGGAGATGGGATTAAAGTTGACAAATCTAAAGTTGAAGTCATCTATAAGTTATCAATTCCAAATTGCCAAAAGGATGTTAGAAGTTTTCTAGTATTTGCAGGATACTATAGAAGGTTTATAGAAAAATTCACTGAAATAGCATCTCTACTCTTCAAAATGCTTACAAAATGTTGTGAATTCAGTTGGAATCCTGATTGCCAACTAGCATTTGAAACCTTGAAAGAAAAAATTTATGAAGCACCTATTTTAAGAAGTCCAAATTGGAAACTTCCTTTCCATATTTCCATAGATGCTTCAGATACAGCTCTTGGAGTTGTATTGGGACATAAATATTTGATTCCTTATGCCATTTACTATAAAAGTAAGAATTTAACTCCCACTGAGTTAAATTACAATGTGACTAAAAAGGAATTTTTAGTTGTTGTTCATGCAATTAATAACTTTAGACACTATCAGGCTATGAAACCTTTGTTCATAAAGATCACTCTGCAATTAGATATTTGATGAATAAACCTATTACTAATGGCAGAGCTACAAGATTGCTTTTACTTTTGCAATAATTCAACGTTACTATGCTAGATAGACTTGGAAAACAAAACACAGTTTTTGATTTCTTGTCTAGGATTCAGAATATCAAAGAAGACTCTCCGATTGAAGATAAGTTTCCTGATGAATATATTTTTGTAGTAAATACTCAAATTCCTTGGCTTGCAGATGTTGCTAATTATTTGGTTACAGGGAAGTTACCTTCACATTTGTTTCCTAGAGATAAGAAATATTATTCAAGAAAGTGAAAGATATTCATGGATCTCTAACGAATTGTATAAAACAGGGCCAGATCTTATGATCAGAAGGTGTGTCAGGGAAGATGAAATGCCTGATATTCTAAAAGCATGTCATGATGAGCCATGTGGTGGACACTTTGCTGTCAAGAGGACAACCTATTAAATCCTTTCTTTAGGATATTATTGGCCATGCATCTTCAAAGATGCTAAACAATATGTCAGGAGGTGCGACAACTGCCAAAGGGTAGGAAAACCTGCTCCCTTAAATGAAATTCCATTACAAACTCAGGTACTTATCAAACCTTCTAAAGAGTGGGATTTAGACTTTATTGGACTAATTAATCCTCCATCTAAGCAGAAAAAGTATATATTGGTATGCACTAATTATGTCACCAAATGGGTAGAAGCCAATGCATTACCTTTTGCTAATGAAAAACCTGTAGTTAATTTTCTTTTTGAGGTAATCTTCACTCATTTTCATGTTCCAAGAGAAATTGTGAAAAATCAAGGTTCTCAATTCACATCCAACATGATGGAAAGGCTTATGGAGGAGTACAAGATCAAGCATTGGAAATCTACTCCCTATCATCCACAACCAAATAGTTAAGTGGAGTCTACAAACAAAGTGATTGAAGGAATCCTCACCAAAACTATGCATCTACATAGAAGATATTGGGTAGAAAGGCTTCCTGAAGCCTTATGGGCCTATAGAACTACATGGAGGAACACAAAGGGAAATACACCCTATGAACTTGTTTATGGGAAACAAGTCATGTTCCCTATAGAGTTCCAAACCTGAAATTTCAAGATGGCAATCTAGTTGGTGATGGATTTATCAGAGGCTCAAAAACATAGGCTAGAGAAATTTAATGAACTTGAAGAAATTAGGCAAGAGGCAGTTGAAAAGGTTGGTATAGTCCAATAGCAAAGGGCTAAATGGCATGATAAATACATCAAGGACAAGATGTTTCAAGAGGGAGATTGGGCAATGTTTTTTGATTCAATGTTTAAATATTTTGAAGGGAAGTTTCAAACACATTGGCTTGGCCTATATGAGATTGAAAATGTCTTTAGTAATGGAGCAGGGAGGATCAGAACAATAGATGAAATTCAAACTCCTCTTCTTCTGAATGGTCATATACTGAAAATATATCAAAAACCAATTTCAAAGGAGGAGTTCATCAATATCTTCGAGAACAATTCTGAAATGAAGTTAGTGAAGAAGAATTCTTCTTCTCCACCAACTTAGTCTTTATTTTTCCTATCTAAAATAACAATAATAATAATAATAATAATAATAATAATAATAAATTGTATAAGATTGAAAACCAACCGTTGATTGGCATGCTTATACAGAAAATACAGTGTGAAAATCAGAAGATTCTGACACCCTATATTTTCCATTTCCTTTATGAAAAAACTGGTGACAAAAAGCCACAGTCACTCTACACTCTGCAAAATTCATTGTCTCATCTAATTTCACTTTGTTTTACTTTTATAGTTTTACTTCATTCCATTTCCATATTTCACCAATAATTTTTTACTTTTCCATTATTTCTTTCAACTCCATTTTCATTTATCATCTTGTCTTATTTTCATTTACACAATCACTTCCATTTCATTCATTCATAAGCCATATTTTACTCTCTGTTTCACATTCTGTAGTTGTTTTCATGTTCTACAGTTGATTCCATTTTGCAGTTGATCTTGTTCTGCAGCTAATCTGATTCTACATCAACAAATTGTTTATTAATCCAAGCACAAGTGTCCAGTTCATCATAAAATCATGTATGTAGATGATTGAATAAAATCAACTTTGAAGACCAATCATGCCTAAAGTACCTGTGGAGCAAACATCAAAATATTAGTAAGCACAAGGTAAAGGTTCCAAAGGTAAATACAAATATTTATTTCGAAAAAGCAATTTAGAAACATAAGCTTGTATAACATGTATGTTGGAAATAATACTGAGAGGGGGGGTGAATCAGTATTATCTAGCAATTTAACAAATCTTCCTTATTTGATCTTTGAATTATTCTTGCATATCAGTACCATAAAATAATGAGCATGAACAAAGAAAACATATAGTCACACCAAAGAACACAAGATGTAAGGTGGAAACCCAATGTGGGTGAAAACCACCTGCTGCAATATGTCTCTATCTTCTTTCAAATTAGAAACTCCTTTTACAATGATTTTGTACTGGTGCAGTCCTTTACCAGTACGCAGGCTGCAACCTGCAGAGAGCTACAACTCTCTACTTCTTTTCATAAAGCATCAAATGATCATCCAGTACATAACAGTTACTGTCTACTACAGTTATCAGATCAGTAATAACAGAATTAACCCAGAACACCTTATCAACAGATAAATACAATCAATAGAACAGAGACGCAGTTTTTCCTTCTGTGGCCTGCGACCAGACGCAGCTAACCTTTTGCTACTCTGCGTCCAGACGCAGATATCCTTCTGCTGCGCTGCGTGCCCACGCACTGTTCCTTCAACTGCTCTGCGTTTTGTTGCTTCAGGGACGCATCCAGAAACACTATCGCGCCGCGTCTTTCTGCTACAGGGACGCACCCAAAAACACTATCGCGCCGCGTCCTTCTGCTACAGAGACGCACCCAAAAACACTATCGCACCGCGTCCTTTGCTTCAGAGACGCATCTAAACCTTGATCACTCTGCGTCCCCACGCAGATCTCCAGTTACTGAACTGCGTCCCAGACGCACCTGAACTTCGTCTGCCCTGCGTCCCCACGCAGGTCTCCAGATTCTGCACTGCGTCCCGGCGCACTTTCCTTTCACCGTACCTGCGTCCCTTCGGGTATGAATGATTTCAAGACTTTAAGTGTAACCCAAACAGTCAGATCTTTAGATCTGATCTTGCGCCAAAGAGATCTCAGTCCTTCAGTAGATTCGCCTTCTTTAGATCTAAATTAGATCTCACCCAAAAAGATATTCAACCAAAGACATTCTTAGCCAAATGATCTCCTTGCTTTATATAGGCAAGCTCCTCCTCAAAACATGGAACAATACCACGAGCCGACACGATAGAAACACAAAACCGTCGGCTAGATACCACACAAGAAACCCCCACGTGCTTTTTCTTTGCCTTGAAAAGTGTGCACTGGGTGGACGCACCCCCTGAACGGCTGGACTGCGTCTCTGGACGCGGATCCTGCATGGTGTACCTGCGGGTACGCACCTTCTGAACTGGTTTCCTGCGTCCTTCTTAATTTTCAACAAACTGAGAGCCTTGCCACGGGAGTTGCCATCAAGTACAACATCTGTAACATACAATCATACCAGAAAACATAATGCCAACAATCTCCCCCTTTGGACTTGATGGCAACCTTACAAACTTCAGCTTCATTCTCCCCCTTTGAAATCAAGGGCAAAGGGTTATGCTCCCCCTAAGATCATGCTCCCCCTGAACCAGATCTGTAACAAAGAACCATAATCCTCCATGAAAGAGATAGAGACATATTGCAGCTATTTCCAAGATCTCCTTCTGACCATCCTCCATAATGCCAACAATGCATTATATGCTCCCCCTGAACCTGTACCATCAATCAGAAAAGGTTCAACAATAAGATGATGCATCAACAACCCCCAGCTTTTGCCTGAGGTACTCAAAAGTGTCCCTGGGCAATGGTTTGGTGAGAATATCAGCCACTTGTTCCTTAGAAGGAACATACTCCAACTTGACCTTCTGTTCAAGCACTTGTTCCCGGAGAAAATGATACTTGATTGGTATGTGCTTGGTTTTTGAATGCATAACCGGATTCTTTGAGATGCTGATTGCACTTGTGTTATCACATAAGATAGGGATAGGTGGTGTGCAAGTGATTTGAAAATCCTGCAAAGTCTGCATCATCCAAAGAAGTTGGGTGCAACAAGATGCAGCAGCAACATATTCTGCTTCAGCTGTAGACAAGGCAATCGAACTCTGTTTCTTGTTGAACCAAGATACCAGTCTGGAACCCATAAAGAACGCACCACCACTTGTGCTTTTCCTGTCATCCACGCTTCCGGCCCAATCTGCATCTGTATAAGCATGAAGAGTAAGATCTGTATCTCTAGGATACCATAAGCCATAATTTTGAGTCCCTTGAAGATATTTGAAAATTCTCTTCACTGCCTGAAGATGAGTCTCCTTCGGATTTGCCTGAAATCTTCCAACTATTCCAACTGCATGCATGATGTCCGGTTGGGTACCTGTCAAATATAGTAAACTTCCAATCATAGATCTGTAGGTTGGTTGATGTACTGCTGCAGATTCATCATTTGCACTGAGACTACATCCTGTGACCATGGGTGTACATACTGGTTTTGCATCTTCCATGCCATATTTCTTCAAGATCTGTTTGAGATACTTGGTTTGAGATAAAAAGATTCCTCCTTACTTTTGTTGGATTTGCAAACCAAGGAAATATGTCAGTTCTCCTAGCAAGGACATTTCAAATTCTTTCTGCATGATCGAGGAAAAGTTTTGACTCATAGCTTCTTCATTGCTGCCAAAAATAATGTCATCTACATACACAACAAGTATTAGCAATTTGTCATTTTCAACTTTTATATACAGATTGCTATCTGCTGAACCTTTTGAAAAGCCTTGTTGATGAAGATATTTGTCCAACTGGTAGTACCAAGCCCTTGGAGCTTGTTTGAGACCATAGAGAGCCTTTTTCAATCTGCATACAAGATTTGGATCATTTCCAAGAATGAACCCATCTGGCTGTTCAATGTACACTTCTTCTTCCAAGTCTCCATTCAGAAAGGCTGATTTCACGTCCATTTGAAATACTTTGAAGTTTTGAAAACTTGAGAGAGCAAGGAACATTCGGATGGCCTCAAGTCTTGCAACAGGAGCAAAAGTTTCTTCAAAGTATATTCCTTCTTGCTGTGCATACCCTTTACAAACAAGTCTGGCTTTGTTTCTAATTACTTCTCCATTTTCATTCAATTTATTTTTGAAGACCCATTTTGTTCTGATAACATTCTTATCCTTTGGTCTAGGAACCAGCTCCCAAGTGTTGTTCTTTTCGATTTGCTCAAGTTCTTCATCCATTGCTTTCACCCAACATTCATCTTTACATGCTTCTTTCACATTTTGTGGTTCAGTAGAGGAGAGTAATTCCAAATAGCTTGAGGCTTCTGCAACTGTTCTTCTTGTTTGTACACCTGCTTCTTTCTGCCCTACAATCTGAGATTCTGGATGATTCTTCTGAACATATCTGGATGGTGTTTTCTCTTCTATTCTTGTCTGCTCCTCTGGTTCTTCTTGAGGTTCTCCTTGGGGTTCTTCTTCTTCATTATTCTGTCTTTGAGGGTAGCCTTCATCTTCTTCTATATCTTCATGATGTACTTGCCTAGGAATGTATCCCTTCTCATCAACCACTACATCAATGCTGTCAACAATTCTGCCAAGTCTTTTATTGTAGCATTTGTATGCTTTGCTATGTGGAGAATAACCAAGAAGAATGCCTTCATCTGCTCTAGGTTCAAGTTTGCTAAGCTGCTCATCAGTATTCTTGATATAGCATTTGCTCCCAAAGATTTTGAAGTGCTTTACCGAAGGAGTCCTGCCACTCCAAAGCTCATGAGGAGTTTGAGTGCTGTTCACCCGAACATTTGTTTTGTTGAGAATAACAACCGCAGCATGTGCAGCTTCACCCCAGAAAGTTGTGGGAGTTCCTGATTCATCAAGCATAGCACAAGCCATTTGTTGGATTGTTCTGTTCATTCTTTCAACAACTCCATTTTGCTGAGGAGTTCTAGCTGTAGAGAATTCTCTCCTTATCCCATGTTCATCACAGAAATCGAAAAATTCATTTGAAGTAAATTCCCCACCTCTGTCGGATCTGAGGCACTTAATTTTGTGACCTGATTCATTTTCAACCAAAGCTTTGAAGGATTTGAATTTTTCGAATGCTTCATCTTTGTGCTTCATAAGTCCTAACCAGACAAACCTGGAGAAATCGTCAATAAATAATATCAAGTATTCCTCTCCTCTAGGTGTTTTTTTCCTGAATGGACCACATGTATCTGTATGTACTAGCTCAAGAGGCATGCTAGCTGATCCTTCTTTCTCTGGAAAGTTAGTTCTGGTTTGTTTTCCAAACTGGCATGATTTGCATATGGTGTTGTCAGGAATTTTGATATCTGGAAGATCGCGAACTGCCTGATATTTACATGCTTTCCTTATTTGTGAGAAGCTTAGATGTCCCAACCTTCGATGCCATAACCAGTGCTCTTCATCCTTGCTCAGATAGCATTGTTGTTGTCCTTCTTCAAATATGTACAGATTATTTGGAGTTGTTTTGCCTTTGAGTACTGTTTTACCTGTATCAAGATCACGAACAAGACATCCATTCGATCTGAAAATAACCTCGGTTCTTTGATCACACATCTAGCTGACACTTAGAAGATTATGCTTCAATCCATCAACATACAAAACATTTCCAGCTTTGACCTTTTCTTTTAACTGAGCAATGCCTTTTCCTTTTATAGTTGCAGGAGTATCATTTCCAAAAGAGACTTTCTTTCCCTTTTCTAGAGCAGAATAAGATTCAAGTTTTTCTTTATCACCTGTCATATGCTTCGAACATCCACTGTCAATGTACCATAGATTTTCCTGTCCCTCTGCATAAAATGCTATTCCACATCTTTTTGTTTGAGGTTCCTTTATTCTCCCTGTTTTGGTGCTTGAGGCTTGCTCCTTTTTCTGCTGAAACCTGCTCCTGCATTCAGATTCTTCATGACCAAAATTATTGTAAATAGAACATTCGACTTCATTTTCAAGAACCGAAAAGTTATTATACGTCCTTTTTGTAATCCCTGTCATACTTCTTTGTTTTTGAGCTTCCCTAGTCATGATTGTTTTATATGCAACACATTGAGCTGCTTTTTGACCAAAGTTATGACAAGAAAAGCATTGTCCATTGAAGAAAATTCTGCGGTTATCGAATCTACCAGCCGACTGATTGTAATTTCTATTTTCATCTATTCTTGGACCAAATTGAGAAGATTTTACCTGTGGCTGGTTCACCCTTAAGATGGATTTCCCTTGATAGTTTCTGTTTGTAATTCGTCCCTGCTTTACCTGATGATCTTCATTGTTCTTTTGCTCATTTCTTCTTGCTGCATCAAGATAACTCTTTGAGGTGGATGCTTGAGAGGTTTCTCCATTGTAGCCCAGACCTGTCTTGTTTAGAGGAGACCGCTGCACATTGATAATCTTATCCAAGGTTTCGGATCCTTTGACAAACTTAAGATTAATAGCTTTTGTTTTCTCAATCTCTTTTCTAAGACCAACAATTTCTCCTTCTAGTTTTTCAAGATGTTTTTCCTTTTCATCAATTTGAAATTGTAGAGTATCAATGATCACATTCTTTTCTTCTATACATCTCTTGAGTCTAGTGATTTCATCATAAAGGTTATCCACATCTATAGCATCCATATAATCATCATCTTCAAATGCCATTAATAACTTATATTCATTACCTCGTTCATCTTCATCACTGTTTGATAGACCATCACTATCTTCATGGGTGTAGTAGCTTTTCTTATTTGCACTTTGTTTCTTGTTCCATCTAGCAGGTTCCTTTCCTTTATCCTTATAAGGACATTTTGCAGCATAATGACCTACTCTTCCACAAGCAAAGCATTTGAAAGGTAGCTTACCTCTGAACCTTCCAGAACCCCTTTGAAGATTTCTGACAAAATTGGATTCTTCTTCCTCTTCTTCTGGAACATGGCTTGCTTCATAGTAATCTTCCTTGCCTGATGCCTTGAAAGCAGCTTCCCTTCTGTCTGATGGACCTCCCTTTCTCATTTCATAAGCAGTTAGAATTCCATGTAGCTGAGACATAGTGAGAACTCGGAGATTTTCCTTTTCTTCTATTGCAGATACTTTAGATTCAAACTTGGGGGATAATGATCTTAGAATCTTTTCAACTACTATAGCCTCTTTTATTTCTTCACCCAAATTTTTCATACAATTAACAATCTCATCTACCCGAAGAAAATAATTAGCCACACTTTCATCATTATACATCTTAAGAGTCTCATACTGAATCCTGAGAGTTTGAAGTTTAGCTCGCTTTACCTGTTCATCTCCTTCATAGCTCGTGACCATTTTGTCCCATATCTCTTTTGCTGATTTGAAGTGCATTACCTTCATGAATTCTGTTTGGGATATACTTCCTAATAGAGTACTGACTGCTTTTGCATTTGTTTCATACTTCTTTTTCTTAGCTGGATCTGTAGGAGTAGCTGAAGGAAAAGCATAGCCTGTTTCTACAATGTCCCAAACTTCTGTACCAAGAGATTGAAGATATGCAGTAACTCTTACCTTCCAATAATTGAAGTTTGTCCCATCAAAAATCGGTGGCCTGATTGATGCTTCTCTCTCGTAGTTGCTCATGATGAACGATCTACCTTCAAGCGATCAAGCTTCTCTGAAGGACCTGCTCTGATACCAATTGTTGGAAATAATACTGAGAGGGGGGGTGAATCAGTATTATCTAGCAATTTAACAAATCTTCCTTATTTGATCTTTGAATTATTCTTGCATATCAGTACCATAAAATAATAAGCATGAACAAAGAAAACAGATAGTCACACCAAAGAACACAAGATGTAAGGTGGAAACCCAATGTGGGTGAAAACCACCTGCTGCAATATGTCTCTATCTTCTTTCAAATTAGAAACTCCTTTTACAATGATTTTGTACTGGTGCAGTCCTTTACCAGTACGCAGGCTGCAACCTGCAGAGAGCTACAACTCTCTACTTCTTTTCATAAAGCATCAAATGATCATCCAGTACATAACAGTTACTGTCTACTACAGTTATCAGATCAGTAATAACAGAATTAACCCAGAACACCTTATCAACATATAAATACAATCAATAGAACAGAGACGCAGTTTTTCCTTCTGTGGCCTGCGACCAGACGCAGCTAACCTTTTGCTACTCTGCGTCCAGACGCAGATATCCTTCTGCTGCGCTGCGTGCCCACGCACTGTTCCTTCAACTGCTCTACGTTCTGTTGCTTCAGGGACGCATCCAGAAACACTATCGCGCCGCGTCTTTCTGCTACAGGGACACACCCAAAAACACTATCGCGCCGCGTCCTTCTGCTACAGAGACGCACCCAAAAACACTATCGCGCCGCGTCCTTTGCTTCAGAGACGCATCTAAACCTTGATCGCTTTGCGTCCCCACACAGATCTCCAGTTACTAAACTGCGTCCCAGACGCACCTGAACTTCGTCTGCCCTGCGTCCCCACGCAGGTCTCCAGATTCTGCATTGCGTCCCGGCGCGCTTTCCTTTCACCGTACATGCGTCCCTTCGGGTATGAATGATTTCAAGACTTTAAGTGTAACCCAAACAGTCAGATCTTTAGATCTGATCTTGCGCCAAAGAGATCTCAGTCCTTCAGTAGATTCGCCTTCTTTAGATCTAAATCAGATCTCACCCAAAAAGATATTCAACCAAAGACATTCTTAGCCAAATGATCTCCTTTCTTTATATAGAAAAGCTCCTCCTCAAAACATGGAACAATACCACGAGCCGACACAATAGAAACACAAAACCGTCAGCTAGATACCACACAAGAAACCCCCACGTGCTTTTTCTCTGCCTTGAAAAGTGTGCACTGGGTGGACGCACCCCCTGAACGGCTAGACTGCGTCTCTGGACGCGGATCCTGCATGGTGTACCTGCGGGTACACACCTTCTGAACTGGTTTCCTGCGTCCTTCTTAATTTTCAACAAACTGAGAGCCTTGCCACGGGAGTTGCCATCAAGTACAACATCTGTAACATACATACCAGAAAACATAATGCCAACAATGTATGCTCACATGTCTCCTTAATTAATCATCATATGATTTTCTCCACCATATATTCCATCATGAATGATAGATGGTCCAATGATTCCTTCATAACTGATCTCCGCTTCAAACTCCATAACTTGTACTTAACCGGACCTCCACAACTACACCTGTTAACGGTCAGATTAATGACATGACCTACCTATATACGACTCTTCAAATACTGATGGTTTATTTATTACATGCCAAATGCCAACTCTTAAGTTTTTCTCTCATATTTATGCAGCCAATTCATGTATACAATCATTCTGTTTCAATATATTTAATGTATACAGTCATTTAGTTTCCATATTCACAGTCACTATGTTTCTATATACCTTGTCATCCTGTTGCCATATCTATAATCATTCTAATTCTACATACCCAATCACTCCATTAACATATATGCAGTCATTCCATTTCTTAGACAGTGAGAGTAGTTTTGAAGGGTAACCGAGAACAAAGGATATGGGGCTTATCGTTAGAACTAAGCCCATAAGGGTAAAATACATGGAGGGATATACGCATCTCAAGGGGATGTTACAGAATGCTGGATGGTTGTGTTTTATTGAAAAATTTGACATCTACCACAAGGAAATCACTAAATCCTTTTCCAGGTCATTTGATGGCACTAAAGTGGAAATAGGGGATATCAAATTTGCAGTTACAAAGTCCTTCATAGCAGAAGAAAAAGAACTCCCAAGGCTAGGAGAAAGATGGTTCAAAAACAAAGAGTTTCATGATGAATCTTGGAAGGTGATTCTTAAAAACCCAGGTATGGATGTTTCAGTTTTTAGAAAAGGGATTCCAATTCCAGCACTCAAAAACAAATGGAGTAGCATGTTTTTAATACTGCAAAATTCATTACATGTGAAGGGAGGTTTGGGTCTATGTATGTTTATCATAAAAAATTGTTAATGAACTTTCTAGAGAATGGAACCCTCAATATTCCCTTTTTTCTTCTGAATAGTCTGAGAATAATAGCAACCAATGTCCAAAAGAAATTTGAATCAATAGAAAAAACTTTATATCACTATGCATTAGTGAAGATTTTAGTTGAATTTCATTTGAGAAGTGTGGGGGATAAATGGGAAGACTTCTTGGTAACAAATTTCTTCCAAGATTCTCCCGATTTATCTGAGGGATGTCATGTTAAAAGAAGTAGAAGAAGAGATATCAGCATTAAAAACTCCTCACAAAAATATGATGCAGAAATGGCTCCTAAATCAAAGGTTAGGAAGCAGACTAAGCTAAAGAGAAAAATGAAAGAGAGGGTTGAAGAAATCAATAAGGACATTCCTGAACCTTCATCACCTCAAGAAGATGAACAACCACTTTCTGAAAGACTAACCAAGACCAAGGAGCAAATCAAGAAAGATGAGAAAGGAAAGAGGAAAAAGGACACAAAAGAGGAAACCATAAACTTCCAAAACTTGAGGAGGAGCTCTAGACTCTGATGATAGGTGAAGAAGGTGAAATCAAAAGAGGCCCAGTTTATAAATTTAGAGGAAGAAACCCCAGTTCAGTCCCCTGATAGTATTCCATCTTAACATAGTCCACAATATTCCCCTCAATAGAATTTTGAAGGCAGCCCAACTAGAGCTTCTACTCGCATATATCCAGTACAACAGTAAATCTATGACTACATAGATTCATTAGAGAAAAAGACTACCTCAGTAGACCGAGGGACTTCAACTAATCCAGAGTAGCCTGTCACCTCACAAGAAACTCTAACTAGCTCCCTCAAATAAGAGATCTATGAGATAGAAATTCTGAACAGACACATCCAAAAAGAAAATGAAACATTGAGGGAACAAAATAAGCTAGATAGAGCTATTCATGACAACACAATGCTACACTTGGGATTATGGTACAATAAGAACAGGAAACTAAAAAGGAAAAATAAGAAGCTGAATAGAACACTTATTAATCTCAAATACAGATTTCTTATGAGGAAGCCAAGAATGATAGTTAGTGCAAAGAAAAGTAAGAAGAGGAAGTTGGATGTGTTGGCAAAATTATCAGACCAAATGCAATAGGAGGAGGAAGTTCACAATTTTGATTGCATGGGGACATGCAATGGTTTTGCAGTGGGGGTATGTTGAGCCTCAAAACTACCTTTTCCTGAGCAACTCTTCTCATTCCTTTCCTTTGTTTTTCCATGAAGAAAATGCATTCCTATCATCAATGACCAATATATATTGCCTTAAGGAGGACATTTAGTGATTTACATGTTATGCCTTTATGTTTCGTTGTTTGAATAAGTTTTTGTCTTTTAGCTACAGAACGTAGCCTATTCTTCATCTAATCGACTGTTTCGCAGCTATTTCCATGCTTTAACAGGTTCCAAGTGTTAGAAGGAGAAAATAACTACATGGGCATCTTGGAAATCAACATGACATGGATTGCGTCCTATTCAACTAGCCCAGGTTGACAAGGAAGATGGTACAAGGCTCCAGCCATTGGAGAAGTCAAACGTAGAAACCGAAGGCAACAGGACTTTGTTTCGTCAATAATCAACACGTTTCACAGTGATGGAAAGTGTTATTCGAAAAAACTTCCTGAATCCATAGACTCCAACAGCCATCATCTTGGATTTATGTCTCCCACAGCCAAAGAAGAAAATGCCATTTGCCTACCTTATACATGTTTTTGGCTATAGTCTATGTGTCTCCACAAATAGTTGCATAATTTTCTTATAAATACCTGTGTAAATAACTTGGAAGGAGTTCAAATTTCCTCATGTATTAAGCTCAGACTACTACTCTGTAATTTTGGAAAACTCATTTACTGTGTTTTTTTTTATATGAAGAGTGCAAGTTTTATGGATATGTGAAGGAGTTTCTTGGAGTTTGATTAAGTACACATAACCTAATCAGTTGCATAGGGCCCCTGCACTCACTGAGTTTTTATTTCATTTTTTTTATCCTTTCTAGTTGAACTGTAAATTCATCATTTCTTCCATAGTGTTCATAACAATTTTTCATACTAACCTTGTTTATAATGCCATTTTTTTAGTCATTTCTTTACTAAAGCAAAATAGCTTCTTTCAGTGAAAAATAGCTTTTTGTTTGCTTAATTTCTCATTAGTTTTTATTAGTAGTGTAGAGTAGTTAGTTTAATTTTTTGTTTCATCAGTCTTTAGGTTTTCAATTAAACTGATCAGTACAATTATTGCTCTTGCCATTTTGTTACTAGTTTATTGATTCATGGTGTAGATGAATGTTTCTAAAGAGCCCTTCTAGTTGATAACTCATCTTAAACTAAGTGGTTGAATACTTCAGTCATCCAACGAGTCTTTTCTGCAATTTTGCATTTATCTTTTCTTAGAATAATGAAGTACAAAATTTCTCAAAATGTCATCAAAAGGAGGTTTTTCTCCCAAAATTGAGAGGCAAAGTAACTAAGAACTTCATTTAGTTTTGTTTCCACAATAGATTAGACATTAGTCGCAATTTTACTTTCATTTTTAGTATTTCATTTGGTTTTGTTTCCATAATAGATAATTGCAATTTCACTTTCAGTTTTATTATTTCATTTAGTTTTGTTCTTGTAATAGATTAGACAATAGTTCCAATTTCACTTTCAGTTTTCAGTATTTCATTTAGTATTGTTTTTTTAATTGAATAGACACTAGTTGCAATTTTATTTTTTATTTTTTAGTTCATTATTTGGAAATAATGATAAGAGTAGAAATAGAAACTATGTTTTCATTTCTTGATTAAACTTTGCTTCTAGATCTTACTTAAGCTCTTTCCATTCTTATTTCTTTAGGTTCTTAGTAGTATTTACAGAAGTTAGATTTAAGATTTTTTTAGTTACATTGTAAATCATTAGGGATTCTAAGACCAAAAACCCCTAAAACAACATAAAACACAAAAACAATGAAGTAAGAAGGGTCATCTAGCACAAACAGTGCACTACACTTCATCAGTTTACAATACCCATATTGATAATTTATGTACAGCAAGTTAGGACACTAAATTGACCAAACAGCTGGCTCACGCGAAGATCCCGTCCATGGTGAAGCCACCTGATGGTGTACAGTTGTGGATGTGCTATGGTTAGTAAGCCCAGCCGCTTCACAACCTTTGCCAAAATGAGGTTCTTTTGGCTCTCGTTGTCAACGATGAACTACAATGGGGAGCCCTTTACCCACATCTGGGAGTGGAAGAGGTGCTCCTCCTCCTCCAGATCTTCGGTTTCCTGCTTCTGGATCTTCGTGGTGGAAATAGTGGCGCTGGGCCCCGCATCGATAATCTTCTTCGCTTTGTCATTCCCCTTGTCAGGTTTCAACTCAGAGTCAGAACATGCATCTGATTCTAAAGCCTTTAGCTCGGCCACGAGTGACTGCTTGGCTCAAATCTCACCTGTGTTGTGAGTGTATCTCTTATGGAACTCACACCACTTTACTGTGTCCTTTTTCAGCTTCGCAACACTATTATTTGCTTGAGGCTTTGGCAGCTTGTCCTGGGCCGCCCCACTGTTACAAGTCCATTTGGGTACATCAACCCCAACCTATAGATCAGTGCTATTAGGGCCCATCAATCACTAATTCAGTTTTTACATGCCCTAAAGAAGTCACCCATCAGAATGCCTAGCTTCCCAAGAAGTTTCATGACCAAAATCATCTGGAAACTGCCTCTAAGAATATCAGTGCAGGTAGGTCCTCATTAGGGTGTGCTTCAATGCAAACCATACATTCATAGGGTGTTATGCAGCACACTTGGTCCCTCTTTGGCCTGCATTGGGTGAATTTGAGCGAATTTCCATGAGGGTTTTAAAGATTCCTTATCCATTGGATGCCTCTAGAAGTTTCTCAAGTCTATCTACTCCTTTTAGCTCATATTTGGATGAGGAAGGGAGTTAAGGAACATCAATCCCTTATCCCTTCCTCCATGGAACTAAATTCTAAGTTTGGGAGGGAATTTATTATCACCATTTATGGCATAACTTCCTTCATTCACCTATAAAAAGATCACTCATCTAAGTGATCAGGAGTTGGAAATTATTGAATTATAGGGAGATGATGTTAGTATGAGACTTGAGTTGATTTCAATTATTGTAATGATGTCCAAATTTCCTGCTTGTTATGAGGAGAGGATGGGATTGAACTGGAGGAGTGATGCTGAATTAAGCAATGGGTTTTAACTCTTCACTTTACTAATAAAGTGTTCAAATATTTTTCCATATGCTTTTGTTATTCATTTATGCTTTCATATGTGTATCATGTACTTGATTCCATGCTATGTTTAATCAATAGATCATTATCATATGCTTTGATTGGTTGTTGTCTTCTATCTGTGTGTATGTACTCTTCAAGCGGATTATGTACGGAGAGGAGTGAAAGGATTGGTCAAGGGAGATAAGGAGCAAGTGAAGGCTACAGGTAGGATTCTTTGCCTCTTATTTTATCTATTGGTCATAGGAAAGGTAGAGAATGCTTTGAACTATTGTTCTGGGCTTAGCTACTAGTCTAGGGGTTTAAGCATTTATCCGTAGAGACTAAACCTTTGAAAAAAAAATTGGCAACTCTGCTGGGGAGTGATTATCCATCTTAGTAGATTATCAGCCTCTTAAGACATTTCTACATACTGTACTTGTCGTCATTCATTGAATTTCAATCTTCTGTCATTAAAACTTGAGCCAAAATTGTGCCAAATTGTCTTCAAATTTGCTTACTGTCACCAGCGCAGCCCAATGAAGGACACAGTTTGATGCAATGCACTTCCTGCATAGACTCAGTGCACTTCAATGCACTGTCTCTCACTACTACCTGCGTTGATCACTTGAAGGTCAATTTTCCATCTCGGAACTAAAGTTTTTGAGCCAATTTTCTCCTGTTTGAATGATTTATGAATGTCAATGATGTTTTGTCTCTGAAAATAGTGTTTCATCTCCTTAACTAGCCCTACTTAGAGTAGGATTGATAAAATTTTCTTATGTATTTACTTTATCATTTTCAATCTATAGTCGAAAGTTAGTTTTTTGATCAATTGATCTTTAGCGAAAGAAAGTGTCGTAAAATCGTCTTTTCCTTCAAAAATTGAATTGTCGTCAAATATTCATTCATGAATGATCGATTAGTTGATGTGTGCAAATTATTAGTATTTTCATTGAAAGTTTCGTAATTCCTCATTTCTTTGAAATCGAAAGTGTCGTAAATTCTTCCTTTGATTGAAAAGAATTTGTCGCAAAATCGTCATTTTTATGAAAGAGTTTATTGATCGATTGTGCATATTTCCTTTTTATTCATTTACATTAAGGAAAACTGAAAAGAAATACATGCATGTTGCATTGAAAAAGTTTGTGTGTGTTGGTAAGGAATAGTGTAGGGAATTTGCATTTAGATTCTGCTATTTGCTCTTTGATCAAAAGAAATATGATTGCTCTATCCCTAAGTAGTTAGTATTTTCATCGTTAAATTGAATGGAAAGAATGCTTATCATGATAGTTGCATTCCTAGGAATTTCAGAATGCATCATGTGGTGAACTTGAAAGGAAAATTCTTAAGAAATATGAACTTAAAATAAACATCAATTTACCTAATGGAGCATTGTCATTAACACAAATGTTTAGTGGTTCAAGGCTAGAGACATGTTACGGCGTCATAAAACAAATCATTTGTCACTAACTTGACCGGATTACATTCTGAGTGGGATACCTCATTCAACGTACATGATTATATCGTAGCTCATCCACATACCTTTGGGTATATAGGACGGTGTTACAGTACATGAAGTATATAGGAATGCTCTCACTGTGCGGTTTTGCATTAGACAACACTTATACGGACTGGGCCTCCATGTACCTTTAGGTAGATATGGGAGGACAAATCTAGGTTGCTATCCATCCCTAAGTAATCATGTCGGCCGCCTTGCAAATGTAATACACCGAACATAGCATTCAGGGAGATTTCCTGCTCGTACTTCTTGATTCACTTGGAGGTATTCTGAAGTTCACAGTTACCTGGTAAACCTTTTGCCTAGTCACCCCTTTTTTTTAATTTATTTTTTGATAATAAAATTAATCAACAATCATGGAGGAACATCAACTCCTACCCCGTCGTTCGCAAAGAACAATCAGCAAACCGCCTTCGCTTCCTAAAGTGACACCAATTTGGGCAAATTGGTCTCATTTAACTGAGCCTAGTACATCAAGAACTCCTAGTTCTTCATCTGAGTTACCTGAATCATCCATTTTGGTAAGTACATAGACTTGAGTTACTCCAACTATTTCTGGTACATCCGTTCCTGAAGAAGAAGTTTCACAATTACCTGAGAACATTAGCACTGATCCTAGTGAAACAATAACCAAAGTTGTTAAACTACAAGTTGATCCTCAACTTGAGGTTGCTCAACAAGAAAGTAATTCTGAATTTGAATCAGTTCAACTAAAAGTTAATCCAGAAACAAACCCAGTTCAAACAGAAGTTACATCTGAACCTGAAGTTCTTCAGGAACCTCTCACTGAAACTGTTACTCGTTTACCAAAACATTTGGACTTCGAAGTTGAACATTCAGAAGTTGTTACTTTACCGGGTACCACTCAGACATCAGTAACTATTGAAACTTCAACTTCACCAACACTAGAAATATTTTACGGACTTGACGGTGAAGCTCTTCCACCAGGTTTGATTGCCATTGAGGAGGAGTTGGAAGAATATTCCACACCCGGAACCCTATTTCACTTTGGAACTGGGCTTTATCTTTACCCAAATACACTTTATTTCTTTGCTTCACTTGATTCTGCTTCTTTCAAGTACCCATAGAATCTTTAGGACAACTTTTGGGCCAGTTAACTATGGTTTAATAACCATTAACATCTCAAATTGTATCATCTGATGCAGCTACAGCAGATTCATTTGTTCTCACTTCTTTGATGTTTTCTACCACACCTGAGTCGCACCTGAAGGGTGAATCGTCCATCTCGATAAGTTACTGATCATTATCTGGAACCCACTCAGGGGTTGCTTCTCCACCATGGTCATCACCCATGTCCTCAACTGAAATTTTACCTGGTTCTTCTCTAATGGGAACTCAACAGTTCGATCCTGCATATCAGTATGAAGTTGGAAAATCTGGTCAACCAATACCTATGTATCCATTAAATACTGCATTGCCACCAAATGGAGAGCAATATGCTTATTCACCGTATCCTTCTTATAATGGGGGACTACCATATGGTAATATCCCACAGTATTCAGGTCAACCTGGAATTAGAGTTTGTCAATGGCAAGCAATAATTCCAGTTCAACCAAGGCTTGTGTATCCAACACAACCAATGCAAACCGTGTCAGCTATTCCTATTACACCTATTGTTACTATTGTACCATAGTCACAAGTTCAAATTGTTGTATCTCAACTTGTTCCAACTGATCGTTCTACCTTGCAATCACAAGTTTCAAGTCAAGAAGTTCAAATTCCTCAAGTTATTCTACAATAACCACTTTTTCTGGAGTTTAGCAATAACCTCAGGTTAGTTTACCCTTATCTGGACTAACCCATGCTTACACTAGTATAGTTTATTCACAACCTGGCTAAACTTTCATTGTTGGACAACAACAACCGTTGAATCCACAACAGTTATACCAACAACAAAAACAATTGATTCAACAACCGTGGTAGCCTCAATTTCAACAACCCCAATTCGAGCAGTGCCAACCTCAGTTTCGATCTGTTTCACAGACTCAACTTGGTTTTGGTCAATCTCAAGATTACCAAGGTCAAGGTCAACAAGGTTTTTCAAGTTATGGACAGCCACTTATTCAACCCGGTTATCAACAACCACCTTACACTGGTTTTGTTCAATAATCATACCAAAGCTACCAAATGCAGATGCCCTATGCCAATATGCAAAGACCTATTGCCCAAGAAATTCCATGATATCCTAGGTATGCTCAACCTGGCTTGAATCGATAGTTTCCATTTGTAGCAACTTTAGAATTACCAGATTTAAATCACCTCAGTAATGATCCAATATTATATGCACCTTGGTGGCCAGTAATTCCACATAAGTTACCATCTGACATTTCGAAGTTTAACAGAAATCCTAGAGAAGACCCATCAAATAATGTTATAACATTTCATTTGTGGTGTTCATCTAACTCCTTAAATGACAATTCAGTTAGACTTCATCTTTTCCAAAGAACACTTACTGGTTCAGCTGCTAAATGGTACATTGAATTACCAAGAGCTTCTTTTCACAACTTCACCACTTTAACCACTAGCATTTTGACCCACTTCTAGTTACCTATCAGATACGAGACTGGAATGATATTCCTAACCAACTTTAAAAAGATTGCTGCTACCCATATATCAGATCACATTCATGAGTGGTGGCATCATCATCAAATGGTTAAGGCATATGTTCCCGATCAGCTTTTAGCTGAGTAGTTCATAAAATCCTTTTTTCCATGAATCACCGAGGATGTGGCAAAAGGTGGAGCTATCACATAATAGAAAGTCATTGCTCGTGCCCAGTACTTGGATTTAATTTACACACAACCAGGCATGCTTTATGATAAAATTCCCAATGCACCTCAACCAGCTTTCACTCTAAAATCTCCTCCATAATCGAGTAAGGACTCTCATGCCGCTGATGGTCTGATTGGTTCTTCAAGCACACAATCAGCAAGAAGACCATCTCGTAAAAATCTTGTTGGTTCCAATAAATCTACGAATGCATCAGAAAATACTCTTACCTCTAAGATTAATGTCATGTCATTTGACAAAGGCAAAAATCCAAAGCAACCAGTAGGCAAGAAAAATGGGCAGAACAAAAAGAAACAAGAAAATTCCCCTCCAAATAAATCATTTGATTCCTCTACCGCGGCAAGGAAACCTCGATATCCATGCTTGATATGTAATGATAAGCATTATAAAAGAGATTGTCCACATCACTCTAAGGTCTCTAAACATTTAAATACCTCAAACACATCGGTAGTGTTGATATATCTATTTCCAACCCCAAAAACACATTTGGTTGCAACAAACCATGCTTCCGCATCCCAAGTATTTATGTTATCCATCGCAAAGCCACAAAATGATGTTTTGGATTCAAAAGAAACAAAGATTATGGAAATCCATCGTCATCGAACATCCAGGCCATTGATCAACCTAATCCTTCAACCTCAACTTCATCTGAAGTTGTTCCACCTATTGTACCTGAATTGACAATAAAAGCACCAAAAGGAGTAGTACACAAATCGACATTCAACCCTCGGGCTCAAGCAACTCAAAACTATAACATAGTCGAAGATCTTGCTCAATTACCTTCAACTACGTCGACACTTGAGGTGTTGCAAAACTGTCCCTCCTAGAAATAGCCTTTACTGTCAGCAATAGGTGAAATGGATCCTACAGATTCAAACCTTGTGCTCTTTAACCATGCAGGATATTCACCACAGTTACTAGTGCAATTATCTTTCGTAATCCAAGTAAAATCTCTTAATAATAATGTTCACCAAACTATTATTGACGAGGGGGCATCTACTTCCATTATGTCCATGAGCTGCAGGATAACACTTGGTTCACTACCATTGTCACGATCACCAACCACATTGAAAGCTTTTGATGGAAGAATATATAATATATGTGGGATTTTGAGTAACCTGCAAATCGAACTAGGGAGAAAAATGGTTACTGTTGAGGTTGAGGTAGTTGACAGACCCCTCAATTACAATATTTTACTAGGAAGGCCTTGGGTATATGCTATGGCTGTTGTGGTTTCCATATATTTTCATACTATTGCATTCCCTTTTAAGGATGGAATCATAATCATTAATCAACTAGCCTTCTTTTCCAATAGTTCACAGGCTACAGGAATCATTCCATTAGTACACCGACCCCCACTGTCACTCCAAAGTGTTGCAGTAGGTCTCTTTAAATATCCTTCCCTAATGGGTACTTTTACCCTCCCGTTACCATCTGATGTGGCGGAAGTGGCAAGAGTAGAAACCTGCAACATGATTTCCTCCACCTTCTATGATTTAAGGAGGATTTCTAACCAATTTGAAGATGATGGTAATATTGAGGTATTTTTGTTAAGCCCTATTGAATTATCATAGCAGTCAATATTTAGTGCTTGTGCAGCAAACCCAAATCCACACTCAACTTCTGTATGGGTAGATAGGTCATTAGAATATGGTACCTCTTCGAATCCTTTTTCACGTATACATTCTACAGATGAAGGAATCCTCCAATCAATGATGATAGGAGAGGAACCATGGGGTGATTATCATCATTATTTCAATCTTCCAAATGACAATGAAGATTATTCAAATGAGTTAAAACACCCGTCAATTGTTGGTTTCTTGTCGAATTCTGTTAGAATAGAAACTGTAGATTCTGAGCATAATTTGTCCAACATCGAAGAAAAAAATTCTATAAACATTTCAACCAAGCCTAATATTGTAGAGAACATTCATGTCGACAAATCCTCTTCTCCATTGGAACTTAATAATTACCATGCTCTATTTCATGAATTTAGAGATACTTTTGCATGGTCTTACGAGGAGATTCTAGGAATTGACTCAAGCATTGTTGAACATGAGATTAAAATGTAACTTGGTGTCAAACCAGTACGACAACGGCTTCGACCTATTCATCCGAAGAAAGCCATTGCCATTAAAGCAGAGGTTGGAAAAATTTTGCGTGCTGGCTACATTTTCCCTGTACCTCTTACCGATTGGGTATCTAACATTGTTCCAGCTATGAAAAAACAAGAAACAATTCGAGTGTGCATTGATTATAGGGATGTAAATCAAGCATGTACAAAAGACAATTATCCTATACCCTTTATTGACTAGATTATTGATGAATGTTCCAGATGTGAAATCTTTTCATTCATGGATGGATTTTCTGACTACAATCAAATCAATATCTGCCCACAGGACCAATCTAAAACAACTTTTATATGTCCTTGGGGCACATTCCCCTATCGAAAGTTACCTTTTGTTTTGAAGAATGCAGGGGCTACATTTTAGAGGGCAATGAATTATGCCATCGATTACATCAAGAGAATTGTTCAAACTTATCTTGATGATTTACTTACTCATTCACGAAAGCTGTCTAATCACCCACAACATTTGAGAACAATATTTTTACGGTGTCGACACTACAAGATAAAACTCAATCCACACAAGTATGTGTTTTGTGTTGGCTCTAGTTGATTGCTTGGATTCGTTGTCTCAAAAGATGGAATTCAACTCAATCCAATTAAGGTTCTGTTGATGCCCTGAAAATCGTTGTATCAACATTGGGGGATAACCACCCGGTCCGGACCTTAATACAGCTCCTTTTCCGTTTGGAATGGTAGCTCCGACTGGGGATAATGGGACCAGTTTCCCAGTAATGAATAAAAAGGGTGGATAAATGATTGATTGTCTAATCTAATGATAGGCGAATAACTTATTATATGAACAAAATAAAAGAACTACTACTAATCCTGGGAACTATTGTACTTTGAAATGTAGCACTTGATGATCAATGTCTATTGACAGGCATATAGATGACTCTATCTAATAGACATAGACGTTTATTCATTCAAGGATTACTTTGCTCAAATAGTTAAACAAAGTGATTAATGAAATATTTCTACACTTATCATTTATATCATCAATACATATATGATCAAGAGAAAAACATACTATAAACATCCAATAGTGGAGGGAATAAAGAAATGTTGTTAAAACACATACATATATCTGATAATAGCAAAGGCGATCAAATCAATTCATATAAAAATAATGAATTCAGACATAGATAATAGTACCATATGAGCTGCGAGCCACTCCCAATATCAATCGCTATTTGAGATTCTTCTTCCGACTCAGAAATACTTTCAAAGAAAGACAATAGTGCACATTCGCGTAAAAGCTTCCTTGCTAAAATCAGAATAATTGGTCCAGTTTTATAAAAGAACATGCCTGAAGTACAGTAGTGCAACTTCAGGCTTTAAGTCATGTACAAAACTTACGACCCTTTCCAAATACATGAAAGGGTCTATAAATACTAATTTAAGTTAACTCTCTATGAAACTGAAATCCTACTTAATTGGTATCAAACGATCTTGAATATCTCCTTCTAAGCAATCTAGCAGTCAGCGGCATGAATCATCATGTAGGTTGTTTGCCTTTGAACCTGAGTTGACATATCGCAAGCATTGGCTCCACTTCGGGCGGTCTGTTGAGGCGAGAGTTGAGTTGGGCGGCATAGGTGGCATCCTGAATATCGGGAATAATATACCCGATTGCATCTGTAAGGAATTTGAGGGCGGCTCTCTGATTGTGTGGTTTGACTAAGAAGAACCCATAGGCATCCCATGTTAAACTGTTAATTCCTGAGATTAATCTCTCATTTTTCTCTAGATCCGGATAACATGACTGCTGCAATGTTTTCGCCGCTGTCAATTTACCTGGAGTGCATTGGGAAATCATGTTAGACAAGTAGAGAGTATTATTAATCAATTCAACCAAATTACTTGTGGTTGATTTACATCTTGAAACTGCTCTCTCTGCTTTCATTAATTGGGACTGCCATTCTGTAAATAATATTTCCTTATGTGATTCTAAAATCTTAGGTAAATTAGCCGCCTGTCCCTGATCGGTATCTTGCCACTCAAGAAAATCAGTTAATGTTTCATCAGCTTGATCCAAGTCTGTTCTAGCTTTTTCTGATTTTTTACTTATCGATGTCGTCAAATCGCATAATGGTTCCACCTGGGCGATTTGTTCACATAAAAGCTTTATTTGTGTTATCAATGCCTTGTTTATTTGTAATGCCTCTACTTTGAATTCAGCTATCTGTGGAAGATTCTTTGTCTTCTCTAGCTGGGCTGATAGTTGAGCAATTTTCTCATCTTTTGACTTCAGCATTTGTTCATTTGTTGCCTTCAGTTGTGCCAATGCCTCAGACAACTCTTTCTGCTTTTGGACTGCACTGCGGTCAATCCTCTGTTTCTCTTCTTTCAATTGTTGAGTTAATTGATTATTTATTTGCTGTTGTATTAACAATTGTCGTTCTGTTTCCTCTGCCTTCTGTTGTGCTTCTGATAGTTGTCCTTGCAATGAAAAGATCTCCTGGTCTTTTGTTTTTAATAAAAGACTTACCTCTGATGCCTTGTCTATTGTTGCTGCCGAATAGGCTATAGCATATTGCGATAGTTTTGTTAGGTCGTCAGAGGGGTCAAATTCCTCCTTCCAAACCACATTGCCCGTCACTGTTTGTTCTGGGAATAGGGAAGGTTGACCAATCCTTCTCCTCTTCCTCTGTCATTTTACCACAACTTTGTGTCTTGGGCTATAGAAGACATCCAAGGGAGGAATTTCTTCTATCTGCAAAATAATTTGATCGGAGGGATCCTTTGGGATTATCTCTACTTCTTTCGAACTGGGTAGGCCACTGGTTCCACTTGGAACCTTTTTTGAAGTGGTTTCCTGTGTATCTTCTGCTTTTGATGTCTCGGTATCTTTAGAGAATTCAATATTACTGATAATTGAATCGAATTGTTGCCATTCCTGGAGAAATTTCGGGTCAATTTGAGTATCTACATTCACCTCTATGCTGCTCTGTTCCTGCTCTTTCGTCTAGGTTTCCTCTTGCATTTTCTCCCATTCTTTTGATGAAACCGGAGGTTCTTTAGTATGTCGTTGTTCAGGCTCGCTTGATTTTGTTTCTGGGGTTGTTGCTAACAAATCTAGAGGCAGAGTTTGCAACCTCTATTATCTAAGTCTGTTGAATTCAACTAACCCTTCATCTTTGTATTCCATTATGGCCAACGATCTAACTTGGTACATTGGTTCAGCTGAGGAGAACAGGTCATCAAACTTATATTCTTTATGGTCAAACTTTGTCAATTTGGCATGTTCAAGTGCATTATAGGCAACTTTGTTGGGATCAAATCGCCTATTAGGGAGAGTTGCTAGGGTTAATGACTTCATCTTTGTAGATTCTTTCTCTGCATGTTTGAAATAATGCAAAGTGTAGACACCACATCTCAGAGGAAAAGAGGGCCAGACTTACTTCTTATTTTTCTTTAGAGTTTGTGTAACTCCTTCAGAGATAATCTGATAGGCTATCTCCCTCGCCAGCAGTTTATCAGGTATGTACAAAGGAAGGACATGAGGTTCGGCTTGGCTGCCGAAAATTCTTATATAAGTAAATTTTTCCTCTCCAAACCATCTTCCTATTGATGTTAAATCAATTCCTACTTGATAAGAAATCTTGGGAGCAGGTTTATCAAAAATAGAGTAATGAATGGGTAACATGAAGCCATTGCAGACTTGGTATAAATGGTGCTTATATTATGTTTTCCACAATTTCTGATGGTATATGTGAATAAGCATGGAGTCTTGTGCAGTCCACCTCCAGCCGAGCACGGGAAATTCAGAATTAAAACATAGGGTGTCTAGTATATAAGCACTGTAGTAGAATGGGGGAATAAGCCTTTCGGTGACGCGGGTTTTAGTTCTAAAATCAAGAACTGTTGTTGCTAGCTTATCAGACAGTATAGTTTCCCAATCCATTATTTCACTATTACACGCCGCTTCCATCAAGGGAACCATTTCTATAGTGAAATTAGCGGAATCGTGCAACCCCCACAATGTACACATCATTATCCCGGCATAACAATAAGGAGAACATAGGGAATCAACGGAGTACTTACCGGAAGTTTCATGCTTGTGTTTTGTTGGATTTTGCCTCCAATCCCGAATGGGTTCGAATTCAGTTTCATTCCCATTTCAGAATTTCTCCAGAAATGCCTTGTTGTACTTCTTCTCTGGCGTAGGCAAATGATACATTTGCCTCAAATCATTAGCCTGAAATGAACTGAAGATTCTCCCATCTCTAGTGCAAAAGGTTCTGTCTGTGATTGGGATTTCCTCAATTGCCCACCTCACTACATCGGTATATGGGAGAATTTGTTCCCGAGCCACTATTCGATGAAGGAAAGAGTCGGCTAAGTCCTTTAAAGTAGCATCAGATTTTCGATTGGTATCCATTGTGGCTTGTACTGTTGTCACCTTTGGTTCTTCGGCCTCAATCAAATTATAGGTACCTTGCCAGGTAGTTATGCCGAGTCCTGAACATGTAGTATCAGATATCAACCCTTTCTTTTTAGTTCCTGGATCAGCGATGGGTTGTCCTGGGGCTGGCAAAGAGGAAGCGATTGCAGTTTTCTTGGACTTCTTCCCCATTCTTCTTGAATCTATTACTTCGAAAGAGTTCTGCACAGGAGTGAAAATGAGCGTAACACAGAGAATTGGTAGTGAAAACCAAATACGAGCGAGATATATTGATCAATTCACGATGAAGGATCGACTTAAAGTGGCTACGGATACAATCTGTGAAAAGATTTTTAAGTTTACTATTTCATTAAATGGCCATTAAAACCTGTCAGTCCTTTAAATGCCCATCATATTGTTTTATTGGCCAAATGATTTGTTTAAGCGTGCCTTGGATGTTTTCGTGGTTGAGCGCAGGTGAATAACTGTTTGGAAGATAAGGCCTTTAATACAAATTAATCATAATATCCTCGCTTTAACAATTCTTGAAGTTCGTGCTTTTGGCTTTATCACAATCGGGCATCGGGGGAAAACTTAAATCATTATATTGGTTCCTTTTGGAATCCCCGATCGCTGCTAACGATATTGCATCGCATCGGGAGTATTAAATGGGCACTTTGAAAAGCATGCATGGTACATCCCCGATCGCCGATAGCGATATCGCATCGTATCGAAGCGAAAGGCACTTGATCGCATCGCGTCAGAGCGAAAGTCACTTTTGTTATGGAAACTTATTATTTCCGATATTCGATAGCCTATTGCATGTTGTCGCGTCGGAGAAAACCAATGTGTCTTTAAGTTATGCCTCTTTTGTCATTGCGATATGCGATCTTGCAATCGCTTTATCGCAATGATAAAAGATTAATCATTTATATTATAAGACCAAATAATTGGTTTGTCAAAAAGTTTTTTGTAATATTTTCATTTTGTTTTCGGACCTTTTTGAATAATGCAATGTTGATACCAATTAAAATAAAAAGGGACCCATTTCAGATTATAGTTTAATGAATAAAAATGGTATGAAATGGGGGGTTGTTGTAGAGCACAACAGGTTCAAGTAATCCTTCACTTGCCTCCACCTTCAAACTCGTTATAGTTACAGAGACTTCAAGGGAGGGAAAACTTTCTAAGGAGGTTCACTCCAAACTATGCTGAGTTGGCTAAAGGTTTTACATGTTTATTGAAGAAAGAGGTACCCTTCCAGTGGGATTAGGTTGTGCAAGCTTCCTTTGATGCTCTCAAGCATTCCCTAATTAGAGCATCATTAATGTATGCCCCAAATTATCAAAAAGACTATTACCTGTATCTTGCCGCTACATATACAACCATTGGTATGGTTTTAGTCCAAGAAGAAAGTGGAATTGAACATCCTATTTATTACTTGAGTTGTAATCTCAAAGATACAGAAAGTAAGTATTCCTATGTCAAAAAGTTAGCTTTGGCAGCCGTTCAAGCTATATAGAGATTTCGTCATTAAATCCTCCTTCGTAAAACTACAATTATATCAAATTGCAACCCTATGACATACATTTTGTGACGTTAATTGCTTGGGGTCAAATATTCAAAATGGATAGTAATTTTGAAAGAGTTTGATTTAGAGTTCATCAAGTATAAATCAAATAAATGTCTTTCTTTTGTCGAGTTACTTTGCGATCTTCCCTCATCCTCCAACGATTTAACATCAAAAGCATCAAACTTGGATGAGTCTTTGTTTCTTATCTTTTCAATTGATCCATGGTATGGTGATATACTGGTCTATCTCCAGACCCAAGCATTTCGGCCTAATACCCCTCGCTCTGAACAACGACGTACTCAATACCAAGCCAAAGATAATCTAATCGTTGGTGATACACTTTACTATCGTGGTGTTGATACAATTTTTCATAGGTTCCTCGCTCATGAGGAAGCTGAAAAAGCTTTGAATGAATGTCATTTAGGTGCTTGTGGGGGGCATTTATTTGGTTACACTACTGCATAGAGAATTCTCTATGTTGGTTACTTCTGGCCAACTATATTCAAAGATTTCATTATTGCTATCAAAAGTTTCCATGCTTTCCAGATATTTGACCGAAAAACCAGATTACCACCTGCACCACTGCATCTAGTTATTTCTCTTGGCCCATTCACCAAATGGGGCATTGACTTTATGACATGTAACCCCACCTCGACCAGGGGACCTGGGTACATTATAGTTTCCATTGACTATTTTACCAAATAGGCCGAGGAGATGCCAACATTGGACAATAGTGGTGAAACAACTACTTTATTTTTCTTCAACCATGTGGTTTCTAGGTTTGGGGTACCACAAGCCATAGCTACAAATCATGGATCACATTTTTGCAATCATATGATGGTTGAATTGACTGCCAAGTTAGGACTGTCACATGATAGTTCTACTGCATACTACCCGCAAACTAATGGACAAGTTGAGGCTATCAACAAAGTCGTTAAGCGCATGTTGAAAAGAATGATTGGATTTCATAAAATAAATTGGCATTTAATCTTGTACTCGGCTCTATTGGCATACCAAACCTCAGTGAGAAATGCCACCATATTTACACCCTTTCAGTTGGTGTATGGTTTGGAAGCAGTCTTACCAATCCAATGTGAAATATTGTCTCTCAAACTCGCGATTTATCTGCTACCCGACACTTCTAAAGAAGAAGCACGTTTCTTAGATTTAATCCATCCTGATGAAACCCGTCATGATGCCGCATTAGCTAAGGAAGTGCACAAGAAATGTATTAAGGTGCAATATGATAAAAATTTCAAGCCTCATGTCTTCTCAGAAGGTGACCTGGTCTTTCTTTACGATTAGGAGTCTGATAAACTTGGCACAAAAAAATTTGAACCTCTTTGGATGGGCCCTGCCATTTTTAAGCGTGTTTTGACAAAAGGTGCCTATGAGTTAGTAGACTATGATGGGATTTCATTGTCGCAACCTCAAAATGGGCTATACCTTAAACATTACTATGCTTAGTTAAGTGTAGTAAAAATCACTGTATATATGCTTTGATTGCATGTGTGTGTGTGTTTCTTTTACAGTTTTTATTTAGTTAAGTAATCCACTTTGCATTTGTTGCAGATGTCGAACTTTTTGCAACCATTTGTTAGTTACACCGATGGGGCTAGTCATAGTATGCAAAATTTATCATTTGTAGCACGGGCCATTTTTGCTCCAAGCGGTGAGTTAGTGAGTTTTAGAGGGATATGTATTGGTCGATCAATGAACAACATCGCTGAGTATAATGCATTGATTGAACTCCTCTCTGATCTCGTTTCACTTGGCATACATCGAATCCTCATTAGGCTAGACTCACAACTCATTGTACTACAAATTACTGGCATTTACACTGTCTGAAACTGAGCAATTGATCACATGTTCCTTAGAGTTCGTATTTGGAAACGTATTTTGAGTTTATTCAATATCATCATATTTCTAGAAATCTAAACACATTAACTAATTTTCTAGAAAATTATGTGTTAAATAGAAATTTGCGACATATGTAAAGTAAATATTTTCAATTCACGTCATCAACTAAATAGGATTGCATCACTTAACCATAATAAAAGTCTTAAAGTAAAATAGATGATTATTTTAAAAAATTTTACAAATAGTTTGTGTCCAAGACAAAAACTGGTCATCTAACCTAAAAACTCAAAATGTATGCAAAAATCATCTAAATATACTATTATTGCTCATGATAACAGGTCACAGCCTATGTAGTCATACATAAGAGTCTCATCCAATGACTCGGCACACTAATGGTGTGGCGCGACAGTCGTATAGGAAACTCCTTGATCCGGACATCCAGAATGCCTAGGGTCAAACCCTCTATGTGATCCTGAAGCTCAGCTAATTCCTCAGCTAAATCTAAATCTTAGAGAACTACTCTCCCAACAGATCTCTATGATGGCCCATCTGCCTCTCGTTGGTGTTCCACAGGTCGAACAGGTCCAACATCTGCATACATTGAAAAAATGTTTTGATTAGTCTTGGAAATAATAAAAACCACAAAGAAACATAGAAACTTTAAAACCAAAAACACTTTGGTCAAACAATTTACCTATAGCACACCATTGTGCTCCAACTGTTAACATCAAATTTGGATCGTCATAGAAACCAATTGCTGAATATGGATATTCTGTGAAAGCCATATCCAGTCGATCAAACCAATCAAAGAATGCAGGGGTAAATGAGATCAATGACCGACCAATATGTCTAGCCATAAGATCTACCCATCTCTACATCCGTGGATCTCTAGGTCCAAGTACTCCTAGCAAAATGAGTTGTGGTTGCATAAGTGGTATTCTCTCCAGGGAAAATAAATCAAGATCAACCCATAGCCAAATTTTTTTGTCTTTCCATTCTTTACCTTGGTCAGTTTTTCTTCGATGGATGAAAGAACTCCCTCACACCATTTGAACACTTTTGGCTCTAAACAATCTAATGCATATTGCATGTATGATCTGTTTGCCAAGAGTAGTGTTGCACTGCCAGCCATTTTGGCAAAGGGTAAAGAGGATCATACTCAATGGTAAATCACTAACATCCTTCATGTTAATATGTCCATCTCTACTAGGTTGAGCTCCTTCCCGGCAGAACTGTCGTATATAGTCTCTCACTGATTCGCCTCTTCTGGTAAATCTTGATAGTGAGATGGGGGCACCTCGCCTCGACAATCCAGTTAGAAAGTATATATCTTTGATGGTAAAAGGGATCACTTTGTCCCTAATTTGAAAGGTCGAATCAGTAGGATCCAAAGAATGAATAAGGGACTATAAGAGCTCAGTTTGTTGCCGCATGCTAGATAATCAAAAATACTTGAGTAACCCACAATTCCTTAGGGCCTCATCCATACCCTGATTATTTAGGGCAATCATATCTTGTTCTTCATGCTCTCGTTCTCTCCATATAATCACCATTTTGATCAGATGAATGTCTGAAATGCAACCATTAGAAAAATTAGGATCCATTTTTTGCAAAAATCAATGGAAAATTGGGAGAAAACAACTTTGTAAATTTGGTTTTTGTGCCCAGCGCACCCCTCCCTTAGAGACAGTGCACTTCAATGCATACGGCCTTTTGGGTGTGTGCAGTGCAGCGTACCTTTTGATACTGAAAGGGTGCGTTGATCCAGAGTTAAAAAATGAAACCCTAGGGGCCTAAAAAACTAAAATTTTTGATTAAAAATGAAATTAAATGGAATAAAATGAAAGAGAATAGAGATAGCTCCTACCTAGTTCGGGCGGCACAAGGAACGCTCCACTGAATCCCTCGCAATGAGCTAGTGAACTTCGAGTTAAAAACTGTTCCAGAGCACCAAAATCAAAGGGTAAAAGTGAAATGGTAAAACTAGTTTTTATGTTTATTTCTTTCACATTAATCGAGTAAACATTAGTTTTGTTCATTTTTATGCATGAAACAAGTATTTTTAATCTATTTTGATGGTGTTTTGAGCAAGGTTAACAATTGAAATGTAGAATTTCACGTGCTCAAATGTAGATTGAACATCTTTGACCATAAAGAAAAATTTTCTCTCTTTTTCGAGCTTTGTTAAAAAAAAAAGGAAGCCCCTTGGAGTCCTCCTTAAAGCTCTTTTCAAACTCTCTAAATATGAAAATATTGTAGAGTTCTTGTCCATCTAGCTCGTTACAGGATTGGAAACGATATCTCTCTTGTATTATTTTATGCTTTTTCAAACTTAAAATATCAACTTACGAAAAAGAACTTGTGGATTTTCCTATTTGTCCCTTTTCAATCTCCCTAAACAAGAAAAGGACCGAGTTATCTTTGTCATTGAACTCGTTAAAAACATCGAATAGTGACAAAATTGTCCATCTAGACAAGTCTGAGTTTCACCTTCCCTAGACTCGTTAAAGCATCAGATAATGCTGGATTCACCCGAAGGGGGAAATTATACAACAAGCATATGTTATCCTCCTCAAACTTCGTAAAAAATAAAGAGGTATTGGTCATCAATGATTGGGGAAATGGGACAAAGCTAAGGAAACTTTATGGTAGCAAGTCGCTCTTGAACATGACAATTTCACATCATCACCGTGACTATGTGGGTTGGGTCATTTAGCTTCACGGTTATCACATCGTTGGTCTATCATACCATCCATTACTTTGTTGTGGGTCAATGCTAGCAATTCGCCTTAGTGTCACTGACATGTTCAAGAGAAGTCATTCAATTCAAACTTCATCCTTTGCAATACCGTAAACCTTCATTTTCATGACCTGCATTCTTGAACCTTGTGTCGTCAATCAATTTTTTCATCTCCAAAATCATTTACCTTGTTTCATGTCATTGATGTGGGATATATTAAGGCCCTCCTAGGACGAGTCGCTTCTTGTCGACATCAGCACATCATCCAAGAAGTTGACTTAGAAACACCCCTTCAGTACCTTGAGGCTTGCATACATTAATGACAGGTTTCTTGCTTCCAGTGATAGGTTGACATCGCTGGCCTTCGACCGAAATACTTTGTATGGTGTTTGAGATCAAATCATTTATTCACACCATGCGAAATGTACTATAGTACCTTGAGGGTCATTATCATTATCGGTGATTCCTCTCACATTTCTTAACGGCTTACATCATCGGCTGGTAATTAGACGATGTCTTCCCATGTTTGACTTTGGAACATCTATTCACATGGTTAGACTTGTACTCGAGCAAAAGATTGAATGAGATTAAAGACCCCAGATCTAGTTTCATCCATCTCGGTTGCGCTATTTTCAGGAGTACTAAATCAAATGTACAATGGCCTTACATTCATGGTCATCCATTCATGGGTCTATATCTAGAGATGACTATATTTGTACATGTAATGAAAGTTTATAAGCTGAGCATGTGCATGCTTTCCCTTAGCAAGTTCATGAGAAAAATCAAATTATCATGATATATGTATTGTAATTGATGCAAGTCAGCTTCTACTTCAAAACCTCCTCTCCACATGATAAAGCATTTCACTCGACATACATATTTACGACTTCATACTTTAGGGGGAAGCTATTACAGATCCATTTGGGCACATCAACCCCAACCTACAGATTAGTACTATTAAGGCCCATCAAACCCTAATTCAGTTGTTACATGCCCTAAAGAAGTCAACCATTAGAATGCCTAGCTTCCCAAGAAGTTTCATGACCAAAATCATCTGGAAACTGCCTCTAAGAAGATCAGTGAAGGTAGGCCTTCATTAGGGTGCGCTACATTACAAACCATACACTGATAGGGTGCTATGCAACACACTTGGTCCCTCTTTGGCCTGCACTGGGCAAATTCAAGTGAATTTCCATGATGGTTTGAAATATTCCTTATCGATTGGATGCCTCTAGAAGTTTCTCAAGGCTATCTACTCCTTTGAGCTTGTATTTGGATGAGGAAGGGAGTTAAGGAACATCAATCCATTATCCCTTCCTCCATGGAACTAAATTCTAAGTTTGGGAGGGCATTCATTATCACCATTTATGGCATAACTTCCTTCATTCACCTATAAAAAGACCACTCATCTAAGTGATTAGGGGCTACAAATTATTGAATTATAGGGAGATGCTGTTAGTATGAGACTTGAATTGATTTCAAGTATTGTAATGATGTAAAAATGTCTTTCTTTTTATGAGGAGAGGATGGGATTGAACTGGAGGAGTGATGCTGAATCAAGCAATGGATTGTAACTCTTCCTTTTACTAATAAAGTGTTCAAAGATTTTTCCATATGCTTGTGTTATTCATTTATGCTTTCATATGTGTATCATGTACTTGATTCCATGCTATGTTTAATCAATAGATCATTATCATATGCTTTGATTGGTTGTTGTATTCCGTCCGTGTGCAGGTACTCTTCAAGAAGATTAAGTACAGAGACGAGAGACATAATTTGTTAAGGGAGATAAAGAGCAAGTGAAGTCTACAAGTAGGCTTCTTTGCCTCTTGTTTTATCTATTGGTCATAGGAAAAGTAGACAATTTTTTGCACTGTTGTTCTAGACTTAGCTACTAGTCTAAGGGTTTAAGATTTTATGCATGGACACTAAAACTTCCAAAAACACCCGCCTTGGCTTTGTCCTTTGTTTTGTGGTTTGGGGGCACATTTCCCCTGCTTCAGATTTGAAGATCCAAAGTCTCGCTTCTTCTGTTTAAACTTTTGCTTGATCTTGAGAGCATATCAGTATGTCGTGCCAAGTGAGGAGATGTTCAGGAATTCTATTTCATCCTAGATGTACCTGTGAAGGTAGCCATAGTATTTGAGTACCAAATTCTGCTTTGAATCCTTGATACCCATATTTGTGCAAAGGGTACGCAAAATATTAGAAAACTCTGGAACGTCTTGGTCCCTTCATTACCGCACCATGGTCCACTTTATGTACTAATCCTCATAGCTTCCAACAGGGTAGTACTGCTCCTTGATGGCAGCTCAGAATGAATCCCAAGTGGATGTTGCTGAAAATAGTGAGGTCGTACTTTCATATTTCTTCTCGCAGTAGGTTTCCCACTAGTCCTTGACATGGGGGGTAACTTTGAGAAGGGAGAAAGTAATATTTTCTCGGTCGAAATAATCATGAACAAAAAAATACCCTTCTAGCAAATTTAACCATTTATCTACAACATCTGCATCTATCTGACCCTCAAATATGGGAATGTCAAAGTTAACTTGTACCTTAAAGGGTGTGGCACTTCTAGAGTCGCTGTTGGAAGTAGATGTGTTTCCCTTGGATAACTGCTAAAAGATTTGGGCAAATTTGTCCATCATCACATTCCCTTCTCACTCGAGGGCCTCTTCGAGCAAGATTTTGATAGGATCTCCTACCCCCTTCTCTTTCTTTTCATCCGTCGTGCAAGGCCGTCGGGATTCGCAAGGGTAGTCTTGCAAAGGTTCAACCAGTTGAATCCTTGAGCCCTTATATCTCGACCTCGTTGAGGACATGCAAGGAGAAATAGAGAAAAAGGAGACCGCTATGATACCACTGATCCGGATTTAAACATGAATGTAATAAAGTACAAAAATAAACACAAATGTAGAGATACAACGGAAATAATACTTCATTTCATTAATGGAGAATACTGAAATATGCTTACCAATAGAAATAGAAATAAACTAGCTCGGGCAATGGTAGCTTATCTCTGAGAAGAGATGTGGAGGCTACATGCATCTAAAATTCCTTACAACAAGGCTCGAGGGCCTTTTTATTATTTAAAAATCAGAGCAAACCCTAAACAACCAAAACCTTAACCCGAGGAGATGTAACACCAAGAGTTTATGGGCCCCGTTGGGGTGAGTTGGACAACCAACTTCTCGGGGTCATGACTTGGTCATATTGTCTCCATTTGACATGCATGATAACCTGTTAGAAAGATCTCTTAGAGGAATACGTCGGAAAATATGACTTTAGATAGAAAATCACTGGCGGTAGATTTCCAAAAAAACGTCATTTAGGGCCTCAAAACGGCTCTTGAAGTCTAGGACCCAAGAAACTGCTAAAAATAATAAACTATACTACAATTAAGGAAAATGAAAAATTCAATGGTGGTGGTCCAAGTGGAATTGTCGGGTGGCCACCAATATCCACCTTGATCGTACACACTTTTGTTGTATTTATTTTTCTTTCTAGCATTTGTTTAAAAAATAGAACTAAATGACTAACATGATGGTACTAGGCTATAGATCTAATGCAAAGCCATCAATTGGAATTAGAAGTAGACAATTTGGTAGGATAATGAAATTATGTTTGAAGCCACACTTGGGTTTGAACTACCACCACTCTACTAACCCCTTGATATTGTAGTAGGACTGAAACTACTACTACTTCCTCCTACTACTGCACTAGGCTGACTACTACTGTTAGGATAATGTTTGTACCATACATGGTCTCCTATATGCTAACATATATTTACAATGGTACAAAGATGTAAATCTCAAAATACATGTTGTTTCTCATCTTCTTTCTCCTTTGTTGTATACTAGCACTGATCTAAACTTTTCCAATTCTTACATTTCTTCTATATGAGGAAGGACCGTTTACCAAAAAATTTATCCATATTAACAACCTAGAGGTATTAACAGATCTTGCAAATCTATCTGCATAACATATCCTTCAAATCTATCTGCATAAGAGATCCATGATGGTAATTTGATGGCTTTTCATGCTTTAACGAAAGAAGGGGCTCTACAATAAGTTGTTTCCTCAAAACTACTTCTTCTTACGTGGCAATAGAATGTTAATTGCACACCTCCCTCATAAAAAAATCCTTATAGCTATCGACCCCTCACCGCTGTCGTTCCACCCACAATTCCATTCATTCTAGGTTTTGAAATCTATAACCTTGGGACTCGACGCAGTACCTCTATCTTTGAAATGTTGGTAACATTTGAAAAAGCATCAAGGAAGAAAAATTCCTTTAAAAATTTCTAATCACTGGCTTGGAAATGTTGTAATATTTTATACATCGACAGAGAAGGCAAAGAATTTATTGAATTCGAAAGAAAATTAGGAAACTAGATGATTTTATTTATTTTATTGGGATGTTGCAGGTTTCAAGAAGATAAAAAGTTGTAGTTTCTTTTACATACAATGAAAATGCCAAATATCAACTTGTTTCAAGAATATGGCTTCATGTATGCCTTCACTTTGATCCTCACCAAGGTATTTGTTGACTATATTTTCTATCATGGTTTAAGAATTCCTATGGTGATAATTTGGTCCCTCTTACCTTATATAAAGTTCGCTAGAAATTAAGCATTCATGCCATCCATGGCTATGAGCTTACTGTAAAAATACATTATTCTCCGCATCCCACCCATACGTTAAGGCCTCCATAGTTATTATTAAACCATTGAAACTAAAATACTTTTACAAACAAATTAGCAAACATAGAATTCCACCAGTTCCTCCAGAGAATTGTTTTGAGAGAAGCCAAGAGTATCTGCATGATCATCACTGTTTTGCAACATCCACAGTAGATGCTCAAAAAGAACAACCTCACATCCAATGGTGAAATATTCATGATCTTCCCCTCCTAATTGTTGAATAAGCACACTCAATAGAGGATGATTTATATATTGGCAATTGATCACATAACAACTCATTGAATTTCCAACATACATAGCTATATACCCTTTGGGGTGTATTACAGGAATATCTTCTTCTTGATTAGAGTGGACAGGAGGTCTAACTATAATATTGTTACTATTATTATCATATCTACAGTGATTATCTATTGACCATTCCATGGAAGGCCTGGCACTATATGACATGATCCCTATCTTCACAAACCTTTGCCACTTCTTAATGATGCATTTGATCATTTCCATACTCTTGTAATTGGATAGCAGAGGATATTGTCTACCTATAATGTAGGCTTCTAGCTTCTGGACATAAATAAATACAATAAAGATGGAAAACTGAATGTGAAACCCCCAAATTTGAGTGTTGGAAGGCCAATATACATACCTAGGGAAATACTATAAGATGGAAAGAAAGACAGGCACGTACGCAACCTACCAGCCAAGGGCCCAGAAGCTAGCGAAGGTTTGATCATAACTATTAATAGTTAAATATCAAGAGTTATTAATTATTAAACATATGCGTACAGGGAAACTGTGGAAATTCAACCAACCCAACTTTTTTTCCACACTGCGAATGAATGTTGGGCACTCATGTGAATAAAATATGGAAGAATTTTGTCTGAATTATTTTTAAGTTTGTTAATGGGAGACATCATACTAGTTGTGGTGTAATATAGGGGGAGTTTTGGAAGAAATGCACAGATATATATTTCCATCAATACTCTTCTTGGGAGGATTTACAGATGAACCTGGAACAACCTATGGGGAATCTGGGATTAGCTCCCAATTGGTATGCATCACTGGAATGGTTTTCTCCTACATGGAAAAGAATACTAATGTAATTTAATAGCAAAGGAATAGGTTTTTGCCTATAATGTAGGATTCTAGCTTTTGGACATAAATACACAATAAATATGCAAAATCAGATGTGAAGCCCATAAGTTTGATAGTTGGAAGGTCGGTGTACATACCTAGGGAAATACTATAAGATGGAGAGAAAGACAGGTAGGATTTTTTCGAGCTTGTTGAGATTTTATTTGTCAAATTTTACTGTAGCTACAAGTGGGCTAAGGATTTATCTACAAAGGCATTCAAATCCTAGGATTCAAAGGATAAAGATAAAGCAATTTGGAATGCCAAATAACTTTGGCAGAGACACGCAAATGGTAAAGAAATTCTGGATTTGAAAATAACTTTAAACCATCAAAGGAAAAATTGAAATTCGATAGTGGAAAAACATATCTTGAGCTTGAGTTTCATTCCAGATTATGTGGCAACAATCAACAATCATCAAAGACCAAATTTTGTTAGAAATATTCAAAGAAGATTTCAAGAGAAAATTTGGGCATCCCAATCAATAAGTGGCAGAGTATTCTTTTTGGAGGAAAATCAGTCTTATCCAGATCACTTCTAGCATTACCAAAGAGCAGCTTATTGCAATTTCTATATATTTCTTTAAATAAAGGTCTTGAATTAACATAATGAAAATGTATTTCACAGAGAATGTAGCTGCAGAAAAAGTAGAATTGGTACAATTCAATCCTGCTAAATAAAATTTTTGATCGATTGTAATTTTGTAGGGCTCACGACCATACCTGTCAAATAAAGCTGGACTTCAAAGGTTGTCAAATAAAGCTGGACTTAAGCTGGACTTCAAAAGCTATCACAGTTCATTCAAAAGTTGTCATATTTCATTGCTCTCAAACTATAATGTAATGTATACAGGTAAAGACAAACTGTAATGTATCAAGGTAAAGACAGAGCTTTTACAAAAGAAGACCTATAAGACCCACAAATAAAAGGAAACTGGAAGACACCTGTAACACATGAAAAAAAATGTTTCATACAAAAATATAATTCAACACGTAAAACCCTGTGGGTCCACAATTTTACCACTTGCCTACCTATGTGGGCCTAGGGCCTACGACCTTACTACTCATCTCTCTTGCACACCCAATGTGTCTATTTCCATCTCTCTTGCATGCCCAGCGTGCCCAACGTGTCTACTTCCTAGCTAGGTGGAATTGATAGCTCATTTTGCAAAAGTGGGATGTTTTGTTCAATAAATAAGTTCACACCTTAGACACTGTAAATAAATAAATGCAAATAAAGAAGTCCAAAGTCTAGACACCTACTTTCTTGCTTACCTTTGAACTGTCGTCATTGCTTTCCCTCCATTACTGATTTCATTCACCTTTCATTCACCTTTCTCAAAGCACCCGCCTCACCTTGTGGGATATTCACTAAAGCATCTATCCCTCCACCCATCCCATCCATCTAGTTGTTGCTCCAGCTTCCCAGCTCCCCATCTCGCAAGCTTCCCTCCTGGCAGACAAGCCATCTAGCTAACCAACAAGCTCTAGTACTGCCATCCAAAGTTTTTGGTGCATGCCCTGTACAATGTGCCATGGAGTAGAGGGAGGGTCAACTTTTATGACAAATGAAAGGTTAGATTTCATAGAGACAAAGCGTTTCTACAGATAAAAATTCATTTATCATATCATGCCCCTCATTTTGGTGAAGCTGTGCAAAATTCAGTCAGAATATACAATGGCGACCCCAAAAGCAGGTTTGCTAAAATCAAATTATGTTGAAATACCTTGAACGTTTTAGACGTCGAAGCCCATAGAGAATGACAAAGACATTATCGAAAGTCACTTAAGTGTTTTCCCTCATAGGTCTTTTAATTGTGGATGATAGTTAGACCCTAACTGTGAGCCTCTAGTAAAGTTTTCTAGAAAATAAGAGGGTAAGCCGGCAGAAATTACCAGAACAATGGGAAAAAAGCCAACAGAAATTAACAGAACAGAAAGTTGGGCTACTCCCTTCCAACAAATATATATCTTTATCTCTCTTTCGACATTCTATATCCAACAAGCACCAAGGAAATGACCCTATCTCTTTCAATGACTTCCCTCTTATCAATGAGACTCATAATAGCGGTGAGTTAAATAGCTCAGGTTTGTTGTGGGTCAGATCCTCAGAACTGCCAGATTGATTCTAGACATCCAGAGCTTTTAGGAAGATATCGTGGAACTACCCTATTCTATGCAGCTAGAACCTTTAGTGGAGCCTGTATCATAGTCTCATCTCACGTCCTTGACAGGAAACACCTCCTTGAACTTGAAATGGATCTACTCAATTGTCTCGATAAACTGAATCATTCTGATGGTCATTAAACTTTTGGGGAAGGATAAAACTGGCTTGATGCTTCTTGCTTGATGAATGCTTCACCCGGTCTAGAGATCTTTGCCCTTATACATGTAGGAGGCCTTCTGACTCTGCTACTAAGTTGCGAAAAGCTCTGTCCCTAGGCCCAAGTGGGTAATCCGAGGTTTTCCCACTATGTCTAATCCCTGACTGTCATCCTAAGACATTAGCGAATAGCAAGGGTTTTGTAGGGTTTTTCTCTAATGCCCTCCATAAACCCCTTCCATTCTGCATCCTGGGTCTGGGGAATCCAAAAAAAGTAAGATCCCTTAGGACCATGGAAGCCTTTAGGTAGAATATATATATTGAAAACCCCCTTTGAAAACCCGCTTTAGCTTCCCCTTTGAAAAGCCCCTTTGGCTTCATGAAGTTCTAGTTTTGGAAACCCCCTCCGGATTCAGGATCTTCGAGTTTTGACTTTACGGAAAGCAACCTAGAAATTCCATACAGCATCATATTCATGCGAGAGAGCCCAATCGATAATGTGGGAGCTTAACAATGGAGGCCTTAGAAGGAGGGCCTAACCATGGAACCTTCTTGTTTTTTACCTACAAAAGAGGACCATGATACCCCAAAACCCTGAAAATAAAAATCCTCCAACCATGAAAATGAAACTCCTCCTAACACTTGAATGAAACTCTACTTTTCACTAGAATTCCTTGACACCTGACTCTACCTTGGGATCACCAAGGTTACAAAAGAGGACCATGATATCCCGAAACCCTGAAACTGAAACTCTGCTTTGCATTAGACTTCCTTGACACCCGACTCCACCTTGGGACCACTAAGGTTAAAGGCACCACCTCTACCTTGAGACACTAGTTTTATAAAATGAACTTTGGTTAAAACCCAAAAACTAATTATAAAATGAACTTTAAATCAGCTTTGCTTAAAATGAATTGTCACAACAACTTTTAAATACTTTATATAAAATTACTTTGTCACTGCATTTTATTGCATCAAAAAAACAAATTGTGCAATAAGAGGTCCATATTTTTACAATCAAAACCTTAGCTAAAAAATCGATTGATAAATAAAATAGCTAAAAAACTTTGGTTAAAACATAAATAAAGAGGAAAAAAATTGGTCAACTGGAAATTTAAATGGATTTCAATGATCTACCGATTGCTATAGTCCTGCTAAAGGCAAGGACTAATAGCTGCAGTTAGAGAAGTCCGCTTTGCCATAATTTTGCAATTATTTATCTTTAGTAATTAGTTGTAATTCTGTTAGTAATATGTAAGTTTAGTAATTAGTTGTAATTTTGCCATAATTTTGCAATTATTTATCTTTAGTAATTAGTTTTAATTTTGTTAGTAATATGTAAGTTTAGTAATTAGATGTAATTTTTCCATAATTTTGCAATTATTTATCTTTAGTAGTTAGTTGTAATTTTGTTAGTAATAGGTATATTTAGTAATCCATTGTAGTTTTGTTAGTAATAGATAAGTGTAAACACATGCAGAAAGGTTTAATGATGATTAAATTGATTTAATATGTGAAAGGTAAAAATAAAAGATTTTTATTGTAATATAAAAAATAAAAATATATCAAAAGGTATAAATCAATGTATCATATTATATAAATCATATCTAATGTGTAGTGATTTTTTTTATAACCTCAGTATTGTTTGATCAACGTTTCAAACCAACTAACCAACTAATGTCATTCCTCCTCAGAATAAAGGTGAAAAAAACTATAGATCGTAATGAATAAATAGCAAGGATGCATGAGAGTTCGGAGTCCAAAATTAACCATTAGAAAGTTGCCCTTAGGAAAATAGTTTTTTTTATTTATTCTCTTTTTTCTATAAAGCATTCGTTTTAATTATTTATTAATAATGTTAAAATTATAGTATAATTATTAAATAAGCTATTAGCTATAATACTAAATTATTATATATAACCATTTTTTTCTCTCTCTCTCTCTCTCTCTCGCACTCTCTCTCTCTCTCTATATATATATTCCTTTTTCTATTTCATAGATAAATAAAATAGAAATAGAATTATATATTAATACTATAATCATATATGAAATTATTTATTATTTACTAAAAATATTCATTTATTTATTAATTTATTAATATTGATTTTAATAGCCATTTTTGTTTATAAATTGAACATAGTCAAATAACATTAAGTTAATAATATTGCCTAACGTTGTTTCTATTCCATACATAACCAACAATTAGAATACCAAAAAATGTAATATAATATTAATACCATAAATTACTTTGGAAAAAGAAGAAGAAGAAGAAGGAAATAATCAAGATAAAAGAGCTAGAATCCAACTCTTACTTAATTTCCACCCATCATCCCTATTGAGATTGATAGCATGTTCTTCAATCTCAATGGCCTCTCTAAGCTTCCTATGGTGGAAATTATCAATCATCGCAATGACTTTTGCATCCTCAATGCAAACATGATGCTTATATTTCTCTACATGCACTACAGGAGCTGATAATTGAGATCGATTGTGTCTTAGGTATGCAAAATGTTCTCAGATTCTCTATTTAATAGAGTGACTGGTCTCCGCAATGTATGGAACCCCACAGGAACATGGGATCGAGTAGACTCCTTTCATGCCTTTGGGGTCAATCGAGTCTTTTACGGATCTCAGAGAATTTATAATGTTATTAATGGGCTAGAAAGTAGAGGAGACATTACTCTGCTTTAGAATATGGGAAATCTTGTCAATGGTTCTATAGATAAATGAGAGCTGGACGTTATAAATTGGGCCATCACTAGGAGGTTTAACCCTAGACTCTTTATGGGATCTTTGGAAAGATTTGAGGCCTTGAGATCTACTATAGCGATTATTTCTAAAAACTTTAAGAAGATGAGATTTTTCCTCTTCTAGATGCATCTCATCCGAAATTCTTAAAGCACACGTGGCTAGAGTACTAAGAACCCTGAATTTTTGTGTTGGAAAGTGATGAGAACTCGAATGAAGATATTGTTGTGTGAGTTTTCTTGTGAAAGACTCAGTAATAAACAACAACATCATTCATTCTAGAGAGAAGGATGTCCAAGAAAGGAAGACATCCTTTCTGCTCAACCTCCATTATGAATTTGATGGAGTTAGATTGAGAATTAAGATGGTTAAGAAACAAATCCATTTTCCTGTGACCATGCCGCCAAATGACACAAGTGTCATCAACCAACCTCTTCCTTTTCTTAGCATGAAATGGAGCTGACACTAAGGCCTTAGTCTCAAAATATTCCATGAACAAGTTAGCAACTATAAGGGAAAGAGGAGAACCCATCGCCACCCCACAGGTCTATTCAAAGAACTCACCTTGAAAACTGAAGAAAGTGGAGGTGAGGTAGAGGCCGACTAATTTGGCAGCGTCAATGTTAGTGATCTTATTTATGACATCAATGGCCTTTTGAATAGGAATACTGGTATAAATGGAAACAACACCAAAAATCACAAACAAATCACCAAGTTCCAGTATAATATCCTTCAATTCTTTAATAAAAGAGGAAAATTCCTTAGCAAAGGAATTAAGGCAACCAACAAAAGGTTTGAGTCTTTGAGCTATGAATTTAGCGAGAAGATATGTAGGACCACCAATTGTGTTAACAATAGTTCTAAGGGGGGCATCAGCCTTATGAATCTTGGGCAGGCTATAAATCCTGCGGGTGAGGGGATTTCTTTCAAAAATCTTCTTACAAAGAGGCTTAAGGGAATTCATAGAATTAATGGTGGTAAATATTTATTTGTTAACTTTTTTAATAGGATTCTTATTAAGATTGATGTCACTACCACTTTTATAGAGGTGGTCAATCATTTTGTTTGAATAGTCTCATTTATCAAGAATGACAATAACTCCGCCTTTGTTAACATTAAGGATGACAATGTCGGGGTTGTCCTTTAAAGCTTTAAGGGAAAGAAATCCATCTTTGCTAATGTTTCATTTCGGAGGTTTAGCCTTACTAAGAAGAATAGCACGATCCTACCTTATAACCTATTTAACATTATTAGGTAGGTCATTAATAAAAAATTCAATGATGCAAATAATGTCATTAGTGGGAATCTTATTGGGGGCTATGGAAAAATTAAGACCTTTATTTAAAATATTAAAACAGAAAGATCAAAATATTTACTAAAGATATTAATAACATTTTTAAATGAGGAAGATAAATAATAATAATTATTATTATTGTTATTCATTCAGTTCTTGTTGTTTTTATTATTATTATTATTATTATTATTATTTAGTTCTATATTATTATTAATATTATTCAAATATATATTATTATTACTATCTGTCAAATTATTATTATTATTGTTATTATGAAAAGGGTTGCCATCATTATTATTATTATTTAATTTTGATGTTAATTAATACATAGACCGTATTACCACACTTTTTGTTATTTAAATCATTAGTAATTAAATTATTAATATTTATTAATTTATTACCATTATTATCACCATACACTTTGTTATTTAGATCATTAGTAACTAAATTATTATTATTTATTAATTTGTTAGAGCCGTCTATGGTTAGTTAGGGAAGGGTAACTAAAGGAGGGATTAACGAAGGTGAGGGAATTCGAAACAAGATTGCAGCAAGGGCACTTATTTGGAAAGTTCAACGACGAAGGACAAAGAGAAGATAGGGTGGTGCAATTGTCGGACTGGATAGAGGTGGAAAGCTGAGGATCCAAGGGAAGGAGATCGAACTCAACTGAAATCGAAGAAGTTGATGAAGAGCGGGTTTCTGACCTCCATGGAGAGAAAACCTGGACACAGTCAACAATAGTACGGCTGGTTACCACATCACCGAAACCGCATATTTGAGAGGATGGTTCAGTCTTATCTGCAACCTTGCGATTTAAATCGATTGACTAAGAGACAACCAACTTAGAAGTAAACCTCATGCAAGATATTTAGTTACCGCTCAGCTGATTGAGGGACGAATCCATTAAATAAGCTTATTTTCTTAAGTTTGTTGATGGCAATTTATGCCGGAGGGACCTTCGAGCATAATATAAACCATAGTTACCAAGTTCGGCCGTACTAGCCAAAAAAACGTAAATTTGTTAATTCGATTCAGTACAGCGAATAATTCGTGAATTACAACTCGGTACAGTCACTCGGTACGGTGAATGATTTTGGTCAAATCTTTCTACTGGCTTACCGCCTCTCACATTCGCTGTTCCATTGTCTGATGCGTTGTTCCATTGTCCGATGCGCTTTGCGCCTCCACCCTGAATTTTCCAGAGTCCACTGTGCTTCGTGCCTCCACCTTGAATACATAACTAGGCGTCCACTGTGCTTCTTGCCTCGACCCTAAACACCGACACAGACAGAAAAGAGAAAAAACAAAGATAATTACATGAATATCTACCGGATTCAGCATGTTAAGTGTAACTATGCTAACTTGGTAATTTCCTAACTTAGTAAGTATGAAATGTTAATGACTAATACATCGGATTCCGCGTATTCAGGGTAACTATGCCAACTTGGTAAGTACGAAATGCTAATGACTAATACATTGTCGTTAATGACTATTTCATGATTATTTAGTATGAAATATTAATGACTAATACTATTTAGTATGACTAATACTCTTTCTGTTTTTCCGTTAAATTTTGTTATTTCACTATTATTTACAGATGGTTCCGACATACAATATGGTATAATGGAAAGCAAATTGTTTTAAAGAAATAATTTTTTTATTAAATAATTAATTTAATTAAAAATAAATTAAATTAAAGAAAAAATTATTGTTATTGACATTAAATAATATAAATAGTTTCTATACATATACATATACATGGACATATTTCAGAGTTATCATTGTTTAATTAAATGTTACTCAAATTTGATTTGTAATTCAATCTAGATACTTTAAAAAGAGAGATGAGTTAGTAATTTTTATATAATGACAATTTGCAATAAAAAAATGATATCTTCTATCTTAATAGAAATTATAAAATAGTAAATTAGTTGCAAATTATATATATAAAAAAAAACTATAATTTCTATATTGGAAAAAATTATAAACTCCCAAATTTCAATGTTAAATGGATAATTAGTTAGTAAATTACAATAAATAAAAAAATATAACTTCTATCTTAACAAAAATTATAAAATACTAAATTAGTTGCAAACTGATAACTCTTATATAAAGAAACAAAAAACAATAACTTCTATATTGGAAAAAATTATAAACTGACAAAGTAAGTGTTAATTGGATAACTCCTATAAAAAAATTAGAAAAAAGATAAATTTAGTATTAGAAATATTATAAAAATTATAAATGGCAAACTTTAGTTGCCAATCCATAACTATGCAAAATAAATAGAAAAAAGAAAGGAATTGATCTATAACATTTCAAACAGGAGAAATTAACAATGGAAATAAGTAAACAAAAATATACTTATTAGGAAAAGATTCAATGATTTTTCATATAATGATGGTACATTTAAAAATAAAATTAAGTATTTGTAAAATGTAAAATGTAAGATGTATAATGTCCAATTTTTCCCTATTGAATTTTATAGAGTTGAATTTTTCTATATCGAATCAAATTCGAATTCAAATTTGATATGATATAAACTCGAAGGTCCATCTACCATAAATCGCCATCAACCAGCTTGAGAAAATAAGCCGATTTAATTGATGTGTTCCAATAGGTTGAGCAGTAATGAAATATCTTGCATGAGGTCCGCTGCTGATTTGATTGTCTCTTAGTTAATCGATTTCGATCCCAAGGCTGCAGATAATACTGAACTGTCATCTCAAATATGCAGTTTTGGTGATATGGTAACCGGTCGTACTATTGTTGACTGTGTCCCGGCTTCCTCTCCACGGCGGTCAGAAACCCCCTCTTCATTACCTGCTTCAATTTCGGTTGAGGCCAGTCTCCTTCCCTTGGCTCGTCAGATTTCCACCTCTAACCAGTCCGATAACACCACCACCATGTCTTTTCTTTCTCCTTCGTCTTCGAACCTTCGACATAAGTGAGCTTGCTGCAATCTCGTTTCAAATCCCCGTAGATTAGTTAATCCATCCTTTAGCAACCCTTCCATAACTTACCATACTAATTTTCTTTTCCTTAATATTTCTTCTCCCATAGTCGGATTTAATAAATAATGATAGTTTAGTTACTAATGATTTACATAACATAGTGTTTGGTGATAAGAATTCTAATAAATTAATAAATAGTAATGGTTTAATTAATAATGGTTTAAATAAAAAATGTGGGGTAATAACAATTCGGTCAATGAATTAAATAACATGAAGGGAACTAAATAATATCAATACGAAAACTCTATTAATATTAATGATAATAATAATTGATTTAGTACTAATAATAATAATAATAATAATTGATTTAGTACTAATAATAATAATAACAATAGAATTAATAATAATAATAATAATTTCTTTTCTTCATTTAAACATGTTATTAATCTCTCTAGTAAGCATTTTGATCCTTCTATTTTTAATTTTTTAAATAAAGGTCTTCATTTTTCCATAGCCCCCAATATGATTCCCATTAATGACATTAATTGCAACATTGAATTTGGCATTAAGGACCTACTTGATAATGTTAAACAGGCTATAAGGCTATGCTATCGCTCTTACGAAGCCCAGACCTCCCAAGAGAAATATTAGAAAAGATGAATTTCTTACCCTTAAATATTTAAAGGACAACCCCAGCATTGTCATCCTTAAAGTTGACAAAGGCGGAGCTGATGTCATCCTTGATAAATCACACTATTCAAAAAAAATGATTGACCACTTCTATAAGAGTGGTAGTTACATCAAGCTTCATAAGAATCCCATTAAAAAGTTTAAGAAAGGAACGTTACCACCATTAATTCTATTAATTCCCTTAAGCCTCTTTGTAGGAAGTTTTTTGAAAAAAATCCCCTTACCCCGAAGATTTATGGCTTGCCCAAGATTCATAAGGTTGGGGTCCCCCTTAGACCTATTGTTAACACAATAGGTGGTCCTACATATCTTATTGCTAAATTATAAGTTCAAAGACTCAATTTTTTTTTTCGTCACACTGATTCCTTTGTTAAGGACTTTGTCTCCTTTGTTGAAGAATTGAAAGATATTAGACTAGAACCTGGTGATTTGTTGTTGAGTTTCGATATTGTTTCCCTTCATACCTATATTCTTATTCAAGAGGCCATTGATGTCATGAATAAGATCACTGACATTAACACTACCAAATTAGTCGGCCTTCGCCTCACCTCTACTTTCTTCACTTTTAAAGGTGACTTCTTTGAACAGACCTGTGGGGTGGCGATGGGTTCTCCTCTTTCCCTATAGTTTCTCACTTATTCATGGAATATTTTGAGAGTAAGGCCTTAGCCTCAGCTACATCTTTTCCTAAAAAATGGAAGAGGGTCGTTGGTCACACTTGTGTCGTTTGGCCTCACGGTTGCGAAAAATGGATTTGTTTCTTAACCATCTAAATTCTCAATCTACCTCCATCAAATTCATAATGGAGGTTGAGGAGAATGGGTGTCTTCCTTTCTTGGACATCCTTCTCTCTATAATTAATGATGGTTTTGATTCTCGTCGAGTCTTTCACAAGAAAACTCACACAGAACAATATCTTCATTCCATTTTTCATCATTTTCCGACACAAAAATTTGGGGTTCTTAGTATTTTAGCTACCTATGCTTTAAGTATTTTGGACGAGATGAACCTAGAAGAGGAAAAATCTCATCTACTTAAAGATTTTAGCAATAATGGCTATAGCAACTCTGTAGGCCTCAAAGCTTTCCAAAGAGCACATAAAGAGTCTAGGGTTAAACCTCCACGTGATGGTCCACTCTCTAAAGTGCAGCTCCCATTTATCCAGTGAACCACTGAGAAGATTACCCATATTCTAAAGAAGAGTAATGTATCCTCTACTTTCAAGCCCATTAATACCATTAGAAATTCTCTTAGATCTATAAAATACCCTATTGACCCCGAAGACATGAGAGGAGTCTACTCAATTCCATGTTCCTCCAAGGTTCCATACATTGGGGGGACCGGCCAGTCTCTTAAACAGATAATCCAAGAACATGCTGCAGACCTAAGACACAATCAATCTCTCTCATCAGCTCTTACAGATCATGCATAGATATATAAGCACCATGTTTGCATTGAGGGTGCGAAGGTCATTTCCAGGGTTGATCATTTCCACCATAGGAAGCCTAGAGTGGCTATTGAGATTGAAAAAAATGTTATCAATCTCAATAGGCTTGGTGGGTGGAAATTAAGTAAGAGTTTGATTCCAACTCTTTTTCCTTGATTAATACTTTTTTTTTTCTTTCTTTTTTTTCAAAGTAATTTCTTGTATTAATATTGTATTACAATTTTGTGTTTGGTATATCATGTTTTTTGTATTTTAATTATTGGTTATGTATGGAATAGAAACAAGGTTAGTCAGAAGGAGCGATGGAGAAACCCTGCACCTAGGGTTTAGCACTGTTCTTTGAACAATTTTCACCAAAAGTTCTGGCAGCGCACAGAGATCGACTAACTGATCTTCTTCTCAGAGGCCGGGTTCTGGCCCGACATATGGCAGATGGGGGGTCCACTGGGACCCCATCTTACAGGGAAATAGTCATGCAGAAACTCAAAACTCACGAGGGTTTCAATATCTCTGGGTATGAAGCTCGTAAAGACAGCTCTGGGACAAGTAGCGGCAGAGTAACCCAGGGGCAAAAAGATCCAAATCACGGATCAGAAATGCCAGGAAAAGTCAGCAACAGACAGGAGAAATACGAGCACACACCCAAAGCAGGCCAAAACAGCTCTGACCCAATAATCGCCCCCTCAGATGAGGAAAAGGAACACAGGTAGGGAAAACGCCCCATAGATAACGAGGATAAATTGGAAGCTTCCAACCTCAGCCCTAAAAATACCCTGCAAGGAGCCTGCAAGCCCAAAAAGAAGGAAGCCCTTAGAGTGGTCTTCACAGATCCAGACATTCAGGCCTACAGAGACCACATGATGGAGCATGCAATCATTTGTAAATTTATGGGTCTGTGGCCAACAAAAAGGGCTCTATGCCAATGGATCAAGCAACACTGGCGGCCAAAAGGTGATGTAAGACTTCATCTCGGAGCCAAAGGTTTCTTTACTGTTGTCTTTTCTAACCTAGAAGATAAGGATAGGATCTTCGATGGAGGGCCCTATTTCCTTTCATCAGCTGGCCTCTACATGAGACCTTGGAAGGCAAACTTCGTTCCTGAAAAGGAAACCTTCACCCAAGTCCCTGTATGGATTCGCCTCTTCTCTTTACCTATAGATTACTGGGTCCTAGCAACTCTAAAGCGCATAGGAGACCGACTTGGTTCCTTCATTAAAGCCTCTGAGGCAACGATTCAAAGGAAGTATACTTCCTGTGCCAGGATCTGCGTTGAAATGGATGTCTCAGGTGCCTTACATGACGGACTGTGGCTAGAGTTCAGAGACGAAGATTACTTTCAAGCTATCGACTACGAACAGATCCCCTTCCGCTGTAGGAAATGCCATGAACACGGTCACCTTGTAAGGGAATACCCATTAATCAAACCAGTGTAAGAAGCCAAGCCTGAGCAGCCGGCTAAGAACCAGGAGGTTTTCAAAAAACCAAAATCATGACAAAGGACCCACAGGAAAAGAGTAAGCAAAGCAGTGACAGATCCCAACACAACTCTTAACCCCTTCAGCATTCTGGACTCAAAAACAGACTCGGAAGGGCACAACAAAGAGACAAGGCTTCCAGAAGCTCCTCCAAAAAATAAGACAGACTACAGAAAACACAACAATACACACGCATGAAGTAGCAGATGAACGAGATGAAGACACAGACATGCTAACAAGCGATGGGGGAAGTGAAGACGTGGAACTCAATGAAGTCCTAGGAAAAGAAGGGGTAAACCTGTCAGATATGGAAAAGCACTGGAGAACACAAGGACTGGAAAATATCCCAGAGGAAGAAATAAAGAAGATCAACGACCTCTTCATAGCAAGACAACAAGCGGCGCTAGACAAGCAAAATAAAAGATTAGGAATCATGAAAGGCACAGGTAACCAATCCAAAAATCTTTTTCTTCATTCACTAGGACAGAAGAAAAATAATAAAAGAGGCCGAAGGATGAATGGAGAAGTTCTTCATGATCTGGGTATCTTTCTGATCAATTCAGGCAAAATGAAGGATTTACATGCCTTCCTGTCCTCCCAATAGCCTCAGCATTATCAATGAAAATCATCTCCTGGAATACAAGAGGGCTTAACTGCCACGTCAAACAACGCCTTCTAAAGAGGAAGCTACAACAGGAAAAGCCAGATATTATGCTCATTCAGGAAACGAAATGTGCCACTGATCAGCTGGAGAATATCACTAAAAAGCTAGGGAAAACTATCAAATATACAGACATAGCCAGTCACGGATGGGAAGGAGGCATTGCAACCCTCTGGGACTCCAGTGTAACAAAAATCACCTCCATGGAAGCTACCAGATCATACATCGCCACAGAATTCCAATTAACAGGTAACTCTGAAACCTACCTCTGTATAAATGTCTATGGGCCTCAGCGTATAGAAGATAAAATTTCTTTCCTGAACTCGCTAATGAAGCTAAAGCTAAGATACAATTCTTCAAAGATCATAATGGGAGGGGATTTCAACATGATCACCTCCCTCCTGGAAAAAAAAGGAGGCCTTTGGCGTCTGAACAAAGACTCATAACTCTTCATTGACTTCATGGAATCCGCCCAATTGGTCGACATCCCCCCAAAAAATGGGCTCTACACTTGGAGCAACCGAAGAGGAGGAGAAAACAGGATAGCCTCTCGCCTTGATTGTTTTCTGATCTCAGAAAACCTCTTACTGGAAGAAACAATCGTTGATTCTGATATTCTCCCCAGTGGGGGATCAGACCACTAGCCCATCGCCCTGGAAGCTGCTTCTCTAGAAACTCCCAAAAACGGGCCTTTCAGATTTGAAAAATTCTGGCTAACTCACCCAAATTTTCCAGAGCTGGTGAAAAAATGGTGGGATGAACCCAGAAATGTAAGGGGGACCAAAATGTTTAAACTTCAGTCCAAACTCAAGTACATCAAACATAAAATCAAGGATTGGAATACAACCGAGTTTGGTAATATTTTCCAGGAAAAGCACAACATAGAAGACCGCCTAAGTCAAATTCATAAAGACTGGGCTTCGGGGATTAACAAGGAGGACTCAACTGAACAGGAAAAGATCCTTATGTAGCAATGGAAGCTTCGCTGCCAACAGGAAGAAATCCTTTGGAAGCAGAAGTCTCGTATCCAATGGTTGAAGGAGGGAGAGCAAAACACAAAGTTCTTCCATAGATCGACGATGGATTATAGGGGGCCAAATAAAATCCTTAAACTTACCAATGCATCTGGAGAAGTCATTCAAAACCACAATGAGATCTCAACGCTGCTTACCATCCACTTTAAGCAAATTGCCCAGGAATCTCAAGAAGATCGTTCAGAAGCCAGAGAGGAAATAACACAGGCCATACCCCAAATCATAACTCCAGCCCAAAATGCCTCTTTGTTAAGAAAGATCTCTATGGAGGAGGTGGAGGAGGCTGTAAAGGACATGCCAAATGATAAAGCTCCGAGACCTGATGGTTTTACTATAAACTTCTTCAAAGCTTGTTGGCAAACTGTCAGAACAGAGATATGGGAAGTAGTTGAAGATTCAAGACGATCTGGCTCAATTCTTAAAGCCCTAAACTCTACATTCCTAGCCCTAATCCCCAAAGAAGAGGAAGCCAGAACTCCAGAAATGTTTCGCCCCATAGCTCTGTGCAACGTGATTTATAAAATTATTTCTAAGGTCATTGCTAACAGGCTTAAACCAATCCTCCCTGACATCATCCTAGAGGAGCAATCAGGCTTCGTGGAAGGCAGACAGATTCAGGACAACATCCTCTTGGCTCAGTAGATGATACATACTTTACAATCCAAAAAAATCCCTGGTATGATGATTCAATTAGAACTTTCAAAAGCTTTCGACAAAGTAAATTGGAAATTCCTGGAGGCCACCTTAAGTGCTTTTGGATTCGACATTCGGTGGATCAACTGGATCCTCGCCCTTGTCAAGTCAACAAATTTCTCTATTTTGGTTAATGGTTCCCCTTCGGCCCCCTTCTCTCCTACCCGCGGCATAAGGCAAGGAGACCCCCTGTCCCCCTTCCTTTTTGTGATAGTCATGGAAGGGCTCAGCAGATATATTCACAAAGCCAAAGCGGAAGGAAAAATCAATGGATTGTGCCCCTTCCCCTCCACCCCTGCAACCACCCATCAGCAGTTTGCCGATGATACCATGTTGCATGGCTCTCCAACAATCAAAGATGCCAAGGATTTCAAATCCATTTTATCTAAATTCAGCAGGGCTTCAGGTATGGACATAAACCACTCCAAATCGACTATATTTTTCTTTAATACTCATGTTTCAATACAGAACCATCTTACCAACATCCTAGGCTTTCGCAAAGGTTCTCTTCCATCGAAGTATTTGGGATCTTCGCTCACAACTAAGACTTGGCAAAAGCTTCACTGGGAAAGGCTCATAGCAAACATGGAAAAAAGATGCAAGAATTGGACTCACAGGGCACTAAATTTTGCGGGACGCCTTGTTTTAACAAAAGCTATTCTTCAGGCCATACCTGAATATATGCTTTCTATCCTCCCGGCGCCAAAAGTAATTCTGCAGAAAATCAGATCCATTCAAAGATCCTTCCTATGGAGTGGCAACGCAGAGAAAAGGAAATGGGCTCTCGTGGCCTGGGACAAGGTCTGTAAATCAAAACTAGCTGGAGGTTTAAACCTTATTGACCCCGACACTAGCAACAATACTGGTGGAGCGAAGCTGTGGTGGCGCTGGTTGAAGGAGACTAACCTCCCCTGGGCCAGACATTGGAAAGAGAAATACACTCTTAACTGCAGAGACCAGGACCTCATAAGACTTCAGGCTTTGCCAAAAGGTTCCCCAATTTGGAATTTGGCAAAAAAGAATAAAAATATAATCCAAGAACACAGTTTTTGGGAGATCCGGAATGGGAACTCTGCCCTCTTTTGGGAAGACTCCTGGCAGCAGCACCCAAAGCTTGAAAACCCAGACCTTGTAGAGTACAAAATTAACTGTCAGAACAATGGAAAGCACTCCGTCCATTATTACTAGAACCCTGATAGCCAAGATCAGGAATGGAGAGAATGGGCCCTCCCAACCGCAACAAACCCTAATGAAGAAAATATTGACCTTCAAAACCTGCTTCTAATCCTAAACAAAAGGAAAATCAGAATAACCGCCGATGAGGACAAATTGAGATGGGGGCTGAAGGGAAATGGAAATTTCAATCTCAAAGAAGCCCGAAGGCAGATGGAATTCACAGAGCAGAGGGAGGACGTATCTTGGTACATCAAGGTATGGGACCCCCTCTTCTGGCCAAAAATTCAAACTTTTCTTTGGCTTCTCATGCGGCGAAAGACCCTAACTTGGGAAAACCTACAGAAAAAGGGTTTTGAAGGCCCTTCCTTTTTCCCTATGTGCAACCAAGCCGCTGAAACCATGAACCACTTATTCAATACATGTGAGTGGGCGAACCTCATTTGGCAAGAGATAGAAGCAATTATGCAGCAAAACAGCAGAGATTTAGACTCCATACACAACACTATTAACAATTGGCCAAGCAATTTTTCCGAAAACCCTCAAATCAACGATATCTGGAAAGCTCTACCAGGTTTCATAACTTGGGCTCTGTGGAAAGAAAGAAACAGAAGGATTTTTCAAAGCGAGCACAGGAATATGGAACATTTGAGAATTACCTTGTTCCAGAACATCCGCCAATTATTTCTGGTTAAAAGTAAAGCCGACCCAGCCAGGCGAATCTCTCCTGAGGAACAGCGAATCATAAACGCTTTCAACATTTGCACCGGCCAAAGTCTCGTCCTCCAGGCCAAGCAAAAGAACATTAACGGCACGCTAACAGGATGGACTCAGCCCCCTGCAGGTTTTCTGAAGTTAAATTTCGACGGAGCCTCGAAAGGAAACCCGGGCCCAGCTGGTATAGGGGGCATAATCCGAAACCATTTAGGCGAAATACTGCATATCTACAGCACAGCTATGGGTCAGGGCACCAACAACGAAATGGAATTCGCAGCAATGGAAAAGGGGTTAAAAATCCTTCACAGAAACCATACAGAAAACGCAATAATTGAGGGCGACTCTGAGATAGCCATAACAGTGGCCAAGAAAATTTACAGGGGCCCTCCAATAAGCAAAGTAACGAAGCACTGGCGCCTATCCATGGTCACAGAAAATATTGGGAATCTGCTTGGAAGAATGAAAGGCCTCGTCTTCCAAGTAGTAAGGAGAAAGGAAAATTCGGTCGCCGACCACTTGGCTAACCACGGGATCGAATACCCAGCTGAAATGGTGGACAGCTGTTGGCAAATGGTGGAAAATCATCATTTAAAAGACCGATGCTCTCAACTCGCTCGCTTAGATTTAGTGGCTGCGGAAAGGGCAGGTCAGCATTCCGTTTAATGATCTTACATAGGTACATGGATAGGCCGACGGGACTGGGGCCATCAACTCCTAACAACTACCGTAGGACAAGCCGGTTAAGGGCATTCATGAATATAGCAGGTTACAGGGATTTGTAAAGAAACATGATCCAGGATGACATAGGCCAATGCAGAAGCGCGGGACGGAGGGACACGTGGCACTCTCAAGATCGTGCAGGAGGCGGCGAAGGCAAACATTCCCAGTCAATGGAAAACCCCTCCAATTTTTCGCACAATAACATTTATGGTGATCGGACAGGAAAGGATCATACCGCGATCCACTCCCCAGCCCGAAACCTCCCCGCCAATTTCTATATATTTGCTCCTGATCTCCATTGGAGCATCATGTTTCATGCACTCAGAAGGCAGAGTATCAACTTTCCCATTTGCATTCAGGAGGGTATCAGGCACGAAAGGTTTCTCATGGCAGGCAACAGCAGCCGAAATCAATCGGCAAACAAAGACCTACAGACGGCCCGAGAATTGTTTGAGCGGAGAACTTCTTAGAGGAATAAGAGAAAAATTATAGACTTGGAGGCCTCTGCTCAAGAAGAGGAATTAAAGCTCTCAGATCACCAGCTCAGCCAGGAAGTGGATTGGTTGCAGGACCCTGGTACGCCCAGCACCAGAGCAACTCAATTTTTCCGCACTCAAGCTGAAGCATGGTGGATAAAGACCATCGTAGCAAAAGCCATGGACGTTCAAGGGGAACAGGCGGAGCAACTTCGCACCCTCCAACAGTTCGCAGCCCAGATGACAAAGGAACACCGAGCTATGGTCGAAAGCAGCGAATTCAAACTCTGCGCTCTGCATCAGGAGATGGATTCCATCAGCAAAAAGCTCCCGGTTCTGATCAAGCTCCTCCAGAAATCCATTGAGAAGGATAGAAAGCCCACTGATTCGCCGAAGGGAGGACCGTCATGCATCCACCAGGCCCAAGCCCCCAGGCACAGAGAGGCGCATGCAACCCCTCCCAACAACCATGATTAGTCTTCCCTGTCCCTTCGCGGGACTCTGCTATATTTTCTGTTACTGTGTTTTTTCAGATATGCGATAATCAGTTTTTTGGGATCGAGTCACCCTGCGTGGTGTTATTCTAGGCAGCTCTAGTTCTCTCTATGTCTTCTATAGCTCTCTCTTCCCTTTTCAATCTGTTGCTACTGAGTAAGGCTTGCCATGCAGCCACCAATCTGCCTCGGCAGAAGTTTTGTAATATATGTTTTACTTGTTAATACAAAAGCTTATTTACACAAAAAAAAAACAAGGTTAGTCAATATTATTAACTTAATTTTGTTTGACTATGGTCAATTTATAAATAAAAATGGTTATTAAAATCAATATTAATAAATAATTTAATATTGTTAATAAATAATAAATAATTTATTATATGATTAAAAGATTAATAAATAATTCTATTTCTATTTTATTTACTTATTTTTGAAATAGAATTAGGGTTATATATATATATATATATATATATATATATATATATATATATATATATATATATATATATATATATAGGTTATGTATAACAATTTAATATTATAAATAATATCTTATTTAATATAATACTTTTAATATTATTAATAAATAATTAAAACAACTATATATATATATAAGAATAAATAAAATAAAAAACTAATTTCCTAATGGCTAATTATTGATTCTGATCCATCTTTTCTATTTATTCATTAAGATTTATAGATTTTTCACTGTTATCTTGAGGATGGACCACATTCGTTGGTTCAAAACGTTGACTGAATAATACTGGTGTGATTAATACGAAAGACATGTTTACTACATTATGGATCACAAAAGCCTAAGATCTAAAAACAAATAAATATTGTTAAATTATATTGTAACTATAAAGTTGTAAAGCAAATTAATTATAAAATTTTTATATCATATTTAATTTAAAATTTTGTTTTTTTAATTAATTAATGGAAATTTTATTTATTAAATGTTTAATTTATTTAAAAAAAAATAAAATTATTAATAGATATATAGTTAGTTAGTTTTACTTCTTATAAATATATATATTAAATACAAATTGAATTTTTTTTTATTATTATATATATAATTGAAATATTTCATCTATAATTTATATTAAAAAATGATATTAATATTTTGTAAATATTATATATAAAATTTTATATTATGAATGAAAAAAGTTATACATATTTTCCACAAGGAAAAATAAAAATATATGAAAATTATTTTTTTCTCTATATAATTATATATTTTCTTTAATTATTAGATGTCAACTTAGCAATAAAACTAGTATAGATCCATCTTAACTTTGTATCTGCCAAACGTTGAGACCTGTAACATACCTGGATAGCCTCACAAGAAATTGCACGGAATTAGAAATTTTTACACAAATTACCCACAGGTAATTACCCAAATCACTATTCCATATTCCTCATTAACCATTAGATAAAATGTTCATTAGTAGATATAGTAACTTTCGTATAGCAATAGTAAGTTTCATAACCATTAACAACAACTCTTGTAGTATATTAACATAAACTATATGATGTAAACTTGCATCCATTTCACGATTCCTTTAACCACATTAATTAATCACATAATTCATAGTGTCAGCATGACATTATGCAAAGAATCTACGTCACCAAACTGTCATAATAAACAATCACATCATTGAGCACCGATATACCCTAGAAACCCCTTAGGGTAAAAACCAACAAATGTTTAATTTTATTATTAGAATCTCGTGAGGGTTTTCACCCTTCACTCAATGGCTCATAAGGGATTCCATACCTTATCCAATGTTATAAAATATTACAATGAAATATCATTAAAGTACAACATGCATAGCTAAAATCTGCTACAATTGTCATGAAACCATTTACCCACAAATCACCACTCTCTATATCCTTGTGGCATGATTGTTCCATTAGTGGACAATCCTACAGCTCGTACCCACCAACATGGACCATTAGTTCTTATCTTCCACAATGTTAAACATAATTTTTCTTTTGCACAAATCGCGATCCTTACCTATCATTGTTTTCGTCAACAAGATTTGATAACATGATTAGATGAAGTATTAATCAATCAATAATTAGTGTTCGAAAGCAATATTTTACACCTATTCATGTGCATACATGAGATGTAAATATAATATCACAACATTCTTCTCCTAACAACATTGTGCATTTATAAACAAATAATTATCAATCATGTCAAAATAATTACCATGTTACTATGATTATACTAGCGTCAGCACACATTCATATCCAAAGGAAACCACTTTAACCATCTATTTCACCTGAAGAATACTAGAAACTTGCCCTTTTTTTCATGCATTGAATTAGTTAAAGACATATTGAAAGAGAGCTAGCCCCTTAGATTTTTCTTTCTGCATCGAATTAAGTAATCTTTCAAATACACTTGATATTATTATAATACATAAAAATGCATCCCCCCTTCTAAGGAAAATATATAATGAAAGACATCATTATCATGTATGAAAATGCAAGTCATTATTTCTTGCATGTGGATATATGTATTTTACAAAGGAAAGCTAGTGCATTTATTGCAAGTAATTACTTGTTTTACCTTCCATGATATAACATAATACATATTCCTTTGTGCACAAAAGTCCATGTTTCTCTTTAAAATATCTAACACAATAGTTCTAGAAATCCATGTTTCTCTTTAAAATAGCTAACACGTTAATTCTCTTTTCATGGATGTAATCAACTATTATTTCTATGGTTCTGCGTATGTGTTCTTATGCACTTGTTTCCAAGAAAGTATCATAACAAAGTTATCATGCATTTGCTTTCAAGAAAGTATCATAACAAAGTTCTCATGCAATTTGTCTATGCATATGTTATTATATTTTCTCATGACTAAGTATTCTTTTTCTTCAAAAGAAGTCTCTTATGCATGAGTATCCATGGGAATATTTTCCATGGATTTATTAAATAACTAATATTTACGAACACCATGGAAATATTTTACCATGACTAAGCACAAAGCCATTGTGTTCTTTTCAAGAACACCACAATATTAATTTATTGTAATTCACCAAAATTTCATAGTTACTTATCATTTCCTCAACAAGGACTTATGTATTATAAACACATAAGGTAGTAATTTTTATACAAAACTACACATTTCAAAAGAAAATCCCATTTTTGAAGAAAAATAATATAATTAACTCTCTTTTATTTTTCACCACCCTTGAAAATATTTCACAAATTACCCTCTTTAATCTAGATTCATTTTCAAAAGGATAACTTCGATTTATTATGATTTCATACACCAATACGAGATTATTTTAAGAAAAGTGCATGCTTCCTATCTTTTCTTACATAAAATGCATATGCAATCTTATATATATATACAATCAAGGTTACTTATCATTGAACCCATTAAATGTTATATTAAACTATTGAACTCTTCCCCAAAAGCATAGTAACATCTATTATCCACTATGTGCATAACTATGAAATTTTTTAAGTATATTAACGAGATAACTTATCTATCCAATGGTTGCCCTTGTAAACATCGTTAACGCCAACAATTCTTGGAGAAAGTGGTCAATATGCAACTCTAACTATCAATCCCTTTGTTTTCACAGTTCATTTCACTCAGAATATACAAAAGTTATCGAATACTGCAGAAAACTACTCAATTGGTACTGCAATCATTTTCCTATTTTATTATTTCCACAACCAGGAGAATAGGCAGTTGAAATAGGTTCATATCCATGAAATGTAGGTGTAGATACAGTTGGAGTTCGCATGCCAAATACATATTAATGTCCTCCTCCAGTTAGTTAATGATACCTATCAACAACAAAGGAATAGGCACCTTCGTTCATTCCATAACCCAATAACAAAACCTCCAAATGTAGTTTTATGTCCATCAGATGCATATGAATGAGATCCAGCTACAGATCAAGAGTGAGTTATAAATCCAGTTGATAACCATAGCTAGGGAAATAACCATTATTTGCCTTAGTATTCTTCAAATTTTATCCTCCCCAACCATGATTCAAACTGAAAATTTTGGGGAGAATTATTCCCAAGAATTTTATACAACCATTGTACTGTAGGTCACCTAATTACTATTACCCTCAGCTCAACCATTCATATTCCCCCAAGAAAGGAAAATCAAATGATATGGTAAAGAAGGAATTAATTAGTTACAAACTTATTTAAAACTGATTCTTGATGGAACAATTAACCATACATTAGATTAATAATGTTTTTAGTCATGGTAAATACATAAATTTCTTACGTGTAGGGACATTATGTACTTCCCCCTTAACAACAACACCATCTGCGGTGATCATCTCTCACTAGAACATTAAATTTTACACATTATATAACAATCTAAACCACACAAAGGGGATACATCCACTTTAAAGTGATGGAATTCATTCTAGGAAATATCAATAAGATAAAACAATAATTATATAACATAATAAAAATCAATATTCATAAGCATTTATTGTTGCAAAAATATGCAAGTCATACCATCCATCACTTGGCCAGTCAAAAACATAAAAATAAAATCTCTATATCAACTTACCATTACTTACCCACTACTCTTGAAAGTCATCATCACATTTACGTAAGTTCTCTAAGAATGTTTTGTCAGCCCATCCACACTCTGTTACAAGAACCCTGTACTATATTACTAACAAATCCAAAATAATCATATTAGTCACAACATTTTCAATCAAATGAAATACTTTTAACTATCAATCAATTATGCAATGTTAGGTGATATTTCAATCACATTACTTCTACAAGTACTTGGAGAGCACCAACACTCTAATCATCAAACTGATAAATCGTTGCACCATGTGCACGTTGTCTTAGCTCCTCCTAAAGACATTGACACGGTACTTATAAAAGTAATAAGAGAGAAACTAGCTCTTTAATCATCTCAATGGTAAATAAATGCACCGAGTGCACACTACCCTAGGTTCTCATAAGACATTCAAAAGATTAGTAATACAATAAAGGAACTCCACTGCCAATTACTCCTTCATGAGCACAAGGTTCCTTTGATATCAATATGTACATAACATGTTTACAGAATTATGTATAAAATTCATTCTTAAAACAAGGCATAAATGATTAGTTAATTTGTTCTTATATGAGAATCACAGTGGCAAAAGAATGCTCCTCCCAACCCATGGGAACTGGTTTCCACAACTAGATTGAGTGATTTTCACATCTAGATAGTTCTTGGACATAGACCATACTAGGTCCATTATGGAATTCCACTGACCAACCAGTTTAATAATTCCAATGACCACAGAGGGTCAAATACAAGATTCCTCTTGGTAGAATCCTCCCTATTCCTCTCACAGCATCTTGTCTATGAGGAATTTCAAACCTCCTCTAATAGGCTACAAATCAATAGAGTTTCCTTAGGATTTTTCCACTATTCACCATCTTGGTCAACTCTTTTCCCTTATTGAGATAATTTATCTATAGGGAGAGGAAATTTGGGCATGCAAGTACCATCAACCCATCGGAGAAGGTAATTGCCATCAACCCAAGGCTTGCTGACCTTTGATAACTATCTAGCATGTAAATTTCTATTTTAGCAATTTTTCCATCAGTGATTTACATAATGAACCATATCCACATTATAAATAACAAAAATAACACTCATGTACACCATGAATTTATATATAACCCTTGGCATGGGTCTATAATATCTATCTTGACATGAAACATAATTGACATACATGTGATATGAATTTTGATTTTTCAAGATAACAAAATCATACATATCATAATATTATACTTTCACATTTATGGTTATAATTCACATTACAACGTTTTACTTTCATAGTTTTTCTTGTTGCCATTCAGCAACGTTAGTCATAATAAATTTTCACTTTCAAAATTATTTTAGTTTCATGTGTGAAACATTGTCATGCATAAAAGTATATGCAATATTCATTAATGTGTAAATGTCAATAAGAGTTAAGGTAACAATTCAAACATTTGCAATTTCCCATAGTATATGTTACCAACATACCAACACATGAAGTAACTACCATAATCATTTATTCACAACTTTAAATAAGCTAAAATCAAATCTGCTTCATGCATATAAGTTTTATTAGTTAGTAATGTAAAAATTTCTCTATAGATCAGCTAGCTTTGATACGATGTAGAAATTCTGCAAATTCCCTACAAATCTCACTTTGAGAGCATATAAAAAATCTGATTGTAGATTAACCTGATAATGCAATATCAAAAAGAAAAATACTATAATCTACTTCTACTATAAATTATTGGAGAAGCTTAAAGATCGAGATGAATCAGAGTTGAACACATATAACCAGAAGAAGAAGAATCAATGCACATGAAACACGGAAAATACTCAGGGGAAGCCTCACCTAAAAACCCCACTATCTATATTATGATACAAGTTTGAAGTACATTAACATTATACAAAGCCTTAGCTCCCACAGCTAGCCAACTCTCAGTACAATCCTCCTGGATGCTCACAGGCAATCAAAGCTTCTCAAAAGCCTTCTCCTCTGCCTTCCAAGCTCCTATTTCCTTGTGTAGTTCCTCTGGGATGATCTCCTCCACTTAGTGGAACACTGCTCTCACACACTGCTCTAACACACTGTCAAAACTTCGCAATCCTCAAGGAACCTTCCCTTGACTACATGGATGAGTTTCTTTTATTGGAAAATACATGCAACTGATAGTAACCTGTCCTTGACATTTAGCTCAACTGGTTCTTTCTTAGAATATACATGCATGAGCTTCTGATGAGGGAATCTTCAGTTATGTGGAGTACACTGGTCGAGTTCATGTATACATCAACTGAATGATAACTCATAATTAGTTCCTAAAGCTGTTTGGAACTAATTTAATTGGACTTAACTCAGTAAACTGAGCTAACTAATTACAACTCAAATATAACACAATCTTATCTCCTTAATTAAGGGATAATATCCTTAATTGAAGGGATAATTGTTGCATGACTGTAGAAAGACTTCTAACTTGAATTTCTCCAACTAATTAATCCATAATGAATTAATTAATTATTTCCAAGAAACTAGCGAGATTAAATTCGAATTTTAATTCACAATTTTAATTCAAGGACAAATTAAAATTGGAATGTCTGGATTCGATTTTTATCATTTCTTGTTGCTATTTTCAATAAGTAATGCAACACTAACAAATCATTTCTACCAATCATCTTAGTGCAACCATGACAAAACCTATTAAACAATTACTTATTATAGTCAAGTCTCACTTCATGACTCATTGTTTATTTTTTATATCTAATGGGGTGTTGGGCATGGAATTCCCCCACTGCATGTTTTGACAGAGTTGTGTTGTAAAGTTCCATGAATTGTGCGTGCGGAAGTATGTTACAATCACAGGGTTGTCCTCCCTACTTTTGTAATGTAATGTTGGCCTACCCATGGTCTGTGGACCACGGGATTGTATAAATAGAGCGAGGCTCTAAGAGTAAAAGATAGCGAAGAAGTAGAGGAGAGGAAGAAAGAGTCTAAGTGAAGTGTGTCTTTGGGTCATAGGGTAGGAGAAGGCTCTGCTGCTGAGTGTGCAAAGGCATAGTGGCCCGCAGCTGAGCACGCGGACCCCTGCAGCTGAGTGCACAGGGAATGTTGAGTCTGTAACCAAGGAAGGAATTAATAAAGAGAAGTTTGTTATCAATTTCTGTATTTGTTCTCGGGTTAATGCATGTTTGATATAAATTTCAACTATATTGTTTATTTACTGCGCACACCTCTATGAATGGTTTATGTTGTCAAGTATAACTTAAAACATGCAAGTAGGCTAAAATAATCAACTAACATTAGAGTATCAATATGGACTTAGGTAATAACATAGAAGCACAACGTTCGGCCCCCAAGTAGGGCTACACGAAGACAGTATATCACGCTGCAAGGTACGTGAAAGTTCGCGAAGTGACTTGTGCGCAAAGTTGAACTGCAAACCACTTGAACTCATCCAACATCTCTAGGGTGTAGAAACCTGCTTCTAGCACCCTCCCATACTACTTCGAGTGAGACCTCAATCTGCAGTCTGCAGAATGTTGTCGAAAGGGCTAGTAGTATCGAGATTTGTTTGGCTAAATCAACTCTGAACCTGGGTTAGGCCCCAATAATCCAAAAAATGGTTCCATTGTCAGGACTGCGATCTACATAAGAGACGTCTGATGTCGTGTCACTGGAATCTGAGAAAGAAAGAAATTGAAGAGTGGTTAGACAGAAAGATCATGAGTTTGTGGTGCAAGAAAACAAGAATCCATGAGTATTGAAGGAAGAGTGGTTAGAGCGCTACTTATATATATATATCCATGAAATTTTCTTTGCATCCTTCCCCTCTGATTTGTATGAGTGGATCATGAAGCTAGCAGATGGTTAGAGAAGGTGTAGGCTTAACAAACCTATTGTGTGGACTCGAGATTTGGTACGCAAACTAGAAGCATCGGAATATAAGATAACATGTGCTGTGGATCATTGCCTCAATCAGATTATAGGAGGGTTTATCACTAAGTTCATGGTAGATACTTCAGTCAGCTACAACGAGGAATAACGATGCTTCCTCAAAGGACCACGAGGTAAGTACGTTAAGTCATTGAACACTTGGAATAAAATGCTACAATGTGAAAAGCAGGTTATGCGAATAAATTGATGTTTGGGGTTACGCAAAGTGGGAATATCTATAGAAATGAAGGTAGTGCAGGATTAGAGACTAGTCCCTTGATTTCACCTCCATGGGAGAGTGAGGAAGAGATCGCGAAAGTTTCACCAAGAAGTGTGATCAGTCTAAAAAGGCATCGAATTCTGCGCATACCACCCCCAGCTACACCACCAGTGGTTTCACCATCTTCATCCCCATATTCACCCACACCACCTCCACCACCACCACAATTTAATATGGCAAGTGCAATAAAATTGCCTGTGTTCAAAGGAGTAGGGAATGAAGATCCAGAGCAATTTTGGTTCATGGTAAAGGGTGTATGGGAAGCGCAGGGAGTCATGGATGACAATATAAAGAAAGCAGCGTTGGTCAGCACCCTACAGGATAGCGCACTGATGTGTTACATTAAGCATTTCAATGACAATCCAAACACCAGGATCACAGATATCCAAGCTGAGCTAAACAAGGAATTTAGCAAACCAAAATCAGATACGCAGTCGATTATCAGATTTAACGAGATCATGATGCTTCTAGGCAAGGCTTGCTGGGAGTTAGATTAGAGACTGAAGTGTATGACTCGTGAAGCCAATATGACTTTGATTGATGGGAAAGACCGCGCATGGTTTGTGGCGTCGCTAACACTGCATCTAAGGACCACGTTGTCACAATAGAAGCTATCCACTCAGGCTGAGGCCTTGGAGATAGCAATGAGACTGAACGAGACCTCGATACAAGATCCTAACCTAGGAGTCCAGCAAATTCACACTTAGTTGAAAAACTTGTGTCTTGAGATGCAGAGTTTGAAACAAGACAAGACAGCTTGCCCAGAAGCACGCGAGGAGGTATGGTGCATAAAGTGCAAAGGTGAGGGACATGAAAAGGACCATTGTCCAGTCTTCACGAACTATCTGGTAGGAGGAGGGATAATGCCATTGAGACTAGAGGCACAAGTAGGACAGAGCGTGGTGCCTGCATTACAGTGCGCAATGTGTCAGATAAGGGAGAAGCGTACTACAGATAACTGCCATCTATTACAGAAGTATACACAAACGTCCCAACAGTTGTTCTGTAATATCTGCAAGTTAGTAGGCCATGATGACCATACCTATAGAATTTATGAACTGATGATGGATCGAAATCCTACCTACAGAGTTCAGATCGAAATGCAATCCATCGATCAAAATGTAGGGATGGTGCACATTACATTTCGTGGGAATGGATGAGGTTGATGTGAAATGGGGCTAGGAAGGGGTCACAACTAGCTGATTTGTTACAATAGCGTTGGGCCAGGGAATTATGCCCATGATTGTACAAATCTGATGAGAGCATCATGTTTATATTGTACCAAGTTTGACCATGAGACAGACGACTAGCCTAAGCTAATAGCGAGGTTGCGCAATAAAGGAACACTCCAACCTCCCTCGACTCAGAACCTCCAAATGATGAGGTTTGAGCCATGCAAGGAGGACCCAAATGTAAAAATCGTGCTCTAAAGTGGTATCCCGAAGAGATGACAAAGGCAAGTAGCCTAAAGAGAGTGCCCGAGTTCACAAGGCTCCAATAATGGAACCATAATTTGATTTGGAGCGCACTAAGGAGACATTCATGGAATCTAAGAAGAGCTTCACGAAGGCCTCCACTTTAGGTAGTAAAGACAAACTGGAACCAGAGATGGACCCATCAATGCTCACTACCTTTCTAGAGACATGCATGAAGCTACCGCGTGAAAACAAAGAAATGAAGGGGATGTAAGAACTCATCACTATATGTGTTGGACCAGAATAACACTCCGTAGTTCGAAAGCTCGTAAAGCACAAAACCCGAACAGGAAGGGAGATGAGATTGATTACACAAATTGGCGAATATGAGATGGGTCAAATGATTTTGGATCTAGGATTAGACATGAATGTCCTGCCAAAGCAGACGTGGGAGCACATGGGTAGGCCCACGTTGTAATGGTCTCCTATTCAATTGCGAATGGTGAACCAGCAAAAGATCCTACCGATGGGAAGATTGCAGGGAATAATGGTAGATATCGAAGGTGCAAGTGCACTTGCAGATTTTGAAGTGATAAATATTGTTGATGACAGTAATCCCTATCCAATGTTACTGGGAATAGATTGGGCCACTAACATGAATGGAGTGATAAATCTAAATAAGTGCAAGATGATTTTGGAGAAAATTTCACTATGTGTAGTGGTATGTTTAGACCCTAGAGAAGGATCATGCTACGCATAGCCGGTGCACGACTGTGACTGCGAAAACAATCTAGACTATATCTACAAGATAACTGCTTAGGAGCAGGACTCAGTGAATCCAATTGTTGATGGCAGGATTTTGTGGGAGCGTGGAAGCTCCTGCACCTCAAATTTGGAGGAAGAGATAGAATGATCGCAGAACCAGTTACACGAGGTAACCACGCTCAATTGCAGCATGATGATAAGGTCACTGCGCTGCATGGAAACAGAGGTAAGAGATCTACCTATGTATGATGGGTTGACAGTAGTGGATGATTTATTAAACAAATTTGAAAAAGAAGTGCCAGAACAATAGTGGTTCGAAGCTCTGAAATGTGTACTTTGCGCTACACCCGCAAGATGGTGGGGTACGCATGAAAGAAGTTTTGAGGATTGGCGCAAATGTTGAAGGATGATGCTCATGTGGTTTGGAAAGCCTCAGATGTGCATGAAATTCGGGTATGAAGGAAAAAACAGCCTACGCACCCACCTCTCCAGATGGGTACAGACGTATGGTAGGCAACCTGCATGAATGCACACCATCCCTACGATAGGAAACATAACCAACAAGTAGGAGTGGGCAAGACAATGGCACAAATGATGAATTACAATAAGACCAAGCACACCAAATATTATCTATGTGGAATCCTTTGAAAAATTATGCAAAATACTGAATGTGGGCCACCATGTGAGATGCACTAACTAGGACCTATGTGTACCAACGGTTCTATGGGCTTATAGGACCATGTGCAAAGCCCTGACCATGCGGGCACTTTCAACATTGAAGTATGAAGCAGATGCTATAACCCCTATGGAGAATGCAAAGCCTAGTCCACGCATAGCAGTACCCATAGATATGATGGTTCGCAAAGCCCAGAAAGAAAGAATCACACAACTGCAAGAAATAGAACACATGGGACTTGAGGAAGAAATCCAGTAGGGAAACCTTAGACTCTGTGAACTTGAAAAAGAAATGGTACAGTTATAGAAGAAAAGCGCTTTGATGGATGCGAAGGTCAAGATGCTAGAGGATGAGATAAAGGAAGAGTTCCTTGCTGAAAAAACTAGGATGGTAAGACAAGGTGCATATGATCATATTGACAAGTTTGAGAACTATCGCCATGAATTGGTTATTCTAATGCCTTAGCTTGGACTGCATATTTCTAAGTGTAGTGACCAAGGTAGCACACTGCAAATGATGAAGTGCACAATGTCGATCACAACAATATAACGTGGGAATTATCCAAGAACTATGATGGACGATAGGATGGACCTCTACATGAGTGGTGTGACCACCTGACTATCCAAGGGAAAGATAGTATTAGCACTCCAGGTGGTTGAAAGGGAGCGGGGGACTATAAACTATCCTTCCCGTGAGCTGCATGATATTGGAGATGCGCGTAGAAGTAGAGAGTCACAAGGTCTGTGATCACGCACGGGGGGCTGCGTTGCCACGCGGGTTAGCCAGAAATTTACCGTTGAAGTCACTATTCACAATGGGATCCTAGAATTGAGGCCAAATGGAGCAAGAAATAGAAATTTAAGACGTGATTTGTGGACAAGATTTGGGAAAATATACTGCCAAGAAAGCATTAATGAACTTTAATTGGGGGGAACGATCGAAGTCAAATTTAAAATTTTCCATAAAACATAAAGGGATTCCCTACAAACAACACTTGGTCATTTTTTAATTGAGCGATTGAGCAAAGCCCTGACCATTGTGATCCTAGTGTTGATTGAGCCCCTGAATTCGTGAGCGATAGATTACAGCCCAGATACAATGACAGGAACTAAGGATGGTCTCGGAATAGAAGAGGTGACCGCCGGCGAGGTTGCACGGGCCCTCAATGTGGAGGATGTTCCAAAAGGTGTTAGGGTTGTGGTAGAGATCCCCAAATCACCACGTATGCCAAGACCCAAGAAAGATAAACAAGCAATGGCTCATGTACGCATGTCCCTGAGGAACCTGTTGCACAACAAACCGTCGATGTAAGAGAAGGGGAAAACTGTCATGATAGAAACAAATGATGAAGAAGAAGATTTAGAGGCCCTTATCATTGCAGAGGAAGAGGACAAAGGCATGGAGGTGCATACTTAGCCTCCGCGCTCTGCGGCAAAACTACCTGCCTACGTCCCTTTGCGGAAAGGGAAGGCCAAAGTACCTAAAGACCTGGATGAGACCAAGAGTTCGCTCTAGACCCTGCTCCTCTGAGATGGCATTATGTTTGAAGGCACAAACCTGGGCCACGTGCCTACTATGAAATTTGAAGATTTGGATCTTGCTGACCTTGACAAGTTCCCTCACCTTGAGACTAGAAACCTCATCAAGCAGCACACTATGGGGGTAGTAACAACATTGGAGCCGTGGAAGTGGTTGCGCGTGTGGAAAAGGTCGGGCTGGTGAACCTACTTTGGGTGCTGCATTTCCACCGCCCCCCAATAACCATTTTCGTCATCAGGCAGCTGCTCTGCTTGGTGCATGATGGGGATTTATGGCTGGAGGAGCCCATCCCCATCACTGCAGACTTGATTCATTGCGTTCCCCAACTTACATACAAAGGAAGGACCCCATGACCATATTGGAAGGAAAGGGTAGTGAGTTGGCCCTCGTAGAGACCATGAAGATGAAGTACAAGCTAGAAAAGAAGAAGAGGGGTTACGTCATCTCTAGAATTAAGGGTAGAGTGGTACATGTGGCAACCTAGATCCTGGTAGGAAAAGTTATGTGAAAGTTCCACGCAGACGAGGTACCCACACCAGTGGTTGAACTGGTTGAGCAGTTCGCGGAGGGGGTATAGTTTAACTGCTCCAAATTCCTCTATACAAAATTATTAGAGAATTTCTGTGAAGCCCAGGAGTAGGCTAAAACCTTCCACTATCCGTGGTTGTTGCTATCCATACTTCTTGTAGCGGGGATAGTGCCAGAGGATAGTCAATTCCCGATAACTGACAACGATTTACTGGAGGCCGTGAAGTACACTTCGCTCTGGGCCACGAAGGATATGACAAGGATTTGCGACCGCAAAATCTTCTGGGTGCTCATAGAGATGACCATCTAAATGTGGATCAACTGTAAGGCATGGTTGACGCCCACGGTTTGCAACAGTTTGCAGAGTTTTGCAGAATTTAAGGTAGACATGCACAACATGTTTGTCAGGGCGTGCAAGGATCAGATGAAGCAATGGACCAAGCTACCTGTTGTAGCCACTGACGATGCAATTTTTATTGTCTTGGAGGCATGGCCTCTAGAATGGCATGCCCCAAATCTTGCGGAACTCGAGAGGGCGGAAACGCAGAAGAAGAAAGATGATGCCAAGCTACGCATCGTACTGTTGGCTGAGAAAAGATGGAAGGAAAAAGCAAGATCCGAAGTGCGGGAAGCTACACAGAAAGCCGCTGAGTAGAAAAAGGCACAGAAGTAGCTGCAATAGCATAGGAATGAACCGCGAAGGTGGGCCAGGGCCAAGCAATGCCCTCGCAGGTCCAGGATGTAGAGGAAGCTGAAACATCAAAAGGAAGCATAGATCCACAGACCACGTCCACACAGTTGAAGCACTAAGACCCATAAGTGCGAGGAGGATTGAGGAAAAAGGTCAAGGCCTCGAAATTGTCCATTGAAGCGATAACCCTAGCCAAGGGTGATTTGCATGACATTGGCAAGACGGTGCATGATGTCACCAATGAGGCTCTTCAGGATTTTATGCAGGAGCACCAGACTATGTTGGGGGCCCTCAAAGTGCAGTTGCAGGAGTTATAGGTGTGCCCCCCTTAGGTTGGTACCCTTTCAATCAACCTTGCAGTAGGATCCTCAAGAGCATAGTAGATGTTGTGCGCATAGATGGAAAGCAAAATAACGTTGCCGGAAGGGGCTGTAGTGAAATTGAATGAGGGAGATAGGTTTTCGGTTAGCACGATGAAAGGTCTCACCATTAATATGGCTACCCTTCCACATGAGACATTATATCTATTGCAGGATGGGATAACAGTAGAGTTGTGTGTTAGGGAGAGCCGCACAGTCGAAGTCCTCAAAAAGCAAAAGATAAACATAGAATAACTCAGCTTGTAGCATGATTAATTGGTGTCACAAAAACAACAGTTTGTGTAGGTGATAGGCGACACTTACCAAAGCATCCCGGAACTGGCCATTCCAGCAGATCTACCAGCGGAGGTGAGGATCCACAGGTTAGCAAAAAGAGTCCTCGAGGCCAATGAAGAGACGACAAAGGTTCATCTAGATGCGAATATTTAGATTATCTATCTATGATTACAGGTGCAGCTATCCACTCCTCCAAAAGTTAGAGAATAGTGTGTTAGCACTATCAGAGTGGGATTGGAAGAGATCAGGGGTGCAGTGCGAGACTACACCAGCATGTTGTAAGAATCACTTGAGGTCCTCATAACTCTGCAGGAAGACCCCAACATCCAGCGCTCAGAGACAGAGGCATGAGAACTCCAACAGTAGTACGACAGTGTTTGAGGAACTATACAAACATTGGTCCTCACCTAGAGGCTTGCAGGGATGCAGCACGCTAAAGCACTATAGGAGCAGGTGGATGCAGCACGACACAAGGAGGCAGTTCTCAAAGCACGCGTCCAGTGTTGGATTGATGAGGCCTTCACCATCACAACAGAAATCGAAGGCAAGCTCTCGAACATATAGGGGATGAACACATTGATGTAGAGAAGCACTCCAGACACAGAAGTCTCAGGACAGTGCACACAGCAAATTCAGCAAGCAGCAGTTCAGTGTGCTACTAACCTCCATGCGGTTTGAGAACAGTTGGATGGAATCTGTGCAAAGATCATTGTGCTGACAGAGTGACATGAGGGTGAGTCACAATGTTTGTGTTGGGGCCCTACTGGGCATGGAATCGCCCCAAGGCATGTTTTGGGGCTCAAAGCCCAACTTTTGACCGAGTTGTGTTGTAAAGTTCCGGAATTGCAGGCGTAGAGGTATGTTGGAGTCACAAGGTCTTCCACCATAGTTTTGTAATGTAATGTCAGCCTACCCATGGTCTGTGGACCATGGGATTGTATAAATAGAGTGAGGCTCTAAGCATAAAAGATATCGAAGAGGTAGAGAAGAGGAAGAAAGAGTCTAAGTGAAGTGTGCCTTTGAGTTGTATGGTAGGAGAAGGCTTTGCAGCTGAGCACGGCCTAGTCGTCGGTAGCTGAGTGTGCAGACCCCTGCAGCTGAGTGCAGATGGCAGAGTCAAGTCTGCAACCAAGGAAGGAATTAATAAAGAGAATTTTGTTATCAATTTATGTATTTTTTCTCAGCTTAATGCATGTTTGATATAAATTTCAAATATACTATTAACCGTGCGCACCTGTATGAATGGTTTATGTTGTTAAGTATAACTTGAAACATGCAAGTAGGCTAAAATAATCAACTAACATTGGAATATTAGTAAGGACTTACGTAATAAGGCTAAAGCACACCATTCAACCCCCAAGTAGGCTACGTGAAGGTAATATATCGTGTTGTGAGGTATGGGAAAGTGCGCGAAGTGACTTGCACGTAGGGTCAAACCGTAGACCACTTGAACTCATCAGACATCTCCATGGTGCTGAAACCTGGTTCTAGCACCCTCCTATACTACTTTTGGTAAGACCTCAGTCTATGCTTCGTGGACTATTTCCAAAAGGGCCAGTAGTACCAGGATTTTTTTGGCTAAATCAACTCTGAACCTAGGTCAGGCCCCAATAAGCCAACAAGAGTTATTCCAATGTACTTTTAAAATACTCTATCGTCATATTCAAGGACATTCCCCATATTTTACATTCATGCATTCACTCATTAAAAGTAGTGCATTGTAACTTCAGTCATGTTCATTAAATGTATCATTGATATTTCAATATTTGCAAAAGTGGGTATTTAATTTTGACGTTCCTTAGTGAGTGTTTAAGGTTGCTTGTAAGTGTGACAAAGCTTTTATTTTCGTTTATCCTCATCGATATTCAAATTTCATGGAAATTATAGTTTTGTAACAAACTTTATTACTTAATACTCATTAATGCAGTTATAAACATGAATCATAGTGATCATGTCAAAAACAGTGTACTGCATATATCAAAATGTAGATTTTTAGACTCATTCCTGAGCTGATGCTCACTAGTAGCATACCTCGATTTCCTTTCTGCTTAAAAATTCTCAAAGGCGCTAGTGCTGCAACCCTCAGCTCCAATACCACTTGTAACATACACTGGTAACCTCACATGAAAATGTATGGAGTTAGTAACTTTTTACACAAATTATCCACAGGTAATTATCCAAATCACTATTCTATATTCCTTGTTAACCATTAGATATAATGTTCATTAGTACATAAATAAAATTTAGTATAGGAATAGTAAGTTGCATAACTATTAACAACCCCTCTTGTAGTATAATAATATAAACGATATGATGTAACCTTGCATCGATTTGATGATTCCTTTAACAACATTAATTAATCACATACTTGACATTATCAACATCACATTATGTAAGGAATCAACATCACCAAAATAACATAAAAAATAATTACACCATTGAACACCAATATACCCTCAAAATCAAATAGGGTGAAAGCCAATAAACATGTAATTTTATTATCAAACGCTCATGAGGGTGTTGACCCCTCACTCAATGGCTTATAAGGGAGTACACCCCTTATCCATTGTGATAAAATATTACAATGAAATAGATTAAAAATACAACATACCTAACTAAAATCTATTACAATAGCCATGAAACCATTTACCCATAAATCACCACTTTGTATATCCTTGTGGCATTATTTTTCCATGAGTGGAACATCTTATAGCTCATACTCATGAGCATGGACCACTAGTTCTTATCTGCCACAATGTTAAACATAATTTGTCTTTTTCACAAATCACCATCATTTACTATCATTGTTGTCGTAAAAAAGCATTGGTAACATGATTAGATAAAGTATTAATCAATCAATAATCTGTCTTTAAAAGTAATATTTTAACATCTGTTTATGTGCATACATGATATGTAAATATAATATCATAATATTTTTATTCTCAAAACATTGTGCATGTATAAACAAATAATTATCGATCATGGAAAAATAATTACCACGTTACTATGATCATTCTCACACCAGCACACATTCATATCCATAGGAAACCATTCTAACCATCAATTTCACTTAAAGGATAGTAGCAACTTATATTTTTTTTCGTGCATGTAATTAGTTTAAATCTTATTCAAATAGAGCTATCCGCTTAGCTTCTTCTTTATGCATGTAACTAAGTAATCTTTCCAATACAGTTGATATTATTATAATACACAAAAATGCTTGCCCCTTTCTAAGGGCAAATTAACGTGATAGACATCATTATCTTGCATGCAAATGCAAGTTACTTTTCGAAAAACATCTTTCCCAAGATAAATTGATTTACAAAAACTATTTTATGCACAAGTACACACATTTCTCTAAAACAAAACTAATGTGTTAGTCATTATTTCTTGCCTGAGGATATATGTCTTTTACAGATGAATGCTAGTGCATTTATTGCAAGTAATTACTTGTTTTACTTTCCATGATCTAGCATAATATTTATTCTTTTCTGCACACAAATTCATGTTTCTCTTTAAAATATCTAACATAACAATTCTACAAATCCATGTTTCTCTTTAAAAAATCTAACACATTAGTTCTATTTTCATGCATGTAATCAACTATTATTTTTATGTCTCTGCATATATGTTCTTATGTATTTGTTTCCGAGAAAGTATCATAACAAAGTTCTCATGCATTTGTTTTCAAGAAAGTATCATAACAAAGCTCTAATGCATTTAATCTACGTATAGGTTATTATATTTTCTCATAACTATGTATTCTTTTCTTTCAAAAGAACTCCCTTACGCATGATAATCCACGAGAATATTTTCCATGGATTTATTAAATAACTAATCTCTACCAACAACATGGAAATATTTTACCATGACTAAGCACAAAACCATTGTGTTGTTTTCAAGAACACTAGAAGATTCATTTATTCTAATTGACCAAAAGGTCATCGTTACTTATCTTTTCTTCAACAGAGACTTATGTTTATAAACACACAAAGTAGTTATTTTTATACAAAACTACACATTTCAAAAGAAAATCCCACTTTCCAAGAAAAATAATCTAATTAACTTTTCTCTTTTATTTTTCCCCACCCATGAAAATATTTCACAAATTACCCTCTTTAATCTAGATTCATTTTCAAGAAGATAACTTGGATTTATTATGATTTCATACATGAGTATGAAATCCCTTTTAAGAAAAGAGCATGTTTCATATATTTTCTTACATAAAATGCATATGGAATAATATATATATATATAAACACAAGCAAGGTTACTTATATTTTAATGTTGCAAATATATATTAACAATATTTATCTACAGGTAATAATATATTTACTTTACTAAGAAAAATAGTGTGAGTTCCCCTTATACACAAAAATTTCAAGAATTCATTTCCAAGAAAACTCATTAACTTACCTTTGAACCCATTAAATATTGTACTAAACTACTTAACTCTTCCCCAGAAACATAGTAACATTTTTTATCCACTATGTGCATAACTATGAAATTTTTTTAAATAGATTAATGAGATAACTTACCTTTCTAAAGGTTGAGTCCTATCCAACATTACCAATGCCACCAATTCTTGGAGAAAGTTTTCAATATGCGGCTCTAACTATTTTTTTCACGGTTTATTTCACTAAGAATATACAAAAGTTATGCAGTATGTCAAAAACTTACTCAATTAGTATTTCTCTCATTTTCCTATTTTATCATTTCCACTATCAGGAGCATAGGAAATTTAAATAGGTTCAGATCCTCCTATTGTAATGGTTACAACCACCTCCAAATTTTTTCTTAGCTCGTTTTGGAGCCTCCATACCAACCTTTCACAACACCTTGTCTTGCTTCGTCAAGTACACAAGCTTTAGTGTTTTGCTCGCAAAAAGACAACCTGTTGATCATAGCTTGATGGATTCCTCTTACATGATGTTCACCCGGACTTGGTGTAGCTATAGGCTGGGCAGCTTCCCCAAGAAAATTGTGCATTTATGGAGGGAAACATGTCTTCCCTCCAGGAATTTCGCAATTCTGTCTGGAAGACTGTTGGGCTCCATAACTACGCAATTCTACCAGCCAACAATCCTAGCAGGAATTGCGCAAATTTCCGTAGTAGGGCTGCTTAGCCCAAAATTTGTGCAAATCTAGGCAGCAATCAGTTGCTCTACCAAAAAATTGCACAAACCTCCTAGGGAGTCAACCCAACTCCCAGCTAGAAATGTGCATTTTTCTCAAGTAGTTGAACAATTTTATGCATGAGCAGTCTAGTTGACCAATTCCAGCCTAGACCAAGGAAACTTGACTTGCATGCATGCATGAATTTCCTTTCCCAGGAATAGAAAAAGGAAACATGCAAAGTGCATCCTATGATTCAGGGAGATATTTTTAGCAGTCGGGGGTTACATAAAAAGATGTTTTAGAAACTTCCGTCCAAGTGTCACTTTTTCCAAGATTTATGGCGTGCACATCATGATCCCAAACTTATTTATTCGACTCATTAGAGGTCATTCTTTCACATCAGTATTGGAGCTATAACATCCCACAACACAGCAAAGGATCTTCGACACATCTAGCTCAGCTATTCATGGGTAAGTGGCCTCAACTTGTCTTTTTCAGCATTTCTGTCACTTTTTGAGTATTCAGATGTGTGAGTGTTGTTTGGTTCATTTTTTTGAATGCTTGTTATAGTTTAAATTTATACTAGCTGTTTCTAGCTTTGTGTCAATTTTCATTGCTATCTCACTACTGTCGGATGCATGAAATTGTTTTGCATGATCATTCGTTGAACCGACGAATCGGTTCACCTGCATGCATGTTTATCTATTTGTTGAATCTTTCATTCATGTTTGCATGCATTATCAATCACTTCTACTTTCACCTAGTGTTTCCATGCATTCACTATATTATTTTCTTTCAGTGTCGCATCAGTAAGATGAGCTAACCTTGGCCTAGACTTTGCCTTCATTGATGCTTCATTACACAATCTGGGGAAGGAAAGCTCTACCTTCGTCTCAAGAAATGCGCATTTTTGTCCAACACTACCCTCCAAGACTATTTTGCACATTTCTATGGGACAGTGAATGTTGGCCCAGAAAATTTCTCAATGCACCCCCTAAGCCTGCAGTCACTCCCACTTGGAATTGCACATTACGCAATCCCAACAGCCAACAACCAGTCTAGTTTGTGCATTCTACAGATCCAGCAAATAGTCCTACCTCGAAGATAACCCAGACTTCCTTTTGCATAGTTCTAACATCCAATCACCCAGCCCCCAAGAAGAAATTGCGCAATATTTCCCATCAGTGTCCCACGTATGTGTTGTGTCATTCCCCGAGTTGTCTTTGTTTCCACTAATAGATTTGTTGCCATGCTTGTTTCTTGTCTCTAGATCTTTCAGCTGCTCATCTATCTCAGTGGATTCCAAGAGAAAAGGTTCATAGGACACTGATGGAAATGTAGCTGCGGCAGCGGTTGAGGAAGTGTCCTCTAGTCTACCGATCTATGAAGATACAAAGCTGTATCTAGAAAAGGGAATCAAACTGAAGTGGCAAGGAGTCAATGAAACATTTGGAGACAATTTTGGGGAACACCTCAAAGACTGTCAGGTGTACATGGACATCACAAGTCTAGCTAGTATTGGATTGCATGCAGATATCTCGCATTCCCATGCACGGACATGATGCACTGCATCATCTCTCACATTGATCTCAAGATGATGACCTTAAGTAGTGTCAATGGGAAGAAGCTTGCGTCCTTCTAGGAACAATATTATGATGAGATGTATCATATTTCAAAGACTGTGACTATCATGGAGACTCGATTCAGCTTACCCAACAATACTGCTAAATCTAGAGACATTCTAAAGAATTGGGTAAAGGAGTTAGCTCGATTGAGGTTGAAACCCAACCATATATACAAGAAAAATATATTGAGGAAGGCATAGTAATACATAATCATATCTTCTTATTGACTGTATGTCCAATCAAGCAAAGAAAGCTCCCAACAGAGTTGGGTGGTTACATTGGACCAATTGGATAGAGAAGGAAAACCATGTAACTCGTTCAACATACTGGTTCACCAGCTGAAGGAACAAGTAACGAAGGCTCGACAGTCACGTAGAGGTATGCATGTAGAGATATACATGTTTGCCTACATGTTAGATGCAGTTTGTGCCTAAGAAGGGTTCCTGGGCTTGGAATGGGCATGGTCACCGACAAAGACTGTTGTGAACATGTATTTCAAGTTGTTATCCAAATGGAGCTTCAAAGGAGTAATCACATGACTACCATATGATTTTGTCACCCTTGTGTACAAGATTATATTCGAATAGGATCCACCTTACATGTCAAAGGAAGGAATTGAGGCATTGATAGGAATTGCAAATTGGTATGCCTCATGATCTGGTACTTTCATCTAAATGTTCAGTGCGGAGAAGCCTTTGCATTTTATACCAAATTTTTCCTTGGATTCATGCAGGAAGTAGCATATCACATCTCAGTAGGATTGATAACTAGACTGCATCAGAAGAAGAAGGCACCTTGGCCCACTCTTCCATTGCGGATTGGGTTATATGAGATCTGGAGTATCAAGCAAGTGGATGTTGAAGAAGAACTGATGAATAAGTACCCATTCAACCTCCGAAGCTACAATCTGTGTGACCCACATTTCACTATGAAAGATCATTGCACAAGATTTCAGTTAAACTGGATCCATAGGGCATGTCATTGGGCGAAGGACCCAATGAACCGATTGGCTTCACTGTGGAGTGGTTAGCGAAGAAACATGAAGCAACATCATGAAGAGCAGTAGTAGTAACAACAATGGTAATAGAGGCAAACATACTAGTGCGTGAAAAAAGTAAGAGGAATATTGTCGATCACATGGAGGAGGAGGAAAGCTGCAAGTTTCGAACAGATCCACTTGTAGAGAAAGTAGCTATGGCTATGGAAGCAAAGAGGTAGCATTTCGACAAGAGAATCTCGCAAAGGTAGAAGGATAAGAAGAGAATGGAAGAAGCATAGAAGGAGTTGCATGATTTGAGAGAGAAGCTCCAAATGAAACAAGAGTTGTGCAAATAGGAGAGAGAAGTGTAGCAGGAGTAGATACAACAGGGGGTACAATAGGCGAAAATAGACAAAGAAGTGCCCGTACAAGTAGGTGATTCATCAGAACAGCTAGCATCAGGAAATAGGGTGAACCATCATAGGGGCAAGACTTCGCTCATGAGATAGTACAAGCACTTCAATAGCTGGATGTAGACATGGAGCAATAGGAGTTGGAACAGGACACCAACCTAATTTCTCACCACAAAGAGGTCAACTCACCCACTTCGATGCATCCAGATAATGAGCAAGTCTCAAATGAGCAAGGCGGCACTGAGATCCATAGTGATCAGCTAGAGGAATAGATGCACAATATCTCATTTGATGAATCCCAACATAGAGTTTTGCAGTCTCACTGAGTGTCAACTCCGGAGGATCACACGTATCCTGCACAAGTTGAGGAATGAGTGATCGTGAATGATGTGTGAAAACATCCAATAGCCTTTACCGATGTAGCCAAAGTGTATGTCAAATGCACTAGCTCAAGTGTTTTCTTCCTAATAGCTAAGAATGAGTGAATGGAAAAGGAACTTCAAATGGCCAACAAAGGAGGACACTTGGTCATAATGTTGCTCAAGCTAAACTAAAGAAGGAAATAATAGATGAATTATTGTCCCTTGACATAGTTATGCGATCATTTTACTCTAATTTTGCTACCGTGCACAAGGCATTCGTCCATCTCCACGGATGGTAATAGTGATGTGATAGAAGAACACGTATCTTGATGAACTTGCATGATGTTGTTGATGACATGAAATCATGGATGATGAGGTACAAGGAAGCCCCACTTCACTTGCCTAAGATGATGAGGGTCAACGTGGTCGAGTTGAAAGCACATATCCAAAGTCAGATCTTAAATTACGAAGAACTCTCGCAGTTCATCACTAGCACACAGGCTTCCCATGTATGAGTATTCAAAAGTATGGATGTTGCGGTGAGCACACATGTGATCCCATCACTTGGGAATCTCACCCAGGCGAAGGTAAAGAAAGGTCCTACTAAAGCTTCACTCATACCTTGACGAGTTGATGCGCATTGCGACTAGCCCAAACTTACCCATCAGTGCATACATCATGTACAAGTATGTTGCTAGTCCGACCACCTTGAAGACAATGATGTGTATGCTTTCAAATGAGTTTGACAGAGGAGCCCGAGTAGTGTACCCGGATGCTATGGAGCCAAGGGTTAGGTTTTAGACAAATCTAACCACAGAACACATGGGCACCATCAAGGAATAGACATCTTGGCATCAGTATGTTATTGTCGATCAACATGAAGATGTTGAGGGGTTAGAATTCCATGGTTTTCTAAGTCAGAGTGATGTCTAGTTTGGCTTTCTCAAGCCATTTTGTTCACATGGGTACATGTGCATTGTAATGTTAAGTCATGTCAAGTGTAAGTCAGGTGTCAATAGTGGATGTCATAGTCATAGAGTAGGTGAAGAGTGATGAGGGTAGTTCAATAGTCATAAAGGGGAATGTCAAGGGCCACCCAACCCTTTGCTATAAATAGTCCCTCATAACTCATTGTAGAGGCTTTTAGTCAGCCAAGCTTCTGATAAGACTATCTTGGAGAGAGCTAGGACAATATTTTAATGCGCCTCAGCTTCTCCACTACATGAAGCTATTTCATCTCTTTGGAGGAGCAGTCAGATGTGGCTGTAATGTTTCACTATTGGGGCTAGCAGGTTTACATGGATGTATTGTATGATTGCAACTTACACTCCTTTATATAATAAGAGCCAGCATGTTTTCATGCATACGTTGTTATTGTAGTTGGATTGTTCTAGTTTCCTTAGAAATGTATGTTTCTTAACATACATAGTTGTGTATGAACTATTTTGTATTTAATTATATGAATCTTGTTGTAGATGTGTTGCTGGTTTAACCATCACTTTGGATTTCTAGCTGACTCACTTTCCAGCTTGTGATTTATCTTCACTCGTGTGTTCCATTCCCAGCTAAGTACTATTACAGGTTGCCAAGGGGCGGACTCATCTCAACCCACCTGTGTTAGAACCCCTCATGCACCTTCCATGACTCACTGTAGTGTTCAAACCCTTGCTACCAACAGAGTTATCTAACTTGCTCTGTGCAAAATCACAATCAAGACGTTACTAGACGACCCACTGCTGGGACTCCTACACTAAACGTGCTGAGGTTTAATTCAGACTTCTTACCAGGGAGATCCCCTTGACATGTTGGCGGGTCTAACACCACCAACATTTTTGGTGCTAAAAGGAGGGGCAGATGACAAGCTATGTCCTCTCATCCAGTTTTGAACCTTTGCATACCTTTCATGGATTCTTGCACTATTCTGCCCTCACGATGTTTTTAGAATTGTGAAGTTGTCTCCAACACAAGGGAGTTTTTCGATCTCTTGTCCACTTACGTGTATGATGGTGAAGGAGAAGTGGCCTAGCCTGAATAGTTACATGGATTTCCTTTGATGCTTTTTGAAGAATATGGGTGTTTTGATGAATATGCCAGTTTTCTGCTTGCACACACACTTCGCGAATCTCCACGTCGTTGGCTACTCAGCCTATTGGTTGACATCGTGCACTCACTTCAGAAATTTTGTGATCTTATTAAAGACACTTTCTATCATTTTGATATATACCATGTTGACCGAATACTATTATGACAATGGAAAGCTTTGCACGAATCGGTTATAGATTTTTGGTAGCACTTTCGTGACTTGCAGTTTCAATCTCTAAGGAGTGAGATGAAATTTGCCTATCTTTGGGACCGGTTCGAGTATTCCCTTAAGAAATATGCCTATCCTGAGAAGAAGCTTGAGATCAAGCCTTGCTCAACATTCTTGACTGATGGAACCATGTAATCTCATGTGGATGCAGTCACTGTCTTGACTGACTATCTACCTTCCTATCATTCAATAGCTCCACCACTGTCGAGTGATGCTGAGTATCATGCTCACACACTTGTTCATCTTTCAAATCTTCCCAACATCACTTCAATTCATTTTCACACAGATTTGGTTGTGAGTCCTTCGAGTTCTCATATTAATTCTATTCTACAACCTCCGTCATTGCACTTGGGTGTTCCTCCAATGATATTGTCTTCTGTTCATCCATTCCTGACTCTTCACTTGTTGTGAATGAGGATCAACCCATTGACAGAGTTGGTGTTGCACAACCAATACTCGTTGTCATTCATGAAGAGTATGAGTGAGAGATTGAGCATAAAAACTCAACGAAAGAGGACTCCCTTCCATCTGAGCCCCCTCCATTCTTTCCTAACATCTTTGGTGAACCTGCCATCCATGATTTCACATGTGTGTCTTCATCCACCGATGCACCCATTTTTTATCACTGGCAGGACTCACCAGATTTTTCTCCATGATTCGACGATGGAGAGGATAAGCTATTCATTGAAAATCCACTTGATCTTTCAGCTATATTTTCTAGAAACATGGAGGATGAGTTTGTTCACTTTTCATCTACCCCTCTGTTTGAGTCATCTAATCATGATGATGCCAATGAAATCATTGATTTTTCTGATCGTGGCGGTTGTGATCCATTTGTTTCCATATTTGATCAGGATCATGAATCTATCATAGGTTACCTTTCAAAGCCATTGTTTTATGATGATCTATCTGATGATGAACTTGAAACACCCAAGACTATTGAGGCACTTCAACCCGAGCTGATGGTTATGTCAGGTCCTCGTTCTCCTAGGGTTAGTATCACTTTTGATCATGAAATTGTTCAATCACCAAAGGCTCCTCATCACCCATCTAAATGCATTGAAGATCCATTTCACACAGAAATAATACTTCCTCCACTTGAACTGCATCATCCCATCACTCATGCATTGCAGGAATCTTACATTGCAAGCACATGTGTACGACACAAGTTATCTTTGTTTCTTTTCTTTTCTTGCATGTCTCAGTTAAGAGTGTGCTTATGCTCCAAAGTTGCACGGAGTGTCACACAACACCATGATAATTCCACAGGCTACTCATCATGCACTTGCACTCACTTATGTCCTGTGGGAACTGTCAAACATGAAGTTTGGTTGTCTTCATTGTTATATCTTTCTTCCTTGTTGGTTCACACAACTGGATTACTCGCGGGCCAAGCCTTCACCAACATGAGTCAACCAATGCACCAGTGGTAGGATTATAAATACCACTTCACGTGATCAGGCCCATGCAACGTTAGTGTAGGAATAGGAGGAGTTTTCTCTTTCAGTCAATTTTCTTGCATGCTTGTTTTCTTACTTGCTTTGTTTGTTTGTTGGTCTTCTTGCTTGTTTTCTTACATTCTTTTCTTTCACTTTCAGTTCTTTTCTTGCTTTTCTTTGTTATTTCTTATTTCGCTTGTTTTGTTTGTATTGTTCACTCATTTTTTTCATAGGTTAGTTTCACATGAAACCATGTATGACTCTTGAAATGAGTTGGGTGAAGTACAAGAGGGCTTCTATAACTATCACTACTTCGTTATTTGTCATCTTGCCTTTGTATGAAGAACTTGTTACTTTTACTATGTGATACACCAAAGGAAAATAGGTACTTTTCGAAGTGAACCTTGGTGAAAACACAATGCTTGCACGCTAATTAGTGTCACCTTTTCTAGTCAGTTGTTTTTGGGTTAACCCTTGTCATTTCAGTCAAGTAGAGTAAGGTGAGGGGGAAAACCTTAACGGGCATGTCAGAGATACAATAAACTACTTCTCTACTAGAAAAAACTCTTCTACTCTCAATAAGTCAAGATGCCTCATTCGCCTCTAAAATGGACAAGTGCTATGTACAATGAAAAAACATGAAAAATGAAAAAATCAAAAGTCGAAAAATTCAAACTTCAAAATGAATAAAGAAAAATAAGGGAAAAGCTTCCTGCGGAGGGAGGTGATGCAAGTAACTCCGCGAGGGTATTAATCAAGCTCCCTGGCAGCAGAGCCATGCTTGTGTTCCTATGTGACTCCGTTGGGGTACTATCCAGGCCTACTGGCATCAAAGAAACATGAGAGATGAAACTAAGATTTTGAGGACTATACTTCTTGTGCATCAATATACCCCTCAAGCCTAATCGAAATATTTGTGTTGTTTTAGCTTGGAATGTATGTCAATCGACCAAGATCTTGGCAGATGCAACATCTTACAATGAATCTAGTGTGAAACCAAAATGAGTTGATAACTGAACAATACCTTCGGAGGTGTTAGACTGCCCTTTCATGAACAATGTTCATTCAGAGAGTTGGAGTTCTACCAGTGTGTCACCAAGTGCTGTAGTCACTACAACAACCCTCCAAAATTTTTCCTTAGCTCACTTTGGAGCCTCCGTACAATCCTTTCACAACACCTTGTCTTGATTCATCAAGTACACAAGCTTTAATGTTTTGCCTACACAAAGACAACCTATTGATCACAGCTTGATGCATTCCCCTCATAGGTTGTTAACCCGGACTTGGTCTACCTATAGGATTAGCAGCTCCCCCAAGAAAATTGCACATTTTTGGGGGGAAAACAGCCTTCCCTCAAGAAATTGTACAATTCTATCTGGCAGCCTGTTGGGCTCCAGAATTGCGGAATTGTGCTAGCCAACACTCCCAATAGGAATTGTGAAAATTTCCCCAGCAGGGCTACTTAGCCTAGAATTTGTGCAAATCTAGGCAGCAGTCAGCTGCTTTGCACAGAAATTGAGCAAACCTCCTGGGTAGTCAGCCTAGCTCCTAGCCAAAAATGCCCATTTTTCTAAAGCAGTTGAGTAGTTTCATGCATGAGAAGTATGGTTGAGCAGTTCAAGACGAGAGCGAGGAAACTTGACTTGCATGCATGCATGGCTCGCTTTATCCCGAAAGAGAAAAGGATAACATGTAAAGGGAATCCCATGATTCAAGGAGATATTTTTAATAGTTGAGGCTTACATGCAAAGGTGTTTCAGAAACTTCCCTCCAAGTGTCACCTTTTCTTAGATTTGTGGCATGCACGTCATGAGCCCAAACTTATTTATTTGATGCATCAGAGCTCATTATTTCACATCGATCTTGGATATTTGACATCCCACATCACATACGGGACTGTTCGACACATCCCGCTCAACTATTCATGGGTAAGTGGCGTCAACTTGTCCTTTTTAGCATTTCTGTTACTTTTTGTGTATTCAGTTGTGTGAGTGTGGTTTGCTTTATTTTTTTGAATGCTTGCTGTTGTTTACATGTTTACTAGATTTTCCTAGCTCTGTTTTAGTTTTCGTTGCTATATCGATGTTGGCGCATACATGAAACTATTTTGGACAAAAATTTGCCGAATCGGCGAATCGCTTCACCCACATGCATGTAGATCTGTTTGCTGAATATTTCATTCATGTTTGCATGCACCCTCAATCACTTCTTCTTTCAATTAGTGTCACCATGCATTCACTATCTTATTTTCTTTCAGTTACCCATTGGCAAGTTTGGCCAACCTTGGCCTAAACTCTACCCACAGTGAGACTGCATTGTGCAATTTGTGGAAGGAAGGCTTTGCCTTCCTCTCCAGAAATGAAAATTTCTACACAAAACTACCCTCTAGGACTACTTTGAGAATTTCTAAGGGATAGTGACTGCTGACCCAGAAAATTGTGCAATGCAGTCCCTAAGCCTGTAGTCACTTCTAGCTGGAATTGCATATTGCATAATCCCAACAGCTAGCAGCCAGTCTGGTTTGCACATTGTGCAGTTCCAACAACTAATCCTTCCTCCTAGACAAACCAAACTACCCTTTGGGAAGTTCTGGTAGCTAATCACCTAGCCTCCTAGAAGAAATTGCACTATATTGCCCATCAGTTTCCCGGGTATGCGTTGTGTCATTCCACGAGTTTGCTTTGTTACCATTGATAGATTTCTTGCCATGCATGTTTCTTGTCTCTAGATGTTTCAAGTGTGCATCTATCTCAATGGCTTCCAAGAGAATAATTTCACAGGACACTGATGGAAATGCAGTTGGAGCAGCAGTTGAGCAAGTGTCCTCTAGTCTGCATATCTATGAAGATACAAAGTTGTATCTAGACAAGGACATCAAACTAAAGTGGAAAGAGGTAAATGAAACATTTGTAGGAACTTTTTGGGAACACCTTGAAGACCTTCAGGTGCATGTGAACATTCAAAAGTCTAATTTGTACCAGATTACATGCAGGTATCCCGCATTCCAGTGTGCGAACATGATACACTGGATTGCCTTTCAAACTGATCCTGAGACAATGACCTTGAGCAGTGTCAGTGGGACGAAGCTTACGACCTTCTGGCAATGAAATTATGATGAGATTCATCAAATGTCAATGCCTGTGACTATCATGAAGACTCCATTCAGCTTATCCAAGAGCGGTGCTAACTCTAGAGACATTCTGAAGAATTGGGTAAAGGATCCAGCTCGATTCAAGTTGACAGCCAACCAACTCTACAAGACAGAGATACGGAGGATGGTGTACCAATACTTGATCGTATTTTATTTTCAACTATATGTCCAAGAAAGCACATAAAACTTCCCATAGAGTTGGGTGGTTGTACTAGACCAATTGGCTAGAGAAGGAAAACCATGTAACTGGTCCTACATATTGGCTCACCAGTTGAAGGAACAAGTAACAAAGGTTCGACAGCCACCCAAAGGTACGCATGTAGAGATTTAAATGCATGCCTACATCTTAGATGCAGTCTGTGCCTGATAGGAGTTCCCAAGCTTGGACTGAGCATTGTCATGGGCGGAGACTGCTGTGAACACGTATTTCAAGTTGTTGGCTAAATGTAGCTTCAAAGGAGTAATCATGTGGCTATCAAAGGAAGCAATGGAGGCATTGGTAGGCATTGCAGATTGGTATGCCTCACCATCTGGCACTTTCATCCAAATGTTTAGTGCGTAGAAGCCTTCACATGTTCTACCAAAGTTTTCTTTGGACGTACTTGTCATGTAGGAAGTATCATATCACATCTCAACAAGATTGACAACTAGACTGCATCAGAAGAAGAAGGCACCTTGGCCCGCTCTTCCATTATAGCTTGGGTTATACGAGATCCAGAGTATCAAGCAAGCATATGTCGAAGCAGAACTGATGAAGAGGTACCCATTTGACCTCCAAAGCTACAATCCATATGACCCACATTTCATTGTTAAATATCAGTACTTGAGAGTTTAGTTCAGTTGGATCCATGGGGCATGTCATTGGGCATGGGAGGACCCATGGTGATATTGCTACAATGTCTCTAGACCCCATGAATAGGTCAGATTCGTTGTGGAGTGGTTAGTGAAGCAACATGAAGCAGCATTATGGAGAGCACCAATAGTAGCAGTAGTGCCTGCAGAAGCAAGCATATCAGTGCGTGAGAAAGGTAAGAGGAAGATTATCAATCGCATGGAGGAGGAGAAAAACTACAAGTTTCAAGCAGATCCACTTGTAGACAAAGCATCTATAGCTATAGAGGTGAAGGGGCAGCAGAGAGACAAGTGAATTGTGCCAAGGCAACAAGATAAAAAAGAAATGGAAGAAGCACAAAAGGAGTTGCATGAGCTAAGAGAGCAACTCTGAAAGGAACAAGAGCTGCAAAAACAGGAGAGAGAAGCACAACAACATCAAATATAATAGGGGGTGCAATAGGTGCAAAGAGACAAGGAAGCGCCCGTAAAAGTAGTTGATTCATCAAAACATCTAGCATCACACAAACAGGGTGAACCATCATACTGGAAAGACTTCGCTCATGAGATAGAACAAGCACTTCAACAAATTGATGTAGACATGGAGCAGCAGGAGTTAGAACAGGACATCGACCTCATGCCTCACCAGAAAGAGGTCAACTCACCTAATTCGATGCATCCAGATGATGAGAAAGTCTCAAATTACTAAGGATGCACTAATATCCTTGGTGATCATCTGGAAGAAGAGATGCACAACATCTCATTTGATGAATCCCAACATAGCTTCTGTAGTCTCACAGAGTGTCATCTCTAGAGGATCATACATCTCCTGCGTAAGTTTAGGAATGAGTGATCGTGAATGATGTGTACAAACATCTAGCTGCATTTCCCAATGCAACTAGAGTGTATGCCGAAGCCACTAGCTCAAGCGTTCGCTTGCTATGAGTGAATGGAAAAGGAACTACAAATGACCAAGCAAGGAGGAGACTTGGTGACAATGTCCACATGATCTGAGGTGAAGAAGGCAATAATAGATTAATTATTTTCCCTTGAGATAGTTCTACGAGCATTGTACTCTCAGTTTTCTACCATGCACAAGGCAGTCATCTATCTCCATGGATGGCAACAACGATGTGCTGGAAGAGCATGTATCTTGGTGAACTTGCTTGTTGCTATTGATGACATGCAAACATGGATGATGAAGTATAATGGAGCCCCACTTTACTTGCCTAAGAAGATGAGGGTCAACGAGGTCGAGCAGAAATCACGTATCCGGAGTCAGATCTGGAATTACAAAGAACTCCCGTAATTCATCACTAGCATACAGGCTTCCCATGCACGAGTATTAAAAAGTATGGATGTTGTGGTGTGCACATATGTGATCCCACCACTTGGGACTCTCACCCAAGAGAAGAAATATAAACAGGTCTCACTCAATCCTGACTCATACTTTGATGAGTTGATGTGAATTTCCACTAGCCTAGACATCCGCATCAGTACAGACATCATGCACACGTATGTTGTTGTTCTAACCACCTTGGATGATGATGGCATGCTTTCATATGTGTTGGACAGAGGAGCCCGAGCAGTGTACCCAGATTCTATGGAGGCAAGGGACATGTTTCATACAAAGGTCACTGCGAAACACACGAACACCATCAAGGACTACAGATCTTAGCATCAATATGTTACTGTCGATCAACATGAAGATGTTGAGGAGTTGGACTGCCATGCTTGTCTAAGTCAGAGTGATGTCTAGTTTGGATTGCTCAATCGATTTTGTTCACATGGGTACATGTGCATTGTAATGTTAAGTCATGCGAAGTGTAAGTCAAGAGTCAATAGTGGATGTAGCAGTCATACAGTAGGTGAAGAGTCATGAGGGTAGTTGAATAGTCACAAAGGGGAATATCAAGGACCACCCCACCCTTTGCTATAAATTGTCCCTCATAACTCACTGTAGAGTCTCTTTTTTAGCCAAGCTGCCAATAAGCCTATCTTGAAAAGAGCTTGGACAGTATTGTAACATGCCTTGGATTCTCCACTACGCGGAGCTAGTTCATCTCTTTGGGGGAGCAGACGAAGGTGGCTGTAACATTCCACTATTGGGGCTAGCGAGTTTACATGGATGTAGTGTATGATTGGAACTTATACTTTTTATATAATAAGGGCGAGCATGTTTTCATCAATATGTTGTTATTGTAGTTGGACTGTTCTGGTTGCCATAGAAATGTATGTTGTTTAACTTACGTAGTTTTCTATGAACCCTTTTGTATACAATTATATGAATCTTGTTGCAGATGTGTTGCTGGTTTAACCATCATGTTGGATTTCCAACTGACTTGCTTTCTAGCTTGTGATATATCTTCGCTTGTGTCTTCCATTCCCAGATGACTATTGTTATAGGTTGTTATGGGGTGCACTCATCTCAACCCACTTCTGTTAGAACCTCTCATTCACATTGCTTGACTCACTACAGTAGTCACACCCTTGCTACCGATAGAGTTATCTTACTTGCCTCTGTGTGAAATCGTAGTCAAGCCATTACCAGATGACCCACTGCTGGGACTCCTACACAAAAGGGTTCGAGCTCTAATTAGGACTTCTTACCAAGGAGATCCCCTTGTCATGTTGGCAGGTCCAGCACTGTTAACATCACCAAATATAGGTTGAGATGTAGTTGGATTTCCCATGCCAGATACATATTAATATCGTCCTCCAATTAGTTATCAATACACTACAACCCAAAAGTGGAGTTTTAAGAAAAAAATTTAGACAACTTTTGGGTAAATTGTCTTAACTTGAGAAAAAAGAAAAATTGTGTATTGTCTCAAATATTGTCTTTCAGCAAGTGTCTCAAATTAAATTGTCTTAAAATTAAAGTGTCTTAAAAATAAATTGTCTTAAAATATTGTCTCTATAAAGACAATATATAACAGAAGAATTTTTGTCTCTCTAGAGAAAATTTCATTTTTGTCTCTCTAAAGACAATAGTTGGGATAAAGGCATATTTTCTTTCAATAGACAATGCCTTTGATCCTAACTATTATCTCTCTAGAGAGAATAAAAAAATTACATTCAAAGACAATACACCATAACTTTTGTCTCTTTAGAGACAATATAAAATAATAAATCTAGAAAAATATCTCACCATTGAAATAAACCAACATTAAAAGTATTTAATTAAAAATAAACTACAATATCATTGATTAATTCATATTATGACATAGTGGAATTGAACCACCAGCCTCCTGTGTATAAAGAAGATACTCTTCCATTGAGCTAGCATCCTTTAAAGATTAGCCATAAAAATGGCAATAAAAATAATAGCTACTAAAAACAATTTGGTTAAACAAAATAATAAAACAATTAAAATAAAAATAATATATCAATAACTCACAATTTTTATTAATTATAGTTCATTTACAATGGCAATAAAATATTGAATTAAATAGTTAAAATAAAAATACATCCAAATTAAAATCACAATTGAAATTATATCAAAATCACTCTCAAAATAAATTTTAAAAATCACTTTACAAAGCATTCACAAATCTTAGTAAATTGAGCACGATACTTTTGAATGGAATGGTTGAAAACAAAATATCTAGATTTATATCAAAGTCAAACCCAAAATAATAAAACAATAAAATACCTTGCAACACAAATATGCAAATAACTTTGCAATTTTAAGATATTCTAGATCTCATAATTTTAGTGTATCTTTTGCTAGATAAAATGCCCACACAAAAACAGACACACACACACACACACACACGAAATTCACCCCAAAAGAAGTGAACTCGCACACACCTGCAAATCCAATATCCTAAAGATGAATTGTTTGTGTCTTCAACCCTCAAATAGGTTTTTAGATATTAATGTGAATAATAATAAATTAAAATTTAAATATGTGAAGCAAACAATAATTAAAAGAATCAAGTCAACATATAACAATGACATTTAGCAAACATAGTGCTAAAGCGTCTTTCGTCTCCAAACATCTTAGTGGAATATATAAAAAATAATTGAAATTAAGGAAAAATTGTGATGAATGAACTCATGGGTAAACAATAAAAGTTCAAGGCCATGTTACACCCCCCTCGAAACTATTATCTATATTATTGTAACATGATATGACAATAACATTACTCCCCACATTCAAATGGTGTGCATAGATATATATTCATCCGTGTAGATGGAAAACCCATATTTCTAGGTTTGTATGCCTGTTTTTCTAGTTGTTGAACCATTTCTGCCTGTTTTTTTAGACAAAACGCTTCATTAATAATTAGTACATATATTTTATGATAATAAAACAACCAAATTCCTAAAGGAATAAGTACATCATGTGGATCCCTATATCGATTATAGGTTTTTCCACATTTCCTATTTTTTCGGATTTCATTGTTCTCTTGTTTGAGTTTTGTTACTTCAACTTCCAACACAACAATATATGCCTGGAAACAATGAAAAGTTTTAAAAGATCAATATTCCTAGATACAAATCTAGCAACAAATACTAGGTTTCTCAAACTGAGGGTCCTATCAGAATGTTTGCCCAAACATAGTTGGGTCATTCAAATAGAGACAAGCATCACAAAACTAATATCAATAAGAAAATCACAATGGTTATAAAAAAATCTTTCATAATGCTTATCCAAAAATAGTTTATCAATCAGAACCGACATTCTTACAAAATAAGACAAACAGATTTGTATGCTCAGTTAAGAGATCAAGGACATTTTATTTACCTTAATTTTAAAAGGGTTGACCTTTGAGGACAAGCTCTGAAGACTTATTAAAAACAAAGCACATGAGGTATCTTACATTCATTACAAGATTTGGCACAATGTTACCCTCTAACTCTGTTAGGACCCTTTAGAGAAGAACATAGTGAGAACCCTCTTTCCTACAGCTTTTTTGCTTCCTTATGGAGTGTCCAAGTGACCAACAATACCATTAGGAGGGTTGGAATAATATTATCTTCTACCTCAAGTAAGATATGGATGATTGGGCAACAATAACCCTCTCTCCGACAACTTTGTTACATCCTTTTTGGAGCAGCCCGAGTCACCAGGACAATTACGAGAAAAACCAAAGGTAAACAAACCATGATATCAAAGAGTTTTATGTTTCAAGAATGGACATCCCAACCCATAGTAAAAAGAGGAGGATCTAAGCAGCACAGAGTGAACCATTAGTTTTGTGATCTCAAAATCCAGCCAAAAATAGGTAGGTCACTTGTGCATGCAGTCCATTAGAAATGGCTTATACTTTACTGTTCAATCCTATTATCTTCACTATATGTATGTAGGTACCTTAATCTAGAGAATGGATCTTAACATACACTTATATGTAGTTAAAATTACATTATATAAACTATAATGTTGGAGCCTTTTGATTAATCCAACAAATAAAAATCTAAAACGTTAAGGACAAAACTATGCTTTCATGATCCTAAGATTTACTTACTCTATCATGAACCTAAGATTAAAACAAATGACATAAATGCTATTTTTAGCCTTAATTTATGTAAAGAACAAAATACCATTTTTTAGTGGAAAATTCAAAAAAATTATGAAGAAATAGATAGTTCATATTTCTATAAAATATTCAGTGTCTTAGAAATTCAAAAATTTGACAGATGAACACTATCCTTCTCATTTTTTTACCAACATATATACTCAATTGAAATGAATTATAACATAACCTACAATGTACACACAATTCTCCATACATGTATCACATGAGGAATTGTAAAATACATCACAGGAGAGCTTGTGCATGGACATAATTTCAAAAAATATAAACAATCACTTGGAAAAAGCACAAGATTAACCAAAAAAATGTAAGTACTGAGATTTTGGAAACTCCTCACACATAACAAATAATAGAGTATAAGAAAATAAATATAATGTTGACCTTATCTTTTAGGAAATAATAAGCTTTGTAATTGAGTTTGAGTTTGAGTTGAGTTTTTAATCTAGTGCACTGAAAAAATAAAAGAGTGATTTTGAAGGGCAGGTTATGGTACCAAAGCTGATAATTTGGGCCAAGCCAGATCAGTTTCAAGATCAAAGACTAAATTCAGGCCTCACGTAGATCAGACCCATACTCTCTAACTTGTATAGTAAGCTGAAATCACTGGTACAAAAAAGGCTAGTTTTATATTAGTACTTTTCGTTTACATGATTTGGTCTCATGTCAATACGTATGAAAAATGTCTTAGACAATGGAAACATAATCTTAACTCTGTCTGTTATTGAGCATGCATCTAGGGTAAGGCTTATTCGGGGAAATGGGGCAAGTTTAGGATGAAACTATAAAGAAGGCTTATTAACTAAGCACATCATCCTCAACTCCTACATAGAAATAATGCAGTTGAATAATGGTTCGTGGACAAGGATAACTCTCTTTTGGTCGAGGATCTTGTCACATTCTCATCTTTGTGGATACGAAACAACAAGACTTGAAAATTGTGACCTACCCACATCCTCCACAACCAAAATCTACATAGGGATTGACCTTAACTATAAAACTCAAGGAAAATGGATTCTAGTCCCTATACAAGCTAGGTATCCAAATAATTTTGCATAGATAATGTTTGTTTATGAGGCACTATTAGAACCACACAACGTGATTATGTTCATCAAAGGATTGAACCTAAAAATATGTAGGATTTCTTATACTAATAATATTTTCTGTGTTTTTGGTTCCAATTTGGACACTGATCTGTTTAATTCCATGGATTTCAGTAGAAAGGTTTTTAAGACCAAAGTTTTGGTGGCTAATGAAGAAGTGATGAAATATGAGAAGCCTAATGGCTTAGAAATACAAGAAATTCAAGAGTTGAAGGCTTATGTATGCAGACCCTAGAGCTGTTTAATTTCATCTATAGCTAGGATTGAAGTTAAATCCATGATGAGCTCCAAACTTATGGAGATTTTTTTTTCCTCTCCATCAGGTTTGTGCTTGCACAATGCTTTGGAACCAAGCTCCATTTCTCAGAGAATCGATCATGTACCATCCCTATCCAGGTGTCCACAGGTGGTTTCCTTATCATAATAAGAGTGATGATAACATAGAAGTTATAAAATCATTGGGTTCTTTCAACATTAGTAGACATATGTGGCCATGGATTAAAACCCAAGTGGTTGGATTCTCGCATTGTGCTTTGCCAGCTCACCAATAATGTCAATGGGCAGCTTTCATGGACATAGATGAATTTCTGAATCCTATAGAATATATTCATAATGAGACTATGTCAATAGATTCTACTTAAATGGACCCTTATAGTCATGGAAAAGCTAATTAATAAGGCAACATCTAAATATCCTAGCTTATTCAAAATAGTAGAAATAAGAGTTGATTGCCATATCTTTATCCCACATGGATTGAAGAAACACGCAGATGAAGGTGTGATAACAGGTTACACCTACAGGATGAATAAAATAGAGGGGAATAAATCTATCGTTCTCTTGTCTACATTGAACCAAAGCCTAATAAACATAGTCCATCATTTTTATCTTAGACATGAATATTATTACATGAACTATTAGCGAACTAATTATTATGGAAGATCAATACACTAAAAGAATACTTACAACATCTTTGCCCTTTCACACAATGAACATGGACTAGGTTGTTGAATCTAACACTAGTATGCAATCTAGGTTGTTGGAAACTTACTAGAGTCATTCGAATATTACCATAGTCATTATAGCCAATGTTGAAGAAAAACAATTTGATTCAGATGCCTGAGAGGGATTTCTTCTTATTATTGAAGTGACTTTTCTTCTTGTTGGGCTTCATTTGTCTATATCATTAAAAATTTCCCTTAATTGAAAGCTCTGTATATCTTAAAATGTATCACTCATTCATATGCAAAATCTTCTTTGTTTAATTATGCGTTTTGATTGGAATATCACTTCTCCAACAATTGCAAAAGCCTTTCTCTAAATTTGAAAGGCAAATTCTCTATACTTTGACTATCTGTGAAGATTTTCTGCAATAATTGGGCATTATCTATTAGCTTTCCTATGGAGTTGCTCAATCACAAGCAAGGCATACTAATCAAACACAATATAACCTATGGAAATTATCTTCCGCAGTTAACATTCAAAGTTTCAATCCATTGTTTAACTATTATATGTTTATCAAGAAATAGTTTACTAATTATATCTCTCAATTCACCATAAACATTTTCAGAGCTTCCTTCACATCTCAGTTGACTGTCTAATTCAAGCAACCATGAATGGAAGAAATCCACTTGTTTCCCTGTCATGAATTTGAGGAAAAAAGACCTTGGAAAACAGAGGAATTTTGATAAATGTTTACACGGAGATTCCAGAAAGAACATACTCTCAAGGAGAATGAGGAATATATGAGTGGAAATACAAACAATATTTTCCCAACTATTAAATGTAGAACATAGGGATTTTTCGAAGCCTTTGACGAGACACATTATTTTATCCGACAAACTGATTTCTAGAAATGTATTTATGTGCACCCAGAGCATTTGATCATTCCAATAACATGTTTCATCAAGGCACGTACTAATTTTCTTTAAATACTCCTAAACCATATCCTTCTACGGAAGAGGAAGTACTACTTGCAATATTCCAATATGGCCAAGACTTAGAGGTCTTTGCATCTTGGATACAATATCTTTTGAGATGTCTTGAAGAATCAAAATAGTTGTTGCATCTTCTCGAAGACTGATAAATTCTTTGATGTTTTTAGTTCTGTGTTTCAGAGGAAAGAAGAAATAAAATAAATGTTCTTTACAATCATTTAACACTCCATCAAAATTTGTTTCCTACCGTAACCTAATCAGTCCAGTAAAGTGCTCCATATTTTTCAAAGATATGAAAACCTAATATATTTGAAGCCATAGCTCTCGATCAAGATTTGCAACCTGTGGCGAACCATTCTGTGTAGTCAAGAGTTCGATATTTTTCAAAGTCCCTGAAACTTGAAACCTTTTAAGTAACATATAGGATAAGGTAAAACATTTTTATTAATGTCCAATAAATGACCAAAGAGGTAGACCATTGGGACTAAATAAGATACATCCAATATGAATTATAACCTAGGAGTTGCATAGAAACTACGTCATAATTCTTAAAATCAAGAGAAAGAAGGAAAAAATACTGGAGCAAGATAAGTTTCCAACGAAGTAGACTACTAGGTCTAACTATAATTAAAAATATATATACATATAGCAATGGTATATACTATAGAGGTATTTATACCATGGTAGATTCCAAGACTTGAAATCCGACAATCTTGGTGGTGAGACCGTGAGAGAGATGGAGGTAGATATAATATTTAGCTCTCCTGATCCTCATGAATGACAAGTTGGGAATCAAGGAACTGGTTCACTATTGGAGTCATCAGGCATGATGAGGGGATATGGTTGTATGATCCTAGAGGGAGGGGGCATGTAGGAGATAGGAAACCCCACTCTTTTACCATCCAAATCCAAAGGAACCTAGGGTGAGGGGGACGTGGTGTTGGAGAAGTATAACAAAGGAAAGAGATAAGAATATTAATTTAGGAAAGATAAGAGCGCTAATTCATGTAACATATAACAAGGAAAGAGATAAGAATGTTAATTTAGAAAAGATAGGAATCCTAATTCGGATAACATAAGGTGAGATACTATTTTTGGGAATATAAGGATGAAACTTGGCAGAGGGGGTGTAGGAGAAGTGTAAGATAGGAAAAATATAAGAATGCTAATTTATAAAAGATAAGAATTCTAATTTAGATAACATAATGTGAGATATTGTTTTGGGGGAGATAAGAATGGGTATTTCAGTAGTCACTAATAGGAGTTGCTAAAGCTTATCAAAGACATGGAAAATCATACTCAATATCTATTACTAGAGGTATCATTGGAATGAGTTCTTTTTTCCTTAGGTATCAGTATCACCACAGACAAAGGAATTAGTCAGGAACTTGAAAGTATCTTTCATTTCCAAAAGTGTCTCTCTTTATGTTCTCTCTTTAAAAGGATTTTGGTTTCTGCTTTTACACTCGTTTTACCTTTATCCTAGGGAAAAAAATGAAAAGGGAAAGTGCTAAGAATTTCTTGTTTATATCAATATGTACAAGTCCTAATCTAACTATGAACCCAACATATTTTCCATTTTGACCTGGCCAATATATTCACATTTTAAGGGAAGCCCCTAAATGAAACAAATAAAAATAAAATGCATTTATTTAGATAAAAAGGTAACTTGAACCATTTTAAGTAGCAACCAAAACCCTTAAATCCTATAGGCCTAGTAAGAAGCTAGTAGAGAAGCATTCTAAACTCAAAATTTGATGTCTTTTCATTTTATGTCCAAATAGAGATGTGGAAAGTGTGGATCATGTTTCCAAACAATATAGACAACATCCATTAATAAAAAATTGCTAAAGATAGACAAAAATCATGGATGGGTGACTCACACATTGATTTATTTGTTTTCTTTTATGTTTTACTTCCAACAAAGCCTTTTGTTTATTAGGCCATACAAAAAGGAAAGGGATAGTTAGTCTACTTCTAGATGCTAAAACCTGTGATCTAGCACTTATGTTATGAATTTTCCTTAAAAATTAGTATTTTTCCTTATTAATACTAAATAGGTGGAAACTTTTATAGTATCTAGTGCACTGGTTTGACAGTTTAGCAGATGACAAAAACTACATGCCACAGCCAAGCCCTCACCCTTGACAAGATAAGAGGTAAAGGTTCCAACTAATCAAGAAGACAGATACGTTGAGTTCGAGTGACAGAGAGATGCAGACCATACATGACTGATTATATGTGCCACAACATGGCCTTTTGCAATCGTTTATGGAAAAGTGGGGCATCTGCACAAAAATGAAATTCAGGACAAGTTTGGGAGGATAATTTACTGATCTTTGAATGGAACAACTTTTCATAGCTTAAGAATTCATCATACATTCATACTCTTAGTCATATTATTTATTGCTCTACATGCAAAGGTTCTATGACCAATTTGGATAGGTTCCTTCTTCCTTTTGATCTAGTGCCTGAAAAATGTAATTTGAAGCATATGTAAGCAATTAAATATGATTATGAAAATATTCAAAGTCTAGCTTTATTGAAATTTAAAAAAAGACACCCTACAAAGATTTCACTAATAAAATGCGTGAGTGAAAGAAAAAAAATCATATCACTTAAACTGGGATGGATTCCATGAAAAATAGAGGCAGAGATAAAATGTTTCCAAAAATAAATTGATACTTAATATTGAGAAAAAAGGTGGGACTAGAAAAGAGGTAGACATGAAATGTTTCCAAAAATACACTGATACTAAATATTGAGAAAAAAAGTAGGACTCAAACTACAACCAGGATTTACCTTCCTTTCAGATAGTTTTCTTTTATATTATAGTCCAGATTCACCACATAATGTTTTTGAGTCTATGTTTCCAAATATAAACCAACACTTAATATTGAGAAAAAAAGCTGGACTCAAACTACAACCAAGATTTACCTTACCATCTAGATAGTTTTTTTTTAATATGATACTTTGGATTCATCGTATAATGTTTTTTATTCTACATTTCAAGCTAGCAGTGGTAGCTGATTATCAGGACAATATTTGAGCCACACTTGTTGGCTCAAAAATGTCAACTTAAAAACATAATGTGATGGATTCAGAAGCATCATATCAAAATTGCTCATATCACAGAAGCCTAAACTCAGAAAAATCTAGATTGTTCTCACATGGAAAAATTATTGTCCTAGATCCATATTATAACTCTTGATCTATGAAGTGTTGAGAAAGTGATACCAAGTCCCTGAAAATTCAAACCTTTTCATATTTTAAAAGTTAAGGAAACGTTTACACCTTGAGGGATTTGATTTCTCTCAGCACGTTTGAACTTTCTCAAGAATTTGATCGAGAGTTAAACTTTGGTGGATCTAGGCTAGTTTATAATTGAAGACATGTAATTTGGTTTTGTTTATTGTTTTGGAGCCAACATGCCAACATGCCAAGTAAGCATTACCTACATTACGTGCAACATCTATGTCATACTGGGTTGTAGAGCACCTCTCATGAAATAAACAAATAACTAGAATTATTGTATATATCTTTTTGGTTGATGCAGACCTCCCAATCTAGAGCGAAAATATAGATGCTTAATAAGCAGGGAGTTACATTTGAGGCTCAACCTTGTTAGCTCAAAATGAACAAAATTTGAAAAGTCGAAAAGACGATGAACTTCAAAAAGATATGAACTAGATCAGAAAAACTTGAACAATATTTGATATGTGGACCATTTGGTTGAATCCATTATGAATACTTCAACATTGTACACTTGACGTGCAACTCATACCTAGGTTTATATGGGTGTTTGTTAGTGACATATTTTATGTATCATATAGATCTAGTGCACTATTACACAGTGATACACGAATGCACGAAGAGTTGATGGATCACCTCTACACCCACCTGGGTTGCAGAATGTACCTTTGTTCTCTCAGTGCAACTACAAATAAGGAAGTCTAATGGAAGATATATTGTAGAAAATAAATGTATTATTAACAAAGTAAGAGTGAACAAAAACCAACAAACACAAGCAAGAAGAAAACCATGACAACTGAATTCAAGATTCATGATTCAGAACTGGATCTAGCATACTATGGGATCCATGTGTATGATGGTCACTTGGAGGAATTGAGCTCTTTATTGGTCATTGGAAAATAAAAATCCACCTCACATGAATAAATATCACACAATCTAGCTTGACTAATCATAGAAATCTTGATGAACCCAAGCATTGAGGTATCCCTATGTAACATTGGAAATAGCTAATGTGGTTGTAGAATGAAGAATAATACCCGTAGGAATACCAAGCCCAAATTCTAAAGTGCAGTAACATACACAAGGAGAGAAGGTTATTGCATGTCTAATAAGAGTGAGACCCTCTCTGAACTACCAATACAAGGGAGGACCTCCTATATATACTGATATTTTCATGGCTAACAATACTAGCAGTAACTTCAGAAAACCTGGAGTACAAGATACTGGTGTCATTTGTGCCATCTATAATGATTTGGGTGATCGGTGTTTTCTCTCAAACACTCATTTTGAGAGTGATCTATGCCAATATGTCTTTGAGATCAGTCTGATCCAATCGAGGTGATATATCATATCCATATCTGAATTTTAAATAAGTTAGGTGATTCCCATCGAAACCAAGAGGTAAGACTTCACCCCAAGGCCCTATCTTATCTCCTCAAAAAATTATCAAGGACCTAAAGTGGCTTAGAGAATGAATTTTTAGTATTTACTGATATTCAAGATGAAAATAAAAAGGGTGTTTTATCATTTGAGGTGCTACAATATCTTATGTTAACCTGAATAATTTAATGATAGAATTTTTATCTCCTAAAAGAAAGGGTGGGCATGACAACTACGCAGGCCAAGTAAAATATTGGTGGAGTAAAAACTATTGAGTAGAATAAATCAATAGCCTTACAAAAGGTTTTAAAGCAAGAGAACATGCCAAAGATGAATTAGGAAAAGAGGGAGGTCGTGGAGGCCATTGTGATACCAAATGGTATAGAAAGAAAAATGTAAGATGAGAAGAAATGGTAGTAATAATATTAAGGCATTTGGTGAGGGTAACAACAAAGAATTGTGAATCGGTGAAATCTCAGGTCCAGTTACTTCAAATTGCTTCCAAGCAATATCAAGAAGTGGAGGACACTAACATACAACTTGACGTAAACAATACAAGAAGTCAAAAATTTGTAAAAATGATCTAGATGATAAGTGAAAATTAGGTCAATCATCAATGAGCAGAGGGATATGAGAAGGAGTTTTTCTAGGTCGTATAGAGGGCTCCCATTCACGGGACAAAGCCCTAATGGTCCTAACCAAGAATAGAGGGGGTAGTGAAGCAGAGGCCATGAGGAATTCAATTTAGCTGGCCAACTATGCAATTGATATTTGAATGTGAATCATGAGGAGAACAATATTTAAACAATCGAAAATTAAAAAAACTAGGTGTTTAGACTATATATGTCCAGTTTTGCTTTCAATTTCTACTATTTGGTAGACTGAAATGAGTTTCAAATCATGCATATCTACCCCATATCATTTTTATATTAGTAATATTAGGAGAAGAAAATCATTGATATTTGTAGTCCCACATCAGATACTCATATTTCCAAGTCCTCTGTGTAATGTTCCCTCATGTCATGTGACTTAGCTCCATGGGAATTGAAGCATGGACCTGCACAGTGTGATAGATTACAGGCCACATCCTAGAAATAGTGGCACCAACGGATTGACCCAATCATTGAGGATCTTTTCATAAAGAACTAATTTATATTATTATTAAAAATTGTCTATACAAATAAACTGAGTCCTTTATAAATATATTTAAGAGGTGGTTTTTCATTCTGGGGCTAATGGTTAGCGTTTAGGAGCTTTGATCATTGACAACAATGTAGTCACAATACTTTTTAAGCTTTCATCCATTGAAAAACTAGAATCATACAACAACATTGAATGCACGTGTGCACAACAATAGCGAAATCAAGGATAAAATACAATAGGATGTCAATTTCAGCAGGCTTCCTTTTCCTCTATGTGTAAGAAATATATATTGTGACAAAGATAAGAACCATGTTTGTATTCTTGAGTTTTGAACTTGAAAATGAATCTTTTTCAAACTTCAAAGCATAATTAGCAAACTCATTCTAAGAGAAATGTCATAACACCAACTTAAAAGTACAAAAATAGTTGAGGAACAAGATATTTAATGAATAATTGCCTCAGAGATTTATAAATTCTTAAGAGTAAAGGAACTCTGCAGATATCATATTTGAGTAACCAATAAGAAACCCACTAGAATGGAATCAACTTCTATTAACATATGCTACTGAACCATAGATGTGACCCCATCTCTATAGGTTGGGAATCTACAAAATTCTAAATAAACCCAATAGCATGGATCTCTGAGGTTCTGTGAGGTTTCAATAAGAACATAGGTATGGATCTTTCTGTTTCTATTACATGTATTAATGCATAATTTTCATAATAATTCATACACAAAATTGTGCAATCTTCAAAGCGCAATCATCAAACTCCTAAAAGAAGTGAAATATCATTGACTTAGAACAACAGAGTCAGTGAGAAACAAGGCTATTTACTAAGTATAATTTCTTTATGCAAAACAACTCCACTGTTTTAGAATTCAACTAACCAAGAGAAAGCCCACTCTAATAGAATCATGTTCTAAATTCTTGCGCAACCATACACGCCTATCTATATTTATATCTTATCCATCTTGGAATTTCTCAACAAACCAATTAGTATGATATCAAGTTCTATGTGAACTTTTTCTCAACAAAACAATCACCAAGGGATGCTTCCCCAGATTTTGTGGATGGAATCCATAGTAAACCCATTAGGGTAGACTATTACACCTCACCCTCCAAGATACAACCAATAATATATGTACGTTCCACCACCTACCACTGGAACCATTGACCCTTATGAAAGTAATTGAACCTAGGTATGCACTAAAAAGCACGATACTTAAAATAGCTGATCTACCCTTTGTGGCTGCAAGTTCTACTGAGTTTTTCTAAGAATGTAAGCATGGATTTCTTTGTTTCTATGAGACAAGTTAATATACAATATTCCCAAGGTTCATACAAAATTTTATGCATTCTTCAACCACAATGATCAATCTCGTTCTGAAGAGAAATGTCATAGCGCCAATTTAAAAGTACAAAGGGGGAGAGGAACAATAATTTTTTTAATGAATACTTTCCCCATATAAAGATATAATATCATAACATATTCAGGTGAAACAATACTATTTTCACATTCAAGCAATCATGAACAAGCCCACTAGGTTGACATGAAGTTCTAAATGCTACAAAACCATACACGTGTATCCATCTCTACAACTTGGCATTTCTGGGGATTTCTAGATAAACTAATAACATGACATGAAGTTCTACAAGGTTTGTCGAGGAGGGCTTTCCTGGTCAGTGTAAGTAGCATGCTGTTAATCCCTCCACCATGAATCAAGTCTCCCAAGAAATATGATTTTTCCTTATAGATTGCTTTCTTGTCCTAATGTTTGTACTTTTGTTTTTAGTTTAGGCTAGGTGGAAGTCCTACAGAGCTTTGGAAGAATAGAGATAGATAGAACCTTAGCTAGAACTTGAGCTCTGTACCAAATGATAAAATGCAAAAGAAATATATGAGGTGTTGAGAACTTCTAGTCACTTGAAAAAGCACAATATTTCACATTTGAAAGAACACCACAAAAACTTTTGAATAAAACGAGGCCAATATACACTAGCTGAGTCAATATTTCTTCCTATTGTATTAAGGTTATTATATCAACTAGTCAATTTCCTTCAAATATTTTATCGTGAATTCAAGACAGTTTATCCCAGCTAAGTGACTCATGTGGGTGATTTATAAATATTCCTTAGCAACCTCTTATATAGACGTTGTGGGAGATATATGCAAAACATTTGCTACATTCTCTTAAATGATAACCATTGCATCAAGTCTAGGTAAGGGATGATAAATTGTAGAAAGATATTTTCCAAGGCCATCCATGGCCCTTAACATCTTATTTTAAGGAAAGACCCAAAATGAAAATGACTTGATCCATTATACAAAAAGGCCTCTTTGAAAATGGTCTTATATCAAAACCATCTCTCAAAAAACTCAAGAAAGAAAGCTCTTGTTCAATAACATTACATTCATTACATTCTACAGGAACTCTATGAACTGATAAATCCTTGAACAAATCATCAATAATGATGGAGATGGTAGCAAAGGATGTTGTCAGAAGTTTATTACCAGCTAACCTAAGAGAGGTATTTATAACATGTGCACACTTAAAGCATGTTATTTTTGATTGCATCTGACCTCTTTGAGTTTTATCGTGGATAAATTGGAGGTCCTATTCTCTATTGTTATAAAAAAATATGAAAAAAATATATATAAAAAGATGACTTCGATGGACCATGTGGGCCCTTACATGAAAGCCATGTTCCTCACCACTTTGTATCCACAACATAGCATGTGAGCTTCAACCATGCCACTTAATGTTATGTCATGCTAATATTCCTATACGGAGAGAAAATGGCTGTAATTCTCATATGCTACAAAACTCAAATCTCAAATCCACCTCCCTCTCACCTACTTCACTCCTAGTCCATGTGGTGCCTTAGCTAGCTCCCCTCACAGGGGCCATAAAAGCAGACTTAAAGAAGCAAATGGAAGTCACTAGGGACCACAAAAATGAACTTAAAGAAGCAATTGGAAGTCAACAAACCTTGGTACAAATGATAAACACATTCAATAAGGGGTTGACTAGGAACCAAATTAGAACTAAGAGAAAACCTTTCTCTTAGAGACATTGCAATAGAATTTAAAGTCATTATCTACTAGCAGTTGCCATAGTTTTCCCTCTCCTAGCCCAAGCCTTCAAACACCCTCTAATATGATATCACCAAGCAAAGAAAGTTTCACAAAGATCCACAACATATAAAAGTCACATAAAGAGTATATTTATCGAGCACCATAAGGAGAAAGAACGTGATACGAACAACTGAAAATGTCCGTATAGCCCACCCTAAACTCAAAAAGGTACAATTTTACTTTTCTACATTGTAAGCGATTCTAATTTTCTTCATTGCAAGTGATCCATTGTATCTTCTCACTGCAGTAAGGGTACCAAGGGTTCTCGATCCTTCTCCCATTTATTTTGACACACTTACCAATTTCACCACCTCCTGTAGCTTGCATCTTATAGATGTTGCTTCCTCCAAGGCATTTTTAGGTCCTATGTTTCAATTCCTTTGAGATATTAACACATTTCATAAATACAAGTATCTAAATGAAGTCTAATTTGTGTGCCCTACCAAAGCTACTTTTGTGTGTGTTCCCTGTATGCTTCTAAACATAATTTGGATGCCCTGTCAAAGCTACTTTTAACTATAACTTTTATGTCCCCTATATGCTTCTAACTACCCTGTTAAAGCTATTATTTTCTACAGTCAAAAGCAATCTACATGTTGATTGCGCTTTGAGGAAGTCTCTTAGACTTGGCCTCCATTTCATTCTCAGATGCACAAGTTCCCCTTTCCAAGGATATGCTCAAATTTACACACAAATTCAAACCCAATAATCATAACGGCTTCCCTTTGAACTAGAGGTTAGGATCTAAGGGCTTCTCTTTTAGCCATGCTGAAGTGCTCGCCCACCTAGGCTTGCTCGTTGAATGTCTGTATTCATTCTTCTGGCTCCTTAATTTTGCAGTTCTGACGATCCCAACAATGATTCCATGGTAAATTTTAGATTTACCAAATGCTTCTCTCTAGTGACATAAGGAAATAAATCATAGTTAAGATAGTCTAGTTTAAGGGAAAAATAAGCTTTATATAAATAGTAAGGTTTCATCTATGCGGTCCCTCCTTGCTCCCATGTATCAGTGTTGATCTTTCCTAAACTCCAGGGACTTATGGTGGATGTTGTTATCAATGGATCTTCAACAGACTAATGCCACTTGCATGTAACCAACAAGCAATACCACAAACTAATGTTGGAAGCCATGATTTCGAGATGTCGAAAAATAAACGTGATATGTTAATTTGACTCGGTTTCTCCTCTAAAAGGAAGAACTAGCTTTACTTAAATTTCACAACACACCAGAACACCCTATGGGGATGGCAAGTAGAAATAGAGCCACCTCCTCTAGCAAAGCAGCAATCGGTTTTGATGACATGGCAGTAGGTTCATATAGTAACGAAGGATATTTGTTGAACCACAAGCAACCTAGTTAAGAGTACATATGCTATGTAACCCGATGGTTATATAATTTGACAACCATGAACTAATGTTAGCATTAGTTTATAGTTTCTAAATAAAAATGGAGCATATGAGTTACTATCTTTGGTTATAGCCAATAAAGATGAAACATATGAGTTATTATCCCTAGTTATAGCCTCCTCACCTTGAGAAGAGGCCAAATAAGATGACAAAATATGAAGAGTGAATTTATTGGTCCTCAAAAATTAATACACAAATTTTGTATGCTACAATACACTCAGTAAATTTTAGGATTAAAAAATTTAGGTTACTAGAGACACGAACTAATGTTGCAAAATCATTCTTATTACTATAGTTCCATGCCTAATAATAGGGGCTAAAAAGACCTATGATAAAATGTAAATTTTTTCAAGCCTATGTGAATGTTATCCTAATGTCCTCACACTCAATAACTAAAAACAAAGTTGATGTAACAATAGAAAATTAAATTTCTGCACATTTCATGAATCACACAATAGCTGAAAAAATGAACAGTGGAAGAAATAAAAACACATATAGAAATTTCTCTTTCAATTCGAATTTTCATTCATTTGATCAAAGCTTACAATGTGACATCTATACCCTACTTTGATCCAACAATTATATGCTCAATTAAATCACCTCAAACAATAGTGTACAATCAAAACAGAGGGTCTAAGACCAAATTTGAGAGTGTATAACATGTACAAGAAGAAAGGACTACCATAATAGTGTTATGGCCTATACAACCTCTTCTACTCACTGATCACTTAGAAATACGTTCCTCTTCTTCTATCCAAATGCACTCTACACTCTTCCATCCCTCTTGTTGTCTTTCATGTGTGTTATTAACTTGTTCTATATCATTCTATTGTTCCTTCAAGAGAAAATAACTAATCTCGTCAATCATAACAACTAAGATCGTCAATCCTAGTTGCTATCTATATCAATCATGATATTTATGGCTAAGATTAAATCATAATAAAAATCATGACTTTCCTAGAACTAGTTCACTTAAAAAGAAAAGACTCGCATTTGTCTTTCTGCAATAGTTTTATGGCCTATCCAACCTCTTCTACTTTCTAGTCACTTAGCGATATGTTCCTCTTCTTCTATTCAAATGCACTCTACACCCTTCCATCTATGTTGTGGTCTTTCATGTGTGTTATTGACCTATTCTATGTCATCATATTTGTGCTTTGAGAGAAAATAACTATTCTCTTCAATCATAACAACTAATATCCTAAATCCTAGTTTCTACATATATCAATCATGATATTTATGCCTAAGATTAAATCATAATAAAAATCATGAGTTTCCTAAACTATTTCCTTTCAAAATTAAAAAGACTCTCATTTGTCTTGCTACAATAGTTTTATGACCTATAAAACCTCTTGTACATTCTAGACACTTAGCAATATGTTCCTCTTCTTCTCTACAAGTGCACTCTACACCCTCCCATCTCTCTTGTTGTCTTTCATGTGTGTTATTGACCTATTATATATCATCCTATTTGTGCTTTGAGAGAAATAACTAATCTCTTCTATCCTAACAACTAATATCTTCAACCATAGTTACTACCTATATCAATCATAAGATTTATGGCTAATATTAAATCATCATAAAAATCATGAATTTCCTAAAACTAGTTCACTTCAAAAATAAAAAGACTCACGTCTGCCTTACTATTTACTGTCAAATTAGAAGATACAATTATTTTCCACTTTTCCTAAGTGGTAACTAATAAAATGTCTCAAACCACTTCTTCCAAATTCACAATAATAAAATGTCTTAAACCACTTCCTGCACATGTACACTTAACTTCTACATGAAATTCCTACTCAAGATACATTTCTCTACATTTTGTTCCCAAAATCAACTGATTCTACTTTCTACCTGTTGCTTAAACAAATGGTTGTTTGAAGATAAGGTTTGAATCAAATCATCTTAAAAGAACAGTTGGAATTCATTGTTGCCTAGCCTAGAAATCACATTTATTTTTGTAATTTTTTTTGGTAAACTCTTCTATCTTGCCAACCACTTCTTCTTCATTACCATGAAAACAAATTCTATGAGCCATTTTTAATCATTCACAAAATCTTCGAAGGATTATGCTATGATACCACTGTAACTAAGTTGATTACTCAACCGAATAGGTAGCTTAGTGGATTTCCATCCTTTGTTGGATGAAAGTGTAAATATTTTCACCCTTAACCACTCCAAAAATCTGGTTTCTCATCCAACCTCTTCTCTCCTTAGCTGACAAATTAAGATGCATAAGATATACTATGTAAAACATTCTTAACTACAACTAGCAAGTAAAACCTACTTCATAAAACCTAGCTTATTAACACTTGCTTAACAGAAAATCATTAAAATTTCCTAAGAGGCACCAAATCAAATCACAACAAACAATAAATACAGTTATGACAAACAACCCAAGCATCATCAGCAAGTCTAAGCCTTTCATTGAGCTAACCTCAAAATTTTGAAATATCCCCTAAAATGTAGGAAATGGCCATTTACTCAAGCATTAAAAAGAACTATCTACTTCTCCTACCACATTTTCACTCATGCTCATCACGTCACCAAATGCGCAAGAGGGCACCACAATTAATTCCCACTCATATTTACCATATGTCACAAAATCAATAAGTGGGCCACACAATAATATACTAATAAAGAGGGGACATACTACCATCACAATACCTTACAATAACATTGCTTAAAAATTTCATTAAATATGTCCTAGATTTTTATTTTTATTTTTCCATTTTTAGTTTTTTAAGATTATATTTTTTTAATTTTCGATTTATAAGTAGTTTCCATAATGTTTATAACCCAAAAAACTACAAGATTTTTAATTGTTCAGATAATACACTGAAAGCAATGTTATCGATGATAGGAGATTTGCCTAAAACATGTGCATCACATTCCTATTTTTGGAAACCCATAGAAGCATTTATGGGGTGTATCGTATGTCATACCAATTTCCTATCAAAAATATTTTCAGTATGGAGACGGGAGCTAGGGAAAGCTTCTAGTAACATAATTGCCAACATAATGAATTTTGCTGCATTAAATTTCTATATATTAACTAATTCCCAACATAAGAACATTTTTAAACAAGTAGTTGTCCACACATAGATATTTACATCCATAGTCAGTAAGTTTATGATTATAATTATAAGTTGCCATCTAGATAACCTTGAAAGAAACTGTTAAAACATAAACTAGTTTCCTTTGTGAATTTCCTACAAACCTTATCATAAAAATAAAGAAAATAGGGTTAATGATTATAGTTTGACCATCTGCATCAATGCCTTTTCTGTAAAATACCTAAGAGATTGTACTCAGTTCCATCTAGAGAAGTCCTCTTCAGTGGATCACTCCACATCCCTTTGTACATGGTCAATGTGTGGATGCAACCTGGAAGCCATTGTTCCTTGCAAGAAGTTGTCAAATATATGAATAAAAATAACATTGTGAGATTTTAACATGATAGATTAGAATGAGATAAAATGTTTAATTCAATATAAAGAGAAACATTTGTATATTGCAAGTATTCAAAGACAGGAAAGGTTCCCTGGAAACTGTTATTGAGGTTTATCATTTCATACATAAGAAGATAATATTTAAATATATTATTCAATCATCTGATTGAAAAAAGGCATGGAAAATTAATAACAAAATATTATAGTTGATGATATCAAGGTAATCAAAACTACCTAAAAATATATTTTCATTGTGACCCACAAAAATGCAAGTTTCAGTGCTCATGATAAATAATAATGCGCAATAAAAGGACAAAATGCCATCTATTGACATCCCTCAGTTGTGTAATATCCCACTCATCTAAATTCTCTATCATATTCATCATACTATATGACACTGTCAAATTTATGGTTCATATTTCAATATTTTTGTATTATTATAAAATGCCATAGAGTTCCATAATGTAGCTTTATGATATCCATGAAAACGATTGCCAACCTCACATCATTAATAAAGAATCATATTTCTCCATCCAATATAATATAGTTCAAGTCAAATTCAATTGTAGAAACCTTGCTTGGTTCCAAGGAAAATTTTAAGGATGGAAAATTTTCTTGAAGTTTAAAACATTGGCGAATCTTACTAATCCCTAATATGCAAATTATAAATGTTTATTGATATATTTGTAAAATTAATCAAATTTATAACTATTTTATATATAGTCTCTCTATAATGTTGGCGATTTTTAAGGTAAAATAATTTTATATTCTAAAATTTGGGCGAATCGTCTTTTATAAAATTGGAAATTGGCGAATCTTTTTTGTGGAAAAATCATGGAAAATTAGCCCACTGGGCGAATATTAGCCCCTAAAATTTTCCATGCTTGGTTCCTCTTGATATTTATCCCTAAACGTAAACATATATTTCTTCTTACAACTTTTGTCACATATTCATCTGTTATTTACTTGAAAATAACAAGTTGGTCCACCTAAGCTTCTACCATCTTATTCATAGATTATGGCCTGCATATTTAGTCAACAGTCATCTGAAAGAATTTTGACCATCTTCACCCAATGTTAGATGACCTAGAAAGGTTCGAGGAAAATCCTTCTTGTTATGTTCCTATACCAATAGGTGTCATATATCATGATTGACTTGGTTTAGCTCTAAAATATGTACATACCTTGGCTTGTTGCAAATGTTTTCCATATTTTTAAAAAATCAAACAAATTAAAAAATGTAAAGAGGGTATGTCCTACAAAAAGAATAAAAGGACAAAAAGAATAAAAAGGTTGAAAAATGAAAAAAGATGAATCCCAAGAAAAATAAGAGACCATGAAAGTGTGCAAGCCCAAATGCCACTACTATTTTACTTTTTGTATCAATGATTGTGTGCCACTTGTTACTTATGCCACAATCCATGGTAACCAAATAGTTTAAACTTGGTTATTCCATGTTTCCAATTTCATGCTTAGAGATAGAGAATAAAATCTGACCAAAATGTTTAATCTTGGCAGATAAGTAAATAGGTAGAGTGAATAAAGGAGCTCAATAGTTTAATCTGAGCCCTTAGATTTAATAAGGTTATACTTAGTTAGAATACCATTGTAAAATAAAGAAAAGGTTTTGATAAGGGTTTGCCAGTTTAAGTGCACCCTAATAAAAGAAGAAAAAATGGTAGGATAAGCAGGTAGGGTAAGTAGATGATTGCTTACAGAATTATGTAGGATGAATGATTATCCAGATATCAAGTCATATACTTTCATCATCAAAAGCACTAAAAGATGTGGACGAAAATGGAAACATTTACATCATGGACAAAAGTCAAACTAATTAACTTCCTCACTCATTTTTTCCCTAAATTTTACTAAGTTCCCATAAGTACTAAAGGCACCAACAACCTAAAAGTTAAAGGGGTTCAGAGCATTTATCTGACTTTTGAAGGGACTGGATCCTCGAACCAATAACTTGTAAGGACTAAGTGCTAAAACCCCTTCATCAAAAGTCACCCCCTTCATAATTCATTCATTTCCTTAAAATCATTTTCCTAAGGTAAAATCACTCTTTTACTTAGAGAAAATAAAGGTTTTTTTATAAAAAGCCCCCAAACACATTTTAGCCTAATTCATAATGTTGAATGATGAATGTATTTTCGGAAACATTTAGTTAGTGCATTTTCTTTTCCATGGTCATATTCACTCTTAATTCTTATTATTTATTTAACTCCCGAAACAAATTACCCTTTCCCGTATTATTAATAAAAATCCCAAAATAAGTAAATATCCCTTCCAGATGGGTTGAAAAATAAACCATACATAAAGTTAATGCAGTTGGATTAATTAATCAAATCATAATTAATTAAGAGCCAAAACCCCCGACGCGTTAAAAAATGGACTAATTAGTCTCCTTGATTAATTAATAACCTCTCCACCAATTCCATCATTCTTGATATTATTAAACATTAATCCGTCCAATCATATCATCCCCGATATAAATAAAGTTAATTTAATTATAGTGGTTATGCCATTGAGCCCCCTCTATTAAATCCCTAACACTTTTTGTTTCCGACCGTCGTTCAATCTGCCCTCCCTCATCCAACGTATGTTGCTCATATCGCATGGGCCTTTTGGTTGAATGTTAACCATGCAATGAAAGTTGTTTTGACTTTTTGCTGATGCTACGTGTCATCCCATTTGTGGCATCGTGCGACCCTCTGTTAAAAGCACCAACCTCCCAAAAGCGGTACGATTAATCCTACTTACCGCCTTCGATAAATGACAAAGTGTCCCATCAATTAGTTAACTCCAACTTTCATTTTCCATTCACCTGCCAAATGCCAAAAGCCATTGAATTTGTGCATAAGAAACAAAAAATACTCATTGTTTTCCCTTTTTACCGAAAAAAGAAATTGCTTCCTTCCATGCACGCACAGAGTACGTCCAGACCAACAAATTACTCCCAACTGTCAACTACCATCAGTTGTTGAACTCCAGATCACTGTAGACTATTGCGTGCACCCTGGAAAGCCTTCAGCCATTTGTCCTGACAGTCAACTACAAACAGGTATTTACTGCATTTCCCTCTCAAGAAATCTTGTTTTTGTACTAAAACCTCAACCAAATTTCTCTAAACTTAAGTAATTACGTACAATTAAGTTGTTTTCTTAGCCCCAAGGCTTCCCCAAGCACCTTTCTTATCTGAAATCCTTGAAAACACTAGCTTTCTTCCTTGAATACACAAGAACCAAGGATGGAAGCTCCCGTCACCCTAAATGTTGCACAAATCACTACTCCCCACACGGATTTGGACTACCTTCCCTTGGCCGATAAAGATTTTCAAATTAAGGACCTTACTTTTGTTGAAACCCTCTTGAAGCTATACTGCAAGTATCGAGACAATTATCTAAACAATGCTGATAAAAAAGGTCTTTGGGAGTCCAACCTCCCTACATATCATTTCCCCACTGTCCATATTTTCCCAGATATTGTCCACCAATGCCATGCAAATTACAACCCCAATCTAAGAGTTATAATATCCCCTAACCAGGAAGTTCTTTTCACCATTACAGTTAAGTCTATAAACGAAATGTTGCAATTACAGCCTGGCCAGAACCTCACTCCCCTTTCAATTGTTGATTTACTTAATAAATCCTCAAGGTTGTCCAATTCAAAAATTAACCAAGTCAGTCAAACTTCCATTGAAGAACAATACAGATCAAAAGACACCCCTCCTTACATGACATGTTCCTTTACTGGTCTGGGCAGGGATATTGTCACCATGTTTTCTTGCATTATGGGTTTTACGACTAGTGAGTATGTAGATGAAATGACCTTTGACTACATGACTATTTTTACCCCTGGCCAACCTCCTCCATTGAAGTATGACTATGTTTCATTCATTGCTGATAAGATGCATGAATGATTCATGAGATTAGAGAATGAGAGGGTATTTAAATATTCTTCAGTCCTGAATCATCATTTCCTTTACTACCAAGCTAATAAATTCACTTTCTCTGTACAAAATCTTGACACCAGAGGGAACCCTAGGTCAGTCACCTTTTGGACTTCCATTTTTCATTATTCCCATTCTTCTCCTCATACTTATACACATTTTATTGATCAATTTGTGCATCCAGTAACTACCATCTTGATAGGAAATCCACCTCGTAGAATCAATGATGATATTAAGAGAATTATTTAGTTATCCAAGAAATACAAGGTTGGGGACTGGTACTTGTACTGAAACCATACCGAGAAAAGGTTTTATGGGTGTGAGATGCCTCCCTTTAAACTACCTAAATAGCTCCCCATGAGATTATTTGCCCTGGAGTATGACAGGCAAATGATTAATTTTGATGAAATCCACTTTATGAAAGCTAAGAAGAGAGCTCAGTTAAGGATAAAGGATCACCTAGGCCCATTTATTTGCAACAACAAAATAGTAGGAAAAGAGGTAGAGGAAATCCTTGAGAGAATGAGATTGAAAAAGAGTTTCATCTAGCCTTATGATCCTCATAGATTCATCTTTGGTAGAACATGGATGCATAAACTACCCCCCTACATCCATCATAGTATTCCAGAGATCGAACAATATGAAAATCAAAATGAATGGGTGGAGGGAACACTTATAGAATAAGATAGTACACAAGTTGAAGTAGAAAATGCTATAAAATATTTGGAAAGACAACTTGATCTGGATTCCTTTGTACAAGTGCCTTGAGACTCTTCACAGACACCAACACAGGAGCATAGTGCACATACATCAAAATAACCAAAGTCCTCAGGACAGAGAAAGGATTCAGGATCACAGAGCATTTCTGAGGAGTTGACCCAGAGTGATACAAACATGGGAAACCCTCTAGTATTGTAGACCCCTCTTAATGAGGAGCGAATTCAAAAAAGAAGTAGGAATGAGACTAGCCCCTCTACAGTGCCATTGGAACAATTATATGTAAAAAGACAGAGATTGAATCCTTTGTCTGAGCAGGAATATGAAGAGACAAGAAGTGACACAATGCAAACAACATTAGCAGTGGAGACAACATCTACCTCTCAAACAGAGGCACTAAACAGGAAGCCAAGTGTAGAAGTGTCAACACTAAGGACAGTTTTAGAGCAAAGCTAAGATTTTAAAGAAAAGTACAAAGAGATTAAGTCTAGGAATGAGCAGCTCAAAGCTCAAACCTATGCCAAATATCTGAAAATGGCTCCTACAAATCAGACAGGGTTGATGTTAGCCTTTGCCATTAAAGAGGGAAAGATGCATACGAGCTTTTTAAATCCAACAGTACAACAACCAAAGTCGATGGCTGATTACTTAAAAATAGATTTTTAAGTTCTTGCCAAAGACGTCCACCTAATTGATCAGATTGAGCTCCATAAGCAAATGTGTGAGATGGTCTATTCCACGTTAACCAACAAAGCCATCATTGCACATCAGTTTCAAAATTATTTTACTACTACTACATCACAGTTACAGTTGGAGAAAGCCTCTTCTCAGGGTAAGGACACTCGATAAAATCATTGGAGGACCTGGTGATTGAATTGGGACATGATCCCAAAGATGTTAAAGCAGCTGAAAGTTTGATAAAGAAAAAGAATGATGACATTACTGCACTCAGGAAACAACTCAAACTCCCTCCCCTCATATATCCAAAAACTGCAGAAGTAACTGAGAAACAAAATGAGGAAGAACTTATAGAATTGATCGTTAAGTTGAATGAGCAGTTGAAAGAAACAGAGCAGGAACTAGAAAAACCTTTGCAGTCAAAACAGGGTGAGTCGACCACCATGCCTTAGACTATAATACCCATAATTTCTATAGCAGTGCTATCTACTATTGCAACATCTTTGGCACCCAACATTCATCCAACAATAGCTCTACCACTAACAACAACAGGGAGTACATCAGAATCAGCAGCAACTTCAACAAAGAAAACATGTGATTTAATAAAGTCCATGAAAGAGATGGAAAACCAAGCAACTAAAATAAAGAAACTGAAAGAAATGGTTACCAGCTTAGAAAACAAGTGTGAACTATCATAGATCAATTACAGTGAATAAGAAAGAAATAATCTAAGGATGACCAACACAATAAAGACATTAGAGAAGGACTTAACATTGGAAAATCCTTTGAGAGATATTAGAGATATTTTATGGACCAATATCATTGACTCCATCAATGATATTTAGTCCTCTATTTAGATCATTTTTGAATAGAATGGGTTAGTTAAAATAGCTATAGAGGCTATACAGAAGACCAGGGAAGAATTGGGAGAGAAACATGAAGAGGCAACCCAATTGATCAACTTCTTGAATAGCCAAACAGGCAACATCTAGAAGAATGGGATATTGAAGATTGAACTCGTACTATCCTTGAAATTAAGAAAGTTCTCACTAAAAAGAACTTAATTCTTAACCTAGAAATAAGATGTCAAAGTATTCAAGAGGACATAAATGACTTTATGTTAAAATATGACATTCTAAGGGATAAAGGACTTCCAAGCCCACTAGTCATAAATGACAAACTGATGACTCATGATGAATACATTGATAAACTATACAAACAAGCCAAAAGTCAAGCCAACTCTTCCATAGTGAGAGCACTACCTACAGGAAAAGTGTTGTATGATGGTTTGGAAAATCTTTTCTATATTGAGCATGAAGTTAAGCACATGTTCATTGTCCAGCCTAACTTTGAAAAATACATTGAAGCTGACAAAGTGTACAAGAAATTCATCAGGATGAAGATACCAAATGAGGAATGGTGGACCAATATGCTCGATATCCTATAATTTACTATGGTAACTTTGAGGTAAATAGAAAATATTTACCAAGGTAAAGTCTAGTAAATAGGTAAAGAGTATCAGTAGGGAAAAGTAAGCAAGGATACAACACAAAATTACTAAAGCAATAGCAAGAGGAAAATTCGAGTTTCAACCTTCGGCTCTTCTGTAAATAAATGGACAACAGCAATTAGTTTTACATCTGTCTCTATATTTTTCTTAAAGATATTTTGTATTCCCTAGAATAAATCTCATGTAGTTATGAGATATTTTTGATGTAATTTTTGTATAAATACTTCTCCATTCGAAGTATTGAGGGTGGATTATATGACATCTCTGTAAATATATGCTATCAAGCTGAGAAAGCTTTTGTACACAAATCTGGATTTTTTGCTGGAAAAGGAATGAAAGTTGAGGACATTTCATCAGATTCTCATGCAGTATAATTGAAAATAAGTATTTTACCCTTGTTATTTTATGTGTTATAAGTTTCAATGTTTCATGCATCTGAAATCTAAATAGTAATTTATTGCTCTCTGCTATCAATAGTCTACCATTTATATGTTTTCTTCTAAACTATCTCGATAAAGGAATTCTTAGTCGCTCCTCTATCCCTGTATTTTTTCTCTAATAAGTCCTTGGTATTGGATTCTTAATTTCCCTCTGTCGGTTGACCTATCACTTGAGGATTCTTGGTTTCCCTCTAGTTTTGAGTAGAACAATCATCCATTCAAGCCCCAAAGATTGTTGTTACTCTATTATCTTGCCCGTTGAAATCCTACCTCAGAAATTTGATTTATTTCAGTGAACTATCTCTATTTGACTCCATAGCCCAACAACAAAAAATCCTAGTTTGCCCATATGTTTCAGAACCCCACCACTCTCAAACAAAACAACCTCATTGAACATTAATACTAGCCTAAAATCTTTTCAAGCATAGCTAAATCATAAAGAGGGAGCCCTCTCTGGACATAGGTGGGCTAGCACCTAAGCCCAAAAGTTGGTTTGTGGTTACCTCATATCCTTTCCTTCTTTTCAATAACTTCTAAGGAAAATCTGAGTGATAACATAGTGGTGACCATACTGGGGAGAACTAATCCTCGGTTGAAACAAACCTTTAAAAAAATCAAAATTTTGATGTAAAGCATCTTAAAGGATTTTTTAGAAGTTATTTTGAACATCTATAAAAGAATAGCATTGAAAAAATTGAAATTTGGCTTCAGGAAGAAATCATTACATGAGGGCTAACCCTGATCCAAATCCTCCCCCTATGTTTGAAAATCCTAACCTGATTCCAAGAATCATTAGAAGGCAAGAAATTTCATTAAGTCCCAGACCTTTGTTCAGATCACAATCATGTTCTGTTGAGTGGCTTTTCCTAGAAGATCTTCCTTTTCACAAACATTTTGAACTCTCTCTATTTAAAACCACGACTGAAAGTGAACTATTGGACCTAGTCCAAGATCCAGAATTCCTTAGAGAACTTGAACCCAATGAGCCAATTTGTCAATTGATCGATAACTGCAAAATTCCACTCAATCATCTCTTACCACCGATAGAACACCTAAAATTTTTGAGACTACTTCTCTTTCTACTAGTTCATCGTTATCCCCCCACTCTTCTAAAATCCATTCCACTCCTCCCTCCATCCCTTTACTTCCTCCCCACCCAATCATCACACAACATCCCACCACTACCTCTAGTTCTTCCTCCACAACTGAAACGCCTCCTGTTACCCCAACTCCCATTCATACTACTACACAACCTAGAATCATGGCCAATAGATATGCTCTCCTTGTGATTCCTGCTCCTTTAAGTGCCATGCCTCAAGACTATCAAAGTAAAGTTACTACTTTTCATGGCAATGGAACCTACACAGCTCAGCAACACACTAAGAAAATGACCGCCTATTTTGAGATATATGAAATTGATACATCTGACGTTCGAATGAGAATTTTTGTTCAGAGTCTAACTGGGGAAGTTAGAACTTGGTTTAGATCTTTATCCCCCCAAAGTATAGATAGATTAAGAGTTCTCTACCAACAATTCTTGAATAGGTGGGAGAAAAGGAAGGATCCCCTGCAGATTTTATTTGAATATGAGAACCTTAAAAGGGGACCTCATGAAACTATTCAAGACTATTGCACTAGGTTCAATAGTGTTTATAGTGCCATTCCACTCGACCTTAGACCCCCACCTGGTTTAAAGCTGATCAAATTTCCTAATGGATTTGATTCAGATATGGCTTTCCAGTTAAGAGAAAGGAAGCCCCCCACTTTGGAATAAATGCAACGTGTAGCAGTAAGTGTTGAGGCTAACCTACTTTCCAAAAGTGTCAAAGCTAGGAATGAGAGAAGAATACCTACAAAAGAAGAGAGTACACCCTTTGAACAAAAGATGGATCCTATAGTTAAAGGAATGGATAGATTGTTGGACAGAGTTGAAATAATTCAAAGAAAAGCTCCTTGGGATGGCCAACAGACTAATTCAGGGAGAAATCCTAATTTTAGAAAAAATCAAAACCAAAATGTTGGAAAGAATATTCTTGACTAGAATATCAAACCACCTTTCCAAGAAAACTATGTAGAGGCCTCCCACTCAGAAGACCCTGAACAAGACACTCAGATAAATTTAATGGGTCTAGATGATGGGGAAGATGTATTCCTAACTCAGGATGACCAAGAGTCCCATATATTGCAACAATTCCAGACCTAAACAGAAGAATCATTTGATTTCAAACATGGATATGACTCTACTATTTTTAAGGTACATAAGCAATATAATTTAAGAAGTAGAAAAAGTATTGATGCCCTAGAACCAAACTAGAAAATAGGTCCTAATCAACCTAAAAAGGGTAAAACAGTTCCAGTGACAAAAACGCTTCAGATCCTTTCAAGAACAAACAAAAATCCCCCCAGCCCCACCATAGAAGATGTGTCTAATAATCGGCCCAATAATGAACAACCTTCCACTTCACTTCCCTCCAAGGAAACTATGGAAGAGTCTTCAAAGATAAGATTAGAAAAGTTAGCAAAGGATGTCCTAAATCTTGAAAGAGAAGAAAACATAGAAAACATTGTTTCCAGAAATAAAAAGTTCAAACAAACAAAGTAATCCTGCCCTCTAATCTTGGAGCAGAGGTAGCCAAGCTTAAAATTTCAGTTCCTTTCATAGAACTGCTAAAACATGATATTTACAGGTCTCAGATAAACAAGTCATTAAATATCATTGAAAATGTAGATTCTGTAAATCTCTTTAATGACTAGCCTTAGTTGATTTTTGGCCCTGAAGTAAATGGGAAACCAGTGGAAGGAGGGATACCACCTTTCTATGTCAATCTCAATATCCATGATAAGATTTTTCATAATGCCATGTTCGACTCTGGTGCTTTGCACAATCTCATGCCTAAGCCTATTATGGAGAAACTTAACTTAGACATCACTAGAACCTATAGGGATTTCTTTTCCTTTGATTCCAGTCAAGTGAGGTGTTTAGGGATTGTAAAGAATTTATGTGTTTCATTGGTCCAATACCCTACTAAACTATACTCATAGACATAGTGGTAGCAGAAATTCCACCCAAGTATGGCATGCTGTTGTCCAAATCCTAGGGTGCCAAACTTCAGGGATTTCTATAATTAGACATGTCATACACTACCATATCTATTTTTGGACAACCAAAGAAGCTATATAGAGAAACTTTAATGAAGTATGTAGCAAGTAGTTAGGAGAAGCCTCAAAACTTTCTGATTTACTCAGTGCATTCTAATATGGATTCCTTTATTCTCTATAATGCATAAACTGATTTAGATGATATTCCAAATGGTATAGCAGAAGAACCAAAAGAAATTGTAAAAGGAAATTGAATTGTCCAAATTCAAGAGATATCAGATGGAAAAGAAAATCTAGATACCTTAGCTAAGAAAGATCCCATTACGCCGGATACAAATTATGAACATGAAATTTTATGGCATTTAGAGTTTGATGGTTCAATAAACAAACTAGGTTTAGGTGTAGGGGTATGGATCTATAACTTAGAAAATGATCATGCAGAAGGACATGCCTATAGGTTAAATTTCAAATGTACCAACAATATGGCAGAATATGAAGCACACCTGTTAGGCCTCAAGTTAGTCAAAGGATTAGGAGCTATAAGGTATCAATCATGGGAGATTCTAAATTGATAGTTAAACAAATTAATAGAATTTACATAACCAGAGACCCTAGATTAGGACTTTATAGAGGTACAGTTGTAGAAATCCTTAACTCTTTTTTAGAAACCAAGCTTGCAACTATACCTAGAAAACATAACATGCAAGCTCATAGCCTGGCTATGTTTTCTAGCACCTGCAAATTGCCTTTTTAGCCCAATCACTAGTATACTGCTGCGGTTAGGCATAAGCCAGCTATACCTGATTATCTTAAGAACTGGCAAGTTTTTGAAAACGATAAGTAGGTTAATCACTTTCTGACATTAGATGAAGAATTTGCTAGCATTAATATAGATGTAGACATAGTTTCAAATTTTGATCCCATTAATGAGTTAGACATTAACAAATTGGAAGAAAACTCAATAAACATGATTCACCCTACTAAATTATGAAAATAGATATTCAGGACTTAAAGCAAATGGATATTGATGAAATAATTGATGATGAAACTGAAGTCATAAATCTGAAAGATAACCAATTAGCCAAGGGATTAAATCCTTTGGAAGACTTATTTGACTCTAATGATATTCCTAAAAAGCCTAAGATGGAGCCCTTGAAAGCAGACATTGAAGAATGCAACATAGGAACTCAAGAGAATCCTAAATTGATAAATTTCTAAATCATTACCCCATGAGGAAAAACTGAAATATATTGAGCTAATGAAAGAATTCCAGGATGTTTTTTCCTGTAGTTACGAAGACTTATAATCCTATGATACCAGTATTATACAACACACTATCCCTTTGAAAGAAGATTAGAAACCTTTTAGGCAAAAGCTAAGAAGAATTAATCCTGTTTTATTACCTTCCATTGAAAAAGAGATCAAACAAATGTATGAAGCAAGAATCATTGCCCCCATTAGGTTTTTAGGTTGGATGTGTAATCTTGTCACTACAAGAAAGAAAACTATGTGTGACCTTAGAAATTTGAACATAGCCTCACTCAAAAAAAACTATCCCTTACCTAAAATGGATCACATACTGCAAATGGTAGTGGGTTCTACACGAATTTTACTTTTAGATGGTTTCTCATGTTACAACCAAATTTTAGTCCATCCTGATGATCAAGCAAAAACTGCATTCACAACACCATGGGGGACCTTCATGTATGTCAAAATGCCCTTTGGATTGAAAATGCAGGGAGCAACTTTCAAAGGGCAATGGATATTTCCTTTGCAAAGGAAATCCATGATTTCCTGGTTATATTCCTTGATGATATAATAGTTTTTTCTAAGTTAGATCAACAACACTTGGATCATCTCAGGCAAGTTTTTCTTAAATGAAGAAAATTTGGCATCTCTCTGAACCGAAAGAAATCTTTATTTGGTTTGGAAGAATGAAAATTGTTAGCCACATTATCTCTAAAGATGGAATCCATATTGACCCAACCAGGATTGAAGCTATTTTGCAAATACGTCACCCAAGAAACATTAAAGAACTTCATGCATTTTTAGGGAAAATAATTTTTTTAAGAAGATCCATCTCTAATTTAGTAGAACTAATTAAATTATTGAATAACATGTTCAAAAAACACTCGGTTATTAAGTGGAAAGTAGAGGATAAATAATCATTTGAAGAAATAAAATTAGACTTAATTCAGATACCAGCCCTTACAAGCCCAAAATTTGACAGAGACTTCATATCTTTTCCTTTCCATTAGAACACACCATAGCTGCAGTTTTACTACAAAAGGATGATCAAGGATGTGAGAAACCAATAGCCTTTTTTAGTAAAGCTCTTAGAGATTCCCCATTAAAGTATAAAATAATGGAGAAACAAGCTTTTTCTTTGGTAAAAGCTATTAAAGGTTTTAGAGTGTATATTTTGTATTCTCATGTAGTAGATTATGTTCCCAATGCTGTAGTAAAAGATATCTTGACACAGGACGGAGTTGATGACAAGAGGGGAAAATGGATAGCTACTATTTTAGCATATGATATAGAGATAAAACCTACCAAGTTAATTAAAGGTTAGGGGTTGGCCAAACTTATGGCAGAAACAAATTGCCAATCCCTAGACATAAATCTGATTGCAGAACTGGATAACGAACAGGAGATGGCGACTCCACAGATCAACTATCCCTTTCTAGATTCCCCTTGGTATGCTGATATAATATATGTTCTACAAAACCTGCAGGCTCCTCCAGGGTTATCTAGAACTAAGAATAGGTTTTTGAAAATGAAAGCTTCAAAATTTCGCATTATGGATAATACTTTATTTTGGAAAAATCATGAAGGAATTTTGTTAAACTGTTTATTAAAATAAGAATCTGACAAAGTACTCCAAGAATTTCATGTAGGAGATTGTGGTGGACATCTCTACTGGAAGTCAACTGCTGAAAAGATTCTAAGAGCTGGATTTCACTGGTCAACCTTCTTTGCAGATGTTAAAAAATTTGTAACTTCCTGCCACAAGTGTAGGATCTTTGAAGGAAAACAAAAACTCTTACCCTTGGCTTTGAAACCTATTTCCACAGAAAAAAAATTTCAACAATGGGGTCTTGACTTCATTGGAGAAATCAATCCACCCTCTTCTGCTCAACATAAATGGATACTCGCTGCAACTGATTACTTTACCAAATGGATAGAAGCTATTCCCTCCACATAGTCCATTGATACTGTAATAATAGGTTTTCTAGAGGCTAATATTCTATCTAGGTTTGGTTGTCCTAACAAAATCATCACAGATAATGTTGCAGCCTTCAAGTCAAAGAAAATGATTGATTTCTATCACAAGTATCATATAACACTTGGTCATTCCACAGCTTACTATCCTCAAGGGAATGGACTTGCAGAATCCTCCAATAAAAGTCTAATGAATATTATCAAAAAACTATTGGAAGACAATAAGAAAACTTGGAACAAGAAATTAACCAATTCTTTGTGGGAAGATAGGCTTAGAACTAAGAAATCCATTGGAACCAATCCCTATGAGCTAGTGTATGGAATGGAGGAAGTTTTCCCCTCATCTTTAGGAGTTCCAGTCATGAAATTACTTCAAGAAGCCCAAGTGGAATGAAATGATATACACAAGAGAATTAACCAGACTATCCATTTACAACAAACCAGGGAGGAAGCATACAATAGAGCCGAATTACTATCAGAAAAACTTAAGAATATTTTTGACAAAAGGACCAAAGAAAAAGACTTCTATCTTGGAGACAAAGTGTTAAAGTTGGATTCAAGAAGAGAGGACAAAGGGAAACATGGGAAGTTTGACTTCCTATGGAAAGGACCATACATTATATATGTCTTCAGAGGAAATAATTCATATTTTCTTAAAGAATTGGATGGTGTAGAGATTGAAGGAGGACTAGTTAATGGTTGGATGTTAAAGCCCTACACTGACCCAATTTACTAATTTTACAAGTTCAGCTGTAAATACTATATCCTTCATAATGTTTAGTGTTGATTGGATGGTAAATGTTTTGAAGTTAAAGCCTGAAGAGAAGGCCCTAAGCTTGAAAAGTATTATTGTCATACATACCAATAAAGTAGCAGGTAAAAGCAGATTTGCAGAGCACAATCAAAGTCTGTCAAAGGCCACTGATCTATAGTTCTTGACTTTCCACCAGGAAAAGCCATCCCTAAGTGGAACCACTGTTATGTTCCTATACCAATAGGTGTCATATATCATGATTGATTTGGTTTAGCTCTAAAATATGTGCATACCTTTGCTTGTTGCAAATGTTTTCTATATTAGTTAAAAATCAAAACAAATTAAAAAATGTAAAAAGGGTATGTCCTATAAAAAGTGTAAAAGGACAAAAAGAATAAAAAGGTCAAAAAATGAAAGAAAATGAACCCCAAGAAAAATAAGAGACCATGAAAGTGTGCAAGCCAAATGCCACTACTATTTCAATTTTCGTATAAATGGTTGTGTGCAACTTGTTACTTATGCTAAAATCCATGGTAACCAAATAGTTTAAACTTGGTTATTCCATGTTTTCAATTTCATGCTTAGAGATGGAGAATAAAATCTGACCAAACTGCTTAATCTTGGTAGATAAGTAGATAGGAAAGTGAATAAAAGAGCTCAACAGTTTAAACTGAGCACTTGGATGTAATAAGGTTAGACATAGTTAGAATACCATTGTAAAATAAAGAAAAGGTTTTGATAAGGGTTTTCCAGTTTAAATGCACCCTAATAAAAGAAGAAAAAATGGTAGGATAGGTAAGTAGATGATCAGTTGCAAAATCATGTAGGATGGATGATTATCTAGATATCAAGTCATATACTTTCATCATCAAAAGCACTTAAAGATATGGATGACAATGAAGACATTTACATCGTGGACAAATTCAAACTAATTAACTTCCTCACTCATTTTTTCCATAAATTTTACTAATTTCCCATAAGTACTAAAGGCACCAACAACCTGAACGTTAAAGGGGCTGAGAGCATTTCTATAACTTCTGGAGGGACCAGACCCTCGGCCCAATAACTTGTAAGGCCTAAGTGCTAAAACCCCTTCATCAAAAGTCACCCCCTTCATAATTCATTCATTTCTTTCAAATCCTTTTACTAAGGTAAAATCACTCTTTTACTTAGAAAAATAAAGGTTCTTTATAAAAACCCCCCAAACACATTTTAGCCTAAGTCATAATTTTGAATGATGAATGTATTTTCGAAAACATTTACTTAGTGCATTTTCTTTTCCATGGTCATATTAACTCGTAATTCTTATTATTTATTTAACTCCTGAAACAAATTACCCTTTCCCATATTATTAATAAAAACCAAAAAATAAACAAATATCCCTTCCCGATGGTTTGAAAAATAAACCATACTTAAAGTTAATGTAGTTAGATTAATTAATCAAATCATGATTAATTAAGAGCCAAAAGCCTGACGCATTAAAAAAGGGATTAATTGGTCATCTGGATAAATTAATAACTTCTCTGGCAAAAACATCATTTTCGATATTATTAAACCTTAATCTGTGCAATAATATCATTCCCGATATAATTAATGTTAATTTAATTATATTGGTTATGCCCTAGGGCCTCCTCCATTAAATCCCTAACACTTTCCACTGCCAACCGTCGTTTGATCTGCCCTCCCTCATCCGACGACTCTTGCTCATATCACGCGGGCCTTTTGGTCAAATGTTAACCATGTGATGAAAGTTGTTTTGACTTTTCGCCGATGCTACATGTCATCCCATTTGTGACATTGTGCAACCCTCTGTCAAAACCACCAACCCCCAAAAGCTGTGCGATCAATCTCCCTTACCTTCTCCACTAAACAACAAAGTGTCCCATCAGTTTGTTAAATCCAACTTTCATTTTCCATTCACCCACCAAATGAAAAAAGCCATTGAATTTGTCCATTCAAACAAAAATAATCATCGTTTTCCCTTTTTACCGAGAAAAGAAACTGCTTCCTTCCATACATGCACAAAGTACATCCAGACTAGCAAATTACTCCCAACCGTCAGCCATCATTAGTTGCTGAACTCCAGGCCACTATAGACTACTGTGCTCGCCCTGCAAAACCTTCACCATAGCCATTTGTCCCGACAGTCGACCACAAATAGGTATTTACCGCATTTCCTTCTCAAGAAACCCTGTTTTTGTACTGAAACCTCCATGAAATTACTCTAAACTTAAGTAATTCAGTACAATTAAGCTGTTTTATTGGCCCCAAGGCTCTCAAGCATCTTTTTTATCTGAAATCCTTGAAAACCCCAGCTTTCTTCCTTGAATACACAAGAACCAATGCCCTAAATGTCACACCAATCACTACTCCCCACACGGATTTGGACTACCTTCCCTTGGCCGATAAAGATGTTCAAATTAAGGACCTTACTTTTGATGAAACCCCCTTGAAGCTATACTACAGGTATCAGGACAATTATCTAAACAATGCTAATAAAATAGGTCTTTGGGAGTCCAACCGCCCTAAATATCAGTTCCCCACTATGCATATTTTTCCAGATATTGTCCACCAATTCCATGCAAACTACAACCCCAATTTGAGAGTTGTAATGTCCCCTAACCAGGAAGTTCTTTTCAACATTACAGCTAAGTCTATAAATGAAATGTTGCAATTACAGCATGGCCAGAACCTCACTCCCCTTTCAATTGCTAACTTACTTGATAAATCTTCAAGGTTGTCCAGTTCTAAAATTAACCAAGTCAATTAGACTTTCATTGAAGAACAATACAGATCAAAAGACCCCCCTCCTTACATTACATGTGCCTTTACTGCTCTGGGCAGGGATATTGTCACCATGTTTGTTTGTATTATGGGTTTTACCACTGTGAGTATGTAGATGAAATGACCTTTTCCTACATGACTATTTTTACCCATGGCCAACTTCCTGCATGCAAATATGACTATGCCGCATTCGTTGTTGATAAGATGCATGACCAATTCATGAGATTAGATAATGAGAGGGTATTTAAATATTCTTCAGTCTTGTATCATCCTTTCCTTTACTACCAATCTGATAAATTCCCTTTCTCTATACAAAATCTTGACACCAGAGGAAACCCTAGGTTAGTCAACTTTTGGACTTCCATTTTTCATTATTCCCATTCTTCTCCCCATCCTTATACACATTTTATTGATCAGTTTGTGCATCTAGTAACTACCATGTTGATAGGAAGTCCCCCTCCTAGAATCAATGATGATATTAAGAGAATTCTTCAGTTATCCAAGCAATACAAGGTTAGGGACTGGTAATTGTACCAAAACCATACCGAGATCAGGATTTAAGGGTGTGAGCTGCCTCCCTTTCAGCTGCCTAAATACCTCCCCGTGAGATTATTTTCCCTGGAGTACTACAGGAAAATGATCAATTCTGATGAAATCCACTTTATGAAAGCTAAGAAGAAAGCTCAGTTAAGGATAAAGGATCACCTAGGCCCATTTATTTGCAACAACAGAAGAGCAAGGAAAGAGGCAAAGGAAATCCTTGAGAGAATGGTATTGAAAAAGAGTTTCATCTGGCCTTATGATCCTCATAGCTTCATCTGTGACAGAAGGTGGAAGTATAAACTATCCCCCTACATCCATCATAGTATTCTAGAGATAGAACAATATGAAAATCAAAATGAATGGGTGGAGGGAACACTTATAGAACAATATAGTACACAAGTTGAAGTAGAAAATGTTATGAAAGATTTGGAAAGACAACATGATCTGGATTCCTTTGTATAGGTGCCTGGAGAATCTTCACAAAGACCAACACAGGAGCATAGTGCACAAACATCAGAGCAACCAGAGACCTTAGGATAGAGAAAAGATTTAGGATCACAGATCATTTCTGAGGAGTTGGCCCAAACTGATACAAACATGGGAAACCCTCCTGTATTGCAGACCCCTCTTAATGAGGAGCGAATTTGAAAAAGAAGTAGGAATTAGACTAGCCCCTCTACAGTGCCATTGGACCAGGTATATGTAAAAATACAAAGATTGAATCCTTTGTCTAAGGAGGAATATGAAGAGAGAATAAGTGACACAATGTAGACAACACTAGCAGGGGAGAAACCATCTACCTCTAAAACATAGGCACTAAACATGCATCCAAGTGTAGAGGTATCATCATTAAGGATAGTTTCAAAGCAAAGCCATGATTTGAAAGAAAATTACAAAAAGATTAAGGTTAGAAATGAGCAGGTCAAAGCTCAAACCTATTCCAAATATCTTAAAATGGCTCCTACAAATGAGACAAGGTTGATGTCAACCTTTGACATCGAAGAGGGAAAGATGCAGATGAGATTTTTGAACCCAACAGTACAACATCCAAAGTCCATGGCTGATTATCTAAAAATAGATTTTGAAGTTCTTGCTCGAGACATCCACGCAATTGATCAGATTGAGTTCCATAAGCAAACAGGTGACATGGTCTATTCCACGTTAACCAGCAAAGCTGTGATTGCACATCAATTGCAAAATTCCTTGAGTAATACTACAACACAGTTACAGTTGGAGAAATCCTCTTCTCACGCTAAGGACACCCAGATAAAATCATTGGAATACCTAGTGATTGAGTTGGCACATGATCCCAAATATGTTAAAGTAGCTGAAAGTTTGGTAAAGAAAAAGAATGATGACATTGCTGCATTTAGGAAACCGCTCTAACTCCCTCCCCTCATACGTCCACAAACTGCAGAAGTAATTGAGAAACAAAATGAGGAAGAACTTATGGACTTGATCCTTAAGTTGAATGAGCAGTAGAAAGAAATAGAGCATGAACTAGAAAAAGCTTTGTAGTCCAAATAGGGTGAGTCGACCACCACGCCTTAGACTGTAATACCCATAATTACTACAATAATTCCATCTACTATTGCAACATCTTTGGCACCCAACATTCCTCCAGCAACAGCTCCGCCAATAACAACAACAGCAAGTACATTAGAAGCAGCAACAACTTCAACAAACAAAATAGAAGATTTAATAAAATCCATGAAAGAAATGAAAATCCAAGCAACTGAAATAAAGAAACTGAAAGAAAAAGTTACCAGCTTGGAAAAAGGTGTGAACTATCATAGATCAATTACACTAAAGAAGAAAGAAAGAATCAAAGGATGACCGAAACAATCAAGGCATTAGAGAAGGACTTAACATTAGAAAAGCCTTTGAGAGATATTAGAGAGATTCTATGGACCAATATCATTGATTCCATCAATGATATTTGGTCTTCTATTTAGATCATTTTTTAATAGACCGAGTTAGTTAAAATAGCTATAGAGGCTATACAGAAGACCAGGGTAGAATTGGGAGAGAAACCTAAAGAGGAAACCCAATTGATAACTTCGTGAATAGCCAGAACAGGCAATAGTTGGAAAAATGGGATATCTAAGATCAAACTGATACTATCCTTGAAATTAAGAAAGTTCTGACTAAAAAGAACTTAATGCTTAACCTCGAAAGAAGATGTCAAAGTATTCAAGAGGACATAAATGATTTTATGTTAAAATATGACATTCTAAGGGATAAAGGACTTCCAAGCCCACTAGTCATAAATGAAAAACTAATGACTCATTATGACTACATTGATAAACTATACAAACAAGCCAGAAGTCAAGCCAGCACTTCCACAATGAAAGCACTACCTACAAGAAAAGTGTTGTATGATGGTTTGGAAAATCTTTTCTATATTGAGCATGAAGTTAAGCACCTGTTCATAGTCCAACCTAGTTTTACAAAATACACTGAAGCTGATGAATTCTATAGGAAATTGATCAGGATGAAGATACCAAATGAGGAATGGTGGACCAATATTCTTGATATCATATAATTTATTGTGGTAACTCTGAGGTAAATAGAAAATATTTACTGAGGTAAAGTCTGGTAAACAGGTAAAGAGTATCAGGAACAGGTAAAGAGTATCAGTAGGGAAAAGTAAGCAAGGATCCAACACACAATTACTAAAGCAACAGCAAGACACAAATTCAAGTATCAACTTTTAGCTCTTCCATAAATAAAGGGACAACAATAATCAATTTTACATCTGTCTCTATATTTTTGTTAAAGATATTTTGTATTCCCTAGAATAAATGTCATGTAGTTATGAGATATTTTTGATGTAATTTTTGTATAAAATTCTCCATTCGAAGTATTGAGGGTGGATTCTATGACATCTCTATAAATATATGCTATCAAGATGAGAAAGCTTTTGTACTCAAATCTGGATTTTTTTGCTAGAAATAAAATGAAAGTTGAGGACATTTCATCAGATTCTGATGTAGTATAATTGCGAATAAGTATTCTATGCTTGTGATTTTATGTTTTTTCTATATGTTTCAATGTTTCATGCATTTGAAATCTAAATGGTAAAATAGTCAAGGTATATCAAATTTAGCTTTATTGCTCTCTGCTATCAACAGTCTACCATTTATATGTTTTCTTCTAAACTATCTCGATAAAGGAATTCTTAATTTCTCCTCTATCCCTGTTGTTTTTCTCTAATAAGTCCCTAGTATTGGATTCTTAATTTCCCTCTACTAGTTGAGCTATATTCCTTTCCTCTTTCTAATCCCAACTTGAGGATTTATGATTGGCCTCTAGTTTTGAGAAGAACTATCATCCATTCAAGCCCCAAAGTTTGTTGTTACTCTGTTATCTTACCTGTTGAAATCCTACCTCGGCAATTTTACTTATTCCAATGAGCTATCTTTGTTTGACTCCATAGCCCAATGGCCTAAAAGCCTAGTCTGCCCATTTGTTTCAAAACTCCACCACTATAAAAAAAAACAACCTCATTGAACATTAATACCAGCCTAAAATCCTTTCAAACATAGCTAAATCATAAACAAAGAGCCCTCTCTGGATTTAGGTGGGCTAGCACCTAAGTCCAAAAGTTGGTTTATGGTTACCTCGGAGCCTTTCCTTCTTTTCAATAACTTCTAAGGAAAATCTGAGTGATAACACTTCTCAATCTAGATTTTCCATTTCATAGTCACACATGTTTCAAAAATAAAATTCATGGTGGTACTTCTTAGAATACCACCAACTTTTGTTCTCTGAAGCCGTTGACGACATCCTAGCATAAGTAACGTTTTATAACATTTCTCTATCCTTTGTGTTCGATTTCCTACAAAATCTTGTAAAATCTATTTTCTAAGAGGCATGGGGACACCTCCAGAAACAAGGCTCTCTAATTATTCTTTCCAAGCACATGACAACATAGGATCCCTGAGCAGAATTTGCAAGAAAATCACCCAATATGCTATCATTTGTGAATACATCCTACATTGGATATCTCCACATCATAGAACTCTGCAAATGAATCCTCTAAAGAGACAAGATTTACATCTTTTAATAGCATCAGATCCCACAAATAAAAAATTTAGCTTCCGCTATTGCGTTCCTTGTTAATGAATTAAGCAATTTTCCTCTTCCTAATGTGGAAACTCAGATTATATTCTATGGCATCTAGAGATGGTCTTATTTGTGACCATGTCTTAGTTTTATGGTTTTGCATGTCCTACTTCACATCATCTATTTTGGATATATTGTTAAGAGAAATTCTCTCCATACTAGTAGTAGCATTAGGACGTGTATCATAAAGTGATTAAACAAATGATTGCAAATTTCACTTCATTTTCAATCAAAGGTAGATATTTGGGCAGAATTCACATAAGTTTCTACAAAGCACTATCATCATTCTGATATCTCCTCTTATAATTCCTTGTAAATTTTTTCATATTCATGATACCTTTTCAAAAGTTGGTGGCGCAGTGGGCCAAGTTCCAAACTTAACTAATTGCATAGCCTCCCACCCTATACCCATTATCTCGATAGTGTATTTATCTATCCACGATTACATGATCATCTGAGAAACCTTAAGCAAGTGATAAGCTACAAAAAGTCTCTCCTTAAACTAATTATTAATCCCAAAGAACTGATAAGAGGATTTTGTCATAGGTAATATTAATGCATAATGAAGATCAGCCATGTGACCTCATGGTTTTAGTGTTTTGTGCAGTTTGTTGTTGTCTCATGACTCATTGTGCCATCAAGGCCTTGGGAAATTGAATATCTAGTGAACACATCATTATTGATCTTTCATTCTTGATATCATTGTCACTCCTAAACAACAAATCCTATGTCATGCAATTCTTTTCATTTCTTGTGTATTCTTTCATATTATGAAATTTTCCTTCACTATAATTATGACACATGAATAATGTCATAATTACATCTTCTCCATCTTATCAAACACTTCCATTATTTGGAGAAACTTCTCCCCATATGGGTTAAAGTCCCAATCCAAATTTTCACTTGTTGGGGAAAATGTGATGGAATTTTGACCCAACACACTACTTTTGTTTTAGTACCCTTTATATGCTTTACTCAAATATGGCCTAGATTGGACTGAAGAATAATATGAATAAACAAAGGAGGGGTTTATTGCAGAAGAATCATATGAATTGGAGTTGCTTACAGAAGGAGGTGATGCACACTTTTGTTTCTTGCTACCACATACAATAAAGAGAGAACTTATAAATTTTGTGAGCTTTTTTCCTACAGAGATTGACTACTAAGGCTTCCTAGAATCCTTACTAGTTTTGGACTTTCACTTAATATTAACATGATGATCTATAGGGTTGAAAGGCTTCTTTGTAGAAAAAAAAAGTTTCAATCCTAACCGATGATTTTCCATGTGAATCTCAGAAGAATTATCCACCAATAGCCCATTTTCATGCTTTGTCTCTACTATTGGTTGCGTGATGATAATTTTCATTTTTTTAGCAGTAGGAGTGGAAGAAATATTTCAGTATAGGGACTCGTATGCCAAAGTAGGTTGAACATGTGGAGTCAAGTTTAAGCCTTAATATTTGATAGCTAAATCATAAAATGTGGTATTTTCCCATATATAGGAGTATATCAGGGTACCGTTTTGGGATGCAAAGTTTCTCCCAAGGAAATATAAAAAAACCCTATTATAGGTGTTTGTTCAATGTACATCAATAAAATTCATTTTTCCAACCCAAGAAGCAGGGTGAATCCATGAAAGTTAAAATTCAACAATGATATTCAGCTTGTGGCAGTTGTTTTCCTAATTGAAGTAATCCAGCAAATATTAATTTTTGAAAGCATGTGTTCAAACTTTAGTCTCTCATTATTTCCATACAGTATACTTTTCTTTTCGAACCCAATATACATGAATTTCATACGAACAAGACTCTTACAGCTAAGAATTAATACAAAGAGAGAAAAATAGTGCTTACAAGATCCATCCACATTCATTGTTCTGGTGAGGTAGCAGTTGCCTCACTTGTTAATCCCAACCAGTGTGTTGAGGCGTAACCAACACACGATCCTTGATACAAATTTATCAATGGCTTCTTTCTACATTCCACATCATACTCATTATCAGGGGTACTCTGGAGCTCCATCTCCCATGGAGGACACATTCAATATATGTTTGTAGCTTAAAGAGTTGTAAAAATGAATACCTTAAATTCTTTATTTCAAAAACAAAGGATTCCCACATGGGTACCACGGATATGAATTTTTTCTTCTACCCACTTCTCCCAATCCAAAGAGGGCATTGAACATACCCAGGTAGTAGAACCACTTGAGGCGTGATTACATTGTAGAGTGTTAAGCGATGGCTCAAAGCAACGATTCCTCTTTCCCTGCACCTCTTGGATGCTGCATCAGAGTGCTCAAGGGTGGCTCAATGTGGAGAATTTTAATTACAAAGTGCTCTTGCCATGGCGCCTCTTAGCTACTACATCATAGTGCTCAGGAGTGGCTCAATGTGGAGCATTTTAATTGCAAAGTGTTTAGGGGTGGCTTGATGCAGAGCTTCCTCTTACCGCGATGCCTCAGGACCTAGACCACACAGAGGATAGATAAGAGTAACTTGAAACTTCCCAGGACCCTATACCACACAGAATAGAAGACTCGAACTTGCATGGGTGCACCAAAGACAAGAAGAGATGGGAAAATGATAAAATTTTAAGAAAAAAGGGCTTTGAAAAGTGCGAAAGAGAAGTGGATTTGAAAAAAAGGCTTAAGATAAAAAAAAATTTTAAGAAAAAAATTACTTGAGACAAAAATGATAATTTAAAAATAAAATATTATTTCATCTTAAATTAATGTTTTAAATATTTGAAGTTTTGCAGTTAGCATCACCGCAACTATTTGAAATCAAATATTTTAGATAGGGTTTTGGTTTTCTTGCAAGTGATGTAAAGAAACCTATTTATGCATACACAACGGTCGGTCTATGGTCTTCTTTAACAGATTTGAAGGTACTCTGACACGCTTCACCATGACTACAACCAAAACGAGAATAATATAAGCATTGGAATGATGGCAGACCTCTTTAGATGGTTGCATCTAAACGCCTCAGTCAACGGTCTTCCCCAATGGATCAAGGAGTTAATGGTGTTAATTGCAACTAGGTGGGATTTAGGGTTTGCATTGTGTCCATAGGTTAAGGTATTTTGTTGTGACCGTTTTATTTTTTACTCCCTTGAAAGGATCGATAGTGTCTAGAAGAAATAGTTATGGAGGAGGAATTTGTAGATTACTTGGAAGACCTGATAAAGAATATCTCGATCTAGACAAAACCACCACCTCCGTAGAATTGAATGGAGACAGAAGCGACACCAATCTAAAAAAATTGCATCACTGGAAAATATCATGGAAGGTATTCTCTTTTACGCAAATTTTTTTGGAACTAATGACTATTCCTCCTCCCTGAAGCATTAGGAGGTTCTATCTTAGATCCTGATAGCAATATCAACGAATTTGACCAAACAACTATGTCTTTCACCAAGTTTCTCGATTGAGGCCCTAAAGTTCCTTGAGACCTAGTTAAACCCTACCATTCCATTACAAAATTTTAGACCTGTCAGAATCGACTCTAATGGCCAGATCCTTCAAGAAAAAATAGTGGTCTTCGGCCTAGACCTAGTGATTTAGGGGGCATTTAAAAGGGCTCTCACAAGGATCCTGGATAGTCCTGCGGAATACCTGTCGATAGTTCAACGAGGGAATGCTCAAATATCTACCAATTCCATTATTTATATCGTTAGGGTCATCGTCTTGTGTAGGTCATTGCGTAGGGCATGAAGGAAGATCACCAAACCTGGGTCTCCCTTGTGCCAAGGATCCACCAAGGTTACACCCCTCAAGACACAACCACAGGCTTTGAAGATGCTTCAGTAGTAGGCTAAAATAATAAGGCAAGCAATATAAAATGTCGCAAGGTAAAAGATAGGACCTGAGCATTAGTACTAGTGGAGGGTATCAAATTAGATGAGGTTATGTCTAGTGTTGAAAGGGTTTTGGCTAGCATAATTAGAGGAAGACACTAATCTACAACACACCTTAGGAGGGTGGTACAATAGAATTGGGAACACATTCTAGATGTGCTTCCAATTGTATGCACCATGCCCAAAGGATGGTTTTATTTAAAATTTAGTAAAGAGGGGCATGTGAACTAGGTTCTCTTGCATTACAAGAACATAGAAATGTCCCCTTTGTATTTGAAAAGGTGGAATCTGCTCTTTGACCCTTAGCGAGAATAACTAGGTGCGAGGTTAATATAGTTTAGTCTACCTAGCCTCCCCCTTCAATGTTAGATGGAAGATGTCTTTCGATGTATATCAGATGACCTCAGGACTCATCTCAACTTCAAAATATCATACTTGGAGACATGGGAAACCTCTTATGCCAAGGTCCTTGTCTATCTCAATACCAGGCATGGATTGATGCCAAATCTGATGCTCCACTACCTAGGATATGTGCACAACCAAATATTAGATTATGAAGGGATATCGTTTAGATGTCGATGCTGCCATAAATCCAAGCATGCTTACAAAGAATGCCCCATCTTATAATATATAATTATTTGATATATAAGTAAGGATTAATACAAGACATGCACAAAGTAACCCTCCCCTGTGAATTTTTCCTACAACATATCACCCACAAAAAGAATTGACTCTTAAAAAATTGCCAAGTTGTCTTCTTTAATAAGTTTAATACACATGTGGTTTTATCCCTGAGACATTTTTGGTGCGCTCCAACATGAAGAAAGACTAAAACATGTATTTTAGTCACTCTTGTGCATATTTAAGAAACTTCTCATTGAAAACAACTGATAACTTTGACTATGCCAACCTACAAAACATCCCATCTCAAGTCTTGTGTTCATAAAAACCTTCTTTTATCCATATATGATACATTTCTCCAAACACAAAGTAGATGAAATACAATAATACCTAAGACCCAAAAGCCGAAGGTAAGACACATTATTGGAGATGACACCTAATACAAACTAAATAGTATGTATCATTTGGTGGAAAAAAATTCACTAAGGTTGGATTCTTCATATCCAGAATCAAAGTCATGTTCCATTTCAAGAGAATAATTGTTTGAATTTCCAAGAATTCCCTATGCACGAACTTGACGTCTCTTAATGCCACCAAAATGATAGAATTGAATATCATGATTTGAAGAAAGCATAATGTAACGTAAAAATGTCAAATGATTGCTTTAGACACTTTTTCTGAACAACTTCAATGAACCACATTAATGAATAACCAGGTCCCTATCTGAATCCTTTTTAGTCACTCTGCTCATACCACAAAAAATTTACATGTTCTAGACACCCAAGATTTTGGGCTTCTAAAAGACATGGATTAATAGTGAATGAAGTTGGAGATGGTGTCACATTTCAGTTATCTATAAGTTACCTTGTGAATTAACGTATATAGAAAATTCAACACTTTAACTATCTTCTAAGAAGAGGGCATGTTCGTCTTCTATTTGCAATAAAATTCAAAATTTGATCTCTTTTGAAATTAAATAAATAAGGTGACCTGCAACAAAATCACATCCATAAGAAAAATGGAAATGTAATTGTCCCATTTGTGAAGAAGCCTTGACCAGTCTAAGGATCATTCCACTTAAGGGATTTGTATGGACTTAATCCATAATTTTTTTTTGAAATGTAATTGTCCCATTTGAGAAGAAGACTTCACCAATCTACCTTAGAACTACTTCTCATCTAGGTGTCATTACTCCTAAGCGAATTCTTATCTTGTTGAAACTTCCATTGCTTCCTAGCTTGTTGAAACTTCAATTGATTCCACTAGATATTATCAGTATTTGTGCAATGTAACCTATATATTTTTTACTTAATCATCCTCTTTATCAAATAAATTCATCTATCGAGGTTGCATGTTGGCTAATGAACAATGTAATACGTGCAATTCCAAATTTTACATGTGTCCCATTTCCAAATCTTATGAATTCGATTGGATCTAATGAGGAAAATCGCATGCAGTTTGTTAGAATTTGGAATATGACCAAAGGATATATTGTGTATGCATGAAAAACATGGACTCGGCCTGGTCATTGAGAAACAATTAGATCCAACATGGATGAAAACTGGCTTCAAATTTGACACAGAAACATTGTTTTGAATTCTCGCTTCAAATTCAGAATATCTGTAGAAGCATTTATGTGGAATCATAGTGTATAAATATTTGCATCCATATATTGCTATAGTTCACTATCATTTCCCTATGTTTCTTACTTATTTTGGTTCTATGATAGAATGGAAAAAGTTTATGGGATTGTCAATTTTGGTCAATTGCGATAACATTCTAATAAACAAGATAAAAAAAATTGATCTCTATTCTTCTCATCTTTGAGATGCTTCACATTGGTATATTACATTATAAATTTAATTTAATGGCATTGGCCATCATCTTCAATCCATTGAAATTATGGACATTGGATTATAGAGTAAGGTTTTGTCCTACATTTTGGACCTCTTATGATAATATCAAATTGTATGATAAGAACATCCGAAAACCTCAAATTTGAGAGTGAAATTTATTGGGCATAGTTGGATAGAACAATGATAATCCAAATGGAAAATTAGAAGTGCCTTTAAATATTATGTTCTAGGATAAATTACTCTTAATGATAGCTCAATGGTTAGATCTTACCTTCATTCTTCTTAATTAACTGATGTCCTGTCTATTTGCAAGAAAGAGTACAATCATGGTTAAATATTATCTTCATTCTTCTTAATTAAATGATGTCTTGTATAGTTTGAAGGAGGAGTATAATGAAGTAAATGGATGCAAGGTGGCTTGGTACTTCATAAAATACATTTCAAGATAATTTTCATTACTTTTTGTTGGTTATCTTTGATGGAATAGGGCATTTCTAAGATACATTTAGATGATCGAAAAAAATGAAAAGGACTTTGTATTATCATTTGGATTATAGATATTTCTTCCTATAGAGAAGAAAGTATAAATCTACATTCAAATGTGGACTCCACCAAGCTCCAATTTGGAGAGAGAATGCCATATCAACTACACATGAGACCATGGATGGAACAATTGAAGAAATCATGTTCAATATTTAATGTAATATCATATGCATTATAGTAAAAACAAATGGAACATCCAACACCATTGTTAAAATTTCTTTCTTCACATGGAATAATACTTTAGAATTAGGAAAACCTTTTTGAATCAACCATTGTGTTTCATGAAACTCCTCAAGAACCATTGCATAAACAACATCCCAAGCAAAATTTGGTCATAAGTTTTCTTTTACCAAAAGACAATAATGTAATGAGGAGAAACCCCTCACTACATTTCTAACTCATGCCACATCCAAACTTTAACGAATGTGTTGGGTGTGGAGCCTGATTATCTTCTGTATTCAAAGGTCTCAGCTAGATGTATGCCCCAGGAAGACTGTACAACCCTCCATGCAGGGAGGTGAAAAGGGGACTTGTCCCCACTGCAGGGGTTCTGGGGGGCCAATACCCCTTGGCTGGGGCCTTTGGGGGGCCAACAGTCCCTCAGTGGGGGTTCGGGGGTAGTGCCCCGAAGCTAAAAATAGATGTAAAATTGCTTTGTAAAAATGTAGTAATTTCTATTCAATCTGGGCCGTTCATTAGGAGGACAATCTTACGGTAGAAGTTATGTTTAGTTTAGATTTTTTTGCCCTAGAAGGAAACCCCTTACTATATATGAGGGAATTGTATTACATCTATGTACCTCTGTATTCTGAGTGAGGAAGGGATAGGAGATTGGAAGCGGAGAGGGTGTTATAGCAGACTTGTTATAGGTTGTATCTCTTTAGTTTGCTGGATAATATAAAAGTAAGGACTGGTCGTTTCTTCATGGATGTAGCCCAAACTGGGTGAACCACGTATATCTATGTCTCTCTTGTTTTGTGCATTTTCTGTGTTTATATTTCTGCAATATTTTATGTGTTCCATTTCTCTGTAATATATAATTTTCTAACAACTAGTGTCAAAGCTGAAGGTCTATTTGGCTCATAAACTTGCAGGAGAGAAGGTTCTTGGTTGAGTGGGAGCAATGGTGGAAGATGGAAGGTTTAGGGTTGAAAAATTCAATGGCCAAAACTACCAGTTGTGGAAGATGCAGATGGAAGATTATCTGTATCAGAGAGATCTGTACCTACCATTGAGCATAAAGACAAAGAAGTCAATGAGTATGACAGACACGGAATGGGATATTCTCGACAGAAAGGCACTTGGAACAATACAACTATGCCTAGAAGTGTTGGTAGCGTTTAATATTTCAAAGGAAACGACAACAGAGGGTTTAATTGTGGCATTGGCCAAACTATATGAAAAGCACTCGGCCTCAAATAAGGTATTTATTATGAAGCGTTTATTTAATATGAAGATGTTAGAAGGTGGATCTGTTGCAGACCATTTAAATGATTTTAATATAGTTACAAGTCAGTTAAGTTCTGTAGGGGTAAATTTTGATGCTGAAGTTAGGGCTCTGTTATTTCTGTGCTCATTTCTAGAAAGTTGGAATGGTTTATTTATGGCCATTAGCAACTCTATCTCTAGATCTATTACTTTAAAGTTCGATGATGTTACCGGTGCAATCCTTAGTGAGGAAATGCAACGAAAAAGCTCCGGTGAGACATCAAGTAATGCTTTGAGTGCAGAGACTAGGGCAAGAGAAATGGAAAAAGGAAAGAGCTTTGGATATCACAGTAAGTCAAGAAGAGGAAGATCCAAGTCTAGATCAGGGATAGTGTGCTGGAAATGAGAGAAGAAAGGACACTTGAAGATAAACTGCAAGTCTCAGACGGGAAAATAAGGAGATGCATAGCAAGAAAACAATCATGAAGCGAATGTAACAGGTGATGTGTTGCAGGACGCTTTGATTCTTTCATTAGAAAATATTATTGATGACTGGGTGGTAGATTCATGGGCCTCATTCCATGCCACACCTGATAGGAAAATATTTTATGATTATGTTCAAGGATATTTTGGACAGTTTCAGTTGGGTGATGATAAACCCCATAAAATCATTGGAATGGGTACAATTTTCATAAAACAATAGAATGTAAATCAATGGCTATTGAAGGAGGTAAGGCATGTTCTAGATCTAAAGAGAAATTTGATTTCAACAAGGCAGTTGGGAGGTGAAGGTTGTGTAATTACTTTCATAGATAAAACTTGGAAGGTCACTAAAGGATCCCTGGTAATAGCGAAAGGAGAAAAGGTTGGTACATTGTACTTATGCAATGGTATTTCTAATTTTGTTAATGCTTTAACCTCTATAGGAGAAGCTATGGCATTATCGCATCATAGGCTTAGGCACATGAGTGAGAAGGAGATGCATATTCTTCACTTAAGAAATTTGTTGCCAGGTTTGAAGCATGTTGATTTAAAATTATGTGAGAAATGTGTTTATGGAAAACAAAAGAGAGTCAGATTCCATAGAGTTGGGAAAGAAAAGAAGAGTGAAAATTTAGAACTTGTGCATACAGATGTATGGGGACCTGCTCAGGTATCATCTCTTGGTGGCTCTCTTCATTATGTTTCTTTTATTGATGATGCAACAAGAAAAACCTGGATTTATTGTATTCGAAATAAATCTGATGTATTTGATACTTTCAAGAAATGGAAAGCTTTGGTTGATAATGAGATAGGAAAAAGGTTGAAGTGTCTCAGATAATATAATGGAGGTGAATATTACAGCAAAGAGTTTGATAGGTACTGTTTAGAGAATGGAATTTGCAAAGAGAAGACAGTTCCAAGAATACCACAAGAAAATGGTGTGTCAGAAAGGATGAACATGATATTCATGGAGCGTGTAAGGTGCATGAGATTGCATGTAGGATTGTCTTTACAATTTTGGACAGATGTTGCAGATATTGTTGTTTATCTAATAAATAAAAGGCCTTCAAGTTCCTTGGATGGTGGTATTCCAGAGGAGGCATGGACAGGTAAAAAGGTAAACTACTATTTTTTAAAGACTTTTGGTTGTGAAGCCTTTGTCCACATTAACAAAGAAAATAGAACAAAGCTAGAGGAAAAATCAAAGAAAGGTACCTTTATTGGATATGGTGTTAATGATTTTGGTTATTGCTTATATGATTATGAAAACCGCAAAATCATTAGGAGCAGAGATGTAATATTCAATGAAAAGTTGTTGTATAAGAATCAGTTGCAGGAAAAGAAACAGGAAAAAGAAAACAGAGAATACACAGTGCGTGATGATATCACAGGAAAAGTGATGGTGCTTGAAAATCATAATGATCAACAGCTAGAACAAAAACCACAACAACAATAAGCACATCAAGCACCTGAAAGTGGTGTTAGAAGATCTACCAGGATAAGTAGAGCCCCTGAACGATACTCTCCTTCATTATATTATGTATTGTTGACTGATTCTGGTGAACTAGAATGTTACGAGGAAGCAGTGCAGGTAGAAACTAGGAAGAATTGGGAGCAAGCCATGAAAGAAGAGATGGAATCCTTAGCACATAACCATACTTGGGACTTAGTCAGGTTGCTTGCAGTAAAAAAACATTGCAGAATAAATGGGTTTACAAGTTGAAGGAAGAAGATGGAGGAAAATAGAGGTACAAAGATAGACTTGTGGTGAAGGGGTTTGCACAGAAGAAAGGTATTGATTTTGATGAAATATTTTCTCCTGTTTTGAAAATGACTTCAATGAGAATTATTCTAAGTCTAGTAGCAGCTAAAGATTTTCATATTGAGCAGTTAGATGTAAAGGCAGCCTTTCTCCATTGGGATTTGGAGGAAGAGACATATATGCAGTGACCACAAGGATATGAGATAAAATCGAAGGAGAAACTAGTGTGCAGGTTGAAGAAGAGCTTGTATGGCTTAAAATAGGCTCCAAGGAAATGGTATCTAAAATTTGACAGGTTTATGGCTAAACAAGGTTATACTAGGTGTCACTCTGACCATTGTGTTTATCTCAAAAGGCAAAATGATGGCAGCTATATTATATTGTTACTCTATGTAGATGACATGATTGTTGCAGGTTCTAACATGCAGGAAATTAATGTGATCAAGAGGAAATTGGAAAACTCATTTGCAATGAAGGATTTGGGTGTTGAAAAACAAATCCTTGGTATGAGAATAACTAAAGATAGAAAGAATCGCAAATTAACATTGTCTCAAAGTGAGTACATAGAAAAGGTGTTGAAAAGGTTTAATATGAAAAATTCAAAACCAGTTGGTATATCTTTGGCTAGCCATTTCAAATTAAGTAAGGAGGCATGTCGCAAGACTCAAGAAGAAATGGCTCATATGTCTAAAGTTGCATATGCATCAGTAGTTGGAAGCTTAATGTATGCAATGGTCTGCACAAGGCCTGATATTGCACATGCAATGGGAGTTGTAAGTAGGTACATGAACAATCCAAGAAAATAACATTAGATGGCGGTGAAGCAGATTCTCAGGTATTTGAGAGGTACCACGAATCAAGCATTATGATTTAGTGGTTCAAACATTTCTCTATAGGGATATGTTGATGCAGATATGGCAAGTGAAAGAGATAATAGTAGGAGAACTACAGGATGTGTATTTACAGTAGGTGGAATAGCTGTCAGTTGGGTTTCAAAAATCCATAGTGTTGTTGCACTTTCAACAACAGGAGCAGAGTATGTTGTTGCTACAGAGGCTAGTAAAGAAATGATTTGGTCACAAAGGTTTCTGGATGAATTGGGTAAGAAGTATGAGTTGGGCAGATTATATAGTGACATCCAGAGTTCCATACATCTTGCAAAGAACTCTGCATTTCATTCCAAGGCTAAACATATACAACTCAAGTACCATTTCATACGGCCAGCATTGGAAGATGGACAGTTGAAGCTAGAAAAGATACACACTAGCCAGAATCCTATAGATATGCTAACAAAATTTGTAACCAAGGAGAAACTAGGAATTTTCTCAATTTCAATTGGTCTTCAAGTATGATGAAGAAGATAAGAAACAATCAAGTCCAAAGTGGACCTATTGTCTAGCAAATGAAGCAGTCGTGGAGTTGTTATAATCAGTCTCTAAGTTGGAGATTGTTGGGTGTGGAGCCTGAGTATCTTCTATATTCAAAGGTCTCAGCTGTATGTATACCCCAGGAAGACTGTACACCCCTCCACGCAGGCGGGTGTGAGGGGACTTGTCCCCCCGATAGGGGTTTGTGCGGGGGGGGCACATGATCATCCCCGGCTGGGGGTCTGGGGGTAGCGCCCCCGAAGCTAAAAATATATGTAAAATTGCCTTGTAAAAGTTTAGTAATTTCTAGTCAATCAGGGCCATTCATTAGGTGGATGACCTGATCTTAGAAGTTATGTTTAGTTTAGGGTTTTTGCCCTATAAGAAGAGAGAGGAGATTGAGAGTGAAGAGGTTGTTACAGTAGACCTGCTGTAGGTTATATCTCTTCAGTTTGCTAGATAATATAAAAGGAAGGACTCGTTGTTTCTCCGTGGATGTAGCCTAAACTGGGTGAACCACGTATATCAATGTCTCTCTTGTTTTGTGCATTTTCTGTGTTTATATTTCTGCAATATTTTATGTGTTCCATTGCTTTGTAATATATAATTTTCTAACAGAATGAGAGAAAAGATACTGATAATTTTGGGCATGTACCATATAAGAATATAGTGATGTTTAGAATATCATAGTTATTTTCTCTATATGTTTCTAGTTTTAAATAATGCATATGATATCTTGGGAAAATTAAATAAATTTGGGACATAACATTGTTCGATCACAATTGAAACCTAAAAAAAATTCAAAAATGCAGTAGATTTCCCAGTGTTTACAAATATTTATTCTTATTACTTCATATCATAATTGAAACCTCACAACAAAACTTGACACATATGTATCTAACTTGGGGCAAGAGGAAATCAAGAAATTGAATTAGCCAAGAGTAAAAAATTTGGAACAATATAGTACCAATACCAACATCATTCCACAACCTAGTAATTAGGTATTTTGGCCGAAGTCTAAAAGAAGGAACTAGAACCTGGAAATTGGGTCTTTTAGATGAAGTCTGAATGGAGGAACTCGTGAAGTAAGTTGTTCAATTGGAGGAGCACGAAGGGCCACAAATTTTTTCAATGGCACCAAAACTGCCATCGAAAGTACATCCAAGAGAAACCAAGATACCACGAGGAATTAACATATCCATCTTGGATATAAATAATATGTCAAGCAAAAAAAAATAACAGAGTGTGGAAGACAAATATTGTTGAGAAATGTTAACAAGAAATTCCAGTTTAATTTTTCCTTGACATAAACTAAGAATTAAAATCAAATTCTATTCTCATAACAACTTGTAAATAGTTAATTAAGTTTAATTAACTTAATTACCTTAGGAATATCGAGGTGGAAGTCTTTATGTATTCATGTATATGTTCTCCCTAAGTTTTAAGGGTCCACGATGAGTTTATTTGAGTTGTAATTAAACTAACTTAGTTTACTGAGTGATGATTAGTTAAACTAGTCTAACTATTTTTGGAACTAGTAGAGGATTAACAGTTAGTTGGTGCACTAGTGCATCCACAAGTGTTACTCCAGTTAACTGAATATTACCTCATGAGGAACTCATGCATTTCAATTCAAAGAAAGACTCAATTGAGACAAGAGTGCAGGGACAATGTACTATCATTTGTATGAGTTGTAAATATCATGCGTGCAATCAGGAAAATGACATAATTAGGATTATGCAATTTTGGAGGAATGAATTCCCTTTAAATACGAGCTATTCATACTAGGAATTGTACAAGAGAATAGGGGCTTTGCAGGTAGTTTTAATTGGCGAAGTGTTGGCTAAGAGCGGGCTTGTGAGGCAAAGAGTTGAGCATACTTGTGTGGAATTTTTCTTGCGAAAACAAGATTTGTATCCTCACTCAAATTTCTGATTAATGCAATACCTATAGGTGGGTTTTTTAGCAATGGATTTCCCTAGTGAAACTTATTGTGTTATGTTCCATTGATTTATATTTTTCTTTTTCATATTGTTTTCATCGATCTATTGGATTTTGTTGGTTGAAAGTAGAAGTAGATTCTTGTCATGTGCTTTAGCACATTGCATGAGCTTATAAACATATAGGAAAATCTACATGGTATTAGAGCTAAATACAACATACTAGAGGATATTTCAATGTTTCGAGTTCAGGAATACAAGCGAAATTAAAATTTGCATTACATACTTTAGGATTGACAGATGGCATTCTACGATTTGCAGCTCGAGTATGCCTTGGAAGGAAACTTGAATTTATATCCTGGAAGGACATGATGGAGGCCGTATTGGAGGATAATGGCTTGAATAAATTCATTGATCAAGACATTCCTAAGCCACCAACATTGTATGAAAAGTATCTGGCTGAATGGAAGAAGTGTGTCGCGAAAGCAAGGTAGATAATCCTTGAGGGATTTCAATACCACATTGTATCAAGTTTCCATGGGAAGGAAACCCTGTATGCTATATGGAAAGCATTGATAGACCTTTTTTGGAAAATCAGTCACCATAGGAAGTTTCCACTGAAATATAAACTTCGAAAAATCAAGATGGAGAGAGGCGAGACCATTCCAAAATACTTAACCAAGTTCACAATCTGTAGAGATGAAATTGGAAGTGTTGGAATAACAGTTCTCAAGGACGATACGGTGAGCATAGCTCTGCGAGGCCTTCCTAAGAGTTGGAATAGCTATCAGGAATCTGTGAATGGAAGGGAAAGGTTTTCAGATTGGTAATGACTATGGTCAGATTCAATGGAGGAGGAGATCAGGAGGAACACCAAAGATGGTTCCTCATCAAAGACTGATGATGAGGAAAATTGTGCCTTAGTAGGTAAGGCAAGGAAGGGGAAGGGAAGGATTCACATTCCAAATCAGATTCTTGCCATGGAGGTAGGAAGAAACACATGTCGAAAGTTAAGTTCTTTCATTCTAATGAGTTGGGCCATTCTACTACAAGTTGTTCACTCAAGAAGTCCAAGAAGAAGTCCTCAAGAGGAGTGACGGGTGTGTCTTTGGCATCTCAATTCAAATTCAACTTTACTCTCATTGAATGCATGGTATCACCAATGATGGGTAGTGTATTGTAGCTTGATATTGGAGCTTCATTCCACATGACTGGTGAGAAGGCGTTGTTTAGTGACCTAAAGGAGAAGGATCTCTAGATGCATATCAAGATGGGTGACTACAAAAGATATAGTGCTACAAGATTGGCCACGATTACTTTTCAGAGGGATCATGTTGCTCCTCTCACCTTGAAGGATGTTATGTGTGTGCCTAGGCTAAAGAAGAACTTAGTATCATTCACCATGTTGGAGGACAGAGGCCATGATGTGGTCTTTATTAAAGGAAAGGTGTTCCTTATAAACATAGCCATGGGTTAGGTAAAGAATATTAGGATTCAGGTGAAGAGTCTTTATAAGTTGGACATAGAGGATTGTGTTGCCTTGAGCATAAAAGAAGAGATGGTGAAAAGTTGATAAAATTGGCAGGTTATGGCACTGGCGATTGGACCATTTTCATCATAGGGCTTTGAAGATCATGCAGTAGATATCTACTATGCTTCCCAAAGGTACACTTGAGCAAGTTGATACATGCAAGGGGTGTACTTTGGGAAAATATACCAAGGCTTGTTTTCATGATAGAGACAGATGAGAAGGGGCTATTCTAGAGTGAGTCCATTCAAATATGTGTGGACCGTTCTCGACAACATCCACATCCAAACACAGGTATTATGTTATATTTATTAGTGAATTTTCTCGTAAATATTGGATATTTTTCATGTGGAAGAAGGATCAAAATTTCACAAGGATTTGGGAATTTAAAGCATTGGTTGAGAAAGAGTTGGGAAATAAGGTTAAATCTATGACGAGTGATAATGGTGGTGAGTATGTCACAAATGATTTTAAGAACTTCTGTGCACATAAGAGATTAAATGGGAACTGAAGACACCCCATAACCCACAACAAAATGGAGTGGCTGAGAGGAAGAACAAAAGAATTGTAGGGGCAAAATGAGCGATGTTGCATGATTAAGGACTACCACAACACCTGTGGGTACAGCCATGCAACACAATGATTTATTTTCATAATAGAAGATTGAATTAGATAATTGCGATGAAGACACTATAGGGGGCTTTCTATGGTAAGAGGCTAGATGTTGGTCATTTCAGTATTTTTGGGCCATCCGTATATTTCCATGTGACCAAAGATGCATGGAAGAAGCATGAGCCAACCAAAAAGTTGAGGATATTTGTGAGGTACACTGATACACCTCACAACTATTGGTTGTACTTGCCATCTAGTAGCATGATAATGGTTCATAGGGATGTCAAGTTTGATGAGAAAAAGGACATGAAAGTTTCCCCTGAGAGGGAGTTGTAGATACATGCGGTTGAGGAACTTTTGGTTCCTAAGATTGAGGAGCCTCAAATTGATGTGGAATATCCCCATGAAGAGGATCTAGGAGTGGATACATCAACTCAATAAGAGTCTTCCAGAGAGGTTGACAGATTGTTGCATGATGCAAGAGAGAATGTGGGAGAACCCATATCTCAGCATAGGAAGAGGAGGTCACCTAAGAGGTAAACTAGATACATGGCTCTTATGAACGGATGTGTTGTGACAAAGTCATCTTCATTTGGGGAATTAGTGAAGTAACCGATTTGAGTTGATGCCATGGTGGAGGAGTATGACTCCATAGTTCATAACAGTGTTTTGGATGTGGTCCCAAAACCAGAGGACAAGTCAGTGGTGATCTCCTGATGCCTTTACAAAGTAAAGAAAGCTGTAGATGGTAGTGTGGGGAAGCATAAGGCTAGAAATGTGGCTCGTGGGTTTTCACAAGTAGAGGGGATTGACTATGATGAGACATTTTATGCTGTTGGAAGGTACTCATCGATCAGATCTATAATGGCATTATCAACACAGATGGGTTGGAAGATAGATCAGATGGATGTAAAGACAACATTCCTTAATGGCATGATTGAGGAAGAGGGTTACATAGAGCAGCCTATAGGTTTTGAGACCTTCTACCATGAGTCACATGCATGTCGGATCAAGAGAGTGTTTTATGGATTGAGGCAAGCACCCCATGCTTGGTACACCAAGATAGATAGCTACTTCACCAGGTTGGCTTCATGAAGATTGAATCGAATGTAATCATGTACCACATAGTGGTATAAGGTAAATTGTTGTTCATTGTACTTTATGTTGATGATCACATAATGATAGGTGATGATCTGTTGATCAAGTCTTTTAAGGAAGACCTTACAAGAGAGTTTAAGATGAAGGAAATTGGGCTCATGCATTACTTTCTATGCATGGAGGTATAGTAGGCTGATGGCGAGTTTTTCGTGTCTGAGGTGAAGTATTCTAATGAGATACTGAGGAGATTCCTCATGGAGAGCAATAAACCGATGGAGACTCCTTTAGAAGGTAACTGGCAGAAGGAGGATGCTACATCAGGTGAAGTAGTGGGAGCTACTATTTACAAGAAACTTGTGGGTTGACTTATGTACTTGGTCAACACACGACCAGATATGTGCTATGCATTCAACCAACTTGTTCAAGCGATAGTTATGCCTACCAAGTTGTATTGGAAGGAGAGAGAGGATGTGTTGAGATACCTCATGGAATTTCTCAGTATGGATTATGGTGTAGATGCATAGAGGGAGTGAAGATTCAAGGCTTCACTGATGAAAATTGGGCAAGTAGTCCATTCGACAAGAAGAACGCATCAAGAGGGATCTTCAGTATTGGGTCAGTGACAGTTTCTTGGTACGATAAGAAATATATGTGAGTTGCACTCAATTCAGTAGAGGTAGAGTACATGGTTGAAAGTGAGGAAACACGTGAGGCCATCTGGACGAGGATGATCATTGTTTGTTTATTTCGTCAGCAAATGGATCCAACTGTGATTTACTACGATAATAAGAGTTGTATCAAACTCTCCAAAAATCTAGTATTTCATGATTTTTCCAAGCATATTGATATATGTTATCATCATCTCATAGATTGTGTATTGAGACGGATTATGTTGTTAGAGAACATTCCCACAAAGGAGCAAGATGGTGACATTTTGACAACTTAGGCATTGTCAAGATGTAAATTCAATTTTCACAAAGACAAGATCGGGGTAGCTGATAATCCCTTTCTTTTTGATAGGGAATGTTGAGAAATGGCAACAAAAATTCCAGTTTAATTTGTCCTTGAATTAAACTGAGAATCAAAATTGAATTCTATTCTCATAGCAACTTGTAAATACTTAATTAATTTTGGGGGTCAAGGATGAGTTTATTTGAGTTGTAATTAGATTAACTTATTTTACTAAGTTATGGCGAGGTAAGCTAGTTCTAACTGTTTATGGAACTAGTAGAGGATTAACAAGGAGTTGGTGCACTAGTGATGGGCCTCTAAATTAGACATAAATTAAGGTCCATGCCTCTAATTTAAAACATAAATTAAGGCATATGACCATCCTTCAGCACATCAAACCTCTCTTTTTGCATTAGATAATTTGTTTTTAACTTTAATATATTCATTAGGAAGGTTTATGAGTAATTGAATAACTATGCCTAATATTATTTATTTTTTGTGGAATATTATGAGAATATTGGGCAGATTATGAAGAGTTGGAGGAGGAGATAATTTAGAGAATTGTTCCCTACTGCTGGACGATCAATAATAAATAATAATTCAACAATATGTTATGGAATTATGGCACAAATTGTGGAACTCCAATGATTGATAAAATCTAGGAATGTGTTCCACTAATCAAGGGAGTAGATTCACCAATCAAGGGAGAATATCCACTAATCAAGAGATTTCAGTAGGGAAATATTCCTCCATCCATGGGGAATGATTCTTAATCATTTTCTATAAGTATCATGTCGAATTTGTCTCTAGGGAATGATTGAGAAATCCTAGGAATCTGTTCCCTGCCATTTAATGCAAATTCGTAGTATTGGGGACTAGATCCACTAATAAAGGGATTTTGGTGTGGAAAGCTTCCTTCATTTATGGGGAATGATTCCTAATATTTTTTTATAACTACCAAGTCTAATTTTCCTCTAGGGGGGTTTTTTCGTTAGTGTTATTGTGGAGAGAGATTGTATTCTTGCAGCTCCGTTGTATTTTCTTGCAGGGATGTAATTCTATTGACAGAAATATTGAAGATTGGTGTCATGTTCAGCTTCTAAATATTTTTCTCCTCCATAGGTATCTGCTCTTCCTTGGGCTTGGCCATCCCAGGAACCTTAGCGCCCTTTTGTATCATTTTATTTTCTTCTTTTCGTTGCTTATTCACATGAATCTCTTGTTTTTATTTTTTTTATTTCTATAGTTAGAATCAATGATTTCTTGTTGTAGGATTGCATTAAATGGTTGATGTAAGTTATTTTGCATGGTCACAAGCATTAATACATCCTTGTAAAATATTTGGAAGTTCATAGGAATCATTGAGTTTCTTGGATTAATATTCTTATTCCAAAATCTAGATTGTTGGACCTCTTTTTTATCAAAGAACAATAAATTTCTGCTATTTTTTAGAGCATCCTAACAAGATTCAATCAAATTTATTCCACTTGAATTAGATAAAAAAACATTATAGCTCATAAAAAAAATTACCCCATTCCATTTTCACTTGGTTTGGTTATGCATTTCATAGATTTACTAGCTCACTAGTTATCAAATTTCTAGATTTTCGACTAGTAATGTTTCTTATTTTTTTGCATGGGTTACCATAGGTCTTTTTGAGTGATTCAACTCAAAATAGGGACCTAATACATCCTATATAATAAAAAAAATTATCCCATTCAATTTGGATTTGATTTTCTTGGTCATTAAACCCTCACCAATTTCATCATTTCACAAAGAAACTTCTCCAAGATGTTTGAGTGAATCCATCCATCTCCTGACTTTTGTTTTGAGTTTTGAGTGATCCTAGGAATTTTTCCACTCCATTCCATGCATCAGAAACCTTTCCTCAGCCTCCAATCACCTCTGACACCTCACATTTTTATCTCGGTTGCATCTTGTAGGTTCATTGTAATTCCTACAGATCATCCTGTAGGTTTCTAGTACATCCTATGGGTTTTCCGCCAAATTGAGAGAAAACCTTTAAGAAGTCACCAAAAGCCTCCCAAGGGTCTCCCACACTATCCAACCATCTCCTAACCCTTCCATCCAACCCAAAACATCCTTAATTCACCTACCACATCACGAAAGAAAATTAGTTTGCATACTTGATTTTGCATGAAAACAGAAAGACAAAAACATATTTATTTCAGTCCCTTTACTTGCCCATTAGTGATGTTTGATGCTTATTAATTCCATGCTTAGATAGTAGCATTTGGTTCATGATAATTTAGCATTATTGCAAAGCATAGTTTCTTGGCAGTTAATTAGGAAATTGTGTGATTTAACATTGAATTTTCGTCTCTTTCCTTGTACCTTCTTTCTTGCCATAGGTTAAGGTTCCATTTCAAAGATTTCATTTTCTAGAATTAATTTAGGATTTGAATTTAGTACATGCACTCCATTACATCATGACAAAAAAGTAAGGACACATTGCATGCCACACATATCGTGTCGACACCTCTTATGTTTGTACAAATCCCTGGTTGATAATTAAAGTCAGTAGCATTGGGAGTTGCAACATTCTTGTTGCAATATCGAGGCTCATCACCTTTTAGCACCATTGTCGTGGAGGTGTCAAGGTATGCATTGTTTTTCTCCCTAGCTGATTCATTTACTTTTACCTTTTGCAAAAACATAAAATATTTTCAGTAGGCATATTTAATTTCAAAAGTAGAAAATTTCATTGCATTAGTGTGTTCATTAAATCATAAAAACAAAAACAAAAAAAATCTCCAACACCAACCCACCCTCCCCATTTGATCACATGGTGTAGTAAGAGCCACATCACCATCCACTTTTGCTGGTAGAAGAAGAAGATGGAAAAGAATGTAGAAGAAATGGATAGAGATGATGACAGTGAGGAAGATTCTATCAGATTTTCCATTCAAGATACTGATAGTAGTGTGCACATGAAGAACATTCCTCCATCTTTTCTTCCTAAATTTCATAGCCTAAGATCGGAGGATCCGGAAACCTTTCTCTTTGAATTTGAAATTGTTTGTAGGTCTTATGGTTACTTATTAAAAACTTCAAAACTAACATTGTTTCCAACGACATGGAAGAATAGAGCTCTCAAAAGCTTTATGAGTTTAGGTACTAATTGAATAAAATCATGGAATGATATGCAAAACATATTTCTAGAAAAATATAAAGATCATGATCTTAAATAAGAAATCTTTACAATGAATCAAAGAGAAGATGAGAGCCTTGAGGATCTAATAGAGAAGTTCATGTACAATGTTAAGACAGGAAAACTACATCATTTAGGATCCGATGCACTCGAAAACCCTTTTACCTGGAACCAGTAAGGATGAATGGATTGATCTCCTTAATCTCATAAGTAGAATTGATGTATACCATTTATCATTTGATGAAATTTGTGAAACAAGAAAACACATATCAAGAGGAAAGGAAAGAGTAAATCAATTAGCATCAAGATCGGTAAGTCAAGCTAAACTTGGAAATTTGTTTAATGACTTTAAAGTAGAAATTCTTAGCAACCTAACCAAAAAAGTAGAAATGTTAAGAATAGAAAATGAGAAAAAAAATATGTTTGTGTTGTCCATGTAGAATCACATGCTGTTAAATGTTTCTACTCATTACCAAGGTTGAAGGAAGTTCACCAAGAGGAAAATGGAGCAATTCAATTGCCAATGTAGCAATGTTATGTAGCTCCAAGAGGACCATGGCAGCCTATTCAACCTAATATGATGCAAGAGCCTAATTAACAATTTCATGATTATGCACATCCGCCTCAATGTAATTGGAACACACCCTTTCCTTGGCAACATTGGCCATCTAAATCCCAAAACCAATCTTGACAGCAAGGTTGGCAAGGAACTTATGGAAGCCATCCACAATATCCTAAGTATTTTACTCAATATCCTCCATACCAAACTCCATGTTATCCTTACCATTCACCTCCACCACAACCACAACCCCATCCACATCCATCTCAAATATACGCTCGCACTCAACTACCCATACCACCATTTCCAAACCCACACATTAAATTAGCTCAGCCCCCTTACAATGTTGAGGTACAACACTTCTAAACAACTCCTCTTGAGCTCAACAGTATTCACCATAGCTAAGGAAGAGTATTACAAAAAATAGATTATATTGATATCATTGACGGAACACATCCAGAAGAAGAAGACTCAAAAGAGAAGATCAAAGAACCATGGGCTTCATTTGATGAAGAGCAGACAACTATATTGAAGAGTGAGAAATCTCCCTCATGGTTACCATCAAATCCTCTATGTATTCAAGAGATGAATCAACAAAAAGAGGAAGAATTGAAGGTCATGGTAGAAGAAGACATACAAGATGACTTAAATCAGCAAGTGGACCAAATGCATCAAAACTATATTGAAATATGGTTCCAGATAGTCAGTAAGTTGCAACATCACTCTCTTCCTGAACTATGCTTGATCCTTTCAAAGTCAAATCAATTGGTCTCTAAAATTGAGGTACATGTCAAAGCATACATTTTAAGCCTCCATTGGAAGTATTCTTATACTTGAAAGTGATTTTGTTTTTCAAGTAGGGTAGGGTAGAAGAAAAAATAAACGAAAAATAAGAGAAAAAATAAAAATCTAAGGTGAAAACCTCTTTGGAGGTGCCTCAGGTTGGCTCATTGATAAAAAAACTCCATGAGGCTGTGAATGGGTTGGAAAAAAAGAAAAAAAGAAAATAAAAAAAGAAGATCCTCAGTGAAAACCTCTTTTGAGGCGCCTAGGCAGACCTACCAGTTGAAAATCTCATTGGGGTGGCTAGTAGGCCTAGAAGAAAAAAATAGAAAAAAATAAAAGAAATTCTTGCCCCATGCATCTCTTTGATGAATGCATGTACTCTCCAACATCTACAAGCAACAAGAACAAGTTGGTACCAAAAGGAAAATTGATCAAACCTAGTCAAAAGAAGTCAAATTTTGACTTTCTCCTACTTTGCTCAAATTATCAAACAAGGCCAAGTCCATGCCAATCTATCACCCTCATCTATTTTCACCGTCCACCCATCATTCTCAAGCTTCTACCATTTAGTTTGCTTGCCAATCTAAAAAACAACAGGATGATCTATTTTACTACAAGATACAAAACACATAGAGTAAATTTTTTTTTTTACCATAACATGAAAACCATGCATCCATTTCCCAAGCTATTTCATGGAGAGATGCATATGGATGATGGTAACATGATCAAGAAGTTTAAGCAAATTCCAGTGCACGGTTTCTAGGAAATTGGCCTCCATCACCTTCAACCATTTTTGCATTTTCTCAATATCCATGCATCCATTTAAAAAGTTGTTTTGAGGGGAGAAGCATATACATGATGGTAACATGCCCAAGCAATTTCAGTAATTTCCAATGCACAGTTTCCAATAAATTGGCCTTCATCACCTTTAGCCATTTTTATTTTTTCTTGAGATCCGTGCACGACAAAAAAATTTCTATGGGGAGGTACATAATGATGGTAGAAACATGCTCAAAACATTTCAGCTCAATCCATTCTACCGTTTGAGAGATATGGACAAAATAAGTTGTTGTGCTTTAAACCTACACGATATAGAAAATCACCTACAGGATTGGTAGTGAGCAGTTTTAAAGGAGATCCGCAGGTCAAAGGAGCTCCTCCAGAGCTTATCAGTACCATTAGGATCATCAACATCACCATCCAACACCTGCACATCAACATCAACTTAGCAGCAACATGCATGTCTCTCCAACAACCATCAGGTAGGTACAGGTATGCACTATTCTTGACCTCTTCTCTTGAGCATATTATAGTTAGAAATTTTCTATCAATGCATGAGAGATCAATTTTATAAGCTAAATATTGGTCAGTAGTCTCAGCCACCTTCAACTAGTTAATTGAAACTCACTTCTTCACTCATGAAATGTTGAAAAGTCAAATTATGAAGGGTGATCATTTCAAGGAATGAGGACATCAGTTAAAATAATAACTTTTGGCAGAGGCTAAGGTCACCACAACACTCCAAGTCATCCATCCACTTCATATTCACTATTTATTCCTCATTCATCCATCCCATTTCATTTTTGAAAAAAAACAAAGAGAGCATCCTCTCCATTTTCATGAAATTTCCAATTGCAGGTTAGCAAGAAGGACAGACAAAGAGAAAAGGAGGATCACAAAGAGACCTCTGTCACTCACATTTTTATTTTATCACTCATTACCATTCATTCATCGACCATCTATGTCATTTTTTCCACTCCTTTACTTTAGTTTACAAAGGGATTGTGTTTTCTACAAGATAATCCTATAGGAATTACAGTGACACAAAAATTCCACAGGAGGCAGTCGTAAGGTAGATAAATGGTGGAACAAGGTAGCAGAATGTTGATAAGGATGTCAAAGACCTTGCCAAACTAAAAAAACAATTAAGAGCCATCTTGGATAATGGGAAGAAGGCAAAGTAATGGTCTCAAGAAACAAGGATTTTTCTTTGCACAAATATGTTTTTTGGCTTATCATTGCAGAGCTTACAACCAAGATTCTTAATACACAAGATAGAGGTCATCAGGGCCATAGATGAGGAACAATGAGGTAACTAAGTTGCTAAGAGGATGAACAACACTTTCAGCAGGGGGTATGATGGGCCTCTAAATTAGACATAAATTAAGGCTATACCTCTAATTTAAAACATAAATTATGGATTATGACCATCGTTCAGCACATTAAATCTCTCTTTTTGCATTGGATAATTTTTTTTAACTTTAATATATTCATTAGGAATGTTTATGAATAACTGAATATTTGTGCCTAATATTATTTATGTTTTGTGGAATATTATGAGAATATTGGGCAGATTATGAAGAGTTGGAGAAGAAGATAATTTAGGGACTTGTTCCCTACTATTGCAGAATCAATAATAAATAATAAGTCAGCAAGACATTATGGAATTATGGCACAAATTGTGGAACTCCAATGATTGAGAAAATCTAGGAATGTGTTCCACTAATCAAAGGAGCAGATCCACCAATCAAGGGGTAAGATCCACTAATCAAGGAATTATGGTGGGGAAATCTTCCTCCATCCATGGGGAATGAATCTTAATTATTTTGTATAAGTATCAAGTCGAATTTGCCTCTAGGGATTGATTGAGAAAATCTAGGCATGTGTTCTCTGCCATTTAATGCAAATTCCTAGTAATTGGGACTAGATCCACTAATCAAGGGATTTTGGTGGGGAAAGCTTCCTCCATTCATGGGGAATGATTCCTAATCATTTTTTATAAGTACCGAGTCAAATTTTCCTCTAGGTGGATATTTTCATTAGTATTATTGTCAAGAGAACTTGTATTCTTGTAGTAATTTTATTGATGAAAATAATGAATATTGGTGTCATGTCCAACTTCTAAATCTTGTTCTCCTCCGTAGGTTTCTGAGTTTCCTTGGTCTTTTCCATCCTAGAAACCTCAGAACCCTTTTGTATCATTTTCCTGCCTTCTTTTCATTGCTTATTCACAAGCATCCCTTGTTTTTATTTCATTCTATTTTTGTGTTTAGAATTAATGATTTCTTGTTGTAGGGTTGAGTTAAATGGTTGGTGTAAGTTATTTTGTAGGATCAAAAGCATTATTTCATCCTTGTAAATGTTTTGGAAGTTCATAGGAATCATTGATTTTCTTGGATTATTCTTTGTATTCCCAAATCTAGATTGTTGGACCTCCTTTTTAGCAAAGAACACTAAATTTATGGTATTTTTAGAGCCTCCTAACAAGGATAAATCGAATTGATTCCACTTGAATTGATCACAAAAGCATTTTAGTTAAAATAGGTGTTTTTGAGTGATTCCACTTGGAATAGAGACCTAATACATCCTATTTAGTAACAAAATTTGTCTGATCCAATTTGGATTTTATTTTCTTGCTCATTAAACCCTCACCAATTTCATATTTCATAAGGAAACTTCTCCAAGTATTTTGAGCGAATCCATCAATCTCCCGACTTTGGTTTTGAGTTTTGAGTGATCCTAGGAATTTTCCCACTCCATTCCACCCAACACATACATTTCCTAGGCCTCCCATCACCTCCAACACCTCACATTTTTCTCTCAGTTGTATCCTGTAAGTTCACTGTAATTCCTACAGAATCATCCTGTAGGTTTCTAGTACATCTTGTAGGTTTCCCTGAAATCGCCTGTTTTGAGGCTGAATTGAGAGAACCTCTAGGAAGTCACCAAAATCCTCCCAAGGGTCTCCAAAACCATCCAACCTCCAACATCCTTAATTCACCTGCCACATCACCAAAGGAAATTAGTTTGCATACTTGATTTTCCATGAAAACACAAAAAAACAAAAACAATTTTATTTGAGTCTCTTTACTTGTACATTAGTGATGATTGATGCTTCTTACTTCAATTCATATATAGTAGCATTTGGTTCATGATAATTTAACATTATCGCAAAGCATAGTTTCTTGGAAGCTAATTAGAAAATGGTGTGATTTAGCATTGAATTTCTGTCTCTTTCCTTGTACTTTCTTTCTTGCAATAAGTTAAGGTTCCATTTAAAACATTTCATCTTTTGGAGTTATTTTAGGATTTTACTTCAATATATGCATTCTGTTACATCATGATATAAAAGGAAAGACACATTGCATACCACACATATAGTGCAAACGCCTCTTAAGTTTGTACGAACACTGGGTTGACAATTAAAGTCCGTAGCCTTGGGAGTTGCAACATTCTTGTTGCAACACTGAGGCTCATCCGTTGGTCCATCTAAAAGTGTTACTCAAGTTAATTGAAGATTCCCTCATGAGAAACTCATGCATGTCAATTTAGAGAAAGACTTGGTTGGGACTAAAGTGCAGGGATTGTGTATTATTAGTTGTATGATTTAATGAGTTGTAAATATCATGAATGCCATCAGGAAAATGACCTAATTATGATTGTGCAGTTTTGTAAGCATGAATTCCCTTTAAATACAGGTATTCATCATAGGAATTGTGCAAGAGAATATGGGCTTGGCACGGAGTGGAAATTGGCTAAGTCTCGGCTAAGAGTGGTCTTGTGAGGCAAAAAATTGAGAATATTTGTGTGGAATTGTTCTTGTGAGACCAAGCTTTGTATCCTCACTCATAGTTAACCACAACTCCATTGCTAGACATAAATTACTTTCCCTAGAATTGAATTTGGGTTGTCAAGCTAAAGCATTCAGAGTTGAAGTTCGATTGTCAAGCTAAAGGAGAGGAGAGGCTATATCGTGTTAAGAAGTGTGGAGTTCCAACTAAATATGAAGGTATTTGTTGACTTTTGTCACGAGAAGAATAATAAGTCTAACAAATGTGTCGTTGCTTATACACCACACCAACATGCACCCCTCTTCAATGTTTTTGTGGTTATAGGTAGCATTTAATGTTTATAAACTAATGCTAGCGTTAGTTTCAAATATTGGAAATAAGAATCAAATAAATGCATGGAACAAAGAATTGTATGAATAATACAAATGATATGGTCTGTCTACATTGGGAAGACGCCAAATAAGACCATCGATTATCTTATTGGTCCTCAAAATTAAATTGATAAATGAATAGATTGAGAACAATGACCATTTTAAGAAGAGGGTAAAATTCATAAAAACTTTAGATTAATATGCATAAGTACTAATGCTAACTAATACAATTGATTACTATAGTCCGAAGTTGTAGACAACCCGGAATAACCAAACTATAAAGAGAGACTATGAACTATATTGAATTAGTAAACTATAGTCCCATGTCGTAGATGACCGGGAATAACCAAACTATAAAGAGAGACTATGAACTATAATGAATTATTAAACTTGCAATGAGTTTTGAGTAAACCCCAAAGATGTTATTAAAAAAAATAAAAAATCTGTATGTTACTGAGGTTTTTCGAGGAATCCCTAGCGAGGGATGTTACATGCGGAAACAAAATTACTATATAGTAGTAGTTATGTTTTTACGGGCTTGGAGGTGGTGGAGGACATGGTTGGTTATGCCCATAATTTAGACACTCCGAAGGGCCCGAAGGCAGCATAGGTCCTCTTTTTATCTCTTTCCATGTAGAATCGGGGCTATTCACCTGCCGCTGCTCAAGATGCAGCTGCGCAGATCGCCCAGCAGAATCAGTATTGAGCATGAGCATGAACACGATGAGCATGCAAAGTATCACATTATAAACCTTTTTGGTCTTCATCATCAATTACTAATCTCTTCCCACTTTATCTCTTCACCACAAAACGACTTTCCAGACTCGATGCCGGCAATACACACAAGGATGGTTGAGGCCCTTCAATATATGTACAAGGAGACTTAACATCCATACCAGCACGGAGACCCAAAATATATATGGTTTGTTATGGTTCGTCTGAAATACAGAATATAGAGATGGGCTGCCAGGTATTTCTTGCTAGTAATTAATAACTGCAGTTGGAGAAGCCCGATTTGCCATAATTTTGAAATTATTTATCTTCAGTAATTAGTTGTAATTTTGTTAATAATAGGTAAATTTAGTAATAATTTTATTAGAAATAGATAAGTGGAATAGAGGAGATGAGAACTTGGACACGTGCGGACAGATTTAATGATGATTAAATTGGTTTAGTATGTGAAAGATAAAAATGAAGACATAATGGAAACATAAAAATAAAAGCTTTTCATGTTAATAGAAAAAAAATAAAAATATATATATATATATATATATATATATATAATATAAAAATATATTATATGGTATAAATCATATCCAATGTGCAGTGATTTTTTATTATTATTATCAAGATATCTCTTTCATAAATAAATAGTATTGAATCATATTGTAACTCTAAATTTGGAAAGTAAATTAATAATGACAATTTTATATTATATTTTTAATTTAAAATTATATTTTTTAATTAATTAATAAAAAATTATTTATTAAAAGTCTATTCTTTTAAAAATATATATAATTATTAAAAAAAAAAAATTATATTTATATAATTTTATCTTTTATATATAGATAGTATTCCATATATACACTGAAATATTTGATCTATAAGTTATATCAAAAAAATTGTTATTAATATTTTTTAAATATTATATATCCAATTTTATATTAAAAATGAAAAAATTAAACATCTTTTCACCATGAAAAGTAAAAATATACGAAAATTTAGTTTAATTATTTTGTTTTTCTCTATATAATTATATATTCTCTTTAAATATTATATGTGAACAGAACAAACAATAAAACAAGCATAGATCTATCTTCACTTCATATCTCCCAAGTGCCAAAATGGATCAAATCTTTTTCTTTAATGTAAAACTTGAGAAAATATTTGCACATGTAGAGATTTGATTCCTCTCATAACTTAGTATATATATATATATATATTCTCATTTTTAATTTTATTAAAAGATTTGATTTTCAGATTTAATTAAAAATAATATTATAATATTAAATTAAAATAAAATATTTTATTTGTTAAATCAGTTATGGTTTTTGGGAATGTGATATTGATAAGCCATGGTATTGGCCCATGGTATTGTAACAAAATTCATAGTTTAATAGATCTTTCTACTATTTATATTTTATATATGTTAAGCTTCTATTTATATGTTATATATGTTAAGCTATTATTTAATATGATATGATAAAATTATTTTTTGGGTAAAAAATTGTTTGTAATTTTATTAGTAAAAACAAAGTTATAATAAAACAAATTGAATTTTAATATATTTATTAATTTTATTAATTTTAGCTTGTTAGTGTCAATTGAGTAAAATGAATACAAGAACACTCATATTGGGCTCTATACTACGTTTCCTTTTATTATTTTTAATTGAGACAACATATAAATGTTGAAAAACATTTACACCATTAGAACATCGCCCCCACATATTATCCCTCCATGTCATATATCAACTTAGGAGTTAAATATCTTCCTATACTAAAAAGTGAAGTATTATTCTTTTTATTATTATTATTTACCATTCAATTACTTTATCTTTCTATATAAATTTTATGTAAAATAAAAATAGAAATTGAAGTATTTTACATATTATCAATATTGATTATATTTTTTTATTATTATTTTTGAATTTGTTCATGTAAATATTATTCTATTGTTTTAAAAAATACCACTATAGAATAACATCTTAACATTATCGGGTTGTAGAATGAGCCTCTCCGCTTAATTATGCAAATGGGAAATAGGTTTTTATAGTTTTATTTTTATTATTCATAATTATTAAATGGATAAGAAAGATTTTGTTTTCATGGAATATTTTAGAATATTTTAGTATTAGTATTTATAAATAGTAGTTGATATTCATTATGTTTATTGGTACATATGAAATGAAATGAAATGGTATTTTAATGTCCACTGGACTAAAAATAGTCTATGAGACCATTAGTTCCATGCTTTTTTCTTTTTGCAATTCAATCATTTTCTGGTTCAAACTGATGGTGAGTTGGTCCAACCTTCCAACAATCTCATCGCTAAAAAGACAATGCCAAGGAACTGGTGCTAACATGTTCTCATAACTTTCTCTGATGTCTTTGAGTGCATCACATTCCAAAATAAATTGTTTTTCCGATTCAAGAGCCCTAGATGTGCAAAATGTACATACTCGTTCTTCCCAAGCTTCTTTAGGCCTTTTCCACCGTCGTGTTTCACACTGAAGTTTATGCGAGTTGATCCTTAATTGGGCAATAAGAACCTTTGCGCTCCAGAAAATGTTATCTCCAATGAACTCTTTTTGTTGTAGATCACACGTAGGGTTGAATTCCTCAATGTAATATTTCTTCTTGCTACCCAACTCTTTTCCCCATACCTTTTTATGAAACTTCTCCATAACAAAATCCTTTAGCTCCTTGCTATTTGTGGGACAGGCATTGAGATAGATATTCCATTTTTGCATCCATGTGTAATTTTGTTTCATCCATGTTTTCTTTCTTTCACTCATGCCTTCATTTAAGATAATATTAGGCCATCTACCTACTCTCATTTTTTCTCAATTCTTTTTAGATATCTTATAAGCCGCACCATAGCAATTGCTTCAATGTGAGTTGCTCCTGTTTCACCCAACATTATCTCATAAGGTACTGAACTTTTTATTTTGAACTTGCTCACAACCAAGCGTTTTTGGATTTTCTCAATTTGTTTTGAACTTTCTCATAATCAAACGTTTTTGGATTTTCTCAATTTGTTTCCATTTTGAGATGGGAGTGCTGCTAGCCCACAATTCACACCCATATAGCATCACTGGAAAAACTAGGAGTCCAAAAAGCACTTTAATCGTTTTCCAATCTCATAACTCTGCCTCTCTACATTTATTTTGAACAACATATAATGCTTTCCACCCTCCTAAAAATCTCTTCTTTCTGCAATGCTCCCAATTTAGTTTGTTTTTGAAATCAATCTCGATGTACTTGTACTCATTTACTTCTTTAAGAATGTTGCCTTCAAAGAGGAAAGTATTGTGCCTCTACTTCCTTTTATTAGAGAAAGTCATTATTTTGGTCTTACTAGTATTGACTTGCATCCCCACTTCTCCACAAAAATTCTCAAGGGCATATAAGTGCATTTGCAATCCATGGGCCGATTTAGATATCAATACAATGTCATCAGCATATAAAAAAATCTTTACACAAACTCCACCAACTGAACACCATCTCCACCTTGCAAATTTAGCCACTCTTCCAATTTATCAATATATAGACCAAAAAGAGTAGGGGATAGAGGGAAACGTTGCTTGACTCCAATGTCACTTCTAAAGCTTTCTAAAATACCTGCTGAGGTTGTAATTTTGACTTTCACTTTTTCATAAAGTCTATGGACAGTGGCTCTATAATGTACATGAATTCAAGTTCTTCCATTCTACACCACAACTTATCCCTAGGGACTCTGTCAAATGATTTTTTGAAGTCAACAAAGAATCAAAATACTTATTCTTTATCCTCCCAAACCTTTTGAACAATGTGTATCAACGTGATACCATGGTCCACTGTAGAATGTTTTGGCCTAAAACTTGTTTGTCCTCTTGCCCTATTTTCTTCTACTTCTGCCAATTTACTAATTTTGTCTTCTACCATGTTGTCAAAAAGATTTGCAAACAAACGATTGATTATAACTCTTCTATAGTTGGATAGATTATTAATGTCTCCACTTTTAAAAAATGGTATTGCTAGGCTAGTTTTCCAATTTCTTGGGAATCCTTGTTGAATGATGTTGTTGAATATTTCCATGATGTGCAGTGCAAGAGAATTCATTCCCCATTTTAGATACTTTGCTTGAAGTTCAACCAAGTAGTGCTAATTTATCTCTTTTTAGAATGGCTCCAGTGGTTACATCTATGCTAAGTTTGGTTGCTCGGGCCGTTGTACCTTTTGATCATGGTATGGTATCGCCAGATTCGAACATAGGTATACTTCATCTATCTGCCATATCTTCGCTAGGTGTTTATGGAATTATAATAGCAGGTTGGTCCAGTAATTAGGGGGGCGGCCATTCGGTCACCTATGATACTAGGGCCGATGGGTCAAAAATTAGTTCGTGCCGCAGGTGCTGAATGATCCACTCTACACAGGTGTGGGCGGGCTGCTGGCTAGGGGCCCATTCACGAAACCTCAGTATCACTCTCATTTCATTCGATCCCAATATGGAACCATTCACTTTTCCAGGATCAATCAATAAGTGGAAGTCAGTCATAATATATATATGTTTATCTACCTCAGTCAGATGGATAAGGAAAGACGTTGGGAAGGAGGGAGTGAGTCTGTCTATATGCATGCGAATCCGTAAATATGAAGAGCATGCCGCAAAAGTATGATGTCCGGTCCTTCCTTGCACTAGGAAGCGCAAGCCCCTCCGGGACCTTTCTGAGACACAAAGAGAAGTACCTAGCCCATCATGGTGAACCTCCCCTTACGATCAGGATGAGGTAGGTGCCTCCTAGCTGGCGGATCGAATCGGAGTTTCCTTAGGTAGCCACCGACCTATAGTTATCCCCACCCAAACTCCCGTGCTTGGTGGAGAAGAAGCGAACAAAGGTACGCTCGCTGTCTCCTCTGCCGCGAACTGGGATTGCTCGCTAGCTGGGTCAGATCGGAGCAACATTGTATGGAAACACATTTCCAAATTTAATTTAAAAAATAATAATCAAAATAAAATAAGCTTACAAATAAGTATCATTACCAAGCATGGAAGGGATACTTGCCATGAGATTCATTGGACAAAATGAGAATAAAAATAGACAAAGGGATGGCTAAGTCCCCTCTCCTGCTCTCAACCGTTTGGTTTTGATAATGGGTCTTCTTCTGGACGTAAAACTTTGATGACAAACAATTATTAAAAATAAATTTCCAAACTTTATTTCTTCAAACGATTCTTATGCTTTTAATAAACATTAATTATTATTATTCCCATATATATTAAAATTATCAATTTCATTATAACGAAAATTATCAAAGTTGATATGGTACTATCATTTCCATCAAGATTAAAGTCTATATGTGAAATTTTAATTCTATAATAGATATATTGTTCTAACAACTTTGAGTCCTATTGTTAATTTTGACCTTGATCCCTTAAACAAAGTGCCATTTGTATGAAATACGTTACTTAACAAAAGGAAAAACAAATATTAAAGAGGACTTAAAATCTAAATAAAATCGGAATATTACCATATAGGTACATTTTAATATTGAATCTATTAAGTATTTAGAGGGAGATGAAATCTCTTCACTTGCATATTTCTTATTTATTTAGAATTAATTTAAGGTGGTTCACAATCCTTTAAGTGATCACTCGAGGATCCAAAACTTAGAGATACATATATATAGAAATAAAATTTTCATTATTATATAAATAGTATCTTTTTAAACTTAATTAGGTTGATATTAGTGTCTATTTTGAATTATAATTTTCATAATTTTAATTTATTATGAAGAAATATTCGATGGATAGTAGACACTTAACTTGCATGGAATAATTTATAAAATTGTACATATTGTGAGTATATATTGTTCAGAATCATGTACATATTTTTTTTAATAAGATATATGTTGAGGTGAAAACTTCACTACTACATAAAGGGGGGTTTTAAGACAATATTTGAGACAATTTTTGGGTAAATTGTCTTAACTTGAGACGAAAAAAAGCTTGTGTATTGTCTTAAATATTCTCTTTAAGCGGGTGTCTCAAAAATTATTGTCTGAAAGATTATTGTCTTAAAAAATTCTCTCTATAAAAACAATATATAACACAAGCATTATTGTCTTTTAGGAGGCAATTTCATTTTTGTCTCTCTTGAGACAATTTCGTTTTTGTCTCTCTAGAAACAACACTCAAATTAGAGACAATATGTATTTAATACTAGCTATTTTCTCTCTAGACACAATAATTTTTTCATTTAAAGATCACTTTCGTCTCTCTAGATACAATATAAAACAATCCATCCAGAAATATCTCACCATTAAAATAAATCGATAAAAAATTAATTTAATTAAAATTAAACTACAAAAACATTCATTAATTCATGTTAGAGCACAATGGAATCGAACCACCAACCTCCTGCTTGTAAGGCATGTGATCTTCCATTGAGCTGACACACTTAAAGAACTATGTGAAGAGTTATGGGAATCTTGAAAACTACATTTATAGCCATTGATTAAAAAGAAAACTACTGACACATGATCTATAATCTTTATAAAAACTATAATCATGCAGACCATATTTTTAACTTACTAAAACTAGCAATTTCCCCAATAGGTGCAAAGAGAGGGGATTATATCTCTAGAAAAAAATTTCAAAATCTTATATTAGTATATAGTTAAATGTTCATGTATACATGCTATCTTGCTACAATGGCATATCCCTGTGCTGAGATTTCATTCCATGTTAAGATTTCTTTTTCTTCATCTTCTTCTCCACACATGTATGTGTCTATTATTGTGTATATGAACCCATATAAAATCCTATAACAAAATTTCTTGATTTCCAAACGTAAACAAACAAAATTATGATTTGTGAATGCACAATCTTTGATTCAATCATTATTAAAGAAAAAGAAATGGAATGGAATGGATATATTCTCTTGTAGCTTCTCAGTCAGTTCTCCCTACTTAAAAGTTAATAGACCTAGAATATGTTTCTCCTTTGAATTTGAAGCTAGATAGATTTATGGCTCCATCCTAGCTCCACAATTATTTGGGACCCTCTATGGCTTCAGAGTTCCAAACCAGCCATTTTTTATGACAATGATGAGTACTGATGGCCAAGAACATGTGCTAAAAATGTCATCTATGTTGCTACTAAATGCAAAGATATATCATGATGATGAAAAAAACAAGAGAAAGTTTCTTATTAAACAAGTGTATGTTGATTATAAAAAGGAGAGGATGACATAATGGAAGACAAACTACTCTCCAGTAGCTAGTGCCTGGAAATCATGGCGCACACTCAATAAAATAGATAAGCATATCATGTGAAAAGTTGAAAACTATGATCTGTAAAGAAAAAGGTCAAAGAACTGCTTACCACAATTGCTATAGTGGGACCTATCCACTAGTATAGAATACTTGCAAGAATAGTAGCAATTAGACCAATTTTGTTGGTGATCACATGAAAGAAATGATCTTGAGCATATGCCTTCACAATCTCATTAGTAAAACTTCGATAATACATTACGAGGAACAAATTCACATAAGTAACTGAAATCATAATTCCAACCACCCAATGCCATTTGTCACCATCTAAAGATAAACCATCCTCCTGTGGAAATTTGGAAATAGAGTTGACAAAAGTTAATTCCTTGTATGCAAATTGGAAAAATAGTTTCTCTCTCAAAATACAATACACAAAATTCTTACCATAAGGTACATGATACAATAATCAACAGTGTGATATGAAGCATGGAGAAGAAAATCCATGGCTAATATGAGCTCAACATCAGGGTAACTTTTAAGACAAGGAGTAAGATTATAACTGCACAAAAAAACAAGAAAAGTATGTAAAATGATTTATTAAAAACAAAACTGTAAGACATAGCATACAAGTATGTCTTGAGAAAAGTGCATGGGTTTTTGGTGTTTGGGTGTTGCAAGCCCATGCCTCCTTTTAATCTACATTCATAAGACTAGAACTTGTAAATAAAGGGGTACGTGCAAGATTTGGTGTCACGATAGGAGGGTTTCTACTAATGGCCATAAAAGAAAACAAGTCAAAAAGCTTTTAATCTATATTTGAAAAATAAAAATAATTTCTGCCAGATATCAGAGAATATAGAAAACCATAAATGAATGCTTTGAAAACTTAGTTTTACTATGAGAGATTATAGAAAATTCAAATGTAAAAATAAAATTTCCAAATACTATTCTAATTTGACATTAATAATGCAAAATTTAGATTATCTTACAGTGCACTCAGGCACCAAATCTCACTGGTAGTGAAACAACAGCATGTTCGATGTACAAAATCAAGAGAATATAAATTCTATTAATGTCTAAAATGGAGCCCCAAAAAATCATTGTTCATTGTAAGGGAGTTATTCTTTAGTGTAATTCATACATTGTACAATTAGAAAGATAGCACAATACATAAGCAATGAAGAAAAAGGATGAAGCCTAACTAACAAGTGCATTATGATGTTATGGCGGGAGGAGGTTGCGTGGAAAATTCACTCAACTAAAAGCTCAGAGCAAAGAAATGCATGAGCTAATTTGGATCTATAATCTCTAAATAAAATTCCAACTAAAATGGATATGTTCACCACTTCCCATATAATTTTAGCGTCCATCTTCATTCAACATCAATTTCAGTAACAACGAGCATGACTTCTAGTAAGTATGCTTCAGTTTATGTACATCTGTTTTTGGTCTAGTAGAACCTTGATGTGAGTCTGCCCCAACTAACCCAGGTTCAATTCTTAGTGTATGAATTGTTGGGCATCGCCAAAGTGGCACATGCCAAGAATTTTGTACCCACTCAGGCCAAAATTTGCATAGTTCTGTCAAAAAAATAAAAGAGGAGGGGATGCCTAAGTATGTATTCAGGTTGGGAGGGAGGGAGTGCCTCAGAAAGTAGTTGTTGCAGAGAAGATAAAAATAAACAATACCAAAGCATGATATAAACATGGTACAAAATCTTAAGCTAATCACCTAGCCATTTCGATGGTATCACTTTTTAGACCATGTATATTATGGTTGATATGCACAAATAGCAATATCAGTATCTCTTGAACCATCCATTAAATGTTGGTTAATATTTGATGACCTTAGAATGATGTACTCATCATCTATAAGCATACCCTTTGAATGGGCATAAATCATGAAACAACGATTTTTTAGAGCCCGAGACTCTCACATAAATAATGTTAGTAAAATTGGAAGGAGCTGAAATCTGGAAGGACAATATGATATCAATTTTAGTAACAATAAAGATTCATCAATTTTGAACTGAAATTTTTTGAAGCTAGTCCAACACTTGAAGTTCACTAAACTAAATGCTATTCTGTAAATTATAGGAGAAAGCCATTTTCTACTAAAGGTGTCTAACACAAAATATGCTACAAGGAAAATTAGTAATTGAGGACAACATAGATCATTTTATGTAGAGAAATTGAGAAAAAAAAGTGTGGATAAATTACATGAGGTTTATTTTCTAGAACTACACTTGCAGAAGGTGCTTCATTATCATCCCTTACTTCACGATTCCCAAGACAAAATAAGATCAAATAATCCTAACGATGATATGTCTTTTCTAGACTCGCTTCTTCTAATGCCTTGAAAATAGTCTTATACATCATATGCATAGTATGTCCCTCCAATGCCAAATAAAAGATTGAGATACAAAATTATTGATTTCTTAAAGCATAAATATTTTATCATTGTAATCTATAGGTCCAATATAAAGTTATATTTATTGAAAAACCAACAAATTAGTTCAACCAAATATCTCCAATATTGTTGATCATTTGGCTAGTTCTGTGCCAATAGGTGAGCTGTTCAAATACTCATGTGTAAGTGCATTAGTCTACACTAACGAGTTTACTAGGGATGCCATCCATGAATGTGAAGAAGTATTTTTTCAGATTTTCCCATGAGGTTTAAAAATTCAGGGACTGATTACATATCATATTAAATGGAAGACAAAAAATAATGGATGAAAACATGGACTGAATTAAGTACCTCACTTCCATCAACATTCTCTTGTGATTTTAAGTTTTCCAACCTATCTTTTGGATGGTGGAACTCGCACTTTGAGCCAATTTACAGATGCCATTTTTCATATAGTATTGAGTTCAATAATATGAAAATCAACAACATAACAAAAACCTAAATTAAACAAAATCAAAAGAAATCAAACACTACAAACAAAATCTAAATTACAACAATATCAGAATGATGTGTGCTATGACAAAATAAAAAGGTTTGTTATGTTTAACTTATAGGAAACTCAAGCTTTCCTCGCCTCTCTAGTGGGAAATCACTGCTTGTAGAAATAGATGGCACCCAGAGCCACACAAAATATGTAAAATTACTGGTCCCTTCAAAATTAATCATGTATTATAAAATGGACAGCCTTGTTGCCGACCTTACAAGATTGGATATAATGAATCAAAAGTTGCAGCAACTTGACAATTTACTCGAGCATTCTTTAGATTGAAATTTACAATAAGCATGTATATACCCAACAGGAATTTCATCTTATAACACTACGAGAGATAGTTCAATATGGGGCTAGAAAAAACAATCAGAGCTACAAATCTGTAGGTGGGAAATAATAAAGACAACAAGACAACAATAACTATAAGGTTATTATTCTTGCTACAATTTGAATGTCAAGGGTGAAAAACCAATTAAGTAAGGATGGTAAGAGCCATACCAAATGAGAGAATTACAATTAAGCCCATGATTCAGAATTTTATTTGTTAAAGGAATAAATTTTGCATAGAAACAACTTACTCCCTAATACAATTGAAATTTGTTATCTAAAGCATAAGTTTAGACACACTATTTAGGTGAAGATAATCCTAATACCTTGATATAAAAAAGTTAATAACATATTAACACTTGCATGTGGTAATCAATTTCCAGAACACAACCCACACAACACACTAAGAAATTATCACATTAATAAGTTTGCCAGACTCGAAGAAATGTGTCTATTTACTTCACAAACACATATGTGTAATCAAGTGTGCTTATCTTTATTATCTGCATTTTGATGCTAATCATATTGGCACACACTCAAACAGTAACAAGTAATACAATATAATTTCTAACATATAGTTGTTGTGATAGCTAAGGATCTGTCAATTTTGTCAATTTAATCTAGTTCAGGTGAAACAAATTACTCCCTAATACAACTGGGATGTGTTATTTAAGCATAAGATCAGTCATTCTATTTAGGGGAAAATAATACTAATTCCTTGATATAAAAAATTAATAACATACTAACAGTTGCATGCAATAAAATTTGCCACACAGACCACAATCCACTTATAACATATCACATTAATAAGTTCGCCACAGTGGAAGACATATGTCTATTTATTTCACAAAAACATGGGCATGTAATCAAGTGTTCTTATTCTTATTATCTCCATTTTTGGGCTAATTGTATTGGCACACACAAACAATAAAAAATACTACAAACAATAATTTGCCTATATACAGTGGATTCTTGCTAAATTGATTTTTGTGCTTCTAATCTGTATTTTTCATGTAAATAGTAAGATAGCAAGTGATTCTTGTAGGATTAAAATTCTGAACTCATCCACCTGTATTACAGTCTCAATGCACTATATATAAAGAACTAATGGATAAATGCTGGAATGAGAATTTCACACGGGATGCTACTATTTCACCCATATTACAGAATCTCAATGTATATAAGCCATTTTTTGCTATATATGAATGGTTGATGGATGAATGTTGTTATTTTTTCAACGCTAGATCTGGAACTACAATTATTGTAGCAGTTTCATAACAATTCACTATGATTTGGATGCACATCTTCCTAGGTTTTCCCTGTATAGTAAAAATTGTTCAATGGGTAATGCTAAGATTAAATACGGAGCATAAGTGAATTCCTTTTTGTATTGATTAATTTCCTCTAGTGTTACTTTGGTGATGAGATTTGGTATGCATGGAATGCCTTATAGTATGCCATCATTGTATGAATGTTCTATATATTAATGGCTTGCTTAATAATTAGTCTATTGCCTTAACCTCCTTGGAAATACGAAATGTATACCTTGTAGTTGAACGCCAAATGTTTTCCACATGGAGGGTGCTTCTTTCTTATTAAATTAGTGTAGAAATTAACTTATGTATATATTGTGCCTCCATGAGATGATTTAGCATTTCAGTGCACAAAATCATGCATACATGTATAGTTTATTTTTCATTCTAAATAATACCAACCTATTTTAGTAAGATGTCACAAAATCATTGGGTTCACAAGAATGCTAGAGGTATGAGTAGCCATTAGGATGACATACTCGTCTACTTTTCTTGGGAGGAGCTAGGTATTTAAATTTCAAGCACATCACTACAAACCCATTAAATCTCATGAAGCTCACAAATAGTTTCTCTATTTCTAGTTCAGAAGGACAAAACCCAAGTCAAATTGGTTAATGATGATAGTAGAGCTTCAAAAATTGTATCGTAAATGTATTAATGTTGCTAGACAATGTTCTTAACATATCAACTAAAGTTGCCTCAAGTATTAATTTTTAGTACACACATCCTAGTGCTTCACATGTTCAATAGGCATGGCACCCCTAAGGGACCTGTCCTATTGCTTAGAATCTTATACATGCTCCTATAAGGTATCGTTACACATTTCTCTATATAATGTGCTAACAAGGTTTCTTTCGAGATTGACTGTTGTATACGAGCCCTTGACACTAAAACTTATTAAATTATATCATAATACAAAACTAAAAATTATGACTTTGAAAAGAAAGAAAATAGCTAATCTAAGGCTCATAACAACAAGATTCAACCATATTGGCTTGTGTAGTAATGAAATTCCAGAGTAGTATGAAATTCAAAAAAAAAAATGTGTACAGTACAGGTACAGTCTGGTAAATCTAATTACTGAAATTATAAGCACCAAAAAGCCCATAAACCTCACAAATATCTAAAAAAGATGTTTGATGTATAAACTAAATTGCAAAATTTTCAAGTAGTTTCTTTATAATTTCTAGTTGGCTTAAGAATCCTATCATACTAAACAACATGGTAAAAAATGGGCTTGAAGAAATGCCACTACAATTGTTTTTCCAACAATGTTATACCTTGTAAACATCTACCATTTTCCATGATATCAATAGGATATTTACAACAATATTGTAGAACTCAGATTCGAGGATAGCTCCATTAGGGTTACTGTTGAAACATTGACATGGGAAGAACCCATAAACAATTAGCAAAGTCAACAAAAGCTCAGAGAAGCTTGAAAAAATGAACATAACTTGATTTGTTTTTAATTTATTTCCTAGTCTAAAAAAGTGTCTCTATCACCAATTAAACACCATGTTCGCCCTCTATTGACACGTTGAGCTAGATCTCATTGACAAAATCAAAATATGAGAAAAAAATATCCTAAAAAAAACATTTTACAAAACGGTTTAAGCCCTGTCAAAATAGTTTCTATAAAATATCACCTATGACTCAGCCAAATCACAACCGTCTCAATAAATAATGAGTCAGCTAGGCCTTTTCGAACAATTTTTTGGCAGTAATTTCTTGTTTCGTGTTACAAAACAGCTTACGAAATAAGAACAAAAATCACGAAGGAATATTCATAAGAAAAAATAATCAACCATAGCTAAAAAGGACATATGGTATACTTATCCAAGGAAGTTATAAAAATCAATGGCTATAAAATCGTACAAACAAAAATTGAGAGTTATAACCAACACCAACCTTGAATCACGCACATACCCACATCCCAATGCCCAACTGTAATGGGAACTCAAACAAATTTTCAAAGACAACTTGCTCCAATTGGTATCAATCATGTTTTATTTTCAAGGAAACTAACCCGGAGATTTCCTACAATGGTCACTTTGATCCATACCCCCAAAGCCTAGTTGACGTATTGGTGCTTAATCAGAACCAAAAAATCTTATAGTTAGCCATAAAACTCGATTGGATTACCTAAAAACATGATTCAATTCTTAGTGGTTGAACACAAATATGTTTTATAATCGCTGATTAGCCATTATTGAAAATATAACTTGGGAGAATGACTCCATTAGTAGTCGATAACCTGACTAACCTTGATAGTGAACACTGGATGTCAGCTACATAAATCTATGGCCCATAAGTTTCCATGTTGAAAATTCAATAGATCATCAAGATTGTCAATTATTTTTAACCTTGATAAATAGTTAGCTATAGATTAGAAGGAACTTCTGAATGAATTTTCAATCAAATTTGAAATAGAAAATAGTAAAGAAATATAAGGTAGGGAATTAACTATGCATTTACATTATATATCAATAGTGGAAAAAGGAACTTATAGCTTTTCTTGTTTATAGACATAATGCTAGCATATTTGTCTAAATTTAACCAATTAGTAAACAATTTTCTCCAAAACTTCAATTACCTTGCACTGGAATAAACGTTATTGCAGTTATTTGTCCTGTACATCTCTATGTTTAGTATTGTCATTTGCACTAGTCAAGTACTACTGCATTAGAGAAAAGTGTAATGGAAGAGCTCAAGATAAAAAATAAAAAGAAGTGCTGGAAAAAAACCCTAGATTTAGACCTTAATCACCCTTAAAACAATGTTGGATAGAGAAAAAGAGTTCACACTAGCAGATACCATATTGAGGTCATAAAGAGATAGTGGATGTATGGTGAACTCTCCAACAAACCATGATATTGCTAAGGAAAAAAAAATAGAAGTATAATAGTAGAGCTCTAGATGAATGCATGCATTTGAGAGAAAAATTCAAACATAACTAGAGACATTGCTACAATATTCCAAACACATGAACAAGAAAAAAACGTTATATTAGGAATTCTCTTGGTCCTTACATGGTTAGACCTTTGTCAAAGAATGACCTGAATGAGTAACTTACAAATAAGTATGTTTTATTTATACAAATAATTTAGGGTTTATGGGAGCCCTAAGAGGATGATGAGGCTCACCTCGTCATATATAGAAAAGTACAATAAAGTGGGTTAATTACCCATAAGTAGGCCAAACAAAACTACCAATACATCTAAGAGAGTGTCAACATGTGGCCTATAATGAAAATTAACCATAATCCCATCATTAACTACATGCTTACTAATTCCAAAAAACTAGGCAGCTACTTGGTTGTAGTTTCCCATAAAGCAATGTCCACAAATATAGAATGACCAACCAGGGAAATGTCCATTGTCCACTCTTGTAACATAATACAATAATGGTTTGTTAAGATTTGTTGTTCTCTTTTACTCCATTGTATAATTGTTTAGAAACAAAGGTCTCAAAAGAAATTAGAAAATGGAAAATTTGATACATCACACAATCAATTATTGAACAATGTTACGATTGTTAGGACTCAGAATTGACCTATTTTGACCTCATATTTTTGCCTTAATATTATCCTTTTCAGTCATAAGTTGTAAGCTTTTGATTACATAATGACTTATCAGCCCAAGGTACGAAGTAACTTTCCGCATATCTATATGTTTAATTGTTCATAGCATATTCGTGAGTATCTTTATATTTATCTTGGAAAAGCTGATTAAATTGTCAAGTAATTGTCTTAAGCCTGCAGGAATTATAAGTTATAGTTGCTATGACACCAGAAACAACAACTACACAGTTGCTGCAACACCAGAAACAACAACTACGCAGTTGCTACAACACCAGAAGTAGCAACTACGCAGTTGCTACAGTCAGCAACAGCAACCATCTAAAGCAGGCTATTTTGCAACAGCTGGAAGTAACAACCGGCTACTATCTGAAGAACGCTGACGCGGCACGATCTACAGCTATCTAAGGCGGGTAGAACACAGTTACCACTGCTTAAATCAGGAACAGCATGGGGAAACGGCAAAGAAATGCGAAGATCCCAAGAAGATGGTCGAAGACAGTTACCAGCTGTGTAACAGCCATAACTTAAGAAAGAATATATTGTTATACTGTTGTAACAGCGATCTGTAACTTTTATTTTTGATCAAATCAGTTAACTGAATGAACTGTAATGATCTATTGTAATAGATGTCTCCTCTATAAAGAGGAGACATCTACATTAGAAGGGGGTAAATGTGTAATCTGTAAGGGAGATTTTGAGAGACATCAGCAAGTCTGAATTTCATTGTATTTGAATCTTTTGGCAGATGAATAAAGAATCGTTCTGAGCACTTAATCTAGTCTTTGTGTGACGGGGAATCTTGTGAGAGGGACTGGGCCCACCTTCCTCACAAGATTCAACCATTTACTTTTATGTTAAAGTGTGTAAGTGTGTGATAGTTTCTTTCTGTTGGTACTCTGTTTGGATTCTGTAGCATTACCTCTGGTATTTCCGCTTTGCTAGTACTCTGTTTCATTCATTGCTTGAAGTTGTGCAAGGATATTTCACTGGTGAATTTGAGTGCAGTGTGTGTTAGCAATCTGGTTACAGAGGCAGGTGCTGAACGTCCTCACCTGGAGGATAGCGTCCTGATCCTCTGCCAAAAGAGCATCCATCATTTCACTTTTCATATTTGTAATCTTAATTAATTACTTTGATTTTAACAGTACAGTGATAACTTAGCGTAAGGATTACGTATACTACAACTTTTTAATGCTTTTACGGGTAAGTACATACAGTACGCGGTAGCCTTTGTAATAAAAAGACTTTCCCAGGTTGACAATTAATGTGGCACTTGAATGTTTAATCCATAAACAATTCAACTAGCCAACGTTTTGGCGCCGTTTCCGGGGAAGGCAACTAGAGATTTCTAAAAGCATTAATGATTTCTTTATGAGAATAACAGATGCATGAGAGGACGCAAGAAACCTAATTTCACAGGCGGCAAAGGAGGAAGAAATACTTATATCGACGAAATCATCTCAAAGGCCGAAACATCACAGAGGACGAGTTCCCGGAGACCTCAGATCCAATACTCCTCACAAACAGACCGACAGATGGAGGAAGTAATAGGACCTGAAAGGAAGCTGGAAGTACCAGAATACACTGAGGAACCGGTAGAAGAACCTGAAGAAACAGAAGACACAGAAGATAAAGCAAGTGATTCAGGAAAAAGACCAATGGAGGATAACAGAATAGAAGGAAGAGGGGAAAACTCGCTCTCTACCCTGGAATTCCCTATCGGGGAGCTCCCGAGAGGAACAACCCCCATGAAAAACATTCCACTCTCGGCATTACCCAACTTTCATGGGTTATCCTCTGAAGACCCGGATGAATTTCTCTTTGAATTCGACATACTATGTAGAAGTTATGATTATATAAGTCCTAATCAGAAGCTAAAACTGTTTCCAGCAACACTAAAAGGGAATGTGTTGAGGTGGTTTATGAGCTTAGGAGCTCAGGCAATCACCACCTGGGACCAGATGAAAGAAGGATTTCTGGCCAAATATCAAGACTACTGCCGGACAAGAGAAAGGAAGGAAGAATTGTTTAAAATGGTTCAGAAAGAGGACGAGAATTTGGAAGATTTTGTGGAAAGATTACAGTATAATCTGCAGCGGTCTGATCATCCTAATATGAGTAAAGATATTTTGAAGACCATATTGCTGAAAGGGGTAAGAGATGACTGCGTGGACATGTTGAACATGCTTGGAAAAGGGGACATTTCCAAAGAACCCTTTGATGAAATTATTAATCTCTGCATGAGATGTTCAAGGGGAGCAGCAGGCAGATCTAAAAGCAGAGATAATGTGTATTCAAGAGTTCAGAAGTCAGCCAGTGGAGGAGCAACAAGAGCTGAAATAGGTAACTTATTGGAAGAATTTAAAACTGAGATGCTAAGTTCTTTTGCTTCACAAATTGATGCTCTACAGGTTAAGAAGAAATAGGCGGAAGCATAAGCTGCTCTGGCAATTTTCTGTTCCAAATGCAGAGAAAAACATCCACTCAGAGAATGCCCACTGGATAAGATACCTATCTGCACAATCTGCGAGAAGGACCATGAAACACAGCAATGCCCCTCTCTGCCTGGAATCAAAGCAGCACTGCAGTCAACTGAAGAAGAAGCTGAAGCAGTGTACCTGATGACACAGAGGAGGCAATGGCCACAAAGACAAGGTATGAGCTCTAACACAGCATTCAATCGTTGGAATAATAACTCTCCTTTTCAAACAAACTACCCACCCATGAACCAAATGCAGTACCCACCCTTTAATACAATGAATTTTCCACTTATGCAGCAACCAAATCTTCCTTTTCCTGATCCTACTATATGGAATCCTTGGGCTCCCCAGCAACCGTATTTTAATCAATGGAATCCAAACTGGGCAACCCAACAGATACCATTTCCTCAACAACAACAGTCTCTTTCCTTACCATCTAATACTCCTCCGAATAACCAGGCAATGAGACCACAGCTGCCTGTACAACCTAACCCCAATCCAAATAATAATAAAGCCCTGCAAGTTATTGACATTCAAAATCAGCCTGTCTCTCCCCTGCAATGTAATGATATTCACCTTCGCTCAGGGAGAATTGTTGAACCCATTATAGATGATATTACTGACTCTGACAAAGAAGAGGCTAGAAAAGAGAAACCAGCTAACAATAATGCTGAAACAGCAGAATCAACACCTAACAATAATGATCAAACAATAGATCCGCCATTCCCTGAACGGCTGGCTCTCACTAAAACACCTGAACAACCTACCTTTAACCTTTTAGGAGAGCTACAGAAATTGTATGTTAAAATCCCATTATTGCAAGCATTAAGGGATGTTCCTGTTTATGCTAGAACTATTAGAGACATTTGTATAAAAAAGCCTGGAAGGAAGGCTAAAGATCCCCTCACCATTCATGTGGTGGGGGAATTAACTGCCTTAATGACTGAAAAAGATTATCCTGTGAAGTATGGTGACCCTGGTCACCCTACAGTAACAGTCCAGGTCGGAAAAAACTTTATCTCTAAAGTCCTAGTAGATTTAGGAGCTGCAATAAATATAATGACACTCGAAACAGCACAATTGCTCCAGTTAAAAAACTTTATCAGGGAAACTCCAACTATCTTAGAGATGGCTGACCGTTCTACGATTAAACCTGAAGGGGTCATTGAAGAACTTATAATCTCTGTAGAATCCTGGAATTACCCGGTTGACTTTGTGGTGTTACAAACTAAAACAAAGTTGGGGGGTCATCCGTTGATTCTAGGGAGACCTTGGTTGGCTACAGCAGATGCTTTCATCAGCTGTAGATCTGGATCAATGACCATCTCTAATGGACAGGAAACCAAACAGCTTACCCTCTATCCTCATGCTACACCCATGATTAATAATGACAATTCTGTATGGGTAGAATATGAGGATGAGGAGACCCAACCTATATTAACTATTGGACAAGCTTTGATTTTTAAGGACTCCACCAAAGATGAATTAATCAGCAGCTTTATTTCTGAACCCTCTTCGGTCAACCCTGAAACATATAATCACTTCACTACAATCTTAGAATTTGAATCCTAGTAGAACATGAAAGATGAAAACTTATTTCAGACAGCAGTAGGCAACCCTTCCAAAAGTACAACAATCGAAATCGAACCTGGTAAAACATTAAATATAAATCCTGATTTGACTGATAATGAAAAACAGAAATTAATAAAGTTACTCCAAGAAAATAAAGAGGCATTTGCATGGGACTACACAGACATGAAAGGGATCTCCTCTGAACTATGCACTCACCGTATTTATATTAAGGAGGGATCCCAGCCAGTCTGTCAACCCCAACGAAGAATGAACCCCAACCTTAGAGAAATTGTCAAGGAGGAACTTCAAAAACTCTTAAATGCAGGATTTATATACCCCATATCTGATAGTGAGTGGGTTTCCTCACTTGTAATTGTACCAAAGAAAAATGGGAAATGGAGAGTATGTGTGGATTACAGAGCATTGAATAAAGCCACCCAAAAAGACCATTTCCCTTTACCATTTATCGATCAGGTATTGGATAATTTAGCAGGTAAGAAATTCTTTTCATTCTTGGATGGGTTTAGTGGATATAATCAGATCAAGATTGCACCCCAGGACCAGGACAAAACCACATTTACTAGCCCATTGGGAACCTTTGCTTATAGAGTACTTCCATTTGGGCTGTGTAACGCTCCAACAACATTTCAAAGAGCGGTAATAGGGATCTTTTCTGATATGTTAAATGATTCATTGGAAATTTTTATGGATGACTTTACTCCCTGTGGAGTGACCTTTGAGGATGCATTGCAAAATCTTGAAAAAGTACTTAAGCAGTGTATAGAAGCACACCTTGCTTTAAGCACTGAAAAGTGCCATATGATGATGAATCAAGGTATTGTGTTGGGTCACTTTGTTTCATTTTTAGGGATTCAAGTCGATCCAGCTAAAATATAGGTGATTTCGAATCTCCCTATCCCAAAAACACAAACGGATGTAAGAAGCTTTCTAGGACATGCCGGATATTATAGAAGATTCATTAAGGATTTTTCCAAAATAGCCTCTCCTCTATTTGTGTTGTTAATGAAAAATGTTGAATTCCAGTGGACTGATGATTGTGAAAATGCATTCAATAAACTTAAACATCAGTTGTCCGCAGCTCCTATTTTGAGAGGACCTGATTGGGCATTACCCTTTCATATCTCCTTTGATTCCTCAGACACAACAATTGGAGTTGTCTTGGTTCCAGAAGAAAACAGTCTCCCCTATGCCATCTATTTTATCAGCAAGAACATGACACCATCTGAGCTAAATTACACAGTTACCGAGAAGGAGTTTCTAGCAGTTATTTATGCTATTAAAAAATTTAGACATTATATTATTGGCTACACTACCTTTGTGCATATTGATCACTCGGCCATTAAGTATTTAATGAATAAATCAGTTACAAATGCCCGAGTCACCAGATGGCTATTACTGTTGCAGGAATTTGACATCACAATTGTAGACAAGCCAGGTAAAGAAAATGTAGTTGCTGATTTCCTTTCTCGTTTAAAAACTGATGAAAATGCTCCAGTAGATGATTCTTTTCCTGATGAGTATTTATTTGCAATATCCGCTCACTCACCTTGGTATGCAGACATTTCCAATTATCTAGTTGCAGGAAAATTACCATCACACCTATCACACAGGGAAAGAAGGAAGATCATCCAGCAAAGTGCTAGGTACAGCTAGATAAGCGGGTGTCTGTTCCACACAGGAATAGATCAAGAAATCCGGAGATGCATTGGGGAAGACGAGATTTATGATATACTGAAATCTTGTCACGATGGTCCTTGTGGAGGACATTTTGCAGATAAAAGAACAGCTCACAAGGTACTTAGAATGGGTTATTATTGGCCATCACTTTTTAAAGATGCTAGAAAATATGTGAAGGCTTGTGACAGCTGTCAAAGAATGGGCCAGCCCAACCATAGGGATGAAATGCCACTCAATCCCCAAGTAACTCTTGAACCTTTTGAGAAATGGGCATTAGATTTCGTAGGTCCCATTAATCCTCCATCTAATCAAAGAGTTTATATTTTAGTATGCACAGATTACATGACTAAATGGGTAGAGGCCAAAGCACTCATTAAAGCTAATGAAGAAGCAGTACTAACATTCTTATTTGAAGAAATCTTTGTTAGATTTGGACTACCTAGAGAATTAGTAACTGATGGAGGACCTCCTTTCAATTCTCATGGCTTCAAAGATACGCTCCAAAAATATCATATCAAGCATAAAATGACCACACCATACCACCCCCAAGCAAATGGGCAGGCGGAAAGCACCAACAAGGTAATAGAAGCCATCTTAACAAAAACGATAAAGGAGAATAGAAGGGACTGGTTTCAGCGGTTGCCCGAGGCTCTTTGGGCCTATAGAACCACTTGGAGGATTACAACAGGCTTTTCACCCTATGAATTAGTTTTTGGAAAGAATGTTATTTTTCCTGTAGAGTTTGAGATCAAAACCTTAAGAACTGCCTTAGCTGTTAACCTTGATTTAACTGATGCACAGACAGCCAGGTTGCAGTAGCTGCAGGAATTGGATGAGAAAAGAATGGATGTCGTCCATCAAACAACTATGATACAGCAACAAAGAAGCAGATGGCATGACAGAACCATCAAGCAAAAGCAGTTCCAGAAAGGTAACTGGGCTCTACTTTATGATTCACGTTTCGAGAATTTTCAAGGGAAGCTGAGAACAAGATGGTTAGGGCCGTACAAAGTGGATACTGTTTTCCCAAATGGAACAGTTAGACTTTTAACAATTGATGGAAGTAGAACACCACTGTTAGTGAATGGCTACCGACTTCGGTTATATCAGTGGCCGGTTTCCAAAGAGGATTTTAAAGCCACTTGCATGGCAATAAAACAGTATTCTTTTCCAGGGGAACTTGCTGTCCCTCAAAGCACTTGAGTTTCTATTATTTATGTAATTCTTTTAGGTTAGATATTCTTTTTTTTTTAGAAGCTAATAAATCCTGCCAAGGATTGCGATATTACATTTCAGTATTTTGCAGATTTTGGCCCGGGAAGTAGCTGAGAACAAAAGTTTCAAAGGAAATATTTTGGTGACTCGGAACTCCTGTTGCTGCAACACCATCTGCCTGTTGCTGCATCACCATTTCCTCGTTGCTGCAACACCACCCCCGTTGCTGCAACACCATTCCCTGTTACTGCGATACCAATTCCCCGTTACTGCAACACCATTCCTGTTGCTACAACATCATTTCCCGTTGCTGCAACACCATTCCCTGTTGCTGCAACACCACTCCCGTTGCTGCAACATCATTTCCCGTTACTGCAACACCATTCCCCGTTGCTGCAACACCACTCCCGTTGCTGCAACACCATTCCTATTGCTCCAGCACAATTCCTGTTTTTACAAACGTCTCACATCATTCCCTGTTGCCACATCAGCAATTTTCTGTGGCTGCAACACCAATCCTGGTGCTACAACATCACTTCCCGATCACGGAATATCTTTCCCAGCAGACTACTTCATGTACGAAAACGCCAGTCTTACCACTTCAGCCCCAAGGAACAAATTTTGATAAAATATACCACTCCTTGTGATGATTACAACACCCTACTATCACTTCCCGTCATTATCATTACAAATTACCGGTATTCCCATGCTTGTAGATCTGCGGTAATCATTTTGATCCGGCACAAGACAAGAAAAGACTTTTTGACGCACCAATCAAAAAGGTAAAATACGAAGGTACGCATGATTATGTATGGACATTAAATGATAGGTAATGCGGAGAAGTTGATAGGACTATTAAATCATTGTACTTCCAATCATATCATTGACACGTAGGGGGGGATTACCAAAGCAACTCTCATAATGACATACCACGCCAACTACCGCCACCCTTAACTCTCTCGGTAATATGTAAAAGCCACCCTATCACAGCATGTTACCATTTGCGACGTTCTACTCTGAACTGAAATTGGAAGCTCGGCTCTGAACTCTGAAAGTTACTGAAACAACAGCTATGGGAGGAACCCTCATTACACATGAGCCTGGCTCGACAGCAGTCCTTGAACTCTTTCCGGAAATTTATCAAATTTTCTTGCAAGCAGGTTGGATAGAGTATTTCAAGAGACTCCCGGACTTTGATGAGCAGCAAGTCCTTGAATTCGCATGCAATTTAACAGAAGGATTCTCGGTCATCCAAGGAATTCAAGTTCCAGTCACAGAGGAAATCATAGCCGAAGTTACCGGGCTACCAGCTAATGGCACACGGTGGTTCAGCAGAAAGCACCTGATTCTTAATGCACAGCAGGATTTTCTCCGACCAGGCGAGCACGTAGAGACCAAAGGCAGAGGTGTAGCACTTCAGTCGTTACCTCAACCGTGGCTGAAAGTCGCTGAATTTGTCAAGCAATATCTGACGTGCGAAGGCCGCTACCAGGTAATTTACCAGCACGACTTTGTCCTGTTAAATCATCTAATAGATGGTCAGTTAATAAAGATGTCATATTATCTATTCAGTTGTCTCCAAAATATGTCACATTATGCTGTGAAAGCTAAGCATCCTCTAGTTTCCTTAAAACACCACCGCTTAGCCCAATTGCTGATTAATAGAGACTTCGCTCTAAATAACCCTCCACCCCCCATTAATCCCCATCAGGAGGCACAAATTCCACAGCCGGAACATGAAATTCTTCACTAGGAAGAGGAAATTCTCCACCAAGCTGAGGACATACCTCAGCAAGATGAAGAACTTCCTCAGCAAACGGAGGATATGCCCGAACAAACCCCTCTGGAAAACCCTCAGCAAGCAGAGCACAATCCTGAACAAATCCAGCAAACACCCCCGCAAGATGCTGAGAATGCCACTGGGACAACCCCATCTCCCAAAGGAATCAATCCTTCCATTCCCATACTGGGTATTTCTACTGATGACTCCGATGACAATATCCCCATTACACTGCTTAAAATAAAAAGGCAGCAGGAAAAGAAAACCCCATCGAAAAGAAGGAGAACCAGGGTTTCAGCTAAGGCACCTCCTACTCCGGCTACTGTCCCCATCCTAAAGAAAGCTAGCCTAAAAAGAAAAATGCTTGAATTCCCTGCTTCTCTACCAAAGAGAAGAACTCGGTCATCGGTAGCAGCTAAATCTCCTAATTCCCCCAGTTCACCGCCCATCACTATAAAGATCTGTACTCCCACCAGCCCTCAAAACTCCTCTCCCTCACCCTCGGAAGCAGAGATGCAGAGCGTTCATAGCTTCATGACATCATATTTTAAGGCAGCTGACACACAAGAACCAGCTGCCAACACCCAAGATAATAGTGACCAAGTGGCTGCAACACAAGAAACAGCCACTACCACAGGTGCCACACAAGAACCACCTATGGGGAATACTGATCAGAATGATGAAACACAACCTCTGCCTCCATTGGAATCTACTGCTCCGCAGGACCAGCCTACCATACCTGCCCTACAGGAAGAAATTGAATTCCTGAAATCTCAGATTCAGGACTATCAGGAGGAAATAATAAGGGTTAAAGAAGCATATCAGAAGGAATTCAGCCTGCATGTTTTAGCACGAGTAGCGTCTGCCGCAGAAAAAAGTAAGGATAATGAATATGTGTGCACCAATTGTGGTGAAATATACACCCAGGCAGGATATAAGGTAGTGGCAGAGCCAATGAAGGAAGCATCTGATGTTATTGATGAAACGAAAGAGCCTACTATTATACAGATGGGAACGCCGCAATCCTCTGCTGAAATAAAGGAACATGTTGTCACACAAGAACCAATAGGTACTCCAGAATAAGTGCAGACAGAAGAACCTGTTGTCACACAAGAACCAACAGGCTCTTCAGAGAAGATGCAGGACCAAACTGAAGGACTTACTGACACACAAGAACCAGTAAGTTCCCCAGAAACTGCACAAGACAATGCTGAAGGGCTTACTGACACACAAGAACCAGTAAGTTCCCCAGAAACTACACAGGCCCGAACAGAAGAACTTACTGCTACACAAGAACCAGTAAGTTCTCCAGAGATTGCGCAAGAACAAGCAGAAGGGCTTGCTGACACACAAGAACTAGAAAGCTCCCCAGAAATTATGCAGGAAGAAATAAGGAATGAGAAAGAGGAGAATACAGACTCACCCCGGCCTACCCAAGTTACTATGGAAGAAGTTGTTGCACAAGAATCAGGGAATGCAGAAGAAAATACAGACTCACCCCGGCCTACCCAAGTTACTATGGAAGAAGTAGTTTCACAAGAAAATCAGGAAAAAGGTATGGACTCACCTTGGCCCACCCAAATTGTTATGGAGGAAAAAGAAATAGTTTTAGGAGAAAATGAAGAAAAATCAGACTCACCCAGATCTATTCAAATTGCCAAGGAAGCAGAAAAAGAAGAAGAAAATCAGGAAAAAGAAGAAGAAGAAAATCAGGAAGCAGAAAAAGAAGAAGAAAATCAGGAAAAAGAAGAAGAAGAAAATCAGGAAGCAGAAAAAGAAGAAGAAAATCAAGAAGAAGAAAAAGAAGAAGAAAATCAGGAAGAAGAAAATCAGGAAAAAGGAGAAGAAGAATAAGGAAATGAGGAAAAAGGCACAGACTCACCCTGGCCCACCCAAATCACCATGGAACAAAATGAATCAGTACAACAGGAAGAAGAGACACCAGCCAAGAATGAAGAAAAAGATGTTGGATCATCCCAGACTATTCCTACAGAGCAGGTTATCCTTGTGGATGCCTTTACATAGACAGAGCTTCCCTCCGTTACTGATGTATGCACAGAAACAGATAGTTTTGAAACATTGAAGGGACAATGGTGGAGGGAATATGAGCAGTCGCAAGGCAAGGCATTCCAGCAACAAAAGGGATCTGGTTTAGTCACGCATTCAAGAACTGGGAAACACTTGAGCAGTGCAGAGCCCAGCATAAATAAATCAAGGAACTTAAAACCAGATTGACCCAGATGTTCGAATTGTTTCAAAGACTACTTGCTGCAAGGAAACCCTCTTTTAATTACGCAACATTTTTAAGGGAAAGACTCACATTTTTGCAGATAAAGGCTTTCAAAGAAGGTAGACCTCATCAGGTAGTCACGTCAGAGCAGTTTATGCAAACCTTTGCAGAGGCACCTAAAAACGATCAACATTTGTTATGCGAGCTCTATCTCCATAATGAAGCCATGTCCGAGGAAAGAAATATGAATATGATACCTGTACTTGGTGACATACAGTTGAGAGCCTTTATCTCCTTCTTAGCTAATCAACTTACATGGCAGAACGCCTTTGTTTCAGCTTAGGATAATGAACAAAATTGTCTTCTGTGGATTAGAGCTGAGCCGCAGAACACAGCCACCTTTATTGCACAACACTTGAGCATGGTAAGTGATCCTGAAATGAAGCACCATGTTAAGCAATTGCAAACAATGGTCCTGAAAGACTTTCAGCATTATGTAAAGACTAAGGCATCCTTGGCTGTCAAAGCAAACAAATTGTTTTGGGAGAACTTCCCCAAGGAGAGGCAGGAATACCACCCTTATAATCCACCTAATTTGTAGGTGGCACTCTCAAGGGTACCTCATTATGTTAATTGCTTGCAGCACTGTGCTGAAAATTGGATGGGTTACAGATTTAGATTCCCACTTTTATGGCTGTCTGGTGAACAGTATAAAGGACAGTTTGGATTGTCCAGCAGGGAAGAAGCAGCAGCATGGAGGCAAATACAGACTGCCTGTGGATTTAGAAAGAATTTTGATGCCACTTCTTATAACTATTCTCTTAGTAATCTACATTGTTCATCCCAGTACTCCGACTCAGACTCAGAGTAGCCATTGCATAGGGACATGAAATCTCTTCAGTTGGGGGGGATGTTAGGACTCAGAATTGACCTATTTTGACCTCATATTTTTGCCTTAATATTATCCTTTTCAGTCATAAGTTGTAAACTTTTGATTACATAATGACTTATCACCCCAAGGTACGAAGTGACTTTCCGCATATCTATATGTTTAATTGTTCATAGCATATTCGTGAGTATCTTTATACTTATCTTAGAAAAGCTGATTAAATTGTCAAGTAATTGTCTTAAGCCTGCAGGAATTATAAGTTATAGTTGTTGTGACACCAGAAACAGCAACTACACAGTTGCTGCAACAACAAAAACAGCAACTACGCAGTTGTTGCAACACCAGAAGCAGCAACTACGTAGTTGCTACAGTCAGCAACAGCAACCATCTAAAGCAGGCTATTTTGCAACAGCTGGAAGTAACAACTGGCTACTATCTGAAGAACGCTGACACGGCACGATCTACAACTATCTAAAGTGGGTAGAACACAATTACCACTACTTAAATCAGGAACAGCATGGGGAAACGGCAAAGGAATGTGAAGATCCCAAGAAGATGGTCGAAGACAGTTACCAGCTGTGTAACAGCCAGAACTTAAGAAAGAATATATTGTTATACTGTTGTAACAACGATCTGTAACTTTTATTTTTGATCAAATGAGTTAACTGAATGAACTGTAATGATCTATTGTAATAGATGTCTCCTCTATAAAGAGGAGACATCTACATTAGAAGGGGGTAAATGTGTAATCTGTAAGGGAGATCTTGAGAGACATCAGCAAGTCTGAATTTCATTGTATTTGAATCTGTTGGCAGATGAATAAAGAATCGTTCTGAGCACTTAATCTAGTCTTTGTGTGAGGGGGAATCTTGTGAGAGGGGCTGGGCCCACCTTCCTCACAAGATTCACCCATTTACTTTTATGTTAAACTGTGTAAGTGTGTGATAGTTTCTTTCCGCTGGTACTCTGTTTGGATTCTGTAGCATTACCTCTGGTATTTCCGCTTTGCTAGTACTCTGTTTCATTCATTGCTTGAAGTTGTGCAAGGATATTTCACCGGTGAATTTGAGTGCAGTGTGTGTTAGCAATCTGGTTACAGAGGCAGGTGCTGAACGTCCTCACCTGGAGGATAGGATCCTGATCCTCTCCCAACAGAGCATCCATCATTTCACTTTTCAGATTTGTAATCTTAATTAATTACTTTGATTTTAACAGTACAGTGATAACTTAGCGTAAGGATTATGTATACTACAACTTTTTAATGCTTTTAGCGGTAAGTACATACAGTACGTGGTAGCCTTTGTAATAAAAAGACTTTCCCAGGTTGACAATTAATGTGGTACTTGAATGTTTAATCCATAAACAATTCAACTAGCCAACAACGATCTCACATGAAATTGGTACCAAATTTGAAATGAGTAAGTTAAATTATCAAGGAAACATCTAGGGAACATTGGGAATGTCTCGAAAACAATTGGAGACTGACAGGCAGTGCCAAGGAACATCTAGGGAACATTCCTCAACAAGAGGGAACATTCAAGGAATGTTCCCCAAACTATCGCAAATATGAGGGGATCATTTGAATGAGCAAATGAACCCACCATTCTTGATAGAATTCTCCCCATATTGGGGACGTTCTCCTCCAATCACCAGGTTCCCCTAGAATAGGTAACACCACGAATATGTTGTCAATACTCTAGGAGTGCTTTTCATGCTACATAGAAAATTGGCAATATATGCAGAAAAAATATAGTTTATGGTTATTTATGCATAAAGAGGAAAAACATAGCTAATTGAGACACAAGTCTTTGTTTATGATGTATGTACATTTTTCATTCAGAGAGGCTATATAAAATAATATTTATTTTCCAACAATTAAAAAATTATTGACAAACACTATCAAACTTTTCAGGGGGGGTGTTAAGAAAATTGGCCAAGATAATGTTAATGACCCAGATAGGTAAATTAGGTATTATTATAACTTTCCCTATTAATTTAAGAGAACCACTAAAACTCAATATCATATTGACAATAATGTCATTGCTGGCAATTCCTAAGACAATAGCATTTGGGTATAAAATACAGGGTAGGGTGTATGTATTCTAATACATATAGTTCTTTCCCTTATAAGGTGTTAGCTAGGTTTTGGAGGTAACACGATTCTCATACCACATAGAATATATAAATTAAATTAAGTGGGAATATGTTTCTGGTTAGAGGAATTGAGACTCGTCAAACTAGGAATCTATAACAAGATTTTTGCAATGAGATATTCTTTCTTCCTTATTGTACAACCAAGTTTCGGTAGAAGAAAAAAAACAAAGACTTATATTTCATTCAGATGTCAAAGTAGTGAGGACTAAAATCTCTTCCCCCAACCCTTGCCAACAGGATATCCTGCTGACAAGTATTTGAGGAGACCCTGCCCGAGAGGCTAGGATAGACTTCAAAGGACTAGCAAAATATCTTTCTGATAGATATTTGAGGAGATCGTGCTCGAGAGGCTGGGATACAATTCAAAGGACTAGAGGTGTGTGAATTCCATGAGGTCCCACTACCAAATTTTATTTCCTTTGATACAGAATACTAGTCTCCATGCTTCATTGAGTGGCTAGTCATCGATCCAAAGTTTCTTCCATGTGAGCTTCAATGGTAGGGGTGGAGGGGATCCTTTCTCCAGGGCTCACCCCAGGATTCCCTCTATTATTCCATTACCAAACAAAAGCACAAAATTCATTATGATTCATTGAATTTAATAGAAAAGAGAATCTAAAATACCAAAGAGGTTTAATGATAGAGCACATAATGAATAACTTGTTAGTTAACACAAATCATTGAAAAATATGTTAGATAATGAATATTTCTCAATGAGACTCATAGCGAAATAAATGAACCTCATGAATGAAATTAGCGTTGATGTATGCATTTTCTTTTGCCATATCTGTGACCATACATTTGACCACTAAAGGTGTTATGGCTTACTGAATAAATTTTGCATGCTAATAATACATGTATTCAGAAAAATAAGTGTTTAATTGAAGGAGGAAAACCAATGCAATGAAGTGCAGACTAAATGTTGGCATTATGATATGGATATTGTCCTTGAAATCAACTTACTCAGATGAAAGATCACAGTACAATAGGTTAACAACAAAGAATTATAGATCAGTCTACATAGAATGAAGAAAGAGAGGTATAGACAGGTTCACCTTGACCATGGTGCGTATACACGCATGTTCACTGACCACAAGTAGCGTATACATACACACACACTTTAACAGAAGTAAGAGAAATTATACCTTGGAAAACTAAGTTTTTAGTCCGCAGTATTTGGTCCATGGTATTTTGATCCATGGTATTGGTCCAAGGTATCTGGTCTGAGGTATTGACCCTAGGTATTTGGTCCAAGGTATTGGTCTTAAGTGGTTTTGGTCCATGGTATTGAGAAAGGCCTAAAACTATAAAAGGAGGAGAAGATATTTAGGCCAAGGTTTGCAAGTATCGAATATCTGATGAAGTGTGCTATCTAGTATGCAAGTTATTGGCTTATGGTGTTGTGCTTGATCTGAAGCAGGGATGAACCTTAGTGGTTGATGGAGGATAAGATCTAATGATCGATCAAGATCTTAAGGCTTGAAATAAATTATCTTCATATGGTTTGATCATGTTTATTCTAGATCTATATACTAATGCATGAGTTGTTTTGTAAATATTATGATCTGGGTATAACCGAAGTCTGTAATAGCTGCATAATTATGAATTAATATTTACAGATGTATATGCTAGTTGGCTTTGAGAAACGTGTGTATACATGTATGTTCAGCACATGGAAGTAGTGTATACCTTATCAAATATGTTTTAGTTATTTCTGTTTGCTATTACAGAGTTCTGGGTTCTAGTTTAGGTTCTGGTTACTATATTCTGGTGACAGTATTCTAAATGATCAGATTGATGGGTTGTCAAACTGATTGATTGATTCGATCGTGGTTGGTTTACAAAGTGATTGGTTGATGCAGATGTATTTGATGACTGAATTATAGTAATGATGTTGTTGATGGATCCATTCTGAAAATTTATGAAACATGGTCCTTGGAGGAAGAAAGAAGGTCGTAGCCTTCTGTGGGTCGCAACCTATGTATTAGTAAACATATCGGCTAGTACAAGAGCTAGCGGGTTGTAGCTCCCCTCCAGGAGAAGCTGGAGAATGGGAGAAGGTTGTAACCTTCTACAAGTAGAAGCTTGCATACTGCTATAAGTTTGCACCAATAGAAAATTCTAAACAAATTTTCTTATTATTAAAGGAAGACAAAGGTGAAAATACCAGGTGGTTTTCACCCACATTGGGTTTCCACCTTATATCTTGGTGTTTATGTGTGTTACTTATGTGTGATGTTTTATTCTGCTTTTACTGCACTGTATAATAAATCTCTAATATACTGGTTAAAGTTCAATGCATGATAAATTGGGTAAATCAAAAGTTCTCTGCATATACGCTGGTTGGCTTAAGTACAGTCGTGTATACACACTAGTTCACTTAGCTAAAGTAGCATATGAAAATCTATTTGGAAAATTAAATTATTGATCTGATAATATTGATTCACCCCCCCTCTTAGTATTATTTCTAAGAATTGGTATCAGAGCAGGTCCCTTAGAAGAAGTTTTATCACTTGAAGGGATGTCCATCATTAGGAGTAATCAAGAAAGTGTGGGAACCATTAGACCACCAATCATTGATAGGAGAAATTTTTTTTATTGGAAGATAAGAACCACAGCCTATCTACAATCACTTGTAACAGATGTCTAGGAAATCGTGGAAGGAGGATATACATTTCCATCAGAAATTCCTACATATACGGCAGGTAAAATGCAATATGAAACCAATGCCAGGGCTATCAATACATTATTGGGAAGTTTGTCACAATCATAGTTTGTCAAAGTTATGCAGCTCAAATTAGCCAAAGAAATATGGGACAAAATCGTTCTAAGATACAAAGAAGAGTCTCAGGTAAAACATGCTAAACTGCAAACTCTCAGAATTCAATATGAAACTCTTAAGATGCAGAACGATGAAAGTATATCTAGTTACTTTTTACGTATAGATGAGGTTGTTAATTGCACGAAGAATCTGGGTGAAGAGATAAAGGAAGTTGCCTTAGATTAGAAAGTTTTAAGATCCTTGTCTACTAAATTTGAATCAAAAGTATGTGCCATAGAAGAAAAATAGGATCTACAGACTATCACTATGACATAGCTTCACGGAATCTGTTATGAAACCAGCTCAAGAAAAGATAGAAAAGATAGATCAATGCCTTAGAATTCAGCCTCTTCGAGGGGGCAACCTCCTTTACATTACATGAATGAACAGTTCTTTGATGATACAAATGACAAAACCTCCTTTCTATATATAGGAGTCTAGGGAGTCACAATATAATCCAGCCGACCTAACAATAATAATATAAAGCCACAAAAATAACAATAGAGGGATTCTATGGGGCACAGAAATAACAATATGGGGGTAATAGGGGCACAACAATATAAATAAGGGGTATAACTACAATAGTAATGGGGTAATCACTAGTATTATAGGGACCCAACATGCCCCTCTCCTTCAAAAAAGTGTTGTACTCAATGCTTGAGTAGTTCTGGATACTTCTGCATAAAATTCTCATCCTCCCATGTGGAATCTTCAGCGGATAAGTTCTTCGACTTGATAAGATACTCTGAAATTGATCGATTTCATAGCTGTCGAGTTCTTGTTTCTGTGACTGCTTCAGGTTCCAATATAATTTTTCCTTCCTCATCAAGTTATAGCAATATTGTTGGTGACTAAGTGTAGTAACAAGGAGCGATAGAGAAACCTTGCACCTAGGGTTTAGCACTGTTCTCTGAACAGTTTTCACCAAAAGTTCTGGCAGTGCACAAAGATCGATTAATTGATCTTCTTCTCAGAGGCCGGGTTCTGGCCTGACATATGGCAGACGGGGGGTCCACTGGGACCCCATCTTACAGGGAAATAGTCATGCAGAAACTCAAAACTCACGAGGGTTTCAATATCTCTGGGTATGAAGCTCGAAAAGACAGCTCTGGGACAAGTAGCGGCAGAGTAACCCAGGGACAAAAAGATCCAAATCACGGATCAGAAATGCCAGGAAAAGTTAGCAACAGACAGGAGAAACACGGGCACACACCGAAAGCAGGCCAAAACAGCTCTGACCCAATAATCTCCCCCTCAGATGAGGAAAAGGAGCACAGGGAGGGAAAACGCCCCATAGATAACGAGGATAAATTGGAAGCTTCCAACCTTAGCCCTAAAAATACCCTGCAAGGAGCCTGCAAGCCCAAAAAGAAGGAAGCCCTTAGAGTGGTCTTCACAGATCCAGACATTCAGGCCTACAGAGACCACATGATGGAGCATGCAATCATCTGTAAATTTATGGGTTTGTGGCCAACAGAAAGGGCTCTATGCCAATGGATCAAGAAACACTGGCGGCCAAAAGGTGATGTAAGACTTCATCTCGGAGCCAAAGGTTTCTTTACTGTTGTCTTTTCTAACCTAGAAGATAAGGATAGGATCTTCGATGGAGGGCCTTATTTCCTTTCATCAGCTGGGCTCTACATGAGACCTTGGAAGGCAAACTTCGTTCCTGAAAAGGAAACCTTCACCCAAGTCCCTGTATGGATTCGCCTCTTCTCTTTACCTATAGATTACTGGGGCCTAGCAACTCTAAAGCGCATAGGAGACCGACTCGGTACCTTCATTAAAGCCTCTGAGGCAATGATTCAAAGGAAGTATACTTCCTGTGCCAGGATCTGCGTTGAAATGGATGTCGCAGGTGCCTTACACGACGGACTGTGGCTAGAGTTCAGAGACGAAGATTACTTTCAAGCTATCGACTATGAACAGATCCCCTTCCGCTGTAGGAAATGCCATGAACATGGTCACCTTGCAAGGGAATGCCCATTAATCAAACCAGTGGAAGAAGCCAAGCCTGAGCAGCCAGCTAAGAATGAGGAGGTTTTCAAAAAACCAAAATCACGACAAAGGACCTACAGGAAAAGAGTAAGCAAAGCAGTGACAGATCCCAACACAACTCTTAACCCCTTCAGCATTCTGGACTCAGAAGCAGACTCAGAAGGGCACAACAAAGAGACAAGGCTTCCAGAAGCTCCTCCAAAAAATAAGACAGACTGCAGAACAACAGATGCAGAGGAAACCACTGAAAACACAGCAATACACACGCATGAAGTAGCAGATGAACGAGATGAAGACACAGACATGCTAACAAGTGATGAGGGAAGTGAAGACCTAGAACTCAATGAAGTCCTAGGAAAAGAAGGGGTAAACCTATAAGATATGGAAAAGCACTGGAGAACACAAGGACTGGAAAATATCCCAGAGGAAGAAATAAAGAAGATCAACGACCTCTTCATAGCAAGACAACAAGCGGCGCTAGACAAGCAAAAGAAAAGATTAGGAATCATGAAAGGCACATGTAACCAATCCAAAAATCTTTTTCTTCATTCACTAGGATAGAAGAAAAATAAGAAAAGAGGCCGAAGGACGAATGGAGAAGTTCTTCATGATCTGGGTATATTTCTGATCAATTAAGGCAAAATGAAGGATTTACATGCCTTCCTGTCCTCCCAATAACCTCATCATTATCAATGAAAATCATCTCCTGGAATACAAGAGGGCTTAACAGCCACGTCAAACAACGCCTTCTAAAGAGGAAGCTACAACAGGAAAAGCCAGATATTATGCTCATTCAGGAAACTAAATGTGCCACTGATCAGCTGGAGAATATCACTAAAAGGCTAGGGAAAACTATCAAATATACAAACATAGCCAGTCACGGATGGGAAGGAGGCATTGCAACCCTCTAGGACTCTAGTGTAATAGAAATCACCTCCATGGAATCTACCAGATCATACATCGCCACAGAATTCCAATTAACAGGTAACTCTGAAACCTACCTTTGTATAAATGTCTATGGGCCTCAGCGTATAGAAGATAAAATTTCTTTCCTGAACTCGCTAATGAAGCTAAAGCTAAGATACAATTCTTCAAAGATCATAATGGGAGGGGATTTCAACATGATCACCTCCCTCCTGGAAAAAAAAGGAGGCCTTCGGCGTCTGAACAAAGACTCGGAACTCTTCATTGACTTCGTGGAATCCGCCCAATTGGTCGACATCCCCCCAAAAAATGGGCTCTACACTTGGAGCAACCGAAGAGGAGGAGAAAACAGGATAGCCTCTTGCCTTGATCGTTTTCTGATCTCAGAAAACATCTTACTGGAAGGAACGATCGTTGATTCTGATATTCTCCCCAGTGGGGGATCAGACCACTGGCCCATCGCCCTGGAAGCTGCTTTTCTAGAAACTCCCAAAAATAGGCCTTTCAGATTTGAAAAATTCTGGGTAACTCACCCAAATTTTCCAGAGCTGGTGAAAAAATGGTGGGATGAACCCAGAAATGTAAGGGGGACCAAAATGTTTAAACTTCAGTCCAAACTCAAGTACATCAAACATAAAATCAAGGATTGGAATACAATCGAGTTTGGTAATATTTTCCAGGAAAAGCACAACATAGAAGACCGCCTAAGTCAAATTCATAAAGACTGGGCTTCGGGGATTAACAAGGAGGACTCAACTGAACAGGAAAAGATCCTTATGCAGCAATGGAGAAATCCTTTGGAAGCAGAAGTCTCGTATCCAGTGGTTGAAGGAGGGAGAGCAAAACACAAAGTTCTTCCATAGATCGACGATGGATTATAGGGGGGCAAATAAAATCCTTAAACTTACCAATGCATTTGGAGAAGTCATTCAAAACCACAATGAGATCTCAACGCTGCTTACCAGCCACTTTAAGCAAATTCCCCAGGAATCTCAAGAAGATCGTTCGGAAGCCAGAGAGGAAATAACACAGGCCATACCCCAAATCATCACTCCAGCCCAAAATGCCTCTTTGTTAAGAAAGATCTCTATGGAGGAGGTGGAGGAGGCTGTAAAGGACATGCCAAATGATAAAGCTCCGAGACCTAATGGTTTTACTATAAACTTCTTCAAAGCTTGTTGGCAAACTGTCAGAACAGAGATATGGGAAGTAGTTGAAGGTTCAAGACGATCTGGCTCGATTCTTAAAGCCCTAAACTCTACATTCCTAGCCCTAATCCCCAAAGAAGAGGAAGCCAGAACTCCAGAAATGTTTTGCCCCATAGCTCTGTGCAACGTGATTTATAAAATTATTTCTAAGGTCATTGCTAACAGGCTTAAACCAATCCTCCCTGACATCATCTCAGAGGAGCAATCAAGCTTCGTGGAAGGCAGACAGATTCTGGACAACATCCTCTTGGCTCAGGAGATGATACATACTTTACAATCCAGAAAAATCCCTGGTATGATGATTTAATTAGACCTTTCAAAAGCTTTCGACAAAGTAAATTGGAAATTCCTAGAGGCCACCTTAAGTGCTTTTGGATTCGACATTCGGTGGATTAACTGGATCCTCGCCCTTGTCAAGTCAACAAATTTCTCTATTCTGGTTAATGGTTCCCCTTCGACCCCCTTCTCTCCTACCCGCGGCATAAGGCAAGGAGACCCCCTGTCCCCCTTCCTTTTTGTGATAGTCATGGAAGGGCTCAGTAGATATATTCACAAAGCCAAAGCGGAAGGAAAAATCAATGGATTGCGCCCCTTCCCCTCCACCCCTGCAACCACCCATCAGTAGTTTGCTGATGATACCATGTTGCATGGCTCTCCAACGATCAAAGATGCCAAGGCTTTCAAATCCATTTTATCTAAATTCAGCAGGGCTTCAGGTATGGACATAAACCACTCCAAATCGACTATATTTTTCTTTAATACTCATGTTTCAATACAGAACCATCTTACCAGCATCCTAGGCTTTCGCAAAGGTTCTCTTCCATCGAAGTATTTTGGAGCTCCGCTCACCACTAAGCCTTGGCAAAAGCTTCACTGGGAAAGGCTCATAGAAAACATGGAAAAAAGATGCAAGCATTGGACTCACAGGGCACTAAATTTTGCGGGACGCCTTGTTTTAACAAAAGCTATTCTTCAGGCCATACCTCAATATATGCTTTCTATCCTCCCGGCGCCAAAAGCAATGCTGCAGAAAATCAGATCCATTCAAAGATCCTTCCTATGGAGTGGCAACGTAGAGAAAAGGAAATGGGCTCTCGTGGCCTGGGACAAGGTCTGTAAATAAAAACTAGCTGGAGGTTTAAACCTTATCGACCCCGACACTAGCAACAATACTGGTGGAGCGAATCTATGGTGGCGCTTGGTGAAGGAGACTAACCTCCCCTGGGCCAGACATTGGAAAGAGAAATACACTCCCAACTGCAGAGACCAAGACCTCATAAGACTTCAGGCTTTGCCAGAAGGTTCCCCAATTTGGAATTTGGAAAAAAAGAATAAAAATCTAATCCAAGAACACAGTTTTTGGGAGATCCGGAATGGGAACTCTGTCCTCTTTTGGGAAGACTCCTAGCAGCAGCACCCAAAGCTTGAAAACCCAGACCTTGCAGAGTACAAAATTAACTATCAGAACAATGGAAAGCACTCCGTCCATCATTACTGGAACCCTGATAGCCAAGATCAGGAATGGAGAGAATGGGCCCTCCCAGCCGCAACAAACCCTAATGAAGAAAATATTGATCTTCAAAACCTGCTTCTAATCCTAAACAAAAGGAAAATCAGAATAACCGCAGATGAGGACAAATTGAGATGGGGGCTGAAGGGCAATGGCAATTTCAATCTCAAAGAAGCCCGGAGGCAGATGGAATTCACAGAGCAGAGGGAGGACGTATCTTGGTACATCAAGGTTTGGGACCCCCTCTTCTGGCCAAAAATTCAAACTTTTCTTTGGCTTCTCATGCGGCGAAAGACCCTAACTTGGGAAAACCTGCAGGAAAAGGGTTTTGAAGGCCCTTCCTTTTGCCCTATGTGCAACCAAGCTGCTGAAACCATGAACCACTTATTCAATACATGTGAGTGGGCGAACCTCATTTGGCAAGAGATAGAAGCAATTATGTAGCAAAACAGCAGAGATTTAGACTCCATACACAACACTATTAACAATTTGCCAAGCAATTTTTCCGAAAACCCTCAAATCAACGATATTTGGAAAGCTCTACCAGGTTTCATAACTTGGACTTTGTGGAAAGAAAGAAACAGAAGGATTTTTCAAAGCGAGCACAGGAATATGGAACATTTGAGAATTACCTTATTCCAAAACATCCGCCAATTAATTCTGGTTAAAAGTAAAGCCGACCCAGCCAGGCGAATCTCTCCTGAGGAATAGTGAATCCTAAACGCTTTCAACATTAGCACCGACCAAAGTCTCGTCCTCCAGGCCAAGTAGAAGAACATTAACGGCACGCTAACAGGATGGACTCACCCCCCTGCAGGTTTTCTGAAGTTAAATTTCGACGGAGCCTTGAAAGGAAACCCGGGCCCAGCTGGTATAGGGGGCATAATCCGAAACCATTCAGGCGAAATACTGCATATCTACAGCACAGCTCTGGGTGAGGGCACCAACAACGAAATGGAATTCACAGCAATGGAAAAGGGGTTAAAAATCCTTCACAGAAACCATACATAAAACGAAATAATTGAGGGCGACTCTGAGATAGCCATAGCAGTGGCCAAGAAAATTTACAGGGGCACTCCAATAAGCAAAGTAACGAAGCACTGGCGCCTATCCATGGTCACAGAAAATATTGGGAATTTGCTTGGAAGAATGAAAGGCCTCGTCTTCCAAGCAGTAAGGAGAAAGGAAAATTCGGTCGCCGACCACTTGGCTAACCACGGGATCGAATACCCAGCTGAAATGGTGGACAGTTGTTGGGAAATGGTGGAAAATCATCATTTAAAAGACCGATGCTCTCAACTCGCTCGCTTAGATTTAGTGGCTGCGGAAAGGGCAGGTCAGCATTCCGTTTAATGATCTTACACAGGTACATGGATAGGCCGACGGGACTGGGGCCATCAACTCCTAACAACTACCGCAGGACAAGACGGTTAAGGGCATTCATGAATATAGCAGGTTACAGGGCTTTGTACGGAAACATGATCCAGGATGACATAGCCCAACGCAGAAGCGCGGGACGGAGGGACACGTGGCACTCTCAAGATCGTGCAGGAGGCGGTGAAGGCAAACATTCCCAATCAATGGAAAACCCCTCCAATTTTTCACACAATAACATTTATGGTGATCGGACAGGCAAGGATCATACCGCGATCCACTCCCCAGCCCGAAACCTCCCCGCCAATTTCTATATATTTGCTCCTGATCTCCATTGGAGCATCATGTTTCATGCGCTCAGAAGGCAGAGTATCAACTTTCCCATTTTCATTCAGGAGGGTATCAGGCACGAAAGGTTTCTCATGGCGGGCAATAGCAGCCGAAATCAATCGGCAAACAAAGACCTGCAGATAGCCCGAGAATTGTTTGAGCGGAGAACTTCTCAGAGGAATAAGAGAAAAATTATATACTTGGAGGCCTCTGCTCAAGAAGAGGAAGCAAAGCTCTCGGATCACCAGCTCAGCCAGGAAGTGGATTGGTTGGAGGACCCTGGTACGCCCAGCACCAGAGCAACTCAATTTGTCCGCACTCAAGCTGAAGCATGGCGGATAAAGACCATCGTAGCAAAAGCCATGGACGTTCAAGGGGAACAGGCAGAGCAACTTCACACCCTCCAACAGTTTGCAGCCCAGATGACAAAGGAACACCGAGCTGTGGTCGAAAGCAGCGAATTCAAACTCTGCGCTCTACATCAGGAGATGGATTCCATCAGCAAAAAGCTCTCGGTTCTGATCAAGCTCCTCCAGAAATTCATTGAGAAGGATAGCAAGCCCACTGATTCGCCGAAGGGAGGACCGTCGTGCATCCACCAGGCCCAGGTCCCCAGGCATAGAGAGGCGCATGCAATCCCTCCCAATAACCATGATTAGTCTCCCCTGTCCCTTCGCGAGACTCTGCTATATTTTCTGTTACTGTGTTTTTTCAGATATGCGATAATCAGTTTTTTGGGATCGAGTCACCCTGCGTGGTGTTATTCTAGGCAGCTCTAGTTCTCTCTATGTCTTCTATAGCTCTCTCTTCCCTTTTCAATCTGTTGCTACTGAGTAAGGCTTGTCATGCAGCCAACAATCTCCCTCGGCAGAAGTTTTGTAATATATGTTTTACTTGTTAATACAAAAGCTTATTTACACAAAAAAAAAGTTATAGCAATATTGTTTGAATTGGGAGCTTGTCACCTATAACCTTCTTTAAACATGAAACATGGAAAACTAGGTGCAATCGAGAAGCTGCAGGAAGCTCCAATTTGTATGCCATAGTACCAATCTTTTGCAACACCTTGTACGGACCATAATACTTTGGTGATAATTTATTATCCTTCTTAGCTTGCTTTAGGGACATTTTCTTATATGGTTGTAGCCGTAGGAATACCCAATCACCTACATCAAAACCTCTTTCACTACGATGTTGATCTGCCTGTTGTTTCATTCTATTTTGTGCCAACACGAGGTTATCCTTTAAGAGTTGGAGGACTTGTTGTTGATGTTCGATGTGATGTTCCACTGCCTGAACCTTAGAATTTTCTCTTAAATATGATGTGATGGATGGTGGTTGATACCCATAAAGTGCCATAAATGGGATCATTTTTGTTGATGTATGGAAGGAAGTGTTATACCACCATTCAGCCAGAGGCAACCATTTGACCCATTGTGTCTGTTTATCAGATACAAAGCAACGAAGATATCCTTCCAAACATTTTTTTACTATCTCAATTTGCCCATCAGATTGAGGATGATAAGATGAGCTATGAGCTAACTGAGTACCAAGATAGGAAAATAATTATGTCCAAAAATTTCCAGTGAAAATGGGATATCTGTCAGTTACAATAATCTTTGGGCTTCCATGTAGCTTTTGAACTGTTTCCATAAATGCAGTAGAAACTGTACTGGCTTTAAATGGATGTGATAATGCACAAAAGTGTGCATACTTGGTAAGTCTGTCAACTACCACCATGATGGCACTCTTTCCCTCAGACTTGGGTAAACCTGTGGTAAAATCCATTGAAACCTCCTCCCAACATTGGCTTGGAATGGATAAAGGTTGTAATAGACCTGGTGTCTTAATTGTTTCAACTTTATTTTGCTGGCAAACCAAACATTCCGCCACAAACTTTTGAATATCTGATTTAAGGCCATCCCACAAAAATTCGTTCTTAACCCTATGGTAAGTTTTTAAAAATCCTGAGTGCCCTCCTAAGGAAGAAGTGTGCAATTCCATATGAATCTTTTGTTTTAGCTAGGAATTCTTACAGAGGTATAAGCGATCTTTGTACCATAACGAATCATTTTTCAAGCTAAATGTATTAGAAGTACTGGAATCTTGTTGTAGCTTTCGAATAAGTGCCCACACTTCTTCGTCATTCTTCCATTCCTCCCTTGCTTCGTTTATCCAATTTGGTTGGATAATAGAAATGGCACACAACAATGCTTCCACATCCTCATCCTTTCTTGAGAGTGCATCTGCCAGCACATTTTGCTTCCCTTTTTTGTAGATGATTTCAAAGTCATAACCAAACATCTTTGTGACCCAATTTTGTTGCTCTTCAGAGGATAATCTTTGTTCTAAAAGTATTTAAGGCTATCATGATCCGTTTTTACCTTGAAGTGTCTTCCCATTAGGTAGGGTCGTCATTTCTTAAGTGCATGGAGTATTGCCAACATTTCCTTCTCATAAATAGCTTTTCTTAAAAACTTTCCCTTGATTGGACGACTTTCGAAAGAAATGGGTCTTTCATCTTGCATTAGAACAGCACGAGTTCCATTTCCAGAAGCATCACATTCCACAATAAAGGTTTTTGTGAAGTCCGGTGTAGCTAAGACCGGTGCTTGGCACATTGCCTCTTTAAGATGTTCAAAGGCCTTTGTTGCTTCCGGAGTCCATGAAAATGAATCTTTCTTCAATAATGTTGTTAGAGGTGCTGCTATTCTCCCATAATTCTTAACAAACTTGTGATAATACCCTGTCAACCAAAGAAATCCTCGCAGATGCTTTATGGATGTGGGGATTTTCCATTCCTTAATGGCTTTAATTTTGCTAGGGTCTACCTTAACTCCTTCATGAGATACAATATGACCCAAATATTCCACCTCCTGGACTCCAAAGAAACATTTGGATCTTTTTGCATATAATTGTTTCTCCTCCAATAGTTGTAGCACCCTGTCAACATGTTCAACATGATCCTTCCAAGACTTGCTGTAGATTAGTATATCATCAAAAAATACTAACACAAATTTTCTAAGGAATGGTTTGAAAATTGAATTCATCAAACCTTGAAATGTTGAAGGTGCATTGGTAAGGCCAAAAGGCATGACCAAAAATTCATAATGACCCTCATGAGTTCTAAATGCCGTTTTCGGAATGTCTTCAATCTTCATTCTAATTTGATGATATCCCGAACGAAGATCCAACTTGGTGAAGTAAATTGATCCATGCAATTCATCCAGTAATTCATCAATAACAGGAATGGGGAACTTATCTTTAATAGTGAGCTTGTTGAGCTCCCTATAATCCGGACACATGCACCATGATCCATCCTTCTTGTGCACCAATACTACTGGAGCTGAGAAAGAACTTTGACTCAGTTGAATTATACTAGCCTTTAGCATTTCTGCAACCATACGTTCAATTTCACTTTTTTGGACATAGGGATATCTGTACGGCCTGATGTTTGGAGGAACACTTCCTGGAATCAGATGAATAGCATGATCATGATCACGCATAGGTGGGAGACCCTTGGGAGTCTCAAATACCTTGGAATGATTGTCCAAGACTTTTTGGAGATCTGGAGAAATAGATGATTCCAATGTGGAAACATCTAGTGAGCATAATTGTGCAATTACACCTCTTTGCTCCTTTTTTAGAAGCTTTGTCATACCATGAGAGATGATTATCTTTCCTGGTTTCCCTGCAATACCCCTTAATTCAACTTCCTTTCCTTCCGTAGAAAATTTGATGAAAATTTCTTGAAAATTAAAAGCTATTGTACCCAAGGATTGTAGCCATTGGACTCCTAGTACAACATCCGCACCTCCCATTGGAATGGAAAGCATTGGGCTAGTCAATACATATTCTCCCATGGATAGCTTGATATTATGGCACTTTCCAGAGCAATTTATTGTTCCTCCATTTGCAATCATCACTTGACACTCTGGTGCTAGATATAGGAAGCAATTCAATTCTTTTGCTACCCTACAATGAATAAAATTGTGGGTGCTTCCTGAATCAATCAACACTATTACCTTTTTCTTCTTGATTTGTCCTTCTATCTTGATGGTTTGAGGAGTGGTAATTCCCACCAATGCATTACAAGATATGGTCGGATTTATTTGTTCTTCATCTAGGCTTTGTTCCTGGAGTATATCTTCTTCTTTTGACCTTTCTTGCTCCTTTTCTTCTTCCTCTTCACAATCTATGTAGAATAATTTCTTCTCAGCACACTTATGACCTTTAGTGTATTTGCTATCACAACTGTAACAAAGCCCTTTTGCTCTTTTTTCTTCCAATTGTTGTGGTGTCAACCTTATAGGTTGTGGAAGACTAGGGGCAACAACACTTCCATCTTTATAGTTGTGAGTGGTATGCTTCCTGGTTGCCATAATTTTTCTTTCCATTTTTCTTGCTAACCTGAATGCCTTCTCTAATGAATCAGGTTCCCAAAGGTGAACATCATGTTGGATATTATCCTTTAAAGACCCTATGAACACATCAATCCTATGCTCCTCTGGAATATCTTTTACCCTTATGTTAAATTTTTGGAACTCCTCAATGTGCTCCATTACTGAACCCTTTTGTTTGAGACTTATCAATTGGCTAAAAAAAGTGTTGCTTTTTGTATCTTCATATTGTGCTATCAATTCTTCCGTAAAAATTGCCCAAGTGATAAATTGTTTACGAGAGCAAAGCCATTGATACCATACAAATTGATTTGGTTCCAAATATACAGTTGCCATACATACCTTTTGTGCATTTTGCACATTATTGAGATCGAAGAATTGCTCCATCTGTAATATCCATGTGGCGGGATCCTTGCCATCAAACTTCCTCATATCGATTTTTGGAATATGGTGATTCTTTGATCCAACATTAGTGTCTATGGAATCATGATTAACATTTCTTTTGTTCTCATCATGAGTTTCCTTTACTACCTTTTCACCATTAGTAACCCTTTCTTGTAGCAACTTCTTCAATTCTTCCATGTCTATCTTCAAATCTATCTTCAAATCTTCCATGTCTCTCTTCAAATCTGTCTTCGAATCATCCATCTTAGCTTCCATGCCCTTCATCTTAGATTCCACGCCATTTATCTTAGATTCCAAGCCATTTATCTTAGATTCCACGCCACTTATCTTAGCTTCTGTTAGCTTTTGTGAGCATGACATTTGTTGCACTTGTTCTTGTAATTTTGATATATCATGTAGCATTTCTTCCTCTTCTTCATGAGTCATGCTAGAGCTTTCAGGTTCCTTACTAGGTGTTTGCATTTTCTTTCCTCGGGGCATCAATTACCGATAATAATGCTTTACTATGCCCTTTGAATTCCGTTAAACCAAGCTTACACAAAAACTAAAAAAAAAAACTACACACATTTTTTCTCTTTATGGAAGCATGATATTGAATCTGATGTATCTCTGTAATTTCAGATCATCCAGTTCTGAAATTGATACCTGTAGTAGCCTTCTGCATCCTCTTTCCAATGCCACAAGTCTGAGCCAAATTGGATTCTCCAAGGAAGAGTTATGCGAAATCTCCCACAGTGACTTGCTTTTAGACTGGTTCAGTAGAGCGAACTTGTACGACGTGCCACGAGTCACTGTTTCCACCTTTGAATCTGAAACACACACACAAGAAACTACAGCCTGTCCTCTTTTTGTACCTTCTTATGAAATTTCAATCCGATCCCTAGAGAGAAAGTTATGACGATTTTCCCCAGGTCACCTGTTTTGAATGTAATTCAGGAGTCTGCAAAAAGACCAACTTCCTCAGATCATATCTCTGCAAATATCGTGCGAAAAGCTCTGAAATTCGGACCCAAGGTTCAGCGCGATTTCTTCTCAAATGGGTTTTTTTGCGACTTCTGAAACGTCACAGAAAAAAAGTTATAGCAAAAATGCCATGATGACCTGTTTGGAGCAGCGAAACCCTAGAATCCAAAGCTCTGATACCAAATGTTATGAAACCAGCTCAAGAAAAGATAGAAAAGATAGATCAACGCCTTATAATTTATCCTCTTCGAGGGGGCAACCTCCTTTACATTACATGAACCAACAGTTCTTGGGTGATAAAAATGACAAAACCTCCTTCCTATATATAGGAGTCTAGGGAGTCACAATATAATCCAGCCGACCTAACAATAATAATATAAAGCCACAAAAATAACAATAGAGGGATTCTATGGGGCACAGAAATAACAATATGGGGTAATAGGGGCACAACAAAAGAAATAAGGGGTATAACTACAATAGTAATGGGGTAATCACTAGTATTATAGGGACCCAACAGAATCTTTACTACCTTTGAGATGAGAAAATGAGGCCCATCAGATATGAGAGAAGCCTCATTTAAGGCTTTCTCAAAGGGAAAAGAAAAAGTCAATCAATTAGGACATATTTCAGAAGAAGAAGATGAGGTAAACTTTGTCAAGAAGCTTCAACGGGGTTCTAGAAGATTTAGAGGTAAAGTACCTTTCAAATGTTTTTCCTGTGATAGAGTCGGTCATTATGCTACCAAATGTCCTCATAAAGATAAATATGATAAAGAGAAGGAATCTGCAAAAAGGAATAGAAAACGAAGTGTAGGTAAAAAGAGTTACTATGCTCATGAAGATAATGATGGTTTATCAAATAGTGATGAAGACGAAAATAGTACTGACTATAGACCTCTAGTGGCTTATGAAGATGATAATTTTTGGAATGCTTTAGAAGAAGATGACCTTCATGAAAAAATATCTAAACTCAAAATATGTTTAGAAGAAAATAATATGATTATAGATACCTTTACATACCAACTTGCTGAAAGAGAAAAACACAATGAAAAGCTAGATTACGAAATTGTGGGTCTAAGAAAGGACCTTGAGAAAACAAAATCTCTCAATCTTAGATATGCTAACGGATTATAAACACTAAATGATATTATCAAAGTGAAACATTCTCCTATGATAAAGATAGGTCTTGGATATATTGAAGAAGCATCTCAATCAGAGAAGCCGTCAACCTCCACTAAAAGCTATCTTGATGCAACAAAGAATAGTGAATAGTATGAAAATCTTCAGAAAAGACATAAAGTAGTTCACCAGGTAAATCAGGCTCAATTTGCTTCAAGGATGAACATAAGCCACAACCAACCTCAGGTAAATCACACTCAATTTGCTTCAAAGATGAATATCAACGAAAACTCCAATCACCAGGTCAATAGATTTGATAATCGCAAGAATGTATTTAATGGTCAATGTTTCTCATGTCATAATTTTGGACACAAAGTTGCTCAATGTCCTGCTTACAAAACCATCATGACTAGAGATGCACGAAATCAAAGGAATGTGACAGGGATCAAGAAAAGTTCCTATAATATCTTTTTCCTTCTTGAAAATGATATAGAATGCTCAATCTATAATAACTTTTGCCATGAAGAATCTAAATGTAGGAGTAAATTTCGGAAAATATCTCAAAAGGAACAAACTCCATTAAATCCCAAAAAAATGGAGAAAGAAAGAATCGCAAACAGAAAGATTTGGTATAGCCTTGTATGCAAAAGGAGAATAAAATCAGTGGTACATCGACAATGGATGCTCAAAACACATGACAGGTGACAAAGAAAACCTTCACTCATATAATGCCTTAGAAAAGGAAAATAATGTCTTATTTGGAAATGACACTCCTGCTGTCATAAAAGGTAAAGGTTCGATTTTCGTGAAAGAAAAGGTTAAAGCTGGGAATGTTATGCATGTAGGTGGTCTAAAGCATAACCTATTGGTTCTCAGTCAAATGTGTGATCAAGTAAATGAAGTGGTGTTTAAATCAAACAGATGTGTTGTGCGAGAGCTTGGTACAGGAGAAACCATGATAAAAGGTACAAGAACTCCAAACAACTTATACATACTCAAGGGATGACAACAACAGTGTTATCTAAGAAACAATGATGAAAGTTGGCTATGGCACAGAATATTAGGGCATCTAAGCTTTTCTCAAATAAGAAAAGCATGTAGATTCTAGGTTGTTCGTGATCTTCCAGATATCAGCATTCTTGAAAATACAATATGAAAACCATGTCAATTTGGTAATAAAATCATATCTCACTTCATTGAAAAAGAATGGTTAGCTAGTAAGCCTCTTGAACATGTTCATACTAAGTTATGTGGACCATCAAGGAAAAAGTCACCACGTGGAGAAGAATACTCTATATTGTTCATTGATGATTTTTCCACAATGTGTTGGATAGGTCTTCTAAAGCATAAAGATGAAGCATTTGAAAAGTTCAAATCCTTCAAAGCTTTGGTTGAAAATGAATCAGATTGCAAAATAAAATGCTTCAGATCTTATCGAGGAGGGGAATTTACCTTGGATGAATTCGTTGACTTTTGTGAACAACATGGAATAAAAAGGCAGTTCTCCACCACAAGGACTCCTATTGCAAGCTATGCTAGATGAATCTGGAACTCCTGTAACCTTCTGGGGCGAAGCCACATTTGCCGCCATCACTATTCTTAACCAAGGAAATGTTCAGGTAAACAACACTCAAACTCCACATGAACTTTGGTATGGTAAGAATCCTACTGTAAAATACTTTAAAGTTTTCGGAAGCAAATTTTACATCAAAAGGACTGATGAAAAACTTGGTAAGTTTGAACCGAGAGCAGATGAAGTTATTCTTCTTGGTTACTCTTCCTGAAGTAAAGTGTATAAATGTTATAATAAAAGACTTCAGAAAATTATTGAAAGTATTGATTTTGTGGTTGATGAAGCATGCAAAAATCCAAAACAGATAAAAATAAAAGATTATGAAAATGAAGAAGATGGGGATTATTTTCCCACATCAAATCACACTGATTCTGAAGAAGAAACCAATGAAGCACTAGAAGAATAGATAACGGTAGAACAAAAGACTCTGTCTAGGTATGTTCAGAAAAATCATCGAGAAACTCAAACTTTAGGCAAAAAAGAGGCAGGTGTATAGAAAAGAAGAAATATTATAGAAACCTCAAGCTATCTAGCATCACTATCCTCCACCAAACCTCAAAATATAAATGAAGCATGCAAAGATGAATGTTGGGTAAAGGCCATGAATGAAGAACTTGAGCAAATTGAAAAGAATAATACTTGGGAATTAGTTCCTAGACATCATGATAAGAATATCATAGGAACTAAATGGATATTCAAAAATGAGTTGAATGAAAATGGATAAGTTATTAGAAACAAGGCCAGACTTGTTTGTAAAGGATATGCTCAACAAGAAGGTATAGATTTTGAAGAAACTTTTGCACCTGTTGCTAGACTTGAAGCCATAAGGATGTTTCTTGCTCTTTCTAGTTTTCGGAAATTCAAAGTATACCAAATGGATGTAAAATCTTCCTTCCTTAATGGAGACATAGAAGAAGAAGTTTGTATTGAACAACCAGATGGATTCATTCTTGGAAATGATGCAAAAATTATATGCAGACTCAGAAAGGTTCTCTATGGTCTAAAACAGGCTCTAAGGGCCTAGTATTACCGTCTTGACAAATATCTCCACCAACAGGGTTTTTCAAAGGGGTCAATAGATAGCAATCTATATACAAATGTTGACACTGATAAATTTCTAATAATTTTTGTTTATGTTGATGACATCATTTTTGGTAGCAATGAAGAATCCATGAGTCAGAATTTTTCTTCAGTAATGTAGCAAGAATTTGAAATTTCCTTGCTTGGTGATATTACCTATTTTCTTGGTCTACAAGTTCAACAAAATAAAGATGGTATTTTTCATTCACAAACCAAATATCTCAAACAGATCTTGAAAATGTATGGAATGGAAGATTCTAAACCAGTATGTACCCCAATGGTAACAGGATGTAGTCTCAGCTCAAATGATGAATCAGCAGCAGTACATCAACCAACTTATAGATCTAAGATTTGCAGTTTGCTTTATCTAACTAGTACCCAACCTAACATCATGCATGCAGTAGGAATAGTTGGAAGATTCCAAGCAAATCCAAATAAATCACACCTTCAGGCAATCAAAAGGATTTTGAAATATCTTCAAGGAACACAGAAATTTGGTTTATGGTATCGTAGAGATACAAATCTTACTCTTCATGCATATACAGATGTAAATTGGGTAGGAAGTGTTGATGAAAGAAAAAGCACTAGTGGTGGTGTGTTCTATATGGGTTCTAGGTTAGTGTCTTGGTTCAACAAGAAACAAAGTTAAATTGCATTATCTATAGCTAGAGCAAAATATGTGGCTGCTGCATCTTGCTGCACACAACTACTTTGGATGATGCAAACCTTGCAAAGCATTCATATCACATGTACTCCACCCATTTCCATTATGTGTGATAATACAAGTTGCATCAATATTTCAAAGAATCCAGTCCTACACTCCAAGACCAAGCACATACCCATCAAATATCATTTTCTACGTGAACAAGTGCTTGAAAAAAACGTCAAATTGGAGTATGTTCCCTCCAAAGAACAGGTTGTTGATATATTCACTAAAGCACTACCGAGAGAGACATTTGAATATCTCAAACAAAAGCTGGGAGTAGTTGCTGCATCATCCTATTGTTAAATCCTATTTTTCAGATAATGGTTGTTATACGTGAGTTTCATGAAGCGTAGTCACATACATACGAGGGTTTCTATGGGCACAGTTGCGTATATGTTGGTTGGAGGAAAATAAGTGGGCTAGACTTAGGAAAAAGCGGTCTGATATAGTTCTATCAATTATATGCTCCGTTTGATGATGGTTACAATCTGCTGATAACATGTGGAAATATGTTGGTCTTAATAAGTTCTTGATAACTTTATATAAATCTGATTGATGATGATGCCTTGATATTTGTTACTGATATATGCAATAATCAGAACTGATAGTGAAGTTCTGGCACAAGTTCAAAGGGAGCATATGCTTCTAATGATGCATTGTTGGCATTATCTTAAAAGATCTTGGTACAGATCTGCATAATTGTTTTGATTCAGGTGACTCTTTTGATGATGGAAATATATAAGCTGTTGATCCTGATGTTTCTGATGGTGCGGATCATATATGGTTTATGATAGTTGCTGATGACTATCATAGTCTTGTTTAGATCGGTTGTCCTTATTATAAATGTAATTTAATGTAAAGTTCATGAAAAGAATGAATTTATAACCCCACTATGCATGGGATGGATGATGTAATATTTCTTGTTTTTGTCATGTATAAACAATTGGTATATCCCCACTTGGCTGGGTAGATGAGTCAAATTTGGTATATCCTCACTTGGTTGGGAGATGAATATATGAGTCATTGGTTATAGGAAGGTCATCCTCACATAGTTGATTTATAGAGTCATGTTATTCTTTTAGAAAAGCTTCTTGCAGACTTTGCTACTACTCAAGGGGAGCATGGACTCAATCATGGGAGCTCAGTCAGTACATTTCAACATATCATATAATTCATCATGTACTCAGGGGGAACATGACCCTTTGCCCCTGATGTCAAAGGGGGAGAGTGAATTGGTGTTATTGTTCCCATCAAGTCCAAAGGGGGAGATTGTTGGAATTATGATATTGGTATTGTCCTTATTGGAAACTCACTCAGATGAAAGATCATAGTACAACAAGTTAACAACAAAGAATTACAGATCAGTGTACACAAAATGAAGAAATAGAGGTATACGGAGGTTCACCTTGTCCAACGTGCATATACACACAGGTTCACTGACCAAAAGTAGCATATACGTACACACGCACTTTCACAGAAGGAAAAGTGTGTATACCTTGGAAAACTAAGTTTTTGGTCTGAAGTATTTGGTCCATGGTATTGGTCCAAGATATCTGGTCTGAGCTATTGACCTAGGTATTTGTTCTAAGGAATTGGTCCTAAGTGGTTTTGGTCCATGGTATTGAGAAAGTCCTAAAACTATAAAAGGAGTAGAAGATCATTAGGCCAAGGTGTGCAAGTATCGAATATCCAATGAAGTGTGAGATCTGGTATGCAGGTTATTGGCTTATGGCATTATGCTTGATCTGAACCAAGGATGAACCTTAGCAGTTGATGGAGGATAAGATCTAATGATGGATCGAGATCTTAAGGCTTGGAATGAATTATCTTTATATGGTTTGATCATGTTTATTCTAGATCTATATACTGATGCATGAGTTGTTCTGTAAATATTATGATCTGGGTATAACTAAAGTCTGGAACAGCTGTAGAATTATGAATTAATATTTGTAGATGTATACGTTGGCTGACTTGGAGAAAAGCACGTATACATGTAAGTTCGACACATGGAAGTAGTGTATACCTTATAAAATATGTGTCAGTTGTTTCTATTTGTTGTTGCAGAGTTCTAGGTTCTATTTTGGGTTCTGGTTATTGTATTCAGGTGATAGTATTCTGAATGATCAGATTGATCAGTTGTCAAAGTGATTGATTGATTCGGCCGTGGTTGGCTCAGAAAGTGATTGGTTGATGCAAATGTATTTGATGATTGAAGTACAATAATAATGTTGTTGATGGATCCACACTAAAAATTTATGAAATGTGGTCCATGGAGGAATAAAGAAGGTCATAGCATTTTGTAGGTTGCAGTCTACATACTACTAAACATATCGGCTAGTATAAGAGATAAGGGGTTGTAGCATAAAATATTGAGTCATATTGTTACCGACAAAAATAATTGCAAAGCCAGATGTGTAATGGAGCTGCACTATATTTCAAAAAGGCAGAGGATGGAGGCGAAGTTACAAAATTGCAGGGTTCAAAGGAAGTGAATGAAATTATTACAGAATATAGAACCACTGAGAAAAAGGCATCACACTTTCAAGAGGAGTTGAATTGTGTGCAAGATGAAAGCTAGAAGCTGAAAGAAGAGTTATCATCTCAAGCTGAACAAATCAGTGAGTTGAAGAAGAAAGTATGCTCCTTGAAGAAGAAGAATGAAGAACTTGATAAAAAAGGACATGTACTGAGACTGGAATTACAAGTTGAACTAGAGGAGCTTCAAAAACTTGAAACATAAATTCAAAATTTAGAAGCAAAATTTTAGAAGTTGGAGGGGATACTTGGAAAAGGAATCTAATATGAAAATGTGAGCCCCAAATACAAACCTAAACATGATAAAACAATAAGTATGCAAGATGGACAAGTTAGGATGGGGACTTGGCACATGGGAAAAGCAGAAAAATAAAATAAGGAAGCTCTTTCAAAGTCACATTCAGAACAAGAGCCAATAATTCTTTAGTATCAAGATGTCCCCAATCTTTATCATAGTTTTGAAAATAGGGAATAAATCTAGGAAAAACAAGCAACCAAGCTAGGAAGTATAAAGAAGCCAAGGAACTACAAGGAATAATAAGCATTCTCCATTTAATCACATCAACCGTTCAAAAGTCATATCAAATCTCTCTCAACACTTTGACATTGACAAAAATCTAGTGGCATCCAATACATTCATGACTTGTTCATATAGTAGCAACAAGTTCTTCTATAATGCAGGTGATTATTTATGAGTGTCATTGCTACTGGCTATAAAAAATTGAGACGCACAAGATTGTATAAATCATTTGTACTGCTATCTAGTGACTATAAATAATGTTTCCTAATTCATGGAGTTTTGTTAGCATGGACAATTTAGAGCATTTTCTAGTTATCTTGATGGAAGAAAAATCATTACTCTAAACCTCCACCTTTCTCATAAGGCTAGACCTATGATAAGGACTATGCATATAACTTCACTCGAAAATGCTCTGCCTCAACAAATCCCACCGAATGAAAGAAAACACACCTGTCTTTTTTAGGCAGTTATCTAAGTCTTCTGATTGCATTCTTTTCAAAAAATTATCTCCAGTAATTTTTGAAATACTATTTGATGCACTTAAATTATTCCTGCCATAAAATATGTTGTAAACATAATTTTTTTGCAAGGTTTGCTACTTAAACAATTATGTACTTGTGGCAGTTATCGCATCAATCTTCCACAGACTTCAACCAACTCAAGTGATTAACAAGGATGATAAAACTCTGACCATTAAATTTCTCGATCTCTATCTTTCCACTGCTGTCCATCTTCTTTCACCACCATAATCGATCTCGCGAATCTCCCACTGAACAGGATCTACCACAGGCCCGAGTGAAACCCCTCAGCAAAAAGGCGTTTGCTTGAAGCTAAAACAACTTTGATTCGAAATGTAGGTTTTAACCCCATACAGAAATTACCTGCATACGAATTCTAAAACATAGAAAATAAAAAATGCGAGATCATAACACATAAAACACATATACACAGAGATTTTCCTCTGGATCCCAAAACTGAGACTACCAACTTGATTTTTCATTATTTTCCTTTCAATGTTATAATACATATTTATACATGCTGAAGCATCCAATTCCATGGACCGAAAACCATCGCATCCAATACCATAGACTGAAAACCATCGCGTCCAATACCATGGACCGAAAAACCATCGCGTCCAAGAAACATGTGCAAAAAATATGCACAAAACCATAGGTGGGTCCGCCCAACCTAACATAGGGTCCAAAATCAAAACATTTTGGGGCGCTACCCCAGGCCCCATAAAGTGGGGTTACGAGTACCCCTCAAACCCCCTGTTAACTACATGGAAAGAATATAACACAACCCAACATAAACAACCTCTCAAAACAACTATCTATAATGAATTTATAAACACATATTATAGAAAACAAATAACAAAACTTAACACCTGTTTATCAAAACTTGTCACTAATGGTCATTAATTATGCACATAAAAATCTTCGACAATAAAACCATTAGACTGTTGAATGTCAAATATCTATTGTTGACCCATACCATCAAATTTATTTTATAGAAATGAAAAGAGAAGACTAGGGTCTACAAAATTAGGTGTACCACCTCCATGCACAAGATTTCCAAATAGGCACACAAAACAATTGTCTCTTCTCTAGCTAGTAAAAATGTGAAAAATAGCAAGAAAATATCCTCATGTTAGGCATGTCTCTGCATACAAAGTCCAATCACAAAATGTATCAGCGCAAATAGCAAGAATAAAATCCTAAGTGATAGAAAAATCAGTAAGGGAGGTTTAAACCTGCTCTTGTACTGTGTTGAGATTCATAAGAGAGTGAAGGGATCAAATTGAACCACCTTACAAGCCCCAATTTATGTTATCAACAAGGGCAAAAAAGCGCACTAGGGTAGTAGAGTAAAACTAGAACAAGTGCACCCTACAGCTAATCCATAAGTGCCCTAGAGAGATTCCATAAGTATGTTGTAGAGAAGAAAATGCAACACGTAAATAAGAGATCAAACAGTCGATATGGTGCCATAAGGTGTAATCACTTGTATTAGAGAGATAACGAAGATCACATGATGTAAGAATGAGTCATGAATGTTTATTTATACGCAATTAGTTTTTTCTAGTCACTGTGGATCAGTTACCTCAGGACTATTACATTCTTAAATCTTCCCATTTCAAAAGTCCTATTATGATACTTCCCAACCTACTGTAAGTTCAGGAAAATATCAAAATCAATTCAATTTCCTCTGTGAAGATATCCTTACAAAACTATGCAAAATTATTAGATGACTTTCAAGTTTCAACGCTTTTAATCCCTTTCGTAAAGCTTACGTAGACCACTATCTTAGTGTTAAAGGAATATGTATGTATTCTTTTATTTGTGACTTGGGGATAAAATTATTTTTATACTCTTTTATTTGAGACTAGCAACACTCCTAGATTTGTCTATAAATAGATAAGAAAAAGAGATGGAACTCACATAATTTGAGTCACATACTTCCTTTCTCTTTTAGAAGTTGCATTTATGCCTACGATTTGAGCATAAATTTCACCAGTGCCCTATCTATAGAATCCAAGCATGGCAAGCTGCATGAAAAATTCTAAACTCTTGAACTTGTGGTTTCTATCAATTCTACTCTTGGCTTCAGTTTTTATGGAAAAGGTGTATGCAACCAATAATAGAAGGGGTAATAAGAACACTAGGCTTCAGTTGAGGCCTTGCATGAATCCGGTTTTGTATTATCATGAAATCCTTTACAATGGTTCCAATGAGCACAATAAAACATTTTCCATTGTGGCTACTCGTCGAGGGGGAAAGCTTACCACTCTCTTTAGTAGCCATGATCATAGATTCAGAGATATGGTTGTCTTCAACAATCCTCTAACACTCAACAACAATCTGCACTCCCCTCTTGTGGGCAGAGCTAAGGGATTATACATCTATGACATGAAGAACACTTATAGTGCTCGGTTTGCATTCACGATTGTGATCAACTGTACTAATTATAAGGGCATGAAAACATTGGTTGGGGATGATCTAGCCACTGTTGAATATAGGGATTTATTTGTGGTGGGAGGCACCAGTGATTTTTTCATGGCAAGAGGGATCACCACCCTTTTCACTGATACATTCGAGGGAGAAGCTTATTCCTGACTTCGTCTGAACATCACACTTTATGAGTGCTACTGATATATCGCATAGATTATGATATAACGTTTAGGTATTGCTATGTTATTTTTTTTCATTTTTCTAGGTAGTTGTATTGCATATATGGTTGCCTCTTTTGTTAATCTTCTATCCTTTGTTGTATTTGTTAATCCGTTGGTAGATTTTTCTCGGCTAACTTCCCTATTACTAGTGTGAGCACTACTTTTTGGCTATGAATAAAATAAAAAAATGCAACCCATAAATAAGAGAGAAAACACTGGATATGGTGCCATAAGTTGTAACCACTTGTATTAGAGAGATAAAGTAGATAACATGATGTTAAGAACGAGTCGTGAATGTTTATTTATACACAATTACTTTGTTCTCGTCACTATGGATAAACCACCTAAGGACTATTACATTGTTGCATCTACCCATTTAAAAAGTCCTGTTATTTTTAATACTGGCATTTTTCGCTACAACAATTCCCAGAAGCAGGTTTTTGGATCAATTCTAGGGGATCCAACAACCGAGATTGATTGGCCTGTGAACCAAGCCAAAACCATCAGGTTTGGTTCTTTCCATGCTTAGTTTGGTTTTAGCATAATGTATGTGTGAGATAATCGTATATATTTTATAGATAGATACATGGATGAATGGATATCTATATGGTTGTTATTGTTTTAAGATTACTAGAAAATATAGATAAAAGATAATCATTGAAATTGGGCATAGATATTAAAAATAAATTTTGAAGAATGCTTAATGGTTTTTCAGTTTAAGTAGTTTGGATTGTGGCCTACCATCTCATCTACCCAAGTTCAAGTTTCTCAAAGCATGTTATATCCTGTATTGCTTAGGTTAGGTTCAAAAAGGAGGCATCCCCAAAAGAATCTCGGCTACAAAAAGTTGAATTTTAAAATATCCAGGAGTTTGGACCTATCCTATGTAATCAAGTTCTAAAAATTTGAATGGCTATTTTAGTACATATGGAACTTGAGAGATAGTGCAGCTCGTCCCAATCAATAAGGATCTTTCCACTACAGGAAAATCAACATTATTGGAATAATAATTCTCTCAAGATCAACCCCCATCATTAATGGAAAATAACATTATGAAGTTATTGGTGTTTTCTACTTGTGTTCCAAAACACCATTTCAACTTGCATATTACTACAACATAAGAAGAGTGTTTGTCATGGATGGCTTTCCAGTGGAAGTTGCTACCATTAGAGTGTGATTCAGAAGTGCTGAGGAGCTTATCATTTGAGGATCTATGTACAATACTATGGAGTGTAGTCAAGGTCTAAGAAGGAGAACAAGTAGGAAAATTTGAGGATTTTCCCACTAGAAATAGGGCTATTATTTTACAAACCCTACTAATGAAATCATTCTATAAATTTATATATCTCTATGACTAGAGCTTGAGCTATAGACTAAATAAAAAAGTCTCTAAGGCTTATATTCCATAAAACTCTAATGAAATGACTACATCTAGTACCTTATAATAAGGCTTGACATGCCCTTAGCAACCACCAGATGATATTGATTTCTCAATGGCCTCAAGTTATCGGTCAGGGAAGGCACAAAGAAGTTGGAATTTCCAAAACTTTATCTATAATTTGACCTAACCGCAGAACTTCTACACTCTTGAGCCTAGATCGTGGCGGAATCACTACCCTAAAAATATACCTCGAACCTATATACTCTAACTCAATCTAAATCTATATTGATACAAAGCCTTGGGTGGGAATATTCTTACATGGGGGCCTGGAAGCCACAATTTTGCTATGAGTTTTGTTTCTCATCATGCATAATATCATATCTAATTCTAGTGACCTACCTATGTAGGGGCCCTATTCAAGTTGATCCACTTATTTCTACTTCAACACCACCAAGGCATTAATACCTAAATCCTGCAAATTGGGTATGGAAGTGGAAACAACATTCAACAAAGTAAATTTATTCACAAACTGTACAAACTCTAGATTTGAAATACATTCATGTGGTTGGTAATGGTTTGCTAACAAGTTTTTTAAGGGATTTGGAGGCCAAGCTGAAATCTTCATCCTATAATTGATCCATACATTTAGAAATATCTAATTTCTTGACTGCATATTTGAAGAGGAAAAATGAGAGAAAGGAGGAGTGAATAGGACCCAAGATTTTGGTATTTTTGTGTGAGCACTTTGTTCCAAACTTTGCACACCATGGATGTTGAGGGAAAATCCTATCATCTTGCTAATAGTGTCAAGATGAGGATGGACAACAGTTACTATGGCTTTTGCGGCTTCTGGAAATCTACACGATGCTCTCCATTTTTCCCTTTGGTTATGGGCTCCCCTATGTTGATTAAATTGAGCGAGTAGCAAGAATAGGAAATCCACCCTTTTGTTATTGGCTACCCTCTACTAAATCAATTGCGCAAGTAAAAAGAATAGGAAATCCAAAGGGGTATGGGAAACTTCTGTGTATTATAAAAATTATAGTTTTACTATAAGAAAAGAAAATTAGATGATTTGAAAAAGAGTTTGAAACAAAAAAAAAAATTATCGTGCAAAATATATAAAGGGGGCTAGAGTTAGAATTCGTTCTGATTTATATAAAGGGGGTTAGAGTTACCATTGGTTCTCATTTAGAAGAATTAGATTACACAAAAATTATTGGACAACTATAGGAAAACAAATTTAGAAGATTTTAAAAAGAGTTTGAAATAAAACATTTTTTGATCATTCAAAATATATAAAAGGGATTAGAGTTACAATTTGTTTTCATTTAGAAGAATTAAGTTTTTTCCAGATACATTTTTTATATCCATTATTATTATAAAAATGTTAACGCATATTTAATATTAAGATAATACACAGAAATTATTGAACAACCATATGAAAATACATTTAGAAGACTTGAAAAAGAGTTTGAAACAAAACAACTTTTGATCATGCAAAATATAGGAAGGGTGTTAGAGCTACAATTGGTTTTCATTCAAAAGAATTAGATTTTTTTTCTGGTTGTATTTTTTATGTCCATTATTATTATGGAAAAGGTTACTGAATATATAATATTAAGATAATACACACAAACTATTGAACAAATATAGGAAAATACATTTAGATGAATTTAAAGAGTTTGAAACAAAACAAATTTTGATCATGAAAAATATATAAAGGGTGTTAGAGTTACAATGGGTTCTCATTTAGAAGAATTAGATTTTTTCCGGTTGCATTTTTTTTATATCCATCACTATTATGGCAAAGGTTAATGCATATTTAGTATTAAGATTTCTTTATAGGGAGTGAAAATGTTATTAGGAGGAAGCATTAAGTTTGAGGTGACATAAGATCCATAAGAATCAATAAAGAAAATATATGCAATATCACATAGTAGTGTGAGAGATAATATTGGGATGAAAATACTTTTGACAAAGGGTGTTGTGCTTATTATTTGGGATCATCTTCATTAATGGTTCCTCCAGGGGATCTTAATAATATATTCACCCATGGAATGGTATCTTGATATTTTTAGCACAAGACAAACTAGATAAAGTGATGAGTGACATTGATTTTCATCATCTATAGTTCATGTATTATATCTCAAAAAAAGCCCTTTGCATGTCCATCCACTTCTCTAATGATTTTCCCTAGAAGAACATGAAATATTGATGATTGGTTTCCATAATATATCTAAAGCATGTAAATATGCAGGTCATTTTTAAAGACCTAACTATATGGAAGAGTCAATTTACCTTCAGGCCTAAGATATTTATTGAAGAAAATGTTGATATGGAGGGCCATAACTATGGACTACTTCCATTTGGTACAAGATATAATATATAAAATAGTGCAAAATTGGGTGTTAATTTAATTTAGTCTATGTTGGGATACATGTTTCACCATATCATAGGAGAAACTCCTAAGAAAATGAGGGTATAAGGCAGAGATCTCACACCAAGTCCAAGGTTTGTTAATTTCATGGTCTCTCATTTGGATTCCATTTCCATTCCTCAATTGCATGCTCATATTAATAAACGAAAACCAATAAAGTAATGTGATAATGTATTTTGAATTTCCTTGCAAAAAAATAACTTCTTGTTTGACCCCTTTCCTTAGTGAAGGTAGATATCTTTCTCTAAACTAGCCCAACTTAAACAAAAAATAAATGTATAATTTCAATGAAAATATGATAGCAAACAACCTCAAGTTATTTTTTTCTCTTCATATGGTATCACTTGTGTAATTTGAATTGATATATTAAATATATTGAAGTCCCTTTACTAATCCTAATAGTTATTACTAGTGGACTGCAATTCCAATGTGAACAAATATCATTCCACTATGAAGATTTATATATCTAGAAGTCATTAATACATTTTAGTTCTTGATATGTTTCCCAAGAAAGGAACATATTGGAATAAATCGAAAGACAAAATGCATTGACATATAGAATAATTTCCATGCAGGCCATAGAAATAAGCTACTTCAATAATATTTTTCCTCGTGCCATTGATAAATTTTCCTTATTAACTAGTTCATATTGTGATTGTTAAATTATTTGATAAATTGAAATATATCAACCACTAATTATACATGTTTTTTATTTCAATTGTTTTAATAATAAAGTGTCAAAGGTTTACTTAAGAGCTAGTAGCAATAAGGATTCGTTGAATTGGTAAATTTTCTTGCAAAAGAGTTCATAGAGCTCTCAATACAAAATCTTATTAATTCCCTTATGGTTACAAGTTGGTATTTTAACTTCCAGTTACTATTGTGCTCCATTTGACGACCAAGAAAGGGGGTAAATATATGGGGATTGAAAATGTACCACCAACGTCCCTTAGCACTTTTAATACATTGGTTAGTGAGGGAAACACATTTTGAAAAACAAAATGAACAATAGTTCATTTACTAAGTGATAACCAAATATTAACTATATTTAAGATATATATGATAAAATATAATGGATCCATTTGAAACATCCACTCCCAACTATTTTATGTTATGATTAGTTATGATCCTACCAAGTAAAAGATTGATTGCATCATAATTTCTTTTTGGTATTAATACTATACATACAAGGTATGTGTATGTTATCTAGATACACATAACTCACATCGATATGTTAGTATTCTATGGCCTATAATGCTAGATGATTGAGTAATGATTAAGCTTATGACTAGCGTTAAGATTGATTAAGATTGATTATGATTTTAAGTATAAATTTATGAATAATTTAATATTAAATTAATTCTGGCCCTCTCATGAGTCTTTGAATTTGATTAAATAACTAAAATTGTTTGATTAGTTATCATGTATTAATTTTTAAAATTTAGTGGGTGGGGTGGGGGGAGTGAGAATATCGATTATGGGACTTAAAGAATGGGTAGGTGAACCATTAATTGGTAATAAATATTTTCAAGAATGAGAGGGAATAAGTTTTTGAAGGAGAGGATGGCACAAAGGAACTCTAGTCATTTTGTGATATTTCAGTTTGTTGAAGTTTTTTGGAGAGAGGAGAGGAATAAAGTTGAAAGAGTTTGGATACTAAGGGTTCTCTAAGGTGGCTAAGAGAGGTTATAGGAACTTGATGATTTGAGCACACAGTTTTAAAACATTATGGGTGGCTATTAGGACTTTGACACAGAGGGTTAGGGAATTTGTGGAGGTTCCCTAAGGCTAGGATGTCGGAAAGGGTGTTTCTAGTTGGTAGGGTCACAAATTTAGTCAGGCGAGCTTGAAGGTCATGGGAAGGAAAACAACTTGATGGACCTCACTAATGTCAATCTTGTTTCTTTGCTTACATTTTGCATTGAACCGAAGATATTCTGCAACAAGTGTTATCTGAAAATATGTTATAACAAGTGTTATCTAAAAAATTAAAAGAACTGGAATTGAATTACAAGTACTAGAATTGAATTGTTCAATTTTTTTTACATGTTATAACTAAATTTCATTGTCTCTAAAGGTCTAGGGTCATGATCTACGACAACAAACTTTTGGCATTTTTGGTGCTATGTTTTTATTACTATTTTTCAATGTAATGAAGGCCTCTTCAAATAATACAACCATCTTATTCACTATTTCTTGATATAATTTGAGCCCAAAAAAAGCATTCACAAGTACTAATTAATTCAATGTCACTACATTCAGGAAGAATGGAATGGAAATTACAATCGTGGGTGTAAGGAAGGGAGCTATTTTTTTATTAGAAAAAGTATAGATGACAGAGGTGAGACTATGTCTACAATTATAACTTTTCTAAACATTGACCTTAGAACTGTTGGAAGAATTCAAGGAAACATTTTCATTAACATCCAATGATGGAAGTTTGAGTTGTACTTATTGAATTTACATGCATGGTTGTAAAGGATGGAATAAGGTCATGTTTAAGAGGCTTTGTAAAACTTTTGGTGGAAGCTATAGTAAATAGTCATCCTGATATCCAACTTAGTAGATAACTACAATGGGGTTACCAATGAGGTTGATTCCATTCCATCCTTGAGGCCTATATCTTGGAACTTTGATTCAAAGAATTTCTAAAATATTTCATTTTGAATAGCATCTATCGGATAAATATATGGCTTAAAATTTCCATCTTCCTATGGCCCCTAGTTAAATCAAAAACCTTATCTTGGAATGAAATTCAGAAATGAAATCATAGGGAAATCTATTTCTATTATTTATGCCTTCATGAAGCTGAAATGTGGAGCACTTTCATAAGATTTCTCCCTATTTCAATCATCTATTGAGAAATCTACAAGCTAGCATGAACAGATAAAATTGTGATCTATCTAGTCTCCCTTCGATTGTTAACAATTAGAGGGGTTATCCTTTTAACAATCCTAACTTGAACCTCATTTGAAATATCATTCTAAGTGTCCTCTTGTAGATATTTGGAAACAAAGGAATTATCACATATTCAAAAATCCCTTCCTCCTTCACAACTTTCATTGGATCATAGTTCAAAATGATGTAAAGGAATCAATTTTCATTCAAACCTCAATAGATAAAGAATAGCATACCTTATGTGAGGAGGTGTTGTTATTTCATATTTAGTTATCTATTCTAGGAATTAATATTTCCCCCTTCTCTTCTTTGCAAAAATTTCCATTCCCTCCTCATGGATCCCTCCTCCACTTAATTTTCTAGAGCTCAATTTTTTATGGCACTTGAAAAGGTAACTCGAGAAAGATGGGATATGGGAAAATATTCATGGATAATTTTGGATCCCACATCTCCATTTATAATTTTTTTGTGGGATACAATAGTCATAACGTAGTAAAATTGAAAGACTTGCAAGACGTACTACTAATTTCCTAGACTCAAGGCTAGACAAAACTTATGGGGTGGGAGATTCTAAACTTGTTATAAACATGATCAAAATAATCCTAGAATTCACATAAACTAGAAGAATGTCTTTATCTTGATATATGAAATCATACTCATATGAGTAGAACTTATCCTTCCTTCCATTTTGATGATCATCCCAACCCACATCAGAAGACCTCAAAATAAAATTCTAGATAAATTAGATAAGCATGTAAGTGTATCGTCATATTTGCAAGTCTTATCCTCATGGAAGCCCTTTGAAGAATCTCCCCTCAAATAATAATGTTGGAGCATATCTAAAAAATATAAATTCCCCTTACTAATCTCTTTTTATATTATTCCTTCATAATGTTTGTTCGTAATTCTTAGTTTGTCATTGGCCTACGTAGCCCAAATTTTTGGTTTTTGGTTTTTATATCAACAAGAGGAAACATGTCCTCTTATATTTTAAAAAGGTTGAGATTCCAAGTTATATATACCTTTTCCAATGAAAAATATAAGCCTATATCACTAGGTCATAATATGTGCTTCATGTTTTCACAAAACATAAAATGTTTTCTCCATAAAGAGAAAAATTAGCAAACAAATTTTATGTGACGTAAATCCATGACACTTCTAAAAATGGGTTGATAATTTCCTAAATTACAAATAATTAATATCATTATGGTATTTATCCCTAATAATAGGTTTGTATTTCTAATTACTACCCACTTTACTTCATTTATGACTTCATTTTCTATTTGAACTTAATCTTTGTCTTATAGATATAAGAAACATTTTTGAGAGATCATATTTTGTTTTACGTATATTGAAAAATTATGTATTTTAATTAATGCAATGACCAACACCCTTCAAAGGGGAGTGTTTCTTCCCCATATAAAGTTATACATACAAATGAGATTTTACCCGATGTGATATTTGTTCCCAAAAAGCAATACCTTGTATCCTATACAAATTGAGTAAAAAGTATACTTCCCATGTTTTTTTATTGTACAATGATATGAACTTGTTATGTTTTTAAACTTGTAAATTAAACAAAATTTGAAATATGTATACTCAAAAAATATAACATAAGAACAGATAAGAAAATACACAGTTATAAATCAATGGAAATGAAGGGTAATTTTACCTCAACACAATAACTTAAACTGACTCAACTAGCATATGATCCAAAATATGTATTGGATATTTAGGTAATTCAACTATTTCATGTTGTCTATAGAGAAAAATCTATGAGGTGGAAGAGAATGAGGAATGATATTATCATGCTATGAAAAAACAAATAAAAGGAAGTTATCTATAATAATTGCACGAGTTTCATTTTGGATAAACTACAACTAGCTTGCCTAAGCAAAAGTGAGGACTAATTGGACTCAATGCAACAAATAGTTCATCAACTGGTTGTTGAAAATGTGCAAATGAGAGAATGGGTAGAGTAGTCATAACAACAAAATAAGAAACAAAAGACATATGAGCTATTCTTTATACTTGAGTAGGAAATTGTCACGTTTGAAGAGATAAAGATTAAACTATGAGAATCAATGGATAGACTAGATACTCTTAACATTCTCCTCAATTAATAGGTAAGGATTTTGACAACCGTTGGCAATCGATTTCATATTTAAAAGGTACATAATAAGGACTTGTTGGAGAAGAATAATTGCACATTTGATCCTTGGGAAGTATCATCCCTTGTACTTGGTTTTAGTTTGGTTTCCTTCTACATTGGGTACTTATTGGTTTGTTCAATGACTATTCTATGTCTTGTTTTGATAAGTTAAGTGTGCAATGCCTTCTAGGTTTATAATAAATAATCCTTAAATGTGGATATATGTAATTTTCTACTCATCAACTCAAAATTTCTCATCAATTCCCCCCTTTAAATATGTTAGAATTTTTGCGTTATTTCATTCATTATAACTACTAGCCCCATACGTGCACCCATAATTATAATGATCCCACACATCTCATAGTAATTACACACAACTAAGCATGGGAGCTTAGCCAAAATTTTATTGGTACTCTCATACCAAATTTTGTGAGGTTTAGTTGGGACCTCATACCATAGAGTCACAAACTATTGTTAGGAATTTTTTCGCTATCAACAGGTATGTGAATTATGGAATCGATGTCCATAATATGTTTGAGACCAAAAAGCATTGTTATTTAAGGCCTCAATATAGATCCTAAATCTTTTCTTTGGAATTTTTGAAGGTGGGAGAAGTACTAAAAATGAAACATAAAGTTGATTCCTCTGAATCTTCCGCTCTAAAATATGGAGGAAAAATAATATATTTCTCCAACCACAATTATTTATACCTTATAGACCTTCCTCTTGGATCATATCTAACAACATATGAACAAATTTATTTACCTAGAACATCTAGGTAAAAGGCCTACTCACATTGCTTAGAAGAACATAATATGCCATCATCAAAATCCTCCACCTCCTCAAGTTAAAAAATAATATTAGGTGAAGGAAAATTTAATTTGAATCCTAACACATGAATAGGATTGGTATTGAGGGACAAGCTCAAAAACATCTGATTACAGAAAAGAGAAATCATTTCAAATTACTCTCCAAGTTCATTCATTGTTGAGATGAGCTTGGAGGAGTTGGAAAAAATATTCCCTCTAGAGAACTAGTGATTCCAGCCCTCCTAAGGGTTCTAAAATCTAGACATAGCTATTGGCACTATATAAATGGAAGGAAAAAATTACCAAATTGGGAGAGACTTCGGTCCGATTTGGTGTAGGAAGAAATTCAACATAATAGTAGAGATGGAATAACATCCAAATCTGGGGGGAAGAGAGTGTTGCCTTGGTTGGAAATGGAAATAAAGGCAAGGGAAGGAAGGCCCAAACAAAATGAGAGACTAGTCAGAACAATGGCAATAAGAAGGACTTAAGCAAGATAAAATGTTTTTGCTACCATGAATTTGGTCACTATGCAAGAAAGTGTTCGCATAAGAAGTATAATAATAAGCCTTGAAGAGGAGAAAGAGGTGAAGCACTTTCCTCAAAATTCGAATTAGGCTTCACCCTAATTGCATGTATGGACACCACGATAATGGGGAGTGTGTGGTATCTATATTTAGATGCCTCGTTCTATATGTCATGATGTAAATAATTCTTTAGTTGCCTAGAGGAGAAGGATCTCCAAATGCACATAGAAATTAGGAATGATGGGTGGTACAATACCAAAGGAATTGGTATCATAATCTTTAAGAGGGAGTCAAGCTCCCATATTCATCTAAATGCTGTCATGTATGTACTTGGGATGAAGAGGTACTTGTAGTCTATAGTTGTATTGGAGGATCAAGGCTATGATGTTGTTTTCAGTAAGGGGAAATCATTTTTGAGACATGTAGCTACTGGGAAAGTGAAATACATTGGAGTTTGTGTGAATAACCTATACAAAGTTGAGGTGGAAGCTTGCGCTGCACTAAATAGAAAGGTAGTAGAAGTGAAAAGCTGGGATGTTGGAAAACACTGGCATAGACACGTGGGAAACTTACACCATGGGGCCTTAAAAATTATGCAACATATTACCACCGTTTCCCAAAATACAACCTTAACCAACATGATGTCTGCAAGGGATGCACTTTCGAGAAATATGTCAAATATACCTTCCAGGGCCAACATAACAAAGCTGGAGTAATCTTGGAGTGAGTCCACTCTAATCTATGAGGACCACTTTCTACAACCTGTACAACAAAACACAAGTATTATATTATTTTTGTTGATGACTTTTCAAGAAAATGTTGGAACTTCTTCATGTGGAAGAAGGATGAAGTTTTCTCAAAATTTGTTGAATTCAAAGCATTCATTTAAAAGGGCACTGGTTAGAAATTGAAAGCCCCGAGAAGTGATAATGGAGGAGAATATGTATCAAGAACATTTAAGTACTTTTGTGCTAAAGAGGTTATTAGAAGAGAATGAATAACACTCCATAACCCACAACAAAATAGGGTGGTTGAATTGAAGAACAAAAGAATAATGTGATTAGCAAGAGCCATGTTGCATGATCACGGTCTGTCGTTACACCTATGGGCATAACCATGCCAAGAAAAAGGTTTATTTTCAAAACTAGAGTCCTCATAGAATACTTGGCATGATAACACCAGAATATTTCTATGGGAGGAAGCCAACTGTATCTCATTTAAGAAGCTTTGGAGCTATTGTGTATTGTCACATCTCCAAGGGTGGCAAGAAGAAACTTGAGCCTAAAACTGAGATGGGACTCTTTCGAGGATACATAAAGATGCCACATGATCACAGGGTGGATTTTTCATCCCCCGAGGTGTTATTAATGAGGAGAGATGTCAAATATGATGAGAAGAAGGCTTTGAGATGTTCTCTGGAGTGAGAGTTGAGTATCCCACCATAGGAGGAGCTTATAGTTCCTAAGGAGGAGCCTCATGCAAAGCTTTAGGAGGTTTTGGAGAAACCACATTCAGAGGAGTAGATAAGAGGTCGAGTTGAGGCACCCACTCAATGATAATGTTTTGTAGAGGGTAGGAATAGAACCAAAGAAGCTGGAATGTCATTACAAGATGAATGGGAGCATGTGGGAGCTCCTTCATCTTAGCACAACCTGGAGGAGGTCACTAGATAGGTACATTTGGTATATGGACCTCATTACAGAGCTCATTGAGTCAGGGCCTTCCTCATTTGATGAAGCAATTTCTCAACCAGTGTGGGTTGATACCATGGTGGAAGAGTACGACTCCAACATGAAGAAAAATGTACGAGAGGTGGTGTCGAGGCTAGAAAACAAGTTGGTAGTTGGTTCCCAATGGATCTAGAAAGTGAAGCGTGTAGCTTATGGGAGCATCAAGAAGTACAAGGCTAGAATTGTGGCCAAAGACTCGTCTCAGGAACATTTGCACTAGTGGAAAGATATTGCTCGATCATAACCATTCTAGGTTAGCTACATAGATGGGGTGGAATATCCACCAGACGAATGTGAAAACCACCTTTTTCGATGGTGTTGTTGAGGAAGAAATTTACATAAAGCAACAAGAGGGATTTGAGAAATATGACTTGGAGACGTGTGTAGACTCAGAAGGGCCGTGTATTGTCTCAAACAAGCACCTTGAGCATGGTACACTTGCATTTATACATATCTCAGTGGATTGGGATTCACCAAAAGTGAAGGAGATGCCAACCTCTATCACATTCTGGTATATGGAAAGTTGCTTATCTTTGTATTGTATGTTGATGATTTGATACTGAGAGGAGATGCATAGTTGATTCGGTCTTGCAAGGGGACCTTGCAAGATAATTTGAGATGAAGGACATGGGAATAATGCATTACTTCCTTGGGCTAAAAGTATGGTAGGGTGATGGTGAGACGTTTGTGAGTCAGGGGATGTATGACTCTGAATACTTCTAAGTTTTTACATGGAGAACTCCAAGCGTATGGACACACCTCTAGCTACAAAATGGAGGAATGTGAGTACTTCTTTAAGAGAGGTAGTAGATGCTACCATCTACATACATCTTGTGGGATCCTTGATGTATCTAGTGAACACAAGGGCCAACATACACTATGAAATTGATCAGTTGAGTCAAGCCATGGTGAAGCCTACCAAGCTTTATTTGAAGGAAACAAAGCACGTATTGAGGTACCTCAGAGAAGCAACTGAATATGGGGTATGGTATAGGAGGAAAAAGGGAGTGAAGCTCCAAGACTTCATTAATGTAGATTGGTAGGGTGTCCATAAGACAAGAAACATACTTTGGGTGCTATCTTTAGTGTTGGGTCTAAAACTGTTCCTTGGTATAGTAGGAAAGAAGGGTATGTGGAACTCAACTCAATGGAGGTTGAATACATGGCTACTAGTCAAGAAGCACGTGATGGCATATGGATGAGGACAATACTTTTGGTCTGTTAAGTCACTAGATGGATTCAACAATGATTTATTATGATAATAAAAGTTGTATCAAACTCTCTGAGAATCCAATATTTGATGATAGGACCAAGCACATTGATATCAGGTACCATCACTTGAAAAATTATGTTCAAAGGAGAATTATGATGCTACAATACATTCTAACTGAGAAGGAGGATGTGAATATCTTGAAAAAGGCATTATCAAGAGCATAATTAAAATTCCACAAGTGCGGGATATGGGTAGTTAAAAATCCTTTTCTTGCTAAAAGGGATGGTTAGAAAATGTATCACGAAAGGCTAAATTTTACATTTTTCTTAGTCAAATTTACTAATTCGATTTTCAAAATTAGTAGGATGACTTATGGTAGTTAACGTGTGTGACATGGAATTGCAGACTTGTTTACTCAATAAATTCTAGTTATAAGCAAGAACCAGAGTTGTGCATGTAGTGTTGCTATAATTTAGCAATCTAGTTCAGTTATTTTTAGTTTGGCTCATTTAACTGAGCTCAAGCAATTAAATTAGTAGAGTTAGTTGAATGTTAGTTGAGTAGTAGAATTGTTTTTAACTCAATGATCTCTCAGTTAAACTAGTCAATCGATAAAAAATAGCCTATACATGCATGGAATTTTTATTTCCAAACTAAAGTGGAGGAAAAGGCACATTGTAATTATTAATTGTATACTAGTTGAGTGTACGTGTTGGGCATTGAGATAGGTGATCGATTACCTGGGATTTTAACAATGGAATAGTGAATTCCCCTATTGATTAGGAGTTATTTTCCATTGGAATTACGCAAGGAAAGAGGAGAAAGATGAAGCCATTAATTGACTAAGTGTTGCTCAAACCAGGACAACCAGTAGGAGAAGAAGTTTACAGTGCACGATGTCCTTTAGGATTGAAGCAAGACATTGTAATAGTTTCTCATTCTCATATGATTAATTAAAAGTAGTGGAAGGGTTTTTCCCTGTTGGATTTGCCTATAAATAATTGTGTTATTGTGTTGTTTTGATGGTTTCATGTCATTGCATGTGCTTCTAAATTGTGATTTCCATTTCACATAATAGTAGAGCAAATTTGTAATTGCTTGTTCTCAGTGCGAATACATTGGTAGTAGAAAATGTATATTATTTTTAACACTCTTAGGGTGCTGTCGGGAACAAATATATTAGCGATGTGTGGCTAAAAATTTTTCCAATGCTCCCAGTTCTACCTAGACCACAAGTCTCTTGGCCTTTAGGATTTTCATCCAAAATAAAATAAAATTTGGCCAAGTGTATAGAACCTACCCTGAAGTCAGATTTGATCACCAGGGTCAATGTATTATGGTTGTTTTCTATACACACAACATGGTTCCACTAGGGTGTGGTTTCACCAACACCCACTAGGTGTTGGACCTATTAGCATGTCAATAAAGTCATGTTCACCCACTTTGTCTTGACCTAGAAAACATATCATATATGGACTAAAAAAAACATAGGCTAGGTTCATAAAGCATAACTATAATTGTTGTGCACCCACCCTCTTGTAGTTTCAAGGAGACTCGTCGCCCAACTCCTAATACCTAAATTCTTAGTTTTAACAGAATAACTAGCATAGGGATTGGTTAAGCTAAGTATACCCATATATTTTGAAATTAGTTAACTAAATATGAACACATAATTTCCCATTCACGATGCACATAATAATGAATAACATATTATAGGCACACTTTAAAATTCATCTGCATACATGAGACCATTCTAATCATGAAGTTATAGTGAGTATCAAAAATTAGACATTAATTTACATTTACAAACATGTAAGATATTGCACCATTCACAATGTAACAGGATTCATTACAATCCATAAGGCAATACAGATACACAATGTAAACTTATCTGTGTTTGTAATGATGACTAGAAAATGAAGGAAGGACTTCAATTCTCCGCACAATTGTAAGGAAATCACATTGCAATATTTCTTGCAGCTGATTACCCTGAGTTAGATCCAAAGTATTATGGGTTGCATATTAAGGGTAGTTCAAAATCAAGGCTTAATGACATAACCAAGAGAAGGAGTCCACACTTTAGTTATTTTATCCCTTCCTTGCAATAGTAAGAACCAAAGTAACTTGTTGTGTGAATGCCATAACATAGAAGTTGTCTCTAATCATATCAATAAAGGTCGAAGGGACAAAGTGGAATTGATGTCTAGGAAATATTTCCAGAAAAATTTGTCCCGTTATTCAAAGTCGGCTACCCCAACAAAACTAAGAGCCCAAAAAATCATTTTCTTTATATAACGTGAATGGTAAGTGAAATAGCCACCTCAGTATAGGCACATCATAGTAGTAGCCTCCAAGCTAGCAGACTAGGACACACTATCAGAGTTAATTTTGTAGTTGTTACATAACATTGTCTTAAATTGGTATGTTCTTGTCTTAATTGTTAATTGTCTTAAATGGATTTCATCTTAAGTGGCCATTTTCTTAAATATAAATTTTTTTTCTCAAAATGTTTTTGTCTCTGTATTTTTCCTAACTATAAAGTTCTGTCTTAAAATAATTTTGTCTCAAATTTTTTTTGTCTTAAATATAAGTCTTAAAATACTTTTGTATTTAGCAATTTTGCCTTAAAATTTTCTTGTCTCAAACAATTTTTGTCTTAAATTTAAAGTTTTGTCTTAAAATGTTTTTGTCTTAAATTATTTTTGTCTTAAATATAAAATTCTTAAAATATTTTGTCTCAAATGTTTTTGTCTTAGATATAAAATCGTCTTAAAATGTTTTTGCCTCAAACTATTTTTGTCTTAAATTTTATATTGAAGACAATTCAACTGATATTAAGTTTAATATAAAATAACTAAAATGAAAAGTAGGTTTTTAAGACAAAAAAGTTCTTTTGAAAATTTCTTAAAAGTACCCTAGGTTATGAATTGGCAAATAGTAGTTTTTAAATTCCATCATATTGTGTTGGGAACCTTTTAAATGATCTAATAACAATGATTTTGACCAGTTTTACTACTTTATTTAACTTTCTCATTAGGCACATACGTTTCTCCAACACATGGTTTTGCACTGGTCACCATAGCAACATTTAGTTTGTTTAATATTCATTTCAGTACATCACAAATTAAATAGTTTCTGTAGTCATTTAGATGTTCTTGAGCATGGAATGCTTATGGTGATTCGAATGTTTAAGGCCAGATAATATTGAGCTTGGATTGAGCACTTGGGAAGGAAGTTTCACATGCATGAATTTTAAGTAGATTGTTTGACTGTATTACATTTAATAATAAATTTTCACTCCAAATGGGCTATAGTTAAATGACATAACATAACATATCTTTATTCATCTGCACTTCTCTTCCATGTGTTATCCACTTACGGCGTTTGATTTGCAACATCTAGTGCAATTTCTAGTTATCGATTCTAGAAGGGAAAGGTTATTACTAGTTTTTAATTATAGAAGGGAAATGTTAATTAGAAGAAAAAAATTAATTATAAGTATTGTATAGATGTGGTAATGTAAATTTTAATGTTTTGAGTAACTTAAATTACATAAAAAATAAAAATAAATAAAAATTTTAAAAGTTAAATTAAATTAAAAAAGATTAATGTGATGTGATGTAAACATTTTAACTTAGTCAAAATAAAAATAAAAATAACGCTATAAAAATAAAATAATAATAAAATGAAAATGACCCATCCTATCAAGAACCCATGTTATTGATCCATGGTATTTAGATCCATCTTAACTAGATCTATGAGGCCAAGAGTGATCAAATCTCTTGATATGCAAACCTTTTAAGGGATTTGATCCCTCTCCACTTTTTTTAGATCCCTAATTAAGATTGATCTATGTTCCTAAATATTTTGGGTAAAGGAGAAGAGTTAATATTATTTTGGAATGAAATATTAAATTAGTAAGAGCAAAATAATAGATTTTGGTCAAATTAGCAATATATTAAAATAATAGGTAATCAGTGAAGAGAAAACTGTTTCGAAACAATCTAAAATGCAGGGGTTTCGTTCTTCACCTTCGGCCGCTCAGGTTAGGGCTTCTCTCGGTGTTCACGACGGCCATGGAGGACAGGAGGCCTTTGTGTTGGCTCGTAATAAACTCTGCAAACATATTGAAACGAAGAAGGTTCTTGCAGATATCCGTCAAGCAACGTTCCAATCCAGCATTCAGGGCAGCCGCAGCAAGCATAGCACGGGATCATTATGCCCTCATAGCAGATCTGCACACGCCATTATGGCCTAGACCGGACAGTTATCTATGCGTTGTGGCCACAAACCAGAGCAGGAGATCTCAATGTTAGCTTGGTCCTTGTTAAGATCAGGGGAAATCACTCGCTCTCTGAAGCACAGTCTTGGCTTCAGATCTGACAAAGATCAGCCAGATCCGGTCACCCAGAAGGCAGAACAGTCCACGATCTGGCCAGATCCAGAGATCTATACACATCCTGGCCAAGATCTTGCAGGTCTGCTCCCCCGGATGGGAAATGGCCATGGCAGATCTGCTCTAGGAAGCTCAAAGCCCTTACCTGACTCCTTTCAGATCGAAATCTCTCAGCCTACAACAGCACCATCATGCAATGGGTTAGCCCTTCAGATCTGGTGCAGGAACTCAAACTAAATCTAGAGCGCAGAATGGGGATCCCTTCAAGCTTGCAGCAACTCCTCTTTCAAGGTAAACAACCTGAAGACCCTTTTCCCCTCTCTGCTTACAGTATTTCCAGGAGCAGCTCTGTGGTGGTAACCCTTCGTCTGAGAGGAGGTGCAGCGGGACAGTCTTCCTCTTCTCAGCCTTTCTCATACAAAGATGTTGTTCACTCTGAGATCCCCAAACCCCCGGAAGCCCTTAAATCTAAGGCCTTCTTGGTTGACAAGGTTGAAGAAGTTCCCTCTATTGAACTCATTCATGAAGAACTGGCTTCCCATCTTCAAGAATTTGCAGAAAGAGCCATCATTTACAAATTCAACGGATTGTGGCCGCGATCTCAGGATCTCTATGCATGGATCCATGCAAACCGGACTCATCATTGTAAGATATTTTTTTGCTTGAAAGGTTATTTCATTGTTTTATTTGACAATAGTAAGCACTATGAAAAGGCCTTAGCAGAAGGCCCTTGGTTCATGGGAACTGCAGGACTATTCTTGACTCCTTTGTTCCCAGATTTTGATCCAGCTACTGCACTCATTACTAAGACACCTGTATGGATCCGGCTTCCGAACTTACCTGCCCACTTATGGAGTACTCGTGTCTTCAGAGCCATAGGAGACACCTTGGGCAGCTTCATTAATGGTGATTTATGGCGGGAATCGAAAGGTCTCTACTCATATGCAAGAATATGCGTGGAATTAGATCTGAGCAAAGGACTTCCAGAACAAATCAATCTCAATATTAACGACTTTGTCTGGACCCAGACACTGGATTACGAGAATACTGCTTTTCGGTGCCGACATTGCCACCAATCTGGGCATTTGCAGAATACATGCCCATCTCGCCCAGCAAAAAAGAACAAGGTCAACGTCTCCAAGCCCAAGGCTAAACGATGGGTTCCTTGTTCTCCTCCTCCTGTCGTGAATTTTGATTCCTCCAGCTCTGAAGATGAAGATAGTGATGAAGAATTGAATCAGTCACCTCATTTCGTGGCCCCCCCCACAGATGGTCTGGCACCTTCCACTGACTCAGCCATTGCTCAGAAACGTGTCCATTTGTCCTCCTCCTCTGATTCAGGAAAGGAGGGCTCTCCTGTGGAGGAACCCAATCTTCAAGTTGTTATTACTCATCCACCCCAAAATGGTTGGGTTGAAGTCAAAAAAAAGGAAAGGTAAAAAGCTTCGTGTTGATGCCTCTACACTTTGAGGGTAGGAATCACTGCTTCTTTAGGTTACCAGTGAGTCGTTGTAGCTCGTTGCTTGCTTAATTCCTTCTCCGGAACCAAGGTTGATAGTATTATCATTTCCGGGTGCCGGTTTTCTGCATCTCTGAATTGTATCCTCTTGTACAATATTTTTGCTTAATAGAATTAGTCTTAATCGAGAATATATATATATATATATATATATATATATATATATATATATATTAAACTAATAAAATTTGGACAAATTCAAACTAATACAAGTTAATCTTGTATTAATTTAAATAATAAAAAATTAGATATTAGTATAAAGTAAAATAGATTTTGCTTAAGTTAAAATTAATAAGATAGAGATCAGGATTAATTATTTATAATATAATATTAAGTATTATATATTATTATATTAAGTAAGTATGAAAATAGTTAAAGTTAAGACAAGAGAGTAAAGCTAGAAAAAGAAAGTGTAAGGTAAACCTCTGATAACAAAAAAGTAAAAGATAAACTAAATTATATTAGAATTAAATTAAGAAATAAAAAAATAAAATTAGGATTAGCGTTGAAATAAATTTAATTAGGTTATAGAACAAATAAAAGATTGAATTTACCATTTACGAAGTATTAAAATAGAATAATAAATTTGAGGAGAAAGATTGAATAGAAAGGGTAAGGGATTACGCTGAATATAAAGAATTAAATTACATTGAAATATGGGGAGGAAAATAAGATAAGAAGATGGACATAATAGGATCGGGACAAGTGAAGGGGATGGTGAGGTTTACTAACATGGAGGTTAGGGGAATTACGTGAGGAGAATTACGTTTAGAAGATATAAAATGTACAGTAAGTTTTCAGGATACTAAATGATAATTTTATTTTGAATTATTATTAGTGTTTCTTTATTTTAATATTTATTTAGTGTTTAGAGGGATCAAATCTCTTGATATGCAAAAAAATTTTAGGGTGAAGAGGGACTCCATTGCTCTAGGATTTAGTATATCTGGAGTTAAGATGGATCTAGAATGGTTTAATTCTTCCCTTTAAATATATTAATACCATGGGTTTTCCATACCATGAGCTACTTTTAGTTTTACTATTTTTATTTTTATAGGTTTATTTTATTTTTATTTTTCTATTTTATTTTATTTTTATTTTTCTATTTTATTTTGACCATGTTAAAATGGTTACATTACTTGATTTTATAATTTTGTGGCCCATAGTGATTTTGATAGACTCTTTCGGATTAATCACATCAGAAGTTGTTGGTCGATGTTTCTTTAACACCCCTCCCTTGCGTGTCAAATTATTGCAAAACTAGGTTGAGGAAAGCTAGGTATGATGTGTAATATGAAATTAAATGCATTATTAAATTAATTAATTCATTAATGTTATAGCTCTGATATCCCTTGTTATAGATCTGACCCACAAATATAAGATAATATAAATAAACCGAGAAATAATAAGATAGAAATGCTTCTTTATTAATATCAAACCCTTCAGGTAGGGCAACACCATACATTCACTCCTTAAGGAAGGAGAACACTCCACAAATCATATGCATGTTCATACAATAATCCTTGACACCTCTGCATGTGGAGTCTCTAGCCTCTATATAGGCCTCATACATACAATACTATAGGTCATCACCATGGTTCTCTCATACTATCAAACTAATACCATGGGCCCATTACATTATTATTAACTACTTGTGGTCCCTTACATGATAGGGGTTAACCACCTTATTTATTACTATGGCCTATCCCATTATTACATTATTACCTTAGGTACTTCCCTTTGTACCCTATATTTTCCCCCTAGGTATACAACATTCCACCCCCCTTAGCATGTTTCGTCCTCGAAACACGCGAAGACCACAAATAATAAGATCTACTCGAAAGAGTAGTCCACTGGTACCATGCACGTGCATATAGCCATTGAAGAGAAAGGTTAACCCTCGATCTCGCTAGTGTCTCGCTCGCTTGAGATGGAAGTTGACCGTGGCAGCTCTTTTGTGTTGATGTGTAGTAGGTGGATCTTCACTCCGCTCTATCTGTCATGTGGGAGTTGTTGTGCTTGTGGCTAATTGGTTGCCATCTTGTTGGTTGTTGTCTTGCGGGGTGATGTGGGTGATGATATGTTGAAGTTTTAACCCATGGTGTCTTTTTATTTAATTCACCCCTTACTGGAGCCTGACTGTTATTTGGTACATGTTGTGGTGCCTGCTGTGGTGTCTCATCTTCTAATATTGCTTCAACCACTGAACCCTCATCAGATGTGTCAGCACCTGTAACCTTTCCGGCTTCATCCTCTGTTTGTGTTTGATTGTCGACCATCAACTGCTCATCATCTGATATTTCAGTCTCTGGAACATCTTCTTCTTTAACTTTTGTGGACTCTACCTGTTTATTGATGAAAATATCATGTAATGTAATTTTCTTCTTTTTATACCAGAGCTTCAAGAATTTCTTTTGCACGTTAATATTTATAATACCCACCGATTCCATCCACGGATATCCCAAAAAAACATCCATATTATCCATATTTGAAGTATAAAAATCACCATGCAACACATACTTATCCATATAAAGCTTCAAATCCTTATAAACTTGAACATCCTGTGTGTTTTCAATGTGTTTTGCTGGCACTTGCAATTTTTTTGCCAAGTTGACATTTATGAGATTTTTCTTACAACTCAGATTTATAGACATAAAGATTTTCTCCTTCTGAATCAATACATGAACTGCAATAAGAAGACACCAGTAAAACATAACCCCTGACGTGTTTCATTCTTTTTTCTAGCACAAGACCATTTGTCCATAAGGAGTTTTTCAAATTCTTCATCCGAAAATTTGGACAACTGTTTGAAGCCAAGTGAGTTCTACCATATGTCAGCCTCTTCTTTCAAATTAAGCAGTACTATAGCCTTCCAAAATACTTCATATTTGGACTTTATTCTTTGTATGAATTCTTCAATAGTAGAGCTATCATATTTCCCTGTAAAATTAGGATCTGCCATGAAAAATATTTTGAAAAAATTTTGCTTACTTGGCAAAAATTTAAAATGGACACAATTCCATCGATATTGCTTAGAATCACTATTATGACCTGATTTTGGAAATGGAACAACCATTTTTCATCTGTCCATGTGATAGAAATCTTGATCCAGGCAATGGAATTTCAGATCTGCGCTGCAACTCTTGCGCAGTCACCAAAATTTATAAAAAAAGAGTTGATTTTAAATCAACGATATCTCCCTCATCCGGACTCTGATTCGGACTGATTTTTTTTTTTGAAATCGGGTATTTTTCACAAAGAATCTAGATCCGTGATTAGATTTTGTAGATTTTGCCCCGAAATGTACAAATATGATCTACAAACTTGCCCCCGCCACTTGTTATAGATCTAATCTAAAAATATAAGATAATAGAAATAAACCCAGAAATAATAAGATAGAAATAGATAGAAATGCTTCTTTATTGATATCAAACCTTTAAGGTAGGGCAACACTATACATTCACTTCTTAAGGAAGGAGAACACTCCACAAGCCATATGTCTATTCATACAATAATCCTTGACACCTCTCCATGTGGAGTCTTTAGCCTCTATATAGGCCTCATACATACAGTACCATGGGTCATTACCATGGTTCCCTCATACCATCGAAATAATACCATTGGCCCATTACATCATTAGTAACTACTTCTGGTCCCTTACATGATAGGCATTAACCACCTTATTTATTACTATGGCCCATCTCATTATTACATTATTACCTTGGATACCTCCTTTTGTACCCCATATTATCCCCCCTAGGTATATAACAATTAATCACTTGGAAAAGTGAGAAACCAAGAGATGAGATTCTTTCGAAATCCCATTGAGGAAGGGATATGATAAATCTTAAATGATAAAAGTTCTAGATGTAATTCTAGATAAGCTGGATGGATTGGAGATAAATATCAATCGAGAAAAACATAAAATATATGCGGGAAAGAAAGGCAAGATTTTATGAGGAAAATCCTGGCGGGAGAGAAAGGTAAGCTTTTCAGAGATAAGCCTAGGAAATTGGATAAAAAAATCCACCTAAAAGCAGGATGCCCCTAAAGGAAACTATATCATGAAAGAGGGTATTAAATAACCATCACATAGATCAATTGGAGGTAGTTGATCCATGGAAAGAATGTTGGCTCATGGGTGAACTGGAAGAGTCAATTCTATGGTTGGGTGGTGGTGCTCCATTCTCCAAGTAATGTTCTCTCTCTTTTCCAATCTAGTCAGGTTCTATTGCATAAGATGTTTTGTATGTTGGTTTCCTACCCTCTATGTCTATTTCTTACTTTGGAAGTGGTTAAATAATTCAATTTAGATGTATGTATGGTTGAATTATATTTATTATCGGAATGATGTATTTCTTGTTCATGTGACTCTTACTATATCCCCATGTAAAGTTAGTGGTAGAAGTACAATAAGTAGTTGACATTACTTGTGCTAATGAGATCTCTAACTCATGGTAGAATATGCATGGGACAATTATACATAAGTAGATATTCTTGTACTAACTTGGTTATGAGATGATCATATGTGAATATCGAGATAGCTAGTCAATCTAAATTTTATCGTCATTCAATTTAGGGAAGGAAGATAATATGCTTTTAAATTATGTGGTATCTCTAGGTTAAATTGGAAAACATTTATGCATGAGGAACAGTTATGAAAAAATAAAATGTTGGGTCCCTATAATACTAGTGATTACCCCATTACTATTGTAGTTATACCCCTTATTTATATTGATGTACCCATGTAGTGCCCATATTGTTACTATTGTGCCACATAGAAGCCCACTATTGTTATTGTTGTGCCCTACAATATTATTGTTATGTAGGCTCTGATTGTATTGGGACCACTTAGACTCCTATATATAGAAAGGAGGTATTTTCATTTGTATCATCCAAGAATTGTTCATTTATGTAATGTAAAGGAGGTTGCCCCCTCGAAGAGGCTGAATTATAAGGCGTGGATCTCTCTTTTCTATCTTTTTGTGAGCTGGTTTCATAACATTTGGTATCAGAGCTTTGGATTCTAGGGTTTCGCTGCTCCAAACAGGTCATCGTGGCATTTTCGCTATAACTTTTTTTCTGGGACGTTTCAGAAGTCGCAAAAAAAACCCATTTGAGAAGAATTGGCGCTGAACCTTGGTTCCGAATTTCAGAGCTTTTCTCGCGATATTTTCGGAGATATGATCTGAGGAAGTTGGTCTTGTGGAAGACTCCTGAATTACATTCAAAACAGGTGACCTGGGGAAAATCGTCATAACTCTCTCTCTGAGGATCGGATTGAAATTTCGTAAAAAGGTACAGAAAGAGGACGGACTGTAGTTTCTTTTGCGTGTGTTTTAGATTCAAAGGTGGAAACAGTGACTCGTGGCACGTCGTACAAGTTCGCTCTACTGAACCAGTCTAAAAGCAAGTAACTGTGGGAGATTTCACATAACTCTTCCTTGGAGAATCCAATTTGGCTCAGACTTGTGGCATTGGAAAGAGGACGCAGAAGGCTACTACAGGTAGCAATTTCAGAATTGGAGGATCTGAAATTACAGAGATACATCAGATTCAATATCAGGCTTCTATAAAGTGAAAAAAGGTGTGTAGTTTTTTTTAAATTTTTGTGTAAGCTTGGTTTAACGGAATTCAAAGGGCATAGTAAAACTTTATTATCGGTAACTGATGCCCCGAGGAAAAAAAATGAAAACACCTAGTAAGGAACCTGAAAGCTCTAGCATGACTCATGAAGAAGAGGAAGAAATGCTACATGATATATCAAAATTACAAGAACAAGTGCAACAAATGTCACGCTCACAAAAGCTAACAGAAGCTAAGATAAGTGGCGTGGAATCTAAGGTAAATGGCATGGAAGCTAAGATGGATGGCATGGAAGCTAAGATTGATGCTAAATTTGATGGCATGGATGATAAGATGGATGAATTGAAGAAGTTGCTACAAGAAAGGGTCACTAATGGTGAAAAGGTAGTAAAGGAAACTCATGATGAGAACAAAAGAAATGTTAATCATGATACCATAGATGCTAATGTTGGATCGAAGACGCATCATGTTCCAAAAATCGATATGAGGAAGTTTGATGGCAAGGATCCCGCCACATGGATATTACAGATGGAGCAATTCTTCGATCTCAATAATGTGCAAAACACACAAAAGGTACGTATGGCAACTTTATATTTGGAACCAAATCAGTTTGTATGGTATCAATGGCTTTGTTCTCGTAAACAATTTATCACTTGGGCAATTTTTACGGAAGAATTGATAGCACATTATGAGGATACAAAAAGCAACACTTTTTTTAGCCAATTGATGAATCTCAAACAAAAGGGTTCAATAATGGAGCACATTGAGGAGTTCCAAAAATTGAACATAAGGATAAAAGATATTCCAGAGGAGCATAGGATTGATGTGTTCATAGGGTCTTTAAAGGATAATATCCAACATGATGTGCGCCTTTGGGAACCCGATTCATTAGAGAAGGCATTCAGGTTAGCAAGAAAAATGGAAAGCAAAATTATGGCAACTAGGAAGCATACCATTCACAACTATAAAGAAGGAAGTGTTGTTGCCCATAGTCTTCCACAACCTACAAGGTTGACACCACAACAATTGGAAGAAAAAAGATCAAAAGGGCTTTGTTACAATTGTGATAGCAAATACACAAAAGGTCATAAATGTGCTGAGAAGAAATTATTCTACATAGATTGTGAAGAGGAAGAAGAAAAGGAGCAAGAAAGGTCAAAAGAAGAGGATATATTCCAGGAACAAAGCTTAGATGAAGAACAAATAAATCCAACCATATCTTGTAATGCATTGGCGGGAATTACCACTCCTCAAACCATCAAGATAGAAGGACAAATCAAGAAGAAAAAGGTAATAGTGTTGATTGATTCAGGAAGCACCCACAATTTTATTCATTGTAGGGTAGCAAAAGAATTGAATTGCTTCCTATATCCAGCTCCAGAGTGTCAAGTGATGATTGCAAATGGAGGAACAATAAATTGTTCTGGAAAGTGCCATAATATCAAGCTATGCATGGGAGAATATGTATTGACTAGCCCAATGCTTTCCATTCCAATGGGAGGTGCTGATGTTGTACTAGGAGTCCAATGGCTACAATCTTTGGGTACAATAGCTTTTAATTTTCAAGAACTTTTCATGAAATTTTCTGTGGAAGGAAAGGAAGTTGAATTAAGGGGTATTGCAGGGAAACCAGGAAAGATAATCAGCTCTAATGGAATGACAAAGCTTCTAAAAAAGGAGCAAAGAGGTGTAATTGCACAATTATGTTCACTAGATGTTTCCACATTGGAATCATCTATTTCTCCAGATCTCCAAAAAGTCCTGGACAATCATTCCAAGGTATTTGATACTCCCAAAGGTCTCCCACCTATGCGTGATCATGATCATGCTATTCATCTGATTCCAGGAAGTGTTCCTCCAAACATCAGGCCGTACAGATATCCATATGTCCAAAAAAGTGAAATTGAACGTATGGTTGCAGAAATGTTAGAGGCTGGTATAATTCAACCGAGTCAAAGTTCTTTCTCAGCTCCAGTAGTATTGGTGCACAAGAAGGATGGATCATGGCGCATGTGTCCAGATTATAGGGAGCTCAACAAGCTCACTATTAAAGATAAGTTCCCCATTCCTGTTATTGATGAATTACTGGATGAATTGCATGGATCAATTTACTTCACCAAGTTGGATCTTCGTTCGGGATATCATCAAATTAGAATGAAGGTCGAAGACATTCCGAAAACAGCATTTAGAACTCATGAGGGTCATTATGAATTTTTGGTCATGCCTTTTGGCCTTACCAATGCACCTTCAACATTTCAAGGTTTGATGAATTCAATTTTCAAACCATTCCTTAGAAAATTTGTGTTAGTATTTTTTGATGATATACTAATCTACAGCAAGTCTTGGAAGGATCATGTTGAACATGTTGACAGGGTGTTACAACTATTGGAGGAGAAACAATTATATGCAAAAAGATCCAAATGTTTCTTTGGAGTCCAGGAGGTGGAATATTTGGGTCATATTGTATCTCATGAAGGAGTTAAGGTAGACCCTAGCAAAATTAAAGCCATTAAGGAATGGAAAATCCCCACATCTATAAAGCATCTGCGAGGATTTCTTGGGTTGACAGGGTATTATCGCAAGTTTGTTAAGAATTATGGGAGAATAGCTGCACCTCTAACAACATTATTGAAGAAAGATTCATTTTCATGGAATTCGGAAGCAACAAAGGCCTTTGAACATCTTAAAGAGGCAATGTGCCAAGCACCGGTCTTAGCTACGCCGGACTTCACAAAAACCTTTATTGTGGAATGTGATGCTTCAGGAAATGGAATTGGTGCTGTTCTAATGCAAGATGAAAGACCCATTGCTTTTGAAAGTCGTCCAATCAAGGGAAAGTTTTTAAGAAAAGCTATTTATGAGAAGGAAATGTTGGCAATACTCCATGCACTTAAGAAATGGCGACCCTACCTAATGGGAAGACACTTCAAGGTAAAAACGGATCATGATAGCCTTAAATACTTTTTAGAACAAAGATTATCCTCTGAAGAGCAACAAAAGTGGGTCACAAAGATGTTGGGTTATGACTTTGAAATCATCTACAAAAAAGGGAAGCAAAATGTGGTGGCAGATGCACTCTCAAGAAAGGATGAGGATGTGGAAGCATTGTTGTGTGCCATTTCTATTATCCAACCAGATTGGATAAACGAAGCAAGGGAGGAATGGAAGAATGACGAAGAAGTGTGGGCACTTATTCAAAAGCTACAACAAGATTCCAGTACTTCTGATACATTTAGCTGGAAAAATGATTCGCTATGGTACAAAGATCGCCTATACCTATGTAAGAATTCCCAGCTAAAACAAAAGATTCTTATGGAATTGCACACTTCTCCCTTAGGAGGGCACTCAGGATTTTTAAAAACTTACCACAGGGTTAAGAAGGAATTTTTTTGGGATGGCCTTAAATCAGATATTCAAAAGTTTGTGGCGGAATGTTTGGTTTGCCAGCAAAATAAAGTTGAAACAATTAAGACACCGGGTCTATTACAACCTTTATCCATTCCAAGCCAACGTTGGGAGGAGGTCTCAATGGATTTTATCACAGGTTTACCCAAGTCTGAGGGAAAGAGTGTCATCATGGTGGTAGTTGACAGACTTACGAAGTATGCACACTTTTGTGCATTATCACATCCATTTAAAGCCAGTACAGTTTCTACTGCATTTATGGAAACAGTTCAAAAGCTACATGGAAACCCAAAGATTATTGTAAGTGACAGAGATCCCATTTTCACTGGAAATTTTTGGACAGAATTATTTTCTTGTCTGGGTACTCAGTTAGCTCATAGCTCATCTTATCATCCTCAATCTGATGGGCAAACTGAGATAGTAAACAAATGTTTGGAAGGATACCTTCGTTGCTTTGTATCTGATAAACAGACACAATGGGTCAAATGGTTGCCTCTGGCTGAATGGTGGTATAACACTTCCTTTCATACAGCAACAAAAATGACCCCATTTATGGCACTTTATGGGTATCAACCACCATCCATCACATCATATTTAAGAGAAAATTCTAAGGTTCAGGCAGTGGAACATCACATCGAACATCAACAACAAGTCCTCCAACTCTTAAAGGATAACCTTGTGTTGGCACAGAATAGAATGAAACAACAGGCAGATCAGCATCGCAGTGAAAGAAGTTTTGATGTAGGTGATTGGGTATTCCTACGGCTACAACCATATAAGCAAATGTCCCTCAAGCAAGCTAAGAAGGATAATAAATTATCACCAAAGTATTATGGTCCGTACAAGGTGTTGCAAAAGATTGGTACTATGGCATACAAATTGGAGCTTCCTGCAGCTTCTCGATTGCACCCAGTTTTCCATGTTTCATGCTTAAAGAAGGTTATAGGCGACAAGCTCCCAGTTCAAACAATATTGCCAGAACTTGACGAAGAAGGAAAAATTATATTGGAACCAGAAGCAGTTATAGAAACAAGAACTCGACAGCTACGAAATCGATCAATTTCAGAGTACCTTATCAAGTGGAAGAACTTATCCGCTGAAGATTCCACATGGGAGGACGAGAATTTTATGCAGAAGTATCCTGAACTACTCAAGCGTTGAGGACAACACTTTTTGAAGGAGAGGGGCATGTTGGGTCCCTATAATACTAGTGATTACCCCATTACTATTGTAGTTATACCCCTTATTTATATTGATGTACCCATGTAGTGCCCATATTGTTACTATTGTGCCACATAGAAGCCCACTATTGTTATTGTTGTGCCCTACAATATTATTGTTATGTAGGCTCTGATTGTATTGGGACCACTTAGACTCCTATATATAGAAAGGAGGTATTTTCATTTGTATCATCCAAGAATTGTTCATTTATGTAATGTAAAGGAGGTTGCCCCCTCGAAGAGGCTGAATTATAAGGCGTGGATCTCTCTTTTCTATCTTTTTGTGAGCTGGTTTCATAACATAAAATTGTACTGATATAGTCGATGATTCAGAATTATTTATACCATGCATGTCATAAGACTTGCTTCCACTTGGGCCAACTAGATATGGATGTTAAATGAATGGTTGGTCAGTAACATTTTGACTATGATCATGATGCACAACCACGATAGCTAAAGTAGAATTAAGTTAATGTTTCATTAATGTTTGTATCAATTAATTGAAGGATTTTATGAGTTGCATAGTCCTTCTCTATAATATGTAAATTATGCTTCATGTTTCATCTGATGTATAAGTCTTATAAATGAATCTATAGTTCCCCATCATGAATCCAGTAAAGCAATAGAGAGAGTATGCATTACTATGGTTCCTTACTTTGATGAGGTTTGATTATTAAGAGAATGAGTATAATTTCATGATTAATACTTATCCATGTAACGACAAGGAAATTTTAATTGTGACAATTGTTGAATCTTACCAGTAACAGAAGAAAATTTTAAAAGTAATGGAGCTAGTGGCTAATTTAGAGTGTAGGCTCATGGGATATGTTACCAATGGTATTACAGGAAAGTTAAAACCTTTTAGACACTAGGCCAATCTCCCTCTACACAATATGAAAAAGTATGAGAGCCAAATAAGAAGTGGCATGAAAGAGTTTGATAATAAAAAGTTATAAGAAAAATAACCCAAATTTTATAAAGGGGAAAAATTAAATTTTAAAATTTAAAGCATGTGAATATCATTTCTTTCCACCAAAGGAAATTAGGATTCTTTGAGGATGAATCCAAATATTAACATGGTTATTGAAGAAATAACATTCCATTAGGTAACATGTTATTATTTTAAAGCCTTTAAAAATGGTTTGGTCTCTATCTCATGGTGGGAATTTTTTCAAAGAACCCCACATATGCTACTTCAACGAGGTCATATATTGGAAAATACCATATGGTGTCAAAAATTTAGAAATTGGTCAATTTTAAGGAAGTTGCGAAGAACTTCAACCAACCTTACTTTAGTTTGCTATCAAATTAAAGTGTGCCTCTATTAAAGTCCGCATACAGGGTTTCACACTTCGAAGATATTGATATGTATGTACATAGATAGGGTGATTTTGTAGCATGAAGGGGAATGAGAACGAAAGGATTGACTGAGTGTTTATAATTATTGATCATACAAATCGAGCCTTGGTCAATTTAGTTACACTATTAAGATTTTTGTGTCTCAAGGAAGAATGCTATCGAGGATGTCTAGTTAAGGGAAACTATGGCTGAAAATTTAATGAGGAATAACCTCAACCTAGCATGGTTGGGTGTTTGCCAATATGGTTGCATTTCAGATGATTAGACAGATATTGGGAAACATGTCATGCATATTCGACTCTCAAAAAAGGAGGTGAAAATGTTATTCTTTGCGTTTACGTTCGATATACAATATCGATTCTAATTGTCTCGAAACAATAACAAATGATATAAGTGTAATTCATACGCAGAACGAAATTACGACCAAGCCTTAACCAAGCCTAAGGCTAATGATTCTTCTCTCTTATTGATTGAAGATTCCATTCATTAAGCTGCTCTCAGGCATAGATCAAGACATAGTATATGGGCTATGGCAGGAAGATCCACAAGGCCGAGAAAGAAGAATTGGAATTGTGCTAACTAATTTCGATGGAGGTTTGACAGGTCTAATTTGAAGCTTATCTATCTAAACCAAACTAGGTAAGATGGAATCTGGTTCTATTGAGTCAGGGAAGAAGACGATCATGAGAGTTTTGTGGAGAAGCTCCTTGAAGGAAGAGGAGAGGAGAGAAAAGATAATTCATTGGGAGATCTTCTATCAGAATTGTAATTGAGAGAGGGATGAGGCTCTGTGCATGTTATGTCGACTGTGAGACGATGCCTTGAATTTTGTGCCAAAGAAAAGTTTGAAAAATTAGATAAATTGAATCGCACATATGCATGATTCCCTATATTTATTTCCTATATTGAGATCCTTTCCTCTGGCTTGGTGTTGGATGCATTGGTCATCATCGTCGGTGGGATGTTTTAGCAGTAATCTAACTAATCGAAGGAATTGCCTAGAAAGTTATGGAAATTCTGGTCATATTTAGAGAAAATCCGGTAAGGATTTTTGTAAATCCAAGTTATAGTTGTTAGACTTCACAATTTTAGGTAACTTGGAAGTTTTTGATGGTGTTTAATCCATTTCCACTATCAAAAACACTATTCAAGCACTGTCTCTACAAGATTCTTTGAATTGTTTTGCCCAGATTTCAGCCACTTTTGACATTCTGGGCAATTCCTCTACCTTGTTAGTCGACTCTGATATTTTATTCTCCATGCACTGTTGAAAAAGTAGTGTTTTCTGTTCGATTACAATGGGATTGGCGATAGACCCAGTTTTTATGGGTAGTGTTTCAGCGACAACGCCTTCCCAAGTGAGGATGAGGAAAAATATTGACTACTTTTAACAAGTTGACTTCCGAGTGCTTTACGAGAAGTTGGAGGTTTGTAAGTTGGAAACAAATCCAAACAATATCATTTCCATGGAGAAATCGAGGAAAATTTGTAGCATGGTTGTTTCCTTTCATCGATTGCGAATGCCTATCTGCTAACTTGAAGGCATTGGTTGGGATAATGATTATCCTCATGGGCATCATTACCCTTAGTTGGATAGAGTTATCCTTAGGTTCAACAATGCTCAACCTTATCTGTAAGGACCTACGATCCTTGGCACGACCTTCGGTTAAGTGCAATGGCTTGTTGATGAACGAGCAAGTTGGAGACATGGAAAAAGTGCGAGCTCATGACAGAAATGTGCGAAGGACAAGTTAAAAATGTGCATAAGGAAGTAAAGCGATGGTGTTTATATGGCGTGGGGAGCGTTGGCTCAACCCACGGGCCGACCTACGACTTGGACAAAGGCCGACCACGATGATGGCAAGTTTACGAAGTATGTAGGGGTGTTCAACACATGGTGAATGAGTCGGTTTGGGTAGCTCAACTCACCCTACCATCCTTATATACACAATGAAGTTTGGAGCTTGGAGAGTCATTCATTTAAATGCTCTCATCACACATACAAGGAAGAGGTGCGAAGTAAGGTGAAGTGACAGCAATCAGGAGGCATAGCTCTATGTGCCCAACCTTGTGCAAGGTCGCATGGTGATATCGCACAAGTGTTGTATCGGTTGAAGGCACGAGTAGGAGGTCGCCCGCCATTCAGGTGAAGGCGTGGGTGGAGACTTCGGTGGGTCACCCGCCTGCCGTGCAGAAGTAAACGCAGAGGTGTCTTCGGGTGACTTGGGTAGGTCGCTCAACCGCCGTGCGAAAATGTGAAGGGTGACTTGGGTGAGGTCGGCCGCCTATGGAAACGAAGTTGGGTTGAAAAGTGGTTGGCAGCTCATGTGAGGGTGCGCTCACCCAACTTCGGCAAGGAACTTTGGTTGGCACACGAAGGTGTGGAAAGTTGTAAAATTGGCTAAGTATGAAACTTGGTGTTTCACAAGTATACTTATAAAGCTTTGTAACTTTGTAAATTTTAATGATATATTATATTCGGGAAGACTCATTGTTCAGGGAGTTGCCCCTCCCTTTATACTGTGCAATTATGTTCTCTTGTATAATTGCTTATGATAATGAATGTGTATGGGTGTTCATTAGTATAAAGGAAACATAATAATTACTTGGTTGAGAAACACAAACTATGTAGGACAAGTTGTTAAGCGTAGTCCATGAACATAAGTATTGGTGAAAAGAAAGTGTTCGGTGGTGCCGCACCTCGCCAAGTATGGTTGTAAGTCTACCGTAGTCCTGGGGGCGTGACAGTTGGTATTGGAGCTGATGATCAGGGAGCTGATCAGGTTGACGATGAACTGCTGATCCCGCTGCACTATCGTAATAGTTGGTATCAGAGCTCGATTGGAGATAGTATTGAAGCTGATTCAGGGTTGAAGAAGCTTGACAATTGGTGACAATGAGAATAGGTACTTGCAGGTGAAGGAAGTTGGTTTCACATACAAGTGGAATCAAGAGCTGGTTCATGTTTTGATAGGAACTTGGAGAAGGCTGAAAGGCAAATATAGCAGATGAACCTACGACAAGTGAATCTAGCCATAATGAAAGTGAAGTCTTCTGGTACAAAGTGTTGGAACAAATGGGTCGATGGAGTTCTAACTAGGTTTCGATGAAAGTTGAGAACATGAAGCTTCGGGAAGGCTATTTGGAACTAAGTAGGGAACTTGAAGAACTCAAAAGCCAATGCGAATGTACGATAGATGGTGAACTCAAGGAACTTGATGAGGAGATCCGAAAAAGTGGTCTTGGTCTTCAAGAGCTCTTAGATGAAGGAGCCTGGTTAAGGAAGAAAAGTGCCATGGTGGAAGCCAAAGTCAAGCAAGTTGAGGAGGAGATAAAGAAGAAGCTTCTTGGTAAGAAGGTTGTTCTAATTGAGCAGGAAGAGCTCGACTACATTGACAGGCTGGGGACTCACTACCAAGAAAATCCAGAGGATGTTCAGAAGCTTAGTTCTATGAAGGTAGTCAATGGACACTTGGTTGGTACACTTGAGCAGAATGCGATGGAGGACAAGCTTGATGGAAGTCAAACTGGACTAGAATCGAGTTGCTTAGAAGAGCCAAGCAAGGAAGTGAAGTACCTTAGGAGGAATTTCAAGTTGGAGCACAAGCCAATTGACACTTCTAAGGCCGAATTCTTGAAGAAGGTTGTTGATGTGAGACACAAGATAAAGCCGACAGAAGGAGGTGATTCCTTAAAGCTGAGTTTTGTGCATGTGACCGTGAAGGGAAAGAGATTTGCAGCTTTGGTGGATACTGTGTCTACTCATAGCTTCTTAAGCAGGAAAGCAACAAAGTATTTTGGGAAGACAACAACAATGAAGAGGGAATGGAGTGCTTTCAAAGCAGTCAACTCTACCATGAAAGTTGTTACTAGTGTGATGGAAAACACTCAGGTGAGAATCGGATCGTGGTTTGGAAAGTTGGACTTGACGATCGTGGACATGGATGATCATTCTATGATGTTGGGGCAAAATTTCATGAGACTTGCGCAAGCCATACCAATGGTGGACCAGGACATTCTCTTGATCACAGCTGAGGGAAGAACCATGATGATTCTGATGAATAGAAGGAGTTGCTTGGGGTATAGACCGAGGATGAATTCTATGACTTTGTATCCCAAAGATCTGAATGTGAAGCATTAGGATGTGGAACAAAGAGGACTTGGGAGTATGACTCAAACAACGAAGGAAGGGAAGTTTATTGACTTCATTGCAAGAGTAAGGAAGGATAAAGTAAGTGGGAGATCAATCTCACGAACCTTGAAGCACTTGACAGAAACATCTTCTACTGATGATCTTCAAAATGGAGTTGCAAAAGAAGGGATTCCAAGTACTACTTCAGAGGCAGTGGTTGGAGAGGATTATGAAGGTAGATATTCTACTGGTATAGTGGATTTTTGTAGATATGCTATGGGCATATATGACTTTCAGTTAACAAAGGACAAGCTTGGAGAGATTGGGTGTACATGTGAGGAGATTGAGGCTGTGCACAGATACTTGAGGACACAACATCAATCTGATACATGGGTGGATGAGAGTCAGGGAGGAAACTTCCTGGCCCTCCTTTCTCTATAGACAACCTTGGAGATGGTTTGGTGCAGGGACCTTGATTAGAAGGGGCTGCACCACCTTAGCAAGGGGCCTTGGGAGGAGGTTTCTTTATGATAGACTGCAGACTTGGATATAGATGACCAAATGTTGGGATGGAGTCTACTTGAGTTGGGCATCATAGACAACTAGAGTCATGGACATCAGGTTGGAGATAAGGAGCATGACAGTTATGTAGGGACATTATGCGAGAGCATGTGTAGAGGTGTCATTCATGGACATTCTATGGGGAAGGTCGAAGAAAAGGATGTTGTGCAGATGTTGTTGTGACATGGAGGTGTATGAGCTAGTGGAGAGGTCGTACACTCTTGTGCAACAAGAGCATGCGCTGAACATGTTACAGATGGGATGGAGATTCCATGGACCTGAGCATAGGAATTGGACAGATTCTTGATGAGTCCGAGATGTAGCAGAGGTTAGGGAAAAACTGATGGTAGCATAAGGATGTGCATTCTTGTGGTTTGGGCGTATGGTTGGATTAGCTACCCAACTAGTTCGAATCATGAGGGGTACCGGTGTGTAGACAGATGTCCATATCAAGTGGAGTATCTTGACAGGCAGCCTATGAAGGGACGAGACATGATGGAGATAGTGTTTCTACATATGTTGCAGGGATGTTTGCAGTATGTGGAGGAGTTGATATCATGGATAAGACTGTTCGGATATAAAAATCTTGATCTTGGTGGATGGTTACCAGGATGGGATGTTGTCGAGGACGACAATGACATCAGGTGGAGGAGAATGTAAGGACCTGTGATCCTTAACACGACCTCCGGTTAAGTACAACGGCTTGTTGATGAACGAGCGAATTGGAGACATGGACGAAGTGCGAGCTCATGACAGAATTGTGCGAAGGAAAAGTTAAAAATGCGCATAAGGAAGTAGAGCGATGGTGTTTATATGGCGTGGGGAGCGTTGGCTCAATCCAGACGCCGACCTACGACTTGGACAAAGGCCGACCACGATGATGGCAAGTTTGTGAAGTATGTAGGGGCATTTAACACATGGTGGATGAGTCAGCTTGGATAGCTCGACTCGCCCTACCATCCTTATATATACAATGAAGTTTGGAGCTTGGAGAGTGATTCATTCGAGCACTCTCATCACGCATGCAAGGAAGAGGTGTGAAGTAAGGTGAAGCTGCAGCAATAAGGAGGCGCAGCTCTATGTGCCCAACCTTAGGCAAGGCTGCACGGTGATATCGCACGTGTTGTACCTAGTGAAGGCACGGGTAGGAGGTCGCCCACCGTTTGGGTGAAGGCGTGGGTGGAGACTCCGGTGGGTCGCCCGCCCGCCGTGTAGAAGTAAATGTGGAGGTGTCTCTGGGTGACTTGGGTAGGTCACCCGCCTACCGTGCGAAAGTGTGAAGAGTGACTTGGGTGAGGTCGCCTGCCTGTGGAAACGAAGTTCGGTTGAGGAGCAGTTGGCAGCTCGTGTGAGGGCGCGCTCGCCCAGCTCGGGCGAGGAGCTTTGGTTGGCACACGAAAGTGTGGAAAGTTGTAAAATTGGCTAGGTATGAAACTTGGTGTTTCCCAAGAATACTTGTAAAGCTTTGTAACCTTTTAAAGTTGAATGATATATTATACTCAAGCAGACTCATTGTTGAGGGAGTTGTCCCTCCCTTTATACTGTGCAATTGTGTTCTCTTGTATAATTGCTGATGATAATGAATGTGTACGGGTGTTCATTGGTATAAAGGAAACATAATAATTACTTGGTTAAGAAACACAAACTAAGTAGGACAAGTAGTTAGGCGTAGTCCATGAACATAAGTATTGGTGAAAAGAAAGTGTTCGGTGGTGCCGCACCTCGCCAAGTACAGTTGGAAGACTACGGTGGCCTTGGGGTGTGACATTATCCATGCTATGAGTAATTATTATTTTTTTTTGTTTATTTTCTTTTACGCTCGAACAAGTATGATATATATACGTATGGACAACGTTTTGTAAAAAAAAGAAGTGTTCACTAACTCTAACGGGTATTATGGATGATAAAACAAGCCATAGGGGATTTGCAAATCATTTTTTTTTATGTGGTGGCCGATTCGACGTTTGCAAACTCTTCCAACTTGATTGTCTAGAAAAATTGCAAAGTTTTCTCTCGAAGTGTGGGTATTGTCAGAGGAAGCTTCGTTAAGAAGTTGTCTGCGCTCATGAATAATTAATCTGCTGAACATAGTACTTTGTATGGATCCAAATCATTTGTTTAAACACCACTTTCGTCTATCCTAGAGGAGTAGGTAGTTCTGCAGAATCGAATATTCAATTTTTTTTTATTTATTGCAGTTATAAATGGGTATATATATATATATATATTATTTTCCGAGAATGGCACGAGTACTGTTCCCGTTTGGCATAATATAAACACCACTTTCGTCTATCCTAGAGGAGTAGGTAGTTCTGCAGAATCGAACATTCAATTTTTTTATATATTGCAGTAATAAATGGGTATATATATTTTATTTTCCGGGAATGGCACGACTACTATTCCCGTTTGGCATAATATGCGTGTGGTGATTAAAAAAAAAACCACTAATGTATTCACGTGTAGGTATGACAAGCTTGTTTCATACATTGATGCATAGGTTGCATATAATTATCGAGTGCGATTAGAAAATGAGACATTGCATGATTGCAATACCACAGCGACTTCATAAAACATGAATGGGCCGAGGCAGTCAAAAGATTTGATTCATTATTCGATGATAATGAAAGTGTGGCCTGTGTTCTGATAAGTGGCAGCTTCCCGTAAAGGTAATACGCTTCTCTAGATATTCACCACCAATTAAATGAACTCGTTGTTTCTCATGTGAAATTGCGTGTTACCTCTTTTATACGAATATTTCCCATGAGAATTTTTGTTTTGAAGCTACATAACGTTCAGATTCTCACAGGTCTCGAATGAATATGCGTTTTGTATTTGCCCAGAAAAGTTTTCTAATATATCTTTTTGAAATTGAAAGAGTGAAATTTGTTGGGATAAATGTTTAGTATGCCAACAACTAGTCCCTTGAGGATGCAGAAATATACTTCTGAATATCTGTGATATTATGTTGAGATTTTCTGTTTTGAATAAAATAGGTAAAATTAGGAATTAGTTTCTAGATTAGCTTCAGTTTGTTGGGAGGGGTTAATGCATCCTAAATTTGAGTTGAGAGGATTTATGAGGCAGTTAGATTCTCCTTGTTATATAACAGGTATTCATACGGATGGTTTGGGTGTAGTGTGAGAGTTTATGTAATCTCCTGTTTGATTAATAAAGAATTGTCGATGCCTATGTTTGGTGGACGTAGCCCAGATTGGTTGGGTGAACCACGTTAATTCCAGTGTTGCGTGTGTATGATTTAATTGCTGAGTATTTGATTTAATTTGCTGTGCATCTGATCTCCAACATATTATAGTAAGGGAAAATTTTAAAACTGAAATTACAGCTAAAATGTGTGAGGAAGGATGACTTCTCTTTAAGCCATCATAAAATATGGAAAGCACCCGAGAAGATCCGCGTTAACCCACCAGTTACCATGTAGTTATCGATCTTACTAAACATTATCCTACTTGTTTATTAAGACCATTTATTAGAGACTACCTAAGCTTGAGAACTATATGTATTGTATATTTAAGCATACAAAATCTTGATAAATACAAGAATTCATTGCTCTACATTTTTTCATATACAATTAAGGCAATTATAGCTAATTGATTCGATTTCGTGTAGCGTACTGGGTATACCTATTTTTTTGAACCACTTCTCTGTTCTCCCAGGCATTGTTCCATATGGGGGAGCCTTTCACTGTACCTGTCATACGTATGATATCCGAAGCTGGCTAGGCATTGGCATATTCTCCCTTCCAGATGCTTGCCCATTGAGCTTAAGGATCCTTAACCCACCTCCACCAAAGTTTGGCTCCTAGAGCGTTGTTGAGAATCTCTAGATTGTCCAAACCCAGGCATCCTTGATTCTTGGGTTTCCAGATCTTTTTCCATGATACTAAAGGCCATTTTTTCCTTGTTTCCTCTTTGCCCCAAAAAAAGTCTCGTTGAATATTCTGAAATTGTTGTAAGACTCCTATTGGAGCTGGGAGGGCTGATAGCATAAAGATTGGGATAGCTTGGAGAACTGCTTTAGTGAGAACCAGTCTACCAGCTAAATTTAAAGATCTGTTTGTCCATTTTCTGACCTTGTCTTGCATTTTAGTTGCTAATGGTTCCCATATACTCTTGTGTTGAGCTTTAGCTGTAAGAGGAATTCCCAAAAACTTAGAGGGAAGGGATTCTCTCTAAAAGCCTAAAATTCTGGAGACATTTCTCTTGATGGCAATATGAGTGTTAAAGAAAAAGACTTTTGATTTGGAAAGGTTTACTTCCATACCTGTAGCCTTCGTGAAGTCATTCAAAATTTGTTTGTAAGCAAGTGCTTCCTTAATTGTGGGAAAAATTATTGATGAGTCAGAACTTGCCCATTCTCTGAAAGTTGGAGTCCTTGAATTCTCCCCATTACTCTTGCATGCTTGATGGACTGCCCCAGCCCTTTCATCATGAGGATGAAGAGAAAAGGAGAGAGCGGATCTCCCTGTCTAAGACCCTTGGAAGGGAGAAAAAGTTCAGAAGGAGAGCCATTCACTAAATTTGAAAAGCTGGATGAAGTCACAAGGGCCATGACCCATCTAACCCAATTATGATCAAAACCAAATGCTATGAGCACTTTTTTTATGTATATCCAATTCACTTTGTCATATGCTTTGGCTATGTTTAGTTGCATGATCATGCCCACTCTCTTGTTGCATGCTAACAAGTGAACCACCTCGTGAGCTTGAATTATGTTGTCCAGAATTTGTCTTCCTTCTACATACCCTGTTTGTTCCACGAAGATAAGCATTGGCAACAAGGGTTTGAGTCTGTGAACCACAACCTTGGAAATTATCTTGTAGACAACATTGCATAAGGCGATGGGCCTATATCTCTCTGGAGTGTGAACATTATCCTATTTTGGAATAAGGGCAATAAAGGAGGTATTGAGAGCTTTCAAAATGGTCTTGTTCCACCTAGAGTCTTCTACTATCTCAACAATATACCTTTTAACAATATTCCAGCAGGCTTTGAAGAAATCCACATTAAATCCATCCAGACCTGGTGCCTTTCCATTTTTCATTTCCTTGATGACCTCACTAATCTCCCTTTCAGTTACAGGCCTATTGAGATTACAATTATCCTCTCTGGATACCAGTTTAGGTATGTGTTTAATTAAGTCCTTAGTGAAAGGTTCTCTTCCTGAAAAGTTTTGCTTGGTAATGTCTCGAAAATTCTTTACTAACACCGCATCTATCTCCACATGGGATTGATGAATTTGGCCATTCTCGTCCTTGATCGAAGAGATTCTGTTGTGAGTTATGTTCGCAATGGTAGAACTGTGGAAAAATTTAGTATTACATTCTCCTTCTTTTAGCCATAGAACCCTAGATTTTTGTTTCTTGGTGATATTTCTTGGCTTGATCATTTTTGTCTTTATCAAAGACATTCCTGATCAAAGCTTGATTAAGCTCTAGGATTTTGTTTTCCACAATTTTTTTACTTGTGAAAATATTGCCAAATTCCTTCTGGTTCCATTCCTTTAGCTTCTATTTCATGTGTTTTAATCTTTTATGTACCAGGAACATAGATGATCACTGAATCTGCAGGTCTTCAGCCCACTATTTTCCAATGTTGCTGATGAAATTCGGGTGTGAAAGCCAGATGTTTTGAAACCTGAACGGTTTGTTTCTTGGGGTGCCAATGCCCTTGATCTCCATTTGAATCAGCGAGTGATTTGAGCCTCCAAAAGGATGAAGATATGCTATTATCTCCTTATCTAGAAGCATGAGCTCTTCAGAGATCATGAATTTGTCTAGCTTGGAAGCTACCTTGGAATCCCCTCCTCTTTTATTGTTCCATGTGCAAAGACCATTGTTTGTTTCAATGTCCACCAGCTTCATGTTTTCTAAAAAACAATGGAAAGCTGAGGAACCTTTGTTTAGTGCTCTTGTACCCCCTTTTTTCTCTGAGAGAGATCTAATCATGTTGAAATCTCCTCCTATAACCCACGGTATCCACTTTGGTGATTTTTTTGCCCCTTTTTTCCATTTTTCCCTTTGTGAGCTACTTTGTGAAAGCCATCTATTTCTTTCATAGTGTTAGGTTTTCTTTTCTTCTCTGCCTTACTGAGAGGGCAGTCTCTAAGAAGGTGCCCATGTTTATGAAATTTTCTACATCTAAATGGATTATGCTCGTAGTCAACCATCTGCACCCATTCCTCATCATCAACCTCTAATATGACCTCGTCTGGAAGTGCTCCAAATAGGTCCATCTCTATACAAATCCTAGCAAAGGAGGTATATTTTCCCCTTCTTGTGGCTTCAGAAGTTTTGACATACCTCCCTAATTTATTTCCTATGGCTGTTAGTGATTCTATTTGCCAATAATATAGAGGTAGCGAATAGAGTCTTACCCAAACCGAGACTGAGGTAAAGGTTTCTCGCTCCAGCACGAAATTCATCATCCACGACCGCATATAAAGCCTTGTTGCTGCATAGAAGTAGGCCCCACCTTCAAAAACTTTGTCTTTGTCCTCAATGTTTGCAAACACCACTGTGAAAAATCCCTTGGATCCTAGATGAAGATCAATGCTTCCTTTAGGCTTCGTGTGGTTATATGATCCATGTTTGTCAAGCCTTTTCAGTGGGCCATAGTCCCATGAATTTTCATATGATTGCATAAGTATGCATGTGCTCCCTGTGAGCCTGTAGCTCTGGGTTATTTAAGATTACTTTGGGAGTGATTTCAGCTTTGGGCTTGCACGGTCCCTTTTGTATCATGTCTTTTGTTTCGTGTTTTTTGTCTTTTTCCTCATTGTCTTTAGTGCCATCATTCTCCTTCTCCTTGTTACTTTCTATTTTCTCTTCCCTTTTTTTTCCTCCTTCCATCATGTTACCTCTACCTGATTCTGGAGGTGTCTTGCCCTTCTTAACCACTACCTCTCTGTAGGAGGGAGTGGAGTTCCCTCCTCTACATCTGTCCATGGAGAAAATCCCGCGCAGAAACCCTCAACACTGGTCTTCCCCTCTTCCGCACTTCCGCCTCCCGCCACTCAACGACAGAAAATATCCGCATACTGGGTATACCTATTGTAAAGGGTAAATTTCAATTAAAATACAATTAGACATTATTATAGTGTTATGATTATGATGAACAATTCTCTTACTATGCCTGAATTTTTGCTGCTAGATATTCTTGTGTTAAGAATTGAGGATTGTGGTAATAACCCTTTCTTGCCCAAATTTCTATGCTACTACAAATTATTTGGCCGAGACTTGTGATCATGATATGGGCGTTTATGAAGGACTAATATATAGATATAGAATTGATGGTGTGCTATGTTTCTAATCATCGCATATTGCTATGAGAATTTGTTCGTGAATTGTTGATTTAGAATGTTATTTCCGCCTTGATTCGAGAGTGATGTTCATTTGACACATTGAGGAGTCTCACATGTAATGTGGTCATATGTAATGTGAACATAAGTATTGTTGATGTTTTACTTATTGCTGCTATCATATAGACCCTTCAGCAAATAGGCTTTGATTATAGATTGATGATGAGATAATGCTTAGGGGGAGCATATCTCGTGTGTGGTTGTGTTGATGATGCTGGACTTGCCAACATGTCAAGGGATCTCCCAGGTAAGAAGTCCAAACTAAACCTTAGATCATTTGGTGTAAGAGTCCCAATAGTGGGTAGTATGGTATCACGTTGACTGCGGTTATGCATAGAGGTGAGTAAGATGTCCTTGTTGGTATAAAGCGTGCGACATATTCAACAAGTCAAGGAAGGTGCATGAGAGGCTCTAACACAAAGAACAGGGAAATGAGTGTGCCCCTTGGAAACTTGTGGTAGCACACAGCTTCCAAGGGAACACATGAACAATAAAACATCACAAGATGGAAATAAGGTTAGACAACGATCCAAAGTGATAGTTAAACCAACAACACATCTCGATAATATTCATAGAAACATATATAGAAAAGTCCATACATACATGTGTAAACAACAACTACATATATCATTAGAATAACCAAGCTAGCTGAAATAAAGTAACAACATATGCATGAAACTTCTTGTCTCTATTTTATTAAGAAAGTGAAAGATCCAATCACACATACAACTATGACCAACCACTAGTCTCAACAATGTAACCTTACACTCACTACCGCCTACTCCTCCAAAGAGATATACTAGTGCTACACTGTGGAGAAGCCAAGGTTTGTTACAATACACTCCAATCTTTCTCTAAGATACGCCTATAGGAAGCCTGGCTCCTAAAATCTCGTACAATGATTTATGAGGTTTTATAAATAGCAAAGGCTAGGGTGACTCTTGACATTCACCTTTGTGACTCTTCCCCTACCATCATGACTCTCAAAATAATACATGACTGATACATTCTACTATCAACACTCGGTCTTTCACTTTTACAAGATGTTACATTACAATATGCACATGTACCCATCTGAGACAAAATAGGCTTGAAAAATCCATGCAATCTATCACTAAGACTTGAACAGCTGGGGTAATACCAACTTTTTGACATCTTTGTGATGACCGACAGTGGTGAACTAATGCCAAGCGCACTCTTGCCTTCGTTGCATCTGGGTACACTGATTCGGCACCTCTGTCCAACTTGACTAATGACATGTGCATCATAGTCTTGAGTGAAGTCGAACTAGCAACATACTGATGCATAATGTTTGTGTTGATCTCGAAGTCTATGGTGGTGGCTACGTGCATAAAATCATCAAATACATGTCTAGCTCCAGTCAGACTTGGTTATTTGACTTCACCTCGGTGAGTGTGCCAATGGATGTGATTGTGAGTGTGTGAACAATGAAATCCATGCTTCTGAACACCCGTGCATGTGAAGCTTGTAAACTGGTGATGAGATGTGAGAGTTCCTCATAGTTCTATATCTGACTCCCAATGCATGCCATCAATTCTACCGTTGTTGGTTTCATCATCTTTGGCAAGTGCGATGGGCCTCCCTTGTACCTCACTGTCCATGCTTACATGGGATCGGAAATAGTATGCAGATTTGACAAGATGCATCCTCTCCTAGCACAAAATTGCTACCAACTGTTGAAATGGAAATCTCACTTATGCACAGTGACGAATCTAGAATACAACATCTGCATGACTGCCTCGAGGTACGACCCTTGATCCAGTATTGCTCTCTTCAAATCTACTCTGGTAGATGATGTAACCTATTCTCCTCCCAACTTGGCTGCTTATAACTCCTTAGCCATGAACTCGCTCTCAGCTATTAATAATCAAACACTTGAGATGGTGGCTTCGACATATGCTCTAGTAGCATCGACCAATGTTGATGGATGCTCACATACATAAGATACAATCACTCATTCTTCAAATTGTTCTTGAGATGTGTGGACATCCATAGTAGGCACTTTGTGTGACTGCACAACTCTCAGTTTTGACTCATCGAAAGACATGTTGTGCATCTCCACCTCCGCATTGCCTTCAAGGATATCTATGTCTCCTTGATCACTTGAGAATTTCTCTACTTACGGATCTGTTGATGTCAGTGGGGTGACCTCTTGGTTCTGAGACATGAGGTCAATATCTTGATCTGACTATGGCTGGACCATATCCATGTTCATTTTCTCTATCATATGTTCAATCTCTTGAGCTAAGTCTAACTCTTGCAATTGCTCACCTTGTCTGCTCTTTGCGAGCTACTGAGACGAGTCTATAACCTATATGGGCATAGTTGTATCAATCTATGCATGTTGTACCTATTGATCCTACACTTCCTTCTCTCTTATACATAACTCTTGTTCTTCCGTGAGTTGTTGCTTCAACTCTGACAACTCCTTTTCTATTTACGCCATCCTTTGCTTCTATGTTATCCTTTGCACAATCCTCTTGTCACACTACTGCCTCTTAGCTTGAATCTCCAAAGTTTCTTTCAACACAAGTGGATCTAATTTGAACTTGCATCTTTTTTATGCCTCTATATTGTTGACAACCTTCCTCTTGTCTTTGTTAGGCGCAGGTCCGCCACCCTCTACTACTGATGATGATGTTGTTCTCTGAGATGCTTCTTTCCTCTTATTTGCTAACTGCTCTACACATATTTCGACTGGTTCATTGAGCCTAGAGGACTCATAATAGTATCTCTATGGGTCTTCCTCAGGCCAAATGACATGACCCATGGATCCAAGGAAATTTCACTCTCGCACAGTGGTCCTTCACCAAGCAATGCAGTTCATACGAATTAAAACTTCTGGTGCTGAAGGTGAATCTTTTGAATTCCTCTATCTTGGCCTCAACATGCTTGAGATTCTAAATCTCATACATCCCAATCCACAAAGGAGCATCGGGACAAGGTGACTTCTTCTTCCTATGGAGTCTCACTGATAACCCTCTCGCGATGTGATATGAAACCTCTTGCAAGATGAGCTTGTCCATCGCAAACTTCGGTAAAAAAATGCAGAGCTTTCTCCATGTTGTACATCCATATAAAGGTGCCAAGGGGTGAGGCATACCAATCCGTTATGTTGATCAATGCCTCCATCATTTCCTGTGACATGTAAGCTGGATCCTACTCAAATATCATTTTGTACATCGGGGTGAAAAAAATGGTCCAACAACTGTACGATAACTCCACAGAGGTTGCATTCAGAGAAGAATCTGCAATAAGTGTGCACATAGGTTTCCGAAGGTGTCCATGCCCAACCAAAGCCTAGGAACTACTGATGAGCACAGACAACATCCAGTATGTAAGCGAAAATGTATACCTCTACTTGCTAACGCTTGGGCAGATGTCGGGATTCTGTTACATAATCCTTCAACCTGAAAACCAACATGTTAGGCCAGTTGCATGGTTTTACTTCATTGGCTGGTTGCTTCAATTCGACCACCCAACTATATAGAAAGGTCTTTGTGCTCTCTTGGCTGTATAAGCAGCATGGAAAGATGACCAAGTACTAATATTAATTTTGCAGTATATTCATCTTGTAAACATGTCTAGGTGTTCTCCAGAACTTTGTTGGCTCTTTTTCCCATCTCTTCAATCTATCTCTTAACTTTTCATGACTTTTGGTTCTGCTGAAGGGTTTCTCCATTGTGATCACCTACTATGGCAAGTGATACATCTTCCAAAAGTACTTTGACCTAAAGGTAGCAAGTTATGGTCCACTAACACTTCTCAATACCATTTTCTCAGGATTAGTATGCAAGACAATCCAGTGGATCATGTCCATGCATGGAAACGTTGGAAACCAACATGCAATACGGTACAAGCCAGACTTGTGAACCTGACATATACCTTATAGTCTTCATGATTTTCCACAAATGTAGTTGAGCATGTATCATTGATGTCCATCCATTTCGTATTGATATCTTTGTCTGTGAACAACTTGGTGTCTTCATAGATAGGAAAGATCATAGAAACTTGCTTAATTTCATCTCCAGTTGCATTCTCGACAGTGTCCTTTGACCCTGCTCTCTTGGAGGCCATTGAACCTATGCTGCTGAGAGACGGACAAACACCTGTGATACCTAGAGACATAGAAGCACTCATGTTAAGACATCTACCAGCTTAAAACCAAAACAACTTTGACGACTGACATGCAACATACCCATGTGATTGACTGGGAAGATTGTGTAATTTTCACCAGGAGAATGGGAGATTGACTGCCAAAATTGTGCAAGGCGTAGTCTAGGATGTCAGGGGGCTGACTAACTGTTGGAACTCCACAACACATAGTCATTCCTCGCCTACGAAGGATTGAAACTGCGCAATTCACAATTTTAGTCAACAATGACATTCAAACCAACAAACACTATTTCTCAATTTCTAGGGCCAGCAGGGCACTACCTTCCAGAATTATGCAAAGCAAGCCTGGAGGCTAGTGATTGGCCAGATTTGCATAGTTTTTGGATGGAAGGTATCATCTTCAGTCTCAGAAATGCGCATTGATAGCTGGGTAAGGCAAGGTCTGGCCAAGGCAGCCTAGACCCACTGACGGGACATGAAAACATGAAATGTTTTGAATGCATGGAAAAGCTCAGTGTAAACAAGAGTAAATGATCATGCATGAAAACAGTGAGTGCAGGATTTAGAAAACAGGAGGACAAGCATGTGTGTAAAGCGAGACACCGCAATGATGACTCTTATTGCAGAAACAATGTCATGCATGCGACAATAGTGAGATGTAATGAAAAACTTGGAACAATTCTTTTACAAGATAACATCCATTAAAACAACAACAAAAATTGAACAAAACCAGGCAAACAACATTTCCACAAAGAGAAATACAAAAAGCAATATAAAAGCAGTAAAAGACATGAAAAGGAGACTAACCTAGAAAAAATTGAGTTGGACATGCCGAATGCTCCTAGATGCGGTGTGGGATATCATCGATCCAATATCGATGTGAGGAATGAGTTGTGCAATGTCAAATAAATAAGTTTGATAAAGATGAGGCTTCTGACCGGCATACCACAAATCTAGGAAAAGGAGACAGTTGGAAGGAAGTTCCTAAAATCATATTTCCATGTAACCTCCAACTCATAAAAATAGATCCATAAATCTAGGGAAGCTTTTTTTATTTTTTTATTTTTTTTTTTACTTTTTTAGAAAAGAAGCCCATGTATGAAAATTAGGATTAGTTAGTCCCGGGGGGGACCGGTCAACATGGGAGCACATGCAATGGCCTGCAAGCCTGGGAATGACATTTGTGTAGTTTCTAGGTTGAGAAAGATTGGTTGTCCCTCATACATGGTCCAATTTATGTACAGCCCTCGTTGTCATTCAGAATTGTGCATTTTCTCAGCTAAAGCCCATTGTTGTGTTGGATTGTGCAGTTTTCAGAGGGAAGGCTACTTGGATGGATTGCACATTTCTGGAACCCAGTAAGAAACCTAGTTGGATTGCGCAATTTCTAGAGAGAAGGTTGGTTCCACTTCAGAATTGCTCAATTTTCTAGGTGAGCACCTTAGCCAGAAAATGTTTAAGTCTGAAATGTTAGCCTGTGGGTCGGAGGAAAAATAGTTGACCAAGACAGGCTCATAAGCCACTTAAACTGAGTTGAAGCCTATGTACTTGGACAGTGAAAGACATGCTGCCAAGGATGGTTGGTATAGAGACTCCAAAACAAAGCTAAGGAAAAATTATGGAGGGTGGGTGTAGCTGCTACAACAGGTTACCAGGAGTTGCTCTGATATGTTGCATGCATAAAATAATGCTAAAGTGGATAAGTTACTTGTATTATGTCCCCTCATAGATAAGGAGATTAATTTTTTTATTATATATTGTGGAAGTTTTCAAAATTTATGCTAGATTTAAATGCTCTTATGAGGACACAACAACTTTATATCATGATTAAAAGGTAATGCTTGCAAATATGCATAGGAAAGTGAGATAGTTACACAATTGGTAATCATGGTAAATCATGACCACCATATTTGTTAGGATATTTCGACACATAGGAAATAGTTAAGTTCAACTTGGTCTAGTATAGAGTTAGGTATAGAGTTCGGTAAAGTGTGTTTCTTTACCGTTGTACATTTTGTAACTTACAATCCGACGGTCACGATATGTAGTGATCCGACGGTTCACTCTCTCCTCGGTATTACCGACACTTGATCCGTGGCTTGACACCCGATTGGTCCATGAGTTCTATTTAAAGCGCATGGAGGGTCATTGTTTGGGTAATCCGTGCATGAGAGAAGCTTATGTGAATTTTCATTCTTTGATTAATAAATTGCCTATAGTAGCCACGTTGGCACAGGCCGTGGACTGTTTCCCTCTTTGAGGGTTTTAACCACGTCAAAATACTAGTGTATTGATCTGTGATCTGGTTGTGAGCGGTGTCCTTTTGGTGTTCTTTCTAAGGAACTTACCCTGTAAATTCCTACATGGTGTCAGAGCTATTTGAGGACCGCGTCCGTTGGTGATCCAAATCTCAAGCCGGTAGAACTGCATCTGACTGTTGTTTCCTAGATCTGTTGTTTCTGACTGCTTTCGGGCCGAGAGGACTGCTCTGTTGTGTTCGGAGCATCTGTTCCAGTGAGGAACCCCTTTTGTTTCATGCGAAAAGGTTTCCGGTAGCCCTAGCTGCGTCTTTTTTAAGATCTGGAGGTATACAGTGCTTATTTGCAGTTTACTGTTATTTTCTCTTTGCTTATTTCGGTTTCGGTTTATTTAGCTTTTTTTAAACCGGATCTATACCTTTCATTTCTCTGCATGCTCTTTGCCCTGCGACTCTGTGCGATCTGGGCAAATCAGAAACAGAAAGGAAAGATTTTTCTCATGCGTATGCTCTTTTCCCTGCACCTTAGTGTGATCTCAGAAAATCAGAAACATTGAGAAAAATATTTAGTTTTTCGGCTAAAGCTAACTTTGAGCCGCAAGGTTCATTTTTTAAAATATCTAGTTTTTTCGCTAAAGCTAACTTCGAGCCATAAGGTTCATTTTCTTTGCATGTTCGTGTTGGGTTTTGTGTTTTGTGTTCTGTAGGGAAAAAGAGCTTTCTCAAGGCAAGCACGCAAACCAAGGCCCCCCCCCCCCGCTCTCTCTCTCTCTCTTCTCTCTCTCTCTCTCTCTCTCTCTCTCTCTCAAATTTTTTTTATTGGTTCAAAGCTATTTTAAGAGAGTAGAGGTCTTGGGTTCAAGTCTCCATTTTGTGGGGGCGGATTTTTTCATTTCTGCACATTCGCGCACTTTGCCGGCAACTTCAACAATTTTTTTTTCAAAAAGCCATAACGTCTTCATCCGGAAGCCTTTTTCAGAGCCGTTTTTTTTAAAACAGCCTAATTTTTCGAGATCTATCCATTGGAACACTTACTTTCAGCATCTTCAGCTTCAACTTTTAAAAAAAAATGGAAAGTCCATGCCAAGTCATTCTTGACAGCACTAACTACTTCCAATGGATATCCTACATGGAAGATTTACTTAGAAGTAAAGGTCTCTACAGAATAGCCACAGACCAAGAGAAGAAACCAAAAGATGAAGACAAGGCTGCAAAATGGGAAAATAGACAAGATCAAGCACGTGGTTTGATAGGGATGTCTATTTCTCCAGATCTTAGATTCCATATTGCAGAACTTGATACTCCTCATGAAGCATTGGAACAAATCACTAAAGTTTTTGGGATTAAAAACGAAATTAGAGCCCATCAACTTGAAAATGAGTTGCTTACATTGGATCCTAATAATTTTTCTTGCATTGAATATTTCTTGTCCAAATTCAAGACCCTTAGATATCTCTTGGAAGGTGTTAAGGTTAAGAAAGAAGATAGTAACCTTATTTATTCCATCCTTACTAAGTTGGGACTAGCCTACTCTGTATTTGTTTCCACCTTCAATTCTACAAGGGAAGCTTTCATTTGTCAAGGAAAAGACTACAAGGCCCCTTCCTTTGACTCTTTTTGTGATTCTTTAATAAGAGAACAAGAAAAACTCTTACACCTTGGTCTTCTTAATCTTGGAAACTCTTCCAAGAAAGCGTTAGCCGCCCAGTAGCAACCAAATTCAAAGAATCCTAAGAAGTCATATCCTAAAAAGAATGGTCCTAAACCAAACAAGGGTCCTAAGCAAACTCACCCTCAAAATGAAAGATGATTTCAGCAAAATGATAAGACCAATAAAAACAAATGGAAGAAGACTGATAGACATTGTAACTTTTGTAATCGAGATGGCCACTTAGAATCTAAATTCTTTAAGAAGATGGAAGCCTTGGAAGCCGCAATGAAGAAACATAACATCCATGTGGAGCATTCTTCAACTTCAACTTCAACTTCATCTTCAGGAATGGCACTTTCTGCATGTCGTTGTCAATCATCTCAGTCTGGTTATGCATTAAATGTATCTTCTTCTTCTCATTCTCATGAGTGGCTCATTGATTCTGGAGCCTCTTATCACATGGCCAAAAACCAAGCCATGTTTTCTTCTTTAAATGATTGTAACACCAAAAATATATAAGTTGGTGATGATAGATCTCTTAATGTTGTAGGGACTGGAACTGTTCATCTAGACAATGGTCAGTTTAATGATGTATTATGTGTTCCAACCTTATCCTGCAACCTTCTATCTGTATATCAGATAACTCATTCAGGTGAAGGTAAAATTGTTGAATTTTCACCTCATGATGTTGTAATCAAGGATATGAGAGATCCTAAACAGATTCTAGCTACTGGTATTGCTGATGATTCCACAAGGTTGTATAAGTTTCACAACTTTGGGTCATCAAATCTTCCCTCAGTATTTGTTGCTCATAATGATGAAGTGAGCAAACTTTGGCATGAGCGATTTGGTCACTTAAACTATCGCTCCCTTCAGCATCTATGTAAAGAAAATATGGTGACAGGTCTTCCTATGGTATCTTGTAGAGATGGTGTTTGTTCCGGATGTGTACTCGGAAAACATCATCGGGACAGTTTTGAAAAACGTGCCTCTTGGCACGCCTCAGCCCCTTTACAGCTTGTGCACAGTGATTTATGTGGTCCACTTCCTGTTGCTTCATTCTCTGGCTGCAAGTATTTCTTAAATTTCATTGATGATTTCTCCAGACGCACTTGGGTATACTTCTTAAAACTCAAGAGCGAAGTATTTAACACATTTTTGGCCTTCAAAGCCTTTGTTGAAAAACAATCTGGACATCAAATTCTTAAGCTAAGAACTGATAATGGTGGAGAATATGTTAAAAACACATTCATCAACTTTTGCACCGAAAATGGAATTCAAATCATACATACTGTTCCATACACTCCACAACAAAATGGTGTAGCTGAAAGGAAAAATCGCATCTTAAAGGAAATGGCTAATTGTATGCTGCAATCTAAAGGACTCAGTCTTAGTTTTTTGGCCGCAGCAATTAATTGTGCAAATTATATAATAAATCGCACTCCTACTAAGGTTCTAAAGAATATAACTCCAGAAGAAGCTTGGAGTTCCATTAAACCAGATGTAAGTCACTTTCGTGTTTTTGGAAGTGAAGCATGGGCCCATATTCCAGATGAAAAACATAAAACTTTAGAACCTAAGAGTGAGAAATGTACTTTTGTTGGATATTCTGAAGATGTAAAAGGTTATAGACTTATTCCATTTAAGTCCAAAAATGTTATCATTAGAAGAGATGTAAAATTTGATGAAAATAAATCGGCCTGCGAGCCTAGTCCGGCGGATGTGCCACCTCTTCCTATCTCTTCTACTTTTGAAAACATTTCTTCTTCAGATGATGAAAGTGAGGATGACAATCCTCCCCCACCTTCTCAGGATCCTCAACTTCCAAGATGGGTCCGTGCTACTTGTTTAGTCAATTTAGTGTTCCTAAATTGATGTCATTAATTGTCAACCCGGGGCTCGTAAGCTGATGAAGTGAAGGTGTACTATATGTACTTAAGCAACCTCTTAGGGCTTTTTGTCGTTTGGGGTGTTGTTTGTGGTTAATTTATCTTCCTAAGATGGAGTGATGTATTTATAAACAGATGAGTGATGGTGTGTGTAAGGTGAATTCTAGATGAGTGAAGGTGTGTGATTAGTGGTTTCTAACTACTTGCTGAAAAGGAAAAGCTTGAAGGAAATAAATAAATTAAAATGAACTGAAAGTAAAGAACCACTTTCTAATGGCATTAGACACCATTCATGCTGCTGCAAATAAAAGGTAAGAAAATCACTTAAAAGACCAATGATAATGTTTATCTCTTCCTAACTCTCTGCCTCTAACACATAGTACTGTGTAAGACACGATTAGGAAGTAGCTAAAGATAAGTCTAAGAAATGATAAAAAATGAGAAAAATCTACTTTAAAGACTAGTTATAATGTTTTGCTCTTTCTAACTCTCTGCCTCTAACACATAGTACTTTGTAAAGCACGATTAGAAAGTAGTTAAAGATTAGTCTAAAAAGTACCCAAAGCCAGCTGCAAGTTATTAGTATTCTGATCTCTAAAAGATAGACAATTTATAATAAAGAGACCATTCATATGTTAGCAGACAGATTTGAGAAATAAAACTAAAAATCAGCTATGAAAATAAAGTAAAGGCAGCAACTTTGAATCTGTCAATTGAAACTACCACTAGATATAAAGCAAATACACAAACACACAAGCAATCCCGGGTTAAAAACCTGCAAAAGAACAATGCTGATCAGCTTAAAATAAAGGCTGGAAATGAAATAACATGAAAGTAAATTACGCTGTACATGTGTCAAGAAAAGGAAATGCTGAATGGAAAGAAGGAAATGCTGAACATAAAATACTATACAAGGCTAACATGAACAGGGGCCCTCCATTCATATAACCCAAAGAAGACTCAAGGTATTGAAAACTTCAGAACAGCACTGCTTCTATTACTCCATGTGCAGAAAATTACAGTCAAGAGTGCTAGAACAACACTATTAAAACAGAGTTTTGGAATGCACTAAAATGATAACGAGTTCATAAAACACAACAACTAAAAAGTAACATAAGCGTACGCAGACGCAAGTTTTTATAGGCATCTGAAAGATGGCCTAATGCGTACAGCTAAAACTGAAAAATAAACTAACTGTCATGCGTAATTAAGGTTCAATAACACGTCATAAGCCTGCGTGGATGAGCTGGAGGTTCTGGTCGTTATGGGCATTGAATCCAGAGTTGGATTATGTCCCCCACAACCCGCGTAACACGGACAAGTCACCGTTTGAACTGACGTGACCCAACAGCTTACGCATCACCGTTAAGCTGCCTTTGTTGACCGTAACTTGACCCTCGTTGACCGGAGGTACAGATGACGTAGATGGCTGAACAAATAGCACAGGAACCTCGAGCACCTTGATTCCTAAGTGCCTATGTGGCTCATTTGGCAAACTGACACGTGGAACCTTGAGATTAACAAAAGGCTGCGGGATCATCAGATGGCTGCGGAATCAGCAGACGGCTGCGGAATCAGCAGATGGCTGCGGAATGCCTGTAAATATGTCAAAATCTAAACAAAACAGTCACACATTAGCAAAATTCCTTAATCGTGCTTAAAGTCATATAATGTAATGATCTGGGTTGGTTTTGCATGGAAAATGAGGCAAAAGTGAGAGATGAATGAGGGAAAACTGTAGGTAATGGTGGATAATCAAGTGTAAAGTAGAGGCTCTACATACCCCCACTACGAGGGCATTGCATGTCCTCATGCAATAAAAAACATGGTTCAGTCCACCTGCTGGGATGCCTCTGCTAAGACCTCCAGCCTTCTCTTCTTTCTCTGTGTGGCCACATTAACTCTTGGTCTTTTCATCAAACACCTGAATTTCAGATTGATTAAAGCTCTGTTTAATTTTCTGCATCTCTTCTTGAGCTTTTTGTTTTCCTTCTGCCACAGGCCCATATGAAGCATGGTGTTATCTTGAACCATCTTGTCCACATTGCTCTGTATCTTCAGTTTTTCATTTTCTTGTTTGATGTGGCGATTTAGTACCTCTAGCTCAAATATTTCCTGCTTCAGTGATTGGACTTGCTGCTCCAAAGGTTGAGCAGTGCTTGGCCCAGCAACTGCTTGTTCTAGCGTCTCCAGGTAATTATAAACTTCCTGTTGATCAGGGTCAACCTCTGGTGACCGCTTTGGGCTAGGCTCATAGTGAAATTCGGATCCATGTTCAAATTCAGGCTCATGCTCAAATTCAGGCTCATGCTCAAAAGGACTTTCCTCACGTGGAGGACTAGTCTCAACCTGCTCAACATGTGGAGAGCTTTTCTCAAAGTCAGGACTTGTAGCACCTTTTTGAGGTGTGCTTAAGTCAATAAAGAATGACTTTTTGTTATCTGTGGCCCTCTTTTTGCTTTGTAATCTGCTGCTCCTTCTTACGGTGGTAGTGCTCTGTTTTCCTTTTTGTGCTTTTTGCTTTTGTTTTTCCACCTTCTTGGAAAGGGCAGTTTCATGGAGTTGGGCCAACCTTTGTGCTAAGGGCTGAGTGTCTTCCTCACTAGAATTCTCAGGAGTGAGGTAGGTTTCTTGAGCTATGGATTTTCCTTTATCTTTCTTTTATTTCTTCCTACTCTCTTTTCTCTTTTGAGCAATTTCCTGGGTAAGTTCTGAAAGGGTTTCTGTGATGATTCCTTGAGCTGTTTGATCAGTGTCCACAGCAGGCTCAGGATCAATTTCATGTTCAGAATGATGTACATCAGTTTCTTCTTCAATCTGTTCTTGGACAGTTTCCTCTTGGACAACAGTTTCAGGGGTAGCCTCTTTTCTTTTTCTTCTACTCTTTCTAGGCACAGAGGTTTCTCCTGCTTCTTCAAAATGGTTTCTCACAAGAAATTTCTCCCAGGTATCTCTTTTTGCTTTCAACTGTTCCTCAACTAGCATTTTAACAAGACCATGATGATATAGATGCGATTCAATGTTTCTTGGGTTCCTTTGGACAATTGAACACATTTTTCTAAGACTTGAGAGTAGAAAATATGGAAGGTTAATATCATCTCCTAAGAAATGCATCATGACTTTGGCATGGTAAACATATAAAACTCCAAACCTTCCCTCACAAGTAAAGAATTTTTGCACTAATAACAGTAAAGTTGTCCATTCTTCCTTGACATAAGTAACAGGAATCCCTTTTGTAAAAATGTTGGTATCCATACCTGGGTTCTTTAAGATTTGCTTCCACTGTTGGTCTTGTACTGATCTATTTTTAAACCATCTTTCTCCAGTTTGTGGGAGTGAAGTGGCCTGTGCTATACTGCTCTCAGTGACTGTAAACTTCAGGTCCCCTATCTCCACTTGATTGTCTTTGTCTCTGAAGGAACGTGCAAAGGCCTTCGTAACCTCTTTGTGGTAACCTCTGAATTTCTGGATGCATTGGAGCCAGTTTGCTTTCTGCAAAGCTTCTTTAACTTGAGGATATCCCTCCAGAAATTTTGAACCCTCGGGTTCTACTCTTAAGAGTTTACCCATTGGATCTATGGCTCTGTTCTAAGACTTTTGGAAAAAAGGTTACACGGCTTCAACAGTGGCCCTAACACAGTAAATTTACGGCTCTACTGTAACAGCCGTAACATACGTTCACTGATAACTAGAATTAGCAGAGAGGAAAACGTAAAACAGAGTATGGATAAGGTAGCAGCGTAGTGAGCACAGCGGAATAAGGGAACTGCGGAAATGAAACAGCGTGAATGGAATGATACGAGGGTATGAGGGTTATGAAATGATGGGTAGAAACGGTTAGGTCCTTAGGCTTCGGTCATGGGTTTACACTTGGCTGCAGGAATTATGACGCAGAGAGACGTAGTACAGTAGTCTACGTCACTTAGGTACGAAAATCTTAATGGAGGAGCAGCCGCAGTTGAGTTTCAAAACCGTGAGGATCATGACCGATAAGTGCGGGGGATACGTGGATTTTTGGTCGCATGATGGGAAAAACTGGTAATCATTACAATAAATGGCAAGAAACATAACCCTGAAACTTTGCAAATTGAGATAACCGTCAGTTTAGGATTTAGATCATACCTCAGATCCGCACTTGGATTGCCTTTGATTCTTTTCCACTAACCCTTTATTGTTTTATTGTTGTTGCATGACTCGTTTCCACTTATTGTTGATGACTTCTGAACTGTAAATTTATTTTCAAACAGACTGTGTTTTTTTTATGCAGGTGCAGAGAGCTGCGGAATCGTTAGATGGCTGCAGAATCTCCAGATGCCTGCGGAATCTGCAGTGGTACCCTCCGGCTGCACAAAATAACTTTAGTTGTCTAAAAAAAATGACTTTATTGATGGAATGAAATGTAATGAATGGATTAATGAATGGATGGATGGATGGAAAGAAATGAGGTGAGGTGAGAGTGATTAAATGAATGAGATAGTGAATGAGGTGGATGAAATGGTGAAATGAGATGGAAGAGAGAGAGATTTTTTTTTTGGAAAACATGAGGTGTCAGGTGACCCTGATTTTCACCTCAGGTTTTCTGCATGAGACTGCCAATCAGAGATTGGTTTTCAGGCTCATACATTTTTTTTTTATTTTTTTTTCTTTTTTCTTTTTTTTTTCAAAAACCAAAGATTAGGCTGATGGAGGAGAAGAATCCTTCTCCACCAACCTGATTGCAGAATCTTCTTTAAACAACTTGACAAACTCTTCTTTTGAGAATGGCTTTTGGTAGATTTTCAAGCGATGGCCATTCACAATAAGAGGAGTATGAAATTCATCAATAGTTTTCACTCAAACTGCTCCATTGCTAAAGACTTCATCAATCTCATATGGCCCAAGCCAATGAGTTTGAAACTTTCCTTTGAAGTCTTTGAACTTTGAATCAAATAATAGAGCCCAATCTCCTTTCTGAAACTTTCTTTCTTTGATATGACGATCATGCCATTTAGATCTTTGGTGCTGAACTAGATCGGTCCTTAGAATTGCATCTTGTCTTATTTCATCTAGCTCATTTAGCTGGTCCATTCTGTGTCTTTGAGCTTCTGAGAGGCTCATTCCCAATTGGACTGCCATCTTGAAGGTCTTGATTTGGAACTCAATGGGGAGCAGGACTTCCTTCCCATAAACAAGTTCATAGGGAGAATGTCTTGTTGTGTTCTTCCATGTAGTCCTATAGGCCCATAAGGCTTCAGGGAGCCTTTCCGCCCAATCTCTTCTATGAAGATGAACAGTCTTGGTGATAATGCCTTCAAGAACTTTATTGGTAGATTCCACTTGGCCATTGGATTGCGGATGGTAGGGAGTAGATGTTCTGTGCTTGATCTTATATTCCTCCATCAGCTTCTCCATTAATTTAGATGTAAACTGGCTGCCCTGATCTGTCACAATTTCCCTTGGGACACCAAAACGAGTGAAAATATCCTCAAAAAGAAATTGAACAACTGAATTTTTAGTGGCAGAAGGCAATGCTTTTGCTTCTACCCACTTAGTAACATAATCAGTACAGACCAGTATATACTTCTTTTGCTTTGATGGAGGATTAATTGGTCCAACGAAATCTAGAGCCCATTTCTCAAAGGGTTCGATGCATACCTGAGGCTGTAGAGGCATTTCATTTGAAGGAGTTGGTTTCCCAACTCTTTGGCAGCTGTCACACCTTCTAACATATTGCTTTGCATCTTTAAAGAGAGAAGGCCAATAATATCCTAGAGAAAGGATTTTATAGGCTGTCCTCTTGTCAGCAAAGTGCCCGCCGCATGGTTCATCATGACATGCCTTAAGGATGTCAGGCATTTCATCTTCCCGAACACACCTTCTGATTATACAATCTGGCCCTGTTTTGAACAATTCATTAGAAATCCAAGAATAATGTGCACTCTCCTGAATGATTTTCCTTTTCTCATTAGGAAATAAGTGTAGAGGAAGCTTCCCTGTAACAAGATAATTAGCCATATCTGCATACCAAGGAGTCTTGGTAGTCACTGCAAACAAGTATTCATCTGGAAACTTATCTTCTACTGGAGAATCTTCATTAGTGTTTTGGATTCTAGACAAGAAATCAGCTACTGTGTTTTGTTTTCCAGGTCTATCTAACACAGTAATGTTGAATTCTTGTAAAAGTAAAAGCCATCTTGTAACTCTACCATTAGTGACAGGTTTGTTCATTAAATATCTTATGGCAGAGTGATCAGTATGGACAAAGGTTTCATAGCCGGTTATGTAGTGTCTAAACTTGTTGATTGCATGTACCACAGCTAAGAACTCTTTTTCTGTAACAGTATAATTTAACTCAGTGGGAGTCAAATTCTTACTTGTGTAATAAATGGCATAAGGGATCAAATCCTTTTGTCCCAAAACAGCTCCTAGAGCTGTATCTGAATCATCAGTAGAAATGTGGAAAGGGAGTTTCCAATTTGGCCCCCTTAAGATGGGTGCTTCAGATATTCTAGTTTTTAAAGCTTCAAAGGCAGATTGACACTCAGGATCCCATTTGAACTCACAGTCCTTGGTAGGCAATTTGAAAAGAGGGGATGCTATCTTAGTGAAGTTTTCAATAAATCTTTTGTAATACCCAGTAAACCCAAGAAAACTTCTAACATCCTTCTGGAAATTTGGAACAAGTAACTTAGAGATGACTTCAACTTTGGATCTATCAACCTTAATCCCATCTCCTGAAATATGATGTCCTAAAACAATCCCTTCAGTAAACATCATAAAACACTTTTCATGACTTAAAGAAAGATTTGTTTCCTTACATCTTACCAGTACTTTTTCCAAATTTTCTAAAGCTTCTTCAAATGTATTACCATAAACTGTGAAATCGTCCATGTATACCTCTACACAATCATGAATCAGATCTGAAAAGATTCCTAGTACAGCCCTTTGAAATGTAGCGGGTGCATTGCACAATCCAAAAGGGAGTACTCGGTAGGCAAAAGTTCCCCAAGGACAAGTGAATGTGGTTTTGTCTTGATCTTCAGGTGCTACCTGAATTTGATTATACCCACTAAAACCATCCAAGAATGAGAAATACTTTTTACCTGCTAAAGTGTCTAGTACCTGATCAATAAAAGGTAGAGGGAAATGATCCTTTAAGGTTGCCTTGTTCAATTCTCGATAATCAATGCAAACTCTCCATTTACCATTCTTTTTGGGCACTATAACCAAGGGAGAAACCCATTGGCTATCTGAAATGGGGTAAATGAAGTTTACCTTGAGCAATTTCTGGAGTTCTTCTTTCACGATTTCCCTAAGGTTTGGATTCATCCTTCTTTGTGGTTGCCTAATAGGTCAGCTATTTTCTTCAATATAGATGTGATGAATACAAGTCTTAGGATCGATTCCTTTCATGTCAGTGTATTCCCATGCAAAGGCAGTGGAATGTTTTTGCAACAGTTTAGTTAATTCTTCTTGTTGTGGTCTTCCCAAGTTTTTGTTAATGTTCAATGTTTTTCCTGGAAGGATTTCAACTGTAGAACTACCAAACTCTTCCATTGAGAAGAGAGACATCTGTCTAGAGGAAAGATATTCAATGTCTGCATCTAACTGAAACTGTGTAGAGTCATATTCTAAAGGTATTTCAAAATTTTCTAATGTATTTAGAATTTGACTATCCTCACTGATTTCAGATATGGTTAGAACAGGTTGAATAGTATCCTCATCATCAACCCACTCATCTTCTCCTATTTCTGTTATTGCCTTTGCTGGAGGATACAAGTTGAATTTCTTGGTGGAATTACCATCTGATATATACATGTCCCCAGACCTACAACTTATGAAAGCATCAGCTGTGGCCAGCCAAGGTCTTCCTAAAATAAGAGGATGTCCTCCTAGATTGTTCTTGGGAGTTAAAATCATAAAATCAACTGGATATTCCCAAGAATCTAGAGAGACTGGAATATCTTCCAATACACCATCAGGTTTAATGATTGATCTATCTGCAAGTTGCAGTAAAGTAGGTGTAAAGAGAAGGTTAGGAAGCTTTAACTGATCCATGGTCTGTCTACTCATGATGTTGATCGCGGCTCCTAAGTCAATCAAAGTATTTGGGATTTCAACCCCATTAATATGAGTTTTGACAATAGGGCTACCGGGATCCACATATTTTTGCATGGTAATCTTACCCATCATTATGTCTGCAATTTTTCCAACTAGATGTATCCTTTTAGTATCTCTGGTTCTTTTTCCTGTTTTCTTCAAGCTCAACTCCTTTATTGTCTTTGCTAGAATGGGAATTTCTTTAATGGCTTGTAACAAGGGGATCTTGATACAGACATTCTTCAATTCATCTAGGAAGCTATAGTCAGGCACCCATATCTGCTTTTCCACCCCTTTGTCAATTTGCAATCTTTCAGGAAAAGGAGGTGTGGCTACAGGTGTAGGTTGCTCAACTATGGGAGTTGTAGAGGTTGATTCTGTTTCTTTTTGGATATTTTGGTTTTGAAGTGATACTTCAGAACCTTTATTGACTTTGAGAGATTCTTCCTCAGAAATGCTTGGTTGTTGAACACTTGTAGAAGGTTGATCTAAGATTCTACCTGATCTGAGTTGTACTTCATTGAGAGGAACAACCATATAGGTAGGGAATGGTTGACCTTCCATCATGTAAGCATTTTGAGGGTTCCTATTATTTGGATTTGGTAATGGGTGAGAGGGAAGTTGATTTGATTTCTGCTGGGATTGAAGCGACAGTTGAGAATTTTGATTTTGTGGAGGAGGTTGTTGTTGTTGAGGGTATGGCAATGATAGTTGTTGACCTTGGTTTGGAAGTTGTGGAGCTTGCTGATTCTGAAAGGATGGAGGATATTGATAGAATTGAGCAAATCTCCCATAAGGATTTTGCATGCTTTGCATCCATGCTTGAAAAGCATTTTGAGGTTGAGGCCAAGGTTGTTGCCAAGGATTCCAATTTGGTTGGGATTGAGAATTCATAGAGTTGTTAAACCCTTGATTCTGTTGTCCTTGCCAAGGTCTCCTTGCAATAAAACAGAGAGATTCAAGTGTATCTGGATCCTCTTGAAAGACTGCTTTGAGGCCAGGAATTGAAGGACAATCCTTGGTCTCATGAGTTTCTGAGCAAATTACACATGTTTCTACAACGTGTGCATCTAAGGGACATTCCCTTAAAGCATGTTTCTTTCTGCATTTCGGGCAAAAGATAGCCAAAGCCTCAGCTTCTGCTTTTTGTTTATTGTGAATCTTAAGGGTATCTAGTTGTTCACTAAGGCTCCCTAAGATGTCAGTTTTAAATTCATCAAGCATACTGCCGATTTCAGCCCTACTCACTGATCCTGTTGCAGATTTATTTGCCCTAAGGAGAGAAGGATCTCTAGGCCCTTTTTGAGTTTTTGATTTGCCCCTTGAGAGATGGATACAGAGTTCTGCTATATCATTGAGTGAAAGTTGAGAAATATCCCCTTTCCCCATCATGTTTAAGATGTCTATCCATTCATCCCTAATGGCTTTTAATAAGAGGGCTTTTAAGGTCTCTTCATCCAAGGTACTCATCTTTGCTCTTTTCAAGTTATATTGAAATCTTTCAAGTAAATCTTCTAAGCTCTCATCTTCTTTTTGTATCATTTTAAAAACCTCGTCCTTGTGATTAGTAGGCATACAATAGTCCAAATACCTATCCAAAAATGTCTGTTTCATTTCATCCCAAGTCCTAATGGATTGAGTGAGTAACCCCATGAACCATTTCAAGGCTTGATCCTTCAGTGCTGAAGGGAACAATTTGAGTTTCTGAGAGTCATCCAGGTAGTCATAAGTTCGACATACCACTTCAAACTCAAATAAGAATGTTTCAGGGTCCTCAGTCCTTAACCCATGGAAGTTAGAGAGGACAGATGGTGATATGTTTTTCATGGTGGCTCGGGTATCCTCATTAACAATGGGAAATCCAAATGAATTATCCCCATCTCTATTTCCTCCTCCAAGGGGACCTCTTCCTCCATTATTGTTATTGTTGTTTCCTCCTCCTCCTCTACCTCTACCTCTACCACCTCCTTCTTCCTCTGCCATGATGATTCTCCTAGGGATTTCTAAATCTTCTGGTTCCTCTACAAAAGGTGAATGAGAAGAGATTTCTCCTTCTTCTGATGATTCCAATTCCTCAATTACAATTGGTCTTCCTGTAGGAGAAAGAGAAGAGTCTCTTCCTGGTTCAAATTCAATAGAAGGTGTAGGAGAGTCAACTCTTGGCTCTTGAATTCCAGGAATTCTAGGACTAGGAGTTTCGGTTGGAGATAAGGGGGGTGTCTCTTGTCTATCCCTTGAAGCAGATGGACTTGTAAAAATTGAACTTCGAGCTCTAGCTAAAAACCTTCCTCTAGAATCTCTAGCTCTATGCATGTCATTTTTTATTATTTTTTCTTCAAGTCAAGTTAATAGTTCTTTTTCTGATCTTCCAGTTCACTCTAGGTGCAAGAAGAGAGCATACTCAAGAAACTACTAAATCAATAACTTTCTCTTTTCTGATCCTCCAGATCACCTTGCAGTGCAAGAGGAGAGCATACTTTGATAGGTTATCAACTTCTTTCCTTGAAATTTTTATGTTTTTTTTTTTAAGAATATGGCTACTTAATTTCACTTCCCCGGCAACGGCGCCAAAATGTTTAGTCAATTTAGTGTTCCTAAATTGATGTCATTAATTGTCAACCCGGGGCTCGTAAGCTGATGAAGTGAAGGTGTACTATATGTACTTAAGCAACCTCTTAGGGCTTTTTGTCGTTTGGGGTGTTGTTTGTGGTTAATTTATCTTCCTAAGATGGAGTGATGTATTTATAAACAGATGAGTGATGGTGTGTGTAAGGTGAATTCTAGATGAGTGAAGGTGTGTGATTAGTGGTTTCTAACTACTTGCTGAAAAGGAAAAGCTTGAATGAAATAAATAAATTAAAATGAACTGAAAGTAAAGAACCACTTTCTAATGGCATTAGACACCATTCATGCTGCTGCAAATAAAAGGTAAGAAAATCACTTAAAAGACCAATGATAATGTTTATCTCTTCCTAACTCTCTGCCTCTAACACATAGTACTGTGTAAGACACGATTAGGAAGTAGCTAAAGATAAGTCTAAGAAATGATAAAATATGAGAAAAATATACTTTAAAGACTAGTTATAATGTTTTGCTCTTTCTAACTCTCTGCCTCTAACACATAGTACTATGTAAAGCACAATTAGAAAGTAGTTAAAGATTAGTCTAAAAAGTACCCAAAGCCAACTGCAAGTTATTAGTATTCTGATCTCTAAAAGATAGACAATTTATAATAAAGAGACCATTCATATGTTAGCAGACAGATTTGAGAAATAAAACTAAAAATCAGCTATGAAAATAAAGTAAAGGCAGCAACTTTGAATCTGTCAACTGAAACTACCACTAGATATAAAGCAAATACACAAACACACAAGCAATCCCGGGTTAAAAACCTGCAAAAGAACAATGCTGATCAGCTTAAAATAAAGGCTGGAAATGAAATAACATGAAAGTAAATTACGTTGTACATGTGTCAAGAAAAGGAAATGCTGAATGGAAATAAGGAAATGCTGAACATAAAATACTATACAAGGCTAACATGAACAGGGGCCCTCCATTCATATAACCCAAAGAAGACTCAAGGTATTGAAAACTTCAGAACAACACTGCTTCTATTACTCCATGTGCAGAAAATTACAGTCAAGTGTGCTAGAACAACACTATTAAAACAGAGTTTTGGAATGCATTAAAATGATAACGAGTTCATAAAACACAGCAACTAAAAAGTAACATAAGCGTACACAGACACAAGTTTTTATAGGCATCTAAAAGATGGCCTAATGCGTACAGCTAAAACTAAAAAATAAACTAACTGTCATGCGTAATTAAGGTTCAATAACACGTCATAAGCCTGCGTGGATGAGCTGGAGGTTCTGGTCATTATGGGCATTGAATCCAGAGTTGGATTATGTCCCCCACAACCCGCGTAACACGGACAAGTCACCGTTTGAACTGACGTGACCCAACAGCTTACGCATCACCGTTAAGCTGCCTTTGTTGACCGTAACTTGACCCTCGTTGACCGGAGGTACAGATGACGTGGATGGCTAAAAAAATAGCACAGGAACCTCGAGCACCTTGATTCCTAAGTGCCCATGTGGCTCATTTGGAAAAATGACACGTGGAACCTTGAGATTAACAAAAAGGCTACGGGATCATCAGATGGCTGCGGAATCAGCAGATGGCTGCGGAATCAGCAGATGGCTGCGGAATTCCTGTAAATATGTCAAATTCTAAACAAAACAGTCACACATTAGCAAAATTCCTTAATCATGCTTAAAGTCATATAATGTAATGATCTGGGTTGGTTTTGCAAGGAAAATGAGGCAAAAGTGAGAGATGAATGAGGGAAAACTGTAGGTAATGGTGGATAATCAAGTGTAAAGTAGAGGCTCTACACTACTCGGGATGCAGCAGGTGATTTTGCCGGTGATCCTACAGATCAGCGACGTACACGTTCTCAGTTTGAAAGAGCCTCTTCTTTACTAGCTCAAGCTCCAGTAAATCATGATCCTGACACTTTTGCAGAAACTTCAGGCCATCCACATTGGGAAGCAGCTATGAATGAAGAATATCATTCATTGTTGACAAATGATACATGGGATCTTGTTCCTCTACCAAAGGGACGCAAACTTGTTAGATGTAAATGGGTTTACAGAACCAAGTATGGACCAGATGGGAAGTTGATAAACATAAAGCTCGTCTTGTTGCTAAGGGCTTTTCACAGGTTGAAGGCATTGACTACACTGAAACCTTCTCCCCTGTTGCCAAAATGAACTCTATCCGCCTTGTTCTTTCCCTTGCTGCCTCTTTAAAATGGGAAGTCCATCAGATGGATGTTAAATCTGCCTTCTTGCATGGGGAATTGCATGAAGAAATCTATATGGAACAACCCATTGGCTTCATCCAAACAGACTCCAGCCTTGTATGTCGACTTAAGAAATCTCTTTATGGTCTCAAGCAAGCTCCTCGGGTTTGGTATGCCAAAATGGATAGCTTTCTTTTAGAATCTAGCTTTTCTAGGTGTTATTCTGACAATATTGTCTACACCAAGAAAGTGGGAAACTCTCTTATCATCCTTGTTCTTTATGTTGATGATCTTATTCTTACTGGTAGTGATCCCAACCTTATAAACGATGTGAAGTCCAGCCTTAAAAAGAAATTTGAAATGACAGACTTAGGACAGTTACACTATTTTCTCGGTCTTCAAGTCTTGCAATCGAAGGAGGGTATTTCCCTTTCCCAGTCCAAGTATGCTTGTGATATTCTTCGTCATTTTCACATGGAAGACTGTAAGCCAGCCCCTTCTCCCTTTTAGTCTGGAGTCAAACTTTCAGTCTCTTGTACTTCTCCTGAAGTTGATGCTACCTTATACCGTCAACTTGTAGGAAAACTCTTGTATTTAACCCATACTCGTCCTGACCTTTCCTTTGTTGTTGGCCTTGTTGCTCGTTTTATGCAAAACCCCCGAGAAAGTCATTGGAAAGCAGCTAAAAGAATACTTCGTTATGTTCGAGGTACAGTACAGTTTGGGATTCATTACAGTGCCAAAGCAGCTCCTCTATTAGTTGGTTTCACTGATTCTGATTGGGCTGGTGACCCTGATGATCGGAAGTCTACTGCCGGTTATGTCTTCACTCTTGGTTGAAGACCTATTACGTGGGCTTGTAAGAAACAAGCTGCCATTTCACTTTCGTCAGCAGAAGCAGAGTATCGTGGTGCCGTGGAAGCTAGTAAGGAAGCCTTTTGGCTTCGTCAGATCCTATCAAAGTTTGGCTTTGAGCAACAGCATCCAACCACACTTTGGTGTGATAATCAAAGTGCCATTCAGCTATGCAAAGATCCAGTCCAGCATCAGCGCAGCAAACACATTGAACTACACATGCACTTCATCAGAAAGCTCATTCATGACCATGTTCTTGAAGTGCAATATTGTTGAACAGATGATCAGGTGGCAGACATCTTCACAAAGGCTCTCATAGAGGCGAAGTTCACTAAACTTCGATATATGCTTGGAGTTCAGGAAGTTGTCACTAAGGGGGGATAGGCTCTAGTGCCTCCTTCCTTCTCCTATTGTGTCATATTTGTAAATCCTTCAATCCTATCCCAAGTTGTTCTTAAGGGGGGATGTTAGGATATTCCGACACATAGGAAATAGTTAAGTTCAACTTGGTCTAGTATAGAGTTAGGTATAGAGTTAGGTAAAGTGTGTTTCTTTACCGTTGTACATTTTGTAACTTACAATCCGATGGTCATGATATGTAGTGATCCAACGGTTCGCTCTCTCCTCGGTATTACCAACACTTGATCCGTGGCTTGACACCAGATTGGTCCATGAGTTCTATTTAAAGTGCATGGAGGGTCATTGTCGGGTAATCCGTGCATGAGAGAAGCTTATGTAAATTTTCATTCTTTGATTAATAAATTGCCTGTAGTAGCCACGTTGGCACAGGCCATGGACTGTCTCCCTCTTTGAGGGTTTTAACCACGTCAAAATACTGGTGTATTGATCTGTGATCTGGTTGTGAGCGGTGTCCTTTTGGTGTTCTTTCTAAGGAACTTACCCTGTAAATTCCTACAATATTAAAGCTTGATAACAAGTAATGCATATATGAGAAGAATATGATTACTTGAGTTGTACATTTACATGCATGACTTGCATGTAGCACTCAATGTAGGGATGCAATGAGCTGCATGGATATGCCTTCATGCATGAAAGAACCACAATTTTCACAACTAAATTATGATAAAATCAAAGAGAAATTTACCATGTATGTGGGACAGTATGTGGTGTACTTGACTCGGGTTAGATACCATAGAGGTCAAATATCAACTACGTTTATTTTAAAAATCATTAAATGAATTTTGAAGTGATTACCTATATATATGAGCAAAGTAGAGATTAATCATTACACTTATGTCAATTTTTCTTTTTTTTGGATAACTAAATTGTAAGGGGTAGAGAGAATCCCTGGAAAACTATATTGGAATGAAAAAAAATTGATTAATTCATTAATCAATAGTGATTGGTGGATTATAATATGAAATTGCATGGTTGTTATACAAGGGAAAAGTCTAATAAAATACAAACTTAATAAGGTAAATCAGTAATAAGTCATCACCTTATTCTACCCATATCCAAAAATCAAATTATGAGTGTTAAGTTTTCTAATTAAGGACATAACTTAAGTAAATTAAGCTAAGCTTAAAATATCCTAAGAAGGGATGGAGAAAGACAAGTCTTGTATGAGACTAAGTACCTTAAAATTTGTCTTTCAAATTTGATGTGGCTATGTTGATCAGTGCACATGCAAGTAATGATGTAATTTACTTTGGATATGGCTTTCCAATGGATGAATCATTTTAATAAGAAAATGTTCCAAATACATTTTAATGGAGGAAACAAAACCTTAGCAGAAAGTTATGCCTAGTTAATTTAATATACATAGCTTGGAACCTATGAGATTTTAGTTGAGTAAAGCAACAGACATAAAGTACATGTCAATCTAACCTAAACTAGGGATGATATTGTCAAGTGTGTGCATAAATGTAATACTACCTACTGTATATGTATTTACATTAATAATGATATGATAAGAAGGTCAATGGACTGACCTAAAAAGTACATCTAGTGTACATACATAATGGAAATCTAGAAGCAATTCATGGAGCTTCTTGGGTGATAGTAGAAAGACAATGTTAATCTTATGAGAACCTTCTCAATAGTTCACTTCAATAATAATGTGTAAAAATTTGCAACATAAAGGTGTGCCTCGATGTGCATGTCTCTGCACATATAAATGGGGTTCTGGGGGTAACATCTCACAAACATGAACCTTTCCAATCTGTAAAATGAATTGGGATCTGACAAATGTACTTCTTGTGATAACTAATAAGAGTAAAATGGACTCTGTGCTTCTATTCTATATAAAAAAAAAATTACATATAGTGGGGTGTGATGCTTTAAACCAATTTTGAGCATCCTGTGTTTATACAATAGATTCGGAACATGACTTTGAATTAGTAAGGAGGGGTTGGGTAAAGAAAAACTATTTTGAATGTAATTACCACTCATAATGATATAAAGATATAATGTTAGTAGAAAAATAACACATACATCATGTAAGAAAGGAGAAGATACTTGATCTCTTGTGTTAAGGGTTATTTAATGTGTTAACATGTAAATACCCTGGGGTCACACACTCACATAAAAGGGTGTGAAGTTATGAATATTATAGCTATCACTTATACCTCCTAAATGGGAGATATATGCAAGAGCATATTGTTTATTCAATGAGGTTTAGACCTACATGGAATTCATCATAAAAAGAAAGGTGTTGGAAAAAGTACAAAAAGAACCATAGTAAATCATATGATATGATTTTTTTAAGTGTGGAATAATTGTTAAAAACCAACCAAATTTTCTCTTGGTTAAAGACATAATGAGATGCTTATTACACTTCAAATATCTATGATCGACTAAGTCTCCTAGTTAATAGGCTTCTTTATAATTTAGAAGAAGGTATATTCCAATGTTGTTAAAACCTTGCATAGGTGACAGATTTAATCCCAAAACTAAAAGTTATGGGTATGATTGATTTGTAGTATACATGATGAATATTATTATACTATTATGTTGATATTGTTGCAACCACATGACATGGGAAAATGATTTCGAAATAAATTCGCTTGAATAATATGACATAAAACTTTCATTGGTTACAAAAATGGAATAGGTCCATGAAGTTCCTTATAAACTGAGCATAGTTTGTTCCACTTACTTGAAGGTAAAGAAGGAAATTTTGGCATAATAATAACATAGTTGGAAACATGTGGATAAAGTATGTGTCATACATGTGATGCTATGGACATTAGTATGGTGTACCAGTGGTATAGATGGTACTATGTACAACTAATACATATGGTAGTAATATGAATGCATGTGTTGCAGGATAGTATATGACATATGTAATTGTGTGTGTGTAATACACAATATGTGCAAGTACACATGAAGACACTTGGTGGTTGTATGTCATGGCAACTGACCTTGAGTGTGCAGAGAATAAGGAAGCTAAGAAGTGATTCAAGGATAAGTAACAATGGTTTATTTGTAATTTTGTATACATGTGATTATGATTCTGATGGAAGCATATGATTATGATGGTCGTGTGTGAGCTAACCTGTTATGATATTTTGTACATATTGATTTAGAAAATGTACTAGTTGGATTGTTGTATGTAGAGAAACTGGAGGAAGCCAGTGTTCGACAAGAACAAAAAGGCTTTGAAGAATTCAGGGGGAGAACATGCATTCTTAAAATAAAATGAATAATGGGCAATATAATCCGTAGCTACTTTAATAGTATTGTGTATCAAATTAATTATGTTAAATATAGTTGAGTTTCTTCATATAAAAATTTTCACAAAATTGATTGAAACCAATGTTACAGGTAGAAATCGAAGGAGATGTGTTGGGAGAACTCCTTAGTAACCGATATATTCTATCAGAAAATTTGCATCAGATCACCAGGCTAGGGGATCCTATGAATTCAGAGATGACTACATTTGAACAGGGATGCAGTAATACACCAAGGATGGTGTAATTTGAGTGTCAAACTATTGCAAACCTAAGATGAGGAAATATAGGTATCCTGTGTAATATGAAAAGTAAATACATTATTAGATTAATTAATTAATTAATCACTTGGAAAAGCGAGACAATAAGAGATGAGATTCTTGCCAAGCTCCGTTAAGGAATGGGATAGGAGAAATATTTGATGATAAAACTTCTATATGTAATTCTAGATAATCTGGATGGATTGGAGATAAATATCCATCACGGAAACATAAAAGTTATAAGGGAGAGAAAGGCAAGATTTTATGATGAAAATCCTTGCAGGAGACAAAGACGAGCTTTTGCGAGATAAGCAAAGGAAATTGGAAAAAACATCCACCTAAAAGCAGGATGCTGGTAAAGGAAACTATATCATGAAATAGGGTATTAAATACCCATTGCATAGATCAATTGTAGGTAGTTGATCCATGGAAAGAACCTCAGCTCGGGGGTGAACTGGAAGAGTAAGTTCTATGGATGGGTGGTAGTGCTCTGTTGTCCAAGTGATGTTCTCCCTCTTTTCCTATCTAGTCAGATTCTCTTGTCTGAGATGTTATATATGTTGGTTTCTTAGCCTGTATGTTTATCTCTTACATTAGAAGCGGTTAAATCATTCAGCGCAAGTGTATGGATGGTTGAGTTATATTTATTATGGTAATGATGAATTTCTTATGCATGTGACTCTCACTGCATCCCCGTGTAAGGTTAGTGGTAGAAGTATAGTAAGTAGTTCACATTACTTGTGTCAATGAGCTATCTGACTCATCGTAGAATCTCCATGGGGCAATTATGCATAAGCAGAGATTCTTGTACTAACTTGGTTATGGGATGATCATATGTGAATATAGAGATATCTAGTAAATCTAAACTTGATCATCATCTGTTTAGGGAAGGAACATAATCTGCCTCTAAATTATGTGCTATCCATGGGTTAAATTGGAAAAAAATTATGCATGTGATATTTGTGCATGTAGAACATTTATGAAAAAATTTCTTCTACTAATATAGTCAATGATTTAGAATTATCTATACAGTGCATGTCATAATACCTGCTTCCACTTACGTCAGCTAGATATGTATGTTGAATGAAAGGCTGGTTAGTGACATTTTGACTATGATCATGATGCATGGCCACGTTAGCTAAAATAGACTTAAGTTAATGTTTCATTAATGTTTATGTGAATTAATCGAAGGATTTTATGAGTTGCATACTCCTTCTCTATAGTTTGTAAATTATGCTTAATGTTTCATCTAACGTATAAGTCTTGGTATTATAAATGGATCTATAGTTATGCATCATGGATCCAGTAAAGCATAGTGAGAGTATGCATTACTGTGGTTCCTTACTTTGATTAGGTTCAATTATTAAGAGAACCAGTATAATTGCATGATTAATACTTATACATGTAACTACAAGGAAATTTTAATTGTGACAATGGTTGAATATTAACACTAACAGAAGCAAATTTTAAAATTAATGGAGCATAGTAGCTACTTTCCAGGTAGGCTCATGGGGTATGTTAAATCTTCGAACCATCTAATGTGGTTCATCCTTGGGAAAAAGGTGCCAAAATCGCTGAGTCAAAATGTTTAAATAACAAAGATGCATCTAGTTCCAGAGTTAGCCATTAGGAAATAGTGGTTAAGAAATAGCCGTTAAAAATTTGTTGAATAAATTCGAGTATATATTATCATTTTGTTATGTTTTATTTTATTAATATTTTTAATTAAAATAATGTTGAATTCAGATTAGTTAGAGAAATTTGACAATAAAATGAAAAGAATTGAATATTTGTAAATATATAATCATAATTAAAAACAATTTTAATATATTTATAAAATACTTATTAAATAAAATAACTAATATTGAACAATTAGATTCAAATATTTTTATATTAAAATATTGGAAAATATTTTAACATGGAGGTCAAAGAGGATATATATATATATATATATATATATATATATATATAGTAAAAAGTAAAAATAATTAATTATATATATATAATAATAAAAATAAAAATAAATTTACAAAGAGAGGGCGTGGATCCAACTTCTACTTAACTTACAAACCTCGCAATAACATCAGAATCCTCAATGGAGACATGCTAATTGGATTTCACAACATGTTAACCTAAAGCTCCCTAATGTAGGGAATCCCACAAGAACAAGGAATGGAATAGACCACTTTCATATCTTTATGGTTTAGAAGGTCTTTCACAGATCTAAAATTTACTATTTTTATTTAAATTCATTTTTATTTTTATGAATTTTGACTTAATCAAAATTCTAAACATTACATTAGTCTCTCAACACAATTATTATAATAAAAATAATATATAATTCAACACACACACACACACATATATATTTGAAAAAACATGAAATAAGATTAGATTTATCTTCTCTCTTCTATGGGTATTCTTAATTTGTAAATGGGCTTTGTTACAATACCATGGATTATCAATGCTATAGCATATCAATATCACATGCCCACAAATAGAAAATTATTCCATAAATTATCAACGTCTTAAATTAATTGCATTACTCTAACTTATAGAAGAAATGGTCTTTTTCACTACCATTTTTCCCCTTAATTTTAATCAAAATATGAAAAACATTTTTAAATATGAAAAACATTTTTAAATAATTGGTTTAAATTACTTTTTGAGAATGCTAAATACAGATTGTATTACAGAAGTTCTGTGAATTTAGATGAAAAAACCTCTTTATAAATAAGTTAAACTAAACCATTATTAATGCCATGGATTTATTACCCTTTCGTCCCCAGATGATTGGATCTAGAGTTAAATGAATCCACGGTAGTCCAATAATACCATGGATTTATTACCCTCTCTTCCCAAGATGGTTGGATCTGGAGTTGAATGAATCTAATACCATGGATTTATTACCCTCTCCACGGTAGTCCAATAATACCATGGATTTATTACCCTCTCTTCACAAGATGGTTGGATCTGGAGTTGAATGAATCTAATACCATGGATTTATTACCCTCTGTTCACACGAAGGTTGGATTTATTACCCTCTCTTCACACGATGGTTGGATCTGGAGTTGAATGAATCTAATACCATGGATTTATTACCCTCTGTTCACACGATGGTTGGATCTGGAGTTGAATGAATCCACTCTATTATATATTTGAAAGGCATCTTCATGTATTGAGCCTACGAGGTCATCTTCTGTCTGTAAGATAGTCTTTGGCGATCAATCAGAAAATATCGATTATTCATGGAGAGGAAAAGGGTTTATAGTGCAATATTATGTGTGATCATGATGATCAATTATGCTGTTGCTGGGCGAACAGCCTACCTGAATGTGGAGCGATCGGCTAACCTGCATGTGAAGCAGCGGGGCATATATAACCCAGATTCTGCCGGGGTTGTGGAGCAGCAACACATATATATCGCAGATTCTGCACGGGCTGAAACGAAACCCAAAAATCGACGAATGCTGCCTTCAGGCCCTAGCCAGTGTTTCAGCGATGGCTATGGCTGTCCTCCACCACGTCCACCGCGACCGCCTGTCAAATCTAATTAGGCTACTGTCTAATCTATAAGAATAAGTCTTTGTGCTGGAACTATTTCTTTGTCTAGGTCATATATAATAAATAATGATCCGGCTAGAACAGTTGTCCTTGTGCTTGAATTTTCTGTTTGTCTACTTCATATATAATAAATAGTCTTCCGGATCTCTTTACATTTTCTTGTGTAAATCAAGATTTCATAATGTTCCGGTTAGAACAGTTGTCCTTGTGCCTGAATTATATCTTTGTCTACTTCATATATGATAAATAGTGTTCGGAATCTCTTTACATTGGCTTGTGTAAATCAAGATTTCACAGTGTAATTTGGGTGAATCGCTTTATAATTTCTGCCGTGACTAATAATTTTTTACATTTTAGAATGGAGATTTCAGTGATCCATAATATTTATAAGTACCTTAGACAATTTACAGATCACAGTTTTCTAATTACTAGTTCATCATAAGATCAAGATGGAAAAACTATTAAAAAATATTGAATTTTTTTATTTTAATAATATTTAATTAATTATATTATCTTTAATTAACTTTTATAAAGTTTTTTAATTATATTTTTGAAAGGATAATGATATATTAAATTTTAATTAAATTTATTAACAGAAATTTTGAATTATATTTTTATTAAATTTTTTAATTGTTTTAGGTATTTTTTAGTTTAATATGGAAAAGATACCGTAATGTTTTGTTTTTTTTAATGTAAGCATTTGTCTCCATCTAATTACATAAGATTAAAAATATAAATAAAATTAAGAAATAATAATAATAATTAAAATAAGTCTTGTTCTGACTTCATCAAATTATATAAATTAAAAAATATAATTGAAATAAATCAAAAATTAATAATTAAAATAAAATTGAAATAAAATAGTTAATTTAGAGTTTGAGATTTTTGAGTTCTGGTTTAGATTTATCAAACTTCCAGGGAGTTCAAATCTCTAAAAATACAAACTTATTTTAGGATAAAAAGATATTCGATTACCATTAGCGTTGCCTAAATCCAAATTAAAATAAATTTAAACTAATTATATAATTTTTCATTTTACTCCATTAAAATTAAGTATTAATTTTTAACATTTAAAATAATAATAAATGTAATTAGTGAACACTGAAATATAACTACTACTAAAAGTTTATTTAATTGGCTTTTTTTTAATGTTTATTATAAAAATCTAATCCACATCCACAATCTATTCCAATGTAAGATTTCATGTGGCCATTACAAAGAATATCACTTTCATGTAGGAAAAAGTTCCCTCATTCTTGAATTTAATTTTATATAATTTTATTAAATATTAATATTAAATATTTTCAAGTAAATCATGAAATATTAAAATCGAAATTATTAATATATTTTTAATATTATATTTTCGAGATTGGGTTGATCTTTCGCACCAATTAATGTGGTTTATCCTCAAAACTTCGACCCAATCCTGATAAAGTTATATTTTTTCAATTTTTTATTTAATTTTTATGGTTAATTTATTAGAGTAGTAGTTTTATGTTTCAATTATTTCTATTTATTTTATTGTGTTGGATGTTTTCTCTAGTTGTGTTTATAGGCGCTCTACAATCTACTATGAGGGTAAATTTCATGTAAACATGTACGTAAATGTAAACATTTAACATATAATGTTTAACATTTAACATTTTTCCTATTTAAAATTAATCTAATTATTATTATGTATAAATGCAATATAAATTTAAAATATAAAAATGTTTACAAACAATAAAAAAAGAGGTATGATAAATAAATAAAAATAAAAATAAACTCGAGGTATGGTAAATAAATAAAACATATTTTTAGAGGTATCTTAAATAAATATAAATATAAATAAAATAGAGATATGGTAAATGAATACAAACATATCAAATAAGATTAGAAATGAATATATAATTATATGCCAAGTCAATGGGCTAAATACCATGTTAAATAAAAGAGGTATGGTAAATAGATAGAAATATAAATAAACCAAAGGTATGCTAAATAAATAAAACCTCAAATATGGAGGCGGGAGTGATAAAGGAGCGATGGAGATAAATGTAGGAGAGAGAAGGAATGAAGAGAGGGAGGGAGGGAGAGGAGTGAGAGAGATAGAGAAGGGTGAGAGAGTGAGAGGGAGACATAATTATGGAGGGGGAAGAGAGAAGGAGAGAGGGAGGGAGATAGTGAGAGGATTGGACTGCAGAGAGAGATAGAAATAGAGATGAGTGAAGAGAGAGGGAGGTAGGAGAGAAACAGAGAGAGGAAGGATGAGAGAGAGGAGGGAGGAATGATTAGAGAGATGGAGTTGAAGGGGGGGAGAGGGAGGAAAGAAGAAATACATAGAGAGTGAGAGGAAGAGGGAGAGAGAGAGAGAAAAAGGATTGGAGGGAAAAGAGAGAGAGACAGAGAGAGAGTGAAAGAGAGAGGTAGGAGAGAAAGGGAGAGAGAGGAGGGGAGCTGTGGGGGAAGAGAGAGGGATTGAAGAGAGAGAGAGAGAGAGAGAGAGAGAGAGAGAGAGAGAGATGGGGGAAGAGAGAGGGAGGTAGGACAGAAAGGGAGAGAGAGGAAGGATGAGAGAGAGGAGGAGGGAGGGAGGGATAGAGAGATGGAGTTGGAGAGGGAGAGAGGGATAGAATAAAAAGACATAGAGAGTGAGAAGTGGCAAGAGAGGAGTGAGAAGTAGATATGGAGATAAAGTGTGTATGTTTGGGTGTGAGATAAATACACAAAGGAGAGATGGAGAGAAGGTGAGAGGGAGGGATATACTAATAGAGTTGGAGAGAGAGAGAGAGAGAGAGAGAGAGAGAGGGAGAGGTAAATAGAGATGAAGTTGGAGGGAGAGGGAGAGGAAGGTAAGAAGAAAGAAATAAAGAGAGGAAGGTGGAGGGGGAGAGGAAGTGATAAGGAAGATGGAGATAGGGAGAGAGGAGAGCAAGACGAAAGAGATATAGAAGAGGGGGAGAGGTAGAGAGAGGGAGAAAAGGGGAAGAGTGAGAGAGAGAGGGAGAGGAGTATGGAGGGATGGATAGATAGCTTGGAGAAAGAGAGTGCACGTTTTGGCGATGATATTGAGAGACAAAGGGAGATAGAGATATTGATAGAAGGTGAATAGAGGGATGAAGAGAGATGGAGAGGGGGAGGAAGGGATGGAAAGATTGATAGATATGGAGTGCGAAAGCGTGTGTTTCGAGGTGTGTGAGAGAGAGACAAAGGAGAGATGGATGGAGATGCATTGATTTTAGTGTAGATGGTGATTTCTAATCCTATTTGATTGTTTGCACTAGAGGAATTGATTTTATTGTACATGTGGACTTCTAATGATATTTGATTGCTTGCACTAGAGGAATTGATTTTATTGTACATGTGGACTTCTAATGATATTTGATTGCTTGCACTAGATTCATTGATTTTAATGTAGACATTTCTAATCGTATTTGAGTGCTTGAACTACATGCATTGATTTTAGTGCAGAAGGTGATTTCTAATCCTATTTGATTATTTGCACTAGATGCATTGATTTCAATCTGGATATTGATTTCTAATTATATTTAATTTCTTACATTATATGCATTGGTTTCAATGTAAATCATTTCTAATCTTATATGATTGCTTGCACTAAATGCATTGATTTCAATGTAGATGGTAATTTCTAATCCTATTTGATTGTTTGCACTAAGTGCATTGATTTGAGTGTAGATGGTTTCTAATACTATTTGATTGCTTGCAGTAGATCCATTGATTTCAAAGAAGATGTTGATTTCTAATCCTATTTGATTGCTTGCATTAGATGCATTGACTTCCGTGTAGAAGTTGTTTTTAAATCTTATTTGATTGTTTGCATTAGATGCATTGATTTGAGTGTTGTTGTTGCTTTATCATTTGATGTCATTGGATGCATGATGGTACATTAATTTTAAAATGATTGGATTAACAATGTGCATTCATTTTAGTGTAAACACAAAAAATTATTGACAATAGACACTCATTTTTTTGTTATAGTAATTCAACCTATTAATATTGGAGAGAAAGAGACAAAAGGAAGATGTTTACTACAACAACTTGAGCTAAATATTTATATGGTTTATGATTTCAATTGTCCTTTTCATATAATCGATATGAAAAGATGACAAAACTAACAAGCTTGACAATAAGAATAGTAGAATAAAATTGTTTGAGATTGATCACAATGAATACAACTTGTAATTGACTACATTCTTATTATTCACATTTTTTATCGTTCAACACTGTTACATTGTCACATTCCATTCAAAAAAAATTATTTCATGATTTTTCATCATTAAATTTATTAACAAAACTTATCATTTCAACAAACTAACGTAACTAAGAAAATTTAAAATAAAAATGACTAGATTAATATGAGACATATCTAGCATATTTAAAATAATTATATCAATATTAGATGTATTTACATATTATTGATAGAATTAATCAAATCCTTGGTGGCACGCCGCTGAAACTAGCCTAGTTTCGTTTTAACTCTTGATCTATCAAGCATCAAGAGGGATCAAATTATGCCAATCTAGATCCATATGAAAGAGATGTTGTAATCTCTTGTCTTATTTTTTATATAAAATTGAAAATGAAAATAGTTCATACTTAGCAACTGAATTGGAAATCAACATTATTGTGAAGCATTATGTAAAGCATGAAATTTCATTTTAAAGTCCCCCTTAATCAAACTAATAAAAATAAGAATAATAAATTAATTAATAGCTAAAATGAAAGGAAATTTGGTTTCTAGGTTTTGATCATTAAACCAGATCTATTTATAACTCTAAAATATCATTTTAGGATATTAGTAATTATAAGTTCTAACCAAAAACCAATTTAGCTGCCTACAAATTTGACAAAGGTCCCAATGATGTAGATAAGGTGAGTTGTGCACAGCCACAGACATATGTAATGGTAGCATTTTATGAAGTGCAAGGCTTGAGTGAGCAAATCCATATGTATTGGTAGCAAAGCTATGACACATGTTATTTCAGTGACTAAGGTATAAATTATTGCTTTCCTTAACAGAAACAATATAATGACAGAAGATCCAGAAATAAACGAGTGGATATGAAAAAAGTGAATGGTATCAATGCATCAAAATGATCACATGACATCATTAGCAAGAAAGAGTTTGTATTTAAGAATTTTCCTTAGACTTGAAAATGAGAAAAATATTATTATACAATCATTCATAAACTTTAAAGAAACATTAAAGAAGCGTAATAGTAAAAATATGCAAATCTTCCCAAGGAATTCAGGAATTTGAAGCCGTATAACGCAAATGAAAGTAAAGAAAAAACGGAAATAGAAAAATGAAAAATAAAACCCTTAAAACCCCGCTTAAATTTGGATGTGTGAAATCTTGAAATATGCCCAGCTCTACCCAATGTTCTAAAATCTCAATGTGAGAAGGCTCGACATGTGAAATCTTGAAATATGCCCTGCTCTGCTCAATGTTCTTAGATCTGAGTGTGAGAAGGTTGTTATTGTAGTTATTAAAGCTTATTCTTCATATCTTTCCGCTACATGACCATGGTATACATATGTAACTGTTGGGTAGCAGAGGCATTTCATAATGGATTTGGGGCTCAAAGCCCGCAATTTTGGGTAAAGGTATGATAAAGGCTCTGCGAGATGCGTCGATTGGAAATTGTAATAAGTCAAGTCGAAGAGTTTTCCACCCAAAGATAATGTAAAATAATGTAAGTTGAGTCAGGCTACCCATGGTCCGTGGACTATGGAAAGGTATAAATAAAGCAAGGCTCTGGAGTTAGGAGGTAAGTTTTTGGTTGATATGCATTATTGATCTAACATGTAATGGGTTTATGAGGCAAAGAATTTTGGTGCATCTGTAAGTCTGAGTCAAGGGTATTGGTAGAAAGAGGCTCTGTAGCTATGTGCGCAGAGGCCTGGTAGAGTCTGCAGCTATGTGTGTGGACCCTTGTAGCTGAGTTTACAAGGCAGATCTGCATGTACTGAAAAGAAAATTAATAAACATAAGAACTTCTAAATCATTGTGTGTTTTATGCGGATCTGTTTACTGCTTATGTTCTAAAATTATGTGTTATCTGTTTATGGTTGCGCACATTGGGATATAATATTAAATTTTTGCTTAAAGGCTATTATTAAAAGCTCAGATCGGTAATAATTTCATTAATAAGCAAGTATACCTGCGGAGATCTACGCGAGAATCTGATAACCCTACAAAGTGGCGCGAGGCCCTAGATCGGTGCGCGAACAATCCAAACCACATTAAGACATCCCAAGGGTGTGGAAGCCTGGTTCCAACACCCTCCCCTGCTACCTCTGGTGAGACCTCAGTCCGCACTCAGTGGGATGTTGCCAAATGAGCCGGTAGATGCGGGATTTGGTTGGCTAAATATCTCTTCCGAACCTGGGTTAGGTCCAAACAAGCTAACAAATGGTTCCGTTGCCAGGAACGAGATCTGTCTAAGGGATGTCTGATGTCAGAACACTAGAACCCTATGAAGAAAGAGCTCGAAGATTGGTTGGATCAGAAGCTTCACGAGTTCACGATTCAAGGAAACAGAAATCTGCAGATATCAGAAGAACAGTGGTTGGATCAATACATATACATGGATATCCACGAGATCTTCTTCACAACATTCCCAATAGAATTGTACGAGTGGATCACGATGTTAGCTGACAGCGTCAGAAGGTGTAGACTAGATCAACCTATCATGTGGACCCCAGAATTGGTGTGCAGGCTAGAAGCATCTGAAGACAAAATTGCGTGCATAGTAGATCACTGGTTGGATCGGGTAATAGGAGGGTTTATCACTAAGTTCACGATAGACACGAGTGTGAGTTATAGTGAAGCAGAGAGGCGCTTTCTCCAAGGGCTGAGGGGTAAGTATATCAAATCGCTGAATACTCAGATTAAAATGTTGTTATGTAAAAAGCATATTATGCACACTTATTAATGTCTGGCGTAACGCGGAGTGGAAGAGGCTACCAAGGAATTGAGGGATTAGAGAACAGTCTGTTGATTTCGATTTAATGAGAAAGCGAGGAAGAGCTTGTGGGGTTCTCTCCAAGAAGTGCAGTCTGGTTGATTAAGGGGTGCTTTCCACTGATACCACCCCCACCCACGCCATCACCTACTTTACCTACGTCAAATCCATCTTCACCCACCCCACGTCCACCACCACAAAAATTCAGGATGGCGAGCGCAGTCAAGTTACCGATATTTAGGGGCATTGGAAATGAGGAACCAAATCAGTTTTAGTTTGTGATAAAGGATGTATGGGAAGCTCAAGGCCTAATGGATGATAACATCAAAAAGGCTACTTTGGTTAGCATGCTACAGGACTGTGCATTGACGTGGTATATAAAGTATTCAACCGATCATCTGAATGTGGGGATAGCAGTGATCCAGGATGCATTGAATAGAGAATTTGATTGGCCAAAATCAGAGACATAATCGGTCATTAGGTTCAAAGAGATCGTGATGATGCCTAGGGAAACTCCATGGGATCTAGATCATAGGTTGAAAAGCACGATTCGTGAGGCAAACATGACATTGATAGATGAGTAGCACTGCACGTGGTTTGTAGCATCCTTGACACCACATCTGAGGATGGCGCTATTGTAAAAAAATATCTCAACCCAAGCCAAAGCATTAGAAACCGCAATGAGGTTTCACAAAACTCCAATATAGGATCCAGGGTTAGGAGTTCAACAAATACATGGGCAGATACAAAACCTATGCTTAAAGATGAAAATTTTGAAACAAGGACAGGCGCAATGGTCGAAGTATGTGAGGCAGTGTGGTGTATCAAATGTAAGCACCAAGGCCACAATAAGGATCATTGTTTGGCCTTTTCAAATTATGTGGTGGCGGGGGGACTGATACGATTGCAACCAGAGGTACAGGTAGGGACAGGCATGACAGCCGCACTCTGGTGTGCAATCTGTCATGTGGGAGGGAAGCATGCCATGGACAATTGTCATCTACTCCAGATCTTGAGACAACCCCCCCTCAGCAGTTATTTTTCAACTTTTGTAGGACGATGGGTCACGATGAAAGAAATCGTCGAAGTTACAAAATGTTGATGGATCGAACACCTGCTTACAAGATGTAGATGGAGGTTTGTGGGTAGGAACGAGCTGCAATAATAGTGCAAGGCAGATTCCAAGGATGAGGACAGGGCCAAGGGGGAATGGGACCCAGACGCGATGGGGAAAATTAATCTGTTATAATTATGGAGGATCGGGGCACTACACGCGTGATTGCACGAACTCGACGAGAGCCAGTTGCCTATATTGTTACCAATTTGACCATGAATCAGTCGATTGCCCCACACTAATTGCCTAGATGCGAGAAAAATGCGTGCTTCTGGCTAACCCCACCCAAAATGTCCAAATGATGAAGGACGAACCGTGCGAAGAAGACCCTAACATGAATATGACGCTTAGAAGTGGCACAACTATAGGAGAAGACAAAGGGAGGCAGCCAGCAGAGGATGCATGGGATTATAAGGCCCCTGAAAATCAACCGAAATTTGATTTGGAGTGCATGAAGGAAGCATTTACGGAAGCGAAAAAGAACTTCGCGAAAGCTTCTAATTTGGGTAGCAAGGATCAAACGGAGATGGAGAGGGATACTTCTATGCTAACTACCTTGGTAGAGACACGCATGAAGTTATTACGAGATGTAAAAGTAGTGAAACGATTGCAAGAATTGATAACTAGGTGCACGAGATCAGACGAATCTCGAATGGTCTTGAAGTTGGGCAAGTATGCATTGCGAACGAGGCAGGAAATGCGATTGACTTCCCACATTGGGGACTATGAGATGGATAAGGTTGTTCTGGACTTGGGGTCAGATGTGAATTTTCTACCTAGATAGACCTGGGAGCGCATGGGCAAGCCAACACTGTAGTGGTCTCCTATTCAATTGCGGATGGAGAACCAACAAAAGATCTTACCTATGGGAAGACTGCAAGGTGTTACAATAGACATCGACAGTGTAAGCACACAAACCGATTTTGAGGTCATAGAAATTGTGGATGACAGTAATCCATATCTTGCATTGTTAGGGATAGACTTGGCAATGGATATGAATGGGGTGATCAACCTAAAGAAGTGAAAAATGATATTCGAAAACAAATCGCTCTGTGTAGTGGTTCTGTTGGACCCAGCCGAAGGAACGCACTATACTGAGCAGTGCACGATGAGGACAATGACAGTGAATTGGATTGTATCTACCAGATCACAATGTAAGATCAGCATCGGGTGAATCCGACAGAAGATGGAAGAATCTCATGGGACCATGATAGTTCCTGCATGTCAGACTCAGATGAAGAGATTAAGTGATGGCAGAACCGATTACGTGAGGTAAAGACATAAATTGTAATAGGATGGTTAGATCACTAGGCTGTGTAATGATAGAGGCAAGGGAGCAGCTCATTGAGGAGGATGCCACAAAAGCGAAGGAACCGGTCGACCAATGTGAAACAACAAAGCTGAGACAAAATCCATAGGAGGTGTCATCGTACGTGGAAATTGCTTCAGGAGGGGGTACATGACAAAAAATGTGGTGGAAGTGGCACAAATATTAGGGATAGGTGCGCATAATGATCCATCACTAGCATCAGTTGTAGGTGTTTGTGGTACAGGCACCCAACCGGATTAGAATCCCAAGTTCGCCAGCAACCCATGAAAAAGTTAGGGGAGGAACAGGGGGAAGCACGCTCAGCATCTGCTTGGGAAAACGACCCTCTAGGAAGTCGTGGATACCATGGGTTTGATGGGCCTATAATAGAAAGGAGGTGCAGATGAAATTGTCAATAATTATATAGGAGGGAGCCTAGAATAAGCATGACACTCACAGGCCTTGCGAAATCAAGGAACTACGGGCACAATTCAGGAAGGAAAGTGTGCCAGTCAGGGATGAAATCAACAAGATTATAAGTAGTGACACCCACGGAGGCTGCACACGGTTGCACATAAGGAAATCAGATCCGGCCAAGTATTACGTGAAACAAGAACGAGCCACGACCCTGCTATTGTGGTTGCGCCCACACCTACGGAAGGATATACCCCACACAATGGCACACGAAGGAATAACGACTACAAAGGCACTCGAAAGGTGCTCGCAACCTGGGCTAGCAAGGAAATGGAGAAATCGCTCCAAGGGTGCAACCACTTGACTAGTTGTAGAAAGCACAGTCTCAGTGCCCCATGCAGTTGAAAGAAGGCGGGAGATTATAAACAAATCTGTGGAAGGCTGATGCGACAAAGAGGATCTGCATAGACGCAGTCAGGCCATGAGATCGCGGCTGCACCTGAAGGACTGAGCTAATGCGCACAAAGGTCGATAAGTGACTGTTAACACCACTCTTCCTAACAAGAAAGCTGAGTTACATCAGGGAGGATAGGGCGGCGGGCCATTAAGATGAAAGTTCCAGTCTAGATACGAGCATATCTGTCGCCTAAACATTGTTAAGAAGTTGAAATTGGAGGGAAGGGATCCCTTCAAAATTACATGTTCCTCTAGCACCCTGGGCACGTCACCGAGATATCTAAGCTTTGAACTAGTAAGAACCAGCAAGAACTCGGCTACCAGGTATCCCATGAGTACCATGGCGAGAACTTGAGCATGGTTCACGGAAGAACTATATGCAACCCAAGAGGAGCCAGATGAAGCAGCTGCAGCCCTCGAAGTTCCAAAATCCCCATGCACACCGTGGCCTCAGAAAAACAAGCAGACGATGGGGTCAGTCAGGGTCTCACCGAGATTCAGCAATTTATCAGTAGTCGAGAAGGGTAAAGCAATCACCACCCAACTCGAGGAGGACGATGAAGATTTGTAGTCTTTGATCGCTCAAATTGATGCACAAGATGAGGATGAAGAGGATGTTTTCCAAATACCTTCACGACCCCCATATATCTCCCCATGGAATGGGACAACCAAGATACCAAAGGACCTGGACGCTACAATGAATACACTCCAGACCCCACTACTTCCGGATGAGATAAGGTTTGATGGTTTACCGATTGTCCAAGTCCCAAGCATCATATTCAAATATTGGGACCTTGCAGACAACAATAGGTTCCCCGAATTGGCTGAAGACAAATTACTACCACAAAAGTGGTTACTAGGTGTGGAGAGGGCAAGATTACTTAATCTAGGGTTGATGCCCCACTATCACCGCACAACCATCACCATTTTTGTTATCCGACAGTTACTATGCCTAGTCCATGATGGGTATCTCTAGTTGTACGATCCGATTCCTATCACAACGGATTTAGTATACCAGATTATCCACTTGTGAGTCAAAGGGAATGACCCTACAAACATAGTCGGCATGAGTAGAGATGTGGGTCTCGCAGACACAATGAAGGCAAAATAGTTGGAGAAGCAAAAGCTGGGGTATGTCATAGTAAGCATCAAAGACCAGGGAGTGCGAACCGCTACCTAGCTGCTCACCAGTAAAGTAATGAGGAAGTGTCGCACAGATGACGTGCCAGCTACTATCATTGTGCTTGCCGAGCGGTGCGCAGAAGGGGTTCATTTCAACTGGGCACAATTTTTATGCGATGAATTTTTGGAAACTTCTCAGGAAGCACAGGACAAAGGTAAGACATTTCATTATGCATGGTTTCTACTATCAATGCTTCTACCTGAACCAGTGTGGTATACTTCGCTCTGGTCTACAAAGGACGCAGGGAGGATTTTTGAAATCAAGGTTTTGTAGACCTTCATGAAAGGGAGTATCCAGAAATGGATCGCTTGCCAACCATGGATGTCTACAACGATATACAAAAATCTCTAAAGCACATCCGAGTTCAAAGCGGACATGCATAAATTATATATCCGAGCACAGAAGGATCCAAAGCGAGCATGTGTCACACTTTCATTCATTGCAATAGACGATGCCATTTATGAGGTGTTAGAAACATCGCCTCCAAAGTGGCGTGCCCCAGACAAGGCCGTCCTAGAGAAAATGGCAGCACAACAATGGAAAAAGGAACTCTAGAAGCAACTCAATAAATTAGCAGAAAAGGCACGACAGGGACAAAAGGCAGCTTTGCAGGAGGAGGCCACCATGGAACTGATAGCCTAAGAGACCATGGTTGATGAGGAAATGGCCTTGGAATACGACATGCGAAGGGAGGCACAGGACTGCACGGACCATCTTACCGAATCGACCTAGGTCAAGTAGCCATGTAGCCAAGAATCGTCACATGCATGCAAAAAGTCAAAAACAACGAAGGCACTAGAGAAAGAGTTTATTGACAATAGCCAACTAGCGAGCAATGTCCCTACCGATGCATTGGCAGAGCTACTCACAAAACACACAACTATGTTGGGGGATATCCTAGCAGAGTTACAGGCATTACAAGTGTGACCCCTGGGCGGGGTCACCCTGAATCTAGTAGAGGACATAACTGAAGCCAAGAAAGTGGTGTGCACTCACAAAATGTACACCTTAGCAGTGCCAACAGACATTTTCCTAGCAAATGTCACATGCGAAGAGCGTAGTTGGTGTTTGAATCTGGCTGTCCTTCCAAGAGAAACACCATACCAACTACAGGACGGGGTAACTAATGAGCTTCGCACTAGGGAATGCCATGCCCTCTAGGCCTTGACAGAGCAGAAGGAAAATTTGGAGCATATTTCTCTCCAGCACAAAGACTTCATTGCACATTACCAAGAAGTAGAACAGGCCATGAAGGAGGCTTACAGTAAGGTACCAGAACTAGTTATCCCCACGGACCTTCCAATGACTGCCAAGATTCATCACATGGCCGCACGATTTTGTACAACCCAAGAGGAGGCTGTGAAGGCTCATTGGGACCTAAATTTGCAAATTTCATAGTTATGATCGAAGGCGCAGCCGCCCACACCTATGGAAGTTCAAGAACGGCACCGCAGAGAAATTCAAGCTGGACTAGAAATGATGCACTGCACTATCGAAGATTGCGCGGGACTGTTAGATTTGTCCCTCCTTATGCTCACCTCCATCCAGGAGGACCCAACTATACAACAAGTAGAAATTGAATTGCAAGAGTTCCAGTAGGCCTATGACATAGTCCGAGGGGCTGCACAGATGGTCGTTATCATCCAATGGCCGGCTAAAATGAAGGAGACCCAGGCTCTTAAGGTATAAGTTGATGTCGCATGGAAAAAGGAGACAAAGCTTAAAGAGCGCATCTATCCTTGGCTCGATGAAGCATTTGCGATCTCTACAACCATCGAAGGAAATTTAGCACACATGCAGGCCGTAGGTGACCCCGAACAGGCAACTATGAGTGAAACGGATGCATTAGCGGCTCGCATAGAATAGGTATAGAGGATAGTGACAAAGTTTGTTGAAAGTACCATCGATGTGCAAATATTGTTGGCTGACCTCTGCGCGAATATTACCACACCAGCCGAGTGACTCGGGACGAATCACGATGATTTTTTTGGGGGACTGCTGGGTAGCAGAGGCACCACGTAATGGTTTTGGGGCTCAAAGCCTGCAATTTTGGGTAAAGGTATGATAAAGGCTCCGCGAGATGTGCAGAGCGCGAATTGTAATAAGTCAAGCCAAAGGGTTGTCCGTCTAAAGATAATGTAAACTAATGTAAGTTGAGTCGGGCCACCCATGGTCTATAGACCATGGAAAGGTATAAATAGAGCAAGGCTCTAGAGTTAGGAGGTAAGTTTTTGGTTGATATGTATTGTTGATCTGACATGTAATGGGTTTATAAGGCAAGGAGTTTTGGTGCATCTCTAAGTCTGACTCAAGGGTATTGGTAGAAGGAGGCTCTGAAGTTGTGTGCACAGAGGCCTAGTAGAGTCTGCAGCTGTGTGCATGGACCCTTGCAGCTGAGTGTGCAGGGCAGATCTAGGTATACTAGAAAGAATATTAATAAAGATAAGAACTTCTGAATCATTGTGTGTTTTATGTGGATCTGTTTACTGCTTATGTTTTAAAATTATGTGTTATCTATTTATGGTTGTGCGCATCAGGTTATAATATTAAATGTTTGCTTAAAGCCTATTATTAAAAGCTAAGATCGGTAATAATTTCATTAATAAGCAGGTATACCCACGCAGATCTACGCGAGAATCTAATAACTCTACAGAGTGGTGCGAGGCCATAGATCAGTGCATGAACCATCCAAACCACATCAATACATCCGAAGGGTGTGGAAACTTGGTTCCAACACCCTCCCCTTCTACCTCGGGTGAGACCTCAGTCCACGCTCAGCAGGTTGTTGCCGAAAGAGCCGGTAGTTGTAGGATTTGCTTGGCTAAATAACTCTTCTAAGCCTGGGTCAGGCCCAAACAAGCCAATAGTAAAGGTATAATTTTTCCTTCCCAGTGTTTTAATTTAATAAATAATAATTTTAAATTTTAATATATATAATTACTGTATACATGATACAAAAAAATTTGAAAAGTATGCATTCATATTTGAAGAGGGAGGTGAATTTGAGGTTTCATCGCCCTTACCACTTCAATCCCCTTTGTGAACTTAGAATAAGAGACTATTCCAAAGTTTAATTAATTGATTAAAGGATAATGGCATTGGAAATGCATTGTTTGGTTTAGTTGTTTTTTTTTTTTGGTTTTAATATATGGAAAATTTAAAAAAGGATATTTATTTTAAGTTTTAGAAATTTTGGTAAATCTTTTAAGAAATGTAATTAGTAAAATGTTTAGTTATATTTATCTAAAAATATTTGATTTCTAATAGTTTTATATAGTGTGTATATAAAATTTTGGCGATTTTAAAGGTAAAATAATTTTATACTATATAAAATTTGGGTGAAATATTTTTTGGAAAACAAAATGGAAAATTAGTTCACCTGCATCTCTTTAATTTACAATGTATAATTTAGGCTACATATACATATAATGACCAATTTGTGGTATTGATATGATATTATATATTAGCCTAAATTTAACTTAATTATGAGTTTACTAAGCATTTAGAGGTAACAATTTTCTTGAGGTGCAAACTTTTTTTAATATGGAAAATGATTTGATCCCTCTCAATACTCAACCGTGGATAAATCTCTCAACCCTTGTTAATATATAATAAATAATAAATATCCAAATTATAGATTTAAGTTCCATAAAAAAATATAAACGAAATAGCTATTTTCAATTTTATGTTTCATTAATCTTGAAAGCCACGCAGAATAAATACTTAATTGGTCATGATATATAATCAATAAAAAAATTGGAAAAACTCTAAATCTAAATATTTTGAATATAATATAGAGAATAATTCCTAGCTTTAGGTTAATGTCCGCCTATTGGGTTTCGCCGATGATAGAAGTTTGTGAGACATTCAGTAATATTAGAGCGTGGTAACTCCAGGTGAAGAGATTCATGGCTTCAGATCCGGTCTCCGAAGGTCCAAGGCCTGTTGGCCCCTACCCCCGCCCTCGAAGTTCTGCTGACCGCTTGAATGGCCTTCGAAGCATTTTCAACGGTGGCGCATAGTGGATACCGCATGTTTCTTCCTTGTTCGCCGACACTTCAGGCCTACAGGCCTACGCAGGCTCGAAGGGGCTTATGGAGAAAGCCAATGCGGATCAATGCGGGAAACCTTTGATGGACTCTGCCTCATGGAGGTTGAAGAAAGAAGCGGCAGGCGATTCCCTGGGAAGAGCCATCCCGTGCATAAGGGCAGATCTGTTCATTCGAAACTGTTCAGATTCGACTATTGAAGCCCCTGTTGTTGTTGCAACCATCAGGGTCCACAGAGAAAGAAGATGGAGAGTGGGGGCTCTTAGGAGCTTGGAAATCCAATACCAGCTTCGACAACCTCTTCAATCCGGAACCACTAAGGTTGCGGGGCAAGTGTTTGACAAAATGCATATCCCAGATTTGTTTCTAAACAGGGGCCTGATCTCCATCTCAGACCAAAAGGAATGTGCTGGAAAGGTTGTAGGTATCTGGCATAACTTACAAGGCTCAGTGGCGGATTGGCCTGGGCATGATCTTCCAGATCTAACAACTGTGAGTTGCAGGAGTGCTGCTCGCCCAAGCAAGATAAATTCTGAGAGATTTTTTGATTGCTCTTCTGTACAGGAACCAACAGAACCAGTACAGAATGTGCCATCTGACAAATATGCGTGCACCAGTCTTCTCTACAATTAGGGTCATAGTGGCAAGCAGAAAATAGAAATCTCAGAACCATTTCAAATCCTGATTGTACTCATTTCCGGTAAATCTTTGCTGCAATGGGTGAGATCCTCAGATCTAGTGCAGAACCTCAAGCTATTCCTGGAAAGGAAAATGGGTGTTCCAATAGCCTTCCAGCGTCTCCTTTTTGAAGGTAAAAAACTGGAGGATTCCTGTCGCCTGTCTTGTTATAATATTCAAAGAAATGCATCCATCACATTATCCCTTCGTCTGAGAGGGGGAGCTGTTGGTCAGTCTTCTTCTGCTGCTGCTTTTTCCTATAAAGATGTTGTCCATTCTCAGAAACCCAAGGAAAAAGCTTCTCCAATTCAAGCTCCTAAACCTTTCTTAGTGGACAAGCTGGAGGAAACCCCATCCATTGAAATAACACATCCCTTGCTGGATAAGCAACACCAGATATTTGCTGAGTTTGGCATCATCTGCAGGTTCAATGGTCTCTGGCCTCGCACAACAGATCTGTACCAATGGATTCACTCTAATTGGACCAACAATTGCAAGGTTCTTCTTTGTTCAAAAGGCTTCTTTATAACAGTGTTTGCTGATAGTGAGGACTACCAAAGAGTCTTAACTGAAGGCCCTTGGTTTTGGAACTTTGCGGGTCTATTCCTCACCCCGTGGTTCCCAGAGTTCGATCCTTCCACAGCAGTCATCACCAAACTCCCCATCTGGGTCAGACTTCCTAACCTTCCAGCACATTTATGGAACTTTGTTGTATTTGAAGCTATCGGCAACTCCTTAGGCCGCTACCTCGACACAGACTCCTCAAGAGGGCTAAAAGGAATTTATACCTTCACCAGATTTTGCGCAGAAATAGACATAAGAAAAGGACTTCCTGATCAGATCATTCTCAAAATAGAAGATTTCCACTGGACTCAGCCCCTGGATTTCGAGAACACAGCCTTCCGCTGCTGAAATTGTCATCTTACAGGGCACCTTCAAAGCTCATGTCCTTCAACGCCATTCCCAAAAAAAAAAGCCAACTCCAAGCCAAAATCCAAAAGTTGGAAACCTCATGATCCTCCCCCAATGGATGTCTTTTCTAGCTCAGATGAAGAGGATGAGGAGGAAGATGAGGAAGTCATGGACGAAATACCAGAACAGGTTACTCCATCGGTTCGTCACAAAGAAGCAACAGTCCCGCCCACATCCCAGAAACGAACTCATGAGTCTTCTCCTTCGGATTCAGACAAGGAGCTCTCGCCTTCAGCCCAACGCAGTTTACAAATCGTGCAAGACCAATAGTGTCCAAATGGTTGGGTCAAAGTTGGTAAAAAGAAAGGGAAAAAAGGTTGACCAAATGATTCCACCCTCGATGTGTAAAATCTTTGGTTTTGATCGTGGTCCCTCTTCTCTTGGTTTCTTTCAGTTCAGCTCTGTTCTCGTCCTCTCTGCTCTTGGAAGCCGAGGTGGATATTCTATCCTTTTCGGCGGGCCATTTTGTCTGCAGGGATCTGTTTCAGATCCTTCCAGTTTACCAGTGTCTTTCTCAGGTCTTTTGGTTCTATGCCGCCCTGTGTGGTGTGTTGTCCATTCTTTTTAGTCTTTGGATGCTTGGTCTGTTGTTCAGCGGCCCGTTGGGTGCTACCGCAGCTGTTTTGTATCATATTTTCCTTTTAATATAAAATTTTGACTTACACAAAAATTCCTAGCTTTACATTCTAATATTCTAAACTTCCTTTTACCCTGGCTTAAATTTCTTACTAAAGTAATATTCAAGGCCATATTAAAAGGTGGAATGTATAAAAAGAGAAAAAATATTTATTTGAAAGTAAAATTTAAGAGCAGAGTATATTTGTAATGAAAAATAATTGTTTTACTATAAAACTTATAAAGTATATATAGTGGACAAATAACATTTAAAATATGAAAAATATTTCAATTCAAAAGGTCAAACATTGGTAAAATACCACACTACCATCTCATCAACAATAGCTTACTTCTAAAACCTAAATTTGATGATATTTTTATTGTTATTACTCACCTAACACATTAAATCACTTATATCTCTTAAAATCAAAGTGACTTATAACATGATGAAAGTTGAATTACATTAAGAAAGAGATGTTTTGACATCATCTATTAAACTTGGAAGAAAAAATAAAGAACTCACATTCAACACCTTGGGCCTTTTGACACTATCTTCCATTACTATAGAGGGTGAACCAACAATCACCTATTATGACAGACTACAAGGATATTTTCCATAACTATGACATAAGCTAGAGTTTCTTACATGTGCAATTAAGTTATACAACAAAGTTATTCTAGCACTAAGGATACATATAGCCATGGCCTTAAATAATCTTGATAATACTTTATGATTTTCACAATATCCATGACATGAATACTTAGCCATTTAAAGTAATTAATTGAAGAGAAACACTCATGAAACTAAAAAGGCATATAAAAAAGTATAAGTTGCACCCAATGTGAATATCATAACCTATTAGTATGAGAATACTACAAGAATATAACAAGGGAGTTTTACCACTTCCTACTAACCACTCTATGGATGTAAAAATAACCAAAGCATGAAGTTCATATTGCCATAATACTTGCAAGCTATAGCCCCTAAATCATTTGTGTCACTTCCTTCTATACCTCCCTTTTTCTCACTTGCAATAATATTGGTCTATGTATACCATACCTTAGAGACTTTCTAAGTGTCTATTTCCTTCATACATATTTGTTAAGGCTTAGATAGTATCCAAGTTGTTTGCTATGCTAAAACCTAAACTTATCCCCTCATAGCTCCTTCACTTTTTTCCAATCACCCCTCATTGAAGTCCTTCACATATGTTCATTTCCTCATTATATAGATGGGAGGTGCATTACCATTTCTTTATTTATACTTTCTATCATCAAGCCTTGCACCTAGGTGAACACAACATAGAATACACTCCATCAATACCCACCATATCATATCTTGGAATGTCTAATAGTTGAGATCCATGTTCAACCAAATTATGTGTTATTTTCCTAGTCACACTAAAGACTCATGTGCATAATGATTATGATAATCCCACTTAAACAATTTCAAAGACACTCCTACCATCCTTGTGCTTAATATCTCATTAACCCAATATCCATCAATTTTTTAAATTTTTTTATAGAAGTCCAACCTATCTAAGAACTTATACATCCAAACTAAGGAATTGTAACCTTAGCCAAGGAACATTACATCCATCCTCCATTCCAACTTATGCATCCAAACTAAGGAATTGTAACCTTAGCCACGGAACACTACATCTATCCTCCATTCTAACGTGTGTATTTTATAAGAAAATCCCAAATGAAAACATTCAATTTTGTACCATAAATAGCATGATTGCTTTGCCAAACTATTTAGTAGTTAGGTATGTTGTGTCATCATGCAAGACCACCCTAGGCATGCTTCCCTGTATTAGAAACCCATTTTCAGAACTAATTGAAGTGTGTCATCGAGTGTGTCAATGGAAGGGACGAAATGTCTATTATTAACTGCAAGGCATGGTTCTTATTAGATTTACATATAGATTTTTTTGACAAGATATAGATTTACAAATGTATAGAAATATTATTATATCAAAAGACAAAATAATTGTTATTTTTACAACAAAGAAATTTTTATTTTTATATTATTATACTTCCTTAAATTTTCAGTCTTCGCATTCTCATCTCAATGTCTCTTAACTCTATATCCATTTTAAATGACAAAGAAATTAGGGATAAAATGAAATTATGTTAACGATATTTCAGTTGTGTTGATATTTATTTTATTTTTGTGCCATACAACACATTTGTGGGGAATCAAATTTCGACTCATTGTAGAGATGGTACCGAGTGTAAATCCTAGATTTCTCCTGCCATAATGTCATATAAATAACTTGTATTCATTATTATCTCAATATATCGACTATGAAAATACAACCATGATGGAGAGGATAATGATTAGTCCCACAATACCTACAAATAAAATCAATTAACCTAAACAATTTTTATTTTATTAAATTGATGACTTTAACTTAAAATGTGTATGATAAGTAGTGATCATTATCCTTTAACACCACAAACAAATTCTATCTTATATTGATATAACAGAAAGCATAATCTCACTTGCTGGGAATAAAATTTTTATGAAGTTTCCATTATCCATTGTTTGAGTATTTTTTCAAAAACGAGATAAGGACGATGAGTGCAGTAATGTTCATGAAGGATATATTATCACGAAGACAAAGATTTCTATACCAATTTATATTTATTTTACATTACACATTTTCATATTTATTAATTTTAAAGTGCATTTGTTACTGTTAAAAATGGAAGATACTAAATATATTTATCAAATTGAGTAGCTCATAGGTGATGAGCTTTACTTAGAGACTGTTCCTTGAAGAACACTCTACTTATTCAACATTAATCAGCAAGAATAAATAGTTTACATGAAAGTATGAGAGTTAGAACAACCACATAGTATGTAGGAACTAATTCCTAATCAAAGACGCACACACAACTTACTCCATTAATTTCAACACTCCCGCTTGATGGCGAAAGGGATAACTAGTACTCCTAACATCTCCCTAAATAACTCAAATTTAATTCTTCCAAGGGGCTTAGTAACAATGTTTGTAACATTATCACAAGTATAACAATATTCAATATGGATTTCCTATTACTGAACCTTCTCCCTAACAAAGTTAAACTACGTATCAAAATGCTTTGTGTTTTTATGAAACAATGGATTATTTGCAAGTTTTATTGAGTTCTCATTGTCACATATGATAAGTGTTGCATCTTTTTCTTCTTCTCCGACATCTTGGAGAAGTCTCCTCAAGTAAATTGCCTCACACATTGTTGTACACATTGCTTGATATTGTGCTTCTATTGAAGACAAGGATAGAATGTTTTGCTTCTTTCTGCTCCATGCAATGACCCCAGAACCAATGCTGAATGCATAACCTATTATGGATCATCTGTCATCTAGATTTCTGACCCAATCTGAATCTAAAAAATCTATCAATCTAACATCAAATGAATCAATATATTTAATACCAAAGTTTAAAGTTCTGTGAAGATACCTTAAGACACCTTTCACTGCAACCGAACGATTCTCAAGAGGCTTTGACATGAATTGGGTCAATACACTAATTGCATAAGCCAAATCTAGCCTAGTTGTAGTCAAGTAAATTAGACTCCCAACCAGTTTTCCATACAGTCTTGAATCGACCTCCTTAGAACCATCATTATTCTGAAGTTTGGTACTCTGTTATAAAATCATTGAGGTATCTTTGCATTGACCTATTCTCAACTTTTTAAATAAGCTCCTCACATACCTTCCTTGAGACTGAAAAGTCTAGCCATAATCCCTCCAGACTTCAAGACCCAAACAATAGTGTAAATCTCCAAGGTCTTTCATCTCAAAAACATGTGACATTTTCTCTTTGATTTCCTTAATGAGTTCATCAACATTTTCTTTAATGATAAGATCATCTACATATAAAGAAATCAAAACAATTTACTCCTCTTCATCAAACACGGTATACAGATTAGGGTGAGTCTCGCTTCTTTTATAACTATGTTGTAGAAATGAATCAATTTTATCATACAATGACCTCGATGCATGTTTTAATCCATATAATATTTTCCTCAATCTAGAGACTAAATGTTCCCCCCCTTCTTTAACAAACCCTTCAGGTTGCATTAAATAGACTTCTTCTTTTAATTCCCCATTTAAGAATGTTGTTTGGTAGCTAAAGCAATCAACATTCTAATTATGTTTAATTTGGCTACAAGGGTGAAGGTTTCCTCATAGCCTATGCCTTCTTTCTATGAGTGCGCCTTTGTAACCACCCTAGTTGTATATTTGTCTATGATCCCATCTACTTTCAATTTAGGTTTGTATAACCGTTTTTAACCTATGGGTTGTTTGCCTTCAAGTACTTCAACTAGATCCCGGGTTTTGTTTTCAAGTAATGAGTCATATTCCTCTTCCTTGGGTTCCCTCCATTCACCGTATTGAATTGCTTCTTTATAATTATAAGGTTCAACAACATTTAACATACTAGTTATAAGAGCATGACCCCTATATCTTCCTGGAAACTAAATTTTCCTACCTAATCTCCATAGTGGTGGACTAGCCTCAAATCTATTTTGATCATCCCTTTGTGGACTTGGCTTGCTAACTGCATCTGTACCACCCACTTCTTCCTTATTCTATTGTTGTGTCTACTTCTCATGGATTCTCCTTGTTTCATCACTTCCATCTTCCACCAGCAAAGGCATGTGCCATTCTTCATTGCCTCTATCATGGTTTCCATCATCTACCTGCTCATGGAATACTACATCTCTACTCGCAAACACTTTATGATTAGAGGGATTAAATAATTTATAAGCATTAAACTTTGTGTAGTACCAAACAAAAATGCATTTAATGGTCTTTGAACAAAGTGTCTTCATATCCTCTTTTGGAACATGAGCAAAAGATTTGGAGCCAAAAAATATTAAATAATTAATTACGGGCTTATAGCCTAGTAGAGCTTTGAATGGAGTTTTAAAATCAACGCTTCTTGTTGGACTGCTATTCTTCAAACGTACTGCAATATTTATTTCTTCTGCCAAGAAGCCATTAGATAGGTTCTTACCTTTTAACATGCTTCGTGCACAATCCACAAGGGTTTTTTTCTTCCTCTCTACAACACTGTTCTATTAAGGAGCATGGGGTATTGTTAACCGTTGAACTATCCCATAGCCCTTGCAATATTTGATGAAACTTCCCTTGTTTTATTCTCCCCCTTGATCTGAGCAGAGAATTTTGATTAATCTCCATGTCTATTTTTCAATCATGCTTCTCAACTGTTTAAAATATTCAAAAGTATGACTCTTCTTTCTGAGAAAATAAACCCAAGTAAATATCATTCAATCATCAAAAAATAATGAGAAATAATAGGCACCTACTAACGACCTCGTCTGTAGCAGCCCACATAAATCAGTGTGTACAAGCTCTAGTATATATGTCTTATTTCTATCTAACCTTGTATGAAATCATATCTATGCATCTTCCCTAGAGCACATGCTTCATAATTAACATCAAATTTCTTTAAAACAAGAAGAACATTGACCATACCTCATTTCTGAAGTAGCAGTAGGTCATTAAAATTGATATGAGCGAATATTTGATGCCATAAGTCTTTTGTAGTCATAACTGATGAAGTCAAGGCTTGGTGTGGTGTGCTTCTTATATTCAACATATACAGTCCTCCCACTCGAATACTTGATGTAATTGGCTTCATACGTTCCAATAGATATTTAATAACACATTAAGGCTTGAAATACTCTACCTTAAGATTCTGATGTGTTATCATAGAAACAAAGACTAGATTCTTTTTTATTTTGGGTACATACATTACATTTTTAATATGCCTAATATTTCCATCATGAAATACGATAGGAACATTATCATACCCTTTTATTTCATACCCTCTATCATCACCAAGATATTTATTCACACCACTATCGGTTTCTTTGAAATTTTCCAACCGATGTTTGTTACCTGTCATGTGAGTGGAAGCTCCTAAGTCCACAAACCAAATTTTTGCCTCATCATCCTCAGCAGAGAAAGAAAAATCAGATACAAATAATGTGAGGTTCTAATTATTATCTTCATCAGCAAAGTGCCTTGCATGCTTCTTTTGTCTATGTCAACCTTCATCAAGTTTCTTCTTATGGGAATTTCTAGCAATGTGACCAACTCTACTACAATAAAAACATTTGGATCTTGAATCACTTCTGTTTTAAAACATACCTTGAGGTGGCTTCCTTTGTGGTGTACCTTCGCCTTTCTATCCTGTGCTTGAATTCCCTATGTAGGGATTATTCTTCGCCATTAAAGAAGTATCAAAACTCTTTGGTTTCAAAGTCGTTCACCTTTCTTCCTCTTGCATCAGGATCCCTGTCAATTCTTCAAATTTGGGGCTTTCTCTCTCACATTCAAGTTTGTGATAAACATATAATAGTCATGAGTCATACCATTCATGGTAATTGTGATGAGATTAGTGTTTGGCACTGTCTCCCCTATGCCACCTTGCTTATCTCTGAGCTCCTTGATTCGAGAGATGAATGCAACCACTGATTCATTCTCCTCCATTTTAATGGAGAGAATCTTACACTCCAGAAATAATAGGAGATTTATCTTTTTGATCTCGTACAAGTCCTTGAGAGTTGTCGAGATATTGGTTGCTGATTTACATTCTTGGATGTGAGGGATAATACAATATTTCACTAACAATTTTAACGACACTTTCGCTTTAGCCTCCCTCTTTTCCCAGTCCTGGATTGTTGTTGTTGTTCCACCTATAGCTATGGTTGGCTTCAATTCATCACCGATTGCAATCACCCATGTGTTTTTCCCCTCAAGCATGGTCTGGAACCTGAATTTCCAATTACAATAATTGGATCCATCAAGCTTATTTCTATCATTCAAGTATGCGACTACCCTATGATTATTCATCTTGACAGGTCTACCTCAAAAAAATTTCGACCTTTAGCAAAAAAATAGATGTATCTCCAGATCTCAAAAAACTAGTGCTCTAATTAAAATATAACCACTTAAAATTGGTGCACAAAAAACAAATCCCTTTTTTTAAAGGATACAGAAACCCTCCCTTAAAAAAAATGTAAAATCCTTTCAGATGGGCACCCAAAGTTCCTTTCCTCTTAACAATATTATAAGCCTTTGTTTGAAAAGTATTCAATGAAAAATATGATAACCATACCTTCGTCTTACTGATAATATTGGATCCATCACACTCACTAGATAACCACTCTTTTGCTATGTCTGGGATGCGCCATAAAGACACCACCTTGACTCTGCAATCCTCTCCATGCAACAATACCATGATGCACCAATAGATCAGATTGACCTACACCAACCTATGATCCACGAGCAAATGATCTGAACAATCCAATGTGCACTGCTCCACCTCACGCAACTCTTTGCTCCTGCACATAGGTTCACATAGCACTCATCACATAGGCTTAAAATGCAACACCAGTTAGCATGGATGCCACTACAAGGTAGCCAAATGTCTTTCGAGATATACAAAAGCCCACAACTCTGATCACAAATTCTCTACCACTGAGCTACGCCAAGTCTAAGAAAATATACTCTGCCATAGCTCGAGTCTCGATTCCACACTTCTACAAAGGTCACCATAGCACCACGATGGGCACCACACCAAATCCACTGCTCCACCACCAACAACCCTCACCATTTATAACACTCTAAGAGGTCCAGCTAAAAAGAAATAGGCCTGTAACAAAATGCAAAGATCGACCTACAAAGAAGAAACATACCATGCACTTCTCTTGCTCGATCCAACCTCTGAATGGACATGCACTGCTTAATAGAGGAGAAAATCCACTGATGCACGCAGATCCACCAATGCACGTAGATCCACTGATCCATGGCACCCCCATCCACCGATCGAGGGCACCACCGATCAAGCATGCATATCGACTTCACGAACACATTTGCACTTCCGTGGTGAGAGGGTTAAAGATAATACAAGGTTGGTGGCTTCAGTATATGCTATGGTAGAAATGACCAATGCTACTAGATGCTTGTGCACATCGGATACGATTACTCATTCTTGAAACTGTGCAGGAGATATGTGGACATCAAGAGTAGGCACTCTGCTTGAGTACACTTTGTGTTCTGACTCGTCAAAATATATGTTTTTTATCTCTACTTCCGGATTGTCTTCAAGGATATTTGTGTCTCCTTCATTACTTACGACTTGATCTACTTTCGGATTTGGTGAAGTCAGTGGGGTAACCTTTTGTTCTGAGGCATTAGGTCAACATCTTGATCTGACTTTGGTTGGACCATATCCATGTACATCTGCTCTATCATATGTTCAATTTCTTGAGCTAAGTCCTACTCCTGCGATTGCTCACCCTGTCTGCTCTGTGCTAGCTACTCGAATGAGTCTATAACCTATATGGGCACAATTCCATCAATATGTGCATGTTGCACCTCCTGCTATACCTGTTCCTATTGCACTTCCTTCTCTCTTCTCCACAACTATTATTATTCCATGGGCTGTTGCTTTAACCCTTGCAACTCCTTTTCTATTACCTCCATCCTTTGTTTCTCTTTTAGCCTTTGCATGATCCTCTTGTCGTGCTTCCACCTCTTACCATCAATCTCCAAGGTTGCTATAAACACAAGTGGATCTTCTTTGAACTTGCGGCTTTGTTCATCCTTTGCGCTATCGACAACCTTCCTCTTGTCTTTGTCATGTACAGGTCTGCTACCTTATACTGCTACTAATGATGCAACTCTCTGAGGTCCTGCTTCCCTCTACTTTGTTAACTGATCTACAACTATGTTGATCATTTCATTGAGCCTAGAGGAGTGATAAAATTACCTTCATGGGTCTTTGTCAGGCCAAAGAAATGCTCCATGGATCTAAGGGAATTGCACTCTCGCATAGTGGTCCTTCACCAAGAAATGCAGGTCATATAGATTAAAAATTTTGGTGTTGAAGGTGAATCCTTTGAATTCCTCAATCCTGGCCTCAGAATGCTTGAGATTCTAAATATCATAAAACCCAATCCGCAAAGGAAGAGTGGGACGAGATGCCTTCTTCTTCCTATGTAGTCTTGCTGATAACCCTATGGTGATGTGATATTCCACCTCTTACATGACGAGATTGTGCATGGAAAGCTTGGGTAAAACATGCAAAGATTTCTCCATGTTGTACATCCATATGAAGGTGCCAAGGGGTGAGGCATATCAATCTACTATGTTGATCAATGCCACCATCACTGCCTATGACATTCAAGGTGGATCCTACTCAAATATCATTATGTACAACGGGGTGAAAAAGTGGTCCAAAAACTGTATGCTAACTCTGTGGAAGCCACACTCAGAGAAAAATCTATAATAAGTGTGCACCGAGGTTTCTAAAGGTGTCCATGCCCAACCCAAGCCTGCGAACTGATGATAAGAACAGTTCATGCACCAAGTATGTAAGCGGACATGTATATCTTTCCTTTCTCACCCTTGAATGGATGTAGAGCTTCTGTCAATGTTCCTTCAACCTGAGAGATGGCATGTTAGACCAGTTGCAAGTTTTTCCTTCACTGCCTAGTTTTTCCAACATGATCACCCAACTTTGTGGGAAGCTCTTTGTGCTCTCTTGGCCATATAAGCAGCATCCAAAGATGACCAGGTACTGATATGACTTCCATAGTATCTTCATCTTGTAAACATGGATGGGTGTTGTCCTAAACTTAGTTGGCTCTTTCGCCCAGCTCTTCAAGATATATCTTGAGTTTGCATTGCTTCTTGGCCTGTTGAAGGGTTTCCCCATTGTTATCACCGATTGTGGCAAGTGATACATCTCCTTAAATTACTTGACCATAAAGGTAGAAATTTGTGGTCCACTCACACTTCTCAACACCATTATCTTTGGATCAATATGCGAGACAATCCAGTGGATCATGTCTGTGCATGGAATCATAAGAGACCTACATGCAATCTGGTACAAGATAGATTTGTGAATGTTGACATAGACCTTGCGGTCTTCCATATTTTCATCAAATGTGCTTGAGAATGCATCATTGATGTCCAGCCATTTCATCTTGATATCTTTATCTACGAACAAATTGGTGTCTTCATAGATAGGCAAGCTCATAGACACCTTCTCAACTACATCTCCAGTTGCGCTCTCGATAGTTTCCTTTGAGCCTGCTGTCTTGAAGAACATTGAACCTATGATAGCTGGAGACATAGTAGCACTCATGGCAAGAAATCTGTCAGTTGAAAACCAAAAGAAAATTGAAGACTGACATGCAACATGCCTGAGTGAGACACTGGGAATATTACGCAATTTTCACCAGGAGGTTGGGAGACTGACTGCCAAAACTATGCAAGGCATAGCTTGGGCTATCAAGAGGCTAACTAACTACTAGAACTACACAATGCATAGTCTAGCTTGGCCTACTAAGGACTGAAACTTCGCAATGTGCAGTTTCAGTGAGAAATAATAAGCAAATCCACAAACTCCATTGCGCAATTTCTCGGGCCAACAAGGCACTGCTTTCTACAATTGTGCAAATCAAGACTGGGGGCTAGTGTTGGACAAGATTTTCATAGTTTTTGGAGGGAAGGCAAAGAATTCACTCTCAAAAATGCACATTTCTAGTCGAGCAAGCCAAGGTCAGGGCCAAGGTAGCCCAAACCAGCCAACAGGTGACTGAAAACATGAAAAGTTTTGAATGCATGGCGAGGCTAAGTGTAAATAATATTGAATGATCATGCATACAAACAATGAGTGCAAGATTCAGAAAATAGGAAAGCAAGCATGTGTATGAAGCGAGTCGTCACAACGACATCTGTTAGTGCAGAAAAAATGTCATTCGTGCAACAACAATGAAATGCAATGAAAAAATTGAATCATTGCTTCTACAAGCTAACATACATTAAAACAAAATCATTGCATTCATCAAAACTAGGAAAACAACATTCACACAAAGAAAAATACAAAAGGCGACAAAAAAGTAGTAAAGCACATGAAAAGCAGACTTACTTGGAAAAAGCTTAGTTGGATGTGCTGAATGCTCCTAGATGCAGTGTGGGATTTTTGAACTCCATGATTGAGGTGAGGAATCAGTTTTGTAACATTGACTAAATATGTTCAATAAAGATGAGGCTTATGATGCACATGCCACAAATATAGGAAAATGCGACACTTGGAGAGACGTTCCTAAAACGATCTTTGCATGTAACTTCCAGCTGCTAAAAATAGATCCCTAAAATGTAGGGATGTTTTTTAGCTTTTTTCCTTTCTTCGTTTTTGGCAGAAGCATCCCATGCATGAAAATAAGGATTGCTTAGTCCTGGGGGGAACCAGTCATGCTAGGAGCACATGCAATGGCCCACAAGCCTGCGAATGAAATTTGTGCAGTTTATGGCATGAGCAAGACTTTATATCCCTCATGCATTACACGATTTCTGGACTGAAGCCCTGGTTGTTAATCAAAATTGCACATTTTTTGTGTTCAAGAACATTTTTGGGTTGTATTATGTAGTTTTTAAAGGGCAAGCTACCTGGCTACATTGCGCATTTATGGAGCCCAGCAAGAAACCCAATTGAATTGTGAAATTTATGGAGGGAAGGCTGGTTCCCCTCCAGAATTGCACAATATTCTAGGTGAGTACCTCATCCAGAAAATGGTTAAGTTTGGAATGTTAGCCTATGGATCGGAGGTGAACCAGTTGACCAGCATAGGTTGGTAAGGCACTGAAACTCAGTTGAAGCCTATGCACTTGGAAAGTGCGAGATATTTTTCTAAGGATGGTTGGTAGGGAGGCTCCAAAATGAAGCTAAGGAAAAATTTTGAAGGGTGGTTGTAGCTGCTACAACATGTTAGCAAGAGTTTCTATGGTATGTTTCATCAATAGAACATTGCTAAAGTGGATAAGTTACTTGTATTGTGTCCCCTCATAGATTAAAAACTTAAAATGTTTATTATATATTATGGAAGTTTTCAATATTTAAGCTATAGTTAAATTCTCTTATGAGGACACAACGAATTTATATCATGATTAAAGAGTAATACTTGCAAATATGCATATTAGAGAGGGATAGTTACACAATTGGTAATCATTGTAAAGCATGGCCATCATATTAAAGCTTGATCACAGGTAAATAATATATGAGAAGAATATGATTATTTGAGTTGCACATTTAAATGTATGAATTTCATGTAGGACCCATTGGGGGGATGCAATGAGCTGCATGGATATGCCTTGATGCATGAAGGAACCACAATTCTCACAACTAAATTATGATAAAATCAAAGAGAAATTTACCATCTATGTGGGAGAATATGTGGTGTATTCGACTCGAGTTAGATATCGTAGAGGTCAAACAATCATTAAATGAATTTTGAAGTGAGTACCTATATATATGAGCAAAGTAGAGATTAATCATTACACTTATGTCAAATATTTATGTTTTTGGATAACTAAATTGCAAGGGGGGGAGAGAATCCCTATAAAACTATATTGGAATGAAACAAAATTGATTAATTTAATAAGTAATAGTGATTGGTGGACTATAATCTGAAATTGCATGGTTGCTATACAAGGGAAAAGTTTAATAAAATACAAACTTAATGAGGTAAATCAATAATAAGTCATCACCTTATTCTACCCATATCCAAAAATCAAATTATGAGTTTTATGTTTTATAATTAACTACATAACTTAAGAAAATTAAGTTAATCTTAAAATATCCTAAGAAGGGATGGAGAAAGACAAGTCTTATATGAGACTAAGTACCTTAAAAGTTTTCTTTCAAATTTAATGTGGCTGTGTTAATCAATGAACATGCAGGTAATGATGTAATTTACTTTGGATATGGTTTTCCAATGGATGAATCATTTTAATAAGAAAATGTCCCAAATATACTTTAATGGAGGAAACAAAACCTTAGCAAAAACTTATGCTAGTTAATTGAACAAGGATAGGAAGGAACCTATGGGATTCCAATTGAGTAACCAAAAGGCATAAAGTACATGTCAACCTAACCTAAACTAGGGATGAAATTTTCAAGTGTGTGCATAACTGTAATACAACCTATTGTATACGTATTTACATTAATTAATGATAACAATGTCAATGGACTGACCTGAAAAGTACATCTAGTGTACATACATAATGGAAATCTAGAAGAAAATTCCTGGAGCTTCTTGGGTGGTAGTAGAAAGAAATTGTTAAGATTATGAGAACCTTTTCAATATTTCACTTCAATACTTATGTGTAAATCTATGCAACTTAAAGGTGTGCCTTAATGTGCATGTCTGTGCATATATAAACGGGGTTCTGGGGGTAACATCATACAAACATGGACCTTTCAAATCTGGAAAATGAATTGGGATCTGAAAAATGTAATTTTTTTTATAAGTAATAAGAGTAAAATGAACTGTGTGCTTCTACTCAATATAAAAAAATGTACATATAGTGGGGCTTGGTTCTTTTGACCAATTTCGAGCAACCTGTGTTTATACACTAGATTCAAATATGACACCAAATTAGTAAGCAAAGATTCGGTAAAGAGATAATGCTATGCAAAATTACGCTCATTCATCCGAATTGGATCCTCAAACACTCCTACAGTCTCCAGGAACTCTGTAAAACTCATAACAAAAGTTTGAAAGTGCTATGGATATCGAGCCTATAAGAAATAACCTCTTAACAATGGCAATTTGTGGTCAGCACGGAACAACGAGGACACTCGATCAATGCGCGCAGACTGTTGGCCCAAGGTGGTTGTGCATTGGCACAAATTGACAAATGGGAGGTCAAATCCCAAAATAGAGGCAGTTTCTGATACACAATTAGCGCTAAAGCGCTAATCGCGTATCGTAGGGCATCCCTCTCAGTGAAGGAAAGCACTGAGTGCTTGGTCATGGTTTGTTATTATCTTAACCTACAGGATGATACCAGAATACCAAATATGTGAATAAATATACCCAGAAAATAGAACAATGAGAAATAACAACAAGAATTTTATTAGTCAGAAAGCAATGTTCACTTGCCTCTTCGAGGGGGAAACCTTCAATAGAGTAGAGCTCAATACAAAATAAGGCACGCTGCTCCTCGAGGGGAGTCCCTATCCTTTATATAGGATTCATACATGCAATACCATGGGGCAATACCATGGTTCTTATTAATACCATCTATCCAATACCATGGCCTATTTTCAACTAACTGTGGTCCCTTCATTAATTGCGGGTTAACCACTTACAATTATTAATATGGGCTTGATTGACTCTTTACTTAACTATAACTATGACTCAATCCTATTACATAAATAAGGGGGTTAGTGTGGGACCCTAACATGCCCTACCCCATAAGAATAGCCTTGTCCTCAAGGATGAAGCTACAGAAACTGCTAAAGAATAGTGGTCGGTTCCCAAGTTGCATCTTCCAGAGAGGTTTCTTTCCACTTGACGAGGACTTCCTTGATCATGCGGCCACACAGGTGCCATTCTCATGTGCCAAGAACCTGTACAGGTTGGAGCCAGATTGACCCTTCTTCATCCAGTTTAGGTAGACTGGTTTGAATTCTGCAATTGTTCCCAATCACTTTCTTGAGGCATGAGACATGGAAGACTGGATGGATTTTTGCAGTGGGTGGCAAAGCTAGCTTGTAGGAAACTTCTTCAATGTGTTGGAGTACTTGATACTGTCCGTAGAATTTTGGAGATAGTTTCTGACCACCCTTTGCTTTGAGTGATGTTTGCTTATATGGTTGCGGCCTCAAAAATACCTGATCCCCTTCTTGAAATTGGCGTTCTGAATGATGTTGATCTTCCTTTTGCTTCATGTGGTTTTGAGCTTGATGAAGATTCTCTCTAAGGTGGGCAGCATGGTTTTGCAGTTCTGTAGGAGTTGATCCACTGCTTGTACCTTCAAGCAGCCCTTGATATAAGAAGTAGGGGAAGGAGGGATTTGATCATAAACTGCTTCATATGAAATCATTTTGGTGGTGGCATGATAGCTGGTGTTATGCCACCATTCAGCTAGAGGTAACCACTGTACCGAGAGATGTTTCTTTTCTAAAGTGAAACACCTAAGGTAGGTTTCCAGGCATTTGTTGACTGCTTCAGTTTGACTATCAGTTTGTGGATGATAGGAAGTACTGAGTTGTAGTTGGGTACCTTGTAGCCTAAAGAGTTCCTGCCAAAAGTTACTGGTGAAGACCGAGTCATGATCAGACATAATGGAAGTGCGCATTCCATGCAATTTGAAGATCTAATCCATGAAAGACTGAGCGACCAAAGTCAGTGTAAAAGGGTGGGGTATGGAGCAAAAATGAGCATACTTATAAAGTCTGTCCACAACCACCATGATGATTGACTTATTTCCTGACTTTGGAAGACCCGTAATGAAATCCATAGAAACCTCCATCCAGATTGAGGCCGATATGGGCAATGGCTATAATGTGCCTGGGGATTTGACTATTTCTCCTTTGTGGCACTGACAGAAATCACATTCAGCTACAAAAGTAAGAATCTCCTTTTTCATTCCTGTCCAAAAAAATGATCTTCGAGTGCAAGCATACGTCTTCTGAAAGCCCGAATGTCTTGTAGTGGGAGATGAGTTCAACTCTGCCAAAATGCAGCTTTTGAAAATGGATGTTGGTGATATTACAACTCTGTCCTTGTAGCGAAGAATATCATCTTGCCACAAGTAGCCCACTGTGGAATTTGGATCTGCCTGCAATTAAGTAATGAGTCGGGAGAGCGAGGGATGTGAAAACCATTCCTTGCGAGCCTCTTTAATCCATTCTAGAATGCGAAGGGAAATTACGAGTAGGGTACTCTCCTCCTCAAATTGGCGGGATAATGCATCTGCTACAATATTTTCGCGCCCTTTCTTGTAAATGATCTCATAATCATATCCCAGCATTTTAGCGAGCCATTTATTTTGTTTTGTTGATGATAGGCATTGATCCAAAAAATATTTAAGGCTTTGATGGTTTGTGTGGATTTGGAAACGTCGCCCCAATAAGTATGGTCACCAGGTATCTACTGCAAGTAAGATGGCTATCATCTCCTTCTCATAGGTAGATTGTCCTAGATTCTTCCCACTTAGTTGTTGGTTCGTGAAGGCCAAGGGTCGACCTTCCTACATTAAGACTGCCCCAGTACCTGTACCCGAAGCATCACATTCAATCACAAAAGATTTGGTGAAGTCTAGTAGTGTTAAGACTGGAGTGGAACACATGGCATGTTTGAGAGTTGTAAGGGCTTGTTGTGCTTCATTATTCCAGAGGAATGAATTTTTCTTGAGGAGTTGAGTGAGGGGCCTAGCAATGCGACCATAATTGTGGGAAAATTTTTGATAGTAGCTTGTGAGACCCAAAAATCCTCTCAGGCTCTTCAAGGTCTTAGGTTGAGGCCAATCTTGCATTGCCTGGATCTTTTTGGGGTCCACACTGACACCTTCACACCCCACAATGTGGCCCAAATACTCAACTTCTTCCATGCCAAAAGAACACTTGGACATATTGACAAATAATTTATGCTTGCGGAGTGGTTGCAAGAGAAAATCTACATGCTGAAGATGTGCAGCCCAAGTGTGACTGTAGATGAGGATGTCATCAAAGAAAACAAGGACAAATTTTCTGAGATATTGTTTGAGCAGGTAGTTCATAAGGCTCTGAAAAGTGGATGGGGCATTACAAAGACCGAATGGCATGAACAAGAACTCATAATGGCCTTCATGAGTTCAAAAAGTAGTCTTTGGAATGTCTACTTCTTTCATGCGAATTTGGTGGTAGCCTGAGCGAAGGCCGAGCTTAGTAAAGAATTGAGCCCCATTTAGTTCATCGAGCAAATCATCAACAATCAGGATGGGAAATTTATCTTTGACTGTCAACTTATTAAGGGCCCTGAAGTCTGGACACATACACCATTCCCCATCTTTCTTGAGCACCATGACAACCGGCGATGAATAAGGATTAATGTTGGGACGAATGATGCCTCCTTCCAAGAGTTCCTTGATTATTTTTTCTATTTCATTCTTTTAGGCAAACAGATATCTATATGGGTGCACATTTGGTGGCTGGGCCACTGGGACCAAAGTAATGCTATGATCATGTTCCCCTCTCAAGGGTGGAAGCTCATGAGGCTAGTCAAAGACTGGCAGATGGTTGTTTAAGATCTGTTGCATCTCAGGATGAATATGAAGAGAATTGGGTTCAAAGGCCTGGATGGCATTAAATTGAGCTATAACTCCAGCGTGGCCCTTTTTTGACAATTTTTCCTTCCGATGTGAGTTGATGATAGAGGGAGATCCAGCCTGGAGTCCGCGGAGGGTATGTGTGTAGTTGTTCTGCTTAAAGCTCATATATTACTTCTGGAAATCCATTATGATTGGGCAAAGTGTGCGAAGCCATTCAGCAACAAGGAAAATGTCACATCCTCCCATGCGTATGGCAAACATGTGGGTCTTTAACTGATAATCCCCCATTTGAAGTTTGACATTTTCACAGCGGCCTTAACATTTCACTATTCCACCATCAACGATTTGGACATGGAAGTTAGAAACTGCTCGAAAAAAATAATGCACTGCTTCCGCGACTCTTTGATGGATAAAATTATGTGTACTTCCACTATCAATCAAGACTACTACTGGGTGATGCTTAACAAAACCTCTGATTTTGAGAGTTTGAGGTGAAGAAATCCTTGCCAAAGCATGCAGCGAGATAACGGGTTCTTTAGGTATAGTGTCCTACTAGTTGTCCTCTTCTTCCTCCTCTTGTTGCTCATGTGGTGGTGCTTCCTCCGATGAACTGTGATCAGTAGCATCAATTTGAAAGAATTTGGGTTCCTTGCATTTATGCCTGGGGGAGTATTTCTCATCATAGTAGTAACATAATCCTTACTTTCTTCTTTCTGCCATTTCTACTGGTGACACCTTTTGAACCTTGAGTGTTTGGGTAGTGCTTCGAGCCTGTGGGGGGTGACCCTTAGCGATGAAATCTGGGCAATGGGACTGGGCAGCTAACACACTTTCAACTTTACAAGCTATGCTACAAGCATGCATCCATGAGCTAGGGTTGTGCAATTGGACGTGGGCTTGTATGGCTTCTTTGAGACCACTGAAAAAAAAATCCACGTAGAACTCATCGTGTAGACCTCCAGTGCGGAAAGCTAAGGCTTCAAAGGCTACAATATATTCATTCACTATTCCTATCTGTCGGAGCTTAGTGAGACGACCCAAAAAGTCAGATTCATGGTCAAAGCGATCCATAAGATATTTTTTGAACGTCTCCCAAGTCAAGGGCCTTCCATAGCAACGTTGATGCCATCGCCACCATTGCTATCTTTCATTGTCCAAGTACATGATTCCCACACTAAGCTGAGTCGCATTATCCAAGATGTAATTGAGTGTGAAATATTGCTCCATTTGTGCTATCCATGCGACCGAGTGAGAGCCATCAAATTTATACATGTCTAGCTTGGGTGGTTGCGGATGGGACTGTTGGTGGGTTCCAAAGAGGTGAAGAGACTGGCTAGACTCACCCTCACTATTTTCATTGCCAATAGATGCCTCCACATGTACCTCCACCTTGCCCATAGAGAGTGTTGCATTTAAGTTTTGCAGCTGTGACACGACATCTTTCAAGGTTGATTGAAGGTTTTCCATCCTCTCATTCGCCATAGATTGAGCTCTAATTTGTACCATGCACAGAGTCGATGCCATCTTGATTCTTATGGGCTAAGTCACCAATAAGCGCCCCGGGGGGTCTGTGATCTTTTTTTTTTTATACTTCGAATGAAGTTTTACTCCTTGCTTACGAATACTGCAGTAGTCGAATCCCAGAAATGTCAATGTTGTCAAAAGTCCTACCAAAATCACGCCTAGGTATAGGAACTCACACACTACTCAGATCTGGATGGCAGATCTGATGGACCTGAGAGATCTGAATGGCTGATCTGATAGATCTGAACGGAAGAACTGCTTGTTGCTGAGGATCTGAAGGATGTAATAGATCTGAATGCTTGTTCTGGTAGATTTGAACAGTAGAACTGATTGCTGCTGCTGTGACAAAACCCCACTTGTGAGATCTGATGTGGCAAATATTATGCGTGATCTAGAGATAGAGAAGGGAACTATGGTCTACAGGAGTGTCAGGTGCTATAGATCGCAATATACATAAGGGTTTGATAGTAGTACTCGACCCAATTTTTTAGGGCACTAACCAAGGAGGATCAACCATACCCTTAGCCATACAACCCGACTACCCTATCGTATGTCCGAGTAATCTCTACGAGTGTTGTTCTCTATGTACTGTAGCATCCAGATGGCTGATGGTTTATCTATGGCATGGTTTCAAGGGAGCTAGGGGGCTTCTGATATACCCAGAGGGTACTTGGAAGACAATACATGTGCGGTTCTGTCTAATGCACTACTACTCGAAGGGGTACCCACAGGGGTTACAAGGGAGTCCAACAAGTGTGACCAGCTCTTGTATTTCCTATGTATATGCCTCCCCAAATCCACAGGTTTATGCGCTCAATGACAGATCCCGTGGTTTAAAGACGTCGAAACATGTCTCTAGCTAAAAAAAAAATTGGCTAAAAATTGGAGATTCCACCGGCCCTAGAAAGCGCTATGATACCACTTTTTATGCTCTTAACTTACAAGATGATACCATAATACCAAACATGTTAACAAATATACCCAGAACATAGGAAAATGAGAAATAACAACAAGTATTTTATTATTCAGAAAACAATGTTCACTTGCCTCTTCGAGGGGGCAACCTCCAATAGAGCAGAGCTCAATACAAAATAAGACACGATGCTCCTCGAGGGGAGTCTCTATCCTTTATATAGGATTCATACATGCAATACCATGGGGAAATACCATGGTTCTTATTGATACCATCTATCTAATACCATTGCCCATTTGCAACTAACTGTGGTCCCTTCATTAATTGCTGGTTAACCACTTACAATTATTAATATGGGCTTTATTGACTCTTTATTTAATTATAAATAGGACTCGATCCTATTACATAAATAAGGGGGTTAGGGTGGGACCCTAACATGGGGAAAAGCATAAAACCGCATAGAAATCGCCGATTTCCGTTAGAAGGTGGGTCCCGCGCTAATACCAACAGGATATCAGAAGGAATTCAAGTAGTAAGCATGTTCCACCAAGTCTCGCGCGATGCCATACACTGGGGGACACATGTCCAGTGGATGAGAGAGAAAATGGCTCCCATCACGTGGTTAATGGTCATGCTACTTACCCGCGCAAGATGGACTGAGACCGTAGGATCTGAAGGCCACAGATCAACGACAAAGAAGCAATCCAATGGTTGACTGGATTTGAAAGGGAAATAGGCTAAGGCAAATAAATATTTGAGATCTGGCATAGCTATTGAGTTGGCAGAGGATTCGTGTTTCGTGGGCATTCTTGGAGTAAACGGAAATAACGACCATTTCAAACGATTGAGTGTTTCTAGTGAACCTGAAACTCATCCATTATGAAATAGGTGGCCACCTCCCTGTGAAGCATTACAGTGATGATGACGCAGAGTAGGGGAGTTCTAGCGGATAGAGGAAAGAGATCTAGAGAGCGAGGAAGAGGAAACGAACAATCAGGGAGTGGATTGGCTTTAAGCCATGAACTGACAGGCAGAAAAAGAGAGGAAAAAGGTCGAGAGGTAGCCCAGGAAGCTGTAAGCAGACCTGGAAATAGAGAAACTAGAGCCAAGCTGACCTAAAGAAGCAATGGCAGCAAGTGAGCTAGGGGGAAGACAGAGATAGAGAGAGTACTCCAGACAGTCTGTGTACTCTAAAGTGAGAGACTTGGGGAATCCAAGTACAGTCCTCCTGATTGTATCTATTGTGTGAGACTCAAATTGATCTCACTGTAATAGGCAGAGCTCTAATAGACTTCTAAAGAGCCATGAGGTTGCAATGAAGTTGTAGCACAGCAGGAGATAGCATGATCAAGCTGTGGCTAGTTTCTGAGGTGTGTCAAAGATAGGAGAAGGAGTTCCAAAGACAAATGCAGAATTCTGAGGGAGTCAGAAAAGCCAGAAGCTCGAGAAGCTCAGAGCACTAACTGTAGGAGTCAAGTCCAAAGAAGCCTAGATCGGTCTACAGAACAAGGACAACCAGGAGTAAGATGGCATTCTAAGTCCATTGGTTCAGCTGTAAACCAATGGAGCTAAGTGTAGCACTTGTAAAAGAATTGAAGGCATAATCCCAGAGAGCTTAATCGAGTTGCTTAGAGCTCAAGGAGACGTAGCCCAAGATATCAGGGTGAACTCCATATTATATTGTTGTCTGATGGGTTTGTTGAATTGCTGCTTTGTTTACTGTTATTCATGTTTCCCATCAACATAAGCAAACAAACATAAGTACTAAACAATCAAAAACAAATACAATCATACACGTATATTTTCAAACATTTCTTAATTCCACATTGGTTAATCAATAAGACTTGGGAAAATTTAATGCTTTGGAAGTGGGAGAGGTTCGTGCAAGTTAGACAAGAAGCCTAAGAACCCCATTTTCAAATCAGGTGGTATCAGAGTTTAAGATTGATTAACCCCACCTTCAAATAAGGTTGTATCATCATGCTTGATTGACAGGGCAAAGATTGCTTGTCCAAAAGGTGTTTGGGCAGTCAATTATTGATTGGCTCATTGATTGTATGCTTGTGTGCACACTGACTATTGTTTGAGTTTGCGGAGGTGAAGGGAAAGCTATTGATAGCTCAGTCCAAGAAGGACAAGAAGGAAGAAGGGCTGAAGGAATTCTTCTTATACCCAAAGGACCTCAAAGAAACCCTTGAAGCACAAGATGTTTGTTGCAAAAGGTTGCTTGATTAATCTCTTTATTAATCTTGTTTGAAGTTCTTTTGTTCATTGGCATAATGAAAAATTCTACAAGTGAGTCCTCAAATTCTTCTTTCTTCACAAGAGTCTTTGATGAAAATATGAAGCAAGACTTGTCAACCATGATGGATATGGTGAGAGAAATATATGAGGATGGTAGGAAGAGCAGCATACTTAGAGAGCAGTTGAGTTCTGTGGAGGAAGAGAAGTGATTGCTTTCTGACAAATTGCAAAAAATGGAGAGGCGACTTCATATTGCAAATATGAACCTGAAAAGGGTGCATGAGTTGGAATCACAGCTCTTTGTTGCCAATGAAGCCTTGGTCAAGTGTCAGCTTGAAGAAGAGGTAAACCATTCCAGTTTGTCTTCAAATTCCTCTAAGAATGCTTATATTGGTTCTTTTGAAAAACATACTAGAGGCATAAGTTCCAAGCTAATGTCCAAGATGGGCTATGAAGAAAAGGGCTTGGGAAAGCATGCAAAAGGTATTGTTGAACCAATAATGGTTTAGGAAAGGCCTAAGTATTTGCGTCTTGGTTATGGGTAATTTTATGGAGAGAGTTCCAAAGCTACCATGAAGGCCATTGAAACAATTCCAAAAAGGAGTTTCATTGCAGGTCCTCTACCTTAGAAGTGTGAATATTGTATTCAGGAGGAATGCAATAACTTGAAACATCATTCGCAGGATGCAGGTGTTCAGAAAGACACACTTGAAATACAGAGTTATGGAAACTCTAACAACCTTGAAGAAAGTGATGATGTTCCAAAGGGAACCACTTCTTCATTTGCTTCACCTCCTCATGAAGGAAATAAAGGTGAAAGAGGCAGGTATACATTTGGTTCTAAACACATTCCTTTTAATTTTGTAAATCATGGAAAAAGAATTGCATGTTCCTTTTTTGGTTTGGATAACCATTATGTTTCTATATTCTAGAAGAGGATGGCCACATACATGAAACTTTTCAAGGAAAGGAAGCAAGGAACCAAAGGTCCACAACACAAGGAAAATCATGTTGTCAAAAGGATGCACATGTGCTGCACTTACTACCATAAGCAAGGACATCTTGTTGAAAAGTGTTGGACTTTGAACCTAGCACTGCTTCCACCAAAGCTAAAGGAGAAGGTGGAAAAAGAAAATGGCAGGGATGGAAATAAAGATTCTATGATTGATGTGTTTCAGGATGATTCACATCTTGATGCTAATGTGCAAACCAAGGAGGTACATTTGAAATGGATTGGTAAGAAATGGTTAGAATTATTATCCAATTAATACTGCATGTCCTTCGATGCATCTATTTGCATTAATTTGTGGAATAAATGCAGGTTGTAGGATCTTACCAAAATGGTAAATGGAAAGAATTTAAGTAGGAAACTCACTTTATTGCTGCAACAATCTGTTCTTTTCAGCTTCGAAAGTACAATGTACTTAAGTGAAAGTTGATAGATGGAAAGCACACATGAGCATGAGATGCATGTAATGTTGGCTCGGGAGAAGTTAACTTGGTCTCCAAAATGGAGATGATGATGAAGTGTTTCAACTCTTGGGAAAGAGTCCTAAAGGTATTTTTCCTACATGCCTGACTTGAAGAGTCATTTGTTGTAAGGACATGTTTTATTAGCTTGTTATCTAGTCAATCATTGTATGAATATGTAAAGACATGGAGGTAATTGACAAGAGTGAAAATCTATTTCTTTTGTTGAAGCAGGAGTTAGTCCATCTAGTTGTTGTCTATATGTTTGTTGTTGTTAACAGTTGTTGTTGGCAGCATTCAAACAGGTACAAATGAAAGTTTTGTGAAGCAAACATAACTTCACATTCATTTGAGCCACCTTGGATCAAGGAATCGGGGCAAATAAGTTCAAAAAACCTTCTGTAAACTTCATAGTAGAAGTTCTGCATGAAGTCAAGGAGGAAAACAGTTCTTCTCGAGACAACCAACCCATCCAAAAAGGGAAGTAGTCAGAAATTTTGGTTCATAGGCACTATGCAAAGGCAAGTGTAGGGAGGTAGAAAGAAGAGGATGTTGTTACTCTCATTTATTGCTCAGATCAGTATATCAGTCTTTTGGTGGACCAAAAGTTCTTTTATTGGGAAGGCGTAATCAGAATTGGATCCTTAAACACTCTTATAGTCTCCGGGAACTTTGTAAAACTCATAACAAAAGTTTCAAAGCACTATGGATATTGAGCCTATCAGAAATAACCTCTGAACAATGACAATTTGTGGTCAGCACGGAACAACGAGGACTCTTGATCAAAGTGCGCAGACCGTTGGCCCATGGTGGCCATGCATTGGCACAAATTGAAAAACGGGAGGTCAACTCCCAAAACAGAGGAAGTTTCTGAAGGAAAGCCTCGAGGTCTTGGTCATGAGGAAAAGCATAAAACTGCACGAAAATCGCCGATTCCATCAGAAGGCAAACCCCATGCTAAAACCAGTAGGATATCAGAAGGACTTCAAGCAGTAAGCGGTTCGACCAAGTCCCACACTATTCCATACACTGGGGGACACGTGTCCAATGGATGAGAGAGAAAACCACTCCCATCGCACAATTAATGATCATGCTACTTTCCTGCACGATATGGATGGATACCGCAGGGTATAGAGGCCACATATCAACGGCAGAGAAGCAATCCAATGCGAGACCACATTCAAAAGGGAAATAGGCTGAGGCGAATAAAGATTTGAGATCCGGCATAACCGATGAGTTGGGAGAGGATTCGTGTTTTGTGAACATTCTTGGAGTAAATAGAAGTAACGATCATTTCAAATGATCGAGTGTTTCCAGTGAACCTGACACTCATCCATTATGAAATAGGTGGCCACCTCCCTGCGAAGCATTATAGTGATGATAACATAGAGCAAGGGAGTTCTAGCGGACAGAGGCAGGAGATACAGAGAGCCGGGAAGTGGAAACGAATAGTCAGGGAGTGGATTGGCTTTAAGCCATGAATTGACAGGTAGAGAAAGAGAGGTAGAAAGCCAAGAGGTAGCCCAGGAAGCAGTAAGCAGACCTAGAAGTAGAGAATCCAGAGCCGAACTAACCTGAAGAAGCAAAGGTAGCAAGTGAGCCAAGGGGAAAACAGAGAGAGAGAGAGTACTCCGAAGAGTCTCTGTACTCGAGAGAGAGAGAGACTTGAGGAATCCAAGTATAGTCCTCCTGATTGTATCTATTGTGTGAGAGTCAATTTGAGCTCACTATATTAGGCAGAGCCACCCGAGGTTGGAGGCAGAGCCACAGAGCTAGAGAGCTCTAATAGACTTCTAAAGAGCCATTAGGCCTTAGTGAAGTTGCAGCACAACATGATATTGAATGATTGAGCTGTGGCTGGTTGTCTGAGGTGTGTCACAAATAGGAGAAGGAGTTCTACAAACAAATGCAGAATTCTGAGGGAGTCAAAGAAGCCAGAAGCTCGAGAAGCTCAAAGCACTAACTGAAGCAGTCAAGTCCAGAGAAGCCTAGATGGGTCTACAAAACAAGGACAACCAAGGGTAAGATGGCATTCTAAGCCCATTGGTTCAGCTATAAACCAATGGAGTTAAGTGTAGCACTAGTAAAATAATTGAAGCCATAATCCGAGAGAGCCTGATCGAGTTGATTAGAGCTCAAGGAGATGTAGCCCAAGATATCAGGGTGAACTTCATATTATATTGTTGTCTTATGGGTTTGTTGAATTGCTACTTTATTTACTGTAATTCATGTTTCCCATCATCACAAGAAAATGAACATAAGTACTCAATAGTTAAAAACAAATACAGACATACAACTATATTTTCAAGCATTTCTTAATTCTGAATTGGTTAATCATTAAGACTTGGGAAAATTTAAAGCTTTGGAAGTGAGAGAGGTTCTTGTAAGTTAGACAAGAAGCCTAAGAGCCCCATTTTCAGATCACTCGTGATGATCTAAAGATCTAATGTTAGCAGTAAAATAACAGATAGATGAAGTAAGATAAGAGAGGATAATTGATCTCTTGTGTTAAGGGTGATTTAATGCGTTAACATGTAAATACCATGGGGTCACACCCTCACATAAAAGGCTATGAAGTTGTGAATATTATAGCCTTAACCTGTAAATCATATATGGGAGATGTATGTAGGAGAATATTTTTTATTCAATTACGTTTATACCTACACAAAATTCATCATAACCAAGAAGGTCTTGGAAAAAGTACAAAAAGAGAAATAGTAAATCATATGACATGATTCCTTTAAGTGTGGAATAATTGTTAAGAACCAATCAAATTTGTTCTTGGTTAAAGGCAAGCTAAGATGGTTATTAGACTTCAAATATCTATGATAGACTGATTATCATATTTAATAGCTTGCTTTATAATTAAGTGGAAGGTATATTCCATTGTTGTTAAAACCTTGTACACATGACAGATTTAATCCCAAATCGAAAAGTTATGGGTATGATTGAGTTGTAGTATGCAGGATGAATGATATGATACTATTATTTTGATATTGTTGCAAACAGGTGAGATATGAAAATGATTTCTAAATAAAATCACTTGAATAATATGACATAAAACTTTCATTAGTTGCATAAATAGAATAGGTCCATTAAATTCCTTATAAATTGAGCACAGTATGTTCCACTTACTTAAAGGTAAAGATGGAATTTTTGGCATAATACTAACATGGTTGTAAACATGTGGACAAAGTATATGTCGTGGAGGTCATGATATGGACATTGGTATGGTGTACCAGTGGTACAGATGGTACTATGTACAAGTAATACATATGGTAGCAATATGAATGAATGTGTTGCGGGATAGTATATGACATATGTACTTGTGTGTGTGTAATAAAAAATATGTGTAGGTATGCACAAACACACTAGGTGGTTGTATGGAATGACAACCAACATGTAGTGTGCACAAAAGAAGGAAGCTAAGAAGTGATTCAAGGATAAGTAACATTGGTTTATTTGCAGTGTTGTGTACATCTGATTATGGTTCTGATGAAAACATATGATTATGATGGTTATGTGTGAGCTAACTTGTTATGATATTTTGGGCATATTGATTTATAAAATGTACTAGTTGGCTTGTTGTATGCAAAGAACCTGCAGGAAGCAAGTATTCAGAATGAACACAAAGGCCTAGAAGCATTCAGGGGGAGAACATGCATTATTCAAATAAAAATGAATAATGGGCCATATAAGTCGTAGCTACTTTAATAACATTGTGTATCAAATTAATTGTGGTAAACATAATTGATATTTTGCATCTAAAAACTCTCACAAAATTGATTGAAACCAATGTTACATGTAGCAATGGGGGGGGATGTTTTGTGAGAACTCCTTGGTAACTGATACATTCTATTGGAAGATTTGCATCACATGACCAGGCTAGGGAAGCCTGTGAATTCAAAGACAACTGCCTGTGAATGAGGATGCAGTAATACATCGAGGATCGAGTAAATTTAAGGGTGGGAGTATCTAACACCCCTCCCTTGTGTGTCAAACTATTGCAAACCTAATCTTAGGAAAGATAGGTATCATGTGTAGTATGAAAAGTAAATAGATTATTAAATTAATTAATTAATTAATCACTTGGAAAAGTGAGACACGAGAGATGCGGTTGTTGCCAAATCCCATTGAGTAATGGGATAGGATAAATCTTTCATGATAAAGCTTCTAGATGTAATTCTAGATAAGCTCGATGGATTGGAGATAAATATCCATCGAAAAACATAAAATTTGTTCAGGAGAGAAAGGCAAGATTTTATGAGGAAAAACCTTGCGGGACATAAACGCGAGCTTTTCCAAGATAAGCCTAGGTAATTGGATAAAACATCCACCTAAAAGTAGGATTTCGCTACAGGAAACTATATCATGAAAGAGGGTATTAAACACCCATTGCATAGATCAATTGGAGGCAATTGATCCATGGAAAGAACCTTGGCTCGGAGTTGAACCGAAAGTGTCAGTTCTATCGTTGGGTGGTGGTGCTCCCTTCTCCAAGTGACGTTCTCCCTCGTTTCCAATCTAGTCGGATTCTCTGGTGTGAGATGTTCAGTATGTTGGTTTCTTACCCTCTATGTTTATTTCCTACTTTGGAAATGATTAAATCATTCAGCTCAGATGTTTAGATGGTTGAGCTATCTTTATTATGGGAATGATGAATTTCTTATGCATGTGACTCTTACTACATCCCTGTGTAAAGTTAGTTGTAGAAGTATAGTAAGTAGTTGACATTACTTGTGCCAATGAGCTATCTAACTCATGGTAGAATCTACATGGGACAATTATGCATAAGTAGATATTCTTGTATTAACTTGGTTATGAGACGATTATATGTGAATATTGAGATATCTAGTAAATTTAAACTTGATCATCATTTAGCTTAGGGAAGGAACATAATATGCCTCTAACTTATGTGGTGTCTCTGGCTTAAATTAGAAGACATTTATTCATGTGACATTTTTGTATGTGGAACAATTATGAAAAATCTACTTCTACTAATATAATCAATGATTCAAAATTATCTATATCGTGCATGTCCTAAGACTTGCTTCCACTTAGGCTAAGTAGATATGCATGTTGAATGAAGGGTTGGTTAGTAACATTTTGGCTATGATCATGATGCATGGCCATGATAGCTACACTAGACTTAAGTTATAGTTTCATTGATGTTTGTGTGAATTAATCGAAGGTTTTTATGACTTGCATAGTGCTTCTCTACAATTTGTAAATTACACTTAATGTTTCATGTGACGTATAAGTCTTCTAAATGAATTTATACTTCTCCATCATGAATCCAATAAAGCATATAGAGAGTATGTGTTACTATGGTTCCTTACTTTGATGAGGTTTGATTATTAAGAGAATGAGTATAATTGCATGATTAATACTTATCCATGTAATGACAGGGAAATTTTAATTGTGACAATGGCTGAATTGTGACAATGGCTGAATCTTAACAGTAACAGAAGCAAATTTTAAAATTCCATCTAATGTGGTTCATCATCAGAACAAAGGTTAAAAAATTAGTCAGTGAGATTGTTTAAATAAAAAAGATGCATCTGGTTCCAGAGTTAGTTGTTAGGAAACAAAGGTTAAGAATTAGCTATTAAAAATTAGTTGAATAAATTTATATATATATATTATGATTTTGTTAAGTTTTATTTTATTTTATTTGATTAGAATTTTAATTAAAATAATATTGAATTCAGATTAGTTAAAGAAATTTGATAATAATATAATAAGAACTAAATATTTGTAAATATACAATCATATTTCAAAATAAGATTAATATATTTATGAAAGGATTATTAAATAAAAAACTAATATTCAACAAATAGATTCAAATATTATTATATTAAAATTTTGGAAAATATTTGAATAGGGAAGTCAAAGAGGATATATATATAGAAATATAAAAGAAAAAATAATCAATTAATTATAATATATATATATATATATATATATATATATATATAAAATAAAAAATAAAAATAAGAAACAATTTACAAAGAGAAGGGGGCATCCAACTTCTACTTAACTTCCAAGTGTGGCAATGATTTGAGAATCCTCAATGTAGACATTATGATTGGATTTCACTACATGTTCAACTAAAGCTGAGTAACAAGGGTGGTTGTACTTAATATGAGGAACAAGAGTGGTTGTGCTTAATATTGGATGCATATTCTTGGATTCTCTAGTTAATGGAATGACTAGTTTCCCTAATGTAAGGATTCCCACAAGAACACGGGATGGAGTAGACCCCTTTCACATCTTTAGGGCTTACAAGCTCTTTGAGAGATCTAAGATTTCATATTTTTATTTTACTTTATTTTATTTATATTTTTATGTATTTTGACTTAGTCAAAATTTTAAACATTACCTTACATCTTTACCACCATACATTTCTCTCAACACAATTATTATAATAAATATAATATATAATTAAACACACACACACATATGAAAAAACATAAAACAATAATAGATTTATCTTCTCTTTTCTATGGTCATGCTTAATTTGTAAATGGGCTTTGTTACAATACCATGGGCTTTATCAATACCACATGCCCAAAATAGAAAATTATCCAATAAAATATGAATAGCTTAGATTGATTCCATTAGTCTTATTTATAGATTGAAATGATCTTTTTCATGACCAGTTTTCTGGTTAATTATAATCAAAATATTACTGAGTTTTTTAAAAGCTTGAGTTTAAATTGATTTTCGAGGGTGCTAAATTCAAATTGTATGGCCTGATTTTGGTGAATTTAGGTGAAAAAAACTATTTTATCTATAAATTAAACTGAGTTTATTAACCTTTATTTAAATTGAACGTAGAGTTGAATGAATCAACGATACTCGAATAATACCATGGATTTATCACCCCTGTTCACACGATGGTTGGATCTGGAGTTGAATGAATCCACGCTATTATAGAGTTGAAGGGAACGTTCATGTATTGAGCCTATGAAGTCATCTTCGGCCTGTAACATTAACTTTGGCGATCAATGAGAAGATATCGATTATTCATGAAGAGGAGAAGGGTTTATAGTGCAGTATTATGTGTGATCACGATGATCAATTATGCTGTTGCTGCGGGCACAGCCTACCTGAATGTGGAGTGATCTGCTAACCTTCATGTGAAGCAGCGGGGCATATATAACCCAGATTCTGCCTGGGATGTGGAGCAGCCACACATATATATCGCAGATTCTGCACGGGGTGAAAAGAAACCCAAAAATCGACGAATGCTGCCTTCAGGCCCTAGCCAGTGTCTCAGCGATGGCTATGGCTGTCCTCCACCACGTCCACCGCCACCGCCTGTCAATACAATTAGGCTACGGTCTAATCTATAAGAATAATAGTCTTTGTGCTCGAACTATTTCTTTGTCTACATCATATATAATAAATAATGATCCGGCTAGAACAGTTGTCCTTGTGCTTGAATTTTCTGTTTGTCTACTTCATATATAATAAATAGTGTTCTGGTTCTCTTTACATTTGCTTGTGTAAATCAAGATTTCATAATGATCCGCCCAGAACAGTTGTCCTTGTGCTTGAATTACATCTTTGTCTACTACATATATAATAAGTAGTGTTCGGAATTACATTGGCTTGTGTAAATCAAGATTTCAGGGTGATTTGGGTGATTCCCCTTATAATTGCCGCTCTGGCTAATATTTTCTTTTTTTCTTTTTAAGGTAAATCAAGATTTCACAGTGTAATTTAGGTGAATCGCTTTATAATTTCTGTTTTTTACATTTTAGAATGTAAATTTAGTGATCCATAATATTTATAAGTACCTTAGACAATTTACAGCTCACAGTTTTCTAATTACATAATGTAGTTCCTAATAAGATCAAGATGGAAAAACTAATAAAAATTTTGAAATTTGTTATTTTAATAATAATTAATTATTATATTATTTTCATAAAGTTTTTTAATTATATTTTTGAAAGGGTAATTATATATATTAAATTTTAATTAAATTTATTAATGGAAATTTTGAATTATATTATAATTAAATTTTTTAATATTTTTAATTGTTTCAGGTATTTTTTAGTTTAATATGGAAAAGGTCTGGTATTGTTCTGTTAACATTTTGTATCAATCCCATTGCATAAAATTAAAAATATAAATAAAATTAAAAATAATAATAATTAAACTAAGTGTTGTTTTGACTTCATTAAATTATACAAATTTAAAAAAAATAATTAGAATAAAGCAGAAAAATAATAATTAAAATAAAATAGTTAATTTAGGGTTTAATGTTTTTCGGCTCTAGTTTAGATTTATCAAACTTCGAGCGAGTTCAAATTTCTAAAAATACAAACTTATTTGAGAATAAAACGAGATTTGATCCCTCCAAAATTAAAATAAATTTAAACTAATTATATATTTTTTAATTTTATTCAATTAAAATAAAAAAAAATTTGAACATTTAAAATAATAATAAATGTAATTAATGAACACTGAAATATAACTTCTACTAAAGTATTATATAATTGATTTTCTTATCTTTATTATAAAAATCTAATCCACATCCACAATCTATTCCAATGTAAGATTTCATGTGGCAATTACAAAGAGTGTCACTTTTATGTAGGAAAAAGTTCCCTCATTCTTGAATTTAATTTTATACAAATTTTTGAGTTTAGACTTCTGTGATCCACATTAATTTTAACATCTTTGGGAAAAAATTAGATAGGAGATAATCTGGGGGTTTATGAGAATATCTCGTATGTGATTTTTGTGGAAAGATGTTGTTACAATTTATAAATAATTTATTAAATAATAATATCAAATATTTTTTAGTAAATTATGAAATATTAAGATTGAAGTTATTAATATATTTTTAATATATTAAAATTACATTTATTTTATTTATTAAATATAATAAATTTAATTCGTGATCTTTTTATACGGAAAATATAAGTATATAAGTTTAAATTATATAAAGGAAAAGCTATCATTTTCACAATTGGCTCTTTTGAACCAACTAATGTGGTTCATCCTCACGACAAGGATGAACCACATGAGTTGATTCTCAATCCAAAAAATGTGATTAATCCAAAAGACATTTATCTACATTATGAATCACAAAAGTGTGACATCTAACTATTTTAATTTATCTTATGTTTCATGAAAATTCAAAATTTTAAGGTTATATTTTTTAAATTTTGTATTTAATTTTTACTGTTAATTTATAAAAGTAGTAGTTCTATGTTTCAATTATTTCTATTTATTTTATTGTGTTGGTTGTTTTCTCTAGTTGTGTTTATAGGGGCTATATAATCTACTGTGTGGGCACATCTTAGGTAAAGATGTAAACATAAATGTAAACATTTAACATATAATGTTTAACATTTAACATTTTTAATCTAATATATGTCATATTTAAAAATCAATCTAATGAGTATTATGTATATACACAATATAAATTTAAAATATAAAGAGGTTTACTAACAATAAAAAAAGAGTTATGATAAACAAATAACAATATAAATAAACTCGAGGTATGGTAAATAAATAAAACATCCTTTTAGAGGTATCTTAAATAAATAAAAATATAAATAAAATAGAGATATGGTAATTAAATACAAATATATCAAATAAGATTAGAAATCAATATATAATTATATACCAAGTCAACGGAAAAAATACCATGTTAAATAAAAGAGGTATGGTAAATAAAAAATATATAAATAAACCAAATGTATCTTAAATAAATAAAACCTCAAATATGGAGGGGGGAGTGACAAGGGAGTGATGGAGATAAGCGGAGGGGAGAGGAGGAATGAAGAGAGAGGGAGGGAGAGGAGTGGGAGTGATAGAGAAGGGTAAGAGAGTGAGAGGGTGACATAAAGATGGAGGGGGGAGAGAGAAGGAGATAGGGAGGGAGATAGTGAGAGGATTGGAGGGAAAAGAGAGATGGGTGAAGAGAGAGGGAGGTAGGAGAGAAACAGAGAGAGGAAGGACGAGAAAGATAAGTAGAGAGAGAGGAGGAGGGAGGAAGGGATAGAGAGACAGAGCTTGAGGGGGAGAGACAGAGGAAAGAAGAAATAAATAGAGAGTGAGAAGTGAAGAGAGAAAGGCAGTGGCCAGGGAGAGATGAGATAGAGTGTGTATGTTTAGCGGTGAGATAAAGAGACAGAGAAGGAGAGATGGAGGGAACGGGGGAGAGGAGAGAGGGATATAGTAACATAGATGGAGAGAGAGAGAGAGAGAGAGAGAGAGAGAGAGAGAGAGAGGATTGGAGGGAAAAGAGAGAGACAGAGAGAGAGAGAGAGAGAAGATTGGAGAGATAGAGAGAGAGAGAGAAAGAAGTAGGAGAGAAAGGAGGAGAGAGGACTTGAGAGAGAGGGTAGTTATGGGGGAAGAGGGAGGATTGGATGGAATAGAGAGAGAGAGAGTTAGGAGAGAAAGGGAGAGAGAGGAAGGATGAGAGAGATGTAGGAGAGAAAGGGAGAGAGAGGAAGGACGAGAGAGAGGGAGGGTTGGAGCGATGGAGTTGGAGAGGGAGAGTGAGAGGGAAGAAGAAAGACATATATAGTGGGAAGTGGCAAGAGAGAAGGAGTGACAAGCAGATATGGAGATAGAGTGTGTATGTTTGAGTGTGAGATAAATACACAAAGAAGAAGAGATGGAGAGAAGGTGAGAGGGAGGGATATAATAATAGAGTTGGAGAGAGAGAGAGAGAGAGAGAGAGGGAAATAGAGATGAAGTTGGAGGGAGATTGAGAGGAAGGTAAGAAGAAATACATAGAGAGAGAAAGGTGGAGGGGCAGAGGGAGTAATAAGGAAGATGGAGAGAGGGAGAGAGGATAACAAGAGGAAAGAGAGATGGAAGAGGGGAAGAGATAGAGAGAGAGGGAGACAAGGGGAAGAGAGAGGGAGATGAGTATGGAGGGATGGATAGATAGATTGGAGAAAGAGAGTGTACATTTTGGGGATGATATTAGGACATAAAGGGAGATAGAGATATTGATGGAAGGTGAAGAGAGGGATGGAGAGAGATGGAGAGAGGGAGGAAGGGATGGAGAGATTGATAGATATGGAGTGAGAGAGCGTGTGTGTTTGGGGGCGTGTGAGAAAGAGACAAATGAGAGATGGAAGGAGATATAGATAAAGATGGAGGGGAGAGAGAGGGAAGAATATTTCTTGCACTAGATGCATTGATTTCAGTTTATATGGCAATTTCTAATCGTATTTGATCGCTTGCACTAGAGGAATTGAGTTTATTGTATGTGTTGACTTCTAATGATATTTCATTGCTTACACCAATGTATCGATTTCAATGTAGACGATTCATAATCCTATTTGATTGCTTGCACTAAATGCATTGATTTTAGTGTAGATGGTGATTTCTTATCATATTTGATTATTTGCACTAGATGCATTGATTTCAATGTGGATTTTGATTTCTAATTATATTTGATTTTTTACACTATATGCATTAGTTTAAATGTAAATGATTTGTAATCTTATTTGATTGGTTGCACTAAATGCATTGATTTCAGTGTAGATGGTCATTTCTAATCCTATTTGATTACTTGCACTAAATGCATTGATTTCAGTATAGACGGTTTCTAATACTATTTGATTGATTGCATGAGATCCATTGATTTTAATGTAGATGTTGATTTTTGATCCTATTTGATTGCTTGCATTAGATGCATTAATTTACGTGTAGAATTTGTTTTCAAATCTTATTTGATTTCTTGCATTAGATGCATTGATTTCAGTGTAGCTGTTGATTTATGATTTGATGCCATTAGATGCATGATGGTACATTAATTTTAAAATGATTGGATTAACAATGTGCATTGATTTCATTGTAAACACAAAAAATTATTGGCAATGTACATTGATTTTTGTGTTATAGTAATTCAACCTATTAATATTGGAGAGAAAGAGTGACAAGGTATGATGTTTACTACAATAGCTTGAGCTAAAAATTTATATGGCTTATATTTTCAATTGTCCTTTTCATATAATCGATATGAAAAGATGAAAAAACTAACAAGCTTGACAATAAGAATAGTTGAACGAAATCGTTTGAGATTGATCACAATGAATAAAATTTGTAATTGATTGCATTCTTATTATTCACATTTTTTTTATCATTCAACACTATTACATTGGCACATTCCATTCAAAAATTTTATTTCATCATTTTTCATCATTAAATTTATTAACAAAATTTATCGTTTCAACAAACTGAAGTAACTAATCAAATTTAAAATAAAAATGACTAGATTAATATGAGGTATATCTAGCATATTTAAAATAATTATATCAACATTAGATGTATTTACATATTATTGATAGAATTAATCAAATCTTCCATAGTTTTTCCTTGGCCGCACAACACTGAAACTAGCCTACATTCATCTTAACTCTCAATCTATCAAGCACCAAGAGGGATCAAATCTCTCAAGGTGCAGACCTTTTCTCATGTTTTGCACTCAAAAAAAGAGGTTTGCACCTCAAGAGATTTGATCCCTCTCCACCCTTGATAGATCTAGAGTTAAGATGGATCTAGATTGGTACAATATGAAAGGGATGTTGTAATATCTTGTCTTATTTTTTTATATAAAACTGAAAGAAAGAAAGAAAGCAAAAGAAGAAGAAGAAGAAGAAGAAGAAAAGTAGTTCACACTGAGCAGGTGAATTGGAAATCAACATTGTTGTGAAGTATTATGTAAAGCATGAAATTCCATTTTCAAAGTCCTTTTAATGAAACTAATAAAAAAAAAATAATAAATTAATTAATAGTTGAAATAAAAATAAGAATAATAAATTAATTAATAGTTGAAATGAAAGGAAAATTGGTTTCTAGATTTTGATCACTAAACGAGATCTATTTGTATCTCTAAAATATCATTTTAGGATATTAGTAATTATAAGTTCTAACCATAAACCAATTTAGCTCACAAAGGTCCCAATGATGTAGATGAGGTGAGTTGTGCACAGTCACGGACATACGTAATGGTATCATTTTTAGGATATTAGTAATTATAAGTTCTAACCAAAAGCAATTTAGCTCCCTACAAATCTAACAAAGGTCCCAATGATGTAGATGAGGTGAGTTGTGCACAGTCACGGACATATGTAATGGTATCATTTTATGAAGTGCAAGGCGTGAGTGAGCAAAGCTATATGTATTGGTGGCAAAGTTATGACACATGTTATTTCAGTGACTGAGGTATAAAGTATTGCTTTTCTTAAGAGAAACAAAATAATGACAAAAGATCCAGAATTAACTAGTGGATATGAAAAAAGTGAATGGTATCAATGCATCAAAATGATCACTTGACATGGTTGGCAAGAAGAAAGAGTTTTTCTTTAAAAATTTTACCGGACTTAAAAATGAGAAAAGTATTAGAACAAGAGTGGTTGTGGTTAATATGTGCTGCAATATTTTGGATTCTCTATTTACATAATGATTGGATTTCACTGCATGTTTAGATAAAGTTGAGGAACAAGGGTGGTTGTGCTTAATATGCGCTGCATATTTTTGGATTCTCTGGTTAATGGAGTGACCAGTTTCCCTAATGTAAATATCAATGCCATGGCTTATCAATACCACATTGCCATAATGGAAAATTATTCCATAAAATATGAAGAGCTTAGATTAATTGCATTAGTCTAATTTATAGACAAAATGGTATTTTTCAAGATCATTTTTTTGGTTAATTTTAATCAAAATATAACAGAGATTTTTAAAAGCTTGAGTTTAAATTGATTTTCTCGAAGGTGCTAAATTCAAATTGTATTCCTTGATTTTGGTGAATTTCGGTGAAAAATACTATTTTAATTAGGTGAAAAAAACCATTTTATCTAAAAATTAAACTGAGCTTATTACCCTTTCTTTGATTGGAACCAGAGTTGAAAGAATTTTGATTGGAACTAGAGTTGAATGAAACAACGCTAGTCGAATAATGCCATGGATTTATTACCCTCTTGTTCACACGATGGTTGGATCTGGAGTTGAATGAATCCACGCTATTATAGCGTGGAAAGAACTTACCGTTTTCTTGTACATGTCAGTGTCCTAGACAAATTGGGCATGCCCTGCTCAACAGTGGAAAACATTCTAGTTTCGGATCACAGACCTATTCTGTTAACATGGCCTCAAAAGCAATTCAGAAAGGGATATTCATTTAAGTTTGACAGAACTCTCCTCCAGGACTCAGCATTCAATGAATATATCACCAATGCATGGAAAGAACTAAAAGCAAGGGATAAGCTCCCCCACTTCTCAACTTTCAGAGAGAAGATGGAAGAGATCAGAAAGCTCGTCAAGAAATGGCAAATTCAAAAAAGACAGAAAGACAAAAGGGACTTACTGTTGTTACAACAAGAATTGGACTCTCTTTTGGGATCAACAGATTTTGATTCCTGCTCTTTCGAGAAGAAATGTCGCCTAAGGGAGTTGGAAAGGGAAAAATTTAAATTGTTGCAGCAGGAGGAATCCTTCTGGAGGCTCAAAAGTCGAGCTTTATGGCTCCAGGACGGTGATAAAAATACTAAGTTCTTTCATAATTATGCAAATGCCAGGAGAGTCAAAAACTCTATTTGGAAAATAAAGGACGATAAGGGCGGGTATGCTGTCTCTCACGAAGGCATTACAAAACAGGCTGTAAATTTCTTCAAGGAACAGTATAGCAGAGGAAAAGATATTGCATTCAGGGATATTCTATGGGGCATTGACCTGATCCCGGAAATGTTCGATGACGAGAAGAATGAAGCTCTGTTCCAGCCAATCACTGAAAATGAGCTTCTTGGAGTCATGAAGTCTTTCAAGAAAGACAAATGCCCCGGCCCGGATGGCTGGACAATTGAGTTCCTGATCCATTTCTTTGATCTTTTCAAATTGGATCTTCTGCGAATGGTGGAGGCATCTAGGATGTCGGGGAGCATTCACCAGCACACTACTTCTACATTGATTGCTCTTATCCCAAAAAAGGGAGAGCCTGATTCTTTCCAAGATTTCAGACCGATTTCTTTATGCAACATATCCTTCAAGATCATTACCAAGATTATAGCTGAAAGAATCAAAGATACGCTGGCATCCTATCTAACTCCAAATCAACATGCTTTTCTGAAAGGGCGCAATATATTAGATGTTGTGGCCAACACTCAGGAATGCCTTCATTCTATGTTCTCCCACAATACAGAGGCTGCTATTATGAAAATTGATCTACAGAAAGCTTACGATTGTTTGGACTGGGGGTTTATGCAAAGTCTCCTGGCGAAGATTGGTCTGAAATCCTGCTCTATTCGATGGATTATGGCATGCATAGAAAATGTTAACTATGCGGTTATTATAAATGGCTTTCCCTCTCCTTTTTTCCGAGCAGAAAGAGGCTTGCATCAGGGCTGCCCCCTCTTGCCTCTCCTCTTCATCTTGGCCATGAACTCCATGAGTACGCACATCAACAAAGCGGTTGAAGAAAATTTGTGTAAACCGATTAAAATCTGCAAGCATATTTTCATCTCACATAACCTGTTTGTTGATGATATCCTTTTATTTGCTATGCTATCTAGAGCATCCTGGATCTGCCTAAAAGATATCCTTGAGAGATTCCAAAGAGCGTCTGGGCTTTTTATAAACAAGGCGAAATCCTTTCTTTACCACAATGATACCAACAGGGATATGATTATATGGATCTCTCAGCTTTTTGGTATAGAGTCACGATCATTAAAAGATGGAATCAAATACTTGGGTTTTCATCTCAAAGCGAAAGCTTACTCAAAGAACGACTGGCTATGGCTGACTGACAGATTTTTTAAGAAGATATCAGTGTGGGAACATAGATCCTTATCTCTGGCAGGCAGAGTCATCCTCACCCAATCTGTCTTGATGCAACTGGCGGTCTACTGGGCCCATCTGTTTATCATCCCGGCTAGCATAATTCATATCATGAACAGGATTTCAGCCAACTTCATCTGGGGTGCAAAGGCTGATCGAGGAAAATTCCATCTGACCAAAATGGATAGCATCTCGATGCCAAAAAAGCTCGGGGGCTGGGGTCTTATGGATCAAAGGTTGTTCGGTAGAGCTCTGGTCTGCAAATCAATGTGGAGGGGTATCTTGGGCGATGGTCCTTGGAGTGCTATCATCCAGCAAAAGTACCTAAAAGGTAGAAGCATGGAACATTGGTTCAGATCCGGGTCTATTGGAATTCAACAGGGATCGGCCATATGGCTTAGCTTCAGAAAAATTGGAAAATACTTCTTGAAGAACCTGAAATGGAGGATGTTCTCTGGTAGATATATCCTTATTGGTGTGGACTCTTTTGCAGGCTTTAGGGGGAGCCTCTCAATTCCAGACTCTCTTCTTTTTGTCCTTCACAGAATGGGTTTTTTTACATGGGATAAGCTCATCGCGGAATGGAGGGGTCCTTTGCCTATTTTGAAGGATGCTGCTGATATTGGCTTGCCAGTCGCCTTGCTGTCATCATGGGACAATGTCAAAGCTGCCCTAGTGAAAGGAGGGATCATTCGTGCTGGGCTAAAAGATCACTTAGTTTGGTCACTGTCTCATTCTCATTCAATAGCAAAAGTTAAAGAAATTTACTATGATCTCACATCTAAAAAGTTGTCGCCTACAAGACATAAATTCCCGATGGTGTTTTGGAAATTGGGTTGTCCTCTTATAATGACTTTCTTCTCATGTCTAGTTTTCAACAACAAAAACTTATCATGGGAAAATTTGAGGAAAATATGTTGGCATGACCCAAGCAGATGTGTGATGTGTGAAGCTGATGAGGAGACAAATTTTCACATGTTCTTCCAATGCGAGGCCTCCCAACAAATCTCGTACGACCTGGCTGTTTCTTTTCATTTTCCTCACCTTCATTTTATTTCTATCCATGCAGCGTTCGAGTGGTGGGGAAGGCAAGAAGAATCTAAGCGAGTCATCCTTCTCATTATGTTGTGGTGTGTCTGAAAGTGGAGGAATCTCAAGATCTTTGAAGACTCAAAGCTCTCGTTCAAGTCTGTTCTGCTCAACATCTCGGCTCTCCATGATGCCATCCCTAGAAGGCTGCCGAAATAAGCTCTGAGTGCCCGCATGTTTCAGGTTTCAATCTTTTGTTTTTGTCTATGTTTTGTCTTTTCTACTATCTGGACTATTAGACTTCCTTTCAGCTAGCAACAACATCCTCTTTGTTGCATTCTGTTTCTATATGGATGGCCCAATGTGTTGTGTTTTTCTTTTGCACCTCACAAAATCTATAATATTTGTCCATCTATAGTTTTCTGCTACTTTTTTTCTCCGACTTGGGAAACCACAAGATTCCTCTATATGTACCTCAGGTTTTTTTTTGCTTATATTGCCTCAATATATATATACTGCTTTTTCTTCTGGAAAATATTTCAAGGGAACCTTCATGTATACGATGGTTGGATCTGGAGTTGAATCAATCCACGCTATTATATATTTGAAGGGAACCTTCATGTATTGAGCCTATGAGGTCATCTTCGGCCCGTAAGATTATCTTTGGCGATCAATGAGAAGATATCCGTTATTCATCGAGAGGAGAAGGGTTTATAGTGCAATATTATGTGTGATCATGATGATCAATTATGCTGTTGCTGCGCGCACAGCCTACCTGAATGTGGAGCGATCTGCTAACCTGCATGTGAAGCAGCGGGGCATATATAACCCAGATTCTGCCTGGATGTGAAGCAGCTACACATATATATCGCAGATTCTGCACGGGGTGAAAAGAAACCCAAAAATCGACGAATGCTGCCTTCAGGCCCTAGCCAGTGTCGCAGCGATGGCTATGGCTGTCCTCCACGACGTCCACCGCGACCGCCTGTCAAATATAACTAGGCTACGGTCTAATCTATAAGAATATTAGTCTTTGTGCTGGAACTATTTTTTTTGTCTACATCATATATAACAAATAATGATCCGACCAGAACAGTTGTCCTTGTGCTTGAATTTTCTGTTTGTATACTTCACATATAATAAATAGTCTTCCGGATCTCTTTGCATTTGCTTGTGTAAATCAAGATTTCATAATGTTCCGGCTAGAACAGTTGTCCTTGTGCTTGAATTATATCTTTGTCTATTTCATATATAATAAATAGTGTTCGGAATCTCTTTACATTGGCTTGTGTAAATCAAGATTTCACAGTGTAATTTGGGTGATTCGCTTTATAATTTCTTCTCTGCCTAATATTTATTTTTAATGTAAATCAAGATTTCACAGTGTAATTTGGGTGAATCCCTTTATAATTTCTGTTTTTTACATTTTAGAATGTAAATTTAGTGATCCATAATATTTATAAGCACATTAGACAATTTACAGATCACAGTTTTCTAACTACATAACGTAGTTCATAATAATAAGATGAAAATGGAAAAACTAATAAAAATATTGAAATTTGTTATTTTAATAATAAATAAATAATTATATTATTTTTATAAAAAAATTTAATTAAATTTTTGAAAGGATAATGATATATTAAGATTTAATTAAATTTATTAATGGAAATTTTGAATTATATTATAATTAAAAATTTTAATATTTTTAATTGTTTCATGTATTTTTTAGTTTAATAGGGAAAAAACTTGGTAGTGTTCTGTTTTTTTAATGTGAACATCTCGTCTCAATCCAATTACATAAAATTAAAAATAATAATAAAGTCTGGTTTTGACTAAATTATATAGATTTACATTATATAACTAAAATAAAATAAAATAATTAATAATTAAAATAAAATAATTAATTTAAGGTTTAAGATTTTTGGGCTCTAGTTTAGATCTATGAAGCTTCCAGAGAGTTCAAATTTCTAAAATACAAAATTATTTGTGAATAAAAAGAGATTTTATCCAAAATTAAATAAATTTAAATAAATTATATAATTTTTAATTTTATTCTATTAAAATAAAATATTAATTTTTAATTTTATTCCAATGTGAGATTTCATGTGGTAATTACAAAAAATGTCACTTTCATGTAGGAAAAAGTTCCCTCATTCTTGAATTTAATTTTATATAAATTTTTGAGTTTAGACGTCTATGATCCATATTAATTGTAACATTATATTTGAGTAAAATAATATAGGAGATGGTATGGTGGAGCATGATTTTTTACCAGACGATATGTAGATTTTTTCTTCTCGGGCGAACAGTTAGTTGCAGTCGGTGAACCCTATGGAGGGCTGTAGAGGAGAGAGCTCCACTTCCTCCTACCAGGAGGTTGTGGCCAGTAGAGGCAAGAAACCTCTAGAAAATGCTAAAAGAACTCGGGAGGAAGGGAAAATAAATATGGAAGAGAAAACACAAGAAGCCATAAATAAGGAAAAGAATGGCACAAAATACAAAGAGGTAGAAGACAAAAAATAGGGCACTGAAGACAGAAAACAAAAAGGACCCTGCAAACCCAGAGCATAGATAACACCCAGGGTCATTTTAAATGATCCAGCTCTACAGGCACATAGGGAACACATGCGAACATATGCCATCATTTGTAATTTCATGGGACTATGGCCCAATTAAAAAGCTTTACAGTCATGGATTAACTACCATTGGAAACCTAAAGGGAGTATAGATCTACATCTTAGGTCTAAGGGTTTCTTTCTAGTGGTGTTCACGAATATTGAAAACAAGGACAGAATATTTGAAGGAGGGCCTTACTTCTATGCTGCAGTGGGACTCTACAGAAGACCATGGATGATGAATTTTGTTCCAGAAAGGGAAACTTTTTCTTCAGTTCTAGTCTGGGTAATGCTCTATTCTCTACCTCTTGATTACTAGCAAAATGAATCATTAGCTGCCATAGGCAATAAATTAGGTTGCTATGTTAAAGCTTCTAAAGCCACTAGAAGGGGAAAATATACTTCCTTTGCCAAAATATGTGTGGAAATGGATCTATCAAGAGCTCTACTGGATGATGTGATCTTGGAAGTTTATGATAAAGAATGGGTGCAAATAGTAGACTACGAACACATTCCGTTTAGGTGTCGCAAATGTCATGAACATGGACACCTTTTCAGAGACTCTCCACTCAGTAAAAAAGTAAACAAGAGCAAAACTAGCACAATGAAAGAAACAGACAACTTCCATAAAGTGGTTAATTGAGGTAAAGGAGGTAAAAAAGGACTGAAACAACCACAAGACGAAGGAAAACGGTTCAGGAAGAATAGATTCGAAGTGATTCAGGAAGAGGAAGAGATCACAAAAGAATATCAAGCAATGGAAGGAAGTACTGTAGAAAAGAAGAAGGAAGAAAATCAGGAACAAACACAAAATATTAAGTACCAGAAAGAAGCTACAATGAGTGATGTTGAACAAGAAATGGATCAGGAAATGACCTAGAATGAAACGGACCTGGAGGACCATCAACTACAGGAAATTCTTCACAAAGGAAACCTAGATCTAGAAGGGTTCTTGATGCAGGGAACCACAGGATGAGTGGATTCGTTACCTCAAGAAGATCTCAACAGAATACAACAGTTGTTTCTATGGAAAACGCAAGCTAAAGCGCAAGAAAGAGGAAAAACCATCGATAAGAATGGCAACAGAGGTGTGAAAATGATGAAAACTACTCTGGGACAGGCCACTAGAAACCCAAGCAACAAAAGAGGTAGGAAAAAGCAGAATGAGATCTTGATGGAGTGTGGAAAGCTGATGATTGATTCAGGGAAGATGAAAGATGTAGCCAGCTACTCCTTTACAAATCTTTAATAATGAAGTTCACTTCTTGGAATATTAGAGGTCTAGGGAGTAAGAGAAAGCAAAGAATGCTTAGTAATAGATTGAAACAAGAAACGTTGGATATAATTTTCATCCAAGAAATGAAATGTTCCATTCAAAAGTTAAGACAAATTCATAGAAAATGGCTCAACAGATTTGAGTTTCTTGAAGTCAAAGCAGAGAATACAACAGGGGGAATACTCACCCTATGGAACCCCCACAAAATAGGCATTCTAGATGCTGAGGCTTCCAGAAATTATTAATCAGTTGTTATTCAACCGATAGGAGAAAGGGACACCTTTCTGGTCATAAATGTTTATGGTCCTCAGAGAATAGATGACAAACTCAGGTTTCTAGATTCCCTGGTGGATCTCAGGGATAGACATGCAGAGATATACCTTGGATCGTGGGAGGGGATTTCAACACGATCAAATCTCTTTCAGAGAAAAATGAGGAACAAGAGCTCTAAGTAAAGAATTCTTAGCTTTCCAAACCTTTTCAGACAATATGAATCTGGTTGACACTAATTTAAATACTGGCCTCTTTACTTGGAATAACAAAAGAGGAGGAGGTTCCCATGTTGCCTCAAAGTTAGATAGATTCCTCATCTCTGAGAATCTTATGCTGACAGATAAAGAGGTAACAACACGAGTTCTTCCCTTTGGAGGCTCAGACCACTGGCCAATTCAGTTGGAGATTAAGGGTATATGCACTCCCAAGAAAAAGCCTTTCAGATTCAGGGGACTAGAATGTACCTTCTTCACAAAAGACTAAAGCACATCAAGCTCTGGCTTAAAGAATGGAACAAGAAGGATTTTGGCAATATTTTTGAGGAGAAAAAAGTTGTTGAGAACAAAATGCAGGTTCTCAACCAAGCTCTGATCAAGGAAGGCTTTGATAAAGGCATTAGTGATCAAGCAGATAAACATTTCCAAGAATGGGAAAATCTATGTAAACAAGAGGAAATATTTTGGAGACAAAAGTCCGGAGTTCAATGGCTCAAAGAAGGAGAGCGTAACACTAAATTTTTTCATAGAGCCACCATGGCCAATAGAACTCACAATAGAATTTATTCGATCAAGAATGAGGAGGGGGAGCTTCAGATCTGCCATGAAGCTATAGAAACTGTGTTAGTCCACCACTTCCAAGGTATAACTCAAGATAACAATTCAGATAGAGAGCAATTCATCAGGGAAGTAACTAGAAATATACCAAAACTGGTATCCAGAGTGGACAATTTCAACCATAATAGACTAGTAACGGAAGTGGAGCTTAGTGAAGTCCTCAAAGAAATACAGAATGGTAAAGCACTAGGCCCAGATGGTTTTAATGTGGACTTTTTCAAAGCATGCTAGAATATTGTTAAGCAAGATATTTTGAATGTTGTGGAGGACTCCAGGTTAAACAAAACCATTTTGAAAGTGCTCAATACATCATTCATCACCCTAATACCCAAACAGGACATTGCTCATATCACCGGATAAATATAGACCCATAGCCCTATGCAATGTAATCTATAAGATTATTTCCAAGGTTGTGGCTAACAGACTAAGACCTTTGCTTCTGATTCTTGTTTCAGGGGAACAATCAAGTTATGTGGAAGGCAGAAAAATTCTTGATAACATCGTTCAAGCTCAAGAGGTGGTGTACTCATTAACTAGCAAGAGGTAGGCAGACATGATCAAGCAATTGGATATTGCCAAAGCTTATGACAAGGTAAGCTGGGCCTACATCAAGAAAATGCTGATTGCTTTTGGCTTCGATCATAATTGGGTCAGATTGGTAATGGCACCGGTGACCTCCTCCAGTTTTTCTATATTAGTTAATGGCTCTCCCTCAGAGATTTTCAGTCCTTCAAGAGGCCTTAGACAAGGACACCCGCTCTCTCCCTTTGTTCTTATCATCATGATGGAAGGACTGGGTAGGGCAATAAAGCATGTGAAAGCAACAGGAAAGATTAAAGGTCTGTAGCTAATTGCAAATGGTCAGGCCCTGTCTCACCAACAATTTGTAGATGATACCATGTTACAAGGAATCCCCACTATCAAAGGAGCTGTAACCTACAAAAAAAATATGAATCTCTTTGCCTTGGCTTCAGGTATGGAAGTTAATTTCTCTAAATCAAAAATCTTTTTCTTCAATACCAATATTGCTATTTAGAAAAACATGTCCAAAATTATAGGCTTTCAAGGGGATTCCCTTCCATACAAATATTTGGGAGTTCCTCTCACTGCTAAACCAATGCTCAAAAGTATTTGGGAACCCTTGATCAATAAGTTGCAGGATAAAGTCAGTAAATGGACCATCAGATCTTTAAATCTTACTGGCAAGTTAGTTCTTATTAAAGTTGTTCTGCAAGAAATCACTATTTTTATGTTATTAGCACTCCCAACTCCAAAAGGAGTCCTTCAGCAATTCAAGAATATTCAAAGAGACTTCCTCTGGGGCAAGGAGGAGACTAAGAAGAAATGGGCCTTAGTGTCTTGGGAAAAAATTTGTAAGCCCAAGAACCATGGAGGGCTAGGATTGGATGATCACAAAATACTCAGCAAAGTTCTAGGGGCCAAACTTTGGTGGCATTGGGTTCAACATCCATAGACTCAATGGGAAAATATCTGGAAAGAAAAATATGCTAGCTCCCGGAAAAACAGTGATCTCATAAGAATGTCAGGAAATATAAAAGGCTCATATATATGGAATAAAGCCTGGGAGAATAGAAGGCTAGTACAAGAAAATAGCTACTGGGAAATCAGAGAAAGAAATCTTGCTCTTTTCTGGGAAGACAAGTGGCAACAAGAATCAATTCTGTTAAAAGAAGACTTCATAGAGCTTAAGCAGGAGTGCGATTCCCAAGGATTAATTAAGGTTAAGGACTTCTGGAATCATTCTCATCATACGGAAAAGTGGAGAATCTGGAGAAACATCGATTGCAGAGATAACAATCTCCTGAAAACAAAAGCAAAGGAGCTCAGGAAAATAGTGGAACAAAGGAAGATCTTAGTTTCAGATGGACAAGATCAACTAATATGGGGCAATAACAAAGAGGGCACCTTTAATCTTAAGGAAGAAAAAAGAATTCTCTTTGAGCTAGATCCCTAGGTTCTGTACAAAATCTGGCAAAACCTTTGGAGGCACCAAGGGTGGATAAAAATCAAACTCTTCATGTGGTTGGTATATCACAAGAAAATATTGACTTGGGACAATATCAGGAAGAGGGGAGTTCAGGGGCCTTCAAGATGCCAACTCTGTGAGGCTCAAGAAGAAATTATGGAACATTGACTCAATAGCTGCATTTTCACTTCCTGGCTATGGGACATTTTTGCTACAATATTTCAGCAATCCGATAGAGACAGAGGGAGCATTATTAATACCCTCAACAATTGGAGAAGAAATTTTTCGGATTATAAAATTCTCAACTCAACGTGGGCTCTTACTCCAAGCTTCATTATATGGAACGTTTGGAAGGAGAGGAGAAAAAGAACATTTAAGGATGAAATGAAGCCCCCACACCGCTTGTTGTAAATAATCCTGAAACAGCTCAAGGAGACTGTGGGAACCACGATTCGCATCTACCCTAAAAAACCTCCCTCATATTTAGATTTAAAAATTCTCAGGCAGCTGGGGATGTAGGGGCTCACTCCCCTAGGCCTAGACAGGAAGTTTATTTCTATGGATACGAAGAAGGAATTCTGGCATCCTCCTACGAAAGGCTATTTAAAATACAACATTGATGGGGCTTCAAAATCGAACCCGGGAACAGCTGGGTATAGAGGTGTCCTCAAAAATGCATAGGTACATATTATATCCATCTTCCATTGCCACCTAGGTACTATCACCAACAACATGGCTGAACTAATGGCTATGGATCAATGTGTGGATTTTATGAGTCAAGAAAATTGTTTCAATGTCATGATGGAGGAAAATTGTGAGTTAATCATCAACTCAGTGTGTTATGGAACCAGCTCACAAAAAGATAGAAAAGATAGATTAATGCCTTAGAATTCAGCCTCTTCAAGTGGGCAACCTCCTTTACATTACATAAATGAACAATTCTTGGATGATACAAATGACAAGACCTCATTTCTATATATAGGAGTTTAAGGGGTCATAATGTAATCAGAGTCGACATAACAATAATAATGTAAGGGCACAATAATAACAATAGTGGGCTTCTATGGGGCACAATAATAACGATATGGGGACTACATGGATACAACAATATAATAAGGGGGTCGTAGTAATAACAATAAGGGGTTACACTAGTAGTATAGGGGCCTAACATGCCCCTCTCCTTCAAAAACTATTGTCCTCAATGCTTGAGTATTTCTTGATGCTTCTGTTTAAAATTCTTGTCCTCCCATGTGGAATATTTGGTGGGTAAGTTCTTCCACTTGATGAGATACTTTAAAATTGATCGATTTCATAGTTTTCAGGTTCTTGTTTCTGTGACTGCTGCATGTTCCAATTTGATTTCTCCTTCCTCTTCAAGTTCTAACAATATTGTTTGAATTGAAATATTCTACAACTTTTGAATGAGCGGCCATACTTCTTCATCCTTCTTCCATTCATCCCTAGATTTGTTTATCCAATCTGGTTGGATAATAGAAATAGCACAAAACAATGCTTCCACATCCTCATCCTTTCTTGACAATGCATCTGCAACAAAATTTTGCTTCCCTTTTCTATAGATGATGTCAAAGTCATAACCCAACATATTTGTGACCCATTTTCTTTTGTTCTTCTAAAGATAATAGTTGTTCTACAAAATATTTAAGACTATCATAATCCATTTTTACTTTGAAGTGTCTTCCCATTCGATAAGGTCGCCATTTCTTAAGTACATATAGTATTGCCAACATTTCCTTCTCATAAATAGCTTGCTTGAGATGTAGCAGTAAAAATACCCAATCACCTACATCAAAATTTTTTTCACTATGATGTTGATCTACTTGTTGTTTCATTTGATTTTTCACCAAAGTGGCGTTATCCTTTAAAAGTTGGAGAACTTGTTGTCCATGCGTAATGTGATATTTCACTGCTTGAACCTTTTTCTTCTTGATATATCCTTCCATATTTAGAGTTTGAGGAGTGGTAATTTCTTCCAATCCTTTACAAGATATGGTCAGATTCATTTCTTGATGCTCAATGTGATATTTCACTTCTTGAACATTTTTCTTCTTGATACGCCCTTCTATCTTCATAGTTTGAGAAGTGGCAATTCCGACCAATGAATTACAAGATATGGTTGGATTCATTTCTTCTTTCACGAAGTGATATTTCACTTCTTGCACCATTTTCTTCTTGATATGTCCTTCTATCTTGAGAGTTTGAGGAGTGGTAATTCTTGCCAATGCTTTAGAAGACATGGTCTGATTTATTTCTTCTTTCTTTGGTGTTGAGTCCTGACGTATATCCTCTTCTTTTGATGTTTCTTGATCATTTTCTTCCTCCTCTTCATACTCTATGTAAAATAATTTCTTCTCAGCACACTTATGACCTTTAGTGAATTTGCTATCACAATTGTAACAAAGCCCTTTTTCTCTTTTTTCTTCCAATTGTTGTGGTGTAACCCTTGTAGGTTGTGGAAGGCTAGGAGAAACAACACTTCCATATTTACAGTTGTGAGGGGTAGACTTCCTTGTTGCCACAAATTTAGTTTCCACTATGTAACAAAGCCCTTTTACTCTTTCCCATTGTTGTGGTGTTGCTTTAAAGAATGTGTTGCTCTTTGTATCCTCATAATGTGCTATCATTTCCTCCATGAAAATTGACCACGTAACAAGTTGTTTACGAGAACAAAGCCTTTTATCCCACAAAAGTTGATTCAATTCTAAATATGAAGATGCAATACATACCTTTTGTAACAGTGGTACACCATGTAGATCAAAATATTGCTCCATCTGAAGTATCCAATTTACCAGATCCTTGCCATCAAACTTCTTCATCTTCATTTTTCTTGATTTTAGGAGCTCGATCTTGAAACGACTGTAACTCTGTACTTTCACATATTTAAGTTTTGAAATTGCGACCTATAGTAGCTCACTACATCCAATTTCCAATGCCACTAGTCTGATCCAAATTGGATTCTCCAAGGAAGAGTTATGCCGAATCTCCCACAATGACCTGATTATAGACTAGTTCAGTAGAGCTAACTTGTATGATGTGCGACGTGTCACTGTTTTGACCTTTTGCTCTAAAAAATATATACAAGAAACTATAGTCCGTCCTCTTTCTGTACCTTCTTACAAAATTTCATTCAGATTCCTAGAGAGAAAATTATGGCGATTTCTCCAAGTCACCTGTTTGGAATGTAATTCAGGAGTCTGCAAAAAGACCAACTTCCTCAGATAATATCTCCACAAATATAGTGCGAAAAGCTCTGAAATTTGGACCCAAGGTTTAGTGCGATTTTACTTCAAATGGGGTTTTTTTTCGCTTCTGAAACTTCGCAGAAAAAAGCTTATAGCGAAAATTCTACGATGACCTATTTGGAGCAGCGAAACCCTAGAATCCAAAGCTCTAATACCAAATGTTATGGAACCAGCTAACAAAAAGATAGAAAAGATAGATTAATGCCTTAGAATTCAGCCTCTTCGAGGGGGCAACCTCCTTTACAGTAAATAAATGAACAATTCTTGGATGATACAAATGACAAGACCTCCTTTCTATATAAGAGTCTAAGGGGTCATAATGTAATCAGAGTTGACATAACAATAATAATTTAAGGGCACAATAATAACAATAGTGGGCTTCTATGGGGCACAATAATAACAATATGGGGACTACATGGTTACAACAATATAATAAGAGGGTTGTGCTAATAACAATAAGGGCTTACACTAGTAGTATAAGGGCCTAACATAGTGCAAAAAATAAATAATGGAACTGTGCCAGAGAAAGTCTCTACACATGTGAAATTAATTCGGGTCTTCCAAAGAATTCAGAGCGATCTTCAGGGCCTTCACACTGTCAGTTTCCACCATGTTCGTAGAAAAGATAATAAGCTAGTGGATCTTCTGGCCAACCAGGGGGTCAGCTGCACAGAGAGTAAGGGGTCGATGAAGTGGCAGGAGTTGCGTCCGAGCAGACTGAGAGCTCTATGTTGCGAGCAAGCAGAAGAAGATAGGGAAGTGTTTAGACACAAAGCCATGGAGGCTAACTTGAATTGATTTTTCCCCTGAATGTGTCATCAATATCTGGTTTACTGTTCTTTGGCGGGAAGAAGACCACGTCTAGTCACTCATACTCCAGGAGTTAGCGAGATGAAGATCTCAGTTCATCGTGGGCAATGAATCGAATCCCCCAAGTCTTCGTTCGGAGGAAAGCCTCTAATATTTACAAGGTTCCAAGTTCAGGAGAGGAAGATTAACATGTGCAAGAAGAACCCTGTTTTTTCCGGCAGCCGGTTTTTTCAAAAATCGGGGTCCTGGCATGTAAATTTGCCTCCCAAGCGGTTTTTGGCTGATCACACCACTTTCAAGTGGAAAACGGTTTTGGCAATTTCGCAGCGATTCCATTCAACCTACAACACGTGGCAGGGTGAGGGTTCCGAAAAGCGCCCTTTTTCACACACTAATGCCGGACCATCTTGTCTGGTGCGATATCAATCTCATCCATAGGATTCAGTTAAAGGGGATCAAAGATTGAGTTTGATCATGCTACTTGGTGGGGCAAAACTGCTAAACATCGGTCTTTTTGGGCTAAGTGATATCCTCCTCAGCCGTTGATCATAATGCTTTTTTTGGACGGCTCAGATGGTTCAGGCTTTTCCGGGAGTGGGGCAGCGGGAAAGTTTGCGGGCTTTCAGGGGGCCAGGTTTTATTTTTGTTGGTTGTTCCTTGGGTTTGGGTTTTTCGTTGTAAGGCTAAGAGGTTTAGCCCTTGGTGGCTTAGAATTTTCTTTCTTTTCTGATTCCTTAGCCTCGGGTGGACATTTGTAAAAACTGCACACTATTTTTCAGCTTATTGAAATAGAAAAAAAAAAAAATCAGATAGGAGATAATCTCTTAGACACGTTTCTAACCAACCAGTGTGGTTCATCTTTATGACAAGATGAACCACACTGGTTGGCACATAGACAATCTATAGATGCGTTTCGAACCAACCAATGTGGTTCATTTTTAGGATAAGATGAACGACACTCGTTGGCACGTCGATGGGATTATCTCCTATGTGATTTTTACTGAAAGATGTTGTTACAATTTATATAAATTTATTAAATAGTAATACTAGATATTTTTAAGTAAATTACGGAATATTAAAATTGTACTTATTAATATATTTTTAATATTATTCAAGTTACATTTATTTTATTTATTAAATATAATAAATTTAATTCGTGATATTTTTATATGGAAAATATAAGTTTAAATTATACAAAGGAAAAGCTATCATTTTCACTATTCGGTCTATCTTTCGAACGAACTAATGTGGTTCATCTCACGACAATGATGAACCACATTAGTTGGTTCCCAATTATGAAAATTTGATTAATCCAAAAGACATTTACTTACATTATGGATCACAAAAGTCTGAGAACTAGATATTTTAATTTATCTAATGTTTCATGAAAATTCAAAATTTTAAAGTTATATTTTTTATATTTTTTATTTAATTTTTACCGTTAATTTATAAAAGTAGTAATTCTATGTTTCAATTATTTCTAGCTATTTCAGTTTATCTTATGTTTCATGAAAATTCAAAATTTTAAAGTTATATTTTTTAAATTTTTTATTTATTTTTTACCATTAATTTATAAAGGTAGTAATTTTATGTTTCAATTATTTCTATTTATTTTATTGTGTTGGATGTTTTCTCTACTTGTGTTTATAGGCACTCTATAATCTAGTTTTAGGGTACATTTCACGTAAACATGTAAAGTAAATGTAAACATTTAATATATAATGTTTAACATTTAACAGTTTTAATCTAATGTCCGTCTTATTTAAAAATCAATCTAATTATTATTATGTATAAACACAATATAAATTTAAAATATAAAGAGGTTTACTAAAAATAAAAAAAGAGGTGTGATAAACAAATAAAAATATAAATAAACTCGAGGTATGGTAAATAAATAAAACATCTTTTTAGAGGTATCTTAAATAAATAAAAATAAAAATAAAATAGAGATATGGTAAATAAACACAAATATATCACATAAGATTAAAAATCAATATATAATTATATACCCAGCCAATGGAAAAAAATACCATGTTAGATAAAAGAGGTATGGTAAATAATAAAAATATGAATAAACCAAATGTATGGTAAATACATAAAACCTCAAATATGGAGGGGGGAGTGAAAATGGAGCGATGGAGATAAACGGAGGGGAGAGGAGGAATGAAGAGAGAGATGGAGGGAGAGGAGTGAGAGAGATAGAGAAGTGTAAGAGAGTGAGAGGGAGACATAAAGATGGATGGGGGAGAGAGGTGTTAGGGAGGGAGATAGTGAGGATTGGAGGGAAAAGAGAGATAGAAGAGAGATGGGTGAAGAGAGAGGGAGGTATGAGAGTAACAAAAAGAGGAAGGATGAGAGGGATAACTTGAGAGAGAGGAGGAGGGAGGAAGGGATAGAGAGATGGAGTTGAAGGGGGAGAGAGGGAATAAAGCAGAAATACATAGAGAGTGTGAAGTGGAGAGAGAGAGGGAGTGGCAAGGTTGAGATGAGATAGAGTGTGTATGTTTAGTGGTGAGATAAAGAGACAAAGAAGGAGAGATGGAGAGAATGAGGGAGAGGAGAGAGTGATATAGTAACATAGATGGAGAGAGTGAGAGAGAGAGAGAGAGAAAGAAGATTGTAGGGAAAAGAGAGAGAGATAAAGCTAGAAGTAGGGGAGAAAGGGAGAGAGAGGACATGAGAGAGAGGGGAGTTATGGGGGAAGAGAGAGGATTGGAGAGAGAGAGAGAGAGAGAGAGAAGGGGGAAGAGAGAGGGAGGTAGAAGAGAAATGGAGAGAGATGAAGGATGAGAGAGGAGGAGGAGAGAGGGAGGGAGAGAGGAGGAGAGAGGGAGGGATAGAGAGACAAAGGTGGAAGGGTAGAGGGAGTGATAAGGAAGATGGAGAGAGGGAGAGAGGAGAGATATAGGAAAGAGAGATAGAAGAGGGGGAGAGGTAGAAAGATAGGGAGATAAGGGGAAGAGAGAGGGAGAGGAGTATGGAGGGATGGATAGATAGATTAGAGAAAGAGAGTGTATGTTTTGGGGATGATATTGAGAGACAAAGGGAGATAGAGATATTGATGGAAGGTGAAGAGAGGGACGAAGAGAGAGATGGAGAGAGGGAGGAAGGTATGGAGAGATTGGTAGATATGGAGTGAGAGAGCATGCATGTTTGGGAGCGTGAGAGAGAGAGACAAATGAGAGATGGATGGAGATATAGATATAAATGGAGGGGGGTAGAGGGAAGAATATTTCTTGCACTAGGTGCATTGATTTCAATGTAGATGGTAATTTCGAATCCTATTTGATCGTTTGCACTAGAGGAGTTGATTTTATTGTATATGTTTACTTATAATGATATTTGATTGTTTACACTAGATGGATTCATTTTAATGTAGATGAAACCTAATCCGACTTCATTGCTTGCACTAAATGCATTGATTTTAGTGTAGATGGTGATTTCTAATCCTCTTTGATTATTTACACTAGATGCATTGGTTTCAATGTGGATGTTGATTTCTAATTATATTTGATTTCTTACACTAGATGCATTGGTTTCAATGTAAATGATTTCTAATCTTATTTGATTGATTGCACTAAATGCATTGATTTCAGCGTAGATGGTCTTCTAATCCTATTTCATCGCTTGCAGTAAATGCATTGATTTGAGTGTAGATGGTTTTTATTACTATTTGATTGCTTGCACTATATCCATTGATTTCGATGTAGATGTTGATTTCTAATCCTATTTGATTACTTGCATTAGATACATTTATTTCCGTGTAGAGGTTTTTTCAAATCTTATTTGATCGTTTGCATTAGATGCATTGATTTCAGTGTAGTTGCTGATTTATGATTTGATGTCATTGGATGCATGATAGTACATTAATTTTAAAATGATTGGGTTAAAAATGTACATTGATTTTTGTGTTGTAGTAATTCAACCTATTAATATTGGACAGAAAGAGAGACAAGGTATGATGTTTACTACAATAGCTTGAGCTAAAGATTTATATGGTTTACGATTTCAATTGTCCTTTTCATATAATCGATATGAAAAGATAACAAAACTAACAAGCTTGACAATAAAAATAGTAGAAGAAAATAGTTTGAGATTGATAACAATGAATACAATTTGTAATGGACTACATTCTTATTATTCACATTTTTTTATCGTTCAACACTATTACATTGTCGCATTCCATTCAAAATTTTTATTTCATCATTTTTCATCATTAAATTTATTAACAAAATTTTTCGTTTCAACACACTGAAGTAAGTAAACTTGTTTCAAATAAAAATGACTAGATTAATATGAGACATATCTAACATATTTAAAATAATTATATCAATATTAGATGTATTTACATATTATTGATAGAATTAATCAAATCTTCCATATATTTCCCTTGGTCGCACAACAATGAAACCACCCTAGGTTCATCTTAACTCTCGATCTATCAACCACCAAGAGGGATCAAATCTCTCGAAGTGCAAACCTTTTCTGAAGTTTTTCACTCAAAAAAAAGGTTTGCACGTCAAGGGATTTGATCCCTCTGTGCCCTTGATAGATCCAGAGTTAAGATGATTCTAGATTGGTACAATATGAAAGGGATATTGTAATCTCTTGTCTTATTTTTTTATATAAAATTGAAAAAAAAATAGTTCACAAGCAACTGAATTGGAAATCAACATTGTTGTGAAGTATCATGTAAAGCATGAAATTCCATTTTCAAAGTCCCCTTAATCAAACTCATAAAAATAAGAATCATAAATTAATTAATAGTTGAAATGAAAGGAATTTTTGTTTCTAGGTTTTGATCACTAAACCAGATGTATTTGTAACTCTAAATTATCATTTTAGCATATTAGTAATTATAAGTTCTGATCAGAAACCAATTTAGCTGCCTACAAATCTGACAAAGGTCCCAATGAGGTAGATGAGGTGAGTTGTGCACGGACATATGTAATGGTAGCATTTTATGAAGTGCAAGGCCTGAGTGAGCAAAGCCATATGTATTGGTAGCAAAGTTATGACGCATGTTATTTCAGTGAGTGAGGTATAAAGTATTGCTTTCCTTGACAGAAACAATATAATGACAGAAGATCCAGAAATAAACGAGTGGATATGAAAAAAGTAAATGGTATCGATGCATCAAAATGATCACATGACATCATTGGCAAGAAGAAAGAGTTTGTCTTTAGGAATTTTCCCCGTACTTGAAAATGAGAAAAAGATTATTATACAATCTTTCATAAACTTTAAAGAAAGATTAATCTTCCCAAGGAAGTCTGGAGTTTGAAGCCGTTTAACGCAAATGAAACTAAAGAAAAAACGGAAATAGAAAAATGAAAAATAAAAACCTTAAAACCCCTCTTAAATTTGGACGTGTGAAATCTTGAAATATGCCCAGCTCTGCCCAATGTTCTGAAATCTCAGTGTGAGAAGGCTGGACGTGTGAAATCTTGAAATATGCCCTGGTCTGCCAAATGTTCTGAGATCTCATTGTGAGAAGGCTATCTTATTAAAGCTTATTCTTCATATCTTGCCGTTAGATGACCATGGTATACGTATGGTAACGGTATAATTTTGTCTTCTCAGTGTTTTAATTTAATAAATAATCATATTATATATATATATATATATATATATATATATATAATTGCAGTGTACATGATACCAAAAAAAATTGAAAAATATGCATTCATATTCGAAGAGGGAGGTGAATTTGAGGTTTCATCACTGCCCTAAAAATATGCATTCATATTCGAAGAGGGAGGTGAATTTGAGGTTTCATCACTGCCCTTTGTGAACTCAGCATAAGAGACTATTCCAAAGTTTAGTTAATTGATTAAATGATAATGGCGTTGGAAATGCACTGTTTGTTTTAGTTGATTTTTTTGTGGTTTTAATATATGGAAAATTAATATATATATATATATAAAGTTTTAGAAATTTCGGTAATTTTTTTATGATATGTACTTAGTAAAATGTTTACTATATTTATCTAAAAATATTCAATTTCTAATAATTTTATAAAATGTTTATATAAAATTTTGGGGATTTTAAATGTAAAATAATTTTATACTAATATAAAATTTTGGTGAAATATTTTTATGAAAAGTAGAAATTATTGAATTTTTTTGAAAATCAAAATTGAAAATTAGTTCACATGCATTTCCTAAATTTACAATGTTATAATCTAGGTTACATATACATATAACGACCAATTTGTAGTATTGAGATGAGATTATATATTAGTCTAAATTTAACTTAATTCTGAATTTACGAAGCATTTAGAGGGATCAAATTTCTTGAGGTGCAATTTTTTTTTAATATGGAAAAAAATTTGATCCATCTCTATAAATCTCTCAACCTGGTAATATATAATAAATAATAAATATCTAAATTATACATTTAAATTCCATTAAAAAATATAAACCAAATAACTATTTTCAATTTTATGTTTCATTAATCTTGAAGACCTAGCACAATAAATACTTTATTGGTGATGATTTATGATTGATAAAAAAATTGGAAAAACTCTAAAATCTAAATATTTTGAATATTATATAGAGAATCATTCCTAACTTTACATTCTAATATTCTAAACTTTCTCTTACCCTGGCTTAAATTTCTTACTAAAGTAATATCCTTCTCTAAAGCAAAAGTAAAAAATGGAATGTATAAAAAGAGAAAAAATGTTTATTTTAGAGTAAAATTTAATATTTGTAATGAAAAATAATGGGTTTACTATAAAACTTGTCAAGTATATATAGTGGACAAATAACATTTAAAATATGCAAAATATTTCAATTCAAAAGGTCAAACATTAGTAAAATACCACACTACCATCTCATCAACAATATCCTACTTCGAAAACTTAAATTTGATGATATTTTTATTGTTATTAATCACATAACACATTAAATCACTTATATCTCTTAAAAACACAGTGACTTATAAAATGATGAAAGTTGAATTACATTAAGAAAGAGATGTTGTGACATCATCTATTAAACTTGGAAGAAAAATTAAAGTACTCACCTTCAGCACCTTGGGCCTTTTGAAACTATCTTTCCTTACTATAGAGGGTGAACGAACAATCACCTATTACAACAGACTACAAGGATATTTTCCATAACTATGATGTAAGATAGAGTTTGTTACATGTGAATTAAGTTCTACAACAAAGTTATTCTGACACTAAGAATACATAGCCATAGTCATAAATAATCTTGATAATACTTTATCATTTTCCCAATATCCGTGCCATGAATACTTAGCCATCGAAAATAATTCAATGAAGAGAAACACTCACGAAACTAAAAAGGGCGTATAAAAAAGTATAAGTTGAACCCGATGTGAATGTCATAACCTATTAGTATGAGAATGCTACCAGAATATAACAAGGGAGTTTTACCACTTCCTACTAACCACTCTATGGATATACAAATAACCAAAGGATGAAGCTCATATTTCCAAAACACTTGCAAGCTATAGCCCCTAAATCATTTGCATAACTTCCTTTTGTATCTCCTTTTTTCGGTTGCAAAAATATTGGTCTATGTATACGATGCCTTAGAGACTTTATAAGTGTCTATTTCCTTCATACATATTTCTTAAGGCTTAACTAGTATCCAAGTTGTTTTCTATGATAGAAACTAGACTTATCCCCTCATATCTCCTTCACTTTTTTCCAATCACCCCTCATTGAAGACCTTCACATATGTTCATGTCCTCATTATATACATGGGAGGTGCATAACATTTCTTTATTTATACTTTCTGTCATCAAGCCTTGCACCTAGGTGAACACAACATAGAATACACTCCATCAATACCCACCATATCATATCTTAGAATGTCTAATAGTTGAGATCCATGTTCAACCAAATTGTGTGTTATTTTCCAAGTCACACCAAAGACTCATATGCATAATGATTATGATCATCCCACTTAAACACTTTCCAAAACACTCCTACCATCCTTGTGCTTAATGTGGCATTAACCCAATATCCATCAATTTTTAATTTCTTTTTTTCAGATGTCCAAACTATTTAAGAAATTATGCATCCAAACTAAAGAATTATAACCTTAGCCAAGGAACATTATATCCATCCTCAATTAAGAACTTATCCATCCAAACTAAAGAATGGTAACCTTAGCCAAGTAACATTACATCCATCCTCCATTCCAACGTGTGTATTTTATAAGAAAATCCCAAATGAAAACACTCAATTTTGTACCATAAATAGCATAGCATGATTGCTTTGCCAAACTCTTTAGTAGTTAGGTATGTTGTGTCATCATGCAAGACCACCCCAGAAATGCTTGCTTCCCTATATTAGCAACCCATTTTCAGAACTAACTGAAGTGTGCCATAAGTGTGTCAATGGAACGGACGACATGTCTATTATTAACTCCAGGGCATGGTTCTTATTAGATTTACATATAGATTTTTCTGTAAATATATATAACAAGATTTAGATTTACACATGTATAAAAATATTATTATATCAAAAGGCAAAATAATTGTTATTTTTACAACAGAGAAATTTTTATTTTTATATTATTATACTTCCTTAAATTTTGAGCCTTCGCATTCTCATCTCAAAGTCTCGTAACTCTATATCCATTTTAAATGATAAAGAAATTATGGATTAGATGAACTTATGTTAATGATATTTCAGTTGGGTTGAAATTTTCCTAATAATATTTATTTTATTTTTGTTCCATATAACACATTTGTGGGAAATCACATTTCCACTCATTGTAGAGATGGTACCAAGTGTAAATCCTAGATTTCCCCTGGCATAATGTCTAATCAATAACTTGTATTAATTATTATCTCAATATATTGCTTATGAAAATACAACCATGATGGATAGCATAACGATTAGTCCCACAATTAACCTAAACAATTTTTATTTTATTAAATTGATGACTTTAACTGAAAATGTGTATGATAAGTAATGATCAATATTCTTTAACACCATAAAATAATGCTATCTTATATTCATATAGGAGAAAGCATAATTTCACTTATTGGGAATAAAAAAAATTATGACGTTTCCATTATCCATTGTTTGAGTATTTTTTCAAAAACGAGATAAGGACAATGAGTGCAGTAACCACTTTTCATATTGATTATCAAAATTGTAGTGTGATTTAAAAAGTGCACAAACTAAATATTTTTAAAGCTGTTTATCTTCTTATAAAAATAGGGAGGGTTTTGATTTGATTCATTCTTTTTCAAATGAACATTCTACCATTAAAGTTATAACTTAGGAAAAAATTATATAAAATATTGAAAAATATAAATAAGAAAAAGTAAAATTAATAATTGTTTACATAACTTCTTACTAAATAATTATTTAGTATTCTAAGTTCACGAAGGATACTTTGTCATGAAGGCAAAGATTTTTATACCAATTTCTTTTACATTGCACGTTTTCATATATATTAAATTTAAATTGCATCTATATTAAATTTAAATTGCATTTGTTTATCTTAAAAATGGAAGACACTAAATATATGTTGAGATTTTTCTGTTTGGGATGAAATAGGAAAAATCTTAGCTGGTGACAACAATAGGAATTCAGGTCCTAGATTAACTTCAGGTTGTTGGGAGGGAGTTAATTCCTCCTATATTTGATGTGAGGGAATTAATGAGGCTGTTAGATTCTCTAGGCTATATAACAGGCAACCATTCGGATGTTTGCTAAGAGAGTGTGAGGATTTCTTGATGTAATCTCCAATTTGATTAATAAATTCCTGATGCCTATGTTTGGTGGACGTAGCCCAGATTGTTTGGGTGAACCACGTTAAATACTGTGTCATCTGTGTTTGATTTTCTGCTGTGTGTTTATGTTGTTTGCTGTGCACCTGAACCAACAATTGGTATCAGAGGGATGTTGGACGTCTAGCGCAGCGGAGGAGGTCGTGTTGTATCAAGTCTCGGAGTGCTGGTGCGTGTTAATGGTTTTATTGCTGGTGCATAAACCTGTTAAATTGATTGCTGCACACCTTGCTACAATCATTGCGTGAGGTTGCTGCCTGCCACGAGTCTGCTGGCATGTGAAGTCGGCTGTGGGAACCTGCATGTAAAGTCTGCGTATTACTGCGTGGAGAAATTATGCATGACTGCTGAATACGGATTACCTGCGTGGAGTGTTGCTGTAATACCTGCTGTCTGGAGGTTGATGTCAGGCTGCGGGAGCGCTAAGGTATGTTAAGTAATGCATGATCCTGAATTGTTTTTTTTTTAAATCGCTGGTCCGTGTGTAGAACCCAACCGCCAGCTTATGACCCAATAAATTTGGAGGAAATGAACTGTCGAAAATGTGTAATGGTGAGACTATATTTTCGAAAGAGTTTAATCGTTAAAATATCAGAGAGGCTACAGTGATTACTATGTCAGATTTATGATTCTAATTGGTTTTCACGGACTCGGTATCCTTGCAAGATATATCTTTAATACAATAGGTGAAACTAATGAAGAGTCCCTGTGGTTGGGGATGGCAGCGTAAAACAAGTTGGTAATCCTTCACCTATTGTATTAGTCACTCATATGATGCGATATGATATTACAACACTGAGATTACTGCATATTTTCTTGGTTGTATAACCTGCACAGTCAACAAATAAAAATACATTTTTTTTGTTGTTAAAGGCAAAGGCAGTGGCATACAGGCATAGGCAGTTTTTACTGTAATTTTGCACAGCAAAACAAACAAAAAAAAATAAAATTGTTTTTTGTTCAAAACAAAGGTATAGGCAAATTTTTTTTTGTGAAGTGCAACCGGAAGATATTTTTTCTTTGAGGCATAGGCAGTTTGGTTTTTTAAATTGCTGGTATTTAAAGTTGGATATTGGAGATTATTGTGTTTTTTGTTGATACAAAAATGGCGAAAACTCAAAGTGCCCGTTTTGAAATTGAGAAGTTTAATGGCAAGAATAATTTTGAGATCTGGAAGGTGAAGATGCACGATCTGCTGGTTCAACAAGGTGTGGCAAAAGCACTGTTGGGTAAAAACAAAAGGCCTCCTTCCATGACGGAGGATGAATGGGATGAGATGGACGATAGAGCTCTGAGTGCAATTCGGTTATGTCTGGCGGACGATGTTCTGTTCAACATTGTGTCAGAGAAAACCGCCGCAGGTTTGTGGTCGAAGCTTGAGAAGCTCTATATGACGAAATCTTTGACAAATCGGATTCTCCTGAAACGACAGCTTTACAGTTTGCGGATGAAAGAAGGTACCTCAATTGCTGATCACCTGAATGTTTTTAATACCTTGTTGGTGCAATTACACAGTCTAGATGTGAAATTTGATTCAGAGGATAAGGCAATAACTCTATTATGTTCTTTGCCTGAATCCTGGGATCACTTTGTTACTTCCATAAGCTTTAGTACATCAGAAATCCTTGAGTTTGACGATGTTGTTGGAGCCTTGTTGGCTGAAGAGACAAGGAAGAGGTCGAATGCAGACACCTCTACATCAGAGGTAATGATGGCCAGAGGTCGCTCATGAGAGAGACACTCCGGGGGAAAGCATAGCGACTCTCGTTCAAAGTCCAAAGGAAAGAAGCCCAAGGTGAAGTGTTGGCATTGTGGCAAGGCTGGACATCTGAAAAAGGATTGCTGGAAGCGAAAGCAGGCTGCTAAAGAAGGCTCTTCGACAGAAAAGAAGGAAGCCAACACCACAGATACAGGTTCAGTATCTGGTTCAGGTATGAGTGATGAAGTATTGTCAGTTAATGTTTCAAAACATGATCAACATTGGTTGTTAGATTCTGGGGCATCTAACCACATGTGTATACATAGAGATTGGTTTAAAACATATAGATCAGTTGATGATGGTGTTGTGTACATGGGTAATGATGTAACATGTAATATTGTGGGAATTGGGAGCATACAACTGCAAATTTTTGATGGGACAACAAAAATATTAATTGATGTGAGGCATGTACTACATTTAAAGAAAAATTTGATTTCATTACGAGCACTTGATTCAAATGGATATAAAACTGTAATTCAAGGTGGAGTTATGAAAATCTATAAAGGTATCTTACTAGTGATGAAGGCTAAGAAAGTAGGAAATCTATTTCAGTTAGAAGGTAGAACTGGGTCAGATCATGTGTCTGTGTCGGAACATGACAATAGTTCCATTTACTTATGGCATCAAAGATTGGGGCATATGAGTGAAAGAGGATTGAAAATTTTGGCTGACCGAAAGTTACTTCCTAATATAAGATCTGGAAAATTGGATTTCTGTAAACATTGTCTGTTTGGTAAACAAAGTAAACAAAAGTTTAAAACAGCCAAACATACTAGTAAAGGCATACTTGATTATATCCATTCAGATGTTTGGGGTCCAGCCCCTACAGCGTCATATGGTGGTTCGTCTTATTTTGTATCATTCATTGATGACTTTTCTCGGAAAGTTTGGGTCTTCATGTTGAAAAAGAAGTCTGATGTTTTTACAGTTTTCAAGCAGTTTAGAGCATTGGTAGAAAACAGCACTGGTAGAACTATAAAATGTTTAAGAACTGACAATGGTGGTGAGTTTTCCTCCAAGGAGTTTGACAGCTATTGCAAGGATGCAAGGATCGAAAGACATAAGACCACAGTTTATACTCCTCAGCAGAATGGAGTTGCTGAACGCATGAACAGGACTCTTCTAGAGAGAGCAAGGTGCATGCTGAGTAACGCCGGGTTGCCGAAGGAGTTGTGGACGGAAGGAGTGGCAACCGCTTGTTATGTGATAAACCGGTCTCCATCAACGGCAATAGACTGCAAGGTTCCGCAAGAGGTATGGATAGGACACCCTTGTGACTATTCTAAACTCAGAGTGTTTGGTTGTGATGCATATGCTCTAGTGCCTAAACATCAGCGAACTAAGTTAGATCCAAAGTCTAAAAGGCATATCTTTTTTGGGTATGGTGATGGAACGAAGGGATATAGATTGTGGGATCCTACTACCCGCAAAATCATCATCAACAGAGATGTAAAGTTTAATGAATCCTCTCTTGTACAGTTAGATGTAGATAGAAGATTGAAACAAGATGATGTATCTGATTTCCAGCATATTCAGTTTGACAGCATTTCTAATGATAGTCATAATGACCATAGTTCAGATTCTAGTCCTGAACAGGTTTCAGAATCAGATTATGAACAGGGTTCAGATGGAGGACATGAACAGGTCTCAGATGGTGATCATGAAGAAGTTTCTACAGATGATAGACAACCAGTTGTGGAAGCACCAGAAACATTCTTAAGGAGATCTACAAGAATCAAACGTCGTCCGAGAAGGTATGATGATCATGTTACTTCAGTTGCTTTGATCGCTAATGATGATGAACCTTTGTGTTATCAGGAAGCTGTAGAAGGTTCAAATAGTGACAAATGGAAAGCAGCCATGAAGGAAGAAATGATGGCCTTAGGTAAGAATGGTACGTGGGATCTGGTTGAACTTCCCAAAGGCAGGAAAACTGTGGGATGCAAGTGGGTGTTCAAGCTGAAACGGGGTGTGAATGATACGGAAGACAGGTACAAAGCGAGACTGGTTGCAAAAGGGTTTTCTCAGAAAGCTGGCATAGACTTTCTTGAGATATTTTCACTAGTGGTTAAAATTGTTTCAATTAGAATTGTGTTAGCATTAGTGGCTTTGTTTGATTTAGAGTTGCAGCAGTTAGATGTTAAGACTGGATTTCTACATGGTGATTTAGATGAGGAAATATATATGGAACAACCGGAAGGGTTTGTTCACCGTCGCAATGAGAAATTTGTCTGCAGGCTTAAGAAGTCATTATATGGCCTGAAGCAGTCACCTCGGCAGTGGTATAAGAAGTTTGATTCTTTCATGTTGAGTCAGAAATATGTAAGAAGTGAATATGATCATTGTGTTTACTTTAAGCAGTTAAATAATGGCATGTTCATTATCTTAGTGTTGTATGTTGATGATATGCTTTTAGCAAGCAAAAGCATTGAAGAAATCAACAGGTTGAAGACTCAGATGGCAAGGACGTTTGATATGAAAGATCTAGGAGCCGCAAGACAGATTTTGGGCATGGAGATTTTCAGAGACAGGAGTAATGGTAAGCTGTGGCTATCACAACAGAAGTATGTTAAGAAAATACTTTTGAGGTTTGGTATGAACAATGTGAAGCCTGTGTCGATCCCTTTAGCTTCCCATTTTAAGCTTTCTTCGAGTTTATGTCCTAATACAGATGAAGAAAAGGATTATATGTCTCGAATTCCTTATGCCAATGTAGTAGGATGTTTGATGTATGTGATGGTGTGTACGCGACCAGATATTTCTCATGCAGTTGGGGTTGTCAGCAGGTACATGGCAAATCCGGGTAAAGAGCACTGGTCAGCAGTGAAATGGGTGCTTCGGTACTTGAGAGGCACAAGTAGTTATTGTATTTCTTACAATAAGAGTAGTGAATTTGTTTGCGGATATGTTGATTCCGATTTTGCAGGTGATTTGGATAAGAGAAGGTCAACTTCAGGGTACGTATTTACTCTTGCAGGTGGAGCTATCAGTTGGATGTCAAAGCTACATAACATTGTTGCTTTGTCCACTACTGAAGCAGAATACATTGCTGGTTCTCATGCTTGCAAAGAGGCGGTTTGGTTGAAAGGTTTGCTTGGTGAGTTTGGTAGGCTACAAGACAACATCAGGTTACTTTGTGACAGTCAAAGTGCAATACCTTTGGCTAAGAATCCGGCCTATCATAGTAAATCAAAGCATATTCCAATCAAATATCATTTTGTAAGACAGGTTATCACTGAAAGGGGAGTTTCTCTTGAAAAGGTGCATACAAAGGAGAACTGTGCAGACATGTTCACGAAACCAGTTTTGTTGGAGAAGCTACGCTGGTGTTTGGCTTCTCTTGGCTTGCAGAAAAGATAAAATAATAATAATAACAGGGCATCAGGTGAATTGTTGTCAAGGTGGAGATTGTTGAGATTTTTCTGTTTGGGATGAAATAGGAAAAATCTCAGCTGGTGACAACAATAGGAATTCAGGTCCTAGATTAACTCCAGGTTGTTGGGAGGGAGTTAATGCCTCCTATATTTGATGTGAGGGAATTAATGAGGCTGTTAGATTCTCTAGGCTATATAACAGGCAACCATTCGGATGTTTGCAAAGAGAGTGTGAGGATTTCTTGATGTAATCTCCAATTTGATTAATAAATTCCTGATGCCTATGTTTGGTGGACATAGCCCAGATTGGTTGGGTGAACCACGTTAAATACTGTGTCATATGTGTTTGATTTTCTGCTGTGTGTTTATGTTGTTTGTTGTGCACCTGAACCAACAATATATTTATCAAACTGAGTATCTTATAGGTGATGAGATTTATTTGGAGACCGTCCCTCGAAGAATGCTCTACTTATTCAACATTAATCACCAAAAATAAATAGTTTACATGCAAGTATGAGAGTTAGAACAACCACCTAGTATGTAGGAACTAATTCCTAAACAAAGACTCACACACAAGTCACTCCATCAATTTCAATACTCCCCCTTGATGGCGAAAGGGTTAACTAGTAGTCCTAACATTTCCCAAAATAAATCAAATTTAATTCTTCATAGGGGCTTAGTAACAATGTCTGCAGCATTATCACAAGTATAACAATATCCAATATGGATTTCCTATTACTAAACCTTCCCCCTAACAAAGAGAAACTGCGTATCAATAAGCTTTGTGTTTTTATGAAACAATGGATTATTTTCATGTTTGATTGAGCTCTCGTTGTCACATATGATAAGTGTTGCATCCTTTTGTTCTTCTCCGGCATCATGGAGAAGTCTCCTCAACCAAACTCTTCACATGTTGTTGCATACATTGCTTGATACTATGCTTCTGCTGAAGACAAGGATATAATGTTCTGTATGATACTGCTCCATGCAATGACCCCAGAACCAATGTTGAATCCATAACCTATTATGGATCATCTGTCATCCCTAACAAAGTGAACCTACGTATCAATATGCTTTGTGTTTTTATGAAACAATGGATTATTTACAAGTTTTATTGAGTTCTCGTTGTCACGTATGGTAAGTGTTGCTCTTTTTGTTCTCCTCCAGCATCCTGGAGAAGTCTCATCAACCAAACTGCCTCACATGTTGTTACACACATTGCTTGATACTGTGCTTCTGTTGAAGACAATGATACAATGTTCTTCTTCTTGCTGCTCCATGCAATGACCCCAAAACCAATGTTGAATTCATAACCTATTATGGATCATCTATCATCTATATTTCTAACCCAATCTGAATCTAGAAAACCTATCAGTCTAACACCAAATGAATCAATATATTTAATATCAAAGTCTAAGGTTCCTTGAAAATAACTTAAGACGCCTTTCACTGCAACCCAATGATTCTCAAGAGGTTTTGACATGAACTGGCTCAATACACTAACTGCAAAAGCCAAATCCAGCCTAGTTGTAGTTAAGTAAATTAGACTCCCAACCAATTTTCCATACAATGTTGCATCGACCTCCTTAGAACCATCATTATTCAGAAGTTTGGTATTCTGCTATAAAATCATTGAGCTATCTTTGCACTGATCCATTCTGAACATTTTCAATAAGCTCCTCACATACTTTCCTTGAGACTAAAAAGTCTGGCCATAATCCCTCCAAACTTCCAAACCCAAATAATAGTCTAAATCTCCAAGGTCTTTCATCTGAAAAACTTGTGACATCTGCTCTTTGATTTCCTTAATGAGCTCATCAACATTTCCTATAATGATAACATCATCTACATATAAAGAAATCAAAACAATTTTCCCCTCTTCATCAAACATGGTATACAAATTAGGGTCATTCTCGCTTCTTTTATTACTATGTTGTAGAGATCAATCAATCTTATCACACCATCACCTTGGTTCCTGTTTTAATCCATACAATTTTTTACTCAATCTATAGACTAAATGTTCCTCCCCCTCTTTAACAAACCCTTCATGTTCAATTCAATAAACTTTTTCTTTTAATTCCCCATTTAAGAATGCAGATTTCACATCTAGTTGATGTATCATCCAATGATGTTTGGTAGCTAAAGCAATTAACATTTTAATTATGTTTAATTTGGCTACAATGGTGAACGTTTCCTCATAGTATATGTCTTCTTTCTACGAGTATTCCTTTGTAGCTAGCCTAGCTTTATATTTGTCTATTATCCCATCTACTTTCAATTTAGGCTTGTATAACCATTTGCAACCTATGGGTTGTTTTCCTTTAGGTAGTTCAACTAGATCCCGAGTTTTTTTTTCAAGTAATGACTCATATTCCTCTTCCTTGGGTTCCCTCGATTCACTATATTGAATTGATTCTTTATAATTAGAGGGTTCAACAACATTTAACATACTAGTTATAAGAGCATGATCCATATATATTGCTGGAAACTAAATTTTCCTACCTAATCTCCACAGTGGTGGACTGGCTTCAAATCTATTTTTATCATCCCTTGGTGGACTTGACCAAATAACTGCATCTATACCATCCACTTCTTCCTTTTTCTCTTGTTGTGCCTACCTCTCATGGCTTCCCCTTGTTTCATCACTTCCATCTTCCACTGCCAAAGGCATGTGCCATTCTTCATTGCCTCTATCATGGTTTCCATCATCTACCTGCTCATGGAATACTATATCTCTACCTACAAACACTTTATGAGTAGAGGGATTAAACAATTTATAAGCATTAAACTCTGTACTGTACCCCAAAAAAATGCATTTAATGGGCTTTGAATGCAGTTTCTCCATATCTTCTTTTGGAACATGAGAAAAATATTTGGAGCCAAAAGCTCTTAAATAATTCATTGCGGGCTTAGAACCTATTATAGCTTTGAATGGAATTTTAAAATCAAGGCTCGTTGTTGGACTCCTATTCTTCAAACATACTACAATATTTATTACTTCTTCCAAGAAACCATTAGACAGGTTCTTACCTTTTAACATGCTTCATGGACACTCCACAAAGGTTTTGTTCTTCCTCTCTACAACCTTGTTCTATTGAGGAGTGTGGGGTACTATTAACTGTTGAACTCTCCCATAGCCCTTGCAATATTTGATGAAACCACCCTTCCTGTATTCTTCCCATTGATCTAAGCAGAGAATTTTGATGAATTTTCTTGTCTGTTTTTCAATCATGCTTCTCAACTGTTTAAAATATTCAAAAGTATGACTCTTCTTTCTAAGAAAATATACGCAAGTAAATATCATGCAATCATAAAAAAATAATAAGAAATAATAGGCACCTACTAATGACGTCGTCTACAGTAGCCCACATAAATCAGTGTGCACAAGCTCTACTATATATGTCATATATCTATCTAAGTTTATAGAAAAATCATATCTATGCATCTTCCTTAGACCACATGCTTCATAATTAACATCAAATTTCTTTAAAATGGGAAGGCCATTGACCATACCTCATTTCTGAAGTAGCAGTAGGTCATTAAAATTGATATGACTAAATATTTGATGCCATAAGTCTTATGTAGTCATAACTGATGAATTCAAGGCTTGGTGGAGTGCGCTTCTTACATTCAACTTATACAGTCCTCCCACTCGAATACCTGATGCAATTGGCTTTATACGATCCAACATATATTTAATAACACAATAAGACTTAAAATACTCTACCTTAAGATTCTTATATGTTATCATAGAAACAGAGAATAGATTCTTTTTTATTCTAGGTACATACATTCCAATTTGAAGATGCCTAATATTTCCATCACGAAATGCGATAGTAACATTACCGTACAATTTTATTTGGTACCCTCTATCATCAGCAAGGTAGTTATTAGCACTGTTGTTGGTTTATTTGAAATTTTCAAACCAATGTTTGTTACCTGTCATGTGAGTGGAAGCTCGTAAGTCCACAAACCAATCTTTTGCTTCATCATCCTCACGAGAGAAAGCAAAATTAGATACAAATAATGTGAGGTTTTGATTATGATATTCATTGAAAAAGTGCCTTGCATGCTTCTTATGTCTATGTCAACCTTCATCAAGCTTCTTCTTATGAAAATTTCTAGAAATGTGACCAACTCTACTACAATAAAAAAATTTGGGTCTTGAATCACTTCTATTTTAAGACATACCTTGAGGTGGCTTCCTTTCTAGTGTACTTTCGCCTTTCTGTCCTGCACTTGACTTCCCTATGTAGGGCTTCTTCTTCACCATTAAAGCAAGATTTGAACTCTTGGTTTTCAAATTCATTCACCTTTCTTCCTCTTGCATCAAGATCCCTGTCAATTCTTCAAATTTAGGGCTTTCTCTTTCACATTCAAGTCTGTGATAAACATATGATAGTCATAAGTCATACCATTCATGGTAATTTTGATGAGATTAGTGTTTGGCATTGTCTCCCCTATGTTCAATTTCTTATCTCTAAGCTCCTTGATTCGAGACATGAATGCAACCACCGATTCATTCTCCTCCATTTTAATGGAGAGAAACTTCCACTTCAGAAACAACAAGAGATTTATCTTTTTGATCTCTTACAGGTCCTTGAGAGTTGTCCAGATGTCAATTGTTGATTTACATTCTCAGATGTGAGGGATAATACAATATTTCACTGACAATTTTAACAACACTTTCACTTTAGCCTCCCTCTTTTCCCAGTCATGGATTTTTGTTGTTCTTCCACTTGTATCTATGGTTGGCTTCAATTCATCACCACTTGCAATCACCCATGCGTTTTTCCCCTCAAGCAGGGTTTAGAACTTGAATTTCCAATTAGAATAATTGGATCCATCAAGCTTATTTCTCTCATTTAGGTATGCCTTTGCCCTATGATTATTCATCTTGACAGGTCTACCTCAAAAAAAATTCGACCTTTAGCAAAAAAAATGGATGTATCTCCAAATCTCAAAAAAATCATGCTCTTATTAAAATACAACCCCTTCAAATGGGTTCACAAAAAACAAATCCCTTTTTTTAAAGGATATAGAAACCCTCCCTTAAAAAAAATGTAAAATCCTTTTAGATGGGCACCAAAAATTATTTTCCTCTTAACAATATTATAAGCCTTTGTTTAAAAGGTATTCAATAGAAAATATGATAACCATACCCTCATCTTGCTCATAATACTGGATACATCACACTTATTGCATGACCACTCTTTCGCTATGTCTAGGATGCGCCACCAAGACAACACCTTTAGACTGCAATGCTCTGCATGCAACAATACCATGATGCACCAACAAATCAGAATGACCTACACCAACCTACGATCCATGAGAAAATGCTCTGAACGATCCAATGCGCACTCCTCCTCCTCATGCAACTCTCTGCTCCTACACATAGGTTGACATAGCACTCTTGACGCAGCCTTAAGATGCAACACCACTCAGCACGGATGCCACTGCAAGGTAGAAAATTGTCTTCCGAGATATACACAAATCCACAACTTTGACCACAAATTCTCTACGGCTGAGTTGCGTGAAGTCTAAGAAAATATACTCTACCATAGCGCGGATCTCGAGTCTGCACTTCTACAAAGGTCGCCACAGCCCCACGATGGCCACCACAGTAGATCCGCTACTCCAACACTGACAACCCTCACCATTTATCACACACTAAGAGGTCCACCTAAAAAAATAGGCCTATAACAAAATGCGAAGATCGGCCTACAAAGAAGAAACTCACCATGCACTTCGCTTGCTCGATCCACTCTCTGAATGAACATGCACTGTTTAACGGAGGGAAAAGTCCACCGATGCATGTAAATCCACCAATGTACGTAGATTCACCGATCCATGGCACCCCCATCCATCGATCGAGCGAACCATTGATCAAGCATGCACATCGACTTCGCTAACACATCTACACTTCCACAGTGAGAGGGTTCAATAGAATGCAAAGCTGGTGGCTTCAGTATATGGTTTGGTAGCGCCGACCAATATTGTTGGATGCTTGCGCATATCGGATACGATCACTCATTCATTAAACTACACAGGAGATATGTGGACATCAAGAGTAGGCACTCTACGCAACTGTATACTTTGTGTTTCGACTCATCGAAATATATGTTGTGCATCTCTACCTCCGAATTGTCTTCAAGGATATTTGTGTCTCCTCGATCACTTAGGACTTGCTCTACTTTTGGACTTGGTGAAGTTAATGGGGTAACCCCTTTGTTCCGAGGCATGAGGTCAATATCTAGATATGACTCTGGCTGGACCATATCCATGTACATCTGCTCTATCACATGTTCAATCTCTTGAGCTAAGTCCTACTCCTATGATTTCTGGCCCTCTCTGCTCTCTGCTAGCTACTTGGATGAGTCTATAACCTGTATGGGTACAATTTCATCAATATGTGCATGTTGCGCCTCCTGCTATACTTGTTCCTGTTGCACTTCCCTCTCACTTCTCCGTAACTCTTATTATTCCTTGGCTTCTAACTCTTTTGTATCACCTCCATCCTTTGTTTCTCTTTTAGTCTTTGCACGATCCTCTTGTCACGCTTCCACCTCTTAGCCTCAATCACCAAGGTTGCTATAAACACAAGTGGATCTTCTTTGAACTTACGGCTTTGTTCTACCTTTGTGCTATCGACAACCTTCCTCTCACCTTTTTCACGCGCAGATCTACTACCCTCTATTGCTACTAATGATGCTACTCTTTGAGGTCCTGCTTCCCTCTACCTTGCTAACTGCTCTACAACTATGTCAATCAGTTCATTGAGCCTAGACGAGTGATAATAGTATCTCGATGGGTCTTCCTCATGCCAAAGACATGACCCATGGATCTAAGGAAATTGCACTCTCACATAGTGGTCCTTCACCAAGAAATGTAGGTCATATAGATTAAAACTTCTAGTGCTGCAGGGGAATCCTTTGAATCCTCCGTCTCGTCCCTAGCATGCTTGAGATTCTAAATCTCATACAACCGATCCGCAAAGGAAGAGTGGGCCAAGGTTCCTTCTTCTTCCTATGTAGTCTCACCGATAACCCTATGGTGATGTGATATTCCACCTCTTACATGTCGAGCTTTTCCATGGAAAACTTCTGTAGAACATGCAGAGCTTTCTTCAAGTTGTACATCTCTATGAAGGTGCCAAGGGGTGAGGCATATCAATCTGATATGTCGATCAATGCCTCAATTGCTCCCTATGACATTCAAGGTGGATCCTACTCAAATATCATTGTGTACACCAGGGTGAAAAAGTGGTCTAAAAACTATATGATAACTCCGCAGAAGCTGCATTCAGACAACAATCTATAATAAATGTGCACCGAGGTTTCCAAAGGTGTCTATGGCCAACCCAAGCCTGAGAGCTGATGACAAGCACATAATGCATCCAGTATGTAAGAGGACATGTATATCTCTACTTGCTCACCCTTGGATGGATTCCGAGCTTCTGTCATCTGTTCCTTCAACCTGAGAGCTAGGATGTCAGACCGGTTCAAGGTTTTCCTTCACTGCCTAGTTTGTCCAACACAATCACCCAACTCTATGGGATGGTATTTGTGCTCTCTTGGCCATATAAGTGGCATGAAAAGATGACCAAGTACTGATATGAATTCCGTACTATCTTTATCTTGGAAACATGGATGGGTGTTGTCTTGAACATAGCTGGCTCTTTCGCCAACCTCTTCAAGATATCTCTTGAGTTTTCATTTCTTCTGGGTCTACTGAAGGGTTTCCCCATTTTGATCACCGGTTCTGGCAAGTGATACATCTCCTTAAAATAATTTGCTGTAAAGGTAGCAAGTTGTGGTCCACTCACACTTCCCAACACCATTTTCTTTGGATCAATATGTGAGACAGTCCAGTGGATCATGTCCGTGCATGGAAACATGAGATACCTGCATGCAATCCTGTACAAGCTAGACTTGTGAATGTTGAGATAGACCTTGTGGTCTTCAATATTTTTGTCAAATGTGCTTAAAAATGCATCATTAATGTCCTGTAACTTCATATTGATATCTTTTTCTACAAACAACTTGGTTTCTTCATAGATAGGCAAACTCATAGACACCTTCTCAACTACATCTCTAGTTGCGCTCTCGACGGTGTCCTTTGACCCTGCTCTCTTGGATTCCATTAAACCTATGATAGATGGAGACATGGCAACACCCATAGCAAGAAATCTATTAGTTGAAAACCAAAACAAATTTGAGGATTGACATGAAACATACCTCAGTGACAGACTTGGAATATTATGCAATTTTCACTGGGAGGTTGGGAGATTGATTGCCAACACTATGCAAGGCACTGTCTGGGATATTAGGAGGCTAACTAAGTACTGGAACTACAGAATGCATAGTCCATCTTGGCCTACTAAGGGTTGAAACTTCATAATGTTCCGATAAAGCTTCATAATGTTCCGATAAATCTTTCACGATAAAGCTTCTAGATGTGATTCTAGATAAGCTCAATGGATTAGAGATAAATATCCATGGAGAAAAACATAAAAGTTGTTATGGAGAGAAAGGCAATATTTTATGAGGAAAAACCTCACGCGACACAAATGAGAGCTTTTCTGAGATAAGCCTAGGCAAATGGATAAAACATCCACCTAAAAGTAGGATGTCACTAAAGGAAACTATATCATGAAAGAGGGTATTAAACACTCATTTCATATATCAATTGGAGGCAGTTGATGCATGGCAAGAACCTCAACTCGGGGTTGAGTTGAAAGTGTCAATTCTATGGTTGGGTAGTGGTGCTCCATTCTCGAAGTGATGTTCTCCATCATTTCAAATCTAGTGGGATTCTCTTGCGTGAGATGTTCTATATGTTGGTTTCTTACCCTCTATGTTTATTTCTTACTTTGGAAATGGTTAAATCATTCAGATCAAATGTATGGATGGTTGAGTTATCTTTATTATCAGAATGATGAATTTCTTATGCATGTGACTCTTACTGCATCCCCGTGTAAAGTTAGTTGTAGAAGTATAGTAAGTAGTTGACATTACTTGTGCCAATGAGCTATCTGACTCACAGTAGAATCTGCATGGGGAAATTATGCATAAGTAGAGGTTCTTGTATTAACTTGGTTATGAGATGATTATATGTGAATTTTGAGATATCTAGTAAATCTAAAATTGATCATCATTCAGATTAGGGAAGGAACATAATATGCATCTAACTTATGTGGTGTCTTTTGGTTAAATTAGAAAACATTTATTCATGTGACATTTGTGTATGTGGAACAGTTGTGAAAAAAATGCTTCTGCTAATATAATCGATGATTCAGAATTATCAATATTGTGCATGTCATAAGACTTGCTTCCACTTAGGCCAACTAGATATGCATGTTAAATGAAGGGTTGGTTAGTAACATTTTGACTATGATCATGATGCATCGCCACGACAGCTGGAATAGACTTAAGTTAATATTTCATTAATGTTTGTGTGAATTAATCGAAGGATTTTATGACTTGCATAGTCCTTCTCTATAATTTGTAAATTATGATTAATGTTTCATGTGACGTATAAGTCTTCTAAATGAATCTATAGTTCCCCATCATGGATCCAATAAAGCATAGAGAGAGTATGAATTACTATGGTTCCCTACTTTGATGAGTTTTGATTATTAAGAGAATGAGTATAATTGCATGACTAATACTTATCCATGTAATGAGAGGGAAATTTTCATTGTGATAATGATTGAATCTTAACAGTAACAAAAGCAAATTTTAAAATTCCTAGGTAGGCTTAGGGGTACGTTAGAGTTTCGAACCACCTAATGTGGTTCATCCTTAGAACAAAGGTTAAAAAATCAGTCAGTGAGAATGTTTAAATAAAAAAGATGCATTTGGTTCTAGAGTTAGTCGTTAGGAAACAATGGTTAAGAATTAGTCATTAAAAATTCGTTGAATAAATTTATATATATATTATGATTTTGTTACGTTTTATTTTATTTTATTTGATTAATATTTTTAATTAAATAATATTGACTTCACATTAGTTAGAGAAATTTGATAATAATATAATAAGAATTGAATATTTGTAAATATATAATCATGTTTAAAAATAAGATTAATATATTTATCAAAGGGTTATGATATTAAAATATTGGAAAATATTATAATAGGGAAGTCAAAGAGGACATATATATATAGAAATATAAAAGTATATATATATATATATATATATATATATATATATATATAGATATATATATATATATATCATAAAAATAAAGAACAATTTACAAAGACAGGGCACTGATCCAACTTCTGCAATGACTCGACAAAGTTGAGGAACAAGGATGGTTGTGCTTAATATGAGGAACAAGAGTGGTTGTGCGTAATATGTGCTGCATATTCTTGGATTCGCTGGTTAATGGAGCGACTAATTTCCTTAATGTAAGGAATCCCACAAAAACATGGGATGGAGTAGACCCCTTTCACGTCATTAGAGTTTAGAAGGTCTTTAAGGGATCTAAGATTTAATATTTATGTTTTATTTTTATTTTTATGTATTTTGAGTCGGTCAAAATTTTAAACATTACATTACATATTTACCACCATACATATCTCTCAACACAATTATTATAATAAAAATAATATGTAATTAAACATATATATATATGAATGAAAAAACATGAAACAATATTAGATTTACTTTCTCTTTCCATGCTCATGCTTAATTTGTAAATGGGCTTTGTTACAATACCATGGGCTAATACCATGGATTATCAATAACACATGTCAAATATAGAAAATTATTCCATAAAATATGAATACTTTGGATTAATTGCATTAGTCAAATTTATAGACTAAACTGTCTTTTTTTCACGATATTTTAATCAAAATATGATAGATATTTTAAAAAACTTGAATTTAAATTGCTTTTCCAAAGTGCTAAATTCAAATTGTATACCCTGATTTTGGTGAATTTCTGTGAAAAAACTATTTTGAATCCATAAAAAAAGCTATTTTGTCTATGAGTTAAACTGGGCTTATTGATTGGAGCTAGTCGAATAATACCATGGATTTATTACCCTCTGTTCACACGATGGTTGGATCTAGAGTTGAATGAATCCACGCTATATATATTTGAAAGGCATCTTCATGTATTGTGCCTACGAGGTCATCTTCGGCCCGTAAGATTATCTTTGGCGATAAATCAGAAGATATCGATTATTCATGGAGACAAAAAGGGTTTATAGTGCAATATTATGTGTGATGATGATGATCAATTATGCTGTTGCTGGGCGAACAGCCTACCTGAATGTGGAGCGATTTGCTCACCTGCATGTGAAGCAGCGGGGCATATATAACCCAGATTCTGCACGGGTTGAAACGAAACCCAAAAATCGACGAATGCTGCCTTCAGGCCCTAGCCAGTGTCTCAGTGACGGCTATGGCTGTCCTCCACCACGTCCGCCGCACCGCCTGTCAAATATAATTAGGCTGCGGTCTAATCTATAAGGATAATAGTCTTTGAGCTGGAACTATGTTTTTGTCTACATCATATATAATAAATAATGATCCGGCTAGAACAGTTGTCCTTGTGTTTGAATTTTCTGTTTGTCTATTTCATATATGATAAATAGTGTTCTGGATCTCTTTACATTTGCTTGTGTAAATCAAGATTTCACAATGTTCCGGCTAGAACAGTTGTCCTTGTCCTTGAATTATATCTTTGTCTACTTCATATATAATAAATAGTGTTCTGAATCTCTTTACATTGGCTTGCGTAAATCAAGATTTCATAATGTAATTCGGGTGATTCGCTTTATAATTTCTGCTAATATTTTTCTTTTAATGTAAATCAAGATTTCACAGTGTAACTTCGGTGAATCTCTTTATAATTTCTGTTTTTTACGTTTTAGAATGTAAATTTCAATGATCCAAAATATTTATAAGTAGATTAGACAATTTTCAGATCACAGTTTTCTAATTACATAATGGACTTCATTATAAGATCAATATGGAAAAACTAATAAAATTTTGAAATTTTTATTTTAATAATAAATGATTAATTATATCATTTTTATAAAGTTTTTTAATTATATTTTATAATAATAATAATAATATTTATTTTTATGGTCACAGCCAAGCTAGATACCAAATTGGTGTATGAGACCTTCTTGTTTTGAAATTTTTATTTTAATAATAAATGATTAATTATATCATTTTTAGTATGAGATCCTCTTGTTGGTATAAGAGATTTGATTGCTAAGTCTACAAAGGCATACATACTCTACCTAGTTTTGAACTTGTGACCTCTTAAGAGGAAACACATGTTCTTAACCATTAGGCCCACTCAAGCTGAAATGATAATGATATATTAAGATTTAATTAAATTTATTAATGGAAATTTTGAATTATATTTTAATTAAAATTTTTAAAATTTGTAATTTTCAGTTTAATATGGAAAAGATGTGGTAATGTTCTATTTTTTTATGTGAATATTTTGCCTCAATCCAATTACATAAAATTACAAATATAGATAAAATTAAAAATAATAATAATTAAAATAATTCTTATTTTGACTTCATCCAATTATATAAATTTGAAAATATAATTAAAATAAAACAAAAAATTAATAATTATTACATAAAATTAAAAATAATAATAATTAAAATAATTTTTGTTTTCACTTCATCAAATTATATAAATTTGAAAATATAATTAAAATAAAACAAATAATTAGTAATTAAAATAAAATAGTTAATCTAGGGTTTAAGATTTATGGGTTCTAGTTTAGATCTATGAAGCTTCGAGAGAGTTCAAATATGTAAAAATACAAACTTAGATAATCTTGTTTCGAAACAACTAGTACGATTCATCTTCAAGACAAGATGAACCATGTGGTCGACAAGAATATCTCTTATGTGATTTTTATCGAAAGATGTTGTTACAATTTATATAAATTTATTAAATAGTAATATTAGATATTTTTAAGTAAATTATGAAATATTAAAATTGGAATTATTAATATATTTTTAATATTATTAAAATTACATTTATTGTATTTATTAAATATAATAAATTTAATTCGTGATCTTTTTATACCGAAAATATAAGTTTAAATTATATAAAGGAAAAACTATCATTTTCACAATTCGCTCTATCTTCTGAACCAACTAATGTGGTTGATCCTCACGACAAAGTAGTAGTTCTATGTTTCAATTATTTCTATTTAAACAAAGTTTTTTTTATCTTCTGAACCAACTAATGTGGTTGATCCTCATGACAAAGTAGTAGTTCTATGTTTCAATTATTTCTATTTAAACAAAGTTTTTTTGGTAGAAATCACATGAGAGGATTTTTAGTCGACGCCTTTCAAACCAACAACTGTGTTTCATCATGAGGAATTCTATTTATTGGATTTTTTATATTTATTTTATTGTGTTGGATGTTTTCTCTAGTTGTGTTTATAGGGGCTTTATAATCTACTATGAGGGTACATTTTAGGTAAACATGTAAACATTTAACATATAATGTTTAACATTTAAGATTTTTAATCTAATGTCTGTTATTTAAAAATCAATCTAATTATTATTATGTATAACCACAATATAAATTTAAAATATAAAGAGGTTTAGGAACAATAAAAAAAGAGGTATGATAAATAAATAAAGATATAAATAAAATTGAGGTATGGTAAATAAATAAAACATCTTTTTAGAGGTATCATAAATAAATAAAAATATAAATAAAATAGAGATATGGTAAATAAATACAAATATATCAAATAAGATTAGAGGTCAGTATATAATTATATACCAAGTCAATGGACAAAATACCATGTTAAATAAAAGAGGTATGGTAAATAAATATAAATATAAATAAACCAATTGTATGGAAAATAAATAAAACCTCAAATATGGAGGGGGGAGTGAGAAGGGAGCGATGGAGATAAATGGAGGGGGGAGGAGGAATGAAGAGAGAGAGGGAGGGAGAGAAGTGAGAGAGATAGAGAAGGGTAAGAGAGTGAGAGGTATACATAAAGATGGAGGAGGAGAGAGAGGGAGATAGGGAGGGAGAGAGTGAGAGGATTGGAGGGAAAATCGAGATAGAAAGAAAGATGGGTGAAGAGAGAGGGAGGTAGGAGAGAAATAGAGAGAGAACGGACGAGAGCGATGACTTGAGAGAGAGGAGGAGGGAGGAAGGGATAGAGAGATGGAGTTGGAGGGGGAGAGAGTAAGGAAAGAAGAAATACATAGAGAGTTAAAAGTGGAGAGATAGAGGGAGAGGCAATGGAGAGATGAGATAGAGTGTGTATGTTTGGCGGTGACATAAAGAGACAAAGAAGGAGAGATGGAAAAAATGGGGAAGAGGAGAGAGGGAGAGAGAGAAAGAGAGAAAGAGGATTGGAGGAAAAAGAGAGAGAGAGAGAGAGAGAGAGAGAGAGAGAGAGAACTAGGAGAGAATGATAGAGAGAGGACTTCAAAGAGATGGGAGTTATGGGGGAAGAGAGAGGATTGGAGGGAATAGAGAGAGAGAGAGAGAGAGAGAGAGAGAGAGGTAGGAGAGAAAGGGAGAGAGAAGAAGGATGAGGGAGAGGAGGAGAGAGGGAGGGGTAGAGAGATGGAGTTGGAGAGGGAGAGAGGGAGGGAAGAAGAAAGAGATAGATAGTGAGAAGTAGCGAGAGAGAAGGAGTGACAAGGAAATATGGAGATAGAGTGTGTATGTTTGGGTGTGAGATAAATACACAAAGAAGGAGAGATGGAGAGAAGGTGAGAGGGAGGGATATAATAATAGATTTGGAAAGAGAGAGATAGAGGGAGAGAGAGGGAAATATAGATGAAGTTGTAGGGAGTGGGAGAGGAAGTTAAGAGGAAATACATAGAGAGGGAAACGTGGAGTGGTAGAGGGAGTGATAAGGAAGATGGAGAGAGGGAGAGAGGAGAGAAAGAGGAAAGAGAGATAGAAGAGGGGGAGAGGTAGAGAGAGAGGGAGACAAATGGAGGAGAGAGAGAGAGAGGGATAGGAGTATGGAGGGATGGATAGATAGACTGGAAAAAGAGAGTGTACATTTTTGGGATGATATTGAGATACAAAGGAGATAGAGATATTGATGGAAGGTGAAGAGAGGGACAAAGATAGAGATGGAGAGAGGGAGGAAGACTGATAGGGAGATTGATAGATATGGAGTGAGAGAGGGTGTGTGTTTGGGGGTGTGTGAGATAGAGAGAAAGGAGAGACGGATGGTGATATTGATATAGATGGAGGGGGGTGAGAGGTAAGAATATTTCTTGCACTAGATGCATTGATTTTAGTGTAGATGGCGATTCCTAATCCTATTTGATCATTTGCACTACAAGAATTGATTTTATTATATATGTTGACTTCTAATGATATTTGATTGCTTGCACTAGATGCATTGACTTCAATGTAGATGATTCCTAATCCTATTTGATTGCTTGCACTAAATGCATTGGTTTCAATATGGATGTTGATTTCTAATTATATTTGATTTCTTACACTAGATGCATTGGTTTTAATGTAAATTATTTCTAATCTTATTTGATTGCTTGCACTAAATGCATTGATTTTAGTGTAAAAGGTCATTTCTAATCCTTTTTGATTGCTTGCACTAAATGCATTGATTTCGGTGTAGATGGTTTATAATACTATTTGATTGCTTGCACTAGATCCATTGATTTCAATGTAGATGTTGATTTCCAATCCTATTTGATTTCTTGCATTAGATGCATTGATTTGCATGTAGAATTTGTTTTCAAATCTTATTTGATTCCTTGCATTAGATGCATTGATTTGAGTGTAGTTGTTGCTTTATGATTTGATGTCATTGGATGCATGATGGTACATTAATTTTTAAATGATTGTATTAACAATGTGCATTGGTTTGAATGTAAACACAAAAAAATTATTGGTAATGTACATTGATCTTTGTGTTATAGTAATTCAACCTATTAATCGATATGCAAGGATGACAAAACTAACAAGCTTGACAATAAGAATAATAAAAGAAAATAGTTTGAGATTGATCACAATGAATACAATTTGTAATTGACTACATTATTATTATTCACATTTTTTATCGTTCAATACTATTACATTGTCACATTCCATTCAAAAATTGTATTTCATCATTTTTCATTGTTAAATTTATTAACAAAATTTATCGTTTGAACAAACTGAAGTAACTAACCAAATTTAAAATAAAAATGACTAGATTAATATGAGACATATCTAACATATTTAAAATAATTATATCAATATTAGATGTATTTCCATATTATTGATAGAATTAATCAAATGTTCCCTAGATTTTCCTTGGCCACACAACACTGAAAGCAGCCTAGATTCATTTTCACTCTCGATTTATCAAACAACAAGAGGGATCAAATCTCTCGAGGTGCAAACCTTTCCTGAAGTTTTTCACTAAAAAAAAGAGGTTTGCACCTTAAGAGATTTGATCTCTCTCCGTGTTTGATAGATCCAAAGTTAAGATGGATCTAGATTGGTACAATATGAAAGGGATGTTGTAATCTCTTGTCTTATCTTTTTATATAAAACTGAATATAAAAGTAGTTCACACTGAGCAACTGAATTCGAAATCAACATTGTTGTGAAGTATTATGTAAAGCATGAAAATCCATTTTCAAAGTCCCTTAATCAAACTAATAAAAATAAGAATAATAAAACGATTAATAGTTGAAATAAAAATTGTTATGAAGTATTATCTAAAGAATGAAAATCCATTTTCAAAGTCCCCTTAATCAAACTAATAAAAATAAAAATAAGAATAATAAAGTAATTAATAGAAATGAAAGGAAAATTGGTTTCTAGGTTTTGATCACTAAACCAGATCTATTTGTAACTCTAAAATATCATTTTAGGATATTAGTAATTATAAGTTCTAACCAGAAACCAATTTAGCTGCCTACAAATCTGACAAAGGCCCCAATGATGTAGATGAGGTGAGTCGTGCACAGTCACGGACATATGTATTCGCAGCATTTATAAATTGCGAGGCCTGAGTGAGCAAAGCCATATGTATTGGTAGCAAAGTTATGACGCATGTTATTTCAGTGAGTGAGGTATAAAGTATTTCTTTTCTTAACAGAAACAATATAATGACAGAAGATCCAGAAATAAACGAGTGGATATGAAAAAATGAATGGTATCGATGCATCAAAATGATCGCATGACATCATTGGCAAGAAGAAAGAGTTTGTCTTTATACAATCTTTCAAAAACTTTAAAGAAACATTAAACAAGCGTAACTATACGCAAATATGCAAATCTTGCAGGCAAGGAAATCAGGAATTTGAAGCCGTATAACGCAAATGAAACTAAAGAAAGAACCCTTAGAACCCCTCTTAAGTTTGGACGTGTGAAATCTTGAAATATGCCCTGCTTTGCCCAATGTTCTGAAATCTGAGTGTGAGAAGGCCGTTATAGTAGTCCACTGTCCTAATTGTTATTAAAGCGTATTCTTCATATCTTGCCGTTACATGACCATGGTATACGTATGGTAACGTTATAATTTTGCCTTGCCAGTGTTTTAATTTAATTATGCCGTAAGGCGTTCCTTTTGAAATCAATTGCCCAAACTGCCCAGTGTACTGATTTGCACTCTCTGAATTGGAGTTTTGTTGACCGTCAGATTAATTACGTCGTAAGGCGTTCGTTTTGAAATCAATTGCCTAAATTGCCCCCATGTACTGATTTGCACCCTCCGATGAAATGTTAGAGGATTGGAGTTTTGTTGACCGTCAAATTAATACTTAATAGTTTAAACAGTTAAAGCAAAAACTGTGTAATTCCCTTTTTCCCAGTTGAGACAGTTACCGCAAAAACGTTCCTCCCTCACGCCCAGGCGCAGAGGCAAATTCATAAAGGAAGAGTTTGGACCCATTCCATTTCTCACTAGGTTTCCCAGCGAGAGTTGCCCAGCGAGAGCTGAATAAGAGGCCTGTGCAATTTGCAAAGAAATTGCCCTTGTATATTCTTTTCACTGTGGGGAATCTACCAGTTCTAAGAACTTTAAGAAACTCCAAGAAGGACATCAACTGGTATTGATGAAGCAAAGTTTGCTCAACATAAATCTCAAGAAATTTCTAACGCTCTTATTTGAGACAATTTCCGTGCTTTAGCATGATGAATTCTGCACCTCCAAGATCCTGAGGCAGTACCGCCAGAAGCACAAGCATGTCTCCATGAAGGCGGTGAAGAATTGGGTGCGTCAAATATTGGAAGGATTGCATTATCTTCATAATTATAACCCTGGCATAATTCATAGAGATCCGAATTGCAGCAATATATTCGTGAATGGCAAGAGTGACCTGGGTTTTGCCACTATCCTGAAAACATTTTCTCTGTTTTAGTACCTCTTTTTGCGGTGCCATTTTTACCTTCCAGTCAATGTAGATAAGTTGTATTTCTTAGTTAAATTGTAGATATTAAACTTTCACTACTTCCCCTTTATTTGTGTGTAAAACCCTCATCATCATTCAGAGTCTCAATACACTTTGTTTGGTTACCTAAGAGCCTAATTAGTCCGTGGTGAGTTACCCTTTTTAATGTCTCTTTATTTTTTTATCTTTCACCTTTTGGTGCTATATGTCACAGGTTTGGCTCGAGAAGGCACTGAACCAATGACCCTTCCAAGTAAATGCGTGAGGATTTTTATTTTTTACTTCTTTTTTGTCAACATCAATTTGCTTTGTACAATTACAATTCGTTTCATCTAATTTCATTTTTTTTCATGGCAGGTGCATTCTTTGAAATTTTATTGGTGCCTTGATATTAAAAATAGGTCATCGCTACATGTCGAAAAGTATTGTTCCACATCGCTGCTCTTTATAGAGAATCAATGCATTTTTTGGGTTTTCTACTAGGGTTATAAGACCCTTGTATGGTCCGCACACGTTAATTCCAGGAATGGCTTATTAGTTTAGTCTTTTTTTCTTTTGGTGTTCTGAAGATCAGGGACGTGGGTTTTCGACCTGGGTTTTGCTGCTATCCTGAAAATGTTTTCTCTGTTTTAATACCTCTTTTTGCGGTCTATTTTACCTTCCAGTCAATGTAGATAAGTTGCATTTCTTACTTAAATTGTAGAGATTAAACTTTCACTACTTCCCCTTTATTTGTGTTTAACCCAATTTAATTATGAATAACAGAAATGCAACCCCACCCTTCGTGGTTTTCATTTTTTTCACTTGTTCCTTTTGTCGCTGAGTGTCTAGCCACTATTTTTACTGCAATATTTAAGGAAAACGTATGCCTGTTATCTCTCGACATCGACTGACCCCGTTGCCGGAACTCTCTACATTTCGACCATGCATTCTGCAGTGATCGCCCCTTGTCGTTCACTGTTCCCTCCGGAGAGCTTTCATGGAGTTACTACAGAGTGAGTGCTTCCTACGTTCTTGAATCCTTTTAAATAATAGTAATGCTTGAATTCTTGAAATTGAAGTAATAATGGTAATGAAGGGGAGAAGTGTAAACTTGAAGTAATAATGAATGCAGGTTGTAATTCCGTCGGTTTTCTCTGTTTTAGTACCTTTGTTGCGGTTTGTTTTACCTTCCAGTGAATGTAGATGAGTTGTATTTTTTAGTTAAATTGTAGAGATTAAACTTTCACTACTTCCCCTTTATTTTTGTTTAACTCAATTTAATTATGAATAACAGAAACGTAACCCCACAACTTGTAATTCCGTCGGCGAATCTGAAGGCTGTGAATCCGTCTATCAACAAAGATAATCCCATTGAAAAATATATTCAGATCGTGACGCTGGACTGTCACGAGTTTTGGTTCACGGGATTTCTTAACTATGAGAAAGCGGTGTGCAATCTGCAGGAATCGACTCGTCAAATTCAGTTCGCTCAGCTTCCAATTCATACGCATCATCCAGAACCTTTTGCCTTCAACCCCACAACTGCCCATGTGTATTAATTTTCACGGTGGAATGTGTTCATGTGCAAATGTATTCGCAGTGGTGCGTAGAGTATTTGGCATTTTATACTTCATGACGGCAGCTATTGCCTGCTTGTAATGATAATATATTTTAAATATACTTTGTTAGGTCAACCTTTGTTTTATTCTTTCACCAAACCACTATTTTTTTGAAAGTTCAAACAAAATAAAAATATTCTTAATTTTTTATTTTAATATATCCTGAATTAACGATTCTTATTACCATTATTAGGTGAAACTGCTATTTTTTTGAAAGTTTTAAAAAATAAAAATATTCTTGATTTTTTATTTTTAATATATCTTGAATTAAGAATTCTTAATACCATTATTATTATTATACAATACCCAAGTTTACATGGAATTATCAAGCAACAAATATTTTAATAAAAATATTCTTAATGTCTTATTTAATATATTGTTAATTCTTATTACCATTATTAAGTGAAACAACTATTTTTTGAAAGTATATATATATATATATATATATATATATATATATATATATATATATATATATATATATATATATATTCTTAATCTTTTATTCTATGGAATTCTATAATCTATCAATTTTTACCAAGAAAAAAAAAACCTTAAAATCCAATAACTTGTTTTATTATTAATGAAAAAACTTGTTTTATTATTAATGAAAGAATAATTCTAATAATTCTTAGTTTTTTTCTTTTGTTTTTTTGTCGCAAATAATCTTAGTAGGGTGTTTTTAGTGTGTAAGATCTATTTCTTATATCTAAATATTTAAAGAATATATTTTTGTAATTGTGTATTACAATTAAGGGGGGTTGGGTGTTTTTCAATATGGAGAGAAGTTGTCAAGAAAACATAATGTTACATAAAAAGTTCAACATAAGATTATATTGAAAAATTAAGAACATTTAGATCTAATCTATCTTCTTTTTTTTCCTTTGTATCTAAAGGAATCGGCAATTTGACCAATCTCATACTCATGCGACATGGGGTCGATTCCAACCACTACTACTTTAACCTCTTGGCTATGTGCTTAGATATGACCATTCTACATATATATGTGAATTGGGGTGATGTGAACCAAAAACCTCTTCACATATAATACTTCATTTACTTACACAACCATCATTAGTTGAGTTGTCCCAGGGCTACAAATCTACTCCATCATTAACAACATAAGATTAAATTATATATATATATATATATATATATATATATATATATATATATATGAATGAAAACACTTAGAAGAAGATATTTACTATTTAAGATATTTGATTCCTCTGATGCAATCACCCCTTTAAACATTTGCATGCCCTTCTCTCCTATCGCCTAGGTCTACTCCAAGAAAGGATAGGCCAAGTCCTACTTTTGGGTGCCATATACATGTACTTTACAATTTTCATCTGCAAAGTAATATTTCTTTTTGTTATTTCTATTCAATATTTTACAAATTTCTGTTTACAAAGTAATCTTTTTTTGTTATTATTATTCAGGACTTATGTGGCTATTCTCTCATTTTAACACAGTTTCTCTCCTCACTAGATCTCACTTAAAATTTTCATCTCCAAAGTTATATTTCTTTTTGTTATTTCTATTCAATAATTTACAAATTCCATTTCCAAAGTAATCTTTTTATTATTATTATTATTATTATTCAATACTTATATTCTCTCATTTTAACACATAGTTGATCCCCTCACTAGATCTCACTTTTGTAGTTACATATCACCCTACTAGACCTCTATTTCCTCTCATACAATATTCATGTATGTACACAAAATCCCGATCGGGCTTCTCTATGTTAGTTTTAGCCTCAACATATAATGCTTTGACATTTGCAACCATCATCTCCTTCTACAAGCCACAATCCCTTGGCTTTGAAACCACTTGTCAGTAAAAAATGAGATAGAAATAAATATGTTTTATAATATATGACAACACATAAATAATAAAAAATACTTGAACATCATATTTTACCCTCGAATCTCTTAGGAGAAAATTGAATAATGTATCTACTATTTCTCATGGCTTAAAACAAGCCAAACTAGCCAAAGTGAGCCCTCCACTCAATTCATGAATATTACAATAGAGAATCGTCAAGCTTTTAACAACTTCATCACATATAATCCATAAAAAATAAAAGTTTAATATAAATTATAATTTATAAACTTTAAAACGTGTAAATAACAAATTAATATTTTTAAATAATTAATTTATAATATATGTTCAACAGAATAACAAATTTCATATATTTTGAATAATTAACTTATAATATATATAAACAATAAAATTTCTTTACGAAGTTATAACATTTCTAAAATAATGTAAACAAAATATAACAGATATATAAAGTTATAGTCAAATTAATGTAAATAAAATATAACATATCCGTAAAGTTATAACTAAATTATTGTAATTCATCACATATAATCCACGGGCTCTAAGACCATGGGCCACAAAAGTGATGTGCCCACATTTATGATTTCCTTTTAAATTCATTATTACTTAGTATACAATCAAATGATGTAATCACGAGTCAAAAACATACTAAATTACTCTATAATGGATTAGCTCATCATTTTTAATACTAATAAAAATCTTCGTTATGTCACTTATAACTTTGTAAAAATCTTCTTTTAGTAAGAAGTCAATGAAAGCTTCATATGGATGATCCAATTAAATACTTTTTTTTTCAATATTTATCGAGTTTCTAAAATTTCTTATAACATAGTATAGCTTTACGGCGTTTCCATTGCATACTATAGCCTTACCGCGTTTCCATTGCAACCTGTGATGCAATTGCTAGTAAATAATCATTTTAAACTTTAATAGATATATAGAATTGCAGTATACATAGATAATCCCATTGAAAAATATATTCAGATCGTGACGCTGGACTGTCACGAGTTTTGGTTCACGAGATTTCTTAACTATGAGAAAGCGGTGTGCAATCTGCAGGAATCGACTCGTCAAATTTAGTTCGCTCAGCTTCCAATTCATACGCATCATCCAGAACCTTTTGCCTTCAACCCCACAGCTGTCAACGTGTATTAATTTTGATGGTGGAATGCGTTCATGTACAAATGTATTCGCAGTGGCGCGTAGAGTATTTGGCATTTTATACTTCATGACGGCAACTATTGCCTGCTTGTAATGATAATATATTTTAAATATACTTTGTTAGGTCAACCTTTGTTTTATTCTTTCACCAAACCACTATTTTCTTGAAAGTTCAAACAAAATAAAAACATTCTTAATTCTTTATTTTAATATATCCTGAATTAACGATTCTTATTACTATTATTAGGTGAAACTGCTATTTTTTGAAAGTTTTAAAAAATAAAAATATTCTTGATTTTTTATTTTTAATATATCTTGAATTAAGAATTCTTAATACCATTATTATTATTATACAATACTCAAGTTTATATGGAATTATTAAACAACAAATATTTTAATAAAAATATTCTTAATGTCTTATTTAATATATTGTTAATTCTTATTACCATTATTAAGTGAAACAACTATTTTTTGAAAGTTTATATATATATATATATATATATTCTTAATTTTTTATTCTATGGAATTCTATAATCTATTAATTTTTATCAAGAAAAGAAAACCTTAAAATCCAATAACATGTTTTATTATTAATGAAAGAATAATTCTAATAATTTTTAGTTTTTTTCTTTTGTTTTTTTTTAGCAAATAATCTTAGTAGGGTGTTTTTAGTGTGTAAGATCTATTTCTTATATCTAAATATTTAAAGAATATATTTTTGTAATTGTGTATTACAATTAAGGGGGGTTAGGTGTTTTTCAATATGGAGAGAAGTTGTCAAAAAAACATATTGTTACATAAAAAGTTCAACATAAGATTACATTGAAAAATTAAGAACATGTAGATATAATCTATCTTTTTTTTTTCCTTTGTATCTAAAGGAATTGGCAATTGGACCAATCTCATACTCATGCGACATGGGGTCGATTCCAACCACTACTATTATAACCTCTTGGCTAGTGCTTAGATATGACCATTCTACATATATATGTGAATTGGGGTGATGTGAACCAAAAACCTCTTCACATATAATACTTCATTTACTTACACAACCATCATTAGTTGAGTTGTCCCAGGGCTACAAATCTACTCCATCATTAACAACATAAGATTAAATTATATATATATATATATATATATATATATATATATATATGAATGAAAACACTTAGAAGAATATATTTACTATTTAAAATATTTGATTCCTCTCATGCAATCACCCCTTTAAACATTTGCATGCCCTTCTCTGCTATCACCTAGGTCTACTCCAAGAAAGGATAGGCCAAGTCCTACTTTTGGGTGCCATATACATGTACTTTACAATTTTCATCTGCAAAGTAATATTTCTTTTTGTTATTTCTATTTAATAATTTACAAATTTCTGTTTCCAAAGTAATCTTTTTTTGTTATTATTATTCAGGACTTATGTGGCTATTCTCTCATTTTAACATACAATTTCTCTCCTCACTAGATCTCACTTAAAATTTTCATCTCCAAATTTATATTTCTTTTTGTTATTTCTATTCAATAATTTACAAATTCCATTTCCAAAGTAATCATTTTTTTATTATTATTATTATTGAGTACTTATATTCTCTGATTTTAACACACACTTGATCCCCTCACTAGATCTCACTTTTGTAGTTAGATATCACCCTACTAGACCTCTATTTCCTCTCATACAATATTCATGTATGTAGACAAAATCCCAATCGGGCTTCTCTATCTTAGTTTTAGCCTCAACATATAATGCTTTGACATTTGCAACCATCATTTCCTTCTACAAGCCACAATCCCTTGGCTTTGAAACCACTTGTCAGTAAAAAATGAGATAGAAATAAATATGTTTTATAATATATGATAACACATAAATAATTAAAAATACATGAACACCATATTTTACCCTCGAATCCCTTAGGAGAAAATTGAATTATATATCTACTATTTCTCATGGCTTAAAACAAGCCAAACTAGCCAAAGTGAGCCCTCCACTCAATTCATGAATATTACAATAGAGATTCGTCAAGCTTTTAACAACTTCATCACATATAATCCATAAAAAATAAAAGTTTAATATAAGTTATAATTTATAAACTTTAATACGTGTAAATAACAAATTAATATTTTTAAATAATTAATTTATAATATATGTACAACAGAACAAAAAATTTCATATATTTTGAATAATTAACTTATAATATATATAAACAATAAAATTACTTTATGAAGTTATAACATTTCTAAAATAATGTAAACAAAATATAACAGATATATAAAGTTATAGTTAAATTAATGTAAATAAAATATAACATATCCATAAAGTTATAACTAATATTATTGTAATTCATCACATATAATCCACGGGCTCTAAGACCATGGGCCACAAAAGTGATGTGCCCACATTTAGGATTTCCTTTTAAATTCATTATTACTTAGTATACAATCAATTGATGTAATCATGAGTCAAAAACATACTAAATTACTCTATAATGGCTTAGCTCATCATTTTTAATACTAATAAAAATCTTCGTTATGTCTCTTACAACTTTGTAAAAATCTTCTTTTAGTAAGAAGTCAATGGAAGCTTCATATGGATGATCCAATTAAATACATTCTTTTCAATATTTATCCAGTTTCTAAAATTTCTTATAACAAACTATAGCCTTACGGCGTTTCCATTGTATACTATAGCTTTACGGCGTTTCCATTGCAACCTGTGGTGCAATTGCTAATAAATAATCATTTTAAATTTTAATAGATATATAGAATTGCAGGATACAAAGATAATCCCATTGAAATATATATTCAGATCGTGACGCTGGACTGTCACGAGTTTTGGTTCACGGGATTTCTTAACTATGAGAAAGCTGTGTGCAATCTCCAGGAATCGACTCGTCAAATTCGGTTTGCTCAGCTTCCAATTCATACGCATCATCCAGAACCTTTTGCCTTCAACCCCACAGCTGCCCACGTGTATTAATTTTGACGGTGGAATGCGTTCATGTACAAATGTATTCGCAGTGGCGCGTAGAGTATTTGGCATTTTATACTTCATGACGGCAACTATTGCCTGCTTGTAATGATAATATATTTTAAATATACTTTGTTAGGTCAACCTTTGTTTTATTCTTTCACCAAACTGCTATTTTTTTGAAAGTTCAAACAAAATAAAAATATTCTTAATTTTTTATTTTAATATATCCTGAATTAACGATTCTTATTACCATTATTAGGTGAAACTACTATTTTTTGAAAGTTTTAAATAATAAAAATATTCTTTATTTTTTATTTTTAATATATCTTGAATTAAGATTTCTTAATACCATTATTATTATAATACAATACCCAAGTTTACATGGAATTATTAAACAACAAATATTTTAATAAAAATATTCTTAATGTCTTATTTAATATATTGTTAATTCTTATTACCATTATTAAGTGAAACAACTATTTTTTGAAAGTTAAAATATATATATATATATATATATATATATTCTTAATTTTTTATTCTATGGAATTCTATAATCTATCAATTTTTGCCAAGAAAAGAAAAACCTTTAAATCCAATAACTTGTTTTATTATTAATGAAAGAATAATTCTAATAATTTTAGATTTTTTCTTTTGTTTTTTTGTTGCAAATAATCTTAGTAGGGTGTTTTTAGTGTGTAAGATCTATTTCTTATATCTAAATATTTAAAGAATATATTTTTGTAATTGTGTATTCCAATTAAGGGGGGTTACATGTTTTTCAATATCGAGAGAAGTCGTCAAGAAAACATAATGTTACATAAAAAGTTCAACATAAGATTATATTGAAAAATTAAGAACATGTAGATCTAATCTATCTTCTTTTTTTTCCTTTGTATCTAAAGGAATTGGCAATTGGACCAATCTCATACTCATGCGACATGGGGTGGATTCCAACCACTACTACTGTAACCTCTTGTCTAGGTGCTTAGATATCACCATTCTACATATATATATATGTGAATTGGGGTGATGTGAACCAAAAACCTCTTCACATATAATACTTCATTTACTTACACAACCATTATTAGTTTAGTTGTCCCAGGGCTACAAATCTACTCCATCATTAACAACATAAGATTAAATTATATATATATATATATATATATATAGAGAGAGAGAGAGAGAGAGAGAGAGAGAGAGAGAGAGAGAGAGATGAATGAAAACACTTAGAAGAAGATATTTACTATTTAAAATATTTGATTCCTCTCATGCAATCACCCCTTTAAACATTTGCATGCCCTTCTCTCCTATCACCTAGGTCTACTCCAAGAAAGGATAGGCGAAGTCCTACTTTTGGGTGCCATATATATGTACTTTACAATTTTCATCTGCAAAGTAATATTTCTTTTTGTTATTTCTATTCAATAATTTACAAATTTCTGTTTCCAAAGTAATCTCTTTTTTTTTATTATTATTCAGGACTTATGTCGCTATTCTCTCATTTTAAAACACAGTTTCTCTCCTCACTAGATCTCACTTAAAATTTTCATCTCCAAAGTTATATTTCTTTTTGTTATTTCTACTCAATAATTTACAAATTCCATTTCCAAAGTAATCTTTTTTTTATTATTATTATTATTCAGTACTTATATGTCTCATTTTAACACACAGTTGATCCCCTCACTAGATCTCACTTTTGTAGTTACATATCACCCTACTAGACCTCTATTTCCTCTCATACAATATTCATGTATGTAGACAAAATCCCAATCGGGCTTCTCTATGTTATTTTTAGCCTCAACATATAATGCTTTGACATTTGCAACCATCATCTCCTTCTACAAGTCACAATCCCGTGGCTTTGAAACCACTTGTCAGTAAAAAATGAGATAGAAATAAATATGTTTTATAATATATGATAACACATAAATAATTAATAACACATGAACACCATATTTTACCCTCGAATCTCTTAGGAGAAAATTGAATAATATATCTACTATTTCTCATGGCTTAAAACAAGCCAAACCAGCCAAAATGAGCCCTCCACTCAATTCATGAATATTACAATAGAGAATTGTCAATCTTTTAACAATTTCATCACATATAATCCATAAAAAATAAAAGTTTAATATAAGTTATAATTTATAAACTTTAAAACGTGTAAATAACAAATTAATATTTTTAAATAATTAATTTATAATATATGTACAACAGAACAACAAATTTCATATATTTTGAATAATTAACTTATAATATATATAAACAATAAAATTACTTTATGAAGTTATAACATTTCTAAAATAACGTAAACAAAATATAATAGATATATAAAGTTATAGTTAAATTAATGTAAATAAAATATAACATATCCATAAAGTTATAACTAAATTATTGTAATTCATCACATATAATCCACGGGCTCTAAGACCATGGGCCACAAAAGTGATGTGCCCACATTTATGATTTCCTTTTTAAATTTATTATTACTTAGTATACAATCAAATGATGTAATCACGAGTCAAAAACATACTAAATTACTCCATAATGGCTTAGCTCATCATTTTTAATACTAATAAAAATCTTCGTTATGTCTCTTATAACTTTGTAAAAATCTTCTTTTAGTAAGAAGTCAATGAAAGCTTCATATCGATAATCCAATTAAATACTTTCTTTTCAATATTTATCCAGTTTCTAAAATTTCTTATAACATACTATAGCCTTACAGCGTTTCCATTGCAATCTATGTTGCAATTGCTTATAAATAATCATTTTAAATTTTAATAAATATATAGAATTGCAGTATACATGATAAAAAAAAATTGAAAAATATGCATTCATATACGAAGAGGCAGGTGGATTAGAGGTTTCATCGCCCTTACCACTTAAGTGCCCTTTGTGAACTCAGAATAAGACACTATTCCAAAGTTTATTAATTGATTAAAGGATAATGGCGTTGGAAATGCATTGTTTGGTTTAGTTGCTTTTATTTGTGGTTTTAATATTTGGAAAACTTAAATCATCGCCCTTACCACTTCAGTGCCCTTTGTGAACTCAGAATAAGACACTATTTCAAAGTTTAGTTAATCGATTAAAGGATAATGGCGTTGGAAATGCATTGTTTGGTTTAGTTGTTTTTATTTGTGGTTTTAATATATGGAAAATTTAAATCATCGTCCTTACCACTTCAGTGCCCTCTGTGAACTCAGAATAAGACACTATTCCAAAGTTTAGTTAATTGATTAAAGGAGAATGGCGTTGGAAATGCATTGTTTGGTTTAGTTGTTCTTATTTGTGGTTTTAATATGTTGAAAATTTAAAAAAATATATTTATTTTAAGTTTTGGAAATTTTGGTAATTTTTTTATAATATGTAATTAGTAAAATGTTTACTTATATTTATATAAAATATTCAATTTTTAATAATTTATATAGTGTTTATATAAAATTTTGGTTATTTTAAGGTAAAATAATTTTATATTAATCTGGTGAAATATTTTTACGAAAAATAGAAATTGATGTTTTTTTTGGAAAACAAAATGGAAAATTAGTTCATCTACATTCCCTAAATTTACAATGATATAATTTAGGCTACATATACATATAATGACCAATTTGTGGTATTGAGATGAGATTATATATTAGCCTAAATTTAACTTAATTCTGAATTTACCAAGCATTTAGAGGGATCAAATTTGTTGAGGTGCTAAATCCTCTCAACCCTGAATAGATCTCTCAACACTTGATAATATATAGTAAATAATAAATATCTAAATTATAGATTTAAATTTCAAAAAAATAAAATAAACCAACTAACTATTTTCAATTTTATGTTTCATTAATCCTGAAAACCAAACACAATAAATACTTTATTGATCATGATATATGATCAATAAAACAAATTGGAAAAACTCTAAAATCTAAATATTTTAAATATAATATCGAGAATCATTCATAACTTTACATTCTAATATTCTAAACTTTCAAAATTCTTTTACGGTGGCTTAAATTTCTTGCTGAAGTGTATATATATATATATATATATATCCTTCTCTGAAGGCAATAGTAAAAAAATGGAATTTATAAAAAGAAAAAAACTATTTATTTTAAATTAAAATTTAACAAGAGAGTGTATTTGTAATGAAAAATAATTGGTTTACTATAAAACTTATACTTTTATAAAGTATATATGGTAGACAAATAATATTCAAAATATGCAAAATATTTCAATTCAAAATGTTAAATATTGGTAAAATACTACCCCACCATCTCATCCACAATATCCTATTTCTAAAACTTAAATTTGATGATATTTTTATTGTTATTACTCACCTAACATATTAAATCACAAAGTGACTTATAGCATGATGAAAGTTGAATTACATTAAAACTTAAATTTAATGATATTTTTATTGTTATTACTCACCTAACATATTAAATCACTTATATTCGTTAAAAACAAAGTGACTTATAGCATGATGAAAGTTGAATTACATTAAAACTTAAATTTGATGATATTTTTATTGTTATTACTCACCTAACATATTAAATCACTTATATTCGTTAAAAACAAAGTGACTTATAGCATGATGAAAGTTGAATTACATTAAGAAAGAGATGTTGTGACATAATCATCTATTAAACATGGAAGAAAAATTAAAGTATTCACTTTCAACACCTGGGCCCTTTTGATACTACCTTACCTTACTAGAGAGGGTGAACTAATAATCACTTATTGCAATAGACTACAAGGATATTTTCCATAACTATTACATAAGCTAGAGTTTTTTACATGGGGAATTAAGTTCTACAACAAAGTTATTCTAGCACTAAGAACACATATAGACATGGCAATAAATAATCTTGATAATACTTTATCATTTTAAAAATATGCATGACATGAATACTTAGCCATCTAAAACAATTCAATGAAGAGAAACACTCATGAAACTAAAAAGGGCATATAAAAAAGCATAAGTTTCACCAATGTGAATTTCATAACCTATTAGTATGAGAATGCTACAATAATATAACAAGGGAGTTTTAGCACTTCCTACTAACCACTCTATGGATGTACAAACAACCAAAGGATGAAGTTCATATTGCCATAATACTTGCAAGCTATAGCACCTAAATCATTTGTATAACTTCCTTTTATATCTCCTTTTTTTCACTTGAAATAATATTGGTCTATGTATAGCATGCCCTAGAGACATTCTAAGTGTCTATTTCCTTCATACATAGTTGTCAAGGCTTAGCTAGTATCCAAGTTGTTTTCTATGCTAAAACCTAGACTTATCCCCTCATAGCTCCTTCACCTTTTTCCAATTACCACTCATTGAAGACCGTCACATATGTTCATGTCCTCACTATAGAAATGGGAGGTGGATTACCATTTCTTTATTTATAGTTTCTATCATCAAGCCTTGCACTTAGGTGAACATAACATGGAATACAATCCCTCAATACCCACCATATCCTATCTTGGAATGTCTAATAGTTGAGTTCCATGTTCAACCAAAATGTGTGTTATTTTCCAAGTCACACCAAATACTCAGGTGCATAATGATTATGATCATCTCACTTGAACAATTTCTAACACAGTCCTACCTTCCTTGTGCTTAATGTCGCATTAAACCAATGTGCATTAATTTCTTTTTATGGATGTTTAAACTATCTGAGAACTTGTGCATCCAAACTAAGGAATTGCAACCTTAGCCAAAAAAACATTACATCCATCCTCCATTAAGAACTTATGCATCCAAGCTAAAGAATTGTAACCTTAGCCAAAGAACATTACATCCATCCTTCATTCCAATGTGTGTATTTTATACGAAATCCCAAATGAAAACACTCAATTTTGTACCCTAAATAGCATGATTGCTTTGCCAAGCTCTTTATTAGTTAGGTATGTTGTGCCATCATGCAAGACGACCCTAGGAATGCTTCCCTATATTATCAACCCATTTTCAGAACTGATTGAAGTGTGCCATCGAGTGTCTCAATGGAAGGGACGACATGTCTATTGTTAACTCCACGGCATGGTTCTTATTAGATTTAGATATAGATTTTTCTGTAAATATATATAAAAAGATATAGATTTACACATGTATAGAAATATTATTATATCAAAATACAAAATAATTTTTATTTTTACAACAAAGAAATTTTTATTTTTATATTATTATACTTCCTTAAATTTTGAGTCTTCGCGTTCTCATGTCAAAGTCTCGTAAATCCATATCCATTTTAAATGATAAAGAAATTATGGATAACATGGAATTATGTTAATGATATTTCAATTGTGTTGAAAATTTCCTAATAATATTTCGGTTGTTTTGAAATTTTCTTAACAATGTTTATTTTATTTTTGTTCCGTATAACACATTTTATTTCCACTCATTGCAGAGATGGTACCAAGTGTATATCCTATATTTCTCCGGGCATAATGTCATATCAATGACTTGTATTCATTATCATCTCAATATATCACTTATGAAAATACAACCATGATGGGAAATTTAGTGTTGATATGAATGATGCATACTGGGACATTGGAAAACTGAGGCAGGAGCGGAAGAAATGCGGCGACCAGGGTTACTCAGCAAGTGGAGTTCGATTTGTATGGAGAGTGGCAGGGGAGGGAGCTCGGCTCCCTCTTACAAAGATGCAGTAGCTAGCAGAAGTAAGGAGCCCACTGGAAATACTAAAAGCGATATGAACTACAGATTCAGAGACAATGAAAAGGAAACAGATGGGACCAAAACAAAAGAAAACAACAGCACAAAGGACAAAGAGGAAGAAGACAAAAGTCTGGGTTCAAGAGACAAAAAACTAAAAGGACCTTGCAAACCAAAAGCAAAAATCACTCCCCGAGTAATATTAAATGATCCTGCTCTGCAGGAGCACAGGGAACATATGGGAACCTATGCCATAATCTGTAAATTCATGGGACTATGGCCCACTGAAAAGGCTTTACAGACGTGGATCAAGTATCATTGGAAGCCCAAAGGAAGCATTGACCTACATCTAGGGTCGAAAGGATTCTTCACAATAGTGTTCTCCAACATCGAAGACAAAGATAGAATACTCAAAGGAGGACCCTATCTTTTTGCTACAGCAGGTCTCTATATGAGACCTTGGAAAATGAACTTTGTCTGAGAGAGGGAGACTTTCTCCTCGATTCCTGTTTGGGTAAGGCTGTACTCTCTACCTTTGGATTATTGGCAAACTGAATCCTTGGCTGCCATTGGTAATAAACTAGGATGCTATATCAAAGCTTCTGAAGCCACAAGAAGGGGAAAATATACCTCCTTTTATAGAATCTGTGTGGAAATGGATCTATCAGGTGCACTTCTGGATGAAGTTATACTGGAGTTTTTGGATGAAGAGTGGGTGCAGGCGGTTGACTATGAGCATATACCCTTCAGATGCCGAAGATGCCACAAACATGGGCATTTGTTAAGAGACTATCCTCTTAGCAAAGAGGATAACAAAGAAAAACTCAATACACGAAGGACACCAAAAGCTTTCAGAAAGTGGCTAGTAGAGGAAGAGGAGGAAAAAAGGGATCAAAGCAACAAAAAACAGAGGGGCAAAAAGGTAGTCAGAATAAGTTTAAAGTGCTAGAAGAGACTGAAGAAATCACAAGAGAATATCAAGATCCAAAGGAAGATGATAAAGAAAAAGAAAAGATAGAGGACTTAAATCTCTCTCTAGGCATTGACTCTCTAAAAGAAGCAATGAGAAGTGAAACAAAAATGGAAATGGACCAAGAAATGACTCAAAGTGAAACAGATCTGGAAGAGAACGAACTACACGAAATCCTTGACAAGGAAAACTTGGATCTGGAAGGATTCCTGATGCAAGGCACCAAAGGAGCACTAGATTATCTGCCCCAAGATGAATGCAACATAATACAGTGGTTGTTTTTATGGAAAACTTAGGAAAAAAGGCAGGATCAAGGTAAGAACATCCATAAATAGGAGCATAGAGGGGTGAAAACATTGAAGTTAAATACAGGATTAGCCACTAGAAATCCAGGAAAGAAGAGAGGCAGAAAAAAGCAAAATGAGCTCCTGTTGGAGTGTGGAAAGCCAATGATAGACTCAGGAAAGATGAAAGATCTAACCAGCTACCCCTTTACAAATATTTAACTATGAAGTTCATCTCATGGAATATCAGAGGTCTAGGTAGTAAAAGAAAACAGAGAATGCGAAGTAACAGAATGAAACTAGCAATGCCGGACATAATCTTCATTCAAGAAAAAAAAATGCTCCATTCAAAAAATAAAACAAATTCATAGCAAATGGCTCAATAAATTTGAGTTTTTAGAAGTTAAAAAAGAAAACACAGTCGGGGGAATTCTTACTCTCTGGAACCCCCAAAAAGTTAGTATTATAGATGCAGAGGCAACGAGAAATTACTTTTCAGCTATCATTCAGCCAATGGGGATGTCTGACACCTTCCTGGTTACGAATGTCTATGGTCCTTAGAGAATAGATGAGAAGCTTAGATTTCTGAACTCCCTGGTAGATCTCAGAAGAAAACATAAAGAAATCCCTTGGGTCATTGGAGGAGACTTCAATATGATTAAATCTCTTTCAGAAAAAAAAGGAGGCACCAGAATCCTCAGTAGAGACGCATTAGGGTTCAATTCTTTCACAGAAGACATGAAGATGGTTGACTCTGAAATGCAAAACGGTCTTTTTACTTGGAACAAAAAAAGAGGAGGTGATGCTCAGGTTGCCTCTAAGTTAGACAGATTTTTGATCTCTGAGAAGTTGATGCTCACAAATTCAGAAATAGCTGCAAGTGTTCTCCCATTCGGAGGCTCGGATCATTGGCTGATTCAATTAGAAATCAAGGGAATTGATGCTCCCAAGAACATACCCTTCATATTTGAAAATATTTGGCTCTCCCACCCAGATTGTATCAGCAATATTGAGGAATGGTGGTCCGAAGATCTTTAGATTCAAGGTTCCAAAATGTTTCTCCTCCACAAAAGACTAAAGCACATAAAAACCAAACTCAAAGAATGGAACAAGAAGGATCTTGGTAATATTTTTGAAAAAAAAAAATCAGTAGAGTTCAAAATGCAGGTTCTAAACCAAGAAATGATCGCAGAAAGTTTTGATAAATCCAAAAGTGAGCAAGCTGAAAAACTCAACCTTGATTGGGAGAATTTATGCAAACAGGAGGAAGTTTTTTGGAGACAAAAGTCCAGAGTTCAATCGCTCAAAGAAGGTGAACGGAACACTAGGTTTTTCCACCATTCCACCATATCCAATAGAGCACATGATAGAATCTCCTCAATATTGAATGAAGATGGGGAGCTTCAGACCACTCACCAGAATATCGAAGCTGTGATGGTTCAACATTTCAAAGGTATCACAAATGAAAACAATCCAGATAGAGACCATCACATCAAGGAAATTATAAAGAATATTCCACGGATGGTGTCTAGAGAAGATAACTTTAACCTGAACAAACCAGTCTCTAAAGCATAGGTTAGTACGGTGATCAAAGAGATGCAGAATGGCAAAGCTCCAGGTCCAGATGGTTTTAACGTGGACTTTTCAAAGCCTGCTGGAAAATTGTCAAACATGATATTTTGGATGTGGTTGAGGAATCCAGAAGAAGCAGATCCATTCTGAAAGCCCTTAACACCTCTTTCATCTCCCTGATCCCCAAATAGGACTCATCCTTAACTCCTGATAAGTTCAGACCCATTTCTTTGTGCAATGTTGTTAACAAAATCATTTCTAAGATCCTGGCCAACAGACTCAAACCTCTTCTACCTTCATTGATTTCTGGGGAACAGTTTGGTTATGTGGAAGGAAGGTAAATCCTCGATAATATTATTCAAGCCCACAAGGTCATTCACTCTCTCACCAGCAAAAAGGAGGCAGGTATGATCATGCAATTAAACATTGCAAAATCGTATGACAAGGTGAACTGGATTTACATCAAAAAGGTCCTTTCTGTGTATGGGTTTGATCATGACTGGATCAGATGGGTTATGGCTTTGGTTACCTCTCCTAGCTTTTTAATTCTAGTGAATGGCGCACCATCGGAAATCTTCACTCCTTCCAAAGGCCTTAGACAAGGAGGTCCACTCTCTCCCTTTCTTTTCATCCTCATGATGGAAGGATTGGGCCGAACTATTAAAACTGCAAAAGTTTTAGGAAAGATTAAGGGCCTTAAATTAAGGGAGAATGACCAAGCCTTGACTCATCAACAATTTTTGGATGACACCATGCCTCAAGGTATCCCCACAGTCAAGGAAGCTACAAAGTACAAAAGAATCTTAAATGACTTCGCCTTGGCCTCAGGTATGGAAGTCAATCTCTCGAAATGATTTTTTTTTTTTCTTTAACACTAACATTGTTATTGAAAGGAACATCTCCAGAATTTTGGCCTTCCAAAGGAAGGCCCTACCATCTAAACAACTGGGCATCCCCCTCACGGATAAACCAATGCACAAAAATATCTGGGAACTAGTGCTCCGCAAAATTAAAGATAAGATCAAAAGACATTTAGAGCGTTGAACCTGTCTAGCAGATTTATTTTAACGAAGGTAGTTCTGCAATCCATCCCTATTTTCTTTCTACCAACCCTGCCAGCTCCCAAATGGGTTTTACAGCAACTCAGGAACATTCAGAGAGACTTTCTATGGGGCAAGGAGGAGACAAAAAAGAAATGGGCGCTTGTTTCTTGCGATAAAATCTGTAAACCCAAAATTCATGGAGCCCTAGGCTTAGATGATCAGGAGATTCTAAGTAATGTTCTAGGAGCCAAAATCTGGTGGAGATGGGTTAAAGAACCAGATGCACAATGGGCTAAAACCTGGAAAGAAAAATATGCCAGCTCCTGGTAAACAAGTGATCAATTTAGAATGTCAGGGAACACAAAAGGCTCTCACATCTGGAATAAAGACTGGGACAACAAAAGCCGAGTTTAGAACAATAGCTTCTGGGAAATCAGAGCTGGTGAACAAGCTCTCTTCTAGGAAGATAAATGGCAACAAGAACCAATGTTTTTAAGGGAGGAAGTTATGAGCATCAAGTAGGAAACTGATTCCTAAGGACTAATTAAAGTTAGGGATTTCTGGAATCTTCCTCATGATACTGAGAAATGGAGAAGCTAGAGGAAAATAGAATGCAGCAAGGAAGGCCCCATAAAGGCAAAAATAGAAGAACTTATGAAAATTTTAGAACAGAGAAAGATCTTGGTCACATATGGGCAGGATCAGTTAAGATGGGGACAAAACAAAGAAGCCATCTTTAACATCCATGAAGAAAAAAGAATTATCCTTAACCTAGATCCCTGTGTTTCAGAAAAGTCCTGGAAAAAATTTTGGAGTCATCAAGGATGGATGAAGATCAAACTGTTTATGTGGTTAGTTCATCACAAGAAATTATTAACTTGGGACAACATTCAGAAGAGGAGGGTTATGGGGCCCTCTAGATTTACTTTATGTCAGGCTCAAGAGGAAACAATAGAGCACATTTTCAACAACTGTTCCTATATCAACTAGTTGTGGGATTCTTTCAACATCATTTTTCAACAGACAAATAGAGAAAAAGGTAGCATCAGTAATACCCTGAACAAGTGGAGAAAAAACTTTTCAGAGAATGATATCCTTAATATGGCCTAGACCTTGACACCAAGCTTCATTATTTGGAATGTTTGGAAGGAAAGGAATAAAAGAATTTTCAAGGATGAAAAAACTACTGCCATTTTCCTGTTGGAATTGATCTTAAAGCAGATTAAGGAGACCGTCTCCACCACTGTGCACAATTACCCCTCGAATCCTCCCACCGTGCGCGATTTGAGAACTCTCAAGAAACTGGGAATGCATGAGATTATTCTCCAGGGTCTTAGCAAAAAAGTAAGAGTGTTGGAAAGGGAAAAGGAATTATGGCATCCTCCACCAAAAGGTTATCTGAAATGCAACATTGATGGGGCTTCAAAAAGTAACCCAGGAATTGCGGGTTATGGAGGTGTGTTAAGAGATGAAGAAGGAAAAATAATTTTCACTTTCCACTGCCATTTAGGCAAAGCCACCAACAACATGGTTGAATTAATGGCATTGGAACAATGTCTGGAGCTGCTTAAACTCAATCATAGCTACAATGTTCTCATAAAAGCAGACTCTAAGGTTTCTATAAATGCAGTCAAGAAAATCAGCTATGGAACAGTGCCTGAAAGGGTCTCAAAATAGTGGAGACTCATAAAAGTTTACCAGAGAATCCATAAACATCTCCAATTCCTTTGAATGGTTAGCTTCAATCATGTTCGAAGGAAGGCCAATAAACTTGCAGATTTACTAGCCAACCAAGGAGTAATTAATATAGAGTGCAGAATAAACATGAAATTGCAGGAAATGCCTCCTAGCAGGCCAAAATCCATCTGTGAGGCTCAAGCGACAGAGGACAAGGAAACTTATGATTATTTGGCTCGTGGGGTCAAAAATGATTAATTTAAGACAGTGAGATGGATTCCAATGCTCTTAAGAGTAAGTGTAATGGTAACCACTATTCGTTTTTCCTGGGAACGCTCCTTTTCCTTTCTAAATTCCAGGTTCAGGAGTGGTGATTCAGTGAGTGAGGAAGGTATCCCATTTGTCCCGACGACAGGCATTATCCGTTTTTTGCGGTTTTGAGGGATAAACGCTTCACTAGTGGTTTTCTCCTGATCCCACCGCCTTCTCTCGGGAAGCGGTTTTTTCTTTTTCGGAGCGATCATATTCAGATGCCTACACATGGAAGGGAGGGTGTTTGGGAAACCGCCCTTCCCCACTCACTATCATGTGGTCTTGTTGTTCGATGTGATATAATCTCCACTATAGGATGCAGCTGAGGTTAATCAACGATCTTGCTTTTCCCTGCAGCTTGGAGTTTTGGTCCCGCCAAAATACGAATGTCTTGTCGGCGCGTGGTTAACCTCGTCTGTCAACCTCGTCCGTCGGTGTGATTGTGGGTTGTACGACCCAGATTGATGGGACTTTTGGGGTTTGGAGGGATAGACCGCTTCACTGGTGGTTTTCTCCTGATCGCACTGCCTTCTCTCGGGAAGCGGTTTTTTCTTTTTTAGAGCGATCTTATTCAGATGCCTACACGTGGCAGGGAGGGGGTTTGGGAAACTGCCCTTCCCCGCTCACTATTGCGTGGTCTTGTTGTTCGATGCAATATAATGTCCACTGTAGGATGCAGTTGAGGTTAATCAACGGTCTTGCGTTTCGCTGCAGCTTGGAGGTTTGGTCCCACCAAAATACGAATGTCTTGTCAGTGTCTGTCAACCTCATCTTTCAACCTCATCCGTCAGTGTGATTGTGGATTGTATGGCCCAGAGTGATGGGATCTTCCGCTAGGTTTTTTTTGTTTTTCTCTATTCATTTTTATGGTTAGCCCTTTGGGATGTCTCTATGTTTTCTCATCTCCTCAGCGGAGAGGAGTTTTCTGTTCATATTGTAAACTATTTTATCAGTTAATGCAAAAGAAGGATCGACACTTGCCTCAGCAAAAAAAAAGAAAATACAACCATGATGGAGAAGATAGCGATTAGTCCCACAATACCTAAAAATAAAATCAACTAAACCTATTTTTTTTTTTATTATTAAATTGATGACTTTAATTTAAAATGTGTATCATAAGTAACGATCATATTCTTTAACACCATAAAAAAAATGCTATCAAATATTGAAATAAGAGGAAGCATAATTTCACTTACTAGTAATAAAAAATTTATGACGTTTCCATTATCCATTCTTTAAGTATTTTTCCAAAAATGATATAAGGACGATGAGTGTAATGACCACTTTTCATATTGATTATCAAAATTGTAGTTTGATTTAAAAAGGGGATAAACTAAATATTTTCAAAGAAGTTTATTTTCTTATAAAAATAGGGAGCTTTGATTTGATTCATTCTTTTTGAAATGAACATTTTATCATTAAAGTTATCACTTTGGAAAAATTTATATAAAATATTGAAAAATAAAAATAAGAAACAAAAAATAATAATGGTTTACCTAACTTCCTATTAAATAACTATTTAGTACTCTATGTTCATGAATGATTTATTGTCATGAAGACAAAGATTTCTATACAGATTTATTTTACATGGCAGGTTTTCATATATATTAACTTTAAATTGTATTTGATGTCTTTGTTGAGAATGGTTATAGTAGATACATGGGTCAGAAGGCTTTCCTTAAAGCTGCCATGAATTCTCTTGCTAAAGGGAACCGAAGGAATGGATTCCAGGTGTCCATCTTCCATTTGTTCAGGGGACCACTGAAAAGATTGCTAGGATTCTCAAGATGCATAGTGTCCCCGTAACCTTTAGGCCCCTTAACACCATTCGTATGCCCCTCAGATTAGCGAAGGATCCTATCGACCCTAATGATATGAAAGGGGTATATATCATCGCTTGTTACTGTGGGACCCCCTATATTGGTCAGACTGGTAGCTCCGTTAATCAAAGGATGAGTGAGCACGCAGCTGACCTTAAGCATAGGAGAGCAAAGTCTTCCGTTTTAGCTGAACATGCGGAAAAAACCAATCATCATGTTTGTATTGAGGAAGCTAGTGTTATTGCTAGAGTTTCGCAGTTCCATCATCGGAAATTTAGGGAAGCTCTTGAGATTGAAAAGTGGCCGAGAAATCTCACTAGAGAGGATGGCTGGAAAATTAGTAGGTGTTGGGTCCCAGCATTCTCTTCCTAGTAGCTCTCCCCCCCTCCCCCCTCGTTTTTTGGCTCCTCTATTTTTTTTCTTTTTAATTATAATATTAAGTCAATTTAACATATACAATTATCTTTCTGATTAATTAAAAAAAAATTATTCTTTCCACCCCTTGGCTTATTTTAATATTCTTATTCTATTAGTACCTTTTATAGCTAACTACGATATTAATTAACTAATTTTTTTTTTAAGGTAGTTTAATCCTGTAGGTATATTCATATATACAATTCATTTAATTTTCTTTTTAGGTTAATTTAACAATTAGATATTCAATTTAACTTAATATTATTTTCTCATTCTAATATTCACATTTTTTATGTATTTATTAAATTCATACCTTTTAACAAACTATTAACTTAACAACCTATTAAAATTACTTTATATATATATATATATATATATATATAGATATATATATAAGAAAATGCCACTTAATTTAAATTATTAAATAACTTATAGTTTTTTATGTAATTATTAAATAATACCTTTTAACTAACTATTAACTTAACAACCAATTAAAATTATTTTATATATTTATATATATATTTTATATATGTATGGTCACCTAATATAACTAACTTCCATTTAATTTATAAAAAAAATTATGACCCTGGTCCAAAAGTCAAATTTAGTCATTGGTCAAGTTAGCCATTGGAGGCTCTACTCAAACTATTTAACTTGCATAGCTAGATTTTTTTCTTCAACTTGTCCTGACGATGAACCACACTGGCTGGTTCGAAACGCGTGACAAATGATATTTCATGTGATTTTCGCCGAAAAATCTCTCGTAAATAGTAAATATATTTATCAAACTGAGTACCTCATAGGTGATGGGCTTTATTTGGAGATTGTTCCTCGAAGAATGGTTTACTAATTCAACATTAATCACCAAGAATAAATAGTTTACATGCGAGTATGAGAGTTAGAACAACCACCTAATATGTACTAACTAATTCCTAAACAAAGGCTCGCACACAGTTGACGAACATACTTTCTTCAGTAACACATTTCTCCATTAATTTCAACACTCCCCCTTGATGGAGAAAGGGTTAACTAATACTCCCAACATCTCCCTAAATAACTCAAATTAAATTTTTCCAAGGGGTTTAGTAAAAATGTCTGCAGCATTATCACAAGTATAACAATATTCAATATGGATTTCCTATTACTGAACCTTCTCCCTAAAAAAGAGAAACTGCATATCAATATGCTTTATGTTTTTATGAAACAATGGATTATTTTCATGTTTGATTGACCTCTATTGTCAAATATGATAAGTGTTTCATCCTTTTGTTCTTCACCAGCACCTTGGAGAAGCCTCCTCAACCAAACTACCTCACATGTTGTTGCATACATTGCTTGACACTATGCTTCTGTTGAAGACAAGGATATAATGTTCTACTTGTTGCTACTCCATTCAATGACCCCAGAACCAATGTTGAACCCATAACCTATTATGGATCATCTGTCATCCTGATTTCTGACCTAATTTAAATCTATAAACCTGTCAGTCTAACATCAAACAAATCAATATATTTAATACCAAAGTTTCAGGTTCCTTGAAGATACCTTAAGACACCTTTCACTGTAACCCAATGATTCTCAAAAGGGTTTGACATGAATTGGCTCAATACACTGACTGCAAAAGCCAAATCCAACATAGTTGTAGTCAAGTAAATTAGACTCCCAACTAGTTTTCCATACAGGGTTGCATCGACCTCCTTAAAACCATCATTATTCTTAAGTTTGGTATTCTTCTATAAAATCATTGAGGTAGCTTTGCACTGATCCATTCTCAACCTTTTCAATAATCTCCTCACATACTTTCCTTGAGACAAAAAAGTCTCGCCATAATCCCTCCAGGCATCAAGACCCAAACAATAGTGTAAATCTCCAAGGTCTTTCATCTCAAAAACCTGTGACATCCACTCTTTGATTTCTTTAATGAGTTCATCAACATTTCTTGTAATGATGAGATCATCTACATATAAATAAATCAAAACAATTCACCCCTCTTCATTAAACACGGCATACAGATTTGGGTCATTCTTGCTTCTTTTATAACTATGTTGTAGAAATGAATCAATTTTAACATACCATGACCTCGGTGCCTGTTTTAATCCATACAATGTTTTCCTCAATCTACAGACTAAATGTTCCTCCCTCTCTTTAACAAATCCTTCAGGTTTCATTAAATAAACTTCTCATTTTAATTCCCCATTTAAGAATGTAGATTTCACATCTAGCTGATGTATCATCCAATGATTTTTGGTAGCTAAGGAAATTAACATTCTAATTATGTTTAATCTAGCTACAGGGGCGAAGGTTTCCTCATAGTCTACGCCTTCTTTTTGCATGTATGCCTCTATAACCAACCTAGTTTTTTATTTGTCTATGATCCCATCTGCTTTCAATTTAGGCTTGTATAACCATTCACAACCTATGGGTTGTTTGCCTTCAAGTAGTTCAACTAGATCCCAGGTTTTGTTTTCAAGGAATGACTCATATTCCTCTTCCTTGGGTTCCCTCCATTCATTATATTGACTTGCTTATTTATAATTACAGGGTTCAACAACATTTAACATAATTGTTATAAGAGCATGATCCCTATATCTTGCTTGAAACTAAATTTTCCTACCTAATATCCACAGTGGTGGACTAGCTTCAAATATGTTTTGATCATCCCTTGGTGGACTTGACCTGCTAACTACATATGTACCATTCACTTCTTCCTTTTTTTGTTGTTGTTCCTACTTCTCATGGTTGCCCCTTGTTTCATCACTTCCATCTTCCACCAGAAAAGGCATGTGCCATTCTTCATTGCCTCTATCATGGTTTCCATCATCTACCTACTCATGGAATACTACATCTCTACTTGCAAACACTTTAACAGTAGAGGGATTAACCAATTTATAAGCATTAAACTCTCTACAGTACCCAACAAAAATGCATTTAATGGCCTTTGAATTCAATTTCTTCATATGTTCTTTTGGAACACAAGCGAAAGATTTCGAGCCAAAAACTCTTCAATAATTAATTGTGGGCTTAGAACCTAGTAAAGCTTCGAATGTATTTTTTAAATAGAGGCTTGTTGTTGGACTCCAATTCTTCAAATATACTGCAATATTTATTGCTTCTGCCCAGAAGCCATTAGACAGGTTTTTACCTTTTAACATGCTTCATGCACACTCCACAAGGGTTTTGTTCTTCCTCTCTACAACCTTGTTCTATTGAGGAGCGTGGGGTACTATTAACTTTTGAACTATCCCATATCCCTTGCAATATTTGATTATACCACCCTTCTTGTATTCTCCCCGTTGATCTGTGTGGAGAATTTTGATGAATATCCCTATCTGTTTTTCAGTCATGCTTCTGAACTCTTTAAAATATTCAAAAGTATGACTCTTCTTTCTGAGAAAATATACCCAAGTAAATATCATGCAATCATCAACAAATAATAAGAAATAATAGGCACATACTAATGACCTCATGTGCACAAGCTCTAGTATATATGTCTTATTTCTATATAAGTTTACAAGAAAATCATCTCTATGCATCTTCCCTAGAGAACTTGCTTCATAATTAACATGAAATTTCTTTAAAATGGGAAGACCATTGGCCATACCTCATTTATAAAGTAGCACTAGGTCATTAAAATTGATATGACCTAATATTTGATGCCATAAGTCTTATACAATCATAACTGATGAATTCAAGGCTTGGTGTGGTGTGCTTCTCACATTCAACTTACACAATCCTCCCACTCGAATACCTAATGCAGTTGGCTTCATACGATCCAACAGATATTTAATAACACAATAAAACTTAAAGTACTCTACCTTAAGACTCTGATATGTTATCATAGAAAAAAAGATTAGATTCTTTTTTATTCTGGATACATACATTACATTTTGAATATGGCTAATATTTCCATCATGAAATACCATAGGAACATTACCATACCCTTTTATTCGGTACCCTTTATCATCACCAAGGTAGTTATTAGCACCACTGTTGGTTTCTTTGAAATTTTAAAACCAATGTTTGTTATTCGTCATGTGAGTGGAAGATCCTGAGTCCACAAACCAAGTTTCTGCTTCATCATCCTCAGTAGAGAAAGAAACACTGGATACAAATAATGTGAGGTTCTCATTATGATCTTCATAAGCAAAGTGCCTTGCATCATTCTTATGTCTATGTAAACCTTCATCAAGCTTCTTCTTATGGGAATTTCTATCAACGTGACCTACTCTACCACAATAAAAATATTTGGGTCTTGAGTCACTTCTGTTTGAAGACATAAATTGAGGTGGCTTTCTTTGTAATGTATCTCCACCTTTCTATCCTACACTTGACCTCCCTATGAAGGGATTCTTCTTCACCATTAAAACAAGATCTGAACTTTTGGGTTTCAAATTCATTCACCTTTCTTCATCTTCCATTGGGGTCCCTGTCAATTCTTAAAATTTTGGGCTTTCTCTCTCACATTCAAGTTTGTGATAAACATCAGATAGTCATTAGTCATACTATTCATGGTAATTTTGATGAGATTAGTGTTTGGCATTGTCAACCCTATGTCGCCATGCTTCTCTCTAAGCTTCTTGATTCGAGAGATGAATGCAACCACTGATTCATTCTCCTGCATTTTAATCGAGAGAATATTGCACTTTAGAAACAACAAGAGAATTATGTTTTTGATCTCTTATAGGTCCTGGAGAGTTGTCCAGATGTCAGTTGCTAATTTACATTCTCGGATGTGAGGGATAATACAATATTTGACTCAAAATTTTAACAACGCTTTCGCTTTAGCCTCCCTCCTTTCCCAGTCCTAGATTTTTGTTGTATTTCCACTAGTAGCTATGGCTAGATTCAATTCCACACCGCTTGCAATCGCCCATGTGTTTTTCCCCACAAGTGGGGTCTGCAACTTGAATTTCCAATTAGAATAATTGGATCCATTAAGCTTATTTCTCTCATTCATGTATGCCTCTACCATATGATTATTCATCTTGACAGATCTAACTCAAAAAATTCGACCATTAGCAAAAAAAAGGGTGTATCTCCATATCTCAAAAAAATAGTGCTCTTATTAAAATACAACCCCTTCAAATGGGTGCACAAAAAACAAATCCCTTTTTTTTTTAAAGGATATAGAAACCCTCCCTTAAGAAAAATGCAAAATCCTTTCAGATGGGCACCCAAAATTCTTTTCCTCTTAACAATATTATAAGCCTTTGTTTAAAAAGTATTCAAAGAAAAATATGTTAACCATACCCTCGTCTTGCTCATAATAATGGATCCATCATGCTTATTTCATGACCACTCTTTCGTTGTGTCTTGGATGCACCACCAAGACACCACCTTGACTCTGCAATGCTCTACACGCAACAATACCATGATGCACCAATAGATTAGACTGACCTACACCAACCTATGGTCCACAAGCAAATGATCTGACTAATCCAATGCACGCTCCTCCTCCTCACGCAACTCTCTGCTCCTACACGTAGGTTCACATAGCACTCATCACACAAACTTAAAATGCAACACCACTGAGCATGCATGCCACTGCAAGGTAGCCAAATATCTTTCAAGATATACACAAATATGTAGCTTTGATCACAAATGATCTAACACTGAGCTGCGCCAAGTCTAAAACAAATACTCTACCACAACTCGGATCTAGGTTCCGCACTTCTACAAAGGTCACCATAGCCCCACAATGGGAACCACACCAGATCAACTACTCCACCACCAAAAGCCCTCATCATTTATCACACTCTAAGATGTCCACCTAAGAAAAATAGGCCTGCAACAAAACATGAAGATCGACCTACAAAGAAGAAACACACCATGCACTTGGCTTGCTCGATCCACCCTCTGAAAGGACATGCACTGGTTAACAATGGAAAAACTCAACTGATGCATGTAGATCCACCAATGCACACAGATCCACTGATCCACAACACTTCCATCCACCGATCCAGGGCACCACCAATCAAGCACGCATATCGACTTCACTAACACATCCGCACTTCCACGGTGAGAGGGTTCAACAGAATACAAAGTTGGGGGCTTCAGTATATGCTCCGGTAACATCGACTAATCCTCCTGGATGCTTTTGTACATTGGATATGATCACTCATTCTTCAAACTGCGTAGTAGATATGCAGACGTCAAGAGTAGGCACTCTGAATTGTCGAAATATATGTTGCGCATCTCCGCCTCCAAATTGTCTTCAAGGATGTTTGTGTCTCCTTGATCACTTGGGACTTGATCTACTTTCGGATTTGGTGAATTCGGTGGGTTAACCTCTTGGTTTCGAGGCATGAGGTCAATATCTTGATTTGACTCTAGCTAGACCATATCCATGTCCATCTACTCTATCATCTATTCAATCTCTTTAGCTGAGTCCTACTCCTGCGATTGCTCACCCTCTCTGCTTTGTGCGAGCTACTCAGAAGAGTCTATAACCTATATTGCTACAATTTCATCAATCTATGCATGTTGTACCTCCTGCTATACATGTTCCTGCCGCACTTCCTTCTCTCTTCTATGCAACTCTTGTTATTCCCTGGGCTGCTTCTTTAACTCCTATCACTCCTTTTCTATTTCCTACATCCTTTGTTTCTCTTTTAGCCTTTGTGCGATCCTCTTGTTAAGCTTCCACGTCTTAGCCTCAATACCCAAAGTTTATTTCAACAAAATTCGATCTTCTTTGAACTCGTAGCCTTGTTCTACCTTTACGCTGTCGACAACCTTCCTCTTGCCTTCATCACACGCAGGTCTGCTACCCTCTACTACTGCTGATGATGCTACTCTCTAAGGTCCTGCTTCCCTCTGCTTTTCTAATCGCTTTACAACTGTGCTGATCGGTTCATTGAGCTTAGAGGAGTGATAAAAATATTTCGATTGGTCTTCCTCAGGCCAATGACATGCCCCATGGATCGAAGGAAATTGCACTCTCGCATAGTGGTCCTTCACCAAGCAATACACGTCATATAGATTAAAACTTCTTTTGTTCAAGGTGAATCCTTTGAATTCCTCCATCTCGGCCTCAACATGCTTGAGATTCTGAATCTCATACAAGTCGAAATGCGGAGGAAGAGCAGGCCAAGGTTCCTTCTTCTTCCTATGAAGTCTCGCTGATAACCCTATGGCGATGTGATATGCCACCTCTTGCATGATGAGCTTGTGCATTGAAAGCTTTGGTAAAACATGCAGAGCTTTCTTGGTGTTGTACATCCATATGAAGGTGCCAAGGGGTGAGGCATACCAATCTGCTATGTCAATCAGTGCCTCCATCGCTGCCTATGACATGCAAGGTGGATCCTGCTCAAATATCATTTTGGACACCGAGGGTGAAAAAGTGGTCAAAAAACTGTATGATAACTCCGCGGAAGTTGCATTCAGAGAACAATCTGCAACAAGTGTGCACCAAGGTTTCCGAAGGTGTCCATGCCCAACCCAAGCTTGGGAACTAATGACGAGAACAGAATGCATCCAGTATGTAAGCAGACATGTATATCTCTGCTTGTTCACCCTTGGGAAGATGCCAAGCTTTCGTCACCTGTTCCATCAACCTAAGAGCTAGCATGTCAGACCAGTTGCAAGGTTTTCCTGTGCTAACCGATTTGTCCAAAGCGATCACCCAATTCTCTGGGAAGGTCTTTGTAGTCCCTTGGCCATATAAGCTCATGCAAATATGACCAAGTACTGATATGACTTCTGTAGTATCTTCATCTTGTAAACATGGATGGGTGTTCTCCTAAACTTAGTTGGCTCTTTTACCCAACTCTCCAAGATATCTCTTGAGTTTGCACTGCTTCTGGATATGCAGAAGGGTTTGCCCATTGTGATCACCGGTTGTGGCAAGTGATACATCGTCTGAAAGTACTTCGCCGTAAAGGTAGCAAGTTGTGGTCCACTCGCACTTCTAAACACCATTGTCTTTGGATCAATATGCAAGACAATCCAGTGGATCATGTCTGTGCATCGAAACACAAGATACCTGCATGCAATCCCGTACAAGCTAGACTTGTGAATGTTGACATAGACCTTACGGTCTTCTAGATTTCTATCAAATGTTCCTGAGAATGTATAACTGAAGTCCATACATTTCATCTTGACATCGTTGTGTATGAACAACTTGGTGTCTTCATAGATAGGAAATCTCATAGACACCTTATCAACTGCATCTCCAGTTGCACTCTCGACGATGTCCTTTGACCCTGCTCTCTTAGAGGCCATTGAACCTATGATAGCTGGAGACATAGCAACACTCATGGCAAGAAATTTGTCAGTTTAAAACCAAAACAAATTTGAGGACTACATGCAACATACTGGGGTGACTAACTTGGAATATTGCCCAATTTTCACCGAGAGGTTGGGATACTGACTGCAAAAACTATGCAAGGCATAGTCTAGGCTATCAGGAGGTTGGCTAACCACTGGAACTTCACAATTCCTAGTCCATCCTGGCCTTCTAATGACTGAATTTTCAGAATGTGAAGTTTCAATCAGCAATGATATGCAAACCCACAATCCATTGTGCAATTTTTGGGTCCAGCAGGGCACTGCCTTCCAGAACTGTGCAAAGAGATATTGGAGGCAAGCGTTGGGCTAAATTTTCATAGTTTCTGGAGGGAAGGTAGAGCCTTCACTCTCGGAAATGCACATTTTTAGCTGGGCAAGCCAAGATTTGGGCTTAGGTAGCCCAAACCAGCCGATGGGCAAATGAAAACATGAAACATTATAAATGCATGGTGAGGCTAAGTGTAAACAAGAGTGAATGATCATGCATGCAAACAACGAGTGCAAGATTTAGAAAATGGGAAAACAAGCATGTGTGTGAAGTGAGTCGGCGGAATGACGTCCATTAGTGCAGAAACAATGTCATGCATGTGACAATAATGAGATGTAATGACAAACTTGAAACATTGCTTCTACAAGCTAACATACATTAAAATGAAAGCATGCATTCAACGAAAGGAAGGAAAGAACATTCACACAAAGTGAAATACAAAAAGTGACAAAAATGTAGTAAACGACATGAAAAGTGGACTTACCTGGAGAAAGCTGAGATGCTCCTATATGCGGTGTGGGATGTCTGAACTCTAATATCGATGTGAGGAATGAGTTGTGTAACATTGAATAAATAAGTTTGATAAGGATGAGGCTTTTGATGCACATGCCACAAATATAGGAAGATGCGATGCTTGGAGGGAAGTTCCTAAAATTACCTTTGCCTGTAACTTCCAGCTGCTAAAAATAGATCCCTAAAATATAGTGATGTTTTTTGCTTTTTTCTTTTTTCTTTTTCACGAGAAGCAGCCCATGCATGAAAATTAGGATTGCTCAGTCCTAGGGGGAACCAGCCATCTTGGCAGCACATGCAATGGCTTGCAAGCCTAGGAATGACATTTGTGTAGTTTTTGGGATGAGCAAGACTTCTTGGCCCTCATGCATTGCAAAATTACTGGACTGATGTCCTGGCTGTTAGTCAGAATTGTGCATTTTCTAGTTTGAAGCACAGTGTTGGGCTAGATTGTGCAGTTTTTAAAGGGTAGGCTACTTGGCTAGATTGTGCATTTATGGAGCCCAACAAGAAGCCCAATTATATTGTGCAATTTATGGAGGGAAGGTTGGTTCCCCTCTAGAATTGTGTAATCTGCTAGGTGAGAACATCATCTAGAAAATGGTTAAGTCTGGAATGTTAGCCTACAGGTGGGAGGAAAACTCGATGACCAACATAGGGTGGTAAGCCACTGGAACTCAGTTGAAGCTTATGTATTTAGATAGTCCAAGATATGCTGCTAAGGATGGTTGGTAGGGAGGCTCCAAAATGAAGCTAAGGAAAAATTTTGGAGGGTGGTTGTAGTTGCTAGAATAGGTTACCAGGAGTTGCTATGGTATGTTGCATGTATAGAATAGTGCTAAAGTTGACAAATTACTTGTATTGTGTCCCCTCATAGATCAAAAGATTAAATTTTTTATTATATATTATGGAAATTTTCAATATTTAAGCTATATTTAAATGCTCTTATGAGGACACAATGACTTTATATCATGATTAAAGAGTAATACTTGCAAATATGCATATCAGAGCGAGACAGTAACACAATTGGTAATCATGGTAAAGCATGGCCATCATATTAAAGCTTGATAACAAGTAAAGCATATATGAGAAGAGTATGATTACTTGAGTTGTACATTTACATGTATGACTTTCATGTAGGACTCATTTTGGGGATGTAATGAGCTGCATGGATAGGCCTTCATGCGTGAAGGAACCACAATTCTCACAACTAAATTTTGATAAAATCAAAGAGAAATTTACCATGTATGTGGGAGACTATGTGGTTTATTTGAATCAAGTTAGATACTGTAGAGGTCAAATATTAAACTACGTTTATTTTAAAAATCATTAAATGAATTTTGAATTGAGTAGCTATATATATGAGCAAAGTAGAGATTAATAATTACACTTGTGTCAAATATTTATGTTTTTGGATAACGAAATTTTAAGGGGGAGAGAGAATCCCTAGAAAAATATTTTGGAATGAGACAAAATTGATTAATTCAATAAGTAATAGTGATTGGTAGATTATAATCTAAAATTGCATGGTTGTTATATGAGGGAAAAGTTTAATAAAATACAAACTCAATGAGGTAAATCAGTAATAAGTCAGCACCTTATTCTACCCATATCCAAAAATCAAATTATGAGTTGTATGTTTTATAATTAAGGACATAACTTAAGAAAATTAAGTTAAGCTTAAAATATCCTAAGAAGGGATGGAGAAAGACAAGTCTTATATGAGACTAAGTACCTTAAAAGTTGTCTTTCAAATTTAATGTGGATGTGTTGATCAATGCACATGCAGGTAAGGATGTAATTTAATTTGGATATGGTTTGCCAATGGTAATAAGAAATTATTTGAAATGCACTTTAATGGAGGAAACAAAACCTTAGCAGAAAACTATGCCTAGTTAATTTAACATGCATTGGTTCAAACCTATGAGATTCTAGTTGAGTAAAGAAAGAGGCATAAAGTACATGTCAATCTAAACCAAACTAGGGATGAGATTGTAAAGTGTGTGCATAAAAGTAATACAACCTACTGTATACATATTTACATTAATAATTATATGATAAGAATGTCAATGGACTGACCTCAAAAGTACATCTGGTGTACATATATAATGGAAATCTAGAAGAAAATTCTTGGAGCTTCTTGTGTGATAGTAGAAAGATAGTATTAAGATTATGAGCACCTTCTCAATAGTTCACTTCAATACTAATGTGTAAAACTTTGCAGCTTAACGGCGTGCCTTAATGTGCATGTCTGTGCAGATATAAATGGGGTTCTACGGGTAACATCTCACAGTAATGAACCTTTCCAATCTGGAAAATGAATTGGGATCTGACAAATGTACTTCTTGTTATAAGTAATAAGACTAAAATGAACTCTGTGATTCTACTCAATATAAAAAAAGTACATATAGTGGGACTTGGTTCTTTATACCAATTTTGAGCAGCCTGTGTTTATACACTAGATTCAGAACATGACTCCAAATTAGTAAGCAGAGATTGGGTAAAGAAATAATGTTGTACAAAATTACCACTCATGATGATCTAAATATCTAATGTTAGCAGCAAAATAACACATAGATAAATTAATATAAGAGAGGATAACTGATCTCTTGTGTTAAGGGTGATTTAATGTGTTAACATGTAAATACCATGGGGTCACACCCTCACATAAAAGGGTGTGAAATTGTGAATATTATAGCCTTCACTTATAACTTTTATATGGGAGATGTATGTAGGAGAATATTGTTTATTCAATGATGTTTAGACCTACACAAAATTCATCATAACCAATAAGGTGTTGGAAAAAGTACAAAAAGAGCCATAGTAAATCATATGACATGATTTGTTTAAGTGTGGAATAATTGTTAAGAACCAACCAAATTTGTTCTTGGTTAAAGACAAGCTGAGATGGTTATTAGACTTCAAATATCTATAATAGACTGATTATCATAGTTAATAGTGTGCTTTATAATTAAGTGGAAGGTATATTCCATTGTTGTTAAAACCTTGTATAGGTGACAGATTTAATCCAAAAACTAAAAGTTATGGGTATGATTGAGTTGTAGTATGCAGGATGAATGTTATGATACTATTATTTTGATATTGTTGCAAACACATGACATATGAAAATGATTTCTAAATAAAATAACTTGAACAATATGACATAAAACTTTTATTGGTTGCAGAACTAGCACAGGTCCATGAAATTCCTTATAAACTAAGCACAGTGTGTTCCACTTACTTAAAGGTAAAGAAGGAATTTTTGGCATAATACTAACATGGTCGGAAACATGTGGATAAAGTATATGTCATGCAGGTGATGATGTGAACATTGATATGGTGTACCAGTGGTACAGATGGTACTATGTACAAGCAATACGTATGGTACCAGTATGAATGCATGTGTTGCAGGATAGTATATCACATATGTAGTTGTGTGTGTCATACACAATATGTGCAAGTATGCATGAAAACACTGGGTTTTTGTATGGCATGGGAATTGACTTGCAGTGTGCACAGAAGAAGGAAGCGAAGAAGTGATTCAAGGATAAGTAACATTGGTTTATTTGCAGTTTTGTATACATGTGATTATGGTTTTGATGAAGACATATGATTATGATGGGTATTTGTGAGATAACTTGTTACGATATTTTTTACATACTGATTTAGAAAATGTACTCGTTGGCTTGTTGTATGCAGAGAAATTGCAGGAAGCAAGTGTTCGAAAAGGACACAAAGACCTTGAAGAATTCAGGGGGAGAACATGCATTATTCAAATAAAATGAATAATGGGCCATATAAGTCATAGCAACTTTAATAGTAGTGTGTATTAAATTAATTGTGGTAAACATAGAGGATTTTTTGCATCTAAAAACTCTCACAAAATTGATTGAAAATAATGTTATAGGTAGCAACGGAAGGGGATGTGTTGGGAGAACTCCTTGATAACCGATATATCCTATCAGAAGATTTTCATCAGATGACCAGGCTATGGGAGCCTGTGAATTCAGAGATAACTACCTGTGAACGAGGATGCAGTAATACACTGAGGATGGTGTAAATTTAAGGGTGGGAGTATGTAACACCCTCCCCTTGTGTGTCAAACTATTGTGAACCTAACCTGAGGAAGGATAGGTATCACGTGTAATGTGAAAATTAAATACGTTATTAGATTAATTAATTAATTAATCACTTGGAAAAGCGAGACACCAAGAGATGAGATTCTTGCCAAATCCCGTTGAGTAATGGGATAGGATAAACCTTCATGATAAAGCTTCTAGATATAATTACAGATAACTTCGATGGGTTGGAGATAAATATCCATCGAGAAAAACATAAAAGTTGTGCGGGGGAGAACGACAAAGATTTTATGAGGAAAATCCTCACGAGACACAAATGAGAGCTTTTTCGAGATATGCCAAGGCAATTGGATAAAACATCCACCTAAAAGTAGGATGTCGCTAAAGAAAACTATATCATGAAAGAGGGTATTAAATACCCATTGCATAGATCAATTGGAGGCAGTTGATACATGGCAAGAACGTCGGCTTGGGGTTGAACTGGAAGTGTCAGTTCTATGGTTGGGTGCTGGTTCTCCATTCTCCAAGTGATGTTCTCTCTCTTTTCCAATCTAGTCAGATTCTCTTGCATGAGATGTCGGTATGTTGGTTTCTTACCCTCTATGTTTATTTCTTACTTTGGAAGTGGCTAAATATTTCAGCTCAGATGTATGGATGGTTGATTTATCTTTATTATGGAAATGATGAATTTATTATGCATGTGACTCTTACTGCATCGCTGTGTAAAGTTAGTTGTAGAAGTATAGTAAGTAGTTGACATTACTTGTGCCAATGAGCTGGCTGACTCATGGTAGAATCTACATGGGACAATTATGCATAAGTAGAGATTCATGTACTAACCTAGTTATGAGATGATTATATGTGAATTGTTGTGTGTGGAGCATGATTGTTCAAAGGTATTTGTTTTAGCCGGATGTATACCCCAGGAAGTTTGTACACCCCTCCACGTGGGGGGGTGCGGGGGGGGGGGGGACTTGTAAAAGTATAGTAATTTCTAGTCAATCTGGGCCGTTCATTAGTTAGTTGATCTGACGGTAGAACTTATGTTTAGTTTAGGGTTTTTTTCCCTAGAAGGCAAACCCTCTCTTTGTATGAGGGTATTGTATTGCAGGCTGAGATATAGATGTGTATTCTGTGAGCGAGAAACAGAGAGGTGAGACTGTGAGAGAAAACAGAGGATATTACAGCGGATTTGCTGTAGGTTGTGTCTCTTCATTTTGCTGGATAATAGAAAGGAAGGACTGGCTGTTTGGGGTGGACATAGCCCAAACTGGGTGAACCACGTATATCTCTGTCTCTCTTGTTTTATGCATTTTCTGTGTTTATATTTCTGCAATATTTTATGTGTTCCATTTCTCTGTAATATATAATTTCTAACATGAATATTGAGATATCTAGTAAATCTAAACTTGATCATCATTCAGTTTAGGGAAGGAACATAATATGCCTCTAACTTTTGTGGTGTCTCTGGGTTAAATTGGAAAACATTTATTCATGTGAAATTTGTGTATGTGGAACACTTATGGAAAAAATGCTTCTACTAATATAATCGATGATTCAGAATTATCTATATAGTGCATGTCATAAGACTCGCTTCCACTTAGGCCGGCTATATATGTATGTTGAATGAACGGTTGGTTAGTAACATTTTGACTATGATCATTATGCATGGCCACGATAACTACAATAGACATACATTAATTTTTCATTAATGTTTGTGTGAATTAATTGAAGGATTTTATGAGTTGCATAGTCCTTCTCTACAATTTGTAAATTATGCTTAATATGTTTCATGTGACATATAAGTCTTCTAAATGAATCTATAGTTCCCCATCATGGATATTTTAAAGCATAGAAAGAGTATGAATTACTATGGTTCCTTACATTGATGAGGTTTGTATTAAGAGAATGAGTATAATTGCATGATTAATACTTATCCATGTAACCAGTTTTTATTGTGACAACGGTTGAATCTTAACAGTGACAAAAGCAAATTTTGAAATTAATGGAGACTAGTAGCTAATTTCCTCATTAGGTACGTTACAATTTTGAACCATCTAATGTGGTTCATCCTCAGAACAAAAGTTAAAAAATCAGGCAATGAGAATGTTTAAATAACAAAGATGCATTTGGTTCCTGAGTTAGCCATTAGGAAATAGGGGTTAAGAATTAGCCATTAAAAATTAGTTGAATAAATATATATATATATATATATATATATATATATATATATATATGATGATTTTGTTATGTTTTATTATACTATATTTTATTAATATTTTTAATTAAAATAATATTGAATTGAGACTAGTTAGAGAAATTTGATAATAATATAATAAAAATTGAATATTTGTAAATATATAATCATATTTAAAAATAAGATTAATATATTTATCAAAAGGCTATCAAATAAAATAACTAATATTCAACCATTAGATTCAAATATAATTATATTAAAATATTGGAAAGTATTATATATATAATTAAAAAATAAAATAAAAAAATAAAAAACAATTTAGAAAGACAGGGCTGGGATCCAACTTATACTTAACTTCCATCATGGCAATGACCCGAGAATCCTCAATACAGACATGATGATTGGATTTCACTGCATGTTCAACTAAAGCTGAGGAACAAGGGTGATTGTGCTTAATCTGAGGAACAAGGGTGATTGTGCTTAATATGAGGAACACGAGTAGTTGTACTTAATCTGTGCTGCATATTCTTGGATTCTCTGGTTAATAGAGCGACCGGTTTGCGTAATGTCAGGAATCCCGTAAGGAATCCCACAAAAACACGGAATGGAGTAGACCCCTTTCACAACTTTAGGGTTTACAAGGTCTTTGACTGATCTAAGATTTAATATTTTTATTTTATTTATATTTTTTTGTATTTTGACTTGGTCAAAATTTTAAACATTACATTACATCTTTACCACCATACATGTCTCTCGAGACAATTATTATAATAAAAATAATATATAATTAAACATATATATATATATATATATATGAAAAAACATGAAACAATATTAGATTTATCTTCTTTTTTCCATGGGCATTCCTAATTTGTAAATGGGTTTTGTTAAAATATCATGGAATACCATGGCTTATCAATACCACATGCCCAAAATAGAAAATTATTCCATAAAATATGAATACCTTAAATTAATTGCATTAGGCTAAGTGGTCTTTTTCACCATCATTTTTATGGTTAATTTTAATCAAAATATGACACAGATTTTTAAAAACTTGAGTTTAAATTGCTTTTAAAGGGTGCCAAATTCAAATTGTATGACCAGATTTTCATGAATTTAGGTGAAAAACATTATTTTAATTCGGTCAAAAAAAACTATTTTGTCTATAAATTGTCACGGGATGATTGGACCTAGAGTTGAATGAATCAACGCTAGTCGAATAATACCATGGATTTATTACCCTCGGTTCACACGATGGTTGGATCTGGAGTTAATGAATCCACGCTATTATATATTTGAAGGGCAGCTTCATGTATTGAGCCTACTAGGTCATCTTCGGCCTGTAACATTATCTTTGGCGATCAATGACAAGATATCGACTATTCATGGAAAGGAAAAGGGTTTATAGTACAATATTATGTGTGATCATGATGATCAATTATGCTGTTGCTGCGCGCACAGCCTACCTGAATGTGGAGCAATCTGCTAGCCTGCATGTTAAGCAGCGGGGCATATATAACCCAGATTCTGCCTGGGTTGTGGAGCAGCAACACATATATATCGCAGATTCTGCACGGGCTGAAACGAAACCCAAAAATCGACGAATGCTGCCTTCAGGCCCTAGCCAGTGTTTCAGTGATGGCTATGGCTGTCCTCCACCACGTCCACCGCGACCGCCTGTCAAATCTAATTAGGCTACTGTCTAATCTATGAGAATAATAGTCTTTGTGCTGGAACTATTAAATAATGATCCGGCTAGAACAGTTGTCCTCGTGCTTGAATTATCTGTTTGTCTACTTCATATATAATAAATAGTGTTCCGGATCTCTTTTCATTTGCTTGTGTAAATCAAGATTTCAAATGCTCCGGCTGGAACAGTTGTCCTCGTTCTTGAATAACATCTTTGTCTACTTCATATATAATAAATAGTGTTCGGGATCTCTTTACATTTGTTGGTGTAAATCAAGATTTCACGGTGCAATTTGGTTGAATCGCTTTATAATATCTGGTCTGACTAATATTTCTTTTTGATGTAAATCAAGATTTCAAAGTGTAATTTGGGTGAATCGCTTTATAATTTCTGTTCTGACTCATAATTTTTTTCATTTTAGAATGTAAATTTCAGTAATCCATAATATTTATAATTACATTAGACAATTTACAGATCACAGTTTTCTAATTACATAACGTAGTTCGTCATGAGATGAAGATGGAAAAAGTAATAAAAAAATTGAAATTTTCTATTTTAATAATAGTTAATTAATTATATTATTTGTAATTAATTTTTATAAAGTTTTTTAATTATATTTTTGCAATGGTAGTTATATATTATTTTTTAATTAAATTTGCTAATAAAATTTTGAATTATATTTTAATCAAAAAATTTAATTGTTTCAGGTGTTTTTTAGTTTAATATGGAAAAGATGTGGTAATGTTGTCTTTTTTATATTCAACCCAATTACATAAAATTAAAAATATAAATAATATTAAATAATAATAATAATTAAAATAAGTACTGTTTTGACCTCATCAAATTATATAACTTTAAAAATATAATTAAAATAAAGAAAAAATTTAATAATTAAAATAAAAGAGTGAATTTAGGGTTTCATATTATTGGGCTCTAGTTTAGGTCCATTTAAATCTAGATCTATCAAGCTTCTATCCAGCTCAAATCTCTAAAAGTGCAAACTTATTTTAGAATGAAAAGAGATTTATCCCCTATTAATATTGGGTAAATCCAAAATTAGAATAAATCTAAACTAATTATATCATTTTTAATTTTATTTCATCAAAATAAAATATTATTTTTTAATATTTAAAATACTAATAAATGTAATTAATAAACACCCAAATATAACTACTACTAAAGTTTTATTAAATTGATTTTCTTATGTTTACTATAAAAACTTAATGCAAATACACAATCTCTTCGGATAGAAAAATTCATGTGGGAATTACAAAGAATATCACTTTCATGTATGAAACAATGCCCTCATTCTTGAATTTAATTTTATATAAATTTATTAAATATTAATATTAAATATTTTTAAGTAAATTGTGAAATATTAAACTTGAATGTTACCAACTATATTATTAAATTCTAAAAAAATAACAAAAAAATATAATTAACAAAATAAATAAAATAAAAAATACAACAAAAGTATATGATGAAATAACAAAAGTATTTATCACTCTCTATTGTTATTGCCTAGATTATCTTCCTTGCTTGGGATGAGAACATTGTTGTTCTCAAAAATATGCTTTGATCTTGGGTCATTCTTAATATGAACCACCAATCCCTATCCAACATATATCGGTAAAAAAACACTTTGTTGCAGTGTTCTGCAAAAACATAAGGCTCCCTAGCGTCAAGCCAGATCATTCTAGAGTTGATAGATATCAACCTACTATCATGATCTTCCTTTACATTTCTTTGATCAAAGGTGTCGCACCACTTGAACCTAAAAATAAGACATTAGAACAAGATAATTCCACTTGAATGATCTCTTGTATTTTTCCAATGTAACATAACTTCCTCTGCATTAGGTTTTGATTGTCATGGCTAGCATGACTAGAGTTGTCGAACTCAAGTTCCACTCCACAGTCTTGTGTCATGCATCCGTCGTTGACATCCTCCATGCCAGAATGATTTCCATATGTCCAATCACCCCTCATTGAAGACCTTCACATATGTTCATGTCCTCACTATAGAAATGGGAGGTGGATTACCATTTCTTTATTTATAGTTTCTATCATCAAGCCTTGCACCTAGGTGATCATAACATGGAATACACTTCGTTAATACCCACCATATCCTATCTTGGAATGTCTAATAGTTGAGTTCCATGTTCAACCAAATTGTGTGTTATTTTCCAAGTCACACCAAATACTTGTGCTTAATGTCGCATTGACCCAATGTGCATCAATTTTTTTTATGGATGTCTAAACTATCTAAGAACTTGTGCATCCAAACTGAGGAATTGCAACCTTAGCCAAAAAACATTACATCCATCCTCCATTAAGAACTTATGCATCCAAGCTAAAGAATTGTAACCTTAGCCAAAGAACATTACATCCATCCTCCATTCCAATGTGTGTATTTTATAGGAAATCCCAAATGAAAACACTCAATTTTGTACCCTAAATAACATGATTGCCTTGCCAAGCTCTTTAGTAGTTAGGTATGTTGTGCCATCATGCAAGACGACCCTAGGAATGCTTACCTATATTATCAACCCATTTTCAGAACCGATTGAAGTGTGCCATCGAGTGTCTCAATGGAAGGGACGACATGTCTATTGTTAACTCTAGGGCATGGTTCTTATTAGATTTAGATATAGATTTTTCTGTAAATATATATAACAAGATATAGATTTACACATGTATAGAAATATTATTATATCAAAAGACAAAATAATTGTTATTTTTACAACAAAGGAATTTTTATTCTTATATTATTATACTTCCTTAAATTTTGAGTCTTCGCGTTCTCATGTCAAAGTCTCGTAAATCCATATCCATTTTAAATGATAAAGAAATTATGGATAACCTGAAATTATGTTAATGATATTTCAGTTGTGTTGAAATTTTCCTAATAATATTTCAGTTGCGTTGAAATTTTCCTAACAATGTTTATTTTATTTTTGTTCCGTATAACACATTTTATTTCCACTCATTGCATAGATGGTACCAAGTGTATATCCTAGATTTCTCCTGGCATAATGTCATATCAATGACTTGTATTCATTATCATCTCAATATATCACTTATGAAAATACAACCATAATGGGAAATTTAGTGTTGATATGAATGATGCATACTGGGACATTGGACAACTGAGGCAGGAGCGGAAGAAACGCGGTGACCAGGGTTACTCAGCAAGCGGAGTTTGATTTGTATGGAGAGTGGCAGGGGAGGGAGCTTGGCTCCCTATTACAAAGATGCAGTAGCCAGCAGAAGTAAGGAGCCCACTGGAAATAGTAAAAGTGATATGAACTAAAGATTCAGAGACAATGAAAAGGAAACAGATGGGACCAAAACAAAAGAAAACAACAACACAAAGGACAAAGAGGAAGAAGACAAAAGTCCAGGTTCAAGAGACAAAAAACTAAAAGGACCTTGCAAACCAAAAGCAGAAATCATTCCCCGAGTAATATTAAATGATCCTGCTCTGGAGGAGTACAGGGAACATATGGGAACCTACGCCATAATCTGTAAATTCATGGGACTATGGCCCACTGAAAAGGCTTTACATACGTGGATCAAGTATCATTCGAAGCCCAAAGGAAGCATTGACCTACATCTGGGGTCGAAAGGATTCTTCACAGTAGTGTTCTCCAACATCGAAGACAAAGATAGAATACTCGAAGGAGGACCCTATTTTTTTGGTATAGCAGGTCTCTATATGAGACCTTGGAAAAGGAACTTTGTCCCAGAGAGGGAGACTTTCTCCTCGGTTCCTGTTTGGGTAAGGATCTACTCTCTACCTTTGGATTATTGGCAAACTGAATCATTGGCTGCCATTGGTAATAAACTAGGATGCTATATCAAAGCTTCTGAAGCCACAAGAAGGGGAAAATATACCTCCTTTTCTAGAATCTGTGTGGAAATGGATCTATCAGGTGCACTTTCGGATGAAGTTATACTGGAGGTTTTGGATGAAGAGTGGGTGCAGGCGGTTGACTATCAGCATATACCCTTCAGATGCCGAAGATGCCACAAACATGCGCATTTGTTAAGAGACTATCCTCTCAGCAAACAGGATAACAAAGAAAAACTCAATACACGAAGGACACCAAAAGCTTTCAGAAAGTGGCTAGTAGAGGAAGAGGAGGAAAAAAGGGATCAAAGCAGCAACAAACGGAGGGGCAAAAAGGTAGTCAGAATAAGTTTAAAGTGCTAGAAGAGACTGAAGAAATCACAAGAGAAGATCAAGATCTGGAGGAAGATGATAAATAAAAAGAAAAGACAGAGGAATTAAATCTCTCTCTAGGCATTGACTCTCTAAAAGAAGCAATGAGAAGTGAAACAGAAATGGAAATGGACTAGGAAATGACTCAAAGTGAAACAGATCTGGAAGAGCACGAACTACACGAAATCCTTGACAAGGAAAACTTGGATCTGGAAGAATTCCGTATGCAAGGCACCAAAGGAGCACTAAATTCTCTGCCCCAAGATGAATGCAATAGAATACAGTGGTTGTTTTTATGGAAAACTCAGGAACAAAAGCAGGATCAAGGCAAGAACATCCATAAACAGGAGCACAGAGGGGTGAAACGTTGAAGTTAAATACAAGATTAGCCACTAGAAATCCAGCAAAGAAGAGAGGCAGAAAAAAAGCAAAATGAGCTCCTGATGGAGTGTGGAAAGACAATGATAGACTCAGATAAGATGAAAGATCTAACCAGCTACTCCTTTAAAAATATTTAATTATGAAGTTCATCTCATGGAATATCAGAGTTCTAGGTAGTAAAAGAAAATAGAGAATGCTAAGTAATAGAATGAAACTAGCAATGCCGGACATAATCTTCATTCAAGAAAAAAAAATGCTCCATTCAAAAAATAAAACAAATTCATAGAAATGGCTCGATAAATTTGATTTTTTAGAAGTTAAAGCAAAAAACACAGTGGGGGGAATTCTTACTTTCTGGAACCCCCAAAAAGTTACTATTATAGATGCAGAGACAACGAGAAATTACTTTTCAGCTATCATTCAGCCAATGGGGATGTCTGACACCTTCCTGGTTACGAATGTCTATGGTCCTTAGAGAATATATGAGAAGCTTAGATTTCTGAACTCCCTGGTAGATCTTAGAGCAGACATAAAGAAATCCCTTGGGTCATTGAGGAGACTTTAATATGATTAAATCTCTTTCAGAAAAAAAAAAGGAGGCACCAGAATCCTCAGTAGAGATGCATTAGGGTTCAATTCTTTCACAGAAGACATGAAGATGGTTGACTCTGAAATGCAAAACTTTCTTTTTACTTGGAACAAAAAAGAGGAGGTGATGCTCAGATTGCCTCTAAGTTAGACAGATTTTTGATCTCTGAGAAGTTGATGCTCACAAATTCAGAAATAGTTGCAAGTGTTCTCCCATTCGGAGGCTCGGATCACTGGCCGATTCAATTAGCAATCAAGGGAATTGATGCTCCCAAGAACATACCCTTCATATTTGAAAATATTTGGCTCTCCCACCCAGATTGTATCAAAAAATATTGAGGAATGGTGGTCCGAACATCTTTAGATTCAAGGCTCCAAAATGTTTCTCCTCCACAAAAGACTAAAGCACATAAAAACCAAACTCAAAGAATGGAACAAGAAGGATTTTGGTAATATTTTTGCAAACAAAAAATTAGTAGAGATCAAAATGCAGGTTCTAACCCAAGAAATGATCGCAGAAGGTTTTGATAAATCCGAAAGTGAGCAAGCTTAAAAACTCAACCTTGGTTGGGAGAATCTATGCAAACAGGAGGAAGATTTTTGGAGACAAAAGTCCAGATTTCAATCGCTCAAAGGAGGTGAACGGAACACTAGGTTTTTCCACCATTCCACCATATCCAATAGAACGCATGATAGAATCTCCTCAATATTGAATGAAGATGGGGAGCTTTAGACCACTCACCAGAATTTCGAAGCTGTGATGGTTCAACATTTCAGAGGTATCACAAATGAAAACAATCCAGATAGAGACCATCACATTAAGGAAATTATAAAGAATATTACATGGATGGTGTCTAGAGAAGATAACTTTAACCTGAACAAACCAGTCTATAAAGCATAGGTTAGTACGGTGATCAAAGAGATGCAGAATGGCAAAGCTCCAGGTCCAGATGGTTCTAACGTGGACTTTTTCAAAGGCTGTTGGAAAATTGTCAAGTAGGATATTTTGGATGTGGTTGAGGAATCCAGAAGAAGCAGATCCATTCTGAAAGCCCTCAATACCTCTTTCATCTCCCTGATACCCAAATAGGACTCATCCCTAACTCCTGATAAGTTCAGACCCATTTCTTTATGCAATGTTGTTTACAAAATCATTTCTAAGATCCTGGCCAACAGACTCAAACCTCTTTTGCCTTCATTGATTTCTAGGGAACAGTCTGGTTATATGGAAGGAAGGTAAATCCTGGATAATATTATTCAAGCCCACAAGGTCATTCACTCTCTCACCAGCAAAAAGCAGGCAGGTATGATCATGCAATTAGACATTGCAAAAGCGTATGACAAGGTGAACTGGATTTACATCAAAAAGGTCCTTTCTGTGTTTGGGTTTGATCATGACTGGATCAGATGGGTTATGGCTTTGGTTACCTCTCCTAGCTTTTTAATTCTAGTGAATGGCATGCCCTCGTAAATCTTCACTCCTTCCAGAGGCCTTAGACAGGGAGGTCCACTCTCTCCCTTTCTTTTCATCCTCATGATGGAAGGATTGGGCCGAACTATTAAAACTACAAAAGTTTTAGGAAAGATCAAGGGCCTTAAATTAAGGGAGAACGACCAAGCCTTGACTCATCAACAATTTTTGGATGACACCATACTACAAGGTATCCCCACAGTCAAGGAAGCTACAAAGTACAAAAGAATCTTAAATGACTTCGCCTTGGCCTGAGGTATGGAAGTCAATCTCTCCAAATGAATTTTTTTTTTCTTTAACACTACCATTGCTATTGAAAGGAACATCTCTAGAATTCTGGGCTTCCAAAGGAAGGTCCTACCATCTAAACATCTGGGCATCCCCATCACGGATAAACCAATGCACAAAAATATCTGGGAACCAGTGCTCAGCAAAATGCAAGATAAGATCAAAAGATGGACATTTAGAGCACTGAACCTGGCTGGCAGATTGATTTTAACGAAGGCAATTCTGCAATCCATCCCTATTTTCTTTCTATCAACCCTTCCAGCTCCCAAAGGGGTTTTATAGCAACTCAGGAACATTCAAAGAGACTTTCTATGGGGCAAGGAGGAGACAGAAAAGAAATGGGCCCTTGTTTCTTGGGATAAAATCTGTAAACCCAAAAGTCATGAAGGCCTAGGCTTAGATGATTAGGAGATTCTAAGTAATGTTCGAGGAGCAGAGGGTCAAAGAACCAGAGGCACAATGGGCTAAAACCTCGAAAGAAAAATATGCCAGCTCCTGGAAAACAAGTGATATCATTAGAATGTCAGGGAACATAAAAGGATCTCACATTTGGAATAAAGACTGGGAGAACAGAAGCCTAGTTTAGAACAATAGCTTCTGGGAAATCAGAGTTGGTGAACAAGCTGTCTTCTGGGAAGATAAATGGCAACAAGAACCAATGTTGTTAAGGGAGGACTTTATGAGCATCAAGTAGGAAACTGATTCCCAAGGACTAATTAAAGTCAGGGATTTCTTGAATCTTCCTCATGATATTGGGAAATGGAGAAGCTAGAGGAAAATAGAATGCAGAAGGGAAGGTCCCATAAAGGTAAAAATAGAAGAACTTATGAAAATTTTAGAACAGAGAAAGATCTTGGTCACAGATGGGCAGGATCAGTTAAGATGGGGACAAAACAAAGAATCCATCTTTAACATCCATGAAGAAAAAAGAATTACCCTTAACTTAGATCCCTGTGTTTCGGCAAAGTCCTGGAAAAAAATTTGGAGTCACCAAGGATGGATGAAGATCAAACTATTTATGTGGTTAGTTCATTACAAGAAATTATTAACTTGGGACAAAATTCAGAAGAGGAGGGTTATGGGGCCCTCTAGATGTACTTTATGTGAGGCTCAAGAGGAAGCAATAGAGCAAATTCTCAACAACTGTTCCTATATCAACTAGTTGTGGGATTCTTTCAACATCATTTTTCAACAGACAGATAGAGAAAAAGGTAGCATCAGTAATACCCTGAACAAGTGGAGAAAAAACTTTTCAGAGAATGATATCCTTAATATGGCCTGGACCTTGACACCAAGCTTCATTATTTGGAATGTTTGGAAGGAAAGGAATAAAAGAATTTTCAAGGATGAAATAACTACTACCATTTGCCTGTTGGAATTGATCTCAAAGTGGATTAAGGACACCGTCTGCACCACTGTGAACAATTAACCCTCGAATCCTCCCACCATGCGTGATTTGAGAACTTTCAAGAAACTGGGAATGCATAAGATTATTCTTCAGGGTCTTAGCAAAAAAGTAAGAGTGTTGGAAAGGGAAAAGGAATTCTGGCATCCTCCACCAAAAGGTTATCTGAAATGCAACATTGATGGGGCTTCAAAAGGTAACCCAAGAATTGCTGGTTATGGAGGTGTGTTAAGAGATGAAGAAGGAAAAATAATTTTCACTTTCCCCTGCCATTTAGGCAAAGCCACCAACAACATGGTTGAATTAATGGCATTGAAACAATGTCTGGAGGTGCTTAAACTCAATCACAGCTACAATGTTCTCATAAAAGCAAACTCCGAGGTTTCTATAAATGCAGTCAAGAAAATCAGCTATGGAACAGTGCCTGAAAGGGTCTCAAAATAGTGGAGACTCATACAAGTTTACCAGAGAATCCATAAACATCTCCAATGCCTTTGAATGGTTAGCTTCAATCATGTTCGAAGGAAGGCCAATAAACTTGCAAATCTACTAGCCAACTAAGGAGTAATTAATACAGAGTGCAGAATAAACATGAAATGGCAGGAAATGCCTCCTAGCAGGCTAAAATCCATCTGTGAGGCTCAAGGCAGAGAGGACAAGGAAACTTATGATTATTTGGCTCGTGGGGTCGAAAATGATTAATTGAAGACAGCGAGACGGATTCCAATGCTCTTAAGGGTAAGTGTAATGGTAACCACTATTCGTTTTTCCTAGGAGTGCTCCTTTTCCCTTCTAGATTGCAGGTTTAGGAGTGGTGATTCAGTGAGTGAGGAAGGTATCTTAGTTCTCCCGACAACAGGGATTATCTGTTTTTTTGGGGTTTTGAGGGATAAACCACTTCACTAGTGGATTTCTCCTGATCGCACTGCCTTCTGTCGAGAAGCGGTTTTTGCTTCTTCGAAGCGATCATATTCAGATGCCTACATGTGGTAGGGAGGGTGTTTGGGAAACCGCCCTTCCCCACTCACTATCGCGTGGTCTTGTTGCTTGGTGCGATATAATCTCCACCGTAGGATGCAGCTGATGTTAATCAACGGTCTTTCTTTTCCCTGCAGCTTGGAGTTTTGGTCCCGCCAAAATACGGATGTCTTGTCGGCGCGTGGTTAACCTCGTCTTTCAACCTTGTCCGTCGATTTGATCGCACCGCCTTCTCTCGGGAAGCGGTTTTTTTTTTTTAGAGCGATCTTATTCAGATGCCTACACGTGGAAGGGAGGGGGTTTGGGAAACCGCCCTTCCCCACTCACTATTGCACGGTCTTCTTGTTCGGTGCGATATAATGTCCACTGTAGGATGCAACTGAGTTTAATCAACGGTCTTGCTTTTCGCTGCAGCTTGGAGGTTTGGTCCCACCAAAATATGAATGTCTTGTCAGCGTCTGTCAACCTCGTCTGTCAACCTCGTCCGTCAGTGTGATTGTGGATTGTATGGCCCAGAGTGATGGGATCTTCTGCTAGGTTTTTTTTTTTTTTCTCTATTCATCTTTATGGTTATCCCTTTGGGATGTCTCTATGTGTTCTCGTCTCCTCGGTGGAGAGGAGTTTTCTATTCATATTGTAAATTATTTGATCAGTTAATGCAAAAGAAGGATCGACACTTGCCTCAGCAAAAAAAAAAGAAAATACAACCATGAGGGAGAAGATAGCGATTAGTCCCACAATACCTAAAAATAAAATCAGCTAAATCTAAATAATTTTTTTTTATTAAATTGATGACTTTAATTGAAAATGTGTATGATAAGTAATGATCATATTCTTTAACACCATAAAAAGAATGCTATCAAATATTGAAATCAGAGGAAGCATAATTTCACTTACTAGGAATAAAAAATTTATGACATTTCCATTATCCATTCTTTAAGTATTTTTCCAAAAACAATATAAGGACGATGAGTGTAGTGACCACTTTTCATATTGATTATCAAAATTGTAGTGTGATTTAAAAAGTGGATAAACTAAATATTTTCAAAGAAGTTTATTTTCATATAAAAATAGGGAGCTTTGATTTGATTCATTCTTTTTGAAATGAACATTTTATCATTAAAGTTATCACTTTGGAAAAATTTATATAAAATATTGAAAAATAAAAATAAGAAACAAAAAATAATAATGGTTTACCTAACTTCCTATTAAATAACTATTTAGTACTCTACGTTCATGAACGATTTATTGTCACGAAGACATTCTATACAGATTTATTTTACATGGCAGGTTTTCATATATATTAACTTTAAATTTTATTTGATGTCTTTGTTGAGAATGGTTATAGTAGATACATGGGTCAGAAGGCTTTCCTTAAAGCTGCCAAGAATTCTCTTGCTAAAAGGGAACCGAAGGAACGGATTCCAGGTGTCCATCTTCCATTTTTTCAGGGGACCACTGATAATATTGATAGGATTCTCAAGATGCATAGTGTCCCCGTAACCTTTAGGCCTGTTAACACCATTCGTATGCCCCTCAGATCATCGAAGGATCCTATCGACCCTAAAGATATGAAAGGGGTATATATTATCACTTTTTACTGTGGGACCCCCTATATTGGTGAGACTGGTCGCTCCGTTAATCAAAGGATGAGTGAGCACGCAGCTGACCTTAAGCATAGGAGAGCAAAGTCTTCCGCTTTAGCTGAACATGTGGAAAAAACCAATCATCATGTTTGTATTGAGGAATCTAGTGTTATTGCTAGAGTTTCGCAGTTCCATCATCAGAAATTTAGGGAAGCTCTTGAGATTGAAAAGTGGCCGAGCAATCTCACTAGAGAGGATGGCTGGAAAATTAGTAGGTGTTGGGTCCCAGCATTCTCTTCCTAGTCGCTCTCCCCCCCTCCCCCCTCGTTTTTTGGCTCCTCTATTTTTTTTCTTTTTAATTATAATATTAAGTCAATTTAACATATACAATTATTTTTCTGATTAATTAAAATATTTTTATTCTTTCCGCCCCTTGGCTTATTTTAATATTTTTATTCTATTAGTACCTTTTATAGCTAACTACGATATTCATTAATTAATTTTTTTTTTTTTAAGGTAGTTTAATCCTGTAGGTATATTCATATATACAATTCATTTTTTTTATTTTTTTTAGGTTAATTTAACAATTAGATATTCAATTTAACTTAATATTATTTTCTCATTCTAATATTCACATTTTTTATGTATTTATTAAATTCATACCTTTTAACTAACTATTAAGTTAACAACCTATTAAAATTACTTTATATATATATATATATATAGAAAAGAAAAGGCCACTTAATTTAAATTATTAAATAACTTATAGTTTTTTATGTAATTATTAAATAATACCTTTTGACTAACTATTAACTTAACAACCAATTAAAATTATTTTATATATTTATATATATATTTTATATATGTATGGTCACCTAATATAACTAACTTCCATTTAATTTATAAAAAAAATTATGACCCTGGTCCAAAAGTCAAATTTAGTCATTGGTCAAGTTAGCCATTGGAGGCTCTACTCAAACTATTTAACTTGCATAGCTAGATTTTTTTCTTCAACTTGTCCTGATGGTGAACCACACTGGCTGGTTCGAAACGCGTGACAAATGATATTTCATGTGATTTTCGCCAAAAAATCTCTCGTAAATAGTAAATATATTTATCAAACTGAGTAGCTCATAGGTGATGGGATTTACTTGGAGACTGTTCCTCGAAGAATTCTTTACTAATTCAACATTAATCACCAAGAATAAATAGTTTACATGTGAGTATGAGAGTTAGAACAACCACCTAGTATGTACTAACTAATTCCTAAACAAAGGCTCGCACACAGTTGACGAACATACTTTCTTCAGTAACACATTTCTCCATTAATTTCAACACTCCCCCTTGATGGAGAAAGGGTTAACTAATACTCCTAACATCTCCATAAATAACTCAAATTTAATTTTTCCATGGGGCTTAGTAAAAATGTCTGCAGCATTATCACAAGTATAACAATATTCAATATGGATTTCCTATTACTGAACCTTCTCCCTAACAAAGAGAAACTGCGTATCAATATGCTTTGTTTTTTTATGAAACAATGGATTATTTTCATGTTTGATTGAGCTCTATTGTCAAATATGATAAGTGTTTCATCCTTTTGTTCTTCTCCAGCATCTTGGAGAAGTCTCCTCAACCAAACTACCTCACATGTTGTTGCATACATTGCTTGATACTATGCTTCTGTTGAAGATAAGGATACAATGTTCTACTTGTTGTTGCTCCATGCAATGACCCCAGAACCAATGTTGAATCCATAACCTATTATGGATCATCTGTCATCCAGATTTCTAACCTAATCTAAATCTATAAACCTGTCAGTCTAACATCAAACAAATAAATATATTTAATACCAAAGTTTAAGGTTCCTTGAAGATACCTTAAGACACCTTTAACTGTAACCCAATGATTCTCAAAAGGGTTTGAGATGAATTAGCTCAATACACTGTCTGCAAAAGCGAAATCCAACCTAGTTGTAGTCAAGTAAATTAGACTCCCAACTAGTTTTCCATACAGGGTTGCATCGACCTCCTTAAAACCATGATTATTCTTAAGTTTTGTATTCTTCTATAAAATCATTGAGGTAGCTTTGCACTGATCCATTCTCAACCTTTTCAATAATCTCCTCACATACTTTCCTTGAGACAAAAAAGTCTTGCCATAATCCCTCCAGGAATCAAGACCCAAACAATAATGTAAATCTCCAAGGTATTTCATCTCAAAAACATGTGACATCCGCTCTTTGATTTCTTTAATGAGTTCATCAACATTTCTTGTAATGATGAGATCTTCTACATATAAATAAATCAAAACAATTCACCCCTCTTCATTAAACATGGCATACATATTTGGGTCATTCTCGCTTCTTTTATAACTATGTTGTAGAAATGAATCAATTTTATCATACCATGACCTCGGTGCCTGTTTTAATCCATACAATGTTTTCCTCAATCTACAGACTAAATGTTCCTCCCTCTCTTTAACAGATCCTTCAGGTTTCATTAAATAAACTTCTTATTTTAATTCCCCATTTAAGAATGTAGATTTCACATCTAGCTGATGTATCGTCCAATTATGTTTGGTAGCTAAAGAAATTAACATTCTAATTATGTTTAATCTGGCTATAGGGGCGAAGGTTTCCTCATATTCTACGCCTTCTTTTTGCATGTATGCCTTTGTAACCAACCTAGTTTTTTATTTGTCTATGATCCCATCTGCTTTCAATTTAGGCTTGTATAACCATTCACAACCTATGGGTTGTTTGCCTTCAAGTAGTTCAACTAGATCCCAGGTTTTGTTTTCGAGTAATGACTCATATTTCTCTTCCTTGGGTTCCCTCCATTCACTATATTGACTTTCTTATTTATAATTACAGGGTTCAACAACATTTAACATACTTGTTATAAGAGCATGATCCCTATATCTTGCTTGAAACTAAATTTTCCTACCTAATATCCATAGTGGTGGACTAGCTTCAAATATGTTTTGATCATCCCTTGGTGGACTTGACCTGCTAACTGCATATGTACCATCCACTTCTTCCTTTTTTTGTTGTTGTTCCTGCCTCTCATGGTTGCCCCTTATTTCATCACTTCCATCTTCCACCAAAAAAGGCATGTGCCATTCTTCATTGCCTCTATCATGGTTTCCATCATCTACCTACTCGTGGAATACTACATCTCTACTTGCAAACACTTTAAGAGTAGAGGGACTAACCAATTTATAAGCATTAAACTCTCTACAGTACCCAAAAAAAATGCATTTAATGGCCTTTGAATTTAGTTTCTTCATATGCTCTTTTGGAACACAAGCGAAAGATTTCGAGCCAAAAACTCTTAAATAATTAATTGTGGGCTTAGAACCTAGTAAAGCTTCGAATGGAGTTTTTAAATAAAGGCTTGTTGTTGGACTCCAATTCTTCAAATATACTGCAATATTTATTGCTTCTGCCCAGAAGCCATTAGATAGGTTCTTACCTTTTAACATGCTTCATGCACACTCCACAATGGTTTTGTTCTTCCTCTCTACAACCTCGTTTTGTTGAGGAGCATGGGGTACTATTAACTTTTGAACTATCCCATATCCCTTGCACTATTTGATTATACCACCCTTCTTGTATTCTCCCCCTTGATCTGTATGGAGAATTTTGATGAATATCCCTGTCTGTTTTTCAGTCATGCTTCTCAACTCTTTCAAATATTCAAAAGTATGACTCTTCTTTCTGAGAAAATATACCCAAGTAAATATCATGCAATCATCAACAAATAATAAGAAATAATAGGCACATACTAATGACCTCATGTGCACAAGCTCTAGTATATATGTCTTATTTCTATATAAGTTTACAAGAAAATCATCTCTATGCATCTTCCCTAGAGAACTTGCTTCATAAGTAACATGAAATTTCTTTAAAATGGGAAGACCATTGGCCATACCTCATTTATAAAGTAGCACTAGGTCATTAAAATTGATATGACCTAATATTTGATGCCATAAGTCTTCTATAGTCATAACTGATGAAGTCAAGGCTTGGTGTGGTGTGCTTCTTACATTCAACTTACACAGTCCTCCCACTAGAATACCTAATGTAGTTGGCTTCATACAATCCAACAGATATTTGATAACACAATAAAACTTAAAATACTCTACCTTAAGACTCTAATATGTTATCATAGAAACAAAGATTAGATTCTTTTTTATTCTGGGTACATACATTACATTTTGAATATGGCTAATATTTCCATCAAGAAATACCATAGGAACATTACCATACCCTTTTATTTGGTACCCTTTATCATCACCGAGGTAGTTATTAGCACCACTGTTGGTTTCTTTGAAATTTTAAAACCAGTGTATGTTATTTGTCACGTGAGTAGAAGATCCTGAGTCCACAAACCAAGTTTCTGCTTCATCATCCTCAGCAAAGAAAGAAACATTGGATACAAATAATGTGAGGTTCTAATTATGATCTTCATAAGCAAAGTGCCTTGCATCATTCTTATGTCTATGTCAACCTTCATCAAGCTTCTTCTTATGGGAATTTCTATCAATGTGACCAACTCTACCACAATAAAAATATATGGGTCTTGAGTCACTTCTGTTTGAAGACATAAATTGAGGTGGCTTTCTTTGTAATGTATCTCCACCTTTCTATCCTACACTTGACCTCCCTATGAAGGGATTCTTCTTCACCATTAAAACAAGATCTAAACTTTTGGGTTTCAAAGTCATTCACCTTTCTTCATCTTGCATTGGGATCCCTATCAATTCTTCAAATTTTGGGCTTTCTCTCTCACATTCAAGTCTGTGATAAACATCGGATAGTCATTAGTCATACCATTCACGGTAATTTTGATGAGATTAGTGTTTGGCATTGTCTCCCCTATGTCGCCATGCTTCTCTCTAAGCTTCTTGTTGGAGAGATGAATGCAACCACTGATTCATTCTCCTGCATTTTAATGGAGAGAATCTTGCACTTTAGAAACAACAAGAGATTATGTTTTTGATCTCTTATAGGTCCTGGAGAGTTGTCCAGACGTCAGTTGCTAATTTACATTCTCGAATGTGAGGGATAATACAATATTTGACTCAAAATTTTAACAACACTTTCGCTTTAACCTCCCTCCTTTCCCAGTCCTCGATTTTTGTTGTTGTTCCACTTGTATCTATGGCTGGCTTCAATTAAACACTGCTTGCAATCGCCCATGTGTTTTTCCCCTCAAGTGGGGTCTGCAACTTGAGTTTCCAATTAGAATAATTGGATACATTAAGCTTATTTCTCTCATTTAGGTATGCCTCTACCATATGATTATTCATCTTGATAGATCTAACTCAAAAAAATTTCGACCATTAGCAAAAAAAAGGATGTATCTCCAGATCTCAAAAAATAGTTCTCTTATTAAAATACAACCCCTTCAAATGGGTGCACAAAAAACAAATCCCTTTTTTTTAAAAGGATATAGAAACCCTCCCTTAAGAAAAATGCAAAATCCTTTCAGATGGGCACCCAAAATTCTTTTCCTCTTAACAATATTATAAGCCTTTGTTTAAAAAGTATTCAAAGAAAAATATGTTAACCATACCCTTGTCTTTCTCATAATAATGGATCCATCACGCTTATTTCACGACCACTCTTTCGTTGTGTCTTGGTTGTGCCACTAAGACACCACGTTGACTCTGCAATGCTCTACACGCAACAATACCATGATGCACCAATAGATTAGATTGACCTACACCAACCTATGGTCCACAAGCAAATGATCTGACTAATCCAATGCACAATCCTCCTCCTCACGCATTTCTCTGCTCCTACACGTAGGTTCACATAGCACTCATCACACAAACTTAAAATGAAACACCACTGAGCATGGATGCCATTGAAAGGTAGCCAAATATCTTTCAAGATATACGCAAATCTGTAGCTCTGATCACAAATGGTCTAGCAATGAGCTGCACCAAGTCTAAAACAAATACTCTACCACAACTCGGATCTAGGTTCCGCACTTGTACAAAGGTCACCATAGCCCCACAATGGGAACCACACCAGATCCACTACTCCACCACCAAAAGCCCTCATCATTTATCACACTCTAAGATGTCCACCTAAGAAAAATAGGCCTGCAACAAAACATGATGATCGGCATACAAAGAAGAAACACACCATGCACTTGGCTTGCTCGATCCACCCTCTGAATGGACATGCACTGGCTAACAAAGGAAAAGCTCAACCGATGCATGTAGATCCACCAATGCACACAGATCCATTGATCCACGACACTGCCATCCACCGATCTAGGGCACCACCAATCAAGCATGCATATCGACTTCACTAACACAACCACACTTCGACGGTGAGAGGGTTCAACAGAATACAAAGCTGGGGGCTTCGGTATATGCTCCGGTAACATCGACCAATGCTCCTGGATTCTTGTGAACATTGCATATGATCACTCATTCTTCAAACTACGTAGTAGATATGTGGATGTAAAGAGTAGGCACTCTGTGCAACTCTACAACTTTGTGCTATGAATTGTCGAAATATATGTTGCGCATCTCCGCCTCCAAATTGTCTTCAAGGATCTTTGTATCTCCTTGATCACTTGGGACTTGATATACTTTTGGATTTGGTGAATTCGGCGGGTTAACCTCTTGGTTTCGAGGCATGAGGTCAATATCTTGATTTGACTCTAACTAAACCATATGCATGTCCATCTACTCTATAATCTATTCAATCTCTTGAGCTGAGTCCTACTCCTGCGATTGCTCACCCTCTCTGCTTTGTGCGAGCTACTCAGAAGAGTCTATAACCTATATTTGTACAATTTCATCAATCTATGCATGTTGTACCTCCTGCTATACATGTTCCTGTCGCACTTCCTTCTCTCTTCTATGCAACTCTTGTTATTCCCTGGGCTGCTTCCTTAACTCCTACGACTCCTTTTCTATTTCCTACATCCTTTGTTTCTCTTTTAGCCTTTGCGCGATACTCTTTTTGCGCTTCCACCTCTTAGCCTCAATATCCAAAGTTTATTTCAACAAAAGTCAATCTTCTTTGAACTTGTAGCCTTGTTCTACCTTTACACTGTCGACAACCTTCCTCTTGCCCTCGTCACGCGCAGGTCTGCTACCCTCTACTGCTGCTGATGATGCTACTCTCTGAGGTCCTGCTTCCCTCTGCTTTGCTAATCGCTCTACAACTGTGCCGATTCGTTCATTGAGCTTAGAGGAGTGATAAAAATATTTCGATTGGTCTTCCTTAGGCCAATGACATGCCCCATGGATCGAAGGAAATTGCACTCTCGCATAGTGGTCCTTCACCAAGAAATATAGGTCATATAGATTAAAACTTCTTCTGTTCAAGGTGAATCCTTTGAATTCCTCCATCTCGGGCTCAACATGCTTGAGATTCTGAATCTCATAAAAGTTTATATGCGGAGGAAGAGCGGGCCAAGGTGCCTTCTTCTTCCTATGAAGTCTCGCTGATAACCCTATGGCTATGTGATATGCCTTCACTTGCATGATGAGATTTTGCATTGAAAGCTTTGGTAAAACATGCGGAGCTTTCTTGGTGTTGTACATCCATATGAAGGTGCCAAGGGGTGAGGCATACCAATCTGCTATGTCAATCAATGCCTCCATCGTTGCCTATGACATGCAAGGTGGATCTTGCTCAAATATCATTTTGTACACCGGCGTTGAAAAAGTGGTCAAAAAACTGTATGATAACTCCGCGGAAGCTGCATTCAGAGAACAATCTGCAACAAGTGTGCACCAAGGTTTCCGAAGGTGTCCATGCCCAACCCAAGCCTTGGAACTAATGACGAGAACAGAATGCATCCAGTATGTAAGCAGACATGTATATCTCTGCTTGCTCACCCTTGCAGAGATGTCCAACTTCTGTCACCTGTTCCATCAACCTAAGAGCTAGCATGTCAGACCAGTTGCAAGGCTTTCCTGTGCTAACTGATTTGTCCAAAGCGATCACCCAATTCTCTGGGAAGGTCTTTGTAGTCTCTTGGCCATATAAGCGCATGCAAATATGGCCAAGTACTGATATGACTTCTGTAGTATCTTCATCTTGTAAACATGGATGGGTGTTCTCCTAAACTTAGTTGGCTCTTTTACCTAACTCTTCAAGATATCTCTTGAGTTTGCACTGCTTCTGGATCTGCAGAAGGGTTTCCCCATTGTGATCACCAGTTGTGGCAAGTGATACATCTTTTGAAGGTACTTCACTGTAAAGGTAGCAAGTTGTGGTCCACTCGCACTTCTCAACACCATTGTCTTTGGATCAATATGCAAGACAATCCGGTGGATCATGTCTGTGCATGGAAACACAAGATACCTGCATGCAATCCCGTACAAGCTAGACTTGTGAATGTTGACATAGACCTTACAATCATCTAGATTTCTATCAAATGTTCCTGAGAATGTATAACTGATGTCCATACATTTCATCTTGACATCTTTGTCTATGAACAACTTGGTGTCTTCATAGATAGGAAATCTCATAGACACTTTATCAACTACATCTCCAGTTGCACTCTCGACGATGTCCTTTGACCCTGCTCTCTTACAGGCCATTGAACCTATGATAGCTGGAGACATAGCAACACTCATGGCAAGAAATTTGTCAGTTGAAAACGAAAACAAATTTGAGGACTACATGCAACATACCGGGGTGACTGACTTGGAATATTGCCCAATTTTCAACGGGAGGTCGGGAGACTGACTACAAAAACTGTGCAAGGCATAGTCTAGGCTATCAGGAGGTTGGCTAACCACTGGGACTTCACAATGCGTAGTCCATACTAGCCTTCTAACGACTGAATGTTTAGAATGTGAAGTTTCAGTCAGTAATGATATGCAAACCTACAATCCATTGTGCAATTTTTGGGTCCAGCACGGCACTGCCTTCTAGAACTATGCAAAGAGATATTGGAGGCAAGCGTTGGGCTAAATTTTCATAGTTTCTGGAGGGAAGGTAGAGCCTTCACTCTCAGAAATGCACATTTTTAGCTGGGCAAGCCATGATTTGGGCTAAGGTAGCCCAGACCAGCCGATGGGCAAATGAAAACATGAAACATTATAAATGCATGGTGAGGCTTAGTGTAAACAAGAGTGAATGATCATGCATGCAAACAACGAGTGCAAGATTTAGAAAATGGGAAAACAAGCATGTGTGTGAAGCGAGTCGGTGAAATGACATCCATTAGTGCAGAAACAATGTCATGCATGTGACAATAATGAGATGTAATGAAAAACTTGAAACATTTCTTCTACAAGCTAACATACATTAAAATGAAAGCATGCATTCAATGAAAGGAAGGAAAGAACTTTCACACAAAGTGAAATACAAAAAGTGACAAAAATGTAGTAAAGGACATGAAAAGTGGACTTACCTAGAAAAAGCTGAGATGCTCCTATATGCGGTGTGGGATGTCTGAACTCTAATATCGATGTGAGGAATGAGTTGTGCAACATTGAATAAATAAGTTTGATAAGGATGAGGCTTTTGATGCACATGCCACAAATATAGGAAGATGTGATGCTTGGAGGGAAGTTCCTAAAATGACCTTTGCTTGTAACTTCCAGTTGCTAAAAATAGATCCCTAAAATCTAGTGATGTTTTTTTTCTTTTTTCTTTTTTGAGGAGAAGTAGCCCGTGCATGAAAACTAGGATTGCTCAGTCCTAGGGGGAACCAGCCATCTTGGGAGCACATGCAATGGATTGCAAGCCTAGGAATGACATTTGTGTAGTTTTTGTGATGAGAAAGACTTCTTGCCCCTCATGCATTGCAAAATTTCTGGACTGAAGTCCTGGCTGTTAGTCAGAATTGTTCATTTTTTGGTTTGAAGCATAGTGTTGGGCTAGATTGTGCAGTTTTTAAAGGGTATGCTACTTGGCTAGATTGTGCATTCATGTAGCCAAACAAGAAGCCCAATTATATTATGCAATTTATGGAGGGAAGGTTGGTTCCCCTCTAGAATTGTGTAATCTGCTAGGTGAGAACATCATCTAGAAAATGGTTAAGTCTGGAATGTTAGCCTACAAGTGGGAGGCAAACTGGATGACCAACACAGGCTGGTAAGCCAATGGAACCTAGTTGAAGCTTATGTATTTAGATAGTCCAAGATATGCTGCTAAGGATGGTTGGTAGGGAGGCTCCAAAATGAAGCCAAGGAAAAATTTTGGAGGGTGGTTGTAGCCGCTACAATAGGTTACCAGGAGTTGCTATGGTATGTTGCATGTATAGAATAGTTCTAAAGTTGACAAATTACTTGTATTGTGTCCCCTCATAGATCAAAAGATTAAATTTTTTATTATATATTATGGAAATTTTCAATATTTAAGCTATATTTAAATGCTCTTATGAGGACACAATGACTTTATATCATGATTAAAGAGTAATACTTGCAAATATCCATATCAGAGCGGGACAATTACACAACCGGTAATCATGGTAAAGCATGGCCATCATATTAAAGCTTGATAACAAGTAAAGCATATATGAGAAGAGTATGGTTACTTGAGTTGTACATTTACATGTATGACTTTCATGTAGGACTCATTTTGGGGATGCATTGCGCTGCATGGATATGCCTTCATGTGTGAAGGAACCACAATTCTCACAACTAAATTTTGATAAAATCAAAGAGAAATTTACCATGTATGTGGGAGACTATGTGGTGTATTTGAATCAAGTTATATACTGTAGAGGTAAAATATTAAACTACGTTTATTTTAAAAATCATTAAATGAATTTTGAATTGAGTAGCTATATATATGAGAAAAGTAGAGATTAATCATTACACTTGTGTCAAATATTTATGTTTTTGGATAACTAAATTTTAAGGGGGAGAGAGAATCCCTAGAAAAATATATTAGAATCAGACAAAATTGATTAATTCAATAAGTAATAGTGATTGGTAGATTATAATCTAAAATTGCATGGTTGTTATATGAGGGAAAAGTTTAATAAAATACAAACTCAATGAGGTAAATCAGTAATAAGTCATCACCTTATTCTACCCATATCCAAAAATCAAATTATGAGTTGTATGTTTTATAATTAAGGACATAACTTAAGAAAATTAAGTTAAGCTTAAAATATCCTAAGAAGGGATGGAGAAAGACAAGTCTTATATGAGACTAAGTACCTTAAAAGTTGTCTTTCAAATTTAATGTGGATGTGTTGATCAATGCACATGCAGGTAAGGATTTAATTTACTTTGGATATGGTTTGCCAATGGTAATAAGAAAATATTAGAAATTCACTTTAATGGAGGAAACAAAACCTTAGAAGAAAATTATCCCTAGTTAATTTAACATGCATTTGTTTGAACCTATGGGATTCTAGTTGAGTAAAGCAAGAGGCATAAAGTACATGTCAATCTAAACTAAACTAGGGATGAGATTGTAAGGTGTGTGCATAAATGTAATACAACCTAATGTATAAATATTTACATAAATAATTATATGATAAGAATGTCAATGGACTGACCTCAAAAGAACATCTAGTGCACATACATAATGGAAATCTAGAAAAAATTCTTGGAGCTTCTTGTGTGATAGTAGAAAGATAGTATTAATATTATGAGCACCTTCTCAATAGTTCACTTCAATACTAATGTGTAAAACTTTGCAAGTTAAAGGTGTGCCTTAATGTGCATATCTGTGCAGATATAAACAGCGTTCTAGGGGTAACATCTCACAGTAATGAACCTTTCCAATCTGGAAAATGAATTGGGATCTGACAAATGTACTTCTTGTTATAAGTAATAAGAGTAAAATGAACTATGTGATTCTACTCAATATAAAAAAAGTACATATAGTGGGACTTGGTTCTTTATACCAATTTCGAGCAGCCTGTGTTTATATACTAGATTCAGAACATGACTCCAAATTAGTAAGCAGAGATTGGGTAAAGAAATAATGTTGTGCAAAATTACCACTCATGATCATCTAAATATCTAATGTTAGCAGTAAAATAACACATAGATCAACTAATATAATAGAGGATAACTGGTCTCTTGTGTTAAGGGTGAAATAATGTGTTAACATGTAAATACCATGGGGTCACACCCTCACATAAAAGGGTGTGAAGTTGTGAATATTATAACCTTCACTTATAACTCTTATATGGGAGATGTATGTAGGAGAATATTGTTTATGCAATGACGTTTAGACCTACACAAAATTCATCATAACCAAGAAGGTGTTGGAAAAAGTACAAAAAGAGCAATAGTAAATCATATGACATGATTTCTTTAAGTGTGGAATAATTGTTAAGAACCAATCAAATTTGTTCTTGTTCAAAGACAAGCTGATATGGTTATTAGACTTCAAATATCTATAATAGACTGATTATCATAGTTAATTGTCTTCTTTATAATTAAGTGGAAGGTATATTCTGTTGTTGTTAATACCTTGTATGGGTGACAAATTTAATCCAAAATCTAAAAGTTATGGGTATGATTGAGTTGTAGTATGCAGGATGAATGTTATGATACTATTATGTTGATATTGTTGCAAACACATGACATAGGAAAATGATTTCTAAATAAAATCACTTGAATAATATGACATAAAACTTTCATTGGTTGCAGAAATGGAACAGGTCCATGAAATTCCTTATAAACTGAGCACAGTTTGTTCCACTTACTTAAAGGTAAAGAAGGAATTTTTGGCATAATACTAACATGGTTGGAAACATGTGGATAAAGTATATGTCGTGCAGGTGATGCTATGGACATTGGTATGGTGTACCAATGGTATAGATGGTACTATGTACAAGCGATACATATGGTACCAATATGAATGCATGTGTTGCAGGATAGTATATGACATATGTAGTTGTGTGTGTAATACACAATATGTGCAGGTATGCATGAAAACACTGGGTTTTTGTATGGCATGGGAACTAACTTGCAGTGTGCACAGAAGAAGGAAGCGAAGAAGTGATTCAAGGATAAGTAACATTGGTTTATTTGCAGTTTTGTATACATGTGATTATGGTTGTGATGAAAACATATGATTATGATGGGTATGTGTGAGCTAACTTGTTATGATATTTTGTACATATTGATTTAGAAAATGTACTAGTTGGCTTGTTGTATGCAGAGAAATTGCAAGAAGCAAGTGTTCGGAAAGGACACAAAGGCCTTGAAGAATTCAGGGGGAGAACATGCATTATTCAAACAAAATGAATAATGGGCCGTATAAGTCATAGATACTTTAATAGTAGTGTGTATTAAATTAATTGTGGTAAACATAGAGGATTTTTTGCTTCTAAAAACTCTCACAAAATTGATTGAAAGCAATGTTACAGGTAGCAACGGAAGGGGATGTGTTTGGAGAACTCCTTGATAACTGATATATCCTATCAGAAGATTTGCATCAGATGACGAGGCTATGGGAGCCTGCGAATTCAGAGATAACTACCTATGAACGAGGATGCAGTAATACACTGAGGATTGTGTAAATTTAAGGGTGGAAGTATGTAACACCCTCCCCTTGTGTGTCAAACTATTGTGAACCTAACCTGAGGAAGGATAGGTATCACGTGTAATGTGAAAATTAAATACATTATTAAATTAATTAATAAATTAATCACTTGGAAAAGCGAGACACCAAGAGATGAGATTCTTGCCAAATCCCATTGAGTAATGGGATAGGATAAACCTTCATGATAAAGCTTCTAGATATAATTATAGATAAGCTCGATGGATTGTTGATAAATATCCATCGAGAAAAACATAAAAGTTGTGCGGGGGAGAATGGAAAAGATTTTATGAGGAAAATCCTCACGAGACACAAACGAGAGCTTTTTCGAGATATGCCAAGGCAATTGGATAAAGCATCCACATAAAAGTAGGATGTCGCTAAAGAAAAATATATCATGAAAGAGGGTATTAAATACCCATTGAATAGATCAATTGGAGGCAGTTGATCCATGGCAAGAACGTCAGCTTGGGGTTGAACTGGAAGTGTTAGTTCTATGGTTGGGTGTTGGTTCTCCATTCTCCAAGTGATGTTCTCTCTCTTTTCCAATCTAGTTAGATTCTCTTGCATGAGATGTCGGTATGTTGGTTTCTTACCCTCTATGTTTATTTCTTACTTTGGAAGTGGCTAAATATTTCAGCTCAGATGTATGGATGGTTGAGTTATCTTTATTATGGAAATGATGAATTTCTTATGCATGTGACTCTTACTGCATCGCTGTGTAAAGTTAGTTGTAGAAGTATAGTAAGTAGTTGACATTACTTGTGCCAATGAGCTGGCTGACTCATGGTAGAATCTGCATGGGACAATTATGCATAAGTAGAGATTGTTGTACTAACCTGGTTATGAGATGATTATATGTGAATATTGAGATATCTAGTAAATCTAAACTTGATCATCATTTAGTTTAGGGAAGGAACATAATATGCCTCTAACTTTTGTGGTGTCTCTGGGTTAAATTGGAAAACATTTATTCATGTGAAATTTGTGTATGTGGAACACTTATCGAAAAAATGCTTCTACTAATATAATCGATGATTCAAAATTATCTATATAGTGCATGCCATAAGAATCGCTTCCACTTAGGCCAGCTAGATATGTATGTTGAATGAAGGGTTGGTTAGTAACATTTTGACTATGATCATTATGCATGGCCATGATAACTACAATAGACATACGTTAATTTTTCATTAATGTTTGTGTGAATTAATTGAAGGATTTTATGAGTTGCATAGTCCTTCTCTACAATTTGTAAATTATGCTTAATATGTTTCATGTGACATATAAGTCTTCTAAATGAATCTATAGTTCCCCAGCATGGATCTTTTAAAGCATAGAAAGAGTATGAATTACTATGGTTCCTTACATTGATGAGGTTTGTATTAAGAGAATGAGTATAATTGCATGATTAATAATTATCCATGTAACCAGTTTTTATTGTGACAACGGTTGAATCTTAACAGTGACAAAAGCAAATTTTAAAATTAATGGAGGCTAGTAGCTAATTTCCTCGGTAGGTACATTACTATTTTGAACCATCTAATGTGGTTCATCCTCAGAACAAAAGTTAAAAAAACAGTCAATGAGAATGTTTAAATAACAAAGATGCATTTGGTTCCTGAGTTAGCCATTAGGAAATAGGGGTTAAGAATTAGCCATTAAAAATAAGTTGAATATCTATATATATATATATATATATATATATATATATATATATATATATATTATGATTTCATTATATTTTATTATATTATATTTTATTAATATTTGTAATTAAAATAATATTGAATTGAGACTAGTTAGAGAAATTTGATAATAATATAATAAGAATTGAATATTTGTAAATATATAATCATATTTAAAAATAAGATTAATATATTTATCAAAAGGCTATCAAATAAAATAACTAATATTCAACAATTAGATTCTAATATAATTATATTAAAATATTAGAAAGTATTATATATATATATATATATATATATATATATATATATATATATATATATATATATATATATATATATATATATATATATATATAATAATTAAAACATAAAATAAAAGAATAAAAAATAATTTACAAAGACAGGGTTGGGATCCAACTTATACTTAACTTCCATCATGGCAATGACCCGAGAATCCTCAATACAACCATGATGATTGGATTTCACTGCATGTTCAACTAAAGCTGAGGAACAAGGGCGATTGTGCTTAATATGAGGAACACGAGCAGTTGTACTTAATCTGTGCTGCATATTCTTGGATTCTCTGGTTAATAGAGTGACCAGTTTGCGTAATGTAAGGAATCCCACAAGAACACGGAATGGAGTAAACCCCTTTCACAGCTTTAGGGTTTACAAGGTCTTTGACTGATCTAAGATTTAATATTTTTATTTTTTTATTTGTATTTTATTTATATTTTTATGTATTTTGACTTGGTCAAAATATTAAACATTACATTACATCTTTACCACCATACATGTCTATCGAGACAATTATTATAATAAAAATAATATATAATTAAACATATATATATATATATATATGAAAAAACATGAAACAATATTAGATTTATCTTCTCTTTTGCATGGGCATTCCTAATTTGTAAATGGGCTTTGTTACAATACCATGGAATACCATGGCTTATCAATACCACATGCCCAAAATAGAAAATTATTCCATAAACTATGAATACCTTAAATTAATTGCATTAGGCTAAGTGGTCTTTTTTACCACCATTTTTCAGGTTAATTTTAATCAAAATATGACACAGATTTTTAAAAACTTGAGTTTAAATTGCTTTTAAAGGGTGCTAAATTCAAATTGTATGGCCAGATTTTCATGAATTTGGGTGAAAAACATTATTTTAATTCGGTCAAAAAAAAACTATTTGCTGTATAAATTGTCACGGGATGATTGGACCTAGAGTTGAATGAATCAACGCTAGTCGAATAATACCATGGATTTATTACCCTCGGTTCACACGATGGTTGGATCTGGAGTTGAATGAATCCACGCTGTTATATATTTGAAGGGCAACTTCGGCCTGTGAGATTATCTTTGGCCTGTGAGATTATCTTTGGCGATCAATGACAAGATATCGATTATTCATGGAGACGAAAAGGGTTTATAGTGCAATATTATGTGTGATTATGATGATCAATTATGCTGTTGCTGCGCGCACAGCCTACCTGAATGTGGAGCGATCTGCTATCCTGCATGTGAAGCAGCGGGGCATATATAACCCAGCTTTTGCGTGGGATGTGGAGCAGCGACACATACATATCGGAGATTCTGCACGGGGTGAAACGAAACCCAAAAATCGACGAATGCTGCCTTCAGGCCCTAGCCAGTGTCTCAGCGATGGCTATCGCTGTCCTCCACCACGTCCACCGCGACCGCCTGTGAAATCTAATTAGGCTACTGTCTAATCTATGAGAATAATATTCTTTGTGCTGGAACTATTTCTTTGTCTACATCATATCTAATAAATAATGATCCGGCTAGAACAGTTGTCCTCGTGCTTGAATTATCTGTTTGTCTACTTCATATATAATAAATAATGTTCCGGATCTCTTTTCATTTGCTTGTGTAAATCAAGATTTCATAATGCTCCGGCTGGAACAGTTGTCCTTGTGCTTGAATTACATCTTTGTCTACTTCATATATAATAAATAGTGTTCGGGATCTCTTTACATTTGCTGGTGTAAATCAAGATTTCACAGTGCAATTTGGGTGATTCGCTTTATAATATCTGGTCTGACTAATATTTCTTTTTGATGTAAATCATTTCAAAGTGTAATTTGGGTGAATCGCTTTATAATTTCTGTTCTGACTCATAATTTTTTTCATTTTAGAATGTAAATTTCAGTAATCCATAGTATTTATAATTACATTAGACAATTTACAGATCACAGTTTTCTAATTACATAACGTAATTCGTCATGAGATGAAGATGGAAAAAGTAATAAAAAATTGAAATTTTCTATTTTAATAATAGTTAATTAATTATATTATTTGTAATTAATTTTTATAAAGTTTTTTAATTATATTTTTGCAAGGCTCGTTATATATTTTTTTTTAATTAAATTTGCTAATAAAATTTTGAATTATATTCTAATCAAAAAATTTAATTGTTTCAGGTGTTTTTTTAGTTTAATATGGAAAAGATGCGGTAATGTTGTCTTTTTTATATTCAACCCAATTACATAAAATTAAAAATATAAATAATATTAAATAATAATAATAATTAAAATAAGTACTGTTTTGACCTCATGAAATTATATAACTTTAAAATATAATTAAAATAAAGCAAAAATTTAATAATTAAAATAAAAGAGTGAATTTAGGGTTTCAGATTATTGGGCTCTAGTTTAGATCCATTTAAATCTAGATCTATCAAGCTTCTAGCCAGCTCAAATTTCTAAAAGTGCAAACTTATTTTAGAATGAAAAGAGATTTATCCCCTATTAATATTGGGTAAATCCAAAATTAGAATAAATCTAAACTAATTATATCATTTTTAATTTTATTTCATCAAAATAAGATATTATTTTTTAGTATTTAAAATAATAATAAATGTAATTAATAAACACCCAAATATAACTACTACTAAAATTTTATTGAATTGATTTTCTTATGTTTACTATAAAAACTTGCAAATACACAATCTCTTCAGATATAAAAATTCATGTGGGAATTACAAAGGATATCACTTTCATGTATGAAACAGTGCCCTCATTCTTGAATTTAATTTTATACAAATTTATTAAATATTAATATTAAATATTTTTAAGTAAGTTGTGAAATATTAAACTTGAATGTTACCAACTATATTATTAAATTCTAAACAAATAACAAAAAAAATATAATTAACAAAATAAATAAAATAAAAAATACAACAAAAGTATATGATGAAATAACAAAAGTATTTACCACTCTCTATTGTTATTGCCCACATTATCTTCCTTGCTTGGGATGAGAACATTGTTGTTCTCAAACATATGTTTTGATCTTGGGTCATTCTTAATATGAACCACCAATCCCTATCCAACATATATCGGTAAAAAAACACTTTGTTGCAGTGTTCTGCAAAAACATAAGGCTCCCTAGCGTCAAGCCAGATCATTCTAGAGTTGATAGATATCAACCTACTATCATGATCTTCCTTTACATTTCTTTGATCAAAGGTGTCGCACCACTTGAACCTAAAAATAAGACATTAGAACAAGATAATTCCACTTGAATGATCTCTTGTATTTTTCCAATGTAACCTAACTTCCTCTGCATTAGGTTTTCATTGTCATGGCTAGCATGACTAGAGTGGTCGAACTCAAGTTCCACTCCACAGTCTTGTGTCATGCATCCGTTGTTGACATCCTCCATGCCAGAATGATTTCCATATGTCCAATCACCCCTCATTGAAGACCTTCACATATGTTCATGTCCTCACTATAGAAATGGGAGGTGGATTACCATTTCTTTATTTATAGTTTCTATCATCAAGCCTTGCACCTAGGTGAACATAACATGGAATACACTCCGTCAATACCCACCATATCCTATCTTGGAATGTCTAATAGTTGAGTTCAATGTTCAACCAAATTGTGTGTTATTTTCCAAGTCACACCAAATACTCATGTGCATAATGATTACGATCATCTCACTTGAACAATTTCTAACACAATCCTACCATACTTGTGCTTAATGTCGCATTGACCCAATGTGCATCAATTTTTTTTATGGATGTCTAAACTATCTAAGAACTTGTGCATCCAAACTGAGGAATTGCAACCTTAGCCAAAAAACATTACATCCCTCCTCCATTAAGAACTTATGCATCCAAGCTAAAGAATTGTAACCTTAGCCAAAGAACATTACATCCATCCTCCATTCCAATGTGTGTAATTTATAGGAAATCCCAAATGAAAACACTCAATTTTGTACCCTAAATAGCATGATTGCTTTGCCAAGCTCTTTAGTAGTTAGGTATCTTGTGCCATCATGCAAGACGACCCTAGGAATGCTTCCCTATATTATCAACCCATTTTCAGAACTGATTGAAGTGTTCCATCGAGTGTCTCAATGGAAGGGACGACATGTCTATTGTTAACTCCAGGGCATGGTTCTTATTAGATTTAGATATAGATTTTTCTGTAAATATATATAACAAGATATAGATTTATACGTGTATAGAAATATTATTATATCAAAAGACAAAATACTTGTTATTTTTACAACAAAGGAATTTTTATTTTTATATTATTATACTTCCTTAAATTTTGAGTCTTCGCGTTCTCATGTCAAAGTCTCGTAAATCCATATCCATTTTAAATGATAAAGAAATTATGGATAACATGAAATTATGTTAATGATATTTCAGTTGTGTTGAAATTTTCCTAATAATATTTCGGTTGCGTTGAAATTTTCCTAACAATGTTTATTTTATTTTTGTTCCGTATAACACATTTTATTTCCACTCATTGCAGAGATGGTACCAAGTGTATATCCTAGATTTCTCCTGGCATAATGTCATATCAATGACTTGTATTCATTATCATCTCAATATATCACTAATGAAAATACAACCATGATGGGAAATTTAGTGTTGATATGAATGATGCATACTGGGACATTGGACAACTGAGGCAAGAGCGGAAGAAACGCGGTGACCAGGGTTACTCAACAAGCGGAGTTTGATTTGTATGGAGAGTGGCAGGGGAGGGAGATCGGCTCCCTCTTACAAAGATGCAGTAGCTAGCAGAAGTAAGGAGCCCACTGGAAATAGTAAAAGTGACATGAACTACAGATTCAGAGACAATGAAAAGGAAACAGATGGGACCAAAACAAAAGAAAACAATAGCACAAAGGACAAAGAGGAAGAAGACAAAAGTCTGGGTTCAAGAGACAAAAAACTAAAAGGACCTTGCAAACCAAAAGCAGAAATCACTCCCCGAGTAATATTAAATGATCCTGCTCTGCTGGAGTACAGGGAACATATGGGAACCTATGCCATAATCTGTAAATTCATGGGACTATGGCCCACTGAAAAGGCTTTACAGACATGGATCAAGTATCATTGGAAGCACAAAGGAAGCATTGACCTACATCTGGGGTCGAAAGGATTCTTCACAGTAGTGTTCTCCAACATCGAAGACAAAGATAGAATACTCGAAGGAGGACCCTATTTTTTTGCTGCAGCAGGTCTCTATATGAGACCTTGGAAAATGAACTTTGTCCCAGAGAGGGAGACTTTCTCCTCGGTTCCTGTTTGGGTAAGGATCTACTATCTACCTTTGGATTATTGGCAAACTGAATCATTGGCTGCCATTGGTAATAAACTAGGATGCTATATCAAAGCTTCTAAAGCCACAAGAAGGGGAAAATATACCTCCTTTTCTAGAATCTGTGTGGAAATGGATCTATCATCTGCACTTCCGGATGAAGTTATACTGGAGGTTTTGGATGAAGAGTGGGTGCAGGCGGTTGACTATGAGCATATACCCTTCAGATGCCGAAGATGCCACAAACATGGGCATTTGTTAAGAGACTATCCTCTCAGCAAAGAGGATAACAAAGAAAAACTAAATACATCGAAGGACACCGAAAGCTTTCAGAAAGTGGCTAGTAGAGGAAGAGGAGGAAAAAAGGGATCAAAACAACAACACACAGAGGGGCAAAAAGGTAGTCAGAATAAGTTTAAAGTGCTAGAAGAGACTGAAGAAATCACAAGAGAAGATCAAGATCCGGAGGAAGATGATAAAGAAAAAGAAAAGACAGAGGACTTAAATCTCTCTCTAGGCATTGACTCTCTAAAAGAAGCAATGAGAAGTGAAATAGAAATGGAAATGGACCAGGAAATGACTCAAAGTGAAACAGATCTGGAAGAGCACGAACTACACAAAATCCTTGACAAGGGAAACTTGGATCTGGAAGGATTCCTGATGCAAGGCACCAAAGGAGCACTAGATTCTCTGCCCCAAGATGAATGCAATAGAATACAGTGGTTGTTTTTATGGAAAACTCAGGAAAAAAGGCAGGATCAAGGCAAGAACATCCATAAACAGGAGCACAGAGGGGTGAAACGTTGAAGTTAAATACAGGATTAGCCACTAGAAATCCAGGAAAGAAGAGAGGCAGAAAAAAGAAAAATGAGCTCCTGATGGAGTGCGGAAAGCCAATGATAGACTCAGGTAAGATGAAAGATCTAACCAGCTACTCCTTTACAAATCTTTAATTATGAACTTCATCTCATGGAATATCAGAGGTCTAGGTATTAAAAAGAAAATAGAGAATGCTAAGTAATAGAATGAAACTAGCAATGCCGGAGATAATCTTCATTCAAGAAACAAAATGCTCCATTCAAAAAATAAAACAAATTCATAGAAAATGGCTCGATAAATTTTATTTTTTAGAAGTTAAAGCAGAAAACACAGTGGGGGGCATTCTTACTCTCTGGAACCCCCAAAAAGTTACTATTATAGATGCAGAGGCAACGGGAAATTACTTTTCAGCTATCATTCAGCCAATGGGGATGTCTGACACCTTCCTGGTTACGAATGTCTATGGTGTTTAGAGAATAGATGAGAAGCTTAGATTTCTGAACTCCCTGGTAGATCTCAGAAGCAGAAATAAAGAAATCCCTTGGGTCATTGGAGGAGACTTTAATATGATTAAATCTCTTTCAGAAAAAAAAAGGAGGCACCAGAATCCTCAGTAGAGATGAATTAGGGTTCAATTCTTTCACAGAAGACATGAAGATGGTTGACTCTGAAATGCAAAATGGTGTTTTCACTTGGAACAAAAGAAGAGGAGGTGATGCTTAGGTTGCCTCTAAGTTGGACAGATTTTTGATCTCTGAGAAGTTGATGCTCACAAATTCAGAAATAGTTGCAAGTGTTCTCCCATTCGGAGGCTCGGATCACTGGCCAATTCAATTAGAAATCAAGGGAATTGATGCTCCCAAGAACATACCCTTCATATTTGAAAATATTTGGCTCTCCCACCCAGATTGTATCAACAATATTGAGGAATGGTGGTCCGAAGATCTTTAGATTCAAGGCTCCAAAATGTTTCTCCTCCACAAAAGACTAAAGCACATAAAAACCAAACTCAAAGAATGGAACAAGAAAGATTTTGGTAATATTTTTGCAAACAAAAAAACAGTAGAGATCAAAATGTGGGTTCTAAACCAAGAAATGATCGCAGCAGGTTTTGATAAATCCAAAAGTGAGCAAGCTTAAAAACTCAACCTTGATTGGGAGAATTTATGCAAACAGGAGGAAGATTTTTGGAGACAAAAGTCCAGAGTTCAATCGCTCAAAGGAGGTGAACGGAACACTAGGTTTTTCCACCATTCCACCATATCCAATAGAATGCATGATAGAATCTCCTCAATATTGAATGAAGATGGGGAGCTTCAAACCACTCACCAGAATATCGAAGCTGTGATGGTTCAACATTTCAGAGGTATCACAAATGAAAACAATCCAGATAGAGACCATCACATCAAAGAAATTATAAAGAATATTCCACGGATGGTGTCTAGAGAAGATAACTTTAACCTGAATAAACCAGTCTCTAAAGCATAGGTTAGTATGGTGATCAAAGAGATGCAAAATGGCAAAGCTCCAGGTCCAGATGGTTTTAACGTGGACTTTTTCAAAGCCTGCTGGAAAATTGTCAAACAGGATATTTTGGATGTGGTTGAGGAATCCAGAAGAAGCAGATCCATTCTGAAAGCCCTCAACACCTCTTTCATCTCCCTGATCCCCAAATAGGACTCATCCCTAACTCCTGATAAGTTCAGACCCATTTCTTTATGCAATGTTGTTTACAAAATCATTTCTAAGATCCTGGCCAACAGACTCAAACCTCTTCTGCCTTCATTGATTTCTGGGGAACAGTCTGGTTATGTGGAAGGAAGGTAAATCCTGGATAATATTATTCAAGCCCACAAGGTCATTCACTCTCTCACCAGCAAAAAGCAGGTAGGTATGATCATGCAATTAGACATTGCAAAAGCGTATGACAAGGTGAACTGGATTTATATCAAAAAGGTCCTTTATGTGTTTGGGTTTGATCATGATTGGATCAGATGGGTTATGGCTTTGGTTACCTCTCCTAGCTTTTTAATTCTAGTGAATGGCGCACCCTCGGAAATCTTCACTCCTTCGAGAGGCCTTAGACAGGGAGGTCCACTCTCTCCCTTTCTTTTCATCCTCATGATGGAAGGATTGGGCCGAACTATTAAAACTGCAAAAGTTTTAGGAAAGATCAAGGGCTTTAAATTAAGGGAGAACGACCAAGCCTTGACTCATCAACAATTTTTGGATGACACCATACTACAAGGTATCCCCACATTCAAGGAAGCTACAGAGTACAAAAGAATCTTAAATGACTTCGCCTTGGCCTGAGGTATGGAAGTCAATCTCTCCAAATGAATTTTTTTTTCTTTAACACTAACATTGCTATTGAAAGGAACATCTCTAGAATTCTGGGCTTCCAAAGGAAGGTCCTACCGTCTAAATATCTGGGCATCCCCCTCACGGATAAACCAATGCACAAAAATATCTGGGAACCAGTGCTCAGCAAAATGCAAGATAAGATCAAAAGATGGACATTTAGAGCGCTGAACCTGGCTGGCAGATTGATTTTAATGAAGGAAGTTCTACAATCCATCCCTATTTTCTTTCTATCAACCCTGCCAGCTCCCAAAGGGGTTTTATAGCAACTCAGGAACATTCAAAGAGACTTTCTATGGGGCAAGGAGGAGACAAAAAAGAAATGGGCCCTTGTTTCTTGGGATAAAATATGTAAACCAAAAAGTCATGGAGGCATAGGCTTAGATGATCAGGAGATTCTAAGTAATGTTTTAGGAGCCAAAATCTGGTGGAGATGGGTTAAAGAACCAGAGGCACAATGGGCTAAAACCTGGAAAGAAAAATATGCCAGCTCCTGGCAAACAAGTGATCTCATTAGAATTTTATGGAACATAAAAGGCTCTCACATCTGGAATAAAGACTGGGACAACAGAAGCCTAGTTTAGAACAATAGCTTCTGGGAAATCAGAGCTGGTGAACAAGCTCTCTTCTGGGAAGATAAATGGCAACAAGAACCGATGTTGTTAAGGGAGGACTTTATGAGCATCAAGTAGGAAACTGATTCCCAAGGACTACTTAAAGTCAATTTCTTGAATCTTCCTCATGATATTGAGAAATGGAGAAGGTAGAGGAAAATAGAATGCAGCGGGGAAGGCCCCATAAAGGCAAAAACAGGAGAACTTATGAAAATTTTAGAACAAAGAAAGATCTTGGTCACAGATGGGCAGGATCAGTTAGGATGGGGACAAAACAAAGAAGCCATCTTTAACATCCATGAATAAAAAATAATTACCCTTAACCTAGATCCCTGTGTTTCGACAAAGTCCTGGAAAAAATTTTGGAGTCACGAAGGATGGATGAAGATCAAACTGTTTATGTGGTTAGTTCATCACAAGAAATTATTAACTTGGGACAACATTCAGAAGAGGGGGGTTATGGGGCCCTCTAGATGTACTTTATGTGAGGCTCAAGAGGAAACAATAGAGCACATTCTCAACAACTGTTCCTATATCAACTAGTTGTGGGATTCTTTCAACATCATTTTTCAACAGACAAATAGAGAAAAAGGTAGCATCAGTAATACACTGAACAAGTGGAGAAAAAACTTTTCAGAGAATGATATCCTTAATATGGCCTGGACCTTGACACCAATTTTCATTATTTAGAATGTTTGGAAGGAAAGGAATAAAAGAATTTTCAAGGATGAAATAACTACTACCATTTGCCTGTTGGAATTGATCTTAAAGCGGATTAAGGACACCGTCTGCACCACTGTGCACAATTACCTCTTGAATCCTCCCACCATGCGTGATTTGAGAACTCTCAAGAAACTGGGAATGCATAAGATTATTCTTCAGGGTCTTAGCAAAAAAGTAAGAGTGTTGTAAAGGGAAAAGGAATTCTGGAATCCTCCACCAAAAGGTTATCTGAAATGCAACATTGATGGGGCTTCAAAAAGTAACCCAGGAATTGATGGTTATGGAGGTGTGTTAAGAGATGAAGAAGGAAAAATAATTTTCACTTCCCCCTGCCATTTAGGCAAAGCCACCAACAACATGGTTGAATTAATGGCATTGGAACAATGTCTGGAGGTGCTTAAACTCAATCACAGCTACAATGTTCTCATAAAAGCAGACTCCGAGGTTTCTATAAATGCAGTCAAGAAAATCAGCTATGGAACAGTGCCTGAAAGGGTCTCAAAATAGTGGAGACTCATACAAGTTTACCAGAGAATCCATAAACATCTCCAATGCCTTTGAACGGTTAGCTTCAATCATGTTCGAAGGAAGGCCAATGAACTTGCAGATCTACTAGCCAACCAAGGAGTAATTAATACAGAGTGTAGAGTAAACATGAAATGGCAGGAAATGCCTCCTAGCAGGCTAAAAGCCATCTGTGAGGCTCAAGCCAGAGAGGACAACGAAACTTATGATTATTTGGCTCGTGGGGTCGAAAATGATTAATTGAAGACAGTGAGATGGATTCCAATGCTCTTAAGGGTAAGTGTAATGGTAACCACTATTCGTTTTTCCTAGGAGCGCTCCTTTTCCCTTCTAGATTCCAGGTTCAGGAGTGGTGATTCAGTGAGCGAGGAAGGTATCTCAGTTCTCCCGGCGACAGGGATTATCTGTTTTTTTGGGGTTTTGAGGGATAAACCGCTTCACTAGTGGTTTTCTCCTGATCGCATTACCTTCTCTCGGGAAGCGGTTTTTGCTTTTTTGGAGCGATCATATTCAGATGCCTACACGTGGTAGGGAGGGTGTTTGGGAAACCGCCCTTCCCCACTCACTATCACGTGGTCTTGTTGTTCAGTGCGATATAATCTCCACCGTAGGATGCAGCTAAGGTTAATCAACGGTCTTGCTTTTCCCTGCAGCTTGGAGTTTTGGTCCCGCCAAAATACGAATGTCTTGTCGGCGCGTGGTTAACCTCGTCTGTCAACCTTGTCCGTCGGTGTGATTGTGGGTTGTACGGCCCAGATTGATGGGACTTTTGGGGTTTGGAGGGATAGACCGCTTCACTAGTGGTTTTCTCCTAATCGCACCACCTTCTCTCGGGAAGCGGTTTTTCTTTTTTAGAGTGATCTTATTCAGATGCCTACACGTGGCAGGGAGGGGGTTTGGGAAACCGCCCTTCCCCACTCACTATTGCGTGGTCTTGTTGTTCAGTGCGATATAATGTCCACCGTAGGATGCAGCTGAGGTTAATCAAGGGTCTTGCTTTTCGCTGTAACTTGGAGGTTTGGTCCGACCAAAATATGAATGTCTTGTCAGCGTCTGTCAACCTCACCTGTCAATGTGATGGTGGATTCTATGGCCCAGAGTGATGGGATCTTCCGCTAGGTTTTTTTTTGTTTTTCTCTATTCATCTTTATGGTTAGCCATTTGGGATGTCTCTATGTTTTCTCGTCTCCTCGGTGGAGAGGAGTTTTCTGTTCATATTGTAAACTATTTGATTAGTTAAAGCAAAAGAAGGATCGAAACTTGCCTCAGCAAAAAAAAAGAAAATACAACCATGATGGAGAAGATAGCGATTAGTCCCACAATACCTAAAAATAAAATCAGCTAAATCTAAACAATTTTTTTTATATTAAATTGATGACTCTAATTGAAAATGTGTATGATAAGTAATGATCATATTCTTTAACACCATAAAAAGAATGCTATCAAATATTGAAATCAGAGGAAGCATAATTTCACTTACTAGGAATAAAAAATTTATGATGTTTCCATTATTCATTCTTTAAGTATTTTTCCAAAAACGATATAAGGACGATGAGTGTAGTGACCACTTTTCATATTGATTATCAAAATTGTAGTGTGATTTAAAAAGTGGATAAACTAAATATTTTCAAAGAAGTTTATTTTCATATAAAAATAGGGAGCTTTGATTTGATTCATTCTTTTTGAAATGAACATTTTATCATTAAAGTTATCACTTTGGAAAAATTTATATAAAATATTGAAAAATAAAAATAAGAAACAAAAAATAATAATGGTTTACCTAACTTCCTATTAAATAACTATTTAGTACTCTATGTTCATGAACGATTTATTGTCACGAAGACAAAGATTTCTATACAGATTTATTTTACATGGAAGGTTTTCATATATATTAACTTTAAATTGTATTTGATGTCTTTGTTGAGAATGGTTATAGTAGATACATGGGTCAGAAGGCTTTCCTTAAAGCTGCCAAGAATTCTCTTGCTAAAAGGGAACCGAAGGAACGGATTCCAAGTGTCCATCTTCCATTTGTTCAGGGGACCACTGATAAGATTGCTAGGATTCTCAAGATGCATAGTGTCCCCGTAACCTTTAGGCCCCTTAACACCATTCGTATGCCCCTCAGATCAACGAAGGATCCTATCGACCCTAAATATATGAAAGGAGTATATATTATCGCTTGTTACTGTGGGACCCCCTATATTGGTGAGACTGGTCGCTCCGTTAATCAAAGGATGAGTGAGCACGCAGCTGACCTTAAGAATAGGAGAGCAAGGTCTTCCACTTTAGCTGAACATGCGGAAAAAACCAATCATCATGTTTGTATTGAGGAAGCTAGTGTTATTGCTAGAGTTTCGCAGTTCCATCATCGGAAATTTAGGGAAGCTCTTGAGATTGAAAAGTGGCCGAGCAATCTCACTAGAGAGGATGGCTGGAAAGTTAGTAGGTGTTGGGTCCCAACATTCTCTTCCTAGTCACTCTCCCCCCCTCCCCCCTCGTTTTTTGGCTCCTTTATTTTTTTTCTTTTTAATTATAATATTAAGTCAATTTAACATATACAATTATTTTTCTGATTAATTAAAATATTTTTATTCTTTCCGCCCCTTGGCTTATTTTAATATTTTTATTCTATTAGTACCTTTTATAGCTAACTACGATATTAATTAATTTTTTTTATTTTTTTTTTTAAGGTAGTTTAATCCTGTAGGTATATTTATATATACAATTCATTTAAATTTTTTTTTAGGTTAATTTAACAATTAGATATTCAATTTAACTTAATATTATTTTCTCATTCTAATATTCACATTTTTTATGTATTTATTAAATTCATACCTTTTAACTAACTATTAACTTAACAACCTATTAAAATTACTTTATATATATATATAAGAAAAGGCCACTTAATTTAAATTATTAAATAACTTATAGTTTTTTATGTAATTATTAAATAATACCTTTTAACTAACTATTAACTTAACAACCAATTAAAATTATTTTATATATTTATATATATATTTTATATATGTATGGTCACCTAATATAACTAACTTCCATTTAATTTATTAAAAAAATTATGACCCTGGTCCAAAAGTCAAATTTAGTCATTGGTCAAGTTAGCCATTGGAGGCTCTACTCAAACTATTTAACTTGCATAGCTAGATTGTTTTCTTCAACTTGTCCTGACGATGAACCACACTGGCTGGTTCAAAACACGTGACAAATGATATTTCATGTGATATTCGCCGAAAAATCTCTCGTAAATAGTAAATATATTTATCAAACTGAGTAGCTCATAGGTGATGGGATTTACTTGGAGACTGTTCCTCGAAGAATGCTTTACTAATTCAACATTAATCACCAAGAATAAATAGTTTACATGCGAGTAAGAGAGTTAGAACAACCACCTAGTACGTACTAACTAATTCCTAAACAAAGGCTCGCACACAATTGACGAACATACTTTCTTCAGTAACACATTTCTCCATTAATTTCAACACTCCCCCTTGATGGAGAAAGGGTTAACTAATACTCCTAACATCTCCCTAAATAACTCAAATTTAATTTTTCCAAGGGGCTTAGTAAAAATGTTTGCAGCATTATCACAAGTATAACAATATTCAATATGGATTTCTTATTATTGAACCTTCTCCCTAACAAAGAGAAACTGCGTATCAATATGCTTTGTGTTTTTATGAAACAATGGATTATTTTCATGTTTGATTGAGCTCTATTGTCAAATATGATAAGTGTTTCATCGTTTTGTTCTTCTCCAGCATCTTGGATAAGTCTCCTCAACCAAACTACCTCACATGTTGTTGCATACATTGCTTGATACTATGCTTCTGTTGAAGACAAGGATACAATGTTCTACTTGTTGCTTCTCCATGCAATGACCCCAGAACCAATGTTGAATCCATAACCTATTATGGATCATCTGTCACCCAGATTTCTGACCTAATTTAAATCTATAACCCTGTCAGTCTAACATCAAACAAATCAATATATTTAATACCAAAGTTTAAGGTTCCTTGAAGATACCTTAAGACACCTTTCACTGTAACCCAATGACTCTCAAAAGGGTTTGAGATGAATTAGCTCAATACACTGACTGCAAAAGCCAAATCCAACCTAGTTGTAGTCAAGTAAATTAGACTCCCAACTAGTTTTCCATACAGGGTTGCATCGACCTCCTTAAAACCATCATTATTCTTAAGTTTGGTATTCTTCTATAAAATCATTGAGGTAGCTTTGCACTGATCCATTCTCAACCTTTTCAATAATCTCCTCACATACTTTCCTTGAGACAAAAAAGTCTCGCCATAATCCCTCCAGGCATCAAGACCCAAACAATAGTGTAAATCTCCAAGGTATTTCATCTCAAAAACCTGTGACATCCACTCTTTGATTTCTTTAATGAGTTCATCAACATTTCTTGTAGTGATGAGATCATCTACATATAAATAAATCAAAACAATTCACCCCTCTTCATTAAACACGACATACATATTTGGGTCATTCTTGCTTCTTTTAGAACTATGTTGTAGAAATGAATCAATTTTATCATACCATGACCTCGGTGCCTGTTTTAATCCATACAATGTTTTCCTCAATCTACAGACTAAATGTTCCTCCCTCTCTTTAACAAATCCTTCAGGTTTCATTAAATAAACCTCTTATTTTAATTCCCCATTTAAGAATGTAGATTTCACATCTAGTTGATGTATCATCCAATGATGTTTGGTAGCTAAAGAAATTAACATTCTAGTTATGTTTAATCTGGCTACAGGGGCGAAGGTTTCCTCATAGTCTACACCTTCTTTTTGCATGTATGCCTTTGTAACCAACCTAGTTCTTTATTTGTCTATGATCCCATCTTCTTTCAATTTAGGCTTGTATAACCATTCACATTCTATGGGTTGTTTGCCTTCAAGTAGTTCAACTAGATCCCAGGTTTTGTTTTCAAGTAATGACTCATATTCCTCTTCCTTGGGTTCCCTCCATTCACTATATTGACTTGCTTATTTATAATTACAGGGTTCAACAACTTTTAACATACTTGTTATAAGAGCATGATCCCTATATCTTGCTTGAAACTAAATTTTCCTACCTAATATCCATAGTGGTGGACTAGCTTCAAATATGTTTTGATCATCCCTTGGTGGACTTGACCTGCTAACTGCATATGTACCATCCACTTCTTCCTTTTTTTGTTGTTGTTCCTTCCTCTCATGGTTGCCCCTTGTTTCATCACTTCCATCTTCCACCAGAAAAGGCATGTGCCATTCTCCATTGCCTCTATCATGGTTTCCATCATCTACCTACTCATGGAATACTACATCTCTACTTGCAAACCCTTTAAGAGTAGAGGGATTAACCAATTTATAAGCATTAAACTCTCTACAGTACCCAACAAAAATGCATTTAATGGCCTTTGAATTCAGTTTCTTCATATGCTCTTTTGGAACACAAGCGAAAGATTTCGAGCCAAAAACTCTTAAATAATTAATTGTGGGCTTATAACCTAGTAAAGCTTCGAATGGAGTTTTTAAATAAAGGCTTGTTGTTGGACTCCAATTCTTCAAATATACTGCAATATTTATTGCTTCTACCCATAAGCCATTAGACAGGTTCTTACCTTTTAACATGCTTCATGCACACTCCACAAGGGTTTTGTTCTTCCTCTCTACAACCCCGTTTTGTTGAGGAGTGTGGGGTACTATTAACTTTTGAACTATCCCATATCCCTTGCAATATTTTATTATACCACCCTTCTTGTATTCTCCCCCTTGATCTTTCTGGAGAATTTTGATGAATATCCCTGTCTGTTTTTCAGTCATGCTTCTCAACTCTTTAAAATATTCAAAAGTATGACTCTTCTTTCTGAGAAAATATACCCAAGTAAATATCATGCAATAATCAACAAATAATAAGAAATAATAGGCACATACTAATGACCTCATGTGCACAAGCTCTAGTATATATGTCTTATTTCTATATAAGTTTACAAGAAAATCATCTCTATGCATCTTCCCTAGAGAACTTGCTTCATAATTAACATGAAATTTCTTTAAAATGGGAAGACCATTGGCCATACCTCATTTATAAAGTAGCACTAGGTCACTAAAATTGATATGACCTAATATTTGATGCCATAAGTCTTCTACAGTCATAACTGATGAAGTCAAGGCTTGGTGTGGTGTGCTTCTTACATTCAACTTACATAGTCCTCCTACTCGAATACCTAATGCAGTTGGCTTCATACGATCCAACAGATATTTAATAACACATTAAAACTTAAAATACTCTACCTTAAGACTCTCATATGTTATCATAGAAACAAAGATTAGATTCTTTTTTATTCTGGGTACATACATTACATTTTGAATATGGCTAATATTTCCATCATGAAATACCATAGGAACATTACCATACCCTTTTATTTGGTACCCTTTATCATCACCAAGGTAGTTATTAGCACCACTGTTGGTTTCTTTGAAATTTTAAAACCAATGTTTGTTATTTGTCATGTGAGTAGAAGATCCTGAGTCCACAAACCAAGTTTCTGCTTCATCATCCTCAGCAGAGAAAGAAACATTGGATACAAATAATGTGAGGTTCTGATTATGATCTTCATAAGCAAAGTGCCTTGCATCATTCTTATGTCTATGTCAACCTTCATCAAGCTTCTTCTTATGGGAATTTCTATCAATGTGACCAACTCTACCACAATAAAAATATTTGGGTCTTGAGTCACTTCTGTTTGAAGACATAAATTGAGGTGGCTTCCTTTGTAATGTATCTCCACCTTTCTATCCTACACTTGACCTCCCTATGAAGGGATTCTTCTTCACCATTAAAACAAGATCTGAACTTTTGGGTTTCAAAGTCATTCACCTTTCTTCATCTTGCATTGGGATCCCTATCAATTCTTCAAATTTTTGGCTTTCTCTCTCACATTCAAGTCTGTGATAAACATCGGATTGTCATTAGTCATACCATTCATGGTAATTTTGATGAGATTAGTGTTTGGCATTGTCTCCCCTATGTCGCCATGCTTCTCTCTAAGCTTCTTGATTCGAGAGATGAATGCAACCACTGATTCATTCTCCTGCATTTTAATGGAGAGAATCTTGCGCTTTAGAAACAACAAGAGATTTGTGTTTTTGATCTCTTATAGGTCCTTTAGAGTTGTCCAGATGTCAGTTGCTAATTTACATTCTTGGATGTGAGGGATAATACAATATTTGACTCAAAATTTTAACAACACTTTCGCTTTAGCCTCCCTCCTTTCCCAGTCCTCGATTTTTGTTATTGTTCCACTTGTACCTATGGCTGGCTTCAATTCAACACTACTTGCAATTGCCCATGTGTTTTTCCCCTCAAGTGGGGTCTGCAACTTGAATTTCCAATTAGAATAATTGGATCCATTAAGCTTATTTCTCTCATTCAGGTATGCCTCTATCATATTATTATTCATCTTGATAGATCTAACTCAAAAAAAATTCGACCATTAGCAAAAAAAGGATGTATCTCCAGATCTCAAAAAAATAGTGCTCTTATTAAGATACAACCCCTTCAAATGGGTGCACAAAACACAAATCCCTTTTTTTAAAGGATATGGAAACCCTCCCTTAAGAAAAATGCAAAATCCTTTCAGATGGGCACCCAAAATTCTTTTCCTCTTAACAATATTATAAACCTTTGTTTAAAAAGTATTCAAAGAGAAATATGTTAACCATACCATTGTCTTGCTCATAATAATGGATCCATCACGCTTATTTCACGACCACTCTTTCATTGTGTCCTGGTTGCGTCACCAAGACACCACCTTGACTCTGCAATGCTCTTCACACAACAATACCATGATGCACCAATAGATTAGATTGACCTACACCAACCTATGGTCCACAAGCAAATGATATGACTAATCCAATGCACGCTCCTCCTCCTCACACATTTCTCTGCTCCTACACGTAGGTTCATGTTGAGCAATTTATTGTGCTTAAATTGCTGCATTAAATATCGACCAGGGAAACTCGTAAGCTTTTGATGATGCCAGCACTATATGTGCAGGAGTAGGCGACTAATTCTATGTCTAATTAAATTACCTACGATTCAATATAATATGCAAGGGAAGAGGCTCCTAACTAAGGAGATCCTGGTTGTCCTTCCCTACAGTATCATAGAGAAATCATAAAACTAGAAACTTAAAATGCAAACGAGAGGATGAACTTTAATTGTTGTTTAGATTCAAAGAGAGAAAGACTAACTTAGTCTCTTGATTGTCCTCTCTTGTACTAATCCAGACTAAACTAAAATTCATCCATAAGCGTAAACTAAATGAAATAACTTGAAACACAAAAGAATGAATTTCAATTACCATATAAATCATTGGAGAGAGAGCCTAACTTAGACTCTTGGTATCTCCTCATATGATACTTGAAACATAAAAGCAAAAGAATGAATTCCAATTATCATGCAAATCAAATAGAGAGAGAGAGAGCCTAACTTAGAGCCTTAGTTGTCCTCTCATATGTTGATTAGATTCTAATTTAAAACTCATCCACCAATCACAAACAAATCCTTAAACAAGTAAATGAAATAAGATCTAATATGAAATAACATGTTTCTCTCATCCTTTTAGAGTGAGCTCAATTCTCCTAAGAACAAGACAAATTATTCCATATACTACATTAAGCAAACTTATATCTAAAAACTACATAATGGAAATAAAACTACATAATGGAAATGTATGAAAAATGAAGCTTTATTCTATTCCATCATCAATTGGATACAATGCTCTAAGAGTCCTCCCTTTTGGAATGGAGGAGGTGCTCCTATTTATACAAAAACTAAGATAACAACCTCATAAATGTAGACCCACTATTCTCTCCTTTGACCCACATATTTCTCAACCAATGATGACACATAACCCTATCCTCCATGATCTCCTCCATGAAGTCAATGATCTTCTCCATGAAGCTTATCTTTTCAAATTCGAATTTGATCATTCATGGCCACATAAAGATGCCTTGGAAGCTTCCTTGGAACCTACACATGTCACCAAAACAACCCACTTTCCATATATAAAGTAAAACATATTATTTTCTAATATTTAATCAAGAATTTCTCTCAAAAATGCTTAAAAATAAATAATATTTGGAAAATATAAATGAGACCCATTAATGGTGAATAGTAGGGAAAATGGAGTGACAAGGTGATGAATAGTGAGCGAAATAATGGAAGCATAGGTGAAAAATGTATGGTAATGAGTGCCATTTTTGGAGCCCAACATACTCCCCAACTGAAGTTCTTGCATGTCCTCATGCAAGCTACTACAATGACTTATTTGATTTGATTCTTAAATGAGCTTCCTTTTAACTTTGCACATCTTTGGATAACTTTTATTTGTTTGCAAAGCATTGACATATTTTAATGATTGGTTCTTGTGTTACAATCATTATTTACTTTGATCTCTTCTTAATGATTGGTTCTTGTGTTACAATCATTATTTACTTTGATCTCTTTTTAATGATTGGTTCTTGTGTTTACAATCATTATTTACTTTGTTGAGATCTCTTTTTAATGATTGGTTCTTGTGTTTACAATCATTATTTACTTTGTTGAGATCAATCATATGCTCATCATTTTGTAGTAGTTTTTATTGTGAGAAGACTATGTGGGTTAAGATGTAATATGAATGAGGAAAAAGAATGAAGTGTGAAATTCCCCCCTCCCCAACTGATGGTTTTTGGCAATTTTAAATGAGAAAGGAAATAGTGAAATAGTGGAATATTTTCCAAATATCATCATTTTAGCATCTAAAAAGAATTTCAAGATTAAAGGTTAGAAAACATCATACCTTACTTACCTAAGGAAGTGGATGAATCATGCATGTTCAGCTGCCACAATTCTGATCTGAAGCTTCTTCTTCAAGTTGTGGATGAAAGATGGATCTGTATTGTCGTATCGACTGTTGGATCTCTACTACTGGATGATGAATCTGATGAGTCTGCTGAATATGGCTGAAAATCTATAAGGCTTGGAAGGTATACAAAATATATAAGTTACATTTTCCTCCCAGCTTTATTTATTGACTTGTCCTCAAGTGAAATATAATGTATACAATGAATGGAAATACAATGAATGGAAATTGGCTTCATCTGCTGCAAAATATGGGTCTTCAAGTCTTCAATGCCCGATGGCACAAATCTTACTATATGATTAAATGTGTTGATGTCGAACATAGCAAGATTTTGTTGACTTAGTGGCCGTTAATGAATGCCCCTAGCCAACACAAGAGCTCCCACCATTGATTCCAATGGGAGTCAGGATGCCTAACACATCTTTGTAGGTACGAATAAATTTGTCGTAGTCGAGTCACCTACAAGATCCAACGAACAAGGGATATTAATGTACTCCCATTGTTCATTGGCAAGAGTACTTGCCATTAAGGCATGCAAGCCTCTAGGTGTTTTTTCAATGATGCATAGACTCTAGGACTTTGACTCAAGCAGAGTTTTATTGGTGGAAATGAAGGGGAATGGTGAAGACAATGGCAATGGCAATAAGCTTGTAAGAAATGAATGTAAGGAAATGCATGGTGGATGAATAAGAACTCTTGCTGTGAAAAATGGATATGGAAGTGTCACGCCTTATGGATGTACGATTGGTGGAATTCAAACATTTTCAGGGAGGTGGAAGGTAGTGGTTGTGGAGATGGATTGGTCTTCAGAATTTTTCATGAATTTAGTCTTTGGAAGACTAATTGTCGTCACAATGTAATCTCCTTAATGATCACTTTGTCATCCTGTAACCTGTAAAAAAAACTTGGCAGAAAGACAACATAAGTTTGTTCAAGAAGAATTGCGCATTTTCTTCTTGATTCTTAGGCAAAAATTTCATACCAAATAAAACAGATTTAGGAAAAATCAAAGCGTTTAAAGGAACTCAATTCATGATATCAATTTCAATCCATTCTTAAATTCAACCGTGAAAAATAATACTCCCTGTTTGTGTTCAATAACTCATGTGCTTGGCAATTTTGTCCTGCATATTAGTGCGTCATAAAGCATAGAACAGAAAGATGTGAATGGCAACTTAAAGCTATCGAAACAAGAATCCACCATTGGTTGATAAACCGATTTTTGTAATTTGTTTCCAAGTATTCCATTTTTTTATTTCAAAGCTGTGTGAATTTTGTGAGTTTTTTTTTTTAGCTTTTTTTTTTTTTTTTTAATGAAAATATAATTTTTTTGTATGTTGATTTTATTTATTTAAGTTGAAATATTTAAAAATCAACACAATTTTATTTATCAAATCCTAAAGAAGAAAATTTCTAAAAGAAGTTAGGTTTTTTTTTTTTTTTTTTTTTAATAAAAACAAAAAAAAAACTATTTTGTGTTGTTTTGATTTTTTTTTTATTTTTTAAAACAACAAATTAAAAAACATAAATTTTTTTTTTAATTTATTATTTAAGTTGAAATGTTTTTTTTCTATCGACAAAAAATTTATAAAATCTAATAATGAAAAAAAAACTATCATTAAAAAGTTAATTTTTTTTTTTTTTTAAAACAAAGCTTTTTGAACCATGTTGCCTGACATGGAAAATCCTTCCACTGGAAATGTAGGCACCTCATTAACAAATGATATTGAAGAATTTGATGCATGAGGGTTCTGAACAGGATGTGATGGAGTGTCATCACTTTGGAAAACAGGCATGCTGGTGGAAACAGCTTGAGGAGTGAACGATGATCTTGTCTCGGGATTAGACTCGACAGGTGATGCATCCAGAGAGTTTGCAGGCATGGAATCCTTATTAAAATTACTCAGTGCATCCTCGTCCATTGCACATGCATGAGCTACATTCATATCACAAATTAGCAGGCACCACATTGCATCACCATTGCTGAAAAAGGGGCGCACCTCTCTCAATACACAAAGCATTTCTGCTAATGCATACTTCTCTAATTGCTGCAAATCTTCAAAGGAATGATCCTTTGAAGATGCATCATGTGAATTGCTGAAATATGCCATAGCATTATCTACGATATTAGAGAGGATATCTTTGTTGCCATAGCACCGACCATATTTCAAAACTGCTTTCAGAGCCACATCCTCTGTATACCCACATGTTACTATCTTCTTTATTGCGCTCTTGTATATTGTATCCAGATTACTCAACAGTAAGTCCTCAAGCTGGGATTTAGTAATATCATTCCAATCTGCTTCTGGGAGACCCTCGAGGTCCTCTTCTTCTTGCAACTGTTCTCTGCTAGGAGAAAACTCCTCATATCCATAACCTTGTTCTCTATGAATTTCCTCTGGCCCAGAGAAATTACATGAATTAGGATTGCTTTTCCTGCTGATCTTTGCAACTATTGCAGAACCCATAACAAGAGGAGGCATGATCATGAGTGTGGGTGGCAGGGACAGATATACATCCATCAACAACATCATTACTGTTGCCGAAGGAATCATTCATTGAGGAGCAACCCATTTTCCAGCTATTCATGACAACAAAGCCCTTATCGCTATCATTGGTATCAGAATTGCCATTGCATTCAATGCAGGGAACGATAGGTAGTGGAGACAGTTGCCATATTACGACTCCCTCTCAAATTATTATTATTTAAATTTGACACGAGCAGACCAACAAAAACTGAAAGTGCACAAGAAAACATGAGACAATATAACACAAACACACACAAGCTCTCAATTGTATACAATCTTCCCCGAAAAAACCAATTATGCAGAATTCTCAGATTGTGTATGGCCTTAAACCCTAATGCAAACAACACCGATCAGGTCTTATAATAATAAATCATGAACCAGAAAAATATATATATTTGTATATATTACAGCAATCAGCGACAGCAAAAATGCGATGAAGCCTGTACCTTTGATTATCTAAAGAGCCGATCTAATGACATCCGATCAAAACTGCCGATGAATCTTGTGGGTCACTGCTTCCACAAAGGAATTTGCCTTGCTCAGATCGTCACTGAGAGCCAGTAGAGAATCCAGCGTTCCCACGCGGAGGTCCGGTATATTGAATCTGCTGGTAGTCGAAGAACATGCGTACAATAGATTGTTTTTAAGCTCTTCCAGATGTGACTCAGCTTTTGCATTCTCCATGTCACCCAGATACAAGCACTGCGGTAAAATCTCTTAGCAGAACAATGGCGAATAGAGCAGGAATCATTCTTATGTGGTACAGGAACAGGCAACGAGTCAGAAAGGGCAATCCCCGCAACAGTTGAATTATGGTTATGGTTTTCCTGTATTTCGTCTGAATCTGCCCACGTGGCTTGGTCAATTGTTAGTACAGTTTACCCCCTCGTCAACCACATATCATGGTCCTCACTGTCATACCATTGGACAGAACCTATTGTCTTCGTATCTGGATCAGTATCAACGCCATTAAAGACATCCTCGAACGATACAAGCAGCCCTAACTTGCGCCGGTCAGCAGCCCTAACTTGCGCCGGTCGATCTCCCCGATCCTTCAATGACGGAGTTGGACTTTTCTCCCTGGAGCGATACCGAAGGGATAGTAAACACTATTCGGATCAACCTATCCCTCACGGTCCCGTTAGCACCTGTCTATGAAGTATGTCAATGGCAACCAAAAGAATGACAAATGGAAGTAAGTTGAAGGCTAAGAGATTGCATGAGAAATTGGGGCGATCTATCCCAAATTTTATGAACTGAATCCTAAACTGGGGCGATCTTCTCCTGAACTGGCGCGATCTTCTCCATGAATCTTCAACAATAAGCTCGTCGACGATCTATATAGTCAAACATGCATTGAAAGACCTCATCATAAGTTGAGGGCGAAGGCCGATCTTCTTGCGTTGAAAACAAGGATGAATAATACCATTCATATCGAGATATAAATTATCAAACTCCATGTTATTGGGATTGAGCTTGGTGGTGTCAATGGGTATAGTGACGGCATCGATCTGCACTGCTGCTTTTTCCTCATAGCCATAGATTGATTTGCTGCAATTGCAGAAGCACTTCTTTCTTCTTCTAACTCTAAGTATAAAGTATTCATGGACTTCCTCTCTGTCTCAAGTGCACGTTTCAGGCGATCAACTGCAAACTCTCCATCAATTTCACTGAATACACTTCCATCCCAAGACTCTGCACCAGAATCTTTCCTATCCATTATCACCCTTTTATTTAGCAAGTGAATGCCTTCGATGGAGCTTGGTTCTTCAGACACTCTATCTTCATCCACATTGTCAGCTCCATCATCAGCATGATGATCAGTCTGACCCAGATTCTGCCTGAACTCGTCACGCACACACTGTGTCTGATCTTCTATCACTGTCACTTCAGTATCCATGGGTTCTTGGCATTCAGATGCATTAACCTCCTTTCCAGAAATTGCATCCGTGACATCAGAATTCTCCATCATTACTTCTGGAGAAGCTTCATCAGTGAATGTTGCGCTTATCTCAGCATGATCAACCTTCAATGTCTTCTCTCCATCTACTTCTAAACCTTCCAAAACTTCTATTGCTTCAGTACCCTCGTCCCTGATCATTGAGGTTCCAAGATCATTCTCAATGTCCTCAGGTCCTTGGCAATGGGGTGCATCACTGTTGTAACTTAGCGAAGAACTTGAAGATGCCCTGATTCTCCTAGACTGATTGTCTGGTGTTTGGTTTTGCTCATTGTTTTCTTCGCCTTTCTTACAAATGTTTTTTTATTTGTGTATTTTTTTATTTTTTAAATATCTAAAACAAAAAAACGAAAATGGTTAAAAAAATTTCGATTTTTTTTTTTAAATATCTCAAAAATCAACAAACAAACACGAAAAAAAATGGTTAAGTTTTTTTATTATCTTTTTTATTAATGTTTCCTTTATTTTTTAAAATATCTAAAAAAACAAAAAAAATGATTAGTGGCGTTTTTTAAAAAACAAAAGAAAATGGTTAATTTTTTTTTTTTATTTTTTTATTTTTTTTTTCTTTCTTAAATCTAAAATTAAAAAACTAAATTTCATCTAAAAATTTAAAGATGTTTTTTTCATTCACAAAATTCGTTATTTAATTCTCCAGCAAGAGTGTTTTTTTATTTGAACAAAATCAATAGACTTTCTGATCTTCCTGATCGCACGAAGCGCAGGAAGAGAGCATACTAATCGATTGATTTGTGTTTATTTATGCAGGGGGGGTTTTTGAAAGACGAAATTTAAAGCTAGCTAAACACTAAAACATAAAAAAACTTAAACTTAAACTCCTTTGTGAAGATCCTGCTGTCACCAGGGTTCACAAATTATTCTGTCTAAAGAAAAATAAATACTGAATTAAATTCTAATGCCTACTCCCTTAGCACCATTCCCCGGCAACGGCGCCAAAATGTTGGGCAATTTATTGTGCTTAAATTGCTGCATTAAATATCGACCAGGGAAACTCGTAAGCTTTTGATGATGCCAGCACTATATGTGCAGGAGTAGGCGACTAATTCTATGTCTAATTAAATTACCTACGATTCAATATAATATGCAAGGGAAGAGGCTCCTAACTAAGGAGATCCTGGTTGTCCTTCCCTACAATATCATAGAGAAATCATAAAACTAGAAACTTAAAATGCAAACGAGAGGATGAACTTTAATTGTTGTTTAGATTCAAAGAGAGAAAGACTAACTTAGTCTCTTGATTGTCCTCTCTTGTACTAATCCAGACTAAACTAAAATTCATCCATAAGCGTAAACTAAATGAAATAACTTGAAACACAAAAGAATGAATTTCAATTACCATATAAATCATTGGAGAGAGAGCCTAACTTAGACTCTTGGTATCTCCTCATATGATACTTGAAACATAAAAGCAAAAGAATGAATTCCAATTATCATGCAAATCAAATAGAGAGAGAGAGCCTAACTTAGACCCTTAGTTGTCCTCTCATATGTTGATTAGATTCTAATTTAAAACTCATCCACCAATCACAAACAAATCCTTAAACAAGTAAATGAAATAAGATCTAATATGAAATAACATGTTTCTCTCATCCTTTTAGAGTGAGCTCAATTCTCCTAAGAACAAGACAAATTATTCCATATACTACATTAAGCAAACTTATATCTAAAAACTACATAATGGAAATAAAACTACATAATGGAAATGTATGAAAAATGAAGCTTTATTCTATTCCATCATCAATTGGATACAATGCTCTAAGAGTCCTCCCTTTTGGAATGGAGGAGGTGCTCCTATTTATACAAAAACTAAGATAACAACCTCATAAATGTAGACCCACTATTCTCTCCTTTGACCCACATATTTCTCAACCAATGATGACACATAACCCTATCCTCCATGATCTCCTCCATGAAGTCAATGATCTTCTCCATGAAGCTTATCTTTTCAAATTCGAATTTGATCATTCATGGCCACATAAAGATGCCTTGGAAGCTTCCTTGGAACCTACACATGTCACCAAAACAACCCACTTTCCATATATAAAGTAAAACATATTATTTTCTAATATTTAATCAAGAATTTCTCTCAAAAATGCTTAAAAATAAATAATATTTGGAAAATATAAATGAGACCCATTAATGGTGAATAGTAGGGAAAATGGAGTGACAAGGTGATGAATAGTGAGCGAAATAATGGAAGCATAGGTGAAAAATGTATGGTAATGAGTGCCATTTTTGGAGCCCAACAGTTCACATAGCACTCATCGCACAAACTTAAAATGAAACACCACTGAGCATGGATTCCACTGCAAGGTAGCCAAATATCTTTCAAGATATACACAAATATGTAGCTCTGATCACAAATGATCTAACACTGAGCTGCGCCAAGTCTAAAACAAATACTCTACCACAAATCGGATCTAGGTTGCGCACTTGTACAAAGGTCACCATAGCCCCACAATGGGAACCACACCAGATCCACTACTCCACCACCAAAAGCCCTCATCATTTATCACACTCTAAGATGTCCACCTAAGAAAAATAGGCCTGCAACAAAACATGATGATCGACATACAAAGAAGAAACACACCATGCACTTGGCTTGCTCGATCCACCCTCTGAACGGACATGCACTGGTTAACAAAGGAAAAGCTCAGCCGATGCATGTAGATCCACCAATGCACACAGATCCATTGATCCACAACACTGCCATCCACCGATCCAGGGCACCACCAATCAAGCACGCATATCGACTTCACTAACACATCCGCACTTCGACGGTGAGAGGGTTCAACAGAATACAAAGCTGGGGGCTTCGGTATATGCTCCGGTAACATCGACCAATGGTCCCGGATGCTGGTGCACATTGGATATGATCACTCATTCTTCAAACTACGTAGTAGATATGTGGATGTAAAGAGTAGGCACTCTGTGCAACTGTACAACTTTGTGCTCTGAATTGTCGAAATATATGTTGCGCATCTCCGCCTCCAAATTGTCTTCAAGGATCTTTGTGTCTCCTTGATCACTTGGGACTTGATCTACTTTCGGATTTGGTGAATTCGGTGGGTTAACCTCTTGGTTTCGAGGCATGAGGTCAATATCATGATTTGACTCTAGCTAGACCATATCCATGTCCATCTACTCTATAATCTATTCAATCTCTTGAGTTGAGTCCTACTCCTGCGATTGCTCACTCTCTCTACTTTGTGCGAGCTACTCAGAAGAGTCTATAACCTATATTGGTACAATTTCATCAATCTATGCATGTTGTACCTCCTGCTATACATGTTCCTGCCGCACTTCCTTCTCTCTTCTATGCAACTCTTGTTATTACCTCGACTGCTTCTTTAACTCCTACGACTCCTTTTCTATTTCCTACATCCTTTTTTTCTCTTTTAGCCTTTGCGCGATACTCTTGTTGTGCTTCCACCTCTTAGCCTCAATATCCAAAGTTTATTTCAACAAAAGTCAATCTTCTTTGAACTCATAGCCTTGTTCTACCTTTACGCTGTCGACAACCTTCCTCTTGCCCTCGTCACGCACAGGTCTGTTACCCTCTACTACTGCTGATGATGCTACTCTCTGAGGTCCTGCTTCCCTCTGCTTTGCTAATCCCTCTACAACTGTGCTGATCGGTTCATTGAGCTTAGAGGAGTGATAAAAATATTTCGATTGGTCTTCCTCAGGCCAATGACATTCCCCATGGATCGAAGGAAATTGCACTCTCGCATAGTGGTCCTTCACCAAGCAATACAGGTCATATAGATTAAAACTTCTACTGGTCAAGGTGAATCCTTTGAATTCCTCCATCTCGGCCTCAACATGCTTGAGATTCTGAATCTCATACAAGTCGATATGCGGAGGAAGAGCGGGCCAAGGTGCCTTCTTCTTCCTATGAAGTCTCGCTGATAACCCTATGGCTATGTGATATGCCACCACTTGCATGATGAGCTTGTGCATTGAAAGCTTTGGTAAAACATGCAAAGCTTTCTTGGTGTTGTACATCCATATGAAGGTGCCAAGGGGTGAGGCATACCAATCTGTTATGTCAATCAATGCCTCCATCGTTGCCTATCACATGCAAGGTGGATCTTGCTCAAATATCATTTTGTACACCGACGGTGAAAAAGTGGTCAAAAACTGTATGATAACTCCACGGAAGCTGCATTCAGAGAATAATATGCAACAAGTGTGCACCAAGGTTTCCGAAGGTTTCCATGCCCAACCCAAGCCTAGGAACTAATGACGAGAACAGAATGCATCCAGTATGTAAGCAGACATGTATATCTCTGCTTGCTCACCCTTGGGGAGATGCCGAGCTTCTATCACCTGTTCCATCAACCTAAGAGCTAGCATGTCAGACCAGTTGCAAGGTTTTCCTGTGCTAACCGATTTGTCCAAAGCGATCACCCAATTCTCTGGGAAGGTCTTTGTAGTCTCTTGGCCATATAAGCGCATGCAAATATGACCAAGTACTTATATGACTTCTATAGTATCTTCATCTTGTAAACATGGATGGGTGTTCTCCTAAACTTAGTTGGCTCTTTTACCCAACTCTTCAAGATATCTCTTGAGTTTGCACTGCTTCTGGATCTGCAGAACGGTTTCGCCATTGTGATCACCGGTTGTGGCAAGTGATACATCTTCTGAAAGTACTTCCCTGTAAAGGTAGCAAGTTGTGGTCCACTCGCACTTCTCAACACCATTTTCTTTGGATCAATATGCAATACAATACGGTGGATCATGTCCGTGCATGGAAACACAAGATACCTGCATGCAATCTCGTACAAGCTAGACTTGTGAATGTTGACATAGACCTTACGGTCTTGTAGATTTCAATCAAATGTTCCTGAGAATGTATAACTGATGTCCATACATTTCATCTTGACATCTTTGTCTATGAACAACTTGGTGTCTTCATAGATAGGAAATCTCATAGACACTTTATCAACTGCATCTCTAGTTGCACTCTCGACGATTTCCTTTGACCCTGCTCTCTTAGAGGCCATTGAACTTATGATAGTTGGAGACATAGCAACACTCATGGCAAGAAATTTGTCAGTTGAAAACCAAAACAAATTTTAGGACTACATGCAACATACCGGGGTGACTGACTTGGAATATTGCCCAATTTTCACTGGGAGGTTGGGAGACTGACTACAAAAACTGTGCAAGGCATAGTCTAGGCTATCAGGAGGTTGGCTAACCACTGGAACTTCACAATGCATAGTCCATACTAGCCTTCTAACGATTGAATGTTCGGAATGTGAAGTTTCAGTCAGCCATGATATGCAAACCCACAATCCATTGTGCAATTTTTGGGTCCAGCAGGGCACTGCCTTCTAGAACTGTGCAAAGAGATATTGGAGGCAAGCGTTGGGCTAAATTTTCATAGTTTCTGGAGGGAAGGTAGAGCCTTCACTTCTCGGAAATGCACATTTTTAGCTGGGCAAGCCATGATTTGGGCTAAGGTAGCCCAGACCAGCCGATGGGCAAATGAAAACATGAAACATTATAAATGCATGGTGAGGCTAAGTGTAAACAAGAGTGAATGATCATGCATGCAAACAATGAGTGCAAGATTTAGAAAATGGGAAAACGAGCATGTGTGTGAAGCGAGTCGGTGAAATGACATCCATTAGTGCAGAAACAATGTCATGCATGTGACAATAATGAGATGTAATGAAAAACTTGAAACATTGCTTCTACAAGCTAACATACATTAAAATGAAAGCATGCATTCAATGAAAGGAAGGAAAGAACATTCAAACAAAGTGAAATACAAAAAGTGACAAAAATGTAGTAAAGGACATGAAAAGTGGACTTACCTGGAAAAAGCTGAGATGCTCCTATATGCTGTGTGGGATGTCTGAACTCTAATATCGATGTGAGGAATGAGTTGTGCAACATTGAATAAATAAGTTTGATAAGGATGAGGCTTTTGATGCACATGCCACAAATATAGGAAGATGCGATGCTTGGAGGGAAGTTCCTAAAATGACCTTTGCTTGTAACTTCCAGTTGCTAAAAATAGATCCCTAAAATCTAGTGACGTTTTTTTGCTTTTTTCTTTTTTCTTTTTTCAGGAGAAGTAGCCCGTGCATGAAAATTAGGATTGCTCAGTCCTAGGGGGAACCAGCCATCTTGGGAGCACATGCAATGGCTTGGAAGCCTAGGAATGAAATTTGTGTAGTTTTTGGGATGAGCAAGACTTCTTGCCCCTCATGCATTGCAAAATTTCTGGACTAAAGTCCTGGCTGTTAGTCAGAATTGTGCATTTTCTGGTTTGAAGCACAGTGTTGGGCTAGACTGTGCAGTTTTTAAAGGGTAGGCTACTTGGTCAGATTGTGCATTTATGGAGCCAAACAAGAAGCCCAATTATATTGTGCAATTTATAGAGGGAAGGTTGGTTCCCCTCTAGAATTGTGTAATCTGCTAGGTGAGAACATCATCTAGAAAATGGTTAAGTCTGGAATGTTAGCCTACAGGTGGGAGGCAAATTGGATGACCAACACAGGCTGGTAAGCCACTGGAACTTAGTTGAGGCTTATGTATTTAGATAGTCCAAGATATGCTGCTAAGGATGGTTGGTAGGGAGGCTCCAAAATGAAGCTAAGGAAAAATTTTGGAGGGTGGTTGTAGCCGCTACAATAGGTTACCAGGAGTTGCTATGGTATGTTGCATGTATAGAATAGTTCTAAAGTTGACAAATTACTTGTATTGTGTCCCCTCATAGATCAAAAGATTAAATTTTTTATTATATATTATGGAAATTTTCAATATTTAAGCTATATTTAAATGCTCTTATGAGGACACAATGACTTTATATCATGATTAAAGAGTAATACGTGAAAATATCCATATCAGAGTGGGACAATTACACAACCGGTAATCATGGTAAAGCATGGCCATCATATTAAAGCTTGATAACAAGTAAAGCATATATGAGAAGAGTATGGTTACTTGAGTTGTACATTTACATGTATGACTTTCATGTAGGACTCATTTTGGGGATGCAATGAGCTGCATGGATATGCCTTCATGCGTGAAGGAACCACAATTATCACAACTAAATTTTGATAAAATCAAAGAGAAATTTACCATGTATGTGGGAGACTATGTGGTGTATTTGAATCAATTTAGATACTGTAGAGGTAAAATATTAAACTACGTTTATTTTAAAAATCATTAAATGAATTTTGAATTGAGTAGCTATATATATGAGAAAAGTAGAGATTAATCATTACACTTGTGTCAAATATTTATGTTTTTGGATAACTAAATTTTAAGGTGGAGAGAGAATCCCTAGAAAAATATATTGGAATGAGACAAAATTGATTAATTCAATAAGTAATAGTGATTGGTAGATTATAATCTAAAATTGCATGGTTGTTATATGAGGGAAAAGTTTAATAAAATACAAACTCAATGAGGTAAATCAGTAATAAGTCATCACCTTATTCTACCCATATCCAAAAATCAAATTATGAGTTGTATGTTTTATAATTAAGGACATAACTTAAGAAAATTAAGTTAAGCTTAAAATATCCTAAGAAGGGATGGAGAAAGACAAGTCTTATATGAGACTAAGTACCTTAAAAGTTGTCTTTCAAATTTAATGTGGATGTGTTGATCAATGCACATGCAAGTAAGGATGTAATTTACTTTGGATATGGTTTGCCAATGGTAATAAGAAAATATTCGAAATGCACTTTTAAGGAGGAAACAAAACCTTCACATAAAATTATGCCTAGTTAATTTAACATGCATTGGTTCGAACCTATGGGATTCTAGTTGAGTAAAGCAAGAGGCATAAAGTACATGTCAATCTAAACTAAACTAGGGATGAGATTGTAAAGTGTGTGCATAAATGTAATACAACCTACTGTATACATATTTACATTAATAATTATATGATAAGAATGTCAATGGACTGACCTCAAAAGTACATCTAGTGTACATACATAATGGAAATCTAGAAGAAAATTCTTGGAGCTTCTTGTGTGATAGTAGAAAGATAGTATTAAGATTATGAGCACCTTCTCAATAGTTCACTTCAATACTAATGTGTAAAACTTTGCAACTTAAAGGTGTGCCTTAATGTGCATGTCTGTGCAAATATAAACAGGGTTCTAGGGGTAACATCTCACAGTAATGAACCTTTCCAATCTGGAAAATGAACTGGGATTTGACAAATGTACTTCTTCTTATAAGTAATAAGAGTAAAATGAACTCTGTGATTCTACTCAATATAAAAAAAAGTACATATAGTGGGACTTGGTTCTTTATACCAATTTCGAGCAGCCTGTGTTTATACACTAGATTCGGAACATGACTCCAAATTAGTAAGCAGAGATTGGGTAAAGAAATAATGTTGTACAAAATTACCACTCATGATGACCTAAATATCTAATGTTAGCAGTAAAATAACACATAGATCAATTAATATAAGAGAGGATAACTGATCTCTTGTGTTAAGGGTGAAATAATGTGTTAACATGTAAATACCATGGGGTCACACCCTCACATAAAAGGGTGTGAAGTTGTGAATATTATAGCCTTCACTTATAACTCCTATATGGGAGATGTATGTAGGAGAATATTTCTTATTCGATGACGTTTAGACCTACACAAAATTCATCATAACCAAGAAGGTGTTGGAAAAAGTACAAAAAGAGCAATAGTAAATCATATGACATGATTTCTTTAAGTATGGAATAATTGTTAAGAACCAATCAAATTTGTTCTTGGTTAAAGACAAGCTGAGATGGTTATTAGACTTCAAATATTTATAATAGACTGATTATCATAGTTAATAGTCTGCTTTATAATTAAGTGGAAGGTATATTCTGTTGTTGTTAATACCTTGTATGGGTGAGAGATTTAATCCAAAATCTAAAATTTATGGGTATGATTAAGTTGTAGTATGCAGGATGAATGTTATGATACTGTTATTTTGATATTGTTGCAAACACGTGACATATGAAAATGATTTCTAAATAAAATAACTTGAATAATATGACATAAAACTTTCATTGGTTGCAGAACTAGGACAGGTCCATGAAATTCCTTATAAACTAAGCACAGTGTGTTCCACCTACTTAAAGGTAAAGAAGGAATTTTTGGCATAATACTAACATGGTCGGAAACATGTGGATAAAGTATATGTCGTGCAAGTGATGCTGTGGACATTGATATGGTGTACCAGTGGTATAGATGGTACTATGTACAAGCAATACGTATGGTACCAGTATGAATGCATGTGTTGCAGGATAGTATATCAGATATGTAGTTGTGTGTGTCATACACAATATGTGCAGGTATGCATGAAAACACTGTGTTTTTGTATGGCATGGGAACTGACTTGCAGTGTGCACAGAAGAAGGAAGCAAAGAAGTGATTCAAGGATAAGTAACATTGGTTTATTTGTAGTTTTGTATACATGTGATTATGGTTCTGATGAAAACATATGATTATGACGGGTATGTGTGAGCTAACTTGTTATGATATTTTGTACATATTGATTTAGAAAATGTACTAGTTGGCTTGTTGTATGCAGAGAAATTGCAGGAAGCAAGTGTTCGAAAAGGACACAAAGGCCTTGAAGAATTCAGGGGGAGAACATGCATTATTCAAACAAAATGAATAATGGGCCATATAAGTCATAGCTACTTTAATAGTAATGTGTATTAAATTAATTGTGGTAAACATAGAGGATTTTTTGCATCTAAAAACTCTCACAAAATTGATTGAAAACAATGTTACAGGTAGCAATGGAAGGGGATGGGTTTGGAGAACTCCTTGATAACTGATATATCCTATCATAAGATTTGCATCAGATGACCAGGCTATGGGAGCCTGCGAATTCAGAGATAACAACCTGTGAACGAGGATGCAGTAATACACTGAGGATTGTGTAAATTTAAGGGTGGAAGTATGTAACACCCTCCCCTTGTGTGTCAAACTACCGTGAACCTAACTTGAGGAAGGATAGGTATCACGTGTAATGTGAAAATTAAATACATTATTTAATTAATTAATTAATTAATCACTTGGAAAAGCGAGACACCAAGAGACGAGATTCTTGCCAAATCCCATTGAGTAATGGGATAGGATAAACCTTCATGATAAAGCTTCTAGATATAATTATAGATAAGCTCGATGGATTGTTGATAAATATCCATCGAGAAAAACACAAAAGTTGTGCGGGGGAGAACGACAAAGATTTTTTGAGGAAAATCCTCACGAGACACAAACGAGAGCTTTTTCGAGATATGCCAAGGCAATTGGATAAAACATCCACCTAAAAGTAGGATGTCGCTAAAGAAAACTATATCATGAAAGAGGGTATTAAATACCCATTGAATAGAGCAATTTGAGGCAGTTGATCCATGGCAAGAACGTCAGCTTGGGGTTGAACTGGAAGTGTCAGTTCTATGGTTGGGTGCTGGTTCTCCATTCTCCAAGTGATGTTCTCTCTCTTTTCCAATCTAGTCAGATTCTCTTGCATGAGATGTCGGTATGTTGGTTTCTTACCCTCTATGTTTATTTCTTACTTTGGAAGTGGCTAAATATTTCAGCTCAGATGTATGGATGGTTGAGTTGTCTTTATTATGGAAATGATGAATTTCTTATGCATGTGACTCTTACTGCATCGCTGTGTAAAGTTAGTTGTAGAAGTATAGTAAGTAGTTGACATTACTTGTGCCAATGAGCTGGCTGACTCATGGTAGAATCTACATGGGACAATTATGCATAAGTAGAGATTGTTGTACTAACCTGGTTATGAGATGATTATATTTGAATGTTGAGATATCTATTAAATCTAAACTTGATCATCATTCAGTTTAGGGAAGGAACATAATATGCCTCTAACTTTTGCGGTGTCTCTGGGTTAAATTGGAAAACATTTATTGATTTGAAATTTGTGTATGTGGAACACTTATGGAAAAAATGCTTCTACTAATATAATCGATGATTCAGAATTATCTATATAGTGCATGTCATAAGAATCGCTTCCACTTAGGCCAGCTAGATATGTATGTTGAATGAAGGGTTGGTTAGTAACATTTTGAATATGATCATTATGCATGGCCACGATAACTACAATAGACATACGTTAATTTTTCATTAATGTTTGTGTGAATTAATAGAAGGATTTTATGAGTTGCATAGTCCTTCTGTGCAATTTGTAAATTATGCTTAATATGTTTCATGTGACATATAAGTCTTCTAAATGAATCTATAGTTCCCCACCATGGATATTTTAAAGCATAGAAAGAGTATGAATTACTATGGTTCCTTACATTGATGAGGTTTGTATTAAGAGAATGAGTATAATTGCATGATTAATACTTATCCATGTAACCAGTTTTTATTGTGACAACGGTTGAACCTTAACAGTGACAAAAGCAAATTTTAAAATTAATGGAGACTAGTATCTAACTTCCTCGGTAGGTACGTTACAATTTTGAACCATCTAATGTGGTTCATCCTCAGAACAAAAGTTAAAAAAACAGTCAATGAGAATGTTTAAATAAAAAAGATGCATTTGGTTCCTGAGTTAGCCATTAGGAAATAGTGGTTAAGAATTAGCCATTAAAAATTAGTTGAATAAATTTATATACATATATATATATTATGATTTTGTTATGTTTTATTATATTATATTTTATTAATATTTTTAATTAAAATAATATTGAATTGAGACTAGTTATAGAAATTTGATAATAATATAATAAGAATTGAATATTTGTAAATATATAATCATATTTAAAAATAAGATTAATATATTTATCAAAGGGCTATCAAATAAAATAACTAATATTCAACAATTAGATTCAAATATAATTATATTAAAATATTGGAAAGTATTATATATATATATATATATATATATATATATATATATATATATATATATATATATATATATATATATATATATATATATATAATAATTAAAAAATAAAATAAAAAATAAAAAACAATTTACAAAGACAGGGCGGGGATCCACCTTATACTTAACTTCCATCATGGCAATGACCCGAGAATCCTCAATACAGCCATGATGATTGGATTTCATTGCATATTCAACTAAAGCTGAGGAACAAGGGCGATTGTGCTTAATATGAGGAACAAGGGCGATTGTGCTTAATATGAGGAACACGAGCAGTTGTATTGTGCTTAATATGAGGAACAAGGGCGATTGTGCTTAATATGAGGAACACGAGCAGTTGTACTTAATCTGTGCTGCATATTATTGGATTCTCTGGTTAATAGAGCGACCATTTTTCATAATGTAAGGAATCCCACAAGAACACGGAATGGAGTAGACCCCTTTCACAGCTTTAGGGTTTACAAGGTCTTTCACTGATCTAAGATTTAATATTTTTATTTTTTTTATTTGTATTTTTTTGTATTTTGACTTGGTCAAAATTTTAAACATTGCATTACATCTTTACACCATACATGTCTCTCGAGACAATTATTATAATAAAAATAATATATAATTAAACATATATATATATATATATATGAAAAAACATGAAACAATATTAGATTTATCTTCTCTTTTGCATGGGCATTCCTAATTTGTAAATGCGCTTTGTTACAATACCATGGAATACCATGGCTTATCAATACCACATGCCCAAAATAGAAAAGTATTCCATAAACTATGAATACCTTAAATTAATTGCATTAACCTAAGTGGTCTTTTTCACCACCATTTTTCTGGTTAATTTTAATCAAAATATGACAGATTTTTAAAAACTTGAGTTTAAATTGCTTTTAAAGGGTGCTAAATTCAAATTGTATGGCCAAATTTTCATGAATTTGGGTGAAAAACATTATTTTAATTCGGTAAAAAAACTATTTTGTCTATAAATTGTCACGGGATGATTGGACCTAGAGTTGAATGAATCAACGCTAGTCGAATAATACCATGGATTTATTACCCTCGGTTCACACGATGGTTGGATCTGGAGTTGAACGAATCCACGCTATAATATATTTGAAGGGCAACTTCATGTATTGAGCTTACGAGGTCATCTTCGGCCTGTAAGATTATCTTTGGCGATCAATGACAAGATATCGATTATTCATGGAGACGAAACGGGTTTATAGTGCAATATTATGTGTGATTATGATGATCAATTATGCTGTTGCTGCGCGCACAGCCTACCTGAATGCGGAGCGATCTGCTAGCCTGCATGTGAAGCAGCGGGGCGTATATAACCCAGATTCTGCGTGGGATGTGGAGCAGCGACACATACATATCGCAGATTCTGCACGGGGTGAAACGAAACCCAAAAATCGAGGAATGCTGCCTTCAGGCCCTAGCCAGTGTCTCAGCGATGGTTATGGCTGTCCTCCACCACGTCCACCGCGAGCGCCTGTTAAATCTAATTAGGCTACTGTCTAATCTATGAGAATAATAGTCTTTGTGCTGGAACTATTTCTTTGTCTACATCATATCTAATAAATAATGATCCGGCTAGAACAGTTGTCCTCGTGCTTGAATTATCTGTTTGTCTACTTCATATATAATAAATAGTGTTCCGGATCTCTTTTCATTTGCTTGTGTAAATCAAGATTTCATAATGCTCCGGCTGGAACAGTTGTCCTTGTGCTTGAATTACATCTTTTTATACTTCATATATAATAAATAGTGTTCGGGATCTCTTTACATTTGCTGGTGTAAATCAAGATTTCACAGTGCAATTTGGGTGATTCGCTTTATAATATCTGGTCTGACTAATATTTCTTTTTGATGTAAATCAAGATTTCAAAGTGTAATTTGGGTGAATCGCTTTATAATTTCTGTTCTGACTAATAATTTTTTTCATTTTAGAATGTAAATTTCAGTAATCCATAGTATTTATAATTACATTAGACAATTTACAGATCACAGTTTTCTAATTACATAACGTAATTCGTCATGAGATGAAGATGGAAAAAGTAATAAAAAAATTGAAATTTTCTATTTTAATAATAGTTAATTAATTATATTATTTGTAATTAATTTTTATAAAGTTTTTTAATTATATTTTTGCAATGGTAGTTATATATTAATTTTTAATTAAATTTGCTAATAAAATTTTGAATTATATTCTAATCAAAAAATTTAATTGTTTCAGGAGTTTTTTAGTTTAACATGGAAAAGATGTGGTAATGTTGTCTTTTTTATATTCAACCCAATTACATAAAATTAAAAATATAAATAATATTAAATAATAATAATAATTAAAATAAGTACTGTTTTGACCTCATCAAATTATATAATTTTAAAAATATAATTAAAATAAAGAAAAAATTTAATAATTAAAATAAAAGAGTGAATTTAGGGTTTCAGATTATTGGGCTCTAGTTTAGATCCATTTAAATCTAGATCTATCAAGCTTCTAGCCAGTTCAAATCTCTAAAAGTGCAAACTTATTTTAGAATGAAAAGAGATTTATCCCCTATTAATATTGGGTAAATCCAAAATTAGAATAAATCTAAACTAATTATATCATTGTTAATTTTATTTCATCAAAATAAGATATTATTTTTTAGTATTTAAAATAATAATAAATGTAATTAATAAACACCCAAATATAACTACTACTAAAGTTGTATTGAATTGATTTTCTTATGTTTATTATAAAAGCTTAATGCAAATACACAATCTCTTATAAAAATTCATGTGGGAATTACAAAGAATATCACTTTCATGTATGAAACAGTGCCCTCATTCTTGAATTTAATTTTATATAAATTTATTAAATATTAATATTAAATATTTTTAAGTAAATTGTGAAATATTAAACTTGAATGTTACCAACTATATTATTAAATTCTAAAAAAATAACAAAAAAATATAATTAACAAAATAAATAAAATAAAAAATACAACAAAAGTATATGATGAAATAACAAAAGTATTTATCACTCTCTATTGTTATTGCCCAGATTATCTTCTTTGCTTGGGATGAGAACATTGTTGTTCTCAAAAATATGTTTTGATCTTGGGGCATTCTTAATATGAACCACCAATCCCTATCCAACATATATCGGTAAAAAAACACTTTGTTGCAGTGTTCTGCAAAAACATAAGGCTCCCTAGTGTCAAGCCAGATCATTCTAGAATTGATATATATCAACCTACTATCATGATCTTCCTTTACATTTCTTTGATCAAATGTGTCGCACCACTTGAACCTAAAAATAAGACATTAGAACAAGATAATTCTGCTTGAATGATCTCTTGTATTTTTCCAATGTAACCTAACTTCCTCTGCATTAGGTTTTGATTGTCATGGCTAGCATGACTAGAGTGTTTGAACTCAAGTTCCACTCCACAGTCTTGTGTCATGCATCCGTCGTTGACATCCTCCATGCCAGAATGATTTCCATATGTCCAATCACCCCTCATTGAAGACCTTCACATATGTTCATGTCCTCACTATAGAAATGGGAGGTGGATTACCATTTCTTTATTTATAGTTTCTATCATCAAGCCTTGCACCTAGGTGAACATAACATGGAATACACTCCGTCAATACCCACCATATCCTATCTTGGAATGTCTAATAGTTGAGTTCCATGTTCAACCAAATTGTGTGTTATTTTCTAAGTCACACCAAATACTCATGTGCATAATGACTATGATCATCTCACTTGGACAATTTCTAACACAGTCCTACCATACTTGTGCTTAATGTCGCATTGACCCAATGTGCATCAATTTTTTTTATGGATGTCTAAACTATCTAAGAACTTGTGCATCCAAACTGAGGAATTGCAACCTTAGCCAAAAAACATTACATCCATCCTCCATTAAGAACTTATGCATCCAAGCTAAAGAATTGTAACCTTAGCCAAAGAACATTACATCCATCCTCCATTCCAATGTGTGTATTTTATAGGAAATCCCAAATGAAAACACTCAATTTTGTACCCTAAATAGCATGATTGCTTTGCCAAGCTCTTTAGTAGTTAGGTATGTTGTGCCATCATGCAAGACGACCCTAGGAATGCTTCCCTATATTATCAACCCATTTTCAGAACTGATTGAAGTGTGCCATCGAGTGCCTCAATGGAAGGGACGACATGTCTATTGTTAACTCCAGGGCATGGTTCTTATTAGATTTAGATATAGATTTTTCTGTAAATATATATAATAAGATATAGATTTACACATGTATAGAAATATTATTATATCAAAAGACAAAATAATTGTTATTTTTACAACAAAGGAATTTTTATTTTTATATTATTATACTTCCTTAAATTTTGAGTATTCGCATTCTCATATCAAAGTCTCGTAAATCCATATCCATTTTAAATGATAAAGAAATTATGGATAACATGAAATTATGTTAATGATATTTTAGTTGTGTTGAAATTTTCCTAAATGATAAAGAAATTATGGATAACATGAAATTATGTTAGCCCCAAGGGATAGCTCAAATGGTCGAGTTCCCGTTGCTAAGTACTTTCCCAGTTTGGGAGGTCACGGGGTCAAATCTCCTCGACGCCCTCGGGGTTAGGTCTGTTAACGGCCGACGGGCAGATCCCTTCGGGTGGAACTGCCCCGCTTCTCTACTGTGGATGTAGCGGCCACTCAGTGCCCGTGAACCACAATTGAAAAAAAAAAAACATGAAATTATGTTAATGATATTTCAGTTGTGTTCAAATTTTCCTAATAATATTTCGGTTGGGTTGAAATTTTCCTAACAATGTTTATTTTATTTTTGTTTCGTATAACACATTTTATTTCCACTCATTGCAGAGATGGTACCAAGTGTATATCCTAGATTTCTCCTGGCATAATGTCATATCATTGACTTGTATTCATTATCATCTCAATATATCACTTATGAAAATACAACCATGATGGGAAATTTAGTGTTGATATGAATGATGCATACTGGGACATTGGACAACTGAGGCAGGAGCGGAAGAAACGCAGTGACCAGGGTTACTCAGCAAGCGGAGTTTGATTTGTATGGAGAGTGGCAGGGGAGGGAGCTCGGCTCCCTCTTACAAAGATGCAGTAGCCAACAGAAGTAAGGAGCCCACTGGAAATAGTAAAAGTGATATGAACTACAGATTCAGAGACAATGAAAAGGAAACAGATGGGACCAAAACAAAAGAAAACAGCAGCACAAAGGACAAAGAGGAAGAAGACAAAAGTCCGGGTTCAAGAGACAAAAAACTAAAAGGACCTTGCAAACCAAAAGCAGAAATCACTCCCCGAGTAATATTAAATGGTCCTGCTCTACAGGAGTACATGGAACATATGGGAACCTACGCCATAATCTGTAAATTCATGGGACTATGGCCCAACGAAAAGGCTTTACAGATGTGGATCAAGTATCATTAGAAGCCCAAAGGAAGCATTGACCTACACCTGGGGTCGAAAGGATTCTTCACAGTAGTGTTCTCCAACATCGAAGACAAAGATAGAATACTCGAAGGAGGACCCTATTTTTTTGCTGCAGCAGGTCTCTATATGAGACCTTGGAAAATGAACTTTGTCCCAGAGAGGGAGACTTTCTCCTCGGTTCCTATTTGGGTAAGGATCTACTCTCTACCTTTGGATTATTGGCAAACTGACTCATTGGCTACCATTGGTAATAAACTAGGATGCTATATCAAAGCTTCTGAAGCCACAAGAAGGGGAAAATATACCTCCTTTTCTAGAATTTGTGTGGAAATGGATCTATCAGGTGCACTTCCGGATGAAGTTATACTGGAGGTTTTGGGTGAAGAGTGGGTGTAGGTGGTTGACTATGAGCATATACCCTTCAGATGCCGAAGATGCCACAAACATGGGCATTTGTTAAGAGACTATCCTCTCAACAAAGAGGATAACAAAGAAAAACTCAATACACGAAGGACACCAAAAGCTTTCAGAAAGTGGCTAGTAGAGGAAGAGGAGGAAAAAAGGGATCAAAGCAAAAACAAACAGAGGGGCAAAAAGGTAGTCAGAAGAAGTTTAAAGTGCTAGAAGAGACTGAAGAAATCACAAGAGAAGATCAAGATCGAGAGGAAGATGATAAAGAAAAAGAAAAGACAGAGGACTTAAATCTCTCTCTAGGCATTGACTCTCTAAAAGAAGAAATGAGAAGTTAAACAAAAATGGAAATGGACCAGGAAATAACTCAAAGTGAAACAGATCTGGAAGAGCACGAACTACACGAAATCCTTGACAAGGAAAACTTGGATCTGGAAGGATTCCTGATGCAAGGCACCAAAGGAGCACTAGATTCTCTACCCCAAGATGAATGCAATAGAATACAGTGGTTGTTTTTATGGAAAACTCAGGAGCAAAGGCAGGATCAAGGCAAGAACATCCATAAACAGGAGCACAGAAGGGTGAAACGTTGAAGTTAAATACAGGATTAGCCACTAGAAATCCAGGAAAGAAGAGAGGCAGAAAAAAGCAAAATGAGCTCCTGATGGAGTGCGGAAAGCCAATAATAGACTCAGGTAAGATGAAAGATCTAACGAGCTACTCCTTTACAAATCTTTAATTATGAAGTTCATCTCATGGAATATCATAGGTCTAGGTAGTAAAAGAAAATAGAGAATGCTAAGTAATAGAATGAAACTAGCAATGCCGGACATAATCTTCATTCAAGAAACATAATGCTCCATTCAAAAAATAAAACAAATTCATAGAAAATGGCTCGATAAATTTGATTTTTTAGAAGTTAAAGCAGAAAACACAGTGGGGGGCATTCTTACTCTCTGGAACCCCCAAAAAGTTACTATTATAGATGCAGAGGCAACGAGAAATTACTTTTCGGCTATCATTCAGCCAATGGGGATGTCTGACACCATCCTGGTTACGAATGTCTATGGTCCTTAGAGAATAGATGAGAAGCTTAGATTTCTGAACTCCTTGGTAGATCTCAGAAGCAGACATAAAGAAATCCCTTGGGTCATTGGAAGAGACTTTAATATGATTAAATCTCTTTCAAAAAAAAAAGGAGGCACTAGAATCCTCAGTAGAGACGCATTAAGGTTCAATTATTTCATAGAAGACATGAATATGGTTGACTCTGAAATGCAAAATGGTATTTTCACTTGGAACAAAAAAAGAGGAGGTGATGCTCAGGTTGCCTCTAAGTTAGAGAAATTTTTTATCTCTCAGAAGTTGATGCTCGCAAATTCAGAAATAGTTGCAATTGTTCTCCCATTCGGAGGCTCGGATCACTGGCCGATTCAATTAGAAATCAAGGGAATTGATGCTCCCAAGAACATACCCTTCATATTTGAAAATATTTGTCTCTCCCACCCAGATTGTATCAGCAATATTGAGGAATGGTGGTCCGAAGATCTTTAGATTCAAGGCTCCAAAATGTTTCTCCTCCACAAAAGACTAAAGCACATAAAAACCAAACTCAAAGAATGGAACAAGAAGGATTTTGGTAATATTTTTGCAAACAAAAAATCAGTAGAGACCAAAATGAAGGTTCTAAACCAAGAAATGATTGCAGAAGGTTTTGATAAATACAAAAGTGAGCAAGCTTAAAAGCTCAACCTTGATTGGGAGAATCTATGCAAACAGGAGGAAGATTTTTGGAGACAAAAGTCTAGAGTTCAATCGCTCAAAGGAGGTGAACGGAACACTAGGTTTTTCCACCATTCCATAATATCCAATAAAACACATGATAGAATCTCCTCAATATTGAATGAAGATGGGGAGCTTCAGACCACTCACCAGAATATTGAAGCTTTGATGGTTCAAAATTTCAGAGGTATCACAAATGAAAACAATCCAGATAGATACCATCACATCAAGGAAATTATAAAGAATATTCCACAGATGGTGTCTAGAGAAGACAACTTTAACCTGAACAAACCAGTCTCTAAAGCATAGGTTAGTACGGTGATCAAAGAGATGCAAAATGACAAAGCTCCAGGTCCAGATGGTTTTAGCATGGACTTTTTCAAAGGCTGCAGGAAAATTGTGAAACATGATATTTCGGATGTGGTTGAGGAATCCAGAAGAAGCAGATCCATTCTGAAAGCCCTTAACACCTCTTTCATCTCCTTCATCCCCAAATAGGACTCATCCCTAACTCTTGATAAGTTCAGACCCATTTCTTTATGCAATGTTGTTTACAAAATCATTTCTAAGATCCTGGCCAACAGACTCAAACCTCTTCTGCCTTCATTGATTTCTGGGGAACAGTCTGGTTATGTGGAAGGAAGGTAAATCCTGGATAATATTATTCAGCCCACAAGGTCATTCACTCTCTCACCAGCAAAAAGCAGGCAGGTATGATCATGCAATTAGACATTGCAAAAGCGTATGACAAGGTGAACTGGATTTACATCAAAAAGGTCATTTCTGTGTTTGGGTTTGATCATGACTGGATCAGATGGGTTATGGCTTTGGTTACCTCTCCTAGCTTTTTAATTCTAGTGAATGGCGCACCCTCGGAAATCTTCACTCCTTCCAGAGGCCTTAGATAGGGAGGTCCACTCTCTCCCTTTCTTTTCATCCTCATGATGGAAGGATTGGGCCGAACTATTAAAACTGCAAAAGTTTTAGGAAATATCAAGGGCATTAAATTAATGGAGAACGACCAAGCCTTGACTCATCAACAATTTTTGGATGACACCATACTACAAGGTATCCCCATAGTCAAGGAAGCTACAGAGTACAAAAGAATCTTAAATGACTTCACCTTGGCCTGAGGTATGGAAGTCAATCTCTCCAAATGATTTTTTTTTTCTTTAACACTAACATTGCTATTGAAAGGAACATCTCTAGAATTCTGGGCTTCCAAAGGAAGGTCCTACCGTCTAAATATCTGGGCATCCCCCTCACGGATAAACCAATGCACAAAAATATCTGGGAACCAGTGCTCAGCAAAATGCAAGATAAGATCAAAAGATGGACATTTAGAGCATTGAACCTGGCTGGCAGATTGATTTTAACGAAGGCAGTTCTGCAATCCATCCCTATTTTCTTTCTATCAACCCTGCCAGCTCCCAAAGGGGTTTTATAGCAACTCAGGAACATTCAGAGAGACTTTCTATGGGGCAAGGAGGAGACAAAAAAGAAATGGGCCCTCGTTTCTTGGGATAAAATCTGTAAACCCAAAAGTCATGGAGGCCTAGGCTTAGATGATCAGGAGATTCTAAGTAATGTTCTAGGAGCCAAACTCTGGTGGAGATGGGTTAAAGAACCAGAGGCACAATGGGCTAAAACCTGGAAAGAAAAATATGCCAGCTCCTGGCAAACAAGTGATCTCATTAGAATGTCAGGGAACATAAAAGGCTCTCACATCTGGAATAAAGACTGGGACAACAGAAGCCTAGTTTAGAACAATAGCTTCTGGGAAATCAGAGCTGGTGAACAAGCTCTCTTCTGGGAAGATAAATGGCAACAAGAACCAATGTTGTTAAGGGAGGACTTTATGAGCATCAAGTAGGAAACTGATTCCCAAGGACTAATTAAAGTCAGGGATTTCTTGAATCTTCCTCATGATATTGAGAAATGGAGAAGCTAGAGGAAAATAGAATGTAGCAGGGAAGGCCCCATAAAGGCAAAAATAGAAGAACTTATGAAAATTTTAGAACAGAGAAATATCTTGGTCACAGATGGGCAGGATCAGTTAAGATGCGGACAAAAAAAAGAAGCCATCTTTAACATCCATGAAGAAAAAAGAATTACCCTTAACCTAGATCCCTTCATTTTGGCAAAGTCCAGGAAAAAAATTTGGAGTCACCAAGGATGAATGAAGATCAAACTGTTTATGTGGTTAGTTCATCACAAGAAATTATTAACTTGGGACAACATTCAGAAGAGGAGGGTTATGGGGCCCTCTAGATGTACTTTATGTGAGGCTCAAGAGGAAACAATAGAGCACATTCTCAACAATTGTTCCTATATCAACTAGTTGTGGGATTCTTTCAACATCATTTTTCAACAGACAGATAGAGAAAAAGGTAGCACCAGTAATACCCTGAACAAGTGGAGAAAAAACTTTTTAGAGAATGATATCCTTAATATGGCCTGGACCTTGACACCAAGCTTCGTTATTTGGAATGTTTGGAAGGAAAGGAATAAATGAATTTTTAAGGATGAAATAACTACTACCATTTGCATGTTGGAATTGATCTTAAAGCGGATTGAGGACACCATCTGCACCATTGTGCACAATCACCCCTCGAATCCTCCCACCTTGCGTGATTTGAGAACTCTCAAGAAACTAGGAATGCATACGATTATTCTTCAGGGTCTTAGCAAAAAAGTAAGAGTGTTGGAAATGGAAAAGGAATTCTAGCATCCTCCACCAAAAGGTTATCTAAAATGCAACATTGATGGGGCTTCAAAAAGTAACCCAGGAATTGCTGGTTATGGAGGTGTGTTAAGAGATGAAGAATGAAAATTAATTTTCACTTTCCGCTGCCATTTAGGCAAAGCCACCAACAACATGGTTGAATTAATGGCATTGGAACAATGTCTGGAGGTGCTTAAACTCAATCACAGCTACAATGTTCTCATAAAAGCAGACTCCGAGGTTTCTATAAATGCAGTCAAGAAAATCAGTTATGGAACAGTGCCTGAAAGGGTCTCAAAATATTGGAGACTCATACAATTTTACCAGAGAATCCATAAACATCTCAAATGCCTTTGAACGATTAGCTTCAATCATGTTCGAAGGAAGGCCAATAAACTTGCAGATCTACTAGCCAAACAAGGAGTAATTAATACAGAGTGCAGAATAAACATTAAATGGCAGGAAATGCCTCCTAGCAGGCTAAAAGCCATCTGTGAGGCTCAAGCCAGAGAGGACAAGGAAACTTATGATTATTTGGCTCGTGGGGTCGAAAATGATTAATTGAAGACAGCAAGACGGATTCCAATGCTCTTAAGAGTGAGTGTAATGGTAACCACTATTCATTTTTCCTAGGAGCGCTCCTTTTCCTTTCTAGATTCTAGGTTCAAGAGTGGTGATTCAGTGAGCGAGGAAGGTATCCCAGTTCTCCCGGCAGCAGGGATTATCTGTTTTTTTGGGGTTTGGAGGGATAAACCGCTTCACTGGTGGTTTTCTCCTGATCGCACTGCCTTCTCTCGGGAAGCGGTTTTTGCTTTTTCGGAGCGATCATATTTAGATGCCTACACGTGGTAGGGAGGGGGTTTGGGAAACCGCCCTTCCCCACTCACTATCACGTGGTCTTGTTGTTTGGTGCGATATAATCTCCACCGTAAGATGCAGCTGAGGTTAATCAACGGTCTTTCCTTTCCCTGCAGCTTGGAGTTTTGGTCCCGCCAAAATATGAATGTCTTGTCAGCGCGTGGTTAACCTTGTCTGTAAACCTTGTCCGTCGGTGTGATTGTGGGTTGTACGGCCCAGGTTGATGGGACTTTTGGGGTTTGGAGGGATAGATCGCTTCACTGGTGGTTTTCTCCTGATCGCACCGCCTTCTCTCGGGAAGCGGTTTTTTTTTTTTAGAGTGATCTTATTCAGATGCCTACACGTGGCAGGGAGGGGGTTTGGGAAACCGCCCTTCCCCACTCACTATTGCGCGGTCTTGTTTTTCGGTGCGATATAATGTCCACTGTAGGATGCAGCGGAGGTTAATCAACGGTCTTGCTTTTCGCTGCAACTTGGAGGTTTGGTCCCACCAAAATATGAATGTCTTGTCAGCGTCTGTCAACCTCATCTGTCAACCTCGTCCGTCAGTGTGATTGTGGATTGTATGGCCCAGAGTGATGGGATCTTCTGCTAGTTTTTTTTTTGTTTTTCTCTATTCATCTTTATGGTTAGCCCTTTGGGATGTCTCTATGTTTTCTCGTCTCCTCGGTGGAGAGGAGTTTTCTGTTCATATTGTAAACTATTTGATCAGTTAATGAAAAAGAAGGATCGACACTTGCCTCAGCAAAAAAAAAGAAAATACAACCATGATGGAGAAGATAGTGATTAGTCCCACAATACCTAAAAATAAAATCAACTAAATCTAAACAATTTTTTATTTATTAAATTGATGACTTTAATTGAAAATGTGTATGATAAGTAACGATCATATTCTTTAACAACATAAAAAGAATGCTATCAAATATTGAAATTAGAGGAAGCATAATTTCACTTACTAGGAATAAAAAATTTATGATGTTTCCATTATCCATTCTTTAAGTATTTTTCCAAAACCGATATAAGGACGATGAGTGTAGTGACCACTTTTCATATTGATTATCAAAATTGTAGTGTGATTTAAAAAGTGGATAAACTAAATATTTTCAAAGAAGTTTATTTTCATATAAAAATAGGGAGCTTTGATTTGATTCATTCTTTTTCAAATGAACATTTTATCATTAAAGTTATCACTTTGGAAAAATTTATATAAAATATTGAAAAATAAAAATAAGAAACAAAAAATAACAATGGTTTACCTAACTTCCTATTAAATAACTATTTAGTACTCTATGTTCATGAACGATTTATTGTCACGAAGACAAAGATTTCTATACAGATTTATTTTACATGACAGGTTTTCATATATATTAACTTTAAATTGTATTTGATGTCTTTGTTGAGAATGGTTATAGTAGATACATGGGTCAGAAGGCTTTCCTGAAAGCTGCAAAGAATTCTCTTGCTAAAAGGGAACCGAAGGAACAGATTCCAGGTGTCCATCTTCCATTTGTTCAGGGGACCACTAATAGGATTGCTAGGATTCTCAACATGCATAGGGTCCCCGTAACCTTTAGGCCCCTTAACACCATTTGTATGCCCCTCAGATCAGCGAAGGATCCTATCGACCCTAAAGATATGAAAGGGGTATATATTATCGCTTGTTACTGTGGGACCCCCTATATTGGTGAGACTGGTCGCTCCGTTAATCAAAGGATGAGTGAGCACGCAACTGAGCTTAAGCATAGGAGAGAAAAGTCTTCCACTTTAGCTGAACATGCTGAAAAAACCAATCATCATGTTTGTATTGAGGAAGCTAGTGTTATTGCTAGAGTTTCGCAGTTCCATCATCGGAAATTTAGGGAAGCTCTTGAGATTGAAAAGTGGCCGAGAAATCTCACTAGAGAGGATGGCTGGAAAATTAGTAGGTGTTGGGTCCCAACATTCTCTTCCTAGTCGCTCTCCCCCCCTCCCCCCTCGTTTTTTGGCTCCTCTATTTTTTTCTTTTTAATTATAATATTAAGTCAATTTAACATATACAATTATTTTTCTAATTAATTAAAATATTTGTATTCTTTCCGCCCCTTGGCTTATTTTAATATTTTTATTTTATTAGTACCTTTTATAGTAACTACGATATTAATTAATTTTTTTTTTTTTTTAAGGTAGTTTAATCCTGTAGGTATATTCATATATACAATTCATTTAATTTATTTTTTTTAGTTAATTTAACAATTAGATATTCAATTTAACTTAATATTATTTTCTCATTCTAATATTCACATTTTTTATGTATTTATTAAATTCATACCTTTTAACTAACTATTAACTTAACAACCTATTAAAATTACTTTATATATATATATATAGAAAAGACCACTTAATTTAAATTATTAAATAACTTATAGTTTTTTATGTAATTATTAAATAATACCTTTTAACTAACTATTAACTTAACAACCAATTAAAATTATTTTATATATTTATATATATATTTTATATATGTATGGTCACCTAATATAACTAACTTCCATTTAATTTATAAAAAAATTTATGACCCTGGTCCAAAAGTCAAATTTAGTCATTGGTCAAGTTAGCCATTGGAGGCTCTACTCAAACTATTTAACTTGCATAGCTAGATTTTTTTCTTCAACTTGTCCTGACGATGAACCACACTGGCTGGTTCGAAACGCGTGACAAATGATATTTCATGTGATTTTCGCCGAAAAATCTCTCGTAAATAGTAAATATATTTATCAAACTGAGTAGCTCATAGGTGATGGGATTTACTTGGAGACTGTTCCTCGAAGAATGCTTTACTAATTCAACATTAATCACCAAGAAAAAATAGTTTACATGCGAGTATGAGAGTTAGAACAACCACCTAGTATGTACTAACTAATTCCTAAACAAAGGCTCGCACACAGTTGACGAACATACTTTCTTCAGTAACACATTTCTCCATTAATTTCAACACTCCCCCTTGATGGAGAAAGGGTTAACTAATACTCCTAACATCTCCCTAAATAACTCAAATTTAATTTTTCCAAGGGGCTTAGTAAAAATGTCTGCAGCATTATCACAAGTATAACAATATTCAATATGGATTTCCTATTACTGAACCTTCTCCCTAACAAAGAGAAACTGCGTATCAATATGCTTTGTGTTTTTATGAAACAATGGATTATTTTCATGTTTGATTGAGCTCTATTGTCAAATATGATAAGTGTTTCATCCTTTTGTTCTTCTCCAACATCTTGGAGAAGTCTCCTCAACCAAACTACCTCACATGTTGTTGCATACATTGCTTGATACTATGCTTCTGTTGAAGACAAGGATACAATGTTCTACTTGTTGCTGCTCCATGCAATGACCCCAGAACCAATGTTGAATCCATAACCTATTATGGATCATCTGTCATCGAGATTTCTGACCTAATCTAAATCTATAAACCTGTCAGTCTAACATCAAACAAATCAATATATTTAATACCAAAGTTTAAGGTTCCTTGAAGATACCTTAAGACACCTTTCACTGTAACCCAATGATTCTCAAAAGGGTTTGAGATGAATTAGCTCAATACACTGACTGCAAAAGCCAAATCCAACCTAGTTGTAGTCAAGTAAATTAGACTCCCAACTAGTTTTCCATACAGGGTTGCATCGACCTCCTTAAAACCATCATTATTCTTAAGTTTGGTATTCTTCTATAAAATCATTGAGGTAGCTTTGCACTGATCCATTCTCAACCTTTTCAATAATCTCCTCACATACTTTCCTTGAGACAACAAAGTCTCGCCATAATCCCTCCAGGCATCAAGACCCAGACAATAGTGTAAATCTCCAAGGTATTTCATCTCAAAAACCTGTGACATCCGCTCTTTGATTTCTTTAATAAGTTCATCAACATTTCTTGTAATGATGATATCATCTACATATAAATAAATCAAAACAATTCACCCCTCTTCATTAAACACGGCATACATATTTGGGTCATTCTTGCTTCTTTTATAACTATGTTGTAGAAATGAATCAATTTTATCATACCATGACCTCGGTGCCTGTTTTAATCCATACAATGTTTTCCTCAATCTACAGACTAAATGTTCCTCCCTCTCTTTAACAAATCCTTCAGGTTTCATTAAATAAACTTCTTATTTTAATTCCCCATTTAAGAATGTAGATTTCACATCTAGTTGATGTATCATCCAATGATGTTTGGTAGCTAAAGAAATTAACATTCTAATTATGTTTAATCTAGCTATAGGGGCGAAGGTTTCCTCATAGCCTATGCCTTCTTTTTGCATGTATGCCTTTGTAACCAACCTAGTTTTTTATTTGTCTATGATCCCATCTGCTTTCAATTTAGGCTTGTATAACCATTCACAACCTATGGGTTGTTTGCCTTCAAGTAGTTCAACTAGATCCCAGGTTTTGTTTTCAAGTAATGACTCATATTCCTCTTCCTTGGGTTCCCTCCATTCACTATATTGACTTGCTTATTTATAATTACAGGGTTCAACAACATTTAACATACTTGTTATAAGAGCATGATCCCTATATCTTGCTTGAAACTAAATTTTCCTACCTAATATCCATAGTGGTGGACTAGCTTCAAATATGTTTTGATCATCCCTTGGTGGACTTGACCTGCTAACTGCATATGTACCATCTACTTCTTCCTTTTTTTGTTGTTGTTCCTGCCTCTCATGGTTGCCCCTTGTTTCATCACTTCCATCTTCCACCAGAAAAGGCATGTGCCATTCTTCATTGCCTCTATCATGGTTTCCATCATCTACCTACTCATGGAATACTACATCTCTACTTGCAAACACTTTAAGAGTAGAGGGATTAACCAATTTATAAGCATTAAACTCTCTACAGTACCAAACAAAAATGCATTTAGTGGCCTTTGAATTTAGTTTCTTCATATGCTCTTTTGGAACACAAGCGAAAGATTTCGAGTCAAAAACTCTTAAATAATTAATTGTGGGCTTAGAACCTAGTAAAGCTTCGAATGGAGTTTTTAAATAAAGGCTTGTTGTTGGACTCCAATTCTTCAAATATACTGCAATATTTATTGCTTCTGCCCATAAGCCATTAGACAGGTTCTTACCTTTTAACATGCTTCATGCACACTCCACAAGGATTTTGTTCTTCCTCTCTACAACCCCATTTTGTTGAGGAGCGTGGGGTACTATTAACTTTTGAACTATCCCATATCCCTTGCAATATTTGATTATACCACCCTTCTTGTATTCTCGCCCTTGATCTGTGTGGAGAATTTTGATGAATATCCTTGTCTGTTTTTCAGTCATGCTTCTCAACTCTTTAAAATATTCAAAAGTATGACTCTTCTTTCTGAGAAAATATACAGTAAATATCATGCAATCATCAACAAATAATAAGAAATAATAGGCACATACTAATGACCTCATGTGCACAAGCTCTAGTATATATGTCTTATTTCTATATAAGTTTACAAGAAAATCATCTCTATGCATCTTCCCTAGAGAACTTGCTTCATAATTAACATGAAATTTCTTTAAAATGGGAAGACCATTGGCCATACCTCATTTATAAAGTAGCACTAGGTCATTAAAATTGATATGACCTAATATTTGATGCCATAAGTCTTCTACAGTCATAACTGATGAAGTCAAGGCTTGGTGTGGTGTGCTTCTTACATTCAACTTACACAGTCCTCCCACTCGAATACCTAATGCAGTTGGCTTCATACGATCCAACAGATATTTAATAACACAATAAAACTTAAAATACTCTACCTTAAGACTCTGATATGTTATCATAGAAACAAAGATTAGATTCTTTTTTATTCTGGGTACATACATTACATTTTGAATATGGCTAATATTTCCATCATGAAATACCATAGGAACATTACCATACCCTTTTATTTGGTACCCTTTATCATCACCAAGGTAGTTATTAGCACCACTGTTGGTTTCTTTGAAATTTTAAAACCAATGTTTGTTATTTTTCATGTGAGTAGAAGATCCTGAGTCCACAAACCAAGTTTCTGCTTCATCATCCTCAGCAGAGAAAGAAACATTGGATACAAATAATGTGAGGTTCTGATTATGATCTTCATACACAAAGTGCCTTGAATCATTCTTATGTCTATGACAACCTTCATCAAGCTTATTCTTATGGGAATTTCTATCAATGTGACCAACTCTACCACAATAAAAATATTTGGGTCTTGAGTCACTTCTGTTTGAAGACATAAATTGAGGTGGCTTTCTTTGTAATGTATCTCCACCTTTCTATCCTACACTTGACCTCCCTATGAAGGGATTCTTCTTCACCATTAAAACAAGATATGAACTTTTGGGTTTCAAAGTCATTCACCTTTCTTCATCTTGCATTGGGATCCCTATCAATCCTTCAAATTTTGGGCTTTCTCTCTCACATTCAATTCTGTGATAAACATCGGATAGTCATTAGTCATACCATTCATGGTAATTTTGATGAGATTAGTGTTTGGCATTGTCTCCCCTATGTCGCCATGCTTCTCTCTAAGCTTCTTGATTCGAGAGATGAATGCAACCACTGATTCATTCTCCTGCATTTTAATGGAGAGAATCTTGCACTTTAGAAACAACAAGAGATTTATGTTTTTGATCTCTTATAGGTCCTGGAGAGTTGTCCAGATGTCAGTTGCTAATTTACATTCTCGGATGTGAGGGATAATACAATATTTGACTCAAAATTTTAACAACACTTTCGCTTTAGCCTCCCTCCTTTCCCAGTCCTCGATTTTTGTTGTTGTTCCACTTGTAGCTATGGCTGGCTTCAATTCAACACTGCTTGCAATCGCCCATGTGTTTTTCCCCTCAAGTGGGTCTGCAACTTGAATTTCCAATTAGAATAATTGGATCCATTAAGCTTATTTCTCTCATTCAGGTATGCCTCTACCATATGATTATTCATCTTGATAGATCTAACTCAAAAAAATTTCGACCATTAGCAAAAAAAAGGATGTATCTCCAGATCTCAAAAAAGTAGTGCTCTTATTAAAATACAACCCCTTCAAATGGGTGCACAAAAAACAAATCCCTTTTTTTTAAAGGATATAGAAACCCTCCCTTAAGAAAAATGCAAAATCCTTTCAGATGGGCACCCAAAATTCTTTTCCTCTTAACAATATTATAAGCCTTTGTTTAAAAAGTATTCAAAGAAAAATATGTTAACCATACCCTCGTCTTGCTCATAATAATGGATCCATCACGCTTATTTCACGACCACTCTTTCGTTGTGTCTTGGTTGCGCCACCAAGACACCACCTTGACTCTGCAATGCTCTACACGCAACAATACCATGATGCACCAATAGATTAGATTGACCTACACCAACCTATGGTCCACAAGCAAATGATCTGACTAATCCAATGCACGCTCCTCCTCCTCACGCATTTCTCTGCTCCTACACGTAGGTTCACATAGCACTCATCACACAAACTTAAAATGAAACACCACTGAGCATGGATGCCACTGCAAGGTAGCCAAATATCTTTCAAGATATACACAAATCTGTATCTCTGATCACAAATGATCTAACACTGAGCTGCGCCAAGTCTAAAACAAATACTCTACCACAACTCGGATCTAGGTTCCGCACTTGTACAAAGGTCACCATAGCCCCACAATGGGAACCACACTAGATCCACTACTCCACCACCAAAAGCCCTCATCATTTATCACACTCTAAGATGTCCACCTAAGAAAAATAGGCCTGCAACAAAACATGATGATCGGCATACAAAGAAGAAACACACCATGCACTTGGCTTGCTCGATCCACCCTCTGAACGGACATGCACTGGTTAACAAAGGAAAAGCTCAATCGATGCATGTAGATCCACCAATGCACACAGATCCATTGATCCACGACACTACCATCCATCGGTCCAGGGCACAACCAATCAAGCACGCAGATCGACTTCACTAACACATTCGCACTTCGACGGTGAGAGGGTTCAACAGAATACAAAGATGGGGGCTTCGCTATATGCTCTGGTAACATCGACCAATGCTCCTGGATGCTTGTGCAAACTACGTAGTAGATATTTGGATGTAAAGAGTAGGCACTGTGTGCAACTGTACAACTTTGTGCTCTGAATTGTCGAAATATATGTTGCGCATCTCCGCCTCCAAATTGTCTTCAAGGATCTTTGTGTCTCCTTGATCACTTGGGACTTGATATACTTTTAGATTTGGTGAATTTGACGGGTTAACCTCTTGGTTTCGAGGCATGAGGTCAATATCATGATTTGACTATAGCTAGACCATATCCATGTCCATCTACTCTATAATCTATTCAATCTCTTGAGCTGAGTCCTACTCCTGCGATTGCTCACCCTCTCTGCTTTGTGCGAGCTACTCAGAAGAGTCTATAACCTATATTGGTACAATTTCATCAATCTATGCATGTTGTACCTCCTGCTATACATGTTCCTGCCGTACTTCCTTCTCTCTTCTATACAACTCTTGTTATTCCCTAGGCTGCTTCTTTAACTCCTACGACTCCTTTTCTATTTCCTACATCCTTTGTTTCTCTTTTAGCCTTTGCGCGATACTCTTGTTGCACTTCCACCTCTTAGCCTCAATATCCAAAGTTTATTTCAACAAAAGTCAATCTTCTTTGAACTCGTAGCCTTGTTCTACCTTTACGCTATCGGCAACCTTCCTCTTGCCCTCGTCACGCGCACGTCTGCTACCCTCTACTGCTACTGATGATGCTACTCTCTGAGGTCCTGCTTCCCTCTACTTTGCTAATCGCTCTACAACTGTGCCGATCGGTTCATTGAGCTTAGAGGAGTGATAAAAATATTTCGATTGGTCTTCCTTAGGCCAATGACATGCCCCATGGATCGAAGGAAATTGCACTCTCGCATAGTGGTCCTTCACCAAGCAATACAGGTCATATAGATTAAAACTTCTTCTGGTCAAGGTGAATCCTTTGAATTCCTCCATCTCGGCCTCAACATGCTTGAGATTCTGAATCTCATACAAGTCGATATGCGGAGGAAGAGCGGGCAAAGGTGCCTTCTTCTTCCTATGAAGTCTCGCTGATAACCCTATGGCTATGTGATATGCCACCACTTGCATTATGAGCTTGTTCATTGAAAGCTTTGGTAAAACATGCGGAGCTTTCTTGGTGTTGTACATCCATATGAATGTGCCAAGGGGTGAGGCATACCAATCTGTTATGTCAATCAATGCCTCCATCATTGCCTATGACATGCAAGGTGGATCTTTCTCAAATATCATTTTGTACACCGGCGGTGAAAAAGTGGTCAAAAAACTGTATGATAACTCCGCGGAAGTTGCATTCAGAGAACAATCTGCAACAAGTGTGCACCAAGGTTTCCGAAGGTGTCCATGCCCAACCCAAGCCTGGGAACTAATGACGAGAACATAAAGCATCTAGTATGTAAGCAGACATGTATATCTCTGCTTGCTCACCCCTGGGGAGATGCCGAGCTTTTGTCACCTATTCCATCAACCTAAGAGCTAGCATGTCAGACCAGTTGCAAGGTTTTCCTGTGCTAAAAGATTTGTCCAAAGCGATCACCCAATTCTCTGGGAAGGTCTTTGTAGTCTCTTGGCCATATAAGCGCATGCAAATATGACCAAGTACTGATATGACTTCTGTAGTATCTTCATCTTGTAAACATGGATGGGTGTTCTCCTAAACTTAGTTGGCTCTTTTACCCAACTCTTCAAGATATCTCTTGAGTTTGCACTGCTTTTGGATCTGCAGAAGGGTTTCCCCATTGTGATCACCGGTTGTGGCAAGTGATACATCTTCTGAAAGTACTTCGCTGTAAAGGTAGCAAGTTGTGGTCCACTCGCACTTCTCAACACCATTGTCTTTGGATCAATATGCAAGACAATCCGGTGGATCATGTCCATGCATGGAAACACAAGATACCTGCATGCAATCCCGTACAAGCTAGACTTGTGAATGTTGACATAGACCTTACGGTCTTCTAGATTTCTATCAAATGTTCCTGAGAATGTATAACTGATGTCCATACATTTCATCTTGACATCTTTGTCTATGAACAACTTGGTGTCTTCATAGATAGGAAATCTCATAGACACTTTATCAACTGCATCTCCAGTTGCACTCTCGACGATGTCCTTTGACCCTGCTCTCTTAGACGCCATTGAACCTATGATAGCTGGAGACATAGCAACACTCATGGCAAGAAATTTTTCGGTTGAAAACCAAAACAAATTTGAGGACTACATGCAACATACCGGGGTGACTGACTTGGATTATTGCCCAATCTTCACCGGGAGGTTGGGAGACTGACTACAAAAACTGTGTAAGGCATAGTCTAGGCTATCAGAAGGTTGGCTAACCACTGGAACTTCACAATGCGTAGTCCATACTAGCCTTCTAACGACTGAATGTTCGGAATGTGAAGTTTCAGTCAGCAATGATATGCAAACCCACAATCCATTGTGCAATTTTTGGGTCCAGCAGGGCACTGCCTTCCAGAACTGTGCAAAGAGATATTGGAGGCAAGCGTTGGGCTAAATTTTCATAGTTTCTGGAGGGAAGGTAGAGCCTTCACTCTCGTAAATGCACATTTTTAGCTGGGCAAGCCATGATTTGGGCTAAGGTAGCCCAGACCAGCCGATGGGCAAATGAAAACATGAAACATTATAAATGCATGGTGAGGCTAAGTGTAAACAAGAGTGAATGATCATGCATGCAAACAATGAGTGCAAGATTTAGAAAATGGGAAAAAAAGCATGTGTGAGAAGCGAGTCGGTGAAATGACGTCCATTAGTGCAGAAACAATGTCATGCATGTGACAATAATGAGATGTAATGAAAAACTTGAAACATTGCTTCTACAAGCTAACATACTTTAAAATGAAAGCATGCATTCAATGAAAGGAAGGAAAGAATATTCACACAAAGTGAAATACAAAATGTGACAAAAATGTAGTAAAGTACATGAAAATTGGACTTACCTGGAAAGAGCTGAGATGCTCCTATATGCGGTGTGGGATGTCTAAACTCTAATATCGATGTGAGGAATGAGTTGTGCAACATTGAATAAATAAGTTTGATAAGGATGAGGATTTTGATGCACATGCCACAAATATAGGAAGATGCGATGCTTGGAGGAAAGTTCCTAAAATGATCTTTGTTTGTGACTTCCAATTGCTAAAAATAGATCCCTAAAATCTAGTGATGTTTTTTTGCTTTTTTCTTTTTTCTTTTTTCAGGAGAAGTAGCCCGTGCATGAAAATTAGGATTGCTCAGTCCTATGGGGAACCAGCCATCTTGGGAGCACATGCAATGGCTTGCAAGCCTAGGAATGACATTTGTGTAGTTTTTGGGATGAGCAAGACTTCTTGCCCCTCATGCATTGCAAAATTTCTGGACTGAAGTCCTGGCTGTTAGTCAGAATTGTGCATTTTCTAGTTTGAAGCACAGTGTTGGGCTAGATTGTGCAGTTTTTAAAGGGTACGCTACTTGGCTAGATTGTGCATTTATGGAGCCAAACAAAAAGCCCAATTATATTGTGCAATTTATGGAGGGAAGGTTGGTTCCCCTCTAGAATTGTGTAATCTGCTAGGTGAGAACATCATCTAGAAAATGGTTAAGTCTGGAATGTTAGCCTACAGGTGGGAGGCAAACTGGATGACCAACACAGGCTGGTAAGCCACTGGAACTTAGTTGAAGCTTATGTATTTAGATAGTCCAAGATATGCTGCTAAGGATGGTTGGTAGGGAGGCTCCAAAATGAAGCTAAGGAAAAATTTTGGAGGGTGGTTGTAGCCGCTACAATAGGTTACCAGGAGTTGCTATGGTATGTTGCATGTATAGAATAGTTCTAAAGTTGACAAATTACTTGTATTGTGTCCCCTCATAGATCAAAAGATTAAATTTTTTATTATATATTATGGAAATTTTCAATATTTAAGCTATATTTAAATGCTCTTATGAGGACACAATGACTTTATATCATGATTAAAGAGTAATACTTGCAAATATGCATATCAGAGCGGGACAATTACACAACTGGTAATCATGGTAAAGCATGGCCATCATATTAAAGCTTGATAACAAGTAAAGCATATATGAGAAGAGTATGATTACTTGAGTTGTACATTTACATGTATGACTTTCATGTAGGACTCATTTTGGGGATGCAATGAGCTGCATGGATATGCCTTCATGCGTGAAGGAACCACAATTCTCACAACTAAATTTTGATAAAATCAAAGAGAAATTTACCATGTATGTGGGAGACTATGTGGTGTATTTGAATCAAGTTAGATACTGTAGAGGTAAAATATTAAACTACGTTTATTTTAAAAATCATTAAATGAATTTTGAATTGAGTAGCTATATATATGAGAAAAGTAGAGATTAATCATTACACTTGTGTCAAATATTTATGTTTTTGGATAACTAAATTTTAAGGGGGAGAGAGAATCCCTAGAAAAATATATTGGAATGAGACAAAATTGATTAATTCAATAAGTAATAGTGATTGGTAGATTATAATCTAAAATTGCATGGTTGTTATATGAGGGAAAAGTTTAATAAAATACAAACTCAATGAGGTAAATCAGTAATAAGTCATCACCTTATTCTACCCATATCCAAAAATCAAATTATGAGTTGTATGTTTTATAATTAAGGACATAACTTAAGAAAATTAAGTTAAGCTTAAAATATCCTAAGAAGGGATGGAGAAAGACAAGTCTTATATGAGACTAAGTACCTTAAAAGTTGTCTTTCAAATTTAATGTGGATGTGTTGATCAATGCACATGCAGGTAAGGATGTAATTTACTTTGGATATGGTTTGCCAATGGTAATAAGAAAATATTCGAAATGCACTTTAATGGAGGAAACAAAACCTTAGCAGAAAATTATGCCTAGTTAATTTAACATGCATTGGTTCGAACCTATGGGATTCTAGTTGAGTAAAGCAAGAGGCATAAAGTACATGTCAATCTAAACTAAACTAGCGATGAGATTGTAAAGTGTGTGCATAAATGTAATACAACCTACTATATACATATTTACATTAATAATTATATGATAAGAATGTCAATGGACTGACCTCAAAAGTACATCTAGTGTACATACATAATGGAAATCTAGAAGAAAATTCTTGGAGCTTCTTGTGTGATAGTAGAAAGATCGTATTAAGATTATGAGCACCTTCTCAATAGTTCACTTCAATACTAATGTGTAAAACTTTGCAACTTAAAGGTGTGCCTTAATGTGCATGTCTGTGCAGATATAAACGGGGTTCTAGGGGTAACATCTCACAGTAATGAACCTTTCCAATCTGGAAAATGAATTGGGATCTGACAAATGTACTTCTTGTTATAAGTAATAAGAGTAAAATGAACTCTGTGATTCTACTCAATATAAAAAAAGTACATATAGTGGGACTTGGTTCTTTATACCAATTTCGAGCAGCCTGTGTTTATACACTAGATTCGAAACATGACTCCAAATTAGTAAGCAGAGATTGGGTAAAGAAATAATGTTGTACAAAATTACCACTCATGATGATCTAAATATCTAATGTTAGCAGTAAAATAACACATACATCAAGTAATATAAGAGAGGTTAACTGATCTCTTGGGTTAAGGGTGATTTAATGTGTTAACATGTAAATACCCTGGGGTCACACCCTCACATAAAAGGGTGTGAAGTTGTGAATATTATAGCTTTCACTTATAACTCCTATATGGGAGATGTATGCAGGTGCATGTTGTTTATTCAATGATGTTTAGACCTACACAAAATTCATCATAACCAATAAGGTGTTGGAAAAAGTACAAAAAGAGCCATAGTAAATCATATGACATGATTTGTTTAAGTGTGGAATAATTGTTAAGAACCAAACAAATTTGTTCTTGGTTAAAGACAAGCTAAGATGGTTATTAGACTTCAAATATCTATGATAGACTGAGTATCATAGTTAATAGTCTGCTTTATAATTAAGTGGAAGGTATATTCTGTTGTTGTTAATACCTTGTATGGGTGACAGATTTAATCCAAAAACTAAAAGTTATGGGTATGATTGAGTTGTAGTATGCATGATGAATGTTATGATACTATTATGTTGATATTGTTGCAAACACATGACATATGAAAATGATTTCTAAATAAAATAACTTGAATAATATGACATAAAACTTTCATTGGTTGCAGAACTAGCACAGGTCCATGAAATTCCTTATAAACTAAGCACAGTGTGTTCCACTTACTTAAAGGTAAAGAAGGAATTTTTGGCATAATGCTAACATGGTCGGAAACATGTGGATAAAGTATATGTCATGCAGGTGATGCTGTGGACATTGATATGGTGTACCAGTGGTATAGATGGTACTATGTACAAGCAATACGTATGGTACCAGTATGAATGCATGTGTTGCAGGATAGTATATCACATATGTAGTTGTGTGTGTCATACACAATATGTGCAGGTATGCATGAAAACACTGGGTTTTTGTATGGCATGGGAACTGACTTGCAGTGTGCACAGAAGAAGGAAGCAAAGAAGTGATTCAAGGATAAGTAACATTGGTTTATTTGTAGTTTTGTATACATGTGATTATGGTTTTGATGAAAACATATGATTATGATGGGTATGTGTGAGCTAACTTGTTATGATATTTTGTACATATTGATTTATAAAATCTACTAGTTGGCTTGTTGTATGCAGAGAAATTGCAGGAAGCAAGTGTTCGGAAAGGACACAAAGGCCTTGAAGAATTCAGGGGGAGAACATGCATTATTCAAACAAAATGAATAATGGGCCATATAAGTCATAGCTACTTTAATAGTAGTGTGTATTAAATTAATTGTGGTAAACATAGAGGATTTTTTGCATCTAAAAACTCTCACAAAGTTGATTGAAAACAATGTTACAGGTAGCAACGGAAGGGGATGTGTTGGGAGAACTCCTTGATAACTGATATATCCTATCTGAAGATTTGCATCAGATGACTAGGCTATGGGAGCCTGCGAATTCAGAGATAACTACCCGTGAACGAGGATGCAGTAGTACATAGAGGATTGTGTAAATTTAAGGGTGGAAGTATGTAACACCCTCCCCTTGTGTGTCAAACTATTGTGAACCTAGCCTGAGGAAGGATAGGTATCACGTGTAATGTGAAAATTAAATACATTATTAAATAAATTAATTAATTAATCACTTGGAAAAGCGAGACACCAAGAGATAAGATTCTTGCCAAATCCCATTGAGTAATGGGATAGGATAAACCTTCATGATAAATCTTCTAGATATAATTATAGATAAGCTCGATGGATTGTTGATAAATATCCATCGAGAAAAACATAAAAGTTGTGTGTGGGAGAACGACAAAGATTTTATGACGAAAATCCTCACGAGACACAAACGAGAGCTTTTTCGAGATATGCCAAGGCAATTGGATAAAACATCCACCTAAAAGTAGGATGTCGCTAAAGAAAACTATATCATGAAAGAGGGTATTAAATACCCATTGAATAGATAAATTGGAGGCAGTTGATCCATGGCAAGAACGTCGGCTTGGGGTTGCACTGGAAGTGTCAGTTCTATGGTTGGGTGCTGGTTCTCCATTCTCCAAGTGATGTTCTCTCTCTTTTCCAATCTAGTCAGATTCTCTTGCATGAGATGTCGGTATGTTGGTTTCTTACCCTCTATGTTTATTTCTTACTTTGGAAGTGGCTAAATATTTCAGCTCATATGTATGGATGGTTGAGTTATCTTTATTATGGAAATGATGAATTTCTTATGCATGTGACTCTTACTGCATCGCTGTGTAAAGTTAGTTGTAGAAGTATAGTAAGTAGTTGACATTACTTGTGCCAATGAGCTGGCTGACTCATGGTAGAATTTGCATGGGACAATTATGCATAAGTAGAGATTCTTGTACTAACCTGGTTATGAGATGATTATATGTGAATATTCAGATATCTAGTAAATCTAAACTTGATCATCATTCAGTTTAGGGAAGGAACATAATATGCCTCTAACTTTTGTGGTGTCTCTGGGTTAAATTGGAAAACATTTATTCATGTGAAATTTGTGTATGTGGAACACTTATGGAAAAAATGCTTCTACTAATATAATCAATGATTGAAAATTATCTATATAGTGCATGTCATAAGAATCGCTTCCACTTAGGCCAACTAGATATGTATGTTGAATGAAGGGTTGGTTAGTAACATTTTGACTATGATCATTATGCATGGCCACGATAACTACAATAGACATACGTTAATTTTTCATTAATGTTTGTGTGAATTAATTGAAGGATTTTATGAGTTGCATAGTCCTTCTCTACAATTTGTAAATTATGCTTAATATGTTTCATGTGACATATAAGTCTTCTAAATGAATCTATAGTTCCCCAGCATGGATCTTTTAAAGCATAGAAAGAGTATGAATTACTATGGTTCCTTACATTGATGAGGTTTGTATTAAGAGAATGAGTATAATTGCATGATTAATACTTATCCATGTAACCATTTTTTATTGTGACAACAGTTGAATCTTAACACTCACAAAAGCAAATTTTAAAATTAATGGAGACTAGTAGCTAATTTCCTCGGTAGGTACGTTACAATTTTGAACCATCTAATGTGGTTCATCCTCAGAACAAAAGTTAAAAAAACAGTCAATGAGAATGTTTAAATAACAAAGATGCATTTGGTTCCTGAGTTAGCCATTAGGAAATAGGGGTTAAGAATTAGCCATTAAAAATTAGTTGAATAAATTATATATATATATATATATATATATATATATATATTTTATATATGATTTTGTTATGTTTTATTATATTATATTTTATTAATATTTTTAATTAAAATAATATTGAATTGAGACTAGTTAGAGAAATTTGATAATAATATAATAAGAATTGAATATTTGTAAATATATAATCATATTTAAAAATAAGATTAATATATTTATCAAAGGGCTATCAAATAAAATAACTAATATTCAACTATTAGATTCAAATATAATTATATTAAAATATTGAAAAGTATTATATATATATATATATAATAATTATATATATAATATAAATAAAAATAAAAAACAATTTACAAAGACAGGGCGGGGATCCAACTTATACTTAACTTCCATCATGGCAATGACCCTAGAATCCTCAATACAGCCATGATGAATGGATTTCATTGCATGTTCAACTAAAGCTGAGGAACAAGGGCGATTGTGCTTAATATGAGGAACAAGGGCGATTGTGATTAATATGAGGAACACGAGCAATTGTACTTAATCTGTGCTGCATATTCTTGGATTCTTTTGTTAATAGAGCGGCCACTTTGCGTAATGTAAGGAATCCCACAAGAACACGGAATGGAGTAGACCCCTTTCACAGCTTTAGGGTTTAGAAGGTCTTTGACTGATCTAAGATTTAATATTTTTATTTTTTTATTTGTATTTTATTTATATTTTTATGTATTTTGAATTGGTCAAAATTTTAAAAATTACATTACATCTTTACCACCATACATGTCTCTCGAGACAATTATTATAATAAAAATAATATATAATTAAACACACACATATATATATATATATATATATATGAAAAAACATGAAACAATATTAGATTTATCTTCTCTTTTGCATGGGCATTCCTAATTTGTAAATGGGCTTTGTCACAATACCATGGAATACCATGGCTTATCAATACCACATGCCCAAAATAGAAAATTATTCCATAAACTATGAATACCTTAAATTAATTGCATTAGGCTAAGTGGTCTTTTTCACCACCATTTTTCTGGTTAATTCTAATCAAAGATTTTTAAAAACTTGAGTTTAAATTGCTTTTAAAGGATGCTAAATTCAAATTGTATGACCCGATTTTCATGAATTTGGGTGAAAAACATTATTTTAATTCGGTCAAAAAAAAACTATTTTGTTTATAAATTGTCACGGGATGATTGGACCTAGAGTTGAATGAATCAACGCTAGTCGAATAATACCATGGATTTATTACCCTCGGTTCACACGATGGTTGGATCTGGAGTTGAATGAATCCACGCTATTATATATTTGAAGGGCAACTTCATGTATTGAGCTTACGAGGTCATCTTCGGCCTGTAAGATTATCTTTGGCGATCAATGACAAGATATCGATTATTCATGGAGACGAAAAGGGTTTATAGCGCAATATTATGTGTGATTATGATGATCAATTATGCTGTTGCTGCGCGCACAGCCTACCTGAATGTGGAGCGATCTGCTAGCCTGCATGTGAAGCAGCGGGGCATATATAACCCAGATTCTGCGTGGGATGTGGAGCAGCGACACATACATATCGCAGATTCTGCACGGGGTGAAACGAAACCCAAAAATCGACGAATGCTGCCTTCAGGCCCTAGCCAGTGTCTCAGCGATGGCTATCGCTGTCCTCCACCACGTCCACCGCGAACGCCTGTTAAATCTAATTAGGCTACTGTCTAATCTATGAGAATAATAGTCTTTGTGCTGGAACTATTTCTTTGTCTACATCATATATAATAAATAATGATCCGGTTAGAACAGTTGTCCTCGTCCTATTTCTTTGTCTACATCATATATAATAAATAATGATCCGGTTAGAACAGTTGTCCTCGTCCTTGAATTATCTGTTTGTCTACTTCATATATAATAAATAGTGTTCCGGATCTCTTTTCATTTGCTTGTGTAAATCAAGATTTCATAATGCTCCGGCTGGAACAGTTGTCGTCGTGCTTGAATTACATCTTTGTCTACTTCATATATAATAAATAGTGTTCGGGATCTCTTTACATTTGCTGGTGTAAATCAAGATTTCACAGTGCAATTTGGGTGATTCGCTTTATAACATCTGGTCTGACTAATATTTCTTTTTGATGTAAATCAAGATTTCAAAGTGTAATTTGGGTGAATCGATTTATAATTTCTGTTCTGACTCATAATTTTTTTCATTTTAGAATGCAAATTTCAGTAATCCATAATATTTATAAGTACATCAGACAATTTACAGATCACAGTTTTCTAATTACATAACGTGGTTCGTCATGAGATGAAGATGGAAAAAGTAATAAAAAAATTGAAATTTTCTATTATTATAATAATAGTTAATTAACTATATTATTTATAATTAATTTTTATAAATTTTTTTAATTATATTTTTGCAAGGGTAGTTATATATTATTTTTTAATTAAATTTGTTAATAAAATTTTGAATTATATTCTAATTAAAAATTTTAATTGTTTCAGGTGTTTTTTAGTTTAATATGGAAAGAATGTGGTAATGTTCTGTCTTTTTTATATTCAACCCAATTACATTAAAAATTATAAATAATATTAAATAATAATAATAATTAAAATAAGTACTGTTTTGAACTCATCAAATTATATAACTTTAAAAATATAAACTTTAAAAATATAAGTAAAAATTTAATAATTAAAATAAAATTAAAATAAAACAATGAATTTAGGGTTTGAGATTATTGGGTTCTAGTTTAGATCCATTTAAATCTAGATCTATCAAGCTTCTAATGAGCTCAAATCTCTAAAAGTGCAAACTTATTTTAGAATGAAAAGAGATTTATCCCCTATTAATATTGGGTGAATCCAAAATTAGAATAAATCTAAACTAATTATATCATTTTTAATTTTATTTCATCAAAATAAAATATTATTTTTTACTATTTAAAATAATAATAAATGTAATTAATAAACACCCAAATATATCTACTACTAAAGTTTTATTGAATTGATTTTCTTATGTTTATTATAAAAACTTAATGCAAATACACAATCTCTTCAGATATAAAAATTTTGTTAGGATATTCCGACACATAGGAAATAGATAAGTACAACTTGGTATAGTATAGAGTTAGGGATAGAGTTAGGTAAAGTGTGTTTCTTTACTATGTACATTTTGTAACTTACAATCCGACGGTCACGATATGTAGTGATCCGACGGTTCATTCTCTCCTCGGTATCACTGACACTTGATCCGTGGCTTAACACCCGATTGGTCCATGATCTCTATTTAAAGTGCAAGGAGGGTCATTTGTAGGGTAATCCGTCTATGAGAGAAGCATATGTAAATTTTCATTCTTTTATTAATAAATTGCCTGAAGTGGCCGCGTTGGCCCAGGCTGTGGACTGTTTCCCTCTTTGAGGGTTTTAACCACGTCAAAATACTGGTGTATTGATCTGTGATCTGTTTGTGAGCGGTGTCCTTTGGTGTTCTGTCTAACAAACTTAATCTGTAAATTCCTACATGGTATCAGAGCTATTTGAGGGCCGCGTCCGTTAGTGATCCAAATCTGTAGCCGGTAGAACTTCGACCGACTACCATTTCCTAGATCTACTATTTCTGACTACTTTCGGGCCGAGAGGACTGCTCTGTTGTGTTTGGAGCATCTGTTCTAGTGGCGAACCCCTTTCGTTTCACGCGAAAAGGTTTCTGGTAGCCCTAGCTGCATCATTTTTAAGATCTGGAGGTATACAATGTTTATTTGTAGTTTATAGTTATTTTCTCTTGTTTATTTCGACTTTGGCTTATCTAGCTTTTTTTATTACCGGATCTATACCTTTCATTTCTGCATATGCTCTTTGCCCCGTGACTCTGTGCGATCTGGCCAAATCAGAAACAGAAAGGAAGGATTTTTCTCATGTGTATGCTCTTTTCCAGTGCGCCTTAGTGTGATCTTGGAAAATCAGAAACATTGAGGAAAATATTTAGTTTCCAGCTAAAGCTAACTTCGAGCCACAAGGTTCGTTTTTGAAAATATTTAGTTTCCGCCTAAAGCTAACTTTGAGCCGTAAGGTTCATTTTTTTGTATTTTTGTGTTGGGTTTTGTGTTTTTTGTTTTGTAGGGAAAAAGAGCTTTCTCAAAGCAAGCACGCAACCCAAAGCATCAACCCCCCCCATCTCTCTCTCTCTCTCTCAAACTTTTTGTATAGCTCACTTGGTGCAAAGCTAATTTATGAGAGTAGAGGTCTTGGGTTCAAGTCTTCATTTTGTGGGGGAAAATTTTTTCATTTCCACACATTCCCGCACTTCGTCGGCGACTTCATCAAATTTTCTTCAAAAAGCCATAACTTCTTCATCCGGAAGCTGTTTTCAGAACCATTTTTTTGAAACAGCCTAATTCTTTGAGATCTTTCCATTGCAACACTTGGTTTCAGCATCTATAGCTTCAGTTTTTAAAAAAAATGGAAAGTCCATGCCAAGTTATTCTTGACAACACCAACTACTTCCAATGGTGGTCCTATATTGTGGATTTACTTAGAAGTAAAGGTCTTTACAGAATAGCCACAGGCCAAGAGATCAAACTGAAAGATGAAGACAAGGTAGCTAAATGGGAAAATAGACAAGACCAAGCATGTGGGTTGATAGGGATGTCTATTTCTCCAGATCTTAGATTCCATATTGCAAAACTTGATACTCCTGATGAAGCAATGAAACAGATTATTAAAGTCTTTGGAATTAAACATGAACTTAAAGCCCATCAACTTGAAAATGAATTGCTTACATTGGACCCCAAAATTTTTCTTGCATTGAAGATTTTTTGTCCAAGTTCAAGACCCTTAGACTTCTCTTGGAAAGTGTTAAGGTTAAGAAAGAAGATAACAGCCTTATCTACTCCATTCTTTCTAAGTTGGGACCAGCCTATTCTGTGTTTGTTTCCACCTTCCATTCTACAAGAGAAACCTTCATTTCTCAAGGACAAACCTACAAGTCTCCTTCCTTTGATTCCTTTTGTGATTCTTTAATAAGAGAACAAGAAAAACTCTTACACCTTGGTCTTCTTCATCTTGGAAACTCTTCTATGAAAGCGTTAGCCACGCAACAACAACCAAATCCAAAGAATCATAAGAAACTGTATCCTAAAAGTAATGGTCCTAAACCAAACAAGGGTCCTAAGCAATTTCAGCCTCAAAATGAAAAATTATTTCAACAAAATGATAAGACAAATAAAAACAAAGGGAAGAATAATGATAGACATTGCAACTTTTGTAATCGAGATGACAACTTAGAATCCAAATGCTTTAAGAAGATGGAAGCCTTGGAAGCAACAATGAAGAAGCATAACATCCATTTGGAGCACTCTTCAACTTCAACTTCATCTTCAGGAATGGCACTTTCTGCATGTGGTTGTCAAGCATCTCAGTCTGGCTATGCACTAAATGTATCTTCTTCTTCTCATTCTCATGAGTGGCTCATTGATTCTAGAGCTTCTTATCACATGGCCAAAAACAAAGCCATTTTTTCTTCTTTAAATGATTGTAACACCAAAAATATATGTTGGTGATGATAGATCTCTTAGTGTTGTAGGGACTGGAACTGTTCATATAGACAATGGTCAGTTTAATGATGTATTATGTGTTCCAACCTTATCCTGCAACCTTCTATCTGTATATCAGATAACTCATTCAGGCGAAGGTAAAATCTTTGAATTTTCACGTCACGATGTTGTAATTAAGGACCTAAGAGATCCTAGATAGATTTTAGCTATTGGCATTGCTGATGATTCTACAAGGTTGTATAAGTTTCACAACTTTGGGTCATCAAATCTTCCCTCAGTATTTGTTGCTCATAATGATGAAGTGAGCAAACTTTGGCATGAGCAATTTGGTCACTTAAACTATCGCTCTCTTCAAAATCTATGTAAAGAAAATAAGGTGACAGGTCTTCCAATGGTATCTTGCAGAGATGGTGTTTGTTCCGGATGTGTACTCGGAAAGCATCATCAGGACAGTTTTCAAAAGGGTGCCTCTTGGCACGCCTCAACCCCTTTACAGCTTGTGCATAGTGATTTATGTGGTCCACTTCCAGTTGCTTCATTCTCTGGCTACAAGTATTTCTTAACATTCATTGATGATTTCTCCAGACGCACTTGGGTATACTTCTTAAAACTCAAGAGTGAAGTCTTTAACATGTTCTTGGCCTTTAAGGCCTTTGTTGAAAAATAATCTGGACATCAAATTCTTAAGCTAAGATCTGATAATGGCAGAGAATATGTTAAAAACACATTCGTCAACTTTTGCACTGAGAATGGAATTCAAATGCAACATACTGTTCCATATACTCCACAACAAAATGGTGTAGATGAAAGGAAGAAGCGCACCTTAAAGGAAATGGCTAATTGTATGCTTCAATCTAAAGGACTTAGTCTTAATTATTGGGCAGAAGCAATTAACTGTGCAAATTACATAATAAATCGCACTCCTACTAAGGTTTTAAAGAATATCACTCCAGAAGAAGCATGGAGCTCAATTAAACCAGATGTAAGTCACTTTCTTGTTTTCGGAAGTGAAGCATGGGCCCATATTCCAGATGAGAAACCTAAAGCTTTAGAACCTAAGTGTGAAAAATGTATTTTTGTTGGATATTCTGAAGATTTCAAAGGATATAGACTTATTCCACTTAAGTCCAAAAATGTTATCATTAGAAGAGATGTAAAGTTTGCTGAAAATATATCGGCCTGTGAGCCTAGTTCGGCGGATGTGCCACCTCTCCCTATCTCTTCTACTCTTGAAAATATTTCTTCTTCAGATGACTAAAGCCAGGATGAAACTCCTCCCCCACCTTCTCAGGATCCTCCTTCAGCTCCTCATCTTCCAAGATGGGTCCGTGCTACTGGGGATGTAGCAGGTGATCTTGTCGGTGATCCTACAGATCAACGACGTACACGTTCTCAGTTTGATAGAGCCTCTTCTTTACTGGCTCAAGCTTCAGTGAATTATGATCCTGACACCTTTGCAGAAGCTTCAGGCCATCCAGATTGTGAAGCAGCTATGAATGAAGAATATCATTTATTATTGGCAAATGATACATGGGATCTTGTTCCTCTAGCAAAGGGATGAAAACTTGTTAGATGCAAACGGGTTTACAGAACCAAGTATGGACCAGATGGGAAAGTTGATAAACATAAAGCTCGTCTTGTTGCTAAGGGTTTTTCACAAGTTGAAGGCATTGACTACACTGAAACCTTCTCCCCTGTTGCCAAAATGAACTCTATCCGCCTTGTTCTTTCCCTTGTTGCTTCTTTCAAATGGGAAGTCCATCAGATGGATGTTAAATCCGCCTTCTTGCATGGGGACTTGCATGAAGAAATCTATATGGAACAACCTATTGGCTTTATACAAACAAACTCTAGCCTTGTATGTCGACTTAAGAAATCCCTTTATGGTCTCAAGCAAGCTCCTTGAGCTTGGTATGCCAAAATGGATAACTTTCTTTTAGAATATGGCTTCTCTAGGTGTCATTCTGACAATACTGTCTACACCAAGAAAGTGGGCAAGTCTCTTATCATTCTTGTTCTTTATGTTGATGATCTTATCCTGACTCGTAGTGATCCCAACCTTATAAACCATGTGAAGTCTAGCCTTAAAAGGAAGTTTGAAATGACAGACTTAGGACACTTACATTATTTTCTCGGTCTTCAAGTCTTGCAATCCAAGGAAGGTATTTCCCTTTCTCAGTCCAGGTATGCCTGTGATATTCTACGCCATGTTCACACAGAAGACTGTAAGCCAGCCCCTTCTCCCTTTCAGTCTGGAGTCAAAATTTCAGTCACTTGTACTTCTCCTGAAGTTGATGCTACCTTATACCATCAACTTGTAGGAAAACTTTTGTATCTAACCCATACTCGTCCTGACCTTTCCTTTGTCGTTGGCCTTGTTGCTCGGTTTATGCAAAACCCACATGAAAGTCATTGGAAAGCAGCTAAAAGAATAGTTCATTATGTTCGAGGTACAGTTCAGTTTGGGATTCATTACAGTGCCGAAGTAACTCCTCTATTGGTTGGTTTCATTGATTCCGATTGGGCTGGTGACCCTGATGATCGGAAGTCTACTGCAAGTTATGTGTTCACTCTTCGTTCAGGACCTATTACATGGGCTTGCAAGAAACAAGGTGCCATTTCTCTTTCTTCAGTAGAAGCAGAGTATCGTGGTGTCGTAGAAGCTAGTAAGGAAGCCTTGTGGCTTCGTCAGATCCTGTCAGAGTTTGGCTTTCAGCAGCAGCATCCGACTACACTTTGGTGTGATAATCAAAGTGCCATTCAGCTATGCAAAGATCCAGTCCAACATCAACGTAGCAAACACATTGAACTGCACATGCAATTCATTAGAAAGCTCATTCATGACCATGTTCTTGAAGTGCAATATTGTTCAACAGATGATCAAGTTGCATACATCTTTACAAAGGCTCTCACAGAGGCGAAGTTCACTAAAATTCAATTTATGGTTGGAGTTCAGGAAGTTGTCACTAAGGGGGGATAGGCTCTAGTGCCTCCTTCCTTCTCCTATTGTGTCATATTTGTAAATCCTTCAATCCTATCCCAAGTTGTTCTTAAGGGGGGATGTTAGGATATTCCGACACATACGAAACAGTTAAGTACAACTTGGTCTAGTATAGAGTTAGGTAAAGTGTGTTTCTTTACTATGTACATTTTGTAACTTACAATCCGACGGTTCATTCTCTCCTCGGTATTACCGACATTTGATCCGTGGCTTGACACCTGATTGGTCCATGATCTCTATTTAAAGAGCATGGAGGGTCATTTGTAGGGTAATCTGTCTATGAGAGAAGCATATGTAAATTTTCATTCTTTTATTAATAAATTGCCTGAAGTGGCCACATTGGCTCAGGTCGTGGATTGTTTCCCTCTTTGAGGGTTTTAACCACGTCAAAATACTGGTGTATTGATCTGTGATCTGTTTGTGAGCGGTGTGCTTTGGTGTTTTGTCTGAGGAACTTACCCTGTAAATTCCTACAAATTCATGTGGGAATTACAAAGAATATCAATTTCATGTATAAAACAGTGCCCTCATTCTTCAATTTAATTTTATATAAATTTATTAAATATTAATATTAAATATTTTTAAGTAAATTATGAAATATTAAACTTGAATGTTACCAACTATATTATCAAATTCTAAAGAAATAACAAAAAAATATAATTAACAAAATAAATAAGAGAAAAAATACAACAAAAGTATGATGAAATAACAAAAGTATTTATCACTCTCTATTGTTATTGCCCTGATTATCTTCCTTCCTTGGGATGAGAACATTGTTGTTCTCAAAAATATGTTTTGATCTTGGGTCAATTCTTAATATGAACCACCAATCCCTATCCAACATATATCGGTAAAAAAACACTTTTTTGAAGTGTTTTGCAAAAACATAAGGCTCACTAGCGTCAAGCCAGATCATTCTAGAGTTGATAGATATCAGCCCACTATCACGATCTTCCTTTACATTTCTTTGATCAAAGGTTTCACACCACTTGAACCTAAAAATAAGACATTAGAACAAGATAATTCCACTTGAATGATCTCTTGTATTTTTCCAACGTAAGCTAACGTCCCCTGCATTAGGTTTTGATTGTCATGGCTAGAATGACTAGAGTGGTCAAACTCAAGTTCCACTCCACAGTCTTGTGTCATGCATCCATCGTTGACATCCTCCATGCCAGAACGATTTCCATATGCCCACATATATGGGAACAAATGCACCTATAATAGTTTGAAAAAATCATAGTGTCATATGTCTAATAACACAAACATAATTAGAAATATAAAAAATATATAGATACTACAATACAAAGGTGCAGTATCGAGTTAAAATTGTATAGAAATAGATTACAATTATTGATATTCTACACCCAATCCCTATGTTTAGCGCATCCTCTTCATCAAACAGGTAACAACCAGATGCATCATATTTATCTCTCACTTCATCAACAACCTAACTGCTAGGGCATGTCATTGCATATTTTATTTTAAATGATTAGGAAATGGCATGCTTCTACCATTCAACCATTCGAATTTTTCCCTATCAGTATTCTATTTCCTCCTCTTTTGTTCATACAATGAAACACATGGATGTGTTGCTTCCATATTGTAAAGAATGATTCTTTTGATGGCTTCAATTTATCAATTTGATGATGAAATAAAACCAACACATGCACACAGACAGACACACATACATCTAGTACATATGAGATCAAAATATGAATTAATATGAAGTTCAGTGTGAATAGTTACTATGTAGTAATTTGAAAAATGATAAGCCTGAAATTATTAATTATCATTCGACTGTTTCCATTTGTTTCGAGAACATCCCCTTCTCTTTTTCCTTTATCCATTTCTGTGTCCCAAATCATTGCACCTAGTGTGTTGTCGACCTATGTGATTTACCTACTAATAAAACAACTCATACAATATATACCTCTCTCGCATAGACCCCTCGGGTTTTTCCTTTTGTCAAACAAAACCTTTCATTTTCTTCTTGTACCTCTCTAAGAAGAATATTCAAGGATAATAAACCACCCCAACTAATTCAACCTCATCTACTAGTTGAATTAGAAGATGAACTTGAAATTCCATGAAACTCATTGCCAGTTCCTTCTCAAACATACAAGCAATCTCAGCTATATCTTGACTCCACCATGGAATTCTAACCATATGAATCTCGTTTGATGTGATCCAACATATAAATGTTGATAATTTTGATATGGCATGTTGTAGGTCATGGGGGAAGTCATGATTCACACACCCATGCATGAGTAGAGGATAATGACACTTCACAGTAAATAATACATTATACAAAAATTAATTATAAAATATCCCATTACATAAAAAATAAAAATAAAAATATTAACATAATGTTTTTGACATACATACTCTTATAAGGTTCAAATGGTCATGTGATTTCAACCTCGACAAACGGTCTTCCACAGCGAAGTAGTGCCATAGTGAAGACCCATATAAAGAAGGCACCCTAATAGTCATTATCAACTCCATAACCAAAGAAATATCATCTTTGTTTAAAATCCATGGGGCATCACCTTCTTTGAAAGACCAAGAGGGACTAGCCTCTCCTCTAGTTCCTTGTCTTGGCCAATATTTTGTTTCAGTTTTTGAAGAAATAAGATCTCTCCTAATAGCCAATGTGTCACGTTCTTTCGATGATATGCATCTCCATAAAGAAGATGAAACATTTTTAAATATATTCATGTGATCTATTAAGTGGGAAATATTAATATTCTCCCAATGTGGGAGCTCAGAAAAGAGATATTTCCTTTTAATCCCAATTAGAAATTTCTCAACATAGGTGTCGAAGAATTTTCAATCATCAAACATAGGATCCCCATTTGAATTGAACAATTTTGTAAAATCCTTCTCCTTCTCTCTCTCATATTCTCTAAACCATTCAGCAAGTGTCATTATTGTAGGCCTTTGGGTTCTCTTTGGTTTACCATTGAAAGTGGGTGATCCTATTCTATAAGGGTGTTATTCTGAGAGGAATACCCTAGAGCCATCATGCACTGACTATCGTAGGTGTTAAGACCACCTATCCTTCAGAGAAGGTACACAACATCTACATCCATGATTCCCTTTTTAACAAGGCATGCAAAATTATTTATACATGCTGACATGTTAGCGACCATGAAGATCTAAACAATTTCAATGAATTAAATTAATATGAAAAATAATATTGCTACATATATAAACAAATAAATACAAATTTAATTCACTAGAGAAAACTCCTAAACCTGGAAAATCATGTATGGTGTAAATACATATGTCATAAAATGTAAAAATCCTCTCTCTTGCGATGCGCCTTGATACATCGTACACATGTCTCCCTTCCCATAATTCCTTCAACTCATATACCAATGGCTGTAACGAGACTTCCATATTCTTCACTTCTCTTTTACCGAGGACTATGAAAGCCAACATACGATATCCATTCTCCATGGGCAACCATGGGGGGATATTTTGATTGATCAGTACTATAGGCCAAATAGAATAGCTTTTCTGGGGGAGAATATGGGTTCACACCATCCATGGCTATGTAAAGTCATAGTCTTTGTACTTAATCATTGAATTTTCTAGGCCTTGTATACTCTATATGTGTCATGGGTGTTGAATATGTTTGGATTCGCATAAATCCCGACTCACTTCTATGTGAGGCATGCCATCCCTCCAACATAGATAATTCTTTGCAATAAAAGAGTTTTTGAATCCATGGGATTATAGCCATGTGCCTCAATATCTTATGAGGAGGATCGTGTGATTTACATTTTTTTTTAATTATGGTACTTATCATTTCCACATTTCATACATATCTCTTTGTCTTCATATTCTCCTGTTTATAGAATACAATCATTAAAACATGAATGATGTGATATGTACTGAACACCCAACATTTTCAACAATTGCTTTTCCTCTTTACAGCGACTCGTCAAGGCATTTTTAGTTGGAAGAAACTTATCTTTAAATAACCTACAATTTGTGGGGATTATAGTTGTAAAATGTCAATATTTAACATTCATAAAATCAACCATTTATAATTTTGATTGTGTGGAAAAATATAAGGAACTTGATAGACCATGCAGGTCAATTATATTAATATTTCTGAGAAAAATGTATTCAACATGTGAAACGTTTCTTTTGAAGTTGTAAAACAACATCATTGTCCCTAGCTAAGTCAACAATGACTTGATACCAGGTCCAAAGAGAGGTGTGGTGGAAACAGATTTCAAGCTTTCGAATAAGGTATCAGTGATATGGGCATCATCCACTAGCTCATCATTCTGGAATGCATCTAACAACACTGCCTCCATTGCAACCATATCCCATAAGTAATCATCCCTACTAACTACTATTTGATTGCCTCCACTACCAACTTGTGATGAAGAATAGCTATTGTTCTCATCATTCCTAATTGGTGAACCACAACATAGTGGGAATTGAATGTGTGGTTGATTCAACCATTCTTTGTATGCTTCCTCTCTAAGCCTTTGCTTTTAATGCAACCTTCTCTCGAGTTGACATTGTAGTGGAATTCTCTAAAAGATCATTGATGGGTCACTCATCATCACTGGAATCCTAATTTTAAAAAATATTGAATGTGATTAGTATGATTTCAATTATATTAGTAAGTGATCCTGATTTAAACAGGAATGCAACAAATCACAGATATAGACATACATATAGAGATGTAGCAGAAATAGTACTTCATTTCATTACTATAAAATACTGAAATATGCTTACCAACAGAAATGTAAATAAACTTGCTAGGGCGATGGTAACTTATCCATGAGAAGAGATGTGGCGAATACATGCCTCTGAACTGTGTTACAATGAGCCTCGAAGGCATATTTATTGTTGAGAAATAATGGAAAACTCTAAACATCCAAAAACCTAACCTTAGAAGATGAAATGACAAATTGTGGGCCATATTTGGATAAATTGGTACATCAACTTCCCGGGGTCATAACTTTGGCATACGATCTCTCTTTCATGCGCACAATATTTCGTTAGAAATATCTATTCATGAAATACAACTTTGGAAAGAGAAATGTTTTTCCATGGCCCCATAATGCTCCCAATTTTCCCAAAAACGTTGTTTAGGGCCTCAAAACGGCTCCGAAAGTTTAGGACCCGAAAAAATGCTAAAAATATTAAACTGTGCTACAATTAAGGAAACTGAAAAGCTAGAAGAAAAAATGGTGGGGGTCCAAGTGAACTTTGCGGGTGGCCACCAAAATCGAACTGGATCATTCCTCCCCCCTTAGGAAGCAATGGTCCCCATTGCATTGAGTTCCTCCATGAGATGAGGAAACTTCTACTGAACTTGGTCCCTGGTAAGCCACTTACACTGGTGAAGGAGTTGGCCTACTTTGACAAAGCGATACAGTTGGATATTCTACTGGAGAGTATGCTTGATCTGTGTGTCTATGATCCAATCAGTTGCAGCTTGTTCCATGCAATCTGGATTTAACTCTGTGGGTGTGAGTTGTTCTGCAATGTCGGATGTGTCTAGTAATGGTGGAAAGTATGGCCGAAGGCAGTCTGCATTGAACATTGGGTGCAGGCAAAGGAATGGGGGAATGTTGAGCTCAAATGCATTATCTTCCACAACCTTGGTAATCGTGTAAGGACCATATCAGAATGGTCTAAGTTTCCGATAGGCTCTGGTAAGGCGTTCCTTTTACAAATGCAACTAAATTTTGTCGCCCACCTAAAACTTGTGTGGCACCTCATGTTGATCATGTCATTGCTTGTACTTGGCATTTGATTTCTCTTGAATGTCATAAACCTGCTAGCAAATATGTTAGATGTGCTTAATGAATCTCTTTTTCTTATCTATTTTAGACTGGATATGAGCTCAATCTATGTGAGTAGCTGCAAGTGGCATGGCAACTTCAATGGGACGTAGTGGCTGGAATCCCAAGCCCACCTGAAGAGGTTGTGAATAGTTGAGTTGTGGAGAGCTCGGTTGTAGCTGTGCTGAACATAGGGGAGGCTCTCATCCCATGTTCGTGGATGCCTTGAGTTGTACATGTGCAAAATGTGTATGATCATCGTTCTAACAACCTTTTTCTGACCATCAGTTTGAGGATGGAAGGTTGTGGACTTAGTGAGTTTGGTGTGCAGCATCGACCAGAGACTAGACCAAAATGTACTGAGGAATCTGTTATCCCAATCTGATATGATAGACCGTGGGATCCCAAAGTGTACCCACGCTCGTTTAAAGAAGAGTTTATCAGTGGCTTCTCCTGTGATATTCTTCTTACAGGTCGCCATAATGGCCATATTCGAGAACCTGCCGATGACCACAAAAACATAGTTGTTTCCATGCTTAGTAGAAGGAAGGACCAACATGTAGTCCATGGAGATGGATTCCCAAGGTCAACTAGGGGTAGGCAACGGGGTATAGAGGCCTTGCTTCTTGATGGTCAGTTTGGCAATGGCACAGGTTATGCATGATATGATGTACCTCCCGACATCTTATCGAAGATTCAGTTAATAGAAATACTTCTACAGTACTGCCACCATTTTCTCGACCCCGAAATTCCCAACAGCCCAACTAATGTGTGCTTCCTAAATCATCTTGGCACGCTCAGTTGAAGGAACACAAAGGTGACCCAGGTGGCATAATAGGGCATCCTGGAGGTGAAAATATGGAACATGCTAACCCTCCAAGAGTGTCTGGTATGTGTGGCTGAATTATGGGTCGCTTTTGTAGAGAAGTGGCCAATCAGAAGTCTCGTGCCCACAAGTGTTGAACACGGTGGTTAACGCCATGATCTATGGTCAAGTGAAGAAATTTGCAACATCATTGGTGTTTCCCTTCTTATACTTGATATTCAAATGGAACTGTTGCAGGTATGTCGACCACTTCTTATGGCGATCATTCTGTAATTTCCCTTGGGTCTGTATGAATAGCAGGGGTTGGTGGTCTATGCGGATGACCGTTTCCTTCCCCAAAATGTAATGCTTCCATTGTCGGCAGGCATGGAAAATGGAATACATCTCTTTTTCATAAGTGGTATACTTATGAATTGTGTATGAAAGTGACTCACTGTGATAGGGCACTGAATGCCTGTGTTGAGTAAGGACTACCCCAATAGCATAGTCAAAGGCATTTGTCTCGTCCTCAAATGGTTGTTGTAAGTCTCGTAATGCAAGAATTGGTGTCGAGCGGAGGTGATCATTCAACTTTCTGAATGCCTTCTGTTGAGATTTATACCAAAAGAATTTTTCTTTCACTCCACCCTGGTGACTTAACTCAAGGGGCAAGTGATATGAGAAAATCCCAACATGAACTTGTGGTAGAAGTTGGCAAGACCTAGAAAGCTGCAGAGCTTTGTCAGAGTGGTTGGAGATGACCAATCCAAAATGACTTGTATCTTGGCTGGATCCAACTGCACCCCCCATTCATCAATAATGTTTCCTAGATACTGAACCTGCGTCATGCCAAAAGTGCATTTCTCCAGATTAGCACATAGCTTGTGTTGCCACAATGTTTGGAGAACCTGTCAGATGTGGTGGAAGTGCTCTTCCCAACTCTAGCTCAAGATTAGGATGCCATCCAAGTATACCACTACAAATGAGTTGGTGAATGGCCGCAAGATGTCATCCATTAGCCTCATGAAGGTTGCAGGAGCATTTGTCAATCCGAAAGGCATAACCAACCATTTCGAAAAGGCATTCCTTTGCTTTGAAGGCTGTCTTCCACACATCGGAGGGTTCGATTGGTACTTGGTGATATCCTGACTTCAAATCGATCTTCTTGAAATATTTCCCCCCTTTATTGGTCCAGGAGGTCACCAATCTGTGGGATCGAGTACCTATTATGGACAATGATCTTTTTTAGCACTCAATAGTCAATACAGAGTCTCCAAGTCCCATCCTTCTTATGTACCAACACGATCGAGCTCCCACGGGGCAATGAACTCAGATGGATGTGACCTTTCTGTAGTAGCTCCTAAATCTGCCTCTAGACATCATCTTTCTCTAGAACGGAGCGCCAATAGATTGGTCCATTAGGTGGTGGCGCACTTGGGGTCAGATCGATGGAGTGCTTGACCTGACAGTGTAGAGGAACCCCTATGTAGGAGGTGAAGATGTCCTCATACTCCTCCATGACCTTATCCATCTGTAGTTGTCGTGTGGAGGTTCCCTGTCTGGAGGTCGTGGCCACCGTCTTCTTCTTTCCTTGAGGGCATATCATCAGGAAAACAAATTTCCTGATTTTGGAAATGAGCTTACTGCATTGTTTTGCAATAACCAAAGAGACGATGGTAGGCAGTGCTACCTCCGGTATCATGTACAAATTATTTCCCAATGTAACAATAACAACACGAGGCCTCGATTCATACGCAACATGTCACTTCCACAAGTATGGTTGTCCTAATAATACATCACAAACATCAAGGGGAGCAACGTCACACAATACCTCATCCGTGAAGGGCTTGATGTTGTATGGAAGGCAACACTGTTGGCTCATGAGAAGATCTTGTCCTTGGTGAAGCCACCCGATGGTGTACAATTGTGGATGTGCTATGGTAAGTAAGCCTAGCCACTTCATGACCTCTGCTGAAATTAGGTTCTTTTGGCTCTCATTGTTGATAACGAACTATAGCAGGGAGCCCTTTAACCACATCTGGGAGTGGAAGAGACGCTCATCCTCCCTTGGATCTTTGGGTTCCTCCTTCTAGATCTTCGTGGGGGAAATAGTGGCATTGGGCCCTCATCGATAATCTACTTCCCTCTGTCATTCCCCTTGTCACACTCTGACTTAGAGTCAGAACATGCATCTAATTTTGAAACCTTTAGCTCGGCCACCAATGACTTCTTGGCCTGACACTCACTTGTGTTGTGAGTGGAGCTCTTATGGAACTGACACCACTTTCTCGTATCCTTTTTCATCTTTGCGGTGTTGTTCTTTGCTTACAGCTTTTGGTGGGTTGTCTTGGGTTGCTCCGCCATGGCTTTGTCCTTTGTTATGTAGTTTGGGGGCACCTTTCCCTGGCTTCAGATTCACAAATCCAAAGTCTCGCTTCTTCTGTTTAAACTTTTTCTCAATCTTGACACCATATCGATATGCCGTGTCAAGAGAGGAGATGATCAGGAATTCTATTTCTTTCTAGATGTACTTGTGCATGCAACCATCGTATTTGAGTACTAAATGCTGCTCTAAATCCTTGATACCCAACTTCATGCAAAGGCTATGGAAAATATTGGTAAACTCTGACATGTATTGGTCCCTTCCCTATCGCAGTGTGGTCACTTTATGTATTGATCCTCATAGCTTCTGACAGGGTAGTAGTTGGTGAGCTCCAGTATTGTAGCAATAATGCTACAACTCCTAGGGCTTCCTGTCTCTCATTTTATCAACCCGGTAGTTCGTACAAACTTGGAAGCGACGGTGCTATATGCACAAGTACTAGCTCTTGTCTCAGCTGTCACTTGGTCAGCTGGCACAAGTCCGCTAGGGCTCAAGCCAACTTCTATAGGCTCTCAGAAGAAGCTTGCTAATTTATGGACGAAAGCTAATCTCAAAGGAAAGCTACTTTACTTGACAAAAATGAACTGAAAGCAAATCAAAGCATGTAAACCTAGGAAACCCTAATTTAACTAGTCTGACCTCTATAGTGCAAGGAATGTAAATGCAACTTCTACCAATGCTGTCATTACCTCTAATAAGTGAGAATGCATGGATCTAAACTACTTGCATCATGAAAGTTATGTTTTTGTATTTTTCCTTTAAGTGTGTGGAATGATGGTGATCTTGTGCTAACTAGGGTTTGGTTGTGCAGATGGGATGGAGAAGGAAGGAAAGCGTGGGATAGGTTGGGGAGGCTAGGAGAGGTCCCTAGGGATCCTCAGCATCCATCCACAGAGGTTCCTCGCATTCAGATGCTCAGCAACCGAGAGAGTGGCCTTCTACAGGATGCCTGCAGAGGATCCTACAGGATACTCTGTTTTCTACAGGATGTATATAAATGGCTACAGGATGACCTACCGTGAGTGTTTGGAGTGATGGAGGAGTAATGTAATGGTAGGGGTAGATGTGTAAGGTAGGAATGAGGCTGGTGATGGCTGTAGAAGTGGAAGAATAGGATGGGAAGTGAGTGTAGGGAATAGGTTGGAAGGTAAAGGGCTATGTCAACGAAAGGGCTAGAGAATGGAAGTACGTGAGGAGTGAAAGACTTTGGGAGATAACAGAGTGGAGCAGGGGTCAAAGATATGTCTGTATGCGTGATCAAGATGGAGGATGAAGTGATGGAATGAGAGAGAGTAGTGTAAGTGAAACAAATGCTTATGACTGTCACTCAACCAAAAATGCATCAACCTAAACTACCTATGCTTGTAAATTCAATGAGCAGCAATCTAAACGCGAAAGAGAATGTGCATGAAGCTGTGGTAAGGGAGTGTGGTGCAGGTGTGAATCATGTGGTAGCATCTAACATAACGTGACTGTGTTTGCAGCAATCATGGAATAAAGAAATGTGTATTTTTGGTGGTTAGTCATGGACTTCACTCCAATCCCAGATGAGACGGCAGTGAGCCTTAACAACCTTTTTGTTGGAGCTCCAATCGATTATATCTATCCTCTGCTACACTAAGCAAGTGGAAACAAATTCACCATAAGCATCTCCTATCTAACTCATGAAAAAGACCAACTCAACAACCTGTAATTCGAATTGCATGTGCAAATGAAAAGCTCAAAGTGCTGAAATGAAATGGAAACAACACTACAGCAGAGGGGATCTATGGCTCTCAGGTTGGGCCCTAACCTGAGAGCTATAGTCTCCTTAAGAAAAACTCAGAACTAGATCAGAATCTGCCTTCTTTATTCATAATCTGATATCATGCCAAATTGGCTTACAAAAAGGAACGAAAACTGAGCTGTGCTCCAAAATTACAATAGTAATACGAGAGTTTCAACAACCTATCTAAGGCTAAGGCCTCTATACTTATACAAAAACGATGATCCAACAAGTGTCCTTGATTTTAGGAGCTCGACTGTCCAACTAGAGTTTAACTGTTGATCCTGTAGGACGGTCATAATTGCTGTTCCTGTAGAGCAGTTTATAACTGCTGTTCCTGTAGAACAGCTGGCTGCTTTTAAGCTCGGAGGGGAGATGGATTAGAGCTCGGAGTTCTTGGTGGGAATCACGAGGGATGTCCCTAGAATCATGGACATCCTCTCCTAAAACCCGCAGTGCCACCTCGTTGTCTCCTTATCTCCTTTTTCGTTGTCTTTTGCTCCCTTTTAATGCCAAAACCTGGAATCATAATGCATTAGTCACGTAGAGAGAGTGCCTACCCTTCTTCCTACAAACAACATGAATAAACTAAGAAATGCATGCATAAGCAATAAAAAATGAATGGTTTGAGCAAGTAGAATAGGCCAAAATGAGCCCAAATTGTACCAAAATTGGGGCTCATCATCACCCCCCAGCTGAACCATTTGCTCATCCTTGAGCAACCTTGCTCCTGCTCGTTGTCCTTGGCCGAGGACTCAGGACCGGAACAGGCTCTTTCTTTTCTGCTTTTGATGGCCCTGCCTTCTCTGCCCCTGGTGGTGATGAGGGTGATGCTTCCTTCCCCTTTTCTATTTCCTTGAGTCGGGCTTCGGAAGGCGACTGGCCTATCTTTCGTGTCCAGGAAGTTATTTTTGGGCTCCCCTTTTCGGGGGTGGCTGATGTTTTAGAGGGGGTCCTTGCACTGGGTGAAGTAGGGACATCCCCTGAAGTGGTTTGGTAGCTGGGTGGAGGCTGTGGCTTGCCCGTGGTCATCCTCTTGCTTCTCCTGGCTTCAGGTGGTAGAGGGGTCTCCCTCTCCCTTTTCTCTTTCGGTTTTGGAGGTATGCTGAGGGCAGCCAGTGCCACTGCTGCCTCCTTTTCGAAAATGCCAGCCTTCTCTTCCTTGCGTTTTGCTCTCTCGGAGCTCCTTGTAGAGGGCCTCTCCTTTTTAGATTTCGGGCTTCCTGTGGAAGACCCTGCTTTGCCCGCTTCCAGGCCTCCTGTAGAAGATTCCTTCTTTGTCTTCGGACTCTCTATAGGAGGCTGTTTCTCAATGACCTTCGGGCCTCTTGTAGAAGCCCCTCTTTCCAATCTCGAGCTTCTTGTAGAAGCCCCTGTCTCTGTCTTCGGGCTTCCTGTAGAAGCCTGTGGTTGCACTTTCGGGCTTCCTGTAGAAGCCTCTTTCTCCGTTTTTGGGCCTCCTGTAGAAGCCTGTTCTCCAATGGTTTTCGGGCTTCCTGTAGAAGCCTTGGTCGTTGCTCTTGGGCTTCCTGTAGAAGCCTGCTCCTTAGTGATCTTCGGGCTTCCTGTAGAAGCCTTTGTCTTTGTTTTCGGGCTTCCTGTAGAAGCCTGTTTTTGTGTTTTCGGGCTTCCTTTAGAAGCCTGGGTTTGTGTTTTTGGGCTTCCTGTAGAAGCTTGTGTTTGCGTTCCTGCAGATGCAACTCTCGCCACCTTTTCTTGCTTGGCTGCATGGATTTTGCTTTTGGCTTTGACTGCAGGAGCTGACGAGGTGCTTGGGCTGGCAGGGACCACCTCAGTTTTGACTGCCCTACTTTTCAACCTCTTTTCCCTTGCTGACAGGATGGGGGTGTCCTCTTTTGCTCTATCATCCTTTCCCTATTCCTTCTCTTTTCGTTCTTTCTTCTGTGTTGGAGTCGGGACCTTTTTGCTTCTCCCTTTCTTACTCTTGGCTACGGGCTTTTCTTCTTCACCGCTAGAGGACCCCGTTTCTTCAAGCAACATTTTTATGTCCCCTTCTCTTGTTAAGTTCCTAAATGATTCCCATGTGAGGGGGACTTTATATGAGTGGAGAGCATCCTCCACAAGCAATTTTATCAACCCATGATGGGCTATCTGATCAGGGATTCCGTCCTTGAGCTTTGTAGAGCACTCCATCAAGGACTGCAGTAAAAAGTAAGGAATGCTCAGCCTCTGTGCTGCAGGGAGGTCAATCTAGTGTCTTAGTTCATTGAGCAGCCTGAAGTGATACGCATATATGATGCTGTAACGACCCTCACAGGTGATATATTTCATAATTTGCAAACTGACTTCGTTCCACGGTGGCAACAGGCTGGTCCTTTTCACCCCATTTTTGTCCTCTGTGAATGATTCTTCAGGTGGGAAGAACTCCTTCTTTGCTTGCTGGCTCTGCTTCCGCTCTTCTTTATCCCACGGCAGACCCATGGGCAGTTCTGTGATTCGACTTATATGCTCTGGGGTGAGTTGGAGGCTGAGACCTCTGAAGCTTACCGTGGCCAGTGTCAAGGATTTAGGCTTCAAGGCCTGCAAGAATTCCTCGGCTACTTCATCATCGTAGCCCTGTAGCTTATCACAAAAAGGCATCCATTGTGCCCTGGTAAAGAGATCCACCACTGCTAGATTTCTCCTTAATTTGGCGGAATCTGTGGGTTCTCGCCTGATAAATCCACCCGGCATGATGCACAATCTTCTTAACCGGAGGTGGTGATGGTGGAAGAGAGTTTAGTTTTGGTGACAGCGTGCAGAACAATGCGTATAACCCACAAAAATTTTACAACACAGTATAACCACGCAACAATCCTGTAGAATTGCAGTATGGGCACACAGACAGCAATTGATCTACTTTCTCCTTTACCCTGACAGTAACTGACAATCCTACCACCTTAAATGAGCAATTACATGAGAGGTCCAGTGTTACCTCGTTACTCGGCCACCTTTTTTCGTGAACACCCGCGTTCCTGTAGAAGACTGCGTCCTGTACGACAGCGTTCCTGTAGAAAATGTTCCTATAGGAACTGTTCCTGTAGGAGCAGTATGCAAACTTCGGGGAGGACTGCAATTGGACTGCGGTTGAGGTGCGCTTCGCTGGTGTTCAGTCGGCCGAAAGCTTGGTGTATCAACATGCAGAGGTATTCAGAAGAGCTACTCAAGTTTTGAAGTGGAGGTGGATGGATATACGCGCACGATCGAACCGATTAGATTTTGAATCGGTGCAGCTCGTGGCGCGGAGGGTGAGCTATCCCCGCCGGACCGTTGGGTGACGTCGCCCATCATCCGCCTGCACATTCACTTGCTGCCACATTCATTCCCACAGATCTGCCGCCACCCTTTTCGGTTAAACTCGTTTCTTGGTTGACGGGACTGATCTTCACGTGCGTGCTGCGTGTGTCCTTTGTCGTGGCTATCACCCCATCATCTGACTACCCCTTCACTAGCCAACGTGGCCAGTCAACTGGCCTTACGGCCGCTCAACCATTCATTTCTACGCCATGCAAACAAATCAAAGTAATACTCATGCGATTTGATAGAAGGAAGGATTAGAACACTTACCTGCGCGCGTCTGCACATGATTTTCAGATTTTTGGACGACGGATCTACCTGCTGCATGTGGCTTACACAGTCCCGGAGGCTCGTGGTTACAGGATGCTGGCACTGTGGTGGACGCTCTGGTTGCATGCGCCCGCGTGTTGCTTGCAGATGGCTAGGCGATGAATGGCATCCACTCCTGCAGGTTTGACTGCTACAGGATTCCCGCGGGGGCCTTGCAACAGTCTCACCTCCTCGGGTGCATGCTACTTGATAATGGAGATGGCCTGCTAATCGCACTCCCAACGCTTCTGATGCTCGTCATGGACATGGTATGAGCTCTCGGTGTTCATTTTTCTCTGACAACTGATTTTTCCACGAGAACTCATTGATCTGGTTTGCTGGTGCAGGGATCTTAGTTGCATGGTGACGAGGATGGGGGAGCAAGGTATCAGCGTTGTGCATGGGCCCAAAAGAGGCTTGCATGCGTCCACACCAACACGTAGTCATCAAATCTGCTCATGAAACACATTCTAGCTTGTTCTGAGCTTCTACAGGAAGTTTCCTGTAGAAGTACAGAGCTTCCTGTAGACAGGCAGCTCTTCCTGTAGAAATTTTCACCTTCCTGTAGAAAATCGCACCTTCCTGTAGAAAATCTGTGTCTTCCTGTAGAAGACTCAGTTTATAATAAAAGTGCTCATACCTTGAAGAACATAGGCATTCTTGGAGGAGGTGCTGGTGAGGTGTCCTGGCTGCGTGATAAGGACTTCTGGCTTTGAGTTGAGAGGCTTCCTCCCCACCTTAGAACACCTGCAATCTGCATGCAAATTTCACATAATGACTTATTGATTTTTTTCTTTTTCTTTTTTTTTTTCTTTTTTTTTTTTTTGAAAGATAGCAGGGGCGCCTCAATGAGGTTTTCACCCCTACCACCTGCCTCAAGCGCCTCAGAGAGGTTTTCACTCAAGGATCTTCATTTCTTTTTCCTCTTTTTTTTGTCTCTTTTTTTTTTTTTTGAAAGATAGCAGGGGCGCCTCAATGAGGTTTTCACCCCTACCACCTGCCTTGGGCGCCTCAGAGAGGTTTTCACCCAAGGATCTTTATTATTTCTTTTTTCTTTTTTCTGTTTTTTTTTTTTTTTTTTTTTTTTTTTTTTTTTTTTTTTTAGATGCTTCAGGGTGTGCCCAAAGCAGGGGCAGGACCCTTCTCTATGACCAATACTGCCTTCTCCATTGTTTTGATGAACTCTTGTCTTGAGGGAGGCTTTGTGTAGATCTTCAATCGATGCCCATTAACAAGCATGGGAATGGCTTCCTCATCAATGGTTCGAATGAGGACAGATCCATTGTCATGACACTTCTCCACGGAATATGGTCCTAGCCATCTAGTTCTCAACTTCCCCTTGAAATCTTTGTATCTGGAATCATACAACAAAGCCCAATCTCCCAGCTGAAATTGCTTGTCATGGAGATGTTGGTCATGCCACACCTTCCTCTGAAGTTGAACCACTTATGAGTGAAGGAGGGCCTGCATGCAGTGCTCATCCAGTCCATTCAGCTGCAACAACCTTTCTTGTTGTGCATGGCTGAGATCTACGTCCAGCTGAGCTGCCATCCTCAAAGTGTTATACTCAAACTCAATGGACAGCAAAGCTTTCTTCCCATAGACCAGCTCATAAGGTGTGAAGCCGGTGGTGGTCTTCCAAGTGGTGTTGTAAGCCCATGTGGCTTCAACCAGGCGATCTGCCCAGTCCTTTCTGCTGCTGCTCACCACTTTAGTCAAGATCCCTTCTAATGCTCTATTGGTGACCTCCACCTGCCCATTTGCTTGAGGATGATAGGGAGTGGAGGTTCTATGCTTCATCTTGTGATGAGCTAGGAGATCTTCAACCAAGTGGGAGGTGAACTGGCTCCCTTGATCGGTGACCAGCTCTCTTGGATAGCCAAACTTATAGAAGATGTTCTCTCTCAAGAACTCGGCCACTTTTTCTTCTGTTGCTGCTTTGATGGCTTTGGTCTCTGCCCACTTCGTCAGGTAGTCAGTGCACACAATGATGTAGGATCTTTGCCTCGAAGAGGGATTGATTGGACCCACAAAGTCCATGCCCCACTTCTCAAATGGCTCAAGAGTCACTTGAGGTTGGAGAGGCATCTCATCCCTTTGGGTCGGTTTCCCCATTCTTTGGCATTGGTCACACTGGCTGACATATCTTCTGACATCTTGATGCAGTGTGGGCCAATAGTAGCCTGCCTGCAGGATCTTGAAGGCAGTTCTCTTTGCTGCAAAATTTCCTCCACAAGGCCCATCATGACAGGTGAGGAGGATGTCAAAGACTTCCTCTTCCCTTACACAACGCCTTAAGATCTGATCGGGGCCAAGCTTGAATAGATTGCCCCCAATCCATGTAAATCAGGCACTCTTTCTGATGATTTTGCTCTTCTCTTTTGAAGAGAGGTGCGGAGGAAACTGAGCTGAAACAAGGTAGTTTGCTATATCAGCAAACCATGGAGAGAGTACTGAGATAGCAAACAGATGCTCATCAGGCATCTGGTCATCCACCGTCCTATCTTCATCTACAGACAAATCCAATCTAGACAAGAAGTCAGCAACAACATTTTCTCTCCCTGGTTTATCAACAATGGTTAGATCAAACTGCTGCAATAAAGGTAACCATCTAATAATACGGGCATTCACATCTGGTTTATTCATCAAATATCTAATAGCAGCATGATCAGTATGTACAAAAGTCTGGTAACCAGTAATATAATGTCGGAACTTGTTCAGTGCATGGACCACAGCTAAGAATTCCTTCTCGGTTACAGTGTAATTCAGCTCTGCTTTGGACAAGTTTTTGCTAACGAAGTAAATCGCATATGGAAGTTTTTGCTCAACTTGTCCTAAGGCTGCACCTATGGCTTTGTTTGAGGCATTAGTGTGGATGTGGAAAGGTAGGGTCCAGTTTGGACCTCTCAAGATTGGTGCTGACACCAACTTGTCCTTTAACTCATTCAAACTCCTCTGACAATCGTCAGTCCACTTAAACTCCACATCTTTTGCCAACAGACCAAACAATGGTGAGGCTAACTTGCTGAAGTCCTTAATGAATCTCCGGTAGTATCCTGCTAATCCCAAGAAACTCCGGACATCCCTTACCTTTTGAGGAGGTGGAACCCTCTTGATGAGAGCAATTTTGTTAGGATCCACCTGCAATCCTTGGGAAGAAATAGTATGGCCTAGCACGGTCCCCTCAGTCATTAGGAATTCACATTTTTCAGGACTAAGGGACAAGTTCATCTCGGTGCACTTGGTTAGGACCTTTCCCAAGTTGGACAATGCTTCCTGGAAGTTGGCCCCATAAGGAGTAAAGTCATCCATGTATATTTCCACTGCATCATGGACCAGCTCCGAGAAGATGCTCAAGACAGCTCTCTGAAAAGTAGCAGGAGCATTGCATAGCCCAAAGCGAAGGACTCGGTAGGCAAAGGTACCCCAAGGACAAGTGAAGGTGGTCTTATCTTGGTCTTCCGGGCTGATTTGGATTTGATTGTACCCGCTAAACCCATCCAGGAAAGAGAAGAACTTCTTTCCTGCCAGTCCATCCAACACTTGATCTATGAAAGGTAGGGGGAAATGGTCTTTCTTGGTAGCTTTGTTCAGCTCACGGTAATCTACACAGATCCTCCACTTCCCATTCTTCTTGGGAACCAACACTAGAGGGGACACCCATTCACTATCTGAGATGGGGTAGATGAATCCGGCATCCAACAGTTTTTGCAACTCTTCCTTGACAATGTCCTTAAGGGCTGGATTCATTCTCCTATGGGGTTGCCTAACTGGTTTACAATCCTCTTTGTTGTATATATGATGGGTACAGACCGAGGGATGGACTCCTTTCATCTCCTTATAGCTCCAAGCAAAAGCATCTAAGTGGCTGGCCAATAGGCTACACAACTCCTTCTCCTGGGAAGGAGATAGGGAGGAGCTGATCTTTAATGCTCTCTTAGGGCCGAACTCCACACTTTTGACTCTGGGAGTGACAGGGCTGGTTGTACAAAGGTCCACTAAGGTGCTAGCTTGGGCATCATCCACCAACTTCTCTAAAGATAGTGCACTGGAAGGTGGATTCTGGATCAGGGTCTCAATCAAATAATCCTCGGTAGGAGGCTCTCTTCTAGTGGTATCTAGGGTGCACAGAGGTGCAGAGTACACCTCGTCTTCCTCTCCTTCCTCCAACCAGAGTGGTAAATCATGCTCTAAAGAAGGTTGGGCAGGAGGGTATAGGACTAGCTGCTTGGACATGGGACCATTTTTGATGGTCATGTTTCCTGCCTGACAACTTATGTAAGCATCTGCAGTAGCTAACCAAGGCCTTCCCAAGATAAGAGTATCCAGTAAGCTTGGCCTTTGGTTGCAGAACCAGGAAGTCTGCAGGGCATTCCCAAGAATCAATAGAGACCAAGACATCCTCCACAATCCCTTCGGGAGTCACGGTGGAGCGATCTGCTAATTGCAGTACTGTCGAGGTCTTCCTCAAGGAACCCTGAAGATTGAGTTTAAGCATGGTATCCCTGGTCATCACATTGATGGCTGCCCCCAGATCAATCAAGGTGTGGGGGATAATGTTGCCATTGATGTGAACATCTACTACAGGACTTCCCGGATCTAGGTACTTTGGGCAGATGACTTGTCCTAGCATAAGGTCAGACAGCTGTCCTATGACATTGATAGTTGAGGCATCTTTCTTCCGTCTGCCTGGGTGTTTGAAACACTTCTCCTTAACCAGCTTGTTATATATTGGCACATCCTTGATGGCTTGGAGAAGTGGTATTTTTACACACAACTGCTTGAGCTCACCCAAAAGCTCATCTTCTTCTGGGTTAGGTTGTGTGGTGGCTGCTAGTCTCTCAGGAAAGGGTGGAATAGGCTTTGGTTCACTCTCTTGATGGTTTTCCTCATCCTCTGGGGGAGGAGGTTGGCGATCTGGAAGAGTCTTTCCAGATCTAAGATTGATCTCCTGGATCTCCACAGCATAGGTAGGGCATGAGGTCTCCCCAGTATATACCTGCTGAGCCTGTCTATTGTTGGGGTTCGGGTTCGGTTGAGCGGGCATCTAAGGTTGCCTTGGAGGAGCAGGAGGTAAAGGCTGAGGTTGAACTGGTGGTGGAGGCAAAATGGCAGGAGGAGTGTTGTATTGGGGCCTCCACCCCGACTGAGGAGCACTCCATTGAGGCTGCGACTGGGTATGTGAGTGATATGGATGAGAAGGAGGTTGAGTAGGGTACTGAGGTGGATAAGACCATGGAGGAGGCATGGACCATGAAGGATGAGCAGGGGACCCCAGGAAGGCATACGGGTTGACTGGTTGGGGTTGTAATAAGCTTGAGATGCCCCTTGCATCCCCTGCTGATAAGGTCTAGATCCTTGAGGCCTCCTTTGGTTGATGAAGTAGAGAGGTTCAGTGGGGGCTTCGGTTCCTTGGTACATGGCTTTAAACCCAGGTAAGGTTGGAAACTGATTTGTTGGGTGGTCCTCCTCACAAACGAAACACACTTCAACCGAATGCAATGGACATTCGTTCTTAGGGTGTCTTCTGGTGCACCTAGGACAGAAGATAGGCAAGGCTCTCTCAGCTTCTTCTTTCTTCTGCTGGATCCTGAATGTGTCCAGCTGCATGGCAATGGTCTGTCTCACCTCACTCTTAAGATCCTCTAATTGGTTTGTAAACTCATGTTTGGAGAAAGGGACACCAGTGGAGAGGAGATTTCCTCTACCTCGTTTTCTAGCTGCCCTGGAATGATTTCGAAACACAGTCTTGATGTCCTCATAAGGTAGTTGGTAAATGTCCCCCCCAGCTAACATATGAAGGGTTTCTAAGAGATCTTCAGGGACTCCTCGGAGTAGAACCAACTTGAGGGATTCAGGGTCAAGTGTGCACCTGGCCCGTTTGTAGCTAAGTTGGAACCTCTCCTCGTAATCCTCTAAAGACTCATCATTCCCCATGGTCATTCGAAAGATCTCCCCCTTGGTTTCCTTGGACCTACAATAATCCCTATACTTGGTATTGAAGGCTTGCTGCATCTGAGCCCAAGTGGCTATGCTATTCCCAGGTAATCCCATGAACCAGCATAGGGCTGCATCCTTAAGAGTGGAAGCGAAAAGCTTCAGCTTTTGCTCATCTTTAGTATAGTCATAGGTTCTACAAAGGACAGTAAACTCAAACAAGAAGGTATCAGGATCCTCAGTGGTCAGTCCATGGAAGTGAGGCAAGGCGGAGGGGCTAATGTTTTTCATTTTCATATCTCCATTGGTCTCTCAGATGGGGAAAGCTCCTTCTATTCTCTCATCTTCTCTCCTATTATCAGCCATGGCTTCAGATGGAGTGGTCTCTATCTCTTGTTCTTCTATAGGGTCTTGGTATATCTCCGGATGTTCACGTATAGGTTCCTCTGGGTCACTGTCACCAAAGAAGAGTGAAGGGTGACTCAGTGATGTGGTGGGGGTGTTTGGTAGGAATTTGCCTGATCTATCTCGGTTCCTACGAGGCATGAAATGGAAAGGACTTTTCTTTCTTTTTTTGAGTGCTTTTGCTTTTTCTTTGGTACCTGCAAAACTGAAACAAAGTGATCTACAACTAACTATATTGCTCAAATGAAATTGCAGAATTGGAAAGCTAATCTAGGAAAGCAAGAAAAATTACTCTAGGAAAGCAAGAGATATTAATCTATGAAAGCAGGAAATGCTAATCTAGGAAAGCAGGAAATGCTAAGCTACTTTTGCAAAATGGAAATGAAATAAACTACTGAGCAGAAGTAAGAGTATGGAAGTAGAAGAAAAGCAACAATTACTAATACTCTGACGCTTCCCCGGCAACGGTGCCAAAAAGATGGTGAGCTCCAGTATTGTAGCAATAATGCTACAACTCCTGGGGCTTCCTGTCTCTCAATTTATCAACCCGGTAGTTCGTACAAACTTGGAAGCGACGGTGCTATATGCACAAGTACTAGCTCTTGTCGCAGCTGTCACTTGGTCAGCTGGCACAAGTTCGCTAGGGCTCAAGCCAACTTCTATAGGCTCTCAGAAGAAGCTTGCTAATTGACGGACGAAAGCTAATCTCAAAGGAAAGCTACTTTAATTGACAAAAATGAACTGAAAGCAAATCAAAGCATGTAAACCTAGGAAACCCTAATTTAACTAGTCTGACCTCTATAGTGCAAGGAATGTAAATGCAACTTCTACCAATGCTGTCATTACCTCTAATAAGTGAGAATGCATGGATCTAAACTACTTGCATCATGAAAGTTATGTTTTTGTATTTTTCCTTTAAGTGTGTGGAATGATGGTGATCTTGTGCTAACTAGGGTTTGGTTGTGCAGATGGGATGGAGAAGGAAGGAAAGCGTGGGATAGGTTGGGGAGGCTAGGAGAGGTCCCTAGGGATCCTCAGCATCCATCCACAGAGGTTCCTCGCATTCAGATGCTCAGCAACCGAGAGAGTGGCCTTCTACAGGATGCCTGCAGAGGATCCTACAGGATACTCTGTTTTCTACATGATGTATATAAATGGCTACAGGATGACCTACCGTGAGTGTTTGGAGTGATGGAGGAGTAATGGAATGGTAGGGGGAGATGTGTAAGGTAGGAATGAGGCTGGTGATGGCTGTAGAAGTGGAAGAATAGGATGGGACGTGAGTGTAGGGAATAGGTTGGAAGGTAAAGGGCTATGTCAACGAAACGGCTAGAGAATGGAAGTACGTGAGGAGTGAAAGACTTTGCGAGATAACAGAGTGGAGCAGGGGTCAAAGATATGTCTGTATGCGTGATCAAGATGGAGGACGAAGTGATGGAACGAGAGAGAGTAGTGTAAGTGAAACAAATGCTTATGACTGTCACTCAACCAAAAATGCATCAACCTAAACTACCTATGCTTGTAAATTCAATGAGCAACAATCTAAACGCGAAAGAGAATGTGCATGAAGCTGTGGTAAGGGAGTGTGGTGCAGGTGTGAATCATGTGGTAGCATCTAACATAACGTGACTGTGTTTGCAGCAATCATGGAATAAAGAAATGCATATTTTTGGTGGTTAGTCATGGACTTCACTCCAATCCCAGATGAGACGACAGTGAGCCTTAACAACCTTTTTGTTGGAGCTCCAATCGATTATATCTATCCTCTGCTACACTAAGCAAGTGGAAACAAATTCACCATAAGCATCTCCTATCTAACTCATGAAAAAGACCAACTCAACAACCTGTAATTCGAATTGCATGTGCAAATGAAAAGCTCAAAGTGCTGAAATGAAATGGAAACAACACTACAGCGGAGGGGATCTATGGCTCTCAGGTTGGGCCCTAACCTGAGAGCTATAGTCTCCTTAAGAAAAACTCAGAACTAGATCAGAATCTGCCTTCTTTATTCATAATCTGATATCATGCCAAATTGGCTTACAAAAAGGAACGAAAACTGAGTAGTGATTCAAAATTACAATATCAATACGAGAGTTTCAACAACCTATCTAAGGCTAAGGCCTCTATACTTATACAAAAACGATGATCCAACAAGTGTCCTTGATTTTAGGAGCTCGGCTGTCCAACTAGAGTTTAACTGCTGATCCTGTAGGACGGTCATAATTGTTGTTCCTGCAGAGCAGTTTATAACTGCTGTTCCTGTAGAACAGCTGGCTGCTTTTAAGCTCGGAGGGGAGATGGATTAGAGCTCGGAGTTCTTGGTGGGAATCACGAGGGATATCCCTAGAATCGTGGACATCCTCTCCTAAAACCCGCGGTGCCACCTCGTTGTCTCCTTATCTCCTTTTTCGTTGTCTTTTGCTCCCTTTTAATTCGAAAACCTGGAATCATAATGCATTAGTCACGTAGAGAGAGTGCCTACCCTTCTTCCTACAAACAACATGAATAAACTAAGAAATGCATGCATAAGCAATAAAAAATGAATGGTTTGAGCAAGTAGAATAGGCCAAAATGAGCCCAAATTGTACCAAAATTGGGGCTCATCAGTAGTACTCCTTGATGGTAGTTTAGAATGAATTCCAAGTGGATGTGGTTGAAAACAGTGAGGCCATAGTTTCAACCTTCTGCTTGCAGTAAGTTTGCAGCCAATTGTTGACATGTGGGGCGACTTTGAGAAGAGTGAAAGTAATCTTTTCCCAGCCACAAAAATCATGAACAAAAAAATACCCTTCTAGCATATTTAACCGTTTATCTACAGTGTCTGCACCTATCTGACCCTCAAATACGGGAATGTCGAAGTTAACTTGTACCTTAAAGGCTGTGGCACTTCCATAGTGGCTGCTGGAAGTAGATGTGTCTCCCCTGGGTAGCCGCTAAAGGATCTGGGAAAAGTTGTCCATCATCGCATTGGTTTGTCGCTCGAGGGCCTCTTCGAGCAAGATTTCGATAGGATCTCCTACCCCCTCATCTTTCCTTTCATCCACCATGGGTGGTCGTCGGGATTTGCAAGGCCGGTCTTGCAAAGGTTTGACCTTCTTGGGGACATGAAAAGAGAGACAGAGAAAGAGTAGACTGCTCTGACACCACTGATATGGATTTAAACAGGAATACGACAAATTACAGATATAGCCATACATATAGAGATGCAGCAGAAGTAATACTTCATTTCATTACTAATAAATACTAAAATATGCTTACAAACATAAATGGAAATAAACTAGCTAGGGTGATGGTAGCTTATCTCTGAGAATAGATGTGGTGGCTACATGCCTTTGAATTGTGTTACAATGAGGCTCAAAGGCCTATTTATTGTTTAGAAACAATGGAAAACCCTAAACGTCCAAAAACCTAACCCTAGAAGATGAAATGCCAAACTGTGGGCCCCATTTGGGTAAATTGGTACATCAACTTCCTCGGGTCGTAACTTTGAAATATGATCTTTTTTTGAGGTGCACAATATCTTGTTAGAAATATCTATCTGAGAAATACAACTTTGGAAAGAGAAACATCGATCCATGGCCTCATGTTGCTCCAAGTTTTCCCAAAAAAGTCGTTTAGTGCCTCAAAACGGCTCTAGAAGTTCAGGACCAGAGAAACTGCTAAAAATAGTAAACTGTGCTACAATTAAGGAAAAAGAAAAGATGAAAGAAACAATGGTGGGGGTCCAAGTGGACATGGTGGGTGACCACCAAAATCCACCTGGATTAGTAAGCATGTCAATGCAATTGGTTTGTTGAAATTAGATTATACCAAATAATTATTTCCATTTTTGATCCAAGATTATGACTGGAAAATGCCATGTTCCAATTAGTAGGTTGAAGAGTCATTTTCAGCTAACAACTTCTTATGATACGTTTCTTTTGATAAGAGCTTTTGAGATTTTTGAAATGGAGAAATATTTTATACATATGAACTTGATTCTGAATCAGGATTCTACAAATTTGGATATATTTTTATTCAAATTGACATGGATTAAAAATATAAAATCAATTAGATAATCGAAATACGAAAAAAAATTGTACTAGAGATGGAAAGGGATATGTCCATGAAGAAATTTGATCAACAATATGGAACGAGATGGAATTTTTATAATTTCCCATTTGATATTATTGAGATTTTGTCCCTACATTTGAGAAAAATTACAAATAATTTTTTTATGCCTACTTAGGATTAATCTCGAGAACCATATAATCACATTCTGAAATTCAATATAGCTTTCATACCATTTTTCAAGAATAAGTCGACTTTAAGGAGAAAATGTACACTTTGAATTATTGTAATTCATCTAGATGTATTCTAAATGATAATTTGAGATTAATATGCCATTTTATGTGAAAATAAAATTTCAGATAATTTTTAAGATACACTGGCGCACTTATCAAAACAAAGTGCACTAATGCGTTTAAATAGTACTAGCATGCTGATGTTTAAATAATACTCCTATCGGTTTCGGGCATTCGAAAAAAATATGTTATCATATCATTTCTCTTGTATGAAAGCACACAAATATGTTTAAATAAAAATAACACCAGTACACCCTATTTCCATATTTAAAAAACAAAAATGAATTCAACTATCTCAGTGCTCTTATAATGTATGCTATGAACTATTGTACAATTCATAACTTTTAAACCCTACTCATGTGCTTATTGTAATAAACCACACTGATGTGTTAAAAAAATACGAACATTAGGGCATTCAAATAATACCTACACCATTTTTCAACATTAAAAAAAAAATGTGATCATATTGGTGCTCTTGTAAAAAAACGCACAAATGCGTATAAAACAAAATAGAACCACTACATGCCTTTGTCTTTATTTTAGAAAATAAAAATGAATTCAACCAAATCAGTGCTCTTATAGCAATTAGAGCACCAATTCTTTTAAATAGAAACCATAGCATTGTGCTCAAAAAAATCTCATCGTTTCAGGATTTGAAAAAAAAATTGCATCATGTTGGTGCGTTGAAAATTTGGCGCCTAGATAATGTTGATGCACTTTTCCTATAAATTACTCCAGTGCGCTTGACTATCAAACACACCAATGTGCGATGAAATTGAAAGAAAAAACCGATTTTTTTTCATTTTTTAAAATTAAAAAGTAAATGAGAACTGATTTTTTGAAATATATTTTCATAAAGTCTTAAAAAGTAAAAAGTTATTCACTATTTCATTATTTTATCCAAAATCTCAAGGGAGTGATTATCAAGAGAGACATAGTAAGAGCATTGTGTAGCAGCGTAATACTTTGAAGAAACAAAATTATTCAGATGCCGAAAGAAATGGTGATTCACTCAAAACCCTGCGTAGTAAAAATTTTAAATTTTATTATTTATTACTAATAAAAAAAATTACGATCTTTGTTAGAGTTTTATTTAAAGGGAAATCATTTGCAAGAGATACAAAATGGGAGCACTGTGTAGCAAGAAAACACTCAAAATCATGGATAGAAAAAAAAACCGTGTACAATAGAAAATTTACCATAGATTTTTAGTAAAAATTTTTATGATGTATGTTTCTAATTAAATTTAATTAAAAATGAGAAAAAAAAATAAACAAATTCAATACTTACATTAAACCCTTGCTTCTTCCTGTAAAATTCCTCCTTAGGGTTTAACTTCCTCTACCACTTCACAATTAGGGGTTTTGATTTTAGGATTTTTAAATTTAATGGATTTATGTACTTACTATATATAGGGTGTTTGACATGTAAAGTAGCGGAGTCACTTATTGAATTAGATCCAAACCCTATCGTCCCTCTCTGTTTTTTTAGAAAATGACTATATGTTCTGTTGTGCTCTTCCTGTAATATAACTCACCATTGTGTCTTATGTCATACAAAAAATCAACATCTTATAACACTATATATTATATTTGGTTTGTTCATCATTTCTCCCTATGTAATACAAAGCATCGACATGCCTCTTCCAAATAGCACTGTTAAATATTTGTGACATTTTATCCTTACAAATCACACCATTATAATTTAAAAAAATAATTTTTCATGATGGTGTTGAACAATTAACCGTCTAGTGCAAATAATGTGATAGACACACTAGTGTGTTTATTCAGATAAACACAACAGTTACTAGAGCTCCTTTCGACAGAAAATTATTTGTTTTATTTACAAAATATATTTAATGGATCCTATATTGAATGGTATGGGTTATATATTGATAAAAAAAATCTCACAAGTTGTTAAGTAACAAAAAAACTGATTAACATAATGATAACACATCAAGAAAATTAGAGAAGCTAAGTTATTTATAAATTCCTTACAAAATTATTATGTTTGAAATGTATGTAAGTTTAACTAATATGTATTTATTGGTGCGTGTCATGCAAAACCTCAAAATGAAGAAGGTCGATAATATTTTTCTTAACCTAAGTGCAGAACAGTGTAAAATCCTAATAGAAATATTGCAGAAGGATGAATGAGGTGAATGAAAAAATACTACTTAATATGAGGTTTTTTTTTCATTTTTCATTAATAATATACTTAAGAATATTAGATAACATGTTTTAAATAATCTATTAATTCTTATATGTTTAATGTTCTACAAGGACAAACAAAAAACGAATAGATAAATATCATTCCAAGATTTTATTTTTTTATATAATATGTAAATGATAATGAATTGGCCCTTATCACATTTGGAGTGGTGTTGGAGGTTAATGAAAGGGGGGGAATTTTATGACACTATGAGGGATCTAATGGAAGGAACATATAAATTTACTTTCGACTTACAATACAAAAATCAATCCAAACATTCTAAGAACCAAATTATATCTAAACTACATGAAGTGTTTCAAGAGCAATGGTCAATGAGACATGTAAGACTTGCAATAGAAAAAATATACAACATAAAAAAATAAAATTCAAAAGGTAGTATTCCTAATTAAAATTATTTTCTAGAATTTTATGTATATATTACTAAAAATCATTCATTTATTAATATTGTTTTTGTTATATTTAATTTTCATATATCAATATAAAAGTAGTTTACTACTTTTTTCAGGAAGATTATGAAAATCCCAAACGATCAATGAAATGATATGCGTGACATGCCCATAGGAATGTCGAAAAACATTTACAAGGATATGGTCAAACAAATGGACATAATTGCATCACAAGAGGATCCATCTCGATAACAATGTTCTTGGAATGTATGTAATCATGATTGACTTTGTACATATAAAAATAATAATTTGGCATTAAATATTAAGTTTCAAGTATTTTTTTGTAGAAAATAAAACAAAACGGAATGCATCCAGCACATAAAACTGGACGACAAGGAAGAAAAGGGTTGATTTCAAAGGTTCTGAGTAATTGTTTATATTTCCTTATAACAACTCAAGGTTTCGTTTTTGTATATTTCAAGTTGTTTTACAACAACCATCCTTGGATTTCTTGATATAGGTGCTAACATAAAAAGACGATCCGTTGAAAGAATTGATTGACATTGGGTTAAACAAGGGTTGTGAATATATGTTAGAATATCAAAAATAGATTGCGGAATTTGTAAGTATATATGTTATTTTACATCTTTGAGTTTAAAATTAATAGAACAAAAAAATACTTTCTATTAAATCTATGATTTATATTAATGGGGTTTAAAACATGCATGGAACAAAGTATGGAACTATGCTAGTAGAAGACTTGTTGTAATAAGGCATTACACTTGGTTTTGAAACCATGTGCACAGTTTATGAGTCACCTCTTGCTATGGTACATTTCCATTCAGTTTACATTGATGTATATTATTTATTTAAATTTTCGTTATTCTCACCAATGTAGATATACTCACTACACTTTATTTTTATGTTCGCACATGGAACTTGAAGAAGACAAAAACAATCGATGCAATGAGCAAAAGATTCCTTCAAATTAGCCACGTCATGGAAATAGATAAAGAATTGACAACGTTTCTAGTGAAAAATGATGATCTATTTGGATATCAATGCAAGCTATTGTATTTTTTAAAATCACGTTTTGACAAAATGAGACATTTTGTTTAATGTAATGGGCATAGTGTCGCAATTGAAAAACAAAGGGTTGCCAATGAAAATCCCATTCTGTATGAAAAACATCCCCTTATTAATATATAATAAAACACATTTTAATTTATTCTCTTGTGTTATTTAGTGGTGTTGTGAAATTTTACACCACTAATTAAATATATGGATGATAAAATGTTATAATCAACAAATATAAAATCTAATAATATAACAAATAATCCAAAAATCATATATATATGAATTAATTAAATTTTAATTTATATAAATATTTTTATAAGATATATGTCAAATTTTCAATAAATAAAAAATTTAAAAGATTACAATAATCCCATAATAATTAATCCTAGAATCATATATATATATATAAAACTAATTAAATTTTAATTTATATGAATATTTTTACAAGATATATGTCAAATTTTCAATAAATAACGAATTTAAAAGATTACAGTAATCCCATTATTATGGGTCGATGTTTCCAAAAAAAAACAGAAAATATTATATAAAAAATGGTGCGTCCATCACAAAAAAATGCATTGGTGTGTTACTTTATATAAGATCATCACGATGACATAATTTTGCATGACCAATTCCTCTTAAGAAAACGATGGCATAAGAACATTTATTTCTTCAAACACCGGTATTGCTCTAATACATTGTATATCTTATAGCACTAGTGCTTTCGTAGAATTAACACCATTGACCTACATTATTTCTAACCCTAATCCCTTATTAAAATTAACAACAACAATCCTTTTATATAAAAAACACACTAATGCATTTATACAAATAGTACGCATCTACTCTACAAGTTTAAACCAAAACCAAAACACTAAAACTACAATTATTTTCGTGTACCCCAGTACCGTTCCTTACACAAACGCCCCCGAGATTTTTTTATCTATTAGCAATGGTGCATTGTGAACGTAACAACATTAATCCTTTTATATAACTAATACACGAAGCGTTTATACAAATTATATGCATAGGCACGACAAGTTTAAACAAAATCAATGGCACACCAATTATTTTTTATTTTCCCCGGTGTCATTCCTTACTTGAATGGGCAGAGGATATTTTTATCTATTAACACTAGTGTGGTATATATTATGTTACATCGATGTTCTTTGGATTCAATTCCTCTGGGATTTTATTTGTGTATTCAGCTTTGTGCATTTATATATGTAGCAGAGGGGAGCTATTTGTTTTTGGAAGCGCATTAAAAAAAAACATCAACTAAAACTTTTACTTGCCTAAATTTTTTCATTTGTGATGAAGCTATATTAAAATCTCTGCTAAAACATCCACTGTAAAAAACAAATGTTTACATCCACTGTAAAAAACAAATGTTTTAGCGGATTTTTTTCCCGTAATGATTTCTAATTTTATAACGCTAAAAGCTTTCGTTATAACCTCCACTAAAAGATTTTTTTTGGTAATGATTTCTAATTTTATAACACTAAAAGCTTTCGTTATAACCTCCGCTAAAAGGTACTTTCCTCGTAGTGAAGCGTCATTTGTTGTAAGCCAACTTTCGTGACTATGTGTGTAACACTTTACCCTTTAAAGAATATAGCTACCAGGTGATTGGAGTGCATAGGAAGGATTTGCTCGAGATAGGCGTAAGACATGTTCAAGTTCTTTCGATTCTGGTTCCAATAGCCAACGTATAACAAGTGAAAAAATGTTGAAAAAAAAAATTTGAATGATGGAACTGGAGGGTAAAGATTTCCGTAGACATGGTTTTTGTAGTGCAATGCGAGATATGTGTCCCAAAATATTTTGGTTATGCTATTGAGAATTTTCAAAAGTAGAACAAAGTTTGTGGATCGAAAAGATCAGGCCACGTTCAAGAAACGCCTCCAGAGACAGCACGACAACATGCTGAAGAGAAGTTGCATCGGAGGCTTATACTCATTTGATGATATCACCGAGACACGTTGAAGGAAGTTATAAGATGAGCGCCGGTTATCAATTATGATGAAGGAGAGCTGGATGAATATTATTTAACCAATGGTGTCTGAAAACTTTCCATTTAAAATTATTTAGGAGTATTATTACAGGATTTTCAAATTTTAAGTTTGGGTCGAAGCATAATACATGGAATATCATGTAAGCATTTAATTTCAATAAACTAATATTGAGTCTGACACAAAATTAATCTAAAAACATATTTTGTTTAAAAAAATTTCCCCTTACATGCTATTACATTTCTTAGTATTGCATCACTGTGTGATAGCATATTATTGTATTGCTTAATATTACATCCCTATATCATAATCGTCTGTCTATTTCGTCTCTATGAGCCCTAACTTGTCCTTGCACTTGTATGTGAACCCTAATTTATCTCTCCTCCTCGCACCTGCATACTGCCATTGATAAAGGAAAAACACTTGCATACTCATTCAGTTTCTCAACACTGCGCGCTTTTCACTACTCTTATTATAACAGAACATCAACACTCCCTTCCTATTCATACATATTAGGTACACATAACAAATTGTCCCATATACAATTTGATTGCATGGTTCGAGGCCTCAGTGCCTAGGTGTTTTTCACAACGGAGGGCATGTGCACTCTGCATCTTCCTATTTTCTCTATAAAACAAATGTCGAGACATAGAGGATTTTCTGTATAAAACAAAGCGTGCGACAAAAAGTAGAGGAATTGTCCATATGTGGGATATTTTTCCTATATAATTGAAATTACCAGACTATAAGACCACCTGTTAACTGATACTGAGCTAGGTGCAAGCTCTCACTCACAAATGTCATAACCATTCTATAGCTCTCATCTACACCTCAGAATTACACTCAACAAGCTATTTGGGCCAGCCGTGGCTTATCAAAAGCATGTATCAACTCTTCTTCATGGCATACATGTATTACTCTTCTCATCATCCTATGCTACAAAGAACCCAAATGAAAAAGATTTCAATAAGAAAAATCCAATGTGCTTCTGATGTGCTCCCGTACTTTATACTCATGCATATATGTAAACCCTTGATACAGTATTTTGAGTGCAAATGTTCTAAATTAGAAAACCTTATACCTTAGATACAACCCCATATGATTGCAACATATGTAATTCATCAATAGAAATGCATATGTTAAATAGCTCACGTATTGTTTGAATTGCCATTCACAATATCACTTTGTTTTTCTTCCTGATTGAAAGCATTTTTTTCAATGAATGCGATTTTTTTCAATGAATACGAGAAATAATTGAATATGATAAATCGGTCACATATTATTGTATTACCATTCACAATCAAATTGTTTTTCCTAAACTAATGCAAGAAATAGCTGTATAGGATAAATAAATCCTATATTCTTTGAATTACCATTCACAATATAAATTTGTTTTAATTTTTCCTTATTGCAGGTAATTTTTTCAAAGAAGGCAAGAAATAAGCTTATTGGGTTGAAATAAAAATGACACTTTTAGATGTTATTAGGATAATAAACTATGATATAGATCCATTTTCCATAATCAAAATAAGTAGCAACAATATGTTCTCAATAAGTTCAGGAAAGAAGCAAGAAATAACTGTATATGATAAATAAATCCTATATTCTTTGAATTACCATTCACAATATCAATTTGTTTTAATTTTTCCTAATTGCAGGTAAGTTTTTCAAAGAATGCAAGAAATAAGCTTACTGGGTTGAAATAAAAATGGCACCTTTAGATGTTATTAGGATAATAAACTATGATATAGATCCATTTTCCATAATCGAAATAAATAGCAACAATAAGTTCACAATAAGAAGCAATAAATAACTATATATGATAAATAAATCCTATATTCTTTGAATTACCATTCACAATATAAATTTCTTTTAATTTTTCCTAATTGGAAATAATTTTTTCAAGGAATGCAAGAAATAAGCTTATTGGGTTGAAATAAAAATAGCACTTTTAGATGTTATTAGGATAATAAACTATGGTATAGATCCATTTTCTATAATCAAAATAAGTAGCAACAATAAGTTCACGAAAGAAACAAAAAATAACTGTATATGATAAATAAATCCTATATTCTTTGAATTACCATTCACAATATAATTTTTTTTTAATTTTTCCTAATTGCAGGTAATTTTTTCAAGGAATGCAAGAAATAAGCTTATTGGGTTGAAATAAAAATATCACTTTTAGATATTATTAGGATAATATTTCCATAATCAAAATAAGTAGCAACAATAAGTTCACCAAAGAAGCAAATTGCACGTAAAAATTTGAAATGCAGTGGCTAAAATACATATTATGGCTAACATATTCAGTGTTTGAAGTAGACCAAACATTTTAAATTACATTTCTCTCACCGCGAAATGCTTATAACTTTAAATGCAATTCTGGGGATGCAATATTTCATTTAATAATATTGTGGTACTCTATAAATATTGTGTTGCTCTATGCAAGTCACAAGGAATGAAAGAAACCATGATCCCAGGTACCTACTCAAATAACAAGGCTGGGTTGTTTCAGTGAAGACAATATGTGCCGATATTCACACTTCACTACCATGAGACACCCATCCTAGATATTTCCTAGATAAACAAAGACAAATTCCTTATCTTGTAATTATCTCTTTGATTATCTCTTGCTATCAAAGAAGCTGGTCCCCTCTTGAAGCATCCATTAATGCAAATTTCCGCTCATCCACTACAAGAAACACCAAATTTCAAACCCTATAGCCCCGGAATGAAAATCTCCCCTCCTCCACCATAAGCGTCCATCGAAATGGTTCAATGGAAGTCTTTTTCTAGAGCCCTAGCAATTATGTATATACTATATAGGGCAGATCGTTGACTCTCTCTCTAGATATATTGATGGCATTTCCCTACAAGAGTGAAGATATAAGAGTGAGAATTTTACAACCTTTGTCAAATCGTCCTGAAGCTATGGAGTCTAAGCACATGGGTTGCATCCAAGACCAAATGTAGCCCAAATGTTTATTATTTTATTTTTTTATTTTTTGGTCTCACCATAGGTTTTTATTGTTTTACTAAATAAATAAATAATACAAAGTTATATATAAAATTAAAAAAAATAAAAATTAAGTAACTAAAAAATAAATAAAAGGAAACCAAGCATTGCATGCATGCAGCGAATGTGTATACGCCAGGAGGTAATATGATTGAAGTCTGTGTTTACGTTAGAGATACCCCTTTGTTCATAAGTTTTCACTGTGATGGATCGTAATGGTTTATTCTCTGTCGTCATAAGGTTTTCGGTGGAATCGATGCATGGCGGTATGGTCAAATATGTTAGGATAGTTTTATGAGTTTTAAAAACTAACGGGGTAGCTTGAGGCAAGTCAGGTTAAAGGTATTTCCTATCGGTTGCATACCACGACAACTGATGAGGAATGGTCATTCCATTTTTAGTGCTATGAATCTAGACTTGTGTCTATAATTGATAGCAATATTCTTTATCATTTCTAACCTTGCAGAAGATCCAAGCTATGGACACTATGTAAATTCACCACTGTCATGTATAGGTACAACATCATTTTGTATGATTTATCCGTGCAATTGTATGAAGATATATATGGTCTCTAGTTTTCTCCGATATTTTTATAATGGTTCCTTTTGAATTGTAGTAAGAATGTTAATAAGTTGTATCTCAACCCTGATTACTCAATGCACTAGTTACTAGGTCATTTTTGTTCTATTTGGTCCCCCTTCTTGTATCACACAATTATCTTGAGGTCAATTTTGTATTTCTTTCCTTTAGAATTTGTATGTAATATCATGATTTATTTTTTCTTTTACCTTTGCAGATAATTGAAATTGGTCCTAGTGAAAAAGAAGACATTGAATTATGGCATGTGCACAACCTAACAATTTTCTTTGTGGCTCAAAAGACTCTTGAAGGAAAAGTTGTAACCAATGTTTGCCAAAATTTTATGTGAAATCCTCTTACGAGTCATCCTATTACTGTTAAAAAATTTCTTCATCAACCCCCACAAGTCCCAACAAGTAAAATGGGTGTAAGAAGCAAAAAAATAGTCATTTCCTTTCTGCTTGTGTTCTAAATTTATTTTTAGTCTTACACATAATAGTGTATGGCAAAGGAAAATGTATGCATTGTTATTGATACTTTAGTTGTATCCCTAGAATTTTATGTAAATCATTATGCATAAAACTAAATATTGTTTTATTCATTATAGTGGACATCATGAGAGTCTTGTGTCAGTAACTAAATTGTGTTTCACCTAAATATGTTAAATAATTAGAAATAATATGATGAAAGTGATTCAAATTATACATAAGTGTTAGCATTCAATATTCATATATCTTTAGGTGTTTTAGCAATAGACTTATATTTATTTTCCTTTTCTCCATATAATTTTGTACAACCAAAACACATGAGTATCCAAAATTAAGCAGTATTTTGAGAAAGTTTTGTTATCGACAACATCTGATCATGATAAACTCACAGAGCTTGTAAATAAATTTTAAGTGATGGCATGGATTTGATTGTGTTAAATAATTTCAAAGAGTAATAAATGATTTCTATTTGGAACAAGATTGAATGGGTAAGAAAATTATGTCTTTATTTTGAATACCAAATTATTCTTAGTTGACATGCTTCCTTGGTGCTACTCTGCTAGGAACAACTTCTGTCACTCAAGACAATTGTTTTCTGTTGTTGCTGCTCTGCTCAGCTAATGTCCTTAGTTCTTTTGTGACCTACAACCTCCCTCTCATACCATGTTGAAGTTTCTAAGTCTAACAGTTAGAAACCCTTCATATACTTTTCTCATTTAATTATGTCTAATTCTTCTGATTAATTAAAAATTTATTTACCATGTAAATAACGAAAATAAATACAAGTACATGTCAACACATTACGGATCATCAAATCAAAGAAACAAAACAAGCACACAAGTGACACCATTGTTTTGGACCAATGTCCCAAGAAAAACCCAATACGGGAAGACCAATGCAACTATCTGAGGGTTTTATTATTATGTAGTTTCTGAATATAATCTAGGTGCCAAAACTAGCTCACCCAATAGAGAATAATATCAATAGTACTACCTCTCAGCCGGAGATAGTTGTTTTGGCCGAATCCCTACATGATCTCTCTGATAGCTTCACAGCTCCAATCTTCCCCATGAAACCTCAGCATCAGCCCTTTCTAGCCTAGTGTTTGCCCAACATCACTCTGGCTTTTCCTGTGTGAGCCTCTGGAGCCATTGCATCAGCTCTATGGCCCTCTACATCACTCACACTGGCCTTCTGAGGCACTGCGTAGCTCCCAGCTGGCTCTACGTGAGCCTTGGCTAGATCTGCATGAACCCCTCACTGGTTCTACCTCCCTCACTCTAGACTACTATGTTGATCCTCCTCATGCTATCTCTGCCTCTCTGCTTCTTTATTCATTGGTCCTTAGTTGCAACTCAGATCACTCTCTCAACTTCCTCAACAAACCTAGCCCTAGAAAGTCGAAATATTGATCAACTCGGTGTGTTCTCTAAGTAACCCTCAAGCCTCCTCTTATACTTTTCTCGTTCGCAATTCAACGGATGAGATTAAAACCCTAATCAATGACTAAGATTAGCTCTGGCTTGATCTATGAATTTTGGACCCTTCTAACACAGTTTTATATTGATTCACATTAATATTTTATTTTCCCTAAGTTTAGACTTAGGAGCTCCATAAAATATTAATTATTTTAATATCTCCGAAACTGTTTAGAACCTCCCAAACCATTTCTGGGTATTGGATATCTCATGTGCCTTAGCCTCTCCACCAATGTTTGCGGCTATAGCACATCGATGCTACCCCAAATCAACTAAGAGATTCACCAAATGGATGTTAAGACAACATTCTTGAATGACGTGATAGAAGAAGAGGTATATATCGAACAACCAAAAGGTTTCAAAACAAATGAAAAGAGAACTCATGTGTGTAGATTGAAGAAAACCTTGTATGGGCTAAAACAAGCACCGAGAGCTTGGTATGGTCGAATTGACAACTACTTGCAACAATTGGGATCCATCAAGAGCAATGTTGATCCCAATCTTTACTATATGTTGGTAGAAGGTGAGCTTTAATTCTCGTGTTATATGTGGATGATCTATTTTTTATAGGATCATCCATATTCAAAGGATTGCAAGAAGAACTTGGAAATAGAATTTGACATGAAGAATTTGGGGTTAAAGTACTACTTTCTAGGATTGGAATTTTGGGAACAGGATGGTGAGATATTCCTTGGCCAAGGTAGATATGCATTAGAAATTCTATAAAGATTTGGAATGCAGTATTGTCGACCTATGGCTATGCCTATGATTACCAATTGGAAGAAAATCGATTCTTCCAAAGACAAGGAAATGGAACCCACCTTATACAGACAGCTCATCAGGTCGCTTATGTATCTGGTCAACACCAAGGCAGACATATGTTGTATTTTCAACACCCTTTGATAGTTCATCGTGGAACTAAAAAGTGTGTAATGGGCAGCAGTAAAGCACATTCTCATTTATGTGTGGGGAACAGTCAATTTTGGATTAAGATACACCAAGGGCGTTGATATCGAATTGAGCGGATTCACTGATGCATATTAGGTAGGAAATTTAGTAGACAGGAAAAGTACCACTCAATGTTCCTCCAGTATTGGATCTGGGATGACCTCCTAGTACAGTAAGAGGTAGAAGTTTGTAGCACTGAGCTCAGTTCAATCTGAGTATATGGCAGCTAGGAAAGCAACATGTGAAGCTGTATGACTCGGGAAACTGCTTGTAAATCTATTTAGGAAAAGGATGGAAGAGACAAAAATATTCTGGGATAATTAGAGTTGTATGAAGCTTTCTGAAAATCTAATATTTCATGATTGCTCCAAACACATTGATATTCAGTGTCACTTTATCAGGGACTATTTTTAGTGTGGGGTGGTACAGTTGGAGTGTACTCCCATAGGAAATTAGGTAGCGAATGTACTGACCAAGGCTCTAGGAAGAACAAAGTTTGGTCAATTTCGGGAGTAGATGGGTATGATGGAAAATCCCTTTCAATTGTGTGATGAAAAATTTGAGAGGGAGTTTTAATACAAATGAAACAGTATCATGGGCAACAATACAGTAGCAGCAACAACACAGTTTTGGTGGAAACAACAGTGCAGAAAAGGAATTTCTTCAGAAACAGAGTATCATGCAGTTGGACATTGTTACTAGAGCACTTTCCTTGGTAATAGGGAGTGTTATTTTTTGGTGGGATCAAATGTGCTCTAGCCATAAAAATTGGTGGAGAGGCTAAGGCGCATGGTTTCTAAAGAACCCAGAAACCGTTTGGTGAAATTCCACCCAGATTGTACTTTATTAAAATAATTAATAATTTTAACAGGGTTCCTAAGTCTAAACTTAGGAAAATTAAAGTATTGATGGCTATTAATAAAAGTATGGGTGAGAATGATCTAGAAGGTGGATGAAGTCAAGATTTAATCTTAGCCATTGATTAGAGACTTAATATCGACCGTTGAAGTCTCAATGAGAAAAGTATAAGAAAGAAGGCTTGAGGTCCATTTGTAGAAATAGAGAATTGATCAGTTAGTTCGATTTTCCTAAGGAAGAGTTTGCTAAGGAATTCGAACAAGTGATCAAGAAGTGAGGATCTGAGGGGTACTAGAAGGAAGTGATTTCCAGTTCCAGTGAATATACTCCAGAGAAGACAGTGAAGGATCAAAGAGTAAGTGCAATGGCAAGGAGGGATAACGCAACATCTAGATAAGGTTGACATAGAATTGTTGGTGGAGACCAGGGATTAGTGCCAGGAATCATTATGGGTGATTGGGAGGAGAAAAATTGATTTCTGAACAGCATAACCAACAACAGATAGGGTGACACAATCAAAGGGAGTCTCCACGGAGAAGCCATGTAGTGACTGTGTATGCTCACGTAGAGACTGCACAATGGGTCAACTAGGAGCTGGGGCTAGTGTAGAATCTCTAGATTCAGTGTGAGAAAATTCTCACTATTTATCAATCAGTTACCTTCTCTAAGTGGATTGCCATTTTTATTTGGGGCATCCAGATTGTACTTAGAAATTTACTACCAATAATAGAAACCCTCAGATTTGTTGCACCGGTTTTCCTGCATTGGGTTTTTTTGAGGATGATTGTCTAAAAACAAGTGTGTCAACGTGATTGTTTATATGTTGGTGTTTCTCTTCCCTATTTAATTTTCAGTTCTTAATTTTTGAAATCTGCAACTGAATTTATTTTGATATTTACTAAAGCATTGGTGAATAACTTATTATTGTAAATAAGTAGGCGAAATAAATCAATCCCTCGGGCGAAATTTTCACAGGGAGCACCATAGGTTCATGATTTGAAGAATAAAGGGTCAACGCCTTCTCCACTACTTTTGGGAGTCCTATTTCACATTATGGCACCTATGTTCTTCATTAGGCCTCCTCTAAGGCCTAATAACATGTATTATTAAGAAAATAAATAATTTATTTTGCAGGTATGTTGTTTCATGACAAATTTGTTCAACATGCAATGGATGATCAACATAAGTATTTATGGTAAAAATGTGATTGTTTTATGACCAGCCTACATCCATTTTAACTCCACATCTATCAAGCATTGAGAAGGATCAACTCTCTCAAGTTGGAAACCTAGTTTTTGAGTGAAAAAGTTAGGGAAAGGTTTGCACCTCGAGATATTCGATCCCTCTCGGTGCTTGATAGATCGGGAGTTAAGATGGATCTAGGCTGGTTTCAGGCTTGTGCATCCAAATAAAATCTAACGAACATATGATTAATTTTATCAATAATATGTAAATTCATCTAATATTTATATAATCATTTTAAATATGGTAAATATGTCTGAGAATAATCTGGTCATTTTAAATTTTAAGTTTTCTTAGTTACCTTAGTTTATTGAGATGATAAATATTGTTAATAACTTTAATGACGAAAAATGATTAAATAATTTTATTTTTTTTAATGTAAAGTGACAATGTAATAGTGTTGAATGATATAAAATTTGAATAATAATAATAATATATTTAATTACAAATAGTCTTCATTGTGATTAATCTCAAACTATTTTCTTATGTTATTTGTATTATCACCCTTGTTACTTTTCTCATCTTTTCATATCAATTATATGAAAAGGATAGGTTAAATATTAAATAATTTAAATCTTTAGCATGATTTATTATAGTAAAAATCATACGTTGTATCTTTTTTTCTCCAATATTAATAGGTTGAATTACTATAACACAAAAATAAATGTACATTGTCAACAATGTTTTGTGCTTACACTGAAATCAATGAACAATTTTAATCCAATCACTTTAAAATTAATGTATCATCATACATATAATTACATCAAATCACAAATCAACACGTAAATTGAAATCATGACATCTAATTCAAGCAATCAAATAAGATTAGAAAACAACATTTAGACTGAAATCAATGCATCTAATGCATGAAATCAAATAGGATTAGAAATCTCCATTTACATTCAAATCAATGCATCTAGTGCAAGTAACCAAATATGATTATAAATCAACTTCTACACTGAAATCAATGAATCTAGTGCAAGTAAGAAAATATGACTATAAACCAACATCTGCACTGAAATCAATGTGTCTAGAGCAAGTAAAAAATAGGATTATAAACCAACATCTATACTTAAATCAATGCATCTAGTGCAAACAATCAAATAGGATTATAAGTCACCATCTACACTTAAATCAATGGATTTAGTGCAAATAATAAAATAGGATTGGAAAGCATCTACATTGAAATCAATATAGCTAGTGCAAGCAATCAAATGTTATTACAAATCAACATCTAAATTGAATTCAATGCATCTAGTGCAAGAAATCAAATAGGATTAGAAATCATCTACATTGAGATCAATGCATTTAGTCCAAGCAATCAAATATCATTAGAAATCAACAACTACACTGAAATCAATGCATCTAGTGCAACAAATCGTCTTCCCTCTCTCCCACCTCCACATACACACACACATATATATATATATATATATATATATATATATATATATATATATATATATATCTCCCTACATATCGCCTTATTTGTCTCTCTGTCTCAACACTGCAAACACACATGGTCTCTCACTCCATATCTTTCAATCTCTTAGTCCCTCCCTCACTCTCTCCATCTTTATCTTCTTCCCTCTCTTCACTTCCATATATATCTCTATCTTTGCTTCTCTCTCTATATCACCCCCAAAACATTTACTCTATTTCTCCAATCCATTTATATATCCCTCCCTCGTCCTATCCCTCTCCCTCTCTCTCTTCCCCTTCTCACCCTCTCCACTAACTATACCTCTCTTCCCTCTTACTATCCTCTCTCCCTCTTTCTCCATATTTCTTATCACTCCCTCTCTATCTCCACCTTTCTCTCTATATTTATTTCTTCTTACCTCCCTCTCTCCCCCCCTAAAAATCCATCTATCAATCCCTCCCTCTCCCCACTCTCTCACATCCTCTCTCTCTTCCTTCCTCTCTCCCTCCCTCCCTCTATATCCCTATTTCTCTCTCTCTTTACCCTACAATACTATATCCCTCCCTCTCTCCTCACTCCTTCTCTCTCCCATTCTCTCTGTCTATCCTTATTCTTCTCTTTATCTCACCCCCAAAGATACACACTCTCTCTCCATCTTTCCCTTGTCACTCCCTCTCTCTCTCTCTACTTCTCACTCTCTATGTATTTCTTCCTCTCTCATTCTCTCCCCCTCCAACTTGATCTCTCTATCCCTCCCTCTCTCCTCCTCTCTCTCCCATTCTCTCCTACCTACCTCTCTCTTCCCCCTTCTCTCTCTCTCTCTCTCTCTCTCTCTCTTTTTCTCTATTCCAATCCTCTCTCTTCCCCCATCTCTCTCTCTATCTCTCTCTCTCCAACCATGTTATTATATCCCTCCCTCTCTCCTTCTCTCTCCTCTCTATCTCTCCTTGTTTGTCTCTTTATCTCAACTCTAAACATGCGCCCTCTCTTTCCATCTCTCCCTTTTCACTCCCTCTCTTTGTCTCCACTTCTCACTCTCTATGTCCTTCTTATTACCTCCCTCTACCTCCCTATAAATCCATCTCTCTATCCCTCCCTCTCTCCTCCTCTCTCGAATGTCCTCTCTCTCAATCTTCCTCTCTCTCCCTTTCTCTTCTACCTTCCTCTCTCTTCCCCATCTCTCTCTCTTTCTCACTCCCTCTCCATCTCTCTCTCTTTCTCTTCCCTATGATCCTCTCACTATCTCCATCTCTCTCCTTCCCTCTCTCCCCCCCCATCTTTGTGTCTCGCTATCCCTCTCTCACCCTTCTCCCCTCTCTCACTCCTCTCCCTCTCTTTATTCCTCCTCTCCCTTTGCTTTATTATATCTCCATCTCTGCCTTGTCACTCCCCCTATCTCTCCACCTCTATCATTATATTTCTTTGTTCTTTCCTCCCATATATATCTACAGTTAATATATATAATGATATATTAATATATATTATGATCAAAAATTTGATATTGTATTAATCCAAAGTTATTAAATTTTATAATATTAATATTAGAATATATTAAAATGAATAATAGATTTAATAATAATAATAATAATAATAATAATAATAATAATAATAATAATAATAATTTAATATGATTATTAGGGCTAATAACTTTTTTTATGGTATTAATAATAATTTGGCCCATGGGCCCATGGTATTTGGCCCCTAGGATTCACCTTAATAAAACCTCTTTTTTGAGTTTTAGTAAGTATAAAGAGGTTTATGGAGTAAATATAAAAAGAGGTTTTATTTATTTACTATACCTCTAGTTTATTTATGCTTTTATTTATTTATCATATCTCTTTTATTTACCATGGCATTTGGCTCATAGGTTTGATATATAATTAGATGTTAATCTCTAATCTTTTTTTATATATATTTTTTTATTTATCATACCTCTATTTTATTTATATTTTTTTTATTTACCATACCTCTTTTTTGAGTGTTCATAAAACTATTTATATTTTATATTTATATTGTGCTTATACATAATAATAATTAGATTTATTTTGAAATAGCGTGGACATTAGATTAAATGTATAAAATGTTAAATGTTAAACAATACCTTTACATTTACATTTATGCCTACGTTTATGTTTTTATTTGAGATCTACCCTCATACTGGTCGTTTAGGTTTATGTTTTTATGTAAGATCTATCCCCATACTGGGTTGTACAGCACCTCATAGTCCAATCACATGAATCTTCCTACAACTAGTGAAGACATGCCCCATGAAGTTCTAAAAGAGTGCATAATGAATGGATGGTTCCACTCACATGAATAGAGGAATAAATGACATGAATCTTCCTAAAACTAATGAATACATGCCACATGAAGTTTTAATAGAGTGCATAATAAATGGATGGCTCCATGTCACATGAATAGAGGAAGTAAGAGAGGATTTAAATACATGAAGTTTTAAAAGAGTGCATAATGAATGGATGGTTCCATTGACATGAATAGAGGAAGTAACAAAGGATTTACATATTCTCGTAATCAAATTGTTGACTACGTAAAAGTCTTTTATGGGTCTAAAAGAAGTTATGTAAAATTTTACAATGGGTGCAAACATTTGAGTATTCACATGAGAGCTTTGGCTAAAATTAGGAAAGAAGTTTGAAGTTCCAAGATCATGGTTATGTAACAATATCATTACATGAGAGTTCATATCAATAAGTCCACCTATAGAGTCACATTAAATTGTAGTGAAGTCTTCTTTTATATAAATAAAGTGAGTTCCAAAATTAATGTAGAAGACAAATTCAAAAGTATATTGGAGTTAAAGTAACTTTTTTTGCAAAAACAAAGTTGATATAATGAGTCAAACTGAAGAGCCAGGAAAAATTCATTAGTGGGTGTTTGATTGCTGGTATCTAACACCCCAAGATTAACATTTTTGAGTCAAAGTAAAGATGAAGTATATTGATGTAAAAGTCATGTAAAAATTTGATAACTTATTATTCAAAGATGTTGGTTATGTCAATTTCAAAATTTGTGGTTTAAATCATACCAAATAGTGACATTCACATCTCAATTAACTTTGGTAAACCATAGTCATAGGTTATCTTGTTGGACATCATGAAACAAAGAACATATTCTATATAATTGTTGGCGATATGAAAGAAGAAGAAGCATACTTTGATAGAAATGATATAGAATAATATGAAGAATCAAGCATGCAGATGACAAATGAAGTAAGAAAATGACTCCATGAATCATGCAGGGAGATGGAGATGTAGAAATGGGAAAAGCAATGAGAAAGGAAGATGTTGATTTGATATGACAAAAAGAATAAGATTGATGCAAAAATGGAAGATTAATCAAGACTCAAAAGAGGGGATATTTGGTAGAAACCATTATGCTAGATAAGGAAAGATTAAATAAGAACAACTTCCAGCGATTGGGTAGAATTTGTTGATACAAGTCCATAGTTGCAAATGTGGGTAGATTTTTCTAGAGAAGGAAAGTAGTTAAAGCTCTCAGAATAGGTGGGAAGAAGAAAAAAATTATAAATATGAAAGATGAAGAGTAGAGGAAGTTGAGAAGGTTATAATGGAAGAAACTAGGAATACCAAAAGCCCATGCTCAGGAGAAAACCTTGGTGAGGTATTGGGTAGCAAGGTGAAAAAGACATGTTACTGGAGAGGCTATTTTTTACTCACAAGTGGGCATGGAGAAGATAATTAATGAAGAAGTGAGAGATTGCTATGGAGATTCATATAGAGGGTTCAGGAGGAAGCCACAAGAAAGTGAAAGAGGGCTTCATGATGGATTTCTATTAGAGGAAAGAGGTAAAGTATAGATAAGGACGAGGACAAAGAGAATGTAGAAGAAGGAAGAAGAAACAATAGATGACAATGATGTAGCAGAAGCGTGATGGACAAAATAAAATAAAAGGAAGAAAAGTATAAATAAAGTTTTGCATGTAGTGTGCAATAATAAATCCATGAACAAACATCTCTAACGGTTTAAATGGTCCTTAGTTAATAATAATTTAATGGTCTTAAGTCATATGTTGAAACAAGGATCGATAAATCTTAAGTTCAAATTTAAGAAAGTGTATACATCTAAGTCAAGTGTGATGCAAGAGAGAGAAAATGTATGTACCTAACTCATATGTAGCACTGAGTCAAAGGAGAAGTGAGGAGAGAGTTTGCAAGAGTTTAGGAATGCATCGTTAGGAGACCATGAAAGTTTTCTTTCCTCAATATTTTGACGCAAGGACATCGATATCAAGGTTATGGGTGAGTTAGAAACATAGGTGAAATATGATGATAGAGACAGAAAGGGGAAAACTAGGTAGAAGTAAAAGGTATTTGTGACACAATTAATAGTTGATGAACCATGTGCAATAAGGAGCTTTCTAGAGACTTTGGTTTCCTATGTATTCCAATGGATGGTTACTTCCTTATATGGACTTCACATTATGGTTGTGTTTTTAGGTACAAAAGAAATGGTGAAGAAGATTGAGAATGAAAATACCAAATGCCAATTGAAGGTAAAGATAAAGAACCATAAGGGAAAGACAAAAAGGGGCAAATTTAATAATCATTAAAATGTGGAAAAAGTAATTATTCATATTTGTAATGTTTTATGAAAATATAATCAAAGTGTAGAACAGTTCTAGAAATTCTATCTAGGGATGAAAAATGGAGAAAATTCAGTGAATTTAGGGATGAATATTGTTATCACAATTATGGAGAGATTATTGGGATATAATAGGAGATAGTTAGGGAATTTTTTGAGGGAATAATGGAAGGAATTTTCCATATATGATGTATTTGTTATGGTCTCTTGATTTTATATAAGGATACCATTTGTAAACTAAATGTAACATAGAGAAATGGTTTATTAAAAAGGATCTCACCTTTGGCGATTAAATCATATTTTGTGTTAATTTTCCTTGCTTTGAAAATGTGTAAGTTATATACCTTGTTGCATTGATGTTGAATTAGGTGTTGCTAGTGGCATCATCTTACATAGGTCAAACTGAGAGATCCTTGAATTTTTTCCTTAAATAACATACGATTGATAACTACCCTAACTAAATCACTAAATATGCCATTATTGGAATCTTGTACAATATAAAATATCTAATTTTTTTTCATTAAACAAAAATCTTGGCCAGTACCATTTTCTAGTAAAACATGGTGATGAGGGAAGCTTCAGAAATTGAAAAACAACTTTGTAACTTTAATACGCAAGATGGATATAAGTTGAGTCATTCTTGGAAGTACATTATCCACTTATTATCCTCTAAATCTAATCCCCCTAAAAACTATAACAATATGACCTATCCTTAGCTTCCCCTACCCACACCATATCCATCCCCCCATGCCCCACCTTCTTTTACTCCCACACATCCCTCTTTTCATTGTACTGCTCGCCCCTCCGTTCCCAACCACTATTTCATCCTATATTTTTCCTCCTGATTCGCCTTTCTAGTCAACTCCTCCCCTTTCTTAACCCTTCAACCCCTTCCCTAAACCAATTCCACTCCCATGTTTCAATTTCTCTTTCTTACTACATCCTTTAATAATCTAGCCTATTATTTTATTTATAATCCTTATTTCTATCTAATTCTAATTAAAAAAATAAAAAATCAATTCCAATTTATATCATAATAATTTAATTTAATAAAAAAACCTAATTTTATATATAATTCTTGGTTCTTTCTAATTTTAATTAAATAATATTTTTATAAGCAAATAACGTAATTAAATTTTTCCCTCAATTTGAACAATTTTAATGTGATAAATAAAAAATAAAATATTTAATTTTATCCTTGATATATGTTGACCATTATTTTATAGTTCTATATATTATTATTGTTGTCATTATTATTATTTTAATTCTTAATTTTGTATTTCTATTTTAATGCATAGTTACCTTTCCCTAATGAGGGTGAGGATTCAGTGCTACTTGTGGCAGTAGGGCAACATATAGAGCCCACCTAGCCGCCATGCCCCTTAGTATTTTTGACATGGATATGGTCATAATTAAGGCAATGCAGGTTGGTAGACTATCCAACTGTGGCAAGGTTATATACATGTTACCGTGAGTGAATAACTTCATTCTAGTGTGTTGGGTGATGAGGATGAAGAATCTTTGGAATTGTGGGTTTGAGCGGAGGCCTGCATGGAAATGGTTATGGATCTCGGCAGAGGGGGATTGTAGTTTATATCTTAGTCTGTGACATGGAGAGTTTTTGGACCAGGAGTGCCCATGGGATCCAGGTACCATGACGGAGGCCTCAGTTTTGCAGTTCTCATTAGGTTTTCTGGTCTAGTCTAATAATATTCCACACTCAATCTCACAATCCAAGGTTAGCTTCCTTTACTAGGCCTCATTAACTGAGATGGTCTCTATTGCTTGCATGGTTGTCTTCTTGGTTCGAGGTCACAATTTCGACTAGAAGAGCAATACAAATTGGCTCCATCAGGTACCTAGGGGTGACAAGGTCGATGTGGTGCCAAAATTTTCATGCTCTTCCAACTACTTTGTGATCTTGATTATCTATGACAGTAGTGATAATACTCAAGAAATAGTTCAGTGGGAGAGTTCTAGAGTCCTTCCGCAGAAGTGTTTCCTCATCTCTCACCTCGGTTCTTGTACTTCACGACATCGGTCATCCAATCTTTGTTTTATCAAGCCCCTATGTCGCACAAGTGGGTTCATCTAAGGTGAGGGGGAGTTGCTCATTGCCACGAAAGACAGTATCAGTAGGGTGAGTGTAGTCATTCTTCCTCTAACCATTCAAAGAATCAGGGCATGCAAGAGGGGACAATGCTATCTACTACCTGTTCGCTAGGCCAATTCGAAGCTCCCACCACTTTGGACTCAACTACCAGCAAGCTGCAAAATATCCAGCTATAAATTGACACCTTGAGGGACCAGGGCTATCAAGGCTGTAACGAATTAGCCACCTACATCAATGACATCCAACACATCTAGAACGAGATGTTGGACATGGTGGAAAGTCTATGATGACAACACTGACACACAAATGACCACCTTGGCAGTTTAGAGGTGAAGTTGGAGCATATCGACTTCTACATGCATGAGAATTTAGCCTCATTCTTTCCCCTCATGTCTTCCCTCCTAATCTGCCCCCCCCTAATGAGGATGTCTATTGTTGGGTTTTTTTATCCTTTTTGCAATGCATGTTATGTCTAATCGGCCACCTGGAAATAACTACTGGCATAGGTTGTCCCTGACTTCCTCTAGGCATTATGTTCCCCAAGTCTACTCTGCATGAGAAAGATGGGCATCTAGAGATGATTTATGCATTCAATCTTTTACTCATAATATAATGAATCCCTGTTGACTAAAAAAAGAAAGCGCATAGTTAATTTGACTAGTTTTTCTTTTAAATTCTATTTTCTCTAATTGTTTAATATTTTTGCACTGAGAGGCATTGTCCTGCTCAGTATGGAAGATATATTGTAATTTTATGTTATTTTATGTGATACTATGTTAACTTATAATGTTTCTAAAATTTAACATTTAACATTTATATCTTGGCTCAATTAAGAAATAATAAAAGGTTCAAATTAATAGAGAGTTGATTACGGGGGAGATGTTGTAGTGTCTCTAAATAAGTATAGTCATTTAAATATTGGTTCAATTAATAATGAAAATTTAAAAGTAACATAATTAAATTCAATTTGTTTTATTGTAATTTTGTTTGTAGAGCAATGTATCCCATCCAAATCAAGTTTGAAATTATGCTTTGGGAAAAATTGAATAAACAAGTATAAGTTCCATTGGTCAATGCTAAATTAATAATGGTTAATAGAAAAATCATCAAATAGACATTCATTGGCACCAACTAATAAATTGAGATGTCATGTGGATAAGTAAATTGTTTTCTCAAGCAGCATAGCTTGCATAAATTTTGGTAAGTGGTAACCACTAGTCTACACATTTATAAAACATAAATAATGGTGGAAGTAACTTCTGTAAGTATATTTTTTGCGTCTTCTTTGTATCCATTTTTTATGCAAAAACATGATGAGATTATGGTGGGAATAAATTGATGGTAAATATGTTATTTACATGAGTATAAGTTATTTTCAAATATTTTATTTTTTTATGGTTTTCCCGCAAAGCTTAAGAATACAAAATCACTACACCAATATCTTAAAATCGTGCACGAATATTGCGACCATATCCATAAATTATGGCATAAAATATGTAAAGGAGTTATCCACATGGAATTATATTGTCAAAATGATACAACAAGACCTTCAAGTTGTGTTCTATTTAAATGTTTGAAAATCAATTTTTATAGCAATATTGAAAATAAATAAATTGAAAGTTAAATATTATAATTTGCATTGGTCAATGTTGAACTAAGAGTGATGAGACAAATTGATTGTTAGGGTCCCTCCTTGCAAGATTCCATAACCATATTTATATTTAATTAAAAAGTACATAAAAACTTAATACTTACAATAAACTTAGAATATAAAAAGTTTCTTAACTATGCATATCCAACCATACTTTACCATGGATATTATTAAATTGTAAATATGTTCTACAATATAACAAGTTTCTTAACCATGGATATCCAACCAAAAATTTTCATGGATATTATTAAATGGTAAATAGGTTTTGTTACAATACCATGGGGGAATACCATTTCTTATCAATACCACATGCCAAAAAACCTTAACTATTTTCAAAATAAAAAATAAATATAAAATATATTATACATTATATATATCATTTCTTACATACAGTGACAGCTCTCGATGATATGGATGGAGGGGTGAGGGAGAGGGAAAAAGAGAGAGCTAGAGAGAAAGAGAAAAATATAGAGATGGGGAGAAGAGAAAGAGAGGGTTAGATGGAGGATGGGAGGGAGAGAGGCATGGAGTTGGTGGGAAAGAGAGATGGAGGGAAGAACAAATACATAAATAGATAGAGGTATAGAGAGGGAGTGATAAGGGAGATATGGAGAGAGAGTCAAGGAAAGAGGAGAGGAGGGAAGACACATTGAAGGAGAGGAGGGAGAGAAAGGGAAGAGAGAGAAGGAGACATATAGATGGAGAGGGGAGAATGGGAGAGAGAGGAGAGAGGGATATAGATAGTGGAAAAGTTGGAGAGAGAGAGAGATGGGGATAAAAGACAAAGGGAGGTGGGAGAGAAAGGGGGAGAGAGGAAGGAAGAGATGGAGGAATTGAGAGATAGAGAGACAAAAGGAGAGAGGGAGGGAGAGGGAGGGAGGGAGAGAGAGAGGAGAATAAAGACATTCAGAGATAGAGCTGCAGAGAGAGAGGAATTGAAAAGAGCGAGATGGAGAGAGTGTAAGTGGGAGACCAGAGGGGGAAAGAGAGATAGATAGAAAGGAGAGAGAGAGAAAGAAGGGAAAAAGGGAGAGAGGGGAGAGAGAGAGAGAGAGAGAGAGAGAGAGAGAGAGAGAGAGAGAGAGAGAGAGAGAGAAACAAAGATGGAGGGGGAGAGGAAGGGAATAGTGAAGGAGATATGGAGGGAGATAGTGATAGAGACGGAAGAGATAAAGTGAGAGTGATGGGGGGAAGAGACAAATGAAGGTGGGACAAAAAAGAGAGAGAGAGGAAGGAAAGGAGAGAGGAATTGACAGGGTGAAGGAGAGGGAGATAGAGTTGGAGAGGGGTAATTGGGAGGGAAGAAGAAATATATAGGGAAAGGTGGAAAGGGAGAGTGTGAGAAGGGAGAGATGGATCAACCTTAGATATTGTATGTTTGTATATAAAAAAATTGTAGATCCATCTTAACCCCTGATCTATGAAACACCCTGAAGGATCGAATCTATGGAGGTGCATAACTCGTTTTTGAGTGAAAAACTTGAGGAAGTTTTTTCACCTTGAAATATTTGCTCCCCCTCAAAGCTTGATAGATCTGGGATTAAGATGGATGTGGACTCATAATATTCAACATTTATAAAAAAAATTCCATTCTCTAACAATCATATTCAATTCTTTAATTTTCTTTTATCCCTAATCAAGAACTCTCTGATTCATTATTTCATGTTCTTAAAGATGGGTGAAGTGTTCACCAAAATGTTATAAACCTCAATAAGAGTATACAATACTCATGAAGCTTTTAACACCAATGATAACCCATTACAAATAAAAAATTATATTTAATATTTTACATTCTTGATATAAAAAAATTATGTTTTTCCCAAGGAGTTCTTGTCTAATGTAGCTTATTTGAAGGCTAATAATTAAACCAACCAAGACTAATCTTCACTTCAGATCTACCAAGAGAGAGATTAAAATTCTTCATGTGAGATTAAAGCTCTTCCTACTCTAAAAACTTTTTACACTTCTTTGGTAAATATTTACTTACTAAACATTTGAAATATAATATAAGAAATAGCCATACTTTTAAATTATCTTTAATTTATTTTCTTCCCAACATTTCACTTCAACATTTTTTAAATACAATTCCAATTTATAATTAACCATAGCTTCTATAAAATATTATTTTGAAAAATACAAAGATAAAAATTATTAAAAAATAATAAAATATTAAATAACAAAAAAAATGTGATTATTTAATATTCCATATAGACACCACTCATAAACTACAAATTAAAATGTCATATATATTTATTATTATAAAATGTGATATATATTTATTATTATTGTTATGTCATATAGAATGTGATATATATTTATTATTATTGTTATGTCATATAGATTGATAGATGGTTAAATATTTTAAATTATTTAATACTCAATACACATCATTACTAATAAATTTTAAATTAAATTTTGATTTAAGTTTTGAAGTGTGTAATGATTTTTCATTTATTATTACCAATATAAGATTTTAAGTTTTAATTTTTAAATATATTTTATTTAGAAATTAATTATTATTAAAGTTCAATTATTAATAATTATAAGGATTTTTTTGGTTACATTGAGAGGTGCATTTTAGAATGAGGGGATATGTAATTTGTCTTATATTTAATGTGGAATTAGAATGGTATTTTTGGGAAACATGGTATGGTATTAAAAATTATAATATTAATTGGGTATTTCATATTATTAATGCATAGTAGTGGAGTAATTTTTTATTTGTCATCATGTGATATTGATAAGCATATTATTAGTAATCTATTGTATTGGTTTATTTATTTTTTCTATAGTAGTGTAATGTGAAATAAATCTTAACTTGAAAAATGATAAATCTAAAATCAAATGAATTTAAACTTTTATATATATATATATATATAGATATATATCATGTGAAATATCTTTTATGTATTAAATTTTAGAGGTCATTTTGGTGTGTGGAAAGTTATTTTTGGCACTTTGGATACCGATTATTGATAGAGAGAAAGAAAACTAAAATCAAACATAGTCATATTAGTAAATATGGTTGATATATATAGAAAGCATTAATTTCTACAGTTTTTATAAATGAATCCCATCAATATAATTTAATATATTTATTAAAATCAACTACTAAAATCTAAGGGAAACCAATCAACTATTACTATATTTCTAGAAATATTTATGTCCCTAAATTAAAAACACAAATTATCGTTCAATTATTACTATAAAACTTTTCTCCATTATCATAGATCTAAATAACCGAACAATACAAACCAAGATAGCAACATAGTTTATAATTTTGACATTTTATTATCAATCTAAAATGTATTAGAAATCTGTATAAATCTAGAATTCCAGTAACTATTGATTCCATTTGGAAACTGTAACAGGTATCATCATAAAACTATATTAGCATAAATTATTTAAAAAACAAAAAAATTATCTTACATGTAAAACCAACCTTCGGAGTCTATATGTATATATATAACATATTATTAATGTTTTCTTGCTATTATAGTTTCATGATGATACATCTTGCAGAAACCTTGTTTTCTGTACAGCTCGAGGTTGTATATGAACAAAGATGAAGGAGATTGCATGTGGATATATATGAATGGGCTAGCTAGAATATTTTGATGGAGCTAATCTTTTTCTATTCTTTGGTCTATCGGTTCTTCTGTATTTTTAGTTCTTTTGTACTTTGGAAATTACACAGTTAAAAACTATCTAACCAATTTTATATTTATTCTTTTAGTTCTTTTGTACTTTGGAAATTACACAGTTAAAAACTATCTAACCAATTTTATATTTATTCTTTTATATTTTTTCGATGTTAAAATTAATAGCAGAAATTTACTCAAATCAAAGACAATATCTAGAATATTAATTGTAAACCAAATTTCAGGTATAACTGTAAATAGCATTCAATAAATAACAATTTGTTTTGGAGTAAAGTAATTTTTGCTACTCAAAGATTAGGACAGAGTTTTGACTCTGTCATTGAAGAAATATAAAAACGATTTATCCGGAATAAAAGTAAAATTTCCCACTGAGAGATTACAAGAGAGTTATGACTCCGTCTTGCAGAAATAATATTGAGGAAATAATATTAACTGTAATAGAAATTGCATTTCTAATTTTAAATGACGTTCAACAGATAGGAAAATTTATCTTGTAGTTAGGTAAACTTTTTTCACATTGATAAATTTAACCCAAAAAAAAATAATAAATTTTCTTCTTCATTTTGTAAATAAATTAAGATAGATATAAATTTTTTTAGAACATAAAATACAATATGTTATTTTTCATTGCTTAAATTATATTTTTGAATGCTAAATATAGTATGATGATGCTGGTGGTTAACATCTATTGAAACCAAACATTGGTTTATCAGACTTAAAGAAAGGAATTATTTAGTTTGATTTAAGATTTTATTCCTACGCTCAAAAAGCTTGCTCAAAGAAACGAATTATTTAGTTTGATTTAAGATTTTATTCCTCTGCTCAAAAAGCTTGCTCACTTTAATTTTGACAACTTAAAAGGCTAGGAAGGTTAGTATTACAACAAAGATTTTGAACTAAGATCTAATGTGGTTGTAGGCAGGGCACTCTAAGAGGGAGTGGTTTTCATCCTCGATGTTCGTATTCTCATAGAGATGACAAAACCTTTCCATCCATGGTGTTTTAGGAACTGGCCACTCACCAGTATCACTATGGAGCTCATTAGAATTCGTTCTAATCTTGGCTATATTAATTTTCTTATTTGAGCTAGTTAAAACGAAGAGATACTTTTGATCTTCTAGGGTGGGGTTAATGACCTCCTTATAGTATATTAATTTTCTTTTACCTACTAAATCTTTTTCACACCACATTTTTTATTTGAACTTAGAAGCAACAATATTTTTAATGTTATTAATGTTTTGCAATGCAACATTCTCGTCCAGCTCCCAATGGTTTAAGTAGGCACTAGTGTATTTATACCAACCTTGTTTGAGCCTTAGGTGGTCTTGGCTGGAATTTAAAGCTAACTTATCATGTCTATGGTCTCCTATGTTATTGAGTTTGTGCTTGTACAACAGAAGCCTAGTCATATCTAGGCTCTTCATAGGGGAAAGACCCACTTCTATAAGGAGAATAGGATAGGGTGCTTTGCTTTTAATTTTGAGGATATACATTATAAAATGCTTCTGGATTCGCTCAATCTTTCTTCAGGATTCTCTAGAGATACTACAACCCGAAACCTCATATCCATATAAGATAACTAGACTGACTGAAGTTTCAAAGAGGAACTTCCTTCTATCCCACATTACAAGGTTTGTCGTTTTACAATTATTTTCAAGACCAAAATAAGCATTCCATCCCACGTTAATCATTTTCTCAATGTTATAGTTCCAGTTGAGCTTGTGATGAATATCAATTCCTAGGTACTTGTAGGAAGACACTTCCTCCAAGTTACTATTGTCATACATAAAATTAGCGTAAGTGTCCTTCTTCGATTTGATAATCATAACTTTTGTTTTTTCAATGTTAACAATCATACCCATGCTAGAGTAGAAATCATTAAGAAGAATAAGTTGCTTATCAAGATCAGATGGACACCTTGCGAGAAGAACAATATTGTGAGCATAGAGAAGAAGGATGATGACTATCCTAGCTAAGATCGTGCCAACACATTCTGCTTCCTCTAAACAACCTTCTAGCTTGTCGATGTAAATCCCAAATAGGGTAGGGGAGAGGGGGCAACCTTGTTTAACTCTGATATTACACTTAATATCTTTCGTCCACCCCTCATTGCTCTTTAACTTGGCAATTACATTCTCGTATAACCTTATAGCAACAACTCTCAACTCAAAAGGAACTTTCAACTCTTCTATTCTGTTCCAAAGGTTATTTCTAGGAACTGTATCGAAAGTCATTCTAATGTCCACAAAGCAAAAAAGAGATTGGATTTATCATTGCGGCATTCTTCCACAATGATCATAAGCGTAACAGGTGGTATGTTGTTGAGTGCTACTTTTTAAAACCTGCTTGGCCTTTAGCCCGCTTACCTTCACTTTCAAGCCATATGCTCAACTTAAAAAATTAATTTTAACCAATAAAAATATATAGAAACCAATAAAAATTTTAGCCATAAAAAAATTAATTTTTCCTATAAATAGATATATATGAAGTTAATATCTAGATAAATTAATTAATATAGATCTCTTTGGAATATTTTTTAAAAACATAAAATTTAAACGTCTAATTTATATATTTTGTTACTTCTAATTATAATTACTTTTTATAATTACTTTATAGCATATTTATTTTTTAATTCTAATTACTTTATAGCATATTTAATTTCATAGTTATTTCGATATTATTTTTTTATTTAAAAAATAATTTTTCATTTTAATTTTAATTTAAAATAACAGAAATTAATGAACAAACTTACACATTCCTTGTACTAACATTAACCTCCAGACTTAATAAAAAAAATAAGATATCCTATAATTAGTAATTTTTCTTATAGAGAGATTTAAATACAGTTTCAAAAAAATTGCGTGCTTTAATTACAGAGCTACCCACTCGTAAGTTCTTTTATTTGGCTATTCTTTTGCCTTTCTAGTTATATATTTAACTAGGCAGTGTTTCGCTGTACTAGCGCTATGAACAGAAAGATATACACAGTAAATTTAACATAAATTTGTTTAACAAATCTCTAGCTTGTTAGTGTGGTAAATTTTAACTAATTTTTGACTTGTTAGTGTGGTTTAATCTTTGAAGATAAAGGGAAAGAAGATTGAATGAGCGGTGTTTACAAATAATTATCGTCGTAATCAGAGGATGAGGATGAAGATGAAGATATTGATGCCTCCACCTCTAAGATCTTACATAACACAGACATCTAACAAAATACCATGCACATGATCCACAAAACTTAACACATATAAGCGTGAGCAACTGAAAAGATACACTATGGGGCCAATATTTCAAAAGAACAGACATGCCAAGGCCATTAAAAAAAAATGATTGATAATTTTTTTTTTATTATCCATTAAATTATATATTAAATAAAGAATAATTTTATCTCAATTTTCTTTTATTAAAAATATAAATTTCTTAAATCCAATTTCAGTATAGACCAGGTTTATATATTTTCCCTAAAAAGATAATTACACTAATTTATTTTACATTATATATTATAATGTAATTTATATAATGATATTCATTAATATCATTATTATTTTATTTTATTTTACTATTTTTTTATTTAAATTTTCGAATTATTATTCAACTATCTTATCTACATCATTATCATAAAAAGAAAGAGAGAGCTGGTAATGAACTTAGCTTCTTGAATTGCCAACAATTGATCAATAACATGAAATCGCAAAGCTTGCTACTCTAACTGCCAGCAATTGACCAATAATATGAAACCACAAAACTTGCTCCTCTAACTTCTTATTAGTCTTTTTCATCTCCCATCGGACTATAGGTGTCACGCTCCTACCCTGACGGTGATCTTTCAACCGCATGAAGGGTGGTGCAACACCACCACATGTTTCCATTTTAACAATACTCGCAAGTGTGGACTACACTTAACATTCCATACCTAGTTTATTTTTCACATTCCAAGTATATCTTTTGTAAGCACAATGGAAAACATAAATTCATAAAACTTTTATCATCATTATTATTTCAACACAAGTGCACAATGGATAAATAATGGGAGGGGCAACTCCCTGAAGTATGAGTCTACCCACAATAATAATGATAACATCAATTTACATGAAATTCACAGTCAGAGAGGAACCCCAAGTTCCAACTCTCCAATGAACTTTTACAACTAGCGTGCACCACCATGCAGCGTTGCCCGAACCATCGTTCTGTCTGCCCGCCCTTGACTGGGTTAGGCCACACTATCCACCTGATAGAGGTGCCCATGGGCCACCCTCCATCGTTCACCATTCATCACGTCGTGTCATTTCACCGACTGCCCACCATTAAACACTCTGTTGAACGCTATTGTGTAGCTCGACTCATGTGTTGAATCGTTCAACCAAACTCCATGCAACACTGCCAAGTCATGTCGCCTGACCTAAGGCACACTCGCGACCTGACTACACTTCGTCATGTCAAACCACATTCCCGCATGTCCGAACCTCAGTTCAACCAACTTGCGGCGCCCTACCACCGTTCACCTCAGATGCCCACGTACATGAGCGGTGGGTGCACCACCCGCCCAGGGGTTGCCTCGCCGAGCTCGTCGTGATGCCCGTTCAACCGTCTGTGTAAGTCCTCCGAGTTATCATCCTGAAATTGAAAAGTTAGGCGCGCTGGGCGAGCATGTTTAACTGACGAGTTGGCATGAGTTGGCGGGCACGCGACGGACAAGACGAGTTAATCGCACATAACCAACGAGTCAAGGGCCACATCCGAACGCTGAGGCGGGCCAACCAAATGAGTCAGAGCTTCGCACGAAATTCATGATCGCAAAAGTGACTAAGAATTGTTGGTGGTGAGTTTATATGGGTAGGCGGTCCAGACATGGGTGCGCCATAGTGGTATTACGATAGGGGATGAGAAAGGGAATCAGCCTGAAGAACGTACCTAGTTTCGCAAGGCTCCAATGAAGGAACCAGAATTTGATTTGGAGCATGCTAAGGAGACCTTCATGGAAGTTAAGAGGAGCTTCATGAATGCCTCCACTTTAGGAAGTAAAGATAGACTAGAGCCAGAAATTGACCCATTGATGCTCACTACATTCTTAAAGACTTGCATGAAGCTTTTGCACAACAACAAGGTTGTAAAGGGGTTGTAAGAATTCATAACTAGATGTCATGGGACTGCACTAGGAGAACTGTGCATAGTCCAGAAGCGCGGGAAGATGAGATTGACCACGTAGATTAGGGAATATGAGATGGATCAAGTGATTTTAGATCTAGGATCGGATGTGAACGTCCTGCCAAAACAGACATGGGAACACATGGGTAGGTCTGCATTGCAATGGTCGCTTATCCAACTACAAAAGGAAAACCAACAAAATATCTTACCTATGGGGAGAATGTAGGGCATCACAGTAGATATCGAAGGAGCAAGTGCACTAGCAGATTTCGAAGAGATAGAGATTGTTGATGATAACAATCCCTACCCCTCGCTACTGGGAATAGATTGGGAAACTGACATGAATGGAGTGATAAATCTAAAGAAGCGCAAGATGATATTTGAGAAAACATCACCGTGCATAGTGGTACCTTTAGACCCTGCGAAAGTATCAGACTACACAGAGCCAGTGCATGACTATGAGAGTCATGACAATCTAGACTGCATTTAAAAGATAACTGCATGTGAGCAAGACTGGGTAAATCCAACCGCGGATGGCCGAATCTCATGGGAGCATGAAAGCTCCTATACATCAGATTCTGATGAAGAGATAGAACAATTGCAGAATCAGTTACATGAGGTAACCACGCTCAAATATAACATGATGACGTGATCTTTGCTGCTGTGTAATAATAAAGATAAGGGATCTGCCTATGTACGATGGGTTAGGTGAAGTGGATGAGTTCCTGAACAAATTTGAAAGAGAAGTGCCGAAATAGCAGCGTTTCGACTCTACGAAGTGGGTATTGCGCGCTACGCCCGCAGGGTAGTGGGATATGCACTAGAAGAGTTTTAAGGACTGGCACAACTGCCGAAGGATGATGCGCATACAGTTTGGGAAGCCTTAGATGTGTTAAAAGACAAGTATGAAGGACAAAAAGGCTCGTCTGCCCACCTTTCCAGGTGAATACAATCATATGGTGCGAAACCTGCGGGAACGCACACAGTCCTCATGGTAGGAGACATGATCAGTAAGTGGGTGTGGGTGAGACAAGGACATGAACGACCCCTCCAGTTGAAACCAAAGAGTATGAGAATACCAGCTGCGCAGAAGGATATCCACACAGAAGCCTTCAACAAAATACATGAAGCTCTAAACAAAGTCGAAAATACGAAGAAGACTAACTAGGACGTGTGCATACCAGCGGTTCTGCGGGCTTATAGGATTGCGTGCGAGGCCCTGATTGCACAGGCACCTCTAAAGCTGAAGTATGAAGTGAACACTGTAATCCCCATGGAGCATGAAAGGCCTAGTCTGCGCATAGCAGCACTGGTAGATATGATGGTTCGCGGAGCCTGAAAAGAAGAGATCACATAGCCACAAGAATAAAAACGCTTGGGACTTGAGGAAGAAATCCAACAGGGAAATTTTAGGCTCCAAGAAATTGAAGAAGAAAGGGTGTGATTAAGGAAAAAAATCACTCTGGTAGAAGTGGAAGTCAAAAAGCTAGAGGATGAGATAAGGAATGATTTTCTCGATAAGAAGACCTGGATGATAAAATAGGGTGTGCATGATCATGCTGAGAAGTTTGAGGACTAGCGCTATGAATTTATTAGTCTAATGCCTTGGCTTGGAACACATATTACTAAGATAATTAACCAGGTTGATGCGCTGGAGATGATAAGGTGCGCGACGCTGCTAGTAATGGTAAAAGGTGGGTATTTCCCAGGAAGAATGATGGATGACCAGAGGAAACTGCACACAGGTGGTGCAACCACCTGACTAGCCGAGGGAAGAACAGTCTTAGTGCTCCAGGCAGCTGAAAGGAACCACAAGACTATAAACTATGCTACCTGGGAACTACGCAATGTTGGAGCTGTGTGAAGAAGCGAAGAGTCACAAGGTCCACGGCTGTGCACGGGGGGTAGCGCTTCCGCGCGGGTTGACCAGAAAGTGACCATTGAAGTCACTATTCATGATCGTGTGCTTGACTTGATGCCAAATGGAGTAGGCACTAGGCATTTAAGATGCAATTTATGGGTAAGATTTGGAAAAATCTGCCGCCAAGGGAGAATTAATGAACCATATTTGGGAGAAATGGTCGAATTCAAATTCAAAAAGCATTCTAAAATAAAAAGGGCTGCCCCACAAACAGAACTTGGTCATTTGTGAATTGAGCCATTGAGAAGAGCCTTGATTATTGTGAGTCGAGCGTCAATCAAGCCCCTAAGTTCGAGAGTGCTAGATTCCTGGATAAACACAATGGCAATAGGTGCACACGTTATGGAGATAACTAAAATAACCGTCGAAGAGGCCTTGCAGGCCTTAACTATGGGGGATGTTGTAGAAGGCATCAGGATTGTGGCAGAAATCCCAAAATCACCACACATTCCAAGACCCAAGAAGGACAAACAAGCAATGGTCCCTATACATGTGTCCCCGTGAAACGCGTTGCACACCAAGCTGACAATGAAGGATAAGGGGAATGTTGTCATCATCGTGACCACTGAAGAAGAATAAGACCTAGAGGACCTAATTATTTTAGAAGATGACGATGGAGGCATGGAGGTTAGAGTGCCCAAGGAATTTAATGAGACCAAGAGATCGCTCTAGACCCCTCTCCTCCCAGACAGCATTATTTTTGAGGGTGCACACCTAGGGTGGGTGCCGAGCTTAAAATTCGAAGATTAGGACCTCGTTGACCATGAGAATTTCCCTCACCTTGCGACCTCAAACCTAATGAAGCCTAATCAGAACACCGTGGAAGGGGTTACAAAATTAGAGCCATGGAAGTGGTTGCGCGGAATGGAAATGGCTGAGCTACTTAACCTACTCTAGGTGCCGCATTTTCACCATGCCCCAATAACCATTTTTGTCATCAGGCAGCTACTTTTCCTAGTGCATGATGGTTATTTGTGGCTGGAGGAGCCCATCCGCATCATGACAGACTTGATTCACCGAATTTCATGGCTTCCATGCAAAGGAGAAGACCCCGCAGTGATATCGGAAGGGAAGAGCAGTGACTTGGCCATTGTGGAGGCCATGAAGAAAAAGTACAAGCTGGAAAAGAAGAAGAGGGGCTATGCCATCTTTAACATCAAGGACAAAGCATTACATGTGGTGACCAAATCCTAGCTAGTAAGGTTATGCGCAAGTGTCGCGCAGACAAGGTACCCATGCTGGTGGTCACACTGGTTGAGTAATGCGTGGAGGGGTCCAGTTTAACTAGTCCGAGTTCCTCTGCAAGGAGTTTTTAAAGAATTGTTGTGAAGCTCAGGAATAGGGCAAAACGTTCCACTATGCATGGCTTTTTCTTTCCATAGTGCCCATGGCAAGGGAATTACTAGAGGATAGTCAATTCCCAATAATTGACAGAGACCTACTAGAGGCAGCGAAGTATGCTTCGGTTTGGGCCAAAAACAATGCCAAGAGGATCCACGACAGTGAAATATTCTGGGTGTTCATGGATATGAACCTCAGAATGGAGATCAACTGCAAGCCGCAGTGGTTGCCCACGATCTACAACAACTTGTAGAGATTTGTGGAATTCAAAGTGGACATCCACAACATTTATATGAAAGCACGTAAGGATCTGAGCGAACAGTGGATATAGCTACCCTTCATAGCCTCAGATGTCGCGAAGATCAAGAATTCGATGGCATAAAGAAAGAAAGACAAGGCCAAGCTGTGCATCGCAAAGTTGGATGGAAAACGAAGGAAGGAAGAAGTGAAAGTAGAAGCGTGGGTCGTGCGGGATGCTACACAGAAAGCAACTGAGCAAGAAAAGGTTGCAGCAATAGCAGTAGCAGAGGAGGCCGCCGCATAGGTAGGTAAGGGCCAAACGACGCCTTTGTAGGGGCACGAAGCAGAGTAAGCAGAGACAAAAGAGGAAGGTGCAGACCCCAAAACCACGTCAATGTGGTTGAAGTGCTAGCACATAATAGAGCGGGGAGGGTGGCATAAGAAGGTCAAGGCATCGAAGTTGTCTATTGACCCGATCACCTTAACTGAGGGTGATTTGCATGACATTGGTGAGATAGTGCACGTTGTCACCTCTGAGGCCCTCCAAGATTTCATGCAGGAGAACCAAATTATGTTGGGGGTTGTGAGAGTGTAGTTGTAGGAATTATAGGCATGCCCTCCTTAGGTTGGTAACCTTTCGACTAGCCTCGCAATCGGAACAATGCCAGCAGAACAAATGTTGCACGCGCAGATGGAAAATACTATATTACTACTAGAAGGGGCACTTGTGATAACAAATGAGGCTGACAGACCTACAGTGAGCACATTGAAGGGTCTTGGTATCAACATGGATGCACTCCCACGAGAGACCTTATATGTTTTGCAGGATGGGATAACTGCAGAGGTACAAGCTAGGGAGATTCATGCACTGTAAATACTTAGCAAGCAAAAAATAAATATGGAACAATTGAGCTTGCAGCGCGATGAATTGGTGTTGCAAAATCAATAGTTGATGCAGGTAATCGACGAAGCCTTTCAAAGTGTCTCGGAGCTGGCCATCCCAGCGGACATAATAGCAGAGGCGCGCATCCACAAGTTAGTAGCATGGGTGTGTGAGGTGCAAGAAGAAATGACAAATGTTTAGTTGGACCTGAACCTTTAGATCCCCAACATCTAGTGCTTAGAGACAGAGGCACGAGAACTTCAACAGTGGTATGATAGTGTCCGAGGAATTGCATAGATAGTGGTCCTCACTTAGGGGCTCGCGCAGATGTAACATGCTAAATTGTTGAAGGAGTAGGTGGATGCGCAAAGATAGAAGGAAGTAGTCCTGAAGGTGCGTGTTCAACCTGAATCGATGAGGCCTTTACCATCACCGTAGAAATTGAAGGCAAGCTTGTAAACATGTAGGGGATGCACGTCTTGATGATTTGAAGCACTCCTCACACATAGGTCTCAGAACAAAGTACGCAGCAGATTTAGCAAGCAACAACTCAATCCGTTGCTAACCTTGTAGCAATTCAGACCCATTTTGAGGGACTCCACGCAAAGATCTCTGCGCCGATAGAGTGACTTGAGGGCAAGTCATGATGTTTGTGTTGGGGGCTCGTTGGGAATGGAATCCCCCCAAGGCATGTTTTGGGGCTTAAAGCCTAAATTTTGATCAATTCTTTTGAAAAATCTCTGCGAATTGCGGGCGCGGGGTGCGAAAAGTATAATAGAGTCACAGGGTTGTCCGCCCTAGTTTTGTAATGTAATTTCAACTGGACATACCTACCCATGGTCCATGGACCATGGGATTGTATAAATAGAGCGAGGCTCTAAGTGTAGAAAATAACAAATAAGCAAGAGAGAATAGAAGGATGAGAAGTAAAAGTGTAAAGTGTGTCTATGGGTCGTAGAGTAGGATAAGGCTTTGTAGCTGTGTGTGCAGAGGCCTAGTAGTCCACAACTGAGTGCATGGACCACTACAACTGAGTGTGTAGGGAAGGTTGAGTTTCTAATCATTGGAAGAGTCAATAAAGAGAATGTTTCCTATAATTTTGTGTATCTTTCTCCGGTTTAGTGCATGATTGAATATAATTTATGAGTATACTGTTTATTTACTACGCAAACCTGTATGAATGTTTTATGTTGTTATGTATAACTTGAGACAGTTAAGTAAGTGAAGGTGCTTAATTGATACTGGAAGATAAATAAGATCCTGGTTAATAGTGGAAAACGTGACACATCCCCCTGGTTGGGGCTGCGTGAAGGCAGGGTATCAGGCCATGAGGAACAGAAGGTGCGCAAATCCACCTGTGCACAGGGGACAAATAGTGGACCATTCGAGCTCATCAGACATCTCGAGGGTGTGAATACTTGGTTCTAGCGCCCTCCCATACTACTGCAGGTGAGACCTTAGTCCACACTCCACGATTTTTCCCGAAAGTTCCAGTAGTACAGGGATTTGTTTGGCTAATTAACTCTGAACCTGGGTCAAGCCCCAACAAGCCAACAAAGGGGTTTTTTGGATTCTCCCTTGATCCATAAGTCTATACCATATTGCCTTTTTTGAAAAGTATTCTGGGTTTTAGCCCATTTAAATTGATTGGTGGAAAAAGAAATAAAAGATTGAAATTGATTATCCCCAATGAAGGGGCCAGGATTACTATCCAAGTCATCTTCCAATAAGAAATTGTGCATGTATAAGTCACATAAAAGGCATTGTACCTATTCATTTTTTTATTTGAAACATTTGACAAAGTTTGGAGTGGTCACGAATTTTGCTAACTTAACAGCTATGATGGCTTCAACCTTCAGTAAGAGGTATCTTTCTAACAGGAATTGTGCATGATTGGTGGCAGGTGGTTGACAAGACAAAGCATCCGATTAGAGAGAGAAAATAGTTTCAATTTTGTCCTTGGCCTTCTGCACCTTGGATTGCGATTTTTCTACTTTATTTTGTTCATCTTTGAAATTAGAGAAAGTCTCATCTTCTATGACAGTAAGTGCCTCAAATTTCTTCGACAATTCTTGGTTTACTTGTAACGACAATGATTCTTCTTTATTTCGAGCCAACTCCTGCTAAGTCTTGGCTAGTTCATTTTGCAATTTCATGATAACAACTTCCCTTACCAGAGGAATGTAGTGAGGTGTTTCCTCTGTCTACGTTTCATCATCCTATGCTATCATTGATTCAATTTGAACAATAGCCCCAAATGCTTCTCGGGTCATACAACAATCTGCTTCAGTATTTCATTCAATATTAGTTTGAACAATAACTTCAGCTGTTCCTTGGGACATACATCCATCTTCCTGAGTATTCTCTGTAGAATTGGTTCAGACAACATCATATGAAGTGGGAAAGTATGTTTGGGTTTCCATTGGGTGAAAGCAAGCACCTTCTATCTGCATCTCACTACTCTTTAGAAGGAATTTCTCTACTTAGGCCCTTTTGATAAAACAAAACGGATCTCAGCCTGGGTTTCAATATCCTATCGAGAACAATGTTATGTTTCGGTCCCTACGGTCTGCAATTCTACTTTCAGTTTGTGAACCCTAACTTCTTCCTTCAACCATTCTCTCATTTGATTAACTAATTTCTTTTGCTTCATGTACTTCTTAAGAAACTTCCTCAATCTATCCTTATATGTTTTCTTTGTTGTGGGGTTTTTAATTGCCAGTGGCACAATTGTGTTTATTTCAGATTCAGGTGGAACTGTGCTAATATCAGCATGAGGTTCTGACGGAACCATGTCTCCCAATGGATTCCCATCTTCCAGGTTTTTTCTTCATGGGCTTCCCTCTCAGGAGACTCCAATGGAATGGTGTCTCTTGAGCGATTATCATTTTCATGGTCTTCTTCTCTATGGGCCTCGTCCTTTGGGGACTTCATTAAGATAGTGTCCCCTGGTTTATTTTCATCCTCTAGGGTTTCATCTGTATGTTTTTCCTTTGCTAGGGATTCCAATGTAATGGTAGCCTCTATGTGATTCCCATCCCCTAGGGTTTCCTCTAGATGTGCCTCTTTCTGAAGGGGTTCATCTATAGAAGGAACTGGTTCCCTCTTGTTGGGTGTGGAGCGTGATTATTCAGAGGTCTTTGTTTCAACCGGATGTATAACCCAGGAAGTTTGTACACCCCTCCATGCGGGGGGGTGCGAGGGCGACTCATCCCCTTCGTGGGGGTTCGAGGGGGCCGATCCCCCCGGCTGGGGGGTCCATGGGCCAGTGGTCACCCGGCAGGGGTTTCGGGGGTAGCGCCCCTGAAGCTAAAAACAGATGTAAAATTGCCTTGTGAAAGTATAGTAATTTCTAATCAATCTAGGTCGTTCATTAGGCAAATGATCTGATAGTAGAACTTATGTTTAGTTTAGGCTTTTTTTCCCTAGAAGGCAACACCTCTCTTTGTATGAGGGCATTGTATTTGAGGCTATGTAATAGATGTGTATTCTTTGAGAGAGAAATAGAGAGGTGAGACTGTGAGAGCAAATAGAGGATATTACAACAGATATGTTGTAGGTTGTGTCTCTTCATTTCGCTGGATAATAGAAAGGAAGTATTGGCCATTCGGGGTGGACGTAGCCCAAACTAGGTGAACCACGTATATCTGTGTCTCTCTTGTTTTATGCGTTTTCTATGTTTATATTTATGCAATATTTTATGTGTTCCATTGCTCTGTAATATATAATTTTCTAACAACTGGTATCAGAGCCAAAGGTCTACTTGGCTGATAAGGTCAAGGAAAGAAGGGTTCCTAGTTCGAGTGGGAGCAATGGTGGAAGATGGTAAGTTTAGGGTCGAGAAATTTAACAACCAAAACTTCTTGTTGTGGAAGATGCAGATGGAATATTATCTGTATTAGAAAGATCTGTACCTACCAATGGGTGGAAAAACAAATATGTCGACGGGTATGACAGATGAAGAATGGAACCTTCTCGATAGAAAGGCACTGGGAACAAGACGGTTGTGCTTCATAGCATCGGTCGCCTTCAACATTTTGAAGGAAACAACAACAGAGGGTTTGCTTAAGGTGTTGGCGAAACTATATAAAAAACCCTCAGCATCAAACAAGGTATTCCTTATGAAACGATTATTTAATATGAAGATGTCGAAAGGTGGATCTATTGCAGACCATTTAAATGATTTTAATACTGTTACGAGTCAGTTAAGTTCTGTAGGGGTAAACTTTGATGACGAAGTTAGAGCTTTGTTATTCTTGTGCTCATTTCCAGAAAGTTGGAATGGTTTAATAATGGCCATTAGTAAGTCTGTTTCTGGATCTAGTACTTTAAAGTTTGATGATGTTGTAGGTGCTATCCTTAGCGAGGAAATGTGACAGAAAAGATCCAGTGAGACATCGGGTAATGCTTTAAGTGCAAAGTCTAGGGGAAGAAAAATGGAAAGGGGAAAGAGCTCAGGATATCGTAGTAAATCAAGGGAAGGGAGATCCAAGTCTAGATCAATGATAGTGTGCTGGAAATGCGGAAAGAAAGGACACCTAAAGAAAGATTGTAGATCTCAGAAAGGAAAATAAGGAGATGCAAAACAAGAAAATAATCATGAAGCAAATGTGATAGGTGACGTGTTACAAGATGCTTTGATTCTTTCTTTTGAAAGTATTACTGATTCTTGGGTGGTAGATTCAGGGGCCTCATTCCATGCCACACTTGATAAAAAATATTTTCATGACTATGTTCAAGGAGATTTTGGACAAGTTCATTTGGGTGATGATAAACCCTATTAAATTGTTGGAATGTGTAAGGTTCTTGTGAAACAGTAGAATGGAAACAAATGGCTACTAAAGGAGGTAAGGCATGTTCCAGATCTAAAGAAAAATTTGATTTCAATAGGGCAGTTCAGCGGTGAAGGTTGTGTGACAACTTTCATAGATAAAGCTTGGAAGGTTACCAAAGGAGCCCTAGTGATAACAAAAAGCGAAAAGGTTGGTACATCATATTTATGCAATGGTATTTCTAACTCTGTTAATGCTTTAACTTCCAAAGGAGTAGATGCAACATGATGGCATCATAGGCTCAATCACATGAGTGAAAAGGGGATGAAGGTTCTTCACTCAAGGAATTTGTTGCTGGGTTTGAAGAATGTTGATTTGCACTTCTGCGAGAATTGCATTTATGGAAAATAGAAGAGAGTCAGATTTCTTAGAGTATGGGGACCTGCTCAGATATCATCTCTCAGAGGCTCTCATTATTATGTTACTTTTATTAATGATGCAACTAGAAAAACTTGGATTTATTGTATTAATAATAAATCTGCTATATTTGATGCTTTCAAGAAATGGAAAGCTTTGGTTGAGATTGAGACAAGAAAGAAATTGAAGTGTCTCAGATCAGACAATGGAGGTGAATATTGCAACAAAGATTTTGATAGGTACTGTTCAGAGCATGGAATTCGTAGAGAGAAGATAGTTCCGATAAAACCACAAGAAAATGGTGTGTCAGAAAGGATGAATAGAACAATCATGGAGCATGCAAGGTGCATGAGATTGCATGCAGGATTGCCTTTACAATTTCGGGCAGATGTTGTAGATACTTTTGTTTATCTAATAAACAAAGGGCTTTCAAGTTCCTTGGATGGTGGTGTTCCAGAGGAAGCATGGATAGGTAAAAAGGTAAACTACTAATTTTTAAAGCCTTTTGGTTGTGAGGCCTTTGTCCATATTAATAAAGAAAATAGAAAAAAGCTTTAGGCAAAGTCAAAGAAATGTACCCTTGTTGGATATGGTGTTAATGATTTTGGTTATCACTGATATGATTACGAAAATCACAAAATCATTAGGAGCAGAGATGTAATATTCAATGAAAAAGTCCTGTATAAGAATCAGTGGCAGGAAAGAAAACAAGGAATACACAATTCTTGATGAAATCACTGAAAACATAAAGGTGCCTGAAAATAATAATAATCAACAACCACAACTATAGCAACCACCACAAAAGCAACAGGCACCCCAAACACCTGAAAGTGGTGTTAGAAGATCTACAGGATAAAAATACACCCTGAACGATACTCTCCTTCATTATATTATTTATTGCTGACTGATTCTAGTGAACCTGAATGTTATGAAGAAGCAATGCAAGTTGAAAGTAGGAAGTAGTGGGAGGTAGCCATGGAAGAAGCGATGGACTCCTTAATGCATAACCAGACTTGGGACTTAGTCAAGTTGCCTGCAGGAAAAACTACATTGAAGAATAAATGTGTTTACAGGCTGAAGGAAGAAGATGGAGGAATACAAAGGTACAAAGCTAGACTTGTGGTGAAGGGGTTTGTACATAAAAAAGGTATTGATTTTGATGAAATATTTTCTCCTGTTGTTAAAATGACTTCAATTAGAACTATTTTAAGTGTAGTAGCAGTTGACGATTTGCATCTTGAGCAGTTAGATGTAAATACAACCTTTCTCCATGGGGATTTGGAGGAAGAGATATATATGCAGCAGCCACAAGGATATGATGTAAAAGGGAAGGGGAAACTAGTGTGTAGGTTGAAGAAGAGCTTGTATGGCTTAAAACAGGCTCTAAGGTAGTGTTATCTAAAATTTGACAAGTTTATGTTTGAACAAGGTTATACTAGATGTCACTCTGATCATTGTGTTTATCTAAAAAAGCAAAATGATGGCAGCTATATTATATTGTTATTGTATGTAGATGACATACTTGTTGCAGGGTGTAACATGCAGGAAATAAATGTGCTCAAAAGAAAATTGGCAAATTCATTTGCAATGAAGGATTTGGGAGCTGCAAAACAAATCCTTGGTAAGAGAATAACTAGAGATAGGAAAAATTGTAAATTAACATTGTCTCAGAATGAGTACATACAAAAGGTGTTGAAAATAATTAATATGCACAATGGAAAACTAGTTAGTACACCTTTTTCTAGCCATTTCAAACTTAGTAAGGAAATGTGCCCAAAGACCCAAGAAGACATGGATTATATGTCTAAAGTTCCATATGCATCAATAGTTGGAAGCTTAATGTATGCAATGGTCTGCACAAGGCCTGATATTGCACATGCAGTGGGAGTTCTAAGCAGGTACATGAACAATCTAGGAAAGGAACATTGGATGGCAGTGAAATGGATTCTCGGATATTTGAAAGGTACCACAAATCAAGAATTATGATTTGGTGGTACAAGCATTTCTATTCAGGGATATCTTGATGTAGACATGGCAGGTGATAGAGATAACAGCTATAGGTGGAACAACCGTCAGTTGGGTTTCAAAAATCCAAATTGTTGTTGTACTTTCAACAACAAAAGAAGAGTATGTTGCTGCTACAGAGGCTAGTAATGAAATGAATTGGTTACAAAGGTTTATGGGTGAATTGGGTAAGGAGCATGATATGGGAACGTTATACAGTGATAGCCAAAGTTCCATTCATCTTGCAAAGAACTCAACATTTCATTCCAGGACTAAACACATATAGCTCAAGTACCATTTCATTTGATCAGTGTTGGAAGATGGAGAGTTGAAGCTGGAAAAGATACACACTAGCTAGAATCTTGCAAATATGCTTACAAAAGTTGTAACCAGGAAGAAACTGAGAATATGTTCAGCTTCAATTGGTCTTCAAGGATGATGATGAAGATGAGAAATAGCCAGGTCCAAAGAGGAGTCATTGTCCAGCAAATGAGGCAAAAATGGAGTTGCTACAATCATTCTCCAAGTTGGAGATTATTGGGTGTGGAGCATGATTGTTCAGAGATCTTTGTTTCAGCCGGATGTATACCCCAGGAAGTTTGTACACCCCTCCACTTGGAGGGGTGCGGGGGGCACTTGTCCCCCCTGCGAGGGTTTGGGGGGGTCGATCCCCCCCGGCTGAGGGGTCTGGGGGCCAGCGGTCCCCCGATGGGGGTTTCAGGGGCAACGCCCCCGAAGCTAAAAATAGATGTAAAATTGCCTTGTAAATGTATAGTAATTTCTACTCAATCTAGGCCATTCATTAGGCAAATGATCTGACGGTAGAACTTATGTTTAGTTTAGGGTTTTTTTCCCTAGAAGGAAACCCCTCTCTTTCTATGAGGGCATTGTATTTGAGGCTGTGTAATAGATGTGTATTCTCTGAGCGAGAAACAGAGAGCTGAGACTGTGAGAGAAAACAAAGGATATTACAGCAAATCTGTTGTAGGTTGTGTCTCTTCATTTTGTTGGATAATAGAAAGGAAGGACTAGCTGTTCGAGGTGGATGTAGCCCAAACTGTGTGAACCATGTATATCTGTGTCTGTCTTGTTTTATGCGTTTTCTTTGTTCATATTTCTACAATATTTTATGTGTTCCACTGCTCCGTAATATATAATTTTCTAACACCTGTAACCTGCCAAACTATCAGTAAATGACAAAGTTTCAATATGGCGAGGACTACCAATAGGGGAAAACTAGTTAAGGGCATGATTTTACCCTTTAGAGTTTTCGTACAGATCTATTTCCTCATAGAATGTCCACATATTCTCCAATACTCAGGAAACTTCTTCCTCGTATTCCTACAAAACATCATCTTGTGTTCATCGAGAGGGCATGTGAGACGGCCTTGCCTCTTCTATTGGAAATGCAGCGTGTTGTTATGATTTGATCCTCGCAGAGCACCTATGCTTTATTGGGCTTGAAGCCAAAGAATGGTTCCTTCTTTTTCTTGTCCGTTTCGGACTTGTTACTCTTACCCCCTATTACTCAATCTCTAGGTTTTCTCTTAGTGGTTCCAAAGAAGGATTTACAAGGTCATCCCAGGTCAATTTTTGTTTGGTCAATTCATGAATGAAGATTAATTTAATCAACCCATGATGGTTGATGACAAAATGTGGGTCCTTAGCCTTTCTGACCCAACTAGCAACATCATGCAATAAAGAGTTTAGATAAAATTGAAAATTATCTGTAAATTTATGCTTCAAAATAGCTAACAATTTAAGTTGTCAAGGTTTTACCATGTCCCAATGTCCATCACACATGATAAAACTCCAAAAAATGGCACCAGTTCCTGTTATGGTTTCCTTAAAGTTGTGGGGTGAATCCCTTTTTCTTTGCACAGTAATTGTTCATCTGGGTCTTGGAATACTGTGACTGTGTCCTGCAGAAGAACATGCTTAGCCATCCACCTCGTGCCTTCTACTAGAAGTCCAGAGGCTTCATCTATAACTACTTCAGAAGTTGTTATGTTTCTACCTTTCATCGTTGTGTGGCCATTATGTAAAATTTGCAGAAATTCAAGTGTTATTTCCTCGTGAAATCCCTATAATTTGGTCAGTTATTGAAGCTAGACAACACGGTCAAGAATTTCATGACCTTGTTCTGATACCCGAAGCACTGTAGGTTCAGTATAGATGGATTTTCCTCCCATGGTTTCTGTTTCTCAGTAGCTAGTTCACTTGCACTTTTGCATGCACTCTTCTCACAATTTCACAGTTTAGAATAGAACCATAAAACGCTAAAGCTATTAATAGAGCGGTTTCATTGTTTTAGAGTTAATATCAAAAGAAATTATATTATTTGTCTCATCAATAGTTTTTAGCGCAACTTCATAATTAATTCACATGTTATCCATAATTCTTTCCTTCCCCCTCCAATCAAAAAAGAATTTAATAATTATTGCACATGTGCATTCATAATGAAGTCCTTCAATCGGAAAGAAGTTTAATAATCATTGCACATGCTATCCTTAACACAGACCATCCTCCCTCTAATATGAAAAGGGAATCCACACCCACAAAGCATGGGAAAGAGGGAGAGGGCATCAAGAAGTCATAAATGCAGTTGGACAATCAATCAAAGCGGTGTAAAATACGACAAAGAGAATTAGAGCAGTACATGTCAAAATATTTGAAATGCTTGTAAAATTAATAAAACCAACATTAGATCATTATGTGAAGAGATATTCACCTTAGGTGGAAAAGGTGACAAACTCATGATCGGTGATAAATATTAATGACTGTTGGTATGAGATGATCAAACGATAATGGTATAATGCATATAAAGATATAGTTTACCATGCATGTTGGTTAATTTAATTAGAAATATTGTTGAGATGGTAATTCCTCCTCTATAAGTGAATTAATAGAGGGTAATAGGATAAAGTGTATTTGGTAATGTAACAGAGTACTTCAATACCACAAGAAAAGCCACTACTGCTAGTAGGCATTCATAGCCTCGATAGGGTTTCTTTTTAACCCAAAAATAAGCCATAGTCCTCCTTTTAATATTTAGATGATTTCCATTTTCCTTGCTATAAAGAGAGCACTATGCTAGCATGGTAACCAGATACTCATTGTGCCATTCAACTGGCTATAACAAAGTGATCAGGCTGGCTCGTGATGAGACCACTTGTCCTTCTGACAGTTTTTACTATCAAGAAGGTCATTACCTTGGTGTGGTGGCTATAATGGAATGTCACTTGTAACATCTTTATGATCATGGTAGGTTGGCTAATGATGAGAACCCTTGTCCTCTTTAAGATGCTGTTGCATTTTCCTACTTTCATATTTTCATGTTTTTATTATAAAGGGATGGAAGCTCATTTACTCCTGAAGAGTCAAGGATGATGTAATAAGTAAGAAAATGCCAATGAAAGTTATGTTTTTACCACTATATCATCATACCAAAGGGAATTATCAATTGAAAGTGTGAAACGAAAACCAACATGGTATTAAGATAGTACAACATTTTATGATGTGTCCAAAGAGAAGTTATTAAACCAATTATTATATCGATGAACCATGTTATTTTTGAAATAAAGATAACCATAAAAGGTTTTACAAATCATAATGGTATGAATATTACTATTTTTTTCCTTTACCTTGGATACAAATTCCAAATCCAAACAGATGGTTTAACTAAAAACATGGAAGAGAAAAAAATGGAAAAAAGAATGAACGATGATGGAACAACAAAAATAAATCACAGCTGCTCGTTCTACCAAGCAACAACTATTAAATTGTTTGAACAACAACTATTCAATTGATTAAACAACAAACACACAAAATAAATCAGTGTTGTTCAATTGATTGAACAAAAAAACATGCAAAAATAATTGGTGTTGTTCAATTGATTGAACATAAAAACCCACAAAAAAGAAAAATTGGAGTTGTTCAATGGATTGAACAACAACTATTCAATTGATTGAACAACAAACACACCAAAGAAAATGGGTGTTGTTCAATTGATTGGAAAATAGTTGTTCAATTGATTGAACAACAACACATGCAAAAAGAAATGGGTGTTGTTCAATTGATTGAACATCAAAACACACAAAAAAGAAAAACTAGAGCTATTCAATGGATTGAACAGTAGTTGTTCAACTAATTGAACAATAAAACATGCAAAAAGAAAAATTGGAGTTGTTCAGTGGATTGAACAACAATTATTAAACACACCAAAAATAAGAGAAATCCTTGTATTTACATAGTGATGCCTAACTAAATTGAAATCAACAGTAAAGAGAATATATACATTATTACAGCTAAAGAAAGATACATTTTTATGAAATTAAAGTTGTCGGGTCATCACTCCGTGCAGCTAAAATTTCGCAGAGTGGAATCATCACATATCTATTGACAAAAAGACTCTTTGGTGAGTGGTTTGTGATAAAGATGCACCCGATGTCCATTCACCTTGAAAGAATGGGCAGAATCATCAATGGTAGCTAGAGAGAGAGTGCCATTGTTGTGTACCTCTTGAATTTCATAAAGGCAAATCCACCATGTTTGTAACTTGCCCGTTGTATAGTCTCCAAAATATCCTCAAAATATCATCCACTTTCACCTTTATCACCACCATTTCACTCACATGTCGCAACTCCATAGCCATATAATCTTTCATTAGCCTCCATTTTTATAATTATATGGGTTCCATTTTTGTTTTCCAAAAGTTATTGATTTCTATTATTATATGTTAATTAAATGGTTAAAACTTAGAAAAATGACATATACTTGCTAATACTTAAAAGTGGCTTGAGTTTCATGATATGTGTGGGTTATTTGGAAGCTTCCAAGGCACCCTTATGAGCCCTCCAATGCTCAAATTAGAATTCCCTTCAAGATATGGAAGAATATTTGGATAAAGGTCAAAGAGGATATGTGTCTCATGATTACCTATTTGAGTTGTAACTCTATGATATTTTCTAGGGATCTAGGGAGAGAATAATGGACCTCCATTAGTGAGGTAGCTTCTTATGTTCTTGTATAAATAGGAGAGCCTTTTCCTTCCAAAGGCATGTGTAAAGTTGGGAAATGATCATGTTTTGAATATAGAATTTGGATTTGGCACCATGCTCATGAGTGATGTTGACCTTCGTTTGGTTATGCTTTCATCTGGAGCCTCTCAACCTGCCACCTCTCATGCTTTTCGATTGACCACCTCTTTATTTGCTTTCTACCTAGAAGTTAAGAGAATTTGCTTTTATTTGCTTTCATATATTTTCCTGTGTGAGAGATTAAGAGTGATTGTTTTTATTTGCTTTCTACGTAGAAGTTAAGAGAATTTGCTTTTATTTGATTTCATATCTTTTCCCATGTGAGATGTTAAGAATGATTTTTTTTTCTCTCATTTATGAATGAGTGGTGTGTTTTTCAGTTCCTACAATATTGAAAGATTAAGATTCCAATTCCGTGCGCTGTACTATAATTGTATTATAGTTTCTTTTGAGTTGATTGTTGAATTAGAGTAGGAGAATTTGGTTTTTCATTACTTAGTTTTGTAGTTATATCGATCTAAATTAAAAGTTAATTGCTAGCATATATAGTGCACGCATGATTTGCAAGTTTTACGAAACCCCCGGGTTGACAATTAAAAGATAGATAATTAACTTGGCTCAACACCTGGAGAGTATTGGAATCTGGAATCATAGAGAAGCACCCAGTCTCCTTTCTAAAACGTCTTCTTTTTAATAAGACTGTTAGGCCATTTTCCCTTTTGTTAATGAATAATTACGGCGCATTGTAGTTCAAGTATTCGAGCCTCATTCGATTCATTTATTTGTTTAAGTCCTTTAGTTTGGGCCTTTTTTAGATCCAGTCCCACTTCCGGGGCTATTCTGAGGGTCTTTATTTCAAATTCAATAGGAAAAATAGGTTGTTTTCCAAATACAAGTTGGTACAGAGAATATCTGGTAGTATTTTTCCAAGTTGTGCGATAGGCCCACAAGGCCTCTTGCAGACTAGCAGACGAGTCCCGTCGATGTGTCGAAACTGTCTTGGTTATAATCGCTTTGATGACCTTGTTGGTGCTTTCAACGTGCCCATTCACCCGTGGGTGATATGGGGAAGTGCCTCTATGTGTGATGTGGTGGTTCCATAGAGTGGTTGTATTATTATGTCCTACAAATTTCCCTCCTCCATATGTTATCACTTCTGTAGGTAAGCCATAATGCACAAATAACCCAAAAAGGAAATTGATTACGACTTCATCTGTAGATCTTGGAAAATCCATTATTTCTACCCACTTCGTCACATAGTCTGTAGCAACCAGCATGTAGGCCTTTTGATTTAATGATAGATAAAATGGGCCAACAAAATCCAATCCCATTATTCGAAAGGTTCTATTACCAATTCAGTCTGTAGAAATATTTTGACAGATTAACCAAGACGGCCCATCCTTTGGCAGCTATCACAAGCCTGGACATATTTCTTAGCATCTTTAAAAATAGTGGGCCAATAATAGTCCATCTTTAGTACCTTATGCCTTGTTCCACGATCTGCAAAGTGTCCTATGCCTCGCTTTTCATGGGAATCCTTCAAGATGCTGTAAATTTCATCTTCACGAATTCATCATCATATGCACATATCAGATCCCGTATGGAAAAGGTATCTGCCAGTCAAAGAAAATCGAGCACTGCATTGGACAATATGTTTCCTTTCACTTGTTGTCAAGTGTCTAAGTACCTTTCCTACTGCTAGATAGTTTGCTACGTTTGCATACCATGGCATTTTAACTGCTAAGACAAACAAATGTTCATCTCGAAACTCATCATCTATTCCCAATGCATCATTTATCTTTGGAACCCAAGATAGAAAATCTCAGACTGGTTTTTCCTTCGCTAAACAATCTTTAATGGTGATATCAATCTCCTACAAAAGTAGCAACCAATGAGTCACTCGACCATCTGTAATGGGTTTGTTAGCTAAGTATCTAATGTCTCAATGATCAGTATATAGAAAAACTTCATATGTAGTTATATAATGTCCAAATTTGTTTATGGCATAAATGAAAACTAAGAATTCATTTTCTGTTACTGTATAATTAAGTTCAAAAACAGTGAGATTTTTGTTGAAATAAGAAATAGCATAAGGCTTTCTATCCTCCTCTTGGACGAGGACAGTGCCTATTGCTACATATGACACATCCATAGAGATGTGAAAGGGTAGCTCCCAGTTGGGTCCATGCAATACTCGTGCCATCGAAACTAATTTTTTCAAATTGTTGGGTTGTGTTATATTCTTTCCATGACTAGCCCACATAGTCAACCAGGGGGTTAGAAGGGGGGCATATCCCCCACTTCATTGCGGAAATTGCATAGGGAGGGGGCTCACATGGGGTTTGAGGGGTGCAAGTAACCCCACTCTATGGGGTCTGGGGTAACGCCCTGGAAAATTTTGTTTTTGAACCCTATATTAGGTTGGGCAGACCTACCTATGGTTTTGTGCATGACTTTTCACACATGGTTTTGGACACGATGGTTTTTGTTCCATGGTATTGGATGCTTTGAAATGTATAAATATATATTGTAACATTGAAAGGAACATAAGGAAAAATTAAGCTGGTAGTCCTTGTTTTGGATCCAGGGCAAAATATCTGTGTATATGTGTTTTCTGTGTTATGCTCTCGCATTGTTTATTTTCTATGTTTTAGAATTCATATGCAGGTAATTTCTACACGGGTTAAAACCTACATTTGGTGTCAGAGCTGTTTTGGCTTCAAGGGGATGATTTTGTTGCTTAGGGGTCTCACTCGGGCCTATGGTAGACCCTGTTCAGTGGCAAATCTACAAGATTGATTTTGGTGGTGAAAGAAGATGGCGAGAAGTGGAAAGATAGATCGAGAAATTTAATGGTCAGAGTTTTGAGTTGTGGAAACTCAAGATGGAGGATCTCTTGGTGAATAAAGATCAGTGGATCGTGGTAGATCCAGGTACTAAACCAACGAGAGTGTTCAATGAAGAATGGAAGATGTTGGATTGGAAGGCAAAGAGCACAATACGATTATGTGTGTCAGATTCAGTATTGCTAAATGTATCAGGGGAAGCTACGATGAAGGTTTTGTGGGACAAGTTAGGGACTTTGTACCAGTCTAAGTCTCTGGTGAAGAAACTGTTCCTATGGAAACCGTTGTATAACCTAAGGATGAAAGATGGAGACTCAGTGAAAAAGTGTCTGAACACATTTAATACTATGGTAAGTCAGTTATTATCTGTTGATATTAAAATTTTAGATGAAGATAAGTGCATTAGTTTGTTATGTTCTCTACCAAATTTGTGGGATAACTTGGTTATTGTAATAGGTATCAATCCAACTGCCTTGCAGTTTGATGAAATAGTCTCATCCTCGTTGAGAAAGGAGATGATATGGAAAAATATGGAGAGCCGGAATGGTGATGCCCTATCTGTACAAGGACAGTCCCAAAATAGAAACAATAATAAGTAATCGAGTGGGAGATCTAAATCTCTAGAAAAGCTTGTAAAGGTGGTGTGCTGTAAATCCAGAAAGGAATGACACTACAAATGGGACTGTAAATCTAAATCTCCTGATAAAGGAAAGGGATCTGATGAAATTCCTTCTGCAGAGGAAAAAAGCACCTCAGATGAAGGTGGGGATGTGTACTTGGTTTCTTTAAGTACACATGTAGAACATGAGGTATGGTTGATTAACTCAGGTGAATCCTTTCACTTCACTCCCCATAGAGAGTGGTTCTGTGAGTATGAGAAAAATGATGGTGGTGATATCTTCTTAGGGGACGATAGGAAGGCTAGAATCATTGGTCGCTAAAAAGTAACGTTGAAGTTGCAAGGTGGAAGGGTTAAAACACTTCCAGGTGTTCTACATATTCCTACATTGGCCAGAAATCTGATTTTTGTAAGCAAGTTGGATGATGCAGGTGTAAAAACAGTGTTCGAGAAGGATACATGCAAGATGGTTGTGCGAGCATTGGTATTGATGTGGGTAGTTTAGATTGGAACTCTACACAAGATGGAAGGTAGCACTATTGTTGATAGGTGAAACAACTCTCTGGTTCCTGAAAGTGGAGGAGAAAATCTAGTGGTCTCTAGAGAGAAGACCATGATGTGGCATCAAAGGCTTAGACATATTGGAGAGAAGGGCCTTCAAATATTTCATGGTAAAGTTATGGTAGAAGGTATGAGTAATAGCTCTCTGGATCTTGATTTCTGTGAAATTGTGTATATGGGAAGCAGAATCGAGTGAGTTTCTTCTTTGGTGGTAAGAGGGAAAAACATATATTAGAGCTTGTGCACAGTGATGTGTTTGGACCTGTGAAGATTCCATCACTGGGTAAGTTTGTTTACTATGTATCATTTATAGATGACTTCTCAAGGAATACATGGATATATTTCCTTAAGAAGAAATCTGAAGTCTTTGACAGGTTTAAAGAATTTAAGGCTCTAGTGGAAAACCAGACAGAGAAGAAGATAAAGGTGCTAAGGACAGATAATGGTGGAGAGTTTTGCAGTAAGGAATTTGAAGAATTTTGTAAGAAGTGTGATATAGCATGGAAGAATACTACTCTATATACACCTTAGCATAATGGAGTTGTAGAAAGAATGAACAAGATGTTGATGGAAAGGGCAAGAAGCATGGTCAGTGGTGCCGGGTTAGGACAAGAATTCTGGGCAGAGGTAGCAGAGACTGCATGTTACCTGGTCAACAGATCACCTTCATCAGCATTGGAAGATAAGACTCCACAAGAGGTATTGACTAGTAAGAAACCTTCTCTTTCACATCTGAGGGTATTTGGATGTGATGCATATGTAAATGTTCCAAAGGAGAAAATAACCAAGTTGGAGAAAAGTGCATATTTATTGGGTATAAGGATAGTTTAAACGGTTATAAGCTTTGGAACCCATTAACAAAGAAGGTTGTGTATAGCCAAGATGTGGTGTTTAGAGAGGTGAAAGATGTTATTAAACATGAATTCCAACCAAAGGAACATGAGAAGATAGAGTTTGAGCTAAACGAGGAAGAATCAGAGTCTACAGAAGAGGTGGAATCAGAAGATGAAGAGCCACAAACTCTGGGTTTGAGAAGACCAGTTCGAGAAAGAAGGGAGCCAGAAAGGTACCATCCATCTACTTTCTGTTCAAATTTTTCTTTATATATTAATGATGATGATCCCAGAACTGTGAAGGAAGAAGTAGATTCAATGGATGGAAAACTTTGGAAAGAGGCCATGGTTGATGAAATGGCATCTTTGAACAAAAATGAGGCTTGGGATCTATTGGAGTTGTCGGCGGGAAGGAAACCCATTGGAAAAAAATCGGTGTCTAGGAAGAAGACAAATGCAGAAGGAAAGGTGGAGAAATACAAAGCTTGGTTGGTATAAAAATGTTATTCCCAGGTGCTGGGAATTGATTTTGGTGATATTTTTTTTGCTATTTCCAAGGTAACTTCTATTAGATTACTTTTATCTATTGTTGCTGCTTTTGATTTTGAGGTAGAACAAATGGATGTGAAGCAACCTGAAGGCTTTGTGGTGAAGGGTAAGAAAGAACTAGTATACAAGTTAAAGAAGTCTTCGTATGGGTTAAAACAGTCACCAAGGATGTCGTATCAGAAATTTGATATATTTATACGTAGACTTGGCTTCACCAGAAGCAAAGAAGATCACTGTGTGTATTTTAAATTAATTGGTGAACGTGTTATTTATCTGGTCTTGTATGTGGATGATATGTTGCTGGTTGGAAATGATAAAGAAATTATCCAAGATTTGAAGACCGATTTGTCCTCCAAATTTGACATGAAAGATCGTGGTACTGCAAACTATATTTTGGGCATGGAAATTAAAAGAGATCAGACAAAGAGGAAGCTCTTATTAAACCAGAGGAAGTATGTTAAGACAATATTGCAGAGGTTTAATATGCAAGATAGTAAAGCGGTGAAGGTTCCTATTCCATTAAGTGTAAAGTTATCTACTGAACAGTGTCCCAAGACACAAGAAGAGGAAGAGGACATGTCTGATGTTCCATAAGCAAGTGTAGTCGGTAGCCTAATGTATGCGATGGTCTATACTAGACCTGAAATTGCACATGCAGTGGGAGTATTGAGCAAGTTTATGTCAAAATCAGGGAAGGAGCACTCTTGTTATGAAACCAGCTCAAGAAAAGATAGAAAAGATAAATCAACGCTTTAGAATTCAGCCTCTTCGAGGGGGAAACCTCCTTTACATTACATAAATGAAAAATTCTTGGATGATACAAATGAAAAGACCTCCTTTCTATATATAGGAGTCTAAGGGGTCATAACATAATCAGAGCCGACATAACAATTATAATGTAAGGGCACAATAATAACAATAGTGGGCTTCTATGGGGCACAATAGTAACAATATGGGCACTACATGGGTACATCAATATAATAAGTGGGTTGTACTAATAACAATAATGGGTTACACTAGTAGTATAGGGGCCTAACATGCCCCTCTCCTTCAAAAAGTGTTGTCCTCAACGCTTGAGTAGTTCTTGATGCTTCTGTATAAAATTCTTGTCCTCCCATGTGGAATCTTCAGCAGGTAAATTCTTCCACTTGATGAGATACTTAGAAATTGATCGATTTCATAGCTGTCAGCTTCTTGTTTTTGCGACTGCTCCAGGTTCCAATATGATTTTTCCTTCCTCTTCAACTTCTGGCAATATTGTTTGAATTGGGATCTTTTGCAACTTTTGAATAAGTGGCCATACTTCTTCGTCCTTCTTCCATTCATCCCTTGCTTCGTTTATCAAATCTGGTTGGATAATAGAAATAGCACAAAACAATGCTTCCACATCCTCATCCTTGAAGAGTCTTCGCATTCGGTATGGTCGCCATTTTTTAAGTGCATGTAGTATTGCCAACATTTCCTTCTCATAAATAGCTTGCTTGAGATGTAGCAGTAAAAATACCCAATCACCTACATCAAAACATTTTTCACTACGATGTTGATCTACCTGTTGTTTCATTTGATTTTGCACCGAAGTGGCGTTATCCTTTAAAAGTTGGAGAACTTGTTGCTGATGCTAGATGTGATATTTCACTGCTTGAACCTTTTTCTTCTTGATATGTCCTTTTATCTCTAGACTTTGAGTAGTGGTAATTTCTTCCAATCCTTTACAAGATATGGTCGGATTCATTTCTTGATTCTTGATGTGATCTTTCACTTCTTGAACATTTTTCTTCTTGATATGTCCTTCTATCTTGATAGTTTGAGGAGTGGTAATTTTGAACAATGAATTACAAGATATGGTTGGATTCATTTCTTCTTTCTCTTGGGTGGGGTCCCGACGTATATCTTTTTCTTTTGATGTTTCTTGATCCTTTTCTTCCTCCTCTTCATATTCTATGTAAAATAATTTCTTCTCAACACACTTATGACCTTTAGTGCATTTGCTATCACAATTGTAACAAAGCCCTTTTTCTCTTTTTTCTTCCAATTGTTGTGGTGTAACCCTTGTAGGTTGTGGAAGGCTAGGAGAAACAACACTTCCATATTTATAGTTGTGAGGGGTATGCTTCCTAGTTTCCATAATTTTTCTTTCCAATATGTCACGAAGCCCTTTTACTCTTTCCAATTGTTGTGGTGTTGCTCTAAAGAAGGTGTTGCTCTTTGTATCCTCATAATGTGCTATCATTTCCTCCTTGAAAATTGACCACATAAAAAGTTGTTTACGAGAACAAAGCCCTTCATACCATAAAAATTGATCTGGTTCTAAATATGAAGATGCGATACATACTTTTTGTAATAGTGGTACACCAGGTAGATGAAAATATTTCTCCATCTGAACTGTCCAATTTACCGGATCCTTGCCATCAAACTTCCTCATCTTGTTTTTTTCTTGGTTTTAGGAGCTCGATATTGAAATGACTCTAACTCTGTACTTTCAGATCTTTAATTTATGAAATTATGACCTGTAGTCGCCCTCCATGTCCTCTTTCCAATGCCACAAGTCTGACCCAAATTGGATTCTCCAAGGAAGAGTTATACGAAATCTCCCGCAGTGACTTGATTATAGACTAATTCAGTAGATTGAACTTGTACGATGTGCTACGAGTCACTGTTTCGACCTTTGGATCTGAAAAATTCACACAAGAAACTACAGCCAGTCCTCTTTCTGTACCTTCTTATGAAATTTCAATCTGATCCCCAGAGAGAAAGTTATGATGATTTTCCCCAGGTCACCTGTTTGGAATGTAATTTAGGGGTCTGCAAAAAGACCCACTTCCTCAGATCATATCTCTGCAAATATAGTGCGAAAAGCTCTGAAATTTGGACCCGAGGTTTAGTGCGATTTCTTCTCAAATGGGGTTTTTTTGAAACTTCTGAAACATCGCAGAAAAAAAGTTATAGTGAAAATGCCATGATGACCGGTTTGGAGGAGCGAAACCCTAGAATCCAAAGTTCTAATACCAAATGTTATGAAACCAACTCAAGAAAAGATAGAAAAGATATATCAATGCCTTAGAATTCAGCCTCTTGGAGGGGGAAACCTCCTTTACATTACATAAATGAATAATTCTTGGATGATACAAATGAAAAGACCTCCTTTCTATATATAGGAGTCTAAGGGGTCATAACATAATCAGAGCCAACATAACAATAATAATGTAAGGGCACAATAATAACAATAGTGGGCTTCTATGGGGCACAATAGTAATAATATGGGCACTACATGGGTACATCAATATAATAAGTGGGTTGTACTAATAAAAATAAGGGGTTACACTAGTAGTATAGGGGCCTAACAACTCGACAACAGTGAAGCAGGTTTTGAGGTATTTGTGGTGGCACTATTGATTATGGTTTGTGCTACCAAGGAAGACCAAGATTGGACAGAGTGTTGGATATTCATGGCTTTTTTGATGGAGATTGGGCTGGAGATCTAGATAAGAGAAGATCTACAAGTGGGTATGTGTTTAACCTATTTGGAGGTGTAGTCATCTGGATGAGTAAGAAACAATCTGTAGTGGCACTATCAATTATAGAGGAAGAATGCATGGCAACCAATCATGCAAGCAAGGAAGCAGTTTGATTGCAAAGATTGTGTTCAAGTATGAGGTTAGTACAGGGAGATACAAGGATAGGCTGTGACATCCAAAGTTCAATTTCTTGGCAAAGAACCATGCATATCATTCAAAGACAAAGCACATTGATGTTCAGTATCACTTTGTGAGGGATATGATAGAAGACAAAAAGGTGTTGGTGGTAAAGGTGGACACTTTGAAGAATACTGCAGATGCATTGACAAATTTTGTGAGCTCTGAGAATTTTTCCTGGTGTAGAGAAACAACGGGCATTGTAGGGCTAGATAAATGTCTAAGCTGTCTTGTGGCCCCTTGTTGAAAGAAAACAACAACTGGGAGAATTTTGGGTTGTGTTATATTCTTTCCATGACTAGCCCACGTTGTTAACCAGGGGGTTAAAAGGGGGGTAGATCTCCCCCTTCATTGCACCAATTGCATAGCGGGGGGGTGGCTCACATGGTGTTTGAGGGCTGCAAGTAACCCCACTCTATGGGGTCCACAACAGCGGCCCAGAAAATTTTGTTTTTGGACCCTATATTAGGTTGGACGGACCTACCTATGGTTTTGTGCATAATTTTATGCACACGGTTTTGACTGTGATGGTTTTTGGTCCATGGTTTTGGACACGATGGTTTTCATTCCATGGTATTGGATGACTCGGCATGTATAAATATGTATTGTAACATTGAAAGGAACATAATGAAAAATCAAGCTTGTAGTCCCAGTTTTGGGATCCACAGGAAAATTTCTCTCCGTATATGTGTTTTATGTGTTATGCTCTCGCATTGTTTATTTTTTGTGTTTTAGAATTCGTATGAAGGTAATTTCTTTATGGGGTTAAAATCTACACAAATTTGTAAAAGTTGTGTCACATTTATTAGACCATTTAAAATAAAAATTTCATGTTAAAGCCTACAAAGGCACGCCAATTTGTGATTTTTTTTTATGAACCTGTGATAATAACCTGCATATCCAAGGAAGCTACGTACCTCTGTCTGAATACAGGGTGTAGGTAGTAGGAGCATTACCTGTATCTTTGCTCAATCTACCTATAACCTAGCTGTAAAAATGTAGTGTCCTAGGATAACACCTTCTGTCATGATCATGTGACACTTGACATTGCTTAAACATAGCCTAGTGGTTGTGCATCGTTCCAAAACCTTCTCTAATGTCTATAGCACTTGGTCAAATTTGTCCCCATATAGGTTAAAGTCACCCATGCAAACTTCCAATCCTTCATTTATCATATCAACAAAAATGTTGAGTATGGCCCTTTGAAACATCGTCGGGGCATTGCATTAACCAAACAGTAACACTCTGTAAGCGAATGTAACCCACGAGTAGGTAAAGGTGGTTTTGTCTTGGTCATCAGGGGTGATTTGGATCTGATTGTAGCCACTGAAGCCATCCAGAAAGGAGAAGAACTATTTTCGTGCCAGTGTATGAAGGACTTGATCAATAGATAGAAGCCGGAAGTGATCTTTCTGTGTGGCCTTGTTTAATTCCCGATAATCCACACAGATATGACACTTCTATTTTTCTTGGGAACAACTACCAGCAAAGAGACCAACTCTATCCGACTTGGAGAATTCAACATACGATAAGATCGCAATATGATGATCCGGATTCATTGACATTTGTTGCTCGGATTCAAGATCCGATGCGGTTTGTCGGATCATCGAATTTTGTTCCATAAATAGGAATATCTTGGATGGCCTGGAAGGGAGGAATTTTGATGAAAATATTTTTCAGTTCCCCACGAGATCAATGTCTAGATAGACAACTCGTTTAGGTATTGTTAATCTTTCAGGGAACAGGGGAGAAGTAACTATGAGTTTTTGAGGATATTTTTGCTCAACTATATCTCCTCCTTGTTTTATTTATGTGTTAGTGACAGTAGATGGTGTATCTTTAGGTGGGGTTTATAACTCAATTGGTGACTAGTCTCTGTCTTCCTCGAGAGTGATAATGCATCTTGACCTCAGTCTATGTTGATTGCATTCTTTTTGTTTAGTCTCATAGTCCGAGTTTTTAACAATTTGTATCGACTACACTGGCATCTTATTGGGGTTTGGATTCGGTTGAGCTAGTAGTTGGGGATGCAAAAGGGGATGAGGATTTTGCTATAATGGATATGGGACTGATAATGTACATTGAGATTGAGGACCTGTCCCCATAAGCGGATTAGTTATCCCTAGAGGTCACTGCCAATTTGGAGACCAATTTGAATTTTGTGAAGTAGAGGCAGGCCACTAGGATGGATATGGATTACCTTGCCAAAGAGGAGTAAAAGGAGAATTCAGCCAACCATTACCTAGAAAGGATAGAGTTGGCCAAGGTGACACAAGAAATGGTTGGGAATACCAATTTGAGAAAGGTGATTGAACTTTCCACGCTTCTCAAGAATTATGTTGTTGATTAAATGACGAAGAAGGAAAGAGTCAAGATCTGTCTTGTGACATACTTGTGGGTTGGCCTTGCCACTGTAGACCCTGGTTCATTAAATATACTAGTTCTATCTCTTCTTCTACTTCTTTAAAAATTTCTTTCACCCATGGTAGTGATGGACACTACTCAATGGCATGGTCCTTGGTGTAGATAGTGCATGTCTCGACCACGCCCAATGGACACTCCCATTGGTTGTGCTTGTTCCGGAAGCATGGGCAAAAAATCTCCAAGTTTTGTAATGCTAAGGCTTGTTTTTGTTTGGCCTACAGGATGTCCAACTACATTGTAAGGGTGCCTAGGATGTCTATGTTGATGTCCTCTATGAGGTTACCGATTTCCATTCTTGTTACACCTCCACTGTGTGGCTTTCTTCCTCTAGTCATAAGATCTCAGCTTCCTGATACACAAGTGAATGATTTCATCGTAATCCTCTTGAGAAATCTCTCCCTTTCCAATCATATTTAAAGTTTCTATCCATTCTTATTTGATTCCTTTAATTAAGATGGCTTTCAGAACTTCTTTTAGTAATGTGGAGTGAGGGGATATCTACAAATTGTAGTGAAATAATTCGACATATTATTCTAGAGTTTCATTATCCTTTGTAGACATCTTAAATATTTCATCTTTTAATTACCTAGTACTACAATAGTCCTGATATTTTGTGAGAAAAGAAGTTTTCATGCCATCCCATGATTTAATAGTGCGTCCACGTAAACCCATGAACCACCTAAAAGTTGCTGCTTTTAGGGTAGAAGGGAACGACTTTAGTTTTTGAGGGTCGGTGGTATAATCGTATCCTTTGCAGAGGACATCAAACTCAAATAAGAAGTCATCCAGATCCTTTGTGGCCATCCAATAAAGGTTTGGGAGATTTTTCAAGGGAATAACTTTCATCAGAGCATTGGCTATGACTATGGGGTATTCCAATGTCGAGGTTTGTCATTGAGGTTGATTCGCCATTTGGTAGAAAATGTGCCAATATCCTTCAGAGACTTCAGGGGTGTTATTTGAGTAAGCAGGGTATTCTTAATCCAAGATGGTTTCACATCATTACCCAGATCTAGAGTTGCAAGAGATTATAATTAAAACAATTATGGCTCTGCCTTAGTAGTTCCACTGGTTTCTCCCCCTCCTTATATTAAATTACACGATTTTCCCTCTTATCAAGAATCAAAATGTAAATTTTCTGTAACCTGAAAGCTCTGTTCATATCCTCCAATTTGTCTATGAATATCAGCATAGGCTATAGATGGTGAGCCTAATGCCTGAGGGATTACAGTAGGGATTTTTCCGAATATAGTTTGGGGTCCTACCAACGCTTGAGACTCTGATTTTCTTACGGTTTCATCTATAAAAGTTGATCTCCCAAGGCTCACCGATCCCTTCAGTTTTGTGTAATTAGGTGGGGGGTTATGATATTTTTCTATCTTTTTATTCATAGTCATTCATAAAAAGAAACCTACTCCTATTTAACCTCTACCATTTGCTGAAAAGCATGCTGATGAGCAAGCACTTTACTTGTTGGTTATACAGGTTCTTACCTCTCGTTTTTAAAACACAATGCTTTTATAGTAAAAATAAAAATAAATCACTTTGAAACACTCGCACTGACAATGGTGCCAAAATGTCGGTGCAATATGGTGACTATTAAAAGCAATCTTAATACCTACATTAATCATCAACCCAGGGTAAGTCTGTTTATTTCAAGAGTGTTCAACATTGTCTATGCAAGTGAATTCAAAGGTTAATTCATAATGAAATGATTTAGAATCGTTGCAATGATTAATATATAATTCTTGAATTTCAATCCAAAACAATCCTGAAAGAAATATTTAAATCATTTTCAAATCTACTTTAATCTATTACACAAGGAACTAAATGAGAATGAAAGTAAAAGGAATGACCCTTAGCAATCTAACTGGTATTGACACTAATTCGTTTAGCATGAAGGAAATCTAGAGCCATTGAACAACAAGTAACTATGCAAGCACCTCATGGAAATAAATCGACTATAAGCTTGAGATCTCTAGTAACACTACTTTAGAATGAACAACAATCGTATACTTAAATGAACTCGATCAATTTTGTAAATATTAACACATAGATGTAAAGCATGGAAAGATCTAGAATCTAGTTTAAACAGAAAAAGAAAATCATAATCATCAATACTCTCAACAATCAGAACAATCAATAATAAAAAATTATAAGAATAAGTAGAAATAAATATGATACAATTAAAGCAATAAATCTCCTACCGACCGGACCCAAAGTCTCCAGAGGTCACTGCCGAAAGATACTCAGAATGCGATTATAGGTAAAACACAGTCTTCTTCATTAAAATTGATAATAGAAGTACAATGTCACAGTAATGAAAGTGCTCTGTGTCCAAAATAAATAATGACAACCTTAAAATTCCTAACTAGATATTCAATTCACCTCACGACTTTATATAAATTTGGAAAAATAAATCGATAAAAGTGAATCCATATGATCATGAGATCCCGAGGATTTTGCAACCAACAATATGATTTCATCACATAACCGAATTGATCTTCCCGATCTTCTTCTATCCTTCATAATTGATACATTGTGTTTTTCCTTTCTTGGTTACTATTGTTCTGTTGTTTGAACAACAATCATTCAATTCACGTCCCTGCATATAAAGATAGTGAAAGTTAAGTTTTCATGCCTAAATTTACCCAATTCATTAATGATGGATTTTATTTAGCTTATACGATTTTTTCTTCCATATTTATTCCTAGAAAGAAGATAAACAAATAAAGAAAAATGATTAATTAAGCTAATATGAGGATAAAGCATACCTATTCCACAGCCCAACATGGGTGTCACATTATTACTTTGACATGTTATTATGTTTTCATGATGGTTTTCTATTAGCAGGGTGGTGATTGTAAATACTACATCGAGCTATGTTATAAAGCTCTATGGGAAGTATATTTTCTTTTGGGTGATTTTGTTGAGGTTTTAGTGTGGTCTAACACTGAGGACACTTATTCCAAGATAAATGTTGGACAAGACATCTTAATGGGTGCTCATCTGGTTTATTATGGCTATTGAAATTGGCAATGGCTAAGGCTTTGTAAAGGAAAAACTACATTTTTGGCACATTTATCTATGAAAATAATGGAAATTAGGAGAAACATGAAGTGAAAATTCACAGGTTTCATGTGAGGAGGAAATTGAAGGAAAATAATGGAAAATGATGAAAATAGAGGTCTCATTCATAAAAAGCCTTCTAAGGATCAGTTTGTAATCATTTGTTAGTTGAGTTTTGGAGAAATCTCATTATTATCTCTCACTCTTGGACACTTAGAGATTTTTTTGGCATTGGAGCAAGAAAGGAAAATGAGACAAGAGGTAGCAAGGATCAAGTAAGGAGAGGCAGGATCATGTAGCTACAACAAGATTCATTGCATGTATCAATTTGCATGTGTATTTTTCTTACTAGATTTGGCATGCATGGTATTACATGTGGTTATTTGTTGTTGTGGGAATGGTTATGCTAGGAATAACAATGTTTTCAGCCTAGCCTTGCCATTTTCATGTAGCCATGGTGTGACAATATTCTCATGTTTTGGTTGAGCTGGACTGTTGGATGGATTTGAAGTTGAGTGGGGTGGATATCTGAATGATAGAAAACATGGCCTAGTGGTCCATACACCAGATTGTGGATCATGGTAAAGCCACTGACCTAGTGACCACTGAGCCAGACTGTGGGTTGTTGTAAATCTAGTATTTTGTTGCCTCTGTGGGCCTAGGAATCCTTTCTGATGAATGACATGATATACGACAAAGCCTATAAGTGGTTTACTCTCTGTTGGGCCTAGTAATCCTAGGTTTGGGATATGCGGTAAAGCCTGTAGAGTGGGTCTCAGTTTAGGGTGTAGTGCTATGGGTTTTGATTTTGGTAAAGCCTTAGAGACTAGGATACAAGAAAATTCCTCACGGTGTAGGTGGAGAAATATGGTGGCATCGATGCTTGTTTGGGCTAATGATTGGGTGGAGATCATCGTAAAGCCTATTATGATGTGTTCATTTCGTTTGCCTAGTGATCCGAGATGGATTATGGTAATTCTTGGCTTCTATTGATGAGGGTTAGGTGGTTTAGCCTCGGTATGCCCTGGTTGGTTTTTTTGGTTTGAGTCCCACATTCATTCTTAGAATATGGCACGAGGGTGAATGGTTGAAGAGAGGTTTTGCTCAACCATTCTATGGTCAGTTGGAATGGGGTAGTCCCATATTTGATTGGTTTATTGCATTCATTAATGAGAAATTCATTCCATTGATTTTCAGGTGTAAATGTACTTATGTATATTTGGATTTTATGGCTGATATGATTATGATGTTTTTGTCCCTATTATGTTGGCTATATGTATGTTTTATGACAATACTATGTATGGATCTCAACATATTTTTACTTGTAAATGAATGGATAATGTATCTATGGCCTAATAGATGATAATGCAGCAAATGACATGAGGGAAAAATTGTTCATAATGATTCTCAGATAAGTATGAGATCCATACGCTTAATTCTATTTTTTACACATGTAGGTTACATGTTGATGATATGTTTGAAGAAATGCTTGGCATGGCTAGTAGGGTCTGATTAAGGTCTTATTCAACTTATTTATATTAAATCATTGTTTCCCTATTATTTTATTGTTCCTAAGTTATCACTCCATTTTGGATAGTGACCTAGGCTCTGGGCCTGAACAATTGGCTGAAATTTTTGGGTCATTGGTATAGCACTGAAAAATTTAGCCTCTGGTTGTGGACATGCAAGCCTGTGAGAGTGAATTTTAGTTTTTTGAACTCTCTCTTGCCTATAGCATGGGGGAGAATGAGGCCAGAGATGTTGAGAACATCAGTGGAACCCAGGGACAGGATGTATGAGTCGATGACATGTCTCCTAAGGGTTCTGTTGCCGATGTGGATACATTGGTTGATGTGTTCCATCGATTCCACTTCCTTAAGGTCACATATGAGGTTATATCCAATCATAAGAGCCTCTCGTCACATGATTACCGTATTGGCATGGTTATTTAGGTAGATGTGGGAGGAGGGTGTTACAAAACATGTTAGTTAGTTACCGTTACGATGAGGGTGTTACAGGACAAGTTTGTTAGTTACTGTTACAAATATGATGACTTTATTTATGTTTGAATTGATGCGCTTGTGAAGTTATATGTTGCTAATATAGATTTATTGTGCAGACAAGATAGCCTCTGCTAAGATACATTAAAGTATGAGTTTCCTAATGTTGTCTACTTGGTGCTTGAATGTTTGATTATGTCATTTAGTTGTTGTTTGAATGCTTGATTAATTGCATGAGATGAGTATGTGTCTATAATATTGGATGAAGAAATGATATTATTTTAAGATGGTTGTACTAATACACATGTGTTGAGACAACTGATATGTAGTTGAGTGTAAGTAGGTGATAGTTGTAGCATTACGTATTATAACTGAAGAATTTGAGTTGATTGTTGATTATGACAAGGTTGTTAGAATTTGTAAATGTTCATTTTAGATTAATGGATCTATTTTATCGTAGTTTGGAACATGTGATCAACGTGTGTGAGAAGTTGTATGGCATCATCCTTGGAATTAATGTGACAAGGTAATAGTTGATGTGTTTATAAACTAACAGTTGGGTGATTTGATACCATAGAGTAAGACTCAATGGTAGCAAGGTAAATGGTAAGAGAAAGGAATTGGGAAAGAATTTCTTTGGCTATGCTTGGAAACCCTAATTCCAAATGAATGGGTGCTTTATATATAGGAAGTCTTATTAACTATAATCTTGTTTGAAATTATGTGGATATGTACTATATTCATGAACATGTACTTGACACGTATAATAATTGGTTTCCAGTCATGGATGGATTTGTTAAGGAATTGGAGTGCCTTGAGATATGGGATGGATGTGCTTAGTTACAAGGCAACGTGCTTGTCACATCAAGGTAAGTTAATTGGTATATTGTTATGTTTACTTATGCACTCAAAATTGTGTGTTTATAGCAATATGATGCACGAGATTGCATGAAAATTGAAGAAGGCTTAGGTTGAATTTCTCTTGGAGGAATTGGGAACCCATGGTGTTGTGTCATGGTGATTTTTACTAGTCTTCTGCTTTTTGTCTTTGTGATTTGTTGCACTTAATTTTGGTTTTGATTGCATCTAGTGCATGACCATGCCACTTTATTTTTGGTGTCATAGTGCTATTGGGTTTCTTTGTTTTGTTCTAGTTTTTTTCTTTCTCTTCCATTTAGTGTTTTGAGGGTCTTGGGAATTGGTTTGGAAGGAGGAAAGTTAATGGACCTTGAGGAAAGAAGAATGAGACCCAATAGGTGATGCAAGACTCAGATGAAGATTGGTGCATGTACAAGGGAAGATGAAGGCAAGAGTATGATATCTGGTTAGACTGGTTGGGTCCATTGATGTAAATGGATTGTGATAGGATAGTCATGAGAAAGATAATGAAAAAATGTGAAGTCAATGAATTTTAGGCATCATATTCCTTGGTTATTTTATGAATCATTGTTCTCAATGTTGTGCGTTTTCTGAACAAATAAAGGCGGTTCTCTTAACCACCTCTTAACCTTGACCTTATGGTATCTAGTAATTATGTTAAGATCATGATTGTGCTAATGTCTATATATGTATACATGTATGTATCTATGTATTTCATGTCTAATAGGTTCATCATCAATCATGATTGTCTTATGCTAATGTGTGTGTGTGTGTGTGTGTGTGTGTGTGTGTGTGTGTGTGTGTGTGTATATATATGTCACTATTTGTCAGGGATGTAAGGGGTCATTCTTATGGAGGAATGATTGATTGTGCAGGTGAATGACATGAATATGTTCCTAGCTATGAGGAATCAAGTGGGAAGAGTTGTCTTGACAAATCTACGAGGTAACTATCATGTGGTTATGAGTTGATATTATGTTATTATGATATGTCTATGTTATGGATAGGCTATACTAAGGGACACATTAGTGGAATTAAATTAGTATAATCTATGGAATGTTGGGATAAGCATGGATGTTGGAGAGACACTAGAAGAAAGGTTTCTTGGTAGAGACAATGTCATTTTGGACATCTAGTGCTACTGTTGTGTATATGTTGTACATATTGTATATTTAGTGATTGTAACTATGGTGTTGAGTGCCTATTGTATATATGGTGAGGTCTGCGTATTGCATATGCAGTGTTGGGTGTAGATAGCGCTATGTACATGTTGGATATCCAGTGTTGTGTACATATTGTATTGTGCACATGATGGATATGCAGTGTTGTGTGCTTATGGTGTTGTGCGAATGTTGGATATGTGGTTTTGTGTATGTATGGTGCTATGTGCATGTTGTATATACATTGCTATGTACATATGGCATTGTGTGCATGTTGTACATGTGGTGTTATGTACATGTGATGTTGTGTTCATGATTATACATGTGGTACTATGTGCATGTGGTGTTGTGTACATGTTGTACATATGGTGTTGTGTGCAAGCGGTGTTGTGTACATGTCGTGCATGTGGTGTTGTGTACATGCGGTAATGTGTACATGTCATGCATGTAGTGTTATGTACATGTGGTATTGTGTACATGTTGTACAAGTGGAGTGGTGTACCTGTCGTGTTGTGTACACATTCTGTAGGTGGTGTTGTGTACATGCGATGTTTTGCATAGGTTGTGTAGGCAGTGTTGTGTACAAGTTGTATTGTACATGTTGTACATATGGTATTGATGTAAATGTGGTATCATGTGAATGGCATACATGTTGTGTTGTGGACTATGTATGTGTGTTAAATAGTTGTTGTATCATGACATGTGTATTTGTTATGTTGTAGCCTATGTAGTACATGTATCATGTTTTGTTGTATGCCAGGTGTAGGTATATGTATTGTGTGGTGTTGTAAATTCAGTATATATGTATGTGTTGTGTTGTACATTGGGTGTAGGTGTATGTGTTGTGTTTTACACCTTGTGTAGGTATTGTGATGTATATTTTGTATGTGTACGTTGTTGCTGAGGTACTATCACCCTTAGAGTGGGATAGGGTCATTCCGTATTGGATACTACTCGGTCCTTTTCATTTTTAGAGAGTCTGAAAAGGTACAGAAAGTTAACTCCAAAATTCCTTTTTCGTCATCTAATCCCTTAAGTCCGAAAAAGTATAAAACAATACAGAAGGGATGAGTTTTCGATAATTTTAACGAGCCGAATAAAACAAGCGCTCGACCTTTTTGTGTAATAATCCCTCAGGTCCAAAAAGATTAAAATCTAGAGGAGGGATAGCTCTTCCGGTCACTTTAACGAGTTGGAAGGCCAAAACTCGGCAAACTTTTCATATTTTACGAGTCAGGAGAAAAGAGCTCAAAGAAGACTCGTCTTTTGAGGAACGAGTGATAAACAGGGATAGCAACAGATTCCAGGTACAGGTTGGAATTTTCCAATCACGGCAGTGTCACAAGGATGGCTAGGTGAAGTCACTCTTCGCAGCTGTTCCTCAAAATAGGTAAACAATCATATGGAGGTGAACGATTGGCCAAATGGAATGGAGGTGGCGGGTGCAAACACGACCAAGGCTTTTTATGGCTAATAAATTTACGATCACAATGGTTATTTACCGGAATAGGTTCATTCTTTAATGAGCTTAAACTCTGGAGGAAACTCTTGCTCAATCTTATGTTTATTTTTTAACGAGCATGAAGTATGTGCTAAAACTGCTCGGATCTCGCTTTTCTATTTTTTAACGAGCATAAATTCCGCGGTAAAACTGCTCGAATATATGGTCAAATTTTGATTTTTTACCATTACTAGCTTTTCTCTTTTCAAGTATAGTACTGCATTTTCAATTGCTGCAACAAACTTTGTTAGAAATGAATAATATTTGCATGAAAATGAGATTATAACCCTAATATTTTACTTTGAACTATGTAAAAAGCCATTAAAAGGTGTTTTTACCTCTCATTTACCATTTCATTTGCATTTGGTTTGTTGGAGCTCTGGAGGTGCCTCTTCCTCTTTGATTTTCACCAGCTGATTCTGGGAGATTCTGCGAACGATTTTCGGCGTCGTCTGGACCAGGTAGGAGCTAAACCCTAGCTCTTTCTTTTCATGGTTTCATTTTCCAGTTTTAGGCCTGTTTTCCAGTGTTTCTGAGCCCCAGGGGTTTTGCAAAAACGCCCTAACTTCAGTGCAGGTTCCCCTTTCGAAACCTGCGCTGAATGTCAAGCTGCCTTAAGGCAGCCTGACCTTCAGCGCAGGAGGGACACTCTTTGCCTGCGCTGGGCTCAGAAAACTGAGTTTTCAGGTCATTTTTTTATGATTTTTCGCCAGTTTTTCATCAAAACCAGGAACTTACTCTTTCTTTGTTTGCTTTGCAGGGAACTTTGAACAAAATGTCCCTTACATGGCGAGAACGAGAACATGAAGAGGAGGACATGATTGCCCTCCATGACCCAGTCACGGTGAACGCGCTGCGGAACTGTGGCCTGCTGAAGTTCTTCCGTATCTCTAGCATGAGAGCACAGATTTCTTTGCTGCAGTATATGCTTGATGCTTGGGATCCTGTTAACCAAGTATTCCAGATTAGGGGAAAGTCCATCCCCTTGACCATAGAGGACATGTACTTCTTGACTGGGTTGTCAAGACGAGGTGCCCCCATTTCCTTGTCAGGTACGGCCCGGGGGACTGATTCCACCAGAGATTATGTCCGCCAGTATTGCAGGGAAGGTTCTCAGCTGAGCAGAGACGGCAAGATTATTATCTGTGAGATTACTGACAGGTCTCTCAGGTCCATTCTGTATACCATTGGTAGGATGGCCGGTAGCGCAGCTCTACATGTTGCCAACAGATCTTATATGCAGCACGCCTTGGAGTGTCTCCAACCGAAAGTATTCAACTGGTGTGATGCAGTACTTGTTCAGATGAAAAGTCAATTGACCAAGGTAAAGGACGGGAAGCTGAAGAACTTTGGATTTGGTTCTATTCTGACTGCCTTTGCCTTGGAGAAAATCCCACTGATGCAGCCTCAGTACATCATACTCGACTTGCCTTCCCCGACCGAGCCACGCATGCAGAGGTGGGTTGATCACATGTCTAGGCATGCTGGTCAACCTCAGATTACTTTTACTGAGGCCTTCTTCAGGTGGTTCGAGCGCCAGGAGATGGCGTTTTCCGAGTATCCATATGTGGGTATGGATTTCCGAGGTGATCCGGATTTGGTGCTACCAGATGGCGAACAGTGGGGCACCATTGGTAAACTCCTTGACCATATTACTGTTTATTGTTCTTATTTATAATGTTGTTGTGCTTTTATTCTATCAAGACTTTTAATTGTACTCTTGGGTGCATGCAGATATTGGTCCTGTTCGTCCAGCAGTTCGTCCGAGACCGCCAGTTACTGCCCTGGCAGTGGAGCCTGCTAGGAGAGCTGTTATTTGTGACCTCGACGATACTGAGACCCTTACAGCTGTACAGGAGCAGGTTGAGAGCCTTACTCTCGGCATTCCCGATGTGAGGATTGATGAGTTACCTTTACAGCTGCAGCGACACACTACCGGTGTACCTAGACGATGGACTCGTCTCTTGCGCATGATTGCACAGGCCGTGACGTGCTATCATGAGCACCACTAGGCTAGGGTGCCCCCTAGCATCTTTTTGAGTTTTAGGTCATATGACCAATTTTGTCTTGGTTACAAAACATTATGTATGAACTATAAACAGCTTATATATATTTGATTTTCGAGTTTTATTCTGTTTGAGTTATATGATCCATATGTACAATCTTTGATGATGTGTCCTTTTTATAAATGTTGCAAATGTCTATCTAACACATAGTTTGCTAATGAGTCAGTTAATGTGTTTAAGTTTCTTGAAATATGTTGATATTGAATTGAATCAAATCGTCTTTCCAAGATCTTAACCCTTAGGAACATGCGATAAATAGCTGGATTGCGAACAGAATATATACCATTGAGTTGTAGTATTACGAGCTGTGAGTCTAGCCTGACAATTAGTCGGCGTATGCCACGTGTGATGGCATCAGAGAGTAGTTCTATCAACGCGCTATACTCAGCGATGTTATTCGTTGATTGCCCAATACACACTCCTCTGAAACTCACTAACTCGCCGCTTGGATCAAAAATGGCCCAGGCTGCGGAGGATAGGTTCCGCGAACTACGACTCGCTCCGTCGGCATATCCAACACATGTCTCTAGAAGGTTCGACATCTGCAACAAATGAAAAAGGTGGATCACTCGACTAGAACAAATACTTTAGCGAAAACAAAATACAACAAAAGCATGCAGGTTACTATTTAAGCATAGTAACGCTTGAGGTACAACCCGTTGCGGGGTTGCGCCAGTGGAATTCCATCGTAATCCATTAACTCGTAGGCTCCTTTTGCTAACACCCTTTTAACAATGTAGGGGCCCATCCATAAGGACTTGAATTTACCTGCTCCCAATTTATCGGATTCTTGGTCATAAAGCAAGACCAAATCACCTTCTGAGAAGACACGGGGTTTGACATTTTTGTCGAACTGAGCCTTGACTCGTTTCTTATGGGCCTCGTTAGCCAAAGCGGCATCACGACGGGTTTCATCCAATTGGATTAATTCCAAGAAACGAGCCTCTTCTTCTGAAGTTCCGGGGAGGAGATCAATTGCGAGTTTAAGCGACGAAATTTCGCACTGGATTGGCAAGAGTGCTTCCAGGCCATACACCAGTCGAAAAGGTGTGAACCCGGTTGCGTTCTTTACCGAGGTTCGGTAAGCCCACAAAGCTGAGTACAGGATTAGGTGCCATCTTCTTTTATGAACCCCGATCATCCTTTGCAACATACGCTTTAAGACCTTGTTGATTGCTTCAACTTGTCCGTTGGCTTGCGGATAATATGGGGTAGAGCTGTCGTGAGATAGCCCTAGCTTGGCAGCTAATTCGACCATCATGTGATTGCGAAAATGCGACCCATGATCTGTAACTATAGCCTGTGGTACGCCGAACCTGGCGACTACATGATTGAAAAAGAAAAGGGCAGCTGTTTCACCAGTGTTATCCAATGTAGGCATCGCCTCGGCCCATTTGGTAAAATAGTCAACAACGACTATAATATACCCATGCCCCCCGGTCGAGGTGGGGTTACATTGCATGAAATCGATGCCCCACTTGGCGAAGGGCCAAACAACAACTATCGGCTGTAAGGGTGCGGGTGGTCGTCTGGTTTTGCTATCAAAAATTTGACAAGCATGGCAACTTCTAACTGCGGTTATGCAATCTTTGAACATGGTTGGCCAGAAGTATCCTGCTCGTAAGATTTTTTGTGCTGTTGCATATCCAGACTGATGCCCCCCACATGCGCCTGAATGACACTCATTCAGGGCTTTTTCGGCCTCCTCATGGGTAAGGCACCTCCTCAAAACTGTATCGATGCCACGACGGTAAAGTGTATCACCGACGATCATGTAGTCTTTTGCTTGGTATCATATACGTTTTTGTTCGGAGTGAGAGGTGTTAGGCCTGAACTTTTGGGTTTGGAGATAAACTATGATATCTCCATACCACTCATCGCTTACAGATATCAGAAACAAACTTTCGTCCACGATTGACTCTTCCGATGTTTCATCGTTGGACGACGATGGGAGATCGCATAATAATTCTGCGAAAACTAGAGCTTTCTTTGATTTGGATTTTACAAATTCCAGATCAAACTCTTGAAGGATCGCTATCCATTTTGAATATTTTCCCACCAGCAACTGTCGCGACAATATATAAGTCATGGGGTTGCAATCTGACAAGATGGTAGTCTTCCGAAAGAGGACATAATGTCGAAACCTTTGAATCGCTTGAACAGCTGCAAGCGCTAGTTTTTCAACATAAGAATATTTACTTTCTGTATCGTTTAAGTTTTTACTTAAATAATAGATAGGATGTTCAATTCCATCGACTTCTTGATCTAAAACCATCGCAATGGTCGTATCCGCTGCAGCCAGATACAGGTTAAAATCTCTTTGATAGTCCGGGGCGTACATTAATGATGCTTTTACTAGACAATCTTTCAGAGCATCAAAGGAAGCTTGCGCCACCTGGTCCCAGACAAAAGGTACATCCTTTTTCAAAAGACGAGTATAACCCTTAGCAAGTTCTGCGTAATTTGGAATGAACCTCCTCAGAAAGTTTGCTTTCCCTTGGAGTTTCTGAATCTGAAGCAAATTTGAAGGTGGAGGCAAATTAATGATTGCCTGAACCTTATAGGGGTCGAGACGAATTCCATCCTTAGAGACTACAAAGCCAAGTAAACGACCAGAACCGACGCAAAACACACATTTGTGCGGATTGAGTCTTATCTTGTAGTGTCGACAACGTAGAAATATCGCTCTTAAATGCTGCGGATGATCAGTCCGCTTTCGCGAATGAGCCGGAAGATCGTCGAGATAAGGTTGAACAATGTTCTTGATGTCATGGAAGGCATAATTCATCGCCCTATGAAACGTCGCCCCTGCGTTCTTTAAACCAAAGGGTAATTTTCGATAAGCGAATGTGCCCCATGGACAAATAAATGCAGTCTTTGACTGGTCCTGTGGGCGGATATTTATTTGATTATACCCGGAAAATCCATCCATAAGTGAAAAGATTTCACATCCAGTGCATTCATCAATTATCTGGTCGATGAAGGGTGTAGGGTAGTTGTCCTTCGGACAAGCTTGGTTTACATCCCTATAATCGACACACACTCTAATCGTCCCTTGTTTCTTCATAACAGGGACAATATTCGATACCCAATCGGTTAGAGGAACCAGGTAGATGAATCCAGCATGGAGGAGTTTTTCAACTTCCACCTTAATGGCAGCGGCTTTCTTGGGGTGTACCTGTCGAAGCCGTTGTCTTACTGGTTTGACATCAGGATACATTTTAATTTCATGTTCAACGATACTCGAGTCAATGCCTGGCATTTCATCATATGACCAAGCAAAGACATCTCTAAATTCGCGAAAAAGAGCGTTATATATTTCCAGTTCTGAAGGGGAACAACCTTTGCCGACATAAATATTCTCTACAACATCTGTTTTAGTCGAGATATTTATGGCTATAGTCTCTTCAATATTGGATAGGTTTCGCTCGGAATCCACCGTGTTTACAGTATTTGTTAGGAATTCAAAAACTGAAGGGTGATAAAGGTCACTTTTAGTATCTTCTTCATATTTCGGAAGAAGGGAACGATGGTGGTGATCATTCCATGGTGCCCCCTCAATCATCATTGATTGTAAGATTCCTTCGTCAGTCCCATGTACTTTCGACCAAGGATCTAATGGGGTTCCATATTCTCTAGACCTATCTACCCAAACGCTTGACGAGCGTTGATTTGGGTTCGCCTCCCATGCTTGAAACATTGATTGCTACAATATTTCTAAAGGGCTTGGGGGCAAAACCATTGAACGATCCATGTCGACCTTCGTGGAAGATATCATGTTGCAGGTTGCTACAAACGGTACATTTCCTATATAAATAGGAGGTGGTAGTGCGAAAGTTCCCATCAATGTGGGGTCTTTCAATAATCCTACTCCGATATCTTGAATTGAATGGTTGCTCTCATGGATCATGGGAATGCTTCCTGTAACTTGTGAACCATTAGGGAGGAAATTCTGTTGGTCGACGATCGTAATCCCTCCTTCAAACGGGAATGCGATCTTCCTAAAATAAGTCGACACAACAGCTGCCATGGCATAAATCCATGGTCTACCCAGTAGGATGTTATAGTCAAGATTTCCATCAATGACCTCAACATCAATTTCTACTGTTTTTCCTCCTAGTTCAACTTTCAAGTTATTAAGGATACCGTAAGGGGTATAAGTCCTTCCGTCGAAAGCTTTTAATGTCGTCGATGATCGCGACAAGGTTGGAGATCCTAATGTTTTCCAGCAACTCATCGACATAATACATGTTGATGCTCCCTCATCAATTATTGTTCTGTGAACAGTTTTGTTAAGGGCTTTCACTTGAATAAGGAAAGCTAGTTGAGCTGGTAACTGAGGATCGTATCCCTTGTGATCAAAGGATACAAGATTGGAATCCTTAGGATCAACCCCACCAATTGCTGATAACAATGCCTGCCTTTGGGATGGACAATTTTGTAATACTTCAAGAGTCGACATAGCGGATGGCGATTGTGCCAAATCTTCCACTATGTTATAATGCTGCGCCGCTCTGGCGCGAGGATTAAATGTCGACTTGTGTACTACACCCTTTGGCGGTTTTATTGTTAATTCAGGGATGATGGGTGGTACAACTTCTGTCGAAGTTGTTGTCGAACTACTTGATTGATCTTTACCTTTTTCGTTCGACAGCTGAGGATTCCCATAATCTTTGTTCCTTGTCGAAATCAAAGCATCATTCTGCTGTTTTGAAACCGACAACATAAGGACTTGTGACGGGGAAGCATTTCCACTATCAACCAGATTTTGACCTGGGTTGGGAAATGGATCAGTTAACACAGCTGAGGTTTGGGAACTTTTAAAGAACCTCTTTAACTCAGCTTTGAATGGGCAATTCTTTGTGTTATGATCCTTATCATCACATATTAGACATGGATAATTTTGTCTCCCTTTCGAGGAGGGTTTGAAGAATTTTTCCCAGGGGATGACTCACCCTGTTTCTTCTTCTTCCCTTTGTTTTGCTTTTTCTTGCTTCCTGGTTGATTGGTTTCTTTGCCCTTATCTTCTGATACGGCATTTACTTCCGAAGCAAGAATTTCTTCTTTTGCATTTTGATCCGAATTCTTACGGGCTTTCTTTGACGAAGCCTTTATCGATTTCGTGTTTGCCGTGCCAATCACGCCGTCACCGGCATGAGAGTCACTATTTGATTTAGGAGGTGGAGGAATTGAAAACTCTGGTCTAGGGGCGTCAGGTATCTTGTCGTAGAGTGTGCCGAACTGAGTATAAACTAAGTCCAAATACTGTGCACGAGCAATTACTTGCTCCTCTGTTACGACTCCCCCCTTGGCCACATCTTCCGTAATAGCAGGAAGTAACGACTTTATAAACCATTCAGCTAACAGCTGATCGGGAACGTATGTTTTCACCATCCTACGAAGACGACGCCACTCATGTATATGATCAGATATATGGGTGGCAGTTGTCTGCTTGAAGTTGGTTAATATTTCTGTTCCCGTTTCATACCTTATCGGTAATTGAAAATGGGTTAAGAAAGTCGTGGCTAGGGAACTAAAATTGTCGAAAGAGGCTCTTGGCAATTAAATATACCATTTAGCCGCTGGACCTGTCAATGTCCTCTGAAAAAGGCGAAGCCTTATCGAATCGTCGTTTAGGGTGTTCGACGAACACCACAGATGAAAAGTCATCACGTGATTCGATGGGTCTTCACCTGGATTTCCATTGAATTTAGGAATGTTAGATGGAAGTTTATGAGGAATCGTTGGCCACCAAGAGGCATAAGCAATCGGATCGTTTGTTAACCGGTGTAAATCGGGTAACTCTAAAGTCGCCACGAATGGTAACTGTTGATTCAGGTTAGGCAAAGCATAACCAGGGTACGATGGAATAGCTTGAGCAGTGGGCCTTTGCATACCAGCATAATGTAATTGATGTTGGTATGACTGATACAGTTGGTGGACTTGACCACTGTAAAGTGGTTGGTTTTGACCGTTTTGGATATACGGTTGTCCACTGTTCGCAAAGATCTGCTGCTCAAAACCTTGGTACACCTGCTGGAATTGCGGTTCTTGGTATTGCACAAGCCATGGTTGCAACGCCATGTTTTGTTGTGCTATTCTAACCGTTGGACCAAGGTGTGGGGTAATTGTACCCGTTTGGACCTGTGTCGCCCCACCAGTTGGCGATTGTGGTTGTGACCCATGATCAAGTGGTTGTTGCATTACAACCTGAGAAATCTGAGGTTGGCATGCAACAGGTATCGCTTGAACTTGTGACACTGTTACAATAGCTGGTGTGGTTGGGATGTTCGTCATAGGTACACACTGTTGCATAGAATATACAACCCTTGGTTGTTGAGGTAGCATAGGTACCCAACTACTTGATGCAATTCCAGTATAACCTGAATACTGTTGCGAACTCACGTATGGGTACCCTCCTAGAGGGGGTAATGAAAGGGCATATTGCCCCCCATACGGTATCAATCCCGAACTCAAGGGGATCGATTGCCCAGATTGACCTCCAAATGGATCAATTTGGCGAGTTTCAACATAAGAGTTGCCGGGTATTACTCCGGATGAACAAACTGGAACAGACCATACTGTCAAAATAGTCCCTTGGTGGACTCCTTCTAGCTGTTGTGAGCTAGTTGGGACAGCTGGTATGCCGGCAAACATCGTCGGAGTGACGGCAGGGATTTCTGCTGTCGCTGTGTCTTTTGACACAGTCCTAGATGATGACGGTTGTTCAAACATTTTAAGTCTATCCAATAGATTGCCTAGTGATTCTACAGGAACTTCCACTTGTGGTGGATTAACCTCTGATGAAGGAAAGAGAGTGACCCCGACTCCAAAATGAGTTGGAGTACTTGCTTGCAGATCTTCTGCAATTTCCTCTATCGCAATCAAACCCGGTGGAAGAGGAAGACCGTCAGGTCCGTAAAATATTTCTGGTGCCGAAGAAATGGTTGCTTCGACAACGACAGTTGTTTGAGGAACAAAACTCTCTGGACCGGTTACAGATGGAATTGGTTCAATTACACAAGTATTTGCCCCCAGACTAGGATCAGTATTACTGTCCTTCTGTGGCTGTTGAACTTCTTCTATAGAGGCAGGGTTTCCAGAAATGTTAGGAGTAACCGGAACCTCAGATGCAGTTGGAACACTTGTTCTAACTTTTATAGGAGATTTTGAACCGGTTAAACGAGTTCGCTTTGTCCATACTGTTTTCGATTCCGGAGACAAAGACGGTTGACTCGTAAGCCTCCGCGAACGACGGGGTTTCAATTGACTTTCTTCCACGATTACGGATTACTCGATCAACCAAAATATTAAAAGGGGAAATTTGTGTTTCCGAATTGAATGAATTTTATTAGACGCTTTTAGACACAACTTGCTTTTTCACTTTTTAAGAGTCGAGAAAAAGCTAAAGATGACTCTAGTCTCCTTCGATGTATTAACGAGCCCGAAGTGACAAATGCTCGGTTGGACTTTTTCAGTTATAGAGTTTGAAAAAGGCCAAAAGAAACTGCTCTGGAGATCTAGGCAGAGGGTGTGCCGAACCTTTCGCAAAACCACAGAATACGTTTTACGGTACGGGTGGTCGATCTTCGTGAATGCTGTGTTCACTGCATTGCGATCAGTAGGGCGGCTGACACGGCTTCCTATGGATAAAAGATATATGCCTATAGGGGTCTCCCAATATATATGCGACGGTACGTGGGAGCACAAGTCCGTATTAGTGCCACCGACTCTCAGGAGGAATCACCCACCTTCGTCGAGATCGACAGTCACTACGTTTAACGACGCCGGAACACGTCTCTAGCTTAGACCTCTATGTGTTTGCGTTATGTTTCAAAGCGTTGTTAGGTTCATTCAATATATTTTAAGGTTGATCCTCTTAAAGTTTGCCTTTCAAGGTTCACCACGAGATGTTTGATACAAATTCCTAAATGCAGTCTAAGATGAGAAGCAAGCTTTTTCAATCTTTTCGACTTATGAAAATCTTAACTACTGAGGGAAAAGAAAGACAACATCTTTTCACACAGATCAAAGAGCATACACTAATGCACTTTTTCCTAAATCAACATACAAACTTATCAAATGCAAAATGCAAAATGCAGGTATTTCTTTTCTCTTTCTTAATGTTGGTGCAATACAAAAAGAAAGCTGTTGTATAACTTTGAATTCAATTTCAAGTGAAAGCAAACAAGCTTGTCCAAAATCAAAAGACACCTTAAGATTTACTTGTTTCGACACTAGAAATATGTAAATTCAAACCATATGATGAAAGCAAAAGCTCAATCAGCTATGAACAGCAAACAAACTAACTCTTAAGATCAGAACGACACTTTATCACAGGTCTAGATCTAAGAGGCCACATCAAGACTAGTTCACTTTCATTACGGGAAACTGTAAATGATATAAGAAATACACAAAGAACAAATACAGTTTCTTTATACAACCGAGGCGGAATAGTGGCAAGGAAAGTTGGTTTCAGATAGGTACATTGACTGGTAACTGGCTGCAAAAACAAGGGTGAAAACAGGGCAATAAACAGGAGGGAACCCCAGTAGCACTAGGCAAAACTGGTTCACCGCAGGTAGTACACTGGCAGTTTGACCTTCAGCGCAGGTAGCTCCTTCAGGAACTACGCTAAAATGCAGACTGCCTTCACAGTGCCTGCACTGAAGATTCAAACTTTCGTTTCTCTCAGTTTCTGGGTCACAGATTGCTCAAAAATTCACAGTTTTTGGCCAAATCAGAAGCTATCAGTCAAGTACACACTAAGGTATGAAAAGGAGGATGAAAAGCTATCACTAAGAGCTATTTAGAGTCTTTGTGGATCAGCTCTTCAAATCATAAACTTGCCCAGCAACTGAGCTAGAGTAGCTTCCCTCTACTTTGCATTTGAAAGATCCAAATGCAGTTCGATTCGGTACTCCCTTTGTTTATGAAATGAATAGCAAAAACACAAACAATCAACAAGATACGATCCCCAGCAGAGTCGCCAATTTGTTGTTGGGAAAAGTATCCAATACGGAATGACCCTATCCCACTCTAAGGGTGATAGTACCTCAGCAACAATCAAAGCAAAGCTATTCGAGATTACTTCTTTATGAGATGTAAGAGAGGGGAGAAAGAGATCCACTAACCGTTGTCTTCCGCTAATGATTGATCCAATCTTCTCTCTTTGCTGCTTGCTCCCAGCTCCTTGCTCTTTCACTAGCCCAGCTACACCAAGATCCTGCAAAATGACAAGAGAGGGAAACTACAAGAAGCGTACATTCATAATTGATTCAAGGATTAGAATAAATCAAATACACAAGTATCAATACGCCATTGAGACACATGCATATAGAAGAACTTCAAATGCTTTATTAATGGAAGAAGTAAAGTTCAGGAAGTGATACAACCATAAAAGGCCCAATCCAGTATCACCTCCCAGCAGAAAGAAATCTCCTCTTCACCTCCTTCAAGCAAATCACCCAATAGTTCTATACTCCAACTAACAACATTTCTTTACATTCACAAGATTCCAGCCTCTCTAGACCTCATGAGAGAGCTCTATATATAGGAGTTTTGGAGAAAGGATGAGTCAGCTTGAGGCTGGCATGAAGCTGACTAGTGTCCTCTCCCACTTCAGTTATTCTTCAGTTCTTGAGTCCACTTGGAGGTTCTTGCTTCCACTTGGAGATCTAGACCCTCTTACTCATCACTAGGCGAATTCTCTGATCCAAGTGTCATTTTGGAAGCTTCCTGGGCATTGACACCTTGAGGAATGACTGTGCCACTTGGCCAAACTCGCCCAGCGCAGGTAGCCTTCTTTACAGTTGACATTCAGCGCAGGTACAGAGTGGAGCAGTTGACATTCAGCGCAGATGCTCAGTGGAGCAGTTGACATGATCCAGAATTAGCTTGTTTTTGAGTGTTTTCAGGTGGAGAACTGATATTCAGTGCTGTGGTTTGCTGACCTTGTTCCTCTAGGGGTAGGAACAACATGTTTAGGGACTTTGGATCCCTTAGATTATTGACATTTCATGCTTCATGCTGTAAGGCACAAAAATGTCTATAACATACGTGATTGAGGAAAAGGAAAAGGCATTGGGTGTTGAATGGGTGTGCCAACTGATCTAGTGTGCATACGAAAAGGACAAAGGATAAAGGTAGAAGTTAAGGGTTGATGAGAGGATAAGTATAAATATTTTATTTCGGTTTTATTATAAGGTTGAATTTCAGCTAATCAAATGTGATATTTTTATACATGGTGATTTGATCAAATAACTAGTTTGACTTGTGATAGGAACTAAACAATATTACAAGTGTACCTTATTGACGAGCCACCGATGTGGTATGGTTTGAGTTTATTTAAATTTGTTTTGAATCTAATGGTAGTTATGTACTTGGTTCAGGAAAGCCTGAAATTCTTAGTTGGCTAGTTGAAATTGATTACAAGAATTAGCAATGTCAGGAAAAGGAATTGGAACATGAAACAATATGTTGGTAAAGCACTTCAGGCATAGGGCCATTGTGGGACACTGGTATCAAATAGTGTCCATTGATTTCAATGACCATCCTATGACCGGTATGATGGTTTTGAGGTAGGTGTATGCATTTTTTGTTGACCTGCTAATGCAAGGAAGCCTTTCTAAGGGATTGATCACCCAGGATAGGGGATATCAAGGAACTTGGAAGTTGAGTGAATGCACAGAAGGGGGTGACTGGATTTACCAAGAGACTATGTAGCAAAGAAGGGAAGGTCGGGGATGGATTTTTTTTTGCCATTAGAATTTCCAGATGGAATCATATGCACATTGGGAGTGTGCCCTAGAACAATGAGTTAGTAACTTTTCACTAAGGGGACATGTAGCATGGGATCATTGTGTTGGACAGTGGATGCATATTTGATTTTGACAGTGCATTTTTTACTTCTTGGGTAGGAAGTGAATTCTAGTACTACTTTTTAAGGTATAGGTGTAAGCCTATGGATTCCCTTGTTGCTAATATGTGTATCGTATCGTTTTATTTTTTGAATGAGAAAATGTCCATATGTGTATATTATTGTAAATATTGGATCGAGATAGATTTATAAATCTCCATAGATGGTATGGTTATTTGCTAGTTGAAGAAAATGTGCATGAGTGTATGCGGTTGTTATTGTAAATATCGTAATGAGCTATGTTATAAAGCTCCAGTAAATGATATGTTTTTCATGTTTCATTAGTGGTCATTGTAAATACTACAATGAGCTATGTTATAAATCTCGATAGCCTGTATGTTTTTCTTTTCAGCGGCTTTGTTGGTTGTAGGTGTCATTGAACACCGAAGATGGTGTTTCCCTAAGGGGCAGGGTTTTGTAACAACCCTAGTTAAAATCCCATGGAAATTTTAATAAAGGAAAAAATAAGACCAAGTTCATGGGACATGTATTCAAAGTTGAATGATTGGCAAGATATCCTAGTGTGGGTGTTCATTTCGATTATTATGGCTAAAGGAAAATGAAAAAGGAAATGGTGAAGGCTTTGAAAAGGAAAAGTGGCATCAATTGGAATTTTATTCATGGAAATAGTGGAAATTATGAGAAAAGGATGGTGAAATGTCACAGATTACATGTGAGGAGGAAAATGAAGGAAAATAATAGAAATTGAATAAAATAGTGGCCTCATTGATGAAAAGGATTATGAGGATCAACTCATAGGATTTTGGTTAGTTCAGTTTTGGAGATCTCTTTCTATCCTCTCTCTCTCTCTCACTATTGGACACTTAGATTTTTCATGGAGCACTTTAGCATTGGATAAAGGAAGGAAAAAAAAGGCAAGAGAAAGAAAAGATCAACCAAGGAAGAGAAGGATCTAGCAGCTACAACGTGATTATCTCTAGGTATTCATTTACATGTGTGATCTCCCTACTAGATTAGCATGCATAGTTATGCATGTGTGTTCTTCGTTCTCTTGTTGTCACAGGCATGGGTTTTTCTAGGTGGGATAGTGTTTTTCATCTTAGCCTTACTATTTCTGGATAGCCATGGTGTTGTGGATTCTTTTGTATCTGATTGAGTTGGATTTCCATATGGACTTGAAGCTTAGTGGGGTGGTCCTAGGAATCCTGGGATGCAATACATGATAAAATCAGAATGTGAAAACCCTGATTGAGCCTAGAAATCCTTTAACCGGTGAATGGAAAGATACATGACAAAGCTCAGTTGTGAGTAACTTTGATTGGGCCTAGGAATACCATGTCATACATGATAAATAATAGAGGATAGAGACCATGTAGGCCTTGGAATCCCTTGACCAGTAATGGCAGGATACATGGTAAAACTGAGAGGTTGGGACAAAAAAACCCCTCACGGTGTAGGTGGAGAGATCCAGTGGCATCCATGCATGTTTTTGTCCTAGTTATCTGGTGAGGATTGTCGTAAAACTTGGTATTGTATTTTTATTATTTATGTCCTAGTGATCTAGTGCGGATTACGTGTAAGGCATGGTTCTATTGATGAGGGTCAGGTGGTGTAGCCTTAGGAATTGCTAGTGGAGTTTTGTTTATAAGTCCCACATTCATGCTTGGAATATGGAACGGGGGTGATTGGCCGAAAGAAATATTTGGTTCAACCAATATATGGTCGAGTGATATGTGGAAGTCCCAAACCTGGTTGGCCTAATAATCCATTAATAAGAGCTATTTATCCTTGTTATTTTATGAGAAAATATACTAATTCATGAGGCATTTATGGCTAATGTATCATTGATATTTTGTTGGTTATATGCTACTTATGAGCATATTTTATGATAGTGATGATGTATGACTCAAATCATGTTTTGATTTGTAAATGAATGTACAATGAATATATGATCTAATAGATGATAATGCAGCTAATGTGAAAAGACGATAATCCTTCTTATCGATTCTCAGATAAGTATGAGAACCATATGCCTAGATCTGTTGTTATGTCTTGTAGAAAGCATATTTGTGACACGTTTGACAAAATTCTTATCATGGCTAGTAGGTGTCCAGTCAAGTATTTTCATTTTTATTATTGTCTTGATGTTACTTTTTATTCCTAAAAGATTCATTGAGTTTTGGGTAGTGGCGTGAGTCATGGCCCTAGAAAAGTGGTAGATAATATGGGGTCGTAGGCTCAAAACTAGTGAAAGAAGACCCCAACCACTTGCATACCCATGATGTGAGAGTGACTGGAGGGCCTCAATCACATGCATGCCAATGTCATGGGAGAAACTGAGGCTTCATTGTAGTGAAGTGTCAATTTGTTGTAGTGGTTGATCACCTGGAAGGGTTGGTCTATTCTTGTACATTTTGTGGTATGTGCAGAAGATATAATTGGTTGTGTTGTGTTAGTTCCACTTCCTTAAGGTGACCTAGGAGGTTGAATTAGATTATATTAGCCTCTCTTCGCATTTTTACCCCAATGGACTGGTGAGTTTTGGTAAATGTGGGAGGAGGGTGTTAGAGAATCATCTTACATAGGTCAAACTGAGAGATCCTTCAAAATTTTCCTAAAAGAGCATATGGCTGATAACTACCATAAATGAATTGATAAATGTTCCTTTGTTGGAACCTCCCACAATACCAAATATCTAATTTTTTTCAGAAAACAAAAATCATTTCCACTACCCTTTTCTAGTCAAACAAGGTGATTAGGGAAGTTTATAAATTGAAAAACACCTTCATATCTTTTATAGGTAAGATGTTTATCAGTTGATCCATTCTTGGAAGTGCATTATCCACTAATTATCCTCTAAATCTAGTCCCCCCTAAAACCTATGTCAATTTGACTCATTCTTAACCGCCCCTCCCCCAATCCCCTCACACTCTCCCCACCTTCTTTAATCCTTGCACTTCCCTCTTATACATTGTCCCCCTCACCCCTCCATTCCCAGTGACTCTTTCATCCTATATTTTTCTTCCTGATTATCCTTTCTAGTCAATTTCTCCCACTTCTTAGCCCCTCAACCCCTTCTCTAAACCAATTCCACCCCCTCTTTTATTTTCTCTTTCTTATTACATCATTTAATAATCTAGCATATTTTTTATTTATGATCCTTATTTCTATTTAATTCTAATTAAGAAAATTAAAAATCAAATGAAATTTATATCCTAATAATTTAATTTAATAATAATGAGCAAATTAGTTGCTAGATTCCCTCCTTGCAAGATTCTAGAATCATATTTAAATTTAATTAATAAGCACATAAAAAATTAATACTTACAATAAGCTTAGAATATAACATGCTTCTTAACCATGGGTATCCAACTAGACTTCAACATGGATATTATTAAATTGTAAATGGGTTTTACAATATAACAAGTTTGTTAACCATGAATACCAAACCAAATTTTTCCATGGAGATTAATAAATTATAAATAGGTTTTATTATAATACCATGGGCCAATAACATTTCTTATCAATACCACATGCCAAAAGCCATAGATTTTTTCTATATATATATATATATATACACCATTTCTTACATAGAGTTACAATTCTTGACGATATGGATAGAGGGGTGAAAGAGAGGGAAAAAGAGAGAGCCAGAGAGAGAGAGAGATGGGAAGGAGAGGGAGAGAAGGAGAGAGAGGAACGAAGAGAGAGAGTAGGAGAGGAAGAGAGGGATGGACTTGGAGGGAGAGAGAGATGGAGGGAAGAACAAATACATAGAGAGATAGATGCATAAAGAGTGAGTAACAAGGGATGTTAACTAATAATTCAAGATTTCGTTTAGAAGATCATAGTTAGGAAATAGATTAGTTATTTCCTATATTTATATTTATGGAGACACAAATTTGTCCCTTTGAATTTGATTATATAAATATTGTTTTTATGATTAAGTAAAATATCGCAGAATACCATCTGTTTTGATCATGTAGTTCTCTGGGCTTATTTAATAGTGGTATCAGAGTGCGAGGTTTGGAAAGCACTGGAGTAATGGTCCATTGTCTATGGTTTGAACTTCATTGAATCTTTACAATGTGGATAAGTTCCTGTGTTGAAAAATTACAAACAGGTGACGTGGATGAGTTGTAGACTTGGTGATCCAACATGGAAGATTTGGTCTGTGGGACCACATCTTGTTAATTGTGCATGGATGGTGGTTTTGGAAACCACCCTCAGCACCACCTATGGTGGTATTAGAAATTAGAGAGGTTGCCCCAAAACTTAGTGAGATTCATTGATCTAAAATTCATGAAACTTCCTTCTAGGACCACTCTATTTCCTTACCATATGGCATGCCTTGGGCCGTCAATCACTATTAGATGTGAAGGGGTCATCTCGACTATTTTTTCGATGCAAACATTACACTTCATATGGTCCCCATGACTTTAAAGTACAACACGTTTTTTGTCATTACAAACTGTGGATGAGTTGAAGGACATTAAGTCAACGATTTATTGTTGACCATGAGCCATTATATTTGTCATCTGATTTCAAATCAAAAAAATCTCGATCATTGAATTCTGGTGCATTTATTTCATTATTTTTTAATTATTGTTGACAACGACAAATTCTTATTTTTGATGAAGCAAAGAAAAGTTGATTATATTGGTCTATATTTTGATGAATTAAGTTTGTGCTTGGTAAAAACAAATATTACCATAAAGGAAAGTTTTTTATCTTCCATCAGAAGGAGTTTTGTACAGTCACTATTTTCACTGCAGTTTTTTTTGCAAAAATGAATTATTTGGTCTCTCTAGACAGTGTTGTCTTTTATGGAAAGAAAAATTATTAACAGTGGAATATAAAATCTAAAAATACACTTATTTTTAACAATCTGTCAGAAGCAATTTGTGAAGGGAAAGGATATAATGCACCAGGGGATCGTGAAGAGGAAAAAGAGCTAGCTATTTGGCATAGTAAGGAAAAAAAGGTTTATGCATTGATTTATGCTTCGGTAATAGAAGAGTTAAGCAAATATATTATTCAAATTAAGACAAAATATGAATCATTAGCAAAATTGAAATATATTTATAATTCACATTAAGAATTAGAGATAATTCATTTATTATTAAAGTTGTTTAATCTGGATATAAACGATAATTATCCATTGAAACTTGCTTATGAAATTAAAGGCATTAATCATGAAATTGAATGTACTAGTTATAAAGTTGATCTACAACTTAAAGCCTTTATAAAAACACTCTACCCTGGTTATTCACACTACCTGGAATCTCTCCAAGCTAGTTGGCAGTTAAAATGTTTAGGTTTTGACAAATTAATAGGAAAAATTGCAGAAAGAGAGAAGACATTTGGGAAGAAAGAACCCTGAACCAATTCTAATGTTGAAACTTTGTGTTTGGCTCAAAATTATAAAAATATATCAATAAGAATAAGCCATAAATAATAAAGGAGGTAGAGGTTGGGGTAGAAGGAATTATAGAAGCAGGGGGGAATAATCAGGGAGATAGACAACAAAATGATAAACAACAAAGAAATGTTACTAATAAAACAATTCTCAGATGCCTTAGATTTGGTAAAGTTGGACATACTGCTTCTAATTGTGGAATTCCTTGGGAAAAAATTACTGAAGAAAATAATAAATGAATGGAAATAAAGTTGAATCACCTCTAGATAAATGAAAGTCTTTTGAGGATGCACATTGTGTTGTTGCATAATGTAATTTTAACATGGATGATGCCTTTAGTACCTCTTTTTCTTCATGGAATGATAGTTGGATCTTAGACATAAGAACCACTTGTCATATGACCTTTAGGAGAGATTTGTTTGAAAAAATTAGTGATAACATTGATGGAGTAGTTTATTTTGCTCAAAATATCAAATTGAACCATCAAGAATCAGATATATTCAATTAAACATGTTAGGATTTTCATATTATATCTTAAATGACATTCTTTACATTGCACAAATTCAAACGAATTTATTATCTCTTATACAAATTAGAAAACAATGACATTAAATGACACATATTTGATGGAAAACTAGAGATTTGAAGAGAATCTGATAACGAGATTGTAATGACAAGTGTGGAAGAAGGAAAGCTTTTAAATTTGAAAGGTATGTCACCCATTTCATTAAATACTACTCACTTGGTCCAGCAAAATGATACTTTGTCTTCAAGATTAGTATCACATGCTCTTTCTGGTCATATAAATTATGACATTGTATGAATAATGGTAAAACAGGGAATTAAGGGGCCTCCAACAGTTCCAAGAAAACTTACTCCATGTAATTCTTGTATTTTGGGGAAGCACCATAAACAATCTTTTCAAAGTTCTTCTTCTAGAGCTTGAAGAAAGTTAGCTCCCATACATTCATAGTTATGTGGACCTATTCCTATTCCGTATGCTAATGGTAATAAATATATATTAACATTTATTGATGATTATTAGATGATGTGTTGAGTCTATATTCTGAAATAGAAGTCATAAGTTATTGATGTGTTTATAAAATTTCATCTCCCCATTACAAATGAAACTCAACTTAATATAGGAACACTAAGAACTCATAATCGTGGAGAGTGTACTTCACATGATTTTGAAAGTTATGTGTAAGAGAATGGCATCAAACATCAAACCACAATGCCTTATAATCCACAAAAAAATGGTGTTGTAGAATGAATGAAGGGAATATTTCTTAATATGGTAATATCAATGATGTTCTTTAAAAATGTTAAATTGATGTTGTAGGGAGTATTAATACTTTGTGCAGATTATATCAGAAATCATTTTCCATCTTCTTTTTCAATAATAAAACTCGATATGAAATTTGGTATACTCATATTCTTATTGTTCAACATTTGAGAGTTTTTCTTCTCAGTGTGATGCTTTAACTCCTAAGCAACAAATAAATAAGTTGAGTGCGAGAAGGAAAAAATATATATTTTTTGGACATTCCATGACTTCTAGGGCATATAAGTTGTATGATTAAGATAGTAAGAAGTTTATTTTGTTAACATATATAGTATTTCTTTAGTATAATAAAGATACATCCACATTTGATAGACAACTTAATAATTTAGGAACGTTTATGTCTAAGAAATTTAATTATGAATCCCATAATAATTCTCCACATCCTAAAGGGGGATTCCCATTCTAGATTAGTATGTGCATTTTCCTTTGATAAATTTACCTCTTGATGATCATAATGGTTATGTTGAAGAGAAATTGCATGATATAAGTGTTTCTGCAGGGGTAGAACGTGCTTGCATTTAAGAATAGTTTGCTCCACAAGATGAGAGACTTCCTCCTCAAGATGAAAAACTCTACAAAGATCAACTTGTATTAGAATGTTTCCAAGAAAATATCATGATTTTCAATTGGAAAGTTCTTCAAGTAACCATTCTCATGATTGTGAATATAATTTTTTAGTTGATTGTGAGTCTACTTGTTTCGAGGAAGATGCTAGTTATGATCAATGGAAAGATACAATTTAGAAGGATTATGATGCACTCATAAAGAATGGCTATTGAACACAAGTAGATCCTTGTTGTCAAACCCATTAGTTCCAAGAGGTTTCATAGAATCAAATATAAAGTTGATAGTTCACTTAACTAGTACAAGGTGACACTTGTTGCAAAAGGTTATGTACAAAAATAAGGTATTGATTACACATAAACCTTTTCTCCAACAACTAAATGGGGCACTGTTAGAACATTTTTTGCTATTGCACATAAAAAAGAATGGAAAATCCATCATAATGGATGTTAAAACACTTTCCTAAATGGAGATCTGAAGGAAGATGCTTGTTTCAACTAGAAGGTTTTATGTGAAAGGTAAAGAAGAAAAGGTATACAAGATGATCAAGTCCTTGTATGGTCTAAAACAAGCACCTTGTACATGGTATGGGAAGCTAACTGAACATCTTCTTAAGTTAAATTATAAGAATTTTTACCTAGATGATACAACTATTTTCATTAAGAATGTTTAAATATTTGTTGTATATCTAGCTGTCTATGTTGATGATTTGATGATTACATGGAACAATGATGAATATATATGATTTATTAAGAGGGAAATGAAAAGGTTCTTGATATGATAGAATTAGACTTGCTTCATTATTATCTTGGAACTAAAGTTGATAAAAATCATCAACATAGTTTTATCTTTTAGAAGAAATATGTTGGAATGTTATTAAACAAATTTGGAATGATGGATTTTAATCCTATGGATACTCCAATGGAACAAAATTTGAAACTTGTTTCAAAATAAAGAAACCCATTTGAGTATCAAACAATGTATAGGAAACTTGTCGGAAGCTCGATTTCCCTTTCTATTACTCATCTAGACATAAATTTTGTTGTAGAGATACTTTCCAGATTCATGCATCAACCTTGTGAAGGTCATTGGCTAGTAGGAAAAAGAATAATTAAATATCTAATAGGAACTCAAGAATTTGACATCAAATATTCAAAAGTTTATGCTTCCATCTTACTAGTTATTCATATTTGTATGGTGATAAGGAGCATGAAGTCTCAACTTCTAGATATTTGATGAATCTTGGATCAACAACTATTTGTTGTAGATCACGAAAACAATATGTTCTTTTTGATCCTACCGCTGAAGCCAAATATATTGTAACAACTCAAGCTACAAAAGAAATAATTTACCTTTGTAAAATACTTGAAGGTTAGCAGGAGAAACAAAAGGCTTCAACTCCCCTATTCATTAACAATTATTCTATTATTCAATTAGCCAAAAATACAAAATTTCATGATTGAACCAAACATTGTTGGGTTGTGTTATATTCTTTCCACAACTAGCCCACGTAGTTAATCGAGGGGTTAGAGGGGGGGCGAAGCCCCCCCTTTGTTGCGCCGATTGTGTAGTGAGGGGGTCATAGGGGTTTAAGTGTTGCAGGTAACCCCACTGTATGGGGTCCGGGACAATGCCCCGAAAGTTTTAGTTTTGGAACCTATGTTAGGTTGGCAGACCCACCTATGGTTTTGTGCATAATTTTCGCACATGTTTTTTGTACACGATAATTTTCGTTCCATGGTATTGGATGCTTCGGCATGTATAAATATGTATTATAACATTGAAAGGAACATAATGAAAAATCAAGCTGGTAGTCCCGGTTTTGGGATCAAGGGGAAAATCTCTGTGTATATGTGTTTTATGTGTTATGCTCTCGCATTGTTTATTTTTTGTGTTTTAGATTTCATATGTAGGTAATTTATGTACAGGGTTAAAACCTAAATTTGGTATCAGAGCTATTTTGGCTTCAATGGAACGCCTTTGTTGCTAAGGGGTTTCGCTCAGGTCTGTGGTAGGCCTTGTTCAGTGGAAGATCTGCAAGATCGATTCTGGTGGTGAAAGAAGATGGTGAGCAGTGGAAGGATAGAGATCGAGAAATTTAATGGTGAGAGTTTGGAGTTGTGGAAACTCAAGATGGAGGATCTGGTGGTGGATAAAGATTAGTGGATCATGGTAGATCTGGGTACTAAACCAATGGGTGTGTTCGATGAAGAATGGAACAATTTGGATCGGAAGGCAAAGAGCACAATACGATTATGTGTCTCAGATTTAGTATTGCTGAATGTATCAGGGAAGCTACGGTGAAGGCATTGTGGGACAAGTTAGGGACTTTGTAACAATCTAAGTCTCTGGTGAATAAACTGTTACTGTGGAAAAATTTGTATAACTTGAGGATGAAAGATGGGGACTCGGTGACAGAGCATCTAAACGCATTTAATACTGTGGTAAGTCAGTTAGAATCTATTGATATTAAAATTTCAAATGAAGATAAGTGCATCAGTTTGTTGTGTTCTCTACCAGATTCGTCGGATAGTTTGGTTATTGCAATAGGTAGTAATGTAACTTCCTTACAGTTTGATGAAATAGTCTCATCCTTGATCACGGAGGAGATGAGACAGAAAAATATGGAGAGCCAAAATGGTGATGCCTTGTCTGAACAAGGATGGTCCTAGAATAGAAACAAAAATAAGTCATCGAGTGGGAGATCTAAATTTAGAGGGAGATCTAGATCTCCAGGAAAACTTGTAAAGGTGTTGTGCTGGAAATGTGTTAAGGAAGGGCACTACAAAAGGGATTATAAATCAAAAGCTCCTGATAAAGGAAAGGGATCAGATGATGCTCCTTCTGCAAAGGCAAAAACCACCTCAGATGAAGGTGGGGATGTGTACTTGACTTCTTCAAATACACATGTAGATCATGAGGCATGGTTGATTGACTCCGATGCATGCTTTCACTTCACTCCCCATAGAGAGTGGTTCTGCGAGCATGAGAAGTATGATGGTGGTGATGTCTTCTTAGGGGATGCTAGGAAGGCTAGAATCATTGGTCGTGGAAAGGTAAACTTGATGTTGCAAGGTCGAAGGGTTTGAACACTTCCGGCTGTTTTTCATATTCCTCCGTTAGCCAGAAATCGGATTTTTGTAAGCAAGCTAGATGATGCATGTGTAAAAATACTGTTCGAGAAGGATACCTGCAAGATGGTTCAGGGAGCACTGGAATTGATGTGGGGATTTTGGATTAGAACTCTGTACAAGTTGCAAGGTAGCATGGTTGTTGATGGGTGCAACACTTCTGTGGTTACTGAAAGTGGAGAAAAAAATTTAGTGGTCTCTGGAGAGAAGACCATACTGTGGCATCAAAGGCTTGGACATATTGGAGAGAAGGGCCTTCCAATACTTCATGGTAAAGGTATGGTAGAAGGTATGAGTAATAGTTCTCTGGATTTTGATTTCTATGAAAATTGTGTATATGGGAAGCATAATCAGGTGAGTTTCCCCTTCGGTGGTAAGAGGGTGAAATGGATGTTAGAGCTTGTGCACAATGATGTGTTGGGACCTGTGAAGGTTCCATCTCTGGGTAAGTCTATATACTATGCATCATTTATAGATGACTTCTTAAGGAATACATGGATATATTTCCTTAAGAAGAAATCTGAAGTCTTTGACAGGTTTAAAGAATTTAAGGCTCTAGTGGAAAACTAGACAGACAAGAAGCTAAAGGTGCTGAGGTCAGATAATGGTGGAGAGTTTTGTAGTAAGGAATTTGAAGAATTTGTGAGTGTGGTATAGCACGGCAGAAGACTACTCCATATACACGTCAGAAAAATAGAGTTTCAAAAATAATGAACAAGACATTGATGGAAAGGGCAAGAAGCATGCTCAGTGGTGCCGGGTTAGGACATGAATTTTGGGCAAAGGAAATGGAGACAACATGTTGCCTAGTCAATAGATCACCTTCATCAATGTTGGAGGATAAGACTCCACAAGAGGTATGGACTGGTAAGAAGCCATCACTTTCAGATCTAAGGGTATTTGGATGTGATGGATATGTACATGTTCCAAAGGAGAAACGAACCAAGTTGGATATTAAATCTGAAAAGTGCATATTTATTGGGTATAAGTATGGTTTAAAGGCTTATAAGCTTTGGAACCCAGTAACAAGGAAGCTTGTGTACAATCGAGATGTGGTGTTCAGAGAGGTGAAAGATGTTATTAAACATGAAGTCCAATCAGAGGAACCTGAGAATATAGACTTTGAACTAAAGGAGGAAGAATAAGACTCTACATCAGAAGAGGAATCAAAAGATGAAGAGCCACAAACTCTGAGTGTGAGAAGATCAGTTTGAGAAAGAAGGCAACTAGAAAGGTATAGTCCATATGCTTTTTGTTCAAATATTTCTTTATCTATTACTGATGATGATCCCAGAATTGTGAAGGACGTAATAGATTCATAGGATGGAAAACTATGTAAAGAGGCCATGGTTGAAGAAATGACATCTTTGCACAAAAATGAGACTTAGGATCTGGTGGAGTTACCTACTGAAAGGAAACCCATTGGCAGCAAATTGGTGTTCAAGAAGAATACAAATGCAGAAGGAAAGGTGGAGAAATACAAAGCTCGGTTGGTAGCAAAAGGTTATTCCCAAGTGCTGGGAATTGACTTTGGTGATATTTTTTCTGTTGTTGCCAAGATAACTTCTATTAGATTACTTTTATCTGTGGCTACTGATTTTGATTTTGAGGTAGAACAGATGGATGTGAAGAGAACATTTCTTCACGGGGATCTGGAAGAGGAAATCTACATGAAGCAACTTGAAGGCTTTGGAGTGAAGGGTAAGAAAGAGTTGGTATGCAAGTTAGAGAAGTCTCTATATGTGTTAAAACAATCACCAAGGATGTGGTATCAGAAATTTGATACATTTATACGGGGACTTGGCTTCACCAGAAGCAAAGAATATCACTATGTGTATTTTAAATTAATTGCTGACTGTGTTATTTATTTGGTCTTGTATGTGGATGATATGTTGCTGGTTGGAAATGAAAAAGAAATTATCTAGGATTTGAAGACCCAATTATCCTCCAAATTCGACATGAAAGATCTTGGTGCTGCAAACTATATTTTGGGCATGGAAACTAAAAGAGATCGGGTAAAGAGGAAGCTCTAGTTAAACTAGAGGAAGTGTGTCGAGACAATATTGCAGAGATTTATTATGCAAGATAGTAAACCGGTGAAGGTTCCTATTCCTGTAGGTGTAAAGATATATGTTGAACAGTGTCCCAAGACACAATAAGAGGAAGAGGACATTTCTTGTTTTCCATATGGAAGTGTAGTTGGTAGCCCGATGTATGCAATGGTCTGTACTAGACTAGACATTGCACATGCAATGGGAGTATTGAGCAGGTTTATGTCAAAAACAGGAAAGGAGCATTGGACAATAGTGAAGTAGGTTTTCAGGTATTTGTATGGAAATAGTGACTATGGTTTGTGCTACCAAGTAAGACCAGGATTGGACAGAGTGCTAGATATTCGTGGCTTTGTTGATGCAGACTGAGCTAGAGATCTAGATCAGAGAAGATCTACAAGTGGGTATGTATTTAACCTATTTGGAGGTGCAGTTAGTTGGATGAGTAAGAAACAATCTATAATGGTACTATCAACTATAGAGGCAGAATACATGGCAGCCACTCATGCAAGCAAGCAAGCAGTTTGGTTTCAAAGATTGTGTTCAAGTATGGGGTTAGTACAGGGAGCTATAAGGATAGACTGTGATAGCCAAAGTGCAATTTTCTTGGCAAAGAACCCTGCATATCATTCAAAGACCAGGCACGTTTATGTTCAGTATCACTTTGTGAGGGATATGGCAGAAGACAAAAGGGCGTTGTTGGTAAAGGTTGACACCTTAAAGAATACTGCAGATGCAATGACAAAATCTGTGAGCTCTAAGAAGTTATCTTGTTATAGAGAAACAATGGGCATTGCAGGGCTGGATAAATGACTAAGCTCTCTTGTGTCCCCCTATGGAAAGAAAACAACAAGTGGGATAATGTTGTGTTGTGTTATATTCTTTCCACGACTAGCCCACGTAGCTAACCGGGGTTGCACCGATTGCATAGCGGGGGGTCACAGGGGGTTTGAGTGGTGCAGGTAACCCCACTCTATGGGGTCCAGGGCAGCACCCCAGAAAATTTTGGTTTTGGAACCTATGTTAGGTTTGGTGGACCCACCTATGGTTTTGTGCATAATTTTCGCACATTTGTTTTGGACGCAATGGTTTTCTGTCCATGGTATTGGATGCTTCGGCATGTATAAATATGTATTATAACATTGAACGGAACATAATGAAAAATGAAGCTGGTAGTCCTGGTTTTTGGATCCAGGGAAAATTCTTTATTTATGTGTTTTATGTGTTATGCTCTCAAATTGTTTGTTTTCTGTGTTTTACAATTCGTATGCAGGTAATTTATGTACAAGGCTAAAACCTAAAATCATATCAACAACAAGTATAGTTTGATTCTTCGTCATGTTGAGGCAAAAAAAATTAATTTGGCACATTGTCCTACTTAAGAGCAAATTGCAAATATCTTTACCAAAGATTTGGGACGTGAAAGGTTTGAAAAATCTAGATCTCTACTTGGCATGTCAAATGTCCCTTTGGATTAAGGGGGGAATTTTAACTAATCATTTGGAATTTTGTATATAATATCATAGTTAGGACATAGGTTGGTTATTTCCCTTATTTCTAGTTATGGAGACACAATTATCTCCCTATGAATTTGATTTTATAAATATTTTTATTCTCATTAATAAAATATTGGAGAATATTATATGTTTTGATCATGTAGTTCTCTAGGCCTGTTTAACAAGGGAGAGATGGAGAGGGAGTGAAGGAGAGAGGAGAGGAGGGAAGACACATGGAAGGATAGGGGAGAGAGAAAGTAAAGAGAGTGAGGGAGACATAGATACCAAGGGGTAGGGGGAGAGAAAGAAGGAGAGAGGGACATAGATAGTGGAAAATTTGGAGGGTAGAGAGAGAGTGACAGATATATATATATATATAGGGGGGAAGAGAAAGGGAGGAGAATAGAAAGGGAGAGAGAAGAAAGGAGAGAAATAAATTGAGAGAGAGAGAGAGGGAGAGAGGGGGGGAGATAAAGATGGAGTTGGAGAGGAGGGAGAGAGAAAGAAGAATAAACACATACAAAAATAGAAGTGGAGAGCGAGGGAGTGAAATGGGTGAGATGGAGAGAGAGTAAGCGAGAGAGTAGAGGGGGAAAGAGAGAGAGATGAAAATCCAAGAGAGAGGGAAAGAAGGGAAAGAGAGAGATAGAGAAAAACAATTACGGATTGGGGAGAGGAGGGGAGAGAGAGAAGGAGATAGGGATGGAGATATTGAAGGAATTGGAGGGAAAAGTAATAGAGAAAAAGTGATGGGGGGAAGAGACAGATGAAGATGGGAGAGAAAGGGAGAGAGAGGAGCGAAAGAGGTGAGGGCTTTAGAGGGTGAAGGCGAGGGAGGAGAGAGAGATGGAGTTGGAGGAGGAGTTATTGGGAGGGAAGAAGAAATAAATAGAGAAAGGTGGAGAGAGATAGGGCGAAAATAGAGAGATGGATCTAGCCTAGATATGGTATGTTTGCATATAAAAACAAGCCTACATTCATCTTAACCCCTAATCTATCAAAGACGTAGAGGGATCAAATATCTTGAGGTGCATACCTCTTTTTTGAGTGTAAAAACTTAAATAATTTTGCAGATGCAATGACAAAATCTGTGAGCTCTGGGAAGTTCTCTTGGCATAGAGAAACAATGGGCGTTACAGGGCTGGATATATGACTGATCTCTCTTGTATCCCCCTTTGGAAAGAAAACAACAGGTGGGATAATGTTGCGTTGCGATATATTCTTTCCATGACTAGCCCACGTAGCTGACCGGGGGGTTGGCGGGGGCGGAGCCCCCTCTTCGTTGCGTCGATTGCATAGTGGAGGGGTCACAGGGTGTTTGAGTGGTGCAGGTAACCCCACTCTATGGGGTCCAGTGCAGCGCCCCAGAAAATTCTGGTTTTGGAACCTATGTTAGGTTGGGTGGACCCACCTACGGTTTTGTGCATAATTTTCGCACATGTTTTTTGGACGCGATGGTTTTCGGTCAATGGTATTGGATGCTTCGGCATGTATAAATATGTATTATAACATTGAAAGGAACATAATGAAAAATCAAGGTGGTAGTCCCGGTTTTGGGATCCAGGGAAAAATTTCTGTGTATATGTGTTGTATGTGTTATGCTCTTGCATTGTTTGTTTTCTGTGTTTTACAATTTGTATGCAGGTAATTTATGTATGGGGCTAAAACCTCAAATCATGTCAACAACAGGTATAGTTTGATTCTTCATCATGTTGAGGCAAAAAAAAATCATTTGGCACATTGTCCTACTTAAGAGAAAATTGCATATATCTTTACCAAAGATTTGGGACGTGAAAAGTTTGAAAAATCTAGATCTCTACTTGGCATGACAAATGTCCCTTCGGATTAAGGGGTGGAATTTTAACTAATCCTATGGAATTTTGTATATAATATCATAGTTAGGACATAGGTTGGTTATTTACCTTATTTCTAGTTATGGAGACACAATTATCTCCCTCTGAATTTGATTTTATAAAGATTGTTATTCTCATTAATAAAATATTGGAGAATATTTTATGTTTTGATCATGTAGTTCTCTAGGCCTGTTTAACAAGGGAGAGATGGAGAGGGAGTGAAGGAGAGAGGAGAGGAGGGAAGACACATGGAAGGATAGGGGAAAGAGAAAGCAAAGAGAGTGAGGGACACATAGATATCAAGGGGTAGGGGGAGAGAAAAAAGGAGAGAGGGACATAGATAGTGGAAAATTTGGATGGTAGAGAGAGAGTGACAGATATGTGTGTATATATATATATATATATATATATATATATATATATATATATATATATATATATATATATATATATATATATATATATATATAGGGGGAAAAGAGAAAGGGAGAGACAAGAAAGGAGAGAAATAAATTGAGAGAGAGAGAGAGTGAGAGAGGGGGGGAGAGAAAGATGGAGTTGGAGAGGAGGGAGAGAGAATGAAGAATAAAGACATAAAAAAATAGAAGTGGAGAGTGAGGGAGTGAAATGGGTGAGATTGAGAGAGAGTAAGCGGGAGAGTAGAGGGGGAAAGAGAGAGAGATGGAAAGGCAAGAGAGAAGGAAAGAAGGGAAAGAGAGAGATAGAGAAAAACATAGATGGATTGGGGAGAGGAGGGGAGAGAGAGAAGGAGATATGGATTGAGATATTGAAGGAATTGGAGGGATGAGAAAGAGAGAAATAGTGATGGGGGGAAGAGCCAGATGAAGATGGGAGAGAAAGGGAGAGAGAGGAGGGAAAAAGGTGAGGACTTTAAAGGGTGAAGGAGAGGGAGGTGAGAGAGATGGAGTTGTAGGAGGAGATATTGGGAGGGAAGAATAAATAAATAGAGAAAGGTGGAGAGAGATAGGGCGACAATAGAGAGATGGATCTAGCCTAGATATGGTATGTTTGCATATAAAAACAAGCCTACATTCATCGTAACCCCTAATCTATCAAATACGTAGAGGGATCAAATCTCTTGAGGTGCATACTACTTTTTTGAGTGTAAAAAGTTAAAGAATACTGGAGATGCAATGACAAAATCTGTGAGCTCTAAAAAGATCTCTTGGTGTAGAGAAACAATGGGCATTGCAGGGCTGGATAAATAACTAAGCTCTCTTGTGTCCCCCTATGGAAAGAAAACAACAAGTGGGATAAAGTTGCGTTGTGTTATATTCTTTTCACGGCTAGCCCACGTAGCTAACCAGGGGTTTAGAGGGGGGGTAAAGCCCCCTCTTCGTTGTGCCAATTGGATAGCGGGGGGGCCACATGGGGTTTGAGTGGTGCAGGTAACCCCACTTTATGGGGTCTAGGGCAGCGCCATAGAAAATTTTGGTTTTGGAACCTATGTTAGGTTGGGTGGACCCACCTATGGTTTTGTGCATAATTTTCACACATGTTTTTTGGACGCAATGGTTTTCGGTCCATGGTATTGAATGCTTCAGCATGTATAAATATGTATTATATCATTGAAAGGAACATAATGAAAAATCAAGTTGGTATCCTGGTTTTGGGATCCACGGAAAAATGTCTATGTATATGTGTTTTATGTGTTATGGTCTTGCATTATTTGTTTTCTGTGTTTTACAATTCATATGTAGGTAATTTCTGTATGGGGCTAACACCTAAAATCATATCAACAACATGTATAGTTTGATTCTTCGTCATGTTGAGGCCAAAAAAATTCATTTCCCACATTGTCCTACTTAAGAGAAAATTGCAGATATCTTTACCAAAGATTTGGGACGTTAAAAGTTTGAAAAATCTAAATCTCTACTTGGCATGTCAAATGTGCCTTTGGATTAAGGGGGGGAATTTTAACTAATCCTTTGGAATTTTCTATATAATATCATAGATAGGACATAGGTTGGTTATTTCCCTTATTTCTAGTTATGGAGACACAATTATCTCCCTCTGAATTTTATTTTATAAATATTGTTATTCTCATTAATAAAATATTGGAGAATATTATATGTTTTGATCATGTAGTTCTCTAGGCCTATTTAACAAGGGAGAGATGGAGAGGGAGTGAAGGAGAGAGGATAGGAGGGAAGACATATGGAAGGATAGGGGAGAGAGAAAACAAAGAGAGTGAGGGAGACATATATATCAAGGGGTGGGGGGAGAGAAAAAAGGAGAGAGGGACATAGATAGTGGAAAATTTGGAGGGTAGAAAGAGACTGAAAGATATATATATATATATAGGGGGAAAAGAGAAAGGGAGGGGAAATAGAAGGGGAGAGAGAAGAAAGGAGAGAAATAAATTGAGAGAGAGAGAGAGGGAGAGAGATGGGGAGAGAGAGATGGAGTTGGAGAGGAGGGAGAGACAAGGAAGAATAAAGACATAAAAAATAGAAGTGGAGAGCGAGGGAGTGAAATGGGTGAGATGGAGAGAGAGAAAGCGAGAGAGTAGAGGGGGAAAGAGAGAGAGATGGAAACGTGAGAGAGAGGGAAAGAAGGGAAAGAGGGAGATAGAGAAAAACATAGATGGATTGGGGAGAGGAGGAGAGAGAGAGAAGGAGATAGGGATGGAGATATTGAAGGAATTGGAGGGAAGAGCAAGAGAGAAAGAGTGATGGGGGGAAGAGACAGATGAAGATGGGAGAGAAAGGGAGAGAGAGGAGGGAAAGAGGTGAGGACTTTAAAGGGTGAAGGAGGGGGAGGAAAGAGAGGTGGAGTTGTTGGAGGAGATATTGGGAGGGAAGAAGAAATAAATAGAGAAATGCGGAGAGAGATAGGGTGACAATAGAGAGATGGATCTAGCCTAGATATGGTATGTTTGCATATATAAACAAGCCTACATTCATCTTAACCCCTAATCTATCAAACACATAGAGGGATCAAATCTCTTGAGGTGCATACCTCTTTTTTGAGTGTAAAAACTTAAAGAAATGTTTGCACCTTGAAATATTAGATCCCTCCCAGTGCTTGGTAGATCTGGGGTTAAGAGGGATATGGACTTGTAGTATTCAACAATTATCATTTTTTCTCATTCTCTAACAATGATATTCAATTCTTTAATTTACTTTTATCCTTCATCTAGAACTCTTTGATTCATTATTTAGTTTCCTAAAGATGGGTGAAATGTTAACGGAAACGTGAAACACCTCAATAAGAGCATACAATACTCAAAAATATTTTAACATCAATGAAAATCTATATAAAATAAAAATTTATAATTAATATTTATCATTCTTAATATATAAAAATTATGTTTTTCCCTAGGTGTTCTTGTCTAATGTAGCTTATTTGAAGGCTAATAATTAAACCAACTAAGGTCAATGTTAACTTCCGATCTACCAAGAACCAAGGACTAAATCTCTTCACTCTAGAAAAAATTTGCATCGCTTTTGTAAACATTTATTTCCTAAATAATTTGAATGTAATATAAGAAATGACCATACCTTTGAATTTATCTTTTATTTTTCTTACAAACATTTCACTTCAACATTTTTTAAATATAATTCCAATTGATAAGTAACCATAACTTACATAAAATATTATTTTCAAAAATAAAATGATAAAAAATATTGAAGAATAAAAAAATATTGCATGATAAAAAAAATCAATTATTTCAAATTATTTAATATTGAATATAGATACCTACTAATAAATTACAAATTAATGTGATATAAATTTATTATTATTGTTATTGATTAAACTGGAATTAGCATGCCTCTTTTTAATCCATGGTATTATTGTGGAATATGGTATTTTTAATCATAGTATTATTTGGGTATGTCATATTATTAATTCATGGTACTCATTTTTTTTTATGGAGTAATCATGTGATTTTGATAAACATAGTATTAGTAATCCATAATATTAGTACATTGTATTTTTCCATGGTGCTTTAATGTGAAATAGATCTAACTTGATATATCTATAATATTTACTCATAATACTATAATAAAAAATAAATTATAATAATTCATAATATTGGCCTATAATCTATTATGAAATAATTTATATAATATTCTTTAATTTTTTTATTTTTTATTATTATTATTATTATTATTATTATTATTATTATTATTATTATTATTTCACAAATTTGTTATTTAAATTTTCCATTTATTAGTTATTCAACCATCTCATTTAGATCACTTATCTGATCGTAAAACCATAAGGCAAAGCTGGCAGTCAAGCTCACTTCTCTAACTGCCAGCAATTGATCAATAACTTAATCGCAAAGCTCGCTTCTCTAACTTCTTATTTATTTATTTTTCGAATTATTGATTTGATGATGTTATTCACTAATCTAATCTAATCCATCTCATTTATATCTGATGCAGCAAAGAATGGCAAATCTCGCCTCTCTAACTGCATGCAATTAATGATGAATAACATCATCAAATCTCGCGAAGGCTATCACAAAGATCTGGGTTGTCACACAGGTTGAAGGAAACGAGCAGCTATTTCAGACTCCCAAAATTTTGGCCTCCCTTGCGCTACGGATATTAAAATTATATATATATATATATATATATATATATATATATATATTTGAAGGGTCTCAAGCTTCAACCATCCTGTTCTGTGTTTGCGACACCCATCATTGGTTGGTTTAGAGATAAGTGGGAAGAGATTGATAATTGATAGTCAATGGAGGGCAAAAGGGTTTATAATGTCATACTCTGCGTGCTCATGGTGTTCATGCTAATTATCAACCATGCTTCTGCGGCGCGATTCGCCAAGCTGCATGTGGAGCAGCAGCGGGTGAATAGCCCCGATTCTACATGGAAAGAAATAAAACGAGGACCAGTGCACCCAGGAGAAACGAAACCCAAAAATCGACGAAAGCTGCCTTCGGGGCCTAGCTGTGGGGACCATGATGGCTGTTCACCACCACCACCCATACGTCCACCCATACTTCGTAACTAGAATTTGGGTATGAGTTCACTTTTTGGCTTTGGGAAACAATCGTTTTGATGAGATGACACTGTTTTGTCATTTTCTATATACTTTTAAGTTGTTGAATGTCAGTGTTTTCACTTTCTTTTCTCATCTCATCTCACACAAAAATCTCTACACCGGAAGACCAAAAAGCCTCATGTTAGGCTATAGTACTCTACTCTAATCTGTAAGAACAATAGTTCTTGAGCTTGAACTGTATCTTTGTCTACTTTATATATAATAATAAATAATGTTCGAGCTTTCTTTGAGTTTGGTTGTTTAAATCTAGATTTTACATAGACAATGCATTTTGCCTCAATCAATTGGTTGCAGAGAATATATATATATATATATATATATATATATATATATTTATATATATATATATATATATTTATACTCTATGATTTTATTAGTTTTAAATTTTTATGTAGGAAAAGCTTCATTTATTTTATAATTTCATTTGATATAATTGTTAAATATTTAAAAAAAATGAAGTATTACTATTGACATTATCGATATATTTAATTTAATAGATAAAATTTTTATAATTATTATTGTTTTTATATTTAAAATATAAATTTAAATTTTGTATACACAATTAAAGAAAAACTATTTTTAGTTTCATATTTTAGTTATTTTAAAAACTAAACTAAACACTGCTAACATTTTATGGATGATGTCATATACTAAATAATAAAATGTTGAAGGTATTCTCATATTTTACACACTTAAAATTGATTAGACAAATTTAAATATTTTGAATTCATGGTAGAAAATTATTTATAATTTATAATTCTAATATTTTAATTTTTCTCTTACCTTATTCTAAAATTTCACAAAATAATAATAATTTCATATGTATATATATTGGTTTCCTTCTCAAAGCAATAATAAAAAGTAGAGTGTATAAAGAAGAAAAAATATACAAATTTAAAGGTAAAATTTAACAACATACTATAAAATTATTCTAATATATGGTAGAATATATATGTTAGAAAATAACATTTGAAATGTACAAAAGATTCAAATTGATATGTAGAATATACATGTTGGGAAAATAGCATTTAAAATGTACACAAGATTTAAATTGAAATATAAAATGATTGACAAATAGTAGACTATTATCTCATCAATGATATTCTACCTCTAAAATGTTGAAGGAATTTCTTTTATAAGATTTTTAATATATTTACTTACATCAAACATTAAATCACTTATATCACTTTGAAAGAATGTGATTTATGATATGATGAGAGGTGATTTGTGATATGATGTAAGGTGAATCTATTAGACATTATGGAAGAGATGTTGTTATGTAATTATCTATTAAACTTGGAAAAAATGTTATAATACTCATTTTCGACACCTTGGACCTTGTGGCACTGTCTTGTCTTGATCACAGAGACTTAACCAAACTTCACCTACTATAATAGTACTACACCTTTTCATTTTAAATATTTCGAATAATTTTATTCTAACAATTGTTAAATGTGCAATTAAGTTCTATAACAAAGTTACTCTAGCACTAAGAAGACATCCAACCATGACCATAAAACTTCATTATAATTCTTTATCATTTAAACCATATTCATAAACAGTTAACCATTTTAATATATCATGTATGTTTAAAAATGATATATTATATATAATATTAAAAGCATGTCATATTTTTACTCCCTAATAATTTCGGTCTTTTAACTTAAGCCCATATCAGCATATAAAAAATCACATTTTAATATTTCTAAATAAAAAATCAAACGCGCAAACTCACATACAACCATGCCCAAAGAAGTCACTTGTTATATAAAGTTAAAAGAGTGAACGACTCCTAAGATCAAAGAAGTTAGTTTGAAATCATACTCTTACCAATAGGTTACTAAGAAACGACTGATCACAAGATCCACAGTAGGCTCCAAAATTTGAGTGTAGGCCAAAATTTTGGAGGGTGTTGCAGCTGCTACAACACTTGGCAACACACTGGTAGAATCTAGCTTCTCTGTCTTGGTTAAGTCCTTCCATGAAGGGCCTTGGTTATTCAGGGAGTATTGATTCACCATGCAGATTACCCTAGCCTTCCCATTTACCCCAGAATAGCCATGGTCCCTTCTATGCCATTCAATCACACACAACACGATATTCAATATTATCATATTGTTTTGCGTTGGGAAGGGTACTGTAGCTCACGAGCTTAAGATTTTCCTAGTATAAGTGTTCACCTCTGGTGTTGCTCTATTGCCAGCAGGCATGGACAGTACCCTCATGGAGTCACACGTAAAAATAAACGTTGCTCCATTCCGAGCAATCCTGGATGGTACCCCAGCAGTGTTTCTTGCTTCTCTGTGCACGGAGCATTTCTCTTCTTTAGCCTTTATTTATTTATTTAAAGAGAAATGTGCATTGGAACTTATTTGTTTTGGGGAAAAAGATGGATCCCCAATTATTGAGAGCATAACAAGTTGTTCCTTTAGAGAAGCATATAAAGACCTCTGATTTAGGTTTGCTCATTTAGAATTTTTCCCTTCTCCGCTTCTACAAGTCAGATAAGCTTGAGAACACCAAAGCATAAAAACTGAGTATAGGCATGATATTTTCAATTTAGACATGTGTTCATGGTTGGACCAAAACTCTCCTTACGAACATATTGTATTTTCCATCAGAACTTCATCGACCAAAGATGAAACCAACAAAAGGGAGATGGATAGATGGCAAGCCAAATTTTGAAGTGTCACATGGCTCTTTATAGTTTGGCCACACACATACTAAGAGTCCAAAACAAGTCCAGACACAACACTTATTTGCATGTTGAAAGAAAAAGGAAAACTCAACAGGAAAGGAAAAAAATAAGCGAAGAAAATGAACACACAGTAAGGAAATAAAATGAGAAGACAAGAGAACAAAATGGCTAAACAAAATTTGATGCAGACTCATAATAAGAAATGAGGGTAGACTACAGGGAATGATTGTAGAATGAGTTCAAGGAAGGGGAAACTAGCATGTAGATAATCCTACTTGTAACCTGACAGCTAGAGGGTCAATGTCAAGTATAATGAAATTTCCATTGAAGCCACTGTAGTCGTTCCCGATATGCATCCACAAATATATGAACAATTAAAAAAAATATAAATTGATGTTCGACAGGAAATATGAAAATATTTCACAATAAAAGCAAGGTCTTCCCCATGAGTAGAAAGGTGCGTCGCACCCACTACTTTTACCTGATTGACATTCTTACCTTTTCGATGAATACAATTTTCAACAAGTCTCGGAAATGTGTTGTGTATATGTCTTCATCTATGCAGAGCTCTTTAGGAAACATGAGAAAAGATCAAAACTTGTTGTTTGGTACAGAGCTTGCCATGTGAGATTGTTGTAGCCATTTAACAATTGAATCATAGAATTCATGATGGTGTTCTTGAAAATTTTGAAAAGATGAAATTTTAATTAAAATCATGGGATCATGATGAAAATAATGTGAGGAAAAATAGATATGATCATACTCGATATTCATGTCAAGATAATGGGGACCTTCCATAACCATCAGGGAAGGCTGAAGTGCCTTACCTTCTTGACAAAAACAGGTATAGAGAGATGTTCAAGAATGAAGATCAAGGGGTGTAAAACAACTGTCATCGGATGGGCTGATTAGAATATGATTAATTGAATGATAATTGCCAAAGATAGAGAAATGATCATATGAGCCAATTGAAGCATTAGATTCCTAGATTGCAATAAATGAAGAAAAACCAATTTGAAAAATCTCGCGAATGCTCTGAACAATATAACCAAGTTCCCTGCAAGCCAAATATGACCAACCACCTTCCTACAACTGGGGACAAATTGTACAAGCATTATAGACATTGAAAGAGTTTAAAAAGGATTCTAGCACAAAAAATGCATGAGACCATTTGGGATACGGTGAGCGAAGAAGGACTTGATTCGTGTGAAATCTTGTGCATTGATTATCCCTAAAGAATATTTCTTGTGCGATGAGAGGACATATTTGCAATATATGGTGCAATTGTTCCTTCATCAATCAATGATTTCGATCTTTGTGAAAGATTATGGTCATACAAAAGAAAGGTTTTAAATTTTTTTAAACAAACGATTAGAGTACCAATTGGATCTAACAACTGATTTAATAGTCTATAATTCATACTTTGGAGCCCATGAAATGCAAAATTAAAAAACGAAATTAAAATATCGAACTTAGAATTTAAGTTCGAAATAAATTCATGAGAGGAGCGAGGAGCTAACCATTAATGGATACATCTGATAAGTATGATTACTTCGGGAAAAGATAATCTTTGAGATAATCAACTTCACAATTCCATGACTCTATGAGAGATTCACATTCCAAACCCAAGATCGATGTGAGAGATGTGCATGAAGACGAATGAATTACAATAGTTTCGTGAATTTGGTCATAAGTAAAATCATGAAAATTTGAGAGGTCACACCTAGAATATCAAATATTTTTTAAATTGGAACTCACACTAAGTGAAACCATATAGATAGATGGATTGTGTGAGAGAAACCATATCTGATTTAGTTCGTGGGGTTTAGGAGACTCGCGAGATCCTCACATAACCATAAATGAAATTTGAAGTGCCTCACCTCTCTGGCATGTCCTGAAACTTTCTAGGATTGTAGAATCACATTTTGAACCTTGAACCAAATCATGTGTGGTTTGAGGATAGATATTATTGTTGATTTCGAAACTGCTCACTGAATGGTAGGCATCTTTGTCACAGTTTTCACTAGATTTTTCAACTTCAACAATTAGATTACTAATTTGGAGAGGCTCTTCTGATAACATATTAAAATACAAATGAGTTGGCGATATCTCATGAGAAAGCTAATTTGAATAGCTGTCTTCATGCAGGAGAAGAGATAATAGGGAATGGGAAGGGTACTCTACGATTTTATTTTTTTGAATTTCATCATGGACGACCTTACTGCCTTGTGTCAATCAAGGGGATAACTAATCGGATGAAGAAACTGAAGAGCATGGAGCATCTCCATCACAAGAATATGTGTTATAAATGGTGGGAACAAGGGATGGTGAGGTGAAGAGGAGGTTTCCATATGAACATATTTATACGAACATGATTCTAGATCTAAATTAAAATCTTAATGAGGAACTAAAAGATCATATGATGTGCCTGGGCATTCATCATGACATATGAAAATCGAGTCATCATAATTGTAATGATCGTTTCCCAAGGCTGGGGTTTGATTGAAGTAATTGATTGTATTGCATTTCCCACCAAGATTAGAAAATTGAGAATCATTCAAGAATGGGGACTCGTTATTTTGACATGGAAGATTCTGAAACAGAGAGGAAATGTTAAGCCCCTATACTACTAGTGTATCCCCTTATTGTTAAACCCACTTATTATGTTGATGTACCCATGTAGTGCCCATATTGTTACTAATGTGCCCCATAGAAGCCCACTATTGTTATTATTGTGCCCTTACATTATTATTGTTATGTCGGCTCTGGTTATGTCATGACCCCTTAGACTCCTATATATAGAAAGGAAGTCTTTTCATTTGTATCATCCAAGATATGTTCATTTATGTAATGTAAAGGAGGTTGTCCCGTCGAAGAGGCTGAATTCTAAGGAGTTGATCTATCTTTTCTATCTTTTATTGAGCTGGTTTCATAACATTTGGTATCAGAGCTTTGGATTCTAGGGTTTCACTGCTCCAAACAGGTCATCATGGAATTTTCGCTATAACTTTTTTTTGTGATGTTTCAGAAGTCACAAAAAAAACCATTTGAGAAGAAATCGCGATGAACCTTGGGCCTGAATTTCAGAGATTTTCGCGTGATATTTGCGGAGATATGATCTGAGGAAGTTGGTCTTTTTGCAGACTCCTGGATTACATTCAAAATAGGTGACCTGAGGAAAATCGTCATAACTTTCTCTCTGGGAATCAGATTGAAATTTCGTAAGAAGGTACAGAAAGAGGACGGATTGTAGTTTCTTGTATATCTTTTTCAAAACCAAATATCGAAAATTGTACACGTGGCACTTCATACAAGTTCACTCTTCTGGAAAGGTCTATAATCAGGTCATCTTGGGAGATTGTGAATAACTCTTTTTTGGGGATCCCAATTTGGATCAGACTGGTGGAATTGGAAAGAGGACATAGAGGGCTACTACAGGTAGCAATTTCAGAACTTAAATATCCGTAAGTACAGAGTTACAGTCGTTTCAAGTTCGATGTCCTGAAATCAAGAAAAAGCAAGATGAGGAAGTTTGATGGCAAGGATCTGGTAAATTGGATACTTCAGAAGGAGCAATACTTTGATCTACATGGTGTACCACTGTTACAAAAGGTATGTATTGCATCTTCATATTTAGAACCGGATCAATATTTATGGTATAAAGGGCTTTGTTCTCGTAAAAAACTTGTTACGTGGTCAATTCTCATGGAGGAAATGATAGCACATTATGAGGATACAAAGAGCAACACCTTCTTTAGAGCAACACCACAATAATTGGAAAGAGTAAAAGGGCTTTGTGACATATTTGAAAGTAAAATTATGGCAACAAGGAAGTCTACCCCTCACAACTATAAAGATGGGCGTGTTGTTCCTCCTAGCCTTCCACAACCTACAAGGGTTACACTACAACAATTGGAAGAAAAGAGAGAAAAAGGGCTTTGTTACAATTGTGATAGCAAATGCACTAAAGGTCATAAGTGTGCTAAGAAGAAATTATTTTACATAGAGTATGAAGAGGAGGAAGAAAAGGATCAAGAAACATCAAAAGAAGAGGATATATGCCAGGACCCATCCCCAGAGAAAGAAGAAATGAATCAGAACATATCTTGTAAACTATTGGCAAGAATGACAACTCCTCAAACTCTCAAGATAGAAGGAAATATCAAGAAGAAACAAGTGCAAGAAGTGGAAGATCACATCAAGAAAGAAGAAATGAATCCAACCATATCTTGTAATTCACTGGTCGGAATTACCACTCCTCAAACTAGCGAGACAAAAGGACATATCAAGAAGAAAAATGTTCAAGAAGTGAAAGATCACATCGAGTGTCAAGAAATGAATCCGACCATATCTTGTAAAGGATAGGAAGAAATTACCACTCCTCAAAATCTAAAGATAGAAGGACATATCAAGAAAAAAAAGGTTCAAGCAGTGAAAGATCACATCGAGCATCAACAACAAGTTCTCCAACTTTTAAAGGATAGCGCCACTTCGGTGCAAAATCAAATGAAACAACAGGTAGATCAACATCATAGTGAAAAATGTTTTGATGTAGGCGATTGGGTATTTTTACTACTATATCTAAAGCAAGCTATTTATGAGAAGGAAACATTGGGAATACTATATGCACTTAAAAAATGGCGACCTTGCCGAATGGGAAGACTCTTCAAGGATGAGGATGTGGAAGCATTGTTTTGTGCTATTTCTATTATCCAACTAGATTGGATAAACGAATCAAAGAATGAATGGAAGAAGGACAAAAAAGTATGGCCACTTATTCAAAACTTGCAAAAGATCCCAAATCAAACAATATTGCCAGATATTGAAAAGGAAGGAAAAATCATATTGGAACCTGGAGTAGTCACAGAAACAAGAACCCGACAACTACGAAATCGATCAATTTCAGAGTATCTCATCAAGTGGAAGAACTTACCCACTGAAGATTCCACATGGGAGGACGAATTTTATACAGAAGCATCAAGAACTACTCAAGCGTTGAGGACAACGCTTTTTGAAGGAGAGGGGCATGTTAGACCCCTATACTACAAGTGTAACCCCTTATTGTTATTACTACAACCCAATTATTATGTTGATGTACCCATGTAGTGCCCATATTGTTTCTAATGTGTACCATAGAAGCCCACTATTGTTATTATTGTGCCCTTACATTATTATTGTTATGTCGGCTCTGGTTATGTCACGACCCCTTAGACTCCTATATATAGAAAGGAGGTCTTTTCATTTGTATCATCCAAGAATTGTTCATTTATTTAATGTAAAGGAGGTTTCCCCCTCGAAGAGGCTGAATTCTAAGGCGTTCATCTATCTTTTCTTGAGCTGGTTTCATAACAGGAAATATTGGAAGAATCTTCACTTTTCTGATCATTTACGTGGGTACTATGACTGATTTGTACATGATCGCAATTTGGGCTAGCATATTGAGAATCAAAATAATGTGAATAACCTCCTAGAGAAGTGGATTGATCAAGAAGGTCATGGTATAAGGATTCAAGATATCTAGATGATAGAGGACAAAAAGTCTGACTATCTTTGAGACCATAGTTGTGAATGGTGGAATCATCTTATGGAATGGAGTGATTCACGCTTCATGAGCCATTATGGAATTTTCTCCGTTTAATTGGAAGAAGAATGAGAAGATGGATTGGAGATTTGATTCACAAATTACCAATTTTACAATAACCATAAGGAGGTACCCTCATTAGGACTAGAAAAAGGAGGAGGTCAAAGAAAAAAGGGGTAGTAAAATCCTCCTCCGAAATTATAGGTGCCTCATGATTCGTAAGAGTTGGAGAAGAAGGAAAATAAGGAGGTTTAGGCCTACCATATGAAGAGACATGAACCAAGCTCACAAAATCTTACTTCAAGAAATACCAGTTCAAATGTTTTTCAGGAATTTCATAATAGAGATGAACGAACCAATCAGAAAAATACTCGATTGATTCATCAAACTTCATTCTTAAAAATTTTATTCTTCCACAAACATCTCAATAGTTATACTTATCGAAGGCTTTATGAAGCTTCCTGGAAAGCTGGTCGTATGAATGGATAGAAGAAATGGGTAATGTATGACACCGTTGAATAACACGACCTTCGAATGTGAGAGTGAGTAATCTATCCATGACATCTTTGGAACATATTATGTGATAAATACAAAGACAAACAACTTGAAATGGATGGTTGCAAAAATTTGATTCACTGTCACCATCGATTGTAAACTTAGATAGGTTATGAATAACTTCCACAAGGATGACAAAATTAATCTCTTTATAAAAATATCTTGGGATTATGATTTGGGGAAGAGCCATTTTGAAAAAGAGATTCAAATCAAACACAATGTGCACAACCTATCATCTGGCCCTCCTTCTAGCACCATTCTATTGACGGTGCTAGAAATCCATCAACCAAGGGGATCTCCCCGATACGATGTCCCAATTAGACCTCACACCATTTGGTGTACAAGTCCCATTTGGTATAAATGTTTGTTTTCCAAATCCTTAAGGATCTGTCTTGGCTCTAGCTGCCAACACAAGAGAGTGTTGCAATGGTGTCCTCGAATAGCAAGGTGAGTGTGCCTGGTGAGTGTGTAGTGCAACTATGTTCAGGTTCTATTACTGCAAAAGAGGGGAGAAAAGTGAGCCTCTAAGTGAGAGGTAATAGTACCACCCAGGAGGAGACACACATGAACCAGAAGGGTGTTGTCTAACATCCAGTGGAATATTCCACAACAAATGCAACAATAATTACAACCAATGATCAAGGAAGATTTGTCGAACATCTAGAGGAATTGTCCACATAGGACATGATGGTCTTTATAACCAATAAGCGAGGAAAGGTTTGTCTAGTATACAATGAATATTCCGCCAAGATGAGATAACAATAAAAACCATTACAACACATTCTCAATAAGATAAGCACTAAAATAACCGAAATAGTTCAACTATCTTAGTACATGTGAAAACAAACATGAAATGAAAACGTCCACATAATAGTGTTACAAAAATTCATATGTCATGCATGAAGAAAATGATGGTTTTAAAAGCCTTATGTTATTAAGAAAACATTGCAAGATGCATATTTACATTGTATATCACTAGCCCTAGTAGTGGTACATTGAAGCCACTCCTTCCTCCTCAAAGAACTCACTGGTCTCTCTAATGTCTTGTGGGAGGAGCCAAGGTGAAAATTCCATTGCTCAAACAATGAAGGGGTATATATAACTGAGGGTTGATTCATATGATATGTAAATTTTCATGGATATTATGTTGGATAGTTTTTCACAACAAATATGATAATATTATATTAAAAGCCTGAGATTCTACACTTTTACAATTTTATTTAATTTCTAGAAGTGGATATATTATTGTAATTAGTGCATGCATGTAAAAATAAATTATGCAGAAAAGAAGGAAATGAAAAAATAAGCAATCACACACATAAGACATAAGATATTCTCTCTGGGAGACACTCTTGGGAGAAAACCCAACTGGAAGGTGAGGTTGCTTCACTCTCCTCCTTTGACTGGAGATATGGTTGCAGATAAAAAGAAGTAATGCCTGTGGTCCGTGGCCTGCTATAGTGCATATATCCTCTCTGTGTCCTCTACCTCCTATCTCTCTTGGCTATTTTTGCTCAACTATGGAACAAAATTATGTCAAAAGAATGGAATGACTCTTCCTCCTAGTGGCCCAGTTATAACATAGTCGATAGAGTACTAGTGGTTAATTTTGACTATATCAACTCTTAACTAGAGTTACAAAATACACTCTTCTAGAGGTTTTTTATATCATAAACAGGTGGCTCCTTTTCCATTAATAATGGGGGCTAACACAACTTCCTTCTGAACTATTGGTGTGAAAATAGGAAGGTCAACTTCTAAGTGACATAACTTTTTCATACAAACTCTGATTTATGTGATTCTTGTGTTGTTGGAAATATTATTATGCACCGAATAGCATGAGAAGGTGTGACACATAAGCAACACATTTTTACCCCAAAAAAATGTCGTTTGATGCCTCAAAACACTCCTCAAAGGTTTCAAACCCTATTTTTCCAAACTTGGTCTAGTAAATAAAAACCGTCCCATGAGCTAATTCCTCTACTTTTTTCACTCCAAATGCATCAAGATGGATGACAAAAAATACACTGATCCAATTTTGGTTAGACCTCTCCATTTTTGGAGGTGTTTGGTCCCTAAAAGCTTTTATTGAATTAGGTGAGGAAATTTTTCCTCCACCTTCTCTCTGGTTTACCATTTAGCTTTACCTAGAAGTTGTCCCTTCAACCCAATTTTCCAAAGGTATTGTTGCCCTTGACTTGTAGTTCTAGACATCTTATGGAAAATTATATCTTCTATCAAATCTTCTTCATCGTCCGGTGCCAAATACTCCACAAAAGGTAGGATATGTTCCTCTTCCTAATCTAGCATGGAAGGCTCATAGAGTTTCAAATTCTTCACATTTACAACTGAGTAAATGCGCATATATGGTGGTAAATTGAGTTGATAGGCATTACCACCCACCTTTTCCAGTATATCGAAGGGATCATATATGAGAGCCTTTATTTTATTACCAGTCCCTTGTAGCCTCTCCATGTTCAACTGTAGCCATACTCTGTCTCCCACCTTGAATGATTTCTCTGTTCTGTGTTGATCATGTCTGGCCTTGTACTTCTCTTGTGACTTTTACCCTATTTCTTGTACCTGTATATGGATCTGCCTAATATTCTCTATAAAATTTCCAACCCTCAAAGCACCTTCTGTAAGTTCTTCCTTCACTCCTCCTTGCTTCCCTTATGAAATATCCAATGGTGAAGGTGGAAATTGTCGAAAACAATTTTCAAATGGGGAATTTTCTGTAGATATGTGGATTTCTCTGTTATAAGAATGTTGTATATATACCTGAATTTTTTCTTAGGTCTTTGGATGCTTCTGGTTGCAACCCCTTAGAAGTGGAACCAATGTCCTATTGACTACTTTTGTCTTCCCATCTGTCTATGGATGGAACGTTATAGATCTCTTCAACTTTGTTTCCATCTTCTCCTAGAATGTAGTCCAAAATTCACTAGGAAATATTATATCCTTGTATGGAATGATGCTTCTTGGTATCCCAAAGTGTACCCAAACCTGTCCAATGAAATATTTTGTTGCTTCTTTTCTGGTGATGGTACTTTTATAGGGCATAAGAACACACATCTTGCTGAACCTATCAACTACCCTGAACAGGTAGTCAGGTCCCTTCCTAGTTGTCAGTAAACCTCCCACAAAGTCCATGGAATGCTTTCCAAAGGAAAAATACGTACAGGTAAGGGATTATACAGACCCTATTTCCTGTTGCTAGGCTTGCTTGTATAGCAAGGCATGCATTCTCTTATGAGCCTAGCTACTCATTCTTACATCTTGGCCGGAGACACATACCTATCCAAGTTAGCCACGGTCTTCCCTAAACCAAAGTGATCTAAAACCTTGGAGGTGTGATCCAGTCTAATTAGATGGAAATTCTCACCTTTAGGTACACATATCTTATCCAACCTGTAGAGTAACCCATATTGAAGATGGTAGTCAATGGTGTTGTCTCCATCGTGCACATGATTCTCACTCTACAACTGATGATACACCTCCTTGAAGTCCTCATCTTCTGAATATGCCTCTCTATATGCATCATGCGTGAATGGCTCCCTGTGCATAAGAGTCCCCAAAGCTGTAATCTTTGATGTGGGTAGCCTTGAAAGCATATCAGCCAACTTATTTGTGTTTCCCTTCTTATACTTGATCACCAAATGAAAATGTTGTAATAGTCCCATCCACTTGTAATGCTTGGTTTGTTGTAGCTTACTTTAGGCCTGAAAGTACTGTAACAGTTGGTGATCTGTGTGGATTACTGTCTCCTTTCCCATCAGATAGTGCTTCCACTTCACATCTTACACCATGGCATAGAGCTCCTTATCATAGGTAAGGTAGTTAAGCACTAGCCCATCAAAAAATTTAGAATGGTAACATACAGACCTTCCCCCTTGCATCGAGACAACTCTCATAGCATACTCACTTACATCTGTCTCCACTTCAAAGGGCCACTACAAGTTTGGTAATATCAGTACTGATGCCTCACTGATATTCTTATTTAGCTCATTGAAAGCCTTCTTCTGGCCTTTTCCCACTGGAAACTCTTTCCACTTGCTGTTATGGCATGGAGCAGTGTTGCTAGCACTAAAATGAGGCTACGAATTTCCTTAGGTATTGTGTTGCCTCAATGAAAATCCTGACATCAGAATCATTTCCCTCTACGGAGGGGATACATGGAGTGAAATCATTTTACTCAAAAAATTTAGAGTGAAGATAGCAAGAAGAGTTGCACCATCTAAGCTATTCTACTATCAACATTCAAGAATTCCTGATGATGTATCCCGGTTGGGATTTGAAACATTGACAGAAAATGGTTTTTATTATGGATTCTCTGGTAACTAAGTCAAAAAGCATTAATATGTGCCAACCATTTCATGATCGCCTCCATATTAGAAGGATTTATCTTTAATTCTCCTCTACCAATCACATATCCGAAATACACCAAGGACTGTTGTGCAAACTAGCGCTTTCGGAGATTTTCTAGCAGCTTGTTCTTCTTCAATATTTCTAAAACGTACGTCGAATGCGAAATATGCTCCTCCCTTGTAGAACTATATACTCGTATATCATCCAAATAAAAGATAGCAAACAAATATATAAAAGGGCACAGTACAACATTCATTAAACTCATAGATTTAGTTGGTCCATTACAAAGTCCAAATGGCATAACTAATCACTCATACAAACCTTACATGGTTTTGAAGCTAGTCTTCAATATATATTTTTCTTTGACTCGAACCTGGTGATATCCAAACTTCAAATCTAGCTTGGTGAGATATTTTTCTTGCTGCAATGGATCTAGAAGATCATTTATCCTGGGTAGACGGTATCTGTTATTGAGTGTGATTTTATTCAATACCATGTAATCTATACACATCATCCAAATCCCATCCTTAATTGGCACAATAATGATGGGTGACTCACATGTTGATTTACTCGGTTAAATGACACCTTGTTTTAGTAGCTCCTACAACTGTTTCTTCACCTCACTTACTTTTATAACATACTACCTGTACAACCCAATGTTTGGCAATGGGGAGTACGACAATAACTATATCTCGTGATCCACTTCTCTCTTAGGGGGTCACCATTTAGGCTCTCCAAGCATGTCCTTGTATGTTTTTTTCTTAGTGCACCACTTTATGGATACCTTGCCTCTTATTGACTCCTTTACAAACTATTTTTCTCTTAAAAATAGTAAAACATACTTCTTGCTAGAACTGATCAATTTCTTGGCTTGGTTGGCACTTACCAGTGAAATTTTGACTTGCCTTTGTGCGTGTTAATGATGAATGATTTTCCATCCTTGATGAGTCGTTACTGGTTAGCTCTCCTCATGAATATTTCATCACACATGTACATGTATGGACTCCCAAACATGGTTCCACATACTTAAAGGGGAACCACATCTAGATCTACTTCATCAATAAAATCAACAGTGGTAGAAAATCTAATTTCACATTGTTATGTTACGTTCAGCTCTACATATTTTATGTACCCATCCTAGTGGATATGGGTTTGGATGATCATGAACTTGCATCCCCAACTTATTTACCACATCTGTTGCAATGAGATTTTCCTATGATCATGAGTCAAAGAGAGCATCAATCTTCGTCTTCTTAGCCCGTATCTCTACATGGAAGAGTTTGGTCATTTCCTTCTCTTATTGTTGCTGAAGGCTACTTAGATTCACATCCTTCTGCATTGACGTACAAATGATTTTCTCATCCACATCCGAGATGTTTTAATTTGGTTGTTTGAATCAGTGGCCATAAGATGTTGTTGTGGTTCTAGTGGTTTCTAGGATATTTTCATTGGTTTGTTGTGGATACCGACATTTTATCTTTTCCCCTTTTCTTCTTCTTCTTCTTCCCCTCCTTAGAAGCATCGTGTTGCTCCTTTTTCTTCGATCCACATCATTGAGTTATTTTTAGGCCTATGTTTTCTAGGTACTATGCCTATATACAAGCCTCGTCCATTGTTTTGGGCTTGAACAACATCACTTGCTCACATAGATGGAGGTGCAAACCCCCCAAATACTTTACAAGTATATCTGGGTTCTTTGGAGAGATATTGAACATTATATCCATCTTTCTGAATTTTGTGGTGTAATCCTCCATGCTTTGGCTAGGCTTTTGCCTGAAGTAATGCAACTGGATCCACTAGTATTCCATGTACCCAATGGGATAAAAATATGAATTAATGAGGGTTTTGAAATCCCCAAACGTAGTCATTGGAGGTTATCCCTCCAACTTCATGGTTTTCGTGTGGCCCTCCCACCAAGTTAGTACATGTCTCTCCAATTCTAGTCATGTCAATGCGATATTCTACCCTTCCTCGATATGATGGACAATGAAATAAACCTCCATTTGTTGCAACCATTGGTTTCATTTAAGAGCATTGATATTTCCATTATATCGATTGATATCAACTTTTTGCTTCCACTTTAAACAGGGATTGGTTCACGACACTTGAACTGGGTTGATCTTTTCCAAGTTCTTTCTTTGATTGGTTCTCTGCATCTTCTCGATATCCAGATCCCCCTTATGAATTTTCCTTTCCATTTGAACCCATTCTTCTCCAAATATTACTAGATTATTTATTAGGGCCATCATTACGAGGTTGACATTGTGTTTTATATCTGCGGCTTGTTCTTCGAGCCGTAAAAACCTCACCTCTATAGGATCACGAGGTTCGTTTACAGATTCGTCACCCATGATTAGGGTTTTATGATTTTTGGCCTCGTTGATCTAGATCCTTCAAATATATAAAAAATACCCAAAAGAAACCTGCTATGATACCAAATGATCCATAAACTTCCATGGATATTCCACTGGATAGTTCGTCAAACATATCTTATAATATTATATTAAAAATCTAAGATTGTACACTATTACAGTTTTATTTAATTTCTAGATCTGTATATCTTACTATAATTAGTGCATAGATATAAATTAAATTATGTAGAAAATATGATAATGATAAAATAATCTCACAGACACATAATACATAAGATATTATCTCTAGCAAACCCTTTCGAGAGAAAACCTAACTAGGAGGTGAGGATGCTTTGCTCTCTCTCTTTTTCTGGAAATATGGTTGCAGATACAATGAAGTAATGTCTATGGCCCATGGGCTACTATAGTGAAAGGATCTCTCTGTGTGCTCTACCTACTATCTCTCCTAACTATCTTTTCTCAAGTAAGGACAAATATTTTTCCAAAATAATGGAATGCCTCTTCCTCCTAGTGGCCCAGTTATAACATAGTCGATAGCCTACTAGTGGTTAAGTTTGAATGCATCAACTCTTAACTAGAGTTACCAAATAGAATTTTATATATTTTTTAACATAAAAAATACGTGGCTAGCCCCTTTTCCATGAATAATGGGGCCTGATGTGGCATCGTCCCAAACTATGAGTGTGAAAATAGGAGGGTCAACTTCTGAGTGTTATAACTTTTGGATACGGACTCTGATTGACGTGCTTATTGCACCATTGGAAATATTTGTATGTGTAGAGTAACATGAAAAGGTTTTGTTATTAAGTGACAAAGTTTTACCTCCAAAAAGTTTTGTTTTATTCTTCAAAGTGTTCTCAAAAGGTTTCGAACCCCGTTTTGCCAAACTCGATCCCACTAGTAAAAATGGTCTCATGAGCTCATTCCTCTATGTTTTACACTCCAAATGCATTGATATGGATGAGAAAAAAATATAATGATCCAATTCGGATCATTATCCCTTGTGACACTTTCACTACCTTCATGACTCTTCAACTTCCTTTGAATTTTCAACTTAAATGACTCTTCATATTCAAGTGTGTCCATTGGACTTCCAATTTAAAATACATTTGATTTACAATAAAAATGGCCCACAATGATGATGTGGCATGTGGAAAATCATGAAATGACTTGACATGACACTGCTGAGATGGATTGGCTTGATGATGTGGCAATGTCAAGCCACTAGTACTACTGATTGATAGATGTGTTCTTCGATATGATTTCTTTTCTCCTCCACATAGCTTGATAATGAAGGGTATTAAATAATCTTTTGTATTGGCAAGTGGTTACACCATTGTGTTCACTTTCTTCCTCTTGGTAGGTTCACTTGTCCATTTATCTATGAGTGATACTTATGCATGCTTTCCTCCTCCTCTCCTTCCTCATCATCTTGTCATGACTTGATAGTGTATCTATTCCTACAATTCACTCATGACAGGATGACATCAATCAGAAAACTCCTTAGTCTAAGATGATGCATTGTTATCCATGAATTGGGCCAAGGATAAGTGACAGGCTAGGAGAGAGGGCCTAGAGAATACACATTAAGTAGTTCCAGGTGAGAGGAAGAGGGATTGATTACTGAGACTGTGCAAAGCACAACTCATGGTTGGATGATGAACTTTCAACACAGTCCCCATTAGGGAGAAAAATTTTGTAGTGGCCACTGGGAGTTAGAATTGTGCAGTTCAAGCCAGCAATGGCTGATGCAGGATGAGGCCATGAGGGGTCATATTGTGTAGTTTTCAAAGGCAAGGAGGACTTGACAATGGAGAGGTTTGGATGAAAAATCTACATAGTTCTTTAGGGGAGTGAGCTCTAGGTGAGGGAGGACACTGTGAGACACCTCTGTGAAGTTCTAGAGGCCAAAAAAGGTAGGTTTCTTTGTGCATTATGGGGTTCTAGAAGGAAAGGGGAAAATCTTGAGGACTGACAGCGTGAAGATCGCAATTCAAGTTAGACTGGTGGGAACTTCTATGCAATATTATGGGTCAAGGAAGGTTGTTGAGATTTGGAATTGTGCAGTGCAACAACCTTAGAGGATAGTGACTATGTACTATGTAGTTACAAGTAACAAGGTCACAACATTGAATTTTGAGACTATGCAGTGCATAGTTTAGTGAGTGTCCAGTGCAACTGAGTTTCCCAGTCAAGAAGATTTTTTAGAAAAATGGCTAAGTGCGAGAGGAAGATAGAATTGTGATGAACTTGAAATGTGATCACACACTTAACATACTTTGACAAAATGAAAACATAGACCACTGGGGAAAAATCAAAGCATTATCCTTTGTGTGACCAACTCATGATAAGAAGTGACAAGTGCAATGCTTGAGATAAACTTTAGGATGGTCGTGAGGACAATTGTGTGATAGTGCTCAAGACATTGTATATGAGTGCCAAAGGTGTTTACATGACTAGGACAAATCATATACATAAAGACCAACCTTTGAAACCACCAGAAAATAATTGCAACATTACATATCAGTCAAACATGCCAAAAGATGACCATTAGATGAACATAGAAAAGGGAGCGAAACACTTATTGAAAACACATGAAATGACTTTCAGTGTTTGCAACCATACAGGTCATTAAGGAAATAATGATATGACAATTATAAGCCATAATTATTACTACACTAAGAGGTATATTTAAAATTTATGAGATGTTCTTTGTTTTTCATACCTAGCCTCCAAAGTGTCATGAAATAGATGGAATTTTCACGATATCTAATTTTCTATCATACGTCAAGTTTTGTTTTCCTTCCTATCTAATGATTATCTTCTCTCCTCATCTCCTTGAGTATCATCTAGAATTCCATCCTTCTTAATGTCCTTGTTAATCATCTTGCCATGACATGGTAGAATTCCTGTATCTGTAATCTGCTAATGACAATTTTCCATTAGTATAATAAACCCCTAGCCTAAGACGTTTCATGATAATTCACTTACTAAGCTAAAATTGGTATAAGGTCATGGAGGACAAGGCTTAGCGACTAGGCTGGACTGAGGGATAAGACTACACAGTGCCCACTAAGGGAAAGTTTTACGAAGTGCCTACTGAGGATCATAATTTTGTTGTTCAAGCAAGCAATGGATGTTGTGGTGCGAGGTCCTACATGACAAGTCTATGTAGTTTTAGAGGCATGGGGGACTTGGCAGCAAGGAGGCTTTGGGGAAAATTTGCATAGTTCTTAAGGGTAGTGAGATTCGGCTGAGACAAGCTCATTGGAGGTAACCTTTGCACAATTTTTTGATGTACAGGGATGTTCGGCTTTATGGACATTGTGGATTTTCAACGGGAAAGGAAAAATCTTGAGGTTTGGAAATGTGAAGTGCCCAGTTTAGGAAGGTTGGGTGAGGATAAGTTTCTAGGAATCCTCCATAATTTGGCTAAGTGTGGGATTAGTTCAACTGATGTGAATAGTGATAGAAATTGACCGTGACCACACACTTGTACACTTAATGATACAACATAGAACATCTAAAACATATTAAAACATACTTCTCTTAATACAACAACCATTTTTGGAAGCTTAGGACAAGAGCGGTTATGACGATAGAATCTATGAGGATGATGATTACACTTGTGTAATGGTGCACGAAAGAGTGAAGTGAGTGTGAAACATGTCTACATCATGGGAACAACTCATTTTCACAAATATTGTGTATATTTTCCTATAGATTCACAAGCTCATGCAATTTACTAAATCATAAGACAAGAATTTACTTCTACTTTCATTTAATAGAACCCATTGGATTGATGAAAACAATATCATCAAGAAGAAGAAAGATCAATAGAACATAACAAAATAAGTTTTTATGGGGAAATCCACTACTCAAAACCCCTCCTATATGTATTGCATTAAATCAGAAAGATGAGAAAGTTTGTTCTCACTAGAACAATTCCTCACAAGTATGATCCACTCTCTGCCTCACAAGCCCACTATTACCCAATACTTAGCCAATTTACACTGCCTACCAAGCCACTATTTCTTTGCTTAATTCGTAGGATCAATAACCCATATTTATAGGGAATTCATGCTTCCAAAAATGTAAAATCCTAATTAAGTTCTCTTCCTGATTGTATGCATGATATTTATAACTTAGTAAATAATACAACTCATAGTACACTTTTCTTGCACTCTAGTCTCAACTAGGTAGTTCTCATAACTGACGTGCATGAGTTTCCAATGAGAGAATCTTTAGTTATCTGGAGTAGCACTTTTGGATGCACTAGTGTACTAAGTGACTGATAATCCTCTACTCTTTCCAAAAATAGTTAGAACTAGCTTAACTGATTATAACTCAGCAAACTGAGTTATCTAATTTCAACTCAATCTAAACTCATATTGAACCCATAAAATTTAGGGAGAACATATACATGACTTTCAAAGGAATTTCAACTCAAAATTCCTAAGCTAATTAAGTTAATTAAACTTAATTAACTATTTACAAGTTGCTATGAGAATAGAATTTGATTTTAATTCATAGTTTAATTCAAGCACAAATTAAACTGGAATTTCTCGTTGCCATTTAACAACATGATCCACCTCAATACACAATCTCATAGAGGATGATATTGGATATCAATGTGCTTGGACCTATCATGAGAAATTAGATTTTCAAAGAGTTTGATACAACTCGCATTATCGTAGTTAATCGCTGTCGAATCCATCTGTTGACCAAACAGACCATCCAGGATCTTCCTCATCTGGATGGCCTCACATGTTTACTAACTTGCAGTAATGTACTTTGAATTTGCCGAATTGAGTTCAACCGATCTTTGTTTCCTATTGTACCAAGAAAATGTTGTTGACCCAATACTGAAAATCCATCCTAATGTGGTTTTAGAGTCGGATGGAGTCCTCGCCCAATGTGCATCTTTGAAACCTTGAAGCTCCACTCCCTCTATCCATATGTACCATAATCCTTACTGAGTAGTGCCCCTAAGGTATCTCAACACATGACTTACTGCTTTCCAATATAGCATGGTAAGCTTAACCATCGCTTGAGTCAATTGGTTAACTGCATAGCACAAATATCATCATGTTTTCACCAAGTACGTGAGTGAAACCACAAGTTTCTTGTAAATAGTAGCTTCTACTACCTCTCCCAAGGTAGCATCCTCATTCCTATAGTTATCAACTAGAGGAGTCTCCATAGGCTTGCAACTCTCCATGTGGAACCTCTTGAGTATCTTGTTGGCATACTTTCCTTGAGGCACGAACAACTCCCCATAACCTTGGGATACTCCCATGCCTAGAAAGTAGTGCATGAGCCCCAAGTCCTTCATATCAAACTCTCTTGCAAGTTCCTCCACTATGTGGTACAGGCTCACATATGCTTCACTCTTTGTGAAGCCCAACCCGATGAATTAGATATTTCTCCTAGTGTACGAAGCATGAGGTGCTTTCTTTATCCCATACAATGCTCATTTGAGCAGACACACATGTGACTCATGGTCAAAGGTTTCAAAACCTTCATGCTACTCTATGTACACCTCTTCCCCAATCGTGCCATTAAGGAGGGTTGTCTTCACATCCATCTAATGTATCTTCCAACGCATCTATGGTGATAGTGGCAATAGAGATCTAGTCAATGAGTATCTTGCAATAGGAGAAAAGGTTTGATTATAGTCAATCCCATCTACCTGTGAATAGCCACGGGCCACAAATATAGCCTTATGCTTCTCCGCACTACCATCTACAGCTTGATTTACCTTGTAAAGCTAGCAGGAGCTCACCATGAACTTATCCTATGGTCTCGGAACCACATCCCAAACACTATTACGAACAATGGAGTCATACTCTGCCACCATGGCATCAATCCAAATCGACTGATACACTCATTCCTCAAAGGAGGATGGCTCTGTCCAACACATTCACTCATAATAGCCATGTATCTAGTGTACCTGTTGTGTGACTTTCTCTTTTTGTGCTATGATGTGGGTGCTACCACATTCTCTCTAGCATCTGACAATAATCTGTTAGCCTTTCTGGTGCACTTTATTTTGTCTCTAGAAGATTCTACCTGAGTGGATGTCTCCCCTCCTAGATCCTCTACATGTGGCTTCTCCACATTAATCTTAGTATCGTCAATCTTAGGAGATAAAATATCCTCGACTGCATGTAGCTGGAGCTTCCTCTCAAGGGAAACTCACATGGCCTTCTCCTTGACGAATATGAACACGCTATGAACCCTTGTCATCCTGTTGGTTGGCATGTACACCTGAAAATTATGAGGTGTACGAGTGTATGCCACAAATATCCCCAACTCTGATGTCAGCTCAACCTTATTTCATGCATATTTGGTCACATGGAAATATACCAATGACCCAAAAATCCTGAAGTGACCAACATTTGGCTTCTTACCAGAATAAGTCTCCTCTAGTGTCTTCATCCCAAGTATCTAATGTGAGCTACGATTTTGAACATAGGAAGTTGTGTTTTATGGCTGAACCCACAAGTCTAGTGGGAGACCCCAATCATTCAACATTGCCCTCATTGCCCCTACTATGCTTCTATTCTTCCTCTCGGCCACCCAATTCTGTTGAGGGTTATGGGGTATTGTCAACACCCATTTAATCCCTTCTATTGCATAGAAGTTCCTAAACTCATTTGAGACATGCTCACCATTGTTATCACTCCCTAGAGCTTTAACCTTCTTGCCTCACTCTTTCTCCACCAATGCTTTAAACTCACAAAAAATTGTGAAGGTTTGATGCTTTTTCTACATTAAAAATATCACACATTTTTGAGAAAACCCATCAACAAATATAACATAATACCTTTATTTGGTTATGGATATTATCGAGAATGGTCCATGAACGTTTGAATGAAATTCCTCTATAATAGCCTCTTCTCGACTATCTCCGTCATGAAAGGATTACTTGATGTATTTACCCAAACCATGCCCCTTGCATGTATCAACTTGCTCTAGTGTACCTTTGGGAAAACTAGTGGAGGTCTGTTGCATGATCTTCAAAGCCCCATGATGTAAGTGACTCAATCTCCTGTGCCACAACTCACCCATGTCTGAGCTCTGCATCATCTATTCTTTTGTTCTTAAAGGACCACAATCCTCTACCTCTAGCTTATAGAGATTCTTCACCTAAATCCTTATCTTCTTTACTTGACTTGTGGCTATGCGTCAAAGGAACACCTTTCCTTTCAAGAAGATCACATCATAACCTCTATCCTTAAGCATGGAAATGGGTACAAAGTTCTTATTCAGCTTAGGCACATACATAACATTCTTCAAGGTGATTGGAGTCACATTCTCCCTCTGAAAATTAATCATTCCCAATCCATAAGCACTATACCTCTCATCGTCACCCATCTTCATATGCATCTAGAGATCTTTCTCCTCTAGGTCACTAAATAACTCCTTGTCGCCAGTCATGTGTAATGAAGCTCCACTTTCCAGGTACCATGCACTTCCCATCATTGATGACACAGTGCATGCAATGAAGCAATATTCCAACTCGATTTGAGAGGTAAAAGCCTCACTCGCCACTCCTCCTAAGGAATTCTTCTTAAACTTGTTGAGTGGAAAATTTCTGGCAAAATGGGCCATCTCGTGACAATGAAAGCAGTTGAATTTCGTCATGTCTTTCTTCTTACCTCCAAGGAAAGAATCCAATTTGAAATTAGAATCTTTCCCTTTCCCTTTCTTCACCTTAATTGCTAAGGTACAATTCTCTTCATCATCAATTTTTGACGAAGAGACATCCCTAGTGTTCCTCCTAATCTCCTCCTGCATCAAATCCAACCATAGTCATTCCCAATTTGGTAGCTTCTCCTAACCATTGACAAAGTCTTGATAACTATACCAACTCTTTGCGAATCCTAGAAGAGAAATACTCACGATATCATCCTTAGCAATCGTGATTCCAAAAATTCCAATTTCATTAGGACATTGAATGAACTTGGTCAAGTATTTTGGAATAGTCTCACCTTTCTCCATTTTGATTTTTTGCAGTTTGGCCTCTAGTGCCAATTTCCTTTGGTAACTGTTGTTATCATACACATTCATCAATTCTTTCCACATAAAATACAAAGTTTCCTTACCATGGAGACTCCAGAAAATGTGGTCTCGAACTCCCTCAATGATTATCCGCCTTGTCTTCGCCACACACTTCTTCCATTCTGCGAGATTTTGTGGATCCGATGTTGGTGTTTTACGAATGTCTTGATTAATGAATTCCTTCAAGTCATTATCCTTTAGCACAACCTCCATTCTGTAACTGCACAATATATAATTTTACCTGCCTTCCAAGGCATACTCGAGCCGCAAGCCATAGAATGCTATTTGTCGATCCCAAAGTATGTATTGAAAATTTGAATTTCACTTGTAACTCAAAATTGAAAACTTTGAAATGTCTTCTAGTATACTATATTTAGCTCGGATACCCTGTAGATTTTTCTTTAGATACACAAGCTCATGCAAGTTACTAAATCATAGGACAAGAATCTACTTCTACTTTCAACCAATGGAAGCCAATAGATCGATGAAAGCAATATCATCACGAAGAAGACAATCAATGGAACATAACACAATAAGTTTTTTTGGGAAAATCTTTGGTCAAAAGCCCGCCTATATTTATTGCATTAAATCATGATAAATATGAGTGAAGATACAAATATTATTTTAACTAGAAGAATTATGCATAAGTATGCTCAACTCTTTGCCTCAGAAGCCTTCTCTTAACCAACAATTGGCCAATTTCCATTGCCTTCTTTCCTTGCACAAGTCCTAGGATGAGTAACCCACATTTTAATGGAATTCATGCTTCCAAAACCACACAATCCAAATTAGGTTCTCTTCTTGATTGCATGCATGATATTTACAGCTCAGTAAATCATATAACGGATAGGACATTGTCTCTACGCTCTAGTCTCAACCGGGTATTTCTCATAACGAACATGCATGAATTTCCAATGACAGAATGTTTAGTTATCTGGAGCAGCAGATGTCGATGCACAAATGCACTAAATGACTACTAATCCTCTACTAGTTCAACAAATAGTTAGAACTAGTTTAACGGACTATAACTTAGTAAACTGAGTTATCTAATTACAACTCAATCTAAACTAATATTCGTCCACTAAAATTTAGTGAGAACATATACATGACTTCCAAAAGACTTCCAACTCAAAATTCCTAAGATAATTAAGTTAATTAAAAATAATTAACTATTTACAAGGTGTTATGAGAATAGTATTCAATTTCAATGCATAATTTAATTCAAGAAAAAATAAATTAGAATTTCTTGTTGCCATTTCTCAACAGATTGCCCCTTGAAGCAAACCAAAACATCCCTTTGCGCGACAAGAGATAACTGCCATGACCAAAGGTGACACCTATTATATAAATATAAAATCATGAATTACTCTTAACATTGAATAAGGGAGTCTGAAATCATCATCTTACCAATAAGTGACTAAGGAATGACTGATCACAAGATCCATAGTAGGCTCCAAAATTTGAGTGTAGGCCAAAATTTTCTAGGGTGTTGCAGCCACTACAATAGAACCTTATGGGAACAATCCAAAATATCCTCAATAGTTTCCTAAATATCCTCCATACCAAACTCCATGCTATCCCTACCATTCACCTCCACGAGAACCATGATCCTAACCACATCTATCTCAAATATGCACTCCCACTCAACTACATGTACCACCATTTCCTAATCCAAATAATGAATTAACGCAACCCACTTAAAATTTTGAGGTATAATACATCCAAACAACTCATCTTGATTTGAATTATATTCATGCAAGATAGGGAAGTATATTGCAGCATAGACATTCCATTGATGCCATTTAAGAACAATATTCTGAAGAAGAAGAACTAGAGAAGAGCAAGGAATCATGGACCAGTTTTCATGAAGATATGTCATTGGAGCTTGAGAATGAAGAATTTATGTTACGATTAGAATTAGATTCTTTAGTTCAAAAGGCTTATCCAAAAAAAAGAACAATATTTCAATGTCATGGAATAAGAGGATGCAAAAAGAGATACAAATGTGCAAGTGGACAAGGGGCATCCTAATTATATTGAAATATGGTTCCAAACAATCATTAAGTTTCAACAACACACTCTTCTTCAAAAATTCTTGATCTCATCTTAGTTAAAGCCTTTCATCTCTCACAATAAGGTACATGTCAAAGAATACATTTCGAGCCTGCACATGAGTTTATCTATCATATTGATGTGCACATGGTTCCATTGGAAGTATTCCTATACTTGAAATAAATTTTGTTTTTTTTCAAGTAGAGTAGGAGAGAAAAAAGAAATAAAAATGGAAAAAAAAATAAGACGAAAATAATAAGATCTTAGGTGAAAACCTCTTTTGAGGCACCTGATATTGACTCATTGATTGTGTAACAACTCTGGTAAAAATTCCATGTAAAAATATATAAGACCAAAGTTGATGGGACATGTATTCCAAGATGAATGGTGGGCAAGACATACTAGTATGGGTGTTCATTTGGTTGTTTATGGCTAAGGAAATTGGAAAAGGCAATGGCTAAGGCTTTGGAAAGGAATAATGACATTTTTGGCACATTTATTTATGAAAACAATGGAAATTAGGAGAAAAGGAGGGTGAAAGGTCACAAGTTGCATGTGAGGAGAAAATTGGAGGAAAATGATGGAAAATGAAGAAAATAGAGGCCTCATTCATAGAAAGTCTCCCAAGGATCAATTAGTAACCTTTTTTCAGTTTAGCTTTGGGGCTTTCTCATTCTTCTCTCTCTCTCTCTCTCTCACTCTTGGACACTTACAGTTTCTTTGATCACTTTGGCATTGCAGTGAGAAAGGAAAAGAAGGCAAGAGGAAGAAAATATCAAGTACAGAAAGGTAGGACGCAGGTATTGACTTGCATGTGTATTTTCCTTGCTAGATTTGGCATACATGGGCTTGCATGTGTTTCTTTTCTACAATGGCATGGGTTTTTCTAGGTGTGATAGTATTTTCAGCCTAGCCCTGTCATTTCCTAGTAGATTTGATGAGATGGGTTCTCTCATTCGGTTTATGTGCAATGACCGAATTAGATTCGAAGCTGAGTGGGGTGGATCTCTGAATCAACAAACACATGGTCTGAGTGGTCCCTGAGATACACTAAGGATCAAAAATACATTGACCTAGTAGCCCCTAAATGAGACTGTGGGTTGCAATAAGGTAGATTGTGTGCTTCAGTGGGCCTAGGAATCCTTTCCGGTGAATGGCGGGATATACGGTAAAGCGAAGAGGTGCATTTTCTCTCCATTGGCCATAGTGGTACTGAGATGGGATGCATGATAAATACTAGATATTATGTGTTGGTGTAGCACCTAGTGATCCATGGATTGGAGTATAGATGCACGGTAAAGTTTGAGAGACTAGAAGGCACTCAAATTCCTCACATTGTAGGCATTGAACTATAATGGCATCCATGTTGATTGGTGTTCTTTGTTGTGTTCTATGAGTCCCACATTCATGCTTGGAATATGGCATAGGGGTGATTGGCTGAAGAGAGACTTGGCTTAGCCAATATATGGTAGGGTGGAGCATGGTAGTCCCATCTCTGGTTGGTGCATTGCATTAATTAATGAGAAATTCATTCCCTTGATTTTCATGTGTAAATGTATTCATGTATATGTGGATTTTGATGGCTAATATGTTTATGGTATTTATGTTCCTATTATAATGGTTATATGTATATTTTTTGACAACAATTATGTATGGCTTTCTATATGTTTTTACTTGTACATTAATGAATAATGTGTCGATGACCTAATAGATGATAGTGCATCAAATGACATGAGGGTGACAATGGTTCATAGAGATTCTTAGATAAGTATGATATCCCTACACTAAATTCTATTGTTTACCACTGTAGGTTACATGTTGATGATTTGTTTGACGAACTGCCTGTCATGGCTAGTATGGGTTTGGTTATGGTCTTGTTCAGCTTATTGCTTTTGCATCATTTCTTCCTTGTACTTTTACTAATTTCAAGCTCTCACTCCATTTTGGTTAGGCACCTGTGATTTGCGCCTAAAAAAGTGGCTTAAATCCAGGCTGGCTAGCACAAAACTGGTAGCTTTGGTATCTAGTCATTCCCAGGAAAGCCTCTGATAGTGACTTTGGGTTTTTGGTTGCTCCCTTTCCCATAACATGAGAGCGACTACCACTGGGGCCTAAGAACTCCAAAACAATAGTGGGACCCAGGGATAGACAATATGATTGGATGACATGTTTCCTACGGGTTCTATTCACGATGTTGGATGACTGTGTGTGATTTTCCATTGATTCTACTTCCTTAAGGTCACATAGGAGGTAAAATCTAATCATAGTAGCCTCTCCTCTCATGTTTACCCCGGTTGGCATGGCTACTTTGGTGGATGTGGGAGGAGGGTGTTACAGAGTGGTATCAGAGCATGGTTCACCCCTTGGACTGGATGGGCGATGTGTGCTATTCATGTATGCATACTAGTTGCATGTGTGTCTCTTACACTTGCATTCCATGTGCTTATTTCATTGCACAATGTTGATCATGGTTGTAGTATGGATATCATGGATAATTTGATATTGCTGTTGTGAAATGTATTTGTCATGAGTATGTGACTAGTTCCATATGGTTATATGTTGCTTACATGTTGATTATATGTCACCTACTTACATCCTTGTATGTCAGGCTACATTCTCGTAGGTTTGACTACATGTATCAATCTTGTATGTTGGTTACAAGAATTGATCGCGTGTGTTTGACTACATCTATTTTTGCGTAGGTGTAGGTGATAATGCATTGCTTAAGAATGTTGATGGTTACATGTGGCATTATGTACAATGGAGTAATGGTTATTGTTATGCATCAGGTCATGGTGTGTGTAGTTGATATGGTCATGCATTAATGGTTGGAATCTAGCTAGAATGATGTGTATATGGTTTGGTACTTATGTGTTATATTTTTATATGTAGTTGTTATGCATGTATGATCTTGGTTACAGTTTTGCATGAATAGTAGGTCAAACATGACTTGTGAAGTCATGGTATGAAATTTAGGTTATCATGACGTTATTGGTTTTTATGATGCTAATCTGTTGGCTGAGATAGAGAAGGAGACATAGATCATCATAATAAGGTTGCAACATTAGACTTTGGGGTAATAGAAGATCATCATACGGGTATTGTATGTTGACATGCAAGTATGTAAGTTAAGAATTTTTATATGCATTAGGGTTATATACATTAGGTTTAGGTACATATTTTGATGTTATGGTTACATTCATGATGGTTATTAGTTGATTAGTGTAGTTATATGCACATGTGTCAGATAGTCAAGAATGATGGTAACTTGTGGTTGTATGCATTGCTATTGTTGTATTATGTTAGATAACTTGATGATTATGTTATATGTTGCCGATGAAGTTTCTTACATGTTAACTTGTTATTGTTAAATGATATTTAGCTTGATGATTAGGGTTATAACATTTATATGTTGATGTTATATGTATCACACTCAGTTGGATTAGCCTATGGAAATGGTTATGGTTATGATATTTAAGTATGAGCCAACATATTTGTGATATGGTGTTGCACTAATCTAGATTGACTTTGCATATCTGATTGGTATGTATCAATGACTAAGGTTTATGAGTTAAGATGTGAACATGTTGATGATGATTATGATAGTGGTTAATGTCCACTGAGACCAAATTGGTCTATCAGACTTATAATTTTCTTAGTTTTTAATTGTCCGTCTCCTTGTATTTCTTGGCGAGATTGGTGTTGTAGCTTTCTTTCTTTTCTTTACGGTCTTCCAGCTTCCTTTATCTTGCATCTCATTCATCTCTTCTAGGTCTTGGGACATTGGTGTCTTAGCTTCACGATCTATTGTATTCGTCCTTTCGAATATAGTTGGAGAAGAAGTTTGTTCTAGGAGATCTGCTTTATTGTTAAATGAAAATTTATTTTGTGCGGCATTCGAATCCTCATATCCGTTGATGCTTAAGAGGTTGTCAAGTTCACTTTGTGTTGTTGGGCAGGGCTTTTTTCCTGCTTGTCTTGAGAGTTTTTTCTTTCTTTCTCGATTTCTTGTGATTCAGAGTTTTCTCTAAAGTATTCTTCTTTGATGGCAGTGTAGTGTTCTTTTTGTGCTCCTTCCCACCATGTAGATCTGTGGTGGTTTTTTCTAGCAGATTTTTCTGGGAGGTTTTTGGGCAATTTTTGGCTAGATGGCCTGTCTCAAAGCAGTATCAACATCAGAAGAGGACCCTTTCATAATCGAGCTTCTAGTTCCACACATATTCTTTACTTGTTAGGTTTATTTCAGCTAGGAATCTGGTGCTGAAGTCCTTTTTTCGCACAGATACGTGCATAGGCGGTTCTGGCATATTCCTCTATTTCAGGGTACCTGCAGTAAATTTTCCCAATTGCATTTCCAATGGCTTTAAGTGAGGAGAGATTCCACAGATGCGAGGGTAGGCTTGGCAGTCTCACCGAAACTGGTGCTAAGCTTATGACTGCTGTTGAGGTTAGTTAGTGATTGTTATGGATAGCATGATCTTATTTTTGTCTAAGTTGATGTGTTGAGAAGTTACATCCTCCTAACTAGATGTGTAGACAAGATAGCCTCCCCTAAGATACATTAAGGTATGAATCTTCTTATTTCATCTATTTTATGTCTGAGTGTTTGATTACATCATCTAGTTGATTTAGTTAACATGGTATGTTTGCAAGATGTTTAAATGTTCAATGAATTTCATAATATGAGTCTGTGTTCCAATGGTATTACGTTAAGATGCCTGTATTAACATATGTGTTGGGATGGTTGATATGTATTTGAGTGTAGTAGGTGACAGTTGTAGCATGATGTCTAATGATTATGAGTTGACTATGGAGTATGACATGATTGTTAGCATTGTAAAAGGTTGATTTCAAATTGATATATATGATTGTCTTGGTGTTTGGAACATATGGTTGACATGAGTAAATAGTTGCAAGAAACATGCTTTGTATGAGAGCGACAAGGTAGAAATTGACGTGTTTATATAACTAGCAATTGGGTGACGTGACAGTACATAGTAAGACGTAGTTGCAGCAAGGTAAAACGTAAAAGAAAGGAATTGAGCAAGAATTCCTTTAGCTATGTTTGGAAATCCTAATTCCAATCAAATGAGTTCTTTGCACATAGGAAGTCTTCTTAACCATTATTTGACTGACATTATGTGGATACATGCTCTATTCATGAACATGTACTTGATAGGTATATTAGTTAGTCTTTAGTTATAAGTGGATCTATCAAAGGATTGGAGTGCCTTGAGAGATGGCATGGATGTGTTGAGTTTCAAGCAACGTGCTTGGCACAACAAGATGAGGTAATTGGTGTATTGTTATGTTTATTTTGCACTAATATGTATGTGTTAATGAAAACATAGAGAGGTTGCCATGGAATATGGAAGAAGGCTCAGGTTGAGATCTCTTTGGAAACCATGGGGATTGATTCATGGCATATGTTGTTGGTCTTGTGCTTTTAGTCTTTTACAATTTTTGTGCTTGATTTTCATTTTTGGGTGTGTCTAGTTCATAGATATCGCACTGTGCTCGCGGTGTCATATTTTTGTTTATTTTGCATGGTTTTATTCTTGATTGTTTCTTAGCTTTCCTTTTTGTTTCGAGTCTTTAGAATTTTTTTGGAAAGAGGAAAGTGAATGGAGCTTAAGGAGAGCTATGTGGTACTCAACAAGTAGTGTAAGACACAAATGAAGCTCAGTGCATGAGTAAGCATAGTGGAAAGTAAGACTATGATAGTTGGTTGGACTAGTTGGGTCCATCGATGTAGATGGATGATGGAATTATATTCATGAGAAATGTAATAGGAAAGGGTAAGGTAAATGAATCTAAGGCATTAGATGCCTTGGCTATGTTTGGAACAACCATTCTTAATGTTGCGCATGTGTTGTATGAATAAAGGAATTTCTTTTCAACCTTGACCTTGATATGTGGTAACTATGTTATGATAATGATTATGTTAGTGCTTATATATGTATGTATGTATGTATCTATGTTTCTATGTTATTGTATGACAAGGTTGTTATGGATCATTCTTGTGGAGGAATGATTTATTATGCAAGCAAATTTCTTGAATAGATTCTTGCTTCATGAGAAATCAAGTTGGAGGAGTAGTCAAGACAAATATATGAGGTTGACATCATGCAATTAGGAATTAATATTATATTCTTGTATTATACCTATGTTTATGTTATGATAGGTAATGTGGAAGGATATGTAAGTGATATGAAGTAGTGTGGTTTGCAGCATGTTGGGACAAGCACGGAGAAGAAACTTGGAGGCAATGTTTCTTTATATGGATACTTGTTTTGCATGTGTGGTATTATTGTTTTGCATATGTTGTATATGTCATACGTGTTGCATTTGTGATATTATTTGCATGAAGTGTCTCATATACATAGCATGTGTACATGTTGTTAAGCAATGTTATGTACAATATGGTAGAAATAGTGTTGTGCATATGCAATCCTCAGTATAGATGGTGCTATGTACATGTTAGATATGTAGTGTTATGTACATATTGTACTACGTGGATGATGTATATGCAACGTTGTGTGCATATGGTGCTCTGTGCATGTTTTCTATGTGGTGCAATGTACAAATGGTGTTATGCACACATTGGATATGTAGTGTTATGTACATGTGGTGTTGTGTGCATGTTGTACATGTGGTGTTATGCACATCTTGTATAAGTCGCATTGTGTGAAGGAGGGGTTGTGTACATGTCGTGCATGTGGCGCTGTGTATATGTGGTGTCGCGTGCATGGCATGCATGTGGTACAATGTACATGTGGTATTGTGCACATTAGAAGTGGTGTACTGTACATGTGGTGTTGTGTACATGTTGTGCAGGTGGCATCGTGTACATGTGATTTTGTGCACACATTGTGCAGGTGGTACTTTGTACAGGTGGTACTGTGTACGTGTTGTACATATGGTACAGGTGTAAATGTGCGATTTAGTGCATGCCATACATGTTGTGTTGCGTGCATGTAGTACTATGTATGTGTATTATCTAGTTGTGGTGGCATGACATGCATACTTGTTGTGTTTTACTTTGGACACTAGCAAGCAAGCCTGTGAGAGTGACTTTGGGTTTTTAGTTACTCCCTTTCCCATAACATGAGAGTGACTAGTGCCTAAGAAATCCAGAACAATAGTGGGACCCAGACAAAGATTGTATGAGTGTCTCACTTGTCTCCTGAGGGTTTTGTTAATGATGTTGGATAACTTTGTGTGATGTTCTATCAATTCAGCTTACTTAATGTCACACATGAGGTCGAATATGATCATAGTAGCCTCTCCTCTCATGTTTACTTTGGTTGGCATGGCTACTTTGGTGGATGTGGGAGGAGGGTGTTACAAATTGAAAACCTCTTTGAGGCAGTTAGTGGGATGGAAAGAAATAAAATAAAAAAATAAAAGGATCCTAGGTGAAAACCTCCTTTGAGGTGCCTAGGAAAATCTACTAGTTGAAAGCCTCGTTGAGGAAAGTAGCATTCCTAAGAAAAGAGAAAAAAATGAAAAAATGAAAAGAAAGAAAATTATTTGTTCCATGTATCTCTCTCTGATGCATGAAGGTGCTCTCCGACCTTTGCAAGAAACAAAAACAAGTTAGCACCAAAATGAAAAATTTGATCAAAAACCTTATCAAAGAAAGTCAAACTTGGGATTTCTCCTCCTTTTCTTACATGCTCCAACAAGACCAAGGTGTTGGTATTCAGACTTGATACATTTCCTTAACTTATTTTCTCATCTTTATATTAGTTTCCTAATCCTTTTGTGTGTAGAATACAATAATTCATATGATATAGATTTTAGATAGGATTTAATTGCTTTTTATTGTTGGCATTATGTTTCTGGTATGGCTCTATGTTACAGATGTTGTACTTGATGGCAACACCCGTGGCAAGGCTCTCAATATGTTGAAAATTAAGAATTACGCAGGAGATCAGTTCAGAAGGTGCGTACCCGCAGGTACACCGTGAAGGGACCGCAGCTAGTCACGCAGGTCAGCCGTTCAGGAGGTGCGTACCCACAGTGCACTCATTTCAAGGAAGAGAAAATCACACGTGGGGTTTCTTATGCTTAACCCTTGGTATTTAGCCGACGGTATTTGTGCTATTATGGTTTTGGCTCGTGGTATTGATCCATGATTTTAGGAGGAGCTTGCCTATATAAAGCAAAGGAGATCACTTGGCTAAGTATCTTTGCAATTGAATATCTTTAGATCTGAAATATTGGGTTATGGTCTTAAAAGCTTGATCTATATGTAAGAGAAGTTGATAGCGAATCTATGAAGGGTGATCTCTCGAGCGCATGATCAGATCTGAGCAACTGTGCCACTCTGGTAGACTGCCAATTCGGCCCTAATCAGAAGTACGTAGGTGTTTAACAGGAGAGCTGCGTGGGTACGCAGAGCATAAACAGGATATCTGTGTGGGTACGCAGAACAGAAACAGGAGAGTTGCGTGTGTACGCAGAGCAGAAGAAGGAGAACTGCGTGGGTACACAGAGCGACAAAGGTTCAAGTGCATACACACAGTAAAAGTACGTGGCGCGATAGTGTCTCTGGGTGCGTACCTACAGTAACAGTACGCGGCGCGATAGTGTCTCTGGGTGCGTACCTACAGTAACAGTACACGGCGCGATAGTGTCTCTGGGTGCGTACCTACAGTAAAAGTACGCAGCGTGATTGAAGAAGGAGTGCGTGTGTACGCGGCGCAGTAGAAGGCTCTCTGCGGGTATACGCAGGGAAGCAGAAGGTGAAGTGCGTAGCGATGCAGGCCATAGAAAGAAAAACTGCGTATCTGCCTTAAGATCTTCTGTTGATTGATTTTTTCTGTTAATAAGGTGTTCTGGGTTAGTTCTATTATTGTTGATCTGGTTACTGCAGTTGACTGTGTAACTTACATGTACCTGATGATCATTTGATGCTTTATGAAAAGTGATCCTTGTAAGAAAAGAAGTAGGGGGTTGTAGCTCCCTTCCAGGAAAGACTGGAAAATGAGAGAGAGAGTTGTAGCTCTCTGCAGGTTGCAGCCTGTGTACTGGTAAAGGACTGCACCAGTACAAAATAAATGTAAAGAAGTTTCTAATTTGAAAGAAGATAGAGACATATTGCAGCAGGTGGTTTTCACCCACATTGGGTTTCCACCTTACATCTGGTGTTCTTTGGTGTGACTATCTATTTTTCTTGTTCATGCTCATTATTTTATGGTACTGATATGCAAAAATAATTCAAAGTATAAATAAGGAAGATTTGTTAGAAGAATTTGATAATACTGATTCACCCCCCCTCTCAGTATTATTTCCAACAATTGGTATCAGAGCAGGTCCTTCGGAGAAGCTTGATCGCTTGAAGGAAGATCATTCATCATAAGCAACTACGAGAGGGAAGCATCAATCAGGCCACCAATTTTTGATGGGACAAACTTCAATTATTGGAAGGTAAGAGTTACTGCCTATCTTCAATCTCTTGGTACAGAAGTTTGGGATATCATAGATACAGGCTACGCTTTTCCTTCAACTACTCCTACAGATGCAGCCGAAAAGAAGAAATATGAAACAAATGCTAAACCGGTCAATACTTTGCTGGGATGCTTATCTCAAACAGAATTCGTAAACGTTATGCAATATAAATCCGCAAAAGAAATATGGGACAAGATTGTCTTGAGCTACGAAGGAGATGAACAGGTAAAGCGTGCTAAACTTCTAACTCTCAGGATTCAGTATGAGAATCTGAGGATGTATAATGATGAAAGTGTGGCTAACTATTTTCTTCGAGTAGATGAGATTGTTAATTGCATGAAAAATTTGGGTGAAGAAATAAAAGAGGCTATTGTGGTTGAAAAAGTTCTAAGCTCATTGTCCCCCAAGTTTGAATCTAAAGTGTCTGCAATAGAAGAAAAGGAAAATCTACGAATTCTTACTATGTCTCAGCTTCACAGAATTCTGACTGCTTATGAAATGATAAAGGGAGGTCCTTCAGACAGAAGAGAAGTTGCTTTCAAGGCTTCAGGCAAAGGAGATTATTATGAAGCAAGTCACGTCCCAGAAGAAGAAGAAGAAGAATCAAATTTTGTCAGAAATCTTCAAAGGGGTTTTGGAAGGTTCAGAGGTAAGTTACCTTTTAAATGCTTTGCTTGTGGAAGAGTAGGTCATTATGCTGCAAAATGTCCTTATAAGGATAAACGAAAGGAACCTGCTATATGGAACAAGAAACAGAGTGCAAATAAGAAAAGCTACTACACTCATGAAGATAGTGATGGTCTATCAAACAGTGATGAAGATGAATGAGGTAATGAATATAAATTGTTAATGGCATTTGAAGATGATGATTATATGGATGCTATAGATGTGGATAACCTTTATGAAGAAATTACTAGACTCAAGAGATGTATAGAAGAAAAGAATATGATCATTGATACTCTACAATTTCAATATGATGAAAAGGAAAAACATCTTGAAAAATTAGAAGGTGAAATTGTTGGTCTTAGAAAAGAGATTGAGAAAACAAAAGCTATTAATCTTAAGTTTGTCAAAGGATCTGAAACTTTGGATGAGATTATCAATGTGCAGCGGTCTCCACTAAACAAGACAGGTCTGGGCTATAATGGAGAAACTTCTCAAGCATCCACCTCAAAAAGTTATCTTGATGCAGCAAGAAGAAATGAGCAAAAGAACAATGGAGACCATTAGGTAAAGCAGGGACGAATTGCAAACAGAGACTATCAGGGGAAATCTATCTTAAGGGTGAACAAAAGCTACAACTAGCCACAGGTAAAATCTTCTCAATTTGGTTCAAGAATGGATGACAATAGAAATTACAATCATTTGGCTGGTAGATTTGATAACCGCAGAAGTTTCTTCAATGGACAATGCTTTTCTTGCCATAACTTTGGTCACAAAGCAGCTCAATGTGTTGCATATAAAACGATCATGACGAGAGAAGCTCAAAAACAAAGAAGTATGACCGGGATTACAAAAAGGACCTACAACAACTTTTCGATTCTTGAAAATGAAGTTGAATGTTCTGTTTGCAATAACTTTGGTCATGAAGATTCTGAATGCAGGAGCGGGTTTCAGCAGAAAAAGGAACAAGCCTCAAGCACAAAAACATGGAGAATAAAGGAACCACAAACAGAAAGATGTGGGATAGCATTTTATGCAGAGGGACAGGAAAACCTATGGTACATTGACAGTGGATGTTCGAAGCATATGACAGGTGATAAAGAAAAACTGGAGTCATATTCTGCTCTAGAAAAAGGAAAGAAGGTTTCTTTTGGAAATGATACTCCTGCAACTATAAAAGGAAAAGGCATTGCTCAGTTAAAAGAAAAGGTCAAGGCTGGAAATGTTTTGTATGTAGATGGATTGAAGCATAATCTTCTAAGTGTCACCAGATGTGTGATCAAAGAACCGAGGTGATATTCAGATGAAATGGATGTCTTGTTCGTGATCTTGATACAGGTAAAACAGTGATCAAAGGCAAAAGAACTCCAAATAATCTGTACATATTTGAAGAAGGACAACAACAATGCTATCTGAGCAAGGATGATGAGCACTGGTTATGGCATCGGAGGTTGGGACATCTAAGCTTTTCACAAATAAGGAAAACATGCAAATATCAGGCAGTTCGCGATCTTCCAGATATCAAAATTCCTGACAACACCATATGCAAATCATGTCAGTTTGGAAAACAAACCAGAACTAACTTTCCAGAGAAGGAAGGATCAGCTAGCATGCCTCTTGAGCTAGTACATACAAATACATGTGGTCCATTCAGGAAAAGAACACCTCGAGGAGAAGAATACTTGATATTGTTCATTGATGATTTCTTCAGGTTTGTCTGGTTAGGACTTATGAAGCACAAAGATGAAGCATTCGAAAAATCCAAATCTTTCAAAGCCTTGGTTGAAAATGAATCAGGTCACAAAATTAAGTGCCTCAGATCCGACAGAGGTGGGGAGTTTACCTCAAATGAATTTTTCGATTTCTGTGAAGAACATGGGATAAGAAGAGAATTCTCCCAACAAATGGCTTGTGCTATGCTTGATGAGTCAGGAACTCCCGCAACTTTCTGGGGTGAAGCTGCACATGCTGCGGTTGTTATTCTCAACAAGACAAATGTCCGGGTGAACAACACTCAAACTCCTCATGAGCTCTGGAGTGGTAAGACTCCTTCGGTAAAGCACTTCAAAATCTTTGGGAGCAAATGCTATATCAAGAATACTGATGAGCAGCTTGGCAAACTTGAACCTAGAGCAGATGAAGGCATTCTTCTTGGTTACTCTCCACATAGCAAAGCATACAAATGCTACAATAAAAGACTTGGCAGAATTGTTGACAGCATTGATGTAGTGGTTGATGAGAAGGGATACATTCCTAGACAAGTACATCATGAAGACATCGAAGAAGATGAAGGCTACCCTCAACGACAGAATGATGAAGAAGAAGAACCTCAAGAAGAACCTCAAGAAGAACCAGAGGAGCAGACAAGAATAGAAGAAAAGACTCCATCCAGATATGTTCAGAAGAATCATCCAGAATCTCAGATTATGGGGTAGAAAGAAGCAGGTGTACAAACAAGAAGAACAGTTGCAGAAGCTTCAAGCTATTTGGCATTACTCTCCTCTACTGAACCACAAAATGTGAAAGAGGCATGCAAAGATGAATGTTGGGTGAAAGCAATGGATGAAGAACTTGAGCAGATCGAAAAGAACAACACTTGGGAGCTGGTTCCTAGACCAAAGAATAAGAATGTTATCGGAACAAAATGGGTCTTCAAAAATAAATTGAATGAAAATGGAGAAGTAATTAGAAACAAGGCCAGACTTGTTTGTAAAGGGTATGCGCAGCAAGAAGGAATAGACTTTGAAGAAACCTTTGCTCCTGTTGCAAGACTTGAGGCCACCCGAATGTTCCTTGCTCTCTCAAGTTTTCAAAACTTCAGAGTATTTCAAATGGACGTGAAATCAACCTTTCTGAATGGAGACTTGGAAGAAGAAGTATACATTGAGCAGCCAGATGGGTTCATTCTTGGAAATGATCCAAATCTTGTATGCAGAATGAAAAAGGCTCTCTATGGTCTCAAACAAGCTCCAAGGGCTTGGTACTACCGTTTGGACAAATATCTTCATCAACAAGGTTTTTCAAAAGGATCAGCAGATAGCAATCTTTATATAAAAGTTGAAAATGACAAATTGCTAATACTTGTTGTGTATGTAGATGACATTATTTTTGGCAGCAATGAAGAAGCTATGAGTCAAAGCTTTGCCTTGGTCATGCAGAAAGAATTTGAAATGTCCTTGCTGGGAGAACTGACATATTTCCTTGGTTTGCAAATCCAACAAAAAGAAGGAGGAATCTTTTTATCTCAAACCAAGTATCTCAAAAAGATTTTGAAGAAATATGGCATGGAAGATGCAAAACTAGTATGTACACCCATGGTCATAGGATGTAGCCTCAGTGCAAATGATGAATCTGCAGCAGTACATCAACCAACCTACAGATCTATGATTGGAAGTTTACTTTATTTGACAGGTACCCGACCGGACATCATGCATGCAGTTGGAATAGTTGGAAGATTTCAGGCAAATTCGAAGGAGACTCATCTTCAGGCAGTGAAGAGAATTTTCAAATATCTTCAAGGGACTCAAAATTATGGCTTATGGTATCCTAGAGATACAGATCTCACACTTCATTCTTATACAGATGCAGATTGGGCCGGAAGCGTGGATGACAGGAAAAGCACAAGTGGTGGTGCGTTCTTTATGGGTTCCAGACTGGTATCTTGCTTTAGCAAGAAACAGAGTTCGATTGCCTTGTCTACAGCTGAAGCGGAATATGTTGCTGCTGCATCTTGTTGCACTCAACTCCTTTGGATGATGCAGACTTTGCAAGATTTTCAAATCACTTGTACACCACCTATCCCCATCTTATGTGATAACACAAGTGCAATCAGCATGTCAAAGAATCCTGTCATGCATTCAAAAACCAAGCACATACCAATCAAGTATCATTTTCTTCGGGAACAAGTGCTTGAACAGAAGATCAAGTTGGAGTATGTTCCTTCTAAGGAACAAGTTGCTGATATACTCACAAAACAATTGCCCAGGGACACTTTTGAATACCTCAGGCAAAAGTTGGGGGTTGTTGATGCATCATCTTATTGTTGAAACTCTTCTGATTGATGGTTGTACGCATGGTTCATCTGGGGTATATGCGTACATGTGCTGGGTGGCTGATTGGTTGAAGACTGATGGCACAGGTTCAGGGGGAGCATATAATGCATTGTTGGCGTTATGGAGGATGTACAGAAGGAGATCATGGAAGTAGCTGCAATATGTCTCTATCTCTTTCATGGTGGATTATGGTTCATCGTTGCAGATCTGGTTCATATTCAAGGGGAGCATGTTCTTAGGGGGAGCATAACCCTTTGCCCTTGATGTCAAAGGGGGAGAATGAACCTGGAGTTTTTGAGGTTGCCATCAAGTCCAAAGGGGGAGATTGTTGGCATTATGTTTCTGGTATGGCTCTATGTTACAGATGTTGTACTTGATAGCAACACCCGTGGCAAGGCTCTCAATATGTTGAAAATTAAGAAGTATACAGTAGATCAGTTCAGAAGGTGCGTACCCGAAGGTACACCGTGAAGGGACCGTGGCCAGTCACGCAGGTCAGTCGTTCAGGAGGTGCGTACCCACAGTGCACTCATTTCAAGGAAGAGAAAAGCACACGTGGGGTTTCTTATGCTTAACCCTTGGTATTTAGCCGACGATATTTGTGCTATTATGGTTTTGGCTCGTGGTATTGATCCATGATTTTAGGAGGAGCTTGCCTATATAAAGCAAAGGATATCACTTGGCTAAGTATCTTTTGCAATTGAATATCTTAAGATCTGAAATATTGGGTTATGGTCTTAAAAGCTTGATCTATATGTAAGAGAAGATGATGGTGAATCTGTGAAGGGTGATCTCTCGAGCGCATGATCAGATCTGAGCAACTGTGCCACTCTGGTGGACTACCAATTCGGCCCTAATCATAAGTACACAGGTGTTTAACAGGAGAGCTGCGTGGGTACACAGAGCATAAACAAGAGATCTGCGTGGGTACGTAGAGCAGAAACAGGAGAGCTGCGTGTGTACGCAGAGCAGAAGAAGGAGAACTGCGTGGGTACGCAGAGCGACAAAGGTTCAGGTGCGTACGCACAGTAAAAGTACGCGGCGCGATAATGTCTCTGGGTGCATACCTACAGTAACAGTACGCGGCGCGATAGTGTCTCTGGGTGCATACCTACAGTAACAGTACGCAGCGCAATTGAAGAAGCATTGCGTGTGTACGCGGCGCAGTAGAAGGCTCTCTCCGGGTATACTCAGGGAAGCAGAAGGTGAAGTGCGTAGCGACGCAGGCCACAGAAAGAAAAACTGCATATCTGCCTTAAGATCTTCTGTTGATTGAATTTTTCTGTTAATAAGGTGTTCTGGGTTAGTTCTGTTATTGTTGATCTGGTTACTGCAGTTGACTGTGTAACTTACATGTACTTGATGATCATTTGATGCTTTATGAAAAGTGATCCTTGTAAGAAAAGAAGTAGGGGGTTGTAGCTCCCTTCCAGGAAAGACTGGAAAACGAGAGAGAGTTGTAGCTCTCTGCAGGTTGCAGCTTGTGTACTGGTAAAGGACTGCACCAGTACAAAATCATTGTAAAAGAAGTTTCTAATTTGAAAGAAGATAGAGACATATTGCAGCAGGTGGTTTTCACCCACATTGGGTTTCCACCTTACATCTGGTGTTCTTTGGTGTGACTATTTGTTTTTCTTGTTCATGCTCATTATTTTATGGTACGGATATGCAAAAATAATTCAAAGTATAAATAAGAAAGATTTGTTAGAAGAATTTGATAATACTGATTCACCCCCCCCTCTCAGTATTATTTCCAACATTTATTACTTTATCTTCTTAATGAATTGATTTAAATCATGAAAGACAATGTTTACTGACTATTTGAACTATTAATTAAACATGGATATTTTATATCGGATGTTGTTCCGTAGAATATTCATGGAAGAATGATTTTTGAGGATTTGTTTGGGTTAATTATAACGAGTTGAATGAGATTGACATCTATCAGGGATCTATGAGTTGAAGAAAATATGTTTCCCCTAATATTCTGGGGAAATGTTGAAGATTTTGTAATTTGAATAAAGCATCCTCACAATATTCATATTCTCAGGATCAATTTTCTATTTTAAAATAGTCTCATTCTTAATATATGTATATATATATATATATATATATATGAGGAATTGAACCTCAGTGAAGAACTTAAGGATGTCAGAGCTATAGTCATTATTGATATATGTTATAATTATTTAAATAAAACCCTTGTAATTTCCTCATTATAATTTAATCGATACTTTTATAGTTTGATCGTAACTTATTGCGCTGAATTAGCCACGAGAAGGTTGAATTCTAGTGACCTTGGACCTAGTCCTCGAACTACTACTATCCTTTCTTGTATTCTTAATTTTATATTTTTCTTCCAGTCTTTATTTAATATATTCAATTGAGTTCTAGATCTAATTATTGGTCATCATATTTACTGTTACAATCTCAACTTTTGCAGTAGTTGTAGTAGAATATCACGTAGTTAGATTTATTGCAATCGATTCTTCAAGAACTATATTTCATTGTTGTTTCTTCCATTAATATTGAGTTGTTAATTCTGAAGGTTTGATATATTCTCAGAAGATTTATTTTTAGTCATAGTGTTGTTCCTTTCTTACAGATGTTTTTTCCTAGGAAACAACTTTGCATGTAGTTTAAGTAATTCACCATTTTTTATAGAAGATTTAATGTTTTCATTCCTTAATAATATTGATTACTTAAGCTTGAATTTTAGATCTCGAGAACGAGTTCTTTCTTTCGATAAGTGTGAGATGTTCCTTCCATTCTTATGCATTTAATTTTTGTTAAGACCATTCATGTTTGGTGACATTAGTGTTATCTCTTATATAAACTGTGTGGACAACCTTGAAGTAATAGACAAAAACCTAGGTTCATGATTTAATGCTTATAGGTCAATTGATCCTTTAGGAACAACTAAGCGCCCCAACATTTTGGTGCCATTGTCGGGGAGGTTGTCAAAGAAGTGCTACTTGTATCTTTGAAGGGTTTGGTATTAAAGATGAAATGTAAGAACATGTGCATGCACTAAGTAAAACTCTTGTTCTAGTGTCTACCCTCAGCCGATATCTTTAGATCGCTTAGTGTGTATGACTAGGAAAAATCCTAGGACTGCAAATGAAGCAGTTATAAAAAAAAAACTACCTCAAAAAACACCAAATTCAAAGGTTAGCATGACCTTAGAAGAATGACCTTTATAGACGAAATCCTTCAAAAATCAAATTCTCAAGCATCGGTAGTTCCCTGAACAATATCAGGGAAAGGTTCTACTATGACCCACCAAGGAGCAAGGTCATCCCCTATAGCTCATGCTGAGATTCGTGACAAAATTGTTGGATCTAAGAAAATATTTCAAGATACATCTATTAGGAAACTCAAAACATCTAGTAAAACTGAGGTACATTCCTTAAATTTAAGAGAGGGGGATGGTGAAATGAGTGAGTGATACTGACGAATTTTTGAGACAAAATTTCTTGAAATGAATGTTTTAAGGAAAGAACCTAAATTTCTTGATTAGAATAGTCTTGTGAGACATACTCAACCCAACAACATATTATCTTCTAAATAATACCTCCTGATCATGAAATTCCTGAGGATTACTGGTAGATTTTTAACCAGATGGCAAATGAGGCACCAGGAACACAAACTTTAACCATACAATATCCTATTGTCAATCCGTAGGCCAATGATCCAATGAAATTTATCCCTTTACATAATTGTCCAAATTTCCATGGAATGGATTCTAAGGATCCTGATGAATTTCTATTTGAATTTGATGTTTTATTTCAGGGTTATGATTATACCATTGGACCTCAAAAATTAAAATTGTCTCATTCTATCTTAAAGGGAGAAGACTTATGTTGGTTCACGGGACTAGGAGGGGGTACCATAACCTCATGGGATGAAATGAAAGAATCATACTTGACTAAATATCAACACTATTGTCAATATAGGGATTTAAAAGAGGAAATATTTAAAATGGTTTCAAAATAATATGAGACATTGGAAGAATATGTTGAAAGATTTAAATATAATTTGCAAATATCACCTTACACTACGGTACCTAGGGAATTATTGAAGATTTATTTGATTAAGGGCATGAAAAATGAATGGATAAAAAAAAAAAATTATTAGGAAAAGGTGAAATATCCAAAGAAGAATATGACAGTATCATAAAATTGTGTATCAGGTGGTCACGAGGAAGTACATTAACCAGATCTGGACTTTGGGATCCTCTCAGTGGAAGTAGTCGAATTGTAGCCGGAGGAATAACTTGAGAAAAACAATTGTAATCTCATACTCGAGAAGAAAAGGAGTAACCATGTATTGTTTTACTCTTCATACTACTTACCATACCTAGATTACACCGTTAATAATAAGAACCTGCACATCTGATACTAGCTGTTAATAAAAAGTAGTAGAAAAATCAATTGAGAAATAAAATTAACACATACAGTTGACACAAGATTTATGTGGAGAACCCCATTTGATAAAACTCCACTAGGAAAGGGATTACAAAATTTATCACAATAAAATTAAAAATATTACGTGTCACCTTTTGCTTTCTACTCATTTCCTTATAAAAATGGATTTCATTATTTTGCAACCAGCCCAATACCATGGGTTACCTATACCATGGTCGTGAAAAACTTTTACTTTGATTTTGTCTCACACCAAACACATCAATATTTACAATCATTTTATTTTCATGTATATATCTAAATGATCATTGCTATCCATGCCACATTAAAAAATTATATGAAACAGAATAATAAAACCATGTCATATGTATTATCATTATTTCAATAAAATTGGAGAAGAAGAACATTTATGTGAAATTTATATAAATACAAATAATATTATTATAAATCACTATAGATCCATATTAGCTTCAAATTTAGAGGAATCAAATCTCTCAAGGTGCAAACGTTTTCACAGGTTTTTAAATAAAAAAGAGGTTTCTATCTTGAGAGATTTGATTCTCTTAGTGCTTGGTATAAATACAAACATATTTCACCATTATATTCATAACTAAATGTCTTCATTATATTTAATGTCTATTTCATTAATAGTTTATTGTATATCTCTTCTCATCCCCACACAACAAATTGAGTTTGACCATCAATTACCTTCTTGTTTGACTAACAATTAGATTGCAGTCTATAAATATAACATTAGAAAAAGAAATTAATTTGATTTTTTAAATATTTTGGTTTTATTTTTCACGTATTTGATTACATGTGATGTTATTATATAATGATTACTAACATGTGTAGTATATTGTCATGAACCATCAGTATATCTTTATTTGTGCCAAAGAAACAATAATAGTTAACCTAAGACACACGACCTTGAATTCTATCATTATTCAAATAGACCACATTGTGAGATTTTTAATTTTATTACATCTTGGTCACAATTTATCTTTATATTTGATGCAGGAGCATCTGGTTGACAGGGCGCAGACCGAGAAGGGGCAGACAAAGTTTCTGAAGAAGATTGGGAGAAATGAATATTTCGACAAATGGACAGCAAGACTGTTAGAGTTTTTTTTTTTTTTTATTTTGTTCTTCAAAGGTCAACTACAGCATTTGGTTTATTAGCTTAAATTTCCTTTTTTAACTTGTTCTGTTTTAATTGTAATAACAGGTCCTAACTAGAGTTGTTAAGGGATTGTAGTTATAGGTCTTAAACTAGAGTTGTTAAGAAATTAGATAAATGACAATAATCAATGTAAGCATTAAACCCTTATGGGACAGAAGAAACAGGCAAGCAAACAAATAGCCAGGTCACGTAACTGAAAGCAACTGTCAAGCAACTGTAATGTAGAACTACCACGCAGTTATCTAACTGCTGAACTATTGTATAAAAAGACAGAGGAAATAACCCAGAAGGGTTCTGGAGCGTAACATTGAAAAGAGTAATAGCAAAATACATTTCATTTCCTTCATAAATTGTTCAGTGCACAATTAATTTCCAGATTGCAAGTTTTATGTCCTCTAAGATAGAATACGCATGCATAATTAGTTCTGTTCATTCCATTCAATACAAACAAATACCGTGACAGAGTTTCACGAACCTACGCATTCACATCCATATACATTTCTGTTTAGTCCACACATTACAAGCAGATACAACAACCAAGTCTCGTTACTCCAAAAGCAAACATACATATATATACTTCTGTTCATTTCAATACATTGCAGGTCGATACAGTAACAGAGCATCACAACTCCAAACATCTCATGACCAGCCAAGGCCGAGAGCAAGTGAAAGGCGAATAGAGTCAAGCAAAAACGCAAGAAACGACGGTCCACAGACAACTGGTAAGCAACAGCACCGAGTTCCATAGTTATTACATACACTGTGTAAATATATTGCAAGGTATAAAATTCCCAACGACCAAGTAAACGAATACCCAGAAACCCTCCTATCCACAGCTACAGAATGACCAAACAATGAATATACAAAGGACCGAGCCATTAAACGAAAGCAACCACAGAAACCCTCTAAGCTGCAGATACGGGTTGATACATTACAAAGGCCTGACTCTTTATCAAATACAGACCACCGAAGCAAATAAATACAGTGAAGACTAAGAGCCACAGAAGAGAGTAGGTTAAGAACAGAGCTACCCGGAGGATAGACAGTCGAAGTCCCTGCAAAGCCACGGGACCGGTCACCTGCAACCACTACAACAGAATAGCGTTAGGTTCATAACCACATCCAAAATCACGCAACAAAAGCAGTACAGTGAAATCGTAAAGGAGATAACAGAGAGTAAAGACCCATGTATGGCTGACGGGGCGAAGCCATACCTGTTGTAAACCGACCCATAAGTCGCAGAAACAAAGGGACAACCTGACCACAGAGGAGCTGCGAGGGGTTAGCAACATTTCGAGCAGAGAGTAATGACATATAACAAAGAACAAACCCTCACCTGAATATACAGTGCCGAATGTTGGACTAGAACCAGAGACGGAGTTGGACACTTGAGCAAACCACCGAGGAGGAGCCGAACACCTGAGCAAACCCCAGAGACAGTGCCGAATACCGGAGAGAGCCACAGAGAGCAAAACAACACAGTGAAAATGACCAAATGAGCGCGAAGCGGCCGAGAAAAAGGGTAAAGAATGGAGTTAGGGTTTGACAAATCTCGAGACAGACAGGTGTAGCGTGGAGAGGCAGAGTAGTACCGTGGGTGGATTAATAATCACCTACTTCATAAAATCGCAACCAAACCATATCCAAAAACCAAATAATAGTGCAGGTCCACATAGGACTGGGTAGTGCGGGACACGTGGGCTGGGTCCCCATCAATATTTATTGAGCCAAGAGGCTAATTCTATAATCTAGTATGAGTGTGATGTGTAATTATTACCATGCTCAATTTTGAGTTGAGACATGACCCTTTAAATATATATATATATATATATATATCTTTAAATTAAAAAGAAAATTGCTATAATAAAGAAGGAAAAAAATATAGATGGTTTACTCTCACTCTAAACCATAAATAAAATATTTCAATGTGCATAGGAAATAAAAGAATGTTATATGAACTTTATAGAGAAATAAAATAACCAAAACTAAAAAAAATATTTTATTTTTACTTTTTAGTACCATAAAATTTTATGATTCTTATATTTTCTAAAAATGTTTGGGTACATGTATTAAATTAAACTTTTTAAAGATGTTTCAGTACATGACCCAAAATATTTTAAATACGCATGTTGACTAATTCATTTCAATATCAACTTCATGATTAAATAGAAGAGATAAATGAAAAAATAAATATTTTAGTGTTCACAATAATAAAACATTTCAATGCTTAAACGAAACAGAAAATTAAAACTAAGAAAATTCATGATATGTAATTCATTTAATTTTGAATATCAAATTAATAGGTATTACTTAAAAATATTATTAATAATAAAAAATTCAATGTGATTTATAAACAAAATCTTTTAATATAGAAGATTAATTAATATTGAAGTGTATTTAAACATATATTAATAACAAAAAAAATAGTTTCAATGTGGACAACATAGTTTATAAATAAAATATTTCAAGAAAAAAATTCAAATGTGTATATATTGTATATGATTTTAGAAACAATATACATACATTATATAAAGTGATTGATTTTTTTTTTTTTTTAATTTTTTTATAGCTGAAACATTTTAAGTAGTCTCATTGTCGCACTTTTTAAGTATAGTTTTTGGTCAATTGTTTGAAGTGTAAGTTTAAGTTGTTTTATTTCAATATCTTCATTCATATGATTATATAGAGAAAATAAACGAAAAACATTTTTAGTGTTGATAATAGTAAAATATTTCAATGCTTAAAGAAAAGAGATAATTAAAAATAAACAAGTTGGAAATATGTAATTCATTTAATTTTGAATATAAAATTAATATGTATCATTTAAAAATTATCATTAATAATAAAAATTAAAATGTGGCTTATAAACAAAAATGAATGTGACTTAATATTAAAGTGTATCTAAAAATATATTAATACAAAAAAATTAATTTTAGTGAATTGAACCGATAGCTTAACATCAAAGGCTGCTTTAACATAACACCCAATCACTTTATATGACCTCATGAATATATTGTATATGGATTTAAAAACTATATATATATATATATGGATGAAAAAAAAGCTAGCTAAATAATTTTTAGTTTCATTGTGACCTTTTTCAAGTATATTTTTTAAACAATTTTATGTGCAATCAAACAAATATGTATTTGAATTGTAAATTTAAATTGTGTAAATAAATAATCCAAATTATATATATAGATATTTTTAATTACAAATTTATTTTATATATATGTTACACATTTATTAATTTTGGGCAGAGATCAAATTTGTCGCGAGCAAACTTTTTACTCAAATTCTTTATTTTAAAAGAAATTTGCAGGAAATTTGATTGCTCTAAAATCTTGCTAGATCCATCGTTAAAAGATATTTATACGGATGATATACTATTTCTCTAGACCATAAAGAACAAACATTTGATTTCACTATACTCAATGAAAGTTCCCCACGTATTCCTTGAAGAGAAGGTTAACGAAACAAATTTGGGATGTGTTTTTAAATATTTAAATATGCAGAAGTAAATGTATGCATCCCCAAAATTCAAATAAAGAGTTCATCTATTAGTGGTGAGTGGGATTTTTTCGATATTGTTTTAATCACCATTAGTATCATCTAATTAAGAGAGGAAAAGACTGAGAAATATGAAAGTACTTAATGATAATAGGAATGGAAGGAGATTTGAAAGTGCACGCGCACATCATCATTAGTGTACCTTTAACCAAATTTTGCACGGTTGCTCAGCCTTACCCATATTTTAAAGTCATTTTCAAAACACTTGATAAATTTTCATGTTGGTATTAATAATTATTTAGGTTAAAATATAACATATGCCATTAAAATTATAGAATATTGAAAGTATGATTTTAATGGGGGTATATAATATTAAAATATATTAATTCTTTTATAAATGTTAATTAGGTCGAACTTGTTTTTAAATTTAAAATTATTTTTTATTTATTTTTTTAAATGTAAAAGAATAATGATATCAATTTTTTAAGATATAAATAATAAATTAGAAAACCCTTAACATAACACCTAAGTATCTTATTTTCACAAATGATTCACTATTGGATTATAATATATATTATATTATTTAAAATTAATATTAACTATTTTTAATAAGATGTCGCAAAGGAAAGGACGTAAGGAAGTAGAATAGAAAGTAGTACCATAGAAGAAAGAAGATTTGGCTAAAATTCTCTATAGGGAAATAGGATATAGGGGCACTTTACTTACTTAATTAAATGTCTAAACCAAATTGTGGATGATTATGTAAGGCAGGAAAGGAGGTAGCATCATGGAAGAAATAAGATGTGACGAAAGTAGTCTATAGGGAGATGGGAGATAGGAGCAACCTACCTACCTAAGTAAATGTCTAATGGTTGATGATTATGTGAGGAAGAGGTTTCACAAGGAGGCACTGGCTTTTTATTTTGATATGTAAAAGACAGGTACCTAAACAAACCATTTCACATTCCCTGATGTTCTCTCGACATGTGTTAATTTGGTAGATTTGGAAAATTCCACCATGACATAATTGCCAGTGGACTGCAGTGTAATTCCATTGTGGGTAGTGCTCTTGTAAATATGTATGCTAAATGTGGGTACATAAAGACTGCATAGCAAGTGTTTGACAAAATTCCTGAATGAAATGTAGTACCTTGGAAAGTTATGATATTAGGGTATGTGGAGGATGGTAATGTAGATGAGGCCATGAAACGTTTTCTTCAAATTGTTGAATGGGGGATGATTTCATGTACTGCAATACTTGTTGGATATGTGCATAAGGGGTACCTTGATAAGGATATGGAGCTCTTTCTACAGATGTTGATGCACATAAAATGTAAACTGTCTAAATGGGATGTTGTCTCTTAGACTTCTATTAATGTAGGATATGCTATTGACAAATTTGGCAATGGAGCCCTTCAACTATTTGAACAGATTCAACACTCTGTCATAAAAATAATAGTTTCACCTTTGTCGGTGTTCTGTTTGCATGTGGCCATGTAGGTTTAGTAGACCATGGTTGGAAATACTTCTATTCCATGAATCAAGATTACAATATCATCCCTACAATAGAGCATTATTGTTGTATGGTTTATCTTGTAGGTCGCGATAAAGACCTTTATGAGGCACAAAATGTATCAACAACATGCCATTAGAACTTGATGCAATTGTATGGGGCTATTTTCTCAGTGCATGCAGAATCCATAACAACATAGAGCTTGCTAGACATGTAATAGACTAGATTTTTTAGTTAAACCCCCAAAATTATGCACATTATATGTTGTTGTCAAACATATATGCGAAGTCTAAAATGTAGGATGAACTAGAAAAAATAAGAAATTCTATGAAAGACCAAAAGGTGGAAATTATACCACGACACAGTTGGATTGAGATCAATAACAAGGTATGCTCATTCCAAGTAGGACACTGAATACACTCACCAACACCAGAGATTTATGCGTAATTGGAGTAACTGGATGAAGGTATGAGGCATGTTAGACTAGTAGGAAATGAGAAATTAGTTACTAGGTGACTAAAAAAGTTTGTCACCACATATTTTACAAGGGAAATACTACCAAAAATGAGCAATCTTAAGTGACCCAACTAAAAATTACTAATTTAGTCTTGAGCTAAAATATACAATGAGTTAATAAGTAATACAACTAAAAATGATTAACGTGAATGACTAATTTAGTCTAGGAACAAGATAATACCATCTAATAGGTACTACAATGATATTACTTAGTCATTTATGTCAGTGATTTTTATTGTGTCACTTCAACAATCTAAAATTACAAATGACAGGGGATTCAAAGAATTTTTATATAGATTGGTTGAAAGGTCATACTTCCTTAAACATCCATTTATTAAATCATTGGATGATTAGAGTTACAAAGGTTATTAGAACCTTCATGGTTATATCCTTTGATCACATTCAGACAGAATAAAATTGAAATGTTAACAGAATATCCAAAATGGGACTAGGCTTACAACTGGGTTAAATACATTATGAATAATACCTATAAGGAGAAGTGTTGGTTAATTAGTAAATGACACATTTCCTTTGGTTGAATACTTAACTTTTCATGCATACCTACATATTTCATTTTCAGGGTCATATCACTTAAGATACTATTTCTTAACTTGGATATCAAGTTATTTATCTAGTTTGATGTACATTATGAGCATATCATGACATTACTAGTCAGTCCTTAAATTAAAATTTTAAGCATGTCATGACCAACACACCAAACATAATTCTTACCCAAGAACCTAATATGAAGAGTGCTTTAGGAAGAACTTGATATGAGAAGTGTTTCAATGAGATCCATAATTTGGAAAAGTTGAAACAAACTTAGCATAAATTTACTCAACCATATAAAACCACATGAGAGAGTAACAAAGTTATTTTAATCATTTAATAGCCCATCTCATTCGAGGTGAGGATTAATATGAAATCCACTTGCTACCATTCACTATAACAAAAAATGTCATTAGTGAGGGTTATGCTTATGACCTTAACTAATGACCCTCCTATATGCTTAGGCTTCCATATTTTTCTGTATTACTGTCTACACTCCAGGCAAATTTAACCTGCTTTTCAATACATGTGTACTCAATTTTGGTTTTTTGAATACTCAACTATCATATGCCTCTCTACAAAAAGTGAAGTTTTGATTATATTTCGGTCTTTTTAGTGAAACACTATCCTAAATCATTTATCATTTTCATATACACTTTTATTCTAAAAGTGATACAAGATTTAGCTTACAATAAAGAAATATATATATAGATAGATATAACTTCACCTCTCTAAATATCCCACACAAAAAAATATAACATGATGGAAAATAGAATCATTTATACCTATAAAGCCAATGACTAACCATTTGACCTCAGCGGACCACAATATCAATTGCATTACAAAATTATGGGGGTTATTTCTGACTTTCTAAAATATCATAATTATAAGATATGACACTATGATATAAAAAGGGGTGACATCATGGTTTCAAAGGATATAAAGATTTAAATGGTTTAGTGCTTTGAAACCCATGAACACCAAGTAGGACAAAGAAGAGCGAAGAAATTTGAATCAGAAGCAACATGGAATCAAATGATTAAGGGAGCTCTATACAATGTAGGGAAAAATGGCTTCGATTGGGTGGCCATTACACAGTGCACTGTCATGGGAGACCACCTTACAAAATATGCTATTTTACATTCATTACTTTCTCTTGTCCCTAGCTCATTTTAGACACCAATTTGGTTGTTTTCTATTGGTTTCTTGAAGGCCTTCGGTAAGAGGATCATTATGATCAAACTGGCAACTTGGACATTTGAAATTAACTTAATCATTTCCGTTGAGGTCTTGGATGCTCACAATTGGCACGCCAAGCATGCAATGGATCTATCCATGAATAATGATTACCTCCGCAAGGAGTTTCAAGTTCCATTCGTCTCCCCTTTATAATTCCCATTTTGTTTACTTGGGAAAAAATGGGGAAAATATACAAAGTAGAATAATTCATTCATTATGTGGTTGCATTTCATCAAACCTAGAAAAGATAGATTCTCCTTTTTGGGATAAAATGTTCCTTGTAAATGATATTGTATTAAAAATTATAGGTCACCTCAATTAAGATCAAAATCCAATTGTTTTAAAACCAAAATCGAAAAGTACGAAGACTTAGCCACTTGGGCACATAGCCATAAATATCAATAAATAGTGTCTCGGCCATCAGACCTAGATACCAATAAAACATAAAAACAAGCACATCAGTCCAATACGAGATGACAAAAATCTGGCCCCAGGTAGTGGCATTCACACACTTTAAGGACTTCTCAAGTTTGCCATATGCCTCTAATTAAATCACTACATCATTAATTCTACCTATACTAATTGATCATGAAAATTATGTGGACATCCCTTAAGAATTGTCTATTACCTGCAAAATTGATACGGATAGTAATCTATCATTAAAATTGTAGGTTTTAACCCTGTACAGAAATTACCTGCATATGAATTCTAAAACACAGAAAATAAACAATGCGAGATCATAACACATAAAACACATATACACAGAGATTTTCCCCTGGATACCAAAACGGAGACTATCGGCTTGATTTTTCATTATGTTCCTTTCAATGTTACAATACATATTTATACGTGTTGAAGCATCTAATACCATGGACCGAAAACTATCCCGTCCAATACCATGGAGTGAAAACCATCGTGTCCAAAAAAGCATGTGTGAAAATCATGCAGAAAACCATGGGTGGGTCCGCCCAACCTAACATAGGGTCCAAAACCAAAATTTTCTAGGGTGTTGCCCCGGACCCCATAAATTGGGGTTACGGGAGCCCTTCAAACCCCTTGTTAACTATGTGGAAAGAATATAACACAACACAACAAAAATCAATCTCTTTGCTCAACAAGGACAACCAATATATACTGTGCCATTGATCCATTAATGCACGGACGCAATATATGCCACCTGTTGGATAATGTACTTTCTTAAATCCAACATGTGGCATATAATGCCCCTAGGCAATAATGGATCAATGAAAAAATATATATTGGTAACCTTCAATAAGTCATCCAAGCCCACAAATCGATAAGGTATTGAAGGTTTCGAGCCTATTGAGTAAACAACCAATTCATAATTGACTAGAAATGAGCCAATTAAGATGGGACAAAACAAGTTGAAGGTGTAAGATAACATGTTTCCCCAAAGGTATGATGACTAAAATTTAGGGCACAACTGTGACAACATTTATCCTCTAATATTCCATCAAATTCCATTGCATTCTCCAGAAAAATAGTATAGTATAGAGTTATCACCCAACCATAGATAGATATATGGATAAAGCTACTGTTAATTTTAGATAACAATGGTATTTTCTATGCTTAGCACAATTTACTTCAATTTTACGTTAGCAACCCAATGACAATTTCCAATAGCAACCACATTAACTTAATCACATTGACAGTAAATGCAGATAGAACAAAAAATCATATGCAAAAAACAAGCACAGACAAGAGGACAGCAGATTTGGTAGATGCCAAGGAAAAACCCCAATGTGGGGAAAACCCTTTGATCAAATATTCTTATTATTATTCAATACTTCAGTAGAGAGAGAGAGTACAAAAATCAAATTCATTTGTGCAATACACTGTCAAACCATCCCTGTAAAATTTTGCAATCAATTTCAGCTCTAACGAGAAGGTCAACTCTAGCAAAAACAACAACAAAACTTCATGAATGTAGCTTAGTCCTCCTTTGTCAAACTCGGCCTGAAGAGGAGGTCAAACACTACCCAAAATAAATCAATCAAACTTGGTCAAAGGAGAGAGAAAATATGTTGTGATTTTCTGTGGTCAAAATAGGAGTCAACTTGAAGTCAACGATGGTCAAACTGTGCCAAACACCTCGATTTTTGTGCCAATAAATGTTACCTCAAGAGATCAAAATTATTCCCTAGAAAACTCAATCAAACTTGGTCAATTAAGCCTTGGTCAATGATGGTCAACACTATCCTGAAACTCTAAAATTTCACCAGCAATTAGACCCTGAAATTCATCCTTCCATGCACACGTGTGGGAGAGAGAGTTGATCTTCAATCTATATAAACTAGTCAAATTTGGAAAGAGAAGAAATGAGGAATGATATGATGTCCAAATGAGGAGAGAGGTCACACCTATTTATACAATTCAATGAGGGCGAAGTGACGCGTCTTTTGGGCTTCTATGCCTACATTAAGATGAGGCTGATGTTAACAATATGTGCATGAGAGAGAATAAATTCAAAATTCCACTTCTGATTGTCCGAATGAGATGATCTTTATATCAAAGTTGGACATCTCGAAAAGAGGAATCCAATGAAATAATCATCTCAATCATATGAATTTTTCCAAGGTGGAATTTTTCCCTACTTGCTAATTTTAATACTCTCTCTCAACTAGGGAGAATTCCACCTACTAATCCATCTATCGCCATCATGTTATGCTTTCATCATGTACCATCTCTATCATCAGTGCTTTGCTTTGCTATGCTCCGATGAACCATGAAGTAATAATGAAGAAAAAGTGATCGAGAGTGAGTCACAACACCTTACTACTCTCCACTGACAAAAGTTTGTCCACGATCCTAGATCAAGTTGTTGAACACCATGCATCCTAGTCAGATGGAGTACAGTAGTACACGATGTGTCCATTGGTAGTGCTATGGTTCCTAACCACATTTCCTAACTCATTGTCCAGATGAGAGGTACTTCCCATGAATCTTGGACTCCATGGGTATAATGTGTGCTGAGACATTGGTGGAGAAGGTGAACAACTCATCCAACACATATGCCATAGGAGAAGGTGAATCAGTCATCCTCTGCATATGTGAATTGTAGGGGGAGGTGAACCACTCACCCTACATACATGTATATGCAATCATAGGGAAATTTCAACCACTCACCCTACACACATGTCAACCATCATGGTTTATCACAGGGGAAGGTGAACCGCTGACCCTACACACATGTCAACCATCGTAAGGTACCATAGGGGAAGGTGAACCACTCACTGTATACATAGCGCACCATTAGGGGAAGGTGAAACAATCACCTATGGTCACTCATAGCTCCAAGAAGTACCCCAAGCCTCCAAGAGCCCCCAAAGCTCAGTGTCCAACTCATACGAGACCCTCATAGGAGGGTCTTTGCATGACTCGAAGTCTCTCTAAGAAGGTTAATAATTTGACCTTCCCCAAGGGATTTGTGGGAATCTCGATGACCTACTTACTTATCCTTCTGTGTTGGAGCCTTATTTCTCCGTGATGTACCCTATCCCAGATAAAGTGGTACCTGATATCAATGTGCTTGGATAGGTCATGGAACACGGGATTCTATGAAAGGTCAATCAAACTTTGGTTGTCTCAGATGATCATGGTGGTATCTATTACATCCTTAAATAGCTCAGTGAAGAGCTTCCTCAAGAAAACAACTTCATTACTGGCCATACTGACAACAATGTATTCAACCTCAACGATACTTAAAGTAACCGATTTTTTCTCCCTCCTCATCCAAGATATCTAAGAAGAACCCAAAGAGAAGGAACAACCATATGTGCTCTTACGATCCACCACAGTACCAGCCCAATCAACATCTAGATATCGATGTAACCTCAAACTCTCGGCAATGTATCTCAGTCCATAGTGCATTGTTCCCCAAAGATATCTCAAGAGATTATTGGCAGCAATCCAATGAATGCAATGAGGCTCGACTATAAATTGACTCAATGTTCTCACAACGAAGCATATATCAGCACAAGATTTTACCAAGAACATCTGATCCACCACAAGTTGACAATACATAGAAGGATTTGCTAAACCAGACTCAACAACACCTCCACATAACTTCTTGAAGTTGAGTTCCATCGGAGTACACACGAGCTTGCAATCCACCAGACCACATCTCTCAAGCAGTTTCATACTATACATTTCCTTGAGAAAGGAAAATCTCACCTAGATTTTTCTAAACCTCTAGACCTAAGAAGTATTGCATCCGTATTAGGTCCTTCATCTCGAATTTGAAACCCAACTACCTCTTACATTTGATGAATGAAAGGATCATCACCTGTCGAAAAGAGATCATCAACATAAGGGACGAGAATTAGAGGCCTATCATTTTCAACCTTGAAGTATAGGTTTATGTCAACATCACTCCTTGTAAATCCTAGCTTCATAATATAGCTATCAATCCTTTCATACCAAACCCTAGGGGTTTGCTTCAAACCATAGAGGGATTTCTTCGACCTATGTACATGTGACTTACGATCCTGAACTTTGAAGCCCTCAGATTGTTCTACATAAACTTCTTCTTTGAGCGAGCCCCACAAGAAAGCAATTTTGACATCCATTTGGTGTAGACTCCATCCTTGTTAGGCATAAAGGGTATGATTGAACTAAGGGTGGTATATTGGGAAACGTGTGAAAATATCTCATCATAGTCTAATCCTTCCTTTTGAGAGAATACTCAAGCAATGAATTTGGCCTTGAACTTTTCAGCAATCCCATCAGCTTCATGTTTTATTTTGTAAATCTATTTTGAAGTGACCATAAAATTGTCCTTTGGTGTGGGAACCACATCCCAGACATCACTCTTCATGATTGATTCATATTCCTAATTCATCGCATCCTTCCAGACTTGGCGTTTCATGCCTTCTTCAAATGTACATGGCTCAGATTATATAATGGTGCTCTCAGAAGCTAAGTACCTTTTGCAGCTGTTTCGCTTCTTTCTTTCACGAAATGTCCCCCTCGGTGCAATATGTGTCTCAAGATCTTCAAGAGTATTTTTGAACCATAAAGGTCTTTTTCTCGACGTAGAGGGCTCTCTAGGAAGTGGATCAATGGGATCCATCAGACCTTCAACATTGGACATCAGGTCATCAGTCAAAGGTTCATCCTACTTTCCTACATAATCATCATTGTCCTTCATAGGGATAGGAAGATATAAAACTTTCCTAAGGGCATAATCTTCATTGGAAGTGACATCATGACTTATGTCCACTTCTCTCTCACCAGGCACATAAATTTTATATGCCTTTGAAGTTTCATTGTAGCCCACAAATGTTCCTTTCTTCCTAGATGCAGTGAGCTTGTTTTTTTTCTCTTTCAACAGTTGAAAATATATGGGATAGCCAAAAGTTATAAAATGAGAAACATCATGTTTCTTACTGGTAAAGACTTCTTTGGGAATCTTGAAGTCTAATTCTTGGTGCGGGTATCTTTTTTGAACATACACAATGGTGTTTCCATCTTCACCCCATCAGAACTTTGGTAGGCCTTGTTCATGAAGCATGCCATGGGTGGCTTCTATTGTAGTTCAATTCTTCCTTTCGAAAACTTGATTTTTCTCAAGAGTATACAAGTAGTGTGTTGCCTCTTAAAGCCAACTTCTCTACAATAGTCAATGAATTCATTTGAATCATATTCGGTTCCATTATCGGCCCTCAATATTTTGATCTTCTTCCCTATTTGATTCCCGAACAATGTTTTGAAAGAGAGAAACCATTTGAACACTTTGTTCTTCTTCTTCAAGAAATATATCCATGTTTTGTAGGAGAATTCATGCACAAAAATTACATAGTACAACTATCCACCCAAAGATGTTATGGGAAACATACTTGATACATTAGAATGGACCAATTAAATAATATCGGTAGCTTGACTTTGACTTGAGGGGAATGGTCCCCTTGTGTGTTTTCCAATTTCACAAACCTAACACACACCTTCATGATCTAAGTTGAATTCAGGCATACTTGTGACCATCTTCCTTACATTAGGTAAGGCTTTGTAATGAATGTGAGAAAATCTTTAGTGCCATAATTTGTATTGAAGAGGAGTATCACAAGACATTTCTCCCAACAAAATATCTCCAAGCTGATAGAGACCTTCAACTCTAAATCCAAGAGTGAATGCATCATTCAGGTTCCTTTGCCAAACACGAACTTTCCTATTAAAGAATGTCATGTAGAAACATTTATCTACCATCACACAAATAGAGACTAGGTTCCTTTTTAGATTAGGTACATACAACACTTCTTGTAAATGAAGGTTTTGATCTTGATTTAAGTGAAGAGTAACATTCCCAATTCCTTTCACGGGATAAGTAGCATTATCCCCAAGTATAATCTCCATATTTGTCTTCTTTTTAATCAAGTGTGAGAGGGCCTCCTTATAGCCAGTGAAGTGCCTTGAGGCACCACTATTAATAAAACAATGATGCAATGTATCTCAAGGAGAGGCAATGGTAGGGGAAGAAATAAGACAAAATTCTTTATTCTTTTATACAACATTAACTTATTCATACCTAGAGTTTCTTGACTTCTTGGCAAGATGACCATTTACATATTGAGCAGTGGGATCATTTCACTTTCCTTTATTATTGAACTGGTTGTTCCTTTGATTTCCATTGCCTTTGTAGTTATTGTTATTGTTGTCATGATCTCTTCGAGTATCCTTCTTGTGAGTACACTCTCTGGCGAAGTGGTGAAACCTGTTGCAATTTAATCATCTCTCTAAAGATATTTTCTTTAGATTGGGAGCTAGAATAGTTTATTAGGTCAATGGACTTGTGAGTTTACATGCCAAAAATGTAAGAGGAATATATCAATGCTTCATTTGGGGCTAAAATAATGCATTGTGCATAGGTTTGTACAGGCTGCAAATGAATATTTTCTCCTTCATAGCTCTTGAGTACACCTGCAAAAGAGAGATACCCAATGAAAAACGTTGTGCCAAAAATGAAATCAGAAAATACTTAATTCAAAATTGTGTTCCTTTCTTGTTTCAGAACATTTGTGAAGAGATTCAAGCTAGCATAGAAGAAGAATGTGTTGTTTGTAGTTGAGCCACCTGGAGAAGGCTTTAGGAAGCTACAACCAATCCACCAAATAGATTCATCATTCGAATTTTGGATTTTGCTGGGCCAACCTGTGTTTAAATATCAACATCCTTAGTTTATGATATTTGACAGCAAATGATTTATTTTTTAAGTATATATCATCCAAGACAAAACCTACAATCCAACATTTAACAACCAGGAATATGGTTATGGTCACTTAAATACGCGGTCCCCTATTCTAAAGACACTAACATCCCCCTATCCCCAATGATGCTCCCTAAAATTTGAGGGGTGTCTCCACATGTCCTCAAAGTGCATTCCTGAGCTGCTAAATCTTTCCATTCAGAAACTTAGTGGAACGTGGAATTCTCAATGTAAGGTGGCTTCTCATGGGGAAGTACCCCATCTTAGCCCAGGGAAACTAAAAGGTTTTAACAAGAACTGGTTTTACTTGTTAAAGCCAAAATAAATTTTGTTTATTTTGAGTTCCTCCCTAGTTATAGTCATTTAGAGATGGGGTCTCCTATGCTAGGGAAACCAACGTCCCCCTGTCTTGCATGAGGCCACCTAAAATTTGGGGGGGGCGGTCTTCATGTGACTCTCAAGTGTGTTTCCCAACTTCTGCATCCCTGTGTTTCAGAAATTTGGTCGGACATTAGAATTACCAGTGCAAGGCTATGTTTCATGAAGAACCATCCCCTCTTAGCTCTATCGAATTGAGGCTTTTTAAACAAGAACTAGATTTACTTGTTCAAGACAAATTCATCTTTTTCAATTCCAGTACCTTCCTACATGTGCACATACACATATGCTAGTATGGTCCACTTAATGAGGATGATAATTCCCTTGCATTCTTGTAATTATATTATTGGAGCTCTCTCTGATTTATGATGTACTCATTATCGCTTGAAGTAATATATGATGCATTTGAAAAAATTGCAGGATTCTATAAAATTTTAATTACTTCCCCCTTTAAAAACCTCGAAATAATGGACTACAAATTTCTATATTCAATAACAAAAAAATATTAATTTATTGAGCACATGGTCAAGTGATTAAAGCGCTTACTATGTTCATATCTAGGTTCAAAACGCATAAGACATGTTGTCACACTAATGTTGCCCACATAGTTAACTTCCACATCAATGGTCAGTAGAACTCCAAGTGACATGGATGGCCTGAGGATGTAGAGTATCTCAATGAATGATGCTAGTTTCAAGACTTTTGTGGAATTTACAAAATAAATACTTCTTGGTGATGGAATTTGAGCCAAAGGAAGATCCAACCATTAACAAAGGGCTATTTAACAATAGAGGAAAAAAAATGTGCCTTGTCCAAAATCCCATGAATGATAATAAGTTAATAACACATTAATCTAACCTTGACATACTTCAATGTAGACTATTTAAACTCATCCAAAACCAAACCTAACTATATTTTTTGCAATAATTAGGATAAATCCTTGGTTTTCCCCCTGCAATATTTTGAATTCAAACCCCTTGTTTGGTCAATTTAATGTTCTTAAATTGCAGCCATTAATTATCTATCGAAGTTGGTAAACTTATGAAGTGAAGGTGCAATATATATGCTAGGAGCCTATTCTTTCATTTAGTAATATGATGGTTATGTTTGTTCTGATATTTTCGTTGTTATCTAGATTTTTATTAGAGTTATATTGATACAAATTAATATATGTGAGTTAAGATACTGTGAGAAAAAATGGGAGTTAAACTATTGTTAGATTAATTTATCAAATCATATCTAATTGAGTATCATTCTAAAATGTCTTATGTTATTCATCCTAAAATCATTAATCTATATAAAAACTTCGCTGCTATGAAACAAAGTATTGGAATCCAACCAAAATCTTTGTCTACAATATATATATATATATATATATATATATATATATATATATATATATATATATATATATATATATATATATATATATATATATATATATATATATATATATATATATATATATATATATATATATATATTCTAATCTGTAAAGAGCATGAAAGAAATCTCTAATTACAAAGTAGAGAGCGATACAAATTCTGATTCTAGAACGCATGAAAAGACTAACTATGATGAAGCGAAAAACATTGAAGAACTAATCTATTAAATAATTGCAAGAATAATGAAATATGAAATGGTAAATGAGATAATGTGAGTTATATGAAATAATGAAGAAGAGCGAAGTAACTAAACTAGAATGCAGTAATAATAGAAAGAAATTGAATGAAAACAATAATAAAGAAACGAAACAAACTAAAAACCTTGAATGTCTGCAGGGGCCCTCCACATCTAGTAGGTATGATTTACAATCACATATGCATCGAATCAGAAAGGTAACTTCAAATTAATACAAGAATGAAGGTCCGATTTCACAATTTCTTCAGTTTTTAACTATTACTTCCTCCCTAATATCATTTACTGAGGATATATATTTATATAAAATGTGTGCTCATTCATTTGATAATTCTATGCCTCTAGGTATATTGTTCATTCCAAATTCAAATATGAAACTAGATAGAAAAAGTGTTATTTCATCGATTTTCTATTTGGAAATAAAATCGAGAAAACGTGATGTGCCCAGACTTTTGCTACCACGTGTTGACCTGTGTCTTTGACCAAGCCACTGTGTGATTCCTTCGATGAATTGGCTTGAATTGGCTTGAGTGAATAGGAGGAGATCCATGAGGAGATATATCCTCAACTACCCATATGCTTAGCTGCTTCATTAGTGTACCAGAAGACCATGAACCATGGAGGTAGCTACAACTTTATAAAATGGCTACAGAATCATGTTAATTCTGTAGCTAATGCACTCTTTAATATAACAATAAGGAACATTAATGTATATGAAAAATAAGACATGCAAGATTTGTTACCTTATCAAAATCTATGATTTTCTTCCTTTATTGAGTTGAAAGTGATAGTGACAAAGAGGAAATTGGTGGAAAAATGGTGTCAAAACGAAACAGTTATGGAAATCTACAACCCTAATAGGTTACCAATAGGGTGTTGGCTCAAAACTCACTAGTTAGGTAGATCAAATGTTGATATAGTTCAATTCTCATCACAAAACTATATATATTATATGGATGATATAAACAAATAAAAATATGGTGTCTTAGGTAGCAATTAGAATGGGATGGCAGTCCTTGGCACTCAAAAAATACATTAAATTATCAGAAATGCTAGTGAAGGTGGTAGTGATTAACTTTTATTAATAGGACAAAACATCCATGGCCATTATTCAATTCAATTCAGTAGCACACAAGAAGACATATTGGACAATCTTCGCATGAATCCCTATGGTTCACAAGTAAACTATAAAGATGGGATAACCTTGAATTCAGAGCAAGACACTCCTTAATACTAAATAGGTTCGTAAGAAATTTCCATAGCATCTAAAGGTAAATAACTTACTCAATCTTGATGAGAAACTAATGGAGGAAGTAGAAAAATAGCAAGTATTTGAAACCAGTCACTGACTTGAATTATATTCAAATATAATAAAAAAAACAATGTTAACTATAAATATTGAACATTTATCTTGATAACTGAAAAAGGTTATCCATAACTTAATAGACAATTGGGAAAAAGTTCTTGAATAAATAAGAAAACCTATAAAAACTAGAATCTAAATTCTACAAAAAGGTAGGTGAGTCTTCTTGTAGACTCTTGGATATTTAATGAATATAGTGGCCCCTAGGGCATTAGAGAAATTCAGCCTAGAGGTTTCAAAATTCCAACTCATTACAAAGTCTTCAATTTTGTCTTTCATCCCTTCTTGCATACTAATTTGCAGCGTTCTTTAGTGTAACTTCTTTCCAAGAAGAGAAAGGAAGATGAGGTGCCTTGAGGGGGTTTGTCACCTTAGGTATGAAGGGTATCAATTGTCTTAGAAAATAGTGTACTTTGTTGGCATTATTTATCCATGAATTCCTACATTTATAACAATTTGTTAGTTGCAGTATCTATAGTTATAATGTAAAGATTTTGTTAGTGTATTTCTAGGTATTCATTTTGAATTCCCTTTGTCATTCTGAAAATACTATCCACTCAATGAATGTATCAACATTCATCCAGAAATTGATTGATGGAATACTTTATGAAGCAAATGACAAATGCCTTTTCCTAGCTTGTTTTTCCATATGAGTGCACCTTTTATATCCATCCGCTCATTTTAATTTAGTGTTGTTTCCCTTTACCTTTCTTTTCTTTTATGCATAGGATATACCAACACTGAAGCTTGAAACTGTGAAAAATAAACTTGTTGTTTCTCTTATTCTATTTATTGTTGTTAATATGGCCCTCATAGGTTTCTAGTTTACTAGTGATGTAAATTTGGTAGCAGCATTTGGAAATGGACCCAAAAACAACAACCATATTTCAAATTATGATGAAGTCCTTTATTGGAAGGTTGGTTGACATTCTATTAGCCATTATTTTAATCTTCCTTTTGGATCTAGTGTAGAAACATTCCTATGCCCCAAGGACTTACAACACTAGATACTAAGAAGTTGCCTCTTTCTCCCAATAGATGAAATAAAAGAGCATGGGAATTCATATTGAGCTTACTATATAAAAGTTCCACAACATTCACTCTTCCTTTCCCATCACTCAGTACAACTCAACCTTCCTATAGTTTTAGAGAATGAGGGGACTGTATATTTTTCATAGAGATTCTGAGTACACTTGCTTAAATGATTTCCAATGATAAAAAGATTCAGATGAAGGGACAAGTTGTCTTCAAGTGTGAGGGAGATGGAATTTCACTGAGAGTGTTAATATTGTAAAGCTTCATAAATAACAATGCCAAATGAAATACAAGTTGTTGGATCTAGCACTAGCATAAGGCACACCATTATACTAGAAAATTATAACAATGTCACAATATGAAGAAACAAAAAAGAGCTTGCATTTGATAACTACAATAAAAATTAAATGATGCATGTTGGATCTAGATATGAAGGTACATTTATATTCATAAAATATGTAGGCCAAGTAGACAGTTGATTTTTACTAGTGCTTTCAATAATGGGAATATACTTTCTCCTGTAGTTTGGATTAAGAGGGTTGAAGACTTCTTCCACTTTATCCATCTGTGGGGCTTGCTGCTATTAATGCAACCAATGTTGCTACAAATGCAATAGAGACAAACATTCAAACCGATATTACAAGATTTATTGCTAATTCAAACATGTTAGCAAACACAATACACTTTTTTAAATGCCCAAATGTGACAACTAAACTATGACCAACATCATCAATGATGTAGACTGCTCAGATGTCATGACTACATTGAAACTAACCACTGGGACAAGAGTACCGAATAAAGCACCTAGAGGCCTGAACCTGAAAATATATTGCACATTTTAGACCTCATGGAAAGGTAATATATATTATGTTTCAATGGATCTCTGATGTTTGATAATGAATAACTAGAGGGAAATCATGTCAAGCCTTGAAAATTCATAAAGAATTGGAAAAGTACCATAAAGAGGAACTTGTTTTCCCAATTGAAGGATATTTTGGTCGAAGCTATAAGGGAGTCAAAGAAATGTTTGAAGAATCTGATGCAGAAAAATAAAATGATGGTGTCTTCCCTATTACAATGGGGATTATCATAGCCTCCCTTGAGGATGATAGTGCTGATTATGAAGAAAATTCTAAAAATTTTCATTTTGATGCCTTGAGTAGTGATACAGAGACTTCTCCAAAGAAGGATCAATGTGATTTTATTAAAGAAATCGCTGGAGACAAGAAAATGGAAATGGAGTACTAGGTGAATTATCCTCTTTTCAGCATCATTAGAGAGCACCATGAAGGTTTGATGCCTAGTGAGATAGGGGTAGTATTATCGTAGTAACAAATGAAGAATCTGAACCAAGGTCTAGAAGAGACAGCATCATTGGCCTCATGGGACATGATGATATGATCACTGTCCTAGAAGGACATAGTAGAAAAATGAGTCAGGTTGAGGAATTTAGGTGCATAGAAGATCTAGGATATGAAGTCGAGGGGGCTAAAAGGCATGATTTATTATTGGAAAATGAAAAACCCATGACACCAAACCATGTTCATGATATTGATGAAAGTATCATTGTTTTGGACTCAGAAATTGAGAAAAACAATTGCACATTTATAGCCATACATTTGGAGGATTTTAACTTGATGTCTTCATGCATGCCATCTAATGCGGACTCGGGAAAGGAGTTTGTGTAGAGGGATAAGGTTAAGTGTGTTAGAGACGAGATTTAAAAACTAGTAAAAGGACCCTAAAATCAACCTTCTAGAGGGCCACTATTTGAATCAAGTTTTCTAAGTTTGAATAAAGGTTTGATTCAAATTGAACATCGAGGATGACATGATAAATTTTTCCTTATCGGAAATAACACCATTCTTCAATCCCAAGCCATGATACACACATGAGTGTTCTTGGCCCTAGAGATAACCTTTCCTTTGTTAGAATGAAAATATATTTTTTATGAACCAAAGAGAGTCCAAATGTGGGTGGTTTTAACCTTTCGCAAGAGCTTTAGACAGTAGATTTAATTAAGTTATCAGTGATAAGGAGGGTTTCTCTCCCATAATATGCTAGTTTCACATTGATCAGGGACTTATAGGCCGATTTTTTCCTATAATGTTGAGAATTCATGATCCCATGGTATCAAATGAAGGGAATGAGGAGACTAACCCACTAGCAACAACACTTGTGGCATGTAAGTACTCTTATTTTAAAATGTCACTTTTTTCATGATGGCTAAACATGGGAAAGGGACACCACAACCTTGAGATGATGAAGTGGACTCTTTGGATAATTGATTTTTCCTTAACAAATCTATGTTGATATGTTCATATTTAATGGTTTCAAAAACTGTTTTATGGAGCACTCCCCCCCCCCCCCCATGTTAAAGCCATATACTATTTAAAATTTTTCACATGGATTGGCATATATATTCTAGAATATGGAATAAAATGGGAATATTATGGAAGGAAGCCTTTCATGACAAATATAGATGACCTCAATATTAAATTTTTATTTCTATCTCATCACACATGACAAACTCCTGTATGATCCAATGTGATGTTTTCCTAGAGAAAAAGGTATTAACTACAAATTTTTTCTTTTTATAGTTAAATGGCCTTGGAAAGACAATGCAACTCATCATATGTAGCCTACATTATCATTTCAAAGGGAAATCAAAGCATTCTCTCATAATCATGCTATCATATTCAATAGGAAGGAGGTTCCTTGATATGTGCCAACATTTATTACATCATGTAGATAAGAAAATCAATTGTTATTGAAGGTTTCATCTTAGATAGAATGTAGTCTTAGCACACAACTTGTTCTTAGATATTGTAACATGTCCTTTCAGATTCATGGAGCGAGTATCATCTTATAATATTCATTCTGGTATAGGTTGGAACTAAATTGCATCAGCAAGTGCCCAGTGAAGTCCTATGTAGGACTCTTATATTACAGAGCTGCCCAATGAACTAATTATAGATAACTTTATTGTTGAACACTTGTAAAGATTGGCAAAGTAGAGATATATTGAACTGCAATTTTCTTTGTATTTCTCACTACATAGGAAAGTGCATGTTGGCATTACTTTAAGTAGGGATATAGGTTTAAGTCAATGCGATGGAATTTCTTTCATCCATTTTAAACAAAAAACAGCCTCTCCATACACAAAATTTATTAGTGTATTTTTTGGTGAATGATCGTCTAGTTGCATCTTTTTTTCTTAGCCTTTGAAATCATCACAAGTGGCTAGAAACCTAGAATAGGATTACCCAATTATAGTAAATTCATGTCGTTTCATGACCTCAGATCTGTGGTGTGTTCTCAATAGGATATTGAGAATAATACAAACAGATGCCCAATGATGTTTTGGAAATATAGAAGGCCATGAAAGTACTTATTAGAGCATTGTAATGCGTAGCTAGCTATAGGAAATGGACCTGTATGAGTAGAGTATGAAGCTTGAGGTGATTGTTAAGTTAAATGGATGAAAGAAATGAGAGCACCATCTGAGCAATGAATTTGGTCTTCCACTCTGGAACTTTTCATCTTCTCAGTAGTATGAGGCTCTTTGGATAGATAAAATCTTATGCCCTTCACTTTTAGCTCTCGAATAAATGTACTCATAGCCATAGAAGCAACCCTCTAATTACCCTTTTCCCATTGTACAATGAACTTGGAATCATCCCGTATCCGAAGAAAGTTTATGCCTCCTTCAACAACAATTTTTAGCATCAATAAAGTGAAAATATATATACTCTATTATTAGTATCAACCCTGAATACTACCTTTGAAGCAACAACATGGTTGTATCCAATAATTATATTTCCTCCTCCTACATATTTTCCTAGAATACCTTGACAAACTCCATCAAAACAGCTCCATGCCTTTAATTTATCAATCTCATAGTTTTTCAAATATCATTGGTTGTTCATCTTTATAGGTTTGAAAATACCTCAATATGCATATATTACATGATGAAATCATGATACCCAACTGATACATGATATTCATGATATCCACTCAGATATATCCTCTTGCTAGAACAATAGAATTCTTATTCTATTTTCCTAAACACTGGGGAAAATAACACACATCTAGCACTCTACCACTTGATTTTTCTCAAATGAAAATTTGAGCCTTGAGGAAAAGTTGGCTACAACAGGTAACTTCAGTCAATCTTCACTAAAGCATAAATGGTTCATACAAACCAGAAGCATGCATAGAAACCAATTGTACCTATCAATACAAAGAAAGCATATTAGATAATTATCATGTAGTCGAAGTACAAAATAATAGAGTCAACATATATAATCTCCATATTTGAGAATAAGTAGAATGTAGTGTACAGGAATACGTAAAGTGTAGATGAGCTTGAAGTTATATAAGCTCTCCACCACCAATGGTAGTCCTCGGTACACAACTGAAGTAGCAGAGGACAATAATGATCTCTGCACAAGTAACAATAAGGATAACAAAGACAATGAATAGAAACCAAAATATGTAACAAAATTGATGCAGCCAAATAGATTTTAAGATGAAGAATAATTCAATGAAAAGTGCACTAATCAGTGATATGCCTCCAATGAGTATAGAGAAAATCGGATGCATGTACCATGCCTGCTTTGGAATCTCGTTGGGAGTTTTATTTTTCTTAATAGGATCTTCAATTACAGGTTTCTTCTAGCCAAGGTAACTACCAACAAAGAGAAAAGACACAAATATCACAAACCATAAAGATACCAAAGTGTCCATTGTCCTAATTGGTACAGAACCATAGGGCTCTTCACCCAAGATCACTGCATTGAGGACAAAGAAAATGCCAAAAAATAATGCTAGTGAATATGAATGCAATCTTTAGTGTGTTTTTTTTTCCATTTTGTTCCCTTGAGCATCTTATATATATGAGAAGAAGAGTAGCGAACAAACAAACCCATGAACACCCACAAGAGAACCATAGTTGTCATTAGTCCACCACGATAGGATGGTGAAATAAATCCAATCATGGAAAATATCATTGTGACAAGTGTCATCCAGTTTCTTCTTGGGCTTCATCGTGTGTTTCCAATTGATTGTAATTTGAGATTTTAAGATAATCCTCACTTAATTGAATGTTGCATAAGGCTGATTCCTGGATTTACATGATTTATTGTCGCTCAGTTAAGGTCTTGGTCACCTTTTCACGCCTCAAAAAGGTTACTCATTAATGTCTAATCTAACCATGTAATCTTCGCCATCAACTTCCTCTTACAATGGGATTATAGAGAGTTTCATCCACATGTTTTCCCCTCGTTATGACTGAGATAATGGGTCTATGTTATGTGTGCCCTCATTATGACTTGCATAGTCCAACCGACTCTTTTTTTTTATCAAATCTTCTCTTAATATGTGTTGCTTTGATCAATATCCCAACTACATTTTTCTACTATAATGTTTCACTCAAGTTCGACTTTGAAGGCACATGCATAGGCTTCTTGAGGCACATTCAAGATTGTTAACATAATTATCCTTTTTTTACTAACTTTGGTCTTACATACTCAAGAAAAGGCAACAAACTACCTTTAGTTTTACATGCTCTAGGGTACACTTCAAGTGCATGACTTTTTTGTAAAGGACCTCTTATTGACTGGTATATATAATTGTAGTTATAAATTGAAATCCTGAGTTACCCCCTGTAGAAAATTGTTACAATCTAAAATATGCAGTAGAGGCCTAATGCATCTTGATCTTGGTCTAACTATACCTGAGCTATAGTAGCTGAAAATATAAAAGACACAACAGTGGAGGGTAGAATCTATTCGTAGGAGTCTTTGAATGTGGATCAAATATGAAGAATACAGAGGCTTAGGCATGTAAATTAGTGATGGAAAGTTGTGGTACAACAGTGATCAAGATGCAGGAAATATTGGAGATCGTATACCTGTAACTGGAGCAGATTTTTAATTTAGAGTTCAAGACTACGGGTTAAGGAAAATGCTGACTACCAAAATTCCATTGTGATGTAGTACGTAATCCTGTAGAATATGAATTTTGATTTTAAAGAATATCATCCAGAATAGACGAAGCTTAGAGAATTTTGTAACAATCCTCAAATTGGAGGAAAAAATATAACATCGTTATATATATATATATATATATATATATATATAGAGAGAGAGAGAGAGAGAGAGAGAGAGAGAGAGAGAGAGAGAGAGAGACATTTGAGCCTTAAGCACTGGAATGAATTTAGATAGGGCAAACCCATCAATATTGACTTAAATTTTAAAATTTTGGAGGGCCAACTTGTCATTGTATGCTTGAACAGGGGTTTGTCCCAATGGTTTGGAGGCTCTACTCCCCCCTTTAATGATGTGCTTTGATGTCCGCTTTTCCACACGCAAGGTTGGTGTTATATGGAGGGTTTGAAGGCAAAACCATTTATCTTATATGAGGTTGATATTGGTGGGCTTTGATTCCCAATGTGGAGGCCTTTGGATGACCAATATGAAATTTCAAAAATAATTTTTGAAGGATCTATGTGGTTATTAGAAGATACTTGGAGCTAAAGGATTCACCATTGGTTGGGGAACAATATCATTTATTGGTGGCAATTGCGCCTACTTTGGAGCATAATTTTGAAATGATACTAGCTTATTTTTGTGGAGTTTCCACTTATGGGGGCCTAAGTATGGATGTTGGGAACACTTTTACCCACGTTGGAAACCATTTGTGGTTGTGTGCACCAAAATTCAAGGCTTTTGGACAACAAATTGGGAGACTTTTGGAGTATATCATGCGCTAGGGTACATTAGTTCTTTCTTTTCCATATACTATCATATGTGTACAAATATAGACTCACTCTTCAATATAAATGAACTTTGTCTTAGAGCTAATCAACGAGCTAGATATTAGTTGAATTGAGGCTTCTGTGATCCATAATATTTGAAAGAATAACTTCAGCGTAAATCACAGGTAGACATACATTTGTCGACGCATTTTCGACGCGTTTCGAGCTAGATATTTTTGTAGATTGCAATATGGAAAAAGAAACACTTCCAAAAATGAACATTAACATAGTGATGCTATTTTACATAGCATTGAATCAAGGAGACACAAATAAGTGACACTACAAACACAAATAAGAGAGCTAGATTTGTGGAATTCATTATGCTCAAGAAATTCATTACTAAGAGTGAGTTATGCATGCCCAAAAATTTCATGCATTGTTAGTCACTTAAGAAAATCAGATGGACATGGCTCAAAGACACATTCGCTCATCACGGATAAGCTCCCTTACTCTGTCCACAAATATTCAACCAGGCTCCACTCTTTGAACTATCATCTCTGAAAACTTCCCAAGTTCTCCTTGCAACCCCCTTGTTGATGTTCTCACTACAACCTTCACTACTTTAATGGGCTTCCTTTGGAAGTCCAGCTATCACAATGGTTCATTACCACTTCCATTTCGCTAACCAATAAAAAGTAAAAATAAAAGAGGACATGTTTAGAAAATTTAAAAAAGTAAAACAACTAGGTGCATATTACAAAGTTTGGTGAGGATCTAGTTGGATAAAAGTAACAATAAAATGTCTATTAGACTTTGTCAAAGGTGAAATTAAGGATTTAAAGGTAACAAAATCAACTTAATCTGATGAAACTAAATCTCTAACAAGGATAATGCTAGACCATGGGATGTGAAACTATGGTTATGTGCAACAATAGTGAGTTATTGGATCAATGAGGACCTACAGACAAGATACAATGTCATCCTTGGGCTAAAGTGCACATTGGTACTGATTTCTATATTATAGATTTAAATGTTGTGAAAAGTTTGAAGAGTTGAGTGTTTAAATTTCATACTCAATAGATACTTTAGCTATATTGATGAGTTTTTTGTTACTTATCAACTTCTTCAGTGAAAATGATTGAGAAAATTGTGTTTGATTCCTAAATATGAACATCTCTTCCCATTTTGAAGGCATTTCCTTTCTTCTATCAATCTCTTCAAAAGCATAATGCCAAAATTGAATGGTGAAATCGCAATCAAAGAAATATCTTTGATTTTCTTCCAACTTTTTATGCAAAACACATCTAGAGGGGTCTTGGATATCATGTTCCGTAAATTATGTACAGTTAATAGTCAATTATGAACTATGGTCTAGGTAATAATATTCACCTTTTGCAAACCATAATTTTTCTATGTACAAGGAGTTGGCAACATCTCTGAAATTAGAGAAATGTAACCTAGTTTTACTGTGTATTCAGTACAATTTACCCCATCCATGGTTGTCAAGAGTGAGTTTGTTTACATGAGCTATACCATTCAATTGAATTTTGAAAACAACTAGTTGAGGGAGAAGTTTATCTCGAGGATACATAGTTCTCCATCCAATCATATTCCTTCATCTTCTTAGTCCCATATTGAGAGATGAGAAATAGTCTCATTCCCTAATCCATCATCTAATTTCTTAATTCCATTAACTCATGTTTGTTCCTAAGTAGTGGTTCTTCCCATTACATCATCCTCCCATATTATTATCATTTCTCTATTTCCTGGAATCCATTTCAGATTGAACTATAATAGGTGGCCTACTCTATATAGTCACAAGATTGGAGACCCTTGCTCCTCTAGGAGAGGCTTATCAGGATTCCAAGACCTTTTTCTATCGGGAAAACATATTTTTGTGACCGTTGTTTCTTTGCACTGTTTTTGCATCCAAATATTTCCTGGAATCCATTTCAGATTGAACTATAATAGGTGGCCTACTTCTATATAGTCACAAGATTGGAGACCCTTGCTCCTCTAGGAGAGGCTTATCAGGATTCCAAGACCTTTTTCTATCGGGAAAACATATTTTTGTGACCGTTGTTTCTTTGCACTGTTTTTGCATCCCAAATATAAGCCACGATATTCTTCCAACTTTTCCCTTGATGTAAGCTATCTCAAAAGCCTTGCAGGTTGTACAAATGTTCTATAGAAATACTTTTTCAGAATGTGTGGTCTATTGATAATGATATTGGGGGAAGGGGTTCAAAATGGAAGAAAACCATGAACATAGTAAAATTTTTCACAATTTTGATTTTTATAACTTCATCAATAAGATCTTTGCAGAATGTTTTTAGATCATTTTTTTTCTTGTTGATTATGCCTAGAAAACACAACTCCATTTTGGCTTGTAAAACTTCCCAGATACATGAAAATAAATTCATCATCTTTTGAAAATTTTGTTTTCTTTACCTCAGGCTCTACACTCAAATGCTTACCACCAGCAGTAAGATCATTCATACCTCGTATGCCAATCACCCAAAACCCTTGTGACATTTAACTGATAATTTAAATAAACATCATCCACATGTCCTTGTAATCTTTGAATAATTGTTCTCTATCTTTTGCAACAAGGCTTGTGATCTCTTGACATTTCTATAGCCTATCTATTCCTTGGTAGCATAGCTTGATAGCCTCCAACATTTACAACTAGTAGAGTCCTCCTAGGAACCAATTTAGTTGGGGTTGTTGTACTTCATGAGAGAATAATGTGAAGTAAAGAAGCCTTAGCAAATTTTTATCTGTCTCTGTAAAAAGAATTGTAATTGCTTTCTCTAGTGGTAAAGGAAAATCAGGATTCTCTACAATGAACCTAGATAGATTTTCATTAACAAAATGGGTACAAACTTTTCCTCCATGGCCATCAAAAACCCTATATAAGACGACAAGACATTGACCAAAGAAACTATGGTAATATGTTTTATGTAAAAGTTAACAATGCATATATTTGCAGCTTTCGTGTTTCCATGACCTACTATATCGTACCAGAATTGAGAGTCAAGGATTGGCATAAAGTACGTTACAAAAAATTATCTATTTTTATTTCAAAAAATGTTGGAAATCATCATAAAATATATGTATTACCCCTATGTGAAACTGATATAACCCTTAAAATCTTAGCAAAAATATACTATTTTAGAATTCGCCTTCTTAGAGCATGGCCAAGGTGGAAGTTTTGAAACCTTTTCGAGGTTGAAGTAGTTGGAGATAATACCATTTTACTGGTTGAAATAATGTTGCCTGAAAACCTGTAATGTTGGAACTACCTACAAAATATCCTCTTGCAATAGTATTTATCTGCAACTATTGTCATGTTAACATTTGTTTTCCCACTACACAGGAATAACTCCAACCATTTCTTCCTTATGTATGCTTTTTACATTTTCCTCCTTTAATGCTAATTAATAATATAAAATACTAACCAATATTTTCTAGATTAACGCAGCCATGGAAAACCATCTTGAACTTTCCTTACATAAGGATTATATCTATAAGTTATTCCTGGAAATAAAACTTCTACTGACTACTTAAATATATCATTGTTTTACGGCTATCGTTGTTGTACTGACTACCTAAATATATCTAAACGTCAACAAAATAAAATACAAGGAGATGACATCACCCAATGTTTTGTTCATCTAAAGAGCCTTGGAGAAAACAAAAAAAGGTGAAGGCCAATTCTGTCTTCAACAAGCAATGATACAAAAATAATATTTTTCTAGCCTAGTGATTTTCCTTGTTCCAAATTGAGCAACAACAATTTTCTTTAGGCCCTATGATTTTGTGTGTGGATAGGATAAATGCCTTTTTCCCACTTTTAAATATGACTTTGATTTCAAGTTGTTAACCTTGTAAATTGAGTTCCTTCTCATTTGGTTTCAAACTTTAGCTTTCACTTACTCAACCGTGATCAAAATGACTAGGGAATGGACTCTGAACTTGCTGGGAATTTTACATTGAGTACTTTGAACATGTTGGGACTTGTCAACCTCTTACTTGTTGACCTAAAATTAGTGTTAAAGGTTCATTTTTAAAATCAATATTTAAATACTAAAATTTAAAAGAACTAAAATGACATAGGAAATATTAAGTTGATTGATAACAATCATATGGGCTACATCTTTGGGTTCGCTTCAATTAAGAAATTCATCCATTCATAAAGATGTAAAGTACATCATGTTTCCTCTTTACATAAAAATAATGGCCTCAATCCATAGAAACTATCTATGATTTTAACTAGGAATATGACAATGGCTTCTTCCTGCAATCCATGAACCTAGGCTTTCCTTATTCTCCTGATGAAGGGGCACTCTACTTCCGATTGAATCCCATAACCTCAATCTATTGCCTTTCATTCTTGCTAAAGCATCATTGAACTCGAAGGAATTTTAGATGTGAATGCAGGTAGTTAACTCATACATGTATTTGTACTTAGGATAACACTTCCTCTTGCTCATTTATCTAACTGCAAAACTAGATTACTTAGCATTCGAGTGCATAGACTATGGTATGTGTGGCAATTATTTTTTTAAAGGTGTTTGTTCGAATTTCTTCAACTATTTATTTTTAGATCCTCTTTTTTATCTTAATCAGAAACACGCTCTCACGCGCTGGCTTGTGCTTTTTAGTGCTTCCATCACCTTCTCCTTTGCATCCATCATGGGAGTACTGATTAACGTACAGTGTGGCACCGTTGGCAAGCTCATGAACTTTCGGTTAACTTATGGTTTTTCTATTTCACTTGGAGTTTACCAGTATTGTGCAATAATGTCTTACATAATGAAGTATTTTTTAGTAGACCTTCTGTGTATCTGGTAGTATATGAACATTTGGGACAAACGAAATTAAGTTTTTACATTGTTTTGGTTTCCAATATGGTAAACCACAGAAACAGATTTTGATATCATGTAACCTGGTATCAGTTTTATAGTAGAACCCTTTAAACTAGCCCTTGGACTGGTTTTATGACCCTCCCCATACTGAAACAACTAGTTTGGAAACCAATCTTGTCAAATTGAATAGTTTTGGTTTTGTACCAAACCAGAGTGGGTGTGGCTACAACAAAATATAGACGATGACACAATTTTTAAAAAACCCTAAAACCCCTTAGCCCCCTGAAACTATAAAACATTGTTATGTAGTAGCTTCTAGCATGTTGTATTTTGGACTCTAGAAGACACTTAGAGCATCATTGTTTATGTATATTGTTTTAGATTTGTATTGCATTTGGTGCCATTTTTCTGTATTCGCCCTTACATGGCATATAGAATCATGAGTGGTATGCTTTTTATTGCACTCTAGAGGCCATCTAGAGCCTCATTGTTTATGTATTTTGTTTTGGATATGCATTGTTCTTAGTTCCAATTTGTTACATTCACCCTTAAATGGCATATACATGAAATTTTTTTGCATATTTGGACTCTAATTATTTGAATTGACAATGAATGATTGATGTGTGTGTGTGTTTGTTTCTTTTTTGATTGAAATTCTCATATTTTATGGAATTTTTTAGTGAAATGTTTTATAAGAAGAATCATCAACCGAGTTTGATATAAGTATAGTTTGACCCAAATATGATTCCAATTTTTAAAGCATTGGTCATGTTGTGGGGAGTGAGAGAATTTGGAACCCAAACATAGACCAAAAATTTCTGATTATGCTCTTATTAAATAATGATCTATGGGGATTGTAATTGGTATCAATTTCGAGGTAGTATGTATCTCATTTTGTAGGTAGTTTCAAGGTGTTGAAGCCCGGAAAATCAGGTCTACAACAAGGGAGATACCCACCTGGTCCGGACCTTGAAAGCAGCTCCTTTTCCGTTTGCGACGGTGGGTCCGACTAGGGATAATGGGACCAATTTCCTAATTTGTGTTTGTTGATAAGAATCGATATTTCTGGTTTCTAAAGATTTTAAGTAAAATGCTTTTAATCTAAGTCTAATTTAAAACATGCAATTATATTCTAATGAACAGAAATATTTAAGTCTAAAACTAACCCAGGATTCAACTATTTACTTATGCGATCTAAAATAATTTCTAACAACAATTGGTAATAAATATCATCCAATTGCTACAAGAAAATAATTTGGTAAAAATGAATTGTTTCGTATAAGAAATTAGCTGAAACAATTGTGAGAAAAATATCGCATAATAAGTCATTCATATATTGAGCATAAACAGAATAGTCATCATCATACAAAAGTGCCAAATAATAACTCAAACATTCAAGCTTTTATATATAAATAACTTTGCATAAAATATTACTTGGACACATAAGCATAAATCATTAAGAGATAGAAGTACCATTGATAACACGTCCTACTCATGGGCTTTAGCAATATAGATTTATCTCTTCCTAATTCAACATCTATTAAGAGTACAAAAGTGCATTTCAGTAGGAGACATTAAACACAGATATCAATAAATCTCGTTTTATTCATTGATCAAAACCTCCTCTGAGGGTGCAGAAGTGCATATTCTGAGGAAATGTTTTTGACAAATTTCAGGAGCCCTCTATAATGCATGAGAGGGGTTAAAGTACTACTTCCTAAATACTCAAAATAGTTTATTACAAAAATATAGGAGGAGGTTTAAATGATCGTCCTCATCTAAGGCAAAAAATAAATCAAAGCTACACCTAAAACTGAATCTGGAATTAACTATATATGTATCTTCTCTCTTAGATCATGAGCATTCAACATCAGCTTGATGAGTGTCGGTTGGTCAACCTCCGATTTTAGTTGCCCTATGAAAATAGAATCGACGAGTGCTGGCACTATCTTCTCAGCAGAGTGCATAAGTCGTTTGAGAGTCATGCATTAACTGTGTGGTTTAACCAAGTACTGCCAGTAAGTATCCCAATTCAACTTGGTTAACTTCTTGATGGCCTCTTCTCTTTCCCCAGCTTTTTGTGTCTAGCTTGTCTACAGTTGCTGTGCCTTTGGGAGAAATCTTGGTGCGGTCTCTGAAATGAGGTTTGCTCTATGCAGGTTTTCATTGACACAGTCAATGACGTTGTTTGTCATTGTAGCTGCTTCTTCCGCTGCTTGTTCTGCCTTCCTGATCTATGCATCCCATTTATGGAAAAGCATTTCTTTTTGGGCTTCATTGATTTTGAGTGCACCTACATTCTTTCCTTCTTCCTATTCCTGCCAAATCAAATAATCAGAAATTCTCTTATCAATTAAATAATAATCATGTAGCAAGTCCGTGACTTGATTGGTACTTTTATCACTTATCTCGCAATGGGAACTCCATTGCAATATTATTTGGCATAATGCCTCTTGCTGTTGAAATAGTTGGTCAAGTAAGGCAAGGGCTACTGAGACAAAGTCTGTAAGCTTGGGATCATCTCTATGCATTTCAAGCATGGCCTGCAATTGATTTTCTTTTCTGGCCAAATTGTTCTGGTATCCCAGCTACATCTGTTGAAACTCTTGCTATAACTTTTCTAGCTTCTCCTCTGCTTCTCGGTTGGCACTAGCTTGCTGTAGCTGTTCCTGCAAAATTTGAATTTGTTCCTCTCTATCCTTAAGTAATTACTGTACCTTGGATGCTTTATCAATTGTAGCAGAAGCATAGGCTCCTGCGATCTAAGATAACTTAGTCAGATTTTCAGTAGGGTCAATGGTAGGGTCTTGCCAAAGGATGTCTAGCTACTCTGCCTTAGGTGAGAGCACACTATTGAGTTTCCTTTTCTTTCTTTTCCTTCCTACCACTGCCTTATGTTGTGGGCTATATAATACATCTAGAGGATGAATCTCCTCTATCTTGAGCATGATGTCAGATGATGGGGTAATGGGAATATGCTCTATTTCTAGAGCATTGCTGACTGTTTCCATGATCATATCTCTCACTATCTATACTATAGCCTCAGGTGTCTTCATGTTTTGGTCCTCAGTATTAATCAATTCCTTGAATGTTTCCCACTCTTTATCTAACTCAGTTCTTACTAGCTTTGGTGGCTGGATGATGGGAGGGGGAACTTTTACCTGTGGTGTAGTCAAGACCTGTTGCTCTAGGCGCTCTTTAGATTGGGCTGTGTCTCTAACTGACCCTTCACTTTTGTTGCGGTCTCTCTTCGACTGTTTAGAGCGTTCTAGTGATTCTTTTCCAGACTTAGACCTAGAATTGTCTATACCTGAGCTTCCACTTAAACTAATACTGCGAGTAGGCTCCCTTATTAGTTCAAATCTAAATTATCCATGTGGATGCTAGCTCATCTCCTTTCTCTGTAAAACTTGAATTATTGGAATTCCACTGGGGTAAAATTGAATTTTAGCCATGTGCAAAACTTCTTTCAGTGTTCTTTTTTGTTGGAAGGCATCATCAAAAGGATCATCTTCTTTGGAAAATACTTTTATCTTAACAACAATAGTGAAATTCTTAATGACATCAAAAGGGTCAGATTGTCCTCCTGGAAACTTGAATAGTTATCGACACAACATATTGTCTACTTATTTGAATACATGACCTAAATCAAACAATGAAAAGGCCCCATAAGCTACAGGAAATTGCGGCCAAATGGCTTTCTTCTTATTTTTCAACTCTTTGCTCATTCCTCCCATCCCACAGGTCTGGTAAGCAAATTCTTGACCCAATAACTTATCAGGAACATATAAGGGTAGGGCATGAGGGAAAGCATTGCTTCCAAATACTCTAACATAGGTGAAAAGCTATTCCCCAAAACATCCTATGATAGGGAGAATATCAACTTCTGCTTCAGGGGAAAATCTTGGGGCATCCTTATTATACAACATTTTATAAAGAGGCATCATAATTCCATGGAAAATTCTGTAAAAGTACAGAATAAACTTGGAATCCCATAATTCCTTATGATAAATTTGAATGGGCAAGGGATTCTGTGTAGTCCACTTCCAACCCATTAAAGGAAATTTTGAAACATAACAGACTGCATCCATAACATAAGTAGCTAAATAGAAAGGAGGATAAATGCTCTGAGTAGTAGTTCTTTTGGACCAGTAGCTCCAAATAGCCAAAGCTATATTATCAGAAAATATCTGAGCCCAATCCATAATAGTGGCATTAGTGGTTGCATCTAATAGGGGTAGCCACTCAGATGAAAACTTGTTGACGTTGGGCTTTCCAAATTGTCTAGATAGCATAGCAGCAGCAAAGCAGTATGGGGAGGAGAGGGAACTAGTACTGTACATACAGTGTTTGTCCTTTTTCAATGGTTCTTCCCTTGCTGACCAGCTCTTGGTACACTTCACCAAATATTCATTTTCTTTGGTAAACTTCTCTACGAACTGCTTGTTGTAATTTTCCTGTGGCTCTGGTAGATGATAAATAATCCTTAAGTCTTCTGAAATGAATGACCCAATGAGGTCTTGGCCTCGAGACTTGAATTGTTTGTCTATTATATCGGCACTATCCAGTAGCCACTTGACCATGTCTGTGTATGGAAGAATCTTCGGTCTTGCCGCTGTTTGATGAAGGAATGAACATGCAAGTTCAGTGATTGATGCCTCAAACAACCCATGTGAGTCTTCTATTGCTTTAACCTCCATAACTCTTGTCTTTTCTTCTTCGAGAAAATTGTACATGCCTTCCCAAGTAGTTATTCCAACATCTCTATTGTAGGTGGTGTCTGTGTATAAGGGCGTCATCTCTTTGTCCTCAGCAACTGAATCTTTTCCCTTCTTTCCCATTACATTCTACACCCTACTGCATATATTATTCTGCTTTTTGCTCCTACAAATTTACAAGGAAAGAATAATAGTAAGAGATAAAGTGACGAGAAAGCTCTTTACTTTTGAAATCATATCAAATATACCAACCTACGTGAAATGACATTTCGATCATATTTAAATCTTATCTCATAAATGACCATCAACTAACCATTAAATTGAAATTAATGCCCATAACTCGGTATCGAATTATGGGAAATACTTTATTGAACCATGAGCCCTACAGATCTGTGCTAAAGCGATTTTGCAATTTGCTTCGCAATATCACAAATCACAATATCGCTAATCCATTTTGTTAAAAATCATTTATTTCATTAGGTGATTGCGAGATGCCTTATCGTATATCATTGGATCCAGATATTTTACCTTAGGTGATACTTGCGGCGTATGAAATCCGTGATGTGCAATGAGTCTTTAAGGCGTGCAATCTCGCATCGTGTTTTCGCAATTTCGAAAGCTTGTGTATATGATGTTCCCCATTACCCTTTGCGATGCGATGTTTTATTGTTAAGACAATGATTTTATTTGGAACTTATCGTAAAACTTAAGTTTTTTAGGTTTTGCGGGTGTTTTCCTATATTTATGATAGCATGTTTTGTTTGAAGGGAAATATAGTGGTAGTTTTTTATTGTTTTGAAGGGTCCCCATTTATTTAGATTTATTACTAAAACTAAATAAATAGGGGGGTTGTTGCTGGCCACAACAATTGGCGATTCACTAGGAAGAACCAGTTATCTTGATTATTTTTTGAATTTTCTAAACTTCAAAAATAGAAATGTTTTCTAGAAAATCAAACTTTACTATAGAAATATAAGGTGCATCATGGTTTTAGATGTCAATGGTAGTTTGTTTCTCTTGTGTTAACTCTAATTATTTATTTCCAAAGCTAGTAATTGTACTTACATCAGCCACTACATAGTTTATAAAGATAGAAACAAAGAATTCTTTGTATATCAATTTTAAGTATGCTCATTTGTTGTAGGTAGAGCCTCTGCTGCCAGCATAAGTTCATAGCCTCGACAGGGTTATCTATTACCCAATAATGATCTTGTATCCTACTTGGATAAATATACAATTTTCAAAGATAAATCCATATCCACACTTGTTGTTTTTTGTTTTCTTTTAATTCTTAAAGAACAATGTCTTGGTTTGGTAGTGAAATTATGATAGTGCCATTCACTTGATTTATAACTTTGCTAAACAAGTTGGCTCGTGATGAGACCCCTTGTCTTTTGATTGCAACAAACATGAGTCATTGCCCTGTTTTGGTATGTAGTTTTGGCAATGTCAGTAAGTTATAATATCTATGATCATGATAAGTTGGCTCGTGATGAGACCTCTTATTCTTTAAGCTTATAATGTATCGTTGGATTACTCCTTGAAACTTGTAATTCCTTAGGTGGGGAGGAAGTAATTGGTTCCTTAAGAATAGCTCTAGGCGACAATTATAGAGTTTTTGGAAACAACTTTTCTACAGAGAACCTTCATTTTGTTATTGATTCTTTTCATTGACTGATATAAAACAAATCCTCACTAAAGTTTTTTTTTTATCAAAATTCATAAGGCTGAAACTAGTAGCATTTTCAGGCTTGTGGCATTTGACTGTATCTTTCAATAATAATGATCAATTTTCCAAATCAGTTCTATTTATACAAGCGAAAAAAAAATCTAAAAGAAACACTAATTTTTTTTGCGAATTCCCAAAGTTAACCATTTACAACCTATTTTATTGTCAAAATAAAGCTATAAATACTAATTTACAAAAATAGAAGAGTTCATCTTATATGGAAAGTATTTTTTAAGGATCTGCCCATTAACAGGCAAAGATTATTTTTTCTCTGCTAAAACTTGCAACATGAAAGTGGATGGACCTATGATTTCAACAATTTGGAATGGGCCAAGCCACATTCGTTGGAATTTAGAATGTTTGCCTCTTTCCTCATGAGCCTTATCCCATTTCAAAACTAAATCTCTAATTTGAAAATCCTTCCTAGATACCATGCTTGAATCGAAGGAAACCTTTACTAATGCTTGATGATGAGCGTGTGTGATTTTAGCCTGTTCTCGTTGCTGTTCTAGCTTAAGGATCTGCAATTGTTTTAGTTGTAAATATGAATTTGGTGTTTCGTCGATAAATTGAACTAAGGTCAAAGAAGGAATTGCTAGGTGAGTTGGGAGAACTACTTACTTTCCATAAACTAAATTAAGGGGATAAGTGCCAATGGAAGCCTTTTGGGTTACTCGGTTTTCCCATAAAGCATACATCAAATATTTGTGCTAATTTTTATGATTTTGATCAATGGTTCACTTAATGATTCTGATTAATTTTTTATTTGTTGATTTAGCCAACCCATTCCCTTGTGGGTAATAATTGGCAGAATATTTAAGCTTAAAACCTCTTTTAAGTGAGAATTCAGTCATAGCATTGCCAGAAAAATATGATGCATTATCAAACATTAAAGCGGAGGGTAAACCAAACCTGGTGATTATGAACTGATCTATGAAATCAATGATATGTCCAGCATTGGTTGTCTTCCACAGAACTGCTTCTACCCATTTAGTAAAATAATTTGTAGCTGTAAGGATATACCTATGTTGTTTAGAAGAGTCAGGAACGATCTCACCTATTATATCTAATCCCCATTGATCAAAAGGTTGATCGATATTGATTGGTTGTAAAGGAAATGATGGTTTCTTTTGTCTTCCAGCAGTAGTTTGACAAACTTGACATTTCATTACATAGCTATGCAGATCTTTAAATAATGTAGGCCAATAATCTCCTGCACACAAAATTTTGTGTGCTGTAGCATCTCCCACATAATGTCCACCTGCTGGTCCATCATGGAGTTCCTGTAACACCTTTTCAGCTTTAGATTTTTCAATACATTGAAGGAGAACAGAATCATAATTCATCCTAAAAAGTACATCTTTTATGAGTTGATACTGCTTAGCCTTCAATCTTAGGGATATTTTCCTTGTATAATTTAGATTTAAAGGAGCATATCCAATATTTAGATAAAATATGATATAAGCGTATCTTGGTTCAATATCACTTAGGCTTACCTCATACATTTGTAGCTCTTGATTTGGAGATGATATTTCAGAAATAAGCGATGCTACAACCAACATCTTGTAAAAGCCTTCAACTTTTACAATATTTGTTGGCCTGATCTTAATGCCGTATTCTTGTAAGGCAGTGACCCAATTTTTTCTCTTTCACCCACATATTTCTATACTAAGAGATTTCTTACCACTGCAAATGGCACTATGATATTTGTATGGGTTTTAAGAAGAAAGGGTCTAAAATATTTGATCGCTTTGAGAACATCATAAGCTTATTTCTCACTGTTAGAATAATTTAATTCAGCCCCTTATAGATTTGAACTAAATAAGGCAATTGGGGCTTCCACCTTGTCTTGATTGGCTTGAGTGAGTATCACAGCATATGACTTATCAGAGGAAAATGTATACAAAATAAAAGGATCGGAAAAATTTGGAGTCGCTAAGGATGGGGCATTAATAATTGCTTGCTTAATCAAATTGAATGCTTCATATCTGTCTTGGTCCCATTTGAAAGGTGACTTATTTTTTATCATTGCTTGTAATGGTGACACAATCCTTGAGAAGTCTGGAACAAATCTTTTAACAAAATTAATCTGGCCAAGGAAGGATTGCATGGCTTTCTTATTATGTGGCAAGGATATTTCAGAAATTTCCTTAATTCTATCAGGATCAATATAGATTCCATACTTTGACACTATAAATCAAAGAAGTTTTCCTTCACTTAATGCAAGAAAGGACCTTTTGGGTTAAGTGAAATCCCAGACCTTTGGCAACGTTGGAAGATCTGCTTTAAGTCTCTAAGGTGATTACCGCGTTTTTTAGAATATACTGTTATGTCATCCAAGTAAATCACCACTGATTTGTTTATTAATCCCTTAAAAGTGATATCCATGGCCCTTTGAAATGTGGCACCAACATTGATCAAACCAAAAGGCATCTTTTGATATGCATAAGTACCCCATTTAGTTCTGAATGTGGTTTTAGCTGATCATTAGGATGGACCAGAACGTGGTTGTAGCCAAAGAAACCATCTAATAAATTAATTTTGATCCTGAAACTGTTTGAAATATTTGTTCCATAGGAGGCAGGGAAAAATTATCCTTTTGATAGGCTTTGTTAAGATTTCGAAAGTCAATACAAATCCTAATATCTCTGTTTTCTTTCTGATTGGGACCAAATTGGAAACCCATTTAGAATGTCGAATGAGAAAACTAATTTTGGCTTTCAATAATTTATCAAGCTCAGACTTAATCTGACTTTCTAGAATAGGATGAATCTTCCTTAGCTTTTGCTAGACAGGTTTTTCATCTGCTAGCATTAGGATAGTATGCTTAATGATTGAAGTGTCGTAAGTATTAAGACCATTGTAGTTCGAGGAAAAAACACTTTTGTATTGTTTCAGGAGCTAAACATAGGCTACCTTTTCTTCTGGGGTTAGGCCAAGACCTAGGTTGATGTTCTATGGCTTGGTATCCATTCCTAGATTTACTAATTCATAGTTTAGAGTTGAACTCTGAAGTTTTGAATTGGTAGATCTCTTAAATCAGTCTTTCAAATCATATAGGTCTTCCAAATTGACTACAGATTTTGGTATAACATTATTAGTTCCTTCTTGTTGTAACTACTTGTCATGTTGGTCCTCATCAATTATCTGATTAGTGTAAGATCCTTCCGATGTCAGGAAATTTACAATATCGGGATCATCGTTGAAAATTCTCCAGCTTGTAACATTATCAGGGATGGAGGACCTAAAGATCAATTCGATTGAGAACCTGTCTGTGCTATAGTCTTCCGAAGGAATGAGCTTGGAAGCTACATTAGCCAGGAGGTCAGCACTAGCATTTTTAAGTTTTGGAACAGATGAAATATTAAATTCTATAAAATGTTCAGTCAAATCTTGCACTAAAGATTGATGATGCTTCAAATCATTTGGTACACAATGTATAGTATTTCGTACCTATTTAATAATAATCTCAGAGTCTCTGAAGACTTGTAGATACTTGATATCTAATCTGATTTCCTTGTAAAGTCCTTGGACTAGAGCTTCATATTTTGCAGTGTTCTTTGTGCAATCAAACTCGAGTCTGCATGTTAACATAGTTTTGTTTCCATCTGGACTAACTAATACACATCCTGCTCTTGCTCCATCATTAGACTTACAACCATCAAAAAATAATTTCCAAAATAAATATTTATTTACAAGACTATCTATAAAATTAAGACATTTAGAACTATCTGTTTGAGAAAAGTTTTCCACTTGAGACAAAACATAATGTTCTAGGTAAGGTGAGGTATGAGCATTAAAATTTCCAAAAAAAGAGTCAACACAATAGTTGCCAATTATATTATCACTGTATGTTATAGGTTCGTTTTCTCCTTCCAATTTCGTCACTATGTACTTTTGGTGTCTTTCTCACTCAACTTTTATCTGATTTGGTTTACCATTGTAAGGGAGCCACATATGTGACCAGTAGTTCACAAAGTATCCATGAAGCTTTTCATACCAATCCCTACTAAGAATTAAGCCATTAAATTCGGGAATGTCTGCAACTAGAATAGCAATAACTTGACATACCTTTGGATTATATGATAGCCTTATGGTAACTTGATTTAGTTCACTGATTACTTCAACTTGCGATCATTCCAGCTGAACTATGCATACTGTAGATTTTTGAGGTTGGACATTTAACTTTTCACATATCGTTTTAGGTAAGATATTAGACAAAGCTCCTGAATCTACCAAACAATTATGCATGTTTTTATTGAAGATTTTGTAAGTAAGAAGGAATGGGGGAGTATGGGATCTTGACCTACCCCCAATTAAAGAAATATCATTCCGATCAACTTTATTGGCCATATTAGTTGGAGGTCTTCCCATTTCATGAGAAGCTTGTGAGATTACAATGACAAGGAGAGGTGCGATGGGAATCGCACGTAACTCTTTCAAAAGTATCTTTTGTTGATGTTTCAATTTGCTCAATTCATGAAAAGTAATGTTAGCCCTAGTCGTCTTCATATCTTCAACGATATTATATTCCATCTCGTCGGAAAAAATCAGTGTTTTAGATGGAGTTGAGGGATCAGATTGGACTGGGCTTGCTTAAGTCGCTTTTGGTGATGATTTCTTACCTACGACTTTATCTTTAGATGTTGAGCTTGTTCTCTTCTGTTTAGAACTAGGTTGTGGAGGATCGAGTTGATTTCTACTTCTGGTGCTAACTGGTGATGCTTCTTGATCCTCTTCATCGATAAGGCTGAAGTCCCACATTTCCTGTACTTCTACAAATTCATCTTCATCAGTAGGTTCTTCGTTAGAAACTTCATATTTTTCTCCTTCAGATTCTGCATTTGTCATAGCGTTGAGAGGCTTTGAATCAGTTGAGGGATTTTTTCTCTAAGGCTTGTAGGGATTTTTTGAAGAAGTCTTTGCTACTTGTTTCTTAATGTCAACCATTTCATTAGATATGGTTTTTAAGAATTTCTGTAAGCCTTCTAGATAAAATGGGTCTTTTGATTGCTTTTTCTTAAGATCATCTCTAAAAGTAACCTTCTTAGATTTTCTATCATCGACAGCATTTTTCTTTTCTAAAGCTACGATACATTTCTCTAATGCTATCACTTCCTTCATGTTCTTAGCTAATGTTGTCTTAGCAGCCTATCAACAAAAATATCTATGTTTGATGGTAAAGCAGATATGTACCATTCGCTTCGAACTTCTTCACTAGGCTTGGAAGTGGTCGGAATTTTATTCAAAATTTTGTTGAAACACGAGTTAAAATCTTTGACAGGTTCTCTCGATTTATTCTTTAGATTCGATAGATCATTGATTAGTGTTGTTGTAGATCTATCATCGCTGAACTTAGTCAAGAATTGCTCTTGGAAAATGTCCCAACTAGTAATGGATCCTGATGGCAATGAAAAGTACCAGGATTCGGCTACTCCTTGTAATGTGTAAGGAAAGAGTCAGACAACAGCATCTTCATTAGTAACACCATTTAAATTTATCGATAACATAAAGTTGTTTATTTGTTCTTCTGCTAGCATGCCTGCTTCAGGATTAAACTGAGGTAGCCATTTTTCAATATGGGCTAATAATTGACTCAAGGGCGCAGGCATTAAGACTGCCCCTAGATTATTCCATGGGTTTTGGGTCATCGTTGAACTACTAACAGAGGAAAGCACAAATGAAGTCGCTTGTGGAAGGGATGAGGATGTTAAAGTTCCGATACTTTGATGGACAACAATTTGAAGTGGAGGGGTGGATGGTTGACTTTTTAATGGAGAAGTTGGAATGGATGTTGATGATGAAAGAGTCTCACTATCAGACCCTTGAGGTGATTTCCTTGCTCTTTTCCTTTTAGGTAGAGGTATTTCAGTTGGTTCGATACCAAACTTTTCACTCTGTAATCCGGTTAAAGGATGAGAAGGATTCTATTGCGAAGTCACACTACCTTGAGATATTTCAAACTTTTGCTGTGATATGGAAAATCCTTGAAGCTTATGAATCAAAGATTCAACTTCAGGAGGTTCAATAGTAGATTTCTCTGAAATGTTTTGGTTTGTGGTAGTGGTTGTTGTTTTCTCAACTTCTCACTTAGGATTTAAAGATTTGGAATGTGATGGAGAAGTCGGGGGAGATGTTGAGGGCGATTTACTCTCAGAATGGTATATAGATTTGGATTTACTAGCCATTCATAGCTCGGGGCCCTCCTTCTAGTGCCAAATATGTTGAAGCCCTAGAAATTGGGTCTACAACAAGGGGGATACCCACCTGATCCAGACCTTGAAAGCAGCTCCCTTTCTGTTTGGGATGGTGGGTCCGACTAGGGATAATGGGACCCGTTTCCTAATTTGTGTGTGTTGATAAGAATAGATAGTTCTGTTTTCTAAGGATTTCTAAGTATGCTTTTAATCTAAGTCTAATTTAAAACATGCAATTGTATTCTAATGAACATAAATATTTAAGTCTAAAACTAACCTAGGATTCAACTTTTTACTTATGCGATCTAAAATAATTTCTAACAGCAATTGGTAATAAAGATCATTCAGTCGCTACAAGAAAAGAATTAGATAAAAATGAATTGTTTCGTATAAGAAATTAGCTGAAACAATTGTGAGAAACATATTGCATATTAGTCATCAATATATTGAGCATAAACAGAATAGTCATCACCGTACAAAAGTGCCAAATAATAACTCAAACATTCAAGCTTTTATATATAAATAACTGAGCATAAAATATTACTTGGACACATAAGAAAAAATCATTAAGAGATAAAAGTACCATTGATAACAAGTCCTACTCATGGGCTTCAGCAATATAGATTTATCTCTTCCTAATTCAACATCTACTAAGAGTACAAAAGTGTATTTCAGTAGCAGACATTAAACACAGATATCAATAAATCGCGTTCCATACATTCATCAAAACCTCCTCTAAGGGTGCAAAAGTGCATGTTCTGAGGAAATGCTTTTCACAAATTCTAGGACCCCTCTAAATGCATGAGAGGGGTTAAAATAGTACTTCCTAAATACTAAAATAGTTTATTACAAAAACGTAAGAGGAGGTTTAAATGACCGTCCTCATCTAAGGCAAAAAACAAATCAAAAATACAACTAAAACTGAATCTGGAATTAACGATCTATGTATATGTTCTCTGATATAGCGAGCATTTAACATCCACTTGAGGAGCATCAGTTGTCCGACCTCTAATTTTATTTGCCCTGTGAAAGAAGAATCAACAAGTGTTGGCGCTATCTTCTGGGCAGATTTCGTAAGGCATTTGAGATTCATGCATTCATTGTGTGGTTTAACTAACTACTGCCAATAAGTGTCCAAATTCAACTTGGTTAACTTCTTGATGGACTCTGCTCTTTCCTCAACTTTTTGTTTCCAGCTTGTCTGCAGCTGCTGTGCCTTTGGGAGAAATCCTGGTGCGGTCTCTAAAATGAGGTTTGCTATGTGCAGGTTTTCATTGACACAGTCAATGACATTGTTTGCTGTTGTAGCTGCTTCTTCCGCTGCCTTGTTCTGCCTTCCTAATCTGTGCGTCCAATTTATTGAAAAAAATTTCTTTATGGGCTTCATTGATTCTGAGTGGGCCTGCTTTCTTTCCTTCTTCTGATTCCTCCCAAATCAAATAATCAGAAATTCTCTTATCAATTAAATCATAATCATGTCACAAGTCCACGATTTGATTGGTAATTTTTTCACTTATCTTGCAATGGGAACTCCATTGCGATATTCTTAGGCATAATGCCTCTCACTATTGGAAGAGTTGGCCATTTAAGGCAAGGGCTTCTGAGACAAACTCTCTAAGCTTGGGATCATCTCTATGCATTTCAAGCATGGCCTACAACTAATTTTCTTTTTCGGCCAAATTGTTCTAGTACCCCAGCTGCATCTTACTGTAAATTTTCTAACTTCTCCTCTGCTTCTCGGTTGGCACTGGCTTGTTGTAGCTATTATTGCATAATTTGGATTTGTTCCTCTCTATCCTTAAGTAATTATTGCACCTTCGATGCTTTATCAAGTGTAACAGAAGCATAGGTGCTTGTGATCTAAGATAACTTAGTCAGATTTTCAGTAGGGTCAGTGGTAGGGTCTCGCCAAAGGACATGTAGCTGCTCTGCCTCAGGTGGGAGCACGCTATCGAGTTTCGTTTTCTTTCTTTGCCTTATTACCATTGCCTTATGGTGTGGGCTATAGAATATACCTAGAGAAGGAATCTCCTCTATCCTGAGCATGATTTCAGATGATGGGGTAATAGGAATATGCTCTATTTCTGGAGCATTGTTGACTATTTATACGATCATATCTATCACTATCTGTACAGTAGTCTTAGGTTTCTTTGTGTTTTTCTCCTCAACATTAATCAATTCATTGAATGTTTCCCACTCTTTATCCAGCTCAGTTTTTATTGGCTTTGGTGGTTGGACGATGGGAGGGGGAACTTCTACCTCTAGTGTAGTCAAGAACTGTTGCTTTGGGTGCTCTTTAGATTGGGAAGTGTCTCTAACTGACCCTTCACTTTTGTTGTGGTCTCTCTCTAATTATTTAGAGTGTTTTGGTGATTCTTTTCCAGACATAAACCTGGACTTGTCTATACCTGAGCTTCTAGTTAAACTGATACTGGGAGTAGGCTCCCTTATTGGTTCCAAGTGTAACTTATCGAAGGGGGTGTTAGCTAATCTCCTTTCTCTTTACAACTTGAATTCTTGGAATTCCACTGGGGGAAATTGAATTTGAGCCATGTGCAAAACTTATTTCAGTGTGCTTTTTTGTTGGAAGGCATCATCAAAAATAACATCTTCCTTGGAAAATACTTTTATCTTGACAGTAGTATTGAAATTCTTAATGACATCAAAAGGTTCAAATTGTATTCCTGGAAACTTGAACAGTGATAGACAGAGCATATTGTCTTCTTCTTTAAATGCCTGACCTAAATCAAACAATGAAAATGCCCCACAGGCCACAGGAAATTGCGGCCAAATGGCCTTCTTCTTATCTTTCAACACTTTGCTCATTCCACCCACCCCATAAGTCTGGAAGGCAATTTCTCCGACCAATAACTTATCAGGAATGTATAAGGGTAAGACATGTGGGGAAGCAATGCTTCCAAATACACTAACATAGGTGAAAAGCTCTTCGCCAAACCATCTTGCGACAGGGAGAATGTCAACTTCTGCTTCAGGGGAAAATCTTGGGTCATCCCTATTATACAACATTCTATAAAGAGGCAACATAATTCCATCGCAAATTCTGTAAAAATACGGAATAAACTTGGAATCCCATAATTCCTTATGATAAATTTGAATGGACAAGCGATTCTATGTAGTCCACTTCCAACCCATTAAAGGAAATTTGGAAACATAACAGATTGCATCCATAACATAAGCAACTAAATAGAAAGGAGGATAAATCCTCTGAGTAGTAGTTCTTTTGGACTGGTACTTCCAAATAGCTGAGGCTAGATTATCATACAATATCTGAGCCCAATCCATAATAGTGGCATTAGTGGCTATATCTAATAGTGGTAGCCACTCAGATGAAAATTTGTTAATGTTGGGCTCTCCAAATAGTCTACAAAGCATGGCAGCAGCAAAGAAATATGGGGAGGAGAGGGAACTAGCACTGTACATACCATGTTTTTCCTTTTTCAATGGTTCTTCCCTCGCTGGCCAACTCTTGGTACACTCCGCCAAATCTTCGTTTTCTTAGGTAAAATTTTGTATGAACTGCTTGTTGGAGGTTGCCTGCAGCTCTGGTAGATGATACATAAGCCTTAAATCTTGTAAAGTGAATGACCCAATGAGGTCTTAGCCTCGAGACTTGAATTGTCTGTCTGTTATATCGGCACTATCTAGTACCCACTTGACCATGTTTGTGTATGGAAGAGTCTTTGGTCTTGTCGCTATTCAATGAAGGAATGAACATGAAAGTTCAGTGATTGATGCCTCAGACAACTTGCGTGAGTCTGTTGTTACTTTAACCTCCATAACTCTCGGCTTTTCTTCTTCGAGCGCACTGTACATGCCTTCCCATGTAGTTATATTGGCATCTCTGTTGTAGGTGGTGTCTATGTATAAGGGCGTCATCTCTTTGTCCTCAGCAACTGGAGCTTTTCCCTTCTTTCCCATTACGTTTTTCACCCTGCTGCGTATATTATTCTGCTTGCCACTCCTACAAATTTACAAGGAAAGAATAATGGTAAGAGATAAAGTGGCGAGAAAGCTCTTTAATTTTGAAATCATATCAAATATACCACCCTATGTGAAATAACCTTTCAATCATATTTAAATCTTATCTCATAAATGACCATCAACTAACCATTAAATTGACATTAATATCCATAACTCGGTATCGGATTACAAGAAATACTTTATTGAACCATGAGCCCTGTAGATCTACGATAAAGCGATTTTGGGATTTGCTTTGCAATATCGCAGATCACAATATCACTAATCCATTTTGTTAATAATCATGTATTTCTTTAGGTGGCTGCAAGATGTGATTTGCAAGATGTGTTATCGCATATCACCGGATCAGGATATTTTAACTTAGGTGATACTTGTGGCGTATGAAATCCGCGATGTGTGATGAGTCTTTAAGGCTCGCGATCTTGCATCATGTTTTTGTAATTTTGAAAGCTTTTTTATATTATGTTCCCGATTACCCTTTGTGATACGATTTTTTATTGTTAAGAGAATGAGTTTATTCAAAACTTATCATAAAAATTAAGTTTTTTAGGTTTTGCAGGTGTTTTCCTAAGATTATGATAGCATGTTTTGTTCAAAGGGAAATATAGTACTAGTTTTTTTTTTTTTAGAAGGGTCCCCATTTGTTTAGTTTTATTACTAAAACTAAATAAAAAGGGGGGTTATTGTTGGCCACAACACAAGGTAAAATTTAAATCATTGAAGTGGATATAATTTGATTTTATTTGCTCAAAGATTTCTAGTATACAATCCCTTCAGGGCCTATGCAACTAATGTATATCGATATTGTATAAATGTCCTTTTCAAGCATGTCTTGTAGTTTCTAATTTGACTTTGAAGAAAGGATGATATTTGATGACTATTCCTCCTTAATAGATCAAAATATTTTCATTACCCTATAAAATACTCCTTGCATTGTTGACTAGAATTGTGTATACTTATGCATAACCTAAATTTGTTGTTGCTATAGTTGAATAACAAAATTCAGATCAAATTTTATTATTGAACCAAAAGACTCTTTTATTCTTAGTCCATGCAAGGAAATATAACTATCAATATTTAGCAATTTGAATGCATGCATTCATTGAAATTGGCACATAGATGGCAGTAAACAAGACATGTCTCGTAGTGTTCTTGTATACCCTTGGGTTAAAGTTGAAACATTTTTGACCATCTACTGTTACGAGTTCCTAGTGAAATGATAAGTACATGCTTTGTAATTATAACTGTATTAAGAATTAGGCAGACGTATGATGATAGGAATTACTTGTCACTTAACAGAGAACAATTTTAAAGGTCGACTCTTGAAAATTTATATGGATTCCTCTTTCAGATGAGAAAAAAATAGCATGACATGTGGAGACAAGGAATATTTTTGATTCATACTATCCCATCTATTTTAGATAAATCCACCAATTCAACCTATTCAAGTATTTTTAAAGAAATATTGCTAACATTGTATTCTATGGTCCAATACTAGTTGTTCAAGTATTTAAAACAACTAAGTATTATAACTTCTAGTTTCATCTCTCAAATAGTTGTATTTCATTAGAAGTACCCAAAAGAAACATCAAAGTGTTTGGAGTTAAGTTTCACAAAACATGGCCTTTAGTTTAGTGATTCCAATTCCTAAAACAATGTTGACATGCGTTCTATGCATAAGTTATCCTCACATCATTATTTGATACACCTTTGACCTTGATTTAACTTAAGCTAATATTATGAACTTTAATATTAATTGAATTGATGTGATTCCTCCAATCCTACTATCATGGTTGCATAGTGGAGGCTTATTGAAACTTTAATCATAATAATCTTAATCGCATATTTGAATGGTGGAGGCTTAGTAAGCCTTTAAGCATAATAATATTAATCTTGTGCTTGAATAGTGTAGGCATAGTGAAACATTAAGCATAATTAGGTATTACCTATAAGTTGAAAAATTTTCAAGCCTATTATAAATTTAGATTTGAAAGGCATGGGCAATGATGAGAAGAACATTTCTATTGTCCAACACAGTTCCTAGGAATTTTTTAATTTTGGAAAATCAATTATGCTTCTATTTTTCACTTCATATTCTTCATGACATTGATAGATCCATTATATTCATTTTCATTTGTATAAACTAATTACATATTTCAAGATTTTCTTTTATTTTTTACGTCATCGTCTTTTCTTAGTGCATCTAGTGACTCTTTTTTTATACATAAGATGAGTTTAATAGTTTATGAATTATTGACAATGGTGTTTGATCCATAGTGTTTGGAAAATATTACAATCCTGGTTTTAAGAAAAAATTTAGAAGTCATATCAATCTGTCTTAAAACTATGCTTGCTTTTAGAGGATAAGTCTTGGTGAATTCGTTATATGGTGGCAAAGAAGTTATATGAGCTTCGTAAGGTAGTTGGCCCACAACCTACCAAGTATTTTTCCATTGAATTAACGAGTGAATACTTGTGCATGCTCTTATTGGCATAGATACTTGAAAAATAATATCATGTATGTAACCCTGTAGTTTTGACCCTTGGAATATAATCAATCATATTATACCTATATTATAATAACCTTGGTATTTAGAGGTGTTTCAAGCCAAGTTGTTGATGGCATTGGCATTGTTGATGTTGAGGTATATGTCGTATAATTTTTTATAGTCTAATTTAGTTTATATTCTAGTATTTATCATCTTTCATGTCTTATACTTTGCATTGTATATTCTTTCATTTTTAGGAGATGAACTCGGAATTGATGGTAAGAAGCAAGAATTGAAGAAAGAGGAGAATAATAACACTATAGAAACAAATGTAAAATGAGAGTGAGAAGAGAACCGCTCTAGTGATACCATTAAAGCCAGTATCCGACATATGACACACATATAGAGATTGATCATCAAGTACTCAGTGTTGGTGAATTCACTTGCAATGTCTTGGCAACACAGCGATAATGTTTTGAGGTGCTGAAATAATATTTTGTCTATAAATTGTAGTCCAACTAATATTAAGTTGGAAACTCATATTGTAATACTTGAAATTTTACATAATATAATTTATGGTTGAAATTATTTATATTTTCACTTGATATTATTTGGTATTGTAATTAACATATGTAACTTTGTGTTTTCATATTATATGAACATGAATATTGTATGACATTTTTTTTTTAATTTAGTCTCAAAATCATACTAATTTATGTTGACTAATAATGAACACAAAAAAATCAATCTAAAACTATTAAATTAGTATATTATATTGATTAATGATGAACACAAATAAATTGAATATATGACTAAATTATTTGTTTATAATTATTAATAATGAAAGTAAATGAAATGAATATAAAATACTAAATGAATTGTTTATATAATGAATATGAAATTACCAAAAAAATATAAATGACTAATGCATATTAGGTATTTGTGATTACAAATCACAACTAAATTTTGTATATATATGACTATTAGCAGCTAATTCACAGTATCTTGCAAAATGACCAAACTTTAGTCATATTTCTTTGTTCATTAATTGGTTTCAAACAATGACTAAAATTTGCATATATATGACTATTAGTAGCCAATTTATAATACCTTATAACACAACAAACATTTTAGTCAGATTTCTTTGCCCATTAATTGGTTTTCTCAAGCAATCATATAGTAATATATTTTGTTGTATATTTGGGCATTAATTGTGGAAATTGATGACTAAATCAATGACCAAATTTATGAATAAATATACTACTAGAATATAACATTGAGACAACCAATTAATGAACAAGTTGAAATATACTAAAAGTTGGTCACATTATAGGATATTGTAAATTAGCTACTATTGGTCACCAACTCAAAAATAGTCATTTATATGCAAATTTTAGTCATTCTTTTAGTAACTAATTAGCAAATGTTAAACAGCTGGACAAAAATCCGATTTGTTGTAGATATTCCAGACTGTTGGATGCCTCAAAGTCATGCTTGATATTTTGCACATTACTGTGCATTAAATTTTCAGAATTAAATTCCCCTGCAACAACCGACTTCATTTATTCAAAAGGCATTACCGCTTACTGCATTCAATACGCAGATAAGCTTTAGAAGATATTTTTATTGTCTTATTGTTTAAAGTCAAATATGCTTTTAACATATAAATGTAATGAACAACAATTCTTTTTTATGTTAGAAGAATGTTAGAGAGTTTGAGAAATAGAAAAAGACGGAGAAGAAGGCAAAAAAGAGAAAACAACAAGAAAACAGAGTCGCTGTGTTTTGGAGCAGCAATGCATTCTACAGGCTGTTTCAGCAACTGTCTGTGTGTTTCAGCGACAGACTATGTGGTGTTTCAGCAACTGTCTGCCAGATGGTGAAACACGAATCTATGTTAAAAAACAGAGTTTGTAAAAACAGAGTATGGAGTTTTTAGTTATTCCAGAACTGTAGTTCTGAAGAAGATTGTAATTTTTATTGTTATTTTTATGGTTAATAAAAACAGAGCTTTTCTCCATATCTTCTTTGTCCAGATTTCTCTCATTTCTTTGTGTTGAATTGAGGAACCTTGCTTCCTCTGTTTTGTTCGAAATTATCAGAAATTTCCATCAAAAGTTTCAATTTTGTTACTTGTTATGATTTTTTGATCTTTTTAATTTTAACAATATAAAACTATGGAAACTATGGAATTCATGAAAATATATATTATTTATTATTGCGTGAACATGAGCTCGAATGGTTGAATAAAGAGATCCTTAACGTATGCCACAAAGAAGTAGTTACAAATGATGGTAGTGAAAAGAAACACTTGAAAGTCTACAACATGGTTGAAGCTATGGAATAGGAATGTCGAGAAATTAAAATGGCTAGAAGTGATCAGAATATTCACCATTTCTTGGTTCTAGTGTCCATATCTTTTGTAGCGTAGGGAATTGAAATGGATGAGTTCCTTTATATGGGACATGGCAACATTAGATCTCATGATTCAAATAAAAAATATTCAGTTGTTCACGGAGGGAGAGAAATTCATTTCTGGAAGTTTGTCTAGTAAATAAAAAATATTCGGTTGTTCACGGAGGGAGAGAAATTCCTTTCTGGAAGTTTGTCTAGTAAAATCGCATGAGATGGAAGTACAACCACATGGAGTGCCAAGTTTTATTGAAACGCTTTACATGAGGTAAGGAAGGTGATTAGCATTATAGATCCCACCACGAACATGTATGTTAAAATGCTCCTTATCATTAAAATAATGTTATATTTTAGAGTATATATAGTAAATAGTAAATATAATGTTATATTTTCGAGTATATATAGTAAATAGTAAATATTTGTGTTGCAAACGTAGTTTGTTCAAATGAAACAAACAAACATTATTTTTCTCACTTCAAAAATGGTCTTACAATTTTGTTGATAGAGCAAATGCGAGACTAATTTTCGTTGCCTTCCTTGGCGTAACTGGGGGAGTAAGTTTTGTTAACTGAATGTGAAGCATAAATGTTACAAAGTTGTTTTTACGGAATATTCAAAAGATTACGAAAGTTGTAAATATTCAATATTGTAATTGAACTAGTTAGATAACAAATTTTCTAAAAATAATAAGAAAGGTTAACCATATTAAAATGACCAGTTAACCGAAGAGATGAGTTAATTATAATAATTTCATGAAAAGGTTTTCATGGTTCTTGTGCATAAAATATAGGTTAATAATGTTATTTTCTTGAAAAGGATTGCACGATTCTTGTGTGCATAAAAAGAATTTCACTATGTTAAATGTTAGAAAACTGCTATTAGAAACAGCAAAAGGCTCATTGCTTTTTAACATTAAAGCAGTTTCTAATCTTAATGTGACCCGATCTAAAGCATTAAAGCATTAAAGCATTAAAGCATCAGATCTTAAGCGTTGAATTGGTATATGATGGACGTACCAGATTAAGAGTAAAATATATATAAAGGATTGGGTCCTCTCTCTCCCACACACAAGAGTTGCATTCTATTCCATCAAGAAGCACATAAAGGAAGTGAGGGCAAGAGGAGAGAAACCGAATTCTGAAGAGGAGGAGCAGAAGACAGAAGACAGAAGATGGCAGCCATTACTTCTTCTGCTGTTAATTAAGGTATGTCATCTTAAACAAAGATCATATTAAGTTTGTTAGTGAAATATTTGGTATTGATGATCTTTGGGCTGTAAGTAGCTAGATTTTACATTTGGTATCAGAGCCAATCAATAACTAAATATTTCCTATGATTGCAATTGAGCTTTACTCATGATGTTAATCAAATCCGTAAGCGCCCTTACCCGCTCAGCATCGTTTCAATTTTCAAGCTCAATTCTTGCCTTCAAAATCCGAGCCATGTAATTGCGCTGCCAGTGTCAAAACACCATGCATTAATTTTATTTTTTAAATTCGTTAGTCAAGTGGATGAGTGGGAAGCGGGGCTGCAAAAAGTACGCTATTTTAATAATCTGGATAAGATATCGTATTTAGATGCTAAGGGTTTCTAAAGATGCATGGATCGGCCTTGCTGCTCTCTGGAAAACGAAGTTGGCTTTGTTATTATTATCTTGCGCAATTTCCTGGAACGTTTTGCTGTGTAAATATTAAACTGCACTTAACGATCTAACTCAAAACAGTTGATTGACTATCTAGCAGTGATTAGTTAAACTGATTGCTTGACTGTTGGCTGTTGCGGTTGTTAGAAACTGCTTTAAGAATTTTTCGCAAATGATGAAATGCTGAAAGAGCTTTATATAACCCTAGAGTCATTATTATAGCCATGCGCATTGCCCTGGACACTGCACGCCGGAGTTCCCAACCCATGCCAATGAGATTCGTTTTCCCATTGGGGAATTTCGTCTCAATTTCTTTCTCTGTCCGGAATGGTAAAAATCAAGGTCCATTTGTTTTTAATCAAGCCGCCTCATATTGATGCTATCTTTTGAAACATGGCATGGACTGGATCTAGCCGCCTTTGGTTATGAATCATGGATCCTTTAACATCATGGATCCTTTAACATCGGATGGCGGCATGTCTCGTCACAAGGAGCGGCCGGCCTTTTACACTAATGTATGAAGCCACCCTTTTATTGCAAGTGAAGCCGTGCTCTTCGAATTTTATGGTATTATGTGCTGGCCAATTTTAGTGATGGAGGCGCTCGGCATTTACACCCTTTAAAACCTTGCGCACTTATGAAACCCTGAAGAAGAGATTTTAATTAAAGCAATTCAGCAATAAGGCCAAAAGGCTTCCTCAATATTGCCATGCTATGCATAAGTTGAAATCATTGCAGTTATTGTGACCATCTCTGGCTCAAACATTTTAGCAAATGATTTGGTTAGCCTACTCTATGCTTCCACGTTTTCCATATGTAAACCCGGCTTCGTGATTTCTTGTTGCATTTATATGAAAAGCTTCAAAGCCTCCGCATAACATTCAAGTCCGGTTTTGATGATGAAAGTCTGAAGGCAGACGCCTTCTCGCAGTGCTCTCTTGAATGTAGTAATTGAAATCCAGCGATGAAAATCCCGAAGGAATTTCTGTATCATTTCTCTTTTGGGGTTTGCGATCCCTAATACATGTTTAAAAGGATGATTAGGACAGAGATGTTTAGGACAGGGATATCTGGTTTGAATTCCTTGTTACTATTCATATAGGCGTCTTCCCTTCAATCCAGATTGAAATTATTGACACATTTATTTTGATCATGAAGGATTAAATATTTGAAGAGTTTTGATGATGAAACGTTGACTTTACACGAAAGTGTATGCTTGCATTATAGTTTTGCAGTGTTTACAAATTAATGAAGGGAAAAAATAATGTGACGCGTAGCAGGGACAAATATCTGAAAGTGTGCATTCTTTAATTGTCTGTGCATGAATGGTTTCAATGCCAAAAAGAATTAATGGTAAGCGTAAGTTTTTAGAAATGCATGATCTGAATATCTGAAGTATGAAATAAAGGGGTTTCAATTGGGTTAAGTTTCGTGCATCATTTGTTGTTTTGGCTTTGCACGATTAAAGTTTACTGGTACAAAATAATCGTTTGAAATTTGGGCATAAAAGTAATTGCTCTATGACTGATTGTTTTGCATAAGGTATGTGTTATAAATTATTTATGCACATGAGATTTATGATTTTGTTAATCACCAAAGTGGTCAAAATCAGAATGTTGTTTTGCTTTATGCACATAAGATTTATGATTTTGTTAATCACCAAAGTGGTCAAAATCAGAATGTTGTTTTGCTTTATGCACATAAGATTTATGATTTTGTTAATCACCAAAGTGGTCAAAATCAGAATAATCATTTAGTGCATAAGTGACATAATGATTATTGATAGAAATTTCCAGTTATAATAATACCAATTAAGAACTGGCGTCACTAATGATAGAACCTGAGAACTTACCCAAAGGAAAGTCTTGTTCTATAACTAGTTGACATGATGAGGTTTGATAGATATTTTGATTAAATAAATTGATCATCCAAAGATGTCAGTTTTATTTAATTGAATATATTTATTACCTACTTATGGTTTGGTATTTAATTATGTTAAGTATAAGATAGTATCTACCCAAAGGAGTGCTATATTATACTATTATGTCTACATCTGAATCACGTTAGTTATGAGCTTATAGATACTTCAATTTTTATTTTGCAGAAGTTACCATGAATACACATGCTTCATCTGTTACATTGTTCACTGGTGTTAATTTTTCTGAATGGAAAGAACAAGTCAATTTCCATTTAGGTATACAGGATCTTGACTTGGCACTCCTTGTGGATAAGCCTGCTGCTCTTACAAGAGATAGTACTGAGGCAGAAAAATCACACCATAAAGCATGGGAACGCAGTAACAGATTGAGCCTTATGTTTATTAAGATGACTATTGCTAACAACATCAAGTCAACAATTCCACAAACAGAAAGTGCTAAGGAATATATGTAGTCTGTGGAAGAGCGTTTTCGTTCAGCTGATAAGTGACTCGCTGATACTCTTATGGCAGAACTCACGACCATGAAGTTTGATGGGTCGCGAACTATGCAAGAGCACATTATAGAGATGACTAATCTTGCAGCAAGGTTAAACTCCCTGGGACTTACAGTAGAGGATTCTTTTCTTGTCCAGTTCATCCTGAACTCGCTACCTTCTGAATATGGACCTTTTCAGATTAACTATAACACTATAAAGGATAAGTGGAATGTTAATGAATTGGCCAGTAGACTTGTTCAGGAAGAAGGACGTTTGAAAAATCAAGTGAATCACTCAGTAAGTGTTGTGAGTAATAAAGCTGGTAAAGAAAAAGGAAAATCAAGTCATTTCAAGAAGGAAAAGGCACCTGCTGAGAATGGGCAGGATGAGGAAAAGAAGGAACTAAAGGGTGTTCGATGTGTTCGATGTCGTGTCTGTAAAAAGAGACTTATCGTCTAATTCTAGAAAGTGGATATGTGTTAAACTTATACAGTACCCTTTATGTACCTTCATTATCTAGAAACCTTATTTCTGGTTTTAGATGTATGAATGGATCTGGTTGTTTTGATTTATATAAGAATGCTGATAATGTTGGTTCTGGTATTCTAATTGATGGTTTATATAAATTGAAACTGAATGACACTTATGCGAATTCCTTGTTGAATGTAGTAAATAATGTTGGATGAAAACGTAGCATGTTGAATGAAAATTCTGCTTTCTCGTGGCATAAACGACTAGGTCATATGTCCAAAGAAAGAATGATGAGAGTAGTAAGTAATGAAATTTTGTCAAATTTGGACTTTAATGATCTAGAATTATGTGTGGATTGTATTAAAGGTAAACAAACCAAACATAATAACATAATAAGAAATGAGCCACTAGAAGCAGCCAGCTTCCTGAACTAATACACACTGATATTTGCGGACCTATGGACACTCCAGCCTTTAATGGAGAAAAGTATTTCATCACTTTTATTGACGATTTTCCCGTTATGGTTATTTCTATTTGCTTCATGAAAAATCTCAATCTGTGAATGTCCTTGAGACGTTTGTAAATGAAGTTGAGAGGCAATTAGAAACTGGTAATGCAAGATTCATTGAGAATGGTGAAATCAGTGGGAGTACTAGAAGAGAAATAGTAGAAATAAAGAAACAAGGGTAAATGTTACATTACCTAGAATAGTTCCTCCATCTACTATTACTCCAAATGTTGTTCCAGCTGTTGTATAACAGCATGATGATAATGAACAACATATAAAATGAAGAAGTACTTCCTGAAGGAAATGACTTACATAATGCTGATATGCATGAACCACAACAAGTAGCATTAAGAAGACCTCAAAGAAATCGTAGGTCAGCTATTTCTAATGATTATGTGGTTTATATGCAAGAATCAGATTATGATATTGGAATCAATAAGGATCCAGTTTCGTTTTCACATGCTGTAGAAAGTAAAGAACAATTGGTGTGTAAACTTAAGAAGTCAATATATGGGCTTAAACAAGCATCCCGACAGTGGTATATTAAGTTCAATACCATTATTACATCTTTTGGTTTTAAGGAAAATACGGTTGATCACTGTATATACCGAAAGATCAGTGGGAGCAAGTTTATTTATCTGGTCCTTTATGTTGATGACATCTTGTTTGCTGCGAATAATTTAAGTATATTGCATGAGACTAAGGAATTTCTCTCAACGAAAGATTACATGCTCATCCAATGAATCGGAAGTGATTGGATATAGCGATTCAGATTTTGCTGGATGCATCGATACTAGAAAATCGACTTTTGGTTACCTGTTTATGTTTGCTCAAGGTGCCATATCTGTTGGCATTATGATTCAAGTGTTGTCCTTGATGGAAACTCACTCAGAGGATGGTACAGGTGCTCAGAGGTTGGTACAGGTGATGGCAACTTAATCAGAAGACAGATCTTAGTACAGCATGCCAAGGAAGTTCATATACGCATGTTCGTTAAGCCCAAGTCGCGTGTACACGCAAGTTGGTTTCAGAAAAAGCGCGTGTATGTGGAAAAGTATCTTTGGTCCATGGTGGTTAGTCCTTGGAAGTTGTGCCTATGATTTCGGACCATTGTGTCTCGACGGGCGTGTCGATCCCTAGTTTTGAAGTTGATGGTATTGTGTTACTATGGTTTTGGCTCTTGGTATTGAGCTAGGCCTAAGACTATATAAGGAGAAGAAGATCATTAGGCAAAATCATCTTTCGACAAGGCTTGAATATCTAAGAGAGAAAGAGATCTGATATGCAGGTTCTGGGTTGCTTGATCTAAGCCAAGGAGAGATCACATCGGTTGATGGAAGACTAGATCTAAGGATAGATCGGGATCTAATGGTTTGAAATGTACTATCATGATATGGTTGATTATGCGTATTTCTAGATCTGCATATTGTCGCAATGTTACGTTTTGGATCTAACTAATGTCTGGTACAGCTGCAAATTGAGAAAGTTTATTTTTAGATCTGTACGCAGGTTGGCTTCGGTAAAAGCGCGTGTATACGCGGGTTTTGCTCATTGAAGTAGCGTATATCTTTTGAAGCTTGATTTTGGGTTTACAGTGGGGTCTGACTGTTATTGCAGAGTTCTGTAGTCTGCTCTGTGTTCTGGTAACTGGTGATTGACAGGGTTCAGTGGTTCAGTGATTCAAAGTTTGGTTGTTTTATGCTTCAATGATCTGTTGTGGAAATTGAATGATTTGTGGTCTTCAGATTGTAATGTTGTGCTTCAAGAATATCCAAGTCTGAAAATGTATGAAAAGTGATACCTGAAAGAAGGAAGATTGTAGGTCAGCACCTACGTACTAGTATCTTGGCTAGTACAAGAGCAAAGGGGGTTGGAGCTCCCTTCCAAAGAAGTTTGGAGAACGAGAGAAGGTTGTAGCCTTCTGCAGGTTGTAGCCTGCGTACTGGTATAAGGCTGCACCAGTACAAAAGATTGTAAACTGAAGTTTCATATTAAAGAAAGATAGAGACAACTTGCAGCAGGTGGTTTTCACCCACATTGGGTTTCCACCTTATATCTTGGTGTTCATGTGTGTGGCTTTTTATCTGTTCTGTTATACTGCACATGTTTACTGTTAATGTGGTGAATAATGTCCTGATGCACTTAATTGAAGAATAAGCTAACTAAATTGTGAGTTTTCTTCTTATACGCTGTTTTACTTCGTCACAGTAGCGTGTACACGCTGGTTCACTTAACTGAAGTAGCGTATATGTTTCTGAGCATTTAAAAAGTTTGATTAATTTGATAATACTGATTCACCCCCCCTCTCAGTATTATTTCCAACAATTGGTATCAGAGCAGGTCCTTCAGAGAAGCTTGATCGCTTGAAGGAAGATCATTCATCATGAGCAACTACGAGAAAGAAGCATCAATCAGGCCACCGGTTTTTGATGGAACAAATTTCAATTATTGGAAGGTAAGAGTTACTGCATATCTTCAATCTCTTGGTACAAAAGTTTGGGACATTGTAGAAACAAGCTATGCTTTTCCTTCAGCTACTCCTACAGATCCAGCTGAGAAAAAGGCATATGAAACAAATGCAAAAGCAGTCAGTACTCTATTAGGAAGTATATCTCAAACAGAATTCATGAAGGTCATGCACTTCAAATCAGCAAAAGAGATATGGGACAAAATGATCACTAGCTATGAAGGAGATGAACAGGTAAAGCAAGCTAAACTTCAAACTCTCAGGATTCAATATGAGACCCTCAAGATGTATAATGATGAAAGTGTGGCTAATTATTTTCTTCGGGTAGATGAGATTGTTAATTGTATGAAAAATTTGGGTGAAGAAATAAAAGAGACTATAGTAGTTCAAAAGATTCTAAGATCATTATCCCCCAAGTTTGAATCTAAAGTATCTGCAATAGAAGAAAAGGAAAATCTCAAAGTTCTCACTATGTCTCAGCTACATGGAATTCTAACTGCTTATGAAATGAGAAAGGGAGGTCCATCAGACAGAAGGGAAGCTGCTTTTAAGGCATCAAGAAAAGAAGATTACTATGAAGCAAGCCATGTTCCAGAAGAAGAGGAAGAAGAATCAAATTTTGTCAGAAATCTTCAAAGGGGTGCTGGAAGGTTCAGAGGTAAGCTACCTTTCAAATGCTTTGCTTGTGGAAGAGTAGGTCATTATGCTGCAAAATGTCCTAATAAGGATAAAGGAAAAGAACCTGCTAGATGGAATAAGAAACAAAGTGCAAATAAGAAAAGCTACTACACCCATGAAGATAGTGATGGCTTATCAAACAGTGATGAAGATGAACAAGGTAATAAATATAAGCTATTAATGGCATTTGAAGATGATGATTATGAGGATGCTGTAGATGTGGATAATCTCTATAATGAAATTACTAGACTCAAGAGATGCATAGAAGAAAAGAGTGTGATCATTGATACTTTGCAATTTCAAATTGATGAAAAGGAAAAACATCTTGAAAAACTAGAAGGTGAAATTGTTGGTCTCAGAAAAGAAATTGAGAAAACAAAAGCTATTAATCTTAAGTTTGTCAAAGGATCTGAAACTTTGGATGAGATTATCAATGTGCAGCGGTCTCCTCTAAACAAGACAGGTTTGGGCTATAATGGAGAAACCTCTCAAGCATCCACCTCAAAAAGTTATCTTGATGCAGCAAGAAGAAATGAGCAGAAGAACAATGAAGATAATCAGGTAAAGCAGGGACGAATTACAAACAGAAACTATCAGGGACAATCCTTCTTAAGGGTGAACAAAAGCTACAACCAACCACAGGTAAAATCTTCTCAGTTTGGCACAAGAATAGATGAAAATAGAAATTACAATCAGTTGGCTGGTAGATTCAATAACCGCAGAAGCTTCTTCAATGGACAATGCTTTTCTTGCCATAACTTTGGTCACAAAGCAGCTCAATGTGTTGCATATAAAACAATCATGACTAGGGAAGCTCAAAAACAAAGAAGTATGACAGGGATTACAAAGAGGACCTATAACAACTTTTCGGTTCTTGAAAATGAAGTTGAATGTTCTATTTGCAATAATTTTGGTCATAAAGAATCTGAATGCAGGAGCAGGTTTCAGGAGAAAAAGGAACAAGCCACGAGCACCAAAAAATGGAGAATAAAAGAACCTCAGACAGAAAGATGTGGGATAGCGTTTTATGCAGAAGGACAGGAAAATCTATGGTACATTGACAGTGGATGTTCGAAACATATGACAGGTGATAAAGAAAAACTTGAATCTTATTCTACTTTAGAAAAGGGAAAGAAAGTTTCTTTTGGAAATGATACTCCTGCAACTATAAAAGGAAAAGGTATTGCTCCTTTGAAAGAAAAGGTCAAGGCTGGAAATGTTTTGTATGTTGATGGATTGAAGCATAATCTTCTAAGTGTCAGTCAGATGTGTGATCAAAAAACCGAGGTTATTTTCAGATCGAATGGATGTCTTGTTCGTGATCTTGATACAGGTAAAACAGTTCTCAAAGGCAAAAGAACTCCAAATAATCTGTACATATTTGAAGAAGGACAACAACAATGCTATCTTAGCAAGGATGAAGAGCACTGGTTATGGCATCGAAGGTTGGGACATCTAAGCTTCTCACAAATAAGGAAAGCATGCAAATATCAGGCAGTTCGCGATCTTCCAGATATCAAAATTCCAGACAACACCATATGCAAATCTTGTCAGTTTGGAAAGCAAACCAGAACTAACTTTCCAGAGAAGGAAGGATCAGCTAGCTTGCCTCTTGAGCTAGTCCATACAGATGTATGTGGTCCATTTAGGAAAAGGACACCTCGAGGAGAAGAATATCTGATATTATTCATTGATGATTTCTCAAGGTTTGTTTGGTTAGGGCTTATGAAGCACAAAGATGAAGCATTCGAAAAATTCAAATCCTTCAAAGCATTGGCTGAAAATGAATCAGGACACAAAATTAAGTGCCTCAGATCTGACAGAGGTGGGGAGTTCACATCAAATGAATTTTTCGATTTCTGCGATGAACATGGGATAAGAAGAGAATTCTCTACAGCTAGAACTCCTCAGCAAAATGGGGTTGTGGAAAGAATGAACAGAACTATCCAACAAATGGCTCGTGCTATGCTCGATGAATCAGGTACTCCTGCAACCTTCTGGGGTGAAGCTGCACATGCTGCTGTTATCATTCTTAACAAAACAAATGTCCGAGTAAACAGCACTCAAACACCTCATGAGCTTTGGAGTGGTAAAACTCCTTCCGTGAAGCATTTCAAAATCTTTGGGAGCAAATGTTATATTAAGAATACTGATGAGCAACTTGGCAAACTTGAACCTAGAGCAGATGAGGGCATTCTTCTTGGTTATTCTCCACATAGCAAAGCATACAAGTGCTACAATAAAAGACTTGGCAGAATTGTTGACAGTATTGATATAGTGGTTGATGAGAAGGGATATATTCCTAGGCAAGTTCATCATGAAGACATTGAAGAAGATGAAGGTTACTCTCAAAGGCGAAATGATGAAGAAGAAGAACCTCAAGAAGAAGAAGAATCTCAAGAAGAACCAGAGGAGCAGACAAGAATAGAAGAGAAGACTCCATCCAGATATGTCCAAAAGAATCATCCAGAAACTCAGATTGTGGGGCAGAAAGAAGCAGGAGTACAAACAAGAAGGACACTTGCAGAAGCTTCAAGCTACTTGGCTCTACTCTCCTCCATTGAACCACAAAATGTGAAAGAAGCATGCAAAGATGAATGTTGGGTCAAAGCAATGGATGAAGAACTTGAGCAAATCGAAAGGAACAACACTTGGGAATTAGTTCCTAGACCAAAAGATAAGAATGTAATAGGAACAAAATGGGTCTTCAAGAATAAGTTAAATGAAAATGGAGAAGTAATTAGAAACAAGGCCAGACTTGTTTGTAAAGGGTATGCACAGCAAGAAGGAATAGATTTTGAAGAGACCTTTGCTCCTGTGGCAAGACTAGAGGCCATCCGAATGTTCCTTGCTCTCTCAAGCTTTCAAAACTTCAAGGTATTTCAAATGGACGTGAAATCAGCCTTCCTGAATGGAGACTTAGAAGAAGAAGTATATATTGAGCAGCCAGATGGGTTCATTCTTGGGAATGATCCAAACCTTGTATGCAGATTGAAAAAGGCACTCTATGGGCTCAAACAAGCTCCAAGGGCTTGGTACTATCGGTTGGACAAATATCTTCACCAACAAGGCTTTTCAAAAGGATCAGCAGATAGCAATCTCTATATAAAAGTTGAAAATAACAAATTGCTAATTCTTGTTGTTTATGTAGATGATATTATTTTTGGCAGCAATGAAGAGACTATGAGTCAAAACTTTGCCTTGGTTATGCAGAAAGAATTCGAAATGTCACTTCTTGGAGAATTGACATATTTTCTTGGATTGCAAATCCAACAAAATGAAGGAGGTATCTTCTTGTCTCAAACCAAATACCTCAAGCAGATCTTGAAGAAGTATGGCATGGAAGAGTCAAAGCCAGTATGTACACCCATGGTTACAGGATGCAGCCTCAGTGCAAATGATGAATCAGCAGCAGTCCACCAACCCACTTATAGATCCATGATTGGGAGTTTGCTTTATTTGACAGGTACTCGACCAGATATTACACATGCAGTAGGAATGGTTGGAAGATTTCAAGCCAACCCAAAGGAAACTCATCTTCAGGCAGTCAAAAGAATCTTCAAATATCTTCAAGGGACCCAAAACTATGGCTTATGGTATCCTAGAAATACAGATCTCACTCTTCATGCTTACACAGATGCAGATTGGGCTGGAAGTGTGGATGATAGGAAAAGCACAAGTGGAGGTGCTTTCTTCATGGGTTCCAGATTAGTATCTTGGTTCAGCAAGAAACAAAGTTCGATTGCCTTATCTACAGCTGAAGCAGAATATGTGGCTGCAGCATCTTGTTGCACACAACTTCTTTGGATGATGCAGACCTTGCAGGACTTTCAAATCACTTGCACTCCACCTGTCTCTATCTTATGTGATAATACAAGTGCAATCAGCATTTCAAAGAATCCAGTCATGCACTCAAAGACCAAGCACATACCAATCAAGTACCATTTTCTTCGGGAACAAGTGCTTGAGCAGAAGGTCAAGTTGGAGTATGTTCCTTCTAAGGAGCAAGTTGCTGATATTCTCACAAAACCACTGCCCAGGGAAACTTTTGAATATCTCAGACAAAAGCTGGGAGTAGTTGATGCTTCATCCTGTTGTTGAAGTTTGTTTGTTCTACAAAAAGTTGGTATACGCAGGTTACAGAAGGGATATGCGCGTATACACGCGGATTCATGCTGGTTAAGTCGCGTGTATGCTGGACGCTTGTTGCAGAAAGAATGTCCGCGTACATACGCTGTTTTATACAGGATAAATCGCGTATATGAAGTTCTGAACAGCAAGGGAAAACTCTGAAGTTCTGAACAGCAATGGGAATGTCAGAATTCTTCAGGCACAGTTTCAGGGAGTGCAACAGGCACAGGTTCAGGGGGAGCAGCTTAAAAGTCTCATAAAGCATTGTTGGCATTCAGATGTTTTGGTTGTTGGTTTCAGGAGAAGGAGCTCAGAAAGAAATTCTGGTTGCTGATCTAACAAGATGTTTATCAGATGTTGCTGGTGCCTTTCCTAAGTCTTGGTCTAGATCTGTTGTCTCTATGTCATGTATCTCTCTTGTCATATCTCTTTTATGGTGTCAAGGTCATGTAACGGCCTATGTTGGTTTCCCCACTATGCCTGGGATGAATGCTGTAATATAATTGGTTGTTTCTGATATGTCCCCTCTTGGTAGGGAGTATGGATGTATGTATTGAGTCTTTTGGTGATAGGAAGGTTCCTTATGGTGTATAAGTCTTGGTTCTTGTTGAAGAACATCTTTTGCAGATCTGGCCTACTGTCAGGGGGAGCACGAGTCAGCACAGCCAAACAGAGATATCAGCATGTCCTCAGGGGGAGCACAGCCCTTTGCCCTTGATGTCAAAGGGGGAGAGTGACTTGGTGTGGTGGTTGCCATCAAGTCCAAAGGGGGAGATTGTTGGCATTATGATTCAAGTGTTGTCCTTGATGGCAACTCACTCAGAGGATGGTACAGGTGCTCAGAGGTTGGTACAGGTGATGGCAACTTAATCAGAAGACAGATCTTAGTACAGCATGCCAAGGAAGTTCATATACGCATGTTCGTTAAGCCCAAGTCGCGTGTACACGCAAGTTGGTTTCAGAAAAAGCGCGTGTATGTGGAAAAGTATCTTTGGTCCATGGTGGTTAGTCCTTGGAAGTTGTGCCTATGATTTCGGACCATTGTGTCTCGACGGGCGTGTCGATCCCTAGTTTTGAAGTTGATGGTATTGTGTTACTATGGTTTTGGCTCTTGGTATTGAGCTAGGCCTAAGACTATATAAGGAGAAGAAGATCATTAGGCAAAATCATCTTTCGACAAGGCTTGAATATCTAAGAGAGAAAGAGATCTGATATGCAGGTTCTGGGTTGCTTGATCTAAGCCAAGGAGAGATCACATCGGTTGATGGAAGACTAGATCTAAGGATAGATCGGGATCTAATGGTTTGAAATGCACTATCATGATATGGTTGATTATGCGTATTTCTAGATCTGCATATTGTCGCAATGTTACGTTTTGGATCTAACTAATGTCTGGTACAGCTGCAAATTGAGAAAGTTTATTTTTAGATCTGTACGCAGGTTGGCTTCGGTAAAAGCGCGTGTATACGCGGGTTTTGCTCATTGAAGTAGCGTATATCTTTTGAAGCTTGATTTTGGGTTTACAGTGGGGTCTGACTGTTATTGCAGAGTTCTGTAGTCTGCTCTGTGTTCTGGTAACTGGTGATTGACAGGGTTCAGTGGTTCAGTGATTCAAAGTTTGGTTGTTTTATGCTTCAATGATCTGTTGTGGAAATTGAATGATTTGTGGTCTTCAGATTGTAATGTTGTGCTTCAGGAATATCCAAGTCTGAAAATGTATGAAAAGTGATACCTGAAAGAAGGAAGATTGTAGGTCAGCACCTACGTACTAGTATCTTGGCTAGTACAAGAGCAAAGGGGGTTGGAGCTCCCTTCCAAAGAAGTTTGGAGAACAAGAGAAGGTTGTAGCCTTCTGCAGGTTGTAGCCTGCGTACTGGTATAAGGCTGCACCAGTACAAAAGATTGTAAACTGAAGTTTCATATTAAAGAAAGATAGAGACAACTTGCAGCATGTGGTTTTCACCCACATTGGGTTTCCACCTTATATCTTGGTGTTCATGTGTGTGGCTTTTTATCTATTCTGTTATACTGCACATGTTTACTGTTAATGTGGTGAATAATGTCCTGATGCACTTAATTGAAGAATAAGCTAACTAAATTGTGAGTTTTCTTCTTATACGCTGTTTTACTTCGTCACAGTAGCGTGTACACGCTGGTTCACTTAACTGAAGTAGCGTATATGTTTCTGAGCATTTAAAAAGTTTGATTAATTTGATAATACTGATTCACCCCCCCTCTCAGTATTATTTCCAACAATATCATGGAAAAGTGCGAAACAGACTATCGTTGCTTCATCCACTATGGAGGCAGAATTTGTGGCATGTTTTGAAGCCACAATTCATGCATTATGGTTGCGGAACTTTATTTCAGGACTTGCGGTTGTCGACACCATTAGCAAGCCGCTGAAAATTTATTGTGATAACTCTGCAGCAGTATCAGAAACAAAGAATGTCAATCATGCACATCAGGACAGAACTTATGATTACAGACCCTTTGACGAAAGGGTTACAACCAAGACAATTTAAGGAACATGTTCAAAGAATGGGTCTTGGTTGTATTAATGATAATTGATGTGTGACATTCTGAGCTCTTTTATGTGTTTCTGATATACAATTATGTGTCTCTTGTTTTAATGAAGTAGTACGTATTTTATGTAATTTTAAAACAAGAAAGAGTCTTATAAAGATATTATGTTTAATCATTATGATATAAGACATTATGTGGACCATTATGCTGTTTTATATAAATTATGAGTATGAATTGATGGATTGCTGGTATTGTAGTATATGGAAGGGAATGCATTGAATTAATAGTGCACAACCGCCATAACTCTCAGCAATTTATCATAGTATGATGTTCAACACTTAATATTATGAATAGTCGGGTCAAGTGGGAGAATGTTAGAAAACTGCTATTAGAAACAGCAAAAGGCTCATTGCTTTTTAACGTTAAAGCAGTTTCTAATCTTAATGTGACCCGATCTAAAGCATTAAAGCATTAAAGCATTAAAGCATCAGATCTTAAGCGTTGAATTGGTATATGATGGACGTACCAGATTAAGAGTAAAATATATATAAAGGATTGGGTCCTCTCTCTCCCACACACAAGAGTTGCATTCTATTCCATCAAGAAGCACATAAAGGAAGTGAGGGCAAGAGGAGAGAAACCGAATTCTGAAGAAGAGGAGCAGAAGACAGAAGACAGAAGATGGCAGCCATTACTTCTTCCGCTGCTAATTAAGGTATGTCATCTTAAACAAAGATCATATTAAGTTTGTCAGTGAAATATTTGGTATTGATGATCTTTGGGCTGTAAGTAGCTAGATTTTACATTAAATACCTTGGAAAAAACTACATGGTTAGTTTTCATGGATAACAAGAAAGGTTAACCATATTAAAATGACAAGTTAACCAGAGAGAGATGAGTTAATTATAGTAATTTCATGAAAAAGTTTTCATGGTTCTTGTGCATAAAATATAGGTTGATACTGTTATTTTCTTGAAAAGGATTGCACGATTTTTGTATGCATAAAAATAATTTTACTATGTTAAATACCTTGAGAAGACTACATGGTTAGTTTTGTCTAAAGAAAATATTCATTAATGGTTAAATATTATTAGTTGGCTTTAAGGTATTGTGGTCTGTTTATAATCTTGAAGAACAAATTGATGTGGCTACATGTAAATTACAATTACCAACACCACAATAAGATGTATCTATTTCCATTTTATTCTCTAAGAGGAGACCAACGCCATTTTTATATTTATTCATTATGTTTTCCAAAACTTGTGCATGCTTACGAGTTAGGTAGATAGCACATGAAGTATTTAGTTCCATGATAATTCGTTATGAAAAAAATAACTAGTTTGTAATTCATTGCAGACAATGGATTATTATGGTGGGTGTAGAACTAGTCTTGGAATTTATAGCGTGCATTAATTCTTCTTGGAATGTTATGGTATGTTTATTTTAAACCTGGGAATGGAGAATTATTATGTGTAGCGATGCTTTTCAGTGGAGGTTGTTAATATAAGTATTCAAAATATGGAAAATGAGGAATGATGTTATGATTATATGCTTGTGTTTAATGTATATAAATTTGAATAAGAATTCATGCTTTATAAAGTTTATGAATTTATTTAATGCAAGATAAATAGATATTGTTTTATATGCATTTATTAATACATTGGAAAATTGAAAATTTAGACATGTATTTGTAAGTAAGAACATGTGCATAAGGCATTAGAATTTAAAAAATAAAATATTAGTTTTATTTTATATTATTTAGCAATGTTAGTACATTGCTACAAACAATAATGGTTGTATTAAGGGAGCACTTAGTAAGGGAACTAAGTGTTGGAATGAGAGGCAAACTTAGGGATTACACAATGTTTAGTTTTAAGGGTTAGAAGTGATGGACTAGAGCTTGATATTATGTAATGCGCAGTTTTGAATTCCTAGGAAAGATGACTACACATTTCAGGAGCTTAGTGAGGCAAGATCTAGCCTTGAGACTACCCAATATGCAACACAAGACAAAGAGAGAGGTTATGGTATTGTGAAATTGCACAGTTCAAGGAGCCATGGAGGCATATTATTGCTTGTCATTATGCAATGCACAAAAGGGGGTTGGGTAGGAGGGTGAACTGCGCAGTTGTGGAGGTGAAGAGGGCATGGTTAGGCAATCTGACTACACAATGCTTAATACTTGGAGGGAGAAACTACAAATTTCATATTTCTATGAGGCAACAGATTGGATTGAGGCTTACTTATGGAGAATGTGAATTTCAAGGAGGATAAGTGGAGTATATTTGAAACCAAGGAAATAATTGAAAACGATTACACACTCAGAACAACCAACGAAATAACATTGAACACTCAACACTCTTAAACAGCATGGTCCCTTTAATGTGACGACCAAAAAATAATCTCCTCCAAGTGTGACATTTAAGATACACTTTGTGATGACTGTGACGACACTAGTGAAACAATGCTCAATACTTGGTGAAATATATAATGCATGTATTCATGATGAGTAGAACACATTAGTGAAAGATAATACATCAAAACCATCGTTTAAGAATGTACAATTGAATCCCTTAGACTATGTGCAAAACAACTTTGCGATGATAGTAACAACACTAGTATGATAGTGCATGAAAGATTGATAGTGGATCTACTACATGTCTATATCATAAATAGTACCCATTAGCACACAAAATTCCCCTTGAAATGAACCATGACTCTATATTTTGTGATGTGCGACACTTCCCATACCAAAATATGGCACTTGTGAAAGTAAGAAAAAAGTGCCAATGACGCATGAAAAAAATAAACAAAAGTGGGTGCAACACATGCGAGCATGACGATCACATGAAAATTACACTTATCAAAGTGAATGAAAGATAAAATGAAAGTTGTGAACGTTAAAGTGACACTTGAGAAAATAAAGGCGCGTCAGAGCGATAGTTGAGAGAGCTCATTGGAATAAAAGTTAAATAGCAATCGAAGTGAGGGAGTCTATCAATTGAGAGTGTGCACAAAATATCCATATGTATTCCACAATACACTATGCTTATGTATTTCTCATTCACTATCACGAGTGATTGTGCAAGCCTTGTCCTTAAGAGTTGTGTAGTGCCTACGTAAGCTTAAATACAAAGAAGTACACTTTAAATTCTTCATAAGTTGAGTATGCATAGGAAGGTGACTTTGACACTTATAAGAGGAATCAATACTTTACATCACATTACATGATCATGAAGTGACCATAGAATGATGGATCACAAGATCCTCAGTAGGCTCCAAAATTCAATTGTAAGAAACATTTTTGAGGGTTTTGCCGCAGTGACAACATATCCATCTTTTGGTTGTTCCAAAATTTGTATTGGAAACTATGGAAATTATGAAAATATATATTATTTATTATTGCGTCAACATGAGCTCGAATGGTTGAATAAAGAGGTCATTAACATATGCCACAAAGAAGTAGTTACAAATGATGGTAGTGAAAAGAAACACTTGAAGGTCTACAACATGGTTGAAGCCATGGAATAGGAATGTTGAGAAATAAAAATGGCTAGAAGTGATCAGAATATTCACCATTTCTTGGTTCTAGTGTCCATATCTTTTGTAGCGTAGGGAACTGAAATGGATGAGTTCCTTTATATGGGACTTAGCAACATTAGATCTCATGATTCAAATAAAAAATATTTAGTTGTTCATGAAGGGAGAGTAAAATCTCATGAGATGGAAGTACAACCACATGGAATGGCCCAGTTTTATTGAAAGGCTTTACATTAGGCAAGGAAGGTGATCAACATTATAGATCCCGCCACAAACATGTATGTTAAAATGCTCCTTATCATTAAAATAATGTTATATTTTCCCGTATATATAGAAAATAGTAAATATAATGTTATATTTTCGAGGATATATAGTAAATAGTAAATATTTGTGTTGCAAATGTACTTTGTTGAAATGAAACAAACAAATATTATTTTTCTCACTTCAACAATGGTTTTAAAATTTTGTTGATAGAGAAAATGCGAGACTAATTTTCATTGCCTTCCTTGGTGTAACTTGGGGAGTAAGTTCTATTAACTGAATGTGAAGTATAAAATTTACAAAGTTGTTTTTACGGGATATTCAAAAGATTACGAAAGTTGTAAATATTCAATATTGTAATTGAACTAGTTAGATAACAAAATTTCTACAAATTTTCTAAAAATAACAAGAAAGGTTAACCATATTAAAATGACAAGTTAACGAGAGAGAGGTGAGTTAATTATAATAATTTCATGAAAGGTTTTCATGGTTCTTGCGCATAAAATATAAGTTAATAATGTTATTTTTCTGAAAAGGATTGCACGATTCTTGTGTGCATAAAAAGAATTTTACTATGTTGAATACCTTGAAAAAACTACATGGTTAGTTTTCATGGTTAACAAGAAAGGTTAACCATTTTAAAATGACAAGATAACGAGAGAGAGATGAGTTAATTATAATAATTTCATGAAAAAGTTTTCATGATTATTGTGCATAAGATATAGGTTCATAATGTTATTTTCTTGAAAAGGATTGCACGATTCTTGTGTGCATAAAAAGAATTTTACTATGTTAAATACCTTGAGAAGACTACATCGTTAGTTTTGTTTAAAGAAGATATTCAATAATGGTTAAATATTATAAGATGACTTTAATGGTTAAATATTATAAGTTGGCTTTAAGGTATTGTGGTTTGTTTATAATCTTGAAAAACAAATTGATGTGGCTACGTGTAAATTACAATTACCAACAGCACAATAAGATGCATCTATTTCCATTTTTTTCTCTAAAAGGAGACCAACACCATTTTTATATTTATTCATAAAGTTTTCCAAAACTTGTGCATGATTAAGAGTTAGGTAGATAGCACAAGAAGTATTTAGTTCCATGATAATCCATTATGAAAAAATACCATTAAGCAGTCTACTGGTTTGTAATGCATTGCAGACAATGGATTATAATGGTGGGTGTAGAACTAGTCTTGGAATTTATAGTGTGCATTAATTCCTCTTGGAATGTTATGGTATGTTTATTTTAAGCCTGGGGATGGAGAATTATTATGCGTAGGGATGCTTTGCAATGGAGGTTGTTAATATAAGTATCTCAAATATGGAAAAGGAGGTAATGATGTTATGATTATATGCATGTGTTTAATGAATATAAATTTGAATAAGAATGCATGCTTTATAAAGTTTATGCATTTATTTAATGCAAGATAAATAGACATTGTTTTATATGCATTTATTAATACATTGGAAAATTGAAAAATTAGACATGTATTTGTAAGTAGAACATGTGCATAAGGCATTAGAATAAAAAAAATAAGATATAGTTGTATTTTATATTATTTAGCAATGTTAGTACATTGCTAAAAACAATAATAGTTATATTTTAGTCCCTTTACTTGTACATTAGTGATGTTTGATGCTTCTTACTTCCATTCTTAGATAGTAGCATTTGGTTCATTATAATCTAGCGTTATTGCAAAGCATAGTTTATGGAAGTTAATTAGGACATGGTGTGATTTAGAATTGAATTTTCAACTCTTTCCTTGTACTTTATTTCTTGCAATAGGTTAAAGTTCTATTTCAAATAGTTCATTTTCTGTAATTCGTTTAGGATTTGACTTCAGTACATGCACTCCATTACATCATGAAAACAAGGGAAGGACACACTGTATGACGCACATATAGCACTAATACCTCTTAAGTTTGTATGAACCCCGGGTTGATAATTAAATTCATTAACCTTGGGAGTTGCAGCATTCTTGTTGCAATACCAAGGCTCATCACTTTTTGGTGCCATTGCCACGGAGGTGTCAAAGTATGCATTTTTTTCTTCCCTAGTTGTTTTATTTTTTTCTACTTTTTGCAAAAACAAAAAAAAATATTTGCATTAGGCATATTTAATTTCAAAAGTAGAAGATTGCATTGGATTATAGTTTTCATTCAATCATAAAAACAAAAACAAGATATCTCCAATACCAACCCACCCCCCCATTTGATCATGTGGTGCAGTAAGAGCCATATCACCTTTCACTTTTGCAGATAGAAGAAGAAGATGGAAAAGAATGTAGAAGAAATTGATGGAGATGATGACAATGAGGAAGATCCTCATGGATTTCCCATTCAAGATACTAATGGTGGTATGCACATGAAGAACATCCCTCCCTCTTTTCTTCCAAAATTTCATGGTCTAAGGTCAAAGGATCCGAAAACATTTCTCTTGCAATTTGAGATTGTTTGTAGATCTTATGGTTACTTATTAAAAACTAAAAAACTGAGATCATTTCCAGCAACATTGAAGGATAGAGTTCTTAAATGGTTCATGAGTTTAGGGACTAATTCAATTAGATCATGGAATGATATGAAAATGATATTTATAGAGAAATATAAAGATCATGATCTCAAGAAGAAATTTTTAGAATGAGTCAAAGAGAAGCTGAGAGTTTAGAGGATCTAATAGAAAGGTTCGTGTATAATGTTAAGAGGGGAAAACTACATCATTTAGGATCTGACACACTAAAAGCGCTCTTACATAGAATAATTAGGGATGAGTGGATTGATCTCCTTAATCTCGTGAGTAGATGTGATGTATCTCAATTATCATTCGATGAAATTTGTGAAACATGCAAACACATATAGAGAGAAAAGGCTAGAATAAGTCAATCAACATCAAGATTGGTAAGCCAAGCTAAACTTGGAAATTTGTTTGATGACCTTAAAACATAAATTCTTAGAAATCTAAAAAAACAAGTAGCAATGTTATGAATGCAAGATTTAGGAAAATAAAATGTTGATATTTTTGTTGTAGAATCACATGATGTTAAACATTGTCCATCATTACCAAGGTTGAAGGAATTTTACCAAGAGGACAATGGAGCAATCAGTTTTCATTGCAATTATGTTATGTAGCTCCAAGAGGACCATGGCAGCTTAGTCAACTTGATATGATGCAAGAGCCTAATTCACAATTTCAAGGTTATGCATATCCACCTAAAACTAATTGGAACACACCCTATCGTTGGCAACATTGGCCATATAAACTGCAAAACCAATCTTGGCAACAAGCTTGGCAAGGAACTTATGGGAGCCATCCACAATATCCTAATTATTTTTCTCAATATCCACCATACCAAATTCCATGTTATTCTTACCATTCACCTACACCATAACCACAACTTCATCCACATCCATCTCAAATATACACTCCCACTCAACTACCTGTACTACCATTCCCAAACCCAAACATTGAAGTAGCTCATCCCACTTATAATGCTGAGGTACAACACTTCCAAACATATTATCTTGAGATAAATGGTATGCACCATAGCTCATGATGAGTATTTCAAAAAAAGATCATCTTGATATCATTGAAGGACCACATCCAAAAGAAGAAGATTCAAATAAGAAATCCATAGAACAATGGACTGCGATTTATGAAGAGAAAACATCAAAATCAAAGATCGAGAGAACTCCCTCATGGTTACCATCAAATCCTCCATGTATTCAAGAGAACAATCGGCAAAAAGGGGAAGATTTGAAGGTCATGTTAGAAGAAGACATGAAAAATGATCCAGATCAGCAAAAGGACTAAGGACATGGAAACTATATTGAAATATGGTTCCAGATAGTCACTAAGTTGCAGCATCACTCTTTTCCTCAACTATGCTTGATCCTTTCAAAGTCAAATCATTTGGTCTTTGAAATCCAGGTACATGTAAATGCATACATTTCAATCCTCTTCATTATTTTGTCTATCATCTTGATGTGCACATGGATCCATTGGAAGTATTCTTATACTTGAAAGTGATTTTGTTTTTCTAGTAGGGTAGGGTAGAAGAAAAAAAAAATTAAGAAAGAGAAAAAATAAACATCTAAGGTGAAAACCTCCATGAGGCAGTCAATGGGTTGAAAAAAAAAACAGAAAAAAAAGAAGATCCTAGGTGAAAACCTCCTTTGACGTGCCTAAGAAGACCTACTAGTTTAAAACCTCATTGACGCACTTAGTAGGAGTAGAAGGAAAAAATAGAAAAAATAAAAGAATCCTTGCTCCATGCATGCATGTACTCTCCAACATCTAAAAGCAACAACAACAAGTTGGTACCAAAAGGAAAATTGGTCAAGCCTAGTAAAAAACAATCAATTTTTGACCTTCTCCTACTTCGCTCAAATGTTCCAACAAGGCTAAGGCCATGCCAATCCATCACCCTCATCTATTTTCACCATCCACCCATCATTCTCAGGCTTCTACCACTCACTTTCCTTGTTGTCCTAAAAAACTATAGGATACTTTGTTTTACTACATGATACAAAAATACATAGAGCAGAAATTTGTTTTTGCTATAACTTGAAAACCATGCATCCATTTGCAAATTTTTTTTAGGGGGAGATGCATATGGATGATGGTAACATGATCAAGCAATTTTAGCAGATTCCTTTCCACGGTTTCCAAGAAATAGGCCTCCATCACCTTCAACCATCTTTGCATTTTCTCAATATCCATGTGTCCATTTAAAAATTTGTTTCATGGAGAGATGCATCTAGATAATGGTAACATGCCCAAGCAACTTCAGCAAATTCTAGTGCACGGTTTCCAAGAAATTGACCTCCATCACCTTCAGCCATTTTTAGGTTTTCTCGAGATCCATGCATCCATTGACCAAATTTTTTCTATGGAGAGGTGCATAGTGACGATAGCACCATGTTCAAAAATTTTCAGCTCAATCCAGTCTACTGTTTGAGAGATATGGACAAAACAAGTTGTTGTCCTGTAAACCTACAAGATACCGAAAAACACCTACAGGATTGGCAGTGAGAAGTTTTAAAGGAGATCCAGAGGTTAAAGAAGCTCCTCCAGAGTTTTGCAGCAGCATCATGAACATCAACATCACCATTTCACATCAACATCATCTCAGTAGAAGCATGCATGTCTCTCCAACAACCATCACGTAGTTACAAGTATGCAATATTGTTGACCTCTTCTCTTGAGCATATTATAGTTAGAAATTTGTTTTCAATGCATGAGAGATGAGGATTAATAAGCTAATGATGGGTAATTAGTCTCATCTACCTTCAACTAGTTAATTGAAACTTACTCCTTCACTCATGCAATGTTGAAAAGTCAAATTATGAAAGGTTATGATTTCAAGGAATGAGGACAGCAGTTAAAACAAGAAATTTTTGCACAGGCCAAGGTCACCAAAACACTCCAAGCCCTCCATCCACTTCATATTCACTATCTATTCATCACTCATCCATCCCATTTTATTCTTAAAGAGAAGAAAGAAAACGAAGAGAGCATCCTCTCCATTTTCATGAAATTTCCATTTGCAGGATAGCAAGAAGCACAGTCAAAGAGAAAAGGAGGATCACAAAGAGACCCCTGTCACTCACATTTTTATTTTACCACTCATTACCATTCATTCCTACACCATTTCTATCATTTTTCCACTCATCTACTTCAGTTTACAATGGGGCTCTGTTTTCTATAGGATGATCCTGTAGGAATTACAGTGACCCAAAAATCCTATAGGAGGAAGTCCTAAGGAAAATACATGGTGGAACAAGGTAGAAAAATGTTGGTAAGGGTGTGGAAGACCTTTCGAAATGGATAAAATAATCAAGAACCATATTGAATAAGGGGAAGAAGGAAAACTAATGGTCTCAAGAAACAAGGATTTTTCTTTGCACAAATATGTTTTTTGGCTTGTCCTTGCAGAATTTACAGCCAAGATTCTTAATGCACAAGAGAGAGGTGACGAGGGCCATGGATGAGGCACAATGACGTCACTAAGATTCTCAGAGGATGAGCAACACTTTCAGCAGGAGGGTATGATGGACCTCTAAATTATACATAAACTAAGGCCCATGCCTCTAATTTAAAACATAAATTAAGGCCTATCACCATCTTTCAGCACAATAAACCTCTATTTTTGCACTATATAATTTATTTTTAACTTTAATATATTCATTAGGGTGGTTTATGAATAATTTTATATTTATGCCTAATATTATTTATTTTTGTGGAATATTATGAGAATACTGGGCAGATTATGAAGAGTTGGAGGAGGAGATAATTTAGGGACTTGTTCTTTACTACTCGAGGATCAATAATAAATAATAAGTCAACAAGATATTATGAAATTATAGTACAAATTGTGGAACTCCAATGATTGAGAAAATCTAGGAATGTGTTCCACTAATTGAGGGAGAAAATCCACTAATCAAGGCATTTCGGTGGGGAAAGCTTCCTCCATTCATGGGGAATGATTCTTAATCATTTTTTATATGTACCAAGTTGAATTTTCCTCTATGGGATGATTGAGAAAACCTAGGAATGTGTTCCCTGCCATTTAATGCAAATTCCTAGTATTGGGGACCAGATCTTCTAATCAAGGTATTTTGGTGCGGAGAGCTTCCTCCATTCATGGGGAATGATTGTAATCACTTTATATGAGTATCAATTCAAATTTTCCTCTAAGGGGAGATTTTTCATTAGTGTTATTGTGGAGATAGCTTGTATTTTTGCACCTCCATTGTATTTTCCTATAGGGATGTAATTCTTTTGATGAAAATAATGAAGATTGGTGTCACGTTCAGCTTCTAAAACTTGTTTTCCTCCATAGGTCTCTGATTTTCCTTGGGCTTGGCCATCCCAGGAGCCTCACATCCATTTTGTATCATTTTCCTTCCTTATTTACATTGCTTATTCACATGCATCTCTAGTTTTTATTTGTTTCCACTTATGCATTTAGTATTAATGATTTGTTGTTGTAGGATTGAGTTAAATGGTTTATCTAAGTCCTTTTGCAGTATCACAAGAATTATTTCATCCTTGGAAAATCTTTGGAAGTTCATAATAATCACTAAGTTGCTTGGATTAGTCTTCTTATTCCCAAATCGAGATTGTTGGACCTCCTTTTTAGCAAATAACAATAAATTTATGCTATTTTTTAGAGCATGCTAATGAGCTTCAATTGACTTGATTCAACTTGAAATAGATCAAAAAAACATTCTATTTCATAACAAAAACTACCCCATTGCATTCTCACTTGATTTGGTTAGGCATTTCTTAGATTTACTAGCTCACTAGTTCTCAAATTTCTAGATTTTCGACTAGTAATGTTTTTTTTCAAGTTTTCTTTTGCATGGGTTAACATATGTATTTTTTAGTGATTCCACTTGAAAAAGGGACCTAAAACATCCTAGTTAATAAAAAAAAATTCCCATCCAATTTGGATTTGATTTTCTTGTTCATTAAATCCCCACCATTTTCATCATTTCACAAGGAAATTTCTCCAAGATTTTTGAGCGAATCCATCGATATCCCGACTTTGGTTTTGAGTTTTGAGTGATCCTAGGAATTTTACCACTTCATTCCACCCATCACACACCTTTCCTAGGCCTTCCATCACCTCCAACACCTCAGATTTTGCTCTCGGTTGTATCCTAGAGGTTTCCTGTAATTTCTGCAGGGTCATCTTGTAGGTTTCTAGTACATCCTATAGGTTTTCCTGAAACGTCCAATTTTGAAGCTAAATTGATGGAAAACCTCTAGCAAGTAAAAAAAAAAATCCTCCCAAGGGTCTCCCACACCATCCAACCATCCCCTAACCCTTCCTTCCAACCTCCAACATCCTTAATTCACCTTCCACATCACCAAAAGACATTAGTTTGCATACATGATTTTGCATGAAAGGAAAAAAAGACAAAAACAGATTTATTTCAGTCCCTTTACTTGCACATTAGTAATGTTTGATGCTTCTTATTTCCATTCTTAGATAGTAGCATTTGGTTCATGGTAATGTAGCATTATTTCAAAGTATAGTTTCTTGGCAGTTAATTATGACATCGTGTGATTTAGCATTGAATTTCTATCTCTTTCCTTATATTTTCTTTCTTGCAATAGGTTAAGGTTCTATTTCAAACATTTGATTTTCTACAATTGGTTTAGGATTTGACTCCAGTACATGCACCCCATTACATCAGGACAAAAAAGGAGGGACACATTGTATGCCACACATATACTGATGACACCTCTTAAGTTTGTATGAACCCCAGGTTGATAATTAAAGTCAGTAGCCTTAGGAGTTGCAACATTCTCGTTGCAATATTGACGCTCATCATCAAACACATAGACGACCTGCCCTTGCATCCCACTGCTATTATACAACCATTAGCCCTCAGTCCCTCTCATGCTATGTCTAAGGGAGGGACCAATAACTCAATGTCTCTCTCATAGGCCTTCCTCTCAGTGTCTGTGGTTCAAGATTGCCAATTGTGTGCCAATGACTCTCGGACTTGAGCCACTTTTCTATCCCAGAATCTTGGCATCTTACCATAACTTGTTGTAACTTTCATAAATCGTTAAAAAAGCAATAATAATGTTGATCAATAAAAATCACCCTCAGGAGTAGGCTTGAGCATTCCCAACCGAGATTGGAATTCTATGAAACAGTTGGCATCAAGGCAACCTACAGGTCTAGGATACAAGGCATATTATAAATGACTGAAACAACTTATGAAACACCATCAATAGGATCACCTCCTTCTCCATTGAGCTACTATATCATCAATTAGGTCTTTCATCCATCAATTTAATAGTTACAAGTAAATACACTAAATAACCATGACATAAACAAGTCACATAACCATGCTTATAGCCAACATCAAACCATGTAAATAAAAAAATATAGGAAAACCATTAAATCCAGATGTAAATCAATAGAAAAGTAAGGAAAATTAGCTTTTATTAATCATAGGCAAATCCAACTAGGTTCGGGACTTCCATGTACCACCCGACTATAGACATGGTTGAACCAAATCTCACATTTACCTAGTCACCCCCATGCCATATTCCAAGCACGAATGTAGGATTTCATAGAATAACCAATCTAAGAAGAACCAAAGGAATCCAAAGGTTAAACCACCTCCACCCTCACCAAACAATGATCACACCAAAACTGGTGCACTAATCAAAACCAAACAGAATTTGGAATTCCATAAGGAATCCATCACTATCCTTAAGGAATTTTTCATCTCCTTGTCTCTCATACTTTACCACAATCCAAACTCAACTCAATAGGACCTAAACCGACACTTCTCGTGCAAGCTTTACCATGTATCCAACCAAAACCGGTCAAGGGATTCTTAGGCCCTTGGGAATGAGCCTTGAGACCACCTTTGCCCTAGATTATGGAATCTATCCTACAATGCCAAAGATCCGAAACCAAAATAAACATCCCAACATATGATGCCATTTGGAAAAAGGCTAGACCAGGGTGAGATCCACTGTCATAACCTCGCAATACCATTCCACTGACAACAAGAGAATCATACACCAACATGCAAAGCCATGCATGTCCAAACCAGATAGGAAATCACACATGCAAAAACTTACCTGCAAGTATTCCTACTGAAGCTACTTGATCCTGCTTTCCTTCGTTGATCCTTGCTTTCTTTTCCATTCATTTTCTTTCCTTCCCTTCCTTTTCTCCAAAACTATCGTGCTCCAAGAAAACTCTAAGTGACCAATGGAGTGAGAGAGAGAGAATAATGAGAGAGCCCCAAACTTGAACTTTGAAAAAGCCATGAAATGATCCTTAGAATCCCTTTTGTGCATGAGGCCTCTAATTTCTTCATTTTCCATTATTTTCCTTCAATTTCGTCCTCACATGCAACCTGTGACCTCTTTCCTTCCTTTCTCCTAATTTCCTTTATTTTTATAAATAAATGTGTCAAAGTTTCCTTCCTTTTAATTCCTTTGCCCTAGCCTTTGCCAATTTTCCTTAGCCAAAACACACATCCGGTGATTCCCACTAGGATATATTTGCCCAACATTCATCTGGGAATAAGTGCCCCTTACCCGTGGTCTTATGTTTCCTTTATTAACTTTTATTACATGAGAATTTCACCACGGTTGTTACACTTATACTTTGAGCTCATCCTCCCATCAAGAGTGTATCTCAAGCCTAGATTGGTAAATGAATAAGAATTCCTAAACTACCATCCTCATATATTTATTACCATCCAAAGGCTAGGGATTAACTTTTGTAGATACATTCCACCCTCATGTTTTTGTTGTGGGAGTCATTACTTCATGCATTAGGGTGACATAGAGGTACACTTTATGGCAAGGAAGTACAAGTCAACTTGGAGGATAATTTCTACAAGAGAAACTCCTATATTGCTTTATACCTCTCTCCATTTCTATTAATACGAAGAATTCATTCCTTTCCGATATGTAATGTTATGTTTTCATGTACTCAAATTCCATGTTGATCCATTGAATAAAGCTATTAGATTATCCTACATAGATGTCATAGATCGTTGGCTTGTGTTGTTTGCTTTTGGAGGTTCTAATTATAGTGATCATAGCTAGGATTCAAGTGTCCAATCCAAGAGTGGAGTGAATCTAATGACATATTCAAGGTAGGCCTCATCCCATTACCTATTTATTTAAGGAAAACAATAACTTCTTTATATTTGTGTTCTTCTAGACTAGGACATCAATTCTAGGGATGATACTTATGTTCGCAGTCGCCTACTAATAAAATATAGAGTCCATGAAAAAGGATAAGTAGGTCATGAATTCCAATCCCATCTATTTGAGTAGATATCAGCTCATGGGAATATTTTGCTTATTCTTTCTATCTATTAGCCCTTGCAACATTTTTTGGAGCAAAATTAGTTCATTTCAATTCAATTTCAAAATGTATAATGACATTTGACTTTACAAAAAGGCACCATTCTATATACCATGATTGATTTGTAGCATATCAGAGCCTTACATGATGAGTTTTTGGGTGGAAATGATGGTCCTAGGAATTGAGCATATAATTGATCACATGAAGTCATTTTCAATCAAAACTTGGTTGCATCACCTTTGGCCCTCAAATTTTCATTAACATCATGCACTCGTTGCAACAACCACCACCAAATCAACCCAATAAATAATCAAGACTCAAACATAATTTCTCTTTCCCAGATAGCTTAATCCATAATACCATACACAATAATAAGTAATCATTGACAAATGATTGTCAAGGGAGGATCAACATCCAATTTTTTTAAAGGAGAAACATGAGAGAGAATTGTAAACCTGTAAACTTCCCTCATTGATTTTTGTAGGGAATAACCCCATGTTAGTATTTCTCTAATTGAATTTACATTTAGGGATGCAAGAGATAGAGTTGTAGCTTAGAGTTTCTATGAAGAGAGAGCCTTATATTGATACTGTCATCAAGAGAAGGAACACAAACCATATAATTTAGAAGATAAAGAAAAAACATCACCCTATATACCAAATCCATAAATATTCCATCATTTTTCTTTGTAGAGTAGATATCATCAAGATAAGGGCCCTATATTACAAGGTCGATGCAATATTTCTTTGTGGACTTTAAATTCCATTATAAATCGAAGATACATTTTGGTGCTACCATCAGATCTACCCATTCTAATATATTTCTTTTGGAGCCACCACCTTAAATCCCTTTCCAAATCTTATAGTGAAAAACCATAATCCTTCCATGGTATCCTTCTAGTTCTTAGCACTACCATTATAAGGCAAATCCACTAGTTCTAAGGTTTTAAGACCTCCTGTCAGTGCCTGGATCTACCTCAAGCTAAAGGAAGGCAGGTCTAGGGTAACATCCAACCGCGCTTAACCTGGTAGCTAGCCCTACGAGGTCTGGAGAAGGCTCTCTCCTTGTCAATCTCAATTATGTTATTGGCAATTAGTGCTTGAGATGACTGAAATTAATGTAGATATTAGGCTAGGTATAGTAGCTCAGGTTTTTTGATTGATTTTTGTTTTAGGTCGAAACAGTAAGAGAAAGGATGATTGGACTATGGAATTGTTGTCAGTTTCTGCCGACAAACCTGGGGCAAATTAAGTGCCATGTTCAGCCAAGTGAAGATTGTAAATCTGAGAAGTATGAGGGAGAAAGCCCGTTGCCCTACAGTTATTAGACAAAGGATGAATCTGCAACAACAACATTAAATGAAAGAGAATCATGAGGTTGCTCAACAGAGCATGTAGCCAAGGATGAATTCTGCATAAGACAACTATTACAACTAACAACAAAATCATCATGAAAGGAGCATCATTACAGATGAATTACTAACATATTACTTAGATAATGCTGTAACAACGTAGAAAAAACATAATGTTTAAATGAATTACAGGAAAAACATACTAAACATCAACACTGTGATGAATCCCAGATCCAAAGGGAAAAAGACTGCTTTATTAAAGTGATATTCAGGAAAAAATTTACACAAAGCCAAGATAGCCTCTCTTCTACCAAAATCGAACCTCTACACAATGAAATTCATAAAATATATACATATTCTCATCCCTATACTAAGGGAATTGAGCTCAACCATCTTCTTCAAAATAGAATCAGTTACATTAAACTTTGACCGAATTATTGAAAATAGGTGTTGAAGATAAACTCGTATCTCCTAAACCATAGAACCTGTTACAAAATTGAAAGAAATTGTAGATAAGGTCATCTTGGAGAAAAACCTCGTTCAAATTTTTGAAATTCATTTCCAGTTGCTCAAAATTTGTGCCACAAAATCATCTCTAAAACAGAAAATCATTAAAAAATTAAATCTGTGAAAATGAGCTGTAAATATCTAGTCACATATCTGAATTTGTGACACTTGTGAATAAAATAAAATATGCTTTTGTTGTATGCCTCATGTGTAACAAAAACCTCCTTGGGTTTTTCAAAATTACTTTCCATCTGTTGTAAAATGGTGCTGCACTAAAATGACTAAAACAATAAAATAAATGAGAATTGTGTTTTGTTTTAATGTAGGCTTAAAATATAACCACATATCTCCCACATGGTAACACTTGTGCATAAATTGAAGGAGGTTGTTGTTATTTGGTATGTGATGGAAAAAAACCTCTTTCACTTTTGAAAAATTCCTTACCATTATTTCAATAACTAATCTTGTACTAAACTTTTCATTGTGTGCAGCAACTGACCTCAAAACATGCATCACCAAGAATCACTCATTCATTTCCATCATATCTTCTGATCCAGAAACCGGTTACGAGAGTGTGATATACTGTTGGAAATATTTTTCTGAGCTTCTTCTGATGCAAAAAACTTAGGATATGATTTGCACTAAAGATCATGTGCAAAACATCTCTGAAAACCAGACATAGTAAGAGCCCATTTTGATCCCTGGTGATAGGTTGTGAAGATTGGAACTAACATTAGCCTTATTAGGAATGACAAACCCTTGGAGGTGTCAAGAACGCCATAGAACAAGTGCCTCATCCATTGGGCAATATGGTCAAAGCACTGCAAACTCAAAATAACTCATACCAATCCAAACTAAAATGCTGCCTTTGGAAGCTTATTTATTTACACAAACCTACCCTACTTTGCTGCAAAATAAATGGATCAAGTGATGTTGTAATTCCATATAAACCATTCAAGTAACTGTGACAAAGATGCTACTTGAAAGTGCTTCAATTAGGACACAAATGTAAATGGTGACAACCATCCATGCACAAACTGAATTTGGTTGTGTGAAAGACAATCTGACTTATCATTCAAATTGAAAGGATACTCCATATATACGACAATAGGATTAAAGAAGCCAGATTCTGTTTGCTTCCCTAACTCCTCAGCACAGACCTCCAACTGCAAACTGTCAATGCAAGCATTGACATGTAGCTCGATTGTTTGTTGTTTTTGAAGGAGAGAGAGTTTCCAAGAACTTTTTGGGATCTCAAAATTCATATGATTGGATCTGATCATTTAAATATTGAATCTCCTTCTCAAATTTTTCAAGAACTAACTCAAAGAAATAAGTTTTAGCTTTAGGAGGAAACTTCAAAGATCTCAAACATTGAAGCATGGTAATGAAAAATACTTCATCAATTTCAATATCCACTAACTGATCTCTAACTTCATTTAAAACTTCACGAAACAAAGGGTTTACCACATACCCTACCATTTTATTTTAGTGCATGACAGAATCAATGAGTGCTGGAATCTATGGATTGAGTTGGAGTCACCAGGTGAATGTTTTAACCTTCATATGTGTCTGACAGTTGTCCATCATCAGAAATCAGATCTACAACTTGAATGATCTTTCTTGGAGAAGATCTGTCACCTCTTCTCCAGTATGGTCGCCACTATGTTAGTGCTTGGATCTACCTCAGGCTGAAGGAAGGTAGGTCTAGGGTAACATCAAACCATGCTTAACCTGGTAGATAGCCATACCAAGTTGGGAGAGGGCTCTCTCCTTGTCAATCTCAATTAGGATATTGGCAATTAGGGCTTGAGATGACTAAATTTAATGTAGATATTAGGCTAGGTATAGAAGCCCATGGTTTTTTTATTGATTTTTGTTTTGGGTTGAAACAACAAGAGAAAGGGTGATTGGACTATGGAATCGATGTCAGTTTTTTCCAGCAAACCTGGGGCAAATTAAGTGCCATGTTTAGCCAAGTGAAGATTATAAATGTGAGAAGTATGAGGGAGAAAGCCCACTACCCTGTAGGCATCATAAAAATGATGAATCTGCAACAACAACTTTAGATGAAAGAGAATCACAAGGTTGCTCAACAGAGCATCTAGCCAAGGATGAATTCTGCATAAGAAAACCATTACAACTAACAAAAAAATCATCATGAAAGGAGCATCATTACGGATGAATTCCTAACATATTACTTAGATAATGTTGTAACAATGAAGAAAAAACATAATGTGTAAATGAATTGCAGGAAAAACATACTAAACATCAACACCGTGATGAATCCCAGATCCAAAGGGAAAAAGACTGCTTTATTAAAGTGATATTCAGGAAACAATTTACACAAAGCCAAGACAGCCTCTCTGCTGCAAAGATTGAACCTCTACACTATGAAATTCATAAAATATATACATTTTCTCATCCCTATATTAATGGAATTGAGCTCGACCATCTTCTTCCAGATAGAATCAGTTACATTAAACTTGGACTGAATTTCTGAAGATAGGTGTTGAAGATGAACGCGCATCTCCTAAACCATAACACTTGTTACAAAAATGAAAGTGGTTTTTGTAGATAAGCTCAAGTTGGAGAAAAAAATCTATCAAATTTTGGAAATTCGATTCTAGTTGCTCAAAATCTGTGCCATAAAATCATCTCTAAAAATGAAAATCATTAAAAATTTAAATATGTGAAAATGAGTTGTAAAGATCTAGTCACATATCCAAATCCGCGACATCTATAAATAAACTAAAATAGGTTTTTCTTAGATGACCCACAGTTAAAAAAAAACTTCTTGGGTTTTTCAAAATTACTTTCCATCTGTTGTAAACTGGCACTGCACTAAAATGACTAAAACAATAAAATAAATGAAAAATATGTTTTGTTTTAATGTAGGCTTCAAATATCATTTCATATCCCCCACATAGTAACACTTGTGCATAAACTGAAGGAGGTTTTTGTTATTTTGGTATGCTATGGAAAATAACCTCTTTCACTTTTGAAAAACTCCTTACCCTTATTTCAGAAACTGATCTTGTACTAAACTTGTCATTGTGTGCAACAATTGACCTCAAAACATGCTTAACCAAGAATCACTCATTCATTTCCTTCATATATTCTGATCCAGAAACCGGTTACAAGAGTGTGATATATCATTGGAAATATTTTTCCGAGCTTCTTCTGATGGAAATACTTAGTATATGATTTGCACTGAATATCATGTGCAAAACATCTCTGAAAGCCAAGGATAGTAAAAGCCCATTTTGATCCCTGGTGACAAGCAGTCACATTGCTCAACCATTCCCTCTTCACCTACACAACTGTGCAATTCACCGTCTTGCCCAACCCCCTTTTGTGCATTCCATAATGACAAGAAATAATATGCCTCCTTGGCTCCTTGAACTGTGCAATTTCACAATCCCCTAGCCTCTCTCTCTCTCCTGTGTTGCATATTTGGTCGTCTCAAGGCTAAATCTTGCCTCACTAAGCGCCTCAAATGTGTAGTCATCTATCCCAGACCTTCAGAACTATGCATTACTTAATATGAAGCTCTAGTCCATCACTTCTAACCCTCGAAACTAAACACTATGTAATCCCTGAGTTTTCCTCTCAGTCCAACACTTAGTTCCAGCTCAATCAACATTTTCTTGAATCAAGTTAGACTATCATATTTCCAAACTGATTTCATCTTGTCATAAGTGATTTTCACTTTTAGGTACTACATCTTGACATGATAGGATGACTCCTATAGAGGTGGAGAAGGAGACTACGCTAAGACACTTGTGAAGTTGAAACCATGAAGAGGTTATGAAGTGAGAAGGTGAAGGAACACTAGTTTACAACAAAAGACCAAAGATCAGTACCACATGAAGACTCCATAACATTCTTCCCCTTGGAGGGTGAAGATGAAGAACAAATAAGATATTTCATGAGGATGAAGTATTGAATAGACCTCTCATAAATATTGAAGACAAAGGAACAAGAGAAACAACTTGACATTGCCACTTCATCATGAAGTCGATATCATCATTACCAAGTTGTGATTTGTACTGGTACCACCATAATGTCACGTATGTCCATGTGTCTTCCCATATCATTTCTGGATGTAATGATGTAATTATCAAAGGGAAAGGGAAAAATGTAATGTTTGGAATCCCAAGAGTCATATGTGAAATATGAAAAGTTAGATAGTCATATATGGACAAAAGAGCCTTTAGGGAATGTAAAAAAGTCACAAATAAGTCCAAAGGTAAAACTAGAAGTCTAACAGTCATGAGGGAAGCTCAAGAGTCATGAGGATATGAAAGGTCATTCCTCTTGTTATATTTACACCCTCATAATTCAAGGAAAGGGATTTTGGAGGCTTAGCCTTTGGAGAGATAGCCTTGGCTTCTCTAGCTTAGCATATGAGAGAAAAGCATTCTTTGGAAAAGAAAGAAGTGTCTTAATATTACACTCTTGGTGTTAGTGGCTTTCCATTGTAACTATCTACTTGGATATTTCACCTCATAATCAGAACCTCGTTTGAGCCAAAAAAAAAATCATGCATATGTCGTAATGTTGTAATACTGGTCTTTAAGTGTTTGCGATATGTGTTGTTATAGTCTATACTAAAGAAATTAAATTATTTTGGTGACGTTAGTGCTTATCTTGTTGAACATGTGTTGCATTTTCTTTAATATTCGTTGTGTTTATGTGAACTATTTCATTAGATAGCTAAGAAAACTTTCCTTACTCTTTTGTGTCTCTCTTATGATAGTACTATTACTTTCCTTCTCGAGGCTCATTGTTATTTTACTGTCATGAAATTCTCCATTTACATATTGCAATTAGTGTTTCATAGTGTCAACTTACTTGCTGATCTCAAAGGTTATGTGGACACTCTCTTATGTTATTCATTGCAGCTGATGAAAAATTTTAAGCTATGGTGGTTGGGTCAATACTCTGAATGGGGATCCTAATCCAAATAATGTGATGTCTAATTCAAACTTAACATCAGGGAGATGCCCTTGGTTGATGGACTTCCAATGCCCTTGACATGATGATAATTAACATTGTGGTAGATAATGAGGTCATCATGATTGACTATTGATTTATGCCGAGTGAAGGCTTGTCAAACATAGTTTACAAGGGATAACTTACCCTGCCACGAGGGATAACTTACCATGCCATGAAGATATTATGCCCAAGAAATGTTCTATAAAGTGTTTACGAAACATGAATCCATGTTGAATTTATTCAACTCTAGTCAATTATGTTTAAATCGAAGATGATATTCTTCCTATAAAATTTTAACAATGGAAAAGGGATGGATGTTAGAAAATTATATATTGCACAGAAATGAAAGACATCAAATATTACTGAAACACAAACTCACAAACACATAGAACATGAGAGACATAGTTATATGTGGTTCACCCAATTTGGGCTACATCCACAAACAAAAATCAAATAAAATCCTTCCTTTTATAATATCCAGCAAAATGAAGAGATACAACCTACAACAGATCCATTGTAATTTCCTTTTCGCTCTCACACAGTCTCCTCTCCCTTTCTTTCTCAGAATAATAATACACAACAACAATACAATTCCCTAATATAAACTGAGGGTTGACTTCTAGGGAATGCTAAATTAACATATATTATACCATCAAATCATCTGCCTAATGAACAACGTAGATTGACTATGAAATTACAATATTTTACAAGGAAAATTTTCATCTATTTTTGGCTTTGAAGGCGTTGCCCCCAAATAGCTGCCAAGGGGGTCTCCAAACATGCTACCACCCCCTAGAATCCCTAGGAAGAAATAGTGGGGGGGAAATACCCCCTCATCGTGGATTGGGATCCAAACGTTGTTGAAACAAGACCTGTGAATCAGGAAGATAATCAGGCTCCACAACCAACAATCTCCCACTTAGAGACTGATTATATCAACTCCATCACTACTTCACTTGTTGGACAATGACTCCAATTGGACCTAGTTGTTTCTGATGTTTACTGTTGTACTTGAAGACCAATTGAAGCTGAGTAGAATTTCAATTTCTCCCTGGTTATAACTTTTGTTAACATATCTGTAAGATTCTGGCTAGTCTGTATATTTTCCAGCTTCAACTGTCCAACTTCAAACATTGGTCTTATGAAATGGTACGTGAGTTATATATGTTTATTCTTGGAATGAAATATTGAGTTATTTGCCAAATTAATTCCACTCTGGTTGTCACTCTATAACCTGCTCATCTCCTTCTTCTTGCCCAACTAATCCATAAACCTGTGTAACCAAATCATTTATTTACTAGTCTTTATAACAGCAACATAATCTGCTTCTGTTGTTGAAAGTGCAACAATGTTTTGCAAAGTTAAAACACAATTGATAATTGTTCCACCTAAACTAAACACATACCCTATGGTGCTCCTCCTATTATCTCTTTCATCCTCCATATATGCTTCAACATATCCCTATAGAGCAATGTTTAAACCTCCAAAACATAATGTGCTAGGCCCCTATACTACTAGTGTAACCCCTTATTGTTATTAGTATAACCCACTTATTATATTGATGTACCCATGTAGTGTCCATATTGTTACTATTGTGCCCCATAGAAGCCCACTATGGTTATTATTGTGCCCTTATAGTATTATTGTTATGTCGGCTCTGATTATGTTATGACCCCTTAGACTCCTATATATAGAAACGAGGTCTTTTCATTTGTATCATCAAAGAATTGTTCATTTCTGTAATTTAAAGGAGGTTGCCCCCTCGAAGAGGCTGAATTCTAAGGCATTGATCTATCTTTTCCATCTTTTCTTGAGCTGGTTTCATAACATTCGGTATCAGAGCTTTGGATTCTAGGGTTTCGCTGCTCCAATCAGGTCATTGTGGAATTTTCGCTATAACATTTTTTCTGTGACGTTTCCGAAGTCGCAAAAAAAACCCATTTGAGAAAAAATCGCGCTGAACCTTGGGTCTGAATTTCAGATATTTTCACACGATATTTGCGGAGATATGATCTGAGGAAGTTGGTCTTTTCGCAGACTCCTGAATTACATTCAAAACAGGTGACCTAGGGAAAATCATCATAACTTTCTCTCTGGGGATCAGATTGAAATTTCGTAAGAAGGTACAGAGAGAGAACGGACTGTAGTTTCTTGTATGCATTTTTTAGATCCAAATGTTGAAACAGTGACTCGTGGCACGGCGTACAAGTTCACTCTACTGAACTAGTCTATAATCAGGTCATCTTGGGACATTGTTCATAACTCTTTCTTGGAGAATCCAATATGGATCAGACTGGTGGCATTGGAAAGAGGACACAGAGGGCTACTATAGATCATAAATTCAGAACATGAATATCTGAAAGTACAGAGTTACAATCGTTTCGAGGCCGAGCTCCTAAAATCAAGAAAAAGCAAGATGAGGAAGTTTGATGGCAAGGATCCGGTAAATTGGATACTTCAGATGGAGCAATACTTTGATCTACATGGTGTACAACTATTACAAAAGGTATGTATTGTATCTTCATATTTAGAACCAGATCAATTTTTATGGTACAAAGGGCTTTGTTCTCGTTAACAACTTGTTATGTGGTCAATTTTCACGGAGAAAATGATAGCACATTATGAGGATACAAAGAGCAACACCTTCTTTAGAGCAACACCACAACAATTGGAAAGAGTAAAAGGGATTTGTGAAATAGTGGAAGGAAAAATTATGGAAACCAGGAAGCGTACCCCTCACAACTATAAATATGGAAGTGTTGTTTCTCCTAGCCTTCCACAACCTACAAGGGTTACACCACAACAATTGGAAGAAAAAAGAGAGAAAGGGCTTTGTTACAATTGTGATAGCAAATGCACTAAAGGTAATAAGTGTGCTGAGAAGAAATTATTTTACATAGAATATGAAGAGGAGGAAGAAAAGGATCAAGAAAGGTCAAAACAAGAAGATATATGCCAGGACCCCACCCCAGAGAAGGAAGAAATGAATTAGACCATATCTTGTAAAGCATTGGTAAGAATTACCACTCCTCAAACTCTCAAGATAGAAGGACATATGAAGAAGAAAAAGGTCCAAGAAGTGAAAGATCACATCGAGAAAGAAGAAATGAATCCAACCATATCTTGTAATTCATTGTTCTAAATTACCACTCCTCAAACTATCAAGATAGAAGGACATATCAAGAAGAAAAATGTTCAAGAAGTGAATGATCACATCGAGCATCAAGAAATGAATCCGACCATATCTTGTAAAGGGTTGGAAGAAATTACCACTCCTCAAACTCTAGAGATAGAAGGACATATCAAGAAGAAAAAGGTTCAAGCAGTGAAAGATCACATCGAGCATCAACAACAAGTTCTCCAACTTTTAAAGGATAATGCCACTTCGATGCAAAATCAAACGAAACAACAGGTAGATAAACATTGTAGTGAAAAATGTTTTGATGTAGGTGATTGGTTATTTTTACTACTACATCTCAAGCAAGCTATTTATGAGAAGGAAATGTTGGCAATACTACATGCACTTAAAAAATGGCGACCTTACCGAATGGGAAGACTCTTCAAGGATGAGGATGTGGAAGCATTGTTTTGTGCTATTTATATTATCCAACCAGATTGGATAAACGAAGCAAGGGATGAATGGAAGAAGGACGAAGAAGTATGGCCACTTATTCAAAAGTTGCAAAAGATCCCAATTCAAACAATATTGTGAAAAATTGAAGAGGAAGGAAAAATCATATTGGAACCTAGAGCAATCACAAAAAAAAGAACCCGAGAGCTACGAAATTGATCAATTTCAGAGTATCTCATCAAGTGGAAGAACTTACCCGCTGGAGATTCCACATGGGAGGACAAGAATTTTATACACAAGCATCAAGAACTACTCAAGCGTTGAGGACAACACTTTTTGAAGGAGAGGGGCATGTTAGGCCCCTATACTACTAGTGTAACCCCTTATTTTTATTAGTATAACCCACTTATTATATTGATGTACCCATGTAGTGTCCATATTGTTATTATTGTGCCCCATAGAAGCCCACTATGGTTATTATTGTGCCCTTATATTATTATTGTTATGTCGGCTCTGATTATGTTATGACCCCTTAGACTCCTATATATAGAAAGGAGGTCTTTTCATTTGTATCATCAAAGAATTGTTCATTTATGTAATGTAAAGGAGGTTGCCCCCTTGAAGAGGCTGAATTCTAAGGCGTTGATCTATCTTTTCCATCTTTTCTTGAGCTAGTTTCATAACATAATGATTTGTTTGTGGTACCTCTCAAATACCTGAGAATCAATTTAACTGCCATCGAATTTTCCTCTCCTAGATTGTTCATGTACCTAATTACAACTCCCACTCCATGTGCAATATCATGCCTTGTGAAAACCAATGAATACATTAAGCTTCCAACTATTAGTGCATATGGAACCTAAGACATATAATCCATCTCTTCTTGGGCATTGGGACACATCTCCTTACTTAGTTTGAAATGGCTAACCAAAGGTTTACTAACTGGTTTTACATTTCGCATATTAAATATTTGTAACACATTTTGTATGTACTCACTTTCAGACAACATTAATTTCCAATCTTTCATGTCTCTACTTATTCTCATACCAAGGATTTGTTTTGTAGCACCCAAATCCTTCATTGCAAAGGAATTTTCCAATTTTCCTTTCAGAACATTTATTCAATAGACGTTAGACCCCAGACCAGGCATGTCATATGCATACAATATCAATATAATATAGTTTCCATCATTTTTCTTTTTAAAATAAACATAATGATTAGAGTGGCAACTAGTATAACCTATTCAAACATAAACTTATCAAATTTTGGATACCACCGCCTTTGAGCGTATTTTAATCCAATCAAGCTCTTCTTCAACTTGAACACTAATTTCTCCTTCCCTTTGATCTCATACCCTTGTGGTTACTTCATATAAATTTCTTGCTGTAAATCCCCATGAAGAAAAGTTGTCTTTACATATAAATTTTCAAGATGAAAATCTTTTGTTTCCACTATATTTGAAATAGTTATGATCGAAGCCATTTTAAAAACAGGAGAAAAAATTTCATCAAAGTCTATAGATTTTTTTTTGTGCAAATCCATTCACCACAAGTCTAGGATTATACCTGTTTTTACCTCCATCATCTTCATTCAACCTCGAAACCCATTTATTTTTCTTACAATAAGGCAACCTAACTAAGTCATAAGTTTGGTTTTGCATCAAGGAGCCCATCTCTTCTTCCATGGCTTCCTCCTACTTCTTCCTAGTTTCTACCTGCATTTCTTCTTCATATATTTCCATTTCACGAGAATTGATCAACACTACATAATATAATGAAGGAGAGTATTGATCATGGGGTCTAATTACCCTAGTAGATCTCCTAACACTAGTTTTAGGTGTTTGAGGTGCATGCTGTTTTTGTGGTTGTTCTTGCTATTGTGGCAGTTCATCATTCTTATTTTCAAGCACCTTTTATTTTTCTATTATCTCATTAATCATTTTGTATGTTGCAATCAAGAATTGTGTATTTTTTGACTCATCATATTCCCCATAGCTAGACTATTGGACATCCTTGTGCTCTATCACCTCTGCAGCTTGGACCAACAAGTCGAGCATTTCTGGTGTTTTCTTCTACATCTCCTGAAAAAGTTTGAGTTTTATTTTTTTGTACTATTGTACCACCTTCCGTAGCTTTACATACCTGGAATTTCCTCTCTTAACTAAGAATCAATTATGAACTCCAACCCGGTCTCCAGATGTTCTCAGGCATTAATTACTTTCTTTCAAGATTTTATTCTTTCGTTCCAACTGTCTAAAATTCCCTTTGAATTTTCCATCCTTGTACCTAAGCTTCTTTACTTTCTATTTCTTACTATATTTTCATGTATTTGGAAAATCTTCAACTAACATCAATTCCTCAAGTTCAGGGGTTTGTTGTACCTCTTGAATTTCTATCATTTTATCAATTTCAATGGTATGATGTACATTCCTTAACATGCTCAAACTATTTTGGTTCTTGCAACATACTAGGTTTATGAGCTACATTGAAAAATGAAACTTTTGAAACACTCAATTCTACTTGCTCTACATATGGTATGGATATCCATTCTTAGGGACATGTAGTTTTCAGGTCAACATCACATCTCCACATTTTGGGATATCATGCTCCTAGACATCATCAATCCTCCAAATTTGAGGACCATCCACAACTTTTACTTCTCAAATTAGTAGAATTCCAAGGTCATCTGACATCTGAACTTCCTCAATTATTTAATTTCAAAACCATTCAGCCCTTGGATCTCCTTAGTCAATTTAGTCCCAAGATATTCCAGTACTATGACATCTCCAATTAGTTCAATATTAGGAACACCCAGTACCTAAACATCCTCAATCTTATTAGGTTTGGGGGAATCTAACAATTCAAGTTTCATAATAAGACCTTCGCCCCCCCTCCTCATCTGGGTTAGAATAAGGGATATTAAATAATCTTTGAATAATATATTCACGTACATTTGATACCATGATTTTCACTGGGTCCAACTATATAATTTGTCTCAAGGGAGCCATTATAGGTTTATACATTCCTTTCCTACTTTTTCTTTGATCTTACAAAGAATGCATATGGGAGTTGTGAGGCATTCTTTTCACAATTACCACATCATCTGAGTCAACATATGATTCAACCTTCTCATTGACCGATTCTAGTTACAAGGAGTAACCTAAGGAGGGTGTCTCTTGATAGTTCATGATTATTCCTTTTATTTGGTGCACCTTCATCCTTTTTCTTCTGATGGTAGTCCTTCTTTTCAGTTTTTTCCTCCTCTTTTGCTGAGGCTTCTTCATTTCCAGCAGAAGATTTATTTTTGTCATTGAATCAGTGTCTCTTCTACTTTCAATGAGGGGTTCATTTTCTTTTAAGAAGGGGCATCTTCAGATTCACCACAATCCTATCCACCCTCTCCTAACATCAAATCATCATAAGATCATTCATCCTCTGAATCTTTCCTCTTTAGTTTAGACGTCGTAATTCAACTGTTCTTTGTACAAGACAACATAGAATTGTATCAAAAACCTCCCTAGAAAAGGAAATTGTCCCAAGTCTGTTCTTTCTTTTTCAATTCATCCTCTAACAATATTTTGATGATCCCATGGTAGAACATGCTAGTTTCTGCATGTCTAGACTAGGCTTGATCATTTGTACCTATCTTAGTCAAGATTTTTAACAAATAAAACAAAATATTCATCTTATGTTGCTCCTTAAAATATCTTAAAAATATTAAATGGTACTTGAAATTCACTACATGGATCCCTTCACATGTGACATACTTTTCCACCAAATACAAGGCCTCATTTCATTCCTCCTTTACCAACAATTGAAAAATCCCTTTTCTCTAGTTTTGATTTTGTTTCTCACCCACAAAGAATTGATTACAGTCAAACTCCTTGACAAAATCCTTGAACCAACACTCTCCTCCTTGAGGGAGGTCAGTACTTTTTGCAATCAACTTCTGTAAACAAAAAAATTCTAACTCATTGAACCAGGCCATAAATCTATTAAAATTCTCCACAAAATCTCTAGTAACTTTGAAGTTGTATCTGTTGAACTTCTCACAGAATGAAAACCATCTAGCATCCTCAAAATACTTGCGCCCGTATGAGTACTCATCAAGAAATCCAATGCCACTTGGCTCAAACCTTAATACTGTTGCTTTTTGCATATCGTTTGTTGTGGGGGAAGAATGAATTACTCTCAATTTCATACGTTTGTGTGGGATTAAATTGAGAATGTAGTGGAAAAAAAATGAATGGGTATGTTTCTATAATAGCAATTTGGGTTAGAGTTACATGGATTTGTCTTGGTAGATATCATACAGGCTTATGCAGATAATTACATATGTGCAATCTATGGTGATTAGATAAGGTGGAAACACTAGTGCGAGGAGGATTAAGAGCTACTCATATGATGATGATAATTAACTTACACATCCCTAAAAAATTATTCATGTATTAAAAGCATATTTTGTCTTACTAGAATTACCTCAATTCAAAGTCATTGAAATGCCAGTCCTATAAAATTTGAAGTAACGTTTACCATTGGCTCATAAAATTTGTTTAGTGTCCATAGGGTAGTTACGATAATGGAAGTCCCATATTACCTTTCTCTATTACACGATTACTAGAAATTGCTTGTTACTAAAATGGATTCTAATATTTGGTAACCCCTATAATACTAGAAGATGAATCATTCTGATTACTAGTGGAAAGAGTATTAATGCTCTATATTATAAATGAATCAAAACCATATTCTTATGTGTTGTATCACATTCCACTACTATGTTGAATGCTTCTTTTTCAACTATTCATCATGATTCCTACAATTTGAAGAAAAGTAAACTACTGCTCTTATAGTAGGGGCTGGTTATGAATCTTGTAATAAGTTTCAATAATCATTATCACCATCACTGAGACCTTTAATTATTGTAGCAAAATTAAATAATAATTCTTCTCACGTCCCTTCCAATCTAGGTACAATATCTCATCATGCCATTGAAGGTGTTGAAGTTAAAAATATGAGATAATCATTAGATTAGGAACCATTGATATATGTCATTAACCAATGTGAGGCTACTCACATTTGATTATAGTGAAAGTGAAGGTAACTCAGTACATATTCTAAGATACAAATACATGTATTGAAGTCGAGTCACCCACAAAATTGAACAAACAGGAGAAATTAATGTATTCCATCTCATCATGAGGGAGAAAACATGTCGTTAATGTATGTGAACCTCAAATTATTACAATGGTATTAGCCTTTTATCGCAGATAATGTGTTGATGTGTGTGGGAAAAAGTTCGTTAGAAGGAGACCCTTAAGGAATCCCTTATCAAGTAACTTCGAAATAAACAAATATTTCAAAATTCATAATTAAAGAAATAAAAGTAACCACTCATTGACACCATGCGTAATCTACTAATGATTCCTTCGTAAACAAAATCATCAGCTACTTGTTCATTAGCCCGAACCAGGACCTTTGCTTAACACATTTCGTGACATAATCAGGGCACACCCGAATATATTTATTCTTCTTTGACATTGGCGTGATTGGACATAGAAAATACAAGGCGCATTTCTCGGGCAGTTCATTCAACACTTCTCGGTACAATGACATTTCATTTACTTGAATAAGCCTCCCCATCTTTGACAACAGCCCGTTGCTGCACATAATTTTTCTCATCTTTAAACAATTTGGGCCAATAATAGTCAGACTAGAGTACTTTGTAGGTTAGCCAGACTAGAGTAGAGTAATTTGTAGGTCTTTAATTTAGGAATTGTGTTAGTGTGATTTTTTGGAAGTTTTTTTCGTGGATTTTTTTGGTCTAATTTCTCCGAAATTTGGCAGAGATTCTTTGAAATCACAAGTTTGATGGGTATCCCTTGCACAATAGAAGTCCCCTAAAGATTTTTCAAGGTGCTGAATCCGTATATATAATCAAAAAACTAGTTTAAACAACACAAATCAAGATTTCACCAAATTCTACACCAAAAACTCTAAAAAATCACACTATAAACAATTGTGTCCATTTATCAGGGAAATAACCCCCACAAAGCTCGTTGTGGCCAGACTTTACGATTTCCAATATCTCATCCTCTTGAATGCCCCTCTTGAATGCCCCTGTCAATAATAAGGTGCACATATTTATAAAACATGTTATCATTAATCCCGGAATATAAGGAACTTTTGTCTATGATGCTACGTTTTTCATGAGGAGGTAGCCATTGATGTAATTATCTGTGCTTAAATAATTTGCAATGTATCCAAACAAAAGCAGGGAACCAAGCTCGTGTCCCCTATGCAAAACACGGGCAGAAACATCCTTCCATTTATTTACTCACTGTAACTTTGTTAATCAATTAATTTCTCTCGTCTAAAACGAATTCAATCCAAGACCATATTTGGTGTCAACCAATAATATTGGAAGTTTAAGACTTTGAATCTCTAATAAAACAGTAAGATCCTTTTTTAGTCTACAAATGGTTCTTATCGATTGTTTATCCTGAGCTTGCAATTTTAAATATTTTATAGTGAAAAAATAAATACAAATTATATTATTAATTTATTCGGAAGTTTCATAATTTTCTAGTAAAATAAATAGGTCCAATATTACTTATTTATTAACAATACCTTAATTTGTATTTATTATTAAAATATTAAATTTAATTTTTAATTTTTTATTTTATTAAATATATTTTTTAGATGAGTCTTTTTATAATTTAATATGGGGATATGTGTAGATGTTAGAGATCATTAAGAAAAAATATTTTTTTTAATGTTGGCTCTATTATAATCAACTAAAAAGCATAGGTAAACTTTAATCTAAATATAATGTAAATTAAAAAAGCTTTTTTATGTAATCAGTTATAAAATTATTTATATTAATATAAAATTTTTATATTGATAAGATATGATCGCCAAGAAAGCTAATCTCTGATTCTTGGTCTCCCAGTAAATAGACCAACCAAGTAAATAGACCAAAAAACCTCTAAAGACTATCAAAAACAAAATCCCATAATTATCATAATTTATATCACTGTCCAATAAGAAAATTGCTATCTATATTGGTAAATTGTTATCTATAACCAATATAAAGAAAATTAAACCACAACAAAAAACCTTCAAAGAAAAAAGACCACCAACAGAACCATGACGGAGGAATTGATCCGATGCCACCATCTCTTTTCTCTTTGAGTCGACGAAACCATTGAAAGGAAAATAAGTAGGGATGCCATCCCTCTGTGAGAAAAAACCTGACAAAATTACTTGCGAGGTAAAGACAATTGCGTGCTATACAGAAAGAGACAATATGCCTTGCGAGATAAAGAATGTTTCTCCTTGCTAAGTAGAGAACCATAAATGGCAGTGTTGACACCCGAGTCTAAAATGATCACTAGAGACAGGGGGGATGTATTCGATGGTGGAGAGATATTAATTGGTTGAGCACTAGGAGGCTCAGTAAGCTCCTCTAATTCAGAGTGAGACACGACATATTTTTCAACCTTTTACAAATGAGACATTATATCATGGATGGAAAACCGTAAATTTTTGAGAAGTCGCTTGATATCCTTTTCGACCTGCAAAGATTTTGTAATTGGCTACCTCCTTGCCTCTAAGAATTAGCCGAAAGTGGGTATCCATCTTTTGATGCAAAACAAGAGAGTGAAGAACATGTAGTCTCCTCTTTCTAATTTTCCTAGGATATGGAATCCCATTAAAATATTCGACACCGAGTTACAAATCAAAGAAGTAAGGTCTGTCGCCATGTATACACTACCATGGGGAGCATAGTCACGTAGAGGAGTGTATAGACCACACTGACGTGACGAAAGAAAAATTTTGTCACTAGTGTGCAATAATGGAAATTCATGAACAAGAAATTGCAAGCTATAAGCTTAGACAACTATTAACAGAGTAAAACCAAAAATTTTAAAACACACAACCAATGCAATAGCTATACCCAAAATTTTGGACCCTAAGCAACAACAGAAACATCTCTATGGGGATGACGAACTACAGTCGTGCACTGTTGTTTACCCCTCAAGGAATATGACACATATATCCATGACAAGTGCAGGAGACCACAAACTAGAGACCAAGGTTAGCCAATAAACATAGACTTCAGCCGAAAGGGACACAAACCATGGGCAATAAACAACGAAACCCCCAATTTGCCAACTAGACTGCAGGAGAGGGGAATAGTATTAAAACTATATGGAAAAACTTCCTCGATACCATATACCAAAAATGAAAACAGGGTAATTAAATAAGATATCTACAAAATCTGTTCCTTGGAGTGCCTAGGTAGAAAGAACCATGACCAATTTGAAAAACATCCTTATTGTATTAGATCTATGACTTTTGTGATCCATAATTTAAAAAGTAGTCTTTCAGATTAAACACATCATAACGAATGAGTGAACATGATCACATTAATTGAGTGGAAACATCAACCCAATCCCTATTGTAGTGTTGTGCAAAAATAAGATAAAAAAACATTAACCTCATTCTAAAATCCAATAGAGTCTAAAAAAAGTTATGCACAAAATCCAACCTTCCCTCCGAAAAGTAACGCCTTCTAAATTTTCGAAACACTTTCTCAATTTACGGAAAGATAGATTGAAATGACCAAACACAATGTATACCATGACAGAGAAATAGAGTCTGCTAGGTGAGTAGTTCTTCTCTTCCCCACCCTCAATGACATCTTACCCTTTGCCACCCTGTGGCCAGCCTCATGCATTTATAATGATAGACAGAAGGGAATGATACGATGTGCAAAAACCATTTTCCTGCCATAATAGGACCGAGAGAGAACAAATGTTGGTACTAGCACACTTATTAAGAGAAACGTCCCTTGATATCTCAGACCATATATTACCCAAATCCTTCAATGAATGATCCATTCCGACCATGTATACACTACCTATGATTACACAGAAACAAATGAATGCAATTAAGGGAATAAGCAGAACACTTCCACCGGCCTCCACCAACCCGGTTCGTTGGTAGCATCCAAACAAATAACTCTTTTCTTTTTTTAATTTAGGATAATTGGTACTTTTCTAGTCAAGACACAGTAAACCATATATTCGAGATTTGAACTTCCATCTCGTGAATTTCATCCAATAAAACTTACCATTAAAGCCCTTGTCCTGACATAATAAAACTTACCATTAAAGCCCTTGTCCTGACATGTTATAATAGTGGGAGAGAAAATAAGAAATATGGCACACACTTCAACATGAAGACTTCCCATGGTTGTTCCCACCCCAACGGTGACTAAATTAAAAAGATTTAGGATAAAAGAGAATTATTATTTACTATAAATATTTTAAGCATTATGGTTCATTCGAAGCCCTTAACCTGTGTAGCAGAGCGCGTATCATGGGGTGATTCGAATAAGAGAATATGAAACTATCTCAGAATATACGCACAGCGAGTCATAGTTCATAAACGCATCACGAAAAAGTGCAGGTGTGGAAGCGGGTCAGGGATTTAAATCTGAAATGGCGAATAAGTCTGAATCTTTAATTTAAGCCTAAATTAATGGTAATATGGACTTGGAAGGAGTCTTCATTCGTAGCGCACAAATATAGTGAGAAGGGTACGAATATGAGTAAGTGATACAAAGCAAATTGATTAACTTTTAAAGGAAAATTTTGATTAAAAAATTATTCTCGGTGTTTTGAAAGTGAAATTTTTTAAAAGTATTTTGAATATTTTGATATTTTTTTGAAGTGATATAAAATAAGTTAATTTATTTTACTCTTTAAATTGAGAAGCTGAATATTTGAATTGCTTGAGTGATTACAAAGAAATTTATTTCTTTTTTCATCTTATAAATTAAAATTTTATTAAAAAAATAATAGAATGTAATAGAAAAGTTTATCCCAATTAAATTTAGATTTATCAAATCTACAATAATGTAATATTTTTTTGAGTATAAAATTAGAAATATTATTTACACATTTACAAATTTGATTGATATAGTCAGTTGAAAGATCAAGAGTTAAGATAACTGGGGTCTGATTTAATCTTTCCGCACATGAATCTAAAATCTCATACATTCTATAAAACTGATCTATATACATATCTGAAAAAATTCAAAGAAAAGAAAACATAAAAGTTTTGGAAAACAATACCTTGTATGAAGAAGCATTTTATAAATCATACAAACATTCTCTTTATTAAATTAATTACAGATTGTTTTATATAAAGATTAAAATACATTTTGATGTTTCCAGTTTCCTTTCTTGTCGGCTTTTGATGTTTCTAATTAGAGTGATTTTTTGGTTTCCCAAAAACTTATCTGTTACTAAAAAATTATCACTAATTGCTAAACCGAAACAAATATCGCAAAGCAGGCTTCCATGTTTTCGGCCTCCGTGATCATATGAATGGTAAGACAACTTATATATATTGAAGGGCCTCTACCATCCCTGTGTGTATTTCTGGCATTGTCTTTGGGAAGCCAGTTTTTTGGCAAAGAGATAAGTGGGAAGAGATTGATAATTGATCATGGAGGGGAAAAAGTTTTATAATGTCGTACTTTGCATGACCATTTTCATGCTCATTCTCAATCATGCTGCTGCTGGTGTGCGATTTGCCAATCTGAATGTGGAGGCAACTCTTATTTTTTACCCCATAGAAAAGTTAATGCAGTCTGACATGCTAGGGGAATAGCAGTTTCTTTGCATTTATATTTCCCTCAAAGTTGATTTTGGCACTTTAGCAGCAAGGAAACTGCTATTCCCCTTGTATGTCAGACTGCATTAACTTTTCTATGGGGTAAGAAATAAGAGTTGCCCATGTGAACCACCCGCAGGTGAAATCAAACCCGGATTCTACGTCGAATGAAATCAAACCCAGAGCACGAGGGACGCCTTCCAGCCCTTCAAACTATCGAACTAATTGCATTCAATGGCCCTGTTAACTACTGCATCACCGTCATAACTACTGCACGAATACAGCCGTCGCGGTGCTTAAGTACAATACTTCTCTTCCAAATATGATAGATAACGATGTTGTTTTCTTTCCGTGTGCTTGTGTTTTTAAATAAGTATTCCCCTGGATAATGCATGTATTTTCGGTGGAATCGTTGGGTTGAAGTAGTTTAGTATAATTCTTGTTCAATAAGAATTCCCCCGGATAATGTATAAGTTTTAGGTCGAATAATTTGTTTGAAGTATTTTTGATATAAAGACTCTCTCGCTTAGTTTCAAAACATTTCCCCAAAAGAATGTTGCACTTTGTTGATAAAGGCTGACACTTATCTATATAGTAACGTGTGGATTTATACAGTAATGTGTGGTTGTAGTTTAATTGTAAGTTTTATTGGGTGAAGTCATCGTTCAAATCTCATTGAGTATAGTATTTTGTTATGATTTGGTTCAACGAATAGACTCTTTTACTAGTATGATTGTTAAATCATAAAAATTTGGTATATCCAGCGTGTAGGTTATTGGATATACTCTGTGTTATAGTAATAGCGAACAGAGTCTTAAATTACCCATACAAAATATAATTAAAAAAAAGATTTCCACTTACTTAGCTCTTTATTATGATAATTTTATATTATTATGTTTATATAATAATATTTCAGTTTTAAATATTAAATTGATTTATAAATTTATTTTAAGTTTTATTTATAGGAAATATAAAACATTTTTGATAAAAATATACCGAAATTAGAGGTTGAGAATTATCTTAAAAGTAGTTCTTATCTTTTTGTCTTTTTAATTAAATTGATTAATTAAAAAAGTGTCATGAAGTCATTTTTATTTTGTTTTTTGGGTATGTAGTAGTTTGTGTATGTAGTAGTGATCAGCTATGTTACTGACCTATGGCCTATAATAATATGACAAAATGTACTTACAAATTAAAAAAATCTATGATTGCCAAATGAAATGCATCTCAATTGTTGAGAATCTTGCTCCATTTCTTTTTAAATGTATATATGTTTAATTTATGTAACTATTGTTTTTATAATTAATAATCATAAACTTACAAATTGGTTACTTACTACTATATTTTTTAGCAACTTGAGATATCATAAAGTAAGTGTGATGATGCTTATTATAGGTTTAATTTAAGTGATTGCTTTAATATATTTTTAAAGACAAATCAATACTATATAATTTTATATATTGATATATTTTAGTTATGATCACATTATATTTTTTATCATAATATTTTTTAAATGTCACGTTAATTTTATATTAAAAACTTGATGAATTACATGTTTCTGGATTATTATTTTTATTAGGAAATATATATATTTTTTAATAATTTTTGTCATGGTACATTGAAATGTTCTACCATAGTCAATATTGAAAAAAAAAAATTGTTTTATCTTTCTCTATGTAATGTTTATATGAAAATAAATTAATAAATATAAATATTTAGATTATTTACCTAATTTATTTTATTAAAATAATTCTATTTTTTTTGGGTTAAAATTATATATTTTATATTTAAAAATCAAAATATATAATTTTTATCTTTATTTTTAATTTGTTAATACACTATAAACTAACTCATTTTAGCTGGATATTAAAATATTTTATTTATTACTGAGTGTAATGTCACTCGCATTTTACAAATAAATTACATTTGATTCGGTTTAAAGTTGTACTTTGTCCCATATCCTGAAATTCTTATTGGCTTATTATAATAACTGTGTGCCTTTGCCTTTTTATACATAGATTTATATATTACAGGCTTCCTGTTTGTCTCGTTAATATGACCTCGGTACCTGAGACTTATTCCACCAACTGCAGTCATTGGAAAATTTATTTTTATACATAGATCCATTTATTGCATCCTTCTTGTATTTAATATTACCTCATAGTCATTCCTTAGACTGATTCCACTAACCGTACTCATTGGAAATTTGATATATCAGATGATCGTAGTTCGTATGTCTGATTGCCCACAATATTAGAGATATGATTTGCTTTTCGTTGTCTTCTTAAAACTATCTCAGTTATTCTGGAGACTTATTGCCACTGACCGCACTCATTGTTCATGTATGCCTTGTTGCCCACGTTATCAGACATGAGCTGCACTCATTGTTAGAGATATGATTTTCTACCCGTCTTTGAGTACAGTGGGCGTGGTGCTTTAAGCAGCAATACCTCGATTCCACTAAGAGGCAAATACACTTCCTTCGCCTTTGAGTGTGTTTAAATAAGAATTCCCCTGGATAATGTATATATATATATTTGGTGGAATCGTTGGGTTGACGTAGTTTTAATATAATCGTTTGCTAAAATCATTGGTTTGATGTACGTTAATATTAAAACGTCTTGCTTAGAGAAAAGGCTCATGATAAGGCTTATGATAGAGTTAGTTAAATTCAGTTAAATTTTTACATTTAAGAATATGGTTTTATATAGTTTTAAATGTATATATTTGTTTAATTTATAAGAATTTTTCTTTTAACAATTAATAATGAAGGAGTTTCAATTTGGTTACTTGTTATGATTTTTTTAGTTTTAGCAATATAAAACATATTATGAAATAAGTGTGTTGATGTATATTATGGAATTAATTTAGATAGTTACATTAATATATTTTTAAATATAAATAAAAAATATTGAAAACTATATATTCAAATATCTTATTGATAGTCATACTCGATTTTTTATCCGAATATTTCTTAAATGCGACATTAATCTTATATTAAAAATCATATAAATTACATATCACCCACTCTCTAGTTACTAAATAATTGATTTATTTTAGTATTAATTACTTCTTTTTCTTGGTGCACTGAAATGTTTTATTAATATAAAAAAACAAAAAACAAAAAATATTGTTGAGACTTAATCATAGGGATTGGAAATGTTTTATTAATATAAAAAAACAAAAAACAAAAATATTGTTGAGACTTAATCATAGGGATTGGGTGAACAACTATAATTAGTGTGAATAAACAATATAGTCACTCCCTCTTGTATATAATAATGAACAATCTAAATGAATAACACAATTACAATTGAGGAGTTACCTCTTGCCCTAACATGGTACCAGAGCCAGTATTATTTTTAGTATTCTTGCCCTTGTAACTCCTGTTTTGCCTATGTTCTGTCTATTTTGCAGAACTCAACACTACATACACCCCATAGCATCTCACTTGGCTTCCTCACGACATAAGCTATCATAAGTTTGACTCTTTCCATACACTAGTCCATCGAAGTTTACATTATCCAAGTAGGTGGCAGTGGCAGTGGCCAAGGGAAAGCAAGTCTTCAAATTTTGTTTTGAGGTCTCATAAGTTTGGCCTGAGCTGGGAGTAAGAAGACCAAGCTCCAGAGACTGGCCTGACAGACGAGCCAATGTTCATAGTCACAGCCCAGATAAGGAGGTTCTCACCTACATGAATCATTGGAATCTAGAGGGGAATACATCGATAAATGGTATAAAATGTTGTGTGTTATACAAGCGCTACTTTACAAAAATGATGCTCCTCTGCTTTACATAAATGCTGGCGTATATACCTTGTCTCCATGCTGTTTTCATATCCCATGGTATAAACGCTGTTATAATATATACGCTGTCCCAATAACATATATACATTGTTATAATATATTTTGTCTCCATGTTGTTTTCTGAACGCTCCTCCATATCATATATATGTTGTCCCAATGTCATATATATGTTGTTATAGTATATTTTTTCTCCCTGATGCTTTCTGAATGATCCTCCATATCATATATACACTCTCACAAACTCTCCTCCATACTACTCTGTATATATTATATATTTATATATAATATATAATATATGACGTTGTCCGGTATAACCATAATACCTCTGTCTTTTAATATATCACAATGCAATTTTTAACCACTAGAACTGCATTTTTATATATTGGCAGTAGGATAATATATATTTTTTAAATGCATTCACTGATATTTATTGTGGGAGTGGTTCTCACCGGGAAGGAAAAATATCCACAATGGTCATGGAAAATCACACACACTCTCATTTTTAATGACCTATGGAAAGGAGTGTGTGTTGGAAAGAGAGACAAAGAGCTAGAACAACCTACCTCAGACAAGGAATTCACCATTTGGGAAAAAAAGTACAACAAGGGTTATGCATCGATTGCAGCATCATTAAATGAAGAGGTGAGTTGCCATATTTTTCCATTTTCAAATTCTTTCTAAGCCTTACAAAAACTGAAGGAACTCTATGACTCACACTCTGCACTTGAAGTTGTTCAACTCATGATTAAATTGTTCACCCTTGAATTACAAAATGATGATCCTCTTGCTCTTGCATCAGAAGTAAAATCTATTATATATGATATCAAAATCACTAATGTTGAACTGGACATTCCTCTGAGAGCTTTTCTCAAGGCACTTTATCCCACTTATTCAAACTATCTTAATTCATTTCAAGCAAATGGAAACCTCAAAGATATTACCTTTGACTCCCTTGTGAAAAAAATTGTGGAAAGAGAGATAGCTTTTGCGAAGAAGATAGCTCCTCAGTCTTCTGAAGAGGCTGTGTGCCTTGCACATAAAGAGAAGAATCTTGCTTAAGATTCTTCCAGAGGAAGAGGTGGTCAAGAGGAAGAGGAAGAAATCTTAGAGGTGGGGGGGCAGACACTCTCAAGGAGCAAAGTCAGATTTGCACTGCATACACTGCAAAAGAGATGGATCACATGATGCATCCACATGCAAGTTTCCCTGGGACAGAATTGAGCAAGAAAGCAACCAACCCAAAGGTAAAACTAATGACAAAGAGAAATGTAAGGCACATGAATCCACTCACTATGTTGTGGCACAGTGTAATATTGGTGTAAACGAAGACTTATTTAATGCTTCACTTGCTTCCTGGAAAAACGATTGTTTTCTTGATTCAGGAGCAACTTGCCACATGACCTTTAAAAAGGATTTTTTTGAAGAATTTACTGACAATGTTGATGGAGCAGTATACTTTGCAGACAAATCAAAACTCAAGCCATCACGACTTGGCAGAATCAGGCTTAAATTGCCTAGTCTTCCAGACTTTCTTCTGCATCATGTCTTATATCTCCCACAGCTAAGCAGAAACTTGTTGTCCTTGGTCCACATTCGCCAGCAAGGACACTCCATTCGTATGTTTGATGGCAAGCTTGAGGTGAGAAAAACATCAGACCACTCACTTGTCATGATGGGGATAGAAGAAGAAAGGCTTCTCAAGCTGCACGGTACCTCTGCTAATGCACAAAATTTCTCATATAATTCTGATTATGAAGAAGGTACATTTCCATCAAGTTTATTATGTCATCCTAGATTTGGACACTTGAACTATGACAACCTCCAATTTTTGAAGAAAATTGGTGTTATTGGGTTGCCTACAATTCCTAGAAAACTTAAGCAATGTGATTCTTACATTCTAGGAAAGCAGAGCAAACAGTCTTTTTATGATTCACATTCCAGAGAACATAGAAAACATGAACTTATTCATTTAGATTTATGTGGTCCAATGCCTATTCCTTCTGCAAATGGAAAAAATATATGATGACATTTATTGATGACTACACCAGAATGTGTTGGATTTATTTATTGATGAACAAATCTGATGCTTTTCAAACATTAACAAACTTACATATGTGGATTGTAAATGATTCACAATGTCATATTGGCTCTATTCGCACTAATAATGGAAAAGAATACACTTCAAATGAATTTGAAAACTATCTTCGCTAACATGGGATCAAACATCAAACAATTGTGCCTTATAATTCCCAATTGAACAAGGTAGATGAAATAATGAATATGATAATCTTAAATATGGTGCACTCCATAATGTTTTTCAAAAATGTAAAATTGATGTTTCAGGGTGATGCAGTTCTATGTGTTGTATATGTAAAGAATATATGTCCACCTAATGCTATTAGAAGCAAGACTCCTTATGAAATTTGGTATGGGTACATGCCTTCCATAAATCATATCAGGGTCTCTGGTTCCACATGTTATGCCTTAATACCAAAGGTACATAGAAACAAACATGGTGCAAGAAGTCGTAAGTGTATCTTCCTAGCGTATTCAAAGACCTCCAAATCATATCGTCTCTATGATGAAGTCAATAAAAATTTTGTTGTATCTAAAGATGTAATCTTTCTTGAATCATCCAAAACTGACAATGTTGTTGAGTGGCAACTTGATCGCTTGGATAGATTCGTAAATGCATAATCATTTCAAGAATTTGATAATCATATTCCACATCATGAAGGGGCGATTCCTATACTAGATCAACTTGTGGAATCTTCTTCCAAAGCACTCTCTCCTCCACATGAAACTCCAACAATGGATGATACTTTGATTGATGTGATTGATAGAAGTGGGAGGCTCCATCTTGATTCAGTCCCAACTCAATCAACGGAGCAGCCTGGACCATCTTAGCAAGGTCCCCAAAAGTGGCTGACAAAGACACTTGAAAGCGTTCATCCTGATGAGGTTGGAAAGACAGGAACTAGAAATTCAACCCAACAAAATGGAGGTGATGTAGATGACTCTGATTCACCTGCTGATATGGATGTTTCTTATGATTCTGAATTGAATTTGTCTACAGATTTTGAACCAACTTCCTTCAAAGAAGTTGCTTCTCATGATGAATGGAAAGAAGCAATGTAAAAGGAGTATGATGCCTTGATAAAGAATGGCACTTGGAAGCTGGTTGATCCTCCATTGGGAACAAAACAAATTGGCTGCAGGTGGGTCTACAAGAACAAGTATAAAGTTGACGGCTCACTTGACAAGCACAAAGCCAGGCTTGTGGCAAAAGGTTTTGCATAGAAGAAGGGGTCAGTTATGAGGAAAATTTTGCCCCCACAGTAAAATGGGCTACCATTCGGACACTCTTTTCCCTAGCAGCTCAGAACGGTTGGAATTTCCATCAAATGGATGTAAAAACCACTTTCTTGAATGGAGATATAAAAGAGAATGTTTTTATGTCCCATCCTGAAGGATTTGTTGTAAAAGGACATGAACATAAAGTATACAAAATTGTGAAATCCTTCTATGGCCTCAAACAAGCACCACGAGCCTGGTATGAAAAACTAACAGAGCATCTTTTGAAACTCAATTTCAAACATTATCATCTGGATGATGCAACCTTTTTTGTCCAAAAGGTTAGCAAAACAATTGTATATCTTGTGGTACATGAAGATGATCTTTTGATGACAGGGAACAATGAGAGCTACATTGCATCCATAAAGAAGGAATTGAGGAAAGATTTTGAAATGACTGATTTGGGCTATGTTCATTACTATCTTGGTATTAAAGTAACTCAACATCTAAAGTCCATATTCCTTTCTCAAAAGAAGTATATTGGAGATCTGTTGAATAGATTTAGCATGAATAAATGCAATCCTCTAACTACTCCAATGGAACAAAACTTAATGCTCCTATCCATTGAAGGAAAATAATTTGAGCATGCAACAAAGTATAGACGGCTTGTAAGAAGTCTCAACTACCTAACTACTACCAAACCAGACATTTTTATTGCTATTGGAATCCTCTACAGGTTTATGCAAAAGCCATGTGAGGGACATTGGTCTACTGTAAAAAGAGTTCTAAAGTACTTGAAGGGATCTCAAGACTTTGGAATCAATTATACACAGGTGGGCGACTTCAGGTTGATTGGATACTCTGATTCAGACTTCAATGGAGACAAAGAAGCTAGGGTATCTACTTCGGGTTATGCTATGAGTCTTGGATTAGGAGTTGTCTCTTGGAGATCACACAAACAATTACTTCCAATAGATTCAACAACAAAGGTAGAATATGTGGCAGCAACTGAGGCAACAAAAGAAATTGTGTGGCTTAGGAAAATTCTGGAAGATTTGCAAATAAAACAAGTACAATAGACTCCACTCATGATTGAAAATACCTCGACAATAATGTTGGCCAAAAACCCAAAGTTCCATGATCGAATGAAGAACATCAATACAAAAATCATTTCATTCGACATCATGTTGAGGCCAAAACAATCCATCTTCACCATTGTTCCACTAATGAGAAGATTGTAGACATCTTCACAAAAGCGTTTGGAAGAGAAAAGTTTTAAAGATTCAGAATAATGCTTAGACTCACCACCATCCCTTCAGATTAAGGGGGGGAATGTTGACACCTAATCATAGGGATTGGGTGAACAACAGTAATTAGTCTAAATAAATAAGAGAGAAAATGGAGAGTCATCGGGAGATGAACTGAACAATCACTCCCTCTTGTATATAATAATGAACAACCTAAATGAATAAAAAAATTAAATTGAGGAGTTACCTCATAGCCTGACAAAAATATATATATATATTTTTTATTTTTCTTTTTATATTTGGATAAATTAATTAATATAAATATTAGACTTGTGGATGCAGTCACACTTGCAATGGGCTGAAAATTTCGAAGGTGCAATAGAGGTTGAAATTCTTAAGCTGGGGGTGAATTTTTTCTTGGGGAATCAGAGGGTTTTGTCGCTAGTCACCATGATGGTTTAGCTTTAGAATTTTTTCACTAGTCACCATGGCGGGGTGTGGAGGAGGGAGATCAGCTCCCTCCTACAGTCAAGTGGTTCCAGGCAAAAGCAAGGGAGTTGGATCGAATCGCTTCAAGAAACCAATGGAGGTGGTAATTGAGGCTAAGAATACAGAAAAATCAGAAACTATCAGACGTCAAGGATAGGAATAGAATCATGAGGAAGCTACTAAGGAGAAAAGGATAGAGGTTACGAGTCTGAAAGTTGCTCCTATGAGTACATCAGGGGTCTCTAAACCCAATTCGACTACTATTCCTCGAGTAGTTTTAAGTGACCCAACACTACAGGTACACAGAGACCACATGTTGGAGTATGCTATTATATGTAAATTTATGGGGATTTGGCCGACAGAGAAGGCTTTGCAACCGTTGATAAGGAACCACTAGAAACCAAAGTGTGAAATTGAATTTCACCTTGGGTCCAAGCGATTCTTCACGGTGGTGTTAACAATCTTAGAGGATAAAAATAGAGTGTTCGAGGGAGGACCCTATTTTATGCTTCTGCAGGCCTTTATATGAGACCATTGGTAATGAACTTTGTCACAGGATGAGAAACTTTCACCTCGGTGTCAGTATGGATAAGACTATATTCCCTTCCTTTAGATTATTGGTTGTTGGAGTCTCTAGAGGCTATCGGAAACAAGCTAGGGCATTTTATAAAGATCTCAGATGCTACTCTAAGAGGCAAATACACTTCCTTCGCCCGAATATCTGTGGAAATGGACTTATCTGGGGCACTTCCAGATGCAATAATTTTAGAAGTGTATGACAAGGAATGGGTGTAGCTGGTGGACTATGAACATGCCCCATTTAGGTGCCATAAGTGCCATGAGCATGAGAACCTATAAAGGGACTGCCCATTGAACAAGCTGGAGAGAAATATGAAAGCCACTACAAGCAAGGATCCTGAAGGGTTTACTAAGGTTGAGAGTAAAGGGAAAGGAGGCAAGCGACACCAAATTAAAATTAATGAAGACGAACAACCAAGTCAAAATTGTTTCAAGATCTTAGAAGAAGAAGTTGAAAACAACGGGAAAAACCAGGAGTCAGAGAATATTCCCACTGAGAAGGAAAGTGATACTAATATGGAGGATATGCTAGAAAACGAAAAATAAAAGGATGATATGCCGAGCATTATGGAGCTCAATAGGGACAACGAGTTGACCCCAAGTGAGGTTGGAATGGAAGACTATGAACTACAAGAGATTCTAGAGAGGGATAATTTAGATCTAGAAAAGTTTCTGGTGCAAGAAATCACCAAAGGGATAGACTCTCAAGCAAAAGAGAAGTTTGACAGGGTTCAAAAACTATTCCTTTGGAGATCATAAACAAAGTGTTCTGGAGTCAAAAGAAGCCATGATAGCCAGGAGAATATGGGAGTGAAAAAGATGAAGGATTCACCAATGCATTCCTCCAAGAACCTTGGTAGGAAAAGAGGAAGAAAAACATAGAATGAGTTGCTGGCTGAATGTGGGAAACTTATGATTAACTCAAGTAAGATGAGAGATCTCACCAATTACTCCTTTACAAACCTTTCTTAATGAAGCTTACAACCTGAAACATTAGGTTTCTAGGAAGTAAAAGGAAACAAAGAACTCTTAGTAGTAGAATGAAAGAAGAAAAATCAGATGTGGTTTTTATTCAGGAAACAAAATGTTCGGTGGACAAGATCAGAGAGATACACAACAAATGGTTAAACAGGTATGAGTATCTAGAAGTTAAAGCAGATAACTCAGCGGGTGGGATTCTTACTCTATGGGATCCTCAAAAACATCGAATTCTGGAGGCTGAAGCTTCTAGAAACTATCTATCATTGGTGATTCAACCTTTGGGTGATAAGGAGATCTACATGATCACTAACATCTACAGTCTTAAAAAACTAAGAGACAAACTTAAGCTTCTCACCTTCCTTGAGAAGTTGAGAGAGAGATATCCTGATATGCCTTGGATTTTGGCTAGGGATTTCAATATGATCAAATTTCTTACAGAGAAAAAAGGTAGTACGAGAAAACTAGGCAGAGATTACATTGCCTTCTAGAACTTCATGAATAATATGGGGCTAGTGAACACCGAAATAGTAAATGGAAAATTTACTTGGAATAATAAGAGGGGAGGGGCTTTTCAAGTTGCCTATAAACTAGATATATTCATAATCTCAGAGGACCTCTTTCTCAAAGGCCTTGACATGTCAACTTCAATCCTTCCCTTCGGAGGCTCAAACCACTAGCCTGTCCAGCTTGAAGCTATTTCATGGGTACACCGAGGAACAAACCTTTTAGGTTTGAAAATGTCTGTCTCTCTCACCTTGACTTCAATAACAATACTTACAAATGGTAGGCGGAAGATATGCCCGTTCAAGGCACTAAAATGTTCATGTTGCAGCAGAGACTTAAACACATCAAATCTAGGCTTAAAGATTGGAACAAAAAAGTGTTTGTTAGTATTTTTAAAGCCAAAAGAGAAGGTGAGAAAAAATTCCAGGAGCTTAATTAAATCATCATCTCAGAAGGTTTTACCGAGGAACGAAAAATTCAAACTGACTCTCTTCAGAATGAATGGGACGATCGGTGTGTGAAAGAGGAGATTTTCTGGAGATGGAAATTGAGGGTGCAGTGGATTAGAGAAGGAGAAATAAACACAAAGTTTTTTCATAGATCAACCTTGGATCACATATCTCATAATAGAATTTCAAAACTTAAATATTCTCAAGGGAAACAACTCATCTCTCGTAAAGAAATGGAATTTGTCCTAGTTCAACACTTCCTTAGCAAAACAGAGGAGCCTCTCGTTGACAGATCTCAGTTCATTAACAAATTCACCAAGTTCATTCTTAAGCTTGTAACCAGGAAAGACAACCACAATATTAACAAGCCAGTGTCTGAAGTTATCAATGAGATGCAAAATGGGAAATCTCCTAGCCCTGATGGCTTCAATGTGGATTTCTTCAAAGCTTGCTGGAAAACAGCCAAACAAGATATCCTTGATGTTGTGGAAGACTCTAGAAGATCCAAAACTATTTTGAAAGCTCTTAATGCCTCTTTCATATCTTTGATTCCAAAAGCAGGAAAAAGCTATGACACCGGATAGATTCAAACCCATATATTATGTAATGTGGTGTACAAAATTATTTCCAAAGTGATCGCTAATAGAATCAAGCGTCTTCTTCCTACTTTCATCTCAGAGGAGAAAACTGGATTTGTGGAAGGAAGACATATTCTCAAAAACATCATACAAGCTCATGAGTTGGTACACTCTCTTAAGAGCAATAATCAAGCTGGTTAATCATGCAGCTTGACCTAGCGAAAGCATATGATAGGCTAATCTAGTCTTACATTAGGGAAGTGCTAAGAGCTTATGGCTTCGACCACAATTGGATAACATGGGTTATGGCCCTTGTATCCATGGCCAACTTCTCCATTCTAATTAATGGCTCTCCCTCTAGGACCTTTATGCCTTCTAGGGATCTCAGACAAGGGGATCTGCTTTCCACCTTCCTCTTTGTTCTCATGATGGAATGGTTGGGTAGAGTGATCAAAATTGGAAAATTTGAAGGAAGAATACGAGGTCTAAAACTTACTCCGGATGGTGCTACTTCTACTCCTCAACAATTTGTTAATGAGACAATGTTGCAGGGCATTCCTACGGTTAAGGAAGCTAGAACTTTCAAAGAAATCCTAAATGACTTTGCATTGGCCACTGGTACAGAGGTAAGCCTTGACAAATCAAAGGTGTTTTTTTTTAACACTAACATTTCTATTTAGAGGAATCTCACGAGAATTTGTGGGTTTCAAAGGGGTCAGTTACCTTCTAAGTACCTTGTAATGCCTCCTACTGACAAACCTTTGAGTAAGCGATGTGGGAGCTATAAATAATAATCTTCATCAAAAGTCAAGAAATGGACCTATAGGTATTTGAATTTGGTGGGGCGTCTTGTGCTTACTAGGGCTTTCCTACAGGCTATACCCATTTTCATGTTTTCAGCTCCTCCTGCTCCTAAAGGAGTTATGCAACAAATCAAGATTATTCAATGAGATTTTATTTGGGGCAAAGGGGAAGAGAAAAAGAAGTGGGCTTTGGTAGCTTGGGACAAGCTCTGTAAACCTAAGGCCCATGGTGGTTTGGGGCTTCATGACCCTAAAATCCTCAGCATAGTTTCGGGAGACAAAATTTGGTGGAGGTGGCTCAAGGAATCGACCACCCCTTACGCCAAGCTTTGGAAGTATAAATATGCAAATAATTTACAGGAGAGGGATCATATCCACATGTCAGGGCTCATCAAGGGCTCCCATATTTGGAACCTTGCTTAGGAGAATAGAGCCATTGTCCAAAAGCATAGTTTTTGGGAGATTCAAGTTGGGAACCTTGCACAGTTTTGGGAGGATAACTGGGAGCAGGAACCAAATTTGTTTAGGGAAGAACTAACTGCTCTAAAAAGTTACACTAACAACAAAGGTTTACTTATGGTAAGTAACTTCTGGGATCAGGTAAGTAACAATGGTAAATTGAGAATGTTGAAAAATATTGGTTATAGTGAAGACAATCCTTTGAACACCCAGACAAATTCTCTTGCTATTGACTTAGAGAAGAGGAAGATTTTGGTGTCATCCTTGTCTGACCAACTGATATGGGGTTGAAACACCGAAGTCACCTTCAACCTCAATGAAGCTAAATGCATGGCCCTAGGTTTCAATTAGCCAAACCCCAATCAGGTTTGCAATGACCTTTGGCAGAACTCACAATGGATGAAAATCAAATTGTTTATGTGGTTAGTTCACCAAAAGAAAATTCTGACATGGGGGAATCTTTTGAAAAGGGGCTTTGTTGGCCCATCCAAATGCCATCTATGTGGCTTATAGGAGGAGACAATGGAACATTCACTAAACCTCTGCCCCTTCACCTCTACCTTGTAGGATAGGGCGGCCTTAGTCTTTAGGCAAACTGACAGGGACAGACTCAACATCACCAACACTTTGAGGAATTGGAGGAAATACTTCTTAGATAATGAAATAATTAACAAGGCTTCGACTCTGGTTCAATGCTTTATTATCTGGTATATCTGGAAAGAACATAATGGAGAGATTTTCAAGAACAAAATAGGCTTGACCTAGAACATCATTGTCCAAATTTTATGACAGCTCAAAGATACAGTAGGAGCCCTTACGTGGAAAATTCTTGAGGACCCTCCTTCGCCCCAAGATGCTCGCATACTACTATAATTGGGTCTCCATTCTCTGGTTCCCCAAGGCGCTATCAAGGGTGTGAGTAAAATAACTACTGGTAAAGATATCTGGCAGCCTCCTCCTCATGGTTTTTTGAAAATCAATATAGACGGGACCTCTAAGGGCAACCTAGGGATGGCCGGATTTTGTGATGTCATAAGAGATGAGCAGGGGTGCATAAATGATATCATTCACAGTCATTTGGGGACTTCCGCTAATAACATGGTGGAGCTCATCACCTTAGAGTAGTGCCTGGAAATCCAAATGGAGTCAAATTTACATAACGTTATCATTAAATCTAACTCTGAATTGGTCATTAATGTGGCCAAGAAAATGTGTAATGGAATGGCACCTGGAAAAGTGTCAAAACATTTGAGGCTCTCGCATGTCTTTCAGCATATTCATTCCCACTTGTGAACCTTGAGAACCATCAGCTTCGTTCACATGCGAAGAAAAGCCAATATGTTAGCTAATCATCTGGTGAATGGAGGAGTGCTATGTAAGGAAAGCTATATTCAGTACGATTGGGATTCTATACCCTTTCGTAAACTGCATGATGATTGTCAATGACAAGCAGCCAAAGACATGGCATACTTCCATACCATGAATAATGAGTATGAGGAAGACTAGCGGAAGTAGGAGAGAGTGGAAGTCCTTGAGCCTCGTTGAAGTCTCGCAGTAAATCCTAGCTATCAATCCCACTGTCAATGCTTACATCATAGCTAAATATGAAGGTTGATTATTTGGTAAACAACATGCTACTTGAAGCGCCACAGGCCATAGGATTTGATGGCCTTCTTTATCAAATTAATATCAGGTTTTAAAATCGTTATAAGTTAAGTCTAAGAGTGGACCCAAAGTTTTCTAGACCGGGGTTTATAATCTATATCGGCTCCGTGAAGTGGGTAAGTGTCACGCAAGTTTCCGATGCGATATCATTGAGGACCATCGGATCAAATGGGTTTTGATCCATGGTGCAGGATCACCATGAAACTCTGATCGTCAAAGAGAATATCAACCATCTGATTGAAGGTAAGATTGACGCTGGAGATTGAGTGATAAGAATTGGGGAGATTGAGTGATAAGAATAGATCAATAAGAATTGGGGAGAGATCAACAATGTGAACAATGAGGAGTAATGACCAGGGGTCTAATTTTGTTTTTGTTTGTAAGGTTTTGGGTTTTTTTTTACTCTTTTGTTTGTTTATCATCAACGGGTCTGTCCTTTTTTGGTCTTTACGCTTGTAAAGACATGTACCATATGTAATCTTTTTTTTGTTTAATTGAAAACTCCAATCTTACTTGGCCAAATTTTTTTTTATATAAATACATAAATAATTTATTTAACTTCTTTCTTTATTAAAATAGTCTTAAAATTATTAGAATTTTATATCTTCCTTGTATTCAAAAGTGAATATATATATACAAAAAATACTTTATTAATATATGATTTTTTTTAATTACTTTATTTCTTTTTAGACTTATTGTAAATTGAATTTATATTACATATACAATAAAATATTCTATTTATTGCTAATAATAATGTATCTGAAATCTACATGATAGAAAAAAATTATATTTATTTTATACTCCTACTTGGTCCAATATTGTCACATTGTAGTTTCATTATTGTAATGATGGCTTGCATTAACAAACACTTTTCATTTTATACATAGATCTATCTATTGCATGCTATAATGATTGTGTGTTATGGGACACTTTTACTTTTTATACATAGATATATCTATTACATGCTTTTTGTTTTTTCTTCTCAATATTACCTCGTAATCATTCATGATACTTATTTCCCTAAGTGTACCAATTGGAAAATTGATATATCACATGTTCATGGTTAGTATATGATTTGTTGCCAACAATAATAGAGATATGATTTCTTTTTTTTTTTTTTTTGGGTTAATACTACCTCATAGACATTCTTGAGACTTATTACCACTAACCACTCTCATTTTTCGCATATGCCTTGTTGTCCACATTATTTGGTACCAGAGTTTTACACCTTGTCAATATTTTGGAAAATAAGGGTATTATGTGAGATTTGATTTTTAATTGTCATGGAAATAGGAATCATTTATGCCTTAAGAAGTGGTAGAAAAAATAGAAAATAGTCCCTATTTTTTTGTCATTCAGTTAAATTATTGAAAGAGAAATATGGAAGAAATTTTCATGACTCAAAATAAATGTCATGAGGTGGGTCATGTACAAAGTAATGGTATGAGATAAAAGAAATTTCTTCCTAATAAGAGGACTAGTAAGAGAGAAAGACTAATTTTGTACCCAAAATATTAACAAGATGATCCTGAGAGGTTAAGGAGGATAATTTCAAAGGGATTCATGTGTTTTTTTCCTTACAGAGAGGAGAGGAGCTTGGGGTTAACTAACTAAGAAAGATGATTCACAATTGGAAGGAATGTGAAATCCTTTCGGATGTTTTTAAAGGATTATATATATATATATATATATATATATATATATATATATATATATATATATATATATATATATATATATATATATATATATATATATATATATATATATATGAATGATAGTTGATATATTTCTTTTTTAATTTATTTATTTCGGTATAGGTAATTTGAAGACTTTAAGTACATGGAAATTTTTTCTTTTGTTGAAGAGGATGGTAATAAGTTATAGCTCGAAACTCATCTTAGTATCCTCTATGCGGTGGAATATGAACAAAAGAATCCAAAAGTTGTTACCCCACATAGAAATGGTACCAAGTAGTATAGATAATGTAATACTTAGAGCATATATTCTTTTGATAATTCCTCATTTGTATTAGAATGAGATATTGACACTAATACAACAAAAGAATTATAAATATATAAATATGTATGACTATATAATTAAGGTTGTAAGAGGAGGGAACTACATCTAGGTGAGAAGTCTTAGGCCATAATAAAGATGGAACCTTATTATAATCTTATGAACAACAAGCTTGAATGAGTACTATTAACCAGAACCAGAACCAGTTTCCCATGTCATCTCATAGACCTCTTGCATAGTGGTACATATTAACAAATACCTAGTCATATAGTTCATAAAACAGATAGAATATTCATAACAAGTTACATTTGATGCATGTTAAGGATGGAGATAACTACTTGGAATTTAGAGAAGAAGGTATATCATATATTATTAAAGAGAAAAGAACAAAAAGTAGTAGCAGTAAGAGGATACAATCCATATAGAAAATAATAAAGAAATTAAAATTTTCTTTCCAACAAAGGAAAATAACATATATATTTTTTTCATCGTGAAGAAAATAATGAAATATTAAACATATATCATGCACGCCATGGCCTGTTTTTACACCATAACTTAAGTAAACCCCCTATCGGGTAATTGTAACCATGAACATATGTAAGGGTTCACAAAAAAACAAATTATAATCCCTAGTTCAGAACAATGAACATAGGGGTTTATATTTTTGGTCATGCAAGTCTCTGCCATACCTCTAACAGCAAATGCATCCAAATAAAAAAAATACTATCATAGGAAAACAATCCATAACATAATAAAAACAAGGGAAACTATGAAGCGACAAGTCCTTTCCAATGTCAGAGAATGAAAATAAAGGCCATTGGGAAGCCACTCTTGCAATGGCAACCAAATCAACTTCAGGATTATCAGAAATAAAAATTTATACTCATTCTAGATGAGTCCTAGAACAATAAATAGTTACAATGAACATTGGCCTCTAAAATCCCTTTTCCAAAGTAAGTATCCACAAAGATTCTAACACAACCAGGAATTACAAATTTTGCTTTGGATTTGTCAATATATTTTCAAGGAATGTTTTGGATTTTCTTATCATCTATTTTTATGTCTAATTTAAAACACTAAAAAAGTTTCCCTTTACAGGGTTGATGCCATAAAATTTGGAAGTGAAACTATTTACAGTGGTCTACCTTATAACATTACATCTCTTTCTAAGTTTCAAGTGTTTCTCAATGATTGGAAAAACCAAAAACTATGGAAATTATGCTAAATTGATTTGTTTTGGATTTATAAAGCTTGAAATGCTACTATAATATAAAAACAGATCCATGTTTGAAGGATTATGAATCCTCTGAACTTGGGATGTTTAATCAGAATTTGCAAGATTAGGTTGTCCCTGTAAGAGAAAATTATTTTTGATTTAGCAAAAGAAAAAGGTTAAGTACAATAATTCATGTCATTGGATTGTTTGATGTGATGAAGGCACAACATTTTCAAAATATGAAAAACAAAAGACCAAATATATTTAGTTAATGGATATTGTTTGTTCCATGGAGGGAAATAACTTTATGCTAAATAAATCAGATTTGATTTACAGTAACAACAATCCTCCAATCATGAAAGGTATTCTCACAGAGAAAAAGAAAACAAAAGATTAGTATGAATAATTATACTAAATGACCAGTATAATAACTTGTAAAATACTATGATGTCCAAATCTATCAAAAGCTACAAATAAGCATCGCACCACCAAACTCAAATTTACAAACAAACACTTTATTTTCAGTCTCTACCACGTTCAACTAATATAGCAGTAGTAGAGCTCCTCTAGACCCATGATATCTGGCTCCATAACTCTAAATAGATCCAAAATTCACATGCATCATAAATTCAAAGAAGTATTCAACATGGAAACGAAATGCATATTTGCACCTTCATGTTATGTTGGGTTTGAGGAATGGTTTACTGGATTAGATGGAATGTGTGGCCAAGTCCGAGTGTGGTTAAATGGACCTATTAGTGATAGGGGTATTTGTTACTGTTTGCAAAACACTAACTACCTCGGATGCTGCAAGATCATAACAAGTGAAAATATTTTGACTCTATTGCAGAGTATGCAGTTCCAATTCCAGGTACAACGTAACTAGGAAACTGCTGGAGCAAACCGGGTGAAACCATTCTAATGTCTTGTATTTCGTGGTGATCCCTTGAAATCAAAACAATTTCAATAACTATGAATACAGATAACTCAAGATATAAATAATATATATTTGGAGCATTGGTCGTATCTGAAGTAGATGTCCCAACAAATAGTTTAGCAATAATATCAATGACTTTGACCATAATAACAACATACAGAGTGAATTTCACGATGCAGACACAACATATGAACGAAATTTACAATTGGGACTATATAGTATCTAATTTAATCTTGATACAAGTTACAGTGGCTTAAGAAGCCAATAAAAATTTGAATATAAGGAGAAAAATATCATTTTTGTGGAAATCTAGTCCACTTCATTCCAATGCTAGGTAAGCTCTTTATGGAACTAGTTGAGGAAGTGCTAGATGAAGGTAACTTGGACCATGTGTATAATATAATCATTGGGCACTAGGAGGACTACATAGATCCAATGACTAAAGGAGAGTTAAGTTGACAACTTTTAGGGAAGCTATCTGTGTTAATCTTTCCTTAGTTATACATATACACATAATTTGATCGCGGGAAAAAAATCACAAAGAGTCTATCCAAAATTAATTGTGTTAGATATTGATAGTAAAATTACCTTTTGTCAAAAGCCCAGATAAATAACTAAAAGGATGAAACGTTTTATCACCTAGCTTCAAAAACTTGCACTTGATTTGGACTCAAATGACAATTTTGCATACGGGTTGTACCACTGGGAATTTAACTAATACAATTTTTTTTCACATTCTAAGACAAACAAAAATGCATCCTTAAGAAAAAAATAAAATTTCTTCCAAGTTAATATAAGATCTTGACTCTAGAATAAAACTGCATAATCAGGTTGCAATAAGTGCAATAACAACATATATGGTTAATATTTATGCTCTTCTTTAGGATTTGTATCCAAAATTAACTGGTCAATTCAAGATTTGTATCAGACATTTCCACGTGATCCCCATATATATATATATATATATATATATATATATATATATATATATATATATATATATATATATATATATATATATATGACTAGCTTAACATTCAATATGGACGTTGCTAGAGTGACTTATACCTCTTTGATAACTAACCGAATGAAAAATACCCCATACTGTTCTTTGAACAATTTATAGCTCAACACTTCCTTTAAGGTTTCCCAATTTAGAAATCCATTAGAAATGAACAGAGAACTATTATCAGTTAGAGATTAAGCCGTTCAATTAAAGAAATAAGATATCACAATGAAAACATCCTTCTTCAAAATTTCCATGAAATTTTGAACAAACGCTTAAATTTTGAATAAACGCTTGTTGAGATTTTCGGTTTTAACAAATTGGGCTAAATCTCATGTATGCGACAACAATAGGATTTGTTGCTAAATTAGCTCTATTTTGTTGGGAAAGAGTTAATGCATCCTATATTTTTTGTGAGAGGATTTATGAGTCAGTTGGATCCTCTTAGCTATAAAATATATTCCCGTATAGATATTGGGGTGTGGTAGTAGAGAGTATAAGCAAATAATTATTTGTAATCTCCTGATTAATAATAAGATTGCCAGTGCCTCTGTTTGGTGGATGTAGCCCAGATTGGTTGGGTGAACCACGTTAAATCACTGTGTCATTTGTGTATGGTTTTTATACTGTATTTGTCTTTTGTTTTCTCCTGCGCACTATTATGCTCTAACAACGCTTCACCATTTTAATTATAGGAAGAGGTCATATGGACAAGGTAGTTGTCAAAAGGAATTAAAACATAAACATGGTTTTACAGAGGATGGGGGAAACAATCAAGGTCTACATTTCTTGTCTATCTATTAATAGCTCATAGGCACGAGATAATGAATTAATACCTGTGCATCTTCCATTTTTAGTTTATGAGAACAACTAACTTGCTACAATCATTATAAACTTATAAACGTAAAACCATGTCATTTTTATTTGATGAGAACAACTAATTGTGCTACTAACATTAGAAACCTTGTAAACCTATACCATTATTTTGTCAGTGGTGTAATTTTCTAAAGTTCCCGAATCTCTTATAATCACAGCTACTTTCTTTTTCTAAGTTGTAGATTTTATGTTTCCAAGAGCATTTTTATCATTTCTTTTGCTACATGTGGGGATTTTATTCTAGTGTAGACTTTGAGTTTTTACCTTTCTTTTACTTGAATTGACTAAAGAAGGTACTATGGGAAGGGTTTGACATGTAAGAACTTGTGGAAGGAAATCTTTGATGTGTCGTCTTGCTTGGCTGGGCAAGGCTCGTTGGTCCTGATAGTTACGAGAAGATTGGAGTTTGTAGAGTTGGTTGTTAGCTTTAGAGCAGCTAGGCGAGGATCATTAATCATGGTCACCTTCGATGGTAATAAGTTGATCTATGAGAGAAATAGTTCCTTGTATTATAGGTATAAGTATAATATGAAAGAAGTAGAGTCTTCTGGCACATGGGAGTGAGTTGATCCATGTAAAATTATTCAACAAATTAATAAAATAATTGAGCAGCGCAGTAACAACAGAGTGTTTTTTCCCGGTGAATGGTTTTCCACCAAACATACTTCTTTCCACTGTGTTGATTTCTTTGATGGTTTCATGTCTATTTTGATGCTTTGAACTATGGTTCTGTGTTTTATTTTGTGCATGGATCAGAGATTCGTAACTTGGAGAAAAATTTTATAAGTGCTCACACTACTGATTCACCCCCCACCCACACTCTTAGTACAGATATACTTTCCAATAATTGGTCTCAGAGCGAGGCTCAGAGTTAATCTTCGAGATTTTGGCATAAATTTGCATATATTTTAGAATAAGTTATCCAAATAAATTGGTTCTTACTGTTGAAATTTTCAAATCATGGAAATAAAATATGAAAAATAAATTATTACTTTGCGGTTCTAACATTTGGAAATTGGTTTGTCAAGGATATGTTGAAGATTTTCTTGCATCTAAAATACAGAAGAAAAATTCGCAAGAAAGGAGGATTATTTTCAAAAATATCCATGGTGTAGATTTAGAGAAAATTAGAGATTTAAAATTTTCCAAAGAAATTTGGGACAAATTTCATATGCTATATGGATCGAGCAATAACAATAATGATGAACATATTGAGAAGAGAAGAAAAAAGAAGAAAGAAGCTTGAATTGAACTAGTCGTGAAAAAGGGCAACAAATCTAAAGGTATAAGCTATAATGACATACTTTTGAGTTATATTTCTAATAGTGGCAATGGAAATGATTCGTATTTGGTTATTGAAGAATTTTCTAGTGAAATTCGTAGACTAACAAATTCATGCAAGGATCATGAGAAGAAATTATAGGATTGTGATCAAAAGGAGAAAAATATCAAGAAAGAAATTAATGGCTTAAGAATATAGCTGAAAGAATTGAAAATATTAGAAGAAGTAAAGTGCGAAAGAGAAAAGATAGAAAATATTATGTTGAAGCACTTGAATGTGTGATTGACAAATTGGGAAAAGAGCTTGAGGAAAGGAACCAACAACCTAAAAAAGTGAGGAGCACCATAACAATGAGAAAATATGGTAGAAATCTTCAAAACTGTGAGACAAAGAATGTGATTCACCAACAACAAAAAAATAGAAAACCAAAAGGATCTTTTACATCTATAAGATCATTTTCTCCTATGCTTTGAGGTACCAATTTTTAGACGAGAAGTAAAAAATACTTTGCTCCCTTGATGGATGAGATTGAGTGCTTCCATTATCCTAATTTTTGTTATGTGGTAGTTGGTTGTAGAAGGGGAATGAAGTCATCCATGCAATGGTATCATTAGAAAAGAGGAGGACCTACATTCTGGCATACCATTTCTTTCAATGGTCATTGTTTTGTTAGAAACATGTTTGGGAACAAAAACATTGATTGCATATCTAGAGCGAAAAGATAGAGATCTAATATGAGCAGGAAAATGTTAGATCCTTTGTATACATATCTTGGTCACATAAAGTGTTATGTGTGGCATAATTTTTGGCGCATGGCCAATGATTGTAAGATTCCTAAACAATTGAGGCCATTTGTTCAAAAGCATCAGTCAAGAGAGAATGTGCATCCTAGGGACACATGGATGAAAGAGAAACATCTAGGAAGATGTGGAATTGCACTTTGTTCTCGTGATTAGGATAACATGTGGTAAATATATAGAGTATTCTCACACCATATGTCAATAGATAGGAGACAATTTCATTTTCTGAATAAAACCAAGAATGGCCATGTTTTTGAAGGTAATGAAACAATTATAGTGTTGGGAAGCGAGAAAGCCAATATTAGTGGGAAGAGGAAAATTTTTAAATATGTTTGGCTCATTGAAGCTCTAAACCATAATATCTCAATTTCGAGACAAATGGTTTATTGAGGAAAGGAAGTGATCTTCAATTCCAAAGGTTTCATCGTCCAGAAGGAAGGATCGAAGATAGTGGTTGCTAGAGGAATCAAGGCCCCAGAGAATGTGTATGTGTTGAAGGGAATAGATAAGAGAAAGAAGATACCAAGAGAGTACTCTTCCTCATTAGATTCAAAATAAATGAGATTAGTCCCTATTGTAGTCCATTATTGCATGTTAGATCTACTTAACTGCATCGGTATGCATGAGACTAGCATGGTCTTAAGGGAAGTATTGGCGGATATATTAGCTTCTTCATACACTTTCATATAAGTTGTATCATTTCATATGAGGTTTATCATTCTCAGTGGGAGCTATGTTTTTTAAGGCTTAATTCTTCATGCTTATTTATTTTCACTCATTATTTTTGCACCAAATGTGTTTATTGTATATGAGTGAAAAATACATATCTATCGGCCTTGTTGTGAAATTCAACAATTATTTTTCAACTATATTGTTACTGATGGTGTTTGGAGTAGCTAGATGTTGGTGAGATGAAGGATCACACATTTAGGGGGGGCACATATGATTCCTAATGGAGTTGTAGAATGTTGACATTGTTCTAAGCAAGATTATTTTGATTACTGATGTCACATTTTGCTAGTTCGATCATCTAGAATTTATGTACCTCCTTGCTGATTTTGTACTTCTAGATGAATCATGTATGCTGCTAATATATTTTAGATGGTTGAATTATATGTTGCAATTGCATGGAGAGAGAAAGCATGATGTTTCTTATTATATATGGAGAGAATTATGTTGCTCATGATGAGGGTATGTACTTGTTGCTACTACTATTCTTGTATTGATTTTATCGGTTGATATTGATTGTTGATACACATGTGAAGCATGGTGGTCGCTAGTGGATTTTATGATCTTCATGTAGGATCTTCATTATTGGTATATTGCTGACCAAGGTGTTGAGTGTTCATGCACTAGCATATGATGTTATAAGTACCTCTATTGTTGCCGCTACACATTGAGAGCTTATATTATTGCTCATGGAGGACTTATGTTTTGATTCACATACCATGTATTGTATATTATTGTTGCTTCCATATGGAGCATATATCATTTCTCATTATTGACATGTACTCATGTTATTTCATGTTTTGGTAATTTATAGAAGAGAGAGCATATCTAAAATCCATGTATTGTCATTGTTTCATCTTTTGGGCACATTTCTCATGACAACCTTGGTGCCTAGTATGTTTTATCATTAGATATGTATGGGTCAATGGATGTTCAAGTCATGTATGATTTTCTCTCTCTATATATATATATATATATATATTTATGTAGGCCCACTACATTACATGCATGATGTAAAATTGAGTCCATAGAGTCATTGTTGTTGATAGGAGGTTTTATAGAGCATTCATATATTCGTGTCACAGCCATGTATTTTCTCCATGAAGCATTTTATGTATTGGAATACATTGTATATCATGTCCCATTAGCTTGGATTCTTGGTCCTTGAATGGTGTTCCCTTGCACTTGGGAAGAAATCTTATTGAAGTAGGAAAATGTGTTGCTACAATAACAGGAAAATGTGTTGCTACAACAGTAGAGATAGTGTGATTGCAACTCCATTACATGCTTAGGGGGAGCATGTTCAGTTTCATAAATGGCCTCACCGTGGCAGAGATATGATTGGCGACTGAGACTCTTGATAGGGGCAACATTTTTCTCATCCATTAAATTATTGGCATTGTACTTTAGTGTTCTTATGGTTGTTTTCCAATGATGTCAAAGGAGTAGATAATTTGGATGGTAGAGTTGTAGTTTTAGTGTGGATAATATATTGAGCTAAACCTCACTTGTTGGATGGACGTTGACATTAATGCCAAATGGGGAGTTTGCTGGTATTGATGTCAACATGTTTATGGTGTTTCTTTTCATTTGTATGTGTGATGGATGTTTACCTTGATGGTATTGTTAGTTAGCATTGATGTCAATCAGGGAGAATTTTAATAACCCCCCCAAATTTATATGTATAATAAATGGGCAAATCTCCATGGTATATAGGAAAAATGGAAGGTGATTTTATCAACAATATAATATGTATATATAATGTTTTGGCGAATCTCTCACCAGGCATGGCGAATATTTTACTCAATTATAAAATCTTGTAAGGTCTTGGTGAGTCTTTCACTAAATAATAAAAATTTGTAAGGTCCTAGTGAATCTTAGCATTGTGAACTCTTAGAGAATTTTTTGAAAAAGTATAAAACCATATATGACAAGAGCCACATGGTGGCAATATCGCTGTTTTTTTTCACATTTCGATGAAATGGAACTTGTTTATAAAATTATAAAAAAGCCAACCAAGTCCCTTATAATATGCCAGTAAGCTTATAACAGAGTCTGATACATCTACTATCTGTGTCTTCATTCAAGTGTCATAGTTTCTATACTTAACACTGTGAATCACAACTCTCTTAGAACTCAACTCTATCATGTAATTAAAACCTTTGGAAATTGAATCTGACAACTCTATAAAAAGGATTAGTGAAATAGAAGCTTTTGTGAATGAGCCCACTAATTATCACTGCTAAACAATCAATCCAGACTATGAAGTCTTCCATCTTGATCACAATCGTGCTCACGATTAAGGGAATGCGACCACCTAGCCTGAAATAAGGGCCATCATAGCTTCCAATAATCAAGAACCACCTTGCAAGGACATCCTAGCTCATGTATCATGGATTTTACTCATCAATCTTAACTAATATAAATCTTATACAAATAATATTAGAATCCTCTTCGGATTCACTGTTAATACAAGGGTAAAGGAAATTTTCTAGCTCAAGGCACTAGCCAATACCAACTTTGGTATTTGTGACCCCTTTGTGGGGATGCACCTACCTTGGCCTATTGGGTTTCTGCCTTGTAACATAGTTCAAGGATCACAAGACTTTCCAATCATCCTACTCCATTAGACACACATTATATGCTATACATAGTGAATGGAAAAGAAGCATTATAGAACACACAATTTCACAGAAGGAAGAAAAATCTTAGCCAGTTGAATATCAAAATCTTAACCACTGATTAATAAAGAATAACAAGTAGTGTAATGAATTGTTCCGAGTTATTTATTTACAAGCTGTAAAGAATGTAGTTGAATGGAAATATTACTTAGGAAACCCTTCAATATTTCTACTAATATTTCTGTGCATGTACGTATGAAATTAAGAGCATCATTGAATACAAAGTTCCCTTTTCTCTTGCCTCCATGTTGACAAATCAGTGTGAAATCAGTGTCACCTTGAATCTCCTTTCCTGTGTGGATGTTTTGACAAATCAATGTGAAATCAAAGTCACTTTGAATTTCCTTTCCTGTGAGGGATCACATCCACAGTTGATTAGTAAAATATAATCTACTATATATTATGTTTAAGAAATTGACTGCAATCTACAGTGGAAATGAGACCTCAATTCTTATTCTGAATTTGAATATATCAGGACAACATAAGAGATAAAAATGCATATGGCCTTAGTAGCTAGAAAATAATCACTCCATCATTACAAGACCACCTAGATTTTGGCACATAATCTAAATAATGGCCCACTAATTGTAGTGATTATTTGCATTAACACCATGGAAAAGCAACAACAATGTTTCAAAGTACACTTACTAGAAAAGTTGTAAAGTTCTGAGAATATTTAATGATAGAATATGAACCTCACAGCTATGGTGGGGAAACTAGGGAACCCAAATATTGGAAGATATCTCATACCAAATCTGAGAAAAAAAATAAAAAATGGAAAAAATAAAAAATCTATAAATCAAGCAATGAATTGTTTACAAATCAAATACAATTTCTTTAACTAACAGTTAAATTGTGTTGATATATTTAAATATTTATTAAGAGGGTAACTTCAAACCATGGAATATTACCTTTTTCATTACTATCATCCCTCAGTCACTGAGATTACAAATCAATACTTTGGAAAGATTGTAAGAAATTCTATGAAATAATAAAGTGTAACCTCTATTTTCAAGCAACAAAATCAAGACATTGTTACATCAAGAGCCATAATTGATACATAATCAATGAATCAAGTCCTTTTATGGCACAAGCTTGTTTCACAACCTCTATTTTCTCAATAACAAAATCAATACATTGTATGTGCTTATTGCCGAAAGGAAACTGCGTTCTAATTTGGAAGAGGATCTTATCAAAAGACATGGATTTATTCAAAGCTACAAAGCCTAATGGGTTACTGAAAAACAAGTTGGAATATGGGATCATGATACTTAAATTGAAAAAATGTTCTTTCCTTTTAGAAACATTACTGTTATACAATGTTTTTTGAAAGCATTAGAATTTGAAATTGGCCTTTCTATCAAGACAAATTTTCATTAACACAATGTACTTTCCTACCTGAAACATTGTAGATATTCAAGAAAAACTTGACAAGCATAAGAGAACTTAGCATAATGTACTTTCTTTCCTTCCTTAACATTATTAAAGAGTTGAGGCTCCCCAAGTCATTAGGTAACTTTTGAAGGAAATGACAGTTAGTAATAGTCCAATTCACAATTGAAGATGTGTCACAAATACGAGGGTGCATCTCCTCCAAATCACAAAAGTGCTCCAGGTTAAAATCTAGCATTATTGGAAGCTTATTGCTCGATTGGTTTTTATTGAACCCAGACATTTTTCCATTCTTCACTAAAATCTTAAAGATAGCTTCTCTAAGTTCTACATGACTTTACTGTGCTCTTGAAGCGAGGGCACATGCAGGCTCTCCAAGTGAATAGTCTTAAACTAAGTGAAGATAAGGCCGATAGATCATTTAGCATGGATCTCTTTAACCCATAGTTGAATACTATGTCTCTCTTGAACCCATTATTGAATACTGTTAGGACTTTCAAATTTTTCATGGAACTCAAAAATGTTGGAAGAAAGTATTTTCTTCCAAAAAGAGTAAAACTAAAGCCTCTGCTTGAGGACAATTGATGTCACACCACTAACACTTCTCCATGGAATCTATAAAGGTAAACCACAAATGTAGAATTCCATTAGAATATTGTGTTTATTGAATACACAAATGAAATCATTGCATTTCTTTAAAATATATTTTGAAATCAAAATTACTGAAATTACATATCGATACATAGTAGGTGTAGGATAAAATTCACCCGTGTCATTCACAGAAAGCATGAGAAAAGCCCTAATACTATATATAAAACCAAGAAAAATTCAAATTCATCACTTCTAGGGACCTCGTAACCACCCTGCCAATACGCAATTATGTTCCTATTTGTAGTTAGAAAAATTACCGAAATTACAATCTGTTTACTCCAGCATATGTTGGAAAGTTATAGAAGGATGACTAGTGCAATCAATACATTCCTTTTAGCCCTGGATTTGCCTCAGTTTAAAACAGAAGTATACAAATATACTTGTCCAATGTCTATGCTTTAGCCATTCACCTTAAGATGTTTTTACAATATAATTTCGTAAGTCTATTTAATATCTTCATTGTCATAAAAGCTAACCTATATCCATCTTAACTCCACATCTACCACTCTTAGGGGGATGAAATCTATTTATCCCTCTGAGCACTAGGTAGACCCAAAATTAAGATGGATCTAAGATGATATAATTTCCCCTTTAAATAATCTATGCCCACATGAATACCATGGTATTACCATGGGTCAATTCCATGGGTTATCATAAACTTGGAGCTTAAAAATTACTATTGGTAATTTATATAAATTAATAAAATTAATAGTTGAATTTTATTTTATTTTTTATTTTAACCAAGATAAAATGTTTAACATACATTAAATTAGAACATCCATTTTTACTCTTGATCCACCTAGAGGGATCAAATATTTTTTCACTCTATACTAGTTTGCATATCACGATATTTGATACCTCTCGGGGGTTAGTAGATCTAGAGTAAAGATGGATCTTAAATAGGCTACATTCCTGGTGAATACCATGGGTCAATACCATGTGCCATTTTGGTGAATACCATGGGTCAATACCATGTGCCATTTTTATTTTTATTAATACTAATATTAAGGTTAATAATGTTTTTTTGCATGGTATTAATAACAATCTAGTCCATGGTATTTGTCCCATAGTATTTTTCTCATAGGTTTCACCTAAATATAATACATTTTTTGAGTGTTCGTAAATATAAGGTGACTTATGGAGTAAATATGAAAAAATGTTTTATTTGTTTACCATACCTCTCGTTTATTTATATTTTTATTAATTTACCATACCTCTTTTACAAATATAGTATTTGGCCCATAGGATTCACTTAAATAAAACCTCTTTCTTGAGCCTTCATAAATAGAACGAGGGTTATGGACTAAATATAAAAAGAGGTTTTATTTATTTACCATACGTCTAGTTTATTTATATTTTTATTTAGTTACCATAAACTTTGAGTAAGTATAAAAAGACGTTTTATTTATTTACCATACCTCCACTTTACTTATATTTTCATTTGTTTACACCCTTGCATGTATATAAGGTGACTTATGGAGTAAATGTAAAAAATGTTTTGTTTATTTACCATACCTCTCATTTGTTTATATTTTTATTAATTTACAACACCTTTTTTATAAATATGGTATTTGGCCTATAGGATTCACTTAAATAAAACCTATTCTTGAAAATGGGTGAATGGAAGGTTGTAACTCCTAGTTTCAAGGGCTAAATTTACCTTTTTTACCCTCTCCCTTAAAATAAGCTGGGATACTTGAGGTGATTTGTAAGAATGTGCTATGATACAAAATATTCGCCCACTAAAAATTTAAAACCCCTTAATTTCGCCAAAAGGGCGAACATTCGCCCCTAAAATTTTCTATGATGTCAATATATTTATAACTAGACCTAGTGGAGTTGGTATTAAGGCTGCTAAGTAGAGATGGATTCCTCATGTGATGTTGGATTGAAGATTGACATGTTGTGATAGGTGGAGATGTTGATGTTATAGGAGGTTTTATTTCTGGTCTGGTTGTTGCATATGTCTTTATATACCTTCGAGACATTGGATTTCTTATTCACGTGTTGAGATGAGGTTATGTGTTGGAGGTGCCTCTATTAGTGATGGAGGAATTTGCATTACTTGGAGATGATTCTACATGAGATGGAGATGTTGCTACACGAGATGGAGATGCTTCTATAGGTGTTTAGAGATGTTTTGATTATTCTTGAGAAGCTGGAGGTGTTGTTCTTGCTACTAAGGTTGGAAGAATAGGTCTTGTATGTCATTGAGTTGTACTTAGACTATTTGATCAATTGAATACCTGACACAGAACTTTCAAGGATTGATGAGATGCTAAAGAAGGTGTTCCATCAGTTTGCAGAGGTTTTCGACTGAAGATCCATTGGTTTTCTTCATCTTTAGCCTCAGTCATATGGATCCAAGCCTCTGCGAGTGACTAAAAAGCTCTAGTCACTAGCAGATAGGCCTATGAGAGTGACTGTGTCCAGTCACTTCGAGCCAATGTAATCTGTGGGATGAAGTATTTGCATGAGTTCTTCTCCATATTTCTCACGATGGTCAGCTAATTTTTGTATTATGGAAAATCTTGTGTTAATAACTTTTCAGTTTATGATCAGAAACGGTTGTGGGACCTCCAAACGTTAAGCAAAGTTGAAGATACGAGAAGGAAATAGGAGATTGTTGTTTGATAGAGTCAACGAGTTGAATCCAGCTGAAGTGAAGCATATGAACAGAGGCGTGAAACCTAGTAGTTCTATGTAATTACTGATTTGAGCACTTCAGTTCATGTACATATTGGGGAAAGCTCATTTTTAGTATGGTGGAGTCTTTTCTGTGTTGATTTAGTGTTTTTCTAGAGAAGATTATGTAATTTGTGTGAGTGGTATTGTAAATTTTTTTAATGAGTTTGCAAATGTAGAAGAAAATAGTTGAATTTTACTTCAACCTTTATATTATGCGGTGAGTGAGATTTTGATGTGTCGATTGGAGTAGAGTTTGAGGAGATTGTTTCTCTAATGGTGTGGATATTTTGTGTGGAGTTTTGATTGCATCTTGTGTTACACATTTATCATTTGATTATTCCTTGATGCTATTTTGTTGCAATGCTCATGTTGAGAAATTTTATGATTCCAATCTGAAAATGCATGAAACGAGGCTCACATGGAGGAAATGAAGGCATGGAGGCTTCAGAGTATACATCGACTTAGAATATTCAATTGAAGGAAGAGATTTTTCCATCCAACAGTGGTTGGATAGGTTAGCAAAAATTATGTAAGGATCCTTGATCGTGATAGTTACAAGTAGATTAGAGTCTATAGAGCTGATTGTTAGTTCATGAGTAACTAGGCGAGGATTGTTGATAGTGGTGGCCTTCAACAAATGGTGTTCCATAGATCCATGAGAGAAACAATTTACTATCTGATAGGTTCCAACATAATCTGAAAGAAGTAGAGTCATTTGGCTCATGGGATTGAGCTGATCCATGTAAAGAGTTTTCAATAAATTGATAAAATTATTGAGCAATGAAGCAGTAGCAGAGTAGTTTTATTCTCAGGAAAGGGTTTTCTACAAGACATACTTGTGTCCATTGTGTTGATTTATTTTATGGTTGCATGTTTATTTTGATGCTCTAATATATGGTTAGGTGTTTTAGTTTTTTAATGGATTAAAGATTAATAATTTGGCGAAAATGTTTATAAGTGCTCATACAAATGATTCACCCCCACTCTCAGTAGTGATCTAGTTTCCAACACAAGATGAATAAAAAAATTATAATTAGTTAAATAAAGAAAACAAAAACATAGAAGAAAATTATAAATGATGAAAATACCACAGGTACATATCACTCTATGTTGTCATCACCTTGATTATATTCCCCGCTTAGAATCATAACATTATTTTTCTCGAAAATATGTTTTGATATAGGGTCATGTCTTAATACAAACCACCAATCCCTATCTATTACATCTAGGTAAGAAAACACTTGGTTTTATTGTTTGGGGAAAACATAAGGCACCCCAGATTCAATCCACATCTTTCTATAGTTGATATATATCATCCACCTATCATGATCTTCCTTTACATTATTTCAATAAAATATATCCCACCACATGCACCTGAAAATAACACATTAGAATGAAGAGATGTGCACTTTAATGATATCTTATACCTTTCCAATGTATCCTAATATTGTTTGTATTAGGTTTGATCACAGTGGCTAGGACCACTATGTATAATTTTCATGTAGATTCAAAATCTCATGCAACTTACTAAAGAATAGGACAAGAATCTACTTCTACTGTCAACCAGTGGAAGCCAATAGATCGATGTAAATAATATAAAAAGGAAGAAGATAAATCAATGGCACATAACACAAGATGTATCTCAGGAAATCCACTGCTCAAAACGTCGCTATATGTATTGCATATATCAGAAATATGAGTGAAGATACAAATCATGTTCTCTCTAGAACAATTCCGCACAAGTATGCTCAACTCTCTCATCTCACAAGCAAGCTCTTGGCCAACACTTAGTGAATTATGCAGCTCTCCAATCACCTATTTCCTTACCCAATTCCTTGGATGAATAGCCCATATTTAAAGTGAATTCATGCTTCCAAAATAGTGCAATCCAAACATAGGTCCTTCTCTGATTGCATGCATGATATTTACAACTCAGTAAATCATATAGTTGATAGTACAATATCCCTACACTCTAGTTGCAACTGGGTCTTTCTTTGAACTGGCATGTATGTGTTTTTGATGAGGGAATATTCAATTAACTGGAGTAACACTTTTGGATGCATCAGTTGTTGCGTGTAGGAATTGCACTTGAGAAAACTCCTTAAAACTTAATTGTCAATCCGAGGGTTTCGTAAACCTAGAGATGAAGCACAAGAAATTGCAGAAATGGCATGAAATTTTTCTATCTCTAATCCTACTTCTTAAAGGGAATGCTTTGTAGAATCAGTCATAAAACAATTGGAAGGGTAATTGACACCAAAGCAACTCTAGTACTTGAATGTAAAAGAAAATTTGCATGTAAATAGAGTAAAGAAATTCCACATAATGGAAACAATCTTAAATGTTGTAATGAAATGTTATTTTCATCTTCAGATGGATGGCTAACATTCTAACAAATGGGCCCTTGCAGAATTATATCTTCCTTCTGATCTTCCTTCCTTCCAAACAGCCTGTCCTTGAACTGTTACAATCTGCTTGCACTAGTGTAGGTACAATCTCTCTGTGCAAAAGTATATGTTACCTTCCTTACTGAAGACTTATGACTTAGTGGAGGTGCTCTAAGCCTAAGGGCTTAGAGCACTCTATTTCTATGATGAGAGACCAACTCTTGCACTGAAGCATAACTTCCTTCACCAAGTTTCCAAATTGCTTTCGAAAAGACTGAAAGATGTGATGGAAAAGAATTGCAATTGTCAATGAAATTATAAAGTAAACTATTTGTGAAAAAGGAAATGCTTCAATTCATTAAACCTTGCAAAGGAAATAAACTTCATGAAATAAAGGCACTTCAAAAGAATCAAATAGTAGTATAAGTGTTTTGCATGTGTTAACTAACTTTATTAATCCATCCAAAGATGCTTATGTTCTTTGCAAGTATGATATGTTTGTGATGGTTTTATGTAATTGCTTCCAGATCCTCTTAAAGATGTACTTTCAATACCGAAGACAATTACTAAATTAATGATTCATTCACTTGCATAATAACTGGAAATAATATGCAAAGAAGTGATTCACTGTTTGTTGTAAAAGAATGATTAAACTAAAGTGCAGGTAACAACATGCACTAGTGCAGGAAAGAGTCCTATGCATGATCCCATAAAAAACGAGTTAAAACAAAGATTGAGCATAAAGGAAATGCAAGAAATCTATCTCATAAACAAAGTAAATAGAACTAACTCTCAAACCACAGATTGACTTCACATGTTAGATACAAGAGATATTTTAAATTAGATATTGAAAGATAAAGATTAAAATTATAACATCACATAGTTGTAAACAAAATATCCATACCTTCTTTCTAAATAATGAAAGGGAGACGGGTAAATGAGTTGGGTTGGTTGGGCCCTAGCCAACCAGCTCGTTCCCCTTCTAAGGAATGAAAAATATCAGAACTTCAAAAGATACATCAAAGATAAAAGAGACGTTGTGTATGAAAATCATGGCAATTTTCTTGTATCATTTGATTCGGAAAATATACATGACAGAGTAGTCCAGCCCCAGAGCTGAAAAAAACTACAATCAATGGTTCCCTTCTCACTAGCCTCCTCCTACCTATATCTATATTTTATATATCCTTTCAACTCTAGCCGTTTTCACCAATTACATACATTTTTTGTTTAGGCCAATCGGCTAAACAAACTTAGAAACTGAAATTACAAACATGGCCAACAATTATAATACACATGAATCTCGCTTGGCGGTAACCTAACTTTGGACAATATTCCCTAATTGTGCACCACCTGTTATCCTACTTCAGTTTGTCAACAGCTAAACTTAGAGTCAAGGATCAAAACCTGTCCTCGTGGAAGATTTGGCTTCTCGAAAATCTTGTACAGTCTTCGTGGCGGTGCAGGAATCTATCTACAATAGTCACACCCATTCATAACTAATATTAAGTTCCATGGTTATTCTAGGAAATTAATAAGCATTACAAGAGATATGTAAATAGGCATGAAATCCATAAAAAAAGTGATTAATAAAGTGCTAAATTAAATCTTAATATAAAATATGAGCATGTGTAGGAATGGGTAACTATCTTGTACTAGTTCAGGAAGGAAGGGTATTTTATTGAGATAAAACAGATGTTGATTTTGATGGAAATGGGGTAGAAAATATGGAAATTTAGGATACCAACATCCTCCCATCCCTAAGCTATTGTGTGTCCTCACGCAACATTTTACCTCTGCAAAAAACCTTCAAAAACGAGTTGCCAGCTCCTCAGTCCTGAACTTCAATGTTTATTCCTACCTTTACTATCTTTGGCTTCTTGTCTCAGTCTTTTCATAGCTACTTAGTCACCTTCTTGAGGGGTCTATTGCATTTGGAAGCCTGATACTTCTATACCTTTACTTATTGCTTATGCATCTTTACTTCTACAGCTAACTCCACCTCACTCTGTTTTTTCAAACTTTGCTCTTTCATGACCTGGTTCAAAGCCTCTAGGTCATGGTCTTGTTGCTCTAGATCTACTATTCTACTATTGAGGAAAATAGTTGAGGGTGATGTGCTAAGATCTTCGGGTGTGAATGCATTTTTCGCCACGGACTTGAAACAAGTCCCATCGTCATCAAGGTCAAGGTTGTTGAAAGCCTGCTTTATGACATCATCGAGGGTTTCTATACTCAGGCTTTTCGCATTATTGAGGGTTTTGATGCCCTCACCAATCTCCATGCCTTGTGCACTCAATTCCTTGGGGCTCTTAACACCTTGTTCTCCCAGCTTCTAAGGGGATTCAACACCCTGTCTTTCCAAATCAGTAGGGGTTTTGGTTCCTTTCTCTTCTACAACTACAGGGACTTCAGTACCCTGTTCTTCAAACACTACAGGGTCTTCAATATTGTGACCTTCAAGAGCTTCAGGGTCTTCGGTACCTTGATCTTCTAAAATCACAGGGATTTCATTACCCTGACCCTCGAAATCATTAAGGGTTTCTACGTCTGGTTCGTTGAAATTATCAAGACACTCTACATGTTGTTCCTCTTCACTCTCTTCTTCTTACACTTCACCAGTATGCAGTGTCAAAATTGTCTTTCTGCTCCTTAGCTTGCTGACAAATGTTGACAGTAGGACATCGTTTTCTGCATTTTCCTCATCTTCCACAGTGTGTTCCACTACATCTGCAAGCATCAAAAGATTATGAACTATGGGGGAACTTTGGGGTGTTTCATCAATTATGATCGAAGAAGTTGACTGGTTCATCCCTTGGGCAACATTTTTCCTCCTCATCGAGGTTCTAGTCTTCCTCTTCTTTGCTGCAAGTGGAGTGTTCTCAACGACCCTCTTCTCTGCTTTCATTGGTGAACTTTTACATTGCCACTTGGTAGGGGACAATGTCCCCATGTTTCTCTTCTTACATGTACTGGTGCTAGCGAACTCTTTTGCGCCCCTTGCTCGGAATTCTTTAAAAAATGCTCCCCGCGTTATCACCATTTCTTCTAACATTTTCTTGATCAGAATTGTAATAAGTCCGTGATGGTAGAGCTTTTTTGCAACCTAGCTTGCACAGCTACTCTACATGTTTTTCTCCATCTTATAAAGGCTTCTGAGCAAGAAGTGAGGAAAATTAATAAATTTTGCTCCCTCGAAATGCAACAGCAATCGGAGGCGGTATACAAATTCCAAGGGTATAGCGTCCTTCTCTGGTTACAAACTTATGCAATATAAACAGTAAATCTCGCCACTTCCCGACCATGGCAGTATGTGGAACTCCCTTTCTCCAATTGACCTTAATTTTATTATCAACCACAAATCGGTGCCAACTCTTCTTCACAAGCCACTCTTCTTTAAACCAACACTCCTGTGTAAGTAGAAAACATGTGGCTTGAGGGATGAAGTCCTCTGTAATTATGAATTTTAAGGACCCAACACTGACCTGACCTTCTTTGAATGTCCTCGCAAACTCTAATGCCACCACCATGTCGAACTCATCAAACTTTTGTAGAAATGGTAGGAACCTAGATTCTTGCAATATTGTAAGACTATTCTTGTACTCAGTGTTTTGTTCAATTTCCTACAAAGACAATGGTTCATTCCTCACATGTGCCATTTCGAACCACACTCCACTTCACTCTGTTCACACCCTCGAAGGAATTTCTGAGTGACTCCAATGTTCCCTGAGAGTTTTATACCAGAGGTTCATTGCCCTCCATCTTTTCAGACCCACTCACCCAGCTATGATGGAACAACCCCCCCACATCAAGTATTGATTCATGTCAACCCACTATGGGTGAATCGTGATGATTGGATGCAATGGTGGTATAGGCAGTGGTGGTGCAACAACTACAATGATCGGATTGCGGGTAAGCTAATAATGGTTAGGCAGTGTGAAATCACTTCAAGGAGGGTGTGCAGGTTATCAAACAGTAATACCATCCCATAGTTAGCCTCATAATTCAATAAGACATACTTCAACATGTATTAAAAAGATTAGATTCGAAACCTTACACACCTTGCACTTTAAAGATTTGTTCCTAGATTAGTAAAAAATTAAACAAAGCATCAATTAAAACATGGAATGAGATAACATACTAACACATGTGTAAGAAAGTAGAGGCCTATAAATATCCCTGATAAACCACTCCACGACTATCTAAATTTCTTTCATAGTCAACTTTGTTTCTGCACCAAACCTGCTTGCACTGCTGTGATTGTAATGTGTTGTGCTTGCACCAGAGACTTTTACCAAAGAGAGGATCTGATAGGACATACTTATGTAGCTGAACTTAAAAAAATTTCCGCATTATACAAGAAAAATTTATTCACCATCCTTTGGTGTTTCTTGTACATGGATTTTGGATTGATTGCATCAAATTCTATATTCAATTTATGAGGAAATAAAGAAGTGGGAAAGTAGTAAAAAATTTTATAATGGGAAGGAATATTATAATAGGGATTTCAAAAAAAATATCACCAAGAGGGATAAATGAAACAGGATGTGGAAAAAAAATCAACCGAAAAGAGGGATTTTATGAAATCTGGTAAGGGTAATTTCTTAGAAGAAAGAGGAAGGTAATTCATTGGGGAATTTAGAAAAGAAACTAGTGGGGAATTTCGGAATGGGAAATAGTAGAAACACAATATTTTTACCTTGAAATCTTCCTGTACTGGTGCAGGAAAAATAACTGCAGTGGGAAGTAAGCGTTTACTTGGATGAAAGTGTCCATTCTAGTTAACTCAAACTAGGGTAAGTGCTCGTTTCATGAACCTTCTTCTTCTTGGTGGCAACCAACATATCTAAAAATCAAGTAACATTCCCTTTTTATTAAAATTTCAATCTTCCTAACAGTGTGTTAGTTTTTAGGTTCACCTTTCTGCAATCATGTCAGTCAACTGATTTTCATAATCACCAGAACGTTTTTCTTTTTATACTTTTTATTTTTTTCATTATTATTTTTATTTTCTTTGATTATTTTTTTTTCTTAACAAGGATAAGAAGGAATCAATTCTTCAATAGGTTGGTGTTATCACATACCAAATCCTTTTCAAATGGCTATTGGACTTGCTGCATAAAATATCCTTTAGTAAGGGGCTGAAAATATACCTCCATTCTATACCCATTTACCAGAAACACAAAATTTCTTCCATCAATAGTTTTGATTTCTACTGCTCCATTTTCGAACACTTTGACCACCTCATAGGGTCCCAGCCAGTGTCCATGGAATTTTCCTTTAAAATTTTTGAATCTTAAATCGTAAAGGAGTACCCAATCGCCTGGTTGAAAATGCTTCTTCTGAATGGACTTATCATGCCACTTCTTGCGCTGTTGTTGAACAAAGATGTTATGTTGAAGAACATACCTTCAAATTTCTTCTAACTCATTTAACTCTAGAAGGTGTTGTTGATGTGCTTTAGAGAGATCTAGTCCCAATTGGAATGTAATCCAGAAAGTCTTGATCTAGAACATTATCGGCAAAAGGACTTGTTTCCTGTACACCAACTCGTATGGTGTGTGTCCTGTGTTGTTTCTCCAAGCGGTTCGATAGGCCATAATGCTTCCAGTAATTTGTCAGCCAAATCCTTTTATATGCATTTTTATCATCTTTGTGAGGATGTACTCAATCGCCTTATTCGTGGAATCCACTTGACCATTTTCTTGTGGGTGATACAGTGTAGATTTCCTATGTCATATTTTATATTGATCCATCACACCCTGTACCAAATTAGAAATAAATTGTGATCCATTGTCAAAAACAATTTCTCTAGGCACACCAAATATAATAAAGATTTTAGTAAAAAGAAAATCAACAACTGCTCCTTCGATAGCAAAATAGAATAAACAAGGCATTTCATTGGTTTGATTAGGCTAGCCAACTCACTGACAGTGATCACACCACTTGACATACTATTTGGAATCCTTGAACAAGGAAGGCCAAAAATAGCCAGCTCATAATACTTTGTATGCAGTCTGCTTATCAGCGAAGTGACCTCCACAAGGTTCCTCATGGGCAGATTTTATGATCTCAAACACCTCTTCCTCTCTTACACATCTACAGATAATGAGATCTGCTTCACTGTAAAAGAGGTCCCATTGGATCTAGGAATATGAAATACTTTTCTGAATGATATTCCACTTTTCACGAGCGGATAAGTGAGGTGGTAATTTTTCAGTGACTAAATAGTTAGCTATGTTAGCAAACCATGGATATTTTTTTGACATAGTAAAAATATGTTCGTTAGGAAAATCATCATCAACAGGAATTGCTTCACCAACATTATTTAATCATGAAAGATAATCTACAACTACATTTTAGTTTCCTGGTCGATCAATAATGGTAATATTAAATTCCTATAATAATAGCAACCACCAAGTCACACTACTGCTAGTTAATGGTTTATTCATCAAAAATATTGTAGCGGAATGGTCAGTATGTACAAAACTTCATATCGTGTAACATAATGTCTGAATTTATTAATGGAAAAAATTACAGCTAAAAACTCTTTCTCAGTAACTGTATAATTGAGTTTAGCGGGTTACAAGTTTTTACTAATGAAATAAAAAACATAGGATTATTTCTCTTCTTCTTGTCCTAAAGTTGCACCTATAGTAGTATCTAAGGCATTAGAAGAAATATGGAACCACAAAGACTAGTTTGGTCCTCTCAATACTGGTGCCTAAACTATTTTTTCCTTCAATATTTCGAAAGACTGCTGGCAAGTTGTGGACTAATAAAACTCACTATCTTTAGCCAAAAGTTGGAAAAGGGGTGTAGATATCCTTGAGAAATTATCAATGAATCTCCTATAGTAGCCAAATAGTCCTAGAAAACCTCTCACTTCCCTTTGAGTTTTGGGTATAGGAAGACTCGAAATGACTTCTATTTTTGCAGGGTAAACTTGGATACCTTTGTGAGAAATAACATGTCCAAGAACCACTCTCGCCTTGCAAAAATCTACATTTCTTATCACTAAAGGTGAGACGAGCTTCTTGGGAGTAAAGAAGCACTTTTTCTAGATTCTTGAGTGCTTTCTGAAATCACCAAAATAGACAAATCATGCATATAGATTTCTACGCATTCAAGGTCAACAAAAATAGCCAAAGTATATGTTACCTTCCTTACTGAAGACTTATGACTTAGTGGAGGTGCTCTAAGCCTAAGGGCTTAGAGCACTCTATTTCTATGATGAGAGACAAACTCTTGCACTGAAGCATAACTTCCTTCACCAAGTTTCCAAACTGCTTTCGAAAAGACTGAAAGATGTGATGGAAAAGAATTGCAATTGTCAATGAAATTATAAAGTAAACGATCTGTGAAAAAGGAAATGCTTCAATTCATTAAACCTTGCAAAGGAAATAAACTTCATGAAATAAAGGCACTTCAAAAGAATCAAATAGTAGTATAAGTGTTTTGCATGTGTTAACTAACTTTATTAATCCATCCAAAGATGCTTATGTTCTTTGCAAGTATGATATGTTTGTGATGGTTTTATGTAACTGCTTCCAGATCCTCTTAAAGATGTACTTTCAATACCGAAGACAATTACTAAATTAATGATTCATTCACTTGCATAATAACTGGAAATAATATGCAAAGAAGTGATTCACTATTTGTTGTAAAAGAATGATTAAACTAAAGTGCAGGTAACAACATGCACTAGTGCAGGAAAGAGTCCTATGCATGATCCCATAAAAAACGAGTTAAAACAAAGATTGAGCATAAAGGAAATGCAAGAAATCTATCTCATAAACAAAGTAAATAGAACTAACTCTCAAACCACAGATTGACTTCACATGTTAGATACAAGAGATATTTTAAATTAGATATTGAAACATCAAGATTAAAATTATAACATCACATAGTTGTAAACAAAATATCCATACCTTCTTTCTAAATAATGAAAGGGAGACGGGTAAATGATTTGGGTTGGTTTGGCCCTAGTCAACCAGCTGGTTCCCCTTCTAAGGAATGAAAAATATCAGAACTTCAAAAGATACATCAAAGATAAAAGAGACGTTGTGTATGAAAATCATGGCAATTTTCTTGTATCATTTGATTCAGAAAATATACATGACAGAGCACTCCAGCCCCAGAGCTGAAAAAAACTACAATTAATGGTTCCCTTCTCACTAGCCTCCTCCTACCTATATCTATATTTTATATATTCTTTCAACTCTAGCCGTTTTCACCAATTACATACATTTTTTGTTTAGGCCAATCGGCTAAACAAACTTAGAAACTGAAATTACAAACATGGCCAACAATTATAATACACATGAATCTCGCTTGGCGGTAACCTAACTTTGGACAATATTCCCTAATTGTGCACCACCTGTTATCCTACTTCAGTTTGTCAACAGCTAAACTTAGAGTCAAGGATCAAAACCTGTCCTCATGGAAGATTTGGCTTCTCGAAAATCTTGTACAGTCTTCGTGGCGGTGCAGGAATCTATCTACAGTAGTCACACCCATTCATAACTAATATTAAGTTCCATGGTTATTCTAGGAAATTAATAAGCATTACAAGAGATATGTAAATAGGCATGAAATCCATAAAAACAAGTGATTAATAAAGTGCTAAATTAAATCTTAATATAAAATATGAGCATGTGTAGGAATGGGTAACTATCTTGTACTAGTTCAGGAAGGAAGGGTATTTTATTGAGATAAAACAGATGTTGATTTTGATGGAAATGGGGTAGAAAATATGGAAATTTAGGATACCAACATCCTCCCATCCCTAAGCTATTGTGTGTCCTCACGCAACATTTTACCTCTGCAAAAAACCTTCAAAAACGAGTTGCCAGCTCCTCAGTCCTGAACTTCAATGTTTATTCCTACCGTTACTATATTTGGCTTCTTGTCTCAGTCTTTTCATAGCTACTTAGTCACCTTCTTGAGGGGTCTATTGCATTTGGAATCCTGATACTTCTATACCTTTACTTATTGCTTCTGCATCTTTACTTCTACAGCTAACTCCACCTCACTCTGTTTTTTCAAACTTTGCTCTTTCATGACCTGGTTCAAAGCCTCTAGGTCATGGTCTTGTTGCTCTAGATCTACTATTCTACTATTGAGGAAAATAGTTGAGGGTGATGTGCTAAGATTTTCTGGTGTGAATGCATTTTTCACCACAGACTTGAAACAAGTCCCATCGTCATCAAGGTCAAGGTTGTTGAAAGCCTGCTTTATGACATCATCGAGGGTTTCTATACTCAGGCTTTTCTCATTATTGAGGGTTTTGATTCCCTCACCAATCTCCATGCCTTGTGCACTCAATTCCTTGGGGCTCTTAACACCTTGTTCTCCCAGCTTCTAAGGGGATTCAACACCCTGTCTTTCCAAATCAGTAGGGGTTTTGGTTCCTTGCTCTTCTACAACTACAGGGACTTTAGTACCCTATTCTTCAAACACTACAGAGTCTTCAATATTGTGACCTTCAAGAGCTGCAAGGTCTTCGGTACCTTGATCTTCTAAAATCACAGGGATTTCATTACCCTGACCCTCGAAATCATTAAGGGTTTCTACGTCTGGTTCGTTGAAATTATCAAGACACTCTACATGTTGTTCCTCTTCACTCTCTTCTTCTTACACTTCACCAGTATGCAGTGTCAAAATTGTCTTTCTGCTCCTTAGCTTGCTGACAAATGTTGACAATAGGACATCGTTTTCTGCATTTTCCTCATCTTCCACAGTGTGTTCCACTACATCTGCAAGCATCAAAAGATTATGAACTATGGGGGAACTTTGGGGTGTTTCATCAATTATGATCGAAGAAGTTGACTGGTTCATCCCTTGGGCAACATTTTTCCTCCTCATCGAGGTTCTAGTCTTCCTCTTCTTTGCTGCAAGTGGAGTGTTCTCAACGGCCCTCTTCTCTTCTTTCATTGGTGAACTTTTACATTGCCACTTGGTAGGGGACAATGTCCCCATGTTTCTCTTCTTACATGTACTGGTGCTAGCGAACTCTTTTGCACCCCTTGCTCGGAATTCTTTAAAAAATGCTCCCCGCGTTATCACCATTTCTTCTAACATTTTCTTGATCAGAATTGTAATAAGTCCGTGATGGTAGAGCTTTTTTGTAACCTAGCTTGCACTTCTACTCTACATGTTTTTCTCCATCTTATAAAGGCTTTTGAGCAAGAAGTGAGGGAAATTAATAAATTTTGCTCCCTTGAAATGCAACAGCAATCGGAGGTGGTATACAAATTCCAAGGGTATAGCGTCCTTCTCTGGTTACAAACTTATGCAATATAAACAGTAAATCTCGCCACTTCCCGACCATGGCAGTATGTGGAACTCCCTTTCTCCAATTGACCTTAATTTTATTATCAACCACAAATCGGTGCCAACTCTTCTTCACAAGCCACTCTTCTTTAAACCAACACTCCTGTGTAAGTAGAAAACCTGTGGCTTGAGGTATGAAGTCCTCTGTAATTATGAATTTTAAGGACCCAACACTGACCTGACCTTCTTTGAATGTCCTCGCAAAATCTAATGCCACCACCATGTCGAACTCATCAAACTTTTTTAGAAATTGTAGGAACCTAGATTCTTGCAATATTGTAAGACTATTCTTGTACTCAGTGTTTTGTTCAATTTCCTACAAAGACAATGGTTCATTCCTCACATGTGCCATTTCGAACCACACTCCACTTCACTCTGTTCACACCCTCGAAGGAATTTCTGAGCGACTCCAATGTTCCCTGACAGTTTTATACCAAAGGTTCATTGCCCTCCATCTTTTCAGACCCACTCACCTAGCTATGATGGAACAACCCCCCCACATCAAGTATTGATTCGTCTCAACCCACTATGGGTGAATCGTGATGATTGGATGCAATGGTGGTATAGGCGGTGGTGGTGCAACAACTACAATGATCGGATTGCGGGTAAGCTAATAATGGTTAGGCAGTGTGAAATCACTTCAAGGAGGGCGTGCAGGTTATCAAACAGTAATACCATCCCATAGTTAGCCTCATAATTCAATAAGACATACTTCAACATTTATTAAAAAGATTAGATTCGAAACCTTACACACCTTGCACTTTAAAGATTTGTTCCTAGATTAGTAAAAAATTAAGCAAAGCATCAATTAAAACATGGAATGAGATAACATACTAACACATGTGTAAGAAAGTAGAGGCCTATAAATATCCCTGATAAACCACTCCAAGACTATCTAAATTTCTTTCATAGTCAACTTTGTTTCTGCACCAAACCTGCTTGCACTGCTGTGATTGTAATGTGGTGTGCTTGCACCAGAGACTTTTACCAAAGAGAGGATCTGATAGGACATACTTATGTAGCTGAACTTAAAAAATTTTCCGCATTATACAAGAAAAATTTATTCACCATCCTTTGGTGTTTCTTGTACATGGATTTTGGATTGATTGCATCAAATTCTATATTCAATTTATGAGGAAATAAAGAAGTGGGAAAGTAGTAAAAAATTTTATAATGGGAAGGAATATTATAATAGGGATTTCAAAAAAAATATCACCAAGAGGGATAAATGAAACAGGATGTGGAAAAAAAATCAACCGAAAAGAGGGATTTTATGAAATCTGGTAAGGGTAATTTCTTAGAAGAAAGAGGAAGGTAATTCATTGGGGAATTTAGAAAAGAAACTAGTGGGAAATTTCGGAATGGGAAATAGTAGAAACACAATATTTTTACCTTGAAATCTGCCTGCACTGGTGCAGGAAAAATAACTGCAGTGGGAAGTAAGCGTTTACTTGGATGAAAGTGTCCATTCTAGTTAACTCAAACTAGGGTAAGTGCTCGTTTCATGAACCTTCTTCTTCTTGGTGGCAACCAACATATCTAAAAATCAAGTAACATTCCCTTTTTATTAAAATTTCAATCTTCCTAACAGTGTGTTAGTTTTTAGGTTCACCTTTCTGCAATCATGTCAGTCAACTGATTTTCATAATCACCAGAACGTTTTTCTTTTTATACTTTTTATTTTTTTCATTATTATTTTTATTTTCTTTGATTATATTTTTTTCTTAACAAGGATAAGAAGGAATCAATTCTTCAATAGGTTGGTGTTATCACATACCAAATCCTTTTCAAATGGCTATTGGACTTGCTGCATAAAATCTCCTTTAGTAAGGGGCTGAAAATATATCTCCATTCTATACCCATTTACCAGAAACACAAAATTTCTTCCATCAATAGTTTTGATTTCTACTGCTCCATTTTCGAACACTTTGACCACCTCATAGGGTCCCAGCCAGTGTCCATGGAATTTTCCTTTAAAATTTTTGAATCTTAAATCGTAAAGGAGTACCCAATCGCCTGGTTGAAAATGCTTCTTCTGAATGGACTTATCATGCCACTTCTTGCGCTGTTGTTGAACAAAGATGTTATGTTGAAGAACATACCTTCAAATTTCTTCTAACTCATTTAACTCTAGAAGGTGTTGTTGATGTGCTTTAGAGAGATCTAGTCCCAATTGGAATGTAGTCCAGAAAGTCTTGATCTAGAACATTATCGGCAAAAGGACTTGTTTCCTGTACACCAACTCATATGGTGTGTGTCCTGTGTTGTTTCTCCAAGCGGTTCGATAGGCCATAATGCTTCCAGTAATTTGTCAGCCAAATCCTTTCTATGCATTTTTATCGTCTTTGTGAGGATGTACTCAATCACCTTATTTTTGGAATCCACTTGACCATTTTCTTGTGGGTGATACAGTGTAGATTTCCTATGTCGTATTTTATATTGATCCATCACACCCTGTACCAAATTAGAAATAAACTGTGATCCATTGTCAAAAACAATTTCTCTAGGCACACCAAATATAATAAAGATTTTAGTAAAAATAAAATCAACAACTGCTCCTTCAATAGCAAAATAGAATAAACAAGGCATTTCATTGGTTTGATTAGGCTAGCCAACTCACTGATAGTGATCACACCACTTGACATACTATTTGGAATCCTTGAACAAGGAAGCCCAAAAATAGCTAGCTCATAATACTTTGTATGCAGTCTGCTTATCAGCGAAGTGACCTCCACAAGGTTCCTCATGTGCAGATTTTAAGATCTCAAACACCTCTTCCTCTCTTACACATCTACAGATAATGAGATCTGCTTCACTGTAAAAGAGGTCCCATTGGATCTAGGAATATGAAATACTTTTTTGAATGATATTCCGCTTTTCACGAGCAGATAAGTGAGGTGGTAATTTTTCGGTGACTAAATAGTTAGCTATGTTAGCAAACCATGGATATTTTTTTGACATAGTAAAAATATGTTCGTTAGGAAAATCATCATCAACAGGAATTGCTTCACCAACATTATTTAATCATGAAAGATAATCTACAACTACATTTTAGTTTCCTGTTCGATCAATAATGGTAATATTAAATTCCTATAATAATAGCAACCACCTAGTCACACTACTGCTAGTTAATGGTTTATTCATCAAAAATATTGTAGCGGAATGGTCAGTATGTACAAAACTTCATATCGTGTAACATAATGTCTGAATTTATTAATGGAAAAAATTACAGCTAAAAACTCTTTCTCAGTAACTGTATAATTGAGTTTAGCGGGTGACAAGTTTTTACTAATGAAATAAAGAACATAGGATTATTTCTCTTCTTCTTGTCCTAAAGTTGCACCTATAGTAGTATCTAAGGCATTAGAAGAAATATGGAACCACAAAGACTAGTTTGGTCCTCTCAATACTGGTGCCTAAACTATTTTTTCCTTCAATATTTCAAAAGACTGTTGGCAAGTTGTGGACTAATAAAACTCACTATATTTAGCCAAAAGTTGGAGAAGGGGTGTAGATATCCTTGAGAAATTATCAATGAATCTCCTATAGTAGCCAAATAGTCCTAGAAAACCTCTCACTTCCCTTTGAGTTTTGGGTATAGGAAGACTCAAACTGACTTCTATTTTTGCAGGGTAAACTTGGATACCTTTGTGAGAAATAACATGGCCAAGAACCACTCTCGCCTTGCACAAATATACATTTCTTATCACTAAAGGTGAGACGAGCTTCTTGGGAGTAAAGAAGCACTTTTTCTATATTCTTGAGTGCTTTCTGAAATCGCCAAAATAGACAAATCATCCATATAGATTTCTACGCATTCAAGGTCAGCAAAAATAGCCAAGATTTCCCTTTGAAAGGTAGTTGAGGCATTACATAGCGCAAAAGGAAGCACTTAATAAGAAAATGTACCCCATGAGCATGTAAAGATGGCTTTGTCTAGATCCTTAGGTGCTATCTGTATTTGTTTATATCCACTAAAGTTTTCTAGAAAGGAAAAGTACTTACTAGCAAGTGTATCGAGTACCTGATCGATGAAAGGAAGGGGGAAGTAATCTTTGAGAGTGGCTTTATTCAATTCTCTATAGTAAATAAAAATGCATCATCTCCAATCTTTCTTTGGGACTAATACTCATGTAGAGACCCACTGGCTATCAAAAATGGGATAGATAAAATAAACATCTAAGAGTTTTTACAGTTCTTCTTTTACAATGTCTCTTAGAGATGGGTTCATTCACCTTTGGGGTTGTTGGACAGGTTGGGCTCCATCCTGAATATAGATATGGTGTGTACAAGTTTCAACAGGGATGCCTTTCATATCTTCATAACCCCATGCAAAGGCATCAAAATGGTTTTGCAACAAATTCACAAGCTTCTCTCGCTGAGAAGGATCCAAGTCCAAAATGATAGACAAGGATTTACCTTGAATAATCTCAACAAGAGTAGTATCAGGCTGAAGAGTACACAAGGGTGTCGCTAGAGATGGTGATGATGGGGTTAGACAGTCATATCCTTCCTGAAAATATAGACTAAAATATGACTCAATGACTCGAAATCTGGCATGGTGTCTAGATTGTTTAGGAAGTCTTGAATATCTCCCTCCTGTGAGGACTCAGCATTCTAATGTATCAAGGAAACATGTTGAGTCTCCTCATCACTACTGTAGTCTAACCATAAAGTGTCTTAGAGCTCCTGAATAGATCTAGTAGGTGGATATAGGGTGACTTTCTTTCTGGAATCTCTATGGGAAATATACATGTCACCCGAACGACATCTGATATTAGCATCAGTCGTAGCAAGCCATGGTCATCTCAAGATCAAGGGATGCCCTCCCACAAGGTTCTTTGGCTGAAGCATAATGAAAGCTGCGAGATATTCCCACGAATCTAAGGAAACAACCACATCATCCAATACTCCTTTCGGCTTGATTTTAGATATGTTTGCTAGTTCAAGCATAGTTGGAGTAGGACGAATATGGACCAGTCCAATTTGATGCATGGTTTGCTTCGTCATAACATTAATGGTTGCCCCTAGGTCTATAAGTACATTGGAGGCAAGAATATCACCTATCTGAACAGAGACAATAGGGTTTCCAGGATAGATATATTTTTCCATGTGCATACATCCTATCATTAACTCTATTGCTCTACCAAAAAATTGAATGGCTTAGGGTTCCAATATTCTCCTACCTAGCTTCTTGAGACAGAGTTCCCTAATGATTTTTGTACAAATCGGATCTCTCTGATAGCTTGGAGCAAAGGTACCCTTATGAAAAGGTTGATAAGCTCGGAAGCCAGGCTAGACTTAGGAATGGGGTCTTTCTTCTCCACAACTAACCTCTCTAGATAGGGAGGTTGGTTGGAAGAAGATGACAAGGTCTTAAAATGTAGAGGGATAGGTTGAATGGTGTCATCCTTTTCAGAATGGTTAGGAGTTTCCTCCTGTCCCTTTTCATCGATAATCACCATTGGCTACTTTTGATTCTTTGAGGTTACTACCTTCCTTGATATCAATTGGAGATCATTGACTCCAACTGGCATAGTCTAAAATCTTTATGAATAAATCGGGGTCATCGAATGTATCATTTGTACTGCTTTATTATTGGGGTTGGGTAAAGGTTGAGTAGGCAGCTATGAAGTTGAAATACTGGAGGTAACGATAATGGTAGCATAGGTTGACTCAACTGAGGTAATGATGGTTGAGGCATCAGGTAAGGTGCATATGTAGCAGGGTATGATTGCAGAGGTGGATGATAGGAATTATGTGAATGATGTGAATGATTTGGTCAACTCCATACGTTTTGCTAAGATTGGGAGGGTTGTCCATATTGAAATTGATTCACCTGCTACCAATGTTGAAAGTGACCAGTTAGGATAGGAATATGAATGTGCATTATAATGAAAAAAATGTGGTGGAGATTCAGGAACCATACCTACACTTACATAAGACCAATTCCTTCTTGCTCCCAGAGCATGTAATGATTCGACTTCAGGATGTCCCCCCTCCAATAAAGATTTCAGCCCAGTTATAGAGGGACATTTATCTGTAGCATGGTTATTTGCACAAATTTCACATTTATTAGTTTCTTTAATATCTAGAGGCCATTCTCTTAAAGGATGCTTTCCTCTACATTTAGGATAGAAAATAGACAATATCTCTTGATCTTCTACAAGTTTCTTCTGAAACTTCAAAGAGCCTATTTGTTTACTAACAATATTCATTATTCCAATTTTCATATTGTCCACTTTGTTTTCTAATCCAATAATCATAGCATCAATATATTTAGTTTTTCTATTTTTATTCTGAATTCCTTTACCAGATCTATATTGATTCCTCGAGAATTTCCTGAACAATCACGTATCTAACCAAAATTATTTTGAGCAATATCTCATTGTCTTAACATATTTAAATTATTTCTAGCATCATCAGTGAGCCCATGTAAGAACATGGTTCTAGTGGTACATGGATCAAATTTGTGCTTTGATCTTTGAAGGATATACAAGAATCTCTCCAAGTAGTCCTCTAAAGTCTCATCATCATTTTTCACAATAGTAAAGATTTTATCTTGAATATCTCTAGATTTATAATATTCTTGATATTTTGACAAGAACAATCTCTTCATTTTCTCCCAAGAAGATATAGTGTTCCTTCCTGGTCCCATGAACCAGTGGAGTGTTATGTCTGTGAGGGTTGCGGGAAACAACTTTAACTTCTAGGCATCCGATGAATAATCATAACTTCTACAAAAAATATCAAACTCATATAAGAAAGAGTATGGGTCTTGACGTACCTTACCATAAAAATGAGGAAGAGCTGATGCTTAAGTGCTTTTCATTTGTACTTGTGTATCAGGATCCACAATCGAGAATCCAAAAGTGGATTGCTCCTCATTTACCTAATTTTCACCACTTCCTTCTGCATGTCTTCCATATCTTCCATTGTTCTTCTTCCAACCAAAGTACTCTTAGTAGGCTGAGACGGTTGACTATGGATTTCAACAGTCCCCTTCTTCCCCTTTATGGCTTGTGTCACACCTGAACCACTATTACCAGGGCTTAGGTGGATTGTTCTTGCGTGATGAGTCTGAGTTTTTTTGGACTTCCTGCCTACAAAATAAGGCCCAATGTGAGTTTTGGTTTTAGATTTGTCAGTTTTTCTTTGGCCCCTACTGGGATTCGGACCCCTACCTCTTTTAGGAATTCATTTAAAAAAATGACAAAACGAAATTCAAATAAAAATTTCAAGTTTCAAAAAGTAAATCAACACCTATAAATTCCTTCAAACAATAGAAGCACACCGCAGAAAAAATAATAGCAAACTTACACCTATTGCAAAAAATGGAAAATTCTTATCAATTCAAATCGCCTTCCCAGCAACGGTGCCAAAATGTTCGGTGCAGGAGTTGCGCTTGAGCAAACTCCTCAACACTTAGTTGTCAACTTGAGGGTTTCGTAAACTTAGAGATGAATAACAAGAAATTCTAGAAATGGTATGAGCTTTTCCTATCTATAATCATACTTATTAAAGGAAATTCTTTGCAGAATTAGACAGAAAACAATCAGAAAGGTAATTGACACCAAAGCAACTCTAGTACTAGAATGTAAAAGACAATTTTCATGTAAATCAAGTAATTAAATTCGACATAATGGAAAAATTATTAAATGTTGTAATGAAATTCTATGTTCATCTTCAGATGGATGGCTAACAGTTTGACAAGTGGTTCCTTGCAGAATTTTGTCTTCCTTCCAATCTTCCTTCCGCACAAACAACCTGTCCTTACACTGTTACAATCTGCTTGCACTAGTGTAGGTACAATATCTCTGTGCAAAAGTATATTTCACCTTCCTTACCGAAGACTTATGTGTTAGTGGAGGTGCTCTAAGCCTAAGGGGTTAGAGCACTCTATTTCTATGACGAGAGGCCAGCTGTTGTGGTGTGTTGGGTCCCTATAATACTAGCGATTACCCCATTACTATTATAGTTATATCACTTATTTATATTGTTGTGCCCCTATTACCCCCATATTGTTATTTCTGTGCCCCATGGAATCCCTCTATTGTTATTTTTGTGGCTTTATATTATTATTGTTAGGTCGGCTGGATTATATTGTGACTCCTTAGACTCCTATATATAGAAAGGAGGTTTTGTCATTTGAATCATCAAAGAATTGTTCATTCATGTAATGTAAAGGAGGTTTCCCCCTCGAAGAGGCTGAATTCTAAGGCGTTGATCTATCTTTTCTATCTTTTCTTGAGTTGGTTTCATAACATTTGGTATCAGAGCTTTGGATTCTAGGGTTTCGCTGCTCCAAATAGGTCATCGTGGCATTTTCGCTATACAATGTTTTATGTGATGTTTTAGAAGTCACACAAAAAATCCATTTGAGAAGAAATCACATTGAACATTGGTTCCGAATTTCAGAGCTTTTCGCACGATATTTTCAGAGATATGATCTGAGGAAGTTGGTCTTTTTGCAGACTCCTGAATTACATTCAAAATAGGTGACCTGAGGAAAATTGTCATAACTTTCTCTCTGGGAATCAGATTGAAATTTCATAAGAAGGTATAGAAAGAGGATAGACTGTAGTTTCTTGTATATCTTTTTTAGAACCAAATATCGAAAATTGTACACGTGGAACTTCATACAACTTCTCTCTTCTAGAAAGGTCTATAATCAGGTCATCTTGGGAGATTGTGAATAACTCTTTCTTGGAGAATCCAACTTGGATTTGAATGGTGGCATCAGAAAGAGAACATAGAGAGATACTATAGGTAACAAATTCAGAACTAGATGATTGGAAAGTATAGAGATACATCAGAGGCAATATCGAGCTGCTACAAAGTGAAAAAAGGTGTGTAGATTTTTTAAAATTTTTGCTTAAGCTTGGTTTGAAAATTTATTTTGAAGGAGTTCAAAGGGAATAGTAGAGCATTATTATCAGTAATTGATGCCCTGAGGAAAGAAAATGCAAACACTTAGTAAGGAACCTGAAAGCTCTAACATGACTCATGAAGAAGAGGAAGAAATTCTACATGATATATCAAAATTACAAGAACAAGTGCAACAAATCTCACGCTCACAAAAGTTAATAGATGCTAAGATAAATGGAGTGGAAGCTAAGATAAATGGCGTGGAAGCTAAGATGAATGGCATGGAAGCTAAGGTGGACATTTTGAAGATAGATTTGAACACAAATTCGACAAATTTTCTACAAGAAATACTTACTAATGGTGAAAAGGTAGTAAAGGAAACTCATGATGAGAACAAAAGAAATGTTAATCATGATTCCATAGACGCTAATGTTGGATCAAACAATCACCATATTCCAAAAATCGATATGAGGAAGTTTGATGGCAAGGGTCCCGCCACATGGATATTACAAATGGAGCAATTCTTTGATCCGAATAATGTGCAAAACGCAAAAAAGGTACGTATGGCAACTGTATATTTGGAACCAAATCAGTTTGTATGGTATCAATGGCTTTGTTCTCGTAAACAATTTATCACTTGGGCAATTTTTACGGAAGAATTGATAGCACATTATGAGGATACAAAAAGCAACACTTTTTTTAGCCAATTGATAAGTCTCAAACAAAAGGGTTCAATAATGGAGCACATTGAGGAGTTCCAAAAATTGAACATAAGGGTAAAAGATATTCCAGAGGAGCATAGGATTGATGTGTTCATAGGGTCTTTAAAGGATAATATCCAACATGATGTTCGCCTTTGGGAACCTGATTCATTAGAGAAGGCATTCAGGTTAGCAAGAAAAATGGAAAGCAAAATTATGGCAACTAGGAAGCATACCACTCACAACTATAAAGACGGAAGTGTTGTTGCCCCTAGTCTTCCACAACCTACAAGGTTGACACCACAACAATTGGAAGAAAAAAGAGCAAAAGGGCTTTGTTACAATTGTGATAGCAAATACACAAAAGGTCATAAGTGTGCTGAGAAGAAATTATTCTACATAGATTGTGAAGAGGAAGAAGAAAAGGAGCAAGAAAGGTCAAAAGAAGAGGATATATTCCAGGAACAAAGCCTAGATGAAGAACAAATAAATCTGACCATATCTTGTAATGCATTGGCGGGAATTACCACTCCTCAAACCATCAAGATAGAAGGACAAATCAAGAAGAAAAAGGTAATAGTGTTGATTGATTCAGGAAGCACCCACAATTTTATTCATTGTAGGGTAGCAAAAGAATTGAATTGCTTCCTATATCCAGCACCAGAGTGTCAAGTGATGATTGCAAATGGAGGAACAATAAATTTCTCTGGAAAGTGCCATAATATCAAGCTATCCATGGGAGAATATGTATTGACTAGCCCAATTCTTTCCATTCCAATGGGAGGTGACGATGTTGTACTAGGAGTCCAATGGCTACAATCCTTGGGTACAATAGCTTTTAATTTTCAAGAAATTTTCATCAAATTTTCTACGGAAGGAAAGGAAGTTGAATTAAGGGGTATTGCAGGGAAACCAGGAAAGATAATCAGCTCTAATGGCATGACTAAGCTTCTAAAAAAGGAGCAAAGAGGTGTAATTGCACAATTATGTTCGCTAGATGTTTCCACATTGGAATCATCTATTTCTCCAGATCTCCAAAAAGTCCTGGACAATCATTCCAAGGTATTTGAGACTCCCAAAGGTCTCCCACCTATGCGTGATCATGATCATGCTATTCATCTGATTCCAGGAAGTGTTCCTCCAAACATCAGGCCGTACAGATATCCCTATGTCCAAAAAAGTGAAATTGAACGTATGGTTGCAGAAATGCTAGAGGCTGGTATAATTCAACCGAGTCAAAGTTCTTTCTTAGCTCCAGTAGTATTGGTGCACAAGAAGGATGGATCATGGCGCATGTGTCCGAATTATAGGGAGCTCAACAAGCTCACTATTAAAGATAAGTTCCCCATTCCTGTCATTGATGAATTACTGGATGAATTGCATGGATCAATTTACTTCACCAAGTTGGATCTTCATTCGGGATATCATCAAATCAGAATGAAGATTGAAGACATTTTGAAAAAGGCATTTAGAACTCATGAGGGTCATTATGAATTTTTGGTCATGCCTTTTGGCCTTACCAATGCACCTTCAACATTTCAAGGTTTGATGAATTCAATTTTCAAACCATTCCTTAGAAAATTTGTGTTAGTATTTTTTGATGATATACTAATCTACAGCAAGTCTTGGAAGGATCATGTTGAACATGTTGACAGGGTGCTACAACTATTGGAGGAGAAACAATTATATGCAAAAAGATCCAAATGTTTCTTTGGAGTCCAGGAGGTGGAATATTTGGGTCATATTGTATCTCATGAAGGAGTTAAGGTAGACCCTAGCAAAATTAAAGCCATTAAGGAATGGAAAATCCCCACATCCATAAAGCATCTGCGAGGATTTCTTGGGTTGACAGGGTATTATCGCAAGTTTGTTAAGAATTATGGGAGAATAGCAGCACCTCTAACAACATTATTGAAGAAAGATTCATTTTCATGGACTCCGGAAGCAACAAAGGCCTTTGAACATCTTAAAGAGGCAATGTGCCAAGCACCGGTCTTAGCTACACTGGACTTCACAAAAACCTTTATTGTGGAATGTGATGCTTCAGGAAATGGAATTGGTGCTGTTCTAATGCAAGATGAAAGACCCATTGCTTTTGAAATTCGTCCAATCAAGGGAAAGTTTTTAAGCAAAGCTATTTATGAGAAGGAAATGTTGGCAATACTCCATGCACTTAAGAAATGGCGACCCTACCTAATGGGAAGACACTTCAAGGTAAAAACGGATCATGATAGCCTAAAATACTTTTTAGAACAAAGATTATCCTCTGAAGAGCAACAAAAGTGGGTCACAAAGATGTTGGGTTATGACTTTGAAATCATCTACAAAAAAGGGAAGCAAAATGTGGTGGCAGATGCACTCTCAAGAAAGGATGAGGATGTGGAAGCATTGTTGTGTGCCATTTCTATTATCCAACCAGATTGGATAAACGAAGCAAGGGAGGAATGGAAGAATGACGAAGAAGTGTGGGCACTTATTTGAAAGCTACAACAAGATTCCAGTACTTCTAATACATTTAGTTGGGAAAATGATTCATTATGGTACGAAGATCGCTTATACCTATGTAAGAATTCCCAACTAAAAAAAAAGGTTCTTATGGAATTGCACACTTCTCCCTTAGGAGGGGACTCAGAATTTTTAAAAACTTACCACAGGGTTAAGAAGGAATTTTTTTGGGATGGCCTTAAATCAGATATTCAAAAGTTTGTGGCGGAATGTTTGGTTTGCCAAAAAAATAAAGTTGAAACAATTAAGACACCGGGTCTATTACAACCTTTATCCATTCCAAACCAACGTTGGGAGGAGGTTTCAATGGATTTTATCACAGGTTTACCCAAGTCTGAGGGAAAGAGTGTCATCATGGTGGTAGTTGACAGACTTACCAAGTATGCACACTTTTGTGCATTATCACACCCATTTAAAGCCAGTACAGTTTCTACTGCATTTATGGTAATAGTTCAAAAGCTACATGGAAACCCAAAGATTATTGTAAGTGACAGAGATCCCATTTTCACTGGAAATTTTTGGACATAATTATTTTCTTGTCTTGGTACTCAGTTAGCTCATAGCTCATCTTATCATCCTCAATCTGATGGGCAAACTGAGATAGTAAACAAATGTTTGGAAGGATATCTTCGTTGCTTTGTATCTGATAAACAGACACAATGGGTCAAATGGTTGCCTCTGGCTGAATGGTGGTATAACACTTCCTTCCATACAGCAACAAAAATGACCCCATTTATGGCACTTTATGGGTATCAACCACCATCCATCACATCATATTTAAGAGAAAATTCTAAGGTTTAAGCAGTGGAACATCACATCGAACATCAACAACAAGTCCTCCAACTCTTAAAGGATAACCTCGTGTTGGCACAAAATAGAATGAAACAACAGGCATATCAACATCGCAGTGAAAGAAGTTTTGATGTAGGTGATTGGGTATTCCTACGGCTACAACCATATAAGAAAATGTCCCTAAAGCAAGCTAAGAAGGATAATAAACTATCACCAAAGTATTATGGTATGTACAAGGTGTTGCAAAAGATTGGTACTATGGCATACAAATTGGAGGTTCCTACGACTTCTCGATTGCACCCAGTTTTCCATGTTTCATGTTTAAAGAAGGTTATAGGCGACAAGCTCCCAATTCAAACAATATTGCCAGAACTTGACGAGGAAGGAAAAATTATATTGGAACCGGAAGCAGTCACAGAAACAAGAACTCGACAGCTATGAAATCGATCAATTTCAGAGTATCTTATCAAGTGGAAGAACTTATCCGCTGAAGATTCCACATGGGAGGATGAGAATTTTATGCAGAAGTACCCAGAATTACTTAAGCGTTGAGGACAACACTTTTTTGAAGGAGAGTGGCATGTTGGGTCCCTATAATACTAGTGATTACCCCATTACTATTATAGTTATACCCCTTATTTATATTGTTGTGCCCCTATTACTCCCATATTGTTATTTTTGTGCCCCATAGAATCCCTCTATTGTTATTTTTTCTGCTTTATATTATTATTGTTAGGTCGGCTGGATTATATTGTGACTCCTTAGACTCCTATATATAGAAAGGAGGTTTTTTCATTTGAATCATCAAAGAATTGTTCATTCATGTAATGTAAAGGAGGTTTCCCCCTCGAAGAGGCTGAATTCTAAGGCAGTGATCTATCTTTTCTATCTTTTCTTGAGTTGGTTTCATAACATGGTGAAGCAGAGCTTCCTTCAACTAGTTTCCAAATTATGTTCGAAAATACTAAAAGATGTGCTAGGAAAGAATTGCAACTGTAAATGAAATTCTGAAGTGAATTATTTGTAAAAAAAGAAAATTCTTCAATTCATTAAACCTTGCAAAGGAAATAAACTTGATGAAATAAAGGCACTTCAAAAGAATCAAACAATAGTCTAAGTGTTTTGCATGTGTTAACTAACTTTAGTAATCCATTCAAAGATGCTTATGTTCTTTGCAAGTATAATATGTTTATGATGATTTTATGCAATTGATTCTAGATCCTCTTAAAGATGTACTTTTAATACCAAAGATAGTTACTAAATTAATGATTCATTCACTTGCGTAATAACTAAAAATAATATGTAGAGAAGTGATTCGCTATTCACTACAAAATAACGATTAAGCCAAAGAGCAAGAAACAACATGCACTTTTTCAATAAAGATTTCTATGCACAAGCCGATAAAAAATGAGTTAAAACAGAGATTGAGAATAAAGGAAATGTAAGAAAGATATCTCATAAGAAAAGTAAACACAAATAACTCTCAAACCATGGATCCATTTCACACATTAGCTACAAAAGATATTTTAGATGAGTACTTGAAAGATAAAGATTAAAACTATAACATCACACAACTACAAATGAAACATCCACAACTTCTTTTTGAATAGAAAAAGTGAGATGGGTAAACGACCTGGGTTGGCTAGGCCTTATCCAACCAATTCATTCCCCTTCTAAGGAACAAAAAAGCTCAGCACTTCAAAAGGTACATCAAAGACAAAGTAGACGTTGTGTATGAAAATCATGGAAATTTTCTTCTATTACTTGATTCGACAAATATACATGACAGAGCCATTCAGCCCCAGAGCTGAGGCAATAACCAGATTACATAAAAAAAATTACAATCAATGGTTCCTTTCTCACTGGCCTCCTCCTACCTATATCTATATTTTATATATCCTTTTAGCTCCAACCATTTTCACTAATTATAGAAATTCCTTGTTCAAGCCTTTCTACCGAGTAGACTTAGAAACTGAAATTACAAACTTGACCAGAAGTTATAATACACATGAATCTCGCTTAACCGTAACCTAAAGTTGGAAAATATTCCATGATTTCCCACGACCTATTATCCCACCTCAGTTCATCAATAGCTAAACATGGAGTCAAGGATCGAGACCTGCCCTCCTGGAAGATTTGGCTTCTTGGAAATCTCGGAGAGTCTTCGTGGCAGTGCAAGAATCTACATGCACTAGTCATACTCATTCATAATTAATACTAAGTTCCATGGTTGCTCTAGGAACTTAACATGAGTTAGAAAATATATTTAAATAGACATGAAATCCATATAAAATGATTAATAAAGTGGTGAAATAAATCTTAATATAAAATATGAGAAAGTGTAGAAATGGGTAACTATCTTGTACTAGTGCAGGAAGGAAGGGTCTTTTATTGAGATAAGCCAGAGGTTGGTTTTGATGGAAATGGGGTATAAAATAGTGCAATTTAGGATAGCAATACGAGTGCACCAACTAGATGTTAGTCTATCTTAGTTCCACGAATAGTTAGAACTAATTTAACTAACCATACAGTAAACTGAGTTTATCTAACTAAAACTCAAATAAACTCGTCCTGGAACCCTAAAATTTAGGGAGAACATATACATGACTACAAAAAGACTTCCAAATTGAAATTCCTAAGCTAATTAAGTTAGTTAAACTTAATTAACTATTTACAAGTTTCAATGAGAATAGAAGTCAATTTTAATTCGTAGTTTAATTCAAGGACAAATTAAACTGGAATTTCTTGTTTCCATTTCTCAACACTCCCTCTCAACAAGAAAGGGATTATCTACTACCTCGATCCTATTTCTGTGAGACTTGAATTTACATCTTGACAATGCCTTTGTGAAAATGTTATTATATTTCTCCTCCGTGGGAATATCTCTAACAACATGATCTTCCTCAATACATAATCTTTGAGATGATAATATCGGATATCAATTTCCTTGGACCTATTATAAAAAAATGGATTTTCAGAGAGTTTGATACAACCCTAATTATCACAATAAATCACTGTCGAATCCATCTGTTGAGAAAACTAGGATCTTCTTCATCTAGATGACCTCACATGCTGCCTAACTCGCATCCACATACTCTACTGATGGAAATAATACTAAGAGGGGGGGTGAATCAGTATTATCAAGTCAAATATTCCCTTTTTCAAGTTCGAATAATATACGTTACTTTAGTTAATTAAACCTGCGTATACACGCAACTATGTCGAAAGAAAACCACGTATACCATGGAAACTAATAATTTACTTTATCTGTTAGATGTTGATTGTTAATATGTGTATCTGAATCAAATAACCAGTAACCAGGATCAGTAAAATAGAGCAGAAGACAATCACACACAACAACACAGGATATAAGGTGGAAACCCAATGTGGGTAAAAACCACCTGCTGTAATTCATCTCTATCTTCTTTTAATTAGAAACTTATTTTTACAATGTACTAGTGTAGTACTTTACTAGTATGCAGGCTGCAACCTGCAGAGAGATACAATCGTCTCTTGTTCTCCAGCTTCACCTAGAAAGGAGATACAACCCCCTTAGCTCTTGCACTAGCCAAGATATTAGTACATAGGTGCTGGTGTACAGAAGGCTACAACCTTCTCTTTCTTCCAGGGACCACGTTTCATAAATTTTCAGACTGGACCCATGAACAACAATCAATCATCAAGATATCTGCTTCAACTAATCTCATTTCCACCGAACAAAACTAATGCACAATAAACACTTCTCTGACAGCTGTACCGAGAACATAGTAACAATGACCATATACCAAATTCTGAACCCAGAACACTGCAACACCAAACAGAGGCAGCTAGATCATAATAAAATACATATACACTACTTAAACAACCTGAAACTCGCGTGCATACGCTCTTGTGTGTGGAGAAACCTGCGTATATGAAGTTTTATTTTACTGAACCTACGTGTATACATGCCTTCTCTTCCCTAAACCTGCGTATAGATATATAAAGGATAATTCACTCTTTCAAACAATCAAATGCTAAATAACCCATATTATCAGATTTATAGATCAAGTGTGCGCCTCACAGAACATATCAAAATCATACAAAAGATACTATCATTCAAGCTTTAAAGATTATGACCCATCAATAGATCTTATCCTTCTTTATGCGCTTAGGTTCCTCCTTCATTCAGATCCAGATCTACACCATAACCCCAATCACAAATGTTTCAGATCTAGCACATGTTATATATTCAATTGATTCCAAAGATGCTTTACCAAATGATCTCCTTCCTCTTTTATAGGCTTAGGCCTTTCTCAATACCACGGTCCAAAACCATAATAACACAATACCACGGGCCCAATACTTTGGGATCAACCCTTCTGACGAGATACCATGGTCCAAAACCATAGGTTCAAATACCAAGGACTTACTACCCCGGACGAAAGGTAAGTTTCCCAACATATATGCACTTTTCCTTGCATGAAATTGCGTGTATACGCATACGCGCCTTAGAAACATCTAACCCGCGTGTATACGTGACTTTGTCTAGATGAACCTACGTATATGAATTTTCCTTCAATCTGAAAGCCTGAACTGAAATCTATCACCAGATAGAGTTGCCATCAAGGACAACACCTGTTCCAACGCTCCAAACTTGTACCAAAATGCCAACAATATCCCCCTTAGGACTTGATGGCAACCCAAGATCTTCAAAGTCATTCTCCCCCTTTTTCATCAAGGGCAAAGGGTTGTGCTCCCTCTGAGTGCATGCTGAAATCTCTACCCTACTGTGATGACCATGCTCCCCCTGACTGTAGGCAAGATCTGCAAAAAGATGTTCTTCAAGAACAACCAAGACTTATACAACATAAAATACCTTCCTGTCACCAAAAGACTCATTACATACATCCATCACCCAACCAAGTGGGGATCATCCAGAAATATACATATGACAACCAAATACATTACATCTTCATCCCAAGCATAACAGCGAAACCAAGATAGGTTGTTACATGACCTTGACACCATAAAATAGATACATGACATAGAGACAAAATATCTAGAGCAATACTTATGAAAGACACCAATAACTGATAGCAACAACATCTCTCAATCACCATTCATATCAGAAACCATGATTTCCTTCTTTTCTTCCTCTGCATTTGTTCCACCTGGAATCAACAACAGCGATGAACTAGAACCAAAAGCTTCTAAGATAATGCCAGCAATGCATCATTAGAAGATTATTTGCTCCCCTTGAACCTGTGCCAGAAGATCTCTGTAAGACCCAATTCAGATTTATCTTCAACCATAGCCTGTCCCTACTGATATCCATCAAGCCACCATATACACGACTGTCTCTTCACAAACCCCGTATGTACACGGATCCTCCTCAAGCAACACGCGTACACCCATTTTTCTCTGAAATAGACAAGATTTAAGAGCAAGATGATGCATCAACTCCTCCCAGCTTCTGTCTGAGGTATTCAAATGTCTCCCTGGGTAGTGGTTTGGTGAGAATATCAGCAACTTTTTCCTTAGAAGGAACATACTCCAATTTGATCTTTTTTTCCGCCACTTGTTCCCAGAGAAAGTGATACTTGATTGGTATGTGCTTGGTTTTTGAATGCATGAATGGGTTCTTTGAGATGATGATTGCACTTGTATTATCAAATAAGATGGAGATAGGTGGTGGACAAGTGATTTGAAAGTTCTACAAGGTTTGCATCATCCAAAGAAGTTGAGTGCAACAAGATGCAACAGCCACATATTCCACTTCAATTGTAGATAAAGAAATCGAACTCTGTTTCTTGCTGAACCAAGAAACTAATCTAGAACCCATAAAGAATGCTCCACCACTTGTGCTTTTCTTGTCATCCATGCTTCCAGCCCAATCTGCATCTGTATAAGCATGTAGAGTGAGATCTGTATCTCTAGGATACCATAAGCCATAGTTTTGAGTTCCTTGAAGATACTTGAAAATTCTCTTTACTGCCTGAAGATGGGTTTCTTTAGGATTTCCCTTCATCTACTCTAGGTTCAAGTTTGCCAAGTTGTTCATCATTATTCTTAATATAGCATTTGCTTCCAAAAATTTTGAAATTCTTTACCGAAGGAGTCTCACCATAGTAGAGCTCATGAGGAGTTTGAGTGCTATTCACTCGGACATTTGTTTTGTTGAGAATAACAACCACAGAAAATGCAGCTTCACCCCAGAAGGTTGCGGGAGTTCCAGACTCATCAAGCATAGAACAAGCCATTTGTTGGACCATTCTGTTCATCCTTTCCACCACTCCATTTTGCTGACGAGTCCTAGCTATAGAGAATTCCCTTTTTCTTCCATGTTCTTCACAGAAATCGAAAAAATCATTTGAGGTAAACTCCCCACCTCTCTCAGACCTGAGGCACTTAATTTTGTGATCTGATTCGTTTTCAGCCAAGGCTTTGAAGGATTTGAATTTTTCGAATGCTTCATCTTTGTGCTTCATAAGTCCTAACCAAACCATCCTGGAGAAGTCGTCAATGAATAATATAAAGTATTCTTCTCCTCGAGGTGACCTTGTCATAAATGGACCACATACATCTGTATGGACTAGCTCAAGAGGCTTGCTAGCTGATCCTTCCTTCTCAGGGAAGTTAGTTATAGTTTGCTTACCAACTGACATGATTTGCATATTGTGTTGTCTAGAATTTTGATATCTGGAAGAACACGAACTGCCTGGTATTTGCATGCCTTCCTTATTTGTGAAAAGCTTAGATGCCCCAACCTCCGATGCCATAACCAGTGTTCATCATCCTTGCTCAAATATGTATAAATTATTTGGAGTTCTTCTACCTTTGATCACTATTTTTCCTATATCAAGATCATGAACACTACATCCATTTGATCGAAATATTACCTTGGTTCCTTGATCGCACATTTGACTGACACTCAGTAGATTATGCTTCAAGCCATCAACATACAAAACATTTCCAGCTTTGACCTTTTCTTTCAACTGAGCAGTGCCTCTTCCTTTTATTACTGCAGGGGTATCATTTCCAAAAGAAACTTTCTTTCCCTTTTCTAAAACACTATATGATTCAATATTTTCTTTATCACCTGTCATATTCTTCGAACATCCACTGTCGATGTACCATAGATTTTACTATCCTTCTACATAAAAAGCTATCCCACATCTTTCTGGTTGTGGTTCCTTTATTCTCCATGTTCTGGTGCTTGAGGCTTGTTCCTTTGTCTGCAGAAACCTGCTCCTGCATTCATAATCTTCATGACCGAAGTTATTACAAATAGAACATTCAATTTCATTTTCAAGGGCCGAAAAGTTGTTATAGGTCCTTTTCGTAATCCCAGTCATACTTCTTCATTTTTGAGCTTCTCTAGTCATGATTTTCTTATAGGCAACACATTGAGCTGCTTTGTGACCAAAGTTATGGCAAGAGAAACATTGGCCATTGAAGAAACTTCTGCGATTATCAAATATACCAGCCAAATCATTGTAGTTTCTATTATCATCCATTCTTGAAGCAAATTGAGAAGTTTTTACTTATGGCTGGTTGTAGCTTTTGTTCACCCTTAAGATGGATTGCCCCTGATTTACCTCGTAGTCTTTGTTTATTCTTGATGTAATTCGTCCCCGTTTTACCTAGTGATCTCCATTGGGATTTTGCTCATTCCACCTTGCTGCATCAACATAACTCTTTGAGGTGGATGCTTGAGATGCTTCTCCATTATACCCCAAACCTGTCTTGATTAGTGGAGAACACTGTACATTGATAATCTCATCCAGAGTTTCAGATCCTTTAACAAATTTAATATTAAGAGCCTTTTTTTTCTCAATTTCTTTTCGAAGGCCAACAATTTCACATTCTAACTTCTCAAGAAATTTTTCCTTCTCATCAAGTTGGAATTGTAGAGTATCAATAATCATATTATTTTCTTCTAAATATGTTTTGAGTCTAGAAATCTCTTCATAAAAACCATCTACATCTATAGCATCCATGTAATCATCATCTTCAAAATCCATTAAAAGTTTATAATCATTACCTCGTTCATCTTTGTCACTATTTTATAGGCCATCACTGTCTTCATGAGTGTATTAACTTTTCTTAGTTGCATTCTATTTCTTGTTCCATCTAACAGGTTCCTTCCCTTTGTCAATCTTATCCTTATGAGGACACTTGGTAGCATAAACACTGACTCTTCCACAAGAAAAGCATTTGAAAGGTAACTTACCTCGGAATATTCCAGCACCCCGTTGAAGATTCTTGACAAAATTTGATTCTTATTCTTCTTCTGACATGTGTCCTGACTCATAGTAGTCTCCTTTTCCTGAAGCCTTGAAAGAAGCTTCTCTCCTATCCGATGGTCCTCCTTTCCTCATTTCATAAGCAGTTAGAATCCCGTGCAGCTGTGACATGGTAAGGTTTCGTAGATTCTCTTTTTCTTCTATTGCAGAAAATTTAGATTCAAACCTAGGGGACAAAGATCTTAGAACTTTTTCAACCACAACAGCCTCTTTTATTTCTTCACCCAATTTTTTCATAAAATTAACAATCTCATCTACACGAAGGAAATAGTTAGCCACACTTTCATCATTATGCATTCTGAGATTTTCATACTGAATTCTGAGGGTTTGAAGTTTTCCTCGTTTTACTTGTTCATTTCCTTCATAGCTCAGAACAATCTTGTTTGATATTTCCTTTGTGGATTTATATTGCATAACCTTGACGAATTCTGATTGAGATAGACATCCTAATAGGGTATTGACTTCCTTTGAATTTTTTTCATATTTCATCTTCTCAGCCGGATTTGTAGGAGTTTCCGAAGGAAAAGTGTACCCTGTATCAATGATATCCCAGACTTCTGTACCAAGAGATTGAAGATAGGCAGTAACTCTTACCTTCCAATATACGAAGTTTGTCCCATCAAAAATCAGTGGCCTGATAGATGCTTCTCTCTCGTAGTTGCTCATGATGATGGATCTTCCTCCAAGCGATCAAGCTTCTTCAGAAGGACTTGCTCTGATGCCAAATGATGGAAATAATACTGAGAGGGGGGTTGAATCAGTATTATCAAGTCAAATATTCCCTTTTTCAAATTCAGATAATATACGCTAGTTTAGTTAATTAAACCCACGTATATACACAACTATGTCGAAAGAAAACAGCGTATACCATGTAAACTAATAATTTACTTTATATGTTAGATGTTGATTGTTAATCTGTGTATCTGAATCAAATAACCAGTAACCAGGAATAGTAAAACAGAGCAGAAGACAATCGCACACAAGAACACAAGATATAAGGTTGAAACCCAATGTGGGTGAAAACCACCTACTGCAATTCGTCTCTATCTTCTTTTAATTAGAAACTTCTTTTTACAATGTACTGGTGCAGTCCTTTACCAGTATGTAGGCTGCAACCTACAGAGAGTTACAACTCTCTCTCGTTCTCCAGCTTCACCTGGAAAGGAGCTACAACCCCCTTAGCTCTTGCACTAGGCCAGATACTAGTATGTAGGTGCTGGCCTATAGAAGGCTACAACCTTCTCTTTCTTCCAAGGACCACATTTCATAAATTTTCAGACTGGATCCATGAACATGAATCAATCATCAAGATACCTGCTTCAACTAATCTCCTTTCCACTGAACAAAACTAATGCACAATAAACATTTCTCTGACAGTTGTACCCAGAACACAGTAACAGTAACCATATACCAAATTCTGAACCCAGAACACTGCAGCACCAAACAGAGGCAGCTAGATAACAATAAAATACATATATGCTACTTAAACAATCTGAAACCTGCGTGAATATGCTCCTGTGTGTGGAGAAACATGCGTATACGCAGTTTTCTTTTACTGAACCTGCATGTATACGTGCCTTCTCTTCCCTGAACCTTTTTATAGATCTATAAAGGATAATTCACTCTTTCAAACAGTCAAATGCTAAATAACCCCGATTATTAGATTTATAGATCAAGTGTGCGCCTCACAGAATAGATCAAAATCATACAAAAGATAGTATCATTCAAGCTCTAAAGATTACGACCCATCAGTAGATCTTATCCTTCTTTATGCGCTTATGTTCCTCCTTCATCAGATCTAGATCTGCACCATAACTCCAATCACAAAAGTTTCAGATCTGGCACATGTTAGATATTCAATTGATTCCAAAGATTCTTTACCAAATGATCTCCTTCCTCTTTTATAGTCTTAGGCCTTTCTCAATACCACGGTCCAAAACCATAATAACATAATACCACGGGCCCAATACTTTGGGATCAACCCTTCTGACAAGATACCATGGTCTGAAATCATAGGTTCAAATACTAAGGACTAACTACCCCAGACCAAAGGTAAGTTTTCCAACATATACGCGCTTTTGCTTGCATGAAAGTCCGTGTATATGCATACGCACCTTAGAAACATCTAACCCACGTGTATATGCTACTTTGTCTAGATGAACCTGCGTATATGACTTTTCCTTCAATCTGAAAGCCTGAACTGAGATCTATCACCAGATAGAGTTGCCATCAAGGACAACACCTGTGCTAAAGCTCCAAACCTGTACCAAAATGCCAACATCTACCTCTACTAAAATGAGTGCAACCGATCTCTGTTTCTTGTTGTACCAAGAAACTACTGCTGATCCAATACTAAGGATCCCTCATGATGTGCTCTTCCTATTAGATGGACTCCCTACCCAATCTACATCTATGAAGCCTTGAAGATTCATTCCTTTTGTCCATTTGTCCCATCATCCATACTAAGTAGTGCCCCTGAGGTAGCTCAATACATGCTTTTTATCCTTACAATATAGCTTGGTAGGCCTAACCTTCACTTGACTAAGTTAGTTATCTATATAGCATAGATCTGGTCATGTGTTCACCAAGTACATGAGTGAACCCACAAGTTGCCTAGCTTCCACTACCTCTCTGGAAGTAGCATCCTCCTTCCTCCAGTTACCAATTAGAGGTGTGTCCATAGGCTTGCATCTTTCCATGTGGAACCTACTAAGTATATCATTAGCATACTTTCCTTGAGGCACAAATATCTCCCCATCACTCTACCATACTTGCATGCCAAAAAATTCATGCACGAGCCCCAAGTCCTTCATCTCAAACTCTCTTCCAAGGTCCTCCTTGCAAGATTTGATTAGATGATCAATACCTATCAGTATGAGATAATGAGCATAAAGTAAAATGATCAACATTTTATTTTCCATTGCTATGTGGTACAGGTTCACATCTGCTTCACTTTTCGTCAAGCCAAATTAGGTGAAGTAGCTTTCTCTCCTAGTGTGCCAAGCATGAGGTGCTTGCTTCAGCCCATACAACACTCTCTTGAGCCAACGCACATGCGACTCATGGTCAAAGCTTTCAAAACCTTTAGGTTTATCTATGTACACCTCTTCCTTAATCATTCCATTAAGGAAGGGTGTCTTTACATCCATATGATATATCTTCCACGCCATCTGCATTGATGGTGCCAATATAGATATGATCAATAAGTACCTTGTAACAGGAGCAAAGGTCTCATCATAGTCAATCCCTTCTACCTGTGAAAAGCCATGGGCCACAAATCTAGCCTTATGCTTCTCCACACTACCATTTAAAGCTTTATTTACCTAAAACTTCAATGAGATATGACCATGTACTTATCATTCGGCCTCGGGACCACATCCCAAACACTGTTACGAACTATGGAGTCATATGCCTCTACCATGGCATGAACCCAAACTGGTTGTTGCACTGCTTCCTTAAAGAAATATGGCTTTGTCACAACACATTTTCCCATAAGAGCCATGTATCCACTATACCTCTTAGGTTACCTCCTCTACTTATGCTGAGAAGTGGGTGCTCCCACATTCTCCTCTGCATCATCCAACAATCTGTGAGCCTCTCTTGTGTGCTTTCTTCCCTCTCTCGAAGACTCTGCCTAAGTGGGTGTCCCCACTCCCAAATCCTCTTCATGTGGTTGCTCCACAACAATCTGAGGATCCTCAACCTTGGGAGCTAAAACCTCCTCATACACATGTAGCTCAAGCTCCCTATCAATGGAAAATCACATGTCTTTATCATGATCAAATCTGAAAACCCTGTAAACCACTGTCATCCTGTTGGTCATCAAGTACAATCGATACTTGTGAGGTGTATCAGCGTACCCCAAAAATACCACAAACTCTATTGTTGTCTCAATATTCTTCTGTGCACCTCTGGTCACATGGAAAGATACCGATGACCCAAAAGTCCTAAAGTGACCAACATCAGCCTCTTACCGAAATAAGCCTCCTCTGGTTTCTTAATATCAAGTATCTGATGTGGGCCATAGTTCTAAACATAAACTATTGTGTTTCATGCTTTAGCCCACAAGTGTAGTGGTACACCTTGATCATGAAACATTTCCCTCGTTGCCCCTACTATGCCTATACTATTCCTCATGGCCATCCATTCTGTTGAGGGTTATGGGGTGTCGTTAACTCTTGTTTAATCCTTCCCACTGCACAGATGTTCTTAGACTCATTTGAAAAATACTCACCACCGTTATCACTCCATAGAAATATAACCTTCTTTCCTGACTCTTTCTCCACCAATGCTTTAAACTCACAAAATTTTGGGAAGGTTTGATCCTTTCTTTGCATGAAAAATATCTAGCAATTTCAAGAAAAGTCATAAAAAAATATAACATAATACCTATTTTTAACGTTGATCCTATCAAGAATGGTCCACCCACATTTGAATGGACTCGCTCTAGAATAGCCTCTACTGAAGTGTCTCTATAGTGAAAGGAAGACTTGGTGTATTTTCCCAAAGTACACCCCAGGCATGTATGAACTTGCTCAAGCATACATTTGGGAAGAATTATAGAGATGTGCTGCAATATATTCAAAGCCCCATGATGCAAGTGGCCGAATCGCCCATGTCACAACTTGCCAACGTCTTAGCTCTACACCCTTTTTGCTTTTGTCCTCAAAGAATCACACTCCTCTAAGTCCAAATTATAGATATTCTTCACTTGAATCACTATCGTCTTTACTTGACCCGTGGCTATGTGTTGAAGGAACGGTTTTCATTTCTAGAAGATCACATCATAACCTCTATCCTCATGCATAGCAATGTATACCAAGTTATTCTTCAGCCCAAGCACATACATAACATTCTTCAAGGTGAGTAGAGCCACATGATCCCTCTGAAAACTAACTGTGTCAAATCCAGTAGCATGATACCTCCCATCGTCACCCATCTTAATATGTATCTAGAGATATTTCTCCTCCAGGTCACTAAATAACTCCTTCTCGCCAGTCATGTGGAATGAAGCTCCACTATCTAAGTACCATACACTTCCAATCATTGATGACACCATGCATGTAATGAGGAAAAAGTCCAATTCAAATTGAGAGGCCAAAGCCTCACCCGCCGCTCCACCTGAGGACTTCTTCTTGAAATACTTGAGTGGAGAAGTTATAGAAAGATTACCCAACTCATGAAAATGAAGAACTTAACTTTCATCATGTCTTTCTTCTTGCCTCCATGACAAGAATCTGATTTGGAATGGGAAGATTTCCCTTTCCCCTTCTTTGCCTTAATCTCTAAGGCACATTTCTCTTCATCATCAATCTTTGAGGAAGAGTAATCCCTAGTGTTCCTCTTGATCTCCTCCTACAACAAATATGACCACAATCGTTCACAATCTGGTAGCTTCTCTTGACCATTGACAAAGTCCTCATAACTGTGGCAACTTTTTGGAAGTCCCAGAAGAGCAAGACTCACCTTATCATCCTTCGAAACTGTCATTCCAACACTTAAAAGTTCATAACGACATTAAGTTAACTTGGTCAAGTATTTTTGAATAGTCTTACCTTTCTCCATTTTGATTTTTCAAAGTTTGTCCTTCAGTGCCAATTTCCTTTGTTCACTATTTTTCTGATATAATTTTATCAATTCTTTCCACATAACATATATATTTTACTTTCCATGGAGACTCAAGAAAATTTGGTCTCGAACTCCCTCAAGGATTATCCACCTCGCCCTCGCCTCAAACTTCTTCCATTCAATTAGATTTTGTGCACTCGATGCTACTGGCTTAGGAATGTCTTGATAAATGAATTCCTTAAAGCCATTATCCTCCAACACAACCTCCATCCATCCCTCCAGGCTATATAATTCAACCTACCTTCCAAGGCATACATGAGGTGAAAACCATAGAACACCATCTACCGATCCTAAAGTATGTATTGCAAATTCAAATTTCACCTGTAACCCAAAACTCAAAACTTTGAAATCTCTTCTATTATATTGAATTTAGCTCCAATACCATGTAGAATTTTCCTTTAGATTCACAAGTGCATGCAATTTACTAAAGCATAGGAAAAGAATATAATTCTACTTTCAACCAGCAGAAGCCAATACATTGATAAAAATAATATGAACAAGAAGAAGATAAATCAATTGAAAATCACACAAGATGTATCTAGGAAAAGCTACTTCTCAAATCCCTACTATCTGTATTACATATATAAAAAATATGTGGCAAGATATAGAGCTTGTTCTCACTAGAACAATTCCACACAAGTATATTGAACGCTCTTATAGCTCACAAGCAAGCTTTTGGCCAACACTTAGCTAGTTATACAACTCTCAAAGACCCCATTTCCTTGCGCAATTCTTAGGATGAATATCATGTATTTAAAGCGAATTCATTCTTCCAAAATAATGGAATCCAAACATCGGTCCTTCTCTGATTGCATGCATGATATTTACAATTCAGTAAATCATACAACTGCTAGTACATTATCCTTGCACTGTAGTCTTAGATGGTTCTTTCTCTTAACTAACATGCATGAGTTTCTCATGAGCGAATTTTTAGTTAACTCGATAAACACTTGTGGATGCGCCAGTGCACAAACTGACTGCTAGTCTATCTTAGTTCCACACATAGATATAACTAATTTAACTGACCATAACTTAGTCAACTGAGTTAATCTAATTACAACTCAAATAAAATCATCATGTACCCCTAAAATTTAGGGAGAATGTATACATGATGACAAAAAGAGTTCCAACTCAAAATTCCTAATCTAATTAAGTTAATTAAACTTAATTAACTATTTAAAAGTTGCTATGAGAATAGAATTCAATTTTAATTCTCAGTTTAATTCAAGCACAAATTAAACTGGATTTTCTTGTTTCCATTTCTCAACATACTAGACTGTTCGAAATCAACTTCCACTCCACTAGGGTATTTTTTAAGGATTCAAATATTATGCCTATTTATAGTATTATAGGTTACTATTTTGGTTTGAAAATTCATACATATAGAATGTAGGCAGATATTGAATAAAAAACATATAATTTTCTATTAAATTTGGTAATTTTTGGCAACTATTATCCATTTAATCATATGCATGTATAAAGTAGCTAAATTTTTAACCAAACAGATGATTTTTTTTTTCAGAAAATGTCCAAAAAATAGCCAATTAGTGAAATTTTGCCCCTACAATTTTCCCTGCACTAAGACTTGTGCCATGCATCTATAATCAACATCATCCATGAAAAGTGATGTCCATATGCCCACATATGTGGCAGCAAATGCACCTCTAAAAAGTGAAAAAAACATAGCGTCATGTATCTAATAACATAAACATAATTCAAATATAAATCATAAATGTTACAAATCAAAGGTTCATTATCGAGTTAAAAATGGACAAAAATATATCATTACTAAGTTGCTTCACCCAATGCTTATGTTTAATGCATCCTCTTCAGTACATGGGTAATGACTAGATGCAACATATTTATCCCTAACTTGGTCAGAAACCCAGCTGTTGGGGCATATCTTTGACATATTTTCTTTTAAATGATCATGAAAAGGCACACTTCTACCATTCAACCATCTGAATTTTTTCCTATAACTATCCCATTTCCTCCTCTTCTATTTCTACAATGTGACACATGGTTGTGTCACTTCCAAATTGTAAATAATGAATTTTTTTATGGCTTCAAATTTTGAATTCACTGAAAAAATCAATTCAACATATATAGTATGCATGAGATCAAACTATACATTATGAAGTTTAGTGTGTATAGTTACTATGTAGAAATTTGAAAAATGATAATTCACTTACTCTTTATGATGTCCCTTTTTCCATTTGTTTGGATAAGACCCCCTTCTCTTTTGTCTTCATTTGTGTCATCATCCCAAATCACTGCATCTAGTGTTTTGTTGATTTTCTTGATTTACGCATTGTAATAATAGAAACAATCATACGATGTCTACCCCTCCCATAGAACCATCAAGTTTTTCCCTTTATCGAAAAAAACCTTTCAGTTTCTTCATGTACCTCTCTAATAATAACATCCAATGAAACGAAACCAACATAGCTAATTCAAACTCTTCTACTACGTGAATAGATGATGAACTTGCAAGTCCATGAAACTCATTGACAATCCCTTCTCAAGCATACAAATAATCTCATCTATCTCTTCACATCACTGTAGAATGCTATCCATAAGAATCTCCTTTAATGTGATCCAGTGTACAAATGCATATAATTTAGATATGGCACGTTGTAGGTCTTAGGGGAACTAATGGTTCACACACACATAGGAGCAAAGGATAATGACACTGTAAAGTAAACATATACAAAAAATTAACTATATTTTATCCCATGGCATAAAAATAATAACAAATTATAAAAATATGTTTGTGACATATATACTCTTACAAGGTTCAAATGGTCATGTGATTTCAACAGTGAAAAATGATATTCTATAGTGAAGAAACATCATACTGAAGGCCCATATAAAGAAGGCACACTCACACCCATTATAACTTCCTTTGCAAAAGAAAAATCTTCTTCCTTTAAAATCCATGAGACATCACATTCTTTGAGAGACTAAGAGGGATAGTCCTCTCCTTTACTTGTTGTCTTGGCCAATATTTCTTTTTAGGTTTTTAAGAAATAAGATATCTCCTAATAGCCAATATTTCATTTTATTTTGATGATATGTGCCTCCATAAAGAAGAAACATTTTTAAATATATGCATGGGATATCATAAGTGCAGAATATTAATATGCTCCCAATATGGTAGCTCATAAAATACAAATTTCCTTTTCATCCCAATAGGAAAACTCTCAACATAGGTGTCAAAGAATTTTGGATCATTAAACATAAAATCCCCATTTGAATCAAACATTTATGTAATATCATTCGACTCCTCTCTCTCATATTCTCTAACTCATTCAGCTGGTGTCATTATTGTAGGAATTTTGGTTCTCTCACCATTGAAAGTGAATGCTTCTCTTCTGTAAGGGTGCTCTTCTGGGAGGAATACCCTAGAGTAGTCATACACAATATTTTGTAGGTGGTTGGACCACCTAGTGTTCAGAGAAGGTTCACAAGATTTACATCCATGATACCCTTTTTTTACAAGACCTACAAATTTATTATATAAAAGGCATGTTAGAGATCATGAATATCAGAACAATGGAAACAAATTAAGTTGATATGTGAAACAATATTTTTATTTATATAAGAAAATCATAAAAATGTAATTTACTAGAGAAAACTAGTAAGCCTAGATAATCATGTGTGGTGTAAGCACATATTCCATACAACGTAAAACAACTATTTTTTCTGATGGGTCCTGATACATCATATACATGTATCCCTTCCCATAATTCATTCAGTTCATATACCAGTCATCCTAAGTAGACATCCATATTCTTCATTTGTCTTCTGCTAGGGACTATGAGAGAAAAGATAAGAAGTTCATTCTTCACACACAACCATGAGGGAATATTGTTATTGATCACTACGACAACAAAAATAGAAAAGTTGTTGTTTTGTAGGGAAAATGGGTTGGCATCGTCCACGATTATGCTTAGTTATAGATTTCATTCTTCATCCTTGAAATTTGTTAGCCATGTACCTTGTATATGTTTCATGGCTATTCAATCTATTAGGATTTGAATACCTCCCGACTCACTTCTGTGTGAGGCCTGCCATCCCTAGAACATAGCTAATTCTTTTCAATGAAATAGAATTTAAATCATTTGGATTATAGGCATGTGCCTCAATATATTGTGAGGGCCATTATGTTATTTACCCTTTTTTTATTTATGGCACCTAGCATGCCCACATTTAAAACATATCTCTTTGTCTTCATATTCTCCTCTATATATAATAAAATCACCTGGACATGGATGCTACGTGTAGAGTCAAAGGATTGTCTTACCTTGACACCATTTTTGCCTATAATACTTCCTTTTTTCCTATACCTATCACCTAAATAACGAAATAGACACAAGGTTTGTTAAAGGTAAGCATTTAAATGTATTCTTCTTCATATTTGTCTATATACCTTATTGTTTTGTTAAAGTATGCGTTTGGCTACGGAGTTGGCCTATTTCTGCAGCTAAGCCAGATTTCCGCAACTATTTCCATTTTTAATAGGTTTTATATGTTCTAGCTCAACAAAGGAAGATATGGATAAATGAGGAATGATCCCCTCATGGATTCTTTCCTATTCTCTCGAGCCAATCCTTCAAGAATATTGCACGATAACATAGTCAACCTCAAAGTCAACTGCAATATTATCGCTAGGACAGAGACCGAGTTTTCATGAAGCCTTATCCGTTTTATTTTCCAAATAGAAAATCAGTTATTTAGAGATATAGTTTCATCGAAATAAATATATGTAGGCTTGAAACTCTCGTATTGTTAAACATAGAAATATTATAAAAGAAATGGCCGCTTTGTGTTTTGGGTGCGCGCCAGTATATGTAAATTTTGAGAACATCTTGTTAAACATGTTTGTGAGTAATAGACTTGGTTTATGTTTTCCATACTGTGTTGATTGGAGATTGTAAACTTTTTCATGGAGGGCCCCTACGTCCAGTACAGGTCTTTAACCCATTGCACATAGATTTCTTTAATTGCTTAACTGTAGATGCTTTGTTTTGTGTTTTGGAATGCAGTATGATGGAATTCACAATTGAATCATTATCTACATAAGAAATTTCATTTTCTTTATACCTAGATTAATTATGTTATTTCATTTGCTTTTTATCTGGTATAGTTTGATCATTTTCCTTGCTTTCTACCTAGTGTAGTTCAACTGTTTCATTTTCATAGCATAGTTTCTTTTCAGTTTATTAGATTTATGACTTGTTTGGATGAAGTTGAATGAGTAAAAGAGTGAAATTCATTTTCCCGACAATTAAATTTAGACATCATTCATTTAAAATATGATAGAATATATCTCTTTAGCACATAGTAATTTAGGCTCGGTTGCAACATAAAATTTAGAGATAAAATCCAAAACAGTCTCACAAGACTAAATCTTAGAGTCACACCTAAACCATCCATAAACCAATTCAATAGAGATTAATTTCTAAGATAAGTAGCTAACAACTTGAAGGAATAATTCTATAATATATTCAATAACGCCAACTTCATATTAATTCTAAGTATAGACTTTAACAAGAACATAGATATAATAACGACATAAAATAACTTCTAGCAGATATAGTTCACTTGTGCTTCATCAGTATACCTGCCTTGGTTGGTAATTTATGCTGACAATTTAAAAACATTTTGGCACCGTTGCTGCGGAAGTACAAATAGAAGTTAAAAAAAATCATTAATTCAAAATGGATATGTGTAGGGATAGAGACTCTAGAGGTAGATTTGTAGGACAAGGAAGAAGTTTAGTTCCTAGAAATCCACTCAATTCACCTTGATTTCAAAATTCGACACCACCTAATCAAACGTGAATTCCATTTGCAGGTCAAGAAAAACTTCTTGAAGTCCCAAGATTAGAAATCCAATCCAAAACTTCACCTACTTCATCTATTGAAGCTGTAATTGAATAAAAACCTATATCCCCAACTACAGGAGTAGTTTTTCTATCCTCCACTAGTGAAAAAATATTGGGAGAAGAATTAGAAGTTCCTTGTGAAGAAGAGGAACATGAAACTTGTTTTGAATAGCCATTCATAGAAGAACAAGAAGAATTATTAGAACCCAATATTAATTCTGAGGAATCTATCATGGCTGAAGAAGGGGAAGGAGAGGTACACAATTTTAATGTTGAGTAAAATAGGATTGGAGGAGATAGAGGTGAGGTAGAGGAGGAGGTGGAGATAGGAATAGAGGAGGGGGTAGAGGTAGAGGAAACAAATATCTTTTTGGATTTCCTATTCTCGATGAAGATACAACTCGCATAATAAAGAATATATCACCCTCGATTCTTCCTAATTTCCACGGAAAAAGACATGAAGACCCAAAGACATTTATCTTCAAATTTTAGGTATTGTGCAGATCATATAACTATTTGCATGATGCTCAAAACTAAAATTGTTCCCTGTTACCTTAAAGGATTTAGCATTAAAATGGTTCATGAGTCTAGGAACATATTCTATAAGAACATGGTAACAAATGAAAGAGGCTTTCTTAGGAAAATATAGAGATTATTCGATGCCTAGTAATCTTAAAGATGAAGTCTTCAAAATGACACAAAAGGAAGATGAGAATCTTGAAGACTTAGTAGAGATATTTGCCTACAATATTAAAATAGAAAAAACAGACAATTTGGATAAGGAAGCCTTAAAAGCCCTCCTATTTAAAGCTATTAAAGATGAATGGATCAATCTCCTTAATAGGGAAAGGATATATTTCTCAATTACCATTTATCTGTACATATCTCAAGGGGTAAAGCACATGTTGCAAAGAGTCCTAGAGACCCTCTCTTATCAAGAATTAATAAATATGCAACCGAGAAATTTAGTAGGGTAGAATTAGGAAGCTTCGTTGATACCTTTAAGACAAATATTTTAGGGAGTCTAAGTGAATAGATAACCACCCTCAAAATATAGAAAAAGAAAAACTCTAAAAATGTTGCATTATCTATTTTTTGTCCTAGATGTTGAAAGAAACACACACAAAGAGAGTGTCCCTTAGATTCAAAGGCTATAGAAACTTCTGTCATATGTGCAGGTAATCATGATACTAAGGAATGTCCTTCCTTACTAGGTCTCAAGGCTGTATTTAATGATGAAGGAATACTAGAACAAGTAGACACTCTCTACTTTATATCCAAGGGAGCATGGAAAATCTCTCAACAAAATCAACCACAAGGCTTCAGACCACCACAATTTTCTCAATCTTCACAAAATAACTGGAATCCATCTTGGCTACCATGGGTTCAGCCATAATCACAATCTTCGAATAAATGATGGCAAAGACCTTATGGGACTTATGCTCAATATCAACAATATTCACCATACTACCTTCCACTGTAATTTCTACCCCAATGTAATAAAATTCCCCAAGCTATTCAATTACCTCAAATCCAAGTTCAAAATCAAAACCCACAGCTCTCCCTACCATTTCCACAAAAATCAAATCAACTACTTGCTCAACCATTTCTGAATCCTAATAATAAAATATCGCAACAACTTGTGTACAACATAGAACGTCAAAATCCTAAAACTTATGTAATAACTCCACTAGATCTAAATAATGTCCAGTTAAGTTCTGGAAGAGTGTTACAAAGAAAAACCCCTGTTGTTAATCAGGAAATGAGAGCAAATATCCAAAAAGATAAAAATAATTCTAAAGAAGGAGAGACCTCTCTCCCTCAAAAATAAAATAATCAAACAAAAAATGTTCCAATAAATAATCCTATCATAGAATAATCCTTTTTATCAATTAGGCCACCTTTCCCTGAACGGTTTAAAATTGATGGAGTAGAAAAAAAATTACATTTCTTGATTATTAAATGTTGGATGAATTAAGAAATGTATGTATCAAAATTTATTTGTTACAAACCATAAAATAAATACCAATCTTAGTAAAAACAATTAAGAAATTAAGTACTCAAACAACATAAAGAAAAAGAAAGGACATAAAAAGGATTCAATTAGTCAGAAAAATGCAGACATCATGATGGGGAAAACGACAATTCAAAAATATTTAGATCAAATAAAAATTCACATCAATGGAATTGAAATCCCAAACACACTAATTGATCTAATAGAAGCCATAAACATAATGAGTAAACAATCTATGGACTCACTTAGGCTTCCTAACCTACAAGACACACCAACACTATTACAATTAGAAGATAGTTTTGTGATCAAACCTAATGGTGTGTTGGAGGATGTTTGTGTATACTTATATTATTAGGAATATCCTATTGATTTCATGGTCTTAACACTCAAGAATAATTTAGGAGGACATCCATTAATCCTAGGAATACCTTGGTTAGCTACAACTGATGCTTTGATCGGTTGTCGATTAGGTGACATGTTTATTTCAGATATAAATTATACAAATAAATTTACATTATACCCTCCTGCAAGAACAATAATATAAACAGGAAATGGAGAATGGATAGATTATGAAGATGATATACAACCTATTTTTACTACTAAACAAGTAAGAGAGGAAGACCAAATTTTAAGTCTATTGGAAAATAATGAATCTTCCTCACATTATGACCGTAGTCAAAATGAATATCTCTCATTTGAACAAGTATTAATGCTCTCTATGGAAAAATTTGGGAATTCTTTAATAGAAATCTTTCCACATAAAATTTTGAATGTTAATGAAAACTTGGAAGAACTACAAAAGAATCAATTGGTGGAAATATTATAGAAACATTCTTCTAATTTTGCATGGGAATACATTGATATGAGAGGAATTGATCCTAAAACATGCATACATCATATCTACATTGAACAAAGTGCAAGAATAATTAGAAAACCACAACAAAGAGTGAACCCAAATCTAAAAGAAATTGTTAAGGAGGAATTGAAAAAGTTATTAAATGTAAGTTTCATTTATCTAATATCAAATAGTGAGTGGGTTTCACCCTTAGCAATTGTTCCAAAAAAAAATGGAAAATGGAGAGTAGGCATCGATTACAGGGAATTGAATAAAGCAACATTAAAAGACCACTTTCCACTACCTTTCATACATCAAGTCTTAGACACATTAGGAGGGAAAAAGTATTTTTCATTTTTGGATGGTTTTAGTGGATACAACCAGATTCATGTAGCACCTAAAGATCAAGATAAAACCACATTCACCTGTCCATGGGGAAATTATGCTTCCCAAGTACTTCCCTTTGGATTATGCAATCCTCCAGAAACATTCCAAAAAGAAGTCCTCTGAATTTTCTCTGATCTTATTCATGATTGTGTGGAAATATACTTGGATGATTTCAGAGTTTACGGAGATTCTTTTAATGAAGCACTTGGAAATTTATAAAAATGTGCTAATAAGATGTAAAGAAACAAATATTTTGTTAAGTCATGAGAAATGTTTCATGATGTTTAACGAAGTAATTTTTTTACGTCACCATATTTCAGGAAATGGAATTAAGGTGGACTCATCTAAAGTTGAAGTCATTTCCAAGTCATCAGTGCCAAACTACCAATGAGATATTAGAATTTTTCTTGGTTTTACTCGATACTATAGAAGATTTATAGAAAAGTTCATAAAAATTGCATCTCCACTCTTTAAACTTCTTACCAAGGACTATGAATTCAAATGGGATTTTGAATGTGAAACTTCTTTTAAAACTTTTAAAAAGATCATTTTTGAAGCACCTATTTTAAAATGACCTGATTGGAAATTACCTTTCCATATCTCAATTGATTCTTAAAATTCAGCCTTAGGAGCTGTGTTAGGACAAAACAATCCTACTCCTTATGCAATCTATTATACGAATAAAAATTTAACTCTTGCAAAGTTAAATTATATTGTAACTAAGAAGGAGTTTTTAGCTATAGTTCATGCCATTAACAAATTTAGGCATTATATAAATGGCTACGAAACTTTCATTCACACAAACCATTCTGCCATTAGATACCTAATGAATAAACTAATCACTAACGGGATAATAACCAAATGGCTCTTATTATTACAGGAATTTAACATCACCATTCTAGATAGGCCCGGAAAACACAACACAATTGCTAACTTTTTATCTAGAATTCAAAATGATAATAATGGTCAACCTGTAGAGGATAAATTTCTTGATGAATATCTTTTTGCAGTATCTTCTAAATCACCTTGGTACGCAGATATTACTAACTATTTTGCGACAACGAAAATTCCATTTCATTTGTCTCCTAGAGAAAAGAGGAGAATAGTTCACAATAACACATCTTATTCTTGGATAAATGAAGAGTTATACAAAACACGACCAGATCTCATCATCAGGAGATGTGATCGACAGAATCAAATAACATAAATGCTTAAAGCCTACCATGATTAACCATGTGAAGGACATTTTTTGGAGAAAAGAACTGCTTATAAAGTCTTGCTTTTAGGATATTATTGGCCTTCCATTTTCAGGCACACCAATGAATATGCTAAAAGATGTAATAGTTGTCAAAGAATGGGCAAACCCACTCTTTCGAACGAAATTCCATTACAACCACAGGTACTCATTGAACTATTTGAAAAGTGGGCACTAGAGTTTGTTGGACCAATCAACCTGCCTTCAAAGCAAGAGATGTATATTCTGGTATTTACAGATTATGTCACTAAATGGGTAGAAGCTAAAACACTTCCTTTTGCTACTGAAAATGTTGTAGTTTCATTTCTTTTTGAGGATATTTTCACTCGTTTTGGTGTTCCAAGAGAAATTGTAACTGATCAAGGAACATAAATCACATCAAGATTAGTGCAAAAGCTTGTGGAGCACTACAAAATCAAACATCGAAAGTCTAATCCATACCATCTGCAAGCCAATGGACAAGTAGAGTCTACAAATAAGGTGATTGAAGCAATCCTTACCAATATTGTACACTTACACAGGAAGGACTGCGTAGAAAACCTTCCATAAGCTTTGTGGGATTATAGAATTACATGGACCAATACTACAGGACATACTCCCTATGAACTTGTGTATGGGAAGCAAGTCTTACTTCCAATAGAGTTCTAGATCCAAACTTATAAAACAATAGTCCAGCTATATCTTGACCTATCGAAGCAAAAAAGAAAAGGATGAAACAACTTAATGAGCTTAATGAAATAAGATAAGAAGCCCTCTAGATAACCAACCTGGTTCAACAATAGAGATCTAGATGACATGATAAGTACATTAAAGAAAGAGAATTTAGTCCAGGAGATTGGGCATTACTCTTTGATTCAAAGTTCAAAACATCTCAAGGGAAATTCCAAACTCACTGGCTTGGACCTTATGAAGTTGAAAATGTCTATGACAATGGTGCAGCTAGAATCAAAAATATTGATGAAGAGAAAATTCCTCTTTTAGTAAATGGACATCAACTCAGACTTTATTAGAAGCCACTGACAAAAGAATAATTTGTCAAACTTTTCGAAGATAATTCAGAATTGAAGATGGTTGAAAAGAGTTATTCTTCTCATCCACCTTAGAAATTTTACTCAATTTTTCTTTTCTAAGAAAAAAATAAAAAATTATAAGAGGTATAAGCATGAAAACCAACATGTTTTTGGCATGTTTATACAAAAAATTTGAAGTGAAAACTAACTCCTGTTGCAACCTTCAATTTTATTTTCAAAAGTAAAGTTCCTTTCTTAGAAAATTTTTTCTTAGCTACAAAATCAAAAAATTTCGGCATCGCATATAAGTTTCTGCAGCTAGGACAAGTTTCTGCATCCCTAATAATTTCTTTAAGCCCACTTGACAGGAAAACTTAGTCATTCAAATTTAAGGATAGATGAAAGTGAAAAGTACCTGTAGGAGATATCATAGAACAATTAAGGTCAACAAAGTTAATCAAAGGTATGTGATATGAGGATTGATATATTGCATATATGAACTAAGAGAACATAGCATTGCAAAGATAAAATGAAATCATTGCAAACTAAGGGTGAAGGTCACCTATCAAAATCATCATAAACCACCACTTAAAACCCCTGTCTTGTCCCTATTACAAATCTATTGAAAAAGTCACCAAATAATTATTTTGAATGAGCTACAATGGTCAAATTCATTTCCACATCCTTCATTATAATTCACTTGTTCTTCCATTTCTCTAAATTCATATAGCCTTTCTATCTCTTTGCCACTAACCGAAACCCTATCAACACCATTTTTCCTGTAAAGTAAGTAGTCCTTGAGATGAATCATCCTTTATAATGGGTGTTATTTTCTAAACCAAGACAACAAGAAAGAAATTCTTAGAAGGATATCCTCAAACTAGGGAGTTGTTATAGAAAATACAATGGTTACAATTCATACAAAAATTTGACGGTTTCCATAGGAAAGTGATGAAGACTTTTCCACACTTGTTTGATGGAATGGAGGTTGAAATAGGAGACATTAAGTTCACTATAATGGTGTCTATGATTGCAAAAGCTACTAAATTGCCCCATAAGTGGAGATAAATGGTTCAAAAATAGGGGAATTAATGTAGAATATTGGATATAATTCCAGAAAAATCCAAACATGGACACCACAATCTTCAAGAAAGGTATTCCTAATACATCACTTAAGAGTAAACCGAGGAATTTACTTCTTTCACTTAATAATTTTATTACTTGTGAGCGTCACTTTGGATACATGTATTTCTACCACATTAGAATAATGATGCATTTTCTTGATGACCACCAAATAAATTTTCCTTATTTCCTCTTGCATAGTCTTAAGAAAATGTCCATGATTGTTCAAAAGAAGATTCAATTAATAGATAGTACCATGTATCATCATGGATTGGTAAATATCTTGGTTGAGTTCCACCTTCAAAGTGTAGGGGGAAATTGGGAAAATTTCCTGGTAAGAAACCATTTTGAAGAAAAATCTCTTGAACAACCCATCAGTAGTAGAACCATCACGGTAAAGATGAGAACAATGGAAACAATGAAAGGACCTCGGTCTCAACATGAATTATCAGAACATGAACTTCCCATAGTGAATATTTTGCAGAAAATGAAAAAGTGAAATCTTAGAAGGAAGAAAGCTAGCAAAAGAATAAAAGATTTACCACAAGCCGAGACCCTTACTCAGGAAGAAAATCCAAAAGCCAAAAGAAGGAAAGCATAGGGATTATAGACCTCAGGACTAAGGAGGAGTACTAGGTTGAACACAATGCAACAAGAAATCTCAGGAGCTACAAAATATATTGATCTCGAGGAGAATGAGCCAACTGAAAATCCTAAAGGTTGCCTAGAAGGATAACCAAAACTATCACCAAGAGTGCCATCACCACCCTACAGTTGAGCTCCAAAAAATCCAGTGCACAGTCCAGGTGTTGATCCTATTCAACAAGCAATTTATGACTACATAGAGTCATTAGAAAGAAAGGAGGCAACAACTAAAGAATCCATCCAAATTCCCGTAGAAGGAAGAAATTAGTTCAATGAGCCTCAAGAACCTTTAACATATAATGTTTTAAAGAAACAAATATTTGAGTTGGAGACATTGAACAAATATATCAAGAATGAAAATCAGACATTGAAAGCACAAAATGGGATTCAAATTGTAAAGAGTGATAACCTTATCCTTGATTTGAGTTTGTGGTACAAAAAGAAAAAAAAGCTGAAGAAAGAGAACAGGGAAATGCAAAGAGAAATCATGAACCTAAAATATAAAATCCTCATGAGGAAACTAAGGATGCTAGTGGTTGCCAGAAAGAAGAAGAAAGTGAATCCTGAAGGTGATAATCATAAGGCACAAGGGAATGATAATGATGAATTATTTTAGGACATAAAAAACCTCCAATGTGGGTGAATGTAGAGTCCAGGGACTATCATACCTTGACACTCTTTCTACCTATACTTCTTCCTTTCTTCCTATAGCTATCACCTAAATAATGAAATAGAAAAATGGTTCTTTTAAGGAAAGAATTTAAATGTTTTCTTCCTCATGTTTGTCTATATACCTCATTGTTTTATTAAATTATGCATTTGGCTACGGAATTGGCATGTTTCTACAGCTAATCTGGATTTTTGTAGCTACCAAGATTGTTAACAGGGTTCATATGCTCCAACTTAGCAAAGAAAGATATGGATGGATGAGGAATGATCTACTTGTGGATTCTTTCATATTCTCTCGAACCAATCCTTCAAGAAGATAGCACGATAACATAGTTAACTACAAGATTATCGCGGGGACAGAGACCGAGTTTTCATGAAATCTTATTGATTTTCTTTTCCAACTAGAAACTTGATTATTTAGTGATACAATTTGATCAAAATAAAGATATGTAGGCTTGAAACTCTCGTGCTGTTATACAGAGAAGTATTATAAAAGCAGTGGCCACTCTCTATTTTGGGTGCATGTCGATATATGTAAATTTTCAGAACATCTTGCAAGACTTGTTTGAAAGTAATAGACTTGGTTTATATTTTCCATACTACATTGATTGGAGATTTTTGACTATTTCGTGGAGGTCCCCTACGTTCAGTACATGTATTTAACCAATTTCACACAAGTTTATTTAATTGCTTAATCGTAGATGCTCTATTTTGTGTTTTCGAATATAGTATGATGGAATTCGCAATTGAATCATTGTCTGCATAAGCAATTCCCTTTGTTTTATACCTTATGTAATTTTTTTATTTCATTTTCTTTTTATCTGGTACAGTTTGATCATTTTCCTTGCTTTCTACCTAGTGTAGTTCAACTGTTTCATTTTCATAGCGTAGTTGCTTTTCAGCTTATCAGATTTATGACCTGCTTGGATGAAGTTGAATGAGTAAAACAGTGATAGTCATTTTTCTGACAATTAAATTCAGACATAATTCACTTACAATCTGATAAAATAGATCTCTTTATCACATAGTAATTTAGGCTTGGCTGTAACATAAAATTTAGGGATAAAATCCAAAATAGTCTATGAAGAGTAAATCTTAGAATGACACTTAAACCATCCATAAAATGATTCAACATATATATCTTAAGGACATAAAATAACTTCTAGCACATATAGTGCACTTGTGCTTCATCAATATAACTTCCCTGGTCGATAATTTATGCTGACAATTTAAGGAAATTAAATTGGCTAAACACTATGATATGTACTAAACAACCAAAATTTTCAACAACTGCTTTTCCTCTCTGCAGCTACTAGGCAAGACATTATAACTCAGAGGAAATTTATCTTTTAATAACTTGCATTGGTGTGAAATATAAACGTAAATTTGAATATTTAACTTTCATAAAATCAATCATATTTAATATTGACTATGTGACAATATCTCTCGAAATATAAGGTAGTTGATCATGGTTAAATACCTCAATATTTCCAAGAAACATGTGTTTGACATGTAAGACATTTCTTTCAAATTATATAGCAACATCATTGTTGCCATCTGGGTAGACTTTGACTTGCAACCAAGTTGAAAGAGAGGGGTGGCAGAAGCATATTTTAGGCTTTGGAAAAAGGCATTAGTGATATGAGCATCTTCCCCTAGCTCATCGTTCTGGAATGCATCTAACAATGCATGGCTCGAAACGTCAATTTAAATAATCATGGATGCAACAATCTCGAAAGAAGAAAATAGTACAAAATATTGTCTCCATGGCAGTCGTATCCCGTAAGTAATCATCCATACCAAGCTCTATTTGATTTTCTCCATTTCAAAATTATGATGAAGAACTATTATTGTTGTAGTCATTCCTAATTGGTGAATTTGCATGTAGTGGGAATTGAATAGGTGGTTAATTCCACCAATCTTATTATGATTCCTCTATTATTTTTTCTCTTAATGTAGCTTTCTCTCAATTTGACATTGTAGTGGGGTGCATTGAAAGTTGGTAGATGGCTCTCTCCTCATCACTGGAATCCTAATTTCAAAAAATATTGAACATTAGTTCATCAATGATATTAGTAAGCATAATGAAATTTGTTTACTGAAATTACATTATACAAAAAAATTATTACCATCATTGACCCAAGATGGTAACAAAAAGATGCAACATGACAATTGGGAGGGTAAAGCAGCTATCCATTTTCATTTACCAACTTCTTGCAGTATGTTGCTCCTGATAAAACCTTCTGGCATTTTTGAACTGATGGAATATTTTCTACATATAAACTTGATTCTAAATCTAGATCATACAAATTTGAATACATATTTATCCAAATTGACATGGATTAAAAAAAATAGATAATCAAAATATAAATAAAAATTGAACTTACTAGGGATGAAAAGGGAGAACTTGATGAAGGACTTTGAGAAATATGGAACAAGCTAGAGTTTAAAGAATTGGGCATCTGATATTATCAAATTTTATCCCTACATTTGAGAGAAGTCAACAATAAAAAAATTTGTAAATACCTAAAATTAATTTTGAGAACCATATAACCACAATCTGAATTTCAATATAGTTTTCAAACCATTTTTCAAGAATAAGGCGACTTTAAATGGACAATTTATATTATGAACTACTATAACTCATGTGAACTCATCCTAAACGATAATTTCAAATGAATTCCATTTTATGTGAAAATAAAAATTCATATAACTTTTGAAGGATATCGATGCTCTTGTAAAACTAACTACACTGACATGTTTAAATAATAACCACACCAATCCATTAAAATAATAATTGCACCGGTTTATAGGACCTAGAAAACAAAGAAAAAGTAATTTTACCATATGGGTGTGATAAAAAAATTTAGTGCACCGATAAGTTATCTAAATCAGTACATGTTACTAATGAATGCATAGTAAAATGCACTGATATTCCAAAAATCTGAAAAAAAAAAAAGGCATGGCTTTGTTTTTCTCAAATTGAGAAATGAGTGGTAATTTATTTTTCAAAATCTAATTTCATGAAGTCTTACAAATAGTAAGAAGCTATTCACTATCTCATTATTTTACCAAAAATTTCAATGGAGAGATTTGCAAGGGAGACATAGTAGGAGAATAGTGGAGCAGCATAATACTCTAGAACAAAAGAACTATTCACACTATTAGAGTTTGAACGGTATGGTGATCCACTCAAAACATCGCATAGTAAAAATTTTAAATTTCACTATTGATTTTACTAATTTTTTTTTTTTACAATTTTGTTACAATTTCAATTAGATTTAACTAAAATTTAAAAACAAATAAAAACCCTACATAGTAAAATTTGTACAATCGATTTTGCTAATAATTTTTTTACAATCTCTGTTCCTATTTATATTTAATTAAAATTAAGTAAAAAATTAAAAAATTCAATACTTACCTTAAAATCTTACTTCTTATTTCTTATTTGTCTACAAAATTTCACCTTCAGGTTTAACCCCTACTACCACATCACAATTAGGTCTTTTCATTTTAGGCATTTTACCTTCGGGTTTAACTCCCTCTACCACTTCACAATTAGGGCTTTTCATTTTAAGCATTTTAGATTTAATAGGTTTTGCTACTATATGTAAGGTGTTTGACACTAAAAGTAGGGGGGAACTTATTGAATCATATCCAAACCATGTTGGCCTTCTCCGTTTTCTTAAAAAATGAATGTATTTATCGATTCTACCTGTGTAATATAATGCACTGACGTGCCTCTGCTAAATAGCACTCTTAAATCCAAAAAAATGTGTTTTGAAGATTTTATTCTTCCATTTTTACTATGATGGAAATGATTTTATCGTTACATATCACACCATCATAACTTAAAGTTATTTTTAAAAAACAATTTTTGTTGTTGGTCCTCAAAAATTAAATGCCCTGGTGCATTTACTAAAATAAATGCACTTGTGGATTGATGAACATAAGAAAACTACCTACCAGACTTCTTTTTAGCTAAAAATTATGTGGTTTATTTATAAAATATATTTAATGTCTTATTTATTGACTCGTACAGGTTGTATACTTATTAAAAAATGTTTGAGAAGTGCTCAAGTAACAAAAATACTAATCATGTACAATGATAGCACATCCAAAAAAGCAAAGAGGACATTTTCTTTGTAAATGTTTCACAAAATTAATATGTTTGAAGTATATGTAATTTTAACTAATATATATTGGGTAGTGTGTGTCATGCAAAGACACAAGATTAGGAAGATCGATAAGACTATTTCTAATTTCAGTGTAGAAGAAAAAAAAAGAAGGAAAATTTTCAAAAGGACGAATCAAGTAAATAAAATAATACTATCAAATATGAGTTTTTTTTTGTCATTGATAATAAACTTAATTAGATATCATTTTGGTATCAACTAAGTTAATTAAGTCATTCATGTATGACCATTTTGATGAGGGGTAGTCATAACTGACTAATTTCTCATGATTTGAATAGTTCACTTAGCACTCATTGCATCGGGTGATGCTTAGAGGGGTGAAGAAGTGGGAATGAAACTAGTGAAATGAATCACATAATGTTAATAATCACTTCTAGGGAATGCACCCAATAACTAGGACATCCTGGGAGGTCACCCATCCCAGATCACCTATGGCTCAAGCGTGGTGAACTGTGGAGTTCTCCCCACAATCATTCCCACTTAGCTTTTTACCCCATTTGCAAAACCTTAGCAAGTATTGTGCCTAATGAGAAATTAGTCAATTACGAATACTTGCCATGGACATGGTCATATGTGAATGACTTACTTAATGTACTTGAATCCAAAAATGATATCTTATATAATGCACTACGTAAACCCCCTCTACTTAAATTCAAAAAGAGTGAAGAGACCTCAACTTGAATGGTTCATGAGGTATAATACTTGTTAAGGTTTTACAAATGGGGTAGAAAACTAACTGGGGTTGATTATGGGGAAAGCTCCATAGTTAAGTGCACTTGAACCAGAGGCGATCTAGGATGGGTGACCTCCTAGGAAGTCCTGGTTACCAGGTGCAAGCCCCAAAAGTGATGGTTGACACTATGTGATTCATTTCACTAGTTTCATTCCCACTTCTTCACCCCTGTGAGCATCACCCAATGTAATTAGTACTAAGTGAACTATTCAAATCATGATAAATTAGTCAGTTACAACTACCTCTCATGGAAATGGTCATACGTGAATGACTCAGTTAACTTAGTTGAATCCCTGAATGATATATAATATAATGCATTGCGTAAACCCCCTATACTTAAATAGACTTAATATTATTTGATAACATGTTTCAACCAATATATTAATTCACATATGTTTAGTGTTCTACGGGGACCAACAACCAAGAAAAAGAATGTCGTTTTAGGAAAAAAAAAATTACAAAACGTGTAAATGACAATGAGTTGGTCCTTAGCTCATTTGGAGTGGTGTTTGTGTTTAATGAAAGGGGTAAAAGTCTTACGCAACTATGAAAGCTATAGTGGAATGAATATATAGACATAATTTCCACTTACAATACAAAAATCAATCGAATGATTCCAAGAACCAAGTTATATTGAAACTATTGGAAGCATTACCAAAACAATGGTCAATGGGACCTGTCAGACTTGCAATAACAGAAACATACAACAACAATAAGGAATTATTCACAAAGTAATATTCCTAATTAAAATTATTTCTTAGAATTATACGCATATATTCCACAAAACATTCACGTGTTAATATCATTTTTTATATTTAGTTTTCATAGTTAAATATAAATATAGTTTATATTTTTCAGGAAGATTATGAAAATCCTAAAGGATCTGTGAGTTGATATCCAAAACATATCAATAGGAGTGTCCAAAAAAGGTGTACAAGGAGATGGTTAACGAAATGGAAATAATTGCATCATAGGAAGAGTCATATCAACAAAAATGTGCTTCAAATGTATGTAATGATTGAAATTTTCTATTAGGTATGTATAAATAAACAATTTGGCATTAAATATTATTTTTCACGTATTTTCTTGCAGAAAATAAAACAAAACGAAACTCATTCAGTACGTAAAATAGGATGCGAAGTAGAAAATTGTTGATATCAAAGTTTGTGAGTAATTGTTAATATTTTCTTATAACAACTTAAGCTTTTACTTTTGTATATTCGAAGTTGTTTTACAACAACCATTCTTGAATGTCTTCAAATAGGTGCTAACATACCAAGAAAAGTGATCAAAATAATTCATTGACATTGGGCTAAATATGGGTTGTGAATATATGTTGGCATTTCAAAAATAAATTGTTAAATTTGTAAATATATATGTTGTTTTACTTCTCTGATTTTATAATTAATAGAACAAAAAGTCCTTATATTAAATCTATGATTTATTATGGGGTATAAAACATGCTAGAAAGAAAGTATGGAACTGCACCCACAAAAGAGTTGTTGAATGAAGGAATGATATTTTGTTTTGAAAGAATCTATATATTTTAGTACTCAATTATTGCTATGATACATTTATTTTTTATTTAAATTGATGTATATTATTTATTTCAATTATCATTATTCTGACCAATGTAGATACACTCATTAAACTTTATTTTTATATTTGTAGATGGAGCTTGGAGAAGATGAAATCAATAAACAATGATTATCTATTTGGATATCAATACAAGTTGTTTTAATTTTTGAAATAATTTTCTATAAAAATTAGACATTTTGTTTAATGTAATGGACATAGTGTCCCAACTAAAACACAAGGGGTTACCAATAAATATCCCATTTTGTATGACAAAGATCCTCCTATTCATATAAAATTGAATACATTTTGATTTATTATATTGCATTGCCCATAATTGTTTTGAAATGTTACACCACTGATTAAATATATGGATGGTTAAATATTATAATGAATAGATGAAAAATATAATATAAAAAATTAATCCAAAAGTCATATACAAATGCAATAATCAAAGTTTAATTGATATGAATACTATTATAAGATATATGTCAACTTTTCAATGAATAATAGATTTTAAAAATCACAATAATTGGATTGTCACAAGTCGATGTTTCTAAAAAATAGAAAATGAATACCAAGACATTGTATATTAATGTGCATCACTCGGAATATGAGTTTTTCAGTAATAATATTTATAATAATAAAAAATGGTATCCCATTGCATTCATACATAAAAAATCGTGGTGTGTTTGTAAAATAAATATGCATCAGGAATATACACATTTCATGCACTAGTATGATTCACCTTTATTGCATTGGTGCATCATTATATTTAATGCACCAATGCATTAGATTACGTAAAAGCACTGGTACTATAAGAATTTGTTTTCTTTCCAGAGTGCTTTTTATGAAACGTACAATGCTAGGGCTTTTTCAAAGACATAAGCATTGGTTCATTATATTTTTCAAGCATCGATGTTTTTTATACAACTCATCAGCAATGGTGAAATATTACACATAACTACCCGATACATTAGAGAAGATAAAAGCATTAGGCTTGCAATATTTTTTTGCTTGACTAATGCCCTTCCTAAAGGGTACCACCTGGGGTATTTTTACAAGACACAGGCACCGGGAGATTATACTTTTCAACCACTGGTGTTGATTTAATTCAACGCCTTGATGCATGGTATCATAGATTGTATGAGTCAGTGCATTTTGTTTATTAAAGGATGATGCTTTTTTCAATATAATGCACCGATGCTCCAAAATTTTGGTTCTAGTCTTGGTACTTTTTATTTTAATTTATAGCCTTCATGCTTTTATATTGGTAGTGCATAGTGTGATTTTTCAAATAAGTCCACCGTGAAGAAAAAATTTGCTAAAACCTTCATCAGGTCATAAATTTTTAGTTTTGCTGAAGTTTCATTATCAGTTCCACTAAAACATCTACTACCATAAATGACTTTTTAGTGGAGGTTTTTTTGACAAATTTTTCCAATTTTATAACACTAAAAACCTCCATTATAACATGCACTACAAGGTATTTTCCTTGTAGTGGTGTTACATGTCTTTTGGGAACCCTTTTATTAACTTGCACTAATTAACTACTATATGTGGCCACTGATCTTCACACATTTTCCTCCATGTGTTCCTGGCTCTCTGCAATCTTGAGAATATAACTTGGTGCTCTTTCAAGTCCCACCAAAGTTAATACGTCAAGTGATGTGTGCCTATGGGACCATCCTGCACACATGGATCAATAGGAAAATTATCAGGATATCTTGTATGGCGCTGTGTCCCTCTACTTTGTTCTTGAGATCACTGGGGTGATGTGTCTTGCTACTAACATGTATGCCATTTTTTATATCAGCTGTACTCCCCTACCACGTGTCACTTGCTGACAAGTTCCATGTTTCACCTATTTTCATCCACTTGGCCACCAAAAAATTCCACAAAAGAGTGCCAGATGTCATCCTATAATAGGTCCACATCATGCTAACATCATGTTCATGTCATCAACCACCATGGTGCCATGTCATCTCTATCTTTCATTGAAATCATTCCATGTTCTCTTCATCAATTGGTCCATGCTTTCAAATTCCTTTACTCATGACAAGAAATTTTTCACTGCAATAAATGCGAATATTTGTATCTTCGTGGCAATAAAAATTAGAGCTCTAATTGATCCCATTAGTGATGAATTGTAGAGGTGATGTGTCAAGCGAGACATGACCCTATGATAAATCCCACCATTCAATGTTACATTTGTCGACCTATCATGTGCCACGTCCTTTGGCTGTTGCATCCAACCACATCCTTCCAACAACTTGTCACACTAGACATTTGGACTTTTCCTCGTTTAAGAATTTCCAAGATTTAATTCTATCAATGTTACATGTAACTTCATCCATTTATATGCATGTTTTAAAATAAATTATCCCTCCCAAAATTGTGAATTGGTCAATATGCATGCCCCCGTGACTACTCTTGCCACATCTACATCTTGACTCAATTAGAGGTTTGATGGCCAAAAACATTAAATTTTACTTTTTTCCAGCTAACTTTAAGTGGCCATATTTTCAATCTAGGAAGTCAATTTCAGATTTCAACACAGCATTAGAAATCTCTTTATGAGCGCTATCTAGCTACACCATCTCTAGGAGCATTGAAATTGATATCTTGATGTAGAAATGCCTTCAAGGCTTAGAATTTAGCTGAAGAAAAGGGTCGAACTCCAACTAAACGAACAACACATCACATCAATGCAAAACACATTATTCGTCTATCATCCTAAGCCATTTTTAATCAATTCTAGCCGAATTGACATCAATGCCAACACACTTTATGCAACCTACCATCCTAACGATGTGAATTCTCTAACATGTGGTAGAAATTTTAAATATTGTTTTGCTATAATTTTAGATATATATTTTGAGGAAATTAGTGTTCCTAAATGTTGCTAAGAGATGCTTCAAATAGGTCATATTGGAATCTTGTTATCACCTTCTCTCTAATTCGTTATAAATTTAAGGACTAGATTTACGAAATTGAATGTGTGGGATGTTTTGTAATTTTCTTCATGGGAGGAAGCCAAAAGAAAAACATTTTGATAGAAGTATACCTCTTGAAGGAAGAAGCAAGAAGTAGACCTGATGAAGCCAAAAGTGACTAATAGATTGAGTGGAGGTAGAAGCAACAATAATACTTGTCGAAAGAAGAAGGATCTAATGCATATTGTGAAGAAGAAAATAAACTAAGTCAAGTAGGTTGATTCCTACAAAGAAGAAAATGGGATTATTGTCTCTTTTAGGTTGATGCATATAATGCAAGAGACATGATTGGCGTATCTTGTAGTTTCTTGCCTACAAAGCAACATAGGGAATTGGTGTGTTTATAAATTGGTATCACAAATTAGCAGAGGGGATTGGTGTCTCCTCTAGGTTGGTTACTACAAAGTATTAGAGGGTATTTGTGGTTCTCATATGTTGGTATATCAAATTGATGTAATAGCAGGTTAGTGACTACGATCTATTTTGTATAAAGCTTTTTTTTTCTTTCTCCCATAAGAGTTTTCACATATATCTTTCGTTACTGTTTTAGTTTATTATATTGATATTTTATGATATTCAAATGTTTAAATAAGTAAAATTTCTCATTACACTTATTCACCTCCATCTCAACATAATTGTGAATTTCAATAATAAGGAAGGATATGTTGTACCACCATTCTTCCAAGGGAAAACATTTAACCCATTATGTTTATTTATCAGATGCAATTCAGCATAGATATTATTTTAAACATTTATGAATAGTATCAGGTTTCCCATTATATTGATGATGTTAAGATTATCTATGATAAAATCGTGTTCCCAAACAAGAAAATAGTTCATTCCAAAATTTTCAAATAAAAAATGGATCTCTATCACTTACAATAATTCTTGGTATTCCATGTAGGTTTTTGATTGTTTCAATGAATTCTTATGACATTATATTTTCCTTAAAAGGATAAGAAAAATAAGAAAAATAGGAATACTTTGCATTTGATCTACAACTATCATAATTATATTGTTTCCTCTAAGTTTGGGTAAACCTATAATAAAACCCATTAAAACCTCTTCCCAACCCTAGTTTGGTGTTTATAATTGTTAGAAGATCCCTGGTATCTTGATTGTATATCCCTTAATTTGTTAGCATACCACACACTAAATGAAAACAAAATTCAATCTTTTTGTAATACCTTCCCATAAACTATGATATGTCTTCAAGAACCTTGAATGTCCTCCTATATGATAAGTGTGTAGTTAAAAACAGACCTTCTATTCTAGTTGCTACCATAACAAATCATTCCTCCACAAAAATTCTTGTACTGCATTAATTTCCTCCTATAGTTGTTCAATGACCTTGTATAACTTCTCATATTGCTTCCATTTCATCCTTAATTATTCTATTAAAAAATATCATGGAATGGAAATAGTAAACAATAAACATTTTGTCTCTTTCTCTTACATTTACAATTTAACTACCACAATATAATTTTCCCCTTTTGAAGATAGTTTTTAAATCACAACCCAACATATTTGTGACCCAAATTTGTTTCTTTTTAGAAGGTAGCCTTTTATTTAAAAATTAATCCAATCTATCATCAACTTTTTTAACTTCAAGTGTCTTGATATTATGTATGGATTTCTTTCTTGATTGCATATAGTATGGCCAACATTTCGTTTTCATATATAATTTTGAGTATGTTCTCTACTTTAAGTTCATTAGTTTCAAACAAAATGGTCCTTTCTTCTTGCATTAAATCTACACCAATTCGAAGTTAAAGGCATCACACTCCACAATTAAGTGTTTTGTGAAGTCAGGTGTTGCAATGGTGGGAGCTCTGTAGATAGACTATTTAAGAGTTTCAAAAGTTTTGGTTGCTTCTATATTTCAAGGAAATGCTTCCTTATTCAGATATTTTGTTGGAGGTGTTGTTATTTTGCCACAATTATTGGAAAAACTGTGGTGGAATCAAATCCATCCTAAAAATCCTATCACTTTCTTCAAGGGGGATTATCCATTCCCTTAAAGATTTTGTCTTATTATGATACACTTTGACATGCACATGAGATATAATATGCCACAAATATTCCACTTCTTGAACCCTAAAGGAAAATTTGGAAGCATTTGCATATAGTTGTTTCTCTTCTAATATTGTTAAGGCATTGTTAACATCTTTTTCATGCTCTTCCCAATGTTTGTTATAGATTAGTATGTCATGAAAAAATACTAAGGAAAAATTTATTAGGAAGGTTTCAAAATAGAATTCATCAAGTTTTGAAATGTTGAAGGTGAATTTATAAGTACAAATGGAATAATAAAAAACATGTAATGGTCTTCATTTTTCCTAAAGGTTTCTTTTCAAATGTCTTCTTTCTTGATTCTAATTTGTTGATATTCAAAATGGAGATCTAACCTAGTAAAGAAAATTGATCCATGTAATTTATCTAATAATTCATAAATGACAGGAACTTGAAACTTATCATTGATTGCAATTTTTTTCAATTGTCTGTAATCTGTGTGCATATGCGATGAACTATCCATTTTTATAGCCATAATTGATAATGAAGATAAATCACTCTAGTTAGCAAGGTAAAATTATGCCAACCTCAAGCATTTCTTGATCCATAATCTCAATATCACTATTTTAGTCATATGGATACCTATAAGGGTAAATATTAGGTGGCACACCTATAGGTTGTAAATAAATAGTACATTGATGATCTTTACTAGGTGGAATACCTTTAGGTATCTCATTAAATACCTAGGAATAATTGTTGATATATTTATGGAGATCAACTAGAATAGAGAATATATATATTTGAACATATAGTGAACCTAATTTTGTAATTACACAATAAAATCAACTTTTTAGGATATTTGAGATGTCATTAGAGATTATCAGTTTGCAATCATTCCCTTAGATACCTTTAGGCTTAATTTCCTTCAAAGGAAAATATTGTGAAAAGATTTTGAAAATTAAGGGCCATTCTTCCCAATTATTGTAACCATTTGAACCCTAATACAACATAAATACCACCCATTTCGATCGAAATCATGATATTTTCGAATAAATATTTCCATGTTTTTAGCTTAATATATTGTACATCGTGAACAATATATTGTACCTACATTTTCAATCATTACTTGAAATTCTAGAGCTAAGTATACAAAGTTAAGAAGCTTCTCCAATTTGTAATTGATGAAGTTATGGGTATTAACTAAATTGGTTAACATTATTACACTTTTATTTTTAGATATATCCTTTTATATTGAGGGTTTGTTAAATATTGATGTTGGCAATTGCATGACAAAATATTGTTTGAATTGTTGATCTTCTTTATCTTCATAGTCTAGGTCAAATAACATTGTTCACCGCATGTACACCCCTTGCTATACTCACTATCACATTTGAAACATAATATATCTTGTCTTCTTTCATACATTTTTTGAAGTGTCGATGTTTTTGCTTTAGGAGAGGGAGCATGATTTTCTCAATAGTTATTAGTGACCAATTTTATAGCGGTCATATTTCTAATTTCAACCTTTCTTGCAAGACTAAAGGAATACTCTAGATATTTAGGTTCCAAAAGACACACCCCACGTTGGATATTTTTCTTTAAATTTCCAATAAAGAGGTTGTTGGGTCCCTATAATACGAGTGATTACCCCATTACTTTTGTAGTTATACCATTATTAATATTGTTGTGCCCCTATTGCCCCTATATTGTTATTATTGTGCCCCACAAAATTCCTCTATTGTTATTTTTGTGGCTTTATATTATTATTGTTAGGTTGGCTGGTTTATATTGTGACTCCTTAGACTCCTATATATAGAAAGGAGGTTTTGTCATTTGAATCATCCAAGAATTGTTCATTTATGTAATGTAAAGGAGGTTTTCCCCTCAAAGAGGCTGAATTCCTAGGCGTTGATCTATCTTTTCTATCTTCTCTTGAGCTGGTTTCATAACATTTGGTATAAGAGCTTTGGATTCTAGGGTTTCGCTGCTCCAAACAGGTCTTCGTGGCATTTTCGCTATAACTTTTTTCTGTGACGTTTCAGAAGTGTCAAAAGAAACCCATTTGAGAAGAAATCACGCTGAACCTCGGGTCCAAAATTTAGATCTTTTCGCACTATATTTGCGGAGATATGATCTGAGGAATTTGGTCTTGTTGTAGACTCCTGAATTACATTCCAAACAGGTGACCTGGGGAAAATCATCATAACTTTCTCTCTCGGGATCAGATTGAAATTTCATAAGAAGGTATAGAAAGAGGATTGACTGTAGTTTCTTGTATGCATTTTTCAGATCCAAAGGTCGAAACAATGACTCGTGGCACGTCGTACAAGTTTTCCTAGTGTATAATCAAGTCACTATAGGAGATTTCGCATAACGTTTCCTTGGAGAATCCAATTTGGATCAGACTTGTGGCATTGGAAAGAGGACATACAGGGCTACTGTAGGTCAAAAATTCAGAACTAGATGATTGGAAAGTACAAAGATACATCAGAGGTAATATTGAGCTCCTACAAAGTGAAAAGAAGGTGTGTAGTTTTTTAAAAATTTTGCATAAGATTGGTTTGAAAAAATAGTTTGAAGGAATTCAAAGGGCATAGTAAAGCATTATTATTGGTAATTGATGTCCCGGGGAAAGAAAATCCAAACACCTAGTAGGCAACCTGAAAGCTCTAGCATGACCCATGAAGAAGAGGAAGAAATGCAACATGATATATCAAAATTACGAGACCAAGTGCAACAATTGTCACTTGCACAAAGAGGAACATAATCTAAGATGGATGGTTTAAAGAAAGATGTAGAAGCTAATATGGATGGTTTAAAGAAAGGTGTAGAAGCTAAGATGGATGATTTGAAGATAGATGTGAAGACAGACATGGACGAATTGAAGATAAATATGCATAAGTTGCTACAAGAAATGGTCACTAAGGGTGAAAGGGTACTAAAGGAAAATCATGATGAGAACAAAAGAAATGTTAATCATGATTCCCTAGACTATAATGTTGGATCGAAGACTCACCATATTATAAAAATCAATATGAGGAAGTTTGATGGCAAGGATCCCGCCACATGGATATTACAGATGGAGCAATTCTTCGATCTCAATAATGTGAAAAACACACAAAAGGTACGTATGGCAACTTTATATTTGGAACCAAATCAGTTTGTATGGTATCAATGGCTTTGCTCTCATAAAAAATTTATCACTTGGGAAATTTTTACGGAAGAATTGATAGCACATTATGAGGATACAAAAAGCAACACTTTTTTTAGCCAATTGATAAGTCTCAAACAAAAGGGTTTAATAATGGAGCACATTGAGGAGTTCCAAAAATTGAACATAAGGGTAAAAGATATTCCAGAGGAGCATAGGATTGATGTGTTCATAGGGTCTTTAAAGGATAATATCCAACATGATGTTCACCTTTTGGAACCTGATTCATTAGAGAAGGCATTCAGGTTAGCAAGAAAAATGGAAAGCAGAATTATGGCAACCAGGAAGCATATCACTCACAACTATAAAGACAGAAGTGTTGTTTCCCCTAGTCTTCCACAACCTATAAGGTTGACACCACAACAATTGGAAGAAAAAAGAGAAAAATGGCTTTGTTACAATTGTGATAGCAAATACACTAAAGGTCATAAGTGTGCTGAGAAGAAATTATTCTACATAGATTGTTAAGAGGAAGAAGAAAAGGAGCAAGAAAGGTCAAAAGAAGAGGATATACTCCAAGAACAAAGGCTAGATGAAGAACAAATAAATCCAACCATATCTTGTAATGCATTGGTGGGAATTACCACTCCTCAAACCATCAAGATAGAAGGAACAATCAAGAAGAACAAGGTAATAGTGTTGATTGATTCAGGAAGCACCCACACTTTTATTCATTGTAAGGTAGCAAAAGAATTGAATTGCTTCCTATATCCAGCACCAGAGTGTCAAGTGATGATTGTAAATGGAGGAACAATAAATTTCTCTGGAAACTGCCATAATGTCAACCTATCCATTGGAGAATATGTATTGACTAGCCCAATGCTTTCCATTCCAATGGGAGGTGCTGATGTTGTACTAGGAGTCCAATGGCTACAATCCTTGGGTACAATAGCTTTTAATTTTCAAGAAATTTTCATCAAATTTTCTACAGAAGGAAAGGAAGTTGGATTGAGGGGTATTGCAGGGAAACCAGGAAAGATAATTAGCTCTAATGGTATGACAAAGCTTCTAAAAAAGGAGCAAAGATGTGTAATTGCACAATCATGTTCACTAGATGTTTCCACATCGGAATCATCTATTTCTCCAAATCTCCAAAAAGTCTTGGACAATCATTCCAAGATATTTGATACTCCCAAAGGTCTCCCACCTATGCATAACCATGATCATGCTATTCATCTAATTCTAGGAAGTGTTCCTCCAAACATCAGGCTGTACTGATATCCCTATGTCCAAAAGAGTGAAATTGAACGTATGGTTGCGGAAATGCTAGAGGCTGGTATAATTCAACTAAGTCAAAGTTCTTTCTCTGCTCTAGTAGTATTGGTGCACAAGAAGGATGGATCATGGTGGATGTGTCTGGATTATAGGGAGCTCAACAAGCTCACTATTAAAGATAAGTTCCCCATTCCTGTCATTGATGAATTACTGGATGAATTGCATGGATCAACTTATTTCACCAAGTTGGATCTTCGTTCAGGATATCATCAAATCAGAATGAAGACTGAAGACATTCCGAAAACAACATTTAGAACTCATGAGGGTCATTATGAATTTTTGGTCATGTCTTTTGGCCTTACCAATGCACCTTCAACATTTCAAGGTTTGATGAATTCAATTTTCAAACCATTCCTTAGAAAATTTGTGTTAGTATTTTTTGATGATATACTAATCTACAGCAAGTCTTGGAAGGATCATGTTGAACATGTTGACAGGGTACTACAACTATTGGAGGAGAAACAATTATATGCAAAAAGATCCAAATTTTTCTTTGGAGTCCAGGAGGTGGAATATCTGGGTCATATTGTATCTCATGAAGGAGCTAAGGTAGACCCTAGGAAAATTAAAGCCATTAAGGAATCGAAAATCCACACATCCATAAAGCATCTGCGAGGATTTTTTGGGTTGATAGGGTATTATCGAAAGTTTGTTAAGAATTATGGGAGAATAGCAGCACCTCTAACAACATTATTGAAGAAAGATGCATTTTCATGGACTCCGGAAGCAACAAAGGCCTTTGAACATCTTAAAGAGGCAATGTGCCAAGCACCGGTCTTCGCTACACCGGACTTCACAAAAACATTTATTGTGGAATGTGATGCTTCAGGAAATTGAATTGGTGTTGTTCTAATGCAAGATGAAAGAGCCATTGCTTTTGAAAGTTGTCCAATCTGTTGGCATTATGATTCAAGTGTTGTCCTTGATGGCAACTCACTCAGAGGTTGGTACAGGTGCTCAGAGGTTGGTACAGGTGATGGCAACTTAATCAGAAAACAGATCTTAGTACAGCATGCCAAGGAAGTTCATATACGCAGGTTCGTTAAGCCCAAGTCACGTGTACACGCAAGTTGGATTCAGAAAAAGCGTGTGTATGTGGAAAAGTACCTTTGGTCCATGGTGGTTAGTCCTTGGAAGTTGTGCCTATGATTTCGAACCATTGTGTCTCGACGGGCGTGTCGATCCCTAGTTTTGAAGTTGATGGTATTGTGTTACTATGGTTTTGGCTCTTGGTATTGAGCAAGGCCTAAGGCTATATAAGGAGAAGAAGATCATTAGGCAAAAATATCTTTCGACAAGGCTTGAATATCTAAGAGAGAAAGAGATCTGATATGCAGGATCTGGGTTGCTTGATATGAGCTAAGGAGAAATCACATCGGCGGATGGAAGACTAGATCTAAGGATAAATCGGGATCTAATGGTTTGAAATGCACTATTATGATATGGTTAATTATGCGTATTTCTAGATCTGCATACTGTCGCAATATTATGTTCTGGATCTAACTGATGTCTGGTACAGCTGCAAGTTGAGAGAATCTATTTTTAGATCTGTACGCAGTTTGGCTTAGGTAAAAGCGCGTGTATACGCAGGTTTCGCTCATTGAAGTAGCGTATATCTCTTAAAGCTTGATTTTTGGGTTTGCAGTTGGATCTGACTGTTATTACAGAGTTCTGTAGACTGCTCTGTGTTCTGGTATCTGGTGATTGACAGGGTTCAGTGGTTCAGTGATTCAATGTTTGATAATACTAGTATTGGTTGTTTTATGCTTCAATGATCTGTTGTGAAAGTTGAATGAATTGGGGTCTACAGATTGTAATGTTGTGCTTCAGGAATATCCAGTCTGAAAATGTATGAAAGGTGGTACCTGAAGGAAAGAAGATTGTAGGTCAGCACCTACGTACTAGTATCTTGGCTAGTACAAGAGCAAAGGGGGTTGGAGCTCCCTTCCAAGGAAGTTTGGAGAATGAGAGAAGGTTGTAGCCTTCTGCAGGTTGTAGCCTGCGTACTGGTATAAGGCTGCACCAGTACAAAAGATTGTAAACTGAAGTTTCATATTAAAGAAAGATAGAGACAACTTGCAGCAGGTGGTTTTCACCCACATTGGGTTTCCACCTTACATCTTGGTGTTCATGTGTGTGGCTTTTGATCTGTTCTGTTATACTGCACCTGTTTACTGTTAATGTGGTGAATAATGTCCTGATGAACTTAACTGAAGAATAAGCTAACTAAATTATGAGTTTTCTTCTTATACGCTGTTTTATTTAGTCACAGTAGCGTGTACACGCTGGTTCACCTAACTGAAGTAGCGTATATGTTTCTGAGCATTGAAAAAGTTTGATTGATCTGATAATACTGATTCACCCCCCCTCTCAGTATTATTTCCAACAATTGGTATCAGAGCAGGTCCTTCAGAGAAGCTTGATCGCTTGAAGGTAGATCATTCATCATGAGCAACTACGAGAAAGAAGCATCAATCAGGCCACCGATTTTTGATGGGACAAATTTCAATTATTGGAAGGTAAGAGTTACTGCATATCTTCAATCTCTTGGTACAGAAGTTTGGAACATTGTAGAAACAGGCTATGCTTTTCCTTCAGCTACTCCTACAGATCCAGCTGAGAAAAAGCAGTATGAAACAAATGCAAAAGCAGTCAGTACTCTATTAGGAAGTATATCCCAAACAGAATTCATGAAGGTCATGCACTTCAAATCAGCAAAAGAGATATGGGACAAAATGATCACTAGCTATGAAGGAGATGAACAGGTAAAGCAAGCTAAACTTCAAACTCTCAGGATTCAATATGAGACTCTCAAGATGTATAATGATGAAAGTGTGGCTAATTATTTTCTTCGGGTAGATGAGATTGTTAATTGTATGAAAAATTTGGGTGAAGAAATAAAAGAGACTATAGTAGTTCAAAAGATTCTAAGATCATTATCCCCCAAGTTTGAATCTAAAGTATCTGCAATAGAAGAAAAAGAAAATCTCCGTGTTCTCACTATGTCTCAGCTACATGGAATTCTAACTGCTTATGAAATGAGAAAGGGAGGTCCATCTGACAGAAGGGAAGCTGCTTTTAAGGCATCAGGAAAAGAAGATTACTATGAAGCAAGCCATGTTCCAGAAGAAGAGGAAGAAGAATCAAATTTTGTCAGAAATCTTCAAAGGGGTTCTGGAAGGTTCAGAGGTAAGCTACCTTTCAAATGCTTTGCTTGTGGAAGAGTAGGTCATTATGCTGCAAAATGTCCTTATAAAGATAAAGGAAAAGAACCTGCTAGATGGAACAAGAAACAAAGTGCAAATAAGAAAAGCTACTACACCCATGAAGATAGTGATGGCTTATCAAACAGTGATGAAGATGAACAAGGTAATAAATATAAGCTGTTAATGGCATTTGAAGATGATGATTATGAGGATGCTGTAGATGTGGATAATCTCTATAATGAAATTACTAGACTCAAGAGATGCATAGAAGAAAAGAGTGTGATCATTGATACTTTGCAATTTCAAATTGATGAAAAGGAAAAACATCTTGAAAAACTAGAAGGTGAAATTGTTGGTCTCAGAAAAGAAATTGAGAAAACAAAAGCTATTAATCTTAAGTTTGTCAAAGGATCTGAAACTTTGGATGAGATTATCAATGTGCAGCGGTCTCCTCTAAACAAGACAGGTTTGGGCTATAATGGAGAAACCTCTCAAGCATCCACCTCAAAAAGTTATCTTGATGCAGCAAGAAGAAATGAGCAGAAGAACAATGAAGATAATCAGGTAAAGCAGGGACGAATTACAAACAGAAACTATCAGGGACAATCCTTCTTAAGGGTGAACAAAAGCTACAACCAACCACAGGTAAAATCTTCTCAGTTTGGCTCAAGAATAGATGAAAATAGAAATTACAATCAGTTGGCTGGTAGATTCAATAACCGCAGAAGCTTCTTCAATGGACAATGCTTTTCTTGCCATAACTTTGGTCACAAAGCAGCTCAATGTGTTGCATATAAAACAATCATGACTAGGGAAGCTCAAAAACAAAGAAGTATGACAGGGATTACAAAGAGGACCTATAACAACTTTTCGGTTCTTGAAAATGAAGTTGAATGTTCTATTTGCAATAATTTTGGTCATAAAGACTCTGAATGCAGGAGCAGGTTTCAGGAGAAAAAGGAACAAGCCACGAGCACCAAAAAATGGAGAATAAAGGAACCTCAGACAGAAAGATGTGGGATAGCTTTTTATGCAGAAGGACAGGAAAATCTATGGTACATTGACAGTGGATGTTCGAAACATATGACAGGTGATAAAGAAAAACTTGAATCTTATTCTACTTTAGAAAAGGGAAAGAAAGTTTCTTTTGGAAATGATACTCCTGCAACTATAAAAGGAAAAGGTATTGCTCCTTTGAAAGAAAAGGTCAAGGCTGGAAATGTTTTGTATGTTGATGGATTGAAGCATAATCTACTAAGTGTCAGCCAGATGTGTGATAAAAAAACCGAGGTTATTTTCAGATCGAATGGATGTCTTGTTCGTGATCTTGATACAGGTAAAACAGTTCTCAAAGGCAAAAGAACTCCAAATAATCTGTACATATTTGAAGAAGGACAACAACAATGCTATCTTAGCAAGGATGAAGAGCACTGGTTATGGCATCGAAGGTTGGGACATCTAAGCTTCTCACAAATAAGGAAAGCATGCAAATATCAGGCAGTTCGCGATCTTCCAGATATCAAAATTCCAGACAACACCATATGCAAATCTTGTCAGTTTGGAAAGCAAACCAGAACTAACTTTCCAGAGAAGGAAGGATCAGCTAGCTTGCCTCTTGAGCTAGTCCATACAGATGTATGTGGTCCATTTAGGAAAAGGACACCTCGAGGAGAAGAATATCTGATATTATTCATTGATGATTTCTCAAGGTTTGTTTGGTTAGGGCTTATGAAGCACAAAGATGAAGCATTCGAAAAATTCAAATCCTTCAAAGCATTGGCTGAAAATGAATCAGGACACAAAATTAAGTGCCTCAGATCTGACAGAGGTGGGGAGTTCACATCAAATGAATTTTTCGATTTCTGTGATGAACATGGGATAAGAAGAGAATTCTCTACAGCTAGAACTCCTCAGCAAAATGGGGTTGTGGAAAGAATGAACAGAACTATCCAACAAATGGCTCGTGCTATGCTCGATGAATCAGGTACTCCTGCAACCTTCTGGGGTGAAGCTGCACATGCTGCTGTTATTATTCTTAACAAAACAAATGTCCGAGTAAACAGCACTCAAACACCTCATGAGCTTTGGAGTGGTAAAACTCCTTCCGTGAAGCATTTCAAAATCTTTGGGAGCAAATGTTATATTAAGAATACTGATGAGCAACTTGGCAAACTTGAACCTAGAGCAGATGAGGGCATTCTTCTTGGTTATTCTCCACATAGCAAAGCATACAAGTGCTACAATAAAAGACTTGGCAGAATTGTTGACAGTATTGATATAGTGGTTGATGAGAAGGGATATATTCCTAGGCAAGTTCATCATGAAGACATTGAAGAAGATGAAGGTTACTCTCAAAGGCGAAATGATGAAGAAGAAGAACCTCAAGAAGAAGAAGAATCTCAAGAAGAACCAGAGGAGCAGACAAGAATAGAAGAGAAGACTCCATCCAGATATGTTCAAAAGAATCATCCAGAAACTCAGATTGTGGGGCAGAAAGAAGCAGGAGTACAAACAAGAAGGACACTTGCAGAAGCTTCAAGCTACTTGGCACTACTCTCCTCCACTGAACCACAAAATGTGAAAGAGGCATGCAAAGATGAATGTTGGGTCAAAGCAATGGATGAAGAACTTGAGCAAATCGAAAAGAACAACACTTGGGAATTAGTTCCTAGACCAAAAGATAAGAATGTAATAGGAACAAAATGGGTCTTCAAGAATAAATTAAATGAAAATGGAGAAGTAATTAGAAACAAGGCCAGACTTGTTTGTAAAGGGTATGCACAGCAAGAAGGAATAGATTTTGAAGAGACCTTTGCTCCTGTGGCAAGACTTGAGGCCATCCGAATGTTCCTTGCTCTCTCAAGCTTTCAAAACTTCAAGGTATTTCAAATGGACGTGAAATCAGCCTTCCTGAATGGAGACTTAGAAGAAGAAGTATATATTGAGCAGCCAGATGGTTTCATTCTTGGGAATGATCCAAACCTTGTATGCAGATTGAAAAAGGCACTCTATGGACTCAAACAAGCTCCAAGGGCTTGGTACTATCGGTTGGACAAATATCTTCACCAACAAGGCTTTTCAAAAGGATCAGCAGATAGCAATCTCTATATAAAAGTTGAAAATAACAAATTGCTAATTCTTGTTGTTTATGTAGATGATATTATTTTTGGCAGCAATGAAGAGACTATGAGTCAAAACTTTGCCTTGGTTATGCAGAAAGAATTCGAAATGTCACTTCTTGGAGAATTGACATATTTTCTTGGATTGCAAATCCAACAAAATGAAGGAGGTATCTTCTTGTCTCAAACCAAATACCTCAAGCAGATCTTGAAGAAGTATGGCATGGAAGAGTCAAAGCCAGTATGTACACCCATGGTTACAGGATGCAGCCTCAGTGCAAATGATGAATCAGCAGCAGTTCACCAACCCACTTATAGATCCATGATTGGGAGTTTGCTTTATTTGACAGGTACTCGACCAGATATTACACATGCAGTAGGAATGGTTGGAAGATTTCAAGCCAACCCAAAGGAAACTCATCTTCAGGCAGTCAAAAGAATCTTCAAATATCTTCAAGGGACCCAAAACTATGGCTTATGGTATCCTAGAAATACAGATCTCACTCTTCATGCTTACACAGATGCAGATTGGGCTGGAAGTGTGGATGATAGGAAAAGCACAAGTGGTGGTGCTTTCTTCATGGGTTCCAGATTAGTATCTTGGTTCAGCAAAAAACAGAGTTCGATTGCCTTATCTACAGCTGAAGCAGAATATGTGGCTGCAGCATCTTGTTGCACACAACTTCTTTGGATGATGCAGACCTTGCAGGACTTTCAAATCACTTGCACTCCACCCGTCTCTATCTTATGTGATAATACAAGTGCAATCAGCATTTCAAAGAATCCAGTCATGCACTCAAAGACCAAGCACATACCAATCAAGTACCATTTTCTTCGGGAACAAGTGCTTGAGCAGAAGGTCAAGTTGGAGTATGTTCCTTCTAAGGAACAAGTTGCTGATATTCTCACAAAACCACTGCCCAGGGAAACTTTTGAATATCTCAGACAAAAGCTGGGAGTAGTTGATGCTTCATCCTGCTGTTGAAGCTTGTCTGTTCTACAGAAAAGTTGGTATACGCAAGTTACGAAAGGTATATACGCGTATACACGCGGATTTATGCTGGGAAAGTCGCGTGTATGGTGTACGCATGTTGCAGAGATTATATCCGCGTCCATACGCCGTTTCATGCAGGAGGAATCACGTATATGAAGTTCTGAATAGCAAGGGCAAACTCTGGAGTTCTGAACAGCAATGGGTATGTCAGAATTCTTCATGCACGGTTTCAGGAGGTGCAGCAGGCACAGGTTCAAGGGGAGCAGCTTAAAAGTCTCATAAAGTATTGTTGGCATTCAGATGTTTTGGTTGTTGATTTCAGGAAAAGGAGCTCGGAAAGAAATCCTGGTTGCTGATCTAAAAAGATGTTTATCATATGCTGCTGGTGACTTTCATAAGTCTTGGTCTAGATCTGTTGTCTCTATGTCATGTATCTCTCTTGTCATATCTCTTTTATGGTGTCAAGGTCATGTAACGGCCTATGTTGGTTTCCCCACTATGCCTGGGATGAATGCTGTAATATAATTGGTTGTTTCTGATATGTCCCCTATGGTAGGGAGTATGGATGTATGTATTGAGTCTTTTGGTGATAGGAAGGTCCCTTATGGTGTATAAGTCTTGGTTCTTGATTGAAGAACATCTTTTGCAGATCTGGCCTACTGTCAGGGGGAGCATGAGTCAGCACAGCCAAGCAGAGGTATCAGCATGTCCTCAGGGGGAGCACAGCCCTTTGCCCTTGATGTCAAAGGGGGAGAGTGACTTGGTGTGGTGGTTGCCATCAAGTCCAAAGGGGGAGATTGTTGGCATTATGATTCAAGTGTTGTCCTTGATGGAAACTCACTCAGAGGTTGGTACAGGTGCTCAGAGGTTGGTACAGGTGATGGCAAGTTAATCAGAAGACAGATCTTAGTACAGCATGCCAAGGAAGTTCATATACGCAGGTTCGTTAAGCCCAAGTCGCGTGTACACGCAAGTTGGATTCAGAAAAAGCGCGTGTATGTGGAAAAGTACCTTTGGTCCATGGTGGTTAGTCCTTGGAAGTTGTGCCTATGATTTTGGACCATTGTGTCTCGACGGGCGTGTCGATCCCTAGTTTTGAAGTTGATGGTATTGTGTTACTATGGTTTTGGCTCTTGGTATTGAGCAAGGCCTAAGGCTATATAAGGAGAAGAAGATCATTAGGCAAAAATATCTTTCAACAAGGCTTGAATATCTAAGAGAGAAAGAGATCTGATATGCAGTATCTGGGTTGCTTGATATGAGCTAAGGAGAAATCACATCGGCGGATGGAAGACTAGATCTAAGGATAAATCGGGATCTAATGGTTTGAAATGCACTATTATGATATGGTTAATTATGCGTATTTCTAGATCTGCATACTGTCGCAATATTATGTTCTGGATCTAACTGATGTCTGGTACAGCTGCAAGTTGAGAGAATCTATTTTTAGATCTGTACGCAGTTTGGCTTAGGTAAAAGCACGTGTATACGCGGGTTTCGCTCATTGAAGTAGCGTATATCTCTTAAAGCTTGATTTTTGGGTTTGCAGTTGGATCTGACTGTTATTACAGAGTTCTGTAGACTGCTCTGTGTTCTGGTATCTGGTGATTGACAGGGTTCAGTGGTTCAGTGATTCAATGTTTGATAATACTAGTATTGGTTGTTTTATGCTTCAATGATCTGTTGTGAAAGTTGAATGAATTGGGGTCTACAGATTGTAATGTTGTGCTTCAGGAATATCTAGTCTGAAAATGTATGAAAGGTGGTACCTGAAGGAAAGAAGATTGTAGGTCAGCACCTACGTACTAGTATCTTGGCTAGTACAAGAGCAAAGGGGGTTGGAGCTCCCTTCCAAGGAAGCTTGGAGAATGAGAGAAGGTTGTAGCCTTCTGCAGGTTGTAGCCTGCGTACTGGTATAAGGCTGCACCAATACAAAAGATTGTAAACTGAAGTTTCATATTAAAGAAAGATAAAGACAACTTGCAGCAGGTGGTTTTCACCCACATTGGGTTTCCACCTTACATCTTGGTGTTCATGTGTGTGGCTTTTGATCTGTTCTGTTATACTGCACCTGTTTACTGTTAATGTGGTGAATAATGTCCTGATGAACTTAACTGAAGAATAAGCTAACTAAATTATGAGTTTTCTTCTTATACGCTGTTTTATTTAGTCACAGTAGCGTGTACACGCTGGTTCACCTAACTGAAGTAGCGTATATGTTTCTGAGCATTGAAAAAGTTTGATTGATCTGATAATACTGATTCACCGCCCCCTCTCAGTATTATTTCCAACACAATCAAGGGAAAGTTTTCAAGCAAATCCATTTATGAGAAGGAAATGTTGGAAATACTCCATGCACTTAAGAAATGGCGACCCTACCTAATGGGAAGACACTTCAAGGTAAAAACGGATCATGATAGCCTTAAATACTTTTTAGAACAAAGATTATCCTCTGAAGAGCAACAAAAGTGGGTCACAAAGATGTTGGGTTATGACTTTGAAATCATCTACAAAAAAGGGAAGTAAAATGTGGTGGCAAATGCACTCTCAAGAAAGGATGAGGAGGTGAAAGCATTGTTGAGCACCATTTCTATTATCCAACCAGATTGGGTAAACGAAGCAAGTGAGGAATGGAAGAATGACGAAGAAGTGTGGGCACTTATTTGAAAATTACAACAAGATCTAGTACGTTTGATACATTTAGCTGGAAAAATGATTTGTTATGGTATAAAGATCGCTTATACCTCTGTAATAATTCCCAGCTAAAACAAAAGATTCTTATGGAATTGCAAACTTCTCCCTTAGGAGGGCACTCAAGATTTTTAAAAACTTACCATAGGGTTAAGAAGGGATTTTTTTGGGATGGACTTAAATCAGATATTCAAAAGTTTGTGGCAGAATGTTTGGTTTTCCAACAAAATAAAGTTGAAACAATTAAGACACCAGGTGTATTACAACCTTTATCCATTCCAAGCCAACGTTGGGAGGAGGTTTCAATGGATTTTATCACAGGTTTACCCAAGTTTGAGGGAAAGAGTGTCATCTGGTGGTAGTTGATATACTTACCAAGTATGCACACTTTTTTGCATTACAACATCCATTTAAAGCCGGTACAGTTTCTACTGCATTTATGGAAATAATTCAAAAGCTACATGGAAACCCAAAGATTACTGTAAGTGACAGAGATCCCATTTTCACTGGAAATTTTTGGACAAAATTATTTTCATGTCTTGGTACTCAGTTAGCTCATAGCTAATATTATCATCCTTAATCTAATGGGCAAACTGAGATAGTAAACAAATGTTTGGAAGGATATCTTTGTTGCTTTGTATCTGATAAACAGACACAATGGGTCAAATGGTTGCCTCTGGCTGAATGGTTTTATAAAACTTACTTCCATACAGCAACAAAAATGACCCCATTTATGGCACTTTATGGGTATCAACCACCGTCCACCACATCATATTTAAGAGAAAATTCTAAGGTTCGGTCAGTGGAACATCACATCGAACATCAACAACAAGTCCTCCAACTCTTTAAGGATAACCTCGTGTTGGCACATAATAGAATGAAACAATGGGCAGATCAACATCGCAAAGAAATAAGTTTTGATGTAGGTGATTGGGTATTAATACGGCTACAACCATATAAGCAAATGTCCCTCAAGCAAGCTAAGAAGGATAATAAATTATCACCAAAGTATTATGGTCCGTGCAAGGTGTTGCAAAATATTGGTACTATGGCATACAAATTGGAGCTTCCTGTAGCTTGTCGATTGCACCCAATTTTCCATGTTTCATGTTTAAAGAAGGTTATAGGCGACAAGATCCCAGTTCAAACAATATTGCGAGAACTTGATGAGGAAGGAAAAAATATATTGGAACTGGAAGAAGTCATAGAAACAAGAAATCGTCAGCTATGAAATCGATCAATTTCAGAGTATCTTATCAAGTGGAAGAAATTATCCACCAAAGATTCCACATGGGAGGATGAGAATTTTATGCAGAATTATCCAGAACTACTCAAGCATTGAGGACAACACTTTTTTGAAGGAGAGGGGAATGTTGGGTCCCTATAATACTAGTGATTACCCCATTACTATTGTAGTTATAACCCTTATCAATATTGTTGTGCCCCTATTGCCCCCATATTGTTATTACTGTGCCCCATAGAATTCCTCTATTGTTATTTTTGTGGCTTTATATTATTATTGTTAGGTCGGCTGGATTATATTGCGACTTCTTAGACTCCTATATATAGAAAGGAGGTTTTGTCATTTGAATCATCCAAGAATTGTTCATTTATGTAATTTAAACGAGGTTGGCCCCTCGAAGAGGCTGAATTCCAAGGCGTTGATCTATCTTTTCTATATTTTCTTGAGCTGGTTTCATAACAGAGGTTTAACAAATTATCCTTTAAAGTGTTGTTTTTTCAAAATCAACTTTTGGATTTGTTTAATGTACTCTAAAACTATACGTTTGTGCTTTAGATTTACCAATTAACTAAAAAAATATTTCTCTTAATATTACCATATTTTTTTTTTATTGCTATAGTGAAAATAGACCAAGTTATGATAAAATTACTTTTCCATTCAGAAATCCATTTATATAATACATATTGATCTTGTTAGGAAAGCATGGATACAATATTTATCATTTCGAAGGTTGCAAATTGGTGTAGATAAAGGTATTTCTCCATCTATAGTATACTATTATAGGATTTTTAAAATCAACATTCCTCATATCTATGTTCAAAATTAGTAGCTCTTTTTTTGGAACTTGAATCCCTCATGATGAGGATCTTACAGTGAAAAAACATGATTATGATTTTGTGATCCAATATTTTTTCCCTGCGACAATGACAAAACATTTTATATAGGTGATTGAGTTCCAACATAGTTGTTCACCTTATTTTCATGATTGCCTTATATCTCGATATCTTGATGAGGAAGCTTCTCCAAGAGAGGATTTTTAATGTAATTCATGGATTTTGTATTCCATCCTTGACATACTTTTGTAATTATTCTTTCATACTTTTTCTTAAGCCTTCCTTATTTTTCTCCATATTCATTTCCATTTCATCCATCATTTATATTTTAATGTTTTTTTATAACTTAATAAATCCATGTTTCTTAACATGTTATCATCCATTTGATTAAGTTTGTTCTCTAATTGGAATAACCTAAATTATAATTCCTTACTTTATTCACAAGTCCTAAATGAGACTTTACGAAGTTTAATTAGTGTAATAACTTTCTTTACAGGCTTCTCTTTATGTCGATATTAAATCACCCAAAAAATGTATCTTCTAATAAACAATTATGTCACTTGTAGGCTACATACGTTTAAAATAATAATTTGAAAAATATCACAATGGATGACTATTTCATTCATATATATTTGGTATTTGAACAATTCTAAATTTGAAATTTTGGCCTAAATTTATCTGAGATGTCTTTCTACAATTCCACAGGTATGACCAAAATTTTATGTCTTACGTGAAATCTATGGTAAATTCCCCACAACTCTTTTATTTTGGGTCTCTTCCCAAGAGAAGATCTTTATGGCATGCCCCTTTCCCAATTATTCAAATATGATTCTAAAACTTTTACCTAAGCTACTTCTATATGTATCCTTGGATATTTGAAAATTTCATACTTTAAATTATCTCAAGATATATATATATATATATATATATATATATATATATATATAGAGAGAGAGAGAGAGAGAGAGAGAGAGAGAGAGAGAGAGAGAGAGAGAGAGAGAGAATGATAAGGTCACTCATTTGAAAAATATTTCAGGACCATTCACACATCCTAACTTCCACAAGGTATATTTGAAATATTATAGTGAGTTAAAATGTAAAAAAAATAATAGACATATCTTGTGATGCCTTCTCAATCTGCTCAAGGTTTCTAATTTCAAACATTCTAGAAAACGATTATAGAAAAAATTGCAAGATGACTTCTTTGAAGCAGATTCCAAAACAAATAGCAAATAGAAACTTCCACAACATAACATTTTAAATTATAGTTAACTAAAGTTTAATATCGTAATTAAATTTTAACCACGATCTCTCATCAATATTTTCAAATTTCATGATCTCAAACATTCCTAAAAATATGTTAAAATCAAAATTCCAAGGTATATGATTTGAAACAAATAAAACCTTATGATCATATCCTTTGATACCAAAGGTAATGAATGTTACTCATTGAAAATGATAAGAATCCAATAGCTACAGTCCATGACATGGGGAAAACCTCCTTTTAAAATGAATATAATGTATAGGAAATGTTTCGATTATCCTAACTTTGGGTCTCCTTAGTATATATTAGAGACAAATATAATAATTATAATAAATTGAGATAATGGATTATTCTAGCCCACATAACAATGTAACAATATAAATGTAATCACTCAGTATATAGCACCTAATACAATAATCTAGGGTTAACATGGAGCTTTTAAAGATGATTTAATTAATTATATATTTATTTATATATGTATCATAGTGTTAGGGTCATATAATAATAGGATTCATAATTTTGAGTTGGCTATGATTAGTCTTGTAATATTGTACATAATTTTGCTTTCTGGAAAATGTTTCCCATATTAAAAATAAAAAAATTTAAAGAGGGTATGTCCTAAAAGAATAATCAAAGGACAAAAAGAAAGAAAAAATATAAAAAAAAGCGAAAAACATGAACCCCAAAATGAGATAAAAATAAATCATGAAACTGTGCAAATTCAAATACCACTACCTTTTACTTTACTATGCAAAATAAGGTTGTGTGCAACTTGTGAAAAATGTGACAATCCATTATGGTCAAAAAGTTTATTCTTGACTCATTCATGCTTTAAATTTCATGTTGATAGAGAGAGAAAAAAGATCTAGCCAAACTGTTTAACCTTGGTAGATCAGTACTTAGGTAGAGAATAATAATGAGCTCATTAGTTTAATCTGAGCCATTGGAAGTTATAAGGTTAGAATTAGATTGTTTGCTTATCAAAATAAAATGAAATAAAGGGTCAATAAGTTCAAATGCACCTAATAAATTAAGAGAAAATATTAGGGTAAATAAATGGTAAGTAGAAGAAGTTTTGCAAAGTGTACAAGGTTGCTAAGTCAAAAACACATCTATCATGCTCAATCCTATGTTTCATGTGCAGGACGAATTGTGAGAAATAAAGGATATTCACTAAGTTTGTTTACTAATTTCTCCTCATTTTACTACACCCCCACATACTTATTTTCTTATTTCCCGCATTAGCCCTTCATTACTTGTAAATACCCTTTTCCCATCATTTTGACCTTTTACCTCTTGGTTTCACACACTCCCCCTAGAAATTACCCTTCAAAAAATCATCTCCCTTCCCAAAAACCCCTTTCCTTAGTGTGAAACCCATTCCCGATTACAAATATCACTTTTCCCCTTATTAAATTCTATTTTCCTCGTAAAAACCCACAAAAAACCCTTTATCCTAAGTTTTTTCTATGCCCCTACATTTTGTAATTAACGTTGCCACTTCATATTTCCCCGATATATTTTTGACCCACCAATCCTTGGTGCAATTAAAGAAAACCCCACCATATAACCTATGGTACCACCTTAATTAACCATTTGCTTATATTGAAAATCCTAACATTATTACTTAACTAGTTACAATTATCTGTAATTAAATCCCAAGCCCCGCCAAACCACTTTCCCGATTCCATCTGTGCAACTTAACTACATGATATCCCTTCGATCTCCTACCCCCAGATTCAACGGCGTACATCCATATCGCACAGATTCATTTTCCAACTGTTAACAACCCGAGAGCATGATAGATTCACGGTTTTGGTCGAGTGCTCTTTGGCTACATGGCGACACCATGTTCCATCGCATGCTCACAAAAAATACCACCCATCATCCAAAATAGGTGCGATGGCACAAAAAACCACCTCCCCACCCAAACCAAAAACTGCCCACTATTTAGTTAAGAATTTCCACACCAAAATGTGATCATTATAGGTTAATAGGCCAAAAAAGCCCCAATTCGCTCTTTTCTTGCATTTTCAATGTAAACCTCCATTAAGCCATTTGTGACACCCTAAACCTCTGTGAGATCAAATTAACCACATTTTTCCACCTGAAGATGCTGTTGATACCCAATTGATGTAGCCAATTGAGATTTGAAGCCTTAGTACCTTCTGCAGTTACCAAAAAACCCCTCTACATGCCAAATTGCCAATTTCCAGGTATTCTTGGAAGAAACTAGAACGACCCTTGAATTTGAAAAAGCACAATTGTAATTAAGAAATTAATTAATTGATTTGATTAATAAACCTTCATAAAATTGAAGAGAAACTTATTGGTACATCCCAAACCATTTTACATACTATAATTAGCGTCCCACTATTCCAGAGCTTTTAAACATAACTCCTCAAACCACTAAAAGCCTAATTAAATTCAGTAAAACATAATTATGGCTTCCCAAACCTCTCTAGAGGTAAGACCTCTGCAAACCCCTCACCTAGACATTGATCACCTTACCTTAGTAGACTAAGACTTTCAAATTAAGGACACAGGTTCGCCCACCTACCTACTGAAACTCCACTGCTGGAGTAAAGACAAATTCTTAAACAAAAATGATGGCATTCACCTTTGGGAGTCCAATTTGCCCAAGTATTTTTTCCCACAGGTACATCCATTCCTAGAAATCATTCATTTTTTCCAAGCTTGCTACATTACCAGTCAAAGAGCCATTGTTAGCCCTGACCAACAAGTTTTATTCACCATCACTGCAGAATCCATTAATAAAATGTTGCAAATCCATCCAAGCCAAATTGACATCTCACTTTCAATTGAACGCTTGCTTGATCTTTATACCAAGTTAGACATACCCAAGAAGGCTCAAATTATTCAAAATTTCATCATTAAAGAGTCTCATACTCCAAAAGATCGTCCTCTTTATGCTGCCACAATTTTTTCTAAGAGAGGCAAACAAATTATTACCATGCTCTCTTGCATTTTAGGATAGACCACATATGAGAATGTGGATAAGGCTTTCCTGGCTTTCCTTTCTATCTTTTTCCTAGACAAGCCTCCTACTATAATGTATAACTATGATCTATTCATAGCAGACGAAATGCATGAACAATTCATTAGACTGCCAAATGAGAGAGTTTTCAAGTACTGTTCAGTTTGGTTTCAAATGTTCCTCTACTATCAATCATACAAGTTTCCAATCAACATTCAGAGGTTGGACACCAACGGAAATCCAAGATCAATCATTTATTGGACACCAATGATCTAAGAATACTCCACTTTTTTTCCTACAAATACTTCAATGATTAGTTTGTGCATCCTGTTGTAAATATGCTAACGAGTAGGTACCAACCCAGGATCAGTCAGGAAATTAAAATGGTTTTACAGTTGGCAAAGAATAGCAAAGTGGGAGACTGGTATTTATATGAGCACCACACGGAGATAAGGATATATGGATGCCAACTGGCTCCCTACAAACTACCTAAATAACTCCCCATGAAGTTATTTGCATTAGAGTACTTTAGGCAAATAATAAACTTTGATGAAGTTAACATCCTAGCACCAAAGAAGAAGACTCAATTCAAAATGAAAAACCAATTGGACCCTTTTATTTTTAATAATAGGGAAGTCGGACCAGAGGCAGATAAGATTCTATAGCAGATGGAATTTAAGAACAATTTTATATGGAAATATGACCCTCAAGGAGTCATAAATAAACTAAGGCTCAAAGCTAGATTGGGCCCTTTCATACATCATCCCTGGCTAGACATTGAGAGATTTTCCAACTAGACTGAATGGTTAGAAAACACTTTGATAGACATGGATAGTACTATAGTTGATGTGGAGAATACATTAATTGATCTGGAAAAGCAGATTGACACTAGTTCCTTTCTGTAGGTTCCACACCTAGGAGAAACAATAAATATTCACCCTCTTTTACACACTCTAGTAAATGAAGACAAAAATGAAAAGAGAACTAGGGAATAAGGTTCTAGTTCAGCCATGGAAACCACAGATGAAAAAATTTAGATCAATTACAAGAATATGACCAAGCTTAATCATGTAATTGAACAGGAAGACACCATTGAATCAATGGAAATCACTGACACTGATACAATGGTGGGAAGAAGCAAAGGCCCATCAACTTCAGGAGAAACACACCAACCCTCTACCTCAAATACCCAACTTATTGAGAGACATCTCATTGTTGAGGTCTCTTCATTCACCAGGCCTCTGGACAAAGAGAATGATATCAAAGATAGGTACAAGGAAATTAAGTTGAGGAATGAGAAATTGAAGGCTGACACTTATGCCCAATACTTCAAGCAGACACCTGCAAATCAAAATAGATTAATGTCAGTCTTTGACATTAAAATAGGAAAAATTCATATGACATTCACGCAACCTACAGTCCAGAAACCATGATCATCAATGGAGTATAGGAAAACATATTTTGAAGTTTTGTCCAGGGATTTTTATCCCATAGACCAAATTGAGTTTCACAAACAGGGAGGTGAAATGATATATTCCACCTTGATAGGTAAAGCTATGACTGCACACAAACTTCAAAGTTCATTATATAATATCATTGCATAATACAAGCTGGAAAAGGCCTCCTCACAAGCCAAGGAAAATAGAATCAAGTCATTGGAAGATTTGGTGATTGAGCTTGGACATGATCCCAATGATATGAATTTTGTTGTGTAATTGATAAAGAAAAATAATAAGGACATTTCTACTCTCAAAAAAAAATTGAAACTGCCTCATTCAGAGCATCCACAGACAAAAGAGGTCTTAGAAAGCCAAACTCATCACGAGGAAATGATGGACCCTGTTCTCCAACTAAATAACCAATTGAAGGAAATGGAGAAGGAGTCGGGTAGCTTAATATAGTTGAAATATGCTAGCCTTGAGACTACCACTTCCACTTTCATTCCAACAGTCAGCACAATAGTACCATCTACCTTGGTAGCTTCATTGGCTCGTACAGCTCCACTGGCTACAACACTACCAACTGCCACAACATCTATATCAACAACATATTCAACATTAGCAGTAGCTCAACTAGGTGATGAGGCAAGTAAATTGTTCAAGGCAATGGAAGACATGTCCATTCAGACCACAGAAATAAACAAGATTAAGGAAAAGATAACAAGTCTAGAGAATTATAATAAGCTTGCCCAGATTATGCACAAGGAAAAAGTTCAGAAGTCAACTAGGTTGAATGAAAGAATTAAGAGCTTGGAGAAGGAATTAACATTAAAGGAGTCACTTGGACAAGCTAAGGAATAGTTATGGGGCAATATCATTGACTCTATCAATGATATTTGGCCATCCATTCAAGTAACTGTTGAATAAAGTGAATTAGTCAAAGAGGCTACAAAATCCATTCAGAGAGTTAAGGATGAACTGGGAGACATGCTAAAGGAAGCCACTAGAATAATTCATTTCCTCAACTCCAAAAACAAATATGAATTGCAGGAGCTGGATATACTTGACAGGACATGCACAATACTAGAAGTGAAAATTGTCCACACCAAGAGGAATTTGATGTTAAACCTTGAGGACAAATGCCAAACAATGCAACTGGCTATAGACAGGTTCAAGGTAAAGTTTGATATTTTGGGGTAGAAAGGCCTGCCAAATCCCTTGGTGATAAATGAAAAATTGATGCCATAGGAAGACTGCAATAGAAGAATAAGAGAAGTGGCGAGAGATCAGGCAAGTAATTTTTCTATGAAGGGAATGCCTACTGGAAAGGTACTATATCAAAAATTTCAGAACCTTTTTTACCTCCAGCACGAGGTAAAACACCTTTTTGTGAACAAACCCACTTTTTCCAAGTACACAGAAGCAGATGAAATCTACAAGAATATGGTAAATATTCAATTACCAAATGCAGACACATGGGAGAAGTTGAATGAATTACTGTGAAAATGCACAGTCAAAGTAAAAAAGAATAGTAAAAGAAAATGACCAATCAAGCAGGTGAAAGAGTATCAAGTAATGTGTATCAGTTGAAAAAAGGCAAAGTAAAAATAATAGTCAGTGTGAAGAACAACAACAAGGAAGAAAATAAACAACAAAATATCAGAGCATAAAGACAACACAACCTAATAAACAATGACAACATACAAAAGTTGAACATTTGTCTCTATCTTCTTGCATGAAGATATTTCTTTCTCCTAGATTAATTTCCAAGACAGTTTGGGATATTTTGTAAACTATTTTTGTATAAATACTTCATAATTCGAAGTATTATGTGTGGATTGCTAGAATTTGTAGAATTGTATTAATTAGAAACCCGAGGGTTATTGTACCATTTTTTCAAGTCAACAGACTAGACTGAGTAATAAAGAGATTGCATTACTAGATTCATGTGTTGAGCTATTAAAGCGAAGTATTTTCTTTGTCAAATTTGTTATTTTCTTATGTATTTCACAAACTTACATGTTATCTAAAGTGAATGAATTAACTAGAAATTTATTTCAGACTTATTTTAAGTACACCATGTCTTCAACAGTCAATCATTTTAATGTTTTCTTATGATATCTGGATTTGAGAATCCTTAATTTCTCTCCCATCTCGGTTTACCTCTTTCACTTCCTTCATAATCCGGCCTAAGGAACCCTTAATTCCTCTTTGGATCCTATTGAAATCAACTTCACCATCCAGCCTTAAAATTTGAAATAACTTAGCTACCTTGCCATGTAGATGCTATTTTTAGAGCTTGACCCAGTCTTGTTTGCTTGAAACTTGACCGAATAGCCCAACGGTGAAAGACATCCCTCTATCCATCTAAGGAAGTGATCCCACCACGAAATGAAAATCAAAACCCAAGTACAATCATAACTAGCCTAAAATAAATTAACTAAAGAAAGTTAAATCATAAAGAGAGAGCCCTCTTTGAGCATTAGGAAGGCTAGATCCTAATCTCCAAAGTAGGTTTGCGGTTACCTCTATCATTTCTTCCCTAACAACTCAAAAGAAATTTTGGAGTGATAACATATTGGTGACCATACTGGGGACTCGATCCTTAGTGTAATAAAACTTTAAGGAAATCTTAAATCTCACCTTTTGCCCCTTGAGGTCATTTTTTGAGTTGCTAAAAAATTTCATAAAAACAATTAAAAATTAAAAATTTTGGCTTCTTGGAAAACACACTATACCAGGGCAAATCTAGATCCAAACCCTGCTACAATAGTTGATAACCCTGACAAAATTTCAAGGAAATTGGAAAAGGTAGAAACTCGAGGATGTAGTAGTTAGTTAGTTAAAGAAAGCTCACTCCCCAAAGAATTATCAAGTTTAGAGCACATTCAGTTTGATCTTTCATTATTTATAACCAAATCAGAAAATTTGATTCATGAAACTATAATAGACCCTACTTTCATTCAATTTATTGAGCCAAAAAGGGTGCCTATACATCCAGATTTAGATCAACTTGTTTTTAATACTTTTGATAAACTAGGAGCTTTAACCACAACCTTCATAAGCCATATAGATTATGATTATCTTCAACAATCAGTTGAATTAGCTCCCTCACTACTATTGCCTCTAAACTTTGTACAAAATCTTCAAAAAACTATAAATACACCTTCATTTACTACCAGCTCACCTATAATATCCGCCACAGTTCATTCCCATAAACCAGTTAGAGCTCAGTTTCCTCTCCAATCGAACATCTCAAGTTAATCTAGTTTATCTACACCCATCTGAAGTCCTTCTTCTAGCCCAACTACCTTGCCTCACAACCAAACTAAAAGCTTAGACATGGCAGACAAATATGCACCTTTAGTTTTACCAGCCCAACTACGTGGCATGCCCCAATATTACCAAAGAAAAATCTTTTTATTTGATGCTACTGGTCAGTATATTGCCCAACAACATGTGAACAAAATGACTGATTACTTTGAATTGCATGAAATTGACGAGTCTGAAGTCCAAATGAGGTTATTTTCCCAAACATTGATAGGAGATGTTAAAAAATGGTTCAAATGTTTACCAACCAATCATATTGAAGATTTAACTACATTTCATAGATTGTTTATTGGTAGATGGGAAGGAAAGAAAATCCCTCTGCAAATACTATCTGAATATGATAACATTACAAGAGCTCCTAATGAATCAGTTCATGATTATTTTACTAGGTTCAATAGTATCCACAATATAATTAATAAAATTCCTTGATGGTTTTGACACTGATATGTCATACCAATTATCAGAAAGAAACCCTGAAACATTGGAGCAAATGCAAAGTAATGTTGTTAGTGTAGAATCCAATCTATTAGCTAAGAAATCTAGGATGAGAAATGAGAAAAGAGTTGTCATTAAAGAGGAAACCTCCACTTCTGACAGTAAAATAGATAGTTTAGGAAAGAGTGCAGAAAGGATCATGGATAGATTAGAAAACACAGAAAGAAAAACTCAATGGAAAAATCAACAGCCACAAAACCCGTCATTAATGAAATTCCCTGGTGGTTTTGACACGAATATGTCATACCAATTAAGGCAATGAAACCCTAAAACATTGGAGCAAATCCAAAGTAATGTTGTTAGTGTAGAATCCAATCTATTAGCTAAGAAATCTAGGATGAGAAATGAGAAAAGAGTTGTCATTAAAGAGGAAACCTCCACTTCTGATGGTAAAATAGATAGTTTAGCAAAGAGTGTAGAAAGAATCATGGATAGGTTAGAAAACATGGAAATAAAAACTTGGTTGAAAAATCTACAACCACCCCCAATAAGAAACCCCAATTTTAGGAAAAATCCTAACACTCTGTTGTGTTATGCAACAACCCCCCCATTTTTGTTATATATAATACAAATAGGGACCCTTTTAAAAATTTGAAATTTTCCCCTCTTTTTGAATAAAATTGCAACTCTTAGAAAATTGTTGCTTTTCAAAAAGCCCTTTTTGAATCTAACTTAAAACATATTAAAGTCCTCATCGCAAATAGAAAAATTGAATAATTCCTTAGTAGAAAAGTTAAGCACATTCAAAAAATACCAATATATGACTTGGGATTGAACTTTGTATGTGACATCCCAATCGCATATGACACATTGGAGGATATTATGGCAAGAGCTTAATTGTTAGCTATTAAAACTCTGATATTGTAGTATCCTGATATTGCGATCATGCAATTGTGTGATATCGCATATCGCATATCGCAACATCCATCAAACAAAGTTTCATTTTCACTATAGCTTAAATATCTGACATGACAGATTTGACATATGTGTTATAGTGCTTTTAAGATGGACACGAGTTAGGTCAGAATGATTTAATACGGTTATCATCATTATGCATGTAATCATGGTGTTCGTTATGGTTGATTAATGCTGAACTCGCTGTCAGTTCTTTTCTTACAATGTTCAATCATTTCATAAAATCTTTTATTTTACACAACAATTAATTGTTGTTGGTTTTAATAGGAACTCTGATCAAGCGATGTCCATTCGAAAGGTGATGCAGAAGCATACAAAGAAATCTATTGTAGAAACCAAAAGCACAAATATGCCGTCCATTTTTACAGATACAATATACATTGCAGATAGAGGCACCACTGCATGACAGACTATCTATACTACCCTGGAGAATGAAAACCCGAAGTAACAGGCATTCGACCAACTAGTGATAGCACAGAACCGTCAGGAGTGTAGTTTAGAGATGTTGCATGCTCTTTCCTTCACCGAAAAATAGCAAGGGCTAGGCTCTTTCCATTCACAGATATGATAAGATGGGTAGTATAGAATACAGAAGTAGAAGACAGACTTATCAAGACAACTAAAAACACAGTCTTGGGTTCTTTCAGAGCCAAATATTTACAACAAATGTACAAACTACCCGATGCCTAGGACATTTATGATAAACAATTTGTTGCAAAGTTTGTAAAGGAAAATCAACACCAGTTTCAAATGATATAGGAATGGAGGAGAAGAGACAAAAAATTCAAACAAGATAAAGCGGGTATGTACCCCATTGATTCTTTAGCCAACCCTTATAATTTTGCAACCTTTATGCTATGTAGGTTGTATGATCTCTCTGATAATTCTAAGTTCTCGATCAATTGGGTTCGTTTAATTGATGCTTGTGTTAATTCTCACATTATGAATTTGGAAACCATTCTGCCTAAGAATTTGGCCAAAGCGATTACTGAATATCACCAAACTAGTCCTACCTCCTCTAAAGCAGTTCACCAATTCTTCATGTCTGCATATGTCTTCGATGCTATTTGTTTATGCACTCATTTTCCAACCATCGGTTGGAAATGGACTACCAATGATCCTACTCCTATTTTACTAAGTTATAAGAAAATGTGGGAACAAGATTTAATTCCACATTTTCACCAATTATGCCATGGAGTTGTTCTCCCCTTACATCAGTCACTTTTCAATAGAGGACGTCTGAGATTCAGAAAAGAAGCTATCAACAACCTTTAATGAATGAGAAGGTATTTTCTTGGAGATTCCTTCTCTTATATCATGATATTTGGTAGCTAAGCATTCCCACATGTCCTCCCAATGTATGTATTGGATAAACTATTGGCAAGAGAAGTAGCACACCAAATAGTAGGAAATGGCCTCACAAAATCATTGAAGGAAATGAAGAAATCCCTATGGCCAAATTTCCCCCTTCAGTGTGGGTCATTTACCTTTATTAATTATGGTCATGCATATAAAGGGTATCAGAATATGCAATTATTAAAGCTCCCCATTCTACCGTCAAGGCCTTTTGACCCACAACAAGTAGGAAACAAATTCACCCTTTCAGTTAAGATCAGACCTGTAACTCATATAGTATATGAGTTTGAAGATTTATTGGAATCAGCCGCGGACTTTGAATAAATTCTGAATGCGGCCAAGAAAAAGTAGAATCTAAAGAAATTCAAAAGATTACAGGAGTTTAGAGGACAATTATTAGAATACCTTTCACAAGAATTTAGGATTACTGATCATAGAATTGAAACCAAGTCTTAGGAGCAGACTAATCTAGGCACGTCACGAGATCAGGAAGCAGAAACAGATGAATTAGAAAAGTTGTGGGATGAATTCAATAACAAACTATAGGATACGCCTAAGGTATCATCAACACAAGGACCGACAAGATTTTAGACCCCACCAGTGCAAATAGCAGTAGTGACCGTTGAAGGTACAAAAATTGAATTTCCAAGATACAAAGGTAATTCTTGCAGATCCAAGTATTGAAATTGTCTTGAATGTAATAGATATCCCTCCTCTAGATGTATTTTTCAGCCCTCTTTATAAAGTTTTTGTAAAAAAACAAAGGAAGAGGAGAGAACTAAAACTCCTTCATAACATGAATTTATGGATGTCCTATGGAAGGACACACAAATAAATCCGACCAAACATTTGACTCGACTATCTCAATTTGCCGAAGCCTATGCTACAACAACAAGTGACAAAGAAGTTGAACTCTCTATTTTGATTAAATGAAAGGATGACCGAATCACACTATTATAGAGACAATTAGATGAAGAAGGAGCTAGCATGAACCATCAAGCAGAGGAGTAACTGCATAAGCTACAACAGGATATTGAAGTACTGAGAATAAGTCATGAAAATGACTTATTTGCTAAAAACATACAAATCCAGGAGCTAAAGAGTGACCTAGCAAAGTATAAGGATATTCATACTATAGAGGAATTCATTAATGAGGCTTTAACACTAAATACTCTACTATCAAAGAAAAAGAAACTCTTCCTCCAACATATATCAAATATCATTCCACATATGAATACTAGTGAACAATTAACAAACATCATTATTAATCAAAGAATTGAGTTCAATGAACTCAATTCTAAGATCTCTGATTATATTGAGTGGTAGGATTTAGATGAAGGGAAAAGGCCAAGTCTCCTGCAGATCAATGAAAGACATAAGCATATTCTATTCACTGATTGGGAATCACAGGTGAAACAGGTCAAATTAGCAATAGCCAGAGCATCTGTTATTTCAAAAAACATTATAAAAACAATAAATCACATGTTGCACTCATACAACCTCACAAACGAAAGTGATCCAAAAACACTTCCTGATTTTAAATCATTAGATCAAAATTGGAAGAATAAGAGTCAGTTACAGAAAGAAACAACTGAGGGGCTATCAAAAACCGACTGGGAAGTAGTATGGCAACTTTTGGTCAAACCATATAGTTAGATCATGACCTTGAATTTCTCCTTGGATTTAGTATAAATAAGTTTTCCACCTTTACATGATGCTATATTTGTAGGGAAGTTGGGAACACAATTCAGGATGCCACCACAAATCAGGACAATTCCGACATTTGTGAGCTGAGAGGCAAAGCTAGAAGCAGTGATTAATCAATGAAGACCTAAATCATTTTTGAGCAATTTTATTTTTCGAAAGTTAGATACTAGGAAAGAGGAGCGTTGTTTGAAACCTCCTCATAGATATTTTGGATAGGTTATTTTTAGTTAATTAAGAATAGTATTTAAACTCTTCTCATGCATTTACAGAAGGGTCCAGAATTTTATTAAGAACATTTATGAAGAATGTGCTATCATAAATTTGTAGATGCCTCGATGGAATCATGGAACATGGTCCTTTCAATCAAATATGTTTCTTTTGATCACTATTGATGCACTATTGTATTCTTTGGGATACTCATTGGTAGAAGGTCGATTATGGCCTATTGTCAATGATCAAATGAGCGGAACGGTACACATCTGGTACTATTATCATGTTTTCTAAATCTTTGTTCTAGCTTTAGTGATAATCTTATCTTTCATGAATTATGTATCACATCTGCCATCTTTGTTTAAAGTATTAGTTGCACTATCGTACGATATCATAATAGAGAATGGCATGTTTTATATGTGATCACTAGAATATGCGATACGTTTTCACAATTCTTTTGATTAACTATTTTTCAAAGGAATTATCTTACAATATATTAACTCTATATAGTCTAGGATTGATCTATATCATCATAGGTTACATAGACATTCCTTTATATCACATTAAACTAGTAATACATGGGGTTAGATTAAAAGAGATTTAATTCAAGGTTTTGCATCTTAGAATAAAGTTGTGTTATTTTCTAGTTATTGTTGTGTTAATCATCAGAAAAAACCCACAAATCATATAAACCCAAAACACTGGGAAACTGGTCCCATCATATCCAGTCGAAGCGACTACCATAAATGGAAAAGGAGTCGCTTTAATGTCTAGACTGGGTGGTTATCCCCCTTGCTGTTGCCACAGATTTCTAAGGCCTCAACATTTTTGGTGCTAGAAGGAGGGTCCCATCTATGAATGGCATACAAATCTAAATCTCAGACTCGAAGCCTTCACAAGTGTCAATCTCCCTCGAAAAATCCTACATCTTCTTGATCACATTCTGAGTCACCCACTCAGAAGCCAGAAGTTGTAGAAAATTCCCCCTCATTTCCTGAAGTATCTTGACAATTACCTTTTTTTGAATATACTCGAGAATCTATTGAATTTCAGTCTTTAGTTCAAAAACTAGAATGAATATCTATCTCTTCTGAGAAGCCTGATAAACCTGAAGCTTCTGCAGAAAATATTACTTCACTATTTAGAGAAATTGGTATCCTAATGCGATCAAAAAGTGATAAACTCACAATAACTCCTTTTGAGTTTCCAATCTCATAGCGTAAGAAAGTTTGTGTCTAGATCTAAGTCAAATATGACTGAGTTAATATCAAATTCCCCTCTATTTACTCCTCCATTCACTACACCTACATTTACATCTTCTCATCTTTCCATTTCTTCTACTCAAACAATTAATGCTTCCACAGGTAGTACTAGTCCAGTTGTAAGTTCTACATCCATACCCACTACTTCTGCATCTGCTTCTATATCTTCTCAAATCCCAACTCAAGCTATAGCTAATTAGCCTTGGACTAATCCTGGTGCCATATTGTTTGCAAACCCACATCCTCTTCTTGCTGAAGAACACATGAACAATTTTATGTTGGCCATGAATTTGAATGGAGTTGCACATGCAGATATTGTAGTAAGATTGTTTCCCTATATTCTTAAAGGTAAGTGGGATCCTGGTACTTTTCTCTTCCAGTAGGAAATATAATAGACTTAGTACATTTTGAACAAATGTTTCTTGCAAAATTTGAAGACGATAGAACTGTGGCATCTTTAATCAATACTCTCTCTAACCTGAAAACAAACTTCGGGTGAAAGGATCAAAGATTTCAACTTCAGATTTAACAAGTTATTAAACAAAATCCCAGATGCTTCTAAACCTGTTGTTGATGTAGAAATAGAGTGGAACATTTATGCTTTACCTTCTAATATAGCCATTTTTGTAGATAGATCCAGTAAGGCTACTCTTTTAGAAAACATGAAAGAAGCCCTATGTGTAGAAAAGAGAATTCTAGATTTAGAAAAACGATCTAAGATGGAAGATAGGAAATCTAAAAAAGTTACTTTTATCCAAGAATCAAAGAAGAAAACCCCAAAGGATACATTTGATCTTGAAGGTATTCAAATGGTCTCGAAAGCTATGTCAAATGATATAACTGAAATAAAGAAACAAGTAGCTGAATCGTCGGTTCCTAAGAAAGCATATCACCCAAACAATAGAAGTCCTACTTCACCATCTCAGCCTCCAAATTTGATTTCAAGTGTTGAATCCAATCAAGAGGTTGAAGACACCTCAGCAACAGAAGAAGAGATAAGGCCTGAAGAAGAAGTTGAATTAAATTGGTTATGGGACTTTATTCTCCCAACCGAAGAAGAAACAGAGGCTATGCCTACATCTACAAGGAGAAAAATATCTACTTACTCAACTATACCAAATCAGAAATAGAAATCTCCTCACACAAAGGAGAAACCAGTGAATAAAAATTCTAAAAATGTTCAAATTGATCCTATTCCCCTAGATACTTCCAAAAGTTTGATAGTTTCAGATACAGTGGAATAAAATATAGTTGAATACATGAAAAAGACTAAAGCAAACATTTCATTATATGAAATGACCAAACTCAAACAACAATAGGAAATCTTACTGAGAGAACTCAAGGTAGTTCGTGTAGCTCCGATACCACCACTGGTTATAGCCCAAGCTGGCAAAGATATGGGAAAACCCCCATCACCTTCAAACAAGGTAAAATCAAACGATCTTGTTATGATTGGTGATATATATAGTTCTCACACTCCTCCTTTCCTTTTGTGTTATGAAATTTTCAATAAAAGTATTATTAATTGTCTCATCGATCTAGGAGCTTCTTCAAATATCATGCCAAGATCTTTGTGCGCGAGACTTAACATTACCCCTCAGAAGTGTATTGTGCATATAGTCCAATTGGACAGAACAAAATTCGAGGTTGTTGGAGAAATTCTATCAGTATAAATTAGATTATCATCCAACCCAAAGGCGTTGCAGTTGGTTGATGTCTTGGTGCAGACATCCCTGAATTTTATCGTCTTATTTTAAGCAGGGATTGGTCTTAGAAACTACATGGATATTTCACAACCGATTCGTCACACATGTTGTTACCATATAATGGTAAACCAAATCAAATTAGAGTTGACTGCGAAAAATTTATGAAACATACAGTCACTGAATTAGAAGGAGCAAACGAGCCTACGATTTTCACTAATAATATTATTGGAAATTATTCTATTGAATGATTCCTTGGCTCATTCAATGCCCAAATCTCACATTTCCCAAAAAATACTCTTACATCTTAGGTTGAAATTTTTTATCAATTGAACACTTCTAAATTTATTAATCTTAGTAATAAAACTTTAGATCATTCCTTGTTCTAGACTCTATACTTTGATGGTTCAAAATCAGACGATGGTGTAGGAGAAGGTTGCATTTTAATCAATCTGTAACAAGAGAAAACAATGCTAGCTTGCAGACTTGAATTTCAATGCACGAATAGTATTGCCGAATACAAAGCATTAATTCAAGGCCTATACAAAGCCATTGGAATAAATGTTAAATATTTGTAGGTGTATGTGGACTCTAAAATAATTGTTACACAAGTTAGGAATACAATCCATTGTATTTCTGGACACTTGAAACATTATCAAGAATTATCTCAGAGCCTCACTTCTCATTTCACTACATTTAATATTTCAATAGTCCCTAAATTACAAAATGCAAGTGCTGATTTACTTTCCAATGTAGCATCTAAACTGATACCGTCAAAAGAGTTTAGTCCAGATAGATTTTTGATTGAGTTGATTATATGCCTTCCATTCTCAATAACATAACAAATCGGAGAGTGTTTAATGATGATACAAATATAACCAACTTTCTTTCATCAAATGGATCTTATGAAGGTCAAATCATAAACAAACATGAACATGACCTACATATTGAAAATAAACAGGATGCAAATCCAATTCCCAACTCTGTAGTCAAGATGGAAGATCTCTACGATTTAAAAGATAGCTTTAAAAATACTACCAATTCAAAAACATGGAGTTCTACTCTAATATTTTAGTTGATTAATCTTGGTACACCTGATAAACCTCAAAACATAAACCTAGGTTTGGGCTTAACACCTGAAGAAAGGATGCATTCATTAAGTTTTTAAGAAAATATAAAAGTATCTTTTCTTGGGATTATTCAAATCTCAAAACATATGATACTTCTATAATGTAACATAATATACCATGGCTTCAAATGACAAGCCTGTCCAATGGAAACTTAGAAGGATTCACCCAAACTTAGAAATTCAAATTAAGTTTGAACTCAATAAAATGCTTAAATCCAAAATCAATTTACTTGTAAGACATTCAAAATGGGTGTCAAACATGGTTCCTGTGAGAAAAAAGAATGGAGACATTAGGATTTGCATAGATTTTAAAAATTTGAATAAAGCCTGCCAATAGGATAATTTTCCTTTGCCTACCATGCAACGAATTTTGTAGTCAGTTGCAGGTTCTGAATTGATGTCTTTTCTTGATGGATTTTTATGTTACAATCATATTATGGTTCATCCAGATGATATATTGAAGACTACATTTAGGATAATGTGGGGAACATATGCATATCAAAAGATGCCATATGGATTGATTAATGTTGGCACTACATTTCAACGTGCTATGGACATAGCTTTTAGAGGATTAATCAACAATTCAGTTGTAATATCTTTAGATGACATCACTGTCTATTCTAAACATATAAACAACCAAATCAGTCACCTAAAACAAATCTTTGAGAGATGTGAGAAATTCAACATTTCTTTGAATCCTAAAAAATCTTATTTCACCTTAGCATAAGGTAAATTATTAGGATTCCTGGTATCTAAGAAAGGAATCTTTATCGATCCTGATAGGATTCAAGAAATTGAAAACATTCCCCTACCACATAACAAAAAAACCACGCAATAATTGTCCTCATGATGAACCACGCTAGTTGGTTCGAAATGCATCGACAAAGATTTCTACATGTGATTTACGCCGAAACTCATCTTATAAAATATTTATTCCTAATTTTTCTCAAACCGTCTTACCCCTACAGTCAATTATATGAAATAAACTTTTAAATGGGGAAAAGGTGAGAAAGATTATTTTTAGTTGATAAAGAAATCCATCATTGAGGATCCTTCCTTAATCAACTCCAAATTTCCTAAAACCTTTTGTATTATACACATCCTCTTCTGATACCTCTTATGTGGCAATTTTGACAGAGCTAAATGATCAGAACGTCAAATCACCTATTTCATTCTTTAGTTCTAACTTACAAGGGGTTGAGCTAAATTATTCAGCTATGGAGAAGCAAGCTTTTGTTGTATTTAAACTTTAAAACATTTCAAACCTTTTCTCCTAAAAACACACACTAACATAATAGTACCTTACGCTGCTGTAAGGCAGATGTTAATCCAACGAGAATTAGGAGAGAAGAGAGCAAACTGGGTTACTGCATTTGAGGAATATAATGTAGAAATACATCTTGCTAAAATTATTATAGGTCAAGGTTTTTTCAGAATGGTAACCGGAGCCTCTTCATTTACCAACAGAGGACGATCAATCTACTGAAGTGAAACTATCTAAGGTAAGCCTTAGCAATTCTCAGTCACAATACACAGATCTGAATTTTTTCTTGAAAAATGGACATGCTCCATTATATCTCAATTATAGAGCTAATCGTGCTCTAAATCTTAAAGCAAATCAGTATTAATTAATTGATAATGTGTTATTTAAAAGAAACTATGATGTTGTATTATTAAGATGTTTAAAGAAACCTGAAGTTGAAAAGGTAATGCATGAATTACACGATAGGCCAGCTGGAGGTCATTTCGGAGGAAATACCACATCACATAAAATTATGCATGTCGGGTACTATTGGCCAACCCTTTTCAAATATGCACATGAATATGCAAGGAAATGCAAAGTATGTCAAACTGCAATAGGAAGAGAAAGGAAAGCAGCACTCCTGTTGCAGCCAGTAAATATGCAACAACCATTTGGAAAATGGGGGTTAGATATTATTGGTGAAGTAATTCTAACCTCCTCCAAACAAGATAAGTATATTCTAACTGCAACTAATTATTTTACAAAGTGGATAGAAGCTATCCCATTAAAGCTACTTAGCACCCAAAACATTACGAATTTCATTGATCAGTTTATAATTACTAGGTTTGATCTCCCATGGGATTTAATTTTTGATAACGCATATTACTTTTTCATAAATGATATGGTAGAGTTTGCTTCAAAAAGAGATTTTAAAATTAAATACTCAACTAACTATTATCCGCAAGGTAACGGGTTAGCTAAATCTACAAACAAGAACTTGATTAGACTTATTAAACGGACTGTACAACAAAATCATAAGAACTGGAATAAAGCACTAATATATGCTCTCTGGGCAGATAAAATCACTCAGAAGGCCTGATTAGGTACTTCTCCATTTGTATTGGTATATGGGAAAGAAGTGATTCTACCCACAAACATAGAAGTACCATCTCTCGCTTTAGTTTAGTTTATTGATGAAAATCCTTCTTCTTCTCTTAAAATTAGACATGGTCAAATCCTTAAATTAAAAGAACAGAGGGAGAAAGCCAAAGAAATACATGTTCATCATCAATAGATAGTTAAAGCTTCATTTGATAGAACATCCATGAGCCCGAGAACTTTTGAAATTGGAGATCTTGTTTTGAAATGGGATAAGGCGCATGAGGAAAAAGGTAAACATACCAAATTCCAAAGTGTATGGCTTGGTTCATTTCAAATCATAGAGAAATTAGGCCCATCCACCTTTTTGTTACAAGATTTGTTAGGTAGGAAAGACTCTTTACCTGTAAATGGGAAAATTCTTAAAAAGTATTTTTCTTAGAGGTTAAAATTTAGTTTTGAAATTTTAGTTTTAGGGAAATAAACATTGAATAGTATCTCTTTTGGGTGTTCAAAATTTTAAATTTCTGATAATTTACTTGATTTTTCTCGCTTCTATAAATGAGAAGACTAAAAAGACAATTATAAATATTAGATTTAAATAAACCTTATTTCTTTGGAAATTTTGAATTTACTATAGACATTTGGTTTCTGAAAGGCTATAGATTTTATAAAGTATATATGTTTTTGTACTAGTCAAGAAAAGAATCAATAACTTACCAAGGGTTATCTGCAAAAAGGTATTTACCAACTGTATAATTATCATCCATAACTCTTAAATGAGCCAACGATTCACCCCATTTGATAAAATTTTCTTTTTCACAATGTAATTAAAAATATTCAAAACTTAAAATATAATGAGTCTCATCACACGCTTGTTAATCATGACCAGAGGAAAGTAATTTAGACTGATATTACCAATACTTCATATCATAACAGGGTGATAGCTAATGATTCAAACAATCAAAAGACAAGGGGCTAATCACGAGCCAACTTATTCAGTTTAAATTACAACCAGTGAATGACATTGTTACCATCAGGCTACCAAGCCTAGGCAATGGATCCTAAGGATATTTAAAGTGAAAAGTACCATAAAAAAGAAACAAGTTCCAAGTGAAAGGAATTGAATAAAAGTTTGATTAAATTTTGAAATTAGGCATAAATTTTAGATGGGATTATGAATCATTTTTGGTTAAAAGATAACCCTAACGAGGCTATGAATGCCTACTGACAGAAGAGGCTCTATCTATGATAAATGAGTAAAAATCTATAAAGCCAATTTTAAAAGAATAGCTACTTTATCTTTATAAATATAAGTATTGATTGCTACAAACATTTATGTTTTATCAGCTAAAGAGTTGAGTAAGAAAAGAAGTGAGATAGGTGAATACTTTATATTCCATAGAAACACTATTTAATTTATGAATCATACAATTTCTTATTCTTTCGCAACTTTTCTTTTTTTGAAAGTTTGGGAAATGTCAAAGAAAATAATCAGAGATAGTTGGTTCTCCCAAGTGAGACACCAATTATTGTGCTATGCAACAACCCCCCCATTTTTAATATATATAATACAAATAGGGATGCTTTTTAAAAATTGAAATTTTCACCTCTTTTTGAATAAAATGCTAACTCTTAGAAAGTTGTTGCTTTTCAAAAAAAACCCTTTTTGAATCTAACTTAAAACATATTAAAGTCCTCATCGCAAATCGCAAAACCACATAATTTCTTAGTAGCAAAGTTAAGAACATTCAAAAAATACCAATATGTGACTTGCGATTTAACTTTGTATGTGACATATTGATTGCATATCATATATCAGAGGATATTATGGCAAGAGCTTAATTGTTATCTATTAAAACTTTGATATTGTGATATCACGATATTGCGATTTTGTGATATTGCATATTGCAAGATCCACCAAACGAAGTTTCATTCGCGCTATAGCTTAAATATTTGATATAACAGATTTGACATATGTTTAATAGTGTTTTTAAGCTGGACACAAGGTAGGTCAGAATGATTTAATATGGTTATCATCTCTATGCATGTAATCATGGTGTTTGTTATGGTTGATTGATGCTAAAATCGCTCCCAGTTCTCTTCTTACAAAGTTCAGTGATTTCATTAAATCTTTTATTGTACACGACAATTAATTGTTTTTGTTTTTAATAGGAACTCTGCTCAAGCGATGTCCATTTGAAAGGTGATGTAGAAGAAAACCAAGGAATCTATTAGAAAACCAAAAGCACAAATATGTTGCCCATTTTTATAGAGATAGTATGCACTACAGATGGAGGTGCCATTGCATGGCAGACTATCTATACTACGCTGGAGAATGAAAACCTTGGAGTAACAAACATTCGACCAACCGCTGACAACACAGAAACCTTAGGAGTGCAATTCAGAGACGTTGCGTGTTCTTTCCTTCATCGAATAGAAGCAAGGGCTAGGCTCTTTCCATACACAGATATGATAAGATGGGTAGTAGAGAATACATAAGTGGAAGACAAAGTTATCTAGATAGCTAAACACACAATCTTGGGTTCTTTCAGAGTTGAATATTTACAACAAATGTACAAGCTACCTGATGCCCGGGATATTTACAACAAACAATTTGTTTCAAATATTGTAAAGGAAAATGAAGACCCATTTCAAATGATATAGGAATGGAGGAGAAGAGACAATAAATTCAAACAAGAGAAGGTGGGTATGTACCCCATTGCTTCTTTAGCCAACCCTTATAATTTTGCAACCTCTATGTTATGTAGGTTGTATGGTCTCCCTCATAAGTCTAAGTTCTCGATCAATTGGGTTCCTTTAATTGATGCTTGTGTTAATTCTCACATTATGAATTGGGAGACCATTATGTCTGAGAATTTGGCCAAAGCGATTACTGAATATGGCCAAGCCAGGGCTGCCTCCTCTAGAGCAGTTCCCCAATTCTTCTTGTTTTCATAAGTCTTCGATGCTATTTGTTTATGCATTCATTTTCCAACAATGTGTTGGAAATGGACTACCAATTATCCTACTCCTATCTTACTAAGTTATATGAAAATGTGGGAACAAGATTTTATTCTACATTTTCACCAATTATGACATGGAGTTGTTATCCCCTTACGTCAGTTAGTTTTCAACAAAATATGTCTGAGATTCACAAAAGAAGCTATCACAGACCTCCAAGCAATCACAAGGTATTTTCTTGAAGATTCCTTCTCTTATATGAAGATATTTGGTAGCCAATGTTTCCCAAATGTCCTCCCTATGTATGTATTGGATAAACTATTGGAAAGAGAAGTAGCATACCAAACAGTACGAAATGACCTCACAAAAACATTGAAGGAAATGAAGAAATCCCTATGGCCAAATTTTCCCCTTCAGTGTGGATCATTTACCCTTATTAATTATGGTCATGCATATAAAGAGTATCATAATATGCAGTTATTAAAGATCCCCCTTCTACCTTCAAGACCTTTTGATCCACAACAAGTAGCAAACAAATTCACCCTTTCAGTTAATATTAGACCTGTAACTCATACAGTAGATGGGTTTGAAGATTTACTAGAATCAGCCAAGGACTTCGAGCAGATTCTAAATGCAGCCAAGAAAAAGTTGAATCCAGAGAAATTCATAAGATTCTAGGAGTTTAAAGGAAAAAGGATAGAATACCTTCCATAATAATTTTGGATTACTGAGCATAGAATTGAAACCAAGTCTCAGGAGTAGACTAAGCGAGGCACGTCACGAGAGCAGGAAGCAGAAACATATGAATAGAAAAGCTGTGAAATGCATTCAATGAAAAACTACAACTAAGGTATCATCAACACAAGAACCCACAGGATTTCAGACCCTACCAGTGAAAATAGCAGCAGTGACCACTGAGGGTTGAAAAATAAGTTTCCAAGATACAAAGGTAATTCCTACAAATCCAACTACTGAAATTGTCTTGAATGTAATAGACATCCCTCCTATAGACATCTTTTACAACCCTCTACATAAAGTTGTTGTAAAAAGATAGAGGAAGAGGAGGAGAACCGAAACTCCTTTAGAACATGAATTTATGGATGTCATATGGAAGGACACACAAATAAATTTAGCCAAACATTTGACTTGGCTATGTCAATTTGCAGGAGCCTATGCTACAACAACAATCAACAAAGTAGCCGAAATCTCTATTTTGATTAAAGAAAATGATGACCACATCAGAATATTACATCGACAGTTAGATGAATAAAGAGCTAGCAAGAACCATCAAGTAGAGGAGTAGCTGCATAAGCTACAACAAGATATGGAAGTACTGAGAATAAGTCATGAAAATGACTTATCTGCTAAAAACAAATAAATCTAGGAGCTAAAGAGGGACCTAGCAAAGTATAAGGATATTCCTACTGCAGAGGAATTCATTAATGAGGCTTTAACACTCAATACTTTACTATCAAAGGAAAAACAGCTCTTCCTCAAGCATATAACAAATATCATTCCACATCTTTATACTAGTGAACAATTAAAAAACATCATTAGCGATCAAATAATTGAGTTCAATGAACTCAATTCTAAGATCTCTTATTATATTAAGTGGGAGGATTCAGATGAAGGGATAAGGTCAAGTCTCCCGAAGATCAACAAAAGGCATAAGGATATTATATTCACTGATTGGGACTCACAGGTGAAATAGACTGAATTAGCAATAGCTGGAGCATCTAGTATTTCGAAAAGAATTATCAAAATAATAAATCACATGTTGCACACATCCAACACCATAAAGGAGAGCGATCCAAAAACACTTCCTAATCTTAAAGCATTAGACTAGAATTTGAAGAATAAGATTCATCTACAGAAAGAAACAATTAAGGGGCTATCAAAAACCAACTGGGAAGCAGTATGGCAACTTTTGGTCAAACCACATAGTCAGATCATGACCTTGAATTTCTCCTTGGATTCAATACAAAGAATGTTGCCACCTTTACAGGATGCTATATGTGCAGGGAAGTTGAGAACACAATTTGGGATGCCACCACAAGTCAGACCAATGTTCGACATTTGTGAGCTGAGAGGCAAAGTTGACAGCAGTGATTAATTGATGAAGACCTGAGTCATTTTTGAGCAATTTTATTTTTGGAAAGTTGGATACTATGAACAAGGAGGGTTGTTTGAAACCTCCTCATAGAAATTTTTTATAAGTAATTTTTAGTTAATTAAGAATAGTATTTAAACCCTTCTCATGCATTTAGAGAAGGGTCTAGAATTTTATTAAGAACACTTACAAAGAATGCACTATCATAAATTTGTAGATTCCTTGATGGAATCATGGAACATGGTCTTTTCAATCAAATATATTTTTGTTGATCACTGTTGATGCACTATTGTATTCTTTCAGATACTTATTGGTATAACATTGATTATGGCCTATTGTCACTAATCAAATGAGCAGAACGGTACACATATCGTACTATTATCATGTTTGCTACATCTTTGTTCTAGCATTAGTGATAAGTTTATCTTTCATGAATTATGTATGAAATATGTCATCTCTATTTGAAGTATCAGTTGCACTATTGTACGATATCAAAATAGAGAATGGTCTATTTTATATGTGATCATTAGAATATGTGATATGTTTATCAAAATTCTTTTGATTACCTATCTTTTCAAAGGAATTATCTTACAATATAATAACTCTATATAGTCTACAATTGATCTATATCATCATAGGTTACATAGAAATCCTTTTATATCGCATAAAACTAGCAATACCCCGGGTTATATTAAAATAGATCTAATTAAAAGTTTTGCATCTTAGAATAAAGTTGTGTTAATTTCAAGTTAGTCTTTTGTGAATCATCAGAAAAAACCCACAAATCATATAAACTCAAAACACTGGGAAACTGGTCCCATCACATCTAGTAAGAACCACTATCCCAAATGGAAAAGGGGCTACTTTAAGGTCCGGACCAGGTGGTTATCCCCCTTATTGTTGCCACAGATTTATGAGGCCTCAACACACTAGGAAAAGTGTAGTACCAGATCACCATATTGGACCACCCTTCTAGGAAAACTATGCTGAGGGTTCACAAAACCATGAAGGAGAGGATGAAACCCAAATAAACCTATTAGGGATTAAAAATGAAGATGTTGTTTTTATTACTGAGGAAGAATAGTAATTGTACATGCCGCAACAATTACAATTATAATCTTGAGAGTCATTTGACTTCAAACAAGGTTATGAATCTGTTATATATGAAGTTCACAAATGGTAAAGCCTTATAAGCAAAAAGAATATTGCAATTCCCACTATGAAATCAATCCAAACCCAAACTAAAAAGATAACGGAAGCTCCTATGACCAAATTTCTACAAATCATCCCTAGGGGAAGTCATGAGACTTCCAGCCCAAATATTGTAGATATAACTTTGACATCTAAAACAAAAACTGAAACTGTTACTCAAATCATTCCAAGTAAGAGATTTCAAAACGAAACTGCCGAGACACAAACTGAATCGCCTAGTACTGAAAAAGAAGATAAAAATACACACACCACATTTTCTAAGGAAGATCTCATCCAATCAAGAAAAACTCAAATGCCATTTAACATTAAAACTGAGATAGCCAAGTTGAAAATATCAGTTCCTTTAACTGAGCTAGTGGAAAATTAATCATATAGAGCACAAATCACTGAAACAATAAATATAGCTGAAGGAGAGGATGCTCTAAATTTGAATGATGATCCACCAGAGTTATTGTGTGTTCCTGAAGTAAATGGGCACACATCAAAAAGGGGGCGTTCCTCCTTTCTACATTAGCTTCAATGCTCATGATAAAATTTTACATAATGCTATGCTAGACTCAGGGGCATCCCATAACTTAATGGAAAAAGCAATCATGGAGAGACTGATCCTATATATCATAAGCCCATACAAGGACCCATTTTCCTTTGATTCTAGCCAAGTCAAGTGCCTTGGCCTAATCAAAGATTTGTTTGTGACTCTAGTCCAGTGACCAACAAAGAGTATTGTGATGGACATAAGAATTGTTGATATCCCACCCAAGTATGAAATGATGTTATATCGCTTATGGGGAGAAAAATTGCAGGGATCTTTATAGTTAGACATGTCACATGCCACCATCTTTGTGTTTGGTCAACAAAGGAAACTTTAAAAAGAAACATTAATGAAATACATGGTGAGTAGTGCAGAAAAACCATAGAATTTCCCTATATACTCCATGCATTCTGATATGGACTCTTTTATCTTGTACAATTCAGATAATGACAAAAATGAAATCACAGTTGTAGAAGAAAAACAAAAAACACCTGATAGTGAAAACATTTTTGATGAGTCTCTATGGCACTTAGATTTTTATGGATCTGTGAATAGATTAGGAGCAGGTGCAGGAGTTTGGATTTACAACATGGAAAATAATCATTCTGAAGGTCATGCATTTAGATTAAATTTTAAATGCACAAACAACATGGTAGAATATGAATCTCTAATTTTAGGACTACAAATGGTTAGAAAACTTGGAGCTAAGAGAGTTTCTATCATGGGAGACTTGGAATTGCTTATAAAATGAATCAAAGGTGAATACTCTGTGATTAATCCTAGACTTAGCCAATATAGAGAGACTATCCTAGGTTTCAATAAAGACCTTCTTGAAACCGACTTTGCTACCATTCTTAGGAAACAAAACATGCAAGAACATAGCCTGGCCACTAGTACCTGCAAGTTGCCTTTTGAGCGCAACCACTAGTCCACTACAGAAGTGAGACATAGGCCTGTTATAATTGACAATTTGAAAGGTAGATATTCTCACAAGATTCTCAAATTTAGGATTTCATGAATGCTGAAGGAGAATTTAAAACTGCAATATAGATATAGATTTTACAATAGACAATAACATAGATAGTAAGATAGATATAAATGCTTTAGATATAGGTAAATCCACTAATTTCACTAAATTAGAAATAGATAACTTAGAAAATTTAGAAATAGAAGAAATAATGGATGATGATCCTGAAATTCTAAACCTTAAAAATAACTTTTTGGCTAAGGGATTAGTCCCATTATAAGATTTGCTTGATTCAAATGAAGTAGTTAGGAAACCAAAAATGGAGCCTTTAAGATAGAAATAGAAGAATGTAACATAAGAACTGAAAAAAAAACACAAGCTTATCAAAATATCAAAAGCCTTACTTCCAGATGAAAAGATTAAATATATAAATTTGTTCAAAGAGTTTCAAGATGTCTATGCCTGGAGTTCTGAATACCTTAAGTCTTATGATATCAACATAATTTAACATAAGATACCTATCAAAGAAGATCATAAACCTTTTAAACAAAAGCTTACGAGAATTAATCCAGTTCGTATGCCACTCAATGAAAAGGAAGTAAAAATTATGTATGATGCACAAATCATAACACCCATTATATATTGAGATTGGGTCTCTAATTTTCTCAGTACTAGGAAGAAAACATGAGAAATTAGACTCTATGCTGATTTCAGAAACTTGAACAAAGTGTCATTGAAAGACAACTATCCTCTCCCAAAAGTGGACCACATTCTTCAAAGGGTAGTAGGCTCATCTAGAATTTCTTTACTTGATGGATTTTCTGGATACAACGAAATCTTAGTTCAACTAGAGGACCAAGCAAAGAATACATTTACTACTCCTTTGGGTACTTCATGTATTTGAAGATACCTTTTGGATTGATGAATGCAGAAGAAACATTCCAAAGAGCTATGGATATATCTTTTGCCAAAGAAATCCATGACTTTCTAGTTGTTTACCAAGATGACATCATAGTCTTTTCTAGGCCAGATAATGAATATCTAGATCACCTAAGAAGAGTTCCCATTAAATGCAGAAAATTTGGTATTTCCTTAAATCCCAAAAAGAAACTCTTTGGTCTAGAACAAGGTAAACTCTTGGGACACATAATATCTAAGGATGGAATTAGAATAGATCAAACTGGAATAGAGGCAATCCTGACCATCACTCATCCTAGAAACATCAAATAATTACAATCATTCTTAGGTAAAATAAATTTTCTTAGGAGATTCATTTCAAACTTAGCAGAATTAGTTAGAGAACTAAATAACATGTTAAAGAAATATTCAGCACTTAAGTGAACAATAGAGGCCAAACAATCTTTTGAGGCAATGAAAGAAGCCCTTACAAAAACACTAGTCCTCATAATTCCTCATTTCCAAAAAGATTTTATAATTTTTTCTTTTGCTTCAGAACATACTATTGTAGCAATCTTGTTGCAAAAGAATGATCAAGAATATGAGTAGCTTATTGCATTTTTCAGCAAATCTTTGAGAGATGCAACACTAAAGTACAACATAATGGGAAAACAAGCATTGGCTTTAGTGAAATCTATTAAATATTTTAGAGTATACATCTTGTATTCACACATCATTACTTATGTTCCAAATTCAAACAATGTAAACTTTGAAACGGGAACTGATACTGTCACCCGTTTCGTAGAGATAGCAAAAAAGTGACCTGATTTTGAAAAGGGGTGATGCAGAACAAACATGTTTTTTTTAGAGCATAGTTTTTGGAAGGAATGTCATGGGAAGGATAGCTTTATGTACATTACGTTTTAGAATGGTAGTGATTTTCATGCTGATTTTAAAAAGTGAGTATTTTGCATCACCCCCTTTTTTTAAAAGACCTGTTTTTTGGCTTTAAATTTTCTAATGTATAAAATGTAAATAATTATTTTGTAAATTTGATCATTTTTGAAGTGGTCGTTTTCTTCACATTTTCTTGTTTTTTATTTTAATTTTAACTTTTTTTTTAGTGAGGTTTTTATTGTTTTGCATTTTTAAATTAGGAGGTCGATATTTAGAATTTTCGATATTCTACATATTTATACATCCTTACTTAATTTTTCAATCCACATGAAATAATTTTTTCTAAAAAACAATATTTTTTAACAATGGACATAAAAATAACCATTTTTAACATAAATATAACTAAAAAACTACATGTTTTGATAATTTTTTGCTAGAATTGACATGTCAAAATCACAATTTTTATACGATAATTTTAACTAAAAATGGTTAAATAATAGCTTTTTTTATGAATTTCATGTCAAAAAAATAATAATAATCACTTTTTTTTCAAAAAATAATGATTAACTTAAAAATCAATGCGAAAATCACATATTACAAATATTGAACGTATAACAACCCTAATTGAGTGTTTATTCTTCTCATAAAATGTCAAAGTCAAAACATTGCAAAGATTGATTTACAAGCATAACTTAAATTTAATCAACAACGTCACGTAATCCAAACTCTTCGTCCTCTAGAGTTTCATCATTGTCTTCTTCCACAATATTTTCTGTTTCCTTTTGCTCATTTTCCTCTTCTAATGGGTCTTTGATGTCTGCGAATCTCCCAATGTATGTCTTTCCAAACATTCCATGTAATGGTGGTTGGGGTTCCTTTGCCTTTTTTGCCACACATGATTTACTAAAGTCCCTTTCTTCAACCCAATTTCTTGCATTTCATCTAGAAGAAATTGAAGAGCATTAATTCTTTGTTGAATGAAATTGCACTATAATGGATTTTTCTCAATTGCAATGCAATTTCTTCCTTTTTGAAGGCAGCATGCTAGTGTTGTACCTAATTATCAAGCACAATAGAAATAATGAAGTAAATTAGTACAATGGCATATTAATTAAAAAAAGAACATATTGAAATTCAAATCCATATAAAAAAACTTACTTGAGCCAGAAAATAAATCCAGAACCCAATCTCCTTCATTTGACTGTCGCAAAGACATGGCTAAATCGAGCTCCTAAATAACATTGGGTTACATTGTTTAAGTGCTCAAACAGCTTGATCGAGCGCTTAAAAAGGGTTGAATTGAGAAATCATTTTTTCCACCCAAATGTGCCATCTCTTGCCAAAAAGTGTAACCCAGCTCCATGCTTTCACCCTTATAGATTGTGAATTTCTAACAATGTATATCCTAATTATTATTATTATCCAATTTTAGGGTCATAGCCAAGCCAGACACCAAATTGGTGTATGAAACCCCCTTGTTTGTGGGATAAGAGACCCACCTCCACGCAACGATTTGATTATTTTCTACAAAGGCATACCTACTCTAACCCCTTCTGGTTTTTGAACCTACGACCTCTTAGGGGGAAACACATGCTCTTAACCATTAGGCAGTTGACCTGAGATGCCTCATGTTTAACTCTAATGTTATAGGAGCATTTTCTCAAGAACTCTATCCAATAATTGGACCTCACACACTCTATTGACCTCTAATTTCAATTTTGTGGCATTTCAAAGTTTACCCTCCAAAACTCATTTAAGGCCATAAATCACACTTAATATTGGTTTACTATATTTTTGAAATTTCTAATTCTTTATAACTAATCATTTAGTTTAGGTTGTTGTTTCTAAAAGGATATGGCCCAAAGCTTAATTATGTCCAATGTCACTTCATAATCCAATGATATGTAAGAAAGATCTCTTCCACTTGAATTAATAAGACAATAGAAACCTCACATACTCAAAACAAACATATTGAAAACCAATTTGATTCAATAGACCTAATCAAAACAAATAAAATCATTTTTCACATAAATGGCTTATTGAGATTATTTTTTCATATCGTACAACTGTACATCGATTGACGCATTTTTCATTTGATTTCATGGCGTACATTTTGCTAACAATGTTGAAAAAATCCAATCCATTTAATGTTGACAAAATACGATCTATTTAATGAAGTAAAAAATTACAATAAAATTTTTGCCTTTTTGGAAATGAAGTTCTAAAACATCTTTAATCCATCTCTTTTACAGGGCATTGACAACAAACAAGCAGTTCACATCACAAGGCTCAACCGACATATTGCTGAGCATAGATGCTATTTTAGATTTGTTTTCAACCTCTTCAATTTATTGCAATGATAATATGAATGTGTTGTGCCTTATTTTCATAAAAAGTTCACATCACAGGGCTAATGTAATTTGTCTTATTTTTTTTTATCTATTGTAACAACGTAAATATCTATCTCTCTTTTTGTGTCTTCATATAATTATGTGTATCTCTATGTAAGAAAGAAACTATATAGCTACAAATAGAAAGTAAATAGTATATCTATCTTAAGAAACTAAATAGTATATCTATTTTAAGAGGAACATGATTATTCACAAATGAATGTACTATCTATTTGTGATGAACTTGATGATATATATTGTATTATCAAGATTCATTGTCTCTATTTTTGTTAGTAGTTAGTCACTTGATGACATATATTGTATTATCGAGATTCATTGTCTCGATTTTTGTACGTAGTTAGTCTGTTTTATCCATGTCTCGATTTTTATACTTAGTTGGCCTGTTCTATCCATGTTTATTTAATGTTCATATATGATATTGTTAAATTTATTTATTTAATTACAATAGTTTTTTCTTTTCTAACATATTTATATTGGTACATGCATATGTATGACTTTTTCGGGACATTAATCAAGAATTTCCATTGCAAATTTGTAAAAGAGAGATCTCAAATATAGTTTTTACTTCTCTATCCTAAAAAGAGATTTTTGTCTTGAATAAAGCTTGAATGATCTTGCATCCAGTTTCAAGTGCAGATCAAGAAAAAGTTACAGAGTATACCTAAGTAAGCAGCAAAGCAAAGTCAAAGATAGATGGTCCTTTCCGTTCTTGTCACGGACTTCCATCCACCACTGTTGTGGCTCTTGTTATAAACTCGTTTCTTTTATCTACCACTGTTGTGGCTCTCGTTATAAACTCGTTTCTTTTAGACAAATTGGTTAGTTTTATAATAGACCCTGCGCTGATACTATCAAACCATTTTCGGCATATTGTATTTTGTTTCATTTACATGAAAGCATTGTCCTCTTTTTAAGCTACACATTGATCCTCTTTGTTTCATTTACATGAAAGCATTGTCCTCTTTTTAAGCTACACATGAAATTTGGAATTTTCACGCTGGCAAACTACACATTGATTATTTGATATCTTCTTTACTATCAAACTTTCATGGTATTTTTCCGATCGATCCTATTAAAATCTATAAAGCTGCAAGCATTTAACTTTTGCTTAGTGGAGCATAAATCTAACTGTAGAGTATCTCGGCCTATATTTAGGAGGCAGTTACTTGAACCAGTGACAATGTCATTAATGGGGCAAATATGTTTCAGGGATTACGAATCATTAGGTGATAAATCTTTTCTATTTATGAAAAGTTATACCAGTGATAACCACCGTAATAAATTCATTGTTGTCTTCTTCAAACAGAAAAAAAAGGTTTCTATTACCTAGTGTAAAATATATTCATTTTTTTTAAATTGAGGAGAAACCCATTTACTTAGGATCTACGGAGCCATATCCGAAATAAATAATTGGAAAAAATAAATAGTCACAGCGTTGATCGCATTTACCTCGTAGAGTTCTCAATCTGCACTGCAGTCATGTTCCTCTTGTGATTTGACAGTGAAAAAAATGTTTTTAAATTATGTTGTTACGGCGTTCTTTTATCTTCCATTATATCAACTTCGTAACATTAAGACGTTTGAAAGGAAATATTATTTTTCACTGTCACTGTGCAAAATTCTCCGTGGGTTATAATATGTCCTCGTATGGGATCTATTCGTGGGCACATATATTACTTTAATTATTTTAAATATATGGAAGAAATTGACATGATACTTGTTACTAAAGAGTTAAGATAATAACTTTTATTAATATACCTAATAATAGCCTTTATTAATATAAAATCAATAGGTAAGATAATAGTTTTTATTAACATAAAATCATAGTTTAATAATTTTCTCTGGTTGTTTCATGATAAAGATGACCATCTCCTTATGAAAGTTCTGCCCAGTAATCACTGTTTGGGGCGATTCTGAGAATCGCCCCACCACCCCGCGATTCTTAGAATCGCCCCAAATAGTGCTTACTGGTCAGAACTTTCATAAGGAGATGGTCATCTTTATCATGAAACAACTAGAGCAAATTATTCTTCTAAAATCTTAATATCCACCCTTCAAATCATTAACAAGTACAACCAGAGATCGACCTGAATCCGAGTGAGTGTTGTCTCCCCACGACACATTCCAACCGGGCCATGGACTAGGTTTCTACTCTACTGGCTTCGGGTTCAAGTGTCAGGGTTATAATATTCTTGGCATTGCGTTGAATTGGTACCGAGGTACTATATGCATTAATTACGTTGAGGTATTATGCGTCAATTACACTGAAGAGTTGCATTGAGAATTTGACAAACATTATATGGTGATAACATTATATCATATGCGTTATATTATATCATTACCGAATTGTATTTAAAATGGTCACCAATTTCCATGTCTGGAGGATGCGTGAAAGTTAGTGGAATTCCATGTTGTCATGGACTATCCATAATTGGTTGGACTATCTTAAGATGACCATCTCCTTATGAAAGTTCTGCCCAGTAAGCACTGTTTGGGGTGATTTTGAGAATCGCCGGGTGGTGGGGTGATTCTCAGAATCGCCCTGCCACCACCCAGCCGCCAGTTGTGGTGGCGGGACGGTGGCAGGGCAATTCTGAGAATCGCCCCACCACCCGGCGATTCTCAGAATCTCCCCAAACAGTGCTTACTAGGCAGAACTTTCATAAGGAGATGGTCATCTTTATCATGAAACAACCAGAGCAAATTACTCTTCTAAAATCTTAATATCCACCCTTCAAATCATTAACAAGTACAACCAGAAATCGACCTGAATCCGAGTGAGTGTTGTCTCCCCACGACACATTCCCACCAGGCCATGGACTAGGTTTCTACTCTACTGGCTTCGGGTTCAAGTGTCAGGGTTATATTATTCTTGGCGTTGTGTTCAATTGGTACCGAGGTACTATATGCATTAATTACGTTGAGGTATTATGCATCAATTACACTGCAGAGTTACATTGAGAATTTGACAAACGTTATATGGTGATAACATTATATCATATGCATTATATTATATCATTACCGAATTGTATTTAAAATGGTCACCGATTTCCATGTCTGGATGATGCGTGAAAGTTAGTGGAATTCCATGTTGTCATGGACTATCCATAATTGGTTGGACTATCTTAAGATGACCATCTCCTTATGAAAGTTCTGCCCAGTAAGCACTGTTTGGGGTGATTCTGAGAATCGCCGGGTGGTGGGGTGATTCTCAGAATCGCCCCACCACCCGGCGATTCTCAGAATCACCCCAAACAGTGCTTACTGGGCAGAACTTTCATAAGGAGATGGTCATCTTTATCATGAAACAACCAGAGCAAATTACTCTTCTAAAATCTTAATATCCACCCTTCAAATCATTAACAAGTACAACCAGAGGTCGACCTGAATCCGAGTGAGTGTTGTCTCCCCATGACACATTCCCACCGGACCATGGACTAGGTTTCTACTCTACTGGCTTCGGGTTCAAGTGTCAGGGTTATAATATTTTTGGCGTTGCGTTGAATTGGTACCGAGGTACTATATGCATTAATTACGTTGAGGTATTATGCGTCAATTACAATGCAGAGTTGCATTGAGAATTTGACAAACGTTATATGGTGATAACATTATATCATATGCGTTATATTATATCATTACCGAATTGTATTTAAAATGGTCACCAATTTCCATGTCTGGAGGATGCGTGAAAGTTAGTGGAATTCAATGTTGTCATGGACTATCCATAATTTTACTTTCTCCTCACGTAAGGGTTGGTTACTTATAAATATCGTGTGAAGAATCCCTTTCTGTTTGAGTTAATCGCATATGTAATTGCTAGCACGTAATCGACTAGTGTAATCACATGGCGGTGGTATGTGTATTTGCTAACCGTTATCATATGGCAATGGATCATATATTTATTGTTATATGTTCAATATTTGCTGGTGGGCCATTGGCATATAATGAGAGAGTGAGCATTGTTGCAAGGAACGGTTATCATATGGCAATGGATCATATATTGATTGTTATATGTTCAATATTTGCTGCTGGGGCATTGGCGTATAATGAGAGAGTGAGCATTATTGCAAGGAACGGTTATCATATGGCAATGGATCATATATTGATTGTTATATGTTCAATATTCGCTGGTGGGGCATTGGCATATAATGAGAGAGTGAGCATTATTGCAAGGAACGGTTATCATAGGGCAATGGCTCGTATATTGATTGTTATATGTTCAATATTTGCTGGTAGGGCATTGGCATATAATGAGCGAGTGAGCATTTTTATTGCAGGGAACGATAACGCTATAACTGAATTTGGATACGAAAGAGGGGACTGACTAATAACAAAATCATATGGAATAGGTGTGACTGTCTCCAAAATAGCACCCTGAACAAGAAATCCTGGCTTAGGGCCTTCAGGCTGCCTCTTAGCACTGATAGGAGGCTCACCACGTGCTTTACCCTCTGCCTTCAATCCGTCATTGGTTTTTCTTCTTAACAAGGCATCCTATGCGCACCTAGACGGTTGCACATGCTCAATTCGAACATGAACTCTCTTCTTGATAATCTTGGTACGAACCTCTTCCACGCCAATGGCTCACTTCGTTACGTTCCAGACAACGCCGGTGCAGCCATGGTAGAACTTGTGAGGCATCCCTTTGTGAATCGAACCATTGACCTTAACGTCCACGTACTGACCTATCTTGAAGGTCCTGCCGGGTGGTAGGGCGATTCTCAGAATCGCCCCGCCACCAACTGGTGGCGGGGCGATTCTGAGAATCGCCCCACCACCCGGCGATTCTCAGAATCGCCCCAAACAATGCTTACTGGGCAGAACTTTCATAAGGAGATGGTCATCTTTATCATGAAACAACCAGAGCAAATTACTCTTCTAAAATCTTAATATCCACCCTTCAAATCATTAACAAGTACAACCAGAGATCGAACTGAATCCGAGTGACTGCTGTCTCCCCACGACATATTCCCACCGGGCCATGGACTAGGTTTCTACTCTACTGGCTTCGGGTTAAAGTGTCAGGGTTATAATATTCTTGTCGTTGCGTTGAATGGGTACCAAGGTACTATATGCATTAATTACATTGAGGTATTATGCGTCAATTACACTGCAGAGTTGCATTGAGAATTTGACAAACGTTATATGGTGATAACATTATATCATATGCGTTATATTATATCATTACCGAATTGTATTTAAAATGGTCACCAATTTCCATGTCTGGAGGATGCGTGAAAGTTAGTGGAATTCCATGTTGTCATGGACTATCCATAATTTTACTTTCTCCTCAGGTAAGGGTTGGTTACTTATAAATATCGTCCTGAAGTGACGAATCCCTTTCTATTTGAGTTAATCGCATATGTATTTGCTAGCACGTAATCGACTAGTGTTATCACATGGCGGTGGTATGTGTAATTATCTTCTTGACAATCTTGTTACGAACCTCTTCCATGCTGATGGCTCGCTTGGTGATGTTCCAGACAACGCCGGTGCAGCCATGGTAGAACTTGTGAGGCATCCCTTTGTGAATCGAACCATTGACCTTAACGTCCACGTACTGACCTATCTTGAATGACCTATCTTGAAGGTCCTGCCTGGTGGTGGGGAGATTCTCAGAATCGCCCCGCCACTGCCCCGCCACCAGTTGTGGTGGCGGGGTGGTGGTGGGGCGATTCTGAGAATCGCCCCACCACCTAACGATTCTTAGAATCACCCCAAACAGTGCTTACTAGGTAGAACTTTCATAAGGAGATGGTCATCTTTACCATGAAACAACCAGAGCAAATTACTCTTCTAAAATCTTAATATCCACCCTTCAAATCATTAACAAGTACAACCAGAGATCGAACTGAATCCGAGTGAGTGTTCTCCCCATGACACATTGCCACCGGGCCATGGACTAGGTTTCTACTCTACTGGCTTCGGGTTCAAGTGTCAGGGTTATAATATTCTTGCCGTTGCGTTGAATTGGTACCGAGGTACTATATGCATTAATTACATTGAGGTATTATGCGTCAATTACACTGCAGAGTTGCATTGAGAATTTGACAAACGTTATATGGTGATAACATTATATCATATGCGTTATATTATATCATTACCGAATTGTATTTAAAATGGTCACCAATTTCCATGTCTGGAGGATGCGTGAAAGTTAGTGGAATTCCATGTTGTCATGGACTATCCATAATTTTACTTTCTCCTCAGGTAAGGGTTGGTTACTTATAAATATCGTCCTAAAGTGACGAATCCCTTTCTGTTTGAGTTAATCGCATATGTATTTGCTAGCACGTAATCGACTAGTGTTATCACATGGCGGTGGTATGTGTATTTGCTGACCGTTATCATATGGCAATGGATCATATATTGATTGTTATATGTTCAATATTTGCTGGTGGGGCATTGGCATATAATGAGAGAGTGAGCATTGTTGCAAGGAACGGTTATCATATGGCAATGGATCGTATATTGATTGTTATATGTTCAATATTTGCTGCTGGGGCATTGACGTATAATGAGAGAGTGAGCATTATTGCAAGGAATGGTTATCATATGGCAATGGATCATATATTGATTATTATATGTCCAATATTCGCTGGTGGGGCATTGGAATATAATGAGAGAGTGATCATTATTGCAAGGAACGGTTATCATAGGGCAATGGCTCGTATATTGATTGTTATATGTTCAATATTTGCTGGTGGGGCATTGGCGTATAATGAGCGAGTGAGCATTTTTATTGCAGGGAACGATAATGCTCTAATTGAATTTGGATACGAAAGATGGGACTGACTAATAACAAAATCATATGGAATAGGTGTGACTGTCTCCAAAACAGCACCCTCAACAAGAAATCCTGGCTTAGGGCCTTCAGGCTGCATCTTAGCACTGATAGGAGGCTCACCACGTGCTTTACCCTTTGCCTTCAATCGGTCATTGGTTTTTCTTCTTAACAAGGCATCCTCTGCGCACCTAGACGGTTGCACATGCTCAATTCGAACATTAATTCTCTTCTTGATAATCTTGTTACGAACCTCTTCCACGCTGATGGCTCGCTTGGTGATGTTCCAGACAACGCCCGTGTGGCCATGGTAGAACTTGTGACGCATCCCTTTGTGAATCGAACCATTGACCTTAACGTCCACAAACTGACGCCGGGTGGTGGGGCGATTCTCAGAATCGCCCCGCCACTGCCCCGCCACCACAACTGGTGGCGGGGCGGTGGCGGGGCGATTCTGAGAATCGCCCTACCACCCGGCGATTCTCAGAATCGCCCCAAACAGTGCTTACTGGGCAGAACTTTCATAAGGAGATGGTCATCTTTATCATGAAACAACCAGAGCAAATTACTCTTCTAAAATCTTAATATCCACCCTTCAAATCATTAACAACATCATATGGAATAGGTGTGACTGTCTCCAAAACAACACCCTCAACAAGAAATCCTGGCTTAGGGCCTTCAGGCTGCCTCTTGGCACTGAGAGGAGGCTCACCACGTGCTTTAGCCTCTGCCTTCAATCGGTCATTGGTTTTTCTTCTTAACAAGGCATCCTCTGCGCACCTAGATGGTTGCACATGCTCAATTCGAACATGAATTCTCTTCTTGATAATCTTGTTACGAACCTCTTCCACGCCGATGGCTCGCTTGGTGACGTTCCAGACAACGCCCGTGCGGCCATGGTAGAACTTGTGAGGCATCCCTTTGTGAATCGAACCATTGACCTTAACGTCCATGTACTGACCTATCTTGAAGGTCCTGCCGGGTGGTGGGGCGATTCTCAGAATCGCCCCGCCACCACAACTAGTGGCGGGGCAATGGCGGGGCGATTCTGAGAATCGCCCCACCACCCGGCGATTCTCAGAATCGCCCCAAACAGTGCTTACTAGGCAAAAATTTCATAAGGAGATGATCATCTTTATCATGAAACAACCAGAGAAAATTACTCTTCTAAAATCTTAATATCCACCCTTCAAATCATTAACAACATCATATGGAATAGGTGGGACTGTCTCCAAAACAGCACCCTCAACAAGAAATCCTGGCTTAGGGCCTTCAGGCTACCTCTTGGTACTGAGAGGAGGCTCACCACGTGCTTAAGCCTCTGCCTTCAATCGGTCATTGGTTTTTCTTCTTAACAAGGCATCCTCTGCGCACCTAGATGGTTGCACATGCTCAATTCGAACATGAATTCTCTTTTTGATAATCTTGTTACGAACCTTTTCCACGCCGATGGCTCACTTGGTGACGTTCCAGACAACGCCCGTGCGGCCATGGTAGAACTTGTGAGGCATCCCTTTGTGAATCGAACCATTGACCTTAACGTCCACGTACTCACCTATCTTGAAGGTCCTCAGATATGCGCTGATCTGGGCATATCCCTTCTTCCTGAAGGGCCTGGCGAATAGATCCCTCGTCCGATGCAATTCCTAATGCAATTCCTAGCACACGCTGCATTTTGAAATAGGTAACAACTCTCATCTCATCGTAACACGTTGGTGTTATAATTATATAGTTTTTTTCCATCCTACGCAGCTGGAATCAAATCATAAGTATTTTCCCTTAGCATTTTCAAAACACTATATATCACTATGCAATCCCTGGTAAAACTATATATTTATGGTTTCGCGACCCTTCAAATGAACAAATCTTAGTTTATGGTTCTTTTCGATTGTGATTATGTTTTTGGCAAAGTGAAATAAATACGACTCAGGTAAACTCTGGGTATTAATGAAAATCTGAATATATAAGTTGAGCATATTATTATCGAGTTATGTGATGTGGCAATACACTGATTTTCATATTGTACAACTGTACATCGATTGGCGCATTTTTCATTTGATTTCATGGCATACATTTTGCTAACAATGTTGACAAAATCCAATCTATTTAATGTTGACAAAATACGATCTATTTAATGAAGTAAAAAATTACAATAAAAATTTTGCCTTTTTGGAAATGAAGTTCTAAAACATCTTTAATCCAACTCTTTTACAGGGCATTGACATTGAACAAGGCTCAACCGACATATTGTTGAGCATAGATGCTATTTTAGATTTGTTTTTCAACCTCTTCAATTTCTTGCAATGATAATATGTTGTGCCTTATTTTTCATAAAAAGTTCACATCACAGGGCTAATGTAATTTGTCTCGTTTTTTTTTTTTTTATCTATTGTAACAACGTAAATATCTATCTCTCTTTTTGTGTCTTCATATAATTATGTGTATCTCTATGTAAGAAAGAAACTATATAGGTACAAATAGAAAGTAAATAGTATATCTATCTTAAGAAACTAAATAGTATATCTATTTTAAGAGGAACATGATTATTCACAAATGAATGTACTATCTATTTGCGATGAACTTGATGATATATATTGTATTATCAAGATTCATTGTCTTGATTTTTGTTCGTAGTTAGTCACTTGATGATATATATTGTATTATCGAGATTCATTGTCTCGATTTTTTGTACGTAGTTACTCTGTTTTATCCATGTCTCGATTTTTGTACTTAGTTGCCCTGTTTTATCCATGTCTCTATTTTTGTACTTAGCTGGCCTGTTCTATCCATGTTTATTTAGTGTTTATATATGATATTGTTAAATTTATTTATTTAATTACAATAGTTTTTTCTTTTCTAACATATTTATATTGGTACACGCATATGTATGACTTTTTTGGGACATTAATCAAGAATTTCCATTGCAAATTTCTAAAAGAGAGATCTCAAATATAGTTTTTACTTCTCTATCCTAAAAAGAGCTTTTTGTCTTGAATAAAGCTTGAATGATCTTGGATCCAGTTTCAAGTGCAGATCAAGAAAAAGTTACAGAGTATACCTAAGTAAGCAGCAAAGCAAAGTCAAAGGTAGATGGTCCTTTCCGTTCTTGTCACAAACTTCTATCCACCACTGTTGTGGCTCTTGTTATAAACTCATTTCTTTTATCTACCATTGTTGTGGCTCTCGTTATAACCTCGTTTCTTTTAGACAAATTGGTTAGTTTTCTCTCACGGTCATTAGCCATTCGGACACAGAGTTTATGCGATATGTATATATTCCCAAGCGTAAGTTGCATTTTCTTTAACTTCATGATATTTTGCTGCATTTTTTGATAGTAAATGTTTACTTGTCTAAGTCTTGTTTATAGTGGATATGACTCTTGGTGAAGACATTTATCGAACTCTATATATAATGTTTATTTCAAGAGTGATAAATTCCTTTTCTTTTATACTAGAAAGGAAGAGGGTTTCGACCTATCTATACTGTTCCTACTTTCTTTTGACTGTTTAGAAAAGGAGGTCTCAATTTAGTTGGTTGTAAAACCTCATCTTTCTTCTTTGTAGTTTTATAACGAATTTCTTTAAACAACATTATTCACACACAACAATGATCTTTATTTATTCATAGACCCCACATATACATATATATAGTATTGGATGCCCAGTAAGCACTGTTTGGGGTGATTCGTAGCACATAAAAATTTGGTTTTACTAGCATTTTTTAAAAAATTTGAAAATTGACCCTAAAAAAAAAATCATCGTTCCAGTATATCACTTTTTCATTTTGAAGCTGTATTTTGCACGAAAATTTCGTAGTAAATTTCGTAGTCACTGCCATTTTTAAAACATGTTCAAAATTGACCCCTAAAAAATAAAATCATCGTTCCAGTATACACACTTTTCGTTTTTAGCACTGTTTTTGATGTTTTTTCGGGGTTTTTTGGCCAGAGTTCCCGTTTTGAGTTTATAGTTCCCGTTTCAAAGTTTACATTGTTTTCAGTAGTAAAGGACATTCTGACACAGGATGGACCTGAAGGAAAGAGAGGCAAATGGATTTCCACTATTTTAGAATATGACATACAAATAAAGCCTACAAAACTTACCAAAGGCCAAGGTTTAGCTAAACTTATGGCTGAATCGGACTGTCAGGCCTTAGATATAAATTTCATTGGTAGCCTAAATGATTAGGAAGAGATGGTGACTCCACAAATCAATGAAACTTTTACAGATTCACCTTGGTATGCAAATATCATATTTGTTTTACTAAACCGACAAGCTCCTCCTGGTTTATCTGGAACTAAAGCTAGTATTTTGAAAATTAAATCAATGAAATATTGTATCATAGATAATGCTTTATTTTGGAAAGATAATGGTGGAAATCTATTAAATTTTTTATTGAAAGATGAAGCTAACAAAGCTATTCAATAATTTCATGCAAGAGATTGTGGAGGACATCTATATTGGAAAACAACTGCTAACAAGATTCTAAGGGAAAGTTTTTACTGGATCACCCGTTTTGTTGATGTCAACTAACATGTGACCTCTTGTCATCAGTGCCAAATATTTTAGGGTAACAGAAAACTCTTACCACTACCTCTCAAACCAATCTCCACAAAAATGAATTTTCAACAATGGGGTTTAGACTTCATTGGAGAAATTCACACATCCTCCTCAGCCCAGCATAAATGGATTTCGATAGCCACTGATTACTTTACAAAATGGATACAAGCCATCCCTTCTAAACAAGCCACAAAATCTGCCATTATCTCATTCCTTGAAAATAATATCCTTTCATGATTTGGATGCCCCCAAAATCTCTTCACTGATAATGTAGCTACTTTCAAATCCAAGAAAATGTTAGAATTTTGTAACAAATGTCACATTACCCTTAGCCATTCCAGTGCCTATTACCCCCAAGGTAATGGAATTGCAAAATCCTCAAACAAAATCCTTGTCAATGTCATCAAGAAACTACTAGAGGACAATAAGAAGACGTAGAATAAAAACTTGGTTAATGCTTTATGGGCAGACGGACTAACTACAAAAAAAAGCCATTGGTACATCTCCTTATCAACTAGTATATGGAATGGATGATATTTTTCCTTCCTCTTTGGGAGTACCAATGATGAATATCATTCAAGAGTTATAAGTAGAACCAAATGATATCCAAAGGAGGATAAATCAAACAATACACTTGCAAAAAACCATAGAAGAAGTCTATCCCAAATCACAAGTAATCCAGGATAAAATCAAAAGGATTTTTGACAAAAAGACCAAAGTTGATGATTTTTACATAGGTGATAAAGTTCTCAAACGGGATTCTAGAAGAGAAGACAAAGGTAAACATGGAAAATTTGATTTCCTATGGCAAGGCCCTTATATCTTTTATGGTTACAGAGGTAACAATGCATTTTTCTTGAGAAAGTTAAATGAAGCAGATCTACCAGGAGGACTTGTCAATGGTAGAATGTTGAAGCACTACTTATCCACAGATTAATAGTAGCTCATTTTACTTTTCTCATTGTATATAACATTGTAGATTATAGATTCAATTGGATGGTAATCTTTTAGTGTTGAATCCCGGAGAGAAGGCCCTGAGCTTTGAAAGGTTTACCATCATAAGTATGAATAAATAAGATTACAAAGGAGTAGTCACAAGATAAACAAAATTTAGAATTTCAAAAGGCTACTAATTGTAAAGTTTTTGACATTTCACCAGGAAATTCCATTCCCACATGGAACCACTGTTACAGTCCTATAATAATAGGGTTCATAATTTTGAATTGGCTATGGTTAGTCTTGTAATATTGTACATATTTTTTCTTTCTGCAAAATGTTTTCCATATTAAAAATTAAAAAAATGTAAAGAGGGTATTCCTAAAATAATAATCGAAGGACAAAAGAAAAGAAAAAAGGTCAAAAAAATGAAAAATATGAACACCAAAGTGAGATAAAAATAGATCATGAAAGTGTGCAAATTCAAATGCTAGTACTTTTTACTCTAGTATGCAAAATAAGGTTGAGTGCAACTTGTCAAAAATGCCACAATCCATGATGGTAAAAAGGTTTAATCTTGACTCATTCATGCTATAAATTTTTTGTTCATAGATAGGGAATAAAGATCAAGCTAAACTGTTTAACCCTAGCAGATCAGTAGTTAGGTAGAGAATAATAATGAGCTCATCAGTTTAATCAAAGCCATTGGAAGTTATAAGGTTAGAATTAGATAGTTTGCTTATCAAAATAAAAGGAAATAAAGGGTCAGCATGTTCAAATGCACCCAATAAATTAAGAGAAACAGTTAGGGTAAATAAATTACAGGTAGAGGAAGTTTTGCAAAGTGCACAAGGTTGCTAAGTCAAAAACACGTTTATCATGTTCAATCCTATGTTTCATGTGTAGGAGGAAATGTGAGAAAGAAAGGATTCTCACCAAGTTTGCTTACTAATTTCCCCTCATTTCACTACACCCCCACATACTTATTTGCTAATTTCCCCCATTATCCCTTCATTACTTGTAAATACCCTTTTCCCAGCATTTTGACCTTTTACCTCTTGGTTTCAAACACTCCCCCTAGAAATAACCCTTCAAAAAATCATACCCCTTCCGAAAAACCCATTTCCCTAGTGCGAAACCCATTCCCCATTACAATTATCACTTTCCACCCTTATTAATTTCCCTTTTCCCCTTGAAAACCCACAAAAAACCTTTTATCCTAAGTTTTTGATATTCCCCCGCATTTTTTAATTAACATCCCCACTTCATATTTCCTCGATATCTTTTTGACGCACCAACCCTTGGTGAAGTTAAAGAAAACCCCTCCATATAACCCATGGTCCCACCTTAATTAACCATTTATTTATATTCAAAATCCCAACATTATTGGTTAATTAATTACAATTATCTGTAATTAAATCCTGGGCCTCACCAAATCACTTTGCCGACTGCATCCGTGCAACTTAACTACGAGATATACCTCTGATCTCCTACCCCTAGATCCGACGTTGTACAACCATATCACACAGATTCATTGTCCGACAGTTAATAGACTGAAAGCACACGAGATTCAGGGTTTTGGCTGAGCACTCTTTGGCTACGTGGCAGAACTATGTTCCATTGCATGCTCAAGAAAAATATTGCCTGTCATCCAAAAGCGGTGCGATGGTGCACAAAAACACCTCCTCACCGAAACTAAAAATTTCCCACTGTTCATTTAATAATTTCCATGCCAAAATGTGACCGTTATAGGTTAAAAGGTCGAAAAGGCCCCAATTCGCTCTTTTCTTACGTTTTCACTGTAAACCTCTGCTAAGCCATTTGTGACATGTTAAACCTCTGTGCGACCAAATTGACCACCTTTTTCCCCCTGAAGGCACTGCTGATACCCAATTGAAGTAGCCAATTGACAGTTGAAGCATCAATACCTTCTGCAGTTACCACATAATCCCTCTGCACGCCAAGTTGCTAATTTCCAGATATTCTTGGAAAAAACCATAATGACCATTGAATTTGAAAACGCACAGTTGTAATTAAGTGGTTAATTAATTGAATTAATTAAGAAACCCTACTAAAATTGAAGAGAAACTTATTTTTGGTGACTATCATCGACATTAATATATGTTTTAACCTTTAAATTAATTTGACAACATTTAACAGCGCAAAGAAGATTAGATAGGGTTACAGGCTTTTGCAGAGGTTGTTCTCCATTGAAGGACATGAAGGAGGGAGCTCCACCCCTCCTACAAGAAGGTTGTGGCCAGCAGAGGTAAAAAACCAATAGAATATGATAAAGGTCCTTCAGATGGAAGGAAAAGGAACATTGAAGAGGAGAAAGATGGTACTAAATCAAGGGAGAATAATAGCACTAAAGAAAATGAGGAAGCAGACAAGGAACAAGGAACAAAAGACAAAGCACAAAAGGGACCATGCAAACCCAAAGCTATGATCAAACCTAGAGTAGTTTTAAATGATCCTGCTCTGCAGGCACACATGGACCACATGCAGACATATGCAATCATTTGTAAATTCATGGGCTTATGGCCCACTAAAAAATCTTTACAAACGTGGATTAAATACCACTAGAAACCAAAAGGAAGAATAGACCTACATCTTGGGTCAAAGGGATTCTTTACTGTGGTCTTTGCAAATATTGAAGATAAGGAAAGAGTATTTGAAGGAGGGCCCTACTTTTATGCAGCAACAGGCCTTTATATGCGACCATGGATTATGAATTTTATCCTAGAGCGTGAGACTTTTACCTTGGTCCCAATTTGGGTTAGACTCTACTCCCTACCTCTTGATTACTGGCAAAAAAAATCCTTATCTGTCATAGAAAATAAGTTACGACATTTTGTCAAAGCTTTTGAGGCCACTAGAAGGGGAAAATATACTTCCTTTGCAAGAATATGTGTGGATATGGATCTCTCTGGAGCTCTACCACATGAGGTAATCTTGGAAGTGTTTGATGAAAAATGGGTGCAAACAGTGGATTATAAACATATTCCATTCATATGTCGCAAATGTCATGAGCATGGGAACCTATTTAGAGACCGTCCTCTGAGTAAAATAGAAAACAAGAGTAGAGCTAACACCATGAAAGATACTGAAAGCTTTCAAGAAGTGGTATATAAATGAAAAGGAGGCTAAAGGGGGCCGAAGCTACATCAAACAGAAGGGCAACAAGCCATTCAGAACAGGTTCCAAGTACTAGAAGAGGAATAAGAGATAGCAAAAGCAAATCAAGCAAAGGGAGGAAGTCCAATGGAGGAAGAGAACGAAGAAGATGGTGAACAAACACAAGATATTAATAAGCAGAAGGAAACTATGATGAGTGATACAAAATTGAAAATGGACCAGGAAATGACCCAGAGTGAGATGGAGATGGAGGACCATGAACTATAGGAGATTCTTGATAAAAGAGAACCTAGATCTGGAAGGATTCTTGAAACAAGGAACCAGGGAGTGGATATACTCATTACCTCCAGAGGAGTTCAATAGAGTTTAGTAGCTGCTTATATGGAAAACTCATACCAAAAGGTTGGAGAAGCAAAGAAACAATGAAAGGCAGGGCAGGGAAGGTGTGAAAACTATGAAAACCACACCAGGATTAGCAGCCAGAAACCCAAGAACTAAAAGAGGCAGGAAAAAGCAGAATTAGCTATCGATGGAATATGGAAAGCTAATGATAGATTCAGGTAAGATGAAATACTTTAAAAACTACTCCTTTACAAATATTTAGTAATGAGGTTCACTTCTTGGAATATTAGGGGTCTAGGTAGTAAAGGAAAACAAAGATCACTTAGTAATAGAATGAAACAAGAAGCACCAATGTGATCTTCATTGAGGAAACTAAATGTTCCATTCAAAAATTAAAATAAATTCATAGAAAATGGTTCAATCAATTTGAGTTTCTAGAGGTCAAAGCAGAGAATACATCAGGAAGCATACTCACTCTTTGGAACCCCAAAAAAATTGACATTATAGATGTTGATGCAACCAGGGATTATTTCTCAGTGGTCATTCAGCTTGTGGGAGATAAGGAAACCTACCTGGTCACGAATGTGTATGGCCCCGAAATAATGGATGGTAAACTCAAGTTTTTAGATTCTCTGGAGGATCTCAGAGATAGACATGCAGGAATACCATGGATCTTGGGGGTGATTTGAACATGATCAAATCACTTTCAGAGAAAAAAGGGTGAACCAGAATTCTAGGTAAAGACTTTATGGCATTTCAAACCTTTATAGATAATATGAAGCTAGTGGAAATTGTAATGAGTAATGGTATCTTTACTTGGAGCAATAAAAGAGGAGGAGAGTCTCAGGTGGCCTCAAAATTAGACAGATTCATAATCTCAAAGGACCTTATGCTCAATGACAAGGAAATGGTAGCAAAAGTTATCCCCTTTGGAGGCTCTGATCATTGGCCGGTTCAACTGGAGGTTCAGGGCATTGGTACCCCCTGGAATGGACCTTTCAGATTTGAGAATGTCTGGCTTTCCCACCCAGATTTCATCAGCAGCATTGCCAACTGGTTGTCAGAATATTTGAATATTCAGGGCATAAGAATGTTCCTTCTACAAAAAATACTAAAACATATCAAGCTCAGGCTCAAAGATTGGAACAAGAATGAATATGACAATATTTTTGAAGCAAAAAAATATGTTGAAGGTAAAATGCAGGAACTCAACCAAGCCCTTACCATGGATGGCTTTGATAAAGTCAGAAGTGATCAAGTCACCAAATATCATAAAGACTTGGAGAATTTATGCAAACAAGAGGAAATATTTTGGAGATAGAAATCTAGAGTTCAATGGCTAAAAGAAGGAGAATGTAACACTAGATTTTTCCATAGATCCACTATGGAAAATAGAGCTCACAACAAGATTTCATCGATCAAGGATGAGGGAGGTAAAGTTATCAATTCTCATGAAGAAATAGAAGCTATGCTAGTTCAACACTTTTGAGGTATAGCAAAGGAAACCTGTGCAGATAGAGAACATTCCATCAGGGACTTAACAAGACATATACCTAGGCTGGCGTCTAGAGAGGACAATTTCAACCTTAATAGGCCAGTGATTGAAGAGGAGGTCAGTGAAGTCCTCGAAGAAATCCAAAATGGTAAGGCGCTAGGCCCAGATGGTTTCAATGTAGATTTCTTTAAAGCATACTGGAATATAGTCAAACAGGATATTCTAAATGTAGTAGAAGATTCCAAGATGAATAGAACTATTTTGAAGGTGATAAATACCTCCTTTATCTCCCTGATCCCTAAACATGATTTGGCTTAAACTCCTATCAGGTTTAGACCCATAACTTTCTGCAATGTTGTTTACAAAATAATATCCAAGGTTGTGGCTAATAGAATCAAACCTCTTCTTCCTTCCGTAGATTCTATGGAACAATCTGGATATGTGGAAGGTAGAAAAATTCTCAATAACATCATTCAAGCACATCAGGTGGTGCACTCTCTAACTACGAATAGGAAGACTGGAATGATCATGCAATTGGACGTAGCCAAAGCTTATGATAAGCTGAATTGGACCTATATCATGAAAGTTCTTATTGCTTTTGGGTTTGATCGCAATTGGGTTAGATGGGTCATGGCCCTAGTTACTTCTTCCATCTTTTAAATTTTGGTTAATGGTTCTCTCTTAGAGACTTTTATTCCTTCAAGAGGCCTCAGGCAAGGTGACCCACTCCCTCCCATTATCTTCATCCTCATCGTGGAAGGACTGGGTCAGTCTATCAAGCATGCAAAAGAAGTTGGCAAGATCAAAGGTCTCCAACTTTCTAAAAATTGACAGGCCTTGACTCATCAACAATTTGTTGATGATACCATGCTACAGGGAATCTCCACGGTCAAAGAAGCTCTTATGTATAAGCAAATCCTGAGTGACTTTTCCATGGTTTCAGGTATGGAAGTTAATCTCTCGAAATCTAAGATTTTTTTCTTTAATAGTAATATTGCTATTCAGAGGAATATCTCCAAAATTTTGGGCTTTCAAGGTGATATCTTACCATCAAAATATTTGGGAGTTCCTCTAATAGCCAAACCTTTACACAAGAGCATCTAGGAGCTGGTGATTAATAAGTTGCAGGATAAAATGAGGAAATGGACTATTAGATCTTTAAACTTGGCCAGTAGGTTGGTGCGTACAAAGGTTTTCCTTCAATCAATCCCAATCTTCATGCTATCAGCTCTCCCAGCACCAAAAGGAGTCCTGCAACAATTTAGAACCATACAAAGAGACTTTCTTTGGGGCAAGGGGGAACAATAGGGGCCTAGTAAAAGAAAACAGTTTCTGGGAGATCAGAGGAGGAGACTTATCTTTATTCTGGGAGGATAAATGGCAACAAGAACCTATATTGTTAAAAGAGGACTTGGGGGACCTTCAGATTCTAAAGGGTTATCTAATGTAAAATATTTTTGGGACCAAACCAACAGTATAGGAAAATGGAGAACCTGGAGGAACTTTTATTTTAGGGATGACAACCACCTAAAAGCTAAAGCAGAGAGACTAATGAAAATTTTAGAACAAATGAAGATTTTAATGTTAGGGGGGCTTGACCAACTGAGATGGGGCAATAATAATCACGGTACCTTTAATATTAAAGAGGCCAAACTCATACTCCTTGAACTGGATTCCTATGTTCTGGATAGGATTTGGCAAGTCCTATGGAGGCATCAAGGCTGGATAAAAATTAAACTCCTCATGTGGCTGGTTCAGCATAGGAAAATTTTGACCTGGGATAACATTTGGAAGAGGAGTGTCTTTTGGCCTTCCAGATGCCAGCTCTGTGAAGCCCAAGAGGAAACAATGGAGCACCTTCTCAACAATTGCATTTTTACCTCCATGTTGTGGGATTCGTTTGCCACCATTTTCCAACAGAATAATAGGGACAAAGGGAGTATTATAAACACCCTAAACAACTAGAGAAGAAACTTTTTAGATTATGAAGTTCTTGGCTAAGCATGGGCTCTTATGCCAAGCTTCATGATTTGGAATGTCTAGAAAGAAAGGAACAATAGAATCTTCAAGAACGAAAGGAAGCCATCGCAACTCCTTTATGAGTAGATCTTAAAACAGCTCAAGGAGATGGTCGGCACTATAGTGATAAATATCCCTAAGAACACACCTTCAACAACATAACTGAGAATTATTAGTAAGCTGGGTTTGCTAGGGCCTGGATAGGAAGGTAATTACAATGGAATCTGAGCAAGATTTCTAGCATCCTCCCCCTAAGGTTTTTTTGAAATACAACATTGATGGAGCTTCAAAAGGCAAGTCGGGCACTGCTGGTTATGGAGGGGTGTTAAGGGATGAGAACAAAAGTATTATTTTCGTCTTCTATTGCCACTTAGGAAGAGCCAACAAGAACATTGTAGAATTAATGTCTATGGAGCAATGTTTAGATTTCCTAGAACAAGATAACTACCAAAATGTGATTGTTGAAGATAATTCAAAGTTAATCATTAACTCGGTCAAGAGAATCAGCTAGGGTACAAAGCCATAAAAAGCCTCAAGAAACTAAAGGTTGATCCAGGTCTTTCAACGGATTCAGTTTCACATCCAGTGCCTTCAAACAGTAAGTTTTAAACATATGTGAAGAACAACTAATAAATTGACAGATCTTTTGGCCAATCAAGGAGTGATCTACAGAGAATATACGGTTGCGACGAGTTGGCAAGAGTTGCCTTAGAACAGATTAAAGGAAAATTGTTACAACCAGGCAGATGAGGATAAGATGGTGTTTCGGAATAGAGCCATGGAGTCATGGTCCAGATGACTCAGTTTCTTTATGATTAATGGTTTTTTCATAGTCAGGTCTTTAGTGGGTGCAACCCATTGTCAGCCTTCGCAACTAGGGAAAGTACGTTCATAGAGGCTCCAGGAGGTAGTAGCTCGAGAGACTCTGGCTTTTGGATGATCAACAGGATGGCGGGAGTTACATATTTTATTTGTTCCGGTAGAGTAGATATAGTGAGAGATCAGAATCCAAGAACTCTCAGTGGCCTCAAAACCCTGGGTTTTCCTTCTTTTATCGCAATGCCATGTCTGGGGCAGTTTTTTGGTGACCGCAATCCTTTCAAGTGGGAAGTGGTTTTTCCAAAATGGGAGTGATTCCATTCAGGGAACTACACATGGTAGTAGGGTCAGATAGAATACAACCCTCATCGCGCGCTATTGTTCGATGATGTAGACCTGTGTGATATGATCCTCAATCATATTAAGCAAGGTGGATCTACGTTTGGGATCGATCGAGTAAGTTAGTTGGTCCATGTGGGTAAGCATCATGCTTCTAAGTACTGCAAAATCAGCCACAGTTGTTGGATCAGGTGAGGAGGTTCGACGGTTGAGATTACATATGCAAGTCAAGAAGATGGTCGGAAGCATTAATGCATTTTATTCTTGGTGAGATGCAAAATTTTCATGGCAGGAAATGATTTTTTTTGTACACTCTATAGGTTCGCGGGTTTGTGAGCTATTCAGACATGAAATCCTTATAGGTTAGTACATTTGTTCCTCTTTGAGTCTGATTCTTTATTCTTGTTAGCCGCCTTCAACACTTTTTTGCTTTTGAGAGTTTTGAGGTTTGGTTTGTAGGGGTCGAGGCTTTTGCCTTTGGCCCGATAACAGATTGAGAATGGTTTTTCCCTTGGTCCACACCTCTTCATGGATTGTTGTATTTTATGTATTTTATTTACTTATTAATTAAATATAAGGTCTGACTGTTGCTTCAACAAAAAAGGGAAGAGAAACTTATTTGTACATCCCAAACCCTTTTACATACTGTAATTACCCTCCCACTATTCCAGAGTGTCTAAACCTCACTCCTCAAAACACCAAAAGCCTAATTAAATTTAGTAAAACCTAATTATGGCTTCCCGAACCTCTCTAGACATAAGACCTCTGCAAACCCCTCACCTGGAAATTTACAACCTTGCCTTAGCAGACTGAGACTTTCAAATTAAGGAAATAGCTTCCCCTACCTACCTATTGAAACTCCACTACTAGAGAAAAGGCAAAAAATTAAGCCAGAATGATGGCATTCACATTTGCGAGTCCAATTTTCCCAAGTACTATTTCCCATAGGTACATCCATTCCTAGAAACCATTCATTTCTACCAAGCTTGCTACAGAACCAATCAAAGAGCCATTGTAACCTTTGACCAACAAGTTTTATCCACCATCATTGCACAATCCATTAATCAAATGTTGCAAAGCTAGCCAAGCCAAAATGACACCCCACTTTCAATTGAAGGCTTGCTTGATCTTTATACCAAGTTAGACATACCCAAGAAGGCTCAGATTATTCAAACTTTCACCATTAAAGAGTCTCACACTCCAATAGATAGTTCCCCTTATGCTGCTGCCATTTTTTCTGAGAGAGGTAGACAAATTATTACCATGCTCTCTTGCATTTTAGGATACACCATAGATGAGCATGTGGATGAGGTTGTCCTAGCATTCCTTTCTATATTTTTCCCAGGAAAGCCTCCTCCTATAATGTATAACTATGCTTAGTTCATAGCAGACAGAATACATGAAAAATTCATTAGACTACCAAATGACAAAGTTTTCAAGTACTCTTCAGTTTTGTTTCACATGTTCCTCTACTCTTAGTCAGATAAGTCTCCAATCTACATTCAGAAGTTGGACACCATAGGCAATCCAAGATCATTCATCTTTTGGACACGAGTGATCCAAGAATACTCCACTGTTTTTTCCTACAAAGACTTAATTGATTCATTTGTGCATCCTATTGTAAACATGCTAACCAGTAGCTATTAGCCTGGGATCAGTCAGGAAATTAAAAGTTTTTTATGGTTTGAAAAGAACAATAAAGTGTGAGATTGGTATTTAGACCAATAAAGTGTGAGATTGGTATTTATACCAGCACCACACAGAGATAACGATATATGGATGCCAACTGGCTCCCTACAAACGACCCAAATACCTCCCCGTCAGGTTATTTACATTAGAGTACTTTAGGTAGATAATAAACTCGGATGAAGTTAACTTCCTGGAATCCAAGAAGAAGACTCAAATCAAAATGAAAAATCAATTGGTCCCCTTTATTTGTAATAATATGGAATCTGGACTAGAGGCAGATAACATTCTATAGTAGATGAAATTTAAGAATAGTTTTATGTGGCAATATGACCCTCAAGGAGTCATAAATAAACTAAGGCTCAAAGTCAAATTGGGCCCTTTCATACATCATCCCAGGCTAGACATTGAGAGATTTTCCAACTAGTCTGAATGGTTGGAAAACACTTTGATAGAAATGGGAAACACTATAGTTTATGTGGAGAGTACATTAATTTGATGTGGAAAAGTAGATTGACAATAGTTCCTTTCTACAGGTTCCACACCTAGGAGAAACAATGAATATTCCTCCTCTTTTACAAACTCCAACAAATGAAGACAAAAATGTAAAGAAAACTAGGGAAGAGGGTTCTAGTTCAGCCATGGAAACCACAGATGAATAATTTGAGATCAGTTACAGGAACAGGCTGAGGCTTAATCCTGTAACTAAAAAGGAAGACACCATAAAATCAATGGAAATCATTGACAATGATACAATGGTGGGAAGAAGTAGAGGCCCATAAGCTTCAGGAGAAACACACTAGCTCTCTACCTCAAATACCCAACTTATTGAGAGAAAACTCAACATTGAGGTCTCTTCATTCACTAGGCCCATGGATAAAGAGAAGGATATCAAAGATAGATACAAGGAAATTAAGTTGAGGAATGAGAAATTGAAAGATGGAACTTATGCCCGATACTTCAAGAAGACACCTACAAATCAAAACAGATTAATGTCATCCTTTGACACGAAAACAGGGAAAATGCAGATGACATTCATGCAACCTACATTCTACAACCAAGATCATTAATGGACTATAGGAAAATAGATTTTTAATTTTTTGCCAAGGATGTTCATCGCATTAACCAAATTGAGTTTCAGAAATAGGTAGGTGAGATGATCTATTCCACTTTGATAGTTAAATCTATGACTACACACAAACTTCAAAGTTCATTAGATAATATCACTGCACAATACAAGTTGGAAAAGGCCTCCTCATAGGCCAAGGAAAACAAAATCAAGTCACTAGAAGACTTGGTGATTCTGCTTGGACATGATCCCAATGATATCAAGGCTGCTGAGAAGTTGATAAAGAAAAAGAATGAGGACATTGTTGCTCTCATAAAATGATTGAAACTACCTCATTCAAATCATCCACAGACAAAAGAGGTCTTAGAAAGTCAAACTCATCAAGAGGAAATGATGGACCTTATTCTCCAACTAAATGACCAATTGAAGGAAATGGAGAAGGAGTTGGATAGCTTAATACAGTTGAAATAGGTTAGCCTTGAGACTACCACTGCCACTGTCATTCCAATAGTCACCAAAATAGTACCAGCCATCGTGGTAGCTTCATTGGCTCCTACAGCTCCACCAGCTACAACACTAACATATACCACAACATCTACATCAACAACAAATTCAACATTAGCAGTAGCTTAGCTAGGTAACGAGGAAAGTGATTTTGTCAAGGCAATGGAAGACATGTCCATTTAGACCACATAAATAAACAAGTTTAAGGAAAAGATAACAAGTCTAGAGAATGATAATAATTTTGTGCAGATTATGCACAAGGAAGAATTTCAGAAGTTAACCAGGTTGACTGAAAGAATGAAGAGCTTGGAGAAGTAATTAACATTAATGGAGCCACTTAGCTAAGCTAAGGAATAGTTATGGGCCAATATCATTGACTCTGTCAATGGTATTTAGCCATCCATTCAAGTAATTTTTGAACAAAGTGACTTACTAAAAAATGCTACAAAAGCAGTTCAGAGAGTTAAGGCTGAACTGGGAGACATGCCAGAGGAAGCCACCAGAATAATTCATTTCATCAACTCCATAAACAAATATGAATTGCAAGAATTGGATATACTTGATAGGACATGCACAATACTAGAAGTGAAAAAAGTCCTCACCAAGATGAATTTGATGTTAAACCTTAAGGACAAATGCAAAACCATGTAGCTTGCTATAGAGAGGTTCATGGTAAAGTTTTATATTTGAGGCAGAAATGCCTGCCAAATCCCTTGGTGATAAATGAAAAATTGATGCCACGAGAAGACTACAACAGAAGAATAAGAGAAGTGGCCATATATCAAGCAAGTAATTCTGTTATGAAGGGAATGTGTACTAGAAAGGTTCTATATCAGACATTTGAGAACCCGTTTTACCTCCAGCATGAGGCAAAACACCTTTTTGTGAACAAACCCACTTTTTCTAAGTACACAGAAGCAGATAAAATCTACACGAAGATGGTAAATATTTAATTCCCAGAGGCAAACACATGGGAGAAGTTGAATGACTTACTGTGAAAATGCACAATCAAAGTAAAAAGAACAGTAAAAGAAAATGACAGATCAAGCCAGGCAAAAGAGTATCAGGTAAAGTGTATCAGTTGAGAAAGGGCAAAGTAAAAAGAACAGTAAGCATGAAGACTAACAACAAGGCAAATAATAAACAACAAAATATCAAAGCATAAAGATAGCAAAACCTGATAAACAAGGACAACATAGAGCAGTTGAACATATGTCTGTATCTTCTTGCATGAAGATATTTCTTTCTCCTAGATTAATTCCCAAGACAATTTGGGATATTTTGTAAACTTTTTTTGTATAAAACTTCATAATTCGAAGAATTATGTGTGGATTTATAGACATTTGTAGAGTTTTATTAATCATAAACATGAGGGTTATTTTACTAGATTAGATTGAGTAATCAAGAGATACATTACAGAATTCATGTGTTCAACTATTACAGTGAAGTATTTTCTTTGTCAAATTTGTTATTTTCTTATGTATTTCACAAAGTTACATGTTATCTAAAGTGAATGAATTAATTTGTGATTTATTTCAAAATTTGTTTAAGTACAGTATGTCTTGAATAGTTAATCATTCTAATGTTTTCTTCTGATATCTGGATCTAATAATCCTTAATTTCTCTCCCATCCCAATTGACCTCTTTCACTTCCTTCATAATCCGGCCGAAGGAACCATTAATTTCTCCCTCGATCCGATTGAAATCAACTTCACCATATAGCCTTAAGATCCGAAATAACTCAGCTACCTTGCCCTATGGACATTATTTTTAGAACTTGATCCAGTCTTGTTTGCTTGACATTTGACCCCATAGCCTAATGGTAAAAGACATCCATCTATCAATCTAAGTAAGTGATCCCACCACCAAATCAAAATCAAAACCAAAACCCAAGTACAATCATAATTGGCCTAAAACCAATTAATTAAACAAAGTTAAACAAAGAGAGAGCCCTCTCTGAGCATTAGGAAGGCTAGATCCTAATCTCCAAAGTAGGTTTGTGGTTACCTCTATCATTTCTTTTCTAACGACTCAAAATAAATTTTGGAGTGATAACACATAGTGTAAAATATTTATTTAAGAAAATCACTTAAACTGATGTACAAGGAAGCTCATAATTTTATTTAAGAATAACATAAATAATTTGATTAATTTTTAGTTGTTAGCATTTTCAAGCCCTTTCTAGTGTATTTGGATTTAGATATTTTGTTACATTAAAGAGAGCCAACCCAACACTTTACCTTTGGGATAGAAGATTGAGAATAATAAATTAATAGTGAACTGCAAGAGTTAAGAGGATTTCAATGAATATGATGAAATCATTCAAGGCAATGGAAAATCCATACTTAATCTCATCACCAAATTAATTCACAAATATGATCAGCAATGCATTTCACAAATTGAGAAGATCATGGAACCATATGAAAAGTTAACCAACAATTAGTTGTTGTTAAGGCATATTGAAACTAGTTGAAAATAATTAATATTATATTGTATTAATGGAGAAATGGTTACATGGTTATAACGTAACTCCTTAAGTTGGGATTAATTCCTAGGTTGTAGGAGTTTGTTCTCACCTCCCTATTCTTTTGAGATATATTTATTGTCTCATATTTGGTCAATTGAATATCAGTGTGTATGCTCCAGTTTGTGCAGTCTGCAGCTGAAACTTGCTCACCTATGAGCTGCTAGTTAATTCAATTCACGTTTTTCTTTCCAGTTCTCTAACATGGTACTGGAGCTCAGATGTGGCAAGTCTAATTTACCTGTAGAGCCTTATAGGTTATATTAGAGCCGTGGTGGCTATAGAGCCTTCATGGCTATAGTGCCCCAATGGTAACATAGGTGCCTCAATGCTCACATTTCTAGAATCTAGGTGGTTAGGAGTGATGTACATTACTCACAGGAGAATTTTTTTCTTATAGGTCTTAGCATATCTTCAGTTGAGCACAAAGCAGTCATTGCATCTTTCGGCCTGATAGAATCGATGATCATCGCAGACCTTACGGTCAAACGCACGATGATCTACCTCTCCTCTCTCCTTAGAGTGATTTTAAATCATCATTGTTCTTCAGTCTAAAATAGTGATGGCATGTTTTTATGGTTTTGAGCTTCAAATTGGGCATCTTGGTGGCAGATATGAGCTGCAGACACAAAGATTGTGGTAGATTTGTCGTAGATTGACTAGATTGAAGGCAAATCGAGAAGTTCGGTGGTAGATCCGTGATTGATTCAAAGGTTTCGGTATCTTTTGAGATCATCTTTTTTGTAGCTTCTAATTTTTCACTTGTTGATAATCGTCTGTAGATCGAGGGATTGAGATTCCAATCAGTAAAAAATGAACAATTTTACCGAATCTTATTTCAACGAGTCTAATAAACTCGATGGGACCAATTATACCAATTGGAAATTCAAGCTATAAACATTGCTTAAGGGATCGAGCGCTTGATCGATCATCAGTGATGATGAGTAGAAGTGAACCATGGAAGTAGACAGAATGAAAACACTAATGCAGGATTCGGATAAAAGGGAGAATAAGGAAAAAGTCTTATTGAATATTTATGTTAAATATAATATTATCCCACATATCAAAAACTATAAATCGTCGAGTGACATTTGGACTACACTTAAGAAACTCTACTAGACATAGAACACAAATCGCATCTTCTAATTCAAAGGAAAGTTTGTTTCCATGAGGATGGAGGAGAATGAATCTGTTGATGGATTCATTGCATGGGTCAAGGACAAGTAGGTCAAATTAGGAGACATCAGGGAGAAGGTGTCTGATTCCGATCTTGTCACAATTACATTGAAAGGGATGACAGAAGAATACTAGATGTTCATCATAGGCTTGTCTACAAGGAAGGAAACCCCTGCATTTGAGGACCTAATAGGAATCCTGATACAGGAAGAAGAGCGGTGACAAAATTTGAGACCATAGAGTTTCAATCTTGTTCTGATGGTGAAGAAGAAGACATACAAAGGGAAACAACCATAATGACGGAGAGGTGGTGGAATTTTTTAGAAGAGACCATTTAGAGGTATGTGTCCAAGTAATAATGGTAAGAAATCTGACATTAAATGTTTTTACTGTGAGAAAACTAGTCACTTTGCTAAGCTTTTTTTAAGAGACAAAGAGATGAGGCTAGAAATCAACAGAGAAAACACACAGGGAATTTTTTCGATGAATTTGACGGTCATAATCTTCGATTATTTGTAGCTAATTATGCTCTTTCAGTAATTGAGGAGGATGAGTCTGAAATATGGTTTATAGATTCAGGCGCATCTTCACATATGATAGGTAATAGACATTGGTTCGAAAATTTTGAAGAAACTGCTTATGGAGATAATGTATAATTAGGTTACGAGAGAGGTTATTAGATCAAGGGGTATGGTGACATTCTGGTGATGTTGCCTGATGGTAATATCAGATATATTAAAAATGTGATGTATGTACTCGGGATCAAGAAGAAAATTTTCTTTCTTTCAATGATGGTAGATCAAGACCTGCAAGTCGCATTATTCAAATCATGTTGCATCAAGAGTGCATGTGGGAGTCATATATAGGTTGAACATCAAGAGTATGACACACCAAGTTGTGGCTTCAACACGATTGACAACTGAGAATATTTGGCATCAAAGATTCGGTCATCTTAGCCTAAAAGATCTCATGCTGCTACAAAGAAAAGGTATGGTTGATGGAATACCTACTTTTCAAAATATTTAGTTGGAATGTGATGGATGTGCATAGGGGAAATTGAATAGAGAAGAGTTTCCTTTGAATGTTGATAGGAAGAAAAGAGATATTTCGGAGCTTTTGCATATAGATATATGTGGACCGATGCAGAGTAGGTTGCTAGGTGGTGCATATTCTTTTCACTCTTTACTAATGATTGCACTAGATTCTCGTGGGTATATTTTAGTATAAATAAGAGTCAAGCATTTCAATTCTTTAAAGAATTCAAGAATATGGTGGAGAAGAAAACAGGAAAATTCTTTAAAATCTCCACTCTGATAAAGGGGGAGAATACAAATTGGTAGAGTTCATGAAATTTTTTAGGGATCAAGGGATTATTCAAAAGTACATAGTACCTCGCACTCCATAGCAAAATGGAGTTATTGAATGCAAGAATAGAATCCTTGTGGAGTGTGAACGAAGTATGCTTCAAGGTAAGGGTCTATCTAATGGTTTTTGAGCTGAAGCCATGAACACAACAGTATACTTGAAAAATAGGAGTCCAACAAAATGTCTCAATTTTAAAAATATTTTTGAAGCAGTTTATGGATATAAGCCAACAGTAAATCATTTAAAGGTTTTTGGGTCAAAAGCCTTTGCCCATATTCCCAAGGATGATAGGAAGAAGTTAGATTCTAAGGCCACAAAATGCATCTTTGTAGGATACTGCACTGAGTTTAAAGCTTATAATTTGCTTAATCCTTTGTCTGATAATGTTTTTGCGAGTAGATATGTGCTATTTCATGAGTAGGCTGAGGAGTGAAATAAGGAGAACATCCTTGAAGAGTGGCACATTCCATTGTTGATAGAAGAAAGCAGTGAGGACATGCATCAACAGTAGCAACAACAACAATAACAACAGAAAGAGGAAGAGGAAGGTGATGCAATCAGTAAGTCGAGCCCACTAAGGTCTAAAGAAGACAGATTTGGGGTGAGTCCAATACCAAGAAGATAAGGTAGGCAGACTCAAATACCAGCTAGATTGAAAAACTATGCTTTAATGTGAAACATTTTAAATTGTATAGAGCCCACAAATTATAAAGAAGCTAGTCAATCTCATGAGTGGAGGGCCACAATGAATGAATAATTTGAATCTATTATCAGAAATAATACTTGGGAACTAGTTGAATTGCCTAAAGGAAAAATACCCATAGGTTGTAAATGGCTTTACAAACCTAATGTATTGCATATGGGAGTACAAAAAAATTTAAAGCTAGACTAGTAGCAAATGGTTATTCATAGAAAGAGGGAATTGACAATGAAGAAACCTTTGCTCCTATAGCCAAATTGAATACTATTATAATGTTAATTGTTGTAGCTACAAAACATCAGTGGAACCTACACCAGTAAGATGTTCAATCTGCATTTTTAAATGATGATCTCAAAGAAGAGGTTTATTAATGCAGCATGAAGGATTTGTTAAGAAAGGGTAGGAGCATTTGGTGTGTAGATTGGAAAAGGACCATTATGTTTAAAACAGCCACCGAGGTCTTGGTACAATAAGAGTGATTCATTTTTCTTACAACATGGTTTTCATAGGAGTAAGAATGATCCAAATCTATATACCATGTATGATGAACATGGATAGATAATTTTGATTTCCTTGTATGTGGATGACATGATTATAACAGGTAATGCAGATGAATTAATCAAAGAAATCAAATTGTAGATGTCACGGGATTCTCAGATGAATGACCAAAAAAGTTTACATTATTGTCTATGTCTCGAAGTGTGGAGAGACTCTGTGCAGACTTTCCTTACTCAAGGAAACTATGTCAGAGGCCTACTCAAAATGTTGAAAATGGGACAATGTAAGACAACATCAGTACATTTGCAACAGTTACTCAAATTGTGTAGAGATGATGGCTCTAAAGGGCAAGATACTACTTTGTACTAGAAGCTAGTTGGTAGTCTGATATATCTAACTAGAATTCGACCAAACTTAACATACTCTCTTAGTGTGTTGAGCTTGTTCATGTCTAAACCTATTGAAAGTCATTGCGTAGCGACAAAAAGTGTACTGCGGTAACCTGGATGATCGATGATCCATCACGGGTTATGCATTCAATATTGGATCTGGGGTAATAACGTGGAGTAGCAAAAGGCATAGCATTGTGTCTTTATCTTTAGCTGAAGTGGAGTACGAAGGAATATGCGTAGCGACATGTGAAGCTATCTGGTTGAGGAGGCTTCTCCATGATGTAGGAGAAGAGAAGAAAGAAGCGACCGTCCTCAATTGTGACAACCAGAGCTCCATTAAACTAGTGAACAATTGAGTGTTTCATACGAACACAAAACACATAGATACTCAGTTTCACTTTGTGAGAGAAAAGGTCTAGTAGAAAGAAATTTTTATTGAATACCGTAAAACATGTGACAATATGGTTGATATTTTTACGAAACCCCTTGGGAAAGTGAAGTTTTAATTGTTTCTTCCTAAAAATCATGATCCATAATCTAATTAGATAATCTTAATTAACAACCTCTAGCCCATGCATTTTGGAATAAGGTGAATAAACGATAAATACACTCTAATACAACTAATCAAATATATAAAAATTATAGGACAAGGCAGGAGTTAGAACAATAAGCTTAGAAGAGATGAAAATGCATCACAAGTTCCATTAGTGTATGGTGAATAAAGGAGGAAGACACTATGATACAACTAATCAAATATTTAAAGATTAGAAAACAAGAGAGAAGTTAAAACAATAATCTTAAAAAAGAAGAAGGTGGAAATGCATCACAATTTCAGTTAGTGTATGTTTATTCATGATTACTATATTAGGTACTTTTATTGCATAATCAGAAATATACAATTAAATGTAATAATAAAGTTATTTTAGTTTTGTTATAAACATTTGTAAAGAACTTAAATTATATTGAAAAATCATTATAAATTAGGTTGCAATAAAGAAATTTGAAAACGTATTTGAAAATGTTAAATAGATTTTTGGATTTCTAAAACAAAAATATAAACCATTCAAAATTACAATTTCACCAAATAATTTATGTTTAAAAATGTAAATTTGAATAAATTACATTTTCATCAACTAATTTCTAGTATAAAAATCTAAAATTAAATAAAGTAAATTTTTTTTAATCTCACCAATTAAACAGCCATACATATAATTACTTATAAATTATAAATCAAAATGTCACATACCCCGGTAACCTCGCATGTAAAAGGTAGGAAGTTAGAATTTTTATACAAATTACCCACTAGTAATTTATCATTATTCATAACTCCACAATCATCATTAACCATTAGACATAGTGTTCATTAATACGTCAAGTAAATTGCAATAACAGTCAGTAAGTTGCATAACCATTAGCCCCGACCATGGTAGTGTAATAACATAAATTATCTCATAATTCATCGCATCCATTTCACGATTTCCATAACCATATTAAGTTGGACATTATGATCATACCATCAAATAAAGAAGCATCAACATCAAGGATTCAACATCATCCAACTGACACAAAAGGCAATCACATCAATCACACCATCGAACACTGATATACCCTGGAAACCCCGTAGGGTGAAAACCAGCAAACGTTTAATCTTATTATTAAACGCTCGTGAGGGTTTTCACCCCTCACTCAATGGCTTATAAGGGATTCCATCCCTTAACCATTGTATTAAAATCTTTACAATGAATTATCATTAAGCTGTCACATAACTAGCTAAAAGCTAATACAATTTTCATGTAATATTTTATTTACATACCGCCACATGCAACATTCCTTGTGGCATAATTGTTCTAGCAATGGACAATACTGCAGCTTGAACTCATCTGCATGGACGAATAATCCTTTTCCTGCCAATGTTAAACATTACTTTCCTTTGGCACCAACCGCCATCTTTTCCTGTCAATGTTGTTGACAACAATCTTGGCAACAAGATTAGTTACAATATCAATAATTCATTAAACAACCTCTAAAAATGATCTTTTATCATCTACTCATCTGCATGAGCAAGCATAACATACTACTAACTAGTACATCTATTCAAGTAAATTCTTGTTCTACTTTTCACAATGCTTATTCACACTGGTGCATATCTCTCTCTAAGAGATCTAACCATTAGTTTACAAGTCCGTGTTTCTTTTTAAAACATATAACACAATGGTCAAGATTTATCATAGTTTTGCTAACATACAAAGAACACATCTCCATAACACGATGACTGTTCTTTGAGCCATTAGCTTATCCTAATATCCCTTCTTTAGTATATGCAGTGGACATAGTCTTTTAATGATACAAGCATGGACTCATTAAGTACTTCTTTAACCAAGAAAAGAGATAAATTAATCAATCTTTTACCATATACATTACCACATGCATTAACCTATTCTCTTTACAAAGAGAACATATAAAATCAATCATTCTTCTAATGCATGCACTAAAATTCTCTCTATAAGAATGCAGTTACTTATCTTTAGATCTGGGCGTGAGTATTAAGAACTGTTGATCTCTTCATATTCACCTTCAGCTCCACCTTGAAAAACCAAAGAATGAGCCACCAGATTGTTGTTGCACGCTCTTGCCTATTTCAAGGAAGCCATTCGGAAAACTAAGCTGGACTAGGCAACATTGACAGATTCCTAACTGCGACCTGCGGACTTCCTTGGAACGTTTCAGTGTGTAAAGAAACCAGTCCGACTGCTTGGGTTGAATCCCTGGCCTCTACGACTATTTCCATGCTATTGTTTGGCTCTATCTCTTGAACAATTTCCGCGGTTCCACGTCTTTCTTTGTGGAGAATTAGGAAAGGGCAGGAAGAATGCAAGACAAGCCATGCATCGATGCATTCCAAATGGAAACGATGATTACCATTCGGCAGCACTCTCACCTTTTCTCCTTATGCAAATTCGGCCAGGCAGATCGGACAATCCGTTGGCACGGGCGTTGGCTTTGATGCAGCCCTGTAAACGATAACGGTCAGTGCTTTCCAAATCTCTCCTCGCCATCCGGAGAGAGGAATCATTAGATAAGTCTACATCGGCCCGGTCCCTGAAGCAAGGAAGCCATCTGAGAGACGAGTTGAGTCTGATTCCCCACGACGAGGGCACCTCGCCAAGCCAGCAGAAAAAATGAGTAGTGGACCCGATTCCATAGTTCGATTCATCGGGTTGAGTTCGTTGGAGAAGGTGCATGGGGAACAGAAAATCAATAACTGCCCCCTTCCTCCCCATATTCGATCTCATTTCCAATATCCAAATTCAAGAATCAGTTCCGAATGCTAAGGATTAGTTCCGAAACTAAATAACTATTCATAACTGTTAATTATGATGAGTTACCCGGTAGGGATGTTACATACTCCCCCCCTTAACAGGAACACCGTCCCCAGTGTTCATATTTCATCGGAACTTAATATTTTACTCGTGATATACCATTTAAACCACACAAAGTGTGATCCTTCCTCTTTAAAATCAAAGTTGTCATTCCAAGAAATGCAACAAACAAAATAGTAATGATATAGTCATAAGAAATATCATTAGTTATAAGCATCAATGGTCATAAGCATTCGTAATTGCAAAAATATGCAACTTCTAATCGCCACCACTTGGCCCTTATTCATTCATAATAAACAATTCCCTGTGTCAACTTACCATTACTTACCATCTATTCTTGAAAATCATGAATGCCTTCACGTAAGCATTTTAATAGTGGTTGGACAACTCTTCAACCCTCCATGGTAAGTAATTCCTGGAATATATGACTAACAGATTCAATCGCATTAGTCACTATATTTTGAGTCAAATGAAATACGTTTGACTAACAATCAATTGTGCAATGCTAGATGATTTCTAAATCACGGTACTTTTACAAGTACTTAAAGAGCACTAACACTAATCATCAAATGATAAATCACTGCTCACGTGCACACTGAACGAATTCTCACTAAAAGCATCCACTGAGTACTACTAAAAGTACCAAAAGAGCACCTAGCTCTCTAATCATCAAAACAGTCAATCACTGCATCAAGCAAAAACTGTCTTAGCTCCCACTAAGATGTTCACAAAATTAATAATACAATAAAGGAATTAAATTTTCCAATAACTCCTTATTGAACACTAAGCTCATTTCTTGTTAAATGTGCATAACATATTTTACACAACTATATGTAAAATTCATCTTCAACATATCATATAGCTGATTCGTTCATTTCTTTAGCTATGAGAACCATAACAGGCTAAGAATTCCCAACCCATGGGAACTGGTTTCCACAACCAGACCGAGTCATTTTCACATCCAGACAGTTTCTTTGATAGAGACCTTACCAGGTCTAACGTGGAATTCCACTGGCCAACCAGCTCAAGAATTCCAGGGAGAGGAAATCTGGGCAGACAAGTACCATCAACCCTTCCGGGCAGGTAGCTGCCATCAACCCAACTCCGGGTAGACAAGTACCATCAACCCCTCCGGGCAGGTAATTGCCATCAACCCAAGGCATTCCAGCCTTTCACAATCCAGGCAGACAAGTACCATCAGCCCCTCCGGGCAGGTAACTGCCATCAACCCAAGGCATTCTAGCCTTTCACATCTATCTGCAACTGTCTGGCATGTTAAATTTCTCTGTTACCAATCCTTCCCAAAGTAATTTACATAATGAACCATATAATCATTATCATTAACAAAATAAACATGCATGTACACCATGCATTTACACTTATCCCTCATCATGGGTCCACAACATCTAGATTGATGGGAAACATATCCATCATACATGTTGTATGCATGCAAATTTTCCAAATAACATATTTCATGCATATCATATAACATCATTCTTTCTCATTTATGATTGCAATTCACATTGCAGCAATTTACGTGATGAGTTTTCTTGTTGCCATTAAGCTACCACTACTTAATCCCATCAGCAACGTTAGTTATAAATATGCATCAGTTAACACGTATTCAATTTCCAAGAATGTGCATGCATACAATATTGTCATGCATAAAAGCATATGCAAATATTCATTAATGTATAAATGTCAACAACAGTTGAGTTAATAATCTAAACATTTTCAATTTTGCCATAGACTGTTGTCTTAATCCAAATCGTTATTAATGGAGTATTATCTTATGTTTACTATGGCCAGCATTGGCCATGCATCATTAATATAATTAAGCATAAACTCTCTAACATACAAAGATCATAACTCTATATCACAATGACTAATCTTTGTGCATACCATTGCTTATCATATAAGCCTTTCACTAGAATACTACCATCATCTCATACAACAAACTACATACCTCTTTCTTAAAGGAAGTCATTTTAACCTCATTCTTCTATCTTCCGATGTGAGGTTTCCTCAAGATTCCCTTTCAAGAAATTATTAAAGATATCTATCTTTAGGCATAAAAATCAAGATGCAAAAACAAGGTTTACTTATCCTTTATGCATCAAAATCAAGCAATCAACACAGCTCATCCAACAAGACAATTTCTCCAAGAGATTATTATTTTCAAGGAAGCTAACATGACCACTTTCTCTAAGTACACACAGACTCATAATTCCAAAGTCACAATAGCTACCAATATGCAACATGTGTTCTCCTAACACAATTACTTTACTTCAATGCACATAGTTCTTTTCATGAAACAAGTAAGGATTTTGGTTCTTGTATGAACACTATTCTAATGTGTCTTTAAAGGAAGAACCTCTATTTTATTTTCAAGAAGAATTCTCATAAAATCCTTCATCTTCATACATGAAGTATGCATACTCTTAGGATGAGACTATATTTATGTATATATGTAATATACTCTTTCCTCAAGAAGTTAGAAATGAATATCTATGTGCCTAGAAGCACATCTTTAGCTATCTTTATCATGCATGTAATGCATAATCACTTCACTAGAACTTAGAACTAACGAGTATCATAATGCAATTAGCATATATATATTTTCCAAGAAACTTTTATCAAATAAAAATACATATTTTAATTCAAGAAAACTTGGCCACCTTCCATGCTATGTCCTCAGGACATTTATATGCCTCATCCTCTTTTCTCAAGAAGATACTTTGGCTATATTTAGCAAGGATTTTATAGACAAGAGACAAGCATTTCACACACAAGACTCACGTGGAGTCTTTCTAATAGGAACTACCTATTTTCTTTATTAAGAAAGTATATAAAATAATCAATCTTTAACTGCATGCCTTAACACATTTCCTTTACCAAGAAAATCTATAAAAGAACTATTCTTTTATTGCATGCATTCAAATACTTTCTCTACTAAGAAATCATATAAAACATTCATACGTGTTCTTCAAGAAAGTGAGCAAGATACTTATCTTATCCTTGGATCAACATGCATAACTAACAAATTAAACCACCCTTACCGGAAGCAATTACTCTACTTATGCAATTAGAAGCATAATCTCCTAAGTGTCACACATGCACCAGAGCTACCACTTGGTGCTATATGCAACAACTATCATAACACTACTATGTGACCATTTCAGAATAATGAGTTCAAGGAGACATTATGAAAATCATTAACATCAACACACTATAGTTATCATTTTCCAACTCCTTAAGCATGGTCAAGGGAATACTCACATGCACATCGAGCACTATCTAGTCATCCCCAGACTTAGAGTCTTCTTGCAAGATTCTGACACCCAAAGCTTGCGCTATCTGGTCATCACCAGACTTAGCGATTTCTTTTCCCATCTCCGTCTGTCCCTACAGCACGGTCTTCTTCCTTCTTCTTGCTTCCTTTTCCTTTGGAAGCATCTATAGTTCGGGAAGGTAGTTAGAGTTTACTGACAACTGTATTAACACAGTTAGTCTATTTATGAGTAATTATCACATGTAATTATACCATGAATGGGTCCTAGAAATGTTACCCACTGAACATGCCTCTAAAATTAACTTCTCCCTGGAATGCAACATGCATAAGAAATCCATCATTCCCATAGTAGAGATAAATTCAACCATCGTTAAATCGAGGCTCCAATGGTTTTTATCTCCTAACAAGTAATGATTAACATAAACACATACCATGCTAATGGATTTCACTTAATTAGAGGTTAATCATCATTAAATCTATTAAGACATAAGCATATACTATTCTTCATGCATTCTCATGGTGAATAAAATTAAGAACTCTTCTCATGAACATCTGGAACTATAGCACAGAGAGAGTAAAATTCTTCATACACACATTCCATGCATGTGACATCAATCAACCTTCACTTATTTTCGAATTGTAATAATCTTAAGTCCAATTCAATTAATGCATATAAGTTCTATGGGTTAGTCATACAACACTAACCAATCTCAACTACCAATCGTCTTCATGCATTCATGACAAGACTGAATCAAAAGTTAGTTATGACAATCAAGTCTCGCTACTTGACTCATTGCATGTTTTCAATATCTAAGGGGTTCTTCTAATGTCTTCTTTAAACAATTTTTCATCCTATTCAAGGATGTTCCCCATAATTTATATTCATGCATTGACTCATTAAGTTTTGTTCATTGTAACTTCAATTTTGTTTAATGAATGTATCATTGTTATTACCATATTTGCAAATCAAAAGCTGGTAGTTCGTTGTCACTTTCCTCAATGACTGTTCAATATTGTTCTTACGTGTAATGAGTGTTTAATATTGTTCGTAAGTGCGACAAAAGTTTCATTGTCTTTTTCCCTCATCAGGAATCCAATGTTATGAATGTAGTTATGCAACAACTTTATTACTTACTACTCAAAGCAGTTATAAATATGAATCACACATATCATGCCAAAATAGTGTACTATGTAAATCAATATGTGAATGATTAAACTCATACCTGAGTTAATGCCCACTAACGGCGTACCTCAATTTCTTTTCCGCTTACCAATTCCCAAAGGCGCCAGTACTGCAACCTTTAGCTCTGATACCACTTGTCACATACCCCGGTAACCTCGCATGTAAAAGGTAGGAAGTTAGAATTTTTATACAAATTACCCACTAGTAATTTATCATTATTCATAACTCCACAATCATCATTAACCATTAGACATAGTGTTCATTAATACGTCAAGTAAATTGCAATAACAGTCAGTAAGTTGCATAACCATTAGCCCCGACCATGGTAGTGTAATAACATAAATTGTCTCATAATTCCTCGCATCCATTTCACGATTTCCATAACCATATTAAGTTGGACATTATGATCATACCATCAAATAAAGAAGCATCAACATCAAGGATTCAACATCATCCAACTGACACAAAAGGCAATCACATCAATCACACCATCGAACACTGATATACCCTGGAAACCCCGTAGGGTGAAAACCAGCAAACGTTTAATCTTATTATTAAACGCTCGTGAGGGTTTTCACCCCTCACTCAATGGCTTATAAGGGATTCCATCCCTTAACCATTGTATTAAAATCTTTACAATGAATTATCATTAAGCTGTCACATAACTAGCTAAGAGCTAATACAATTTTCATGTAATCTTTTATTTACATACCGCCACATGCAACATTCCTTGTGGCATAATTGTTCTAGCAATGGACAATACTGCAGCTTGAACTCATCTGCATGGACGAATAATCCTTTTCCTGCCAATGTTAAACATTACTTTCCTTTGGCACCAACCGCCATCTTTTCCTGTCAATGCTGTTGACAACAATCTTGGCAACAAGATTAGTTACAATATCAATAATTCATTAAACAACCTCTAAAAATGATCTTTTATCATCTACTCATCTGCATGAGCAAGCATAACATACTACTAACTAGTACATCTATTCAAGTAAATTCTTGTTCTACTTTTCACAATGCTTATTCACACTGGTGCATATCTCTCTCTAAGAGATCTAACCATTAGTTTACAAGTCCATGTTTCTTCCTAAAACATATAACACAATGGTCAAGATTTATCATAGTTTTGCTAACATACAAAGAACACATCTCCCTAACACGATGACTGTTCTTTGAGCCATTAGCTTATCCTAATATCCCTTCTTTAGTATATGCAGTGGACATAGTCTTTTAATGATACAAGCATGGACTCATTAAGTACTTCTTTAACCAAGAAGACAGATGAATTAATCAATCTTTTACCATATACATTACCACATGCATTAACCTATTCTCTTTACAAAGAGAACATATAAAATCAATCATTCTTCTAATGCATGCACTAAAATTCTCTCTATAAGAATGCAGTTACTTATCTTTAGATCTGGGCGTGAGTATTAATAACTGTTGATCTCTTCATATTCACCTTCAGCTCCACCTTGAAAAACCAAAGAATGAGCCACCAGATTGCTGTTGCACGCTCTTGCCTATTTCAAAGAAGCCATTTGGAAAACTATGCTGGACTAGGCAACATTGACAGATTCCTAACTGCGACCTGCGGACTTCCTTGGAACGTTTCAGTGTGTAAAGAAACCAGTCCGACTGCTTGGGTTGAATCCCTGGCCTCTACGACTATTTCCATGCTATTGTTTGGCTCTGTCTCTTGAACAATTTCCGCGGTTCCACGTCTTTCTTTGTGGAGAATTAGGAAAGGGCAGGAAGAATGCGAGACAAGCCATGCATCGATGCATTCCAAATGGAAACGATGATTACAATTCGGCAGCACTCTCACCTTTTCTCCTTACGCAAATTCGGCCAGGCAGATCGGACAATCCGTTGGCACGGGCGTTGGCTTTGATGCAGCGCTGTAAACGATAACGGTCAGTGCTTTCCAAATCGCTCCTCGCCATCCGGAGAGAGGAATCATTGGATAAGTCTACATCGGCCCGGTCCCTGAAGCAAGGAAGCCATCTGAGAGACGAGTTGAGTCTGATTCCCCACGACGAGGGCACCTCGCCAAGCCAGGAGAAAAAATGAGTAGTGGACCCGATTCCATAGTTCGATTCATCGGGTCGAGTTCGTTGGAGAAGGTGCACGGGGAACGGAAAATCAATAACTGCCCCCCACCTCCCCATATTCGATCTCATTTCCAATATCCAAATTCAAGAATCAGTTCCGAATGCTAAGGATCAGTTCCGAAACTAAATAACTATTCATAACTGTTAATTATGATGAGTTACCCGGTAGGGATGTTACACAAAATATTATTAATTTTTTAATTGTAGTATAATTATTTTATTTCTATCAAAATAATAATAATAATAAATTATAATAAATTAAATTAATCACAAAATAATTTCGCAATGATTCTCGTATTTATTTCTTTATATTTATTTTACAATGGTTTTTCTTATTAGAAAGGTTTGAGGGCGTTCTGTTTTAAACCTTAAAATATGTATATCGAAAGATAAGATGCTATGTACCAGATGAAAACGGTTTCACATTTATAGCATCAAAAAGTTTCATCCCCTTCATAGGTTGGTTCAAAAAATTCTATAAATTCTTAAATATTAATATTTTTTTAGAAGAGATAAATTATACTTCTAAAAATTATTAATATAAAATTATTAATATTATATAAATTAATAAAGTTATTAGACTTGATATAAATATTTGTAAATCGCTTTGGGTTATATGGAAAAATCAATATAAATTAGGTTGCAATAGAGGTATTTGAAAATGTTAAATGTATTTTTATCTTCTCAAAACTAAAATTTAAGTAATCCAAAACTACAAGTTCACTAAATAATTTATAGTTTACAAATGTAAAATTGAATAAGATAAACAATTTTATAACATCTCACTTTATTGAACATCTATTACACATAGTTACTTAAAAATTATAAATTAATATTTTATTAAATTTTTAATTTTGATATAAATTTTTTATTACTTACAAAATAATAGAAAAAATTTTTATATAAGATTAAAATTAAATTAATTATTAAATTATTTTACAAAATTTTTCTTATATACTCATTTTTTAATTAAAAAAGTTGAAATCATTTATGTTTTAAACCTTAATATTTTGTGTATATGCAAATATAAAATCTATCAATCACACGAAAAGGATTTCACATTTATATCATAAAAAAATTTCATTCCCTTCACATGTAAGTTCGCATGACCTCTAAATTCTTAAAATTAACATTAAAAAAAAATATTAACATAGTGTTATCAATATTATATTTTTATAATCTAGATCCAATATCATAAAACTTAAAACGTAAATTATAATAATGATTTTTCTACTAGTAAATAAATAATTATTTTTTATCTCAATTTCATGAACCAACTATTTAAATAATTTAATAATAAAAATAAATGATCAACAATAGATCTACACTATCTATTTGATATTTGATATTATTTATATATATATATATATATATATATATAAACATAGCAAATCATCATTTTCCTTGAATTCACCGTTCTCTAATAATTTTATCACAACATCTTACATATGTAATCTCAATCCTCCTAACAAAATGTTAATCAGGGTCTCCGACAGCTTTGATTTAATTTTTTTGGGCACAATTTTCCTATTTTGTAAAATAATAATATTATTTTATATTATTTTATTAAAGGAAAAGAAAAAAATCGGATATGGTTAATGTTTTCTTATCAATAATAAAATGGTATTAGTAAAAAGTAAGGTGTTAGGTAAAAAGAGAGAAGAAAAGAAACAATTTGGATGGAAAGGTAAAATCCAGTAATGTAATTTTCTTTTAAGATAAATTAAATAGAAATTTGTATTACTTCAAACCAATCTAATATTACTATTGTTATTAGCCTTCTACTTATAACAAAACCAATAACATAAACATTAAACTTCTGCCGAAATTATGAAGTGTTATATAACATATTGAATCTGAAAAGATTAAGAAAGAAACGAATAATAACATCCTTGTTGCTATTGTTATTAGGCTTCCACTTGGGAAACACCAATCAAACCAGCATAGGACTTTTGCTAAAATTAACAATCCAATTATCATATATAGTTTATATAAGAAATTGAAGCTAAAAATACGAGAGAAAAAAGTAACTAATATACATGTGTCATTAAGTGAAAAAAGAAGAAGTAAAAACTGTAGAATCATTGAAGTAGCGGGGAAGTTCAGTTGAGTGTTGTAGGCTCATGTTCCCTCTTCAAACATTCAGATAAATCTAAATTGGGATAACTTAAATTTTAATTCTTTACTTATTTGCTCAGTCTTAAATTAGTTTTTATGAAATTTAATTGGTGTAATAACGTTTTTTTTTGGAGACATTTCTTTTTGTAATTTTTAATCACTATAAAAATGGATCTTTGAGTAAGTAATTATGTCACTGCTAAGTTATATATTTATAAAAAAATAGTGTGAAGAATTTATGAATTGATGATTTTTTTTACTAATATATGTTTGATATTTAAGCATTTTTAAATTTGAAAATTGGGGTAATTTTTTTGAGGGGTTTTTTTATAATTTGATAAGTATGGTCAAAATGTGACGTGTTAAGTGAATGTTAGGGTAAATTTCCCAAAACTTGTTGATCTTAGGCCTCTTCTCAAGAGAATTTTTATGGCATACCTATTTTTCCGATTCTTCAAATATAATTATTTTACTTAAGGTCTTTATATATTTGAAAATATTCACAAATACCAACTTCCACAAGGTATATCTCAAATATTAGAGTGCACTAAAGTATAAAAAAGCTAATAGATGTATGTTGTGATGCTTTCTCAATATGCTGAAAGTTTCTAATTGGAATCATTCTAAAAAAAATTATAGAAAAAATGCCAAGATGATTTATTTGAAATACATTTCAAAACAAATTCCAAACCCAAAATTCCATTACATAATATTTGAATGTATAATTAAGCAAATTTTGAAATCTTAATTAAATTATCCCTCAAAATAAGTAAAAGTGAAAATTCCAAAATAAATCATTTAAAGAAGCCAAAACCTCACAATACTGGATACCAAATGTTATAAACTTCACTAGTTGAAAATAATAAGAATCCAATAGTTAGAATCCACTAGAAAGGAAAAACATCCTTTTTCCAATTAATATAATATATAAGACCAGATTTGTAAAATTTTCTATATATATTCAATACAAATATAATAATTATAATAAAATAAGATGATAAAATATTTTAGTCCACATAACACTATATAAAAATAATCACTTAATATATAACACCCAATACACAAATTTAGAATTAATATGAATTTTATATAAATAATTTAATCAATTATATATAAAAATGTTATAGTGTAAAATATTTATTTAAAAAATTAAATCAATATAAAAAGAAAATTCATAATTCCATTTAAGAAAAAAATACATCATTTTAATTAACTCTGAGTTGTTATCATTGTTAAATTAAGAATGCACTTCACTCTGGTTTAATTTCACACTACAAAGCAAAGTCACTACGAAGCAAAGTCTTGCCTACGGTTTACCCCATCACCTCTAAAGCAGCGCTGCCATCTAACCTGTAATCTTGTTTAAATAGTACAACTCCAAACAGTCTCAAAATCAGCACTAGAGTAGCATGGAACCACCATCAAATAAGCAATAGCCAAATAGAATCTAGGGTTTGACCACCCTAGACTCCTCAAAATATGTGGTGCCAGCTGATTGAAATGATGTGAAAACAGCTCTAAATACTCACACGTGTGAGCTCCAAGTAGTCGTCTGGCGCTATGGTCTCCAAGCGTGAAGTCACCTCCATGTGGCAAAGTGCATGAACATATGTGCAATGAAATTCCCCACATACCAATAAAACATAACCAAGTGCCTCAACATGTGTGCCACCATGCTAGCTGTCATTAGGGAATTTTTATCTAGCTTTTGTCAAGCCTTTTCTAATATATTTGGATCTGAGAGTTTGCTATAATGAAAAGGGACAACACTTTAACTTTGGGAGAGCGTATTGGGAATAGAGTATTGATAGTGAACTACAAAAATTAAGGGGATTTTAACGAATTATGGTGAAATTCTTCTAGGCACTAGAAAAGCCATAAGTATTTCACCAATTGAGAAGGTCATGGAACCCCAGGAAAAGTTAACCCACAATGGGTTATCATTAATTCATAATTAATCTTCCAGAAAATAATGGTGCAAAATCTAATTAGATAATCTTAATGGGTGAACTCTAACCCATGAATTTTGGTATTAGTTGAATAAAGGATGAAGACACTCTCATACAGTTAATAATGTGTTAGACGATTAGTTGATTGTTAATCGTTCGATCAAGGGAAGGTAGTTGAGTGGTTGAAACTATTCATGATATTTACTTGATCGGTCTTCAACTTTTTGAGTGCTTGGAGAAAAAATCCGTTACTGTTTCCTCCCTGGATATCGCGTGAGCAGTGCAAGCAGTGTCCCAAATGGATTATACAGATAATCATGGCAGTGCGAGGGCTCTTTTATCAAGGTTATCGTCAGGCCACACTTACTACACACTGGAATCTCTGCAAGGCGTTACAACTCTTCCCCCTTACCATTCTCATCAACATCATTGCCTTCCTTGGTGTTTTCTCTCCGCCAATCTGTCCCCATTCACATGGGAGGCAAGGCAATGCCACCTACCCTTTCTCCTCGATTGGTACCCATGACCTCAGAGACATGACGATTAGGGATCCCTACAGACAACCCATTACTGACAGAGAACCCACTTTGAATATTATGAATTATGCAGCAGAGCCTATTGGATGTTCCATTGGCCATTTGTGGAGATTGAACCAGTCCGTGAATCCAACTCAGCAATATCAAGAGCAAGAATTTGCTAATCAAACTTCACCTCCACCTCAGATCTATCAACATCAATCACGCCAACAAGAGGTATCTATTTTTTTTTCAAATTTCCATTCTAGATTGTGCAATGTATCCATCCTTTTTCATTTACTTCTTAGCCTCTCAACTTTGAACTTTGTTTTCTGATTCAGTAGTGTATCCATTCTTTTTCTACCTTCTCTTATTCTTCCAGAAAAGTTTTTTATTGTTTCAGTAATTTGTCCATTCTTTTTGTTTACTAATTGAGCAATGTTTGATATTGTGACAACCTTTATCACTGTTGAGGGCAATACCACATTCACTAGGCACTAAAAAAACCTCTCTGTTGTCTTTCTAAGGCTGGGAAAATGCAAAGAGGTTGATCTTCATATTGGAAACTATAGAGCATACTATTTTTATTGCTAACATTGGGTATGCTTTTCAGATTTTCAAGTCCAGGTTGAGTAAGAACTAAGATTCTGGATTGCAACGAAAGTTTAAAAACAAGGCACATGGGGAGATCCCAAGCATCAAATATATGGATGCTAAGATGCCAAAGATCCTTGGGTGGTGCTCACTCTGTGATGTTACTTATAGCACAAAGGAATTTCTTGAAAAACAACATGTGTTTGGCAAGAAGCACTAGTGCAGGTTAAAAAAGTTGAAGGAAGAGGGTTCAGAAGATGTAGTAAAGACAGAAAAAGCAGCCACAAGGACTGGTGGGGTGGTGTTCTCTTTATGAGGTTAACCGTGGAAGCCTAGAAAATCTTCATGATATACATATGTTGGGGAAAAATCACCTGTCCATGTTAGGAATGGCAAAGACAAAGGAGCACGAGGCAATAGAGACTGGGAAAGACAACGTTCTTGGAAAAAGAAAAGATGATTCAGTGAAGGAAGAAAGAGATATGCATCCAAGAAACGCCACAAGTGACATAATGGAGATGTTGCCCATGCCCAGCTTACAGAGGATGGAAATTCCAGATCCTGTTTACTGGTATGTGGTGGGACAGAAAGTGTTGTTTGTCGCAAAGTTGCAGAAGAAGCTTTTGTCAAAGCTCAAGATGAATGGGCAGATTAAATGTTCCAAGCTTTCAACCTGTTGAGCGTAAAATGGCCTGTGTTTTAGTTTTTGTGGACATTAGATTTCAAAATTTTCGTTAAGGTTTTGTGACAGTTGAGACACTTCAGGATTGCAGAACAGAAATCCATGTAGATTCATAAGAAATGCTTTTGAACATGCTAGAATTAAATACTACGTAGGTTTGAATTTCAAAAATTTTGATGTGATTCATAAGAAATGTTTTTGAACATGCTGGAATTAAATATTGCGTAGGGTAGGATTTAGAAAATTTTGATGTGATTCTGAACATTTCATATGTAAATAGTTCTCTTTGCAAGTTAATTCGTTTATCCTTTCAATGTTGAAAGGATTTTAGAGAAGGTTCTCTGTAGCAAGGGCCTCTGTAAAACCAAACGGGGATCAACAAACAGAGTGGGATGTTTCCATTTTGTGCTGATAAATTGTCTTCTAAGCAAATTCATCTGTCTAAACTTGATGGAAATATCGCTTCTCCAGGTACTCAGTGTTCAGTTTACATTACAGTCTGCCATGCAACATTTCTTGCAAGTGCCTAGATGGGTAGATTCACGTGTTGGCTCCAAAAAAGTTTAGTTTATTAATATGGAATAAGTTCTTTTGTTGCAATTTTGATGTAATTCAGGAACAAATGACTAAAGAAGGAACAACCCCGAGGATGAACCAACAGAGCAAGATGTTTCCAATTCTGGTGGTCACTTCTCTTCTATACGGATTCATGTGCCTAATACAGAGAATCATGGCGGTGCAAGGGATCCTTTATCAAACTTATCTTTAGGCCACACTTATTACACACTGGAATCTCTGCAAGGTGTTACAACTCTTCCCCCTTACCATTCTCATCAACATCGTTACCTTCCTCGACATTTTCTCTTTGCCAATTTGTCCCCATTCACATGGGAGGCAAGGCAATGCTGCCTACCCTTTCTTATCGATTGGTACCCATGACCATAGAGACATGATGATTGGGGATCCCTACAAACAACCCAATATTGATAGAGAACCCACTTTTAATATTATCAATTATGGGGCAGAGCCTATTGGATATTCCATTGGCCATTTGTAGAGCTTGATCTGGTCTGTGAATCAAACTCAGCATTATCAACATCACGAATTTCTTAACCAAACTTCACCTCCACCTCAGATCTATTAACATGAGTCACACCAACAAGAGGTATCTGTTTCTTTTTTCAAATTTCCATTCCAGATTGTGCAATTTATCCATCCTTTTTCATTCACTTCTTAGCCTCTCAACTTTGAACTTTGTTTTCTGATTCAATAGTGTATCCATTCTTTTTCTAGCTTTTCTTATTATGCCAAAAAAATTGTTTACTGTTTCAGTAATTTGTCCATTCTTTTTGTTTACTAATTGAGCAATGTTTGATATTGTGGGAACCTTTATCACTTTTGAGGGCAATACCGCATTCAGAAGGAATTAAAACATCCTCTTTGTTGTCTTTCTAAGGCTGGGAAAATGCAGATAGGTTGATCTTCATATTGGAAATTATAGAGCATACTATTGTTATTACTAACATTGGGTATGATTTCTAGATTTTCAAGTCCAGGTTGAGTAAGAATTTAGATTCTAGATTGCAGCCAAGGTCTAAAAACAGGGCACATAGGGAGATCTTAGGCATCAAAGATATGGATGCTAAGACTCCAAAAAACCCTCGGTGTTGCTCACTCTATGATGTTACCTGTAGCACAAAGGAAGTTCTTCACAAACAACATGTGTTTGGGAAGAAGCACTAGTCCAGGTTAAAAAAAGTGGAAGGAAAAGGGTTTAGAAGATGTAGTAAAGCCACAGAAAAAGTAGCCACAAGGACTGGTCGGGTGGTGTTCCCTTTGTGAGGTTAACTGTAGAAGCCTAGAAAATCTTCATGAGCTGCATATGTCAGGGAGAAAACACCTGTCCTTGTTAGGAATGGTAGAGATAAAGCAGTAGGAGACAGCAGAGACTGGCAAAGACAATGTTCTTGGAAAAAGAAAAGATGATTCAGTGAAGGAAGAAAGAGATATGTCATCCAAGAAATGCCATAAGTTACATAAAGGAGATGCTGCCCATGCCAAGCTTACAGAGGATGGAAATTATGAAGCCCATTTACTGGTCTATGGTGAGACAGAAAGTGTTGCTCATTGCAAAGTAGAGGAAGAAGGTTTTGTCAAAGCTCAAGATGAAGAGGTAGACTAAATGTTCCAAGATTTCAACCTGTTGAGGGTAAAATGGTCTGTGTTTTAGGTTTTGTGGACATTAGGTTTCAAAATTTTCTTTAAGGTTTTGTGACAGTTGAGACACTTCAGGATTACAGAACAGAAATCCCTCGAGATTCATAAGAAATGTTTTTGAACATGCTAGAATTAAATATTACGTAGGGTTTAATTTAGAAAATTTTGATGTGATTCATCAGAAATGTTTTTGAACATGCTGGAATTAAATATTGTGCAGGGTAGGATTTAGAAAATTTTGATGTGATTTTGAACTTTCGATATGTAAACAGTTCTTAAGTGGCTGTGATTACGAAAGAAATTGATTAACCTCTCTGCAAGTTAGCTCGTTTATCCTTTCAGAATAATTTCCACCAGGAAGTCATGAGAAATAATTCCCCAACCCTTCCCAGAAACATAAGGAGCAACATCCCCTTACCAATGCAATTAATGGCTCGTCCATTGCAGAGTGTTAGACATCTACCTCTGCAAATGCATCCAGGGCAAGTTGTTGGGCCGCCACCTGTGTCACAATCATTACCATTAGAGACTCCATGCAATAGCAATTGCGTAGGAAGCAACTTAGGAGTCCTTGGAGTGACATGTCCCAGTAGTGCAGTTTCCTCAACTCTGACCCCAATCTGACTTGATGCCACTACAATAGAGCAACATGTCCTAACCCCAATCTGACCTGATGCCCCTGCAACATAGCAACATGTCCCAACCCCTATCCGACTTGATGGCTCTACAACAGAGCAACATGTCCCAAGGTGTAGTTCTATTAACTCCAGACCCAATCCAACTCAATGCGAGAGCAACATGCCCTAGGAATGTAGTTCCATTAATTCCGAACCCAATCTGATTATTACACAGTGGAATATCTACAAGGCGTTACAACTCTCCCCCTTACCATTCTCATCAACATCGTTTCCTTCCTCAGTGTTTGCTCTTTGCCAATCTATCCCCATTCACAAGGGAGGCAAGGCAATGTCGCCTACCCTTTCTCCTCGATTGGTACCCATGAGCTCAGAGACATGATGATTAGGGATCCCTACAGAGAACCCACTTTCAATATTATGAATTATGGGGTAGAGCCTATTGGATATTCCATTGGCCATTTGTAGAGCTTGAACTAGTCTATAAATCCAACTCAACAATATCAACAGTAGGAATTTTTTAATCAATCTTCACCTCCACCTTAGATATATCAACATTAGTCACGCCAACAAGAGGTATCTATTTTTATTTTCAAATTTCCATTCCAGATTGTACAATGTATCCATCCTTTTTCATATACTTGTTAGCCTCTCAACTTTCAACTTTGTTTTATGATTCAGTAGTGTATCCATTATTTTTCTACCTTTTCTTATTGTGCCATAAAATTTGTTTACTGTTTCAATAATTTGTCCATTCTTTTTGTTTACTAATTGAGCAATGTTTGATATTATGGGAACCTTTATCACCGTTGAGGGCAATACCACATTCACTAGGCACTAAAACAACCTCTCTGTTGTCTTTCTGAGGCTGGGAAAATATAGAGAGGTCGATCTTCATATTGGAAATTATAGAGCATACTATTTTTATTACTAACATTAAGTATACTTTTCAAATTTTCAAGTCTAGGTTGGGTAAGAACTTAGATTCCGGATTGCAACCAAAGTCTAAAAACAGGGCACATAGGGAGATACCAGGCATCAAAGATATGAATGCTAAGACTCCAAAGATCCTTGGGTGGTGCTCACTTTGTGATGTTACATGTAGCACAAAGGAATTTATTCACAAACAACATGTGTTTGGGAAGAAGCACCAGTCCAGGTTAAAAACGTTCAAGGAAAAGGGTTCAAAAGATGTAGTAAAGCCACATAAAAAGCAGCCACAAGGACTAGTGGGGTGGTGTTCTCTTTGTGAGGTTAAATGTAGAAGCGTAGAAAATCTTCATGAGCTGCATACATTAGGGAAAAAACACCTGTCCATGTTAGGAATGGCAAAGACAAAGGAGCAGGGGATAGTAGAGACTGGCAAAGACAATGTTCTTGGAAAATGGAAAGATGATTCAGTGAAGGAAGAAAGAGGTATTCCATCCAAGAAACGCCACAAGTTACATAAAGGAGATGCTTCCCATGCCGAACTTACAGAGGATGGAAATTCTGAAGCCCATTTACCAGTCTATGGTGAGACAAGAAGTGTTGATGGTTACAAAGTTGAGGAAGAAGCTTTTGTCAAAGCTCAAGATGAAGGGGCAGACTAAATGTTCCAAGCTTTCAACCTGTTGACCATAAAATGGTCTATGTTTTAGGTTTTGTGGACATTAGATTTCAAAATTTTCTTTAAGGTTTTGTGACAGTTGAGACACTTCAGGATTGCAGAATAGAAATCCCTCGAGATTCATAAGAAATGTTTTTGAACATGTTGGAATTAAATATTATGTAGGTTAGGATTTAAAAAATTTTGATGTGATTCTGAACTTTCCATATGTAAATAGTTCTTAAGGCGGTTGTCATTATCAAATAAATTGATTAACCTCTTTGCAAGTTAATTCATTTATCCTTTCAGAATAAATTCCAGTAGCAAGTTCATGAGAAATAAGTCTGCAACCCTTCCCAGAAACATAAGGATTAACATTCCTTTACCAATGCAATCAGTGGCTCGTCCATTGCAGAATTTCAGACATCTACCACTGTAAATGCATCCAGGATAGCTTGTTGGGCCGCCACCTGTGTCACGGTCGTTACCATCAGAGACTCCATGTAGTAGCAATTGCACAGGAAACAACTTAGGAGACCTTGGAGCGACATGTCACAGCAGTGTAGTTTCCTCAACTCAGACCCCAATCCAACCTGATGCCACTACAATGGAGTAGCATGTCCCGACCCCAATCCGACCTGATGCTCCTGCAACAAAGCAACATGTCCCAACCCCTATCCAACCTAATGCCCCTGCAATAGAGCAACATGTCCCAAGGTGCAATTCTATTAACTCTAGGCCCAATCCAACTCAATTCCAGAGAAACACACCTTAGGAATGCAGTTCCAGTAACTCCAAACCCAATCCGATTAACATGTCGCAAGGGTGCGACTCCATTAACTCCAACCTGATCCCAAAGAAACATTATTCCATAAAAATTGTTCCATTTACTTCAATCGAAATACTATCAACATGTCCCAAGGGTGTAGTTCTATTAATTGTAGCCCCAATGTGACCCAATTCTAGACCAACATGTCCCAAGGGTGCAATTCCATTAACTTCTACCATGATCCAACCTGATCCCAATGCAACATATCCCATAAATATTGTTCCATTAGCTCCAACCCCAATCCGACCTAATCCCAGAATAAATTCTAGTCAGTCCCAAAGTAGATATTGAAGATGGTTTAAGGAGAAATAATTCCCCAACTCCTGCCAGAAACATGGAGGATATTGCTTTCAAGCCATGCAAGAGACAAGGGAAACATCACAGGCCTAATTACCCAAAAGGCCTAGAATTACAAAGGGTTGTCAGAAGATATCAGGATTAAATATCCATCGTTGAAGGCTACATGGAAGAGTAGGTTGTTTCCTCATTTTCATAAAGATTGTAACTGCACCATCCATAGAAAGAGAATAGTCTTTCAGTAGCAAAAATTGCAACAATACTTAGAACATGTGAACATTGCAAATTTTTATGAGGCAGCGAGCAATAATCTTCTACATTCCATTGATTATCACTCCTTTCCATTTGTTAAGCACATTCCATTGATTATCACTCCTTTCCATTTGTTAAGCAAGAAATTTTATATTGTTGTAGATCTTAGTCTCATTTAATCATGAAGTTGATAGCCTTCTATTTCAAAGCATAGAATCAATCTTGATGCTTGCTCACTATTATGTGAATGATGATTGCAGCATTTTAATCCATTACCTGTGCACTCTTTAATCTCTTTTTAGTGATGAAGAAGGGGAAGAGGTTGAGGTGCTTGATTGTACCTCATGACATGACAAAGTATTCCACGCTTATTTAATAAAGAATATAACCAATGGTTAGATAGCTCTCTTGATTTTCATTCATTATTCTGTGGTGAGATGTTCAGACTTGGTTTGTGTATTTAACTAAAATTTAATTAATATCAAAGATGCTTAATATTCTATTTCTTTTACGTAAAATATTCAGTTGTTTTTTTTTCTATGTTTATCGATTATGTATATGATTTTATTTCCATTTTAGCAATTTACTCATTTCAAAGGAAAAAGAAATGGACAAGTCTACCGAGGTGAAGGAATTGCCTGAATGGTCAAAAGTGGCCAGAATCCAGGAAAAAAAAAAAAAAAAATCTTGCAGAAGCAGTGTTTAAATCATGTTTCTGATGGTGGAAATAGATTCAGCACCATCAAAAAACTCTGGGTAACCAAAATCTTAAAGTTTGACAGCTGTAACCTGGATTTACAAAAATCCCTGCCAGAATTTATCAAAATATTGCCAGAATTTCCATGATTTTCAGGGCAATGAAACAATCTAGTTAGACTATCACAAAATGAATAATACAGAGCTTCAATCCTTCATTGGAAAGTAGCAATTTGCAGCAGCACCACTCTAGGTTTATAATTTGTCTCTATTTTATTGTTTTTTATGGTGATGTGATGGTTCTATGATGTCTTATATTTTGACTAATAGTTTAAGGAGAGAATTTCGATTTTGAATTTTGGTGTGATTACTCTTTTGGAGTATCGTGTTTTCTCTTTAAGATTCAACTGTTTTTACAATGTTGTTAGTCCCTTTACAATGTTACAAGTCTTTCCCCTTTGGGTTTTAAAGACTATAGTATTCTATTTTTGTTGTTTAACTAATTAGTTACAAAAAATCATGATATACCATTGTTTAAATATAAGTTTTGTCGAAATCACATATTGCATTTCACATTATACCTTATGCTTAAGTCTGAGACTTTATTTAACCTCTTCCCAAGATAGATATCCAATTCTTCAACCCATATATCTTATGTTATAAGTTACATTTTGATTAAATTTTTTTCACAAATAAACTAATGCTAGCATTACTTTACTAACATTAAATGTTTTCATCAGTATCCCTCGAACTTGATCTTTCTTTGCACCATTTTAAACTTTCCACCACCTTGTAAGTTTTATGACTTCTAGACTTTGTTTTATAACATGAAAATGTTTGACAAGTGTTAGAAAATCTAAAAGACAAAAATATTTTTGCCTATAAATATTGGTACACATTTAAGAATATTTCTATAATTCTGCTTGTTTACAACATTTAGAAAATTTGAATAGATATGTTGATAATTAGGTCATTGACGTGATGCACACACTACATGGATAATGAATTTTCGCACTTTATGCCTTATGGCGTTTCCTTTGCAACATCTGGTGCAAATGCTAGTATTTTGTTTATTAATTACACCAATAAGGTGTTTTGCTACACCCCTCATGTGCCACTTTGTATGTTCCTATGCTGTTGATATGACATGTTAGATGATTAAAAACATTTCAGCCCTTGGACCATTATAATCGGTGGGAAACACTGCTTTGGAAGTTAGTTGTGGGAAGTTCGTTACACCAATCACCCATGCCGTTCAAAGATGATGAATATATTTCAATGGCGTTTACGGCTAGAAGTCTGAATTTTTGCTACGTTATCATGCTGCACCTGGAAGAAAATTTTGATTTTGTGCTCAATGTGGGCATCAAGTTAACTGTGATGGTTGTTATTGGGGTTCAACCCACGTTGAGGAGCAAACATGGCAGCCATTTCAGAAGTGAAAATGTGTGAAAAGGAGTTTGGAAACCAAAGGCGACATTCAGAAATTCCAAAAATTGCAGAAGATGGAATGTCTCCAGCTTTTTATTTCCATTTTGGGTCTCAAATCCCATGTGTTGAAGTTCTTAGTGATGGTATGAGACATGCTGTGTATATATATTATCAGATCCCATGCGTTGAAGTTCTTAGAGATGGTGTGAGCCACGTTGTATATATATATATATATATATATATATATATATATATATATATATATATTATCAACTCGTTAATCTAGGCGCCAATATGAAGATCATTGGCATTGGAGGATGGCTTCATATTGATTGTAAAGATACCAAGTATGAAATACCAAGTCTTCTTGTTCTAATATGTTTGTCTCTTACAGTCTGATGAAGCGGTTGTATTAATACAAATTATGATGGTTTTAATTATCGTTCACTAGAATGTTTTTCTAACAAAATAGAAATTGTAAGCCATACATACCAAGTATGAAATACCAAATCTTCTTTCTTTAATATGTTTTTTATTAATACAAATTATGATGATTTCTGTTATAGTTCACTGGAATGTCTTTCTAAAAAAATAGAAATTGCAGGACACACTGTGGTTGTTACAGTCGAGTGAGATTACTCTGCGGGCCATTAATATCCATTACGATGATCTATCTGAAGTGCGTCCCTTTCAAGAAGATCTGATATGGGTTAGATGAATAAGTGGCTAGCTAGGTGTTAAAGTATGGCGACACTGGCACATTATATTAACATGTTAATGAGCAATTAATGAAGATAAGTGAAAAAATTATAGTGATGGTTGTAAATCAAAGTGGTTTGTCATTTTACTTTGTCATATTCATGGTTGTAAATCAAAGTTCAAAGTGGCTTGGTTGCAAAGATTTTCAATTTTGAATTGATAGAATTATTGTTGTCATGAATCTAAAAAAGGAATGGAGAAAATATTTAATTATGACACTTTTGGCTCTTATATGAGTGTATTTCGTAGCTTGTAGTGCTTTAACATAGACTTTTTTTAATTTGTGGGAATACATATGGGATAATGTTTCTTTAAGTGGAACTCAAGGCCAAATGTTTGGACTCGACTAACTAGGATTGTCATATTATATTATTCATTTTCAATTAAAAAAAAAAATTAAAATTTATACCTTAATTCTAAAATTATCGGTATATTATACAAAGTTATAAAATATTCTAATAAAAAAACACATGTCATTATTAATATGGAACTTGCATTAAGAATAAAATTTTGTATGACATTCAAGATAGGGTTCCACCCATTATTAATAATGTATGTTAGAAATAATAACATTTTAATCATTATTATTAATCCATTTGCATTCCCTTAAATTTGTTATTATTAATGTCCACCATGGATGTCATGTTCATTATGGTGTGTGTTTCTATACCTGTATCTACATTATTACTTTAATAATATTAACACCAAAGAAAGAATGGTTCAATAATATTAACACGAAAGAAAGAATGGGAATTTTTATCCAACCACATCAAGAAACCACTTTTTTTACACTCCACATGATTCCCCTTCAACCAATATCAATAATATTAGCACCAAAGAAATAATGGGAATTGTTATCCAACCACATACTCCATATGATGAAGGTTCAAATGCTATGTAATTTCCTAGATTTATAAATTGAAATGTACAAGTACAGTCCTAAACAAATCATGATAGGTTATAGAGTGTAATATATATATAATTGTTAATAAGTAGGTCTAAGATAGCCAAATTCCATGTAAATTTCCTACATTTATAAACTCAATTGTGTCACTGCAATCCTAAATAAATCATGATAGGTTATACAGTGTAATATAAATAATTGTTAATAAGTAGGTATAATAGAGCCAAGTCCAATTCTTCGTGTTCACTAAGATTGGATAAGGGGAGAGGTTGGAGTAGAGAAAATTGTGTGATGAAGTTCACCGATCACCATGAAGATCAATTTTTTGATATTTGAAGGTGAGAGGGTGCAAGTAGCCTAGAAGCCTTCGGTGTTTTATTGGTGAGGCTTGCAGCAAAAAAGATCTTTGACCTTCTGTGTTAGAACATAAGGAAAGATCAAAGGGTTTCAATAAGCTCAACATTTTGCTCAACAACTTGGAGAACTATATGACAACATCAAGAAGTGTGGTTGAATATCTACATAGAATGTGTGTGGGGCATGCCATATTATATTATTTATTTTTAATTAAAAAAAATCTAAAATTTGAACTTTAATTCCAAAATAATCATTATATTATAAAAATTTATAAAATATTCTAATAAAAAAACACATAGGTCATTATTAATATGCAACTTGCATTAAAAATACAAATTTGTTTAACATTCAATATAGGGTTCCACTCATTATTAATAAAATGTATTAGAAATAATAAGAACTTAATCATTATTATTAATCCCTTTGCATTTAAATTCATTATTATTAATGTCCATCATGGATCTCATGTCAATTATGGTGTGTGTTTCCATACCTGTCTCTACATTATTAGTTTAATTTTGTCTCTTAATTTTTTATAAACATATTTCTTATATTTTTATTATACTATAATAAAATAATATAATTTATAATTTGAGAATAAAGAACCTTAGATCCATCTTTAACTTTGGATTTTTATGATTATTTGTTTTATTTTTATGCAATTTGATGGAGTCAAAATGTTTAAATGTTAGATAACATTTTACATTTTTCGTTTTCTCCATCAATGAAATCCACCTAACAATATCTGCCAAGATTTGCAATTTTTAATTGATATAACATTTTACATTTTTGGTTTTCTCCATCAGCGAAATGCAGCTGACAATATTTGCCAAGATTTGCAATTTTCAATTGATAGAATTATTGTTGTCAAGAATCTAAAACAGGGATGGAGAAATTAAATGTAATTTTAATTAGGACACTTGCTCTTATATGGATGTATCTCATAGGTTTCAGTGCCTTAAGATAGGGTTTTTCAAATTTGTAGGAATTCATATGGGAGGATTTCTTCTAAAGTTAGCCTCTTTGAGTGGAACTCAAGGCCAAATGTTTGGACTCAAGAATTAGGTATGTCATATTCATGGTTGTAAATCAAAGTGTTTTGTCAGTTTACCCTGTCATACTCATGGTTGTAAATCGAAGTGGTTTGTTAGTTTACTAGTTGTAAATCAAATTGGTTTGCGAGTTTACCCATCACAATCAAGCTCAAGTATTGATGTTTGAAGGAGAGAGGATACAAATTGACTAGGAGCCTTGGCAGTTTTGTTGTTGAGGCATGAAATCACAAAAATCTTCAACCTATTAGAATGTTCGATTTAAAAAGGAAAGTTCCAATGTGGCTCATGATCAAAAGGGAAAAGGTCATGAAGTGACAACTTAAAGTACTTAAATACTTGCTAGACACTTGAGAATGGGGATTTTCCTATCTACAAGTTAGAAAATTTGTTACTGTACTGATGACATGCCATTATTGTTTTCTCATAAATCAACCCAAATAAGGGTTTGTCTTCATTGTTTTCTTAGAAATCAACCCAAATAAGGTTCTTCCTTGATTGTTTGCTCAGAAATCAACCCAAATAACATGTCATTATTGTTTTCTTAGAAATCAACCCAAATAAGGGCCTTCCTTTATTGTTTTCTTAGAAATGAACCCAAATAAGGTTCTTCCTTCATTGTTTGCTTAGAAATCAACCCAAATAAGGTTCCTCCTTCATTATTTGCTTAGAAATCAACCCAAATAAGGTTCTTCCTTCATTCCTCTAGAAAAAGAATATTAAATAATATTAACACCAAAGAAAGAATGAGAATTGTTATCCAACATCATAATCCATACGATGAAGGTTCAAATACGATATACATTGCCTAGATTTATAAACTCAAATGTGGCATTGCAATCCTAAATAAACTACGATAGCTTATACAATGTAATGTAAATAATTGTTAATAAGTAGGTCTAACAAAGCCAAATGCAATGAAAATTGCGTAGATTTATAAACTCAAATGTGCCACTGCAATCCTAAATAAATCATGATCGATTATACAATGTAATATAAATAATTGTTAATAAGTAGGTCTAATAGAGCCAAAGTTCCATTCTTTCTCTCCACTAAGATTGGCTGACGGGACAGGTTGGAGTAGAGAAACTTGTATATGAAGTTCACACATCACCATGAAGCTCAAGGTTTTGATATTTGAAGGAGAGAGGATGCAAATTTATTTATTACTTATTCTTAGTAAGTAATTTATTTCACAAAGGAAATCATTTCAAATTAGGCACCATCTAGATCACTTAACACATCATATCTTTTTTCACCTATGTTATTATTCCATATGCTATAGTCTTACGACATTTCCTTTGCAACATGTAGTGCAATTGCTAGTTATTTAAATTTAAGTTTTATTATTAATGATTGTACTCTTTTAATATTTTCAGCTTTTAATGTTTTCATATTAACTTTATATATTTAATTAAAATTTGAAGATCAAATAAATTTTATTTATTAATAAAATTTTAAATTTAATTTAAGATATATAACTAGTGAGTCTTATATAAATATATGAGATTTATACAATAGTTAAGAAGAACGATAAAAAAGCAATAATTATATATAGAAATATTATTATTATTATGGCTATATAAATTAAATGTAGTAAATGTGTAGAAGTAAGATTTACTTCATGATATATTTCAAATTGTCAATATTAACAAAATATAAAAAATTTAACTAAATCATAACTCTGTTTTCTTAAATGTTAAGACACATTCAAACTTAATAAAATAGAGATGTTGTAATGTTGAACATTTTGAGTAGTTCAAACTAAAATAAAATAAAGTAAAAATAAAATGGGTTTTCCATTGTATTTTCAACCTATAGTTTTTCCAATGTTATTTTTTTAATGTCGCCTATTTTTCCCATGGTATTCTTAACCTATGGTTTTTGGATTGTATTCTTCTTTAACGTAGCCTACTTTAAGGGTAATAATTAACCTACCCTAGATACATTGTAAGCCTACATCTACCAACCATAGAGACATCAAATCTCTTTTCACTTCTAAAAATAGTTGCACTTCAAAAAAATTGATCCCTTTAAATAGAAAAGATATAATGCTTAACATTTTGACTAGATCAAAATAAAACAAAATTAAATTAAAATTAAACCATTTTTCACCATTATATTTTTAATCTTGTTTTTACAATATATTTTTCCAATAATATTTTTAACCCATAATTATTCCAATAATATTCTTAACCTAATATATTTTCATTTTATATGTAACCCATAATTATTCCAATAATATTCTTAACCTAATATATTTTCATTTTATATGTAATATTTTTTAGTTTTGCGATATTTCACGGAAAACCTTTACTTTCAAATATTAAATCAAATTTTCATCATGAAATCTTTCCACGTAATGAGTTCAAGATCTCATCTCATCGATACCCCTTAATCTATTACCAACCAAACTACAACTAATTGCTAAAGATAAATAATTGCAAAATTATGGCAAAGCGGGCTTCTCTAACTGCATTGGTTAATTAATAGCAAGAAATACCTCGTATCCCGTCTGTAAATTCTGTATTTGATATGAAAGCGATAAAACGAACCGCTATTTCAGACAACCGTAACAAACTATGTATATTTTGGGCCTCCGTGCCGGTATGGATGTTAAGACTCCTTATAAATATATTGAAGGGCCTCAACCATTCTCGTGTGTATTGCAGGCATTGAGTCTGGGAAGTCGTTTTTTGGCGAAGACATAAAGTAGAAAGAGATTAATAATTGATGATGATGGGTAAAAAGGTTTATAATGCGATACTTTGCCTGCTCGTGCTCGTACTCATTCTCAATGCTGCTGCTGCTGGGCAATCTGCCAACCCGCATGTGGAGCAGTGGCGGGTGAATAGCCCCGATTCTCCATGGGAAGAAGAGAAACCCAAAGGACCAGTGCCGCCTTCCGGCCCTTCACGGCCACCGCCACTGCCCCCGGGTCCGTGAAAACATAAGTGCTCCATGATTACAGTCGTCCTGGTGTTTCAAGTATCTATACGTCCATTCCAAATATGACACATAATACTGGTTTGAATTAATTTTTATATTGAAAATATCTCCCTATTTTACTTTTAGCTATCTTTGTGCCGTGCATCAAAATGTTGAATTGATTACTTTGATAATGTATATTCGCTGGAATCACTCCGTCTGAAGTAATTTTAAATAATTTTTACTGCATATTTTTGTTATCAATTTCATGTTGATTAAGTGAATAAGTTTACTGTAACCTTGTAACCTTTCCTATATGTTTGAGTTTAAAGTTTAAATGTTCTTTCATATATGTTTGAGTTTAAAATTTATTGATATTTAAATCTTTGAAAGTAAATATTTTTTAATTTTATTAAATTTTTTTAACTATTTTATAAATATCCATAAATTTGTTTTAATTTATCCTCTATTTAAACTTAGTGTTAGCTATTTTTTTTTTTTCAACGTACAAATATCTAGGTGTCAAAGTGGGTTGCTATTTTTCTTATTTTCAACCCACCAAATATTTAAATGTCAAAGTAGGCTGCAGTCAATGGTACATGTAATGAAAGTTCTAACTTAATAGTTTAAATGTAAATTTATGATTGTTTAAACGGAGTAGTTTAAATATAAATTTATGATGGTTTAAACGGAGTAGTTTAATGAAGTTATATTTTTGTTTGGAAAATAGTAGAAATTAATGAAGTTATATTTTTGTTTGGAAAATAGTAGAAATTTCATCAAAATTTCAATCAAATATGGTAGAAATTTTGAGAAATATAAGTTATAACTGTCAAGTTTCTCTCGGTGCCTAATGTTTTTAATAGTGCTAAATCTATTTCCACCATCAAAAAACAATTCAAACATTCCTTTGGTTGAATTTTTTGAAAAAAAAAATTCATCAATGTAAAAAGTATTTCTATTAAATAAAAAATTGTTATCATATAAATTTAGGTTTTATCTTTTAATCTATTTACAAATTCTATGAACCTTAAAATTTATAAACATTAACAATATCAATTAGATTTGTCTTTTTTGACAATATTATCTTTTATACACCCTATCACATTTTTTTCATGGAACAAATATGTATTTAATATATATAAAAAGGTCAAATAGCATAGAAGAGAAGAGGCTTTTAAAAACTCTTCAAACTCTATTGAAAACCACCTTTGGCTCATGTCAAAATGGCAAACAAATAACCAATATTTTGCTAGATAATTGAGGAGTAAAGAAAGAGATCATTTTGCATAACAATGATAATATAATGTTTAATGATAATATAATGTTTAAGAATAAATTATGCTTTGACAATAAGTTAAAGAGAAAAAAAAAATTAATATCTTATAAGAAGGTGATCAATCCAAATAATTAAAATCACAGATATCTATTTATGAAACGATATTATTTAACTGATATACTTGTCCAATTATTGTTTTATATTGTTTTATTGTAGTTTTATGAAAGAAACAAGCAACCAAGCTGCCAGGTTACAATCTTCAATGTGTCTGGAATTAAAATAGTAAGATATTCTCAAAATATAATTCAAAATTTATATTTGTCTTATTTTCCTAAGTATCTCAATTTAAAATCCAATTTCCGGATGATTTTTAATCAACTCAACCATTTCAAGGATTACTCTATGCATCATATGTTAATCCATAATATACAGGTCGCAAATAAGTATACAAATAAACGGATCAAGCACTCTTATCATTAATAATAGGGTTGTTCATAATAGGGTTGGCTATCAACAGATTTCTCAACCCCTTTGAATTATGATTAACAATTTAAGGTCGGTAGGGTGGGAGATCCATCCATCCCAGCCTCGTGTAGGGAAAATGGAGGCTCCATATATGATAGGAGTAACCGACATTTAATATTATAAAGACATCAATTACCTGATGCACGCTGATAGAATTTTTTCAGCGGTGCGCTTCATGTGAGGGCTCATGTCGTGATTTTGGATCACGGTAACAGAATCGATGTGTGATGTATCATGCCTCAACCTCTTACCAGTGAAAAGCAAGGGCATCTGAAACTATTTAGTCTCTGGTGGGATCGACGTGAAGGATCTTATCATGTCCCAGTGATTGTTGGATTTGAGGAAGCTATGCTTCACATGGGATGGATTTCATCAAATGCAGGAACTTAAGTCCATAGAGGAATGGGAGTTAGAATATTTTTCTGAGGTAATGAATTATGCGCACCAACGAGTGAGGTTTTCTTGGAAATTTTTGTTGGTTTGAACTTTGCATCTAATTTGGTCCAATCATGGTGTCTCCACATGGTAATCTTGTAAGGAGGGAGGGAAATTTTGCTTCTGAGTGGACTAGCAGCAAGTCTAAGCATATTAGCAATCATGTATTGCAAGCTTTGTTTAGTTTGGTTGTGTTTGCTTTTGTAATTGGGCTTAGAATTGGTCAATGTTTGTAATATGGTAATAATATCAAATATTATGAGTCACGTGGGAAGCTACACTTTGTTGTAAATAATTACCGCCCGTCAACACACCGAACACCGCCCCACCGCCAGTGCGATGACCTACTCAGACTTGAAGTGGCGCCACCGCCTCAACCTATTCAGCCTCGAAAGGGCAAACAACCCACTTAGTTTTGTGTATGATGATCGAGAATAGAAGGATGCATAGTTGAAGTTGTATGCAGCTGTGGCTGAATATTCTTGTAGAAGTGGTTGGAAATAATAACAACCTATTCAGCCTCGAAAGGGCAAACGACCCACTTAGTTTTGTGTATGATGATCGAGAATAGAAGGATGCATAGTTGAAGTTGTATGCAACTGTGGCTGCATATTCTTGTAGAAGTGGTTGGAAATAATAATCCTAACCACCTTAATAAACAGCGTGACAGCAATCATACATGTCAGACACTTTTGCATCCATACATGTCAGACACTTTTGCAGGTTGCGTTTCTACTTGAAGACATTTTTGCAAGTTGGGTCTGAGCGTGAAGATAGAATGATTGAAGCACGACGCGAATGATTTAGAAACTCAGAAAAAACATTTTAAGATTTTACGTACTTAGGTAAAGTGATATGGGTAAGCATTAATTCAACAACCTTGCCTACACTTGAAAAACACCTGCCACTTTGATCACACTCAACAGGAACATCAAAATTAATTTTGTCCTGTCATTAAATGTAAATTGTCTGCTGAGTTAAATATGAATGTAAAATCCATTTTGATGATGAGAGGCGTAGAAGTGTAAGACTGTGTAGAGAGGTTAGAGAGTAAGAAGTAAGAAAAGGGTGCAAGTCTCTGTGGAGAAAATTGTGGAGCAATTTTTGGTGGGTGCCTAAAACAGTGTTTTACTATGTAGTGTTGCACTTAAGTTTAAATCTCTGTAAAATTTTATTTTACTTTGTAAATGAGCTAGTGTCTCATGTAGATGTATTTTTCATGTTCAAGAAATGAATATTAGGTTTTAGTGTGTTGCTCCAAACCTATCATGTTATATGTCCTCCGAGTAATCATCAAGTCTCCGGAATAGTTCCGAGGTGCGCGAAATTCAAAACTGGGAAATAGCCTCGCATTGTGTGAAGGTAGCTCCACGATATCTGAATAGTTCCGCGGTGCGTGAAATTCAAGACTTAGGAAATGGCCTTGAGTTGTGCCTCTCCCATCCGCTAAAATGCAAATTAACTTCGTGAAATATTTCCAACATGGTATCAGAGTAGGTTAAACTCTATTAGTGTAAAAACAAGTGTTTTTACTAACAGTGAATTTTTTTTGAGCTCGCATTGTTTTTTAGCATATTTACCAGTAAGTAGAAAGTTTGATTTTACACTCAGAAATGGCAACATCAAGCAAAAGCTTGACTAATCATCAAATACCTTATTGGGCTATTACAATGAAGGCCCTTTTTTCTTCTCAAGACATTTCGGATTTGTTGGAGAATGGTTTTCAAGAAACAGAAGATGCAGCAATATACAATGCCTTATCTCAACAAGAAAAAGATGTGTTAAGGGACAACAGTAAGAAGGATTCAAAATCCCTATTTTATATCTTTCAAGTAGTTTGTGAAAGTATTTTTCCAAGGGTTGCAACAGCACTGAAGTTGGGACATCCTCTAGACAACCTACCAAGGCATGGCAAAAGTCAAGACAATGAAGCTGCAAATGTTGAGAGATTTTGAAGCACTTTGTATGAAAGAGTCTAATAATATAGAATCATTTTTTACACATGTAAGTGGGTTGGTTACTCAAATCAGGTTTCATGGTTAGAGACTTGAGGAAAGAAGAATAATTGAGAAAATTTTGAGAAGTCTGCCAGCAAGGTTTGAGGCCATTGTTGTGGCCATAGAAGAGACAAAGGATCTCTCACAGTTTTCAGTGGATGAGCTTAATGCATCACTGATTTCTCATGAACATAGACTAAACAGAGCAGCAAGCTCCTCATTGGAGCATGCCTTCAAGACACAAGTATCATTTGGTCAAGGTCGAGGCAGAGGAAGATCATATGCTAGAGGAAAAGGAAGAAGCACATACAACGGTGGAAGAAGTAGCCCTTCAATCTAAAATGGAAGAGGTAGCAATCAAAATCCAAGTCAAGGCCCAAGCCAAAATCAAGCACAAGTTAAGAGGTATGATAAATCTCAAGTTTAATGTCATCACTGTAAGAAGTATGGCCATTATGCAAATGAATGTAGAAGGAAACAATATGATATTAGTAACAAACCAAGTGTAAATTTCATCAGAGAAAATCAGAACCATGATAGCATGTTTTTAGCTTGTAATGCAGCATAAGGAAACTAGAGTGATATATTGTATCTAGATTTTGGGTGTAGCAACCACATGTTAGGAAACATAGAAATGTTTTCTGATCTAGATGAAAGTGTGAAATCTGAAGTGACATTAGGGACTGATAGAAAAGTCTCTATCATGGGTAAAGGAAGAGTTGATATCCTAACAAAGAAGGGGGAGAAGAAATACATCTCTGATGTTTACTTTGTCCCCTGTCTGAAACATAATCTCATGAGTGTTGGACATCTCACACAGAAAGGCTACAATGTCTTCTTCAAAAATGATGTGTGCACAATTTTGGATAGGCCTCCAAGCAGACAGTTGATTGCAAAGGTTCAGATGATAGACAATAGAATGTTTCCCCTAAAAATAAGATCATATTTGCAGAAAGAAGGTGCACAAGCACAACTATCTATGAACTCACAAGAAAATGGAAGAAAATGGGCAACTGTCACAAAAGTAAACTTGCAAGTAGAGGTAAAAGATGAATACTAGTTATGGCACTTGAGATTTTGACATCTCAACTTTGGAGGTTTGAATTTGCTGCATATGAAAGGCATGGTGAAGGGTTTACCACTCATAGAAAAACTAGAAAGCATATGTGAAGGATGTATCTTGGGCAAGCAACATAGGGAGACATTTCCAGCAGGAAAGTGAGTGAGGGCAAAGGCACCTTTCGAGATTGTCCACTCAGACTTATGTGGACCAATGCAGAGACCATCAATTGGTGGCAATCATTTTGTATTGACCTTCATAGATGACTACACAAGGAAGACATGGGACTTTTCCTAAAATAGAAAAGTAAAGTGTTTGAGTGCTTTCGCCAATACAAGGCTCTTGTTGAAAAGCAAAGCAGGCATTTCATCAAATTCCTTAAGACAGACAGAGGTGGAGAATACATCTCAAACAACTTCCTCCAATTTTGCAGGGAGCATGGAATTCACAAGTAGATTACAACAAGATATACACTGTAGCAAAATGGTGTGGCAGAAAGGAAGAATAGGAGCATTATGGAGATGGCAAGGAGTATGTTAAAGGCAAATAATTTTCCAAATGACTATTGGGCTGAAGATGTTGCGTGTGCAGCGTATATCTTGAATAGATGTCCAACCAAAATCATCTAGAACATTGTTCCTGAAGAGGCATGGAGTGGAAGAAAACAAAATGTCACTCACATGAGAGTTTTTGGATGTGTGGCTTATGCACATGTCCCAGATGAGTTGATAAAAAAGTTGGACAGCAAGGGGGAGAAATGCATATTTGTTAGATACGGCGATGAATCCAAGGCATAAAAACTCTACAATCCATTAACCAAGAAGGTAATAAGGAACAGAGATGTGCAATTCATAGAAGAGGAAGCATGGGATGGAAGTTTAGAAAAGACAATTAATGTCAAAGCATGCATACCAAATGAGGACAGAGAGGAATTAACAACAGCAAGTAATTCCTCAACTCTGACTCCCTCTACTCCTATTCAGGCGCAGCAAAGCAAGCAGCAAGCAGTGCCATCAACAAATAATAGGACAGTTTCACACAGCCAAGTGAGTGCTTCTCCAAGCACATCATGAAGTGTGACACCAAGTGACATATCAAGCCCATCTTCTGCAAGCACAAGAAGGCCAAAATTTAGAAATTTAAATGAAATTTATGAGCAAGATGAAGTTGATAGTAGCGCAGGTTTGAATTCCTTATTTGCATCATTTTGTCATGTAGATGACCCAATCCACTTTGAAGATGTAGTCAAAGAAGAAAAATGGGTTGAGGAAATGAGGAAGAAATAGAAGCAATAGAAAGGAATGATACCTGGGAGTTAGTGAGCCTTCCGAAAGGAAAACATGTTATTGAAGTGAAGTGGGTCTATAAGACCAAAAGCAACATTGAGGTAAAGATTGAAAGGCACAAAGAAAGGCTAGTTTTCAAAGGATACAAGCAGCAACATGGAAGAGATTACGTGGAGACATTCGCGCCAGTCGCATGGATGGAGATAGTGCGCGCAATTGTGGCAATTGTCGCACAGCATAAATGGACAGTGCATCAGATGGACGTAAATTCAACATTCTTGAATGGAGTGCTAAAAGAGGAAGTGTATGCTGCGCAACCACCTGGTTATGAGATTGAAGGCCAAGAAGACAAAGTGTATCGGTTGAAGAAACCTCTTTATGGATTGAAGCAAGAACCAAGCGCATGGTACAACAGGATAGATGCTTACTTGTTGGATAATGGTTTCGACAAGTGTGATAGTGAGCCTACTCTCTACATCAAAGAGAGCAAAGGTAAGATTCTCATTGTCATCTTATATGTAGATGATTTGATTTTTACATGCAGTGACGATTTCCTCATCGTTGATTTTAAACAAGTAATGAAGAGTGAGTTTGAAATGACTGACTTGGGATTGCTAATATATTTTTTGGGCATAGAAGTGATGCAAACAGAAAATGGCATTTTTATCTCTCAAGCAAAGTATGTGGCAAAATTTTTGAGAGGTTTAAAATGAACAACGGCAAGTCCGCACGAACTCCAACTGTCATAAGATTGAAGCTGAGCAAAGAAGATTGCAGCAGCAATATCAATTCAACATTATGCAAAAGCATGATAGGCAGCTTGATGTATTTGACCACAATAGGAGAAAAGAAACAATTTTGATGGAAAGGTAAAATCCAATAATGTAATTTTTTCTTAAGATAAATTAGATAGAAATTTGCATTACTTCAAACAAATTTAATAGTATTATTGTTATTACCCTTCTACTTATAACTAAACCAATAACATAAACATAAAAATTTTGCAGAAATTATCAAGTGTTGATATAACATATGAATCTGAAAAGATTAGGAAAGAAATGAATAATAATATCCTTGTTGTTATTAGTCCCTGCCTCCGACATAGCAGGGACTATTGCGTTCACTCGATCGTTGACGAGCTATTAAATCACTTTGACCAAATAATATATTCTCGACCATTTCAGGTTTAAACCAATGTTTTAAATAAAATATTCTGCTCAACAAAATTTTATCCAATGTTTTTGTTTCAACCTCTTATTTCCGGCTCGACTGTATACTTTTCTCAAAACTTAGGATAAAGAGTTTGGGGCTCAACTGTGTACTTTTATTAAGACTTAGGATAAACAGTTTGGCAGGCTTGACTCTATGCTTTTCATAAAACTTTGGACAACTAGTTCAAGGTATGCCTGTATATGGTAAGAGACACGCATAGATTGCAATCAGTCCAAGTGTCTAGGTGTCTGTTCTCTCAGTCAGCTTCTTCTCACCATTTATCACTTTACAACAATGTTTTCAGTCACCCTTCCTCGTCTTCATGCCTTGTCTTCATTCAAGCTCTGCCACCATTGTACATTTGCCACCATATGAGCTTCAAGCTCTACAGATTCTTAACCCCTCTGCCTCTACCCTAGTTGCATTTTTTTCATGCCCTCCAGGTACTTGCGAAGTGATTCAAAAATTTTGGAGTGGTTCTTTTGCTTCCTGCAAATATAGTTCACACAGATACATTAGAATTTGTAGAGTGTCATCTTGTCAATTGTAGAATGGAGTTAAACACTCAGATTCTGAGTAGCAATGTATTCATAGCATCCCAAAAGTCGTTCAAAAGTGTTCATAGCAAGCTCAACAGTCTTCAAAGAAAAAACAAATCCCAAAAGTCGCTCAAAAGTGTTCATGGCAAGCTCAACGGTGTTCAAAGAAAAAAACAAAAACCAAGACAGTGGAAAAAATTAAACCAACATACTGAAAGGTATGTTCAAATTTTGACAATTATTCAATATATAGTAAAGGAGCTAGAGTAAAAATATCAATCACCAGATTTTGTTATAGTTACAAAAAAGCAATAGCAATACGTGCTTACATTTTCTAGGTTTTATTTCTTGTTTATACTTGCAAATCACTTTATCTCTATTCACTGTATTATTCCCTGGCATTGATGTCATAGGCTACATAACTTCATACAAATATACAAAGAGAGAATGGACTTCGTGCAAATATAAAAAGAGAGAATGGTCGAAGGAAAAAATGGAGGCCTCAATCATACCTTAATATTTTTAGGAAAGAAGAAAATTGTAATTTAAAATTACAGGAAGGAAAAACTGGAAAACAAGGTTTTTGTTTTTGTTTTGATGCTTTCAATGTTGAATAAGAAGGTTTAAGAAGGTAAATGGTGGCCTCAATCATAGGTACAAATGTTCAGGAAGGAATAAGCATTTTAACTCTATTATGATCTGTAAGCATTTCAAAATGTTGGTTATTCATACCTGTATTGTTATAATTTGCAGAGTTGGACTCTTCCATCATCGCATTAGCATGTATAAAAAAGGTGAAAAAATTCTTGAACCTTTCAACAGAGTCACGTCACCTCATCATTTTGCATACGAGTTTGCATCTTCTTGGTATAAATAGATATCTGCAACTACTACCATAAATGCATATGTGATCTAACAAAGAGTTAACACTCTCCCCTGCATAACCATACACATATGCGTTAGCCAGTAAGAATATAAACAACGTTTTATAAATGCATATAAATGAATGTTTAGCAGCATCAAGTATTGCTGCATAAACCAAAACCCACTCGAGGCTAAGACAAGTTGGACTAGTCCTCAATTTCTTTCAACCAACCTGGGTTTACTTCGACCGACCAACCTTTTTCCCAACTAATGGGTTCGACGCATCAGCTCGACTTGTGTCGAGGCAAAGGCATTAAATGTTTTGAGCCAAAGGTTGGACTAGCTCTCAATTTCTTTTGACTAGCATCGGTTTAGGTGAAAGCAATTGTCTTTTTCTAGGGTTCCTGAATGACTTTTACATTTCATTTTTCTCCAAACAGAGTAACCTGGTGAGTGTAACCTCGCTGAGCTTACCCCGACACACTTGTATCATTTCACTGGTCAACTTGATCCACTGGCATTTGCCGCAACAAGTTGCCCTGATGCCTTTGCCTCCATCCCAATCTAGCCTCCATATCAGTTGCTACCATAGCCCCTAAAACAGTGGATCTTCTTCCTATGGGATTCTCAGACGGTCTTCACGATTGCCTCTTGTTGATTTTGATTAAGGGGCTTGGTGTGGGTGTCGTAAGAGAACAGGGATGGAGAAAAACCATAATACATGGATGGAATTGACTATGCATGTACCTCAAATTATCACAACCCTTAATTAGCCATCAAACAACGATGAAGATCACAAAATTAGGTGACAAGAGATTTCTTGCATGCGCCCATCTATTGACCACTTGTCCACACTGACATAGCATGACCTTGCATGTGTATCTTGACCATGCATGTGTATTTTTTTCCTTCCATGTGTTCATCATACCTGTCTTTGTCATTCTCCAAAGCTGCTCCATCCATAGAGTAACTTGTCCCTCTCCAAATTTGCTCCATCCATAAAGTAACGAAGCGAAAGAAGCCATCGACTCATGCACCCTGTTATGAAATTTTTGCTATGTAGGCTCTCTTAGGTGATGAAACAAAGGCATGTCAAAGGAGTATCTGTTCCGAAATAGATGTTTCCTACTTGCAGTCCTTAATTTAAATAGTCATACAATGCTTGCAGGTGTTGGATGGTTGACACAGACACCCATTGACTAATGATGCAGGGATGCAGAGCTTTTAGATTCATATATCTATGTTACCTCCTCTGACTCCATCTATGTTTTTGGTTTTTACACTTCTAAATCTGGCTTGACTAATGATGCAGCGATGCAGAGCTTTTAGATTCATATATCTATGTTTCGTCTGCTGATTCTATCTCTGTTTTTGGTTTTTAAGCTTCTAACTTTAGCAATGAGACTATTGGTAATGACATGAGGGTTGAAGATGGGAAATAATATCTACGAGTTGGTCATTATGCCGTTTCTAGATTGAATTTGCAAGTCAATGAGCTTTATCAACCCTATCGGCATGAATGTAGTCGCATATTTTCAGGGCTCTACAAATGAATTATGTCCCCTCACCTCCGTAGGAAAGAGCGAGCCCAGAGCTATCCCACAGCTAAGAGAAGTATCATGCATGTGGGGTGGTTTTATGTTTCGCACCACTCACCAGGAAATAGGAACAATTAGAAGTAGAGATGGTTATTGCGGAGCCCTAAAAATTGGGTACAGAGAAAAAGATTGTCAATAATGGCCACTGCACAAAGAGGCGAAATGCCAAGAGAAAAAGATTCGAAAGGCCGAGAGAAAAAGATTGTCAATTATAATGGATATTGTTATCTTCATTCTTGCCATTTCATGGAAATGGCAGCCTACAACACTGTTTGTTTCATGTATGTGCCATGCAAGAACATTGTTTGTTTCATGTAAGTGCCATGGGAAGACAATTGTTGGGTACATGCAAATGAACGACCACGTGGTTATCCTTTTCTTCACGTATGGACCCGCGTTCATAGGCATTTTCCAATGTAAGGTTAATCCTAATTACGATTTTCTGTTGACACTGCGTCATATAATATATGAGTCATATTTGACCTTTGCGCTGGACAAACTAGGTATGGGGCCATTGATGAGAGCGTGATTGATGTCGATGTTCCCACTTGAGTTACAGAAAGAAATGGAACCAAAATGATTATATATTGATGTGTGCATTGACAAAAATTATTGAGATCGACTTTCTGTGCATTGTTTCATGATATTGCTTGCGGGATAAATTGTGAATGTAGCAAGGGTTAAGCGATGTTCAATGACATACTGCGTAATGATGGTAGCAGACAAAATATGTATAACAGAGTGGGTTGAATAACATAAATATTGTGACATTCAAGCAACAAAAAATTTATGTTTTGAAATTGCATTTTTGTTTTGAAATTGAACATCTTGCATATCGGCAGGGACTGCCGCTACGCCAGTAAACCTTGTTGTTATTAGTAAACCTTGTTGTTATTAGCCTTCCAATTGGGAAACACCAATCAAACCAGCATAAGACTTTTGCTAAAATTAACAATCCAATTATCATATATAGTTTATATAAGAAATTGAAGCTAACCATACGAGAGAAAAAAGTAATTAATATACATGTGTCGTTAAGTGAAAAAAGGAAGAAGTAAAAACTGTGGAATCATTGAAGTAGTGGGGAAGTTCAGTTGAGTGCTAAAGGATCATGTTCGCTCTTCAAACATTCAGATAAATCTAAATTGGGATAACTTAAATTTTAATTCTTTACTTATTTGTTGAGACTTAAATTAGTTTTTATTAAATTTCATTGGTGTAATAACGGTTTTTTTATAAATTTTTTAAAGTAATTTTTAATCATTATAAAAATGGATCTTTGAGTAAGTAATTATGTCACTGGTAAGTTATATATTTCTAAAGTAATAATTTGAAGAATTTATGAATGGATGACTTTTTTACTAATATATGTTTGATATTTAAACATTTTTAAATTTGAAAAATTGGGTTAATTTTTTTGAGATGTTTCTTTATAATTTGATAACTATGGCCAAAATTTGATGTGTTAAGTGAAAGCTAGGGTAAATTTCCCACAACTTGTTGATCTTGGGCCTCTTCCCAAGAGAATTTTTATGGCATACCCATTTTTCCGATTCTTTAAATATAATACTTTTACGTAAGGTCTTTATATATTTGAAAATATTCACAAATCCTAACTTCCACAAGGTATATCTCAAAGATTAAAGTGCACTAAAGTATAAAAAAATTAATAGTCGTACCTTGTGATGCCTTCTCAATATGCTCAAAGTTTCTAATTGGAACCATTCTAGAAAAAAATTATAGAAAAAATGCCAAGATGATTTATTTGAAATAGATTTCAAAACAAATTCCAAACCCAAAATTCCACTACATAATATTTGAATGTATAGTGAAACAAATTTTGAGATCTTAATTAAATTATCCCTCAAAATAAGTTAAAGTGAAAATTCCAAGATGAGTCATTTGAAGTGGCCAAATCTTCACCATCATATAACTTGATACCAAATGTTATAAACTTCACTCCTTGAAAATGATAAGAATCCAATAGTTATAGTCCACTAAAAAAAGAAACCTCCTCTGAAAATTAATATAATGTATAAGACCAGATTTGTAAAACTATGCCTCTTTATATATATTCGACACAAATATAATAGTTATAATAAAATAAGATGATAGAATACTTTAGTCCACATAACACTATATAAAATATAATCACTTAATATATAACAACTAATACACAAATTTAGAATTAATATGAACTTTATATAGATAATTTAATCAATTATATATAAAAATGTCAGTGTGTAAAATATTTATTTAAAAAATTAAATCAATATAAAAGGAAAATTCATAATTCCATTTAAGAATAAAATACGTCATTTTAATTAACTCTGAGTTGTTATCATTGTTAAATTAAGAATGCACTTCACTCTGGTTTAATTTCACACTACGAAGCAAAGTCTTGCCTACGGTTTACCCCATCACCTCAAAAGCAGCGCTGCCATCCAACCTGTAATCTTGTTTAAACAGTACAGCTCCAATTGGTCTCAAAATCAGCTCTAGAGTAGCATGGAACCACCATCATATAAGGAATAGCCACCTAGAATCTATGGTTTGACCACCCTAGACTCCAAATATGTGCTGTCAGCTGACTGAAATGATGTGGAAAACAGCTCGAAATACTCACACGTGTGAGCTCCAAGTAGTCGGCTGGCGCTACGGTCTCCAAGGGTGAAGTCACCTCCATGTGGCAAAGTGCATGAACATATGTGCAATGAAATCCCCCACATACCAACAAAACATAACCAAGTGCCTCAACATGTGTGCCACCATTCTAGCTGTCATTAGGGAATTTTTATCTAGCTTTTGTCAAGCCTTTTCTAATATATTTGGATTCAGAGAGTTTGCTATATTGAAAAGGGAAAACACTTTACCTTTTGGAGAGAGTATTGGGAATAAAGTATTGACAGTGAACTACAGCAATTAAGGGGATTTTAACGAATTATGATGAAATGGATCTAGGCACCGGAAAATCCATAAGTATTTCACCAATTGAGAAGGTCATGGAACCCTAGGAAAAGTTAACCCACAATTGGTCATCATTAATTCATGATGAATCTTCCAGAAAATAATGGTGCAAAATCTAATTAAATAATCTTAATGGGTGAACTCTAACCCATGAATTTTGGGATTAGGTGAATAAAGCATGAAGACACTCTCATACAACTAATCAGAAATATAATAATTAGTTAACCAGAGAAAGAAGTTAGAAAAATAAGCTTATAAGAGGTGGAAATCCATCACAATTTCCATGAGTCTATGTCTATTAGTCATTAGTATTTTAGGTTTTTTTATCGCCCAATGGAGAAGATACCATTAAATGCAGTAATGAAGTTATTACCCTTTACTTGAGTTATATTTAAAAGTGGCAATGGAGGTATTTGAAAATGTAAAAGCATTAGAAAACGAAAATCTAAGCAAATAATAATTTTTTATTCAGAAATATAAAATTAAATAATATCAAAATTTTTAAAACATCTCACCTTATTAGACATCCAATACATATGTCTATTTATAATTTATAAATTGAAATTTAGATTGTGATATAATTTTTTTATTATTATCAAAATAGAATATTAAATATAAACCTTTAAAAAATAAAAAATAAACTAAATTAATTATAATTAAAATTAAATTAATCATAAAATTATTTTCCAATGATTCTCTTATTTATTTACATTTTTATTAGAAAGGTTTGAGGACGTTTCTCTTTGAAACCTTTATATTTTCCGTATATCCGACGATAACATGCTATGTATCACACATAAACGATTTCATCTTTATACATCAAAAAGTTTCATTCGCTTCATGGTTCAAAGAAATATATAAATTCTTAATATTGATATTTTTTTTAGAAGAGATGAATTATTGAGATAAAATTATTATTATTATGTTTTTATAAATTTGGTTTGATTATATTATTAGTATAGATGTAGGGATTTGATATAACTTTAAACGAATCAATTTTTTTTTCAGAAAGTAAAATATAATGTGTTATTTTTCAATATTTAAATTTTATTTTTGAATACTATATAGAATATATATAAAACTAAATATAAATTTTAACTATAAAACTTAATTTTTTCATGATATATACATAATTTTTTTAAATAATATATAGTATATACATATTTGATATTTAAATATTTTACATAATATGTACATCCGATTTTTATAATGTAAATTAAAATATTTGTTTATTATTAATATATTTTTAAGTATATTCCAATATTATTTTTTATATACAACATTAAAATATATAGATTTTTTTTCTATTTTTCAATTCAATTAATGGTTACAATTTTTAATTCGACTTTGTTATTTTTTTTTAATAAATTTAAATATTTCCGATTGTTATAATCGATTTGATATATTATTTTGTTACATTATCGTATTTTGTTTATTAATTGCGCCGGTAAGGCGTTTCCCTACACCCCCAATGTGCTACTCTGTACGTTCCTATGCCGTTGATATGACATGTTAGATGATTAAAAACATTTCAGCCCTCGGATCATTATAACCGGTGGGAAACATTGCTTTGGAAGTTAGTTGTGGGAAGTTTGTTACAATGAAAGTTGGTTGAAGTTTGTTACAGTAATCGCCCATGCCGTTCAAAGATGACGAATATATTTCAGTGACGTTTACGGCTAGAAGTCTGAATTTTTGCTGCGTTATCATGCTGCACTTGGAAGAAAATTTTGATCTGGTGCTCAATGTGGGCATCAAGTTAACTGTGAGGGTTGTTATTGGGGTTTGACCCATGTTGAGGATCAAACATGGCGGCCATTTCGGAAGTGAAAATGTGTGAAAAGGAGTTTGGAAACCGAGGGCATCATTCGGAAATTCCAAAAATTGCAGACGCTGGAATGTCTCCAGCTTTTTATTTCCATGTTGGGTCTCAGATCCCTTGCGTTGAAGTTCTTGATGATGGTGTGAGCCACGCTGCGTGTACATATATATTATCAACTCGTTAAGCTGGGCGCCCATATGAAAATCATTGACATCGGAGGAGGGTTTCATATTGATTGTGAAGGTACCAAGTATGAAATACCAAAAATATTCTTGTTCTAATATGTCTGTTTCTGTTCTAATATCTCTGTTTCTTATAGTCCGATGAAGCGGTTGTATTAATACAAATTATGATGGTTTCCGTTATTGTTCACTGGAAGGTTTTTCTAACAAAATAGAAATTGTAAGCCATACATACCAAGTATGAAATACCAAATCTTCTTTCTTTAATATGTTTGTTATTAATACAAATTATGATGATTTCCGTTAAGTTCACTGGAATGTCTTTCCAACAAAATAGAAATTGCAGGCCATACTGTGGCTGTTACAGTCGTGTGAGATTACTCTGCGGGCCATTAATATCCATAACGATGATCTATTTAATATACGGCCCTTTCAGCAAGATCTGGTATGGTTAGATGAATAAGTGGCCCGCTGGGTGTTAAAGTATGGCCACACTGGCACGTTACATTAACATGTTAAGTAGCGATTAATGAAGATAAGTGAAAACGTTATAGTGATGGTTGTAAATCAAAGTGGTTTGTTCGTTTACTTGGTCATATTCATGGGTGTAAATCAAAGTTCAAACTCGCAATTTTGAATTGATAGAATTATTGTTGTCATAAATCTAAAAAAGGAATGAAGGAATGGAGAAAATTTTTAATTATGACATTTTTGGCTTTTATATGAGTGTATCTCATAGCTTGTAGTGTCTTAACATAAATTTCTTTTAATGTGTGGGAATACATATGGGATAATGTTTCTTTAAGTGGAACCCAAGGCCAAATGTTTAGACTCAACTAATTAGGATTCTCATATGATATTATTCATTTTTAACTGAAAATGAAAAAAAAAAAATCCAAAATTTATACTTTAATTCTAAAATTATTAGTATATTATAGAAAGTTATAAAATATTCTAATAAACAAACACATGTCATTATTAATATGGAACTTGCATTAAAAATTGTGTATGACACTCAAGGTATGGTTCCACCCATTATTAATAATGTGTGTTAGAAATAATAACAATTTAATCATTATTATTAATCCCTTTGCATTCCCTTAAATTCCTTATTATTAATGTCCACCATGGATGTCATGTTAATTATGGTGTGTGTTTCTGTACCTGTATCTACATTGTTACTTTAATAATATTAACACCAAAGAAAGAATGGTTCAATAATATTAACATGAAAGAAAGAATGAGAATTTTTATCCAACCACATCAAGAAACCACTTTTTGTACACTGCACATGATTCCCCTTCAACCAATATCAATAATATTAGCACCAAAGAAAGAATAGGAATTGTTAACCAACCACATACTCCATATGATGAAGGTTCAAATGCGATGTAATTGCCTAGATTTGTAAACTAAAATGTGCAATTACAGTCCTAAACAAATCATGATGGGTTATACAATGTAATATATATAATTGTTAATAAGTAGCCTAAACAAATCATGATTGGTTATACAATGTAATATATATAATTGTTAATAAGTAGGTCTGACATAGCCAAATGCCATGTAAATTGCCTACATTTATAAACTCAATTGTGCCAACGCAATCCTAAATAAATCATGATAGGTTATACAATGTAATATAAATAATTGTTACTTTGTGTCCACTAAGATTGGATGAGGGGAGAGGTTGGAGTAGAGAAAATTGTATGATGAAGTTCACCAATCACCATGAAATTCAATTTTTTGATATTTCAAGGAGAGAGGATGCAAGTAGGCTAGGAGCCTTCGGCATTTTATTGGTGATGCCTAAAACAACAAAAATCTAGAACATGAGGAAAGCTCATAGGGTTTCAATAAGCTCAACATTTTGCTCAATATTTTGGAGAACTATATGACATTGAGAAGTGTGGTTGAATATCTACATATAATGTGTGTGGGGCATGTCATATTATATTATTTATTTTTAATTAAAAAAAGTCTAAAATTTAAACTTTAATTCTAAAATTATCATTATATTATAAAAATTTATAAAATATTCTAATAAAAAAACACATAGATCATTATTAATATGCAACTTGCATTAACAATACAATTTTGTTTAACATTCAATATAGGGTTCCACTCATTACTAATAAAATGTATTAGAAATAATAAGAACTTAATAATAATTATTAATCCCTTTTCATTCTCTTAAATTCATTATTATTAATGTCCATCATGGATGTCATGTTAATTATGGTGTGTGTTACCATACCTGTCTCTACATTATTAGTTTAATTTTGTCTTTCATTTTTTTGTAAACATATTTCTTATATTTTTATTATACTATAACAAAATAATATAATATATAATTTGAGAATAACGAACCTTAGATCCATCTTTAATTAATTTTGTCTTTTTATTATTTTATAAACATATTTCTTATATTTTTATTATACTATAACAAAATAATATAATATATAATTTGAGAATAACGAACCTTAGATCCATCTTTAACTTTGGATTTTTATGATTATTTGTTTTATTTTTATGTAATTTGACGCAGTCAAAATGTTTAAATATTAGCTAACATTTTACATTTTTGGTTTTTCCCATCAATGAAATCTAGCTAACATTTTTTGTCAAGATTTGCAAACAATATTTGCCAAGATTTGCAATTTTCAATTGATAGAATTGTTGTTGTTAAGAATCTAAAAGAGAAATGGTTAACATTTTACATTTTTTGTTTTTTCCATCAGCGAAATCTAGCTAACAATATTTGCCAAGATTTGCAAACAATATTTGCCAAGATTTGCAATTTTGAATTGATAGAATTGTTGTTGTTAAGAATCTAAAAGAGAAATGGTTAACATTTTACATTTTTGGTTTTTTCCATCACCGAAATGCACCTAACAATATTTGCCAAGATTTGCAATTTTCAATTGATAGAATTATTGTTGTTGAGAATCTAAAACAGGAATGGAGAAATTAAATGTAATTTTAATTATGACACTTCCCTTATATGGGTGTATCTCGTAGGTTGCAGTGCCTTAAGATAGGGTTTTTTGAATTTGTAGGAATTCATATGGGAGGATTGCTTCTAAAGTTAGCCTCTTTGATTGGAACTCAAGGCCAAATGTTTGGACTCAAGAATTAGGCATGTCATATTCATGGTTGTAAATCAAAGTGGTTTGTTAGTTTACCGGTTGTAAATCAAATTGGTTTGTGAGTTTACTTGTCACAATCAAGCTCAAGTATTTGACGTTTGAAGGAGAGAGGATATAAATATACTAGGAGCCTTGGAAATTTTGTTGTTGAGGCATGCAATCACAAAAATCTTCAACCTATCAGAATGGTACTTAAATACTTGCTAGACACTTGAGAATGGGGATTTCCATATCTACAAGTTAGAAAACTTGTTACTGCAATAATGACATGCCATTATTTTTTTCTCATAAATCAACCCAAATAAGGGCCTTCCTTCATTGTTGTCTTAGAAATCAACTGAAATAAGGTTCTTCCTTCATTGTTTGCTCAGAAATAAACCTAAATAACATGCGATTATTGTTTGCTCATAAATCAACCCAAATAAGGGTCTTCATTGTTTTCATAGAAATCAACCCAAATAAGGTTCTTCCTTCATTGTTTGCTCGGAAATCAACCCAAATAAGGTTCTTCCTTCATTCCTAACAGCAAAGAAAGAATGAGAATTGTTATCCAACCACATACTCCATATGATGAAGGTTCAAATGCAATATAAAGAGGTTGGAGTAGAGAAACTTGTATATGAAGTTCACACATCACCATCAATCTCATGTTTTTGATATTTGAAGGAGAGAGGATGCAAATTTATTTATTATTTATTCTTAGTAAGTAATTTATTTCACAAAGGAAACCATTCCAAATTAGGAAACATCTAGATCACATAACATATCACATCATTTTTCACCTATGTTATTATTCCATATGCTATAGTCTTACAGCCTTTACAACATGTGGTGCAATTGCTAGTTATTTAGATTTAATTTTTATTTTTAATGATTGTACTCTTTCAATATTTTCATTGTTTAAGACATAGATATTAACTTTATATATTTAATTAAAATTTGAAAATTAAATAGATTTTATTTATTAATAAATTTTCAAATTAAATTTAATATATATAACTAGTGAGTCTTATATAGATATATAAGATTTATATAATAGTTATGGAGGAAGATAAAAGAACGATAATTATATATAGAAATATTATTATTATTATGGCTATATAAATTAAGTGTAGAATATGTGTATAAGTAAGATTTACTTCATGATATATTTTAAATTGTCAAGGTTAACAAAAATATATAAAATTTAACTAAATCATAACTCTGTTTTTTAAATCTTAAGACACACTCACACTTAATAAAATAGAGATGTTGTAATGTTGAACATTTTGACTAGTTCAAAATAAAATAAAATAAAATAAAAATAAAATGGGTTTTCCATTGTATTTTCAACCTATGGTTTTTCCAATGTTATTTTTTTTAATGTGGCCTAATTTTTCCATGGTATTATTAACCTATGGTTTTTCCATCGTATTCTTCTCTAATGTAACCTACTTTAAGGCTAATAATTAACCTAGCCTAGATACATGATAATTCTACATCTACCAAACATAGAGAGATCAAATCTCTTTTCACTCATGAAAATGGTTGCACTTCAAAAAAATTATCCCTTTAAATAAAAAAGATGTAATGCTTAACATTTTAACTAGTTCAAAATAAAACAAAATTAAATTAAAATTAAACCAATTTTCACCATTATATTTTTAATTTTGTTTTTCCAATAATATTTTTAACACATAATTATTCCAATAATATTCTTAACCTGATATATTTTCATTTTATATGTAATATTTTTTAGTTTTGCGATATCACACAGAAAACCTTTACTTTCAAATATTGAATCAATTTGTCATCCTGAAATCTTTCCACGTAATGAGTTCAATATCTCATCTCATCCATATCCCTTAATCTATTACTAACCAAATTACAACTAATTGCTAAAGATAAATAATTGCAAAATTATGGCAAAGCGGGCTTCTCTAACTGCATTGGTTAATTAATAGCAAGAAATACCTCGTATCCCGTCTCTAAATTCTGTATTTGATATGTATATCTTGGGCCTCCGTGCCGGTATGGATGTTAAGACTCCTTATAAATATATTGACGGGCCTCAACCATTCTCGTGTGTATTGCAGGCATTGAGTCTGGGAAGTCGTTTTTTGGCGTAGACATAAAGTAGAAAGAGATTATAATGCGATACTTTGCCTGCTCGTGCTCGTACTCATTCTCAATGCTGCTGCTGCTGTGCAATCTGCCAACCCGCATGTGGAGCAGTGGCGGGTGAATAGCCCCGATTCTCCATGGGAAGAAGAGAAACCCAAAGGACCAGTGCCGCCTTCCGGCCCTTCACGGCCACCACCACTGCCCCCGGGTCCGTGAAAACATAAGTGCTCCATGATTACAGTCGTCCTGGTGTTTCAAGTATCTATACGTCCATTCCAAATATGACACATAATACTGGTTTGAAGTAATTTTTATATTGAAAATATCTCCCTATTTTACTTTTAGGTATCTTTGTGCCGTGCATCAAAATGTTGAATTGATTACTTTGATAATGTATATTCGCTGGAATCACTCCGTCTGAAGTAATTTTAAATAATTTTTACTGCATATTTTTGTTATCAATTTCATGTTGATTAAGTGAATAAGTTTACTGTAACCTTGTAACCTTTCCTATATGTTTGAGTTTAAAGTTTAAATGTTCTTTCATATATGTTTGAGTTTAAAATTTATTGATATTTAAATCTTTGAAAGTAAATATTTTTTAATTTTATTAAATTTTTTTAACTATTTTATAAATATCCATAAATTTGTTTTAATTTATCCTCAGCTATTTAAATTTAGTGTTTGCTATATTTTTTTTTTTTCAACGTACAAATATCTAGGTGTCAAAGTGGGTCGCTATTTTTCTTATTTTCAACCCACCAAATATTTAAATGTCAAAGTAGGCCGCAGTCAATGGTACATGAAAGTTCTAACTTAATAGTTTAAATGTAAATTTATGATTGTTTAAATGGAGTAGTTTAAATATAAATTTATGATGATTTAAACGGAGTAGTTTAATGAAGTTATATTTTTGTTTAGAAAATAGTAGAAATTAATGAAGTTATATTTTTGTTTGGAAACTAGTAGAAATTTCATCAAAATTTCAATCAAATATGGTAGAAATTTTGAGAAATATAAGTTATAACTGTCAAGTTTCTCTCGGTGCCTAATGTTTTTAATAGTGCTAAATCTATTTCCACCATCAAAAAACAATTCAAACATTACTTTGGTTGAATTTTTTGAAAAAAAAAAATTCATCAATGTAAAAAGTATTTCTATTAAAATAAAAAATTGTTATCATATAAATTTAAGTTTTATCTTTTAATCTATTTACAAATTCTATGAACCTTAAAATTTATAAACATTAACAATATCAATTAGATTTGTCTTTTTTGACAATATTATCTTTTATACACCCCATCACATTTTCTTCATGGAACAAATATGTATTTAATATATATAAAAAGGTCAAATAGCATAGAAGAGAAGAGGCTTTTAAAAACTCTTCAAAGTCTATTGAAAACCACCTTTGGCTCATGTCAAAATGGCAAACAAATAACCAATATTTTGCTAGATAATTGAGGAGTAAAGAAAGAGATCATTTTGCATAACAATGATAATATAATGTTTAATGATAATATAATGTTTAAGAATAAATTATGCTTTGACAATAAGTTAAAGAGAAAAAAGAAATTAATATCTTATAAGAAGGTGACCAATCCAAATAATTAAAATCACAGATATCTATTTATGAAATGATATTATTTAACTGATATACTTGTCAAATTATTGTTTTATATTGTTTTATTGTAGTTTTATGAAAGAAACAAGCAACCAAGCTGCCAGGTTACAATCTTCAATGTGTCTGGAATTAAAATAGTAAGATATTCTCAAAATATAATTCAAAATTTATATTTGTCTTATTTTCCTAAGTATCTCAATTTAAAATCCAATTTCAGGATGATTTTTAATCAACTCAACAATTTCAAGGATTACTCTATGCATCATATGTTAATCCATAATATACAGGTCGCAAATAAGTATACAAATAAAGGGATCAAGCTCTCTTATCATTAATAATAGGGTTGTTCATAATAGGGTTGGCTATCAACAGATTTCTCAACCCCTTTGAATTATGTTTAACAATTTAAGGTCGGTAGGGTGGGAGATCCATCCATCCCAGCCTCGTGTAGGGAAAATGGAGGCTCCATATATGATAGGAGTAACCGACATTTAATATTATAAAGACATCAATTACCTGATGCACGCTGATAGAATTTTTTCAGCGGTGCGCTTCATGTGAGGGCTCATGTCGTGATTTTGGATCACGGTAACAGAATCGATGTGTGATGTATCATGCCTCCACCTCTTACCAGTGAAAAGCAAGGGCATCTGAAACTATTTACGCTCTGGTGGGATCGACGTGAAGGATCTTATCATGTCCCAGTGATTGTTGGATTTGAGGAAGCTATGCTTCACATGGGATGGATTTCATCAAATGCAGGAACTTAAGTCCATAGAGGAATGGGAGTTAGAATATTTTTCTGAGGTAATGAATTATGCGCACCAACGAGTGAGGTTTTCTTGGAAATTTTTGTTGGTTTGAACTTTGCATCTAATTTGGTCCAATCATGGTGTCTCCACATGGTAATCTTGTAAGGAGGGAGGGCAATTTTGCTTCTGAGTGGACTAGCAGCAAGTCTAAGCATATTAGCAATCATGTATTGCAAGCTTTGTTTAGTTTGGTTGTGTTTGCTTTTGTAATTGGGCTTAGAATTGGTCAATGTTTGTAATATGGTAATAATATCAAATATTATGAGTCACGTGGGAAGCTACACTTTGTTGTAAATAATTACCTTCCGTCAACACACCGAACACCGCCCCACCGCCAGTGCGATGACCTACTCAGACTTGAAGTGGCGCCACCGCCTCAACCTATTCAGCCTCGAAAGGGCAAACAACCCACTTAGTTTTGTGTATGATGATCGAGAATAGAAGGATGCATAGTTGAAGTTGTATGCAGCTGTGGCTGAATATTCTTGTAGAAGTAGTTGGAAATAATAACAACCTATTCAGCCTCGAAAGGGCAAACAACCCAATTAGTTTTGTGTATGATGATCGAGAATAGAAGGATGCATAGTTGAAGTTGTATGCAACTGTGGCTGCATATTCTTGTAGAAGTGGTTGGAAATAATAATCCTAACCACCTTAATAAACAGCGTGACAGCAATCATACATGTCAGACACTTTTGCATCCATACATGTCATACACTTTTGCAGGTTGCGTTTCTACTTGAAGACATTTTTGCAAGTTGGGTTTGAGCGTGAAGATAGAATGATTGAAGCAGGACACCAATGATTTAGAAACTCAGAAAAAACATTTCAAGAATTTATGTACTTAGGTAAAGTGATATGGGTAAGCATTAATTCAACAACCTTGCCCACACTTGAAAAACACCTGCCACTTTGATCACACTCAACAAGAACATCAAAATTAATTTCGTTCTGTCATTAAATGTAAATTGTCTGCTGAGTTAAATATGAATGTAAAATCCATTTTGATGATGAGAGGTGTAGAAGTGTAAGACTGTGTAGAGAGGTTAGAGAGTAAGAAGTAAGAAAAGAGTGCAAGTCTCTGTGGAGAAAATTGTGGAGCAATTTTTGGTGGGTGCCTAAAACAGTGTTTTACTATGTAGTGTTGCACATAAGTTTAAATCTCTGTAAAATTTTATTTTACTTCGTAAATGAGCTAGTGTCTCATGTAGATGTATTTTTCATGTTCAAGAAATGAATATTAGGTTTTAGTGTGTTGCTCCAAACCTATCATGTTATATGTCCTGCGAGTAATCATCAAGTCTCTGGAATAGTTCCGAGGTGCGCGAAATCCAAAACTGGGAAATAGCTTCGCGTTGTGTGAAGGTAGCTCCACGATATCGGAATAGTTCCGCGGTGCGTGAAATTCAAGACTAGGAAATGGCCTTGCGTTGTGCGAAGGTAGCTCCACAATATCGGCTTCACGGTGCGCGAACCTAGTTTCGTGAAAATAGCTTCGAAAAAGTTATAACTCTCTACCTCTCCCATCCGCTAAAATGCAAATTAACTTCGTGAAATATTTCTAACATGGTATCATAGTATTAAACTCTATTAGTGTAAAAACAAGTGTTTTTACTAACAGTGAACTTTTTTTTGAGCGCGCATTATTTTTTAGCATATTTACCAGTAGGTAGAAAGTTTGATTTTACACTCAGAAATGGCAACATCAAGCACAAGCTTGACTAATCCTCAAATACCTTATTGGGCTATTACAATGAAGGCCCTTTTTTCTTCTCAAGACATTTGGGATTTGTTGGAGAATGGTTTTCAAGAACCAGAAGATGCAGCAATATACAATGCCTTATCTCAACAAAAAAAAGATGTGTTAAGGGACAACAGGAAGAAGGATTCAAAATCCCTATTTTATATCTTTCAAGTAGTTTGTGAAAGTATTTTTCCAAGTGTTGCAACAACAATGAAGCTGGGACATCCTCTAGACAACCTACCAAGGCATGGCAAAAGTCAAGACAATGAAGCTGCAAATGTTGAGAGATTTTGAAGCACTTTGTATGAAAGAGTCTAATAATATAGAATCATTTTTTACACATGTAAGTGGGTTGGTTACTCAAATCAGGTTTCATGGTTAGAGACTTGAGGAAAGAAGAATAATTGAGAAAATTTTGAGAAGTCTGCCAGCAAGGTTTGAGGCCATTGTTGTGGCCATAGAAGAGACAAAGGATCTCTCACAGTTTTCAGTGGATGAGCTTAATGCATCACTAATTTCTCATGAACATAGACTAAACAGAGCAGCAAGCTCCTCATTGGAGCATGCCTTCAAGACACAAGTATCATTTGGTCAAGGTCGAGGCAGAGGAAGATCATATGCTAGAGGAAAAGGAAGAAGCACATACAACGGTGGAAGAAGTAGCCCTTCAATCTAAAATGGAAGAGGCAGCAATCAAAATCCAAGTCAAGGCCCAAGCCAAAATCAAGCATAAGGTCAGAGGTATGATAAATCTCAAGTTTAATGTCATCACTGTAAGAAGTATGGCGATTATGCAAATCAATGTAGAAGGAAACAATATGATATTAGTAACAAACCAAGTGTAAATTTCATCAGAGAAAATCAGAACCATGATAGCATGTTTTTAGCTTGTAATGCAGCATAAGGAAACTAGAGGGATATATGGTATCTAGATTTTGGGTGTAGCAACCACATGTTAGGAAACATAGAAATGTTTTATGATCTAGATGAAAGTGTGAAATCTGAAGTGACATTAGGGACTGATAGAAAAGTCTCTATCATGGGTAAAGGAAGAGTTGATATCCTAACAAAGAAGGGGGAGAAGAAATACATCTCTGATGTTTACTTTGTCCCCTGTCTGAAACATAATCTCATGAGTGTTGGACATCTCACACAGAAAGGCTACAATGTCTTCTTCAAAAATGATGTGTGCACAATTTTGGATGGGCCTCCAAGCAGACAATTGATTGCAAAGGTTCAGATGATAGACAATAGAATGTTTCCCCTAAAAATAAGATCATATTTGCAGAAAGCACAACTATCTATGAACTCACAAGAAAATGGAAGAAAATGGGCAACTGTCACAAAAGTAAACTTGCAAGTAGAGGTAAAAGATGAATAGTAGTTATGGCACTTGAGATTTTGACATCTCAACTTTGGAGGTTTGAATTTGCTGCATATGAAAGGCATGGTGAAGGGTTTACCACTCATAGAAAAACTAGAAAGCATATGTGAAGGATGTATCTTGGGCAAGCAACATAGGGAGACATTTCCAGCAGGAAAGTGAGTGAGGGCAAAGGAACCTTTCGAGATTGTCCACTCAGACTTATGTGGACCAATGCAGAGACCATCAATTGGTGGCAGCCACTATGTATTGACCTTCATTGATGACTACACAAGGAAGACATGGGACTTTTCCTAAAATAGAAAAGTAAAGTGTTTGAGCACTTTCACCAATACAAGGCTCTTGTTGAAAAGCAAAGGAGACATTTCATCAAAGTCCTTAAGACAGACATAGGTGGAGAATACATCTCAAACAACTTCCTCCAATTTTGCAGGTAGCATGGAATTCACAAGTAGATTACAACAAGATATACACTGTAGCAAAATGGTGTGGCAGAAAGGAAGAATAGGAGCATTATGGAGATGGCAAGGAGTATGTTAAAGGCAAATAATTTTCCAAATGACTATTGGGCTAAAGATGTTGCGTGTGCAGCGTATATCTTGAATAGATGTCCAACCAAAATCATCTAGAACATTGTTCCTGAAGAGGCATGGAGTGGAAGAAAACAAAATGTCACTCACATGAGAGTTTTTGGATGTGTGGCTTATGCACATGTCCCAGATGAGTTGATAAAAAAGTTGGACAGCAAGGGGGAGAAATGCATATTTGTTAGATACGGTGATGAATCCAAGGCATAAAAACTCTACAATCCATTAACCATGAAGGTAATAAGGAACAGAGATGTGCAATTCATAGAAGAGGAAGCATGGGATGGAAGTTTAGAAAAGACAATTAATGTCAAAGCATGCATACCAAATGAGGACAGAGAGGAATTAACAACAACAAGTAATTCCTCAACTCTGACTCCCTCTACTCCTATTCAGGCGTAGCAAAGCAAGCAGCAAGCAGTGCCATCAACAAATAATAGGACAGTTTCACACAGCCAAGTGAGTGCTTCTCCAAGCACATCATGAAGTGTGACACCAAGTGACATATCAAGACCATCTTCTGCAAGCACAAGAAGGCCAAAATTTAGAAATTTAAATGAAATTCATGAGCAAGATGAAGTTGATAGTAGCGCAGGTCTGAATTCCTTATTTGCATCATTTTGTCATGTAGATGACCCAATCCACTTTGAAGATGTAGTCAAAGAAGAAAAATGGGTTGTGGAAATGGAGGAAGAAATAGAAGCAATAGAAAGGAATGATACCTGGGAGTTAGTGAGCCTTCCGAAAGGAAAACATGTAATTGAAGTGAAGTGGGTCTATAAGACCAAAAGCAACATTGAGGTAAAGATTGAAAGGCACAAAGAAAGGCTAGTTTTCAAAGGATACAAGCAGCAGCATGGAAGAGATTATGCGGAGACATTCGCGCCAGTTGCATGGATGGAGATAGTGCGCGCAATTGTGGCAATTGTCACACAGCATAAATGGACAGTGCATCAGATGGACGTAAAGTCAACATTCTTGAATGGAGTGCTAAAAGAGGAAGTGTATGCTACGCAACCACCTGGTTATGAGATTGAAGGCCAAGAAGACAAAGTGTATCAATTGAAGAAACCTCTTTATGGATTGAAGCAAGAACCAAGCGCATGGTACAGCAGGATAGATGCTTACTTGTTGGATAATGGTTTCAACAAGTGTGATAGTGAGCCTACTCTCTACATCAAACAGAGCAAAGGTAAGATTCTCATTGTCATCTTATATGTAGATGATTTGATTTTTACATGCAGTGACGATTTCCTCATCGTTGATTTTAAACAAGTAATGAAGAGTGAGCTTGAAATGACTGACTTGGGATTGCTAATATATTTTTTGGGCATAGAAGTGATGCAAACAGAAAATGACATTTTTATCTCTCAAGCAAAGTATGTAACAAAATTTTTGGAGAGGTTTAAAATGAACAACGGCAAGTCCGCACGAACTCCAACTGTCATAAGATTGAAGCTGAGCAAAGAAGATTGCAACAGCAATATCAATTCAACATTATGCAAAAGCATGATAGGCAGCTTGATGTATTTGACCACAATAGGAGAAAAGAAACAATTTTGATGGAAAGGTAAAATCCAATAATGTAATTTTTTCTTAAGATAAATTAGATAGAAATTTGCATTACTTCAAACAAATTTAATAGTATTATTGTTATTACCCTTCTACTTATAACTAAACCAATAACATAAACATAAAAATTTTGTAGAAATTATCAAGTGTTGATATAACATATGAATCTGAAAAGATTAGGAAAGAAATGAATAATAATATCCTTGTTGTTATTAGTCCCCGCCTCCGACATAGCAGGGACTATTGCGTTCACTCGATCGTTGACGAGATATTAAATCACTTTGACCAGATAATATATTCTCGACCATTTCAGGTTTAAACCAATGTTTTAAATAAAATATTCTGCTCAACAAAGTTTTATCCAATGTTTTTGTTTCAACCTCTTATTTCCGGCTCGACTGTATACTTTTCTCAAAACTTAGGATAAAGAGTTTGGGGCTCAACTGTGTACTTTTATTAAGACTTAGGATAAACAGTTTGGCAGGCTTGACTCTATGCTTTTCATAAAACTTTGGACAACTAGTTCGAGGTATGCCTGTATATGGTAAGAGACACGCATAGATTGCAATCAGTCCAAGTGTCTAGGTGTTTGTTCTCTCAGTCAGCTTATTCTCACCATTTATCACTTTACAACAATGTTTTCAGTCACCCTTCCTCGTCTTCATGCCTTGTCTTCATTCAAGCTCTGCCACCATTGTACATTTGCCACCATATGAGCTTCAAGCTCTACAGATTCTTAACCCCTCTGCCTCTACCCTAGTTGCATTTTTTTCATGCCCTGCAGGTACTTGTGGAGTGATTCAAAAATTTTGGAGTGGTTCTTTTGCTTCCTGCAAATATAGTTCACACAGATACATTATAATTTGTAGAGTGTCATCTTGTCAATTGTAGAATGGAGTTAAACACTCAGATTCTGAGTAGCAATGTATTCATAGCATCCCAAAAGTCGTTCAAAAGTGTTCATAGCAAGCTCAACAGTCTTCAAAGAAAAAACAAATCCCAAAAGCCGCTCAGAAGTGTTCATGGCAAGCTCAACGGTGTTCAAAGAAAAAAACAAAAACCAAGACAGTGGAAAAACTGAAACCAACATACTGAAAGGTATGTTCAAATTTTAACAATTATTCAATATATAGTAAAGGAGCTAGAGTAACAATATCAATCACCAGTAATTTTGTTATAATTACAAAAAAGCAATAGCAATACGTGCTTACATTTTCTAGGTTTTATTTCTTGTTTATATTTGCAAATCACTTTATCTCTATTCACTGTATTATTCCCTGGCATTGATGTCATAGGCTACATAACTTCATACAAATATACAAAGAGAGAATGGACTTCGTGCAAATATAAAAAGAGAGAATGGTCGAAGGAAAAAATGGAGGCCTCAATCATACCTTAATATTTTTAGGAAAGAATAAAATTGTAATTTAAAATTACAGGAAGGAAAAACTGGAAATCAAGGTTTTTGTTTTTGTTTTGATGCTTTCAATGTTGAATAAGAAGGTTTAAGAAGGTAAATGGTGGCCTCAATCATAGGTACAAATGTTCAGGAAGGAATAAGCATTTTAACTCTATTATGATCTGTAAGCATTTCAAAATGTTGGTTATTCATACCTGTATTGTTATAATTTGCAGAGTTGGACTCTTCCATCATCGCATTAGCATGTATAAAAAAGGTGAAAAAATTCTTGAACCTTTCAACAGAGTCACGTCACCTCATCATTTTGCATACGAGTTTGCATCCTCTTGGTATAAATAGATATCTGCAACTACTACCATAAATGCATATGTGATCTAACAAAGAGTTAACACTCTCCCCTGCATAACCATACACATATGCGTTAGCTAGTAAGAATATAAACAACGTTTTATAAATGCATATAAATGAATGTTTAGCAGCATCAAGTATTGTTGCATAAACCAAAACCCACTCGAGGCTAAGACAAGTTGGACTAGTCCTCAATTTCTTTCAACCAACCTGGGTTTACTTCGACCGACCAACCTTTTTCCCAACTAATGGGTTCGACGCATCAGCTCGACTTGTGTCGAGGCAAAGGCACTAAATGTTTTGAGCCAAAGGTTGGACTAGCTCTCAATTTCTTTTGACTAGCATCGGTTTAGGTGAAAGCAATTGTCTTTTTCTAGGGTTCCTGAATGACTTTTACATTTCATTTTTCTCCAAACAGAGTAACCTGGTGAGTGTAACCTTGCTGAGCTTACCCCGACACACTTGTATCATTTCACTGGTCAACTTGATCCACTGGCATTTTCCACAACAAGTTGCCCTGATGCCTTTGCCTCCATCCCAATCTAGCCTCCATATCAGTTGCTACCATAGCCCCTAAAACAGTGGATCTTCTTCCTATGGGATTCTCAGACGGTCTTCACGATTGCCTCTTGTTGATTTTGATTAAGGGGCTTGGTGTGGGTGTCGTAAGAGAACAGGGATGGAGAAAAACCATAATACATGGATGGAATTGACTATGCATGTACCTCAAATTATCGCAAACCTTAATTAGCCATCAAACAACGATGAAGATCACAAAATTAGGTGACAAGAGATTTCTTGCATGCGCCCATCTATTGACCACTTGTCCACACTGACATAGCATGACCTTGCATGTGTATCTTGACCATGCATGTGTATTTTTTTCCTTCCATGTGTTCATCATACCTGTCTTTGTCATTCTCCAAAGCTGCTCCATCCATAGAGTAACTTGTCCCTCTCCAAGTTTGCTCCATCCATAAAGTAACGAAGCGAAAGAAGCCATCGACTCATGCACCCTGTAATGAAATTTTTGCTATGTAGGATCTCTTAGGTGATGAAACAAAGGCATGTCAAAGGAGTATCTGTTCCGAAATAGATGTTTCCTACTTGCAGTCCTTAATTTAAATAGTCATACAATGCTTGCAGGTGTTGGATGGTTGACACAGACACCCATTGACTAATGATGCAGGGATGCAGAGCTTTTAGATTCATATATCTATGTTACCTCCTCTGACTCCATCTATGTTTTTGGTTTTTACACTTCTAAATCTGGCTTGACTAATGATGCAGCGATGCAGAGCTTTTAGATTCATATATCTATGTTTCATCTGCTGATTCTATCTTTGTTTTTGGTTTTTAAGCTTCTAACTTTAGCAATGAGACTATTGGTAATGACATGAGGGTTGAAGATGGGAAATAATATCTACGAGTTGGTCATTATGCCGTTTCTAGATTGAATTTGCAAGTCAATGAGCTTTATCAACCCTATCGGCATGAATGTAGTCGCATTTTTTTAGGGCTCTACAAATGAATCATGTCCCCTCACCTCCGTAGGAAAGAGCGAGCCCAGAGCTATCCCACAACTAAGAGAAGTATCATGAATGTGGGGTGGTTTTATGTTTCGCACCACTCACCAGGCAATAGGAACAATTAGGAGTAGAGATGGTTATTGCGGAGCCCTAAAAATTGGGTACAGAGAAAAAGATTGTCAATAATGGCCACTGCACAAAGAGGCGAAATGCCAAGAGAAAAAGATTCGAAAGGTCGAGAGAAAAAGATTGTCAATTATAATGGATATTGTTATCTTCATTCTTGCCATTTCATGGAAATGACATCCTACAACACTGTTTGTTTCATGTATGTGCCATGCGAGAAAATTGTTTGTTTCATGTAAGTGCCATGGGAAGACAATTGTTGGGTACATGCAAATGAACGACCACGTGGTCATCCTTTTCTTCACGTATGGACCCGCGTTCATAGGCATTTTCCAATGTAAGGTTAATCCTAATTACGATTTTCTGTTGACACTGCGTCATATAATATATGAGTCATATTTGACCTTTGCGCAGGACAAACTAGGTATGGGGGCATTGATGAGAGCGTGATTGATGTCGATGTTCCCACTTGAGTTACAGAAAGAAATGGAACCAAAATGATTATATATTGATGTGTGCATTGACAAAAATTATTGAAATCGACTTTCTGTGCATTGTTTCATGATATTGCTTGCGGGATAAATTGTGAATGTAGCAAGGGTTAAGCGATGTTCAATGACATACTGCGTAATGATGGTAGCAGACAAAATATGTATAACAGAGTGGGTTGAATAACATAAATATTGTGACATTCAAGCAACAAAAAATTTATGTTTTGAAATTCCATTTTTGTTTTGAAATTAAACATCTTGCATATCGGCAGGGACTGCCGCTACGCCAGTAAACCTTGTTGTTATTAGCCTTCCACTTGGGAAACACCAATCAAACCAGCATAAGACTTTTGCTAAAATTAACAATCCAATTATCATATATAGTTTATATAAGAAATTGAAGCTAACCATACGAGAGAAAAAAGTAATTAATATACATGTGTCGTTAAGTGAAAAAAGGAAGAAGTAAAAACTGTGGAATCATTGAAGTAGTGGGGAAGTTCAGTTGAGTGCTAAAGGATCATGTTCGCTCTTCAAACATTCAGATAAATCTAAATTGGGATAACTTAAATTTTAATTCTTTACTTATTTGCTGAGACTTAAATTAGTTTTTATGAAATTTCATGGGTGTAATAACGGTTTTTTTATACATTTTTTAAAGTAATTTTTAATCACTATAAAAATGGATCTTTGAGTAAGTAATTATGTCACTGGTAAGTTATATATTTCTAAAGTAATAATTTGAAGAATTTATGAATGGATGACTTTTTTACTAATATATGTTTGATATTTAAACATTTTTAAATTTGAAAAATTGGGTTAATTTTTTTGAGATGTTTCTTTATAATTTGATAATTATGGCCAAAATTTGATGTGTTAAGTGAAAGCTAGGGTAAATTTCCCACAACTTGTTGATCTTGGGCCTCTTCCCAAGAGAATTTTTATGGCATACCCATTTTTCCGATTCTTTAAATATAATACTTTTACGTAAGGTCTTTATATATTTGAAAATATTCACAAATCCTAACTTCCACAAGGTATATCTCAAAGATTAAAGTGCACTAAAGTATAAAAAAATTAATAGTCGTACCTTGTGATGCCTTCTCAATATGCTCAAAGTTTCTAATTGGAACCATTTTAGAAAAAAATTATAGAAAAAATGCCAAGATGATTTATTTGAAATAGATTTCAAAACAAATTCCAAACCCAAAATTCCACTACATAATATTTGAATGTATAGTGAAACAAATTTTGAGATCTTAATTAAATTATCCCTCAAAATAAGTTAAAGTGAAAATTCCAAGATGAATCATTTGAAGTGGCCAAATCTTCACGATCATATAACTTGATACCAAATGTTATAAACTTCACTCCTTGAAAATGATAAGAATCCAATAGTTATAGTCCACTAGAAAAAAGAAACCTCCCTTGAAAATTAATATAATGTATAAAACAAGATTTGTAAAACTATGCCTCTTTATATATATTCGACACAAATATAATAGTTATAATAAAATAAGATGATAGAATACTTTAGTCCACATAACACTATATAAAATATAATCACTTAATATATAACAACTAATACACAAATTTAGAATTAATATGAACTTTATATAGATAATTTAATCAATTATATATAAAAATGTCAGTGTGTAAAATATTTATTTAAAAAATTAAATCAATATAAAAGGAAAATTCATAATTCCATTTAAGAATAAAATACGTCATTTTAATTAACTCTGAGTTGTTACCATTGTTAAATTAAGAATGCACTTCACTCTGGTTTAATTTCACACTACGAAGCAAAGTCTTGCCTACGGTTTACCCCATCACCTCAAAAGCAGCGCTGCCATCCAACCTGTAATCTTGTTTAAACAGTACAGCTCCAATTGGTCTCAAAATCAGCTCTAGGGTAGCATGGAACCACCACCATATAAGGAATAGCCACCTAGAATCTATGGTTTGACCACCCTAGACTCCAAATATGTGCTGTCAGCTGACTGAAATGATGTGGAAAACAGCTCGAAATACTCACACGTGTGAGCTCCAAGTAGTCGGCTGGCGCTACGGTCTCCAAGGGTGAAGTCACCTCCATGTGGCAAAGTGCATGAACATATGTGCAATGAAATCCCCCACATACCAAGTTAAAGAGAAAAAAGAAATTAATATCTTATAAGAAGGTGACCAATCCAAATAATTAAAATCACAGATATCTATTTATGAAATGATATTATTTAACTGGTATACTTGTCAAATTATTGTTTCATATTGTTTTATTGTAGTTTTATGAAAGAAACAAGCAACCAAGCTGCCAGGTTACAATCTTCAATGTGTCTGGAATTAAAATAGTAAGATATTCTCAAAATATAAATCAAAATTTATATTTGTCTTATTTTCCTAAGTATCTCAATTTAAAATCCAATTTCAGGATGATTTTTAATCAACTCAACAATTTCAAGGATTACTCTATGCATCATATGTTAATCCATAATATACAGGTCGCAAATAAGTATACAAATAAAGGGATCAAGCTCTCTTATCATTAATAATAGGGTTGTTCATAATAGGGTTGGCTATCAACAGATTTCTCAACCCCTTTGAAATATGTTTAACAATTTAAGGTCGGTAGGGTGGGAGATCCATCCATCCCAGCCTCGTGTAAGGAAAATGGAGGCTCCATATATGATAGGAGTAACCGACATTTAATATTATAAAGACATCAATTACCTGATGCACGCTGATAGAATTTTTTCAGCGGTGCGCTTCATGTGAGGGCTCATGTCGTGATTTTGGATCACGGTAACAGAATCGATGTGTGATGTATCATGCCTCCACCTCTTACCAGTGAAAAGCAAGGGCATCTGAAACTATTTAGGCTCTGGTGGGATCGACGTCAAGGATCTTATCATGTCCCAGTGATTGTTGGATTTGAGGAAGCTATGCTTCACATGGGATGGATTTCATCAAATGCAGGAACTTAAGTCCATAGAGGAATGGGAGCTAGAATATTTTTCTGAGGTAATGAATTATGCGCACCAACGAGTGAGGTTTTCTTGGAAATTTTTGTTGGTTTGAACTTTGCATCTAATTTGGTCCAATCATGGTGTCTCCACAGGGTAATCTTGTAAGGAGGGAGGGCAATTTTGCTTCTGAGTGGACTAGCAGCAAGTCTAAGCATATTAGCAATCATGTATTGCAAGCTTTGTTTAGTTTGGTTGTGTTTGCTTTTGTAATTGGGCTTAGAATTGGTCAATGTTTGTAATATGGTAATAATATCAAGTATTATGAGTCACGTGGGAAGCTACACTTTGTTGTAAATAATTACCGCCCGTCAACACACCGAACACCGCCCCACCGCCAGTGCGATGACCTACTCAGACTTGAAGTGGCGCCACCGCCTCAACCTATTCAGCCTCGAAAGGGCAAACAACCCACTTAGTTTTGTGTATGATGATCGAGAATAGAAGGATGCATAGTTGAAGTTGTATGCAGCTGTGGCTGAATATTCTTGTAGAAGTGGTTGGAAATAATAACAACCTATTCAGCCTCGAAAGGGCAAACAACCCACTTAGTTTTGTGTATGATGATCGAGAATAGGATGCATAGTTGAAGTTGTATGCAACTGTGGCTGCATATTCTTGTAGAAGTGGTTGGAAATAATAATCCTAACCACCTTAATAAACAACGTGACAACAATCATACATGTCAGACACTTTTGCAGGTTGCGTTTCTACTTGAAGACATTTTTGCAAGTTGGGTTTGAGCGTGAAGATAGAATGATTGAAGCAGGACGCGAATGATTTAGAAACTCAGAAAAAACATTTCAAGAATTTATGTACTTAGGTAAAGTGATATGGGTAAGCATTAATTCAACAACCTTGCCCACACTTGAAAAACACCTACCACTTTGATCACACTCAACAAGAACATCAAAATTAATTTCGTTCTGTCATTAAATGTAAATTGTCTGCTGAGTTAAATATGAATGTAAAATCCATTTTGATGATGAGAGGCGTAGAAGTGTAAGACTGTGTAGAGAGGTTAGAGAGTAAGAAGTAAGAAAAGAGTGCAAGTCTCTGTGGAGAAAATTGTGGAGCAATTTTTTGTGGGTGCCTAAAACAGTGTTTTACTATGTAGTGTTGCACGTAAGTTTAAATCTCTGTAAAATTTTATTTTACTTCGTAAATGAGCTAGTGTCTCATGTAGATGTATTTTTCATGTTCAAGAAATGAATATTAGGTTTTAGTGTGTTGCTCCAAACCTATCATGTTATACGTCATGCGAGTAATCATCAAGTCTCTGGAATAGTTCCGAGGTGCGCGAAATCCAAAACTGGGAAATAGCTTCACGTTGTGTGAAGGTAGCTCCACATATCGGAATAGTTCCGCGGTGCGTGAAATTCAAGACTAGGAAATGGCCTTGCGTTGTGCGAAGGTAGCTCCACAATATCGGCTTCACGGTGCGCGAACCTAGTTTCCTGAAAATAGCTTCGCAAAAGTTATAACTCTCTACCTCTCCCATCCGCTAAAATGCAAATTAACTTCGTGAAATATTTCTAACATGGTATCAGAGTATTAAACTCTATTAGTGTAAAAACAAGTGTTTTTACTAACAGTGAACTTTTTTTTGAGCGCGCATTGTTTTTTAGCATATTTACCAGTAGGTAGAAAGTTTGATTTTACACTAAGAAATGGCAACATCAAGCACAAGCTTGACTAATCCTCAAATACCTTATTGGGCTATTACAATGAAGGCCCTTTTTTCTTCTCAAGACATTTGGGATTTGTTGGAGAATGGTTTTCAAGAACCAGAAGATGCAGCAATATACAATGCCTTATCTCAACAAGAAAAAGATGTGTTAAGGGACAACAGGAAGAAGGATTCAAAATCCCTATTTTATATCTTTCAAGTAGTTTGTGAAAGTATTTTTCCAAGTGTTGCAACAACAATGAAGTTGGGACATCCTCTAGACAACCTACCAAGGCATGGAAAAAGTCAAGGCAATGAAGCTGCAAATGTTGAGAGATTTTGAAGCACTTTGTATGAAAGAGTCTAATAATATAGAATCATTTTTTACACATGTAAGTGGGTTGGTTACTCAAATCAGGTTTCATGGTTAGAGACTTGAGGAAAGAAGAATAATTGAGAAAATTTTGAGAAGTCTGCCAGCAAGGTTTGAGGCCATTGTTGTGGCCATAGAAGAGACAAAGGATCTCTCACAGTTTTCAGTGGATGAGCTTAATGCATCACTGATTCCTCATGAACATAGACTAAACAGAGCAGCAAGCTCCTCATTGGAGCATGCCTTCAAGACACAAGTATCATTTGGTCAAGGTCGAGGCAAAGGAAGATCATATGCTAGAGGAAAAGGAAGAAGCACATACAACGGTGGAAGAAGTAGCCCTTCAATCTAAAATGGAAAAGGCAGCAATCAAAATCCAAGTCAAGGCCCAAGCCAAAATCAAGCACAAGGTCAGAGGTATGATAAATCTCGAGTTTAATGTCATCACTGTAAGAAGTATGGCCATTATGCAAATGAATGTAGAAGGAAACAATATGATATTAGTAACAAACCAAGTGTAAATTTCATCAGAGAAAATCAGAACCATGATAGCATGTTTTTAGCTTGTAATGCAGCATAAGGAAACTAGAGTGATATATGGTATCTAGATTTTGGGTGTAGCAACCACATGTTAGGAAACATAGAAATGTTTTCTGATCTAGATGAAAGTGTGAAATCTGAAGTGACATTAGGGACTTATAGAAAAGTCTCTATCATGGGTAAAGGAAGAGTTGATATCCTAACAAAGAAGGGGGAGAAGAAATACATCTCTGATGTTTACTTTGTCCCCTCTCTGAAACATAATCTCATGAGTGTTGGACATCTCACACAGAAAGGCTACAATGTCTTCTTCAAAAATGATGTGTGCACAATTTTGGATGGGCCTCCAAGCATACAGTTGATTGCAAAGGTTCAGATGATAGACAATAGAATGTTTCCCCTAAAAATAAGATCATATTTGCAGAAAGAAGGTGCACAAGCACAACTATCTATGAACTCACAAGAAAATGGAAGAAAATGGGCAACTGTCACAAAAGTAAACTTGCAAGTAGAGGTAAAAGATGAATACTAGTTATGGCACTTGATATTTTGACATCTCAACTTTGGAGGTTTGAATTTGCTGCATATGAAAGGCATGGTGAAGGGTTTACCACTCATAGAAAAACTAGAAAGCATATGTGAAGGATGTATCTTGGGCAAGCAACATAGGGAGACATTTCCAGCAGGAAAGTGAGTGAGGGCAAAGGCACCTTTCGAGATTGTCCACTCAGACTTATGTGGACCAATGCAGAGACCATCAATTGGTGGCAGCCACTATGTATTGACCTTCATAGATGACTACACAAGGAAGACATGGGACTTTTCCTAAAATAGAAAAGTAAAGTGTTTGAGCGCTTTCGCCAATACAAGGCTCTTGTTGAAAAGCAAAGCAGACATTTCATCAAAGTCCTTAAGACAGACAGAGGTGGAGAATACATCTCAAACAACTTCCTCCAATTTCGCAGGGAGCATGGAATTCACAAGTAGATTACAACAAGATATACATTGTAGCAAAATGGTGTGGCAGAAAGGAAGAATAGGAGCATTATGGAGACGGCAAGGAGTATGTTAAAGACAAATAATTTTCCAAATGACTATTGGGCTGAAGATGTTGCGTGTGCAGCGTATATCTTGAATAGATGTCCAACCAAAATCATCTAGAACATTGTTCCTGAAGAGGCATGGAGTGGAAGAAAACAAAATGTCACTCACATGAGAGTTTTTGGATGTGTGGCTTATGCACATGTCCTAGATGAGTTGATAAAAAAGTTGGACAACAAGGGGGAGAAATGCATATTTTTTAGATACGGCGATGAATCCAAGGCATAAAAACTCTACAATCCATTAACCAAGAAGGTAATAAGGAACAGAGATGTGCAATTCATAGAAGAGGAAGCATGGGATGGAAGTTTAGAAAAGACAATTAATGTCAAAGCATGCATACCAAATGAGGACAGAGAGGAATTAACAACAGCATGTAATTCCTCAACTCTGACTCCCTCTACTCCTATTCAGGCGCAACAAAGCAAGCAGCAAGCAGTGCCATCAACAAATAATAGGACAGTTTCACACAGCCAAGTGAGTGCTTCTCCAAGCACATCATGAAGTGTGACACCAAGTGACATATCAAGCCCATCTTTTGCAAGCACAAGAAGGCCAAAATTTAGAAATTTAAATGAAATTTATGAGCAAGATGAAGTTGATAGTAGCGCAGGTCTGAATTCCTTATTTGCATCATTTTGTCATGTAGATGACCCAATCCACTTTGAAGATGTAGTCAAAGAAGAAAAATGGGTTGAGGAAATGGAAGAAGAAATAGAAGCAATAGAAAGGAATGATACCTGGGAGTTAGTGAGCCTTCCAAAAGGAAAACATGTTATTGAAGTGAAGTGGGTCTATAAGACCAAAAGCAACATTGAGGTAAAGATTGAAAGGCACAAAGAAAGGCTAGTTTTCAAAGGATACAAGCAACATCATGGAAGAGATTACGCAGAGACATTCGCGCCAGTCGCATGGATGGAGATAGTGCGCGCAATTGTGGCAATTGTCGCACAGCATAAATGGGCAGTGCATCAGATGGACGTAAAGTCAACATTCTTGAATGGAGTGCTAAAAGAGGAAGTGTATGCTGCGCAACCACCTGGTTATGAGATTGAAGGCCAAGAAGACAAAGTGTATCGGTTGAAGAAACCTCTTTATGGATTGAAGCAAGAACCAAGTGCATGGTACAACAAGATAGATGCTTACTTGTTGGATAATGGTTTCGACAAGTGTGATAGTGAGCCTACTCTCTACATCAAAGAGAGAAAAGGTAAGATTCTCATTGTCATCTTATATGTAGATGATTTGATTTTTACATGCAGTGACGATTTCCTCATCGTTGATTTTAAACAAGTAATGAAGAGTGAGTTTGAAATGACTGACTTGGGATTGCTAATATATTTTTTGGGCATAGAAGTGATGCAAACATAAAATGGCATTTTTATCTCTCAAGCAAAGTATGTGGCAAAATTTTTGGAGAGGTTTAAAATGAACAACGGCAAGTCCGCACGAACTCCAACTGTCATAAGATTGAAGCTGAGCAAAGAAGATTGTAGCTGCAATATCAATTCAACATTATGCAAAAGCATGATAGGCAGCGTGATGTATTTGACCACAATAGGAGAAAAGAAACAATTTTGATGGAAAGGTAAAATCCAAGAATGTAATTTTTTCTTAAGATAAATTAGATAGAAATTTGCATTACTTCAAACAAATTTAATAGTATTATTGTTATTACCCTTCTACTTATAACTAAACCAATAACATAAACATAAAAATTTTGCAAAAATTATCAAGTGTTGATATAACATATGAATCTGAAAAGATTAGGAAAGAAATGAATAATAATATCCTTGTTGTTATTAGTCCCTGCCTCCGACATAGCAGGGACTATTGCGTTCACTCGATCATTGATGAGCTATTAAATCACTTTGACCAAATAATATATTCTCGACCATTTCAGGTTTAAACCAATGTTTTAAATAAAATATTCTGCTCAACAAAATTTTATCCAATGTTTTTGTTTCAACCTCTTATTTCCGGCTCGACTGTATACTTTTCTCAAAACTTAGGATAAAGAGTTTGGGGCTCAACTGTGTACTTTTATTAAGACTTAGGATAAACAGTTTGGCAGGCTTGACTCTATGCTTTTCATAAAACTTTGGACAACTAGTTCGAGGTATGCCTGTATATGGTAAGAGACACGCATAGATTGCAATCAGTCCAAGTGTCTAGGTGTCTGTTCTCTCAGTCAGCTTCTTCTCACCATTTATCACTTTACAACAATGTTTTCAGTCACCCTTCCTCGTCTTCATGCCTTGTCTTCATTCAAGCTCTGCCACCATTGTAAATTTGCCACCATATGAGCTTCAAGCTCTACAGATTCTTAACCCCTGTGCCTCTACCCTAGTTGCATTTTTTTCATGCCCTCCAGGTACTTGCAGAGTGATTCAAAAATTTTGGAGTGGTTCTTTTGCTTCCTGCAAATATAGTTCACACAGATACATTAGAATTTGTAGAGTGTCATCTTGTCAATTGTAGAATGGAGTTAAACACTCAGATTCTGAGTAGCAGTGTATTCATAGCATCCCAAAAGTCGCTCAAAAGTGTTCATAGCAAGCTCAACAGTCTTCAAAGAAAAAAGAAATCCCAAAAGTCGCTCAAAAGTGTTCATGGCAAGCTCAACGGTGTTCAAAGAAAAAAACAAAAACCAAGACAGTGGAAAAACTGAAACCAACATACTGAAAGGTATGTTCAAATTTTAACAATTATTCAATATATAGTAAAAGAGCTAGAGTAAAAATATCAATCACCAGTAATTTTGTTATAATTACAAAAAAGCAATAGCAATACGTGCTTACATTTTCTAGGTTTTATTTCTTGTTTATACTTGCAAATCACTTTATCTCTATTCACTGTATTATTCCCTGGCATTGATGTCATAGGCTACAGAACTTCATACAAATATACAAAGAGAGAATGGACTTCGTGCAAATATAAAAAGAGAGAATGGTCGAAGGAAAAAATGGAGGCCTCAATCATACCTTAATATTTTTAGGAAAGAAGAAAATTGTAATTTAAAATTACAGGAAGGAAAAACTGGAAAACAAGGTTTTTGTTTTTGTTTTGATGCTTTCAATGTTGAATAAGAAGGTTTAAGAAGGTAAATGGTGGCCTCAATCATAGGTACAAATGTTCAGGAAGGAATAAGCATTTTAACTCTATTATGATCTGTAAGCATTTCAAAATGTTGGTTATTCATACCTGTATTGTTATAATTTGCAGAGTTGGACTCTTCCATCATCGCATTAGCATGTATAAAAAAGGTGAAAAAATTCTTGAACCTTTCAACAGAGTCGCGTCAGCTCATCATTTTGCATACGAGTTTGCATCTTCTTGGTATAAATAGATATCTGCAACTACTACCATAAATGCATATGTGATCTAACAAAGAGTTAACACTCTCCCCTGCATAACCATACACATATGCGTTAGCCAGTAAGAATATAAACAACGTTTTATAAATGCATATAAATGAATGTTTAGCAGCATCAAGTATTGTTGCATAAACCAAAACCCACTCGAGGCTAAGACAAGTTGGACTAGTCCTCAATTTCTTTCAACCAACCTGGGTTTACTTCGACCGACCAACCTTATTCGCAACTAATGGGTTCGCGCATCAGCTCGACTTGTGTCGAGGCAAAGGCATTAAATGTTTTGAGCCAAAGGTTGGACTAGCTCTCAATTTCTTTTGACTAGCATCGGTTTAGGTGAAAGAAATTGTCTTTTTCTAGGTTTCCTGAATGACTTTTACATTTCATTTTTCTGCAAACAGAGTAACCTGGTGAGTGTAACCTCGCTGAGCTTACCCCGACACACTTGTATCATTTCACTGGTCAACTTGATCCACTGGCATTTGCCGCAACAAGTTGCCCTGATGCCTTTGCCTCCATCCCAATCTAGTCTCCATATCAGTTGCTACCATAGCCCCTAAAACAGTGGATCTTCTTCCTATGGGATTCTCAGACGGTCTTCACGATTGCCTCTTGTTGATTTTGATTAAGGGGCTTGGTGTGGGTGTCGTAAGAGAACAGGGATGGAGAAAAACCATAATATATGGATGGAATTGACTATGCATGTACCTCAAATTATCAGAACGCTTAATTAGCCATCAAACAACGATGAAGATCACAAAATTAGGTGACAAGAGATTTCTTGCATGCGCCCATCTATTGACCACTTGTCCACACTGACATAGCATGACCTTGCATGTGTATCTTGACCATGCATGTGTATTTTTTTCCTTCCATGTGTTCATCATACCTGTCTTTGTCATTCTCCAAAGTTGCTCCATCCATAGAGTAACTTGTCCCTCTCCAAGTTTGCTCCATCCATAAAGTAACGAAGCGAAAGAAGCCATCGACTCATGCACCCTGTTATGAAATTTTTGCTATGTAGGCTCTCTTAGGTGATGAAACAAAGGCATTTCAAAGGAGCATTTGTTCCGAAATAGATGTTTCCTACTTGCAGTCCTTAATTTAAATAGTCATACAATGCTTGCAGGTGTTGGATGGTTGACACAGACACCCATTGACTAATGATGCAGGGATGCAGAGCTTTTAGATTCATATATCTATGTTACCTCCTCTGACTCCATCTATGTTTTTGGTTTTTACACTTCTAAATCTGGCTTGACTAATGATGCAGCAATGCAGAGCTTTTAGATTCATATATCTATGTTTCGTCTGCTGATTCTATCTCTGTTTTTGGTTTTTAAGCTTCTAACTTTAGCAATGAGACTATTGGTAATGACATGAGGGTTGAAGATGGGAAATAATATCTACGAGTTGGTCATTATGCCGTTTCTAGATTGAATTTGCAAGTCAATGAGCTTTTTCAACCCTATCGGCATGAATGTAGTCGCATATTTTCAGGGCTCTACAAATGAATTATGTCCCCTCACCTCCGTAGGAAAGAGCGAGCCCAGAGCTATCCCACAGCTAAGAGAAGTATCATGCATGTGGGGTGGTTTTATGTTTCGCACCACTCACCAGGCAATAGGAACAATTAGGAGTAGAGATGGTTATTGCGGAGCCCTAAAAATTGGGTACAGAGAAAAAGATTGTCAATAATGGCCACTGCACAAAGAGGCGAAATGCCAAGAGAAAAAGATTCGAAAGGTCGAGAGAAAAAGATTGTCAATTATAATGGATATTGTTATCTTCATTCTTGCCATTTCATGGAAATGGCATCCTACAACACTGTTTGTTTCATGTATGTGCCATGCGAGAAAATTGTTTGTTTCATGTAAGTGCCATGGGAAGACAATTGTTGGGTACATGCAAATGAACGACCACGTGGTCATCCTTTTCTTCACGTATGGACCCGCGTTCATAGGCATTTTCCAATGTAAGGTTAATCCTAATTACGATTTTCTGTTGACACTGCGTCATATAATATATGAGTCATATTTGACCTTTGCGCTGGACAAACTAGGTATGGGGTCATTGATGAGAGCGTGATTGATGTCGATGTTCCCACTTGAGTTACAGAAAGAAATGGAACCAAAATGATTATATATTGATGTGTGCATTGACAAAAATTATTGAGATCGACTTTCTGTGCATTGTTTCATGATATTTCTTGCGGGATAAATTGTGAATGTAGCAAGGGTTAAGCGATGTTCAATGACATACTGCGTAATGATGGTAGCAGACAAAATATGTATAACAGAGTGGGTTGAATAACATAAATATTGTGACATTCAAGCAACAAAAAATTTATGTTTTGAAATTGCATTTTTGTTTTGAAATTGAACATCTTGCATATCGGCAGGGACTGCCGCTACACCAGTAAACCTTGTTGTTATTAGCCTTCCACTTGGGAAACACCAATCAAACCAGCATAAGACTTTTGCTAAAATTAACAATCCAATTATCATATATAGTTTATATAAGAAATTGAAGCTAACCATATGAGAGAAAAAAGTAATTAATATACATGTGTCGTTAAGTGAAAAAAGGAAGAAGTAAAAATTGTGGAATCATTGAAGTAGTGGGGAAGTTCAGTTGAGTGCTAAAGGATCATGTTCGCTCTTCAAACATTTAGATAAATCTAAATTGGGATAACTTAAATTTTAATTCTTTACTTATTTGCTGAGACTTAAATTAGTTTTTATGAAATTTCATTGGTGTAATAACGGTTTTTTTATACATTTTTTAAAGTAATTTTTAATCACTATAAAAATGGATCTTTGAGTAAGTAATTATGTCACTGGTAAGTTATATATCTCTAAAGTAATAATTTGAAGAATTTATGAATGGATGACTTTTTTACTAATATATGTTTGATATTTAAACATTTTTAAATTTGAAAAATTGGGTTAATTTTTTTGAGATGTTTCTTTATAATTTGATAACTATGGCCAAAATTTGATGTGTTAAGTGAAAGCTAGGGTAAATTTGCCACAACTTGTTGATCTTGGGCCTCTTCCCAAGAGAATTTTTATGGCATACCCATTTTTCCGATTCTTTAAATATAATACTTTTACGTAAGGTCTTTATATATTTGAAAATATTCACAAATCCTAACTTCCACAAGGTATATCTCAAAGATTAAAGTGCACTAAAGTATAAAAAAATTAATAGTCGTACCTTGTGATGCCTTCTCAATATGCTCAAAGTTTCTAATTGGAACCATTCTAGAAAAAAATTATATAAAAAATGCCAAGATGATTTATTTGAAATAGATTTCAAAACAAATTCCAAACCCAAAATTCCACTACATAATATTTGAATGTATAGTAAAACAAATTTTGAGATTTTAATTAAATTATCCCTCAAAATAAGTTAAAGTGAAAATTCCAAGATGAATCATTTGAAGTGGCCAAATCTTCACGATCATATAACTTGATACCAAATGTTATAAACTTCACTCGAAAATGATAAGAATCCAATAGTTATAGTCCACTAGAAAAAAGAAACCTCCTTTAAAAATTAATATAATGTATAAAACAAGATTGGTAAAACTATGCCTCTTTATATATATTCGACACAAATATAATAGTTATAATAAAATAAGATGATAGAATACTTTAGTCCACATAACACTATATAAAATATAATCACTTAATATATAACAACTAATACACAAATTTAGAATTAATATGAACTTTATATAGATAATTTAATCAATTATATATGTTGGACACCTAATCCTAATGGGTTAGCGTGGAAGTTGAATGGACAAAGCAGTCCAAGAGACCTTGGGATCTGAATCCCAAGAGTCACAATATGTACTATAAATGTAAATGAGTTGTTAATAAAAATAGTACTGAATGATTTATCTTTCCATCTGTCTCACTGTCCATGTGAGTTTAACATGGTATCAGAGCCATGATGTGTGGCCTGTGTAGTTTTCTCACGGTTTAGCAACTGGTCTAAGCTGCTTTGAATAATGCTGGCCTAGTCTTCATTATCTGACCATTTATTTTAGCTGAGCCCATCAGATCTGCAACTAGGCATTGTATTCCTACCACTGGTATAACAGTGCTGTGATTTACCATGAGTGTTCTCCCTCATATTCGTATCTGTCATCTCTGCACCTCATTATAACCTGTTAGTGAGCAGAGCAACGGTTATTTCTTAGATTCTGAGTTGCATCCACCCTTTAGCTGCTCCTGTGGAGTCTCTCTACTCCGTACTCCGCTCTCTGTCTGCAATATTCCATATATTCCGACCTGCCCCCTCCACAGTCGCTGCCACTGTCTAAATACTTCATTATCTGCGTCTTCTGCGTGCTTTGACTGTCAGACTGCATCTGAGCATTGGACGATGGCCTGAATTAAGAACAAGATGAAACCGATGGCATTACTGGGTTTTGATTCGTTTTGCTGCTGGTGCATTTGCTCTTCCCTTGCTGCATGTCCACGCAGAATTTGAAGCAAAACATTTTTGCTGATCACCGTGGTATTGTTCCGGATCTGAAACAAGGAACGAATGCAATTTCCAGTTGGTAAGATTACTCAAATGTGAGACCGAGCTATCTGGTATGAATACGCTCTGCGCTGGAGAAAACAGTGTTTGGTTTATTATGTTGCTGGGTTGTAATACACAATACCATTCTTTATGATGTTGCTGGGTTGTAATAAGTAATATCGCCATTACCACTACTGCCATTTACCACTGTTTATCTTTACCGCATTTACGCTTATTGCATAGTTTTGTCCACCCATATGTTGAACGCTGCCCATGTGTGGGAAACCCAAGGTGAACAAAATTGCCAGCCTTATCAAATATAAATGCCAACACGTTTCAAACTAATCTGGGTTTTCTCCATCCAAATAAAATGGATTAAATTCAGTCAGATGTAAATTATGAAGCGTTGCACCACTATAGTCCTAGGTACATGAAATACAAGGTTTCGAATTTGCCTTTGGAAATGTAAAGAGGGGAAATAATCTCAGCTTGTTGAAAATCATAAAGAAAAGTGTGGAGACTTAGAAATTTTGAAACTGTTCAGATATTGTTGTCGTTTCGTATTCTGATTAATACGCTTTGCTCCTGACATATACAAATTTGCTCTCTCATTAATAAGCTTTGCAATGCTGGAGCATCAATTCCTTCAAGTTCGTAAGGTTACCCAACGAAGACGGTAGTATTTCCAGGAAAGGGCATTTTATAACGAGAAATTCTAAATCCATGAGATTTCCAATGGCACCTGGCAATTCTTTGAAGTGTGTACCCAAGAAATGTAAATTCTGCAGGGACCATTGACGGGCTGGTGCGTTTTGAAAGTTTTTTGAAGGGCTATACGCTGGTGCATTTTGTTCTTTGCTGTGTGCTGTACGCTGGTGCGTTTTGAACGCTGCCAGTGTTGAAACTGTGACTGGCTTCTGCGTATGTTGGACACTATTTTCGTGTATTGAATGCTGTCTTCAATATTACTCCATCATACACTTCATGCTCATCAACTGAACTTCTTGTTCCGTTATTATAAAGTCTAAGTCTACTTTCGTCCGGCTCTCTCTTCTGCTAATACTGCTTTGCTGTAAAACGAAGTCCAGAGCAAAGTGTTGAATGTGTTGAAGGGGCTCTGCGGTTTTATTTGGGTATACACCGCCTTGGTATATGCATTGAACTATACAGCGCTCTGCGGTCTTTTTAAAAATCATTTAAAATCATTTGAATAGATTGGGCAGTAGCAGTAGATCTATTTGGATTCTCTGGCGATGATCAATGAAGGGATTCTAGTGTTCGTGGAAAACCATTTCTTTTGATTTGCTGAGTTGGTGCCTGTAGTTTATGAAGATGACAATTGATGATGTTCAACAACAATGGAGGTGTAGACAATGGCTATTTTGATGTGAGTTTAATAAGCTTTCTGGGAACTCCCTTGAAAGAATCGATCTACTCGTGCTTGGTGCTGTACCCGGGATGCATTCGTAGATATCACGGGTTGCACTTTCTGGCTCTCGGACCGTTGGTTGAGTATCCATTCAGTGGCGTTTAGAGTACATTTGGACTTGCTTCTTCAAAAAAAAAAAAAAAAAAAAACCGCTGTCTAAACTGCCATGAATCTCTGTAAAGGATTGTATGAACAAGACACTTTGTTTGATTTTGATTGAAGCTGTCCCCTGTATCTGTATTTGCAACTCCGAATCAAGCCACAAAATTCTCCATAATCGCAGAAAGTAAAAGACAAGGAACAGGAGCGCCACCAGCACCAAAAATATTATTGTTAGTGTTGAAGTGAAGGGAGCTTGCCATTTGCTTAGATGTGAGTCTTGACAGGTTAGATGTCTATTGGAAGTGTGCGTGAGAATTATATTTACAGATATAAGAGTTGTCAGCAGATATGGAATGCAATAAGGAAGAAGCCCTCAGAGCAAAAGAAATTGCAGAAAAGAAGTTTGAAGTTCAAGATTTTGCAGGTGCTCGAAAGTATATACTTAATAGCTTCTGAAGATTATAATTGATCTCTACAGTGTGAAATTTCGGTTCTATTTGTATTCTGTTCTACTTTGCTGCGATAAAGAATAAAGTACACAGGTTCAGCCTACAGTCATTGTGTGTAAATATTCTGATATATTTGGTACATTTGAGTCTTTGACGGCATGACTAATTTCTCAAGCACAAAATGTGAGAACTGTAAACATGAATGATGTTCTCATCTAAAGGGTGCCAATATGTAGCCTTGGTAGTTTTACCAGTGAAAACTTGATAATTGAAAAATCTGTTAGTGATTGGCTAAATTCTTAGCTGGAATTAGTTGAGTGCCTTTTTCAAACTGATTTTTTGAAATCTTCAATAGCTGGGGTTTGTCTAGACTTGCTGAGTGTTCATTTCTTTGTTGAGACAATGGCTAGATTTCATGATGTATTAGAGTTACTGAATACACTAATACACTCCACTATTGGTGGGAAGGTAAATGTTAGCAAAGACACTCTTTGTGACATTCAGACCTGCCTGCATGATGCACAAGAAAAGATCGATTTTTTGCAGCTTGAATCACAGCTACAGCAAGAAGAGCTACATCAAAATAGACACCATTCTGAACCTGTTTCTGTTCAGAACATTGAGACAACCACCCATCAGCAGCATGTCAATAATGTTACTGTTCATTCAAGTAAAGCAACAATTGTAAATGCAGATGCAGAAACTCAGTTTGCACTTCCCAAGCCCATCATCAGACCTTGGGAACAGCTTGTCCACAACAAGCACAGAACTGGTCTTGGATATGACAAGGACTTGTCCTTTCATATTCCAGACTATGCCAAGCCCATTCAGTTTCAGAGTGCTGGATTCATTCATGACAGTTCACCTGCTTCTCATGACAGCTCACCTTTAGCTGTTCCAGACTCTGCCCCTCTTCTACAGCAACAACAACAACAACAACAACAAAAACAACAGATCGTGAAATGCCAACACTGTGACCGAGTTGGCCATCTGAAAGATCACTGTTTTGATCTTCATCCATGTGAGCACTGTCATAAAACCAGCCATTCTTCACACAGATGCTTCAAAAACAAACATCCTGCAAGAACAAAGATTCATCTTGGATGGATCGCTTCTTGGCAATGGGCATCAACAGCCAAGAAGATATTCCAAACACATGTCAGAACCTGTTCCAGAGTATTGAACAGTCTTGCAGCTGAGTTTTCTCCATCTTCTCACCTTGTACCTGACAGGGGGGGAAATGATGGTCATCTACAAGCTTCAAAGTCACATCAAGCGAGCCTGAGCTACAACCTGCCACACCAGTTTCAGAGTTGCAGCCAGAGACAAAGATGCCCGTGAACACAGATTGAGAACACTTCCTCTAGCAGAAGACTCCAGCTTCTTGCCAGTTTTGGAAGAGTTCCAGAGTTGTTGGTCATCCTTAAACCATCACAGATTGAGAACACTTCCTCTAGCAGAAGACATCAGCTTCTTGCCAGTTTTGGAAGAGTTCCAGGAATTGCATTAAGCATTCCAGAGTTGTTGGTTATCCTTAAACCATCACAGGTTGAGACTTCCCTTTTCAGGTTGAAGTTTTACCTTTTATGCGGGGTGAGACCTCCCTTTTATGGTTGAAGGTTTCCCTCTTTAAAACAATAGGATCACTTCCTCTAGCAGAAAACTTCAGTTTCTTGCCAGTTTTGGAAGAGTTCCGGGAACTGCACTAAGCGTTCCAGTGTTGGTGGTCATCCTTAAACCACCGCCCTTTATACCAACATTTCATAGAGCACATTCAGCCTAGTGCTGCCATGTATTTTTTGCACATGTTGTATTACAGCTCTCTTCTTGGACTCATACATAACCCTTCGGATTAAGGGGGGGAATGTTGGACACCTAATCCTAATGGGTTAGCGTGGAAGTTGAATGGACAAAGCAGTCCAAGAGACCTTGGGATCTGAATCCCAAGAGTCACAATATGTACTATAAATGTAAATGAGTTGTTAATAAAAATAGTACTGAATGATTTATCTTTCCATCTGTCTCACTGTCCATGTGAGTTTAACAATATATAAAAATGTCAGTGGGTAAAATATTTATTTAAAAAATTAAATCAATATAAAAGGAAAATTCATAATTCCATTTAAGAATAAAATACGTCATTTTAATTAACTCTGAGTTGTTACCATTGTTAAATTAAGAATGCACTTCACTCTGGTTTAATTTCACACTACGAAGCAAAGTCTTGCCTACGGTTTACCCCATCACCTCAAAAGCAGCGCTGCCATCCAACCTGTAATCTTGTTTAAACAGTACAGCTCCAATTGGTCTCAAAATCAGCTCTAGGGTAGCATGGAACCACCATCATATAAGGAATAGCCACCTAGAATCTATGGTTTGACCACCCTAGACTCCGAATATGTGCTGTCAGCTGACTGAAATGATGTGGAAAACAGCTCGAAATACTCACACGTGTGAGCTCCAAGTAGTCGGCTGGCGCTACGATCTCCAAGGGTGAAGTCACCTCCATGTGGCAAAGTGCATGAACATATGTGCAATGAAATCCCCCACATACCAACAAAACATAACCAAGTGCCTCAACATGTGTGCCACCATTCTAGCTGTCATTAGGGAATTTTTATCTAGCTTTTGTCAAACGTTTTCTAATATATTTGGATTTAGAGAGTTTGCTATATTGAAAAGGGACAACACTTTACCTTTGGGAGAGAGTATTGGGAATAAAGTATTGACAGTGAACTACAGCAATTAAGGGGATTTTAACGAATTATGATGAAATGGTTCTAGGCACCGGAAAATCCATAAGTACTTTACCAATTGAGAAGGTCATGGAACCCTAGGAAAAGTTAACCCACAATGGGTCATCATTAATTCATAATGAATCTTCCAGAAAATAATGGTGCAAAATCTAATTAAATAATCTTAATGGGTGAACTCTAACCTATGAATTTTGGGATTAGGTGAATAAAGCATGAAGACACTCTCATACAACTAATCAGAAATATAATAATTAGTTAACCAGAGAAAGAAGTTAGAAAAATAAGCTTATAAGAGGTGGAAATCCATCACAATTTCCATGAGTCTATGTCTATTAGTCATTAGTATTTTAGGTTTTTTTATCGCCCAATGGAGAAGAGACCATTAAATTCCGTAATGAAGTTATTACCCTTTACTTGAGTTATATTTAAAAGTGGCAATGGAGGTATTTGAAAATGTAAAAGCATTAGAAAACGAAAATCTAAGCAAATAATAATTTTTTATTCAGAAATATAAAATTAAATAATATCAAAATTTTTAAAACATCTCACCTTATTAGACATCCAATACATATGTCTATTTATAAATTATAAATTGAAATTTAGATTGTGATATAATTTTTTTATTATTATCAAAATAGAATATTAAATATAAACCTTTAAAAAATAAAAAATAAACTAAATTAATTATAATTAAAATTAAATTAATCATAAAATTATTTTCCAATGATTCTCTTATTTATTTACATTTTTATTAGAAAGGTTTGAGGACGTTTCTCTTTGAAACCTTTATATTTTCCGTATATCCGACGATAACATGCTATGTATCACACATAAACGATTTCATCTTTATACATCAAAAGTTTCATTCGCTTCATGGTTCAAAGAAATATATAAATTCTTAATATTGATTTTTTTTTAGAAGAGATGAATTATTGAGATAAAATTATTATTATTATGTTTTTATAAATTTGGTTTGATTATATTATTAGTATAGATGGATGGATTTGATATAACTTAAAACGAATCAAATTTTTTTTCAGAATGTAAAATATAATGTGTTATTTTTCAATGTTTAAATTTTTTTTGAATACTATATAGAATATATATAGAACTAAATATAAATTTTAACTATAAAACTTAATTTTTTCATAATATATACATAATTTAATTTTTTCATAATATATACATAATTTTTTAAAATAATATATAGTATATACATATTTGATATTTAAATATTTTACATAATATGTAGATCCAATTTTTATAGTGTAAATTAAAATATTTATTTATTATTAATATATTTTTAAGTATATTTCAATATTATTTTTTATATACAACATTAAAATATATAGATTTTTTTCCTATTTTTCAATTCAATTAATGGTTACAGTTTTTAATTCGACTTTGTTATTTTTTTTTAATAAATTTAAATATTTCCAATTGTTATAATCGATTTGATATATTATTTTGTTACATTATCATATTTTGTTTATTAATTGGGCCGGTAAGGCGTTTCCCTACACCCCCAATGTGCTACTCTGTACGTTCCTATGCCGTTGATATGACATGTTAGATGATTAAAAACATTTCAGCCCTCGGATCATTATAACCGGTGGGAAACATTGCTTTGGAAGTTAGTTGTGGGAAGTTTGTTACAATGAAAGTTGGTTGAAGTTGGTTACAGTAATCGCCCATGCCGTTCAAAGATGACGAATATATTTCAGTGACGTTTACGGCTACAAGTCTGAATTTTTGCTGCGTTATCATGCTGCACTTGGAAGAAAATTTTGATCTGGTGCTCAATGTGGGCATCAAGTTAACTGTGAGGGTTGTTATTGGGGTTTGACCCATGTTGAGGATCAAACATGGCGGCCATTTCAGAAGTGAAAATGTGTGAAAAGGAGTTTGGAAACCGAGGGCATCATTCGGAAATTCCAAAAATTGCAGACGCTGGAATGTCTCCAGCTTTTTATTTCCATGTTGGGTCTCAGATCCCATGCGTTGAAGTTCTTGATGATGGTGTGAGCCACGCTGCGTGTATATATATATTATCAACTCGTTAAGCTGGGCGCCAATATGAAAATCATTGACATTGGAGGAGGGTTTCATATTGATTGTGAAGGTACCAAGTATGAAATACCAAAAATATTCTTGTTCTAATATGTCTGTTTCTGTTCTAATATCTCTGTTTCTTATAGTCCGATGAAGCGGTTGTATTAATACAAATTATGATGGTTTCCGTTATTGTTCACTGGAAGGTTTTTCTAACAAAATAGAAATTGTAAGCCATACATACCAAGTATGAAATACCAAATCTTGTTTCTTTAATATGTTTGTTATTAATACAAATTATGATGATTTCCGTTAAGTTCACTGGAATGTCTTTCCAACAAAATAGAAATTGCAGGCCATACTGTGGCTGTTACAGTCGTGTGAGATTACTCTGCGGGCCATTAATATCCATAACGATGATCTATTTAATGTACGGCCCTTTCAGCAAGATCTGGTATGGGTTAGATGAATAAGTGGCCCGCTGGGTGTTAAAGTATGGCGACACTGGCACGTTACATTAACATGTTAAGTAGCGATTAATGAAGATAAGTGAAAACGTTACAGTGATGGTTGTAAATCGAAGTGGTTTGTTCGTTTACTTGGTCATATTCATGGTTGTAAATCAAAGTTCAAACTCGCAATTTTGAATTGATAGAATTATTGTTGTCATAAATCTAAAAAAGGAACGAAGGAAATCTTTAATTATGACATTTTTGGCTTTTATATGAGTCTATCTCATAGCTTGTAGTGCCTTAACATAAATTTCTTTTAATGTGTGGGAATACATATGGGATAATGTTTCTTTAAGTGGAACCCAAGGCCAAATGTTTTGACTCAACTAATTAGGATTCTCATATGATATTATATTCTAAAATTATTAATATATTATAGAAAGTTATAAAATATTCTAATAAAAAAACACATGTCATTATTAATATGGAACTTGCATTAAAAATAAAATTGTGTATGACACTCAAGATATGGTTCCACCCATTATTAATAATGTGTGTTAGAAATAATAACAATTTAATCATTATTATTAATCCCTTTGCATTCCCTTAAATTCCTTATTATTAATGTCCACCATGGATGTCATGTTAATTAAGGTGTGTGTTTCTGATACATTGTTACTTTAATAATATTAACACCAAAGAAAGAATGGTTCAATAATATTAACATGAAAGAAAGAATGGGAATTTTTATCCAACCACATCAAGAAACCACTTTTTGTACACTGCACATGATTCCCCTTCAACCAATATCAATAATATTAGCACCAAAGAAAGAATAGGAATTGTTAACCAACCACATACTCCATATGATGAAGGTTCAAATGCGATGTAATTGCCTAGATTTGTAAACTAAAATGTGCAACTACAGTCCTAAACAAATCATGATGGGTTATACAATGGAATATATATAATTCATGATGGGTTATACAATGTAATATATATAATTGTTAATAAGTAGGTATGACATAGCCAAATGCCATGTAAATTGCCTACATTTATAAACTCAATTGTGCCAATGCAATCCTAAATAAATCATGATAGGTTATACAATGTAATATAAATAATTGTTACTTTGTGTCCACTAAGATTGGATGAGGGGAGAGGTTGGAGTAGAGAAAATTGTATGATGAAGTTCACCAATCACCATGAAGCTCAATTTTTTGATATTTCAAGGAGAGAGGATGCAAGTAGGCTAGGAGCCTTCGGCATTTTATTGGTGACGCCTAAAACAACAAAAATCTAGAACATGAGGAAAGCTCATAGGGTTTCAATAAGCTCAACATTTTGCTCAATATTTTGGAGAACTATATGACATTGAGAAGTGTGGTTGAATATCTACATATAATGTGTGTGGGGCATGTCATATTATATTATTTATTTTTAATTAAAAAAAGTCTAAAATTTAAACTTTAATTCTAAAATTATCATTATATTATAAAAATTTATAAAATATTCTAATAAAAAAACACATAGATCATTATTAATATGCAACTTGCATTAACAATACAATTTTGTTTAACATTCAATATAGGGTTCCACTCATTACTAATAAAATGTATTAGAAATAATAAGAACTTAATAATAATTATTAATCCCTTTGCGTTCTCTTAAATTCATTATTATTAATGTCCATCATGGATGTCATGTTAATTATGGTGTGTGTTACCATATTTAACTTTGGATTTTTATGATTATTTGTTTTATTTTTATGTAATTTGACGCAGTCAAAATGTTTAAATATTAGCTAACATTTTACATTTTTGGTTTTTCCCATCAATGAAATCTAGCTAACATTTTTTGTCAAGATTTGCAAACAATATTTGCCAAGATTTGCAATTTTGAATTGATAGAATTGTTGTTGTTAAGAATTTAAAAGAGAAATGGTTAACATTTTACATTTTTTGTTTTTTCCATCAGCGAAATCTGGCTAACAATATTTGCCAAGATTTGCAATTTTGAATTGATAGAATTGTTGTTGTTAAGAATCTAAAAGAGAAATGGTTAACATTTTACATTTTTAACAATATTTGCCAAGATTTGCAATTTTGAATTGATAGAATTGTTGTTTTTAAGAATCTAAAAGAGAAATGGTTAACATTTTACATTTTTGGTTTTTTCCATCAGCGAAATGCAGCGAACAATATTTGCCAAGATTTGCAATTTTCAATTGATAGAGTTATTGTTATTGAGAATCTAAAACAGGAATGGAGAAATTAAATGTAATTTTAATTATGACACTTCCCTTATATGGGTGTATCTCGTAGGTTGTAGTGCCTTAAGATAGGGTTTTTTGAATTTGTAGGAATTCATATGGGAGGATTGCTTCTAAAGTTAGCCTCTTTGATTGGAACTCAAGGCCAAATGTTTGGACTCAAGAATTAGGCATGTCATATTCATGGTTGTAAATCAAAGTGGTTTGTTAGTTTACCGGTTGTAAATCAAATTGGTTTGTGAGTTTACTCGTCACAATCAAGCTCAAGTATTTGACGTTTGAAGGAGAGAGGATACAAATATACTAGGAGCCTCAGAAATTCATATGGGAGGATTGCTTCTAAAGTTAGCCTCTTTGATTGGAACTCAAGGCCAAATGTTTGGACTCAAGAATTAGGCATGTCATATTCATGGTTGTAAATCAAAGTGGTTTGTTAGTTTACCGGTTGTAAATCAAATTGGTTTGTGAGTTTACTCGTCACAATCAAGCTCAAGTATTTGACGTTTGAAGGAGAGAGGATATAAATATACTAGGAGCCTCAGAAATTTTGTTGTTGAGGCATGCAACCACAAAAATCTTCAACCTATCAGAATGGTACTTAAATACTTGCTAGACACTTGAGAATGGGGATTTCCATATCTACAAGTTAGAAAACTTGTTACTGCAATAATGACATGCCATTATTTTTTTCTCATAAATTAACCCAAATAAGGGCCTTACTTCATTGTTGTCTTAGAAATCAACCGAAATAAGTTTCTTCCTTCATTGTTTGCTCAGAAATAAACCTAAATAACATGCGATTATTGTTTGCTCATAAATCAACCCAAATAAGGGTCTTCATTGTTTTCATAGAAATCAACCCAAATAAGGTTCTTCCTTCATTAATCAACCCAAATAAGGGTCTTCATTGTTTTCATAGAAATCAACCCAAATAAGGTTCTTCCTTCATTGTTTGCTCGGAAATCAACCCAAATAAGGTTCTTCCTTCATTCCTAACAGCAAAGAAAGAATGGGAATTGTTATCCAACCACATACTCCATATGATGAAGGTTCAAATGCAATATAAATTGCCTTGATTTATAAACTCAAATGTGGATAAATCATGATAGGTAATATAAATAATTGTTAATAAGTAGGTCTAATAGAGGCAAATGCAATGTAAATTGCTTAGATTTATCAACTCAAATGTTCCACCACAATCCTAAATAAATCATGATCGATTATAGAGTGTAATATAAATAATTGTTAATAAGTAGGTCTAATAGAGCCAAAGTTCCATTCTTCTATCCACTAAGATTGGGTGAGGGGAGAGGTTGGAGTAGAGAAACTTGTATATGAAGTTCACACATCACCATCAAGCTCATGTTTTTGATATTTGAAGGAGAGAGGATGCAAATTTATTTATTATTTATTCTTAGTAAATAATTTATTTCACAAAGGAAACCATTCCAAATTAGGAAACATCTAGATCACATAACATATCACATCATTTTTCACCTATGTTATTATTCCATATGCTATAGTCTTACGGCCTTTGCAACATGTGGTGCAATTGCTAGTTATTTAGATTTAATTTTTATTGTTAATGATTGTACTCTTTCAATATTTTCATTGTTTAAGACATAGTTATTAACTTTATATATTTAATTAAAATTTGGAAATTAAATAGATTTTATTTATTAATAAATTTTCAAATTAAATTTAATATATATAACTAGTGAGTCTTATATAGATATGAGATTTATATAATAGTTATGGAGGAAGATAAAAGAACGATAATTATATATAGAAATATTATTATTATTATGGCTATATAAATTAAGTGTAGAATATGTGTATAAGTAAGATTTACTTCATTATATATTTTAAATTGTCAAGGTTAACAAAAATATATAAAATTTAACTAAATCATAACTCTGTTTTTTTAAATCTTAAGACACACTCACAGTTAATAAAATAGAGATGTTGTAATGTTGAACATTTTGACTAGTTCAAAATAAAATAAAATAAAATAAAAATAAAATGGGTTTTCCATTGTATTTTCAACCTATGGTTTTTCCAATGTTATTTTTTTTAATGTGGCCTAATTTTTCCATGGTATTATTAACCCATGGTTTTTCCATCGTATTCTTCTCTAATGTAACCTACTTTAAGGCTAATAATTAACCTAGCCTAGATACATCATAATTCTACATCTACCAAACATAGAGAGATCAAATCTCTTTTCACTCATGAAAATGATTGCACTTCAAAAAAAATTATCCCTTTAAATAAAAAGATGTAATGCTTAACATTTTAACTAGTTCAAAATAAAACAAAATTAAATTAAAATTAAACCATTTTTCACCATTATATTTTTAATTTTATTTTTCCAATAATATTTTTAACACATAATTATTCCAATAATATTCTTAACCTGATATATTTTCATTTTATATGTAATATTTTTTAGTTTTGCGATATCACACAGAAAACCTTTACTTTCAAATATTGAATCAATTTGTCATCATGAAATCTTTCCACGTAATGAGTTCAATATCTCATCTCATCCATATCCCTTAATCTATTACTAACCAAATTACAACTAATTGCTAAAGATAAATAATTGCAAAATTATGGCAAAGCGGGCTTCTCTAACTGCATTGGTTAATTAATAGCAAGAAATACCTCGTATCCCGTCTCTAAATTCTGTATTTGATACGAACGGGAGAAAACGAACCGCTATTTCAGACAACCGTAACAAACTATGTATATCTTGGGCCTCCGTGCCGGTATGGATGTTAAGACTCCTTATAAATATATTGACGGGCCTCAACCATTCTCGTGTGTATTGCAGGCATTGAGTCTGGGAAGTCGTTTTTTGGCGTAGACATAAAGTAGAAAGAGATTAATAATTGATGATGATGGGTAAAACGGTTTATAATGCGATACTTTGTCTGCTCGTGCTCGTACTCATTCTCAATGCTGCTGCTGCTGGGCAATCTGCCAACCCGCATGTGGAGCAGTGGCGGGTGAATAGCCCCGATTCTCCATGGGAAGAAGAGAAACCCAAAGGACCAGTGCCGCCTTCCGGCCCTTCACGGCCACCACCACTGCCCCCGGGTCCGTGAAAACATAAGTGCTCCATGATTACAGTCGTCCTGGTGTTTCAAGTATCTATACGTCCATTCCAAATATGACACATAATACTGGTTTGAAGTAATTTTTATATTGAAAATATCTCCCTATTTTACTTTTAGGTATATTTCTGCCGTGCATCAAAATGTTGAATTGATTACTTTGATAATGTATATTCGCTGGAATCACTCCGTCTGAAGTAATTTTAAATAATTTTTACTGCATATTTTTGTTATCAATTTCATGTTGATTAAGTGAATAAGTTTACTGTAACCTTGTAACCTTTCCTATATGTTTGAGTTTAAAGTTTAAATGTTCTTTCATATATGTTTGAGTTTAAAATTTATTGATATTTAAATCTTTGAAAGTAAATTTTTTTTAATTTTATTAAATTTTTTTAACTATTTTATAAATATCCATAAATTTGTTTTAATTTATCCTCAGCTATTTAAATTTAGTGTTTGCTATATTTTTTTTTTTTCAACGTACAAATATCTAGGTGTCAAAGTGGGTTGCTATTTTTCTTATTTTCAACCCACCAAATATTTAAATGTCAAAGTATGCCGCAGTCAATGGTACATGTAATGAAAGTTCTAACTTAATAGTTTAAATGTAAATTTATGATTGTTTAAATGGAGTAGTTTAAATATAAATTTATGATGGTTTAAATGGAGTAGTTTAATGAAGTTATATTTTTGTTTGGAAAATAGTAGAAATTAATGAAGTTATATTTTTGTTTGGAAAATAGTAGAAATTTCATCAAAATTTCAATCAAATATGGTAGAAATTTTGAGAAATATAAGTTATAACTGTCAAGTAAATATAAGTTATAACTGTCAAGTTTCTCTCGGTGCCTAATGTTTTTAATAGTGCTAAATCTATTTCCACCATCAAAAAACAATTCAAACATTCCTTCGTTGAATTTTTTGAAAAAAAAAAATTCATCAATATAAAAAGTATTTCTATTAAAATAAAAAATTGTTATCATATAAATTTAAGTTTTATCTTTTAATCTATTTACAAATCCTATGAACCTTAAAATTTATAAACATTAACAATATCAATTAGATTTGTCTTTTTTGACAATATTATCTTTTATACACCCTATCACATTTTCTTCATGGAACAAATATGTATTTAATATATATAAAAAGGTCAAATAGCATAGAAGAGAAGAGGCTTTTAAAAACTCTTCAAACTCTATTGAAAACCACCTTTGGCTGATGTCAAAATGGCAAACAAATAACCAATATTTTGCTAGATAATTGAAGAGTAAAGAAAGAGATCATTTTGCATAAGAATGATAATATAATGTTTAAGAATAAATTATGCTTTGACAATAAGTTAAAGAGAAAAAAAAAATTAATATCTTATAAGAAGGTGATCAATCCAAATAATTAAAATCACAGATATCTATTTATGAAATGATATTATTTAACTGGTATACTTGTCAAATTATTGTTTTATATTGTTTTATTGTAGTTTTATGAAAGAAACAAGCAACCAAGCTGCCAGGTTACAATCTTCAATGTGTCTGGAATTAAAATAGTAAGATATTCTCAAAATATAATTCAATATTTATATTTGTCTTATTTTCCTAAGTATCTCAATTTAAAATCCAATTTCAGGATGATTTTTAATCAACTCAACAATTTCAAGGATTACTCTATGCATCATATGTTAATCCATAATATACAGGTCGCAAATAAGTATACAAATAAAGGGATCAAGCACTCTTATCATTAATAATAGGGTTGGCTATCAACAGATTTCTCAACCCCTTTGAATTAAGTTTAACAATTTAAGGTCGGTAGGGTGGGAGATCCATCCATCCCAGCCTCGTGTAGGGAAAATGGAGGCTCCATATATGATAGGAGTAACCGATATTTAATATTATAAAGACATCAATTACCTGATGCACGCTGATAGAATTTTTTCAGCGGTGCGCTTCATGTGAGGGCTCATGTCGTGATTTTGGATCACGGTAACAGAATCGATGTGTGATGTATCATGCCTCCACCTCTTACCAGTGAAAAGCAAGGGCATCTGAAACTATTTAGGCTCTGGTGGGATCGACGTCAAGGATCTTATCATGTCCCAGTGATTGTTGGATTTGAGGAAGCTATGCTTCACATGGGATGGATTTCATCAAATGCAGGAACTTAAGTCCATAGAGGGATGGGAGTTAGAATATTTTTCTGAGGTAATGAATTATGCGCACCAACGAGTGAGGTTTTCTTGGAAATTTTTGTTGGTTTGAACTTTGCATCCAATTTGGTCCAATCATGGTGTCTCCACATCGTAATCTTGTAAGGAGGGAGGGCAATTTTGCTTCTGAGTGGACTAGCGCAAGTCTAAGCATATTAGCAATCATGTATTGCAATCTTTGTTTAGTTTGGTTGTGTTTGCTTTTGTAATTGGGCTTGGAATTGGTCAATGTTTGTAATATGGTAGTAATAACAAATATTATGAGTCACGTGGGAAGCTACACTTTGCTGTAAATAATTACCGCCCGTCAACACACCGAACACCGCCTCACCGCCACTGCGATGACCTACTCAGACTTCAAGTGGCGCCACCGCCTCAACCTATTCAGCCTCGAAAGGCCAAACAACCCACTTAGTTTTCTGTATAAAATTAGATGATCGAGAATAGGAGGATGCATAGTTGGAGTTGTACGCAGCTGTAGTTGCATACTCTTGTAGAAGTTGTTAGCAAATAATAATCCCAACCACGGCAACAAACAGCGTGATAGCAGCCATGCGTGCGAGACACTTTTGCAGTCATATATGTCAGACATTTTAGCAGGTTGCGTCTCTGTTTGAAGACATTTTTGCAGGTTATTTAGGACCAAATCTAGATGCTAAGTATTTAGAAATTCAGAAAAGGCATTTCAAGAATTTATGTATTTACGTAAACTGATATGGCAAGCATTAATTCAACAACCTTGCTCACACACCAGAAACACCACTTTGATCACACTCAACAAGAATATCAAAATTAATTTGGCTCTATCTTGAATTAAATGAAAATTGTTTTCTAAGTTAAATATGAAGTAAAATCCATTTTGATGGTGAGATGGTGAGAACGCTAGAAGAGTAAAACTGTGTAGAGAGGTTAGAGAGTAAGAAGTAAGAAAAAAGTGCAAGTCTCTGTGGAGATTTTTGGTGGGTGCGTAAAATAGCATTTACTGTTTTACTGTGTAGCATTGCGCATATGTTTAAATCTCTATAAAATTTTATTTTACTTTGTAGATGAACCGTAGTCTCATGTAGATGTATTTTTCATGTTCAAGAAATGAATATTAAGTTTTAGTGTGTTGCTCCAAACCTATCGTGTTATATTTCGTGTGAGTATTCATTAAGTCTTTGGAATAGTTCGGCGGTGCCTGAAATTCAAGACTGGGAAATAGCCTAGCATTGTGCATTGTGCAAAGGTAAGGTAGCTCCGCCAAATTGGCTTCGCAGTGGGCAAACCTAGTTAGTGTAAAAACAAGTGTTTTGACTAATAGTGAAAATTGTTTTAACTCTGTTAGTGCAAAAACAAGTGTTTTTACTAAAAGTGAAAATTGTCTCTGTTAGTGTAAAAATAGGTGTTTTTACTAACAATTAGTGTAAAAACAAGTGTTTTTACTAACAATGAAAATTGTCTCTATTAGTGTAAAAACAAGTGTTTTTACTAATAGTGAAAATTGTTTTTGAGCGAGCATTGTTTTTTAGCATATTTACTACCAGGTAGAAAGTTTGTTTTTACAATCAAAAATGGCAACGTCAAGCACAAGCTTGGTTTAATGGAAAAAATTATGATTATTGGGCTATTACAATGAAGGCCCTATTTTTTTCTCAAGACATTCTGAAGACATTTGGGATTTGGTGGAGAATGGTTTTCAAGAAGCAGGAGATGCAGTAGCATATAATGCCTTATCTCAATAAGAAAGAGATGTGTTAAGGGACAACACGAAGAAGGATTTGAAAGCCCTATTTTATATCTTTCAAGAAGTTCATGAAAGTATTTCCCAATAAGAAAGAGATGTGTTAACGGACAACATGAAGACGGATTAGAAAGCCCTATTTTATATCTTTCAAGAAGTTCATGAAAGTATTTCCCAAGGGTTGTAGTAGCAACGAAGTCCAAGCAAGCATGGGACATCCTCCATACAACCTACCAAGGCATGGCAAAAGTCAAGACAACAAAGCTGCAAATGTTAAGGAGAGGTTTTGAAAGTCTTTGTATGAAAGAGTCTGATAATATAGACTTGTTTTTACACATGTAAGTGGGTTGGTTACTCAAATCAGTTCTCATGGTGAGACCCTTGAGGAAAGAAGAATAGTTGAGAAAATTTTGAGAAGTCTGTCAGTGAGGTTTGAGGCCATTATTGTGGCCATAGAAGAGACAAAGGATCTCTCATAGTTTTTAGTGGATGAGCTTAATGCATCACTAATTTCTCATGAACATAAACTAAACAGAGAAGCAAGCTCCTCATTGGAGCATGCCTTCAAGACACAAGTATCATTTGGTCAAGGTAGAGGTAGAGGAAGATCATATGCTAGAGGAAGAGGAAGAAGCCCTTATAGAGGTGGAAGAAGCAACCCTTCAAGCTCAAATGGAAGAGGCAACAATCAAAATCTAATTCAAGGCCCAAGCCAAACTCAAGCACAAGGTCAGAGGTATGATAAATCTCAAGTTCAATGTCATTACTGTAAGAAGTATGGTCATTATGCAAATGAATTTAGAAAGAAGCAATATGGTATTAGTAACAAACCAAGTGTAAATTTCACAAGAGAAAATCAGAACCATGATAGCATGTTTTTGGCTTGTAATGTAGCACAAAAAAAACAGTGTGATATATGGTATCTAGATTGAGGGTGTAGCAACAACATGTGAGGAAACATTTAAATGTTTTCTTATCTAGATGAAAGTGTGAAATCTGAAGTGACATTAGGGACTGCTAGCAAAGTCTCTGTCATGGGTAGAGGAAGATTTAATATCCTAACAAAGAAGGGGCAGAAGAAATACATCTTTGATTTTTACTTTGTCCCTAGTATAAAACATAATCTCATGAGCGTTGGATAGCTCACGTAGAAAGGCTGAAATGTCTCTTTTAAAAATCATGTGTGCACAATTTTGGATAGGCCTCCAAGCAGACAACTGATTGCAAACTTTCAGATGACAGACAATAGAATTTCTCCCTTGAAAATAAGATCAGATTTGCAGAAAGAAGGTGCACAAGCATAACTATCTATGAATTCACAAGAAAATGGAAGAAAAGGGGCAGCTGTCACACAAGTAAACTTTCAAGTAGAGGTAAAATATGAAGACTAGTTATGGCACTTGAGATTTAGACATCTCAACTTTGGAGGTTTGAAGGGCATGGTGGAAGGTTTACCACTCATAGAAAAACCAGACAGCATATGTGAAGGATGTACCTTGGCCAAGCAACATAGAGAGACATTTCTAGCAGGAAATTTAGTGAGGGCAAAGGCACCTTTGGATATTTTCTACTCAGACTTATCTGGACCAATGCAGACACCATTAATTGTTGGCAGCCACTATGTATTGACCTTCATAGATGACTACACAAGGAAGATATGTGTCTTTCTCCTAAAATAGAAAAGTGAAGTGTTTGAGTGCTTTAACTAATACAAGGCTCTTGTTGAAAAGAATAGTGGGCAATTCATCGAAGTCCTTAGGATAGACAAAGGTGGAGAATACATCTCAAACAACTTCCTTCAATCTTTCACGGAGCATGGAATTCAGAAGTAGTTTACAACAGGATATACACCACAGCAAAATGGTGTGGCAAAAAGGAAGAATAGGACATTTATGGAGATGGAAAGGAGTATGTTAAAGGCAATGCGTTTGCCAAATGACTATTGGGCTGAAGCTGTCGTGTGTGCAACATATATCTTGAATAGATGTCCAACCAAAGCATCTAGAACGTTGTTCTTGAAGAGGCATGGAGTGGAAGAAAACAAAATGTCACTCACATGAGAGTTTTTGGATGTGTGTCTTATGCACATGTTCCGAATGAGTTGAGAAAGAAGTTGGACAGTAAGGGGGAGAAATGCATATTTGTTAGATACAACGATGAATCCAAGGCATACAAACTCTACAATCCATTAACCAAGAAGGTAATAATTAGCAGAGATGTGCAGTTCATAGAAGAGGAAGCATGGGATGGAAGTTTAGAAAAGACAGTCAATGTCAAAGCATGCATACCAAATGAGGACAGAGAGGAATTAATAGTAGCGAGTAATCCCTCAACTCTGACACCCTCTACTCCTATTCAAGCGCAGCAAAGCAAGCAGCAAGCAATGTCATCAACAAATAATATGATAGTTTCGTGTAGCCAAGCGAGTGCTTCTCCAAGCACATCGTGAAGTGTGACACAAAGTGACATATCAAGCCCATCTTTTGCAAGCACAAGAAGGCCAAAATTTAGAAATTTTAATGAAATTTATGAGCAAGATGAAGTTGATAGTGGCACAAGATTGAATTCCTTATTTTCATTATTTTTTCATGTATATGACCCAATCCACTTTGAAGATGCAGTCAAAGAAGAAAAATGGGTTGTGGCAATGGAGGAAGAAATAGAAGCAATAGAAAGGAATGATGCGTGGGAGTTAGTGAGCCTTCTGAAAGGAAAACATGTTATTGCAGTGAAGTGGGTCTATAAGACCAAAAGCAACATTTTGAGGGAAAGATTTAAAGGCACAAAGAAAGGCTAGTTGTCAAAGGATACAAGCAGTAGCATGGAAGAGATTACGTGGAGATGTTCATGCCAGTTGCGCAGATGGAGATAGTGCGTGCAGTTGTGGTGATTGCCGTGCAACATAAATGGACGGTGTATCAGATAGACCTAAAGTCAGTGTTCTTGAATGGAGTGCTGAAAGAGGAAGTGTATGTCGCACAACCGATTGGTTATGAGATTGAAGGCCAAGAAGACAAAGTGTATCAGTTGAAGAAAGCTCTTTATGGATTGAAGCAAGCACCACGCACATGGTACAATGTGATAGATGCTTACTTGTTGGACAATGGTTTCAACAAGTGTGATGATGAGCCTACTCAATACATCAAAGAGAGTGAAGTTAAGATTCTCATTGTTGTCTTATATGTAGATGATTTGATTTTTACAGACAGTGATGATTTCCACATCGCTGATTTTAAACACGTAATGAAGAGTGAGTTTGAAATGATTGACTTGATTGCTAAGATATTTTTTGGGCATAGAAGTGAAGCAAACAGAAAATGACATTTTTATCTCTTAAGCAAAGTATGTGGTAGAAATTTTGGAGAGGTTTGAAATACAGAACAACGAGTCTGCACCAACTCCAACTCTCATAGGGTTGAAGTTGAGCAAACAAGATTGCAGCACCAATGTCAATTCAACATTATACAAAAGCATGATAGGTAGCTTGATGTATTTGACTGCCACTATGCCAGATATAATGTATGCAGTAAGTTTACTGTCAAGGTTCATGGAGGCACCTAAGGAGACACATTGGCAAGCATTGAAAATGTTTCTAAGGTATGTCAATGGAACAAAATATTATGGTGTTTTTTACACAGCAACCAGTGATTTCAAGCTGGTTGGTTACACCGACAATGATTGGGCAGGTAGTGTCGATGACAGAAAGAGCACGTCAGGATATGTTTTTCATTTTGGTTCCAGAGTCATTTCATGGGCCTCCAAGAAGTAGCTAATAGTGTCAATGTCAACAACAGAAGCTGAATATGTCGCAACAAAAGCAGCAGCATGTCAGGCAATTTGGATGAGAAGGATGTTGAGGGATCTTCATCATGACTAAGAGGGCGCGGCAACTATTTTCTACGGCAACACGTCAGCAATTGAATTGTCAAAGAATTCTGTCTTCCACAAAAGGACCAATCATATTGATGCTAAATATCATTTTATTAGAGAGTTGATTAACAATGATGAAATTGTGTTGCAGCACTGCAGGTCACAGTAACAGCTTGCTGATATTTTCACAAAGCCATTGGCAGGAGAAAATTTTGTTTATCTCAAAAACTGTCTGGGAATTGTCAATGGCAGCAGTTGTGATTTAGGGTGAGTGTTGGAAATAATAATCCCAACCATCACAATAAACAGCCTGACAACAGCCAACATGTCAAACACTTTTGTAGGTTGCGTCTCTGCTTGAAGACATTTTTGTAGGTTGCGTCTCAGCATGAAGATAGAAGGATCGAAGCCAAATGCGAACCATTTAGAAACTTAGAAAAGGAATTTAAAGAATATATGTACTTAGGAAAGCATTAATTCAACAACCTTTCCCACACTCCAGAAACACCTGCGCGACTTTGATCACACTTAACAACAACATCAAAATTAATTTTTCTCTGTCATGAATTAAATGTAAAATTTTCTGATGAGTTAAATATGAATGTAAAATCCATTTTGATGGTGAGAGGGGTATAAGAGTAAGACTGGGTAGAGAGGTTAGAGAGTAAGAAGTAAGAAAAGAGCGCAAGTCTCTCTGGATAAAATTGTGGAGCAATTTTGGTGGGCACGTAAAACAGCAGTTACTGTGTTTTACTATGTAATGTTGCGCATAAGTTTAAATCTCTGTAAAATTTTATTTTACTTAATAAATGAGCCGCATTATCATGTAGATGTATTTTTCATGTTCAAGAAATGAATATTAAGTTTTAGTGTGTTGCTCCAAACCTATCGTGTTATATTTCCTGTCAGTATTCATTAAGCTCTGGAATAGTTCCATGGTGCGCGAAATGCAAGACTAGGAAATAGCCTCACATTGTGTGAAGGTAGCTCCGCGAAATCGACTTCGCGGTGCATACACCTAGTTTCGTGAAAGTTATAAATCTCTACCTCTCCCGTCCGTGAAAACGAAAATTAACTTCGCAAAATATTTCCAACAGAAGTATTTTTTTAGTTTGTTGTAGTTTTACACAGTCAAAGTTGTTGCTTTGTCATTTGTTGTTTCATGTAAATTGAGTATTTCTTTTGTTATTAACTTTAGCTGTCTATTCTCTCCAATCTTTCATAGCTATAGATACATGTACTCTGAATATTTCGTTTGGTATCAGAGCCATGGTTGTGAGGGATCGCTGCTGTAGCGGTTGAGTTGTGAGAGCTCTGAGCATAACATTTCTCCTCCTATTTTTGCTGACAAATTCAATCTCTTCCTCTTGACTATGGAGCGTTTCATTTAGCAATAGTCATATTGAAAGTCATTGTTGGAGGCGAGTCACAAATTACAAAGTCTGTTAACATAAATTTACAATCAAACTAAGCTCAAGGATCGATGATGGGCTAGAGCATAGTGATTCAAGTGTTGGGAATAATGGGATCATTAACTTTTATTCTTTCAGCAAGCAACATATAAAGGAGAGGTTGTTCCTGACCTTCTGAAAAGCATGCTACAATACATAACTTAATTTCTCATTCGATTATGAATAATCTATACTATGGAAGTTTGTACAACCTCTTCCCATCACTTCGGATTAATTCGAGACAAAGTATTCATTGTAGCATTTTTAGTGTACGCAATTTGGATATTGTCGCTCAAAATTCTGGGTCATCCAGCATATTAACTATTGTCATAAGCCAGAATCGTTGTGTATTCAAGTTGTCTATTTTGATCCGTTGAGTTCTTTCCTTTTGTTGTAATTGATATATCAATCCCCAGTCTGGGCTAAATATAGTTTCAATCTACAGAAATCTCTGTCATTATTTTAATTGACTGGATTCATCTCTTTGTTTTAAGGTGGACGTATGAAGTTTAGATGCATGGAATTATAAAGTTCTTTATAATGCCATATCTCTATAACTAGTGCTTTTCATACATGTGATACATATTTTCTCAGTGTGAAGAGAAATTCATGAGCATGTAAAGGATTGTTGAGGCATATTGTTTGTCAATGTGAATTGAGCAAAGGAAGAGAAAGATTGATTTCGAGACACTGTGTTTTGTTGTGAAGAAGAACGGAGTTGGAGAAAGAAAGAAAAGGCAAAGAAAATTTGAGTTCACTTGGAAGTGACAACAGTGTAAAGATCAATGAACCTGTAGTGTTCAACCCATTTGTTAAGTAGCCAATGTCAAAGCCTTTCTAGCTAGAGAGCGTAGGTGTATGTACCATTGAGTGAAACAAATTCCCTATGGAGCGGTGTGAAGTAGTTAGCATCTAAGCAGTTAGCGAGGTGAGAATTTACTGTGGTTTTATTTACAAATTAAAATTTTTGAATTCTTGAAGCAAAAACTAGATAGAAATATGGTGAATTGACCCAGTAAAGGGATAATCATTTCGGAAGGAAAAGGAAAATATCTTGTTTTACAATGTCATTTATATTTGGTGAACATTGTAAAATATAAGATGGGAAAATCCGAGAGGTTGAGAAAGTCAAAGCATCAGCTAGAGTTGTTAGAGGTTTATTTAAAAGAGTTGGAAGCGAAAAGGAAAAAGAATGCCTTGGCATTTAATTGTATAAAGGAATGTGTAGATGGCGACACTTTTCCCCTCATTGCAGATACAAAGACACCAAAGGACGCTTGGAATATCCTTGAAAGGAGTTTTGGTGTAAGGGGGGTTAATCAAGTCGAAGATAGTAATCTTGTACAACCTATTGTGGAAGTGCTTGAAGATGAAAATGAAGACAGATCTGTAGCAGCATATCTACACATAATGAAGAATTTGTTGATTCTCACTTGAAAGTGGATCACAATATTGGTGGCGTGTTACCAGTAGGAGTTGATTTTGGCCTAGATAAAGTTTCCTATGGATAAGAAAAGGGTTCATTGGATCCAAGAATTGAAATCGTTGGTGTTAACTTCAATGAAGAATGATGTAGGAGCATGAGGCTTTAAGACAGAAGGCTTCAATTTATTCCAATAATTCAAAAATAGTTTACAACAAAAGGAGTGGGGAACTTTAAACATCCATTTACAAATCTTTCTAGTTAGGATTTAAACTAGAATCCATGAGTTGGATTATCATGTAATAAATTCTAGTAGTTATATGTAGTGGATATTCTTGAGGAGAATATTAGGCAGATTAAATAGGATTAGTTAATTCTATCCTTCAATTTAAGATCTAGTTTTTAATGAACTAATGCTTATGTAAGTTCTGAATCATTGGAAGTGGATTTTGACTCATTCGGCTTCTTTTGAATTATACATGATTAAGTTACAGGAAGCATACCTCTGTATAATTTTAAGGTGAAATTGGTCTATCCCGAAGGTATCGTGTCCCTTGGTAGTGTCTCTGTGTTTCTATGTGTTTTTTAGTTTCTAAGCTTGGATTAATCCCAAGTTCTATTGTTCTGTGTGTGTTAGCATTCAACTTGATTTGTCGTGTATTAACATCTGCGGAGTTAGAAGTGCTTGAATTCTGGATCCAAGACTGTAGTCCCATATTCTTTATGAACCGTTGATTTTAGTTCAACGCATTATGACTTAGTCAACATCAGGGGTTGGCCCTGTGTTTAAACTTTGGGTTAGTCGAAGTCCCGTGAACCGTAGATCCTGAAAATATTTGTTATTAGTGTTAATATCAAGTAGCGGACCTGAACCGTTATAAACTTGGGCTTATAATTATTTCGGCTCCGCAAGGTGGTGTCATCACATATCTTGCCTTGTGATATCATAGTGACCGTTGGATCACCGAGGAATGCAAACCATCGAATGGACCTCGCATCGCATCGGTTATAATCTCTCATTGCATTGGTCTTAGTGGGAAGGACCTTGGCCTTTCGGAGTTGCAAAATACGACATGCGAGTGAGGCGTGTTGAGTCTTGAAAATGTCATTCATTTGCATTATACTTTTACTATTATGTCCATTATATCACCTCCATTTCACCTCCATTTCACTACTATGTCACCACATTCATCCCACTTTCATTATCATTGGGCCACCTTTATGTTTTTCCAATCTTTATTATTTCTAAGCCTTTTAAGTGAATTTGTGGTTAAACATTAGAAAATAATGTGCATATGCTTATACCTAACAAATGGGTTGAGTTTGTTGACATGTGTAGGTTGAAAGGAGATTTCTAGAAGACCCTTATGTGGCACTCTAAGGCCAAATTCGAATTTGGTTGGAAAGAATCATGGGACCATGAGGATATGTGTCACATCTCCTAATTGTATTGTAACTCTAAGAAGACATGTGTCTTATCAGTTCCTATTTTGATTAGGACTCTAGAGGTAGAGGGAGAGATTCATGGATTCTCATTAATGAGATGGCTCTCATCTTTTTGTATAAATAGGAGATCTCTCTCCTTCATTTGCTGGTCTTTCCTTTTAGTCTTTTTAGTCCTTTTATCTTGTTAGTCCCATGGCTTTTGAAAGCTTTGGAGAGCTTTGTTGTACTTTGCACTTTTGAAGAAATTGAATAAAGCTTTGATGTTCTCAACATGGAAGGAGATGTGAAGTAGATGTCATGGAGCATATTAGGATGTAAGTAGAGTAGATTTCATTTTGTAAATATTGCTTTGTAGAATGTAAGGTAGATTAGATTTTTCATTCATGCAATTTCAATTCATGCAAGTGTGTTTAATTTTACTTTGATTTCATGACTAGTGGAATGTGTGATCATCTTGTCTATGTTGCTGACCTTTATTTTTCTGTAGTTTGATTTTCATTAGTATCATTTCTTTAACTTGCACTTCACTTTTTGCTCTTAGATATCAAGTTGTTCATCTATTGATGGTTCTTTCTCCATAATCAAATAACTTTATTGGAGCCAAAATATCACTTAGTACAACTTGGTTTAGTTTGCTTTAAGACTCACATTGCTGACTTGTTCATAACTAGCTGAAAGGCAAAAAGGTTAAGAAAAGGTTAAAGTAGTGTGATTTGTCTCCTTTATGTAGTGTCACTTAGATTTCACATTTCATTTTCATTTTAAATCAGCAGCATAGATACTGGGCCGATGTCATTAGTTCTTTATTTGATGTCTTTATTTTCCTTTAAGCATTTGATTTCATAGGTAGTAGGGGGCCCCTGCCTTGTATAGTTGTCACTTTAATTTCTTGCATTTCTTTTTCTGATTTTCATGTATATTAATGCACAGTTTGAATTACTGCATTTTATTTTCTTTTTAACATGTATATTATTGTACATAAATTGCTTTCAAGTTGATTGTAGATTAGTGATGCACATAGCCTTTTAATGAACTAATGACGTGATAGAATCATCTTGTCCTTTTGCTGAAGCAGCAAGGATACTGGGTCTCATAGTCATTCTCTCATTATTTGATTATTGCATTTTATTTTGATTGAACTAGTTGTAAATTTACACTTTTGTTTAAATACTAACTCCATCACGCGGGTGACCCGGGTTCGATCCCCGGCAACGGTGCCAAAATGTCTAGTCAATTTAACGTCTTAAATTGCTCTACATAAATTATCAATCCGGGTGTCGTAAACTGATGAAGTGCGGTGCACTATATGTGCTTAGTTAACCTTTCTCTTACTTCGTTGTTTTATAGTTTATGTTGTTTTTGGGGTTTTGTTCTTGTTGGTTTTCTAAGGTCTTAAGAATACTTTTAAAGGACAAGTATGGATAAAGATTTCAAGACAAGGCCTATGTCCTTAATGGTAACTTCCAAAACTTAGCACTTCAAAAGAACTTAAAACATGTTATTGATGGAGTTATTATTTAAACAAAAGTGTAAATATACAACTAGTTCAATCAAAATAAAATGCAATAATCAAATAATGAGAGAATGACTATGAGACCCAGTATCCTTGCTACTTCAGCAAAAGGACAAGATGATTCTATCACGTCATTAGTTCATTAAAAGGCTATGTGCATCACTAATCTACAATCAACTTGAAAGCAATTTATGTACAATAATATACATGTTAAAAAGAAAATAAAATGCAGTAATTCAAACTGTACATTAATATACATGAAAATCAGAAAAAGAAACGCAAGAAATTAAAGTGACAACTATACAAGGCAGGGGCCCCCTACTACCTATGAAATCAAATGCTTAAAGGAAAATAAAGACATCAAATAAAGAACTAATGACATCGGCCCAATATCTATGCTGCTGATTTAAAATGAAAATGAAATGTGAAATCTAAGTGACACTACATAAAGGAGACAAATCACACTACTTTAACCTTTTCTTAACCTTTTTGCCTTTCAGCTAGTTATGAACATGTCAACAATGTGAGTCTTAAAGCAAACTAAACCAAGCTGTACTAAGTGATATTTTGGCTCCAATAAAGTTATTTGATTATGGAGAAAGAACCATCAATAGATGAACAACTTGATATCTAAGAGCAAAAAGTGAAGTGCAAGTTAAAGAAATGATACTAATGAAAATCAAACTACAGAAAAATAAAGGTCAGCAACATAGACAAGATGATCACACATGCCACTAGTCATGAAATCAAAGTAAAATTAAACACACTTGCATGAATTGAAATTGCATGAATGAAAAATCTAATCTACCTTACATTCTACAAAGCAATATTTACAAAATGAAATCTACTCTACTTACATCCTAATATGCTCCATGACATCTACTTCACATCTCCTTCCATGTTGAGAACATCAAAGCTTTATTCAATTTCTTCAAAAGTGAAAAGTACAACAAAGCTCTCCAAAGCTTTCAAAAGCCATGGGACTAACAAGCTAAAAGGACTAAAAAGACTAAAAGGAAAGACCAGCAAATGAAGGAGAGAGATCTCCTATTTATACAAAAAGATGAGAGCCATCTCATTAATGAGAATCCATGAATCTCTCCCTCTACCTCTAGAGTCCTAATCAAAATAGGAACTGATAAGACACATGCCTTCTTAGAGTTACAATACAATTAGGAGATGTGACACATATCCTCATGATCCCATGATTCTTTCCAACCAAATTCGAATTTGGCCTTAGAGTGCCACATAAGGGTCTTCTAGAAATCTCCTTTCAACCTACACATGTCAACAAACTCAACCCATTTGTTAGGCATAAGCATATGCACATTATTTTCTAATGTTTAACCACAAATTCACTTAAAAGGCTTAGAAATAATAAAGATTGGAAAAACATAAAGGTGGCCCAATGATAATGAAAGTGGGATGAATGTGGTGACATAGTAGTGAAATGGAGGTGATATAATGGACATAATAGTAAAAGTATAATGCAAATGAATGACATTTTCAAGACTCAACAAGGCGCACCGATAAATATCGCATAACAACATTTACAAATAAGAAACCTGTCAATGAGCCATGATTGCGATATGCGATGGTCGAAGGTTTGTTGGGTATTTGGTAGTTGTGGCTAAATTAGCGATTCTACTAATTTCATAGAGTATGTAACTCTGGAGGTAAATGACCGAGACTCTGAGGGAAATCCAAGAGGAAGTTCCGCTAGAAATAGGAGAACTTGTATCAGGTGTAGAACGTTTGTCTCTTACACCTGGACCACAGCCACCATTTGTGGTATCAGAGCGTCTTACTGACATTGAACAAGGTTGTAAGGATCAACGAAAGAAATCCACCATGGCTTTCAGAGTTGGAAGAGGATGTGGTAGAAGTGGAAGACATGTTGCAAATGCTAGAGTGATGGACGCTATGCAATAGATGCAAGCTAGATTAGAAGTAATTGAAACAGGGAGAGGTGCAAAAGTAGGTGATGTCAGTGAACCTAAAGCTAAAGCTGCAGAAGAGGAGGAACCTATAGAAGTTACTCCTGAGATGAGGTTCTTTAGGTCAGTATTGAAATTGACATCTAGACCCAGAACTGAGGTTTCAATTTATGCAGGGGGATTAATTCCTGAGGAGCTGATAGATTGGATAAATGACTTGGATAAATTCTTCGATTACGAAGAAACAGAGGATGAAAAGGATGTGAAGTTTGTTGTCACGAAGTTGAAAGGACATGCAGCACTTTGGTGGGATGGAGTGCAGGCAGAAAGAAGAAGACTTGGCAAACAACCAATCAAGAGTTGGAATAGGATGGTGGAAAAACTAGAAGGTAAGTTTCTGCCAAGTGATTACCAACAAACATTATTTAGACAGATGCAGAATATTAGACAAAGGTCTATGACAATAAAGGAATACACAGAGGAATTCTACAAGGTGAACATAAGATCTGGGCAAATACAAGATACATATGAGAAGGTTTCCAAATATGTGAGTGGTCCTAGAATGGAAATTCAATATGAGATAAGTGTACAGTCTCCCAAAACAATAGAAGAGGCTTATCAGATGGTACTGAAAGCTGAAAAAACTCATGAGGAAGAAGTCTGCTAGAAATAGAGGTATCGTCCGAGCAAGGGGAAGACAAGGTGGTAGAGGAAGATCTACAACACCTGGTGATGGAGCTAGTAGAATCTCAATTTAGAATGCACCCACAGGAGGTGATGCAAGTGACTGAGGGAGTTTTTCCAAAGGAAGAGGACACAGAGGTAGAGGAAGATAAGTTAGATGTTACAGATGTTACAACCTGGGACACAAAGCCTATGAGTGCCCAAAAAATGCAGGAACATCTCAAAGAAATGCAATTGTTGCTCAGACTTAAGAGGAAGCAGCAATGATGACAAAAGAAGAAAATATACCAAAGGGAGGAGTGCCTTTGGTAGTTAACAAAGTATTTATAAAGCTAGCAAAGGAAGCTGTTGAACCAGCACAAAGGAAGGCCTTGTTCAGGACCGTGTGCAAGGTTCAAGGAAAATGTTGTCAGATGATAGTCGATAGTGGCAGCACTGATAATTTTGTCTCTATAGAAGTGGTGGAGAAGTTGAAATCGAAAACAAGGAAACATCCAACACCTTACAAGGTGTCATGGCTACAAAAGGGACATTAGTTGGTAGTAAATGTACAATGTGAAGTGGAGTTACAATTGGGCAAGTATAAAGATAAAATTTTGTGTGATGTGATACCTATGGATGTGTGTCATATATTGTTGGGTAGACCATGGCAGTATGATAGAGGAGCTATGCATGATGGAAAGAACACCTACAAATTCAGCAAAGATGGTGTCAGTCATACATTGCTACCAATAAAAGAAGAAGATACATCGAGGAAACCTGAACCAAGGACCCTTTTGTTGAGTGGAAAGGAGCACTTATAGTAGATAGAGGAAAATGATGTAAGTTTTTCAGTGGTTTGCAAACCCAAGGTAATAATTACTTTTACAAAAGTTTCTGATTTACTAATTGAAATTCAAAAGCTACTAGATAGTTATTGTGATATTATTGTAGATGATTTGCCTGATGAGTTACCACCCATTAGAAAAATCAGTCATCACATAGATTTGATTCTAGGAGGAAATCTACCGAATAAATCAACTTACAGGATGCCTCCCACAGAGAATGAAGAGATCAAGAAATAGGTTCAGGAATTGTTAGATAAGCGACTAGTTAGAGAAAGTTTGAGTCCTTCTATAGTGCCAACAATATTGAGCCCAAAGAAGGATGGAGGCTGGAGAATGTGCACTGACTTGAGAGCAATCAAGAAGATAACAATCATGTATAGATTTCCTATACCTAGAATCAAAGATTTGATGGATTGTTTGAGTGGAGCTAGGTATTTTACAAAGTTAGATTTAAAAAGTGGTCATCATCAAATCAGAATTAGAGAGGGAGATGAGTGGAAAACTGCTTTTAAAACCAATGAAGGATTATATGAGTGGATGGTAATGCCTTTTGGATTATCAAATGCCCCTAGTACATTTATGAGACTTATGAATGAAGTTCTGAAGGAATTTATGGGTAAGTTTGTAATAGTATATCTAGACGATATATTAGTTTATAGCAGGTCTAAGGAGGAACACGTAAGAGATATGAATTATGTCTTACAAAGGTTGTAGCAAGAGATGTTACTAATAAATTTAAAGGAGTTTTCATTCATGAAGGAAGAATTGGTGTATTTGGGCTTTGTTGTATCTTTTGATGGGTTAAAGATGGATCCAGAGAAGATCAAAACTATCATCGAGTGGCCTTCACGGTCTTGCTAGCTTTTATAGAAAATTCATAAGGAAATTTAATAAGATCAATGCTTCTATTATTGACACGATAAGGAAGGACATACAACAATTTAAATGGATTGCTGAAGCAAAAAGGAACTTTTAGTTGTTGAAAAGGAAGATCACATAAAAACCTATTTTGGTTTTGCTTGATTTTAATAAACCTTTCCTAGTAAAGTGTGATGTCAGTGGACAAACCATTGGAGTTGTTTTGAGTCAAGAGGATAGGCCTGTAGCTTATTTTAGTGAAAAGTTGAACGAGACCAGGAAGAAATATTCTTCTTATGACAAGGAGATTTATGCAGTGGTGCACTCTTTGAATAAGTGGAGACATTACTTGACGTCCAAGGAGTTTATACTATATTCAGATGACCATGCATTAGAGTACATTATGCAACAACCAAAGCTTAATAAGAGACATTCCAAATGGGTAGAGTATCTTCAAGGTTTTAATTTTGTCTTGAAGCATATAAATGGCCAATCAAATAAAGTAGCAGATGCCTTAAGTAGAAGAAACATACTACTTCAAGAAAGTCAAATTCAAGTGTTGGGTTTTCATTTTCTTAAGGAATTGTATGAAAAAGACTTAGATTTTAAAGAGGCATTTGAAGCTTGTAAAAATATTGTTTTGTTAGACATAATTAAGTGGCTTGATTATTTCTTGCAAGATGGGTTGTTGTTTAAAAGAAATTAGTTGTGCATAAAAAATTGTTCTATGAGTGAAATTTAATCAAGGAGAAACATAATGGTGGACTTTCGGGACATTTTGGCGTAGACAAGAGTTATGAGCAGTTGAACAAGTATTATTTATGGCCAAAGATGAGGACTGAAGTGGAGAAGTATGTGAAAAATTGTAAAGTTTGTAAGTATGAAAAAGGAAGAAGCAAAAACACAAGGTTGTATGCTCCATTACCTATTCCAGATAGACCGTGGGATATGGTAAGCATGGATTTTGTTTCGGGATTACCAAAAACTCAAAGAGGAAATGATATATGTTGTGGTTGACAGATTTTCAAAAATGGAACATTTTATTCCATGTTATAAAACCACTGATGCTACTCACATTGCAATTTTCTTTTCAAAGAGATTGTAAGATTACATGGGTTCTTAGATAAAGACTCCAAATTTGTTGGACATTTTTGGAGGACATTATGGAAGAAGCTTGGAAATAAACTGAGTTTCAGTTCTGCTTATCATCCTCAAACAGATGGATAGACTGAAGTTGTAAATGGAAGTTTGGGTAATCTTCTAAGAAGTGTTACAGGTGAACATCCAAAACAATGGGATCAAGTATTGGCGTAGGCTAAATATGCATATAATGACTCTCCTAACAGGAGCACATGGTAGAGTCCATTCCATATAGTTTATGGAATGCATCCAAGGGGAGTGTCTGAATTAAGAAATATGGGAAAAGTTGAGATGAGAAATGCTGAAGGGGAGGATTTTGCTTCAGAGATGCAAGTCATACATGAACAAATAAAACAAGAACTACAGGACAACAACATAAAATACAAGGGTAGAATAGATTTGAAGAGAAGAGAAGTTAACTTTGAAGTTGGAGATTTGGTTTTAGCACACCTGAGGAAGGAAATATTTCCAAAAGGGGAGTATAATAAACTAAAGTTCAAGAAAATTGGACGATGTAGAGTCTTGAGAAAATTTTCTACAAATGCATATGAAATTGAATTACCCCCTGATATTGGAATATCTCCAATTTTTAATGTTCCTGACTTATACAGGTATGGAAAGGAACATGTAGATGAAACTACAGAGGATCGAGAAGAATAAGAGATTGATTGGGTAAAACGATTACCTACAATAAAACAATTACAGAGAGAGAGGATTCTGGACAATAAATTATTAAAGAAGATAAGGGGATAGGAGTATTTTCAATATTTGGTCAAGTGGAAATATCAACCAATTGCTGATGCTACCTAGGTAACATATGCCATGCTACAAAAAATGGGCAGTTCTGTAGAAGAGCTCATGGACAGGAGCCCATGAAGAATTTTGTCCTCAGGAGTCTGATGCAGGAGCATGAGGCTTTAAGACAAAAGGCTTCAATTTATTCCAAAAATCCAAAAACAGTTTACAAGCAAAGGAGTGGGGTCCTTTAGCCATCAATTTACAAAGCTTTCTAGTTAGGATTTGAACTAGAATCTAGGATTTGGATTATCATGTAATAAATTCTAGTAGTTAGATGTAGTGGAGATTCTCGAGGAGAATATTAGGCAGATTAGATAGGATTAGTTAATTCTATCCTTCGATTTAGGATCTGGTTGTTAATGAACTAATACTTATGTAAGTTCTGAATCATTGGAAGTGGATTTTGACTGATTCGACTTCTTTTGAATTATACATGATTAAGTTACAAGAAGAATAACTCTGTGTAATTTTAATGTGAAATTGGTCAATCCCGGAGGTATCGTGCCGCTCCATAGTGCCTCTGTGTTTCTGTGTGTTTTTGAGTTTCCAAGATTGGATTAATCCTAGGTTCTATTGTTTTGTGCGTGCTAGAATTCTACTTCATTTTTCTTGTATTAACGACTGCGGGGTAAGAAGTGCCTGATTTCAAGATCTAGGACTGTAGTCCCATATTCTTTGTGAACCATTGATATTAGTTTAACACATTGTGGCTTAGTCAACAGCGAGGGTTGGCCCAATTTTTAAACTTTGGGTTAATGGAAGTCCCATGAGTCATAAATCCTAAGAATATTTGTTATCGACATTAATCTCAAGTAGCGGACCTGAACCGTTATAAACTGGGGCTTATAATTATTTTAGCTCCACACGGTGGTTTCATCACATATCTTTCCTTGCGATATCATAGTGACCGTCAAATCACTGAGGAATGCAGACCATTGAATGGACCTTGCATCACATCAGTTATAATCTCGCATCGCATCGGTTATAATCTTGCATACCATTGGTTTTAGTGGGAAGGACCTTGGTCTGGCGGAGTTGTGAAATGCGACATGCCATTGAAGCACATCGATAAATATCGCATCGCAACATTTACAAATAAGAAACCTGCGAGTGAGCCATGATTGCGATATGCGATGGTAGAAGGCTTGGTGGGTATTTGGCTGTTGTGGCTAAATTAGCAGTTCTACTAATTTAGTAGAGTATCTAACTCTAGAGGTAAATGAACGAGACTCCGAGGGAAATCTAAGAGGAAATTCCACCAGAAATAAGAGAAATTGTATCGGATGTAGAATGTTTGCCTCTTATGCTTGCACCCCAACCACTAAAAATAATTAAATAGTGATGGGTTGTTTCATATGATGTAACAGAAACATCTCATTGATATGTTGTTATTTGGTGAGATAAGTCCACTTGTGTTTGGAAACCAAGTGGAAGAAAACATGTTTGTAGAAGCAAAGGTAGAGAATCAAGATTATGAGGCATCAATAGAGTCAAAGAGGGAAGAAGATAAGAAAGTTGTCATTCCATAGTAGAATGAACAAAACCAATATGGTTCTAAATATGATTTTTCATACAACCTTAACATTGCTTTTGTGTGTGTAGATGGTAGAAGTTACCAAGTTGAAACAACAAAATTTGAAGAATAATTAAAGTTCCTTGAAGCATAGCTTGAAACACCATGTATTGATGATGACTGCATAGAACTTGCAACAATGAATGTTGAAGACATCATGGATGATGTTCAAAATGAAAATGTCAATGAAATTTTCATGCATTGTAGTCTTGGAGAAACAAATTCTGTTATGAACTTATGTTGCAGAAAAATTATAATCAAAAGATGCATGATGAAGAATAAACTATAGAGGATGATATGTGGGAGAAGTCTACATATGAGAAGATTTCTGAAGAGGTAAAGGACATCCATGGACAACCTAAAATGGTTTTCTATGTTTTTATCATAAGTAAAGATATAAAAATGGAGGAGTTGCAACAACAAATGAAGAAACTGAAATTTGGAACTTACACCAAAAATACAAAGAAGCAGTTCATAGGATACATGATCTCGAAGAAAAGGAAAAATAAATATAGCCCAAGAATTGATGTCAAAGTGTTGATTCATTGTAAGCCTAGCTGAGACTTAGAACAGTAGGCGTGTTTAGGTTATGTTAAGTCATGGCTAAGTTTCTAGTCATAATTAAGGGGGAGTGTTGGAAACAATTACTGTCTGTTAACTCACCGAACACTGCCTCAACAAACATCACCTCACTGTCACTGCCCTGACCTACTCAAAACTGAAGGGGCTCCATTGCCTCAACCAATTCATCAATGAAAGGGAAGATAATCGACTTAATTTTGCAAAAGTAGATGATTAGGAATAGGTGGATGCATTGTCAAAGTTGTATGCAATTGTAGTTGCATAATCTTATAGAAATAATTTCTTAGTTTGTTGTAGTATTACACAGTCAAAGTTGTTTCTTTGTCATTTGTTGTTTCATGCAAATTGAGTAGCCTTTTTTTAGTATCTTTATCTATCTATTCTCTTCAATCTTTCATAGTTGTAGGTGTGTGTGCTGTGAATCTTTCATGCTTCACATGGGATGGATTTTCATCAAATGTAGGAACTTATGTCTGCAAATGAACTCAAGTTAGAATATTTTTTGAGGTAACTAATTATGCGCACCAACGAGTGAGTTTTTCTTGGAAACTTTTGCTGGTTTTCATCTAATTTGGTCCAATCATGGTGTCTCTACATGGTGATATTGGAAGGAGGGTGGATAATTTTGTTTCCTAGTGGACTAGGAGCACGCATAACCGTTTTAGCAATCCTATTTTACAACCTTTGTTTAGTTTGGTCGGTGGCTTGGTTATGTGTTGGTTTTTGTAATTGGACATAGAATTGGTCAAATTTTGAGCATAAGAGGGAATTTTAGACCCTTTTTTTGTAATATGGTAGTAATATCAACAATTATAGTAATTTCATGTAACTCCTTTATTTTTCCTGGTATGTGATTTAGTTCTACTTTGGTTTTGGAATTTGACTTGGAATTGGAGAGTGTTTGTGCATGTGAGGATTTTTCATGGGAATTCATAGAAAAGAGCGTATCATGATCTTGAATCGTTGCAAAAGGAAAATTTTCAATTTTAACAGGTACAATAAGGTGGCTGCCAGCATTGCCTCAAGTATGGATATTGTGGTTGAACAAAAGGTCTAAACTCAAGAAGCCAAATATAAGATTAGTAGCCTTCAAAATCAAATGGAGGAGCTATACTAGAGGAGCATGATGGAACCCAATTTGGCCTCTTCCATCTATGGAAAATCTGTCAATGATGATATTGTAGTGATTCCTAATTTAGAGGCTTAGGATTCTTTCGTGGAGACACAACAAGGGAATAGTGAAGATGATATTTATCTTTAAAAGTGTGTGAATTTTTAAGCTAAAGTTTCGTGAATTTTAATATCATTTTGGTCGCTCTATACTTATAGAAGTTTTAGTTTAGTTTTCTTTAATAGTTTTTTCTAATCATTAAGATGGAAAGAAAAAATTTTGAGCAGCAGGATGTAATCCCCAAACTTGTACTTTTGGATATAAAATATTTTTTTTTGTTTTGATTAAAAAATAAAAAATAAAATAAAAATAAAATGGTTAAAATGTGAACAAATTGTGATGAGTTTCATAACAAAATTAGTTCTTATTTAATTGTCCATACATCTTGGCATGAAAAAATTTATCACTTTTGTGATAGCTTGAAATGAAAAAGTTTATCACTTTTGTGACCCTAAGAAAAACTAAAGAATTCTTCAGTATGTAAATAATATTATAAAATTCTACCTCACTAAGGTTTTAAGAACCATTTTTTTAATGTTAAACAATGCTAATCATCATTTCCACATCATTCTAGAATAAAGACCTCACAATAGGTAATAGATTGATTTAGAAGCACATGGAGTGATGATTCCAAAAATTGCGCTGAGCACCTTCAGTGGCCCCTATTTGGCAGAAATTGTGGTATGATGGTCTCAATGAGTCTTCGTCACGCCACCTGTCTTGAAACCGCATGCAATTGAAGCGGAACCTTTGGAGACAACGAAAGAGTTTGTTTAGTGGGAAATTAAAATACCTGAACATGAAAACCAAGTCGCTTACAACTAGCACTCTCGAGAATTCGAACAACCTGAACATTATAGCTTTGAAATGGTCATGCCAAATAAAATAGCATATGGTGCCTCAACCCCTCCAGGCTACAAAAAAGTCCTTGGAATTATATATATATATATATATATATAGTCTTCATACGAGAGGTCGGAAAATAAACATACACTCTTATAATTAGATTTAATTACTGTAGGAGCATTATGTTTTAAAAACCCTTATTATTATATTCCTAACTTTTATTATATACATTGGCTGGTATTAGTTTGAGAAGAGAGATAGAACGCATTATAACAAATACGTTGAAGTGAGGGAACAAAAATCCTATTTGGATTTTGAAAATAATAATATATTTCCTTTTAGGGCCACAAGGCTACGACTCTAAATGCACAATACAAGAAAGGGATTTTCTGTAGAATCCTTCGATAGGGAATTTATAGAGTTTAAGCTATGTGTAAAGGTATAAACATTAGCTGAAACAAATTCTTGATTTAGTTATGGCCATGATGGTCGGAACCCTGGGGCAAGCATATAATTTATAAAACAAAATGAAAACCTAGACAATACAACAAAGCCCAACGATAACCATAACTCCTACCATAGTTGTGCTCCATTAAAAGAGAATACTGACCTACAACTACCAAAATGAATAAGGTGATTTAGCAAAACAAAAAACAAAAGAAAACATCACTAGAAGGATTAAGAGAAGTAAAATAAAATTGTTAACTGAATGAAGAAGTCAGATAGCAAAGAGGAAAGGATTTTTGTTTGCCTACTAATTAAGGACCCTAGAATGGTCTCCGCTCCTATGGCCATGCATAAGATAGTTAAAACACTTTTAAAATTATTGTAAAATTGGTTTGTAGGTAGAATTGGTCTATGGTTAACAATCATACATGCATAACTGCAATGTATTTACCTAGATGAATGTCATAGTTGTGTGTGTGCTACAACTGAGATGAGGAGCATACCCTCCACGGGTATCAATCTTCTCAATTTCCTAAGCTCTGTGTTGGACATACCTAGAACCAAAAACCACATAAGAAAAAAATTTATTCACATTACCATTACCAATTTCAATAGAAATTTCATTCATAAGCTACCAAAATTTGCCAATACACCGTAAATGGAAATCACCATACCTAACCTAAGGAAGGATATTGTTTTTTTTGTGAACTACCATAACCATGCAAGAGTGAAACAATGGTGGTGAGTTCAATCTAACAAACAGGTGAGGATATTTGACAGTAAAGGGTGTACATACCAAGTAAAGTAATGCATGTAAGTTACATAGCATGCTCCTTGAGCAAGGTAGTGCAAATAAGACTGATGTTGTCACACTACCGAGTCGTTTCTACTGTTTGGGGCACTATGTAGAATGGATAACCTCTCATACTTGGTGTTTTTACTCTTTTCGGACTACGCCTACCATTATCTTTACTTTTGTTCTTCTTCATTATAAATTGTGTGGAACTCAACAATACCAAAAATGCTCAAAATCAAAACCAAACACAATATAAATGTAATTTCAACTTTTAATTATAATTGTATTACATGCTCATCCAGTCAAATTAGTGCCTCACTAATCGGGAGGTCACGGGATCAATTCTCCTCGAATCCCTTGGGGTTAGGACTAATTATTGGTCGTGGGGCTTGATTCCCTTCGGGGTTGATCAACATAGATACTTTTGTCGACGTAGTAGCCACCAAATGACCAAGGTGTCCATGAACCACCCAAAAAAAAAAAAAATTGCATTACATGCTACAATATTGTACAATGGGAGTTTTCTGGCTTGCGCACACTCCTTAAAATTTTACAATATGTTGGGCGCATGTGCCTAGCTCGTGAAACATGAGTCATGGGTCATTCAACCCAACTCGACCTTAGCTACCCTGTAGCTCAGGTCATGGGTCATTCAACCCTACATGTCCTTGTACATTTGCCCTGCCTCCAAAATGAACTCGTTTCTTATGCACATCTCTCGTCTACCTGAAAACCCATGCATTCCTGAAAACCTCTTGCTTGCAGTGTAGGTAGATTTCTCCACTTGCAGCGCGCTTCCAACCTGTGTGTCCCTTCACTCAGCCTTGCCCTGTGACTTCCAAGTTTGGTCAGACTTCTGCGGTTGCTTTGTTGTCTCCCTCCCACTTCGTTGCCTTGCCAATAAATACCATCCACTGTCTGGTAATTTGTTGCCTCCACACCCCTCCATGCTAACTCATGTCAGTCGATGTGTTTTAGCTTATGCGTTGGCTCATTCACTCTGCCTTGGTATAAACTCCCTTTTGCACATAGCCATTTTCCATACTCAGTGACTCAGTTAATTGTTCACCTTCGGTTGTCCTTGGTTCGCCTATGCCTATGGGTGGGTGCATTGCTCGAGTGTGTAGCCTCGTCACACACTATGGCCCATCATGTTCTCTCCAAGTTTCTCACTCTTCATGTCACCTCCCCCGGGTGCGTGCATGCTCTAAGGCCCAACTTAGGTCACCCGATGCACCCACCCATCGACCTCATGATTGTCACACTTAGGCAGGCCGCCGCAATATCACAAGCCAGTCACACTTGGCCATGCCTGTGTCATGCCTAGCTCATGTGCATTCGTGTGGGGTTCTCAACTCGGCCAAGGGCAGTGATGCCGACTCAGTGTCCTAACATCCTCCCCCACCATGAGTCATTGTCATCCTCGAAAATCCTATCGATTGTGCCAATCGCTCATTAAACTATTCAATCTCCTGTTTCCATCTCCACAATGAATCCTCTATTTCCTAACCACTCTCGTCTAGTGCATCCTTCAAGTGAATGAAGAAATCCCTTCATGTAACACTCCTGATGCCTATAGTCCTAAGATTCAATATCTTATCCATAATCAAGTTTGGTCTGTCCACAATCATGGTTGGTCCTCTCGGTGGTGCTGTCTGTTGGGTCCCTATAATACTAGTGATTACCCCATTACTATTGTAGTTATACCCCTTATTTATATTGTTGTGCCCCCATTGCCCCCATATTGTTATTAATGTGCCCATAGAATCCCTCTATTGTTATTTTTGTGGCTTTATATTATTATTGTTAGGTCAGCTGGATTATATTGTGACTCCTTAGACTCCTATATATAGAAAGGAGGTTTTGTCATTTGAATCATCCAAGAATTGTTCATTTATGTAATGTAAAGGAGGTTTCCCCCTCGAAGAGGCTGAATTCTAAGGCGTTGATCTATCTTTTCTATCTTTTCTTGAGCTGGTTTCATAACATTTGGTATCAGAGCTTTGGATTCTAGGGTTTTGCTGCTCCAAACAGGTCATCGCGGAATTTTCGCTATAACTTTTTTTCTGTGACGTTTCAGAAGTCGCAAAAAAAACCCATTTGAGAAGAATCGCATTGAACCTTGGGTCCAAATTTCAGAGCTTTTCGTGCGATATTTTCGGAGATATGATATGAGGAAGTTGGTCTTTTTGCAGACTCCTGAATTACACTCAAAACAGGTGACCTGGAGAAAATCGTCATAACTTTCTTTCTGATCATCGGATTGAAATTTCGTAAGAAGGTACAGAAAGAGGACGGACTGTAGTTTTCTTTCATATATTTTTTAGTGTCAAAGGTTGAAACAGTGACACGTGGAACTTCATACAAGTTCGCTCTACTGAACTAGTCTATAATCAGGTCACTGCGAGAGATTGTGCATAACTCTTTCTTGGAGAATCCAATTTGGATCAGACTAGTGGCATTGGAAATAGGACATAGAAGGCTACTACAGGTCACAATTTCAGAACTGGATGATTCGAAATTACAAAGATACATCAGATTCAATATCAACCTTCTACCAAAAAAAAAAGGTGTGTAGTTTTTTTTTTTTTTTTTTTTGCATAAGCTTGGTTTGAAGGAATTAAAAGGGCATAGTAAAGCATTCTTATTGGTAACTGATGCCCTGAGGAAAGAAAATGCAAACACGTAGTAAGGAACTTGAAAGCTCTAGCATGACTCATGAAGAAGAGGAAGAAATGCTACATGATATATCAAAATTACAAGAACAAGTGCAACAAATGTCACGCTCACAAAAGCTAACAGATGCTAAGCTAAATGGCGTGGAATCTAAGATAAAGGGCATGGAAGCTAAGATGGATGATCTGAAGGCAGATTTGAGGACAAATTTGAAGACAGACATGACAGAATTGAAGACAGATTTGACAAATTTTCTACAAGAAATACTTACTAATGGTGAAAAGGTTTGTAAAGGAAACTCATGATGTGAACAAAACAAATGTTAATCATGATTCCGTAGACTCTAATGTTGGATCGAAGATCCACCATATTCCAAAAATTGATATGAGGAAGTTTGATGGCAAGGATCCTGCCACATGGATATTACAGATGGAGCAGTTCTTCGATCTCAATAATGTGAAAAACACACAAAAGGTACGTATGGCAACTTTATATTTGGAACCAAATCAGTTTGTATGGTATCAATGGCTTTGCTCTCGTAAACAATTTATCACTTGGGAAATTTTTACAGAAGAATTGATAGCACATTATGAGGATACAAAAAGCAACACTTTTTTTAGCCAATTGATAAGTCTCAAACAAAAGGGTTCAATAATGGAGCACATTGAGGAGTTCCAAAAATTGAACATAAGGGTAAAAGATATTCCAGAGGAGCATAGGATTGATGTGTTCATAGGGTCTTTAAAGGATAATATCCAACATGATGTTTGCCTTTGGGAACCTGATTCATTAGAGAAGGCATTCAGGTTAGCAAGAAAAATGGAAAGCAAAATTATGGCAACCAGGAAGCATACCACTCACAACTATAAAGACAGAAGTGTTGTTTCCCCTAGTCTTCCACAACCTATAAGGTTGACACCACAACAATTGGAAGAAAAAAGAGCAAAAGGGCTTTGTTACAGTTGTGATAGCAAATACACTAAAGGTCATAAGTGTGCTGAGAAGAAATTATTCTACATAGATTGTGAAGAGGAAGAAGAAAAGGAGCAAGAAAGGTCAAAAGAAGAGGATATACTCCAGGAACAAAGCCTAGATGAAGAACAAATAAATCCGACCATATCTTGTAATGCATTGGCAGGAATTACCACTCCTCAAACCATCAAGATAGAAGGACAAATCAAGAAGAAAAAGGTAATAGTGTTGATTGATTCAGGAAGCACCCACAATTTTATTCATTGTAGGGTAGCAAAAGAATTGAATTGCTTCCTATATCCAGCACCAGAGTGTCAAGTGATGATTGCAAATGGAGGAACAATAAATTGCTCTGGAAAGTGCCATAATATCAAGCTATCCATGGGAGAATATGTATTGACTAGCCCAATGCTTTCCATTCCAATGGGAGGTGTTGATGTTGTACTAGGAGTCCAATGGCTACAATCCTTGGGTACAATAGCTTTTAATTTTCAAGAACTTTTCATCAAATTTTCTATGGAAGGAAAGGAAGTTGAATTAAGGGGTATTGCAGGGAAACCAGGAAAGATAATCAGCTCTAATGGTATGACAAAGCTTCTAAAAAAGGAGCAAAGGGGTGTAATTGCACAATTATGTTCGCTAGATGTTTCCACATTAGAATCATCTATTTCTCCAGATCTCCAAAAAGTCCTGGACAATCATTCCAAGGTATTTGAGACTCCCAAAGGTCTCCCACCTATGCGTGATCATGATCATGCTATTCATCTGATTCCAGGAAGTGTTCCTCCAAACATCAGGCCGTACAGATATCCCTATGTCCAAAAAAGTGAAATTGAACGTATGGTTGCAGAAATGCTAGAGGCTGGTATAATTCAACCGAGTCAAAGTTCTTTCTCTGCTCCAGTAGTATTGGTGCACAAGAAGGATGGATCATGGCGCATGTGTCCAGATTATAGGGAGCTCAACAAGCTCACTATTAAAGATAAGTTCCCCATTCCTGTCATTGATGAATTACTGGATGAATTGCATGGATCAATTTACTTCACCAAGTTGGATCTTCGTTCAGGATATCATCAAATCAGAATGAAGATTGAAGACATTCCGAAAACGGCATTTAGAACTCATGAGGGTCATTATGAATTTTTGGTCATGCCTTTTGGCCTTACCAATGCACCTTCAACATTTCAAGGTTTGATGAATTCAATTTTCAAACCATTCCTTAGAAAATTTGTGTTAGTATTTTTTGATGATATACTAATCTACAACAAGTCTTGGAAGGATCATGTTGAACATGTTGACAGGGTGCTACAACTATTGGAGGAGAAACAATTATATGCAAAAGATCCAAATGTTTCTTTGGAGTCCAGGAGGTGGAATATTTGGGTCATATTGTATCTCATGAAGGAGTTAAGGTAGACCCTAGCAAAATTAAAGCCATTAAGGAATGGAAAATCCCCACATCCATAAAGCATCTGCGAGGATTTCTTGGGTTGACAGGGTATTATCGCAAGTTTGTTAAGAATTATGGGAGAATAGCAGCACCTCTAACAACATTATTGAAGAAAGATGCATTTTCATGGACTCAGGAAGCAACAAAGGCCTTTGAACATCTTAAAGAGGCAATGTGCCAAGCACCGGTCTTAGCTACACCGGACTTCACAAAAACCTTTATTGTGGAATGTGATGCTTCAGGAAATGGAATTGGTGCTGTTCTAATGCAAGATGAAAGACCCATTGCTTTTGAAAGTCGTCCAATCAAGGGAAAGTTTTTAAGAAAAGCTATTTATGAGAAGGAAATGTTGGCAATACTCCATGCACTTAAGAAATGGCGACCCTACCTAATGGGAAGACACTTCAAGGTAAAAACGGATCATGATAGCCTTAAATACTTTTTAGAACAAAGATTATCCTCTGAAGAGCAACAAAAGTGGGTCACAAAGATGTTGGGTTATGACTTTGAAATCATCTACAAAAAAGGGAAGCAAAATGTGGTGGCAGATGCACTCTCAAGAAAGGATGAGGATGTGGAAGCATTGTTGTGCGCTATTTCTATTATCCAACCAGATTGGATAAATGAAGCAAGGGAGGAATGGAAGAATGACGAAGAAGTGTGGGCACTTATTCGAAAGCTACAACAAGATTCCAGTACGCCTGATACATTTAGCTGGAAAAATGATTCGTTATGGTACAAAGATCGCTTATACCTCTGTAAGAATTCCCAGCTAAAACAAAAGATTCTTATGGAATTGCACACTTCTCCCTTAGGAGGGCACTCAGGATTTTTAAAAACTTACCACAGGGTTAAGAAGGAATTTTTTTGGGATGGCCTTAAATCAGATATTCAAAAGTTTGTGGTAGAATGTTTGGTTTGCCAACAAAATAAAGTTGAAACAATTAAGACACCGGCTCTATTACAACCTTTATCCATTCCAAGCCAACGTTGGGAGGAGGTTTCAATGGATTTTATCACAGGTTTACCCAAGTCTGAGGGAAAGAGTGTCATCATGGTGGTAGTTGACAGACTTACCAAGTATGCACACTTTTGTGCATTATCACATCCATTTAAAGCCAGTACAGTTTCTACTGCATTTATGGAAACAATTCAAAAGCTACATGGAAACCCAAAGATTATTGTAAGTGACAGAGATCCCATTTTCACTGGAAATTTTTGGACAGAATTATTTTCTTGTCTTGGTACTCAGTTAGCTCATATCTCATCTTATCATCCTCAATCTGATGGGCAAACTGAGATAGTAAACAAATGTTTGGAAGGATATCTTCGTTGCTTTGTATCTGATAAACAGACACAATGGGTCAAATGGTTGCCTCTGGCTGAATGGTGGTATAACACTTCCTTTCATACAACAACAAAAATGACCCCATTTATGGCACTTTATGGGTATCAACCACCATCCATCACATCATATTTAAGAGAAAATTCTAAGGTTCAGGCAGTGGAACATCACATCGAACATCAACAACAAGTCCTCCAACTCTTAAAGGATAACCTCGTGTTGGCACAGAATAGAATGAAACAACAGGCAGATCAACATCGCAGTGAAAGAAGTTTTGATGTAGGTGATTGGGTATTCCTACGGCTACAACCATATAAGCAAATGTCCCTCAAGCAAGCTAAGAAGGATAATAAATTATCACCAAAGTATTATGGTCCATACAAGGTGTTGCAAAAGATTGGTACTATGGCATACAAATTGGAGCTTCCTGCAGCTTCTCGATTGCACCCAGTTTTCCATGTTTCATGCTTAAAGAAGGTTATAGGTGACAAGCTCCCTGTTCAAACAATATTTCTAGAACTTGACGAGGAAGGAAAAATTATATTGGAACCGGAAGTATTTATAGAAAAAAGAACTCGACAGCTACGAAATCGATCAATTTTAGAGTACCTTATCAAGTGGAAGAACTTATCCGCTGAAGATTCCACATGGGAGGATGAGAATTTTATGAAGAAATATCTAGAACTACTCAAGCGTTGAGGACAACACTTTTTTGAAGGAGAGGGGCATGTTGGGTCCCTATAATACTAGTGATTACCCCATTACTATTTTAGTTATACCCCTTATTTATATTGTTGTGCCCCCATTGCCCCCATATTGTTATTAATGTGCCCATAGAATCCATCTATTGTTATTTTTGTGGCTTTATATTATTATTGTTAGGTCGGCTGGATTATATTGTGAGTCCTTAGACTCTTATATATAGAAAGGAGGTTTTGTCATTTGAATCATCCAAGAATTTTTCATTTATGTAATGTAAAGGAGGTTGCCCCCTCGAAGAGGCTGAATTCTAAGGCGTTGATCTATCTTTTCTATCTTTTCTTGAGCTGGTTTCATAACATTGTCCTCTTAGGATTATGTGCATCTAGTCTACATATATTGAGGTGACTTGTATGGACCACAAGATGTTTAGAACACATGTGGCTCGGAAGCTCCAACTCATAAGCAACTTCACCAACCCTCTTTTTCACCTAGAATGGCCCCTCATACTTCCTTGTCAAAAATCTTGTAGTCCCTTTGAGTGGCTAAAACTGATCTTTGGTGATCCTCAAAAAAACCATATCCCCAACATTAAAGTGTGTGCCTCATCTATCCTTATCATCTCATATATTTATTCTCCTTTCATCATCATGTAAGTTCACTCCTTCTAACTCCAAAGACTTCTCCCATGTTGTCAAGAATCTCTTCGCATACAAACTCCTCAAAAATAACCTCTATAGCACAATGTGTGGATAAACTGACATCTCTCCATTGACCAACTCAAATGGACTATACACCATTGTGAAAATATTTCGCAAGTTGTTGTTAAATTGAGCCACATCCAAGAGTTGATGAAATTTTTTCTAATTAGCCCTCACATAATGTGTCAAGTAGTCCTCCAACAGTGCACTAATCCATTTTGTCTACCCATCTATCTGTGGATGGTAACTCAAACTCTAGAGCAACTCTGTCCCAGACAACTTGAACAAAGTGGTAGAAAGCATGCCGATAAACATGGTAAATTTTAGCGGCGAATTCTAGCCCAAGCGCAAAATTTAAGGGGTTTTGCATTTTAGAGGGGCAATTTTTTTTTAAAACACCCTTTTGCATATAGTTAGCCCAAGTTTTATTTAAAAAATAACTATTTTTTTATTTTAGCCAAAAATAAAAGAGGGCAAATAAACCCTGTGATGCCTCATTTGGCCCAATTCACCTGGTTTGGGAGATTGTATTCCCTTCAAATTGCTAGATTTTCAAATTTTCACCTGGTTTGGGAGATTGTATTTCCTTAAAATCACCGGATTTTCTAATTTATAGTGTTAAATTCATTTGTAATTGCCCTGTTTTTTGTTTTTCTAGTTTGGGAGTGGTTTGGGACGTTCGATTTGGTCTTGCGAGGTGGTTTGGGAGGTTTGAATTGGCTCCAATCACCCTGATTTTTTGGTTTTCAGATGGAGGAAAATGGTGAACAACTCCCTATTTTCAAATTGGTTTTCATGGTGTATAAAATTCTTTTCAAATTTGTTTTCATGGTGTATAAATTTGATAGTCTTGGTCCTCCGATTTCTCAATTCACAGATATGATTCTTTCTAGTGGGGCTGAGGGCTAGTTAGCAAGCAGGCATGAAGTCTGAACAGAGCTAAGACATCACAATCCATTCTTTTGAAGGACATTAGCCTAAAGAAGGAGTAGTATAATCTGAAGGAGAAGCCGACCTCAAAAAGGAAAAAAGGAAGTTTGTTCTGTGCATGTGAAGAGACCGAGGTCTGTCCAAAAGCAAGGCCAAAGTTCTTTTTCTTTTCCGAGCTCTAGAAGGATTTGTTTATAGGCAGAAATATGCCCACTCAAATTCTGCTTGAGGTGTCTTTTTTCTTAGTCAAAAGGGGCGGGTCGAAGCCCTGGAAAGTGGCCTAAGAGCCCCATATCTTCCCACTGTAGGAAGCCAAAAGGCCTTAGGACTTGCGAAAGAGTTTTTGGGGCGACCAAAGCCTTAGAGGAGGCGAAAAAAGGCCTTAGACCTTTACCAGTAGTAGGTGAAGTGCCTTAAATAGATAGCAGTCCAAAGAGAAAGAAGCCTCATATGGACCAAGGTGTACATTTTGTGCGGAATCCTGCATTTCTTTGTGATTCATTGTGACCAGTGCCAGGGTATACATTTTTTGCAGAATCCTACGTTTCTTGGCAATTTGTGAATTATAATCTAAAGGGGTTTGGCATTCCAGGTAAGCTGCCACCTTGTTATTATTCTTGTTCTTGTTTGTCAACAAGTGCCATTCAATTCACAGATCGATATTATTGTTCCATTCTTTTATTCTAGAAATATATATGAACACAGAGACGCCATTAACGGATTGATTGTGGATTCAAACCAATTATAATGCCAATTTCCTAAATTACAAGCTTGTCTTAAAAATTAATTCTCGTTTTCAACTTAACTTTTTTTTTCTCAATTTTAGTATACTTTTTATGCTCTCACCTGAGAGACCCTCGTTTGGTTCTCTATGTCCATGGGATTTCATTGTCAAACAAAAATTGTATGACCCTAGCTGTGTACGTTCTAGCACCAAACCAGGACAACCATTCAAAGTGTACTACTCTAGCTGTCTAAAAAGTTTCAAGGACACCCAATTCGTGTCAAAAAAAAGGCACACGCAGTTTGACAATAACTAAGGAAAATGTAGCGACTACATTGTTTCCATTTTCAATACTGCTTCATTGTTCAATTTTAATCAACATGATTACCAAAGGCTGATCCTCTAGGTTTTCAAACGTTCAACGCAGTCAGATCAATGAGATAACATCTAGTTCACACAAATGCACTACTATTGGGTTATTGAACGTGAGGTAAAAGTAAGAATCTAATATGGAGGAGGCACATGCAAAATTTTCCTCCTCTATTATGCATCTCTTTATTTCAAAACCCTGCATTTCATGTTAACAATATATTAGATTGTTGTAAGGGTCTTGTTTTGTTGGATATAACAAAAATGATGTAGGGTATAAGAGTCATGGCGTCCAAAAATAATTGCAGGAAATTCCAAGTGTTAAGTTATATCTTAGGATATGAAGAGTTGGTCTCTGGTTCTACATTTGTTCATGGATTTATTCAGGTTTAGGGAGGCAAGTCATAACTTGTTGTAGGAAAAATATTGTAAAGACCAAAATTTCCATCTATGATTTTGTGTGAATTTCCTATTATAAATATTTAGAACTTTAACCAGTCATCCAAGGCTTACAAAATGATTATAAAAATAAAAATAAAAAATTTGCAAATATTCTCCTGTGGATAGATGAGAAGCAGACATTCAAAACAATGTTGGATTTAGTTTCATGCCTAGATTGTTCTTTCCCTTAACTGCGACCATGTTCATCCACATTATTCTACCTTCTTCATTGTTTGGGTATACATATGGGCCAACTAGAGGACATCTTGAGGCTTGCTGATACAGAGTGGAGAATTAGTAGGATGAGGGAAAAGTATGATGGCAAGATAACTTGTTATCAAAATATCAAAATGTCTATATCGAAATGTTGTAGAATTTGGAATTGCTGAGCAAGTAGAGATCACTTTTGTTCAAATGAACCTTGGTCACTGTGATGATGCGAATGGTCAACAAAGAATACGAGGAAAAATATCAATAGGTAGAGAATTCCAAAGTGAGGATACTTGTCAACATATCAGAGATTATTTTGTTATTACAGAACCTCTAGGATCTATTATAGTAAGATTAACTTTATCTACCAAATAAAGATTGTTGCAGTATACTTTTTGGATCATATATGGCAAGAGTTGCGGAAAAAATTTAGGATACAAGTCTAGAAATTTATGTGATAAATGTTTCTAGGCATTAGTTTAACAATTAGATCATTCCCATATTTTCAAGAAATTGTTTAATCATCCAAATCTATCGATGACAGAGAATTTTAGGAGAAATAAACAGGTAAAAATTTACTCCAAATTTTGTGGACGAATGTGACAGTCACATCCCAATTTACTTGGAGCTAAATCAACAATTCCATATTTGCAAGACATAGTTGGTAGTACTAAAGACAAGTGGAAGCTTTGAGGTCCTTTGGAACTATTTCCAACCAACAATTTCTAGCAACCTTCCAACCATTCAAAACTTTGCAACCGATTTAGGAATTCTATGGAACACAAGTTTAGGAATTTGTGTAGACTATTGGAGATAGTTAGGCATGCATCTTAACTATCTCCTTGTCATGGACTTAACAAATAGACCTCCTTCATCGTACCTGGTTGTAGCTTTCATTCTCCATTGATAGTTAGTTTGATCAAGGGGTTTCCACACCTCTGAGGCACTTTTTAAGTGCCATGATGGATGGATCCTTCTCGATTATTCATTTTTTTCGCAAGGTATATTGACAACTTGAATTTATATGACTAAATATCCTTCGTCCTCCCACATTATTCCTATATGCATCTTTCAGGAAGTGAAGTTTTTATTTTCATATCCCCTAGAGGATGCTCCACATATCTGTATTTCTTTTTGCACCTGTCCTTCCCACTCTTTGCTTGTTTGAGTTCCAATTGGGGATGAGGGAAGTTTCCCTTTTCATTTATGACAATGGACTCCAACCTCCAATGGTTCACAGAAGGTTGTTGATTCCTTAATTGATTGTAATTGAGTTTTGGGTCCCCTTCAAAGTATACACTTCCGCATTCAAATTTATGGACACTATATCTCATTCTTGGTTGCGACAAAGTTGACATAATTCTTGGTTGGTTAGCCTATATCCCCTATAGCAACATATGATGGGTCTTCCATGTGATTCCTAATTACAAACTCAAAACTTTCATTTTCTAGGGAAACCTCTTGAAGAAGCATCAAAATCAAATTTAGAATGGAGACTTTCACAAGTGGACATTTTAGTCGTTGGCCTAGCTAGTCATTGGAGGCTCTGCTCAAGCTATTTAACATGCAAAGCTGGATTTGGTTCTTCAACTTGTCCTGATGATGAACCACACTAGCTGGTTTGAAACGCGTCGACAAATGATAGATCTTGTAATTTACGCCGAAAAATCTCTCATAAACCTGATATGGATCACAGAAGCCTCAATTCAACAAGTGGACATTTTTTCTGTCATTTGATTTGTGGTGAGACTTTCACAAGTGGGCATATTGTCTGTCATTGAATTCGTGGTTTTTACAATGGGAAACATCTTATTTTTACCCATGAAAATCGTATTTTGAATGGAGACATTCACAAGTGGACATATTGTGTGTCATTGAGTTTGTGATGTGGTGAGACTTTTCACAAGTGGGCATATTGTCTGTCATTGGATTTGTGGTTTTCACAACATGAAATATCTATTTTTGACCCATGAAAATTGTATTTAGAATGGAGACTTTCACAAGTGGACATATTGTCTGTCATTGGATTGGTGGTTTTTACAGTGTGAAATGTTTTTTTTGAACTATCAAAATCGAATTTAGAATGGAGACTTTCATAGTTCGACATATTTTCTATCATTGGATTTGTGAAATATATTTTTTGGAGCTAATGTGTGTCAAGAAGAGCACTTTACTCTTTTTAATCATTGAGGCTAATAGTGTGAAAGAGTAGAGAACAATTTTGCAAATATTTGGCTCAACAATATTTAATGCATCAGAAACCAGAAATCCATTGTCACAATAGATTTTGCTACCTTACCTTGAAAGAAAGGGAAAGACCAAAGTTGGAAATTTTCATTCCTATTTTCACATTGGGTTTGGATGATGTTCAAAATGTCATCTGCCTTTGGCCCAAAACGAGTCCACCAATCCTACTATATATATGTGTGTGTGTGTGTGTGGAGTAAAGAAAATGCCGAAATAAGGTAAACATAATTCCTAGTTTTAAGAGGAGCCATTGACAGCTATCTTATACAGTGAATGTAGATGTAACCGAGACTCAGACCAATGGGACATGCGTTATGAAGAGGACTTGGTCATGTTGCAGCTTTAACTGTTGTAACAATAACAGTCATTGGAGGTTGCAAGCATTGTAAATTCCATTACCTAGATGACTAATAAATAAGAAGGAAAACCCGTTGTGTTTATTTCTTTCTTAAAAATAGAGTTATAAGCATGACATCTATATGATTACCAATCAAAATGGACTTCACATTCTTGTCATAATCAATCAACCTTTCTTCCACCTCTCCTCCAAAATGAAATGTGTGTTACAGCCAAAAGTTGTCAAGTTCCTTTTCACTTGGCTTGTTCCCGTGTCATGTCTTCAAACATGAAATTATTTTTCAATGCTGCAGTGGGAATCCCATCCTATCTCAAACAGCAAATGGTGCATCACAGTGTCATCTGCCTTTCCCCAAAATGGGTCGAGCAGGCAAAATCATGTACATATATATATTTGAGCACGCACCCTGCACTCTCCTTAAGAAATCTGTATTCTGCCCTTTTCCCAACATCATGATGTGATGTTGAAGAAGAATTCGACACTATATAGTCCAACATCCATCATCTCACTAAAAATGAAAAAATTATACTTGAATTCTCTAGAAATGTAACATGCTAACCCCCATTCTCACATTTCAAAATTAAATTTTCAACTTGCCCCCATTCTCACATTTCAAAATTAAATTTTCAATGTTTACCAGAGTGCTTCTGATGTTGCTAATGACTTGGGGATATTATACATGACATAAATTCTTCCTTCCTGCACGCATTTTGTATAATCAAGCCATAGTTGAAATTGCTATAGTGAGATATAAATCAAATTATTCTTCACATCAAAAAACATCCACATACACAAATTCCCATCTCATAATGAAAAAATATATGTAGAAACCAATATATTATCCCTACTCATATATCCAAATGGGAATGATTCAAAGCCCACCCGTAGATATCTAGCATGTATATCAACCCAAGCCAAACTAGTAAACCAAAAGAACTAAGATAGACCTGCAAGGATGATGTTGTTTCAATGTTATACAAATGAATTATTATATTTTATGTTTTAAAAGTTAATAGTTTACCATTATCATTGTTAAATAATTTTTGTGAAATTCCATTTTTCCTCAAAATTCAGTTCCTGATATACGTTCTTTGAATGTTGACTCAAAACATCTTTTGCAAAGTACAATTCTATTTTCTACGAACAAGTGAATTATATGAAGCATATCTCAACAATTGGAAACTGTTGATGCAGGTTTGCAGATTGATTTGAAATTTTACTTATGGAATATTTAGTGAGATGTCAAAATATAATCGTGGGAAGAAACCATCAAGTCAAATGGATGTGTTATCATACTTTCAAAAGGATCCATAAAAAAATAAACATTCTCTTCATGACTCAAGCTCCTTTGAACAATCTGTTATTGAGAGAGAGGTTAACTCTTGGGGAAATGCATGTGATATCCATATGACAGATGAAATAATAGGTTACCCAAGTGATCAGGGTTAGATAAATGCAATTTCAATAGAAATTGGTGATGAAAATGTTAAATATTTTTCCTTGGAAGGTGACACAATCCATTCCCGAAAGAGAAAAATAACCTAGTGGACTGTAGGCAAACAATTCCAAGAAAATTGGGTCCCAAGTTTTCCATTTATTGAAGGAATGCCTCCTACAAATGAGAACGAGGTTTTCTAATAAGTTAGATGCAATGCGTGTAGTTGGAAAACTCAAAAGGTAGTGAAATTTCAGATGAAGCTAGATATGGTACAAAATCATGTAGGAAAGGTGTATGAAAAGAAAATTGTAAATGGTAAAGAGAAATCTATTGTTAGATGGAAATCTTCTAAGGAATGTCGACTAGGGAAAATTTTAAGAACCACCCTAAATTTATATGTATAATAAATGGGCGAATCCCCATGATACATAGGAAAAATGGGAGGTGATTTTATCAGTAATGTATGCATATATATATATATATATATATATATATATATATATATATATATATATATATATATATATATATATATATATATATATATATTTGGTGAATCTCTCATCAGATTATATTATCTTGTAAAGTCATGGCGAATCTTTCACTGAATTATAAAATCATGTAAGATCTTGGAAAATCTTTCACTGAATAATAAAACCTTGTGAAGTCTTGGCGAATGTATTGTTAAATTATGAAACCATATATGATAATAGGAAAACATATTCATTAAATTGTAATATACTAACATACATGTTTGGAAAAAGGAAACATAATTTTCTCTTCCTATAAACAATGTTATAATTTCCAGTGGTCATGTTTTTCAAGGTTCTTACTATACACTCTTTCATATCCTTCTATTAGTTTTGATAATATTCCACAACAAAGTTCTTGTAGGTGTTGATCTTGACCACCAGTTCTGTTAGGTAGGAGAGATTAATATTTTCTCGACCACTCTTTTCAAGCTACCACTTTTGTCAAGCTATCAAATTTCATTCTTATTCCATAGACTCCAACTGCGAGATAAAAAAAACACATCAAATTTGTTTACCCCAACACGCCAACAAGTAGCAAGCCCCAACTATATAATATAAGAAATTAGTAGGTATCCCAAAGGCCTGAAGGGGATATAATGGAAAGAAATTATCGTTGTCAGAAACCTTCCAATCAATATATAAATATATAAATGTAGATTTAATTTTATTTTAACCGGAAATCTTCAATTAAATAATAAAATTTAATTACGTCTCTCCCAATCTAAATTGCTTATTCACTACCTTCAGAAGTCTTACATTTTTTAACAGCATTGTAGCGTGGATTAGTTTCCCTTTTGGTGCACAATCCCCACCTTTTAGGACAATATGTTGAAGTGGCCCGACACCTACAGATCATTACGACAAATTAAGAATAACAAAGAAGATGAAAGGAAAGGTTGTACAAACCATCATATTTTTCAAACAATCCAACATCAATACCTTAACATTTTCATGAAGATATCATATTGAGAAAGTTTGAAAAATGCTGGGAAACATGGGCAGCTACTATCTCTCTTCTATTACAGTGATCCAGAAATGTGAGGGTGATGCAGAAAGAGTGATAAGATTTCACTATTTTGATTTTTTTTTTGTTAAATCAGAAAAACCAATATTATTGGAGATATTGGTATTTTTTACTAAATTTTGTGAAGTGACTAAATGTAGCCTTAACCATTCACCTTAATATGTTTTTTACAATATAATTTCATAATTCTAATTAATATCTTCATTATCATAAAAACCAACCTATATCCATCTTAACTCCATGTCTACCACTCTCAGAGGGATGAAATCTATTTATCCCTGTCAACACTTGGTAGACCGATAATTATGATGGATCTAAGCTGATAGAATTCCCCTTTAAATAGTCTATGCTCACATGAATACCATGGTATTACTATGGGTCAATACCATGGTTATCATAAACCTAGAGCTTAAAAGCTACTGTTAGTAATTTATAGAAATTAATAAAAGTAATAATTGATTTTTATTTTATTTTATTTTTTTAACCAAGTTAAAATGTTTAAGTGACATTAAGTTACAAGATCCATTTTTACTGTTGATCTACCAAGCTCCGGAGGGATCAAATATTTTTTTCACTTTATGCTAGTTTGCATATCATGATATTTGATCCCTCTCAGTGGTTAGTAGATATAAATATGGATCTATGATGGTTTAATTCCCCATTTAAATATGCTACATTCCATGTGAATACCATGGGTAAATGGCATGTGCTATCTTTAATTTTATTCATAATAATATTAGGGTTAACAGAGTTTTTTTTGCATGGTATTAATAATAATTTGGCCCATGGTATTTGGTCCATAGGCTTCACCAAATTATAAGGCATTTTTTGAGTGTCCTTAAATATAAGGTGACTTGTGGAGTAAGTATACAAAAATGTATTATTTATTTACCACACTTCTCATTTATTTATATTCTTATTAATTTACCATACCTCTTTATAAATATGGTATTTGGCCCATAGCATTCACTTAAATAAAACCTCTTTTTTTGAGCCTTCTTAAATAGAAAGAGGGTTATGGACTAAATATAAAAAGAGGTTTTATTTATTTATCATACCTCTAGTTTATTTATATTTTTATCTATTTACCATACCTTTGGAGTAAGTATAAAAAAGAGGTTTTATTTATTTACCATACCTCCACTTTATTTATATTTTTGTTTATTTACACCCTTACGTGTTCATAAATATAAGGTGAATTATGCAGAAAATAAAAAAAATGATTTATTTACATACCATACCTCTTGTTTGTTTATATTTATATTAATTTAGCATATTTCTTTATAAATATGGTATTTGGCCCATAGGATTCAGTAAAATAAAACCTCTTTTTTTAGCCTTCTTAAATAGAAAGAGGGTTATGGACTAAATATAAAAAGAGGTTTTATTTATTTACCATACCTCTAGTTTATTTATATTTTTATTTATTTACCATACCTTTGGAGTAAGTATAAAAATAGGTTTTATTTATTTTCCATACCTCCACTTTATTTATACTTTTATTTATTTATTCCAAATACAACCTCCCAAACCACCTCCCAAACTCGAAAATGGGTGATTGCAAATGAATTTAACATTACAAAGCAGAAAAATGGGTGATTATAATGGAATATAATCTCCCAAACCAGGCGAATCGGGTAAAATGAGTCTTTTTGTAGGTCGGGTAAAAGTTGGGCTAAATATATGAAATGGGTGTTTTACAAAATTTCGCTCCTCTAAAATGAAAAACTCCTTAAATTTCGCCCTTGGGCTAAAATTCACCCCTAAATTTTACCATGATGTCGACATGTTGAATATGCAAAAGAATATAAAAAATGTTTAATAAGTAAGAGGAAACATGAGGCAAGTGGAGGGACCATCATATCTCTATTTGAAAAGATGATGGAAAGAAGTTTGTTATCCAAGACTATACAATTGAGCACTATATTTCACATCTTATCTAAATGTTGCCCTATGACAGATTATCCAAATCACATGAAATTAGCGTCTTCTCTTCAAGTGCCAAACTTTCCATATTCTCATTGGTCTGTAACTAGTGGTTGGGGATGGGCAGGCTATCTAGTTCAAGTAGAAAAGGATGATTTGAAAGAGCTAGTTCAAGTAGAAAAGGATGATTTGAAAGAGAAGACTGCAAATGTTAGGTTTTTGGCATTGTCTTTGGATGAGGTTACGACTATAGATAATACTTCATGGATTTGCTTGAGAATTTATATGGTTAATGACCATATTAGGAATTCCTATCTACTTGGGATTAAAAATATGAGAGAGACTTCAATGGCTGAAATTATTTATGAACTTGTTCTTAATGGTTTGAGGGAATGTCGTATGGATCATTTAATGATTGCAAAAATTTTGGTATGTGTTGGAGCAGATGGAGCATCGGTAATGCAAGGAAAAAGGAATGGCCTTTTTTTTAAGCTATAACTACCAAATTCACCATATATGTTTAATATTCATTGTATGACTCATAGGACAAATATTGCATTTAAAATAGTAAGAAAGTTTCCATTAGTTTCAAAAGTTGAAGATCTTGTACGTGAGACCCATGCATACTTTTCTCATAGTCCCAAACGATGTTTAGAGTTTCAAAAATTCACAGATGGTGTTACAGATGAAAAAATAATACTGAAACATGTTGATACAAGATGGATCTCATTAAATGGGCCACCTCAAACACTATTTAGTGACTTCAAATCTTTGGTAGGGTTGATGTGCGAAAATCGCTACAATGTAGACAAAACTCAAGATCTTCTTTCTCGACTAACTAATATAGATACTTTATTGACATTGGCTGGAATTCTTCCTATGCTAAATCAAATTAATGTCCTCATGAAAATGTCTGAGAATCACAAAATGTATATTGATGAATACACAAATGCAAGAAAGTCAGTATGTCTTGTATTGGATAATTTGTATATGATGCCAGACTCTTTTACTGGTTCAGAGTTTAAAAGCTTGACTAAGATCATCAATATACAAAATACTGAAAAAAATTACATTTGATGAAAAAGGGATACTATGTATCGCAATGCGTGGATATATGGTTCCCTTTCATTATATTAGTAAGACGAGATGAATCACCAAAGATTGCCTCATGTCAAGAGACCAATTTGATAATATTGTGATTTCAGTGAGACAATTTTTGATAGAAATTTCAAGATCACTATCATTAGAGGTAAGAGAATGATTTCCTCAAGATTAATTGTTGGAGGCCATGTGTGTGGTATACCCTCAATATTGGAACAATTGTCAATGTCCAAGGACTTTAAAAGCTGATTGTCAGAAAACATTAAAATGTTTAGTAGACCATTTTTTCAACAATGTCTCGATACATGGAGAACAAATTGAAGGTATTTTAGATTCATAAAAATTGTATCAATGAGGTGGATGCTTTGTTGAAACAATGTGGAAGAAATATCCTTTTTTGGAGAATCCTAATGAAAATGGTGCTATAAAAAGATTATGGACTACTTTAAGTGCTAGCCAATACCTACAAGAAAACATTTCAGAATATTTCAAATTAGCGGATTTGTGTCAAACCATGATTTTGGGATCAGTGGAGGATGAGAGAATGTTTATTGCATTATCATTCTTAAATTCAAAGTTGAGGAACAAGCTTGATAAACATGTGGATACATGTTTAAGATTATATGTAACTATTGTGGCCACAACCACCACCCTATCAAAACTTGTCTTGGCAACAATTTTGAATGGGTCCCCTAAAGTTGATCTCTCACCTCTCTAAATAATCTGTTTTAGCCTAGAGACTTTAACTTGTTATCCAGTCAAACCTTCAATTCATGATGGTTAAACTCTCCATTCATTTCCTCCCTCGTAACCCTTCCTAACCCTCCAAAAACCTTCTATTTCACATCACTCCCATTATAACTATTTATAATGAAAATCCTTCGTCAATTTGCATAAATCACCCCTCTTCGCCTACCGCAATCAACATTAAAACACAACAAATACATGGCTTCCAGACGCGACAATTTTATTAACCAAAATGCACATATTTTGGGTCTATATCCCCATTGTATATCACTATCGGTGGGGTCTCGGGCTTTATATAAGGAACTCCACTGTCTTCCAAACCCAATGACATTATTAATCATATTACACATATATATCAGCTCTGGAGCTAAATCGCTCATCTCTATCGGGAGGTCCAGGGCTTATATATATATATACAGTGTGCCACTATGTACTGGACCCAATGGTTTTATTAACCACGATGTATATGTCTTGGGTCTAGAGCCCGATCACTTATCGCTATTAGGAGGACCAGGGCTTATATATATATATATATATATATATATATATATATATATATATATATATATATATATATATATATATATATATATATATATATATATATATAGCATGCCACTATCTACCGGACCCGATGGTTTTATTAACCACAATATATATGTTTCAGGTCCAGAGCCCCATCGCTTATCGCTATCGGGAGGGTCCGGGGCCTATATATAAGGCACACCACTATCACCCAGACCCGACGATGATTATTGACCAGGGCATATAATATTTCAAGTCTGGCTTTATGGCCGGACACGGGGTTTTCCCATATATTCTTGTGTTTTCGAAAAACATTGAAATTTGGGCTTCTCAAAGGGAAATCATACATTGCAGACCCACCAGCATTATTAAGTTCCAGATATATATATATATATATATATATATATATATATATATATATATATATATATATATATATATATATATATATATCTATATATATATATATATATATATTTCAGGTCCACCTACCGCGATCCTCCACCGTTGATCTACCCCTTGTGGATCCAGTGGTCGACACAGATTTCGGGTGAACATGTTGCTCGAGGAATACCTACCCGAAAAGAAATATCCTCTTTCCTCCTAGCTACTACGTGTTGTTTTAAGAATGGAATCAGGGTTGTCCTCACAATACTAGTTACCACTTAGATCCCTTCCGAAATACCATTCGGTTTAGTGTTTTACGGTGATTTTCAATGTAAATCAATTTTTTGCTTGTGAGACTTAATTGATGTGCGAGTTAAAAAAAAAGGAACCAATTCTTTCACATTTATTCCTTTTAATGTTTTAAACGCTTCATGAAGGCAAGATTGGTGATTTTAAGCATTTTTATCATATTTATATGGGTATGACTGATGTCGGTTATGTTCGCAAGTGAAGACCGAGAGAAGGCAAGCAAGGTCAAAGGACAGGTGCATAGGCATCAAATATGGCTCTGGATGGAAGATGCATGAGCATATGTGTTCCATTCAAAGAAGCAGCCTTAGGCATTGTCGGTCGAGTTCCATGCGTTGCTTATGTATTCCTAAAGAGAAACTACCCCAGATCTCATCATGAAGAGATGACACACAGTCTTCATCCTTTAATCAACATCTATTCATTTCACCAAGAAATGAAGCACTCTAGTAATAGGGAACGCCTTCTATGTGTCAGCAGTGATACTGATGGCTCTACATCTATTTACTCGGATCAGTATATTGAAAAGAACAGGGGAAGACAAAGGGTTAGGGCCTGAGGCATAAATATTACTTCCAGATAGGAGAGAAGGGCTTTTTGTTTGGAGAAAAATAGCTTTGATTTATTATGAATAAAGGAGACTATTTGTTTCAATGAGGAGCCTTTTGTTTCAAATTTAAGATCCTTTGTTTTTATGTGTTTTTAGATAGGGTGTTGTTGTTAAATAGAGAATCCATATAGGTGAAGATCGTTTTCGATAGAGGAGGAATGACTTGTTGAGGAGTTTTTTGAACCCAACGTTTCGGACTGCCAAGTGAGTCCATCATCAGGGGATGCACAATAGATAATCTTCAATGTTAATGGTGTATCCAAGAGCTAAGATTAGGGTGTATATATATAGGATATTAAGGAGAGAAGTGAGAAATTGGGTCGGCCAATGTATTTTATTTATTTATTTATATAATTTTTTTTTTAATTTTTATTTTTATTTTTTATTTTTAAATTAATAAGTTAGAAAAGAGGATTGATTAATTAATTTAATAAAAGGATAGATAGGTTAATTTAATTAGCTTTATATTTTATAGGTTTAATTATTATATTTATTAAATTATTTATATATTAATTATTTTGTTTAAAATAATTAATTATTTAATTATTTATCATTTATTAAATTAATATTGCTTTTAATTAATTAAAATCAATAAAAATTAATTAATTAAAAACAATAATACTTGGGGGGGAATGTTATTATGATTGAAATATTATTGATTTTAATTAATTAAAATTAATAAAAATTAATTTATTAAAATCAATAATCATAAGGGTTAATATGAGGGGGATTATTATTTTTATTCAAAGAGATTGACTGAAAGGGTTAATAAGGGGGGGGATTATTGTTTTTTTATTATTTCAAGAAGAGGTTTCCAGGTGTTACTCAGTTTTAAACCATCGTCACGGTTAAAGTTGTTTTTCCTTTTTTCTATTTCAATGGCTTCTTTAATTTTCCTTTTTAGATGGTGTTCTTCTTTTCTAACGAGCTTGGCTTCTTCCATGCAGATGTAGTGAGAGGAAGAGTGAACATGTTCTGCTAACGCTGATTTAGAAATTCTTTCTCTTCTTAGGTCAGCAGTGTGTTCTTTAATCCTCACTTTAAGAGATCTACCTGTTTCACCTATGTATTCCTTGCCACATGAGCAAGGAATCACATAAACGCCTTTCTGAAGGTTCGGGTTTATGGGATCTTTAACAGAGTTGAATAATTTTCCGATGGTGCTAGCTGGGGTGAATGCTACATTAATGTTATGTTTATTAAGAACTTTAGTAATTTTATCTGTGGTACCTTTTATGTACGGAAGGGAGATCATAGGAGTTGATAAATTATGAACATTATTATTATTGTTGTTTTTCTTTAGGGATTGATGCATGGCTTTCTTGATGGTATTTCTGTTATAGCCATTTAGCTCAAACACTTTGTGAAGATGGTTGAGTTCATCGTTTAAATGGTCAGGATCTGATATTCTAACAGCCCTAGTGGTTAGGGTTTTGATGATGCCAATTTTTTGTTTAGGGTGGTGATGGGAATTGGCATGAAGATATCTTTCAGTATGAGTTTTCTTTCTATAGACTTGGAAACTAAGAGACCCTTCTCTTTTAGTTAGAAGGATATCAAGGAAGGGGAGCTGGTTGTTGTTTTCAATTTCAATGGTGAATTTTATATGATCAGAGAGGCTATTTAAGTGATTGAGGAATAGGTCAAGTTTCTCTTTTCCATGACTCCATTTAGCGAATATGTCATCTACAAACCTTTTCCATTCATCAGGGGTGTATGGAAATGATTTGAGAGCCTTCTGTTCAAAGTGCTCCATAAAGATGTTGGCAATTATGGGGGATAGAGGAGAACCCATAGCCACTCCATGAGTTTGTTCATAAATTATACCTTTGAAACTGAAGTATGAAGATTTCAAGCAAAGTTCCAAAAGATCCACAGTTTCTTTGTCAGTGAGGTTTCTCATAATCTCAATGGCTTCATCAATCGGAATCATGGTATAAAGGGAAACAATGTCAAAGCTCACCATCAGATCTTCATCTTTCATTTCTATGTTGTTTATCCATTGGACAAAAGAGTAGGAGTCTTTAATGTAAGAGGGGGTATTACCAGATAGGGGTCTAAGTTTTTTAGCTAGGTGTTTTGCAAGCAGGTAAGTAGGTGAACCTATGGTGTTAACAATAGGTCTGAGAGGTATGTTGGGCTTATGGACTTTAGGGGCCCCATAGATTCTAGGAATAATGGAACTAGAAGGGGTGATTTTCTTTTTAGTGGCATCATCTAAGGATGATTCTTTGATTTTCTTAATTACATCGCGCATGATTTTCTCACTAGGATCTTTGTTTACTATTTTATAGCAACCACTATTGTTTAAATGATCTTCCATTTTTTTGTCATAATCACTTCTGTTCATAATCACAGTTGCATTGCCCTTGTCTGCTTTTAGGATGACTATGTTTTTGTTATTTCTTAGGGTCTTTAACGCTCTTTTTTCTTCTACGGAGATGTTAGATGAAGGGGGTTTAGCAGTTCTCAGGATTTTAGCAATATCTTGTCTGATTTCTTCACATTTTTCTATATCTAAGTTTTTTATGGCCACTTCAATATTACTAATAACCTCTTCTACCGGAATTTTATTAGGGGTAATGGCAAAATTCAGCCCTTTTTTTAAGATGGACTCAGCTGCATGGTCAAGGTTGATGTCTGACAAGTTAATAACCTGGGCTTTGTTCGAAGTCATGAATTGATTGTGATTAGGGTTTCGCGTTTTTAAATTGGAAGATGGGTTATTAGAGCAGTGTTTAACATTCTCCATATTATTAAAAATGTCAGCGCAGTTTTCATTATTTATATGTGTAGTGCTCCCTTGACTATTCCAATTATGACTGTTTACCTGTACCACCGCTTCAGGTTCGGCTGTTGAATCCCCACAGTGTTGCATTCTGGATGAGTGTATACCGGATTGCGTTGAGTTGACATCAACTTGAGAGCTGGACTGCGCTGGAATTACCCGAGCCTCTGAATCATTTCCATTCATATCTTTCGGCTTTATATTATTCTTTGCGCTGTTTATAGGTTCCAATGCCGGCTGTAAATCTGTTTGTGCGACCAGAACAGGACTGTCGAGATTATATGTCTGTACCACTGAACCTGATTGTGTAGGAACAGATGTTGAATCTATACGGTATTGCGATCTGGATGAGCGGATAATAGGTAGAGTGTTGATTTGAGAGCCGGATTTCAAGATGGCCTGCGTCATTGAATCGTTGTTTTTCAGTCTAAAATAGTGATGGTGTGTTTCTTATGGTTCTAAGCTTCAAATTGGGCATCTTGGTGGCAGATATGAGTTGCAGACACAAAGATTGTGGTAGATTTGTGGTAGATCAACTAGATCGGAGGCAGATCGAGAAGTTTGGTGGCAAATCTGTGATCAATTCAAAGGTTGTGGTATGTTTTGAGATCACCTTTTTGTAGCTTCTAATTTTTCACTTGTTGAGAATCGACTCTAGATCGAGGGACTTGGATTCTAATTAGCAAAAATGAACAATTTCACCGAATCTTATTTCAACGAGTTTAATAAACTCGATGGGACCAATTATACCAATTGGAAATTCAAGCTACAAATGTTGCCTAAGGGATCGAGCGCTTGAACGATCATCAGCGTTGACGAGCAGAAGTTGACCATGGAAGTAGACAGCACGACAACACTAATGTAGGGCTCAGATAAAAGGGACAATAAGGAAAAAGTCTTATTGAATATTTATGTTAAAGGTAATATTATCCCGCATATCAGAGATTGTAAATCATCGAGTGACATCTGGACTACACTCAAGAACCTCTACCAGACACAGAACACCAATAACGCCTTGTCACTAAAAGGAAAGTTTTTTTCCATGAGGATGGAGGAGAATGAATCTGTTGATGGATTCATTGCACAGGTCAAGGATTAGTAGGACAAATTGGGAGACATCAGGGAGAAGGTCTCTGATTCTGATCTTGTCACAATTACGTTGAAAGGGATGATAGATTAATACTAGATGTTCATCGCAGGCTTGTCTGCAAGGAAGGAAACCCCTGCATTTGAGGACCTAATAGGAATCCTGATACATGAAGAAGAGCGGTGATAGAATTTGATACCACAAAGTTTCGATCTTGCTCTGATGGTGAAGAAGAAGACATATAAAAGGAAACAACCACAATGACATAAAGATGGTGTAATTTTTCAGAAGAGACCATTTAGAGGTATGTGTCCAAGTAATAATGGTAACAAATCTGACATTAAATGTTTTTACTGTGGGAAAACTAGTCTCTTTGCTAAGCTTTTTTTTTAAGAGACAAAGAGATGAGGCTAGAAATCAACAGAGAAAACACATAGGGCATTTTTCCGATGAATTTGACAGTCATGATCTTCGATTATTTGTAGCTAATTATTCTCTTTCAGTTATTGAGGAGGATGAGTCCGAAATATGGTTCATAGATTAAGGCGCGTCTTCACATATGACAGGTAATAGACATTGGTTCGAAAATTTTGAAGAAACTGCTTGTGGAGATAACATATATTTAGGTTATGAGAGAGGTTATCAGATCAAGGGGTATAGTGAAATTCCGGTGATGTTTCATGATGGTAATATTAGATATATTAAAAATGTGATGTATGTACCCAGGATCAAGAAGAAAATTTTCTTTGTTTCAATGATGGCAGATCAAGACCTGCAAATCGTATTATTCAAATCACGTTGCATGAGAAGTTCCTGTGGGAGTTGTATATAGGTTGAACGTCAAGAGTATGGAACACCAAGTTGTGGCTTCAACAAGACTGACAGTTGAGAATCTTTGGCATCAAAGATTCGATCATCTTAGCCTACAAGATCTCATGCTACTACAAAGAAAAGATATGGTTGATGGAATACCTACTTTTCAAAATATTCAGTCAGATTGTGATGGATGTGCATTGGGGAAATTGCATAGAGAAGAGTTTACTTTGAATGTTGATAGGAGGAAAAGAGATATTTTGGAGCTTTTGCATATAAAGATATATGTGGACCGATGCAGAGTAGGTTGCTAGGTGGTGCATATTATTTTCACTCTTTACTAATTATTGCACTAGATTCTCGTGGGTATATTTTATTAGAAAGAAGAGTTAGACATTTCAATGCTTTAAAGAATTCAAGAATATGGTGGAGAAGCAGACAGGGAAATTCATTAAAATTCTCCACTCGGATAAAGGAGGAGAATACAAATTGGGAGAGTTCATGAAATTTTGTAGGGATCAAGCGATTATTCAAAAGTACACAATACCTCAAACTCCGTAGCAAAATGGAGTTGTTGAATGCAAGAATAGAATCCTTGTGTAGTGTGAACTAAGTATGCTTCAAGGTAAGGGTCTATCTAATGGTTTTTGAGCTAAAGCCATCAACACAATAGTATACTTGAAAAATAGGAGTCCAACTAAATTTCTCAATTTCAAAAATCTTTTTGAAGCAGTTAATGGATATAAGCCAATAGTAAATCATTTAAAGGTTTTTGGGTCAAAAGCCTTTACCCATATTCCCAAGGATGATAGGAAGAAGTTAGATCCTAAGGCCACAAAATGCATCTTTGTAGGATACTGCGCTGAGTTTAAAGCTTATAAGTTGTTTAATCATTTGTCTGATAAAGCTTTTGAGAGTCAATATGTATTATTTCATGAGTAGGCTAAGGAATGAAATAAGGAGAACATCCTTGAAGAGTGGCACATTCCATTGTTGATAGAAGAAAGCAGTGAGGACATGCAGCAACAGTAGCAACAACAACAATAACAACATAAAGAGGAAGAGGAAGGTGATGAAATCAGTAAGTCGAGCCCACTAAGGTCTAAAGAAGATAGATTTGGGGTGAGTCCATTACCGAGAAGATCAGGTAGGCAGACTCAACTACCAGCTAGATTGAAAGACTATGCTTTAATTTGAAACATTTTAGATTATATAGAGCCCACAAATTATAAAGAAGCTAGTCAATCTCATGAGTGGAGGGCCACAATGAATGAAGAATTTGAATCTATTATAAAAAATAATACTTGGGAACTAATTGAATTGCCTGAAGGAAAAATACCGATAGGTTGTAAATGGCTTTACAAACCTAAATGTATTGCATATGGGAGTATAGAAAAGTTTAAAGCTAGACTGGTAGCAAATGGTTATTCACATAAAGAGGGAATTAGCTATGAAGAAACCTTTGCTCCTATAGCCAAACTGAATAGTATTAGAATGTTAATTGTTGTAGCTACAAAACATTAGTGGAAGCTACACCAGTAAGATCTTAAGTCTGCATTTTTTAATGGTGATTTCAAAGAAGAAGTTTATTAATGCAGCGTGAAGGATTTGTTAAGAAAGGGTAGGAGCATTTAATGTGTAGATTGAAAAAGGACCTTTATGTTTAAAATGGGCACCAAGGTATTGATACGATAAGATTGATTCATTTTTCTTACAACATGGTTTTCATAGGAGTAAGAATGATCCAAATCTATATACCATGTATGACGAATATGGATAGATAATTTTGATTTCCTTATATGTGGATGACATGATTATAATAGGTAATGTGGATGAATTAATCAAAGAAATCAAATTGCAGATGTCACGGGTTTCTAAGATGAAAGACCTAAAAAGTTTACATTATTGTATATGTCTGGAAGTGTGGAGAGACTTTGGGTAGACTTTCCTTACTCAAGGAAATTATGTCATAGGACTGCTCAAAAAGTTCAAAATGGAATAGTGTAAGACGACATTAGTACCTTTGCAACAGTTACTGAAATTGTGCAGAGGCGATGGCTCTAAAGTGGAAGATACTACTTTTGTACTGGAAGCTAGTTGGTAGTCTGATATATCTGACTACAAATAGATCATACTTAACATACTCTCTTAGTGTGTTGAGCCAATTCATGTCTAAACCTCTTGAAAGTGATTGGGTAGCGACAAAAAGTGTACTAAGGTAACCTGGATGATCGATGATCCATAACGGGTTATGCATTCAATATTGGATCTAGGGTAATAACATGGGGTAGCAAAAAGCATAGCACTGTGTCTTTATCTTCAGCAGAAGCCAAGTACCAAGGAATATGCATAGCGACATGTGAAGCTATCTGGTTGAGGAGGCTTCTTCATGATGCAGGAGAAGAGAAGAAAGAAGCGTCCGTCCTCAATTGTGACAACCAGAGTTCCATTAATCTGGTGAAAAATCGAGTGTTTCATAAGAACATATAACACATAGATACTCAATTCACTTTGTGAGAGAAAAGGTCCAGTCAAAAGAAATTTTTATTGAATACCATAAAACATGTGACAATATCACTTATATTTTTACAAAGCCCCTTGGGAAAGTGAAGTTTTAATTGTTTCTTCCTGAAAATCATTATGCATAATCTAATTAGATAATTTTAATTAGCAACCTCTAGCCCATGCATTTTGGAATAAGGTGAATATAAGTTAAAGACACTCTAATACAACTAATCAAATATATAAAAATTATAGGACAAGGGAGAAGTTATAACAATAAGCTTAGAAGAGATTAAAATGCATCACAAGTTCCATTAGCGTATGGTGAATAAAGGAGGAAGACACTCTGATACAACGAATCAAATATATAAAGATTAGAGAACAAAAGAGAAGTTAAAACAATAATCTTAAAAAAAAAAAGTGGAAATGCATCACAATTTCGGTTGGTGTATGTTTATTAGTAATTAGTATATTAGGTAATTTTATTGCATAATCAGAAATATACAATTAATGTAGTAATAAATTTATTTTAGCCTGGTTATAAACATTTATAAAGCACTTAAATTATATTTAAAATGGTTATAAATTAGGTTACAGTAAAGAAATTTGAAAATTTATTTGAAAATGTTGATGATGATGATGATGGTTAACATCCGCTGAGACCAAATAATGGTCTATCGGACCTAAAGAAACAAATTATCTATTTTGATTTAAGATTTTATTCCTATGCTCAAAAAGCTTGGAGAGAAGCCTCCCGAGCTCACTATAATTTTGACATTGTAAAAGGCTAGGAAGGTCAGTATTGATTTTTAGATTTCTAAAACAAAAATCTAAACCATTCAAAATTACAATTTGACAAAATAATTTAAGTTTGAAAATGTAAATTTGAATAAATTACAATTTCATCGACTAATTTCAATATAAAAATATAAAATTAAATAGAGTAATTATTTTTTTTTAAATCTCACCTATCAAACATCCATACATATAATTACTTATAAATTATAAATCAAAATATTATTGAATTTTTAATTGTAGTATAATTATTTTATTTCTATCAAAATAATAGTAATAAAAATTTATAATAAATTAAATTAATCATCAAATACTTTTGCAATGATTCTCGTATTTATTTCTTTATATTTATTTTACAATGGTTTTTTTATTAGACAGGTTTGAGGACGTTCTTTTTTAAACCTTAATATTTTGTGTATATCGAAAGATAAGATGGTATGTATCAGACGAAAACGGTTTCACATTTATAGCATCAAAAAGTTTCATCCCTTTCATAGGTAGGTTGAAAAAAATCTATAAATTCTTAAATATAAATATTTTTTTAGGAGATAAATTATTAATATTATATAAATTAATAAAGGTATTAGACTTGCTATAAATATTTGTAAATCACTTTGGGTTATATTGAAAAATCAATATAAATTAGGTTGCAATAGAGATATTTGAAAATGTTAAATGTATTTTTATTTTCTCAGAACTAAAATTTAAGTAATCCAAAACTACAAGTTCATTAAATAATTTATACTTTACACATGTAAAATTGAATAAGATAAAAAAATTATAACATCTCACTTTATTAAACGTCTATTACACATAATTACTTAAAAATTATATTTAACATTTTATTAAATTTTTAATTTTAATATAAGTTTTGTTATTAAAAATAATAGGAAAAAAATTATATAAAATTACAATTAAATTAATTATTAAATTATTTTACAATATTTTTCTTATTTATTTATTTTTTAATTAAAAAAATTGAAATCATTTATATTTTAAACCTTAATATTTTGTGTATAGCCAAATATAAAATCTATCGATCACGCGAAAACGGTTTCACATTTATATCATTAAAAAATTTCATTCCCTTCCAACGTAAGTTCATATAAATCTCTAAATTCTTAAATATTAACATTAAATTTATATTAATATTAAAAAAAAAAAAAACTATTAACCTAAAGTTATCAATATTATATTTTTATAATCTAGTTCCAATATCATAAAACTTAAATTATAATAATGATTTTTTTAATAGCAAATAAAAAATTATTTTTTATCTCAATTTCATGCACCAACTATTTAAATAATTTAATAATGAAAATAAATGATTGACAATACATCTACAATATCTATTTGATATTTTATATTCTATATATATATATATATATATATATAAACATATACATAGCAAATCATGATTGTCCTTGAATTCACCGTTTTCTAATGATTTTATCACAACATCTTACGTACGTAATCTTAACCCTGGTTGAATTGAGGCTTCTGTGATCCATAACAATTAGAAGAAGAAATATTTGTGCGTAAATAACATTCAAAAAATCATTGTCGACGCGTTTCGAACCAACCAGTGTGGTTCATCGTCGGGACAAGTTGAAAAATCAGATCTATCTTTGCCAATTAAATACTTAGAGTAGAGCTTCCAACGACTAACTAAGAGAACATCTACATTTGACTAGGGACCAGGGTCAACTAAACTCGTAATAAAAGTAAGCTTTAGAACAAAAGAGATTAAGGCGGGAACAATACTGAAACACAACCGATAATAAAACCGATAAATAAAACTGAAAATAAAAATGCTTAAGGACACAACATTATGCAAAACACATAATATGTAAAACAAATATCTTGTATTATCAACTAGTTTCGTCCTTATGGACCCATCGTTGATATTAGGGTGCTCCATCCATCATAGGATCAATGAACATGTAGCTGACCTAAGACATGGGAGAACCAAGTCTTGAGCGTTAGCAGAGCATGTGGATAAGACCAAGTATCAGGTTTGTATAGAGGAGGCCAATGTTATTGCCAAAGTGGTTCATTTCCATCACTGTAAATTCAGGGAAGCGATTGAAATTGAAAGAAGGCCCAATAATCTCAATAGAGATGACGACTGGAAGATCAACAGTTGTTGGATCCCTGCCATTTCTTCCTAGTCTTTCTTCCCCCTGCCGCCCTCTTCTTATCCTTTTCGAGCTTTCATTGTCCCCCTTGGAGCCTTCTCTCTTTCTTCCTCCTAGGGTGTCTCCTTCTTGCTCTATGGTTTTCTTTTGTTCCTTTTCGTGACCTCCTCCTTCTTTTGATTTTGTGTCGTTTTTTTTTTTTTTTTTTAAGGTATTATTATTATTTTATTCCAGTAGATTTAGATATTATTTATTTATGTATTTTTATTTTTATTTTTATTATTTTGTTTAATTTATTTATTTATTTTTTTAATTTTAATTTAATTTTATTTTTTATTTTTTATTTTATTTTTAATTTTTTTTTCATCTAACTTTATACTTATCCTCCTAATATCTATCTATATATATATATATAATAACAATTATTAATATATATATATATATATATATATATATATATATATATATATATAATATTAGATAAATAAACAAATAATTTATAATTTTAAGAGCTATATATTTATATTTTCTATATATATATAAATATATTATTGATGATGATGATAATGATGGTTAACGTCCACTGAGACCAAATAATGGTCTATCAGACCTAAAGAAACAAATTATCTATTTTGATTTAAGATTTTATTCCTATGGTCAAAAAGCTTGGAGAGAAGCCTCCCGAGCTCACTATAATTTTGACATTGTAAAAGGCTAGGAAGGTCAGTATTGTAACAAAGATTGTGAAACTGAGATCTAATGTTGTTATACGCGGGGCACTCTAAGAGGAAGTGGTTTTCATCCTCGATGTTCCTATTCTCACATATATGGCAAATCCTTTCCATCCATGGCGTTTTTGGAACTACCCAACGACCTGTTTCACTATGGAGCTCATGAGAATTCGTTCTAATCTTTTCTATATTAATTTTCTTCTTTGAGCTAGTTAAAATAGAGAGATACTTTTGATCTTCTAGGGTGGGGTTGATGACCTTCTTATAATAACTTAATTTTCTTTTAGCCGCTAAGTCTTTCTCACACCACATTTTTTCTTTGAACTTATAAGTAACAATATCTTTAATGTTGTTTATGTTTTGCAATGCATCATTTTCGTTGATCTCCCAATAGTTTAACCAGGCCCTTGTGTCTTTATGCCACCCTCGATTGAGCCTTAGGTGGTTTTGGCTAGAATTTAAAGCTAACTTAGGAAGTCTATGATCGTCTATGTTACTAATTTTGTGCTTCTACAATAGAAACCTAACTGTAGCTAGGCTCTCAATAGGGGAAAGACCTGCTTCTATAAGGAGAATAGGATAAGGTGTATTACTTTTAATTTTCAGGTTATAAGTTATAAAATGCTTCTGGATTTGCTCAATCTTTCTCCATGATTCTCTAGAGATGTTGCAACCCCAAACCTCACAGCCATATAAGATAACAGGAGTGACTAAAGTTTCAAAGAGAAACCTCTTTTTATCCCACATTACAAAGTTTGCTATTTTACAATTATTTTCAAGACCAAAGTAAGCTTTCCACCCCCCATTAATCCTTTTTACAATTATTTAATATATATTGCTTTTAATATATTACTTTTACTATATATATATATATATATATATATATATATATATATATATATATATATATATATATATATATATATATATATATATATATATACATATTATTATTTATATATAAATATAAATAGATAAATAAATAATAATAATATTAAATATTAAATAAATAAGCAAATAATTTATAATTTTAAGAGTTATATATTTATATTTCCATTTTTCTAGTTAATTATTTTTAACGTTTTATCAGACTACCAATTCAATTAAATTTACTCATGTAATTTAATCAATTTAATCATGGTTGATAGAGACCTGGAACATTAATGAGATAAACATTGAAATATTATACAGGAGAAATGGCGTGTTCGGCTAGGTTTTCCCTGTGTTCCAATGGTTCCCTGGACGGCGCAGCATGGGCAAGACTCAACTCTTTTGCGTCTGGAACCCCTGGCTCCGATCTTATTGTGGACCTGTTCACCATTCGGGATCCGCTCAGCTCAGGTGCAAAAAAGGTCATTCCTGGCGGGAGAGAAGATTTTGGAATAAATGATTTATTCCAGGTTTACTTAACGAATGAAGGTGCCTCCCAAAAACCCCACAGAACCGTAATCGACGGCACAAATGGATATGCCTTCTGGTTAAAGGAGAAGCAATGGCTTCCACTGCTTGAGACATCGTTTTCAAAGTTTGTGAATATCCTCTGCTCTCACCCAAACCGTTTTTGGGTAGGGAGATGGGAGGATGTGCGGCAAGCGTTTGACGAAAGGCATCACCAAGATTTGGGCTCATGGAGGGGCCTGAACTCAAGCCACGCACAGAATAGATCTTTTGGAGAGGCTTTGAGAAACCCTCGTGAGAGGCAGTGTTCAGACGCCGTCCGGCCCCTGCTCGGTCCTGCAGAAGATGGCGCCGCGAAGGAAAAAAAAAAAGAAACAGGCACAGGTTGGGCTCTCAGCAAGCTGTACATGCACCAGTTTCCTCACATCTCAGATCTGCAGAGGAAAGCAGAAATCGGATCATGCCGCATTCCAGATCCAGATCAGGCTCATCTCTGGCAAAACTCTGCTACAGTGGGTTAGCCCGTCGGATCTTGTGCAGGACCTCAAGCATGCTCTGGATCTCAAGTTGGGTATACCCTTTGTAGCTCAACGACTTCTCCACGAAGGTAAACAACTCGAGGATCAACTCCCCCTGTCTTTTTACAGCATTGTGAGAAATGCAACCATTACTCTTACCCTTCGTCTGAGAGGGGGAGCTGAAGGACAGTCATCCTCAGCTAAGGCGTTTTCTTACAAAGACGTCGTCCATGCTCAAATGCCTAAGAAAACAGCTCCACCAGCTCAGGCTCCCAAGCCCTTTCTGGTGGACAAACTGGAGGAAACCCCCTCCATTGAAATCATGCATCCATCGCTAGATGAACAAACTCAAAAGTTTGCAGATCATGCCATCATTTGCAGGTTCAATGGGCTATGGCCACGCACAACAGACCTCTACCAATGGCTTCACTCTAACTGGACCAACAATTGCAAGGTTCTGTTATGCTCAAAAGGCTTCTTCATTGTAGTGTTCGCCTTTGAGGAGGATTACCAAAAGGCATTAACTGCAGGCCCATGGTTCTGGGGCTCAGCAGGTTTATTCCTCACCCCCTGGTTCCCAGATTTCGATCCCGCAACAGCAATCATCACCAAGCTCCCTATCTGGGTCAGACTTCCAAATCTCCTGGCACACCTATGGCATTTTGCTGTATTCCAAGGGATCGGCAATACTCTAGGCCGCCTTCTAGACACAGACGTTTCTAGAGGGGAAAAGGGCCTATATACCTTCGCCAGAATCTGTGTAGAAATAGATATGAGCAAAGGTCTCCCTGACCAGATCAATCTCAAAATTGGAGACTTCCATTGGACTCAGACCTTGGATTACGAGAACACAACCTTTCGCTGTCGAATTTTCCATCTCACAGGGCACCTTCAGAGTTCTTGTCCCACGATGGCTGCCCAAAAGAAGAAAGTCAAGCCTAAGCAAAAATCCAAAAGCTGGAAGCCTCATGATCCTCCCCCCATGGATGACTTTGATTTCAACTTGGATGAAGAGGAAGAGGATGAGAAAGGAATGGAAGCAAAGCTAGCACAGGATCCGCCCTCGACCGATCCCAAGGATTTATCTGTCCAACCAATCTCACAGAAAAGAAATCATGAATCCTCCACCTCGGATTCAGACAAGGAGCCCTCCCCGCCAGAACAACGCAGTTTGCAAATCACGCCGGTTCAGCAGTGTCCTCTGGATTGGGTCAAAGTTGGAAAAAAGAAAGGGAAAAAATGCCGAATAGTTGATTCTACACATGTTGGGTAGAATCCTCTGTTCTGCTCTTGCTTCTCTGTTCTTCTTGTTTCTTCTTGATCAGTTCAACTCTCCTCTCTTCTTCTTGTAGGGGCCGAGGTGGATAGCGTATCCTTTCCGGCAGCCTGTGTTCTTGCCTCTCTTGGTTGTAACTTCTGATTGTACCATACGTTCTCTTAATAGAATTAGTTTTACTGAGAAAAAATAAATAAATTTACTCATGTAATTTATATAGAGGTCCCTTGCTTACTTTTATTACGGGTTTAGTTGACCCTGGTCCCTAGTCAAAAGTAGACGTTGTCCTAGTTAGCCGTTGGAAGATGTGCTCTAAGTATTTAACTGGAAAAGATAGATCTAATTTTTCAACTTGTTCTGACGATGAACCACACAAGTTGTTTCGAAACGCGTCGACAATGATTTTCTGAATGTGATTTACGCTGAAATATTTCTTCTTATAAATCTTAATCCTCTTAACAAAATGTTAATCATGGTCTCCGACAACTTTGATTTATTTTTTTTGGGCACAATTTTCCTGTTTTGTAAAATAATAATATTATTTTATTAAAGGAAAAGAAAAAAAATCGGATATGGTTAATGTTTTTTATCAATAATAAAATTGTATTAGTAAAACCTAAGGTGTTGGGTAAAAGGAGATAGGAGAAAAGAAACAATTTTGATGGAAAGGTAAAATCCAATAACGTAATTTTTTTCCAGATAAATTAGATAGAAATTTGCATTAATTCAAACAAATTTAATAGTATTATTGTTATAACCCTTCTACTTATAACAAAACCAATAACATAAACATAAAAATTTTGCAGAAATCATCAAGTGTTGATATAACATATGAATCTGAAAAGATTAGGAAAGAAACGAATAATAAAATCCTTGTTGCTATTAGTCCCTTCCTCCGGCATAGCAGGGACTATTGCGTTCACTCGATCATTGACGAGTTATTAAATCACTTTGACCAAATAATATATTCCTGACCATTTTAGGTTTAAACCAATGTTTTAAATAAAATATTCTGCTCAACAAACTTTTATCCAATGTTTTTGTTTTGATCTCTTATTGCGGGCTCGACTGTATACTTTTCTCAAAACTTAGGATAAAGATTTTCGGGCTTGACTGTGTACTTTTCTTAAGACTTATGATAAACAGTTTGGCAGGCTCGACTCTATGCTTTTCATAAAACTTTGGACAACTAGTTCGAGGTATGCCTATATATGGTAAAAGACACGCATAGATTGCAATCAGTCCAGGTGTCTAGGTGTTTGTGCTCTCAGTCAGCTTCTTCTCGCCATTTATCACTTTACAAAAATGTGTTCAGTCACCCTGCCTCATCTTCATTCAAGCTCTGCCACCATTATACACTTGCCACCATATGAGCTTCAAGCTCTATAGATTCTTAAACCCTCTGCCTCTACCCTAGTTGCATTTTATTCATGCCCTCCAAGTACTTGTGGAGGAATTTGCGGAGTGATTCAAAAATTCTGGAGTGGTTCTTTTTCTTCCTGCAAATATAGTTCACACAGATACATTAGAATTTATAGAGTGTCATCTTGTCAATTGTAGAATGGAGTTAAACACCCAGATTCTGAGTAGCAATGTATTCACAGCATCCCAAAAGTCATTCAAAAGTGTTCATAGCAAGCTGAACAGTCTTCAAAGAAAAAATAAATCCCAAGAGTCACTCAGAAGTGTTCATGGCAAGCTCAACGATGTTCAAAGAAAAAAACAAAAACCAAGACAGTGGAAAACTGAAACCAACATACTGAAAGGTATGTTCAAATTTTAACAATTATAGTAAAAGAACTTGAGTAAAAATATCAATCACCAGTAATTTTGTTATAATTACAAAAAAGCAATAGCAATACGTGCTTACATTTTCTAGGTTTTATTTCTTGTTTATACTTGCAAATCACTTTATCTCTATTCACTGTATTATTCCTTCGCATTGATGTCATAGGCTACATAACCTCATACAAATATACAAAGAGAGAATGGACTTTGTGCAAATGTAAAAAGAGAGAATGGTCGAAGGAAAAAATGGTGGCCTCAATCATATCTTAATATGTTTATGAAAGAAGAAAACTGTAATTTAAAATTAAAGGAAGGAAAAATTGAAAAACAAGGTTTTTGTTTTCGTTTTGATGCTTTCAATGTTGAATAAGAAGGTATAAGAAGGTAAATGGTGGCCTCAATCATAGGTACAAATGTTCAGGAAGGAATAAGAATTTTAACTCTGTTATGATCTGTAAGCATTTCAAAATGTTGGTTATTCATACCTCTACTGTTATAATTTCCAGATTTGGACTCTTCTATCATCGCATTAGCATGTATAAAAAAGGTGCAAAAATGCCTGAACCTTTGAACAGAGTCACGTCACCTCATCATTTTGCATACGAGTTTGCATCTTCTTGGTATAAATAGATATCTGCAACTACTACCATAAATGCATACGTGATCTAACAAAGAGTTAACGCTCTCCCCTACATAACCATACACATATGCATTAGCCAGTAAGAATATAAACAACATTTTATAAATGCATATAAATGAATGTTTAGCAACATCAAATATTGTTGCATAAACCAAAACCCCATAAACCAAAACCCGCTCGAGCCTGAGACAAGTTGGACTAGTCCTCAATTTCTTTCAACCAACCTGGGTTTACTTCAACCGACCAACCTTTTTCCCAACTAATGGGTTCGACGCATCAGCTCGACTTGCGTCGAGGCAAAGGCATTAAATGTTCTGAGCCAAAGGTTGGACTAGCTCTCAATTTCTTTTGACTAGCCTTGGTTTAGGTTGAAAGCAGTTGTCTTTTGCTAGGGTTCCTGAATGACTTCTATATTTCATTTTTCTCCAAACAGAGTAACCTGGTGAGTGTAACCTCACTGAGCTTACCCCGACACACTTGTATCTTTTCACTGGTCAAGTTGATCCACTGGCATTTGCCGCAACAAGTTGCCCTGACGCCTTTGCCTCCATCCCAATCTAGCCTCCATATCAGTTGCTACCATAGCCCCTAAACTAGTGGATCTGCTTCCTATGGGATTCTCAGACGGTCTTCGCGACTGCCTCTTGTTGATTTTGATTAAGGGGCTTGGTGTGGGTGTCGTAAGAGAACAGGGATGGAGAAAAACCATAATACATGGCTGGAATTGACTATGCATGTACCTCAAATTATCACAACCCTTAATTAACCATCAACCAACAGTGAAGATCACAAAATTAGGTGATAAGAGATGTCTTGCATGCGCCCATCTGTTGACCACTTGTCCACGCTGACATAGCATGACCTTGCATGTGTATCTTGGCCATGCATGTGTATTTTTTTCCTTCCATGTGTTCCTCATACCTGTCTTTGTCATTCTCCAAAGCTGCTCCATCCATAGAGTAACTTGTCCCTCTCCAAATTTGCTCCATCCATAAAGTAACAAAGCAAAAGAAGCCATCAACTCATGCACCCTGTTATGAAATTTTTGCTATGTAGGTTCTCTTAGGTGATGAAACAAAGGCATGTCGAAGGAGTATCTGTTCCAAAATAGATGTTTCCTACTTGCAGTCCTTAAATTAAATAGTCATACAATGCTTGCAGGTGTTGGATGGTCGACACAGACCCCCATTGACTAATGATGCAGCGATGCAGAGCTTTTAGATTCATATATCTATGTTACCTCGTCTGACTCTAGCTATGTTTTTGTGTTTACACTTCTAAATTTGGCTTGACTAATGATGCAGCGATGCAGAGCTTTTAGATTCATATATCTATGTTTCATCTGCTGACTCTATCTCTATTTTTGGTTTTTAAGCTTCTAAATTTAGCAATGACACTATTGGTAATGACATGAGAGTTGAAGGTGGGAAATAATATCTACGAGTTGGTTGTTATGCCGTCTCTAGATTGAATTTGCAAGTCGATGAGCTTTATCAACCCTATCGGCATGACTGTAGTCGCATATTTTCAGGGCTCTGCAAATGAATTTTATCCACTCGCCTCCCTAGGAAAGAGCGAGCCCAGAGCTATCCCACAGCTAAGAGAAGTATCATGCATGTGGGGTGGTTTTATGTTTCGCACCACTGACCAGGCAATATGAACAATTACGAGTAGAGATGGCTATTGCGGAGCCCTAAAAATTGGGTACAGAGAAAAAGATTGTCAATAATGGCCACTGCACAAAGAGGCGAAACGCCAAGAGAAAAAGATTCGAAAGGCCGAGAGAAAAGAATTGTCAATTATAATGGATATTGTTATCTTCATTCTTGCCATTTCATGGAAATGGAATCCTACAACAATGTTTGTTTCATGTATGTGCCATGCAAGAACATTATTTGTTTCATGTAAGTGCCATGGGAAGACAATTGTTGGGTACATGCAAATGAACGACCACGTGGTTATCTTTTTCTTCACGTATGGACCCGTGTTCATAGGCATTTTCCAATGTAAGGTTAATCATAATTACGATTTTTTTTTACACTGCCTCATATAATATATGAGTCATATTTGACCTTTGCGCTGGACAAAGTAGGTATGGGGCCATTGATGAGAGCGTGATTGATGTCGCTGTGCCCACTTGAGTTACAGAAAGAAATGGAATCAAAATGACTATATATTGATGTGTGCATTGACAAAAATTATTGAGATCAACTTTCTGTGCATTGTTTCATGATATTGCTTGCGAGATACATTGTGAATGTAGCAATGGTTAAGCGATGTGCAATAACATGCTGCATAATGATGGAAGCGGAAAAAATATGTATAACAGAGTGAGTTGAATAACATGAATATTGTGACATTCAAGCAACAAAAAAATTATGTTTTGAAATTACATTTTTGTTTTGAAATTGCACATCTTGCATATCGGCAGGGACTGCCGTTATGACAGTAGACCTTGTTGTTATTAGCCTTCCACTTGGGAAAGACCAATCAAACCAGCATAAGAATTTTTCTAAAATTAACAATCCAATTATCATATATATTTTATATAAGAAATTGAAGCTAACCATACGAGAGAAAAAAGTAATTAATATACATGTGTCGTTAAGTGAAAAAAAGGAAGAAGTAAAAACTGTGGAATCATTGAAGTAGTGGGGAAGTTCAGTTGAGTGCTGAAGGATCATGTTCCCTATTCAAACATTCAGATAAATCTAAATTGGGATAACTTAAATTTTAATTCTTTACTTATTTGCTGAGTCTTAAATTAGTTTTTATGAAATTTAATTGGTGTAATAACGGTTTTTTTTATACATTTTTTTTAAGTAATTTTTAATCACTATAAAAATGGATCTTTGAGTAAGTAATTATGTCACTGGTAAGTTATATATTTCTAAAGTAATAATTTGAAGAATTTATGAATGGATGATTTTTTTACTAATATATGTTTGATATTTAAACATTTTTAAATTTGAAAAATTGGGTTAATTTTTTTGAGATCTATTTTTATAATTTGATAATTATGGCCAAAATGTGATGTGTTAAGTGAAAGTTAGGGTAAATTTCCCACAACTTGTTGATCTTGGGCCTCTTCTCAAGAGAATTTTTATGGCATACCCATTTTTCCGATTCTTTAAATATAATACTTTTACGTAGGGTCTTTATATATTTGAAAATATTCACAAATCCTAACTTCCTCATGGTATATCTCAAAGATTAAAGTGCACTAAAGTATAAAAGAATTAATAGACGTACCTTGTGATGCCTTCTCAATGTGCTCAAAGTTTCTAATTGGAACCATTCTAGAAAAAAAATTATAGAAAAAATGCCAAGATGATTTTTTTGAAATAGATTTCAAAACAAATTCCAAACCCAAAATTCCACTACATAATATTTGAATATATTGTGAAACAAATTTTGATATTTGAATGTATAGTGAAACAAATTTTGAGATCTTAATTAAATTATCCCTCAAAATAAGTTAAAGTGAAAATTCCAAGGTGAGTCATTTGAAGCGGCCAAATCCTCACGATCATATAACTTGATACCAAATGTTATAAACTTCACTCCTTGAAAATGATAAGAATCCAATAGTTAGAGTCCACTAAAATCCACTAGAAAGGAGAAACCTCCTTTTACAATATAATGTATAAGATAAGATTGTAAAACTATGTCTCTTTATATATATTCAACACAAATATAATAATTATAATAAAATAAGATGATAGAATACTTTAGTCCACATAACACTATATAAAATATAATCACTTAATATATAACACCTAATACACAAATTTAGAATTAATATGAACTTTATATAAATAATTTAATCAATTATATATAAAAATGTCAGTGTAAAATATTTATTTAAAAAATTAAATCAATATAAAAGGAAAATTCATAATTCCATTTAAGAATAAAATGCCTCATTTTAATTAACTCTGAGTTGTTATCATTGTTAAATTAAGAATGCACTTCACTCTGGTTTAATTTCACACTACGGAGCAAAGTCTTGCCTACGGTTTACCCCATCACCTCAAAAGCAGCGCTGCCATCCAACCTGTAATCTTGTTTAAACAGTACAGCTCCAAATAGTCTCAAAATCAGCTCTAGAGTAGCATGGAACCACCATGAAATAAGGAATAGCCACCTAGAATCTAGGGTTTGACCACCCTAGACTCCAAATATGTGCTGCCAGCTGACTGAAATGATGTGGAAAACAGCTCGAAATACTCACACGTGTGAGATCCAAGTAGCCGGCTGGCGCTACGGTCTCCAAGGGTGAAGTCACCTCCATGTGGCAAAGTGCATGAACATATGTGCAATGAAATCCCCCACATACCAACAAAACATAACCAAGTGCCTCAACATGTGTGCCACCATGCTAGCTCTCATTAGGGAATTTTTATCTAGCTTTTGTCAAGCCTTTTCTAATATATTTGGACTTAGAGAGTTTGCTATATTGAAAAGGGACAACACTTTACCTTTGGGAGAGAGTATTGGGAATAAAGTATTGATATTGAACTACAGCAATTAAGGGGATTTTAACGAATTATGATGAAATGGTTCTAGGCACTGGAAAATCCATAAGTATTTCACCAATTGAGAAGGTCATGGAACCCCAAGAAAAGTTAACCCACAATTGGTTATCATTAATTCATAATGAATCTTCCAGAAAATAATGGTGTAAAATCTAATTAAATAATCTTAATGCGTGAACTCTAACCCATGAATTTTGGGATTAGGTGAATAAAGCATGAAGACACTCTCATACAACTAATCAGAAATATAATAAATAGTTAACCAGAGAAAGAAGTTAGAAAAATAAGCTTATAAGAGGTGGAAATCCATCACAATTTCCATGAGTCTATGTCTATTAGTCATTAGTATTTTAGGTTTTTTTATCGCCCAATGGAGAAGATACCATTAAATGCAGTAATGAAGTTATTATCCTTTACTTGAGTTATATTTAAAAGTGGCCATGGAGGTATTTGAAAATGTAAAAGCATTAGAAAACGAAAATCTAAGAAAATAATAATTTTTTATTCAGAAATATAAAATTAAATAATATCAAAATTTTAAAACATCTCACCTTATTAGACATCCCATACATATATCTATTTATAAATTATAAATTAAAATTTTGACTGTGATATAATATTTTTATTATTATCAAAATAGAATATTAAATATAAACCTTTAAAAAAATAAAAAATAAACTAAAACTAATTATAATTAAAATTAAATTAATCATAAAATTATTTTCCAATGATTCTCTTATTTATTTACGTTTTTATTAGAAAGGTTTGAGGACGTTTCTCTTTGAAACCTTTATATTTTCCGTGTATCCGACGATAACATGCTATGTATCACACATAAACGATTTCATCTTTATACATCAAAAAGTTTCATTCCCTTCATGGTTCAAATAAATATATAAATTCTTCAATATTAATATTTTTGAGAAGAGATAAATTATTGAGATAAAATTATTATTATTATGTTTTTATAAATTTGGTTTGATTATATTATTAGTATAGAGGTATGTATTTGATATAATTTAAAATGAATTAAATTTTTTCAGAACGTAAAATATAATGTATTATTTTTCAGTGTTTAAATTTTATTTTTGAATATTGTATATAGAATTAAATATAAATTTTAACTATAAAACTTAATTTTTCCATGATATATACATAATTTTTTTAAATAATATATAATATATACATATTTGATATTTAAATATTTTACATAATATGTACATCCAAACTTTATAGTGTAAATTAAAATATTTATTTATTATTAATATATTTTTAAGTATATATCTATATTTTTTTTTATATAGAACATTAAAATATATATGTTTTTTTTCTATTTTTCAATTCAATCAATGGTTACAATTTTTAATTCGACTTTGTTATTTTTTTTAGTAAATTTAAATATTTTAAATAAAATAATTGTTATAATCGATTTGATATATTATTTTGTTACGTTATCATATTTTGTTGGTTTATTAATTGCGCCGGTAAGGCGTTTCCCTACACCCCTAATGTGCTACTCTGTACGTTCCTATCCCGTTGATATGACATGTTAGATGATTAAAAACATTTCAGCCCTCGGATCATTATAACCGGTGGGAAACATTGCTTTGGAAGTTAGTTGTGGGAAGTTTGTTACAATGAAAGTTGGTTGAAGTTGGTTACAGTAATCGCCCATGACGTTCAAAGATGACGAATATATTTCGGTGACGTTTACGGCTAGAAGTCTGAATTTTTGCTGCGTTATCATGCTGCACTTGGAAGAAAATTTTGATCTGGTGCTCAATGTGGGCACTTGGAAGAAAATTTTGATCTGGTGCTCAATGTGGGCATAAGTTAACTGTGAGGGTTGTTATTGGGGTTTGACCCATGTTGAGGATCAAACATGGCGGCCATTTCAGAAGTGAAAATGTGTGAAAAGGAGTTTGGAAACCGAGGGCATCATTCGGAAATTCCAAAAATTGCAGACGCTGGAATGTCTCCAGCTTTTTATTTCCATGTTGGGTCTCAGATCCCATGCGTTGCAGACACTGGAATGTCTCCAGCTTTTTATTTCCATGTTGGGTCTCAGATCCCATGCGTTGAAGTTCTTGATGATGGTGTGAGCCACGCTGCGTGTATATATATATATATATATATATATATATATATATATTATCAACACGTTAAGCTGGGCGCCAATATGAAAATCATTGACATTGGAGGAGGGTTTCATATTGATTGTGAAGGTACCTATGTATGAAATACCAAATATTCTTGTTCTAATATGTCTGTTTCTGTTCTAATATCTCTGTTTCTTATAGTCCGATGAAGCGGTTGTATTAATACAAATTATGATGGTTTCCGTTATTGTTCACTGGAAGGTTTTTCTAACAAAATAGAAATTGTAAGCCATACATACCAAGTATGAAATACCAAATCTTCTTTCTTTAATATGTTTGTTATTAATACAAATTCTGATGATTTCCGTTAAGTTCACTGGAATGTCTTTCCAACAAAATAGAAATTGCAGGCCATACTGTGGCTGTTACAGTCGTGTGAGATTACTCTGCGGGCCATTAATATCCATAACGATGATCTATTTAATGTACGGCCCTTTCAGCAAGATCTGGTATGGGTTAGATGAATAAGTGGCCCGCTGGGTGTTAAAGTATGGCCACACTGGCACGTTACATTAACATGTTAAGTAGCGATTAATGAAGATAAGTGAAAACGTTATAGTGATGGTTGTAAATCAAAGTGGTTTGTTCGTTTACTTGGTCATATTCATGGGTGTAAATCAAAGTTCAAACTCGCAATTTTGAATTGATAGAATTATTGTTGTCATAAATCTAAAAAACGAATGAAGGAATGGAGAAAATCTTTAATTATGACATTTTTGGCTTTTATATGAGTGTATCTCATAGCTTGTAGTGCCTTAACATAAATTTCTTTTAATGTGTGGGAATACATATGGGATAATGTTTCTTTAACTGGAACCCAAGGCCAAATGTTTGGACTCAACTAATTAGGATTCTCATATGATATTATTCATTTTTAACTGAAAATGAAAAAAAAAAATCCAAAATTTGTACTTTAATTCTAAAATTATTAATATATTATAGAAAGTTATAAAATATTCTAATAAAAAAACACATGTCATTATTAATATGGAACTTGCATTAAAAATAAAATTGTGTATGACACTCAAGATATGGTTCCACCCATTATTAATAATGTGTGTTAGAAATAATAACAATTTAATCATTATTATTAATCCCTTTGCATTCCCTTAAAAGGATAATGTTTCTTTAAGTGGAACCCAAGGCCAAATGTTTGGACTCAACTAATTAGGATTCTCATATGATATTATTCATTTTTAACTGAAAATGAAAAAAAAAAATCCAAAATTTGTACTTTAATTCTAAAATTATTAATATATTATAGAAAGTTATAAAATATTCTAATAAAAAAACACATGTCATTATTAATATGGAACTTGCATTAAAAATAAAATTGTGTATGACACTCAAGATATGGTTCCACCCATTATTAATAATGTGTGTTAGAAATAATAACAATTTAATCATTATTATTAATCCCTTTGCATTCCCTTAAATTCCTTATTATTAATGTCCACCATGGATGTCATGTTAATTAAGGTGTGTGTTTCTGATACATTGTTACTTTAATAATATTAACACCAAAGAAAGAATGGTTCAATAATATTAACATGAAAGAAAGAATGGGAATTTTTATCCAACCACATCAAGAAACCACTTTTTGTACACTGCACATGATTCCCCTTCAACCAATATCAATAATATTAGCACCAAAGAAAGAATAGGAATTGTTAACCAACCACATACTCCATATGATGAAGGTTCAAATGCAATGTAATTGCCTATATTTGTAAACTAAAATGTGCAACTACAGTCCTAAACAAATCATGATGGGTTATACAATGTAATATATATAATTGTTAATAAGTAGGTCTGACATAGCCAAATGCCATGTAAATTGCCTACATTTATAAACTCAATTGTGCCAATGCAATCCTAAATAAATCATGATAGGTTATACAATGTAATATAAATAATTGTTACTTTGTGTCCACTAAGATTGGATGAGGGGAGAGGTTGGAGTAGGGAAAATTGTATGATGAAGTTCACCAATCACCATGAAGCTCAATTTTTTGATATTTCAAGGAGAGAGGATGCAAGTAGGCTAGGAGCCTTCGGCATTTTATTGGTGACGCCTAAAACAACAAAAATCTAGAACATGAGGAAAGCTCATAGGGTTTCAATAAGCTCAACATTTTGCTCAATATTTTGGAGAACTATATGACATTGAGAAGTGTGGTTGAATATCTACATATAATGTGTGTGGGGCATGTCATATTATATTATTTATTTTTAATTAAAAAAAGTCTAAAATTTAAACTTTAATTCTAAAATTATCATTATATTATAAAAATTTATAAAATATTCTAATAAAAAAACACATAGATCATTATTAATATGCAACTTGCATTAACAATACAATTTTGTTTAACATTCAATATAGGGTTCCACTCATTACTAATAAAATGTATTAGAAATAATAAGAACTTAATAATAATTATTAATCCCTTTGCGTTCTCTTAAATTCATTACTATTAATGTCCATCATGGATGTCATGTTAATTATGGTGTGTGTTACCATACCTGTCTCTACATTATTAGTTTAATTTTGTCTTTTATTTTTTTATAAACACATTTCATATATTTTTATTATACTATAACAAAATAATATAATATATAATTTGAGAATAACGAACCTTAGATCCATCTTTAACTTTGGATTTTTATGATTATTTGTTTTATTTTTATTTAATTTGACGTAGTCAAAATGTTTAAATATTAGCTAATATTTTACATTTTTGGTTTTTCCCATCAATGAAATCTAGCTAACATTTTTTGTCAAGATTTGCAAACAATATTTGCCAAGATTTGCAATTTTGAATTGATAGAATTGTTGTTGTTAAGAATCTAAAAGAGAAATGGTTAACATTTTACATTTTTTGTTTTTTCCATCAGCGAAATCTAGCTAACAATATTTACCAAGATTTGCAATTTTGAATTGATAGAATTGTTGTTGTTAAGAATCTAAAAGAGAAATGGTTAACATTTTACATTTTTAACAATATTTGCCAAGATTTGCAATTTTGAATTGATAGAATTGTTGTTTTTAAGAATCTAAAAGAGAAATGGTTAACATTTTACATTTTTGGTTTTTTCCATCAGCGAAATGCAGCTAACAATATTTGCCAAGATTTGCAATTTTCAATTGATAATATTTGCCAAGATTTGCAATTTTCAATTGATAGAGTTATTGTTGTTGAGAATCTAAAACAGGAATGGAGAAATTAAATGTAATTTTAATTATGACACTTCCCTTATATGGGTGTATCTCGTAGGTTGTAGTGCCTTAAGATAGGGTTTTTTGAATTTGTAGGAATTCATATGGGAGGATTGCTTCTAAAGTTAGCCTCTTTGATTGGAACTCAAGGCCAAATGTTTGGACTCAAGAATTAGGCATGTCATATTCATGGTTGTAAATCAAAGTGGTTTGTTAGTTTACCGGTTGTAAATCAAATTGGTTTGTGAGTTTACTCGTCACAATCAAGCTCAAGTATTTGCCGTTTGAAGGAGAGAGGATATAAATATACTAGGAGCCTCAGAAATTTTGTTGTTGAGGCATGCAATCACAAAAATCGCATGCAATCACAAAAATCTTCAACCTATCAGAATGGTACTTAAATACTTGCTAGACACTTGAGAATGGGGATTTCCATATCTACAAGTTAGAAAACTTGTTACTGCAATAATGACATGCCATTATTTTTTTCTCATAAATCAACCCAAATAAGGGCCTTCCTTCATTGTTGTCGTAGAAATCAACCGAAATAAGGTTCTTCCTTCATTGTTTGCTTAGAAATAAACCTAAATAACATGCGATTATTGTTTGCTCATAAATCAACCCAAATAAGGGTCTTCATTGTTTTCATAGAAATCAACCCAAATAAGGTTCTTCCTTCATTTCTAACAGCAAAGAAAGAATGGGAATTGTTATCCAACCACATACTCCATATGATGAAGGTTCAAATGCAATATAAATTGCCTTGATTTATAAACTCAAATGTGGATAAATCATGATAGGTAATATAAATAATTGTTAATAAGTAGGTCTAATAGAGGCAAATGCAATGTAAATTGCTTAGATTTATCAACTCAAATGTGCCACCGCAATCCTAAATAAATCATGATCGATTATAGAGTGTAATATAAATAATTGTTAATAAGTAGGTCTAATAGAGCCAAAGTTCCATTCTTCTATCCACTAAGATTGGGTGAGGGGAGAGGTTGGAGTAGAGAAACTTGTATATGAAGTTCACACATCACCATCAAGCTCATGTTTTTGATATTTGAAGGAGAGAGGATGCAAATTTATTTATTATTTATTCTTAGTAAGTAATTTATTTCACAAAGGAAACCATTCCAAATTAGGAAACATCTAGATCACATAACATATCACATCATTTTTCACCTATGTTATTATTCCATATGCTATAGTCTTACGGCCTTTGCAACATGTGGTGCAATTGCTAGTTATTTAGATTTAATTTTTATTTTTTAATGATTGTACTCTTTCAATATTTTCATTGTTTAAGACATAGATATTAACTTTATATATTTAATTAAAATTTGGAAATTAAATAGATTTTATTTATTAATAAATTTTCAAATTAAATTTAATATATATAACTAGTGAGTCTTATATAGATATATGAGATTTATATAATAGTTATGGAGGAAGATAAAAGAACGATAATTATATATAGAAATATTATTATTATTATGGCTATATAAATTAAGTGTAGAATATGTGTATAAGTAAGATTTACTTCATGATATATTTTAAATTGTCAAGGTTAACAAAAATATATAAAATTTAACTAAATCATAACTCTGTTTTTTTAAATCTTAAGACACACTCACACTTAATAAAATAGAGATGTTGTAATGTTGAACATTTTGACTAGTTCAAAATAAAATAAAATAAAACAAAAATTAAATGGGTTTTCCATTGTATTTTCAACCTATGGTTTTTCCAATGTTATTTTTTTAAATGTGGCCTAATTTTTCCATGATATTATTAACCCATGGTTTTTCCATCGTATTCTTCTCTAATGTAATGTCACGATCCCATTCTAACTTATACCATAAAAAAAAAAAAATTATTGTTACCTAACCCCTACAGGTCATCATGGTATATTGATATAATTTATGCGCAGATATTTTGTTTCAAACATTGTAATATATGGTTTATGGTTTACCCCTTGCACGTTGATTTTCATGCGTTGTAATTACATTTCACCAACCCGCACTAACACTATGCAACAGTCTTAATGAATTGAGTACTGGCTTATTAAATCACGGTGCCACATGGTGAGCGGGTGTTAATCCAACTCACCCGTTCCGTGGCCAGGTGGATAAGAACCATGTGAGGCCATGTGATTATGCAGAGGGTTGTACATTATGGTTTGCGTGCCCACACTCCCGCTCAAACGAACGATGGTGATCGCTCCTCCAAATCAGATGGCTCAGATTGGGTTGAGGGTTTGGTTGACATTATATGATCCACCGGGTTCTTCGGTCTCGGTTCATTTGCGTCCAGGGCAAACCTCTGCTCATCCGACATCTCCCTCCACCACACCAGTTCTGCCATTCACACAGGTATGAAACCATTTCGTCCATGGCAATTTTAAAAGGTTTACAGTCTTGCGCTTGACAGATTATTAATCAGTTCTTTGATTCCTCGATTTACCACTGATACAGTTGATGGTGATGACTGTTCTGTGCAGGAGGGTTTGGACTCTACGACTTCTACTGTCTGGAAGGAGGTTCTGCAGATCTGCGTTCTCTCCAGGTGAGTCTTCGATGCTGTTATGCATTGCCATGTAGGGTTAACTATTATGAAAAGAATGGTGGTCTTCGATGGGCCAGAACGAGACTCATGTATGGTTATTCATGTGTCTCAGGTCTGGTTACCCCTTATTCAATCCCTGGTGTGATTTACAGGCCGCCTTCTCATACCGAACCTGTATTCCATGAAACCCTGAGGGTTAGATAATTTCTTGTTTATGGCTACAGGCCATTTGAGGGTTTAATGTTTGACTATGTTATACACCGTCGGCTATGTATAATATGTTCTGTTATTGATGTTATAGTTCAATGTTCTGTTCTCATTCGCATGCAGTTAATATTCTACGGGGTTTACCCAACAGTAATAACCCCGCTCTGACTGTTACTACAGTTTAATATTGTTATTCTTATGGAATTTTACCCTACGGGGCTTACTACAGTAATGAATACGTTTGTTCAGTTCTTGACATGTTTGTCGACTCCTTTAGATTGCAGTTATTATATATTGTGTGATTCTCCAGTCTTTTATGGAGCTATAGTTAACTTGTTTCAATATTCGCACGGCCACATGATGTTCTTTACGGTTTAAATGATAGAGTGAGGTTAAACTGTGAACAAATCCCTCACTGCTACTCCTAATATGATCTCTTTTACTCCAGCTTACACGGCATCATTGTTTATTAAAGGCCTTCGGCTCTGCAATAATGTTTTCTTTATAAATCTTTTCGTTTTACTCATTAACGTCTCGGTTCTGAGCACGATACCACGACTGTATGTTAATAAGATTTGTAACTTATTGAAACTGGTTATTTTCTTTGGATATGTTTCGTAACTTATGGTTCTGTGTACGCACTACTGCATATCTATTTCTTGTTGTATTCTGCGGTTTATTAATCGCTCCAGATTTAACTCTGTTTTGGCATTTCCTTACTAAGCACCTGAGTCTGTACATAGTGAATTCAATCACCGAGAACTACCCTGCAGACGAGGTTGTGTGCTTAATCTTGGTAACAACTACGGTTATCTTCCGTTTTCTGCCTAATGAATGATTTCATATATAACTGTATCTTTTATTAACTCAATAAAAGAATCACAGTCAAATATATATATAACTGTATTTCATTAACTCATTAAAAGAAACACAGACAACTGCATATATATAACTGTATTTCCTTAATTCATTAAAAGAAACACAGACCACTGCACCTGTCTGTATGCTACCATTACCTGTTCCTCAATTTAAACTATTTAAGGATGCATACCTGGCAGTCTGCTACTGTCGTTCCTATTCCAAGAGTTCACCTGCAACGATTTTGCTCTTAACCTCCCAACCTTGAGATCCACTTCGTTGGATTCTCCCCCCGAGCCGTCTTGCAGGCCTACAGCCTTCGACAAGACTCTTGCACCTCTGTGCTAGGTTATCTGGTCCTTACCAGACTTAACCTTTTCTTTTTACTATCCAGGTTATCTGGTCATTACCAGACTTAACCTCTTTTCTTTCTCTGCTCTCTCCAGGAATTCCTCTCTCTCTCTCTGCTTGTTCCTCAACAACCCAGAGACTTTTCCTTCCCAAGACTTTTCCTTGGGTGAGAAGCAATTGCATCAGTTTTAAAACTGATTCACTAAAAATAGAAATCCTCCTTCAGGAAGTTGCCAGCATTTTCAAGAACATACACATGTAACATAATTCAATAATCAACTTTTCATTAATAATGTCATTCAAACAATGAGTAACCACTTCACAGTTTTTACTACAGTAATATCCAGATTTACAAATTACCAGCGTCATTACATCTTCCCCCCTGAGATTGGACATCGTCCCGATGTCTTCTCTCATTAAATAAATGTGGGTAAGTTTTTCTAATGAGTTCCTCGTCTTCCCATGTGGCTTCCTCAGGTCCATAGTGCTGCCACAACACTCTAACTTGGGTAATAACCCGTTTCCGCAGCCGCACTTCTCTCCGGTCGAGAATGCTCTGCGGTTCGACCAGGACCTCGCCTTCCGGTTCGACCTGCAAACCACCAATACCATTAATCAGTTTCTTACAAAATATAGCTGTTTAATCAAACACCCTGATTAATTCTTACCCGCACATCTTGCCATCGAATAACATGTTTAGAGTCATATACATATTTCTTTAGGACAGACACATGGAATACATTGTGAATCTTAATGTGACTTGGCATGGCAAGTTGGTAGGCCACTGGCCCCACTCTAGCCAAGATCTGGAAAGGTCCAAAGTATCGTGGAGCCAGCTTGGCGCATCCGCTCCACTGCAGGGCGCTCCTTCTGGTTTGTATCCTCACAAACACATGGTCGCCAACTTTGTATTCCGTGAATCTTCTTTTCCTGTCCGCAAAGCTTTTCTGTCTATCTTGTGCAGCTTTTAAGTTTGCACGCACCTTTCTTACCATGTCTTCCATGTCTTTAAGCATTTCCGGACCCAAATTCAGCTTGTCTTCCGGTCCACCCCAACTTGAGGGTGTACGACACTTTCGTCCATACAGGACCTCAAAGGGACTTAACTGAGTCGAAGTGTGATATCCATTATTATACGCAAATTCGACCAGATGTAAATATTCTTCCCATTGACCTGGTTTCAGCATTACATATGCTCTCAACATATCTTCCAGCACCTGATTCACTCGCTCGGTCTGACCATCAGTCTGCGGGTGATAAGCTGTGCTGAAGTTCAGCTGAGTACCCAACTCGGCAAACAATGTCCTCCAAAAGGTAGAGGTGAATTTCACATCGCGATCTGATATAATTACTTTTGGTACCCCATGCAATCAGAACACATTTTTCATGAAGAGATGAGCAATCTGCACCGCCTTGTAGGTGGACTGCACAGGAATAAAGTGCGCTGCTTTACTTAACTTATCAACCACTACCATAATAGAGTCGTTGCCTTTCTTTGTTCGGGGCAACCCTGTTATGAAATCCATGGAAATGGTTTCCCATTTCCACTCCGGAATGGGCAACGGCTGTAGCAGTCCAGCGGGATGCTGATGTTCTGCCTTTATTTGCTGGCATTCCAAACATCGTGCCAAGTACTCCACCACTTGTTTCTTCATTCCTGGCCAATAGTATTCCTTCTTAAGTGCAGTGATCATCTTTTGGTACCCCGGATGACCAGAGTAATGGCTGATATGGAACTCATCCAGAACCAGCCTTCTAAGATCTTTTACATCAGGTACATACATTTTCTTATTAAAACACAACATTCCAGCACTATTTAGCGTATATCCTAGCTGTAATTTTTCCTTATCAGATTGCTGTACTTGTTGTTTTAAATGCTGGTATTCAGAGTCAAGACCAGCTGCTGTTTTTATTTGCTCAATTAGTGAATTCTGCCATTTGCTGGCTGAAAGTTCACATAAACAGTGAGCCTTCCGACTTAATGCATCAGCCACTCTGTTTTCCTTGCCCTTTAAATGTTTTATTTCGAAATCAAACCCACTTAGGAAATCTGCCCATCGGCCTTGCCTTGCATTCAGGGTAGGTTGGCTGAAATAATGTGTCAAGCTGTGGTGATCTGTTAACAGCAGAAATTTCCTCCCTAGGAGGTAATGCCTCCACATTTTCAGCGCATGAATAACAGCTGTTAATTCCAAATCATAAGCAGAATATTTCTGTTCATGTTCCTTTAGTTTCCTTGACTCATACGCTATTACCTTTCCTTCCTGCGTTAGAACCCCTCCCACACCCTCCTTGCTTGCATCGGTGCATACCACATAATCCTTGTTAGGATCAGCTATACTCAAAATGGGTGCCGTGGTAAGTAGATGCTTCAGGCGGTCAAAACTCTGCTGACATTCTGATGTCCACCTAAATACCTTCCCCTTTTTCTGTAAGGAGGTAATAGGATAGGCTATCCTAGAGAAACCTTCCACAAACCTCCGGTAATATCCAGCTAATCCCATAAAGGATCTGATATCAGCAACATCCTTGGGTATGGGCCATTCCATAATGGTTTTTATCTTCTCCGGGTCTACAACAATTCCTTCCTTAGTAATCACGTGTCCCAAATACTGAATTTCCTCCTTGAAGAAATCGCATTTGCTGAATTTAGCGTATAGCTGATGTTCTCGAAGGGTCTGCAACACCAACCTAAGGTGTTCTTCATGTTCCTGCTGGGAGCGAGAGTATATCAGAATATCGTCAATAAATATCAGCACAAATTTATCTAAAAACCGATGAAACACGCTGTTCATCATACACATGAAGGTGGCAGGTGCATTGGTCAAACCAAAAGGTAGCACTACAAATTCGTAGTGCCCATAGCGTGTCCGGAAAGCAGTTTTGGCAATGTCCTCATCTTTGATTTTGATCTGATGATAACCAGATCGCAGATCAATCTTAGAAAACACTTTTGCCCCTTTCACTTGATCAAAGAGTTCATCTATCCTGGGTAAGGGGTACTTGTTTTTTACCGTGAGCTTATTCAGCTGCCGGTAATCTATGCACATGCGAAGGGTCCCATCCTTCTTCTTCACAAATAATACCGGAGCTCCCCAGGGTGATACACTGGGACGTATGTATTGTTTATCCAACAATTCTTGAAGCTGCATTTTCAACTCTGTTAACTCTGGTACGCTCATTCGGTAGGGTGCCCGCGATACGGGTGCTGCCCCCGGTATCAGCTCTATAGTGAAGTCTATGTCCCTCTTTGGAGGCAGCCCCGGTACCTCTTCAGGGAAAACATTTGTAAATTCCTGTACCACTGGAATATCGTCTAATGCAGACATCTTATCTTTCTGGTTTGCATAGCCAACTTGTATGGCATAGATCTGACATTTCTTTCTAATACATTTAGCTAACTGAGTTGCAGTGATAGGTCGAATCTGAACAGGATGTTTAATTCCCTGCAATTCCTGCTGCTGCCCCAAATCATCTTTGTAGTATATGGTCTTGGTTTTGCAATTCACCAATGACCAGTGCTTTTCCAGCCAATCCATACCAATAAGAATGTCATAAGAGCCTAATGGAAGTACATTCAGGTCTGCCGTTACGGGCTGTCCAGCTATACTGAAAGAATAGTTATTAACTTTAGCTAAAACCCGCCTTTTGGCTCCCGTAGCTAACTGGACCAACCATGGATTTTTGAACTTTTCTGATGATAGCTTACAATGTTCCACCACTTTTGGACTAACATAACTTAAAGTAGCTCCAGGATCAATAAGTACAGCTACAGAAAGGTTTGAAATCTTACCTTCGAATTCCACCATGGAAGGTTGGTATTCCGCTTGCCGGTCCTCTAAGGCTGCATTGATTCTTGGTACGCTGCGCGCCACATCCCCAACAGTTGAGGCTTCATGGATTTGAGATATTTGATCAGCTCTTTTACGCTGTGGACAATTTCTAGCGTAGTGCGGTCCTTCACACACCCAGCACTGAACTGGAGGTCTGGTTCCCTCAACCTCCGATCTAGCAGGTGGTTCGCTGATCCTGCTCTCGCTTGGCTTAGCCCGGAAGGTGCCCTTATTTGTGCTTCTGTTAAACTGCCCCTTTCCAGCAACTTTATTACCATTTCCACGGCTGCCTTTGTTGTTTCCAGCAACTCTGCTACCTTTTCTTTCATTCCATTTCTTGTTTGGAATTTCTCCTTTTTGTTTGTTCTGCTGGTAACAAATTCTAGCCTTCCGAATTGCCTCATCCATAGTTCGGGGATTGTCAAACTCAATCCGTTCCCTTATATAAGCTGGTAGGCTACTCACGAACCTCTGCACCTTGGCCTTCTCCTCTTTTATGTATGGCACATAACGAAGCAGAGAAGTGAAGCGATTTATGAATTCGTCCATGGACTGCTGTCCTAGCCGTAAGTCATGGAATTCTCGCGCCTTCTCATCATAAAAGCGCTCAGTTAAATACCTCTCCTTAAAGTATTTCTGAAATTTTTCCCAGGTTATGCTTTGCTCACTTACTCCCTTCACAATTTTAATCTCTTCCCACCACAAGGTGGCTTTGCCCTGCAACTGGAAAATAGCCAGCCGCGCCTTCAGATTTTGGTCATATTCATAAAGTTGAAAATATTTATTAATATTAATCAACCAGGCTTCTGCTGCTTCTTCCTGCTCTCCATCGAAAAGTGGAGGTTTGATTTTTCGGAATTCTCCCTGTAATTCCACTTTCTGTCGCTTGGAGGTTTGCTGCTCTTGCACATTATCGGAATGGTCTTCCTGTTCTTCTGAAAGCTCAGGTGCGTAATCCCGTTCCTCAGTGCCCCTTTACTGTTCTGCACTAGGGCTGGCTAAGGGTGGATTTTGTTTATCTGACAAGCTTTTCAGTATTCTTTCTTGTTCCATTGTTAATCGCGCATTGTCCTCACGTAGACGCGCCATCTCACCTTTCAGCTCCTGGACAGTTTGCAGTATTGCCAGATTGGTACTGCGTGTCTCAGCACCAAGCTGTACCCACAGCTCAGCATTTTCTTGAGGGATGCCGCCATCTCCCGGCATTTCCTCCATCTTACTATTAGCTGCTAGCAGGTAGCTGTCTCTGTATGGTTCTCCTGCTGGTACACAAGAAAGGCAATTAGTTGCATTGTTTCTATATATACATTATAAGATGATCTTTGCTGTTCCAGAGGCCACAGTTTTGAAACCTCTGCTCTGATACCACATTGTCACGATCCCATTCTAACTTATACCACAAAAAAAAAAAAATTATTGTTACCTAACCCCTACAGGTCATCATGGTATATTGATATAATTTATGCGCAGATATTTTGTTTCAAACATTGTAATATATGGTTTATGGTTTACCCCTTGCACGTTGATTTTCATGCGTTGTAATTACATTTCACCAACCCGCACTAACACTATGCAACAGTCTTAATGAATTGAGTACTGGCTTATTAAATCACGGTGCCACATGGTGAGCGGGTGTTAATCCAACTCACCCGTTCCGTGGCCAGGTGGATAAGAACCATGTGAGGCCATGTGATTATGCAGAGGGTTGTACATTATGGTTTGCGTGCCCACACTCCCGCTCAAATGAACGATGGTGATCGCTCCTCCAAATCGGATGGCTCAGATTGGGTTGAGGGTTTGGTTGACATTATATGATCCATCGGGTTCTTCGGTCTCAGTTCATTTCCGTCCAGGGCAAACCTCTGCTCATCCGACATCTCCCTCCACCACACCAGTTCTGCCATTCACACAGGTATGAAACCATTTCGTCCATGGCAATTTTAAAAGGTTTACAGTCTTGCGCTTGACAGATTATTAATCAGTTCTTTGATTCCTCGATTTACCACTGATACAGTTGATGGTGATGACTGTTCTGTGCAGGAGGGTTTGGACTCTACGACTTCTACTGTCTGGAAGGAGGTTCTGCAGATCCGCGTTCTCTCCAGGTGAGTCTTCGATGCTGTTATGCATTGCCATGTAGGGTTAACTATTATGAAAAGAATGGTGGTCTTCGATGGGCCAGAACGAGACTCATGTATGGTTATTCATGTGTCTCAGGTCTGGTTACCCCTTATTCAATCCCTGGTGTGATTTACAGGCGGCCTTCTCATACCGAACCTGTATTCCATGAAACCCTGAGGGTTAGATAATTTCTTGTTTACGGCTACAGGCCATTTGAGGGTTTAATGTTTGACTATGTTATACACCGTCGGCTATGTATAATATGTTCTGTTATTGATGTTACAGTTCAATGTTCTGTTCTCATTCGCATGCAGTTAATATTCTACGGGGTTTACCCAACAGTAATAACCCCGCTCTGACTGTTACTACAGTTTAATATTGTTATTCTTATGGAATTTTACCCTACGGGGCTTACTACAGTAATGAATACGTTTGTTCAGTTCTTGACATGTTTGTCGACTCCTTTAGATTGCAGTTATTATATATTGTGTGATTCTCCAGTCTTTTATGGAGCTATAGTTAACTTGTTTCAATATTCGCACGGCCATATGATGTTCTTTACGGTTTAAATGATAGAGTGAGGTTTAACTGTGAACAAATCCCTCACTGCTACTCCTAATATGATCTCTTTTACTCCAGCTTACACGGCATCATTGTTTATTAAAGGCCCTCGGCTCTTCAATAATGTTTTCTTTATAAATCTTTTCGTTTTACTCATTAACGTCTCGGTTCTGAGCACGATACCACGACTGTATGTTAATAAGATTTGTAACTTATTGAAACTGGTTATTTTCTTTGGATATGTTTCGTAACTTATGGTTCTGTGTACGCACTACTGCATATCTATTTCTTGTTGTATTCTGCGGTTTATTAATCGCTTCAGATTTAACTCTGTTTTGGCATTTCCTTACTAAGCACCTGAGTCTGTACATAGTGAATTTAATCACTGAGAACTACCCTGCAGACGAGGTTGTGTGCTTAATCTTGGTAACAGCTACGGTTATCTTCCGTTTTCTGCCTAATGAATGATTTCATATATAACTGTATCTTTTATTAACTCAATAAAAGAATCACAGTCAAATATATATATAACTGTAGCTTTCATTCACTCATTAAAATAAACACAGACAACTGCATATATATAACTGTATTTCCTTAATTCATTAAAAGAAACACAGACCACTGCACCTGTCTGTATGCTACCATTACCTGTTCCTCAATTTAAACTATTTAAGGATGCATACCTGGCAGTCCGCTACTGTCGTTCCTATTCCAAGAGTTCACCTGCAACGATTTTGCTCTTAACCTCCCAACCTTGAGATCCACTTCGTTGGATTCTCCCCCCGAGCCGTCTTGCAGGCCTACAGCCTTCGACAAGACTCTTGCACCTCTGTGCTAGGTTATCTGGTCCTTACCAGACTTAACCTTTTCTTTTTACTATCCAAGTTATCTGGTCATTACCAGACTTAACCTCTTTTCTTTCTCTGTTCTCTCCAGGAATTCCTCTCTCTCTCTCTGCTTGTTCCTCAACAACCCAGAGACTTTTCCTTCCCAGGACTTTTCCTTGGGTGAGAAGCAGTTGCATCAGTTTTAAAACTGATTCACTAAAAATAGAAATCCTCCTTCAGGAAGTTGCCAGCATTTTCAAGAACATACACATGTAACATAATTCAATAATCAACTTTTCATTAATAATGTCATTCAAACAATGAGTAACCACTTCACAGTTTTTACTACAGTAATATCCAGATTTACGAATTACCAGGGTCATTACATGTAACCTACTTTAAAGCTAATAATTAACCTAGCCTAGATACATCATAATTCTACATCTACCAAACATAGAGAGATCAAATCTCTTTTCACTCATGAAAATGGTTGCACTTCAAAAAAAATTATCCCTTTAAATAAAAAAGATGTAATGCTTAACATTTTAACTAGTTCAAAATAAAACAAAATTAAATTAAAATTAAACCATTTTTCACCATTATATTTTTAATTTTGTTTTTCCAATATATTTTTCCAATAATATTTTTAACACATAATTATTCCAATAATATTCTTAACCTGATATATTTTCATAATATTCTTAACCTGATATATTTTCATTTTATATGTAATATTTTTTAGTTTTGCGATATCACACAGAAAACCTTTACTTTCAAATATTGAATCAATTTGTCATCATGAAATATTTCCACCTAATGAGTTCAATATCTCATCTCATCCGTATCCCTTAATCTATTACTAACCAAATTACAACTAATTGCTAAAGATAAATAATTGCAAAATTATGGCAAAGCGGGCTTCTCTAACTGCATTGGTTAATTAATAGCAAGAAATACCTCGTATCCCGTCTCTAAATTCTGTATTTGATACGAACGCGATAAAACGAACCGCTATTTCAGACAACCGTAACAAACTATGTATATTTTGGGCCTCCGTGCCGGTATGGATGTTAAGACTCCTTATAAATATATTGAAGGGCCTCAACCATTCTCGTGTGTATTGCAGGAATTGAGTCTGGGAAGTCGTTTTTTGGCGAAGACATAAAGTAGAAAGAGATTAATAATTGATGATGATGGGTAAAAAGGTTTATAATGCGATACTTTGCCTGCTCGTGCTCGTACTCATTCTCAATGCTGCTGCTGGGCAATCTGCCAACCCGCATGTGGAGCAGTGGCGGGTGAATAGCCCCGATTCTCCATGGGAAGAAGAGAAACCCAGAGGACCAGTGCCGCCTTCCGGCCGTTCACAGCGACCACCACTGCCCCCGGGTCGGTGAAAACATAAGTGCTCCATGATTACAGTCGTCCTGGTGTTTTAAGTATCTATACGTCCATTCCAAATATGACACATAATACTGGTTTGAAGTAATTTTTATATTGAAAATATCTCCCTATTTTACTTTTAGCTATCTTTGAGCCATGCATCAAAATGTTAGAATTGATTACTTTGATAATGTATATTCGGTGGAATCACTCCGTCTGAAGTAATTTTAAATAATTTTTACTGCATATTTTTGTTATCAGTTTCAGGTTGATTAAGTGAATAAGTTTACTGTAACCTTGTAACCTTTCCTATATGTTTGAGTTTAAAGTTTAAATGTTCTTTCATATATGTTTGAGTTTAAAATTTATTGATATTTAAATGTTTGAAAGTAAATATTTTTTAATTTTATTAAATTTTTTTAACTATTTTATAAATATCCATAAATTTGTTTTAATTTATCCTCAGCTATTTAAATTTACTGTTTGCTAATTTTATTTTTTTTCAACGTAGCAAATATCTAGTTGTCAAAGTGGGTTGCTATTTTTCTTATTTTCAACCCAGCAAATATTTAAATGTTCTAACTTAACAGTTTAAATATAAATTTATGATTGTTTAACCGGAGTAGTTTAATGAAGTTATATTTTTGTTTGGAAAATAGTAGAAATTTCATCAAAATTGCAATCAAATATGGTAGAAATTTTGATAAATCTAAGTTATAATTGTCAAGTTTCTCTCGGTTCCTCATGTTTTTAATAGTGCTAAATCCATTTCCACCATCAAAAAAACAATTCAAACACTCCTTTGGTTGAATTTTTTGAAAAAAAAAATTCATCAATGTAAAAAGTATTTTTATTAAAATAAAAAACTGTTATCATATAAATTTAAGTTTGACTTTTTAAATCTATTTACCAATTCTATGAACCTTAAAATTTATAAACATTAACAATATCAATTAGATTTGTCTTTTTTTTTTGACAATATTATCTTTTATACACCCTATCACATCTTCTTCATGGAACAAATATGTATTTAATATATATAAAAAGATCAAATAGCATAGAAGAGAAGAGACTTTTAAAAACTCTTCAAACTCTATTGAAAACCACCTTGGCTCATGTCAAAATGGCAAACAAATACCCAATATTTTGCTAAATAATTGAGGAGTTGGCTCATGTCAAAATCGCAAACAAATACCCAATATTTTGCTACATAATTGAGGAGTAAAGAAAGAGATCCTTTTGCATAACAATGATAATATAATGTTTAAGAATAAATTATACTCTGACAATAAGTTAAAGAGAAAAAAGAAATTAACATCTTATAAGAAAGTGATCAATCCAAATAATTAAAATCACAGATATCTATTCATCAAATGGATATTATTTAACTGGTATACTAGTCAAATTATTGTTTTATATTGTTTTATTGTAATTTTATGAAAGAAACAAGCAACCAAGCTGCCAGGTTACAATCTTCAATGTGTCCGGAATTAAAATAGTAAGATATTCTCAAAATATAATTCAAAATTTATATACTTTCCTAAGTATCTCAATTTAAAATCCAATTTCAGGATGATGTTTAATCAACTCAACAATTTCAAGGATTACTCTATGCATCATATGTGAATCCATAATATACAGGTCGCAAATAAGTATACAAATAAAGGGATCAAGCACTCTTATCATTAATAATAGGGTTGTTCATAATAGGGTTGGCTATCAACAGATTTCTCAACCGCTTTGAATTATGTTTAACAATTTAAGGTCGCTAGGGTGGGAGATCCATCCATCCCAGGCTCGTGTAGGGAAAATGGAGGCTCCATATATGATAGGAGTAACCGACATTTAGTATTATAAAGACATCAATTACCTGATGCACGCTAATAGAATTTTTTCAGCGGTGCATTTCATGTGAGGGCTCATGTCGTGATTTTGGATCATGGTAACAGAATGGATGTGTGATGTATCATGCCTCTACCTCTTACCAGTGAAAAGCAAGGGCGTCTGAAACTATTTAGGCTCTGGTGGGATCGACGTGAAGGATCTTATCATGTCCCATTGATTGTTGGATTTGAGGAAGCTATGCTTCACATGGGATGGATTTCATCAAATGCAGGAACTTAAGTCCACAGAGGAATGGGTGTTAGAATATTTTTCTGAGGTAATGAATTATGCGCACCAACGAGTGAGGTTTTCTTGGAAATTTTTGTTGGTTTGAACTTTGCATCTAATTTGGTCCAATCATGGTGTCTCCACATGGTAATCTTTTAAGGAGGGAGGGCAATTTTGCTTCTGAGTGGACTAGCAGCAAGTCTAAGCATATTAGCAATCATGTAGTGCAAGCTTTGTTTAGTTTGGTTGTGTTTGCTTTTGTAATTGGGCTTAGAATTGGTCAATGTTTGTAATATGGTAGTAATATCAAATATTATGAGTCACGTGGGAAGCTACACTTTGTTGTAAATCATTACCGCCCGTCAACACACCGAACACCGCCTCACCACCAGTGCGATGACCTACTCAGACTTGAAGTGGCGCCACCGCCTCAACCTATTCAGCCTGGAAAGGGCAAAAAACCCACTTAATTTTGTGTATAAAATTAGATGATCGAGAATAGGAGGATGCATAGTTGAAGTTGTATGCAGCTGTAGCTGCATATTCTCGTAGAAGTGGTTGGAAATAATAATCCTAACCACCTCAATAAAAAATAATAATCCTAACCACTTCAATAAAAAATAATAATCCTAACCACCTCAATAAACAGTCATACATGTCAGACACTTTTGCAGGTTGCGTCTTTAATAAACAGTCATACATGTCAGACACTTTTGCAGGTTGCGTCTTTACTTGAAGATATTTTTGCAAGTTGCGTCTAAGCGTGAAGATAGAATTACCGAAGCAATTTAGAAACTCAGAAAAGACATTTAAAGAATTTATGTACTTAGGTAAAGTGATATGGGCAAGCATTAATTCAACAAAGGTAAAATGATATGGCAAGCATTAATTCAACAACCTTGCCCACATGAGAAACAACTGCCACTTTGATCACACTCAACAAGAACATCAAAATTAATTGCCACTTTGAGAACACTCAACAAGAACATCAAAATTAATTTCGTCATGAATTAAATGTAAATTGTTTGCTCAATTAAATATGAATGTAAAATCCATTTTGATGATGAGAGGGGTAGAAGAGTAAAACTGTGTAGAGAGGTTAGAGAGTAAGAAGTAAGAAAAGAGAGGTTAGAGAGTAAGAAGTAAGAAAAGAGTGCAAGTCTCTGTGGAGAAAATTGTGGAGCAATTTTTGGTCAGTGTTGCGAGCAGTTACTGCTGTGTTTTGCTGTGTTTTACTGTGTAGTGTTGGGCGTAAGTTTAAATCTCTGTAAAATTTTATTTTACTTCGTAAATGAGTTTAAATCTTTGTAAAATTCGTAAATGAGTTTAAATCTTTGTAAAATTTTGTTTAAATCTACAAAATTTTAATTTTACTTCGTAAATGAGTTTAAATCTTTGTAAAATTCGTAAATGAGTTTAAATCTTTGTAAAATTTTATTTTACTTCGTAAATGAGCCAGTGTCTCATGTAGACGTATTTTTCATGTTCAAGAAATGAATATTAGGTTTTAGTGTCTTGCTCCAAACCTATCATGTTATATTTCCTGCGAGTAATTATTAAGTCTTTGGAATAGTTCTGCAGTGCGCTGAATTCAAGACTGGGAAATAGCCTCACGTTGTGCAAAGGTAGCTCCTCGATATCGGAATAGTTCTGTGGTGCGCGAAATTCAAGATTGGGAAATAGCCTCGCGTTGTGGGAAGGTAGCTCCGCGATATCGGCTTCGCCGTGAGTGAACCTAGTTTCGTGAAAATAGCTTCGTAAAAATTATAACTCTCTACCTCTCCCATGCGCTAAAATGAAAATATTTGCAACATGGTATCAAAGCAGGTTAAACTCTGTTAGTGTAAAAACAAGTGTTTTTACTAACAGTGAAACTCTTTTAGTGTAAAAACAAGTGTTTTTACTAACAGTCAAAATTGTTTTTGAGCGTGCATTGTTTTTTAGCATATTTACCAGTAGGTAGAAAGTTTGGTTTTACACTCAGAAATGGAAACATTAAGCACAAGCTTAACTAATCCTCAAATACCTCAGTTTAATAGTAAAAATTATGATTATTGGGTTGTTACAATGAAGGTCCTTTTTTCTTCTCAAGACATTTGGGATTTGGTGGAGAATGGTTTTCAAGAACCAGAAGATGCAGCTGTATACAATGCCTTATCTCAACAAGAAAAAGATGTGTGAAGGGACAAGAGGAAGAAGGATTCAAAAGCCCTGTTTTATATCTTTCATGTAGTTCATGAAAGTATTTTTCCAAGGGTTGCAATAGCAATGAAGTTGGGACATCCTCTAGACAACCTACCAAGGCATGGCAAAAGTCAAGACAACGCAGCTGCAAATGTTGAGGAGAGATTTTGAAGCACTTTGTATGAAAGAGTCTAATAATATAGACTCATTTTTTACACATGTAAGTTGGTTTGTTACTCAAATCAGGTTTCATGGTCAGAGACTTGAGGAAAGAAGAATAGTTGAGAAAATTTTGAGAAGTCTGCCAGCAAGGTTTGAAGCCATTGTTGTGGCCATAGAAGAGACAAAGGATCTCTCACAGTTTTCAGTGGATGAGATTAATGCATCACTGATTCCTCATGAACATAGACTAAACAGAGCAGCAAGCTCCTCATTGGAGCATGCCTTCAAGACACAAGTATCATTTGGTCAAGGTCGAGGCAGAGGAAGATCATATGCTAGAGGAAAAGGAAGAAGCCCATACAGCGGTGGAAGAAGCAGCCCTTCAAGCACAAATGGAAGAGGCAACAATCAAAGTCCAAGTCAAGGCCCAAGCCAAAATCAAGCACAAGTTAAGAGGTATGATAAATCTCAAGTTCAATGTCATTACTGTAAGAAGTATGGTCATTATGCAAATGAATGTAGAAAGAAACAATATGATATTAATAACAAACCAAGTGTAAATTTCATAAGAGAAAATCAGAACCATGATAGCATGTTTTTAGCTTGTAATGTAGCATAAGAAAAATAGAGTGATATATGGTATCTAGATTCTAGGTGTAGAACCACATGTCAGGAAACATAGAAATGTTTTATGATCTAGATGAAAGTGTGAAATCTGAAGTGACATTAGGGACTGATAGCAAAGTCTCTGTCATGGGTAAAGGATTGATATCCTAACAAAGAAGGGGGAGAAGAAATACATCTCTGATGTTTACTTTGTCCCCGGTCTGAAACATAATCTCATGAGTGTTGGATAGCTCACACAGAAAGGCTACAATATCTTCTTCAAAAATGATGTGTGCACAATTTTGGTTAGGCCTCCAAGCAGACAATTGATTGCAAACGCTCAGATGATAGACAATAGAATGTTTCCCCTAAAAATAAGATCAGATTTGCAGAAAGAAGGTGCACAAGCACAACTATCTATGAACTCACAAGAAAATGGAAGAAACGGGGCAACTGTCACAAAAGTAAACTTGCAAGCAGAGGTAAAAGATGAAGACTAGTTATGGCACTTGAGATTTTGACATCTCAACTTTGGAGGTTTGAATTTGCTGCATATGAAAGGCATGGTGAAGGGTTTACCACTCACAGAAAAACCAGAAAGCATATGTGAAGGATGTATCTTGGGCAAGCAACATAGAGAGACATTTCCAGCAGGAAAGTCAGTGAGGGCAAAGGCACCTTTTGAGATTGTCCACTCAGAATTATGTAGACCAATGCAGACACCATCAATTGGTGGCAGCCACTATGTATTGACCTTCATAGATGACTACACAAGGAAGACATGGGTCTTTCCCTAAAATAGAAAAGTGAAGTGTTTGAGCGCTTTCGCCAATACAAGGTTCTTGTTGAAAAGAAAAGTAGGCATTTCATCAAAGTCCTTAAGACAGACAGAGGTGGAGAATACATCTCAAACAACTTCCTTCAATTTTGCAGGGAGCATGGAATTCACAAGCAGATTACAACAAGATATACACCGCAGCAAAATGGTGTGGCAGAAAGGAAGAATAGGGCAATTATGGAGATGACAAGGTGTATGTTAAAGGCAAATAATTTTCCAAATGACTATTGGGCTGAAGATGTTGCATGTGCAGCATATATCTTGAATAGATGTCCAACCAAAAGCATACAAAACATTGTTCCTGAAGAGGCATGGAGTGGAAGAAAATGAAATGTCACTCACATGAGAGTTTTTGGATGTGTGGCTTATGCACATGTCCCGGATGAGTTGAGAAAAAAGTTGGACAGCAAGGGGGAGAAATGCATATTTGTTAGATACGATGATGAATCCAAGGCATAAAAACTCTACAATCCATTAACCAAGAAGGTAATAATGAACAGAGATGTGCAGTTCATAGAAGAGGAAGCACGGGATGGAAGTTTAGAAAAGACAATTAATGTCAAAGCATGCATAGCAAATGAGTACAAAGAGGAATTAACAACAACAAGTAATTCCTCAACTCTGACTCCCTCTACTCCTATTCAAGCACAACAAATCAAGCAGCAAGCAGTGCCATCAACAAATAATAGGACAATTTCGCACAGCCAAGTGAGTGCTTCTCCAAGCACATCATGAAGTGTGACACCAAGTGACATATCAAGCCCATCTTCTGCAAGCACAAGAAGGCCAAAATTTAGAAATTTAAGTGAAATTTATGAGAAAGATGAAGTTGATAGTAGCGCAGGTCTGAATTCCTTATTTGCATCACTTTGTCATGTAAATGACCCAATCCACTTTGAAGATGCAGTCAAAGAAGAAAAATGGGTTGCGGCAATGGAGGAAGAAATAGAAGCAATAGAAAGGAATGATACCTGGGAGTTAGTGAGCCTTCCGAAAGGAAAACATACATTATTGAAGTGAAGTGGGTCTATAAGACCAAAAGCAACATTGAGGTAAAGATTGAAAGGCACAAAGCAAGGCTAGTTGTCAAAGGATACAAGCAGCAGCATGGAAGAGATTACGTGGAGACGTTCGCGCCAGTCGCATGGATGGAGACAGTGCGTGCAGTTGTGGCAATTGCCGCACAACATAAATGGACAGTGCATCAGATGGACGTATAGTCAACATTCTTGAATGGAGTGCTAAAAGAGGAAGTGTATGCTGCGCAACCACCTGGTTATGAGATTTAAGGCCATGAAAACAAAGTGTATCGGTTGAAGAAAGCTCTTTATGGATTGAAGCAAGCACCAAGCGCATGGTACAGTAGGATAGATGCTTACTTGTTGGACAATGGTTTCAACAAGTGCGATAGTGAGCCTACTCTCTACATCAAAGAGAGCAAAGGTAAGATTCTCATTGTCATCTTATATGTAGATGATTTGATTTTTACATGCAGTGACGATTTCCTCGTCGCTGATTTTAAACAAGTAATGAAGAGTGAGTTTGAAATGACTGACTTGGGATTTCTAAGATATTTTTTGGGCATAGAAGTGATGCAAATAGAAAATGGCATTTTTATCTCTCAAGCAAAGTATGTGGCAAAAATTTTGGAGAGGTTTAAAATGAAGAACGACAAGTCCGCACAAACTCCAACTGTCATAAGATTGAAGTTGAGAAAAGAAGATTGCAGCAGCAATATCAATTCAACATTATACAAAAGCATGATAGGCAGCTTGATGTATTTGACCACCACTAGGACAGATATAATGTATGCAGTAAGTTTGGTGTCAAGGTTCATGGAGACACCCAAGGAGACAAATTCACAAGCAGTGAAAAGGATTCAGAGGCATGTCAATGGGACAAAACAATATGGTGTTTTGTACATAGAAACCAGTGATTTCAGGCTGGTTGGTTACACCGATAGTAATTGGGCAAGTAGTGTCGATGACAGAAAGAGCACGTCATGATATGTTTTTCATTTGGGTTCTGGAGCCATTTCAAGTGCCTCCAAGAAGCAGCCAATAGTGTCACTGTCAAAAGCAAAAGCTGAATATATTGCACAACAGCAGTAGCGTGTCAGGTAGTTTGGATGAGAAGGATGTTGAGGGATCTTCATCATGACCAAGAGGGTGTGACAACTATTTTCTGTGACAACACGTCAGCAATTACATTGTCAAATAATTCTATCTTCCACAAAAGGAACAAGCATATTGATGCTAAATATCATTTTATTAGAGAGTTGATTAAGAATGATGAAATTGTGTTGCAGCACTGCAGGCCACAAGAACAACTTGCTGATATTTTCACAAAGCCATTGGCAGGAGAAAATTTTGTTTATCTCATAAATTGTTTGGGAATCGTCAATGGCGGTAGTTGTGATTAAGGGGGAGTGCTGGAAATAATAATCCCAACCAACGCATTAAACAGCCTGACAGCAGCCATACATGTCAGACACTTTTGCAGCCATACATGTCAGACACTCTTGAAGGTTGCGTCTCTGCTTGAAGACATTTTTGTGGGTTGTGTCTAAGTATGAAGATAGAAGGACCGAAGCTAGACGTGAACCATTTAGAAACTCAGAAAAGGAATTTAAATAATTTATGTACTTAGGTAAACTAATATAGGCAAGCATTAATTCAACAACCTTGCCCACACTCCAGAAACACCTGCATGACTTTGATCACACTCAACAAAAACATCAAAATTAATTTCGCTTTGTCATGAATTAAATGTAAAATTGTCTGCTGAGTTAAATATGAATGTAAAATACATTTTGATGGTGAGAGGGGTAGAACAGTAAGACCGTGTAGAGAAGTTAGAGAGTAAGAAGTAAGAAAAGAGTGCAAGTCTTTGTGGAGAAAATTGTGGAGCAATTTTTGGTGGGCACGTAAAACAATAGTTACTGTATTTTATTGTGTAGTGTTGCATGCAAGTTTAAATCTCTATAAAATTTTATTTTACTTCGCAAATGAGACGAAGTCTCATGTACATGTATTTTTCATGTTCAAGAAATGAATATTAAATTTTAGTGTGTTTTCCAAACCTATCATGTTATATTTCCTATGAATATTCATTAAGTCTCTGGAATATCTCTGTGGTGCGCGAAATTCAAGATTGGGAAATAGCCTCGCGTTGTGCGAAGGTAGCTCCACGAAATCAGCTTCGCGGTGCACGAACCTAGTTTTGTGAAAGTAGCTTCATGAAAGTTATAACTCTCTGCCTCTACCGTCCTTGAAAATGAAAATTAACTTCGCGAAATATTTCCAACAGAAGTAGTTTTTTAGTTTGTTGCAGCTTTACACAGTCAAAATTGTTGCTTTGTTGTTTGTTGTTTCATGTAAATTAAGTATTTTTTTTGTTAGTAACTTTAGTTGTCTATTCTCTCCAATCTTTCATAGCTATAGCTACATGTAATCTGAATATTTCGTTTGGTATCACAAACATGGTCGTGAGGGCTCGCTACTGTAGCGGTTGAGTTGTGAGAGCTTCTGAGCACAACATTTCTCCTCTTGTTTTTGTTGACAAATTCAATGTGTTCCTCTTGAATTTGGAGCATTTCACTCAGAAATATTGATATTGAAAGTCATTGTTGGAGCATAGTCACAAATTACAAAGTCTGTTAACCTAAATTTACAATGAAACTAAGCTCAAGGATTGATGATGTGTAGGAGAATGATGACTTAAGTGTTGGGAATAATGGGATCATTAACGTGTATTGTTTCAGCAAGCACCATTGAAAGGAGAGGTTGTTCCTTACCTTCTAAAAAGTATGCTACAATACATAGCTTAATTTGTCATTTGATTCTAAATAATCTGTACTGTGGAATTTTGTACAACCTCCTCCCACCACTTTAGATTAATTCGAGACAAAGTATTCATTGTAGTGTTGTTAGTGTATGCAATTTGGATATTGTCGCTCAAAAGTCTGGGTCATCCACCATATTAACTGTTGTCGTAAGCCAGAATCGTTGTGTATTCAAGTTTCCTATTTTGATCTCTTGAGTTCTTTCCTTTTGTTGTAATTGATATATCAATCGCCAATCTGGGTTAAATATATTTTCAATCTACAAAAATATCTGTCATTGTTTTAATTGACTAGATTCATCGCTTTGTTTTAAGGTGGACATATGAAGTTTAGATGCATGTAATTATAAAGTTCTTTATAATGCCATATCTCTATAACTAGTGTTTTTCATACATGTGGTACAAATTTTCTCATCATGATGAGAAATTCATGAGCATGTAAAGGATCGTTGAGGCATATTGTTTGTCAAAGTGAATTGAGCAAAGGAAGAGAAAGGTTGATTTCAAGACACTGTGTTCTGTTGTGAAGAAGAATGCAACTGGAGAAAGAAAGCAAAGGCAAAGAAACTTGAGTTCACTTGGAAGTGACAACAGTGTAAAGATAATTGAACCTATAGTGTTCAACCCATTTGTGAAGCAGCCAACATCAAAGTTTTGCTAGCTAGAGAGCGTAGGTGTATGTACCATTGAGTGCAACAAATTCCCTATGGAGCGGTGTGGAGCAGTTAGCATCTAAGCACTTAGCGAGGTGTGAATTTACTGTGGTTTTATTTACAAATTAAAAGTTTTGAATTCTTGAAGCAAAAACTAGATATAAATATGGTGAATTCACCCAGTAAAAGGCTAATCATTTCAGAAGAAAAAGGAAAATCTCTTGTTTTATGATGTCATTTATATTTGGTGAACATTGTAAAATATAAGGTGATTAGATAAATGGGAAATCCAAGAGGTTGAGAAAGTGAAAGCATTAGCCAGAGTTGTTCGAGGTTGATTTAAAAGAGTTGGAAGTGAAAAGGAAAAAAATGCCTTGGCATTAAAATGTATAAAGGAATGCGTAGATGGCAACACTTCCCCCTCATTGCAAATGCAAAGACACCAAAGGAGGCTTGGAATATCCTTGAAAGGAGTTTTGGTGTAAGGGGGTAGTCAAGTTGAAGCTAATAATCTTGTACAACCTATTGTGGAAGTGCTTGAAGATGAAAATGAAGATGGATCTATAGCAGCATATCTACACACAGATGAAGAATTTGTTGATTATCACTTGAAAGTGGATCACAATATTGATGGTGTGTTACTAGTAGGAGCTGATTTTCGCCTAGATAAAGTTTCCTATGGAGAAGAAAAGGGTTCATTGGATCCAACAATTGAAATCATTGGTGTTAACTTTGATGAAGAATGATGTAGGAGCATGAGGCTTTAAGACAAAAGGCTTCAATTTATTCCAAAAATCCAAAAACAGTTTACAACCAAAGGAGTGGGGTCCTTTAGCCATCAGTTTATGAATCCTTCTAGTTAGGATTTGAACTAGAATCCACGAGTTGGATTATCATGTAATAAATTCTAGTAGTTAGATGTAGTGGAGATTCTCAAGGATAATATTAGGTAGATTAAATAGGATTAGTTAATTCTATCCTTCAATTTAGGATCTGGTTGTTAATGAACTAATGCTTATGTAAGTTCTAAATCATTGGAAGCGGATTTTGACTTATTTGGCTTCTTTTGAATTATACATGATTAAGTTACAGGAAGCATAACTCTGTATAATTTTAAGGTGAAATTGGTCTATCCCGGAGGTATTGTCTCCCTCCATAGTGTCTCTGTGTTTCTATGAGTTTTTTAGTTTCCAAGTTTGGATTAATCCCAGGTTCTATTGTTCTGTGCGTGTTAGCATTCAACTTGATTTGTCGTGTATTAACAGTTGCGGAGTTAGAAGTGCTTGAATTCTAGATCCAGGACTATAGTCCCATATGCTTTGTGAACCGTTGATTTTAGTTCAATGCATTCTGGCATAGTCAACATCGGGCTTTGGACCTGTGTTTAAACTTTGGGTTAATCGAAGTCCCGTGAGCCGTAGATCCTAAAAATCTTTGTTATTGGCATTAATCTCAAGTAGTGGACCTGAACCATTATAAACTGGGGCTTATAATTATTTCGGCTCTGGGAGGTGGTGTCATCACATATCTTTCCTTGCGATATCATAGTGACCATTGGATCACTAAAGAATGCGAACCATCGAATGGACCTCGCGTTGCATTGGTTTTAGTGGGAAGGACCTTGGCCAGGCGGAATTGCGAAATGTGACATGCAATTGAAGCACACCGATAAATATCGCATCGTAACATTTAAAAATAAGAAACTTGTTGGTCAGCCACCATTGTGATATGCGATGGTAGAAGGTTTGGTGGGTGTTTGGTAGTTGTTGCTAAATTAGCAGTTCTGCTAATTTAGGAAAGTATGTAGCTCTGGAGGTAAATGACCGAGACTCCGATGGAAATCCAAGAGGCAATTCTGCGATAAATAGGAGAAATTATATTGGGTGTAGAACATTTGTCTCTTACGCCTGGACCGCAACCACCATTTGTTGTATTAGAGCAGCTTACTGACATTGAACAGGGTTGTAAGGATCAAGAAAGAAATCCACCATTGCTTTCAGAGATGGAAGAGGACATGGTAGAAGAGGAAGACATGTTGCAAATGCTAAAGTGATGGAGGCTATGCAACAGATGCAAGCTAGATTAGAAGCAATGGAAATAGGGAGAGGTGAAGATGTTGGTGATGTCAGTGAACCCGAAGCTGAATTTGCAGAAGAGGAGGAACCTGTAGAAGTTACTCCTGAGATGAGGTTCTTTAGGTCAGTATTGAAATCCACATACAAACTGAGAACTAAGGTTTCAATTTATGCAGGGGGATTAAATCCTGAGGAGATGATAGATTGGATAAATGACTTGGAGAAATTCTTCGAATATGAAGAAATAGAGGATGAAAAGAAGGTGAAGTCTGCTGTAACAAAGTTGAAAGGACATGCAACACTTTGGTGGGATGGAGTGCAGGCAAAAAGAAGAATACTTGGCAAACAACCAATTAAGAATTGGAATAGGATGGTGGCGAAACTGAAAGGTAAGTTTCTACCAAGTGATTATCAGCAAACATTATTTAGACAAATGCAGAATATTAGACAGAGGTCTATGACAGTCAAGGAATACACAGAGGAATTCTACAAGGTGCGCATAAGAGCTGGGAAAATCCAAGATACATATGAGAAGGTTGCCAAATATGTGAGTGGTCTTAGAATGGACATTCAAGATGAGATAAGTGTATTGTCTCCCAAAAGAGTAGAAGAGGCTTATCAGATGGTACTAAAAGCTGAAGAAAAACTCATGAGTAAGCAGTTTGCCAGAAATAGAGGTACCTTCCGAGGAAGGGGAAGACAAGGTGGTAGAGGAATATCTACAACACCTAGTGATGGAGCTAGTAGCATCTCAAGTTAGAATGCACCTCCTTGATGGAACTAGTAGCATCTCAAGTTAGAATGCACCTACAGGAGGTCATGCAAGTGACAGAGGGACTTTTTCCATAGGAATAGGACACAGAGGTAGAGGAATATAAGTTAGATGTTACAGATGTAACAAGTTGGGACACAAAGCCTATGAGTGCCCAGAAAATGAAGGAACATCTCAAAGAAATGCAATTGTTGCTGAGACTTAAGAGGAAGCAGAAACGATGACAAAAGAAGAAAATATACCAAAGAGAGGAGTGTGTTTGGTTGTTAACAAAGTATTTCTAAAGCCAACAAATGAAGTTGTTTAACCAGCACACAGGAAGGCCTTGTTCAGGACTGTGTTCAAGGTTCAAGAAAAATTTTGTTAGATGATAGTCGATAGTTGTTAGATGATAGTCGATAGTGGTAGCACTGATAATTTTGTCTCTACATAAGTTGTGGAGAAGTTGAAATTTAAAACAAAGAAACATCCAACACCTTACAAGGTGTCATGGCTACAAAAGGGACATCAGTTGGTAGTAAATGAACAATGTGAAGTGGAGTTACAGTTGGGCAAGTATAAAGATAAAATTTTGTGTGATGTGATGCCTATGGATGTGTGTCATATATTGTTGGGTAGACCATGGCAATATGATAGAGGAGCTATGCATGTTGGAAAGAATACCTACAAATTCAGCAAAGATGTTGTCAATCATACATTGCTACAAATAAAAGAAGAAGATACATCGAGGAAACCTGAACAAAAGGCCCCTTTGTTGAGTCGAAAGGAGTACTTACAGTAGATAGAGGAAAATGAGGTAAGTTTTACATTGGCTTGCAAACCCAAGGTAATAATTACTTCCAAAAAAGTTTTTGATTTACTAATTGAAAGTCAGAAGATGTTGGATAATTATTGTGATATTATTGTAGATGATTTTCCTGATGAGTTACCACCCATTAGAAAAATCAGTCATCACATAGATTTGATTCTAGGAGAAAATCTATGCAATAATGCAGCTTACAGGATGACTCCCATAGAGAATGAACAGATCAGGAAATAGGTTCAGGAATTGTTAGACAAAGGATTAATTAGAGAAAGTTTGAGTCCTTGGGTAGTGCCAACAATATTGAGCCCAAAGAAGGATGGAGGCTGGAGAATGTGCATTGACTCAAGAACAATCAATAAGATAATAATCAGGTATAGATTTCCTTTACCTAGAATTGAAGATTTGATGGATTTTTTCAGTGGAGCTAGGTATTTTACAAAGTTAGATTTAAAAATTAGTTATCATCAAATTAGAATTAGAGAGGGAGATGAGTGGAAAATTGCTTTAAAACCAATGGAGGATTATATGAGTGGATGGTAATGCCTTTTGGATTATCGAATGTACCTAGTACATTTATGAGACTTATGAATGAAGTTTTGAAGAAATTTATGGGTAAGTTTGTAATAGTATATATGGACGATATATTAGTTTATAGTAGGTCTAAGGAGGAACACATAAGACATCTGAATTATGTCTTACAAAGGTTGCAGCAAGAGAAGTTACTAATAAATTTAAAGAAGTCCCTCAGATCAACAAAGGATCCTATCAACCCTAAAGATATGAAAGGTATGTACTTGATCCCCTGTTCTTGTGGGACCCCCTACATTGGGGAAACTGGTCGCTCCATTAACCAGAGGATTAGTGAGCATGCTGCTGATCTTAAGCATAGGCGTACTAAGTCTTCTACTTTGGCTGAGCACGCCAAGAAAACCAATCATCATGTTTGTATTGAGGAAGCTAGTGTTATTCCTAAAGTTTCGCACTTCCATCATCGAAAATTTAGGGAGGCGCTTGAGATTGAAAAGAGGCTGTGTAGTCTCAATAGAGATGATGGCTGGAAAATCAGTCGATGTTGGGTCCCAGCACTCTCGTCCTAATCCTCATTTTTTTTTTTTAATTATTTATTCATTTATAATTTTTTACTCATTTTTAATAATAATAATAATAATAAAAATAAATTAAATAACAATATAAATAAATAATTAATTAAAATAAAAATAAAAATAATAATAATATCTTTATTTATTTATTTTATTTTATTTTTGTTGTTGTTATTATTGTTATTATTATTATTATTATTATTATTATTATTAATTAATTAATTTATTATTATTATTATTATTATTATTTTACTATTATTATTATTATTTATTTTTATTTTTATTTTATTTTTATTTTCATATATATATATATATATATATATATATATATATATATATATATATTATATATATATATATATATATATATATATATATATATATATTTTAACTTGTATTCACAATTAATTTATTCATAGGCGAGGTCCTTTACAACTAATTTCCTTTTAAATAATAATTAACCTATAATTTTTAACTATTTTTTGATAACTTTTAACTATCTATTATCAATAATTTAAATTATTTTATTTATTTATTAAGGGATTGGTCCCCTATATAACTTATCTCTTTTTTTATTATTAAAAAAGTTTTGATCCCGGTCTAATAGTCAATATTAGCGGTTGGTCAAATTAGCCGTTGGAGGCTCTGCTCGGTCTATTTAACATGCTAAGTTAGATCTGTTTCTTCAACGTGTCCTGATGATGAACCACACTGGTTGGTTCGAAACGCGTCGACAAATGATGTCTCATGTGATCTTCGCCGAAAAATATTTTTTGTAAACTTGATATGGATCACAAAAGCCTAAACTCTACTAATTTAAAGAGGTGTTCATTCATGAAGGAAGAATTCGTGTATTTGGGTCTTGTTGTTTCTGATGATGAGTTAAAGATGGATCGAGAGAAGATCAAAACCATCATGGAGTGGCCTTCACCAAAATGTGTCTTTGAGGTAAGAAGTTTTCGCGGTCTTGCTAGGTTCTAGAGAAAATTCATAAGGAACTTTAATAAGATCAATGCTTCTATTATTGACATAATAAGGAAGGACAGACAACAATTTAAATGGATTGCTGAAGCAGAAAGGAACTTTTAGTCATTGAAAAGGAAGATCGCATAAAAGCCTATTTTGGTTTTGCATGATTTTAATAAACCATTCCAAGTAAATTGTGATGCCAGTGGAGAAGTATTGGAGTTGTTTTGAGTCAAGAGTATAGGCCTGTAGCTTATTTTAGTGAAAATTTGAATGAGACCAGGAAGAAATATTCTTCTTATGACAAGGAGTTTTATGCAGTGGTGCACTCTTTGAATAAGTGGAGACATTACTTGATGTCCAAGGAGTTTACACTGTATTCAGATGACCATGCATTGCAGTACATTATGCAACAACCAAAGCTTAATTAGAGACATGCCAAATGGGTAGAGTATCTTCAAGGTTTTAATTTTGTCTTGAAGCATATAAATGGCCAATCAAATAAAGTAGCAGATGCCTTCACTAGAAGAAACATACTACTTCAAGAAAGTCAAATTCAAGTTTTGGGTTTTGATTTTCTTAAGGAATTGTATGAAAAAGACTTAGATTTTAAAGAGGCTTTTGAAGCTTGTAAAAATCTTGTTTTGTTAGGCAGAAGTAAGTGGTTTGATTATTTCTTACAAGATGGGTTGTTGTTTAAAAGAAATTAGTTGTGCATACAAAATTGTTCTATGAGTGAAATTCAATCAAGGAGAAACATAGTGGTGGGCTTGCAGGACATTTTGGTGCAGACAAGACTTATGAGCAGTTGAACATGTTTTATTTATGGCCAAAGATGAGGACTGAAGTGGAGAAGTATGTGAAAAACTGTAAAGTATGAAAGTATGTAAAAGGAACAAGTGAAAACACAAGGTTGTATGCTCCATTACCTATTCCAGATAGACCTTGGGATATGGTAAGCATGGATTTTGTTTTGGGATTACCAAAAACTCAAAGACGAAATGATTCAATATATGTTGTGGTTGACAGATTTTCAAAAATGGCACATTCCATGTTATAAAACTAGTGATGCTACTGACATTGCTAATCTGCTTTTCAAAGAGATTGTAAGATTGCATGGGTTCTTAGACAGAGACTTCAATTTTTTTGGACATTTTTGGAGGACATTGTGGAAGAAGCTTGGGAGTAAACTGAGTTTCAGTTCTACTTATCATCCTCAAAGGGATGGACAGACTAAAGTTGTAAATAGAAGCTTGGGTAATCTTCTAAGAAGTATTATAGGTGAACATCCAAAACAATGGGAACAAGTATTGACACAAGCTAAACATGCATATAATGACTCTCCTAATAGGAGCACACGGCAGAGTCCATCCCATATAGTTTATGGAATGCATCCAAGGGGAGTGTCTGAATTAAGAAATATGGGAAAAGCTGAGATGAGAAGTGCTGAAGGGGAGGATTTTTCTTCATAGATGCAAGTCATACATGAACATGTAGAACAACAACTACATGACAAAAACATAAAATACAAGGGTAGAGTAGATTTGAAGAGAAGAGAAGTTAACTTTGAAGTTGGAGATTTGGTTTTAGTACACCTGAGGAAGGAAAGATTTCCAAAAGGGGAGTATAATAAAATAAAGTTTAAGAAAATTAGACCATGTAGAGTCTTGAGAAAATTTTCTGCCAATGCATATGAAATTGAATTACCCCGTGATATTGGAATATCTCCAATTTTTAATGTTCCTTACTTATACAAGTCTGAAAAGGAACAGGTAGATGACACTGCAGAGGATTGAGAAGAGTAATAGATTGATTGGGTAAAATAGTTACCTACAACAAAAGAATTACAGCCAGAGAGGATTGACAAGAAACTATTAAATAAAATAAGGGGACAGGAGTATTTTCAATATTTGGTCAAGTGGAAAGTTCAAACAATTGCTGATGCTACCTGGGTAACATATGCCATGCTACAGAAAATGGGCAGTTTTTTTGAAGAGCTCATGGGCAGGAGCCCATAAAGAATTTTGTCCTCAGGAGTCTGATGTAGGAGAATGAGGCTTTAAGACAAAAGGCTTCAATTTATTCCAAAAATCCAAAAATAGTTTATAAGCAAAGGAGTGGGGTCCTTTAGCCATCAATTTAAAAAGCTTTCTAGTTAGGATTTGAACTAGAATCCAGGATTTGGATTATTATGTAATAAATACTAGTAGACAGATGTAGTGGAGATTCTCGAGGAGAATATTAGGCAGATTAGATAGGATTACTTAATTCTATCCTTCGATTTAGGATCTGGTTGTTAATGAACTAATACTTATGTAAGCTCTGAATCATTCAAAGCGGATTTTGACTGCTTCGACTTCTTTAGAATCATACATGATTAAGTTACAGGAAGCATAACTCTGTGTAATTTTAAGGTGAAATTGGTCTATCCCGGAGGTATCGTGCCCCTCCATAGTGTCTCTGTGTTTCTATGTGTTTTTTAGTTTCCAAGATTGGATTAATCCCAGGTTATGTTGTTTTGTGCATGTTAGAATTCAACTTGATTTGTCGTGTATTAACAACTGTGGGATTAGAAGTGCCTGAATTCAAGATCCAGGACTATAGTCCCATATTGTTTGTGAACCATTGATTTTAGTTCAACACATTATGGCTTAGTCAACAGCGGGAGTTGGCCCTATGCTTAAAATTTGGGTTAATCGAAGTCCCGTGAGCTGTAGATCCTGAAAATATTTGTTATCGGCGTTAATCTCAAGTAGCAGACCTGAACCGTTATAAACTAGGGCTCATAATTATTTCAGCTCCGCGGGGTGGTGTCATCACATATCTTTCCTTGCGATATCATAGTTACCGTCGAAGCACTAAGGAATGCCAACCATTGGATGGACCTTGCGTCGCATTGGTTATAATCTTGCATCACATCGGTTATAATCTCACATCCCATTGGTTTTAGTGGGAAGGACCTTGGTCTGGCGGAGTTGCGAAATGTGACATGCGATTGAAGCATGTCGATAAATATCACATCGTAACATTTACAAATAAGAAACATGCCAGTGAGCCACGATTGTGATATGTGATGGTAGAAGGTTTGGTGGGTATTTGGTTGTTGCAGCTAAATTAGCAGTTCTGCTAATTTAGCAGAGTATCTAACTCTAGATGTAAATGATTGAGACTCTGAGGGAAATACAAGAGGAAATTCCACCAGAAATAAGAGAAATTGTATCGGGTGTAGAATGTTTGTCTCTTACGCCTGCACCCCAGCCACCAAAGAATAATTAAATACGGATGGTTTGTTTCAGATGATGTAACAAAAACATCTTACTGATATGTTGTTATTTGGTGAGATAAGTTCGCTTGTGTTTGGAAACCAAGTGGAAGAAAACATGTTTGCAGAAGCAAACGTAGAGAATCAAGATTATGAGGCATCAATAGAGTCAAAGAGGTAAGAAGAGAAGAATGTTGTCATTCCAGAGCAAAATGAACAAAACCAATATGGTTCTAAAGATGATTTTTCATACAAACTTAACATCGCTTTTGTGTGTGTAAACGGTAGAAGTTACGGAGATGAAACAACAAAATTTGAAGAAGAATTAAAGTTCCTTGAAGCATAGCTTGAAACACCATGTATTGATGATGACTGCATCGAAGTTGCAACAATGAATGTTGGAGACATCATGGATGATGTTCAGAATGAAAATGTCAATGAAATTTTCATGTATTGTAGTCCTCGAGAAACAAATTCTGTTATGAAATTATGTTGCAGAAAAATTATAATCAAAAGATTCATGATGAAGAACAAATAATAGAGGATGATATATGGGAGAATTCCACATATGAGAAGATTTTTGAAGAGGTAAAGGACATCCATGGACAACATAAAGTGGTTTTCTATGTTTTTATGATAAATAAATATATAAAAATGGAGTATTTGTAACAACAAATGAAGAAACTGAAATTTGGAACCTACACCAAAAGTACAAAGAAGTAGTTCATAGTATACATGATCTCGAAGAAAAGGAAAAATAAATATAGCCCAAGAATTGAAGTCAAAGTTTTGTTTCATTGTAAGCCTAACAGAGACTTAGAATAGTAGGCATGTTTAAGTTATGTTAAGTCATGGTTAAGTTTCTAGTCGTAATTAAGGGGGAGTGTTGGAAACAATCACTGTCTGTCAACTCACTGAACACCGCCTCATCAAACGTCGCCTCATTGTCACTGCCCTGACCTACTCAAAACTGAAGGGGCTCCATCACCTCAACCAATTCATCACTGAAAGGGAAGATAACCGACTTAGTTTTTTGTATAAAAGTAGATGATTAGGAATAGGTAGATGCATTTTCAAAGTTGTATGCAATTGTAGCTACATACTCTTATAGAAATAGTTTCTTAGTTTGTTGTAGTATTACACTATCAAAGTTGTTTCTTTGTCATTTGTTGTTTCATGTAAATTGAGTAGCCTTTTGTTAGTATCTTTATCTATCTATTCTCTTCAATCATCATAGTTGTAGGTGTGTGTGCTGTGAATCTTTCATGCTTCACATGGGATGGATTTTCATGAAATGTAGGAACTTATGTACACAGAGGAACTCAAGTTGGAATATTTTTCTGAGGTAACTAATTATGCGCACCAACGAGTGAGTTTTTCTTGGAAACCTTTGTTGGTTTTCATCTAATTTGGTCCAATCGTTGCGTCTTTCCTTGGTAATATTGGAAGGAGGGTGCGTAATTTTGTTTCCTAGTGGATTAGGAGCAAGCATAATCGTTTTAGCAATCCTCTCTTACAACCTTTGTTTAGTTTTGTCGGTGGCTTGGTTATGTGTTGGTTTTTGTAATTGGACTTAGAATTGGTCATTTTTGAGCATAGGAGGGAATTTTAGACCCTTTTTTTGTAATATGGTAGTAATATCAAGAATTATAGTAATTTCATGTAACTCATTTATTTTTCCTGGTATGTGATTTAGTTCTATGTTGGTTTTGGAATTTGACTCAAATTCGAGAGTGTTTGTGCATGTGAGGATTTTTCATGGGAATTCATAAAAAAGAGTGTAACAAGATATTGAATCGTTGTCAAAGGAAATTCTTAAATGCTTGTGCTTGTGAGGATTTTTCATCGGAATTCATAGAAAAGAGCACAACATGATCTTGAATCGTTGCAAAAGGAAATTTTTCAATTTTAACAAGTACAATAAGGTGTCTGCCAGCATTGCCTCAAGTATGGAGATTTTGATTGAACAAAAGGTCTAAATTCAAGAAGCCAAATATAAGATTAGCAGCCTTCAAAATCAAATGGAGGAACTATACTAGAGGAGCATGATGGAACCCAATTTGGCCTCTTCCATCTATGGAACATCCGTCAACGATGATATTGTAGTGACTCCTAATTTAGAGGCTTAGGATTCTTTTGTGGAGACACAACATGGGAATAGTGAAGATACTATTTATCTTTAAAAGTGTGTGAATTTTTAAGTTAAAGTTTCTTGAATTTTAATATCATTTTGGTGGCTCTATACTTATACAAGTTTCAGTTTAATTTTTTTAATGGTTTTTTCTTATCATTAAGATGGAAAGAAAAACCTTTGAGTAGCAAGATTTAATCCCCAAACTTGTGCTTTTGAATATAATATATATATATATATATATATTATATATATATATATATATATATATATTGTGATTAAAAAATAAAAATTGTTAAAATATGAACAAATTATCATGAGTTTCATAATAAAAAAGCAGTTGTTGTTTAATTCTCCATACTTCTTGGTATGAAAAACTTTATCACTTTTGTGACACCTTGAAATGAAAAAGTTTATCACTTTTGTGACACTAAGAAAAACTAAAAAATTCTTCCGTATGTAAATAATATTATAAAATTCTACCTTACTGACGTTTTAAGAACATTTTTTAATGTCAGGAGATGCTAATCATCATTGAACAAATACCTTACATTAGGTATAGATTGATTTAGAAGCACACAGAGTGATGATTCCAAAAATTGCGCTTAGCGCCTTCATTGGCCCCTAGTTGGCAGAAATTGTGGTATGATGCTCTCAATGAGTCATCATCACATCACCTATCTTGAAACTGTATGCAATTGAAGCGGAACCTTTGGAGACAACGAAAGAGTTTGTTTAGTGGGAAATTAAAATACCTGAACATGAAAACCAAGTTGCTTACAACTAGCACTCTAGAGAATTCGAACAACCTGAACATTATAGCTTTGGAATGGTCATGCCAAATAAAATATCATATGGTGCCTCAACCCTTCTAGGCTACAACAAAGTCCTTGGAATGGTATATATATATATATATATATATATATTATATATATATATATATATATATATATATATATATATATATATATATATATATATTATATATATATATATATATATATATATATATATATATATATATATATCTTCTTCATACAGAGGTTGGAAAATCAACATACACTCTTAAAATTAGATTTAATTATTGTAGGAGCATTATGTTTTAAAAACCCTTATTATTATATTCCAACTTTTATTATATACATTGGCTGGTATTAGCTTGAGAAGAGAGATAAAATGCATTATAACAAATACGTTGAAGTGAGGGAACAAAATCCTATTTGGATTTTGAAAAAATAATATATTTCTTTTTAGGGCCACAAGGCTATGACTCTAAATACATAATACAAGAAAGAGATTTTCTTTGGAAGCCTTCGATAGAGTATTTATAGAGATTAAGCTATCTGTAAAGGTATAAACCTTAGCTGAAAAATATTCTTGGTTCGGTTAAGGCCATGATGGTCAGAACCCTAGAGCAAGCATATAATTTATAAAACGAAATGAAAACCTAGACAATACAACAAAGCCCAACGATAACCATAACTCTAACTAATAGTTGTGCTCCATTCAAAGGGAATACTAATCTACAACTACCAAAAGGAATAAGGTGATTTAGCAAAACAGAAAACAAAAAAAAATCACTAGAAGGATTAACAGAAGTAAAATAAAATTGTGAACCGAATGAAGAAGTCAAATAGCAAAGAGGAAAGGATTTTCGTTTGCCTACTAATTAAGGACCCTAGACTGGTCTCTGCTCCTATGGCCATGCATAAGATAGTTAAACCACTTTTAAGATTACTGTAAAATTGGTTTGTAGGTAGCATTGGTCTATGGTTAACAATCATACATGCATAATTGCAATGTATTTACTTGGACGAATGTCATAGTTGTGTGTGTGGTACAACTGGGATGAGGATCATACCCTCCAGGGGTATCAATCTTCTCAATTTCCTGAGCTCTATGTTGGACATACCTACAACCAAAAACCACATAAGAAAAAATATTATTCACATTACTATTACCAATTTCAATAGAAAGTTCATTCATAAGCTACCAAAATTTGCCAATACACTATAAATGGAAATCACTAGACCTAACCTAAAGAAGGATATACTTTTTTTTTGTGAATTACCATAACCAGGTGAGATTGAAACAATGGAGGTGAGTTGAATCTAATAGATAGGTGAGGATATTTTACAGTAAAGGGTGTACATACCAAGTAAAACAATTCATGTAAGTTAAATAGCATGCTCCTTGACCAAGGGAGTGCAAGTAACATTGATGTTGTCATGCTGCCGAGTCGTTTCTACTGTTCGGGGCGCTGTACAGAACGACTAACCTCTCATACATGGTATTTTTTTTCTCTTTCCAGACTACACCTACCATTATCTTTACTTTTGTTCTTCTTCCTTATAAATTATGTGTGAAACTCAACAATACCAAAAATGCTCAAAATCAAAACTAAACAAAATATAAATGTAATTTTAACTTTTAATTATAATTGTATTACATGCTCAACTAGTCAAATCAGTGCCTCACTGATCGGGAGGTCACGGTTTCAATTCTCCCCGAAGGCCTTGGGGTTAGGCCTAGTTATTGGTTGTGGGGCTCGATCCCCTTTGGGGTTGATCAAAACATATATTTTTGTGGACGTAGCAGCCACCCAATGACCAAGGTGTCCATGAACCACCCAAAAAAAAAAAAAAAAATTGTATTACATGCTACAATATTGTACAATGGGAGTTTTCTAGCTTGGGAACACTCAAAATTTTACAATACGTTGGGCGCATGTTCCTAGCTCGCGCAACATGAGTCATGGGTCATTCAACCCAACTTGAGATTAGCTACCCTACAGCTCAGGTCATAGGTTTTTCAACCCTACATGTCCTCGTACATTTGCCCTGCCTCCAAAATGAACTCGTTGCTTGTGCACATCTCTCATCTACCTGAAAACTTATGTGTTCCTGAAAACCTCTTGCTTGCAGTGTAGGCACATTTCTCCACTTGTAGCGCCCTTCCAACCTATGTGTCCCTTCACTCAACCTCACCCTACGACTTCGAGTTTGGTTAGATTTCTGCAGTTGCTCTGTTGTCTCCCTCCCACCTTGCTACCTTGCCAATTATACCATCCACTATGTGGTCCTTGTGTTGCCTCCCACACCCCTTCATGATAATTCATGTCGGTCCATTGTGTTTTAGCTTATGTGTCGGCTCGTTCACTCTA